>JANCRA010000025.1:6660935-9234787 GCA_024362935.1 Setophaga petechia
TCAGTGGACTTCATCAGGCTTGTTTTCGTGGCATTTTCTGGGGTCCCCTGTGGCAGGAAGGAATGAATCTGACTCCATGTTTTCAGAAGGCTAATTTATTATTTTATGAACTTATACTATATCATATTAAAGAATACTATACTAAAACTATACTAAAGAATAGAGAAAGGATACTTACAGAAGGCTAACAAGATACTAACTAAAGACTCGTGACTGACTCCTCAGAGTCCAACGGTGATTGGTCATTAAGTATAAACAATTCACATGTTGGATAAACAATCTCCAACCACATTCCTAAGCAGCAAAACACAGGAAAAGCAATCAGATAATTATTGTTTTCATTTTTCTCAGCTTCCCAGGAGAAGAAATCGTGGTGAAGAGATTTTTCATAAAACATGATGGTGACATGTTTTGTATAATTTTACACAACCTTCTTGGGATCTATCCTGATGCAGCAGGGGCTTTGCTTAATTTGCATTGTCTTTGGTGTTCACTGTCTTTTTTTACTGAGTGAACAATTAGTTTAGCTCAGGCACACCTTGTATGACCTTACTTACAAACTTCTCTTTATAGTATTTTTCAACATTAATACCAATGGCAATATTGAGGGCCAAAACAACAACCTTAACAACTTCATACCAAAATCAACATACATTTGTAGTTAGTTAAATTTTTAGCAAAATTTACATAGTAATGTACCTTTTCAGTTGGTTAAACTATATTCTCCTTTTTTTCTAACAAACATCTACTTTACAGAGACTAGAATCTGAGTGGGGTAAGATAGAGTTCTGCTTAGCCTCTGACAGCCTGTCAATAATCCTTGTGTCATTTTTTGCTCAGAAATATTTCTGAGATACAACTTTATGCCATGGCAGTGATGCAATCAATGGCAACCTGCTCATGGGCTCCAGCAAGGTCAATGTGTCTTCTTCAACCTTGTGATGAATGGTTAACCTGGGGTAAAGGGACAAGGAACAAACTCTCATCTATTTAAATAGCTCTTCGTGCTTTTCTTGCTTTTTAATAACATCTCTTCTATAACCATAGTATCATTTACAAAGTGGGTGTGGCAGTGCCTTATTTGATCCAGCTGTCAGCTGTTTGTGTACTCCTACACAGTGACCAGATAAAATTGTACCTGACTGTTCCGTGGGGCTGGGCTTTGCTTTTGTCAGGAAAAAATCTTTTTCCTGGAAGTAAATAAACCAAGTAGCTGCCCTTTTACAGGAATTCCATCATGCAAAGATATGATACTGCAGCACTAAGTGCTTTGTTATTATTTTTTTTCTAATTTAATTGTGTTTTGTGCCCTCAGAACTCCATTACAGAGATCAGAAAAACTATTAGCAGCACGGTATGTAAAGTAGAAATTGTCTCTTGCCCCATGGCCGCATTTTAGTGAAGTACTTAAGCCACTTACCCAGCATCATGCAAATTTTTTTGAAAGTGTATTGGCCAATGCTGATGTTGCCACTAATTGTGTGCTTCAGTACCTTGTTGAAGAGGAAAGTAATTATTCATCTCTTCAGAATGAAGCACGCCAGGAGCTCTCGTGGTGTAGCAGGTCCTCATCTTACCTGCCAGAGATGCCTCAGTTATTCTTTTCTTTCTGTCACTGTTTTCTAAGCAGCTACAACCCTACTCTTTAGAAAGCTGAATATTTCAACACACCAGGCAGCCTGGGCCTTCTTTGATTTCAAGTCTGGCTCCTCAGGGTGTCTGGATGCTGGCTGTGCCTGGCTAGGAAATCACCAGCCAGTGTAGGCTTCATCTTGTCCAACTCAGCCATCTATAAGACTTACATCTTCATTTTTACTGAGGTCCCTTACAGTCAGCAGAGAGAAACAAAGATATCTAAGCAGCCACTGGATCCGTGAATAGAGGCACACAGCCCTAGACTGCAGCTCCTATGAAATAAAAGTGTTTCATGAGTACCTCTAGTTAACTTCTACACCAGACATACAAATATCTAAAATGAGAAATAAATCACAGCTGCCAAAGTAGCTTCCTCATAAATCAACATATTCCTAGTAAGCATCTTGGGTTCTTCAAACCCACCAATGTGCACTTCATTTTTATGAAGCTGAAATAAGCATCTGAGATGCCAAAACACTTTCTCCTACTACCAGATAAATAATAGGACAAAGCCAAAAAGTCTGTTTTCAGAAATTATCATTAGAACACAAATCTCCATTGTCAGCATAGCTCTTGTACTACCACATCAGAAAGGTTCAGGTCCACAGGTAATGTCACCCTGTTCTTCTAAGTTCTTCTAAGCCTTCTGATGTTTACATTTTTGTAATGAAGTTTCTCACGCAGTTTTATGCAAATAATTATTGTTTTACATTCTTTTCTGGAAGAAGGAAAATCTGATGGACTGTTGGTTTGTCCAGTGTCATTAGAGAGGTGGCATTGTCATCTTCAACCCACTGTCACTTTTGAAAATCTATAAATGTCAGAGTCAAAAATTAAACTTCCCTTCTTTTTGCCTTAGAAATTCCAGTATTCCCGTTGTTTTATTTTGTATCCTATAACAACACAGGTAGCACCACAAAGTGTCTCACCACTGTCAGTTCTCATCATAGCCAACCTGGGAAGGAAACCAAAATGCCTTGCACTGAGGAGATCATCCATGCTCCTCTTTTAAAGGTCTGCTGCCCAAGGAAACTTGGCATCTAAACAGCATTTTGGCCTTTAATGCTTCTTCTGTACATGCAGCCTATTTTCTCAGTATCAACACAAGTGGATTTATGGATAAATATTTTTTTAATGGATTTGGATTATGAACTGGCTGAGATTGCTTGCAGACTTGCCTGGTTTATTTTTTAAGAATACCTGGAATTTTCAGTTGCCAAAGTGTAAAGCTATAGTGTTTAAACATTTTTTTCAAAAACTTATCATCCCAAGACTCACTGGAGTTACCTAGGAGAGAAATTCTCCATAAACAATTAAAGTTTGATGTGTCTGACTTGGGCAGTCATTTGATCTGTGTTCCACTGATTTTGTATTATTCATATTCCTTGATAACCAGGTAAAACAACCCTGCAGAAGCCCTGGTACAGGGCACAGACATAATTATTTCCATGAAATAAGTCATAATAAAAGATGCCAAGTTAATTGAGTCACACGAGATCAGTTGTTCATAACTTCATATCGATCGACATTAATTATACTATTTTTACTTAAATTTGTTATGAAACCATTCCATTCTTTTAACTGACACTATATCAAATTGACTATAATGAGCCACTTATCCCTTTAATGCTCTTACATTTTGACATCAGCATCAAACCTTCTAGAACATCCTCAGTATTTCAGTGGAGTTGAATCAGGGCTCACTGTCATGCTTTAGTTTGGTCCCTACTCACTTTTAGGGCACTGGGAGGAGCAGAAAAGCCCTTGAGACTATGAAAGCACTGCTTTGGTCAAGGTCAGCATTAGCTAAAACACTGTTTTTCAGAGATAGATTTGTGCTTTGGAGCAGCAAGTTTGATAATTTTATATTTGTGATAGATTTGGGGTTTACTTTAATTATTCCATGTGTATTTAACTTCTGAGAGACAGATTTGGTAACAATACAGGGACTGAATTTTACTTAAGGGTGGCAATATAGTACATGCAGAAAAGCTGAAATTTCAGTTATGGTTATTGTTATAAAATGGGATATATTTTGTTAAATTGTTATAATCAGAACCCATTTGTGTTTAAGCCTGTGTTTCACAAACACCTCTAAAAAGTAAGCAGATTTAGTTCAAAAGTAAGACCAATCATTTTAACAGGCTAATCAGCATGCAAAATATAACTCCATTTTCTGTCATCAAAATTTCTGTTCTGTTTTGTTATCATTTTGGAATCAATTTTGTTGCAGTGAAGCTAATTTAGATGATCTATATAACCATTAACATATTTCTGTGTTGCTAAAATGAAATCAGCATGGAAACAGAGAGTTTCCTGTATTAGCCGATTTCACAGCATTGTTGGTTACACAGCACTAATAGCATTTGTTTCAGATCTCTAAATAACAATTTGGTTTTTCTCACTCTGGCCATCCATATTTTCAAAACCACCTAAATACTCTAACAGCTGCTCACATTGTCAATTCATCTGAATGCTGAACACAGACAGCCCATGGATCTGTTAATAATTTAATTTATTTCTGTCAAAACCAGGACATCATCACTTTTGTTTCAATACAAGTCATTGTCTTCCATTTTTAAAAGCATAACATCTCAGTTTTCCAATTGATCTGTTAAAATACAATGAAGATTGATTGGTTTTGAGATAGAAATTGGGCCCTTAAGTATTTCTGTCTCAAGCAGACCCTGTTGCTATTCTCAACAACTCTGTCCCTTCCAGGAGCCCTTCTGATCAGCCCCCTGACTTAGGAACCATCTTAGGACCTCTCCTAATGCTATGGAAAATGTTAACAGAAAAATTAAGGGGCAATACATGGCACAGGCCTGTTAATAGCAAATGTAGCACTACAAAACCATCTCATCCAAATTCTCAGTTTGAATAAATACATCAAACTTGACCTTAGGTAAGAATAGAAGGATATCAAAAAGGAGTTGTGGAAGGTCATTCTGCATAATGAAGCAGAAGAGGTGATGGGACCTGAGCAGGAATTGTTGGTGGAGTTAGAGAAAGAGATGGGTTAATTAGAGGTGATTTTATTCAGCAAAATACTGTTCTTTGGCTTTTTCCCTGGAGCAAAAAAAAAAAGACCTGGTGTTTTGATATATTCATCACCATTAGTTTTAACCAAGGAAGGCTAAAACTAGGAAGGAACTAGAAGGTTAAAACTAGAAGGAGCACTTGGAAAAATATTTCAATTTGCCCAATCTTTGAAGAGTAAAGACAAAAAAATGACATGGTAAAAATAACATTTCTCAGTGTGTGCTCAGATGATAGTTTCTAATATATGTGTTTTAAACACATACTTTTTAATTTCTGTCTGGAGTTAACATGCAAAAATATAAAGGGTTAAAACCAATCTTCTGTGCACAGCCCTCCTGGGAAATTTTCAATGAGAAACAAACAGTATTCAGTTGCTGTCTTGCATTTTGTATTCACTTCCCCACATTATTAAATGGATCCTGAGTCTAAGAACGCTGTAAAACAATTATTTTGTCAGTGGTTCTAGGGGAAAAAAAAAAAAAGATGAAATAGCATTAAAAATTTTATCACTGCAGTTGAAAAATATCTCATAAAATATGCAGCAGCATCTCTTTCACTTTCAATATTCAGATGGCTTCTGACAAACCTTATTAAATCTTTAAAATATTTGTGAGATGGTGACTTTGTCTGGAAGATCTTACAGGAATGTGTGTGGTTACTCCCACTCCAGCAGATCTGCCTTGAAACCTTTGCCAGGACACTTGGCCTCTTTGAACTCCCTCTCTCTGATGCAGAAAGAGCATGTGCTAAAAATCCAGAGCAAAAGGGTTCTCAGGCAGAATTTTTACCATATTTCTCCTTGTAAATGTGGAGATCTGCTTCATTCTTGGGGAAATCTGAGTTCTCTGGGGTCAAAAGTCACTCATTCCTTATTCTGTAGGGAACAAGGGATGTGAACTCCACAGCAATTCACTGGCTCTGAAGGAACTTTTCAGCTGTGATGTTTCTGTTCCACTCATGCACAAAGTTCTGGATGTCCAGCCTGGCTCTGGGAACAATCACATTGCATTTTTGAGTACAGCAGAGAATACAAAATAATGTGGAATTTTATTTATTATTTTTCATGTAGCAGATTTTTCTCACTTAGGACTTCCTGCTCCAGTGAGGCATTTTAAGTAATCCCTATAGGGATTATTTTGTGTTAGTTCCCATTTCATCTGGAAAGGAACTGTTCATGAAAGTCCATATTTGTAAGGGTATAAAGTTTCCAAAGTATCACACTTCTATGCCTGGCGTTTTTGTGCACAATATAAAATAGTATTTTGAGTCTGCAAGAGTTAAAGATGGAGTAAACATCACAAGAAGCCTTTTTTAACCTGTTCATAGATTTTGAGAGACATTTCCTATTTCATTCAGTTTTTCCTGGGAAAGATCCTTTCAAAATAAACATGGAAAAAACTTTTCTGAAGTTTTACTATTTGTTTTGTTCTGATTGCTATTACAATGATAACTCTTGTTGCAATGACAGTGTTATTCATATTGACTAGTAGCATTAGTAACAATAGTAAGAAGGATTTACTCTCCCAATTTTTTTTTTTTTTTGCTGTTCCATAATGTTGTAAAAGAAACTCTGCATTTTGGTCAATCTGCTGCTGTATGGACTCATTTAGCACTAAGAATGCCCAGATTATGAAAAAATCATTATGATTTCATCATCCCTCTGTAAGATTTCACATGCAATATACTCAGGGAGGTGTCAGGTGGGAACATGAATCCTGTTTACCCTTCTGCAGGGGTGGCTCTCTTGAGATCACCTGCAAGCAGATAGCAGGGCCCAGGAACTGCAATGAGTAAAGAAATTGAGTGTGAAATGACTGGAGACAACAGCAGTGCAATCTGTTCTTAAAAATCCACTGCCAGAGTCCTGAAGCATCCCCAAGGGGTTATCTAAGATATGTTTCTTGCATTAGAACTTCCTCAGAAATTTGCTGGTGAAGGAAATACAAAGCATTAAGGAAAATGAAGATCCTGAGTTGGGGTTGCCTTCCAAAATCTGGTGTCCTGTCCCATAGGAAGAACAGACTACTGCTTGCAGTTTTATTTGGAGGCTGCTGCCACTTGTCTTCATTAAAATTTAGTTTAATCTTAGCCCTGTTTCCTGAATGGCCTAACTAGTTAACCTCCATCCTTTGTAAGTTTAATTTCCTGAGCAGCCTGCAGGACAAGAAGTCCATTTGGCTTCATCCTTCCAAATGCACATGAGCTGTCCAGGGCTGCCACAGTCTCTGCCAGGATAATAGACCTGTGTGTTTTTATCAGGCTTTATTTTAATGTGTATAATTATGAATCATCCCTTTCCAGCAAGGCTGGTTATTGAATTTGAAAATTATTCTATGAAAGTCAATCCTGAAGAATTTTGTAGACCCTTCCATTTTTAAGTATCCCAAAACAGCTTCTTGTCTTGTCTATATCTCAAGATGTATTTGAAACCTATTTCAACTTCTTATAAAACTATTTATTTATTTTTTTTAAAAAAAAGAAAATAACGGAATCATTTTCAGAGCAAAATTTAATGGAAGATTCAAATTTCAATGCCATCTTTGCAAATTTCTTCAGAGGTTTTTTTTTTTTTTAGATTTCAAATATTTCAATGGCATGAGTTCTGTTTATCCCAAAGTTTCAGTTATAATTAAAAAGAGATGGGGTTGTCCTTTTTTATTTTTTTCTTTAAGTAGTTAGTTCAACATGCTCAAACTTTTTTGTACAGGCCACTGTCTTTTTACACAGGTTTTAAAAGAGAAAAACTTCCTATGCCTGAGTCTTGCTCCAAGCTCAGTGGGAGAGAGGCTCCCTCCTGTGGAATATGAAGTTCCATAACTTTTAACTTACACATTAAAAATCCCCTAAGGAAGTAAGCTGTGCTTAATTTAGTGATAAATTAGTTAAATTTTGAAGGCAATCAAGAAAATAAGGTATTTAGGCAAAAAGCTGTTATCAAATATTTGAGATTAAAAGACTTGGGCATTAAACACTCAGTGAAATCTCAGCAGCATCTCTTGCTGAATTTATCTCCATGGAGCTGAAATTTCTTTTTCATTTGAAAAGTTTGATCTGGGACTCTTACTAAAGCTTGCTGCTTTCAAATTATCTAAGAGAAGGTTTAGCAGATTTGAAAAAACTCATAAAAAACAGAGTGATACAAGAATTTCCATTTAAGAAGAGCACTCTTCAATAGTTAAGAGGTAAAATAACTGAAGAATGCTAGAAAGCTCCCCTGATGGCATCCTCTCTTTATCCTTTTCTGTTTAAAGAAAAGAAAGATGCAGACTTTGTGTATTTGAAGATCTGAAAAAATTATTTGCATATGGATTATGCTGACTTAAGTTAAAATTTTCTCTTTTATTTCAGTGAAAAGGACTTTCACTTAAATAAGGAATATTTCCTAGGTATACACCTAAAGCACTATATTAAGGGGTTTTTTTAACTTTTTATAAAAATTTTATAGATTAAAATGCTTATTCAACATCATCTCTCTCTTAATTTTCTTCTTTTATCCTTACATACTTGAAAAATGCTTGGAGCATTTTTCCTGGGAAAAATGCTTGAAAAATGCTTGGAGCATTTTTCAAGTATGTGGAACATTCATTGAAGAAAAGGAAATGATGCTGGAATAACACCATTAAATAATACATTTTTAAATACACTTTGCTTTTGGGTTCTTTTTTGGTGCTTTGTAATGAATGGTACATATGTGATATATTGCTGCATTTCCAGCGCTCCATTTTTAAAGTGCATCACATTTTTAAAGAGCCTGGTGTGTTCGGGTTACATAGAATAATCAGAAAATTCAATCAAGGAGAAATATTGTTTTTGATTAGTGTCATTAGATTTTGTGTGTGTGTGTGTGTGTTTCAGTGCAACATTACCTAGGCACTAAAATAAAAAATAATAAAAACAAACAAACCCAACACAACAAATAACCAAGGTGGTACAACCCTTATATTGTTTCAATTCTTAACAACATATTTCAGCTTACATGAGCAAATTTCTGTGCATTTTATCTTAGATAAATATGAGCTACCATAATGAAGAAAAGCAAAATTCTCCCTTTCAGCAGGAATAGAATTTATCAATAATCATAGACAAAGGGATTTTGTTTACAAAAGGCTTGTAAAGAACTTGTTTAACAATTTGAAATAAGTAAACTACAGTGGATGTTGCTTTTGAAAATTGATTAATTGCTTTCATTCTCAGGCCAGTTGCTGTTTCTGAACGGGTTGGTTGTGTTCAGGTGTTATTGGTTTATAGAGCAAACACCCCCCAGGACAGTAAGCTCAGGTTCTGTTCTCAGTCACTATATTCCATTAATTTCATCACTGGTGCACAGTAGGCACTGGCCAATTTATTCTTTATTCTTTATTCTTAGAGATTTACTTCTTAATAAAGTAATCATACTTTACCTTTGCCTTTTGTCTCTCAACCAGAATGAGTGGGAAATGTGCACGGGTGAGAATGGAGCCTCCACTCCACTCTTCATCTGAGCTTTGCTGGGCTGCCCTTGAGCAGCTCATCCAACACTTCCCTTCATTCTTTTCCTTTCTCTTGCAACCCTGGATGCTGAGAATTTTAAACTTTTTGTGCTGAAAGGCACAGACTGGCAAGAGAACACTGCAATTGACCTGAGGCTGTGGAGAAGGCTTCCAAAATTGATTGATAGCACTGGGATTACGGGTGTGTGGTTGGTTAGAAGTGTGTAATATCACAGGGTGGGAAACTTAGAGTTTGGGGGTTTAGAATATAGAAATAAATGTGAAGCAAGATGGAGGTTTTAGGGTGGAGGTAGGTTGTTCTTCTTTACCTTCTTCCTCCTTCTTCATGGGTTTGGGTGATGTTTTGTAATTGGACTGAAAAGTCCTCATTGCTGGCTCTTTGGGATCAGTTATTGGGTTAAAAGGGAAAATAATCTAGGTGTCCTTTCTTAATTGGATAGTTCAGTCTTAAAAAACCTTGTAACAAGAGATTGTTAGCCATTCTGTGCCTTCTAATGAAAAGCTGCCAAACTCATGTTTGTGAGACTGTTTTACTGATAAGAAATAATAAACACCCAAGTCAGAACATGAGCTACCATCTCAAGAGCCTTCAATCCCAGCCTCAAGAAATCAATACCTTTCCAGCACCACAACTTTATCAAAACACATCTCCATCACTGGGATGTCAGTCTCATCCTGCAAGTTGAGGCTGATGTGTAAATTAGAAGGCTTTCTTATAATTTTTCAGAGCTTTTAATTTCTATGTATCACCATTGATTGTAAGAAGAAAATTTATATTTTTATTGAGATAGAAAAATCTATTTTTGTCTTCCAGATAAAGTGCTGAACCTGCTTAGGCAAACCATATCTCATTTTTAAACCATTAAAACTTTTAATGAAGTATATGCCAGATATTTATAAATAGACATAAACAAAGTGTTGTATTAGTAGGAGCACACCACTTCCTTGCATGAAACATGATGAAGCCATCCCCACTGATTTAAATCTTCTTGCAATTTCTAAATGTCCTTTTTTTAAACTGAGCAGTTATTTCTCTATTTGCCCAGCATAAGCCAGTAGCACACATATATGTCCACAAAATGACTATTCTAATTCTATTTAGAGAAAGGACAATAACTTAACTAAGCATATATTTCCAACTCAGCAATCTCCTCAGCTTAAATTCCATCTTTCCATGGTAAAGTGGAAAATTATCTCACTCTAGACCAAAATGACTCTTGAAAGTCTCAGTAATCACACATGACATAAGTAATTTCATTTTAGAAACTGCAAGAAGATGAGCATCCACATATTAAAATCCAATACTGCAAAATCAGATACAGCTGTAAAATTAGAACTCAAGTAAATAATCGGCTCAGTGTAGCAATCTGACTGCAAGCATAATTACTCCTCTTGTAATTAATTTTAATTAGATGAGATGAAAATAGGTAGATCAGTTTAGTAAACAAATCTTAATAAACATAATCAAGAATGGCATTGCATCAAAATCTCCTGATAGCACTTTCTTTTCTGCTACTAGCTTTTTAGAGTAATTTATTTATCTTAAAATATATATATTTAATAGAGTTGCTGCAAAAATAAGAGTATTTGTAAAACATGATTTGTCTTACAGACCTTTTTTCAATTACAATTGCAATATGAATTTGCCCATGCCTCAAACAGGTGGATCAGAAATTAAATTACAGTCTGGTTACATCTAGCAATTAGACAATATTATTTCAATTCCATTTTGGAGTTTGGCCTGGACAGTCTCACAGAACAGTTGAGATGGGAAGGGATCTTGGGAGACCATCTAGTCCAAGTCCTTACCCATGTCAAGGTCAGCCAGAGCAGGTTGTTTGGGGCTGTGTCAAGCCAGATTTTGTGTATCCCCAAAGATACCCCACAAGACCTCTGGGCAACCTGTTCCAGTGGATGACCCCCTTTTTCCCCTAAATTAGCCCATGTTAATTTTTTCTTTTTCTCTTTTCTTTCCTTTTCTCTTTTAATTAGGGAAATTAATGTCTTATTCATGGAGCAGGTGATTACCTGTGCTCACACAGTAGATCACTCTTGGAAAATACAATCCATAGTGAAATGATGGACAGGAGTAGCTCATGAATATAATGCAAGACCATATCCCAAGTGGGTTGGCACAAATCAAAGGTATTCTTGGTAAAATGGAAGGAAAATCTCTGTCCAGACTGTGCTCATTTACTTACAAATGAATGCTAAGCCCATTTGGAAGTTGCATTTTTGAGCCCTAGGGAGCTCTGCTTTTCTTACTCAGGTGAGGATAAATGCATTTGAGAAAATATACCAATCCTGATACAGCTTTGAGGCAATGTAAAGCTGGATTTATTTGATCATTGAAATCTTGTGGTTTTCATTTTTCCAAGTACTCATGGCAGTGATGAGAAGTTTGGTTCCAAAGAAAAAAGTGCAAATAGAACTGCAATGGTTCATTGTATTTTGTGTGTGCTGAGGCTGAAAGCAAAGCTCACTCAAAATGATTTGTGAAAATCATTGTTCAATTAAAAATTGGCCTCTTGGCCTTATCTTATCTCACACAAACAGCCCAACACAACAGAGTGATAAATTCCTGTCCCTGAGAGTCATCCAGCATTGGGATTTTAACAGGGGCTATAAATTCCTTAAATTGTTGGCCCTAGACACCTTTGCTTTCCCCCTTCTTCTGCCTCCTGAAAGTCACCACAGTTTTGAGGACACGTGAAATATCTCCAACTCCTGACTCAGCATCTATAACAGCAAAAATGAAAGCCCTTTCCTCAGCCTTGGCCATCTCCTTGCTTTACCTCAGATATAACGTGGAACATTTGGGGCGCCCGTTTTGGAAAGTCTATGGTAGTAGAGCTGTGACTGACTTCTGAGCCTCAAAAATGTCTATATCACCTTTTTTACTATCCCCTTGGACAACAAATTACAATATTTTACTGATCTTAAACCTTCCATGGAAAAAAAAGATTTAAAAGGCTTGCACAGAGGAATCTTGACAAACATCTACCCCTTCTTCCAGAGAACCTTTTGTGTCACCATATAGACAAGTATTGATTTAAAAAGCTGTTCACCATATAGACAAGTATTGATTTAAAAAGCTGTTTTCCTTTGCTCAGGAGTACAATGGGTTTTTTTACTACAGTTCTCTTGACAACCACAGCACTGCATGTGTTGACCAAACTCTCTGACAGCTAATTGAGATTTTTTATTAGCATGTTTTGGATTTATGCTTCAGTTCTTTTTTACTTGAAATTTATGAAGTTAATTAAACAACTCTGAACACAATTAAAAATTCTAACTTGGCAACCTATTAATTGATATTAGCTTGTACATCCCACATAATATTTGTAAAATGCCCATTTATTTGTCAGCTGCAGGGAAGTTAGAGTACTTTGTCAGATGATAGTTTAATAAACTTTGAGCATGAGAAAAATTGCAGTTCAAATCAGTCATGTTTTGGTTTGGTTTTTTAATACAGTGCCATTTATCTTTCTCAACAAAAATTTTTCTGCGTAGGTTTGAAACACAAATCAGTTTTAAAAAATAGTACAAAGATGGCTTCAGAAAGAATTTAACCTAGGATATGAGATTTAGAATTAATCTCACACATACACACAAAAAGTATATGGTAGGAAAAGCCTATTTTTATAACATACCTGGGTTTCTGCCTTCTCAAGTTTATGCTCATCACTTAGGTATGTGACTCAGCTCTGGGACAAAAAATATTCCCTGCTTCACACTTTGTCAGAGTACACACCACTGCTCATATTGAAGGCAGCTGTTGGGAAAGGAAAAGGAAAAGGAAAAGGAAAAGGAAAAGGAAAAGGAAAAGGGAGAAAGGGAGAAAGAGAGAAAGAGAGAAAGAGAGAGAAAGAGACAGAGAAAGAAAGAAGGGGAGAGAGAAAGAGAGAGAGAGAGAAAGAGAAAGAAAGAGAAAAAAGAGAGAGAGAGGAAGGAAGGAAGGAAGGAAGGAAGGAAGGAAGGAAGGAAGGAAGGAAGGAAGGAAGGAAGGAAGGAAGGAAGGAAGGAAGGAAGGAAGGAAGGAAGGAAGGAAGGAAGGAAGGAAGGAAGGAAGGAAGGAAGGAAGGAAGGAAGGAAGGAAGGAAGGAAGGAAGGAAGGAAGGAAGGAAGGAAGGAAGGAAGGAAGGAAGGAAGGAAGGAAGGAAGGAAGGAAGGAAGGAAGGAAGGAAGGAAGGAAGGAAGGAAGGAAGGAAGGAAGGAAGGAAGGAAGGAAGGAAGGAAGGAAAGAAAGAAAGAAAGAAAGAAAGAAAGAAAGAAAGAAAGAAAGAAAGAAAGAAAGAAAGAAAGAAAGAAAGAAAGAAAGAAAGAAAGAAAGAAAGAAAGAAAGAAAGAAAGAAAGAAAGAAAGAAAGAAAGAAAGAAAGAAAGAAAAGAAAGATATGGCTGCAGCAGTCCCTTAACTTTATTATTCATCCCCACCAAGATTCTATCTATGGCTTTACCAGCTAAATTCATCTGAAAGAGAGATAATATAGTACTTTTGCTGCCTTTAAAAGACCATAGGATTCAACTATCATTCAAAACTACAGAGCATCCTATTGGAAGTACAAAATCAATAATTTGTTTGATATCAAAGGAAAGCCCTAAGTTATCAATCTTTTAAACACTATGAATCTTCTGAAATTTAAAAAAAAACTGCATGTTTTTATGCTGTGAATCAGAACATGAAGGTGGCTGGAGTTGAGGAGTCTGATTTCAGCTGATATCATAGTCCAACCAAAGCAGAACTATGTGGAACAGACAAATTAAAGCGTTACACTAAGAATGCTGATAGCAGGTATTGAGAAAGAAAGAATGTAGTAAAATGAGCTCCTTTTAGCACTGCTCCTAGTAAATGTTATATATAATATTGAACACTGCACAGAAATGAATATGCACACTGTATAGAAATGGCTCCTTTAGGGTTTCACACATGTAAGAACACAGAATTGTGTCTCTGTTTTATATTTAATTCCCAAAATAATGCTGTGAGATTACAAAGAACTACTACAGGTCAGTTTTTACCCAAAGGAATAATTTTGTGGTTTATAATTTCTAGTTGATGGCCAAGGCACATACTGAGAAAAGCCCCTTGGGCATCCTGTTACCTCCAGATGACATGGAAAATACACACAGAATGTTCATACTCAGCATTTTTTGGCAAAGTCCTTTAATTCTTCAGTTCCAATGTCTTCCTATTGTAGTTTCTTTTCCTTCTTTCTAGTTTTATTTGGGGAGTAAAAATATGCCTGCAAGATTAATATCACAGCATTAAAGTCTTATTTCCAAAAGAAGCTGGACTTTATTGCTAAAGTTGGCCTATCCTTTATTTGAGTCATTTTGAAAATTCAGTTTAATGCAGCCAGGTTCATATAAAGTTCCTTCAGTGTATTTACTGATCAAAATCCAAAGTTCTTATCACATCAAAAGGCATTTAAACAACAGATGACTCATTTTCCGTTTGTTTACTCTGACCCTTTCCACTGCAAATTTTCCCATAATTTATTTATTGCCAGATTTTTGCTGGCCAGGTTAGAACTGTATATATTCTATGTGTGTCTAGATTCCCACATTTCTTAACTCAAAATCCTTGAATTCATAACCTTAGTGTTCTCTTCTTGAAGTTCTCTTAATTAAAGCTGCAAGCTTTAATTTATATTGTGTGTCAGTGGTTTGAGGGTTTTTGTGCCAGTTTTACTCATTTCCAGGGAAAGAATGCTCATTCTAGATAGTTATACTCATTTCCAGATCCTATGTGATAGGATATAGAGATTTCAGGCCCTCTCTCCCCTGAAAGATTCACAGAA
The DNA here is from genome assembly GCA_024362935.1 of Setophaga petechia. Lineage (NCBI taxonomy): Eukaryota > Metazoa > Chordata > Aves > Passeriformes > Parulidae > Setophaga > Setophaga petechia. Next base: position 6,675,906 of record JANCRA010000025.1, read on the forward strand.
AACTCTCTAGAGGGAGAAATAAAATTCACTCAGTGTGGTTATTCTTCTGTTGCTTTTCCTTCAGGAGATGGCATCTGCATGGCTGATAAACACCAACACACGTGCCCAACCAGCCATTCCTCACAGTCCCTGTCACTCTGCTGCTCCCTTTGATGCTTCTCATCCTTGCTGCTCTTCTGTCATATTTTCAGGGACCCTCGATGAAGAGAGGAAGGAATGATGAATCTGACTCCATGTTCTCAGAAGGCTAATTTATTATTTTATTATCTATATTATATTAAAGAATATAAACAATATAAACTGTAACTATACTAAACTATACTAAAGAATACAAACAGAAGGCTAAAAAGATACTAATGAAAAACTTGTAACTCTCTCCAGAGAGACAAAAGGATACAGACAGAAGGCTAGAAAGATACTAATGAAAAACTCGTGACTCTCTCCAGAGTCCAAAACAGCTTGGCATTGATTGGCCAATAAGTCAAAACCATTCACAGCAGAAACCAGTGAAACAATCACCTGTGGGTAGACAATGTCCAAACTCATTCCAAAGCAGCAAAACACAGGAGAAGCAAATGAGATAATTATTGTTTTCATTTTTCTCTGAGGCTTCTCATCTTTCCAGGAGAAAATCCTGGGCAAAGAGATTTTTCAGAAAAATATGACACTCTTCCTCCAACAAAATAAGGCCACTGAAATCACTTCATCCAGACCTCCTGGTTTGATACAGACCAAAGATGGAAGAGCCACATGCCAGCTATGCAATATTCTTTTGAACTGCACTGTAGACACAAAGAAAAAAAAATATTGAACGGCCTGTGAGAACTTGCTTTCCTGCATTGCCTTTCTGGGAAGCAGAATGTCATCCTGTGGTTGACATTGTACAGACTGGAGAGGGGTAAAATCTGACAAAAGATAGCTGGTCAACAACTCCCAGGGAAGAAATTTCATTTTTCATAAAGATCCAAGAGAGTGGGGAAAATCAGGCACTCTGCAGCAGCACAGGAACAACAAAGAGTGGCACAGCAGAAGGTCCTGGGGGGCATCTGTGTATACAGCACTACTATCCCAGAACTGAAATATTTGTGTGATGGTTTAGTCTGTTTCTTCTTAAACGTGCCTGACAATAATGTAGTAGTGCCCCTGGTTTCCAAGACAGGACTCTGAGCAATCATTTCGAGGTGAAGCTGTCCCAGTTCATTGCAGGGGGTTGGACTAGGTGGTCTTAAAACTCATTTCCAACAAATTATTCAATGATTTTTTTTCAGGATTCATTCAATTTTCTGAAATGAGGTCTTTTATATTTTCCATCACTATCCCACAAAAGGAAGTACCTTCCATTCTTGAAAGCTATCACTGACTTAGCTTAATTTAGGTTGCCTCTGGCACAGAACATGTGATTTCTGTGAACTGAAGCCTCTCTGGCAGATGAATGCCCAAAGTGATCCTTTCATTTTTTCTCTGTAGGAGATTTTTGAACTCTTAATGATTATCACATCTCAGGTGCATCTCAGAGAGGCCAAATTAAAAGCTAAAATAGCTCCTGATGGTCATAGTTAAAGTTCACACCTTTCAATATGTCATTTTGTTGGACATGTAAGAAGTGTCTTTATTTCAGCCATGACTTATCATTGCTAATTCAATGTAAAATTTAAAAAAAAAAGAGCAAAGATAACTTTGTTGCTCAAAATAAGTCTTTCCACCTTCAGTGGCCTCTAGGTTGCACAAGGCAGTCATTATTTTATAGCCATCATACTTTATCCTTGTTTCTCCTAAAGTGTTGTGCTTGTGCAAATATCCCTTTCTAGAGCTGTGAGGTCCTGGATGGGTTATAATATCCTTGAGTGGAATTGTCTTTTTTAACTTCCATGACATTTCAAAAGGCTATTATATTCTATCTATTTTTCAGGCCATAGTGTATCAACAGGTTTTAAACTTGCAGTTCCCTATGGTCATCATGTCAGTTTGGTCCCAACAGAGAGAAATCCCACAATGTGGGATAATATCCCACAAATCTTCACTTTCTGCAGAATATAATTTGATGGGTATGAAACATGCAGACTCATTAGTACTTTACAAATCCCCATTTTGGTTTATAGTGTAATAAATTCAACCCACCCTTCCTTCTCTTTTGCATAAAATAAATTTCTTAAAACTTTTACTGGTCTATGTGACCAAGCAGAAATTGTCATTTTTCTTTATTATTTGTCTCAGTAAAAAGTTTAAAAGTATAAATTAGAAAATAAATCATCCAGATTTTTAATGAGACATTTTATGATATCCCAACATATTCTGCTTTCAGAAAGTTGTTTTACATTTTCAGATTTATGTTTATTACAATAATTTAGCATACTTATAGTCTCATTACTATCTTATTGTAACATGTAACTTGCCTGTATTTCCAACCTTTTATTATTTTCCATTAAAAAGACACTAACAATACAGAGACAAAATTCAAAGTTCATTAAAGTTTGGAGCAGATTGATTCAACCCCAAGTCCAAATACTTTCTTGCTATTATTACTCAATTAATGAAGACTCTATTCTCAGTGTGAATAAATCTAACACCATTTCCCATCTCTTTTTATTATTCTTTCTTCTTCATTTCCTACTTATTTCTTCTTGATGAAAACAGAAAATGTGGCTCTTTCCCCATCTCTGTGCTAGAGGCAGATTTCACCTTGCTCAAGGTAAGACACAGTCTTTACCTCTCCATCTTTGCTCCTGCCTGCAACATTTCCTGCAAAGAGTGCACATAGAGAAACCAAAGAGTTCAGTGAGTCTCAGAGAACTTAATTGCAATGTTTTCATGTGACTTTGAAGTCAAATATTATATAAGCACATTTTCTTATAACTCCTTCAAAATTGTCATTAGTTATATTCCAAGTAACCTTTTACTAAGTTTGAAAAAGGAAAATAAACAACACTTTGTAACTTTAATTGCAATTTAATTTGAAGATTAAATCTCTGTGCTTTTTCATTTTTTTCTCAGTAGGCTACAAGACTACATAATTTCTGAAAATTAATAACACTGTGTAGGAATAGTGGCTGACAAGTGCAGTGACACTATTCTTCTATGTACCGTAACCAAGAAACAATGTCAGTAATTAAAAATCAGCTTTTGAAGAACACAGAGAAGACCTTATGTTAGACAAATGTAGTTAAGTTTCATCAAAACAGCCCAGTTTGATAGATAGAATCTTTATTTTTCTTAATCACTTTTATTTCACACTGAAGCCCATAATATATTATTATCTTTTATAAGATGGAATACAAATATAAAAGTTGTCTTTTTGAGTACTTCTCCTTCTGGAAGAGAAAAAAACAGGGATAGAAGGCTCTTAACTACCTGAACAGCATTATTGCCATTTGATGATTAATACAAGAGATATGGCTCAAAGAACCATTAAATCCATACTTAGAACAAAGAAATTGCCAGCAAAAGGGTCAAAGTCCTGGACTGGATCTCGGGATTCAAGACTTGTATTGACTTTAGGCAAAGTGGAGATCTCCTGGGGCTTTCTTTTGTCATGCAGCTTTTTGCTGTCCTGTCTGTTAGCCTGAGGTTATTTTTTAAAAGATAGATTCAGAGTGTTCCTGAAGTGGACACAGGCTGTGCCATGGACAAATCCCACCTCATACAAGGATGCAAGGCTCACTTTTTTTCTTTTTTTTCCCCTTTTTTCACTCCTCCTTGTCACACCTTGGCTTTCAGAGGAAAGAAGTGAGGCTACGTGAAGCCAAACATTATAGTGCAGCCATGTTATTTTATTTATATGGCCAAATCCCATTATTCTTTTATTTTATATGGCCAAATTCCCATGAATATGATCAGGACAAAAGGCAGAAGCTCAAAGCATTTTTATCCCCCACTTCTACTGCAGACAGTGTGAAAAGATACAATGAGCTCTGTACTGATAGAGCTTGGGAAATATGTGGATGAAAAAAGGGTCAAACTTCTAATCTGGTTTGGATGAAACATGCATTCCTTGGTCCCACATACAACCACTGGATGCACAGATCTATGCTCTTCATGTTGTAAGTTATTTGTTCTTGGATTTTTTGTCCATGTGGAATTGCAACTGATTAAAACCTCGACATCCCTAGAAAACAATTTGCAGTCCTATTTCACAGCTATGAGTAGACAAGAAATCCAGAGTTTCTTCCTCTCCAGTGAACTCCCCTGGATAGAAGAATGAGAGCATTAGTCTGTGCTTGTCTGTGCATTCCTCTGTGTGCTCATACACAAAAAATGAAGAGCCACATCACCCGTTACTAATAGACTGCCAAACCTCAGAGCAGAGCACAGCCCAGCACGGAACAGGGGCTCAAAAAGCCCAGAGCAGCTTTCACAATGGGGAAGGAGAGGAAACTGAGGAAAAAAAAAATCCTAGAAAGCTGATACAACACAAAGAGATCTATATTAACAGTATTCAATTGTCTTGATTTGAGATATTGCCAAGATGTTGTTTCAGAGCTGTGGAATACAGCAGAGAAGACAGAGCCTTTCTTCAGCCATGTCCCTAGGATGGAGGAAAAGGGAGCTATATTACTCAGTCCAGGAGGGAATAAACAAACTGTTACTGATGGATCCCAGTAGCGAGAGGAAAGCTAATGGAAAGTAGCTCATGCATGTTTTCCAACTGACTGCAATTCCTACGGACACAAATTTTCATCTTCCTTTTCATTTAAAATGCATAACATTGGATGTATGCATTTAACAAGTATGTTTGCCTATATCTTTTTGATGAAGCAATTTAATTTCCTTTCCATACTGTGGATTTTTTTATTTTTGGCATCTTGCAAGAGAGCAAGGTCTGTCTCATCTGGGCCACTGCAGCCTTTAGAGAGAGGGAGAAAGGAGAAAAAGGCATAAAGCTGTGACAGGAGAGACCCCCCCAAAAGGAGTGAGGGGCAGCCTGCAAGAGAGAACAAACTTGTTCAGCTTGAGTCACCTGCCAGCTACTGCCAGGAGATTTGGTGCTGCTCCTTCACCTGCCAATCTCACAGAAAACCAACCCAATAAAACAGAAATTTCTCATTTTGCAGCAGCTGCAGCAAGGCAAGCCTGGAATCTCACCCTGTGACCAAGCTGCTGCTACACCAACCCACCACAAAGGAAAGAACAAAAGCATTTAATTGAAAGTGCAGAAAAAGAAGTGGAACCTATCATTTTGGCAGCAAACAATCTGAAAGTTGGCATTGCACAGCACCCTGAGACAGGCACTTAGCAAAGCAGAGAAGGCTGCAGGAGTCTCTGCAATGTCCTCTTGGTGGGCAAGGGGAGACAAACAGACCTGCAAGGATCAGCATTGTCAAGAAGCAGATTTATTATAGTTCATCCATTTTAACTGTAAAAATGTCCAAAAAAACCCCTGTGATGCACTAATTGATTAATTAACATTCTAAATGAAATTGTGATTTAGCAACTGAAGGCCTTTGGTGGTCCTTCCTTGTTAAAAAATCAGAGTTTGGGGATGGAATTCCCAACTTTCTGTGCACATGATTCCAGGTCTAGTGGAGAAAACTTTCAGCAGGGCTTTCAGAGATGTCTTCAGTAACAGAAGATGTCCACAGTGATTTTCCAGTTAAATTACTGGCCACTGTGTATTGTGGAGTCCCTTCTTCCAAATAAGAAGAAGCAAAACAAAAAAGAAATGTCCCTGCTGCTTAGACTGCTTTTGGGTTGAATATTCCAGTTTAAATTGCCTGTTGAGATAAGGGCATCTTGCAGCTGCAGGAAATAAATTAGTATCAACAGCATGTCTAGGGATCAATTAACTTTCATCAATGTCAAAAAGAAAGTACAACTTGAACAAGATCAGCCAGACTGGACTCAGATTGTGGAGAGACTGACAGATTCATTTTCAAAAAATTTCAAGTGTGTTGCCAAAACCAAATGAAACGGATTCAGTGGAGGCCAAGACAATATCCATCCATGCTGTATCTGCATTACTGACAGTAGCTTCACATCAGGGATGTATTTGGAAGCATTACTTCAGAATTTCAGGAAGCACTTTGTCCCATTCTCCCATTTGGAATGATGGCCTGGAGTTGCCAAAGGGGAGTGAAATAGAGTGCCTGCTGGCACAGAGAAGGAAATTTCTAGTTACAGTCTTCATTAATCTAAAAATGAATCAGGATACTACAGAGAGCACAATGGGTTTGCACATATTTCTGTAATTTACCTAAAAGACTCCACAAATGGGCAAAAAAAGCAGCAGCATCCAAATCTCCTGCTAACATGACAATGACAGCTGACTTCAGGAGAAGCAACACATAACAAGGAACAATTCACTGGCACAGAGAACTTCCACTGTCCACATTTAACACCTGGATCAACAGCTGGCAGGTGCTGTGATCCAGATAAGTATACATGAATTTATTATGCAACAGGGGAACAAATGGGAGGCATGAGAGTGTTTGAGCATATTGATCAAGCCACAGCTAGAGAATGTTTATAAGAACCCCCCAAGGTTTCATCTCATTTTGCAGATGGCTGGAAGGGCCTAGGTGCCAAAGCCTCTGTTTGGGTGATGCTGTCAAGTTTGGTTCATGAACACAAGTGAAACACTGTGCAGTCTTTGGAACAAAGCAAGAAATTTCATCCATTGCTTACTCTCTACAGGTTAGAAATCTGCTTCTGACAAATATTTTGGCTTACTCCTTTAGACCTTCACAATTTTAAACTGTGTTTACACACTTGACCTTCATCATTAAAGCTGATGTGTATTCTAAAGCCCCATGGACATTGCACAAGACCACCAAAACTACAGCAGTGGTTTGATGTCCAACTGCAAATCTCAAATCTCCTACAGATGTGTCAGGCAAAATATTTAAAAGCAATCTCAAAGCAAAGTCTACACATTAGCACTAATCCAGGTCAAGATCAGGACAGCTAACCACAGGGACAAACTAAGAAAAAATCCCTTTCAGAGAGTCTGCCAGCACTGGAAATACCATCATAATAGTAGGATTTAATTACTCCTATGTACATTTAAATGTCACTCTGGTATTTTTAGACACTCTGCAGGAATGTTTCATGGATAAGCTAGTCAGGCAACTCAAGGGGGAGCATCTGGTTTTGTCTCCCTTCCCAGTGGCATTTTTGGCTCGTGTCACAATGTTACTATCAAGGACTATCTCTGTAATAACCACTAAAACGTGTTTATATTCAACATTCTTCAAGGAATGTGAAGGTCAAAAAAAAAAAATCCTGTTCACTAGTGTTTCACTTCAAAATGTCAGTTTAGAAGCAGCCAAAAATGCTAACCGAACATAAAGGAATTATTTGGTGCAGAATAGAAAGAAAAGAGGAAAAGAAAGGAAATAATGACTATATCACTGTGTAAGTCCAAGGTGTCTCAGCACCTTAAGTGCTGTGTGCAGCTCTGGCATCCCATCTTAAAAATTGTAGAGTTGAGTAAGAAAAATGAAGGCTGATAAAGGTGACCTACAATCTGAAACAATTTGCATAGAAAGGGAGATGAAAAGGTTAGAGGACTTTTCAGCCTGGAAAACCAATTTCAGAGGAACATAACAGTGAACTGTATAATCACTAGAACAGACAGGATGAATAAGAAACTCTAATTCCTTTCTTTCTTTTTTTTTTTTTTTTTTTGTCATAATACCAAAAATAGATTACATCAAATGAAATTATCATCCAGCATTTTGGAACAACACAAAAAGGAATGTATCTCCCCATACCCTGTAATTAAGCTGTATAACCTGTTACAGAGGGGCAATAGTCATGCAAAAAGGCATCATTCAAACGAATGGGGGAAAATCATTAAAGACAATTAAACACAAAGGTACTGCCTCTGGCTGGAGACATCCCTGAGCTGCACATTTCTGTAAGCTGCAGCAGGATTCACAGGGAGTGCTGTTCCACCTTTGTGCTGGTTTTATACCACACATCCACTGCTGGCCACCATGACAGCATGGTAGGCTACCTTAGGGTAGCCATGGCTCTTGTGCACTCCCTAAACATTGCTGGAAATGCCTAGGATATTGACTTTTTCCTTGTATTATACCCACCACTCATTGTGCTGACAGCAAAACCTAGAAAGAGTTATAAACCTTAAAAAGTTTAGGAAACCAGGCAGTTTTTACTGCAAACCTGCTTGCATTTATTTTGAGTCAGGATCAGATTGGACTGTGCTTTTCCTGACCTCACTTACAAAAAATGCGCCCATAAAATATGGATCAACCTGATTGATTAAAAAAAAAAAAATAAAACACTCCTCAAAAGCCTCCTGAAACTGTTGGGAAGTCATTGTGTCATGGAGCAGCTCCTGACAGCAGTCTTTGCTGGCCAGATGAATCTTTTGGGCTTAGACACAGATTGCTTATAAACTCTTCTGATTGCTTATAAACTCTTCTGGCAGCTGCAGTCTCACTGAGGTTTTCCTTCCCCAAGAACAGAGGCCAGCCAGCTTTGTGCCTGCTTTGTGCAGTCAGGAATTCCACAATGAACAGGCATGTACACTTCAGTGCCCTTCCAGCTTCATCTCCTGTAAGTTTTAGTGCATTCTGTCATTTTCTCATGGTGAGTGGGGAGGATGGATGCATTACCTGGTATTATGCAGATGAGTGTCTTTTATAACAAATCTTTCATGTGTGCGTCCTCAGGTTGTGGATCAACAGAATGATACAGAAGTAGTCTCCCATCACACATTAAATATATTAAAAGCAGATTAGGAAGATATCTGTTATTTTAGATACAGTTAATCCTGTTTTACAGCAGAAAATGAGTAGATGTACTCCTCAAACCCCCTTAGAACTTATTTCTACAACTTTGCTAAATATAAAAGGAAAATAAATTAGGATATTTAAATGAAAATATGAATTTTCATTTTGCCTGAAGGACAGCTGTTGACAGTTCTTATTTTTTAAAAAATGTCATTTTACCTCAAAGTTTTATCATCTTTTTGATGGGGGAAACATGACCAATGGAAACTCTTTTACTAACACTAAGGGGGAAAAAAAGTGTTTAATGTTACTCTAATACTTTCCTCAGTAACTCCATCTCATACATTCCAAAATTAGGAGCCAAAAAGTAAGAGATGGTTTTCAGTCTCTGGGATACCACATTTCTAAAGGAAAAACATTTAATTTCTCCATCCCTGCCTTGTATATAAAGATGAGACACCAGCCATTTGGATGGTATTGTTCCCTTGTAGCACAAGGTGAAGCCAAAAATGCTCCCACACATGCAGCACACAATGAAAGAGGGCCTTGATAAAATTCAGAGCCTCTAGGTGCTACTGCATGCAATAACAGCTCAAATAAACACAAACAAACCCCAGTGTCCTCACTTTCAGAATATTTACACCTCCACCTACATATAGAGCACATTCTTTTACTACAGTGACCAAAATGTTCATGCCTAGCAAAGCATCCACACCTGAGACAACAGAATAAGAGTGTTACCCAAAGCAGTGGTTGCAGCTTCCTGGAATTAGCCCCACTCCATTCCTTTCATTCCAAGCCCTGCAGACAGTCACATTGCATTGCTGCTCTTTATAGCACAGGATCTGATAGCACCATTTGAATGTGTCTTCCCACATCTTTCCTGGCTGTCTTCCCAGCTCCCAGATGACTCAAGAACTGACAGATGCAGGGCATAACCTTTGTTCCAAAAACTGCTTATATGCATCTCTGAGGCTGAAAAAAGGAGAAAGAAAAAGAAAACACACTCTTTTAAAGTATTACACTTGATTGTTGAAGTGAGAGTCTAAAAATGATGGGATGAAACAGAGCACAGGGATTTGGAAAGGAAAGGAAAGAGGACAAGAGAACAAGTCTTAGGCACAGGCAATTGCCTGAGTCAGCAGGACAACAGCCCAGCACATGGACAGGGCCATGCAGTTACTTTATTGATGCTTAAATGCACCATTACCAGCTTTGCCCATATTTCCCTGCTGCTCAGTTTTGTCTGCTTTGCCAGCAAGCCTTGAGCCTGCTGAGATAAACTGGGCAAGAAAAGCACAGCCAGGGGAAAGTTATCCACAAGATATAGACTGGCTGGGACAGAAGGGGCTTTGCCACCTTCCCCCAGAACTTGCTGAGCACCTCACTGTGGTGGTGCTCCCAGGGGTCACAGGTTGAGAGAAGAGATGAGGATCTGACTCCATGTTTCAGAAGGCTGATTTATTGTTTTATGATATATATTACATTAAAAATATACGAAAGAATAGAAGAAAGGATTTCCTCAGAAGGCTAGCTAAGAATGGAATAAGAAGGAATGATAACAAAGGCTTGTGTCTTGGACTCTCTGTCCGAGCCAGCTGGGCTGTGATTGGCCATTAACCAGAAACACCCAACAGGGGCCAAACACAGATCCACCTGCTGCATTCCACAGCAGCAGATAATCAATGTTCACATTTTGTTCCAGAGGCCTCTCAGCTTCTCAGGAGGAAAAATCCTAAGGAAAGAATTTTTCATAAAAGATGCCTGTGACACCCCACCTCCAGATCACAGCATGCAGGGGGTCCTGCCACACACAAAGGATCAGCTGGGAGACAGAAAATTTAGATTAATGCTGTCTCCTCCATTCTTAATCTCTGAAAAATATCTTCCCAATGGGGCTGTGCAAACAGACTGTCCCCTACCCACAGTGCAGAGGAGCCTACTACCAAGTAAAACATTCCCCAGGATCTATCTGGGGAAGCTCCACAGGGATTATTCACGGTCAGGCATGTTAAAAACTTTGTCTCAGTTCCCTCTGTTCCTGCTGCCTCCTTCACTGTGACAAAACCCTTTTACAGCATCACAGAGGACAGATGTCATCATACATCCCCCTTTCTCTCAGAAACTGCTCTGCTGTAACAGAGCACAATCTAACCCCACAACCTGTGCTGGGCACAGCATTCAAACACATCCCTTGGCTGAAAGCAGCCCAGCAAAGCTCTCCAGCAGATCTCTGGCAGCACCACCCCATTGCCATCAGATCTGTCACTGTGTGGCAGTGACACCACTCAAAGCTGCTCCTCAGACTGTGGCTCAGGCAGAGGTTTTACCTGGGGGCTACAGCACTGGCCAGCACCAGCTGCCCCCCTGCTCCAGGTGAGATAGACACCAACACCTCCAGCTGCAGGGAGAAACAAATTGAGGCCTGAGTGATGAAATGAACTTTATTAAAGAGGGCAGGATGCAGGCAAGCCTTGTCCTACTGCACAATAAAAAAGAGAAGCCTGAGGAGCCACTGTTATCTGCAGTCCTTGGCTCTCTTGAGACATAAAGCAAAGCTCATGGCCATGCTGCAGTTCTGGTATTGCTCAAGTCACTTAGTCAGCTCTGGGCTATAGCCTGGAATTTCAAAACCAGCAGTTCCACACCCACCTCATGGAACTGAGTGAAGGTTTGTGACGTCTCAATGAGAATAATTTTCATAATGTGTGTGTGACTGTGGTTTCCCTTTCCTCAGGCAACTTGCTGCTCCTTTGAACTCTGTCTAGGTCAGGGAGAGAGCCTTGTGAGAGACAACTGCTCACTTTGAAAATTTAAAAAGGTTTATTAAACCTTAACAAAAATACAGCAAAGGACTACATAAGAAAAAATCTGCAGTGCTGGGAACTGCCCTCATGGATACCACATGGCCAGTTCATCTTCAAGATGGATGCTCAGTCTTTTATACCCCTGGGGTTCCATCAGCCAGCCCTGGCCCCTCCCAGAGTCTGTCAGCCAGCTCTTCTTTGCCATTTATCAGTGGAAGCTGCTTGCTTGTAACTGGACTGGAGGTCAGGTGTTGCCATGCTGCACCCCCTAAGCACCCCCAAGCTTTTCCATTCCCCACTGCCCCATGCCAGGGACACCTGTGCAGCCTCCTTTGTACCTGTCCTAGACAGCCCAGGCTGTCTGATGGCAACAATACAGAGGGAAAGGGAACTGTGGGGAGAACAGAGGGCATCTAAACTACAATAACATAACTGTACATCACTACAGCTTTTCTTAATATTCACACAATAGTTATCCCTTAATTGCAAGAGCCAATTATCTCATTATCCATCTATAACAGCCTCAATCACAGCCCATTTATTGCAATATCTCATTGCAATAAATCATATAGATCATATAGATCATATTCTTCTTTTCTGTTTCAAAAAACGATGCTAGAGTGAAAAAAAAAAATGTTGCTGGAAGAAGATGCAAATAAAACTGCAATGAAATGCGGTTTTAAACACGCAGTTAACCCTTTCCAAGCGCTCTCTGCCGGGAGCGGGCACCGGGCGGGCACGGCCGTGCCGTTCCAGCGAGGGGACACGCGGTGGCACTGTGGCCTCTCGCTCCTCCGAGCGCTTCTCCTGACCGGGAGGAGCCGGTGCCTTCCCTTTCCCTCGGCGGGATCACCAAATCCAACCTGAGGGAGGAGGACACGGGGATAGAAAAAAAAAACCTGCTCTTCCTGACTAGCCCGTACTTATGTTAAAAATAGGTTCGAAACTGTTGTAAAATAGTTGATAATTGTTAAACACGTTAGTTTGGTTGTTATATTGTAAAAGGGGTTTAAAGGGTAGTTTTAAGAAATACAGTACTCACAGTATCATAATACACCTCAGCGTGTACTACCCCCAGGCGAAACGAGCCGGCCTGGACAGAGCTGTAATGGGCCAATCCAGCGCCTTAAACCTTCATGCAAATGAAGGATCCAAAAAGAAACCAATCCAAAGGGACAAAAAACAGCATAAAAAGGGGCTTCTGACCCACTGAATCTGTGCCACTCCATCGGGACCATCTCTGCTGAGCAGCCCCAGTGCTGGTGCTGCAGCATCCTCGACGGGAGCCCTCCTGCTCGGCCTGGGCCCCCTTGCTTTGGGCATTTCTTTTTCTTATAATAAATACTGAAATCACTTTAGTACCGGGAGCCTGCTCCCATTTTTAACGCTTAGATACCACACCTTCAGCCACGGGATCCAAAAGAAAAACGGGGGGAAAACCAAACCTTGAGTGAACGGCAATCCGTTTTCTGTGTGGTCCTAGAGATTTACACAAACTGTTTCTGGGTGTATTGAAGATGCTTTTTCACATTTAAATAAACAGATCAGTGTTCACACTCACACCCGTTTTTCCTGCAGCTGAAAATCAGCTGTTTCCAGGGCACAAAACCAGCTGGTTCTGTAAGTAAGTCCTAATAGAGAGAGGGGTGGGGGACTGGGAAGGAAAAAAAGAGTGAAAGAACAAGTCACCACAACTTTCATATAAATATCACTTGTGGGAAACTTCTGATGGAGAAAGGTTTTTGGTTTAGGCCAAGAACATCTGGTAAGAATAAGAAATATGTCTTATAAAAAAAAAAATTCAGTTTCCTGATCTGCTTGACTGCATCAGACATTGGGCTGAAAGCAAATGTTCTTACATGGTGTTTCACATCCCTCAATCAGCACTTGCATTGTAATTAATCCTCTTTTTCAAAAATCTAATGAGCAAACATGCATCACAAGTTGCAATCTTTTAGGGATAGTCCCAGCTATGTTGTTTCCACCTGCAAATGTCATTGCTAAAGTATTTCACTCTCAAAAGGCTTGAGGTTTTTATTTTTAATTCAGTTGAGATGGGATATTAATCCAACATAAATCGACTTCAAGGAATTGCTATTGATGGGCAATCAGTTACATGATATTTATTTTCTTCAGCTAAGAAAAAACCTTAACTCATTTCTATTTCAGATCTTGGCTAAGCATTTTCTGAATTGCTGTGCAGGCAAAATTCTTTCTTTCTCCTCTCTCCCCCTGCCCCCAACTTTCCAGTCAGCACTCCTAGTTACAAGGAGAGAATTCTATCTCAGAAATCTAATTAAAGATTTCAAAGCCCAGAGCAAATTGCTATTTCTTTTGCCACAGATCTCACAAGCACAAATAAATGCACGTACTTGCTAAATAAAGTTAATAACAATTCAACAGAGGTGATGCCACTGTGCCAAGAGCTTGTAAACCTCTCTGTGCTGTCAGCAGCATCTGAGGACACCCTCTGCAGGATTTTTTTCTAAATATTAAATCCGTTTCAGGTGCATTAGTTTGTGTTAAACCGAACTGGTTTTGACTATAAAAACTATCTAGAATTCGTGTTTGTGCTGGAGTTCAGGACTGGAGAAGAGGGCAGTGAAAAGGAGGAGGGGAGGAAATGTTTCACATTTTTTAGACTATTTCTAATCTCCTCACTCATACTGCCTGAGAATGAAGTATCTATTGTTTACTGGAAATGCTTTTGTGACTGTCTGCATGTCAGCAAAAGGGTCTAACATAGCTTCTGACATAGTTTACATTCCTTTCTAGCTGTGATGTGTCTTCCCCATTGTTTTTCCTACACTATCCTCTCCATTCTTTCTGTTTTCCATCCTCGCACTTTTCTGTTACAATTATTTCTTGTCCATCCCAATTCTGCCCATATTCATGAGGAATGTATGACTGACTGATGACATGAACACAGCTTTATTAACAGGTCAGGGTGCAAGTTAGTCCTGTCCTACTGCACAACAAAGAGCTGTATGCCTGAGGAACCACTGTTATCTGCCGTTCTGCCACATACCTCCAGTTTCCTCCTCTCCACAAATTCCTGCTCCTCTTTCCCAGCTGGTTCCCCCCTCCACCCCACCATCTCCAACCTTTCTGCTCCAATATATAGTTTTTCCCCGTTTATAAGGAAAGGAGTGTGTCACTCATTTATTTTCCCTCAACCAGTGAAACTATTCTCATGTATCACTAGCATGACCTCTCCTGTGGGTGCCACATTAGAACAAAGGGGAGTGACTTTAATGCAGAGAAGGGCCAGAGCCCCCTCCCCCTTTTAATGAAAAAACAGAAGAGAGACAAACAGTAAAAATCAGGGGTAAAAGGATTCTGGACTCAGAAGCGCAGAGCCAGTTCTTCCTCCCCATCCTGATTTTTGTGAGAAGGTGCCCAGTTTCTTATGTTGCAGAGTACCCTAAGTCAAATATCACCCCAGCTCCTCCCCAGCCGTGTGTACCCCCACTGCTGTCTGAAATTTGGTAAAAAACAAGCTTCAACAGCTCATTTTGAGTCCCAGCATGTCTCTGAAATAGCAATACGTGAAGTGGAAAGCCACATTAGTTATCACTTGCTTTTAAGAATCAGTGGGTTTTCTGTTGAAATACCTACATCTAGTTTGGTGGAATTTGGGTTGGTTTTTTTTTTTTTTTTTTTTTTTTTTAATTGTGCAACCCTGGATTGCCTACTTCTCTTTCCAGAGCCTGCATTTTCCTTTCCCCAAAATATTGTACATTCCCTTGTTCCTCCTCCTTTAACCCCACCATGAGTGGAGTGTTCGAACACTAAATCCAAGCTGTGTCCTGAGATGGTGTGAGAATTCCAGCCTTCCCCCAGCGGTACTTCAGGGGGACAAACCCCCGCTCACGACAGCGGGGGCAGAGCCAGCCGGGGTTTTTCCAAGCTTTAATTGAGCAATTCCCTCATCACCTCTTTACAACCAAACGGAGAGAAGGCGGCTGTAACTCATCTCTCTGCATCCCTTAGGGCAGCCTGGAAAAAACCCAGACAGCAGGAAAACCTCCCAAACCAGCAGCCCCTACAACCACTCCCCGCCTGAAACTTTGGTCTGCATAGCACGGGTCACTGCGCTTACAGCATCTTCTGCTTCCAGGCTGAAACTTGGGTACACAATGTGTAAATGTGCAGGAGAATAGAATTCCCTTATATATACCGTGATGCAAGGCATCTGTGAGGGACGGCACGGAAGGACAGCGGATATTTATGTGTTTAAAATGGGTCCGTGTGTTTGTTCACAGGGGGTGCATGTGCCACGGGAATCTGGAGTCCCGGAGGGTGTGACACAAAGACACACAAAAACAGAGACAGAAACACACACACACACAAACACACACATAAACACAAACACACATTCACACAGCCACACACATAAACACAAACACGCAAACACACACGAAACACACACGCAAACACAAACACACATTCACACAAATAGAAACACACATACAAATAGAAACACACATGCAAACACAAACACACTCACACAAACGCACACACAAATAGAAACACACACTCACTCACACACACGATCGCGGTCCCGGGAGCGCGGCCCCGGCCGCTCCGGGACTGCCCCGGCGGGAGGACGGGGGCAGGCGGCGCTTCCCGGAGGCGGCGGCCGCTCCCCGCTGGCGAGAGCCCGGCTGGGCTGCGCCGGGCTGGACTGCGCCGGGCTGGGCTGGGCTGTGCCGTGCCGTGCCGGGCCGGGCCGGGCTGGGCTGAGCAGCCCCGCCGGACCCTTTCCCCCCGTAGGCAGGACAGGGGAGCGGGATAGCGGCGCGGGCCCGAGCAGGGCAGGGCAGGGCCGGTCCCGGCGGGCCGGGGCGGGGCGGGGCGGGCAGGGGGCCGTGCCTGGCACCTGTGCGGCGGGCGGGGCGCGGCTCGGCCCCGGCGCTGGGGAAGCGGCGGAGGCGCAACAGGTCCGCGGAGCCGAGCCGAGCCCGACCGTGCCCATGGCCCGAGCAGGGTCCGAGCAGGGCTACATCCGCACCGTGCTGGGCCAGCAGATCCTGGGCGAGCTGGACAGCTCCAGCCTGGCGCTGCCCTCCGAGGAGCGGCTGAAGCTGTCGGGAGACCGCGCCGGGGAGGAGAAGGCGCTGCGGATCCAGCGGCAGGTCCAGCAGACGCTGGCCAGGAAGAGCCGGGGCTCGCTGTACAATGGTGAGTGCCCGCCCGGGACGGGAGGGACCCGGGACACGGCTCCGGGATGGGACCCGGCTGGCCCCGCGGCTCCCCGGCCCTGGGGCGTGGGGATTGCTCGGGCACGAAATCAAAATCGTGGCTCTGTCGCCTCTGCTTTTACTCTTTTCCCACCGCAGGAGTTTCTCCCTCCCCACCCCGCCGTACTCGGTGTGTGCCGGGGCCGCTCCAGGCGCTCCGCTGCCCGAGAGGGGAACCGAGCTGAAATTCTGTGCTGAAATTCTCCCAACAGCCTCTTCATGTGCTTATTTTAGTGCCTTTAGCTTTACCCGCTGCTCCTGTCTGCGAAATAAACTGGGGAGAATCATAGGAAAAGTTTTGCCTTGTTTAACCATGAAATTTAGACAAAAAAAAAAAGTTTGGAAAAGTAACTCTAGGAAAGGCATGAATGGGGAGCACAGAACGATAACGCTATCAGACACTATTTACCCAGCTCTTTGACATGCGTGCTGCAAATTGACGTCAATCATCCCTCGCTTCCCAGATCTTGTAGCCAGGAGGCCAAACCCGTCAGGAAATCCGCGGCCACACCTTGTGCCCCAAGCAGGGCCCGACCACAGCGCCAGGCACCACAGGGTGATTGCCAGCTGCTGGGGTTAAAGGCAGGATACTCGAGGGGTTTAGTCCTAACTATTCATCAAAACTTTATATACCACGGAACTTTAATTTTGGTTTTAAATGGGAAGATATGACTGACTCGCAGGCTACACGCCCTGTTGCTCCGTTGTCCTTAAAGAAGTTGTCACCTTTCATTTGCTAGAAGCTGTGAGACAAAAGTCTTTATAACCATGCTTCACTCATCTATATTAAGAGTCAGGCAGACGAATATTTTCTTGTTCTTTGTCTGGTTTTTATTTTTAAAAAACAGCTCATGGCAAAAATGGACATATTCTGCTTGTAGAAATCTGTTGTACAAATCACATAAATAGGTATGTAATGGGCAGATAAACATGCAAGTGCTTAGCTTGGCTGCTGTCATTTAAATACAGATTCTAAACACGTTTAGGGTAACTTAATTTCTTTTTCTCTCAGCAGAGAGCCTGCAAAAAGCTTTTTAAGAGTAGTTTATAAATGTTACGGTGTAGTGAACCTGAGCTCATGCCTCTAAACCATGCATAAAACACTATGAAAACAGAGTTCCTCTGCTCTCAAGTCATCCTGGCTTCTCTGGAGTACATTAACAGACCTGATGTATCTGAGGATAGTTATCTGGGTTTGCTTTGTTTTTCTAAAGGTCAAGTATTTGATGCCCTTGCATTTCTGAGACACCAAAGCTTTTAAACTTCAGGATAAGGGGTGGAAAGTGGCATGTCTGTAACACGTCTTGTTGTTCCAAAAAATGAACTTTTCTTCTTTCAAACATATTTTTATGGGCAAGTTATTGTACAATTTTTAGTCCCACTGTAAAACTCAGAAAAAATAATGAAAACTGAAATGCATTCCATTAATTTATACATATGTAAAATACATGTGTGTGTATATATATATATATATATATATATATATATAAAAATATATATAATGTGAATAATAGCCAGTCTTGCATTTAGCATGTTGACTTTCCTGAAAAATGTACATAAACTTGCATGTGTGTCCCAATGTGCTTTCTATATAGACTTGCTCAAAATTGACCATGCTTTCAGAAACATTAGAATTCTGACGTGTAGGGAACTTTTTAAAAATATGTCCCTTTTTACATGCAAAATCATCCCTTTCTGTGAATTACAGCCCTTTCCTGGCTACATTCATCAAGGCTCTTACATTGTTTGCAGTTTCAGGGAGGATTACACAGATTCCGAGGGAGCAGGAGCAGTCCCCTGTGACATAACTGTCCTGTCTGCAGGAGCATTTCAGACTCTGCTCAGCAGGGCACTCGGTGCATACCGAGCCACAGTGTTCACATGCATGCCTAAAATTAGCCAAGCACATAACCACGGGGTGTGAAAAATCAGAGATAGGCAAAGCTCTTGCCCAGTGTCATCAGTGCACACCCATTTTCTACTGACTCTACTCTGACTGTACTCTACTGAAACTCTGAAGCCACAAGAAGCAATTTGTCAGCCAGCATAATTTCTCCCTAGAGTTTCAAACTAGAGGTGTCTGCTTAGCCTTCAGCACTACTTTTATATGGAACTTTTTTTTCCTCCTACCTCCATACTGTTTGTTGTTTCATGCCCTTCTCCCCCTTTTGTAAGGTGTGTTTCTTTCTGATAATAGAAATTCAGTAGTCTCCAGATTTGAGGATTCCACCTGCTGCCAGAGGAATGAAGTTACATGTGTGCTCAACTCTTTTCAAGATGTTGTCAAGCATTGTTAATAGTTTTTCAAGCAGTTCAACAGCAGCTGCAACTTGTCCACTTTACCCACTGTTGAGCCTTTATAAATTAAATCACTGCACTTAAAAGTTTTGAACTAAAGCAGTCATATCAAATTTCTGGATGCCATTTAGGAATGGAAGTACAATGGTAGGTAGTTCCACCTCATCAAAGCAAAAGTGGCATTTGGAATCAGAGATTTTAATAACTGGTGTTTTGTTGCCCATGCTGTTTTTATTTCATGTACATTTTAGGAATCTTTTAAACTTCATTTGTTTATGAGCCCACTTGCCTCTGCTCTTGTTCCTTTTGGATTTTGGTTGGCTCTTTAAGGCATCCTTATCTGGATGTAAATCAGGATGCCTTATCTGACTGTAAAAAATGAGTGCAGAATTGAGTAATCTATCACACAAAACCAAATGGCCTGATGAACTGCTGCCTGTGGACTGATTCTTTTTCTAAAACGTTTTATAAACACTATGTGTTTATTAAAAAACCAACCAAACAAAAAAATATAACCAGAATTCAACCTTACGTGATTTCCAAATAAAAAACCTGCATGAGATATAAGACAATGGAAATCAGAGACTTATTTATTCCTCGCATTTGATAATTTCTAAAATTCATAGTATTTTCTTGTTACAGTTGCTTTTAGGGACTCAGGGCACTTTTCTGTCCTTAGCTTTCTATTTTGCAGAACACTGGCATGTTAACTGTTCCATACTAAGTTTCTGTTTCTATCTTTCTGGGATAAGGAAGTATAAAAAATATCTGTGTTGACTTTCAATTTTTGTTGGTGTTGTTACATTCCTCTGCATTCTGAGACAGAATAATTCTTTTTCTTGTGTAAATGTCTTCTAACCAAATGTTAGAAGAACTCCTCTGGGACCAGGCACGTGCTGGCAGAGTGATGAAGGAGCACAATCAAAAGGAAGGCTCTTTGATCTGGAGATGAAGGGATTCAGTGATGGTTTTGATGTGCCATCATTAAATGTCATCATCTCAGTCCATCCTGAGTGCTGAAGTACAAAAAGGGATGGGAGGGTGCCAGTCTGGGTGGGAGGAGGTGACCACCCAGGTGCCCTGAGCAGGAGTGGGCAATGAGCACTGGGCAGGGGGTGTGACAGTCCCTCAGGTCCTGTTACACTGATGTGCACAGGTACAGCTACATTGGTCACTGCACTGAGAAGTTCAAAGCCAAAATTTGGCTTTCATGGTATCCATTCAAATATGAAGACTCACATCAGAGAGTTTGATTTAAGGGGGATTTGATACACCCAGCTTCTTAGTGGAGATAATTGTCTTTTTCATCTACCAGATATCTTAGAGATGCCTCCTGTCATTGTTCTTCTGAAAGCAAAGCAGACATTAGGGTGGTCTGTCTGCAGCCATAGCAGTGATTCAGTGATTGCTGGGGAGAACTTTCCAAGGCCTTGGGAGGTGTTGGGCTTGTCACCTCCAGGGGGACAAAGGGGCCTTGAGAAGAGCCTCTCTGGAGACAAATGGGATTTTTGCTCTGTCATCTCTACAGCCTGCTGAAATTATTTTTTCTGCTCCCAGAATTTTCTTGCAACTGTTGCAGAATCAGGTGCCTTCTGCACAGCTTTTATTTTAGTCATGGAGAAGAGCAGAGGGGTTCAGTTTGCCTCCTCCACTGACCACATCCAAGGTGTTCCTTGGCTGTTTTAGTTCATGCTGACAGCAGAGAGGGAGCTGATAAGCAGTTCCACTCAGTTGCCCACACATGGGTGTCTGATGCTGTCTGAGATGCCTGGGTTGTCCAAAATACCCTTATGGGTTGACAGACATGATGCAGGGCCTGCAGCAAACCCATTTTTTCCTGACTGGCTGCTGGAAATCAAGTGTGGTGTCCTATGGCCTCTCAAACAGTGTTTGTCCCTGTGGGTGAGTAACTGAATCATGTGCTTATTTCCTGAGGAGAGAGTTTCTGGGAGACTTAGAACACTGAGAACCACAGTCAGAGAGTACTAGTCCTAACAGTAAATAAGAACATAATATATATTTTAAAAATAATAATTCTTGGCTTTTTTCAATCAAACAACAAAACATTGCACTGGGTGTGTAAGGTTTTTATAAAACAAAAATAAACTTAGGGAAGCCTTGCTGGCACAGGCAAGTTCTGATCAGGTCACCCATTCTGTATCTTATAACTCTTGGAAAGGCACAGCACTTCAGTTCTCACTTTTTCTTTTACTACACTGACTTTTGGCACAAGTAACCAACCAGCACACAGTAAAAACCATGCCTTTCATGTCTGCCTAATAAATCTACAGGTAAAAGGCCAGCAGAATAACTTATTGATGTGATAAGAGCAAGCAAGACACAACTGCAAAGTGAAATTCCATAGGTTGACAAGTACTGTGTTTGTCTCTGAAAGAGAAAAATTTTTACTGATGGATAATTTCACAGGGTAGAAAAAGGGGACTGCTTGAAAGATAACTGCATGGTACAATTTATATTGACTCTATTTTGTTTTTCTAGGAGTGAACTATTAGATATGTTGTTTATCAGCCAGTTAATGGACAGCCTTTTTATTTTTAACTTGTTCTCTTTTTTGTATTTTCATTTTTAATAAAGGTAAGCTTAGAGTTACCTAAAATATACAGAAATTACTTGCTGAAAGGGCTTTTATACCCTAAGTAGATAATTGAAAATACTTTCTTACTAAGTAGACTAAACAAGATAAAAAATACAAACTGTAAAGAAACAGAAATTTATGGGTATTTATATTTCATGATTTATTGTATGAAAGTCCTTTAATATGAAGCAATGAAGAAAGTGAATCTTTAAAAAGCCAGCACTTAGCTGAGATGGGCTCTTACTGGACGCCTGAAATGGTAAATTGCTATGGGAATTATATGACACAAATGAGACATCCATATAAATCTGTAGATTTGGGATGTTGGTGTACATTTCTGTGAATTTTTTGCTGTATACAAGATCAATACTCCTGCCTCTTCTCATGTGCTCAGGTAACCCTTGGGCTATGGTAACCTTGTAATGTCAGGAAGGAATTATTACAATCTAAATCATGAGCCTGACCAAGCTGCACCATTCCACTCTCATGACATAAAGTTACTGTGAATGTGTCCTAACAAACCACCTCACACATCTTTAAATCTGCCAAAATGAGAGAATTGGAAAGTATGATTATACAAGCAAAATAATTGCAATTTATGTTTGAATTAGGCCTCAAATTATCACATTCTGCCATTATATTGTATTGTATTTTACTGTATTATGGGATACACAGATTTGATCTTCAGCAGTTTGGGCAAGTCAGTGATTGGTTCTTTAGATTTCTTGTCTGTAGTACCTCAGGTAATATTTGCTGGTTTAAAAATTGATGGCCAGTTAACTTCTCTATTGACCACTGTTACCTGTTCAGCTTAGTAGGCCCATTTATGACTGATTTCAGGTCCTGCTTTCAACTTCTATTTCACCTCTTTAAACCTGTGTTAATTACATTCCTATGTGCAGATTCTTGTAGTAGCATGGAAATCTCATAAATAATTATTTCATTACTACCTGTTGCTTTTAAAAGTTTCATTAATAGAAGCAATAACTCTTTGAAAATGAAAAGAGTGGGAAAAAAGGAACAGCCTAAAGATTTTGTGGGCCTGTTTGGGGTTTTACTGGAAGAAATAACCACGATGTGCTGGTCTGTTTTCAGAGCTGGGTCATGGAAAAAAATAGAGCAGATAACCAGACAAGATGTGGATCTTTGATATTATTTGTAGGATTAGTGAACCTTTCAGGTGCAGATTTGAAGTGCCACTGGACAACCCAACTTTACAGCACCATGAGCTGTAGAGTTTGTCCACAGATCTTTGTGCTGCCTGGGTGGAGCACTGAGATCACTGAGGCATTATTTGCTCCAATACTCTGTCATTACATTGGCACCTGAGGGAGAGGAAACAGCAGCAGCTGAGGCAGACAGCTGTGAAATAAAGAGTCTATTCTCAGTGTGTGCTGTTTGTTTACAACTGTACCTGGTGAAATCTGCATCTCTAGCGTGCACAGTAACAGATACAGACATCAACCTGTGTGTCTCAGCTCCAATCTACAGCTGCAATATTTTCATCTCTTGTGTACATAGTCAGCCAGGGTAAACCATGCATTTATATATTTGCATGTACATTCAAAGTGGTTACAATGAAAATTAGTGTTCTTAGTTCAGTGATACTGTTTCTCAGCACCTAATCAGTTTGTTATCTGGGATATTTAAAGTATCAGCTTGCTTTGTTAAAACATTTTTCACAGCTGCAGGAGTCACTGGGCTCCTTAAAGCTAAAAATAACTCTTAAGCAAAGTACCTAGGGAACTGAAAAAAAATGGCTTGGGAAAATGCAAATATCCCTCTATCATTTCCCTGTTCAGTTTTCAGCTTACATAAATGTCAGTGCTGACTGCTGCCAGTATTATGTATCATCCTTTATCAGAATGCCATGTTTTGGTAAGATCTTACTAATATTGGTTTTTGGTTCCAGGCAGCCTGCACCGTGCATCCAGTGTACCAGAGCGTGTCTACAACATGGGCATCACTGAGAATGATTCTGCACCAAGATCTCCCTACAGTTTCTCATATTACCAGGCAAACCAGGTGAGGAAAGGAAGACAATGAATAGAAATAAAAATAGTATCACACACATAGTTTATTCACTTTGTTGCCACAAATAATAGCATTTAGATGGTGTTACAAGGTTTGTTTGCTTGTTTGTTTTCTACTTAAAACCTGATTTTTAGAAAATGAGGGTTTTACAATGAAATCTCTTAATGGTCCCCCTTCCTTCCAATTACTTCAGTAGGCAAATTCAAGCCAGTCATACAGATAGGCTGTTTGCTGTCCTGTTGGGTTGTGAGAATTGGTATCAGGGTAGAAAATGAAAAATCATATTTACACCCCACTGAGACAAAGGCTGTGGCAAGTCAGATCTTCATCCCTCCCAGCAGAGAGCAGCTCAGTCAGCACACCTGTACCTCAGGGTGGCCAGAGGCCAGGCTGCCCAGGCAAACAGAATTAGGCATCCAAAACCAAAGGAAAACAGATTGCTTTAGCTTCACAAATACTTTAGTTTTCACAATGAAGAGTGGTTCCTTATCATTTTAAATACTCCTGTTGTAACCTGTTTTATCATTATAAGAATTCCAGCAGTAGAGTCCTTGCAATACAATGGTGTTTCTAAACCATCTAATCATAAATTCTCTTGCTGTTTTGACCAGCTTTTCTTGGGTCATGGCTGAATGCTGAGATAAATAATTGGTTTTCTGCAGGGTTTTTGACACAGCTCATAATTGGTTTTGGACCTATTTGAAGGAGTGACTGGGAAATTAACGCGGCTCAATAGCAATGCTCCTGCACAATCAATTTACTAAACTGAAAGCATTTTGGCTGAGAACAGAAACATTTATTTTGTAAATAACTGTGTATGAAGGGGGCAATTATTTGCTAATTTTAGATTACTCAAGAATGGTGCTTTGTCATCAAAAGGAATAGCCCAGCTTTTGACCAGGCAGCAAAGCAGCTCTGGCTCTGTATAGGGAGGGACAGAAGCATTTACCTAAACACATTTCATTCTCTGTCCTCCCATCCTCTATTCTCACCTGTCCTCCAGTCCCTAATATTTGACCTGAATTCATTCCTTCCAGAAGACAGCAACAAGAGGAAAGCTGGAGGTGACATAGGAATCACAAGAAAATAATGCCGTTTACCAGGCAGGGGGTGGGGAGAAAAGAGAAAAAAGTGTAAAAGCTGGGAAAAGCCACAAGGTCTAGTACTTCACAAAATATGTTAATTATCCCCAAACAACAGATAAAGATATCCTTGCATAACTTCTGTAAAATAAACAGATATATCCAATGATCTTTGCCTAAGCCTGCCAGTTTCTATAATCTTTACTCCTTTTGTGAGTCATCTATCACCCTCGGGATCTCCTCAACAGTGAAATAAAGGGAATTCAGTCTGGCATCTATCTGCTAAGCACTGTTTCTTCAGTTAAAAGCTTGTGTAAACTTCTCAGTTTACCTTAAAAATGCCTTTAATATTTCTAAACTGCAACACAATGTGGAGATACGGAGCTTTCTTTTTTGGTTGTATGCCCCTATGCTTACTGATTTTTTAAAAAATTGGTCCATTACTCCTGTATTTCAAGGTCAGATATTTGATTTATTTCTGGATGGTTTTGAATGGAGTATGCAAGAAAAAAGTGTAAGAATCAAGGCCTCAAACGGTACCTAAAAGCATGAATCTTGAAGATACATTCTACAAAGAAAGGTTGACTGGGAGGATTTGTTTGGTTTAGAAAAGAGAAAATTGTAAAGCCAGATTATGATATAATACAGTCTCTTCCCATCAGGTATAGGAAGAAAAAATAATCTAAAATTGCAACTGTAGAATTAGGGAAGTTGTTGAGATGGTGAAATGGTCATTTTAATTTTCTTGGAATGTTATACAGCCTCCTTAATTTTTAAGAGGCTAAACAAACAGAGAAGGGACTATCTCTTTTTACTAGATCCTACCACAAATGAACACAAGTGCTAAATAACTTTATATTAATAAGGTTATTACCAATATCCAAACACATCAGTATAAAATTTTTTATATCTGATTAAATAATTTTCTTCTGTCTATTAGACAGCCTTGAATTTAGCTTTAGTAGCAGCTGTTAATGTTAATCCCCAAGGAATTTCAACAGAAGAATCTCCATTAATAATCAATCTGTTCATTACCTGCCTTAATTATGCAACTGGTTTGAGTTGATGACAAAAGACAGGATGCTTAGCCTTTGCCTCCTGATGTTTAGACTGTACTTCTTCCTGCCTCCCTGAGGAAGGTACCAAGAAGTGTGGCAGAATCCCATTTGATGCACAATTTTGGCAACGTTGACATATTTTTTTTTGCGATTCTGAGAGCAGACTGTAGAATTTTTGCCTTTGATTTGGTTTCTCTTGGTTTGTTTTGTCTTGATTTGGCTTCTCTGCTGCTAATCCTAAATGCTGTGACCTTACTGTGGCTCCTGTTGTTTCATGTCCCCTGGAGCAGGTTGCCTCCCCATCCTCTTACACCAACGGCTGGGGGACAAGGATTGCCTACAGGACGATGGAGGAGAGAGCTCAAAGGCAGCCTCTGAAGAGACTGGAGGTTTCACCCCAAAGAAATCCAGACAGGTTGGCCTACATACCCAAGGATTTTCACTACGATGGAGGGATCCCAGCTGGGCTGTCCCTGAGGCACGGAGGCGATGGCCTGAGGTGCAGCGGGACCGTGCCGCCGCGGTACGCCCGCTCCGAGATCGTCGGGTACAGCCTGCGCGACTCCGTGCACAGGGGCCGCTCCTTCAGGAGACACTCCCGCCTGGGGGGTGATGCTCTCCTCGATGGTGCCTACCCCAGCCCTGCTGTCCCTCTGCACCACCAGCCTGGCAACAGCCGCAGCATGAGCAACCTCCTGGAGAAGGAGAACTACCTGGCCTCGGAGAGCGCCGTGGGACAAGTGAGGTCCCCGGCCGCGTCCTGCTTGTCGCAGAACAGGCACTCTGTGAGGTCCAGCTTCTACCAAACCGCCTTCAGAAACACCCAGAGCAGGAGGGAGGTTTCCCAGCCAGCTTCCATAGGCAGTGTCACTGCAGAAACGGATGGGAAGAGGATGCCTGTGACAGCTGCTGTGGCCGCAGTGGGGAGGAATGGGTTCCTGCAGAGCGAGCAAGCGACCCTCAATGGATCTCAGCTGGGGTAAGCACTGTGCAGGACCTGCTTTGGCTCTGGGCTCTCACAGCTGACAAGAACGTGCTTGTTAGAAAGGAAACTGATAGCCTTTGGTTCAGCAGCCAGCATCATGCATGAAATATCAGTGCAGAGCAGGCAGAAAGTAGATTGGCTTTTAAAAAGCCACATCCAGTGCAACAGGAGAAAGGGGACAAAAAATGTTATGTGTATGTACAGTGCAAGGTGTCCACCTCCTGCTGAAGTTTGGGACCTCCTTTTGCCAAGAGTTAACTTTATCAGGAGACATGAAACAGTCACTGAGTAATTTACAACCTAAGTCACAATACACAATTAGCAAATTTTGTGCTCACAAGAGCCCGTACAATATCAGCACTGGTTCTCATGGGAACAGGTCAGAAAAGTACCAGTGGGACATTTTGGCAATTGTCAATGTCCAGTTAAAAATCCTCCATGGTTTCAAGGACGCCTCTTACTTTTTATAAACTTTATCAGGAGACGTGAAACAGTCACTGAGTAATTTACAACCTAAGTCACAATACACAAAATTGTATTGGCAAATTTTGTGCTCACAAGAAGCCATATGATATCAGCACTGGTTCTCACGGGAACAGGTCAGAAAAATGCCAGTGGGACAGTTTTTGGCACATTGACAATTTCCAGTTAAAAATCCCCCATGGTTTCAAGGACACCTCTTAGTTTTTATAAACTTGAGGTAAAACATGAGCAGAAATTTTTCTTAGCTGTGTAGTACCATCCCTTCCTAGAACAAATGCAAACTGCTTTGAATTCCAAGACCCCAGAGCTTCCCACCACCATAAGATCCTACATTTTCTGAGGGAGTTATCTTAATTTGAAACTCTATTAGCTCCATGCCAAAAAGTCCCAAATCTGCCCCCAGACTTCATGAAAATTGTTTAAAATACTGAAAAGGGTTGTTTGGGTTTTTTCGCAAAATTACCTCCCCTACCAAAAATTCCTTTCCAGAGAAGATTTCAGAATGTTTAAAATCTGTTCTATTTTCAAAAGAGAAATTTTATTATTTCTGAATTTCCTCTCTGGAGTGAATATCTTTTCATTTTAGAATAATTCTCAGTATTTCCAGAGCTGTTACATTTCAGTGGACAGAACAAGCCACTTGGTATACAGGAGAAGGTTGCATATTTATACTGGTTTTTGCTGCTGTTTTAGAATTCAAAGATCCTAAAATTTCTGTTAATCATAGTGTCATTTGCAACACTGTTATTAAGAAATGGCTTATTCCCATAACTGTGTAGCTGTTAAGTTCATTTTTCTGAAGATCCATCTTTCTTCTTTTTCTGAGTTTCTTGCTTTGCAGATCAGGTATTTTTTTGTTGTCAAGTACATGCTGTGTGTTAGGATTATATTTGCAAACATATATGGTATTATGCTCACTTCTGCTCTCGACAGAAATTTTCATCTCTGAGTGATACAGGACTTAGGAGATTTGACATTATTTATGTTGATTTATAAGAATTCAGAAGAACCAACTGAGAGCTCACAACAGCTAAAGATTTTGGAGGAGTAATACTGAAAATAGGTATCTGGCTTTGTTTTTCAGTAGGGAGGACTTTATTTTTCAGTAAGACAATTTGCAAACATGAATCCCATTGATTTTATAATCTGCTTAACTTTTGGCACATTCTAGAATGCATTTCTGAGCAACAACCAACAATTTTTATCTTGAATTACATGTAGGAGCAATTTTGGCTTTTCTTTTGCAGGTGCAGACACTGGAGTCTGGTTGTCTGTCTGTACAAGCTTCAACCAACATATTTTAATACCTTCAGATGTAAAAAACCATCTTGAGTCTGTGCAAGTGGCTTTAATGTGACCATGTTAACTCAGATGGAAGATTTGTGATCTGCTGGAAGTCTTTGTGATGGCATAATTCCTTAAGGGCCAGTTTTTAGGTTCAGCATTTGCCAGAAGTTCTCTCAATTCAAGGAATTTGTAGACACTCTCAGTTTTCTTGTTATTTCTCATTCTCTTATTTGAAGGTTGCATTTATCTGACATATTGCTACCTTACTTGTTACTCCCTTAGTAATGTAAATAGGAGAAAAAGATAAGCCTGTTTTTGGAGTAATTTAATTTTTCCAGAAACCTGAAATTTTTTTTTAATGCAGGCCACAATTTAAGTCTTTTCAAGTTAATTAAGAGAATGTATAATATTTGTATAAGTTTAAAGTTGTGCAGTATTTGAAATGTATCACAAATGCATTTTCAAACTTCCTGTAAAAGAATTAGCTCATGCTATGAAAGCAAAGTAAAAAAAATTAAAGAACAGAGATGCTACCTCTGTGTCTTCTGGTGAAGTGAAACAGTTAAGAGTATCCTGATGATTAAGAGCTTAGAAAAGAGAGAGCCTCAACCTGAAGCTGTCTGAGAAATGGCTGCTTGCAGAATCTGACCTCTAAATGTGCTGAAAGCTGCCACAAAATATATTTGTCTCAAAACTGGTATACTTTGGCAATTAAGCTGAAGTCAGAATCTGTCAAATCATTGTTCTGTTGAACAACCTCTGCCTGGCTGACCATTTGTTTGGTGTCTCTTCATGTGTCAGTCAGGCACAGAGCAAATTAAGTTTGCCTGTAAATACTTTGAGGGTGGGAACGGAATCTTTGCGTCAAATTCTGTTTTGACAAGAGTTAGGGTGCTGCAGCTTTGTGAATACCACTGGGGGTCAGAGATGGTATTGCATCCCTTATTGCTGCCAGATAAAACCTTAGGGAATGTTATTTTTATCCAGTGGAGAGCAATCCAAGTATGGCAGTGCACAACAGGAGAGAAATCCTCTGCCTGCAGCATGAAGGGGTAACTGTGGCTGGGGAGCTGCATTGTGTTTGCAGGCACCCCCGTGGCAGGGAGGGATGATGCATCTGACTCCATGTTCTCAGAAGGCTAATTTATTATTTTATGATACTATATTATATTAAATAATACTATACTATACTAAAGAATACGGAAAAGATACTTACTGAATGCTAAAATAATGAAAACTCGTGACTCTCTCCAGAGTCCTGACACAGCTTGGCCCTGATTGGCCATTGAGTGAAAACAACTCAGAGCAGAAACCAATGAAACAATCACCTATGGGTAAACAATCTCTAAACACATTCCACATGAGCAAAACATAGGAGAAGCAAATGAGATAATTATTGTTTTCCTTTCCTCTGAGGCTTCTCAGCTTCCCAGGAGAAAAATCCTGGGCGAAGGGATTTTTTCAGAGAATGTGAATGCCACAGAGCTACTGTGAGTCTCAGGGCAGAGCTACACCCCAGCACCTAGAAATGCACTGTCTGCCTGTCCGTGCGTCCATCTCAGCCTGGTGGACTTTTACTCCTCTGGGACACCTCTGGCATCCTGAGTTTGAGTTCCCACATAAATTCTCTGGAGTGCCCTGAGGGATAAACTCATGCTTGACCTTGGGAAGCCCGTGGTTCCATTCCTCTTCAGCTACTGGTCAGTGAAATGCCACCATTTAGTACATCAGAGATGTCTGCTGCTCACAGAAGGTGACTGAATTTGGTCACAATGCTCCAAAATTATTGCTGTGTCCAACAGGTAGACATGGTTGGTCACATGGGCAGGTTTATAACATGGTCTCAAAACTTTTGCTGATTTAAGACATGTAACTAAAACTAAAGTTTGAAAAGCCTGTTTTTCAGTTCCACTACAGAGTAAAAAGAAGGAATATCATCTGGCTAATTTTCCATATTCCCCTTTTCTGAGCATTTTTAATTATTATTTAATATTTCTGCTTAGTTTAAAGAAAAAAAAATTAAAGTTTCAGCTTCAGTTAATCTACTTCCCAGGTGCTAATTTTAATGTAAAAGGCAATTGAGTTGAAATGTCTAACTACAGATTCATTTACTGAGATGATTATCAAGTAAACCATTCTGATTCTGGTAGCTCTGCAGTAGGGAGCTATTGCCAATCACTGCTTGTTTTGCTGTGGGTCACAGACTGCCCTCTCATCCCTTTCTGGCTGGTGGCACATCTGCTACTACAAAATGCTCTGGATAAAAAAAAAACAAAGTTTGGTCACATTCTTGTCAACTTTTCTCTCCCCATTTTTTTTATCTGGGTGCAGCATATCTGAAACCAAAAATAAATAAAAAGTCTGGGGAGCATAGCCACCTGTCCCAGAGCTAATGCGCCTGATTGTGCCATTAATTGTTTCATGTTCCATTTACTGGGGAAAAATGTGTTTGGTGACCTCTCTTTGCATTTTTTTAATATGGTTGTCTAACACAATCAGTCATTTAAGCAAACATGTTGGAAGTGGTGGCACTTATGCCAATATTTTGAACATTGGCTTTCTACCACAGAATCTCTACATACTTACTAAGTGGTATTCTTATTTTTCCCACCTGAAAAATAACTTTGCCCATCTATTTCAAACAAGAACAACTTCCTTTTTTGAAAAAATGACGTTCTGAATCCTGCACAGGTATAGTCTGGGAACTAAGACACTGATGAAAGGCATAAGGACAAATATAAAAAAACCAATCCTCTCACTATTGAGGAAAACATCAAAGTATCTTCACAGCCAGTAATAGTTACTCTGGCATGGTTATGGCCTTCTTTTGATCCTCATCCACTTCTTCATCCTTCCTTTCACATTCTTCATTCATCCACTGAATGGAAACACTGATACAAACATCTACTGATATTTCCATTTTGTTATTATAACTTAAAGCATGACTTGCTTTCTCCAGAACCACACTTCTATTTATGACTTTCTCTTCCCCCTGAATGTCAGTACCTCTTAAAGCCATAATGATATTTTCTGCTACTGGAAAGGGAAAAAAAAATTCTAAGAAAAGCTAGAGTTACATGAAAAACATAAAAATCCAATTTTATAAGACTGATCATTTTTCTGCAGTCTTTCTTCACTAGATCTCTCTGTCTATACTTTGAAGGAGCCCAGAAGTGGAGATGACCCTGGAGCGTGCAGTGAGCATTCTGAAGGGTGAAAATACACAGTCCACCTCCAGGATCCTTGCTGCAGTGACTTTCATACAGCATGAGTGCTTCCAAAAAGCACATGCCAGGAGAAAAGTAAGTAATTATTCTTTTGCCAGTTACAATCAGGCAGAGAAAATAAGATTCTATGGCAGAATCTATAAGATTCTTTATGGCACTGTGTGCCAACATGAAAAGAAAGAAGGCAGTCTGAGTGACCTTACAGGACACTGATGGTAGATATTTTCTCTAAAATGCATTGATGTGTTCTGCTGCAGATTCTTTTGAACCCACTCATTGTATACCCGCTCAGTTTGCCCTTTTTCAGCCAAACAAACTTAATTCTTTCAGCCTTTATAAATCATGGAATCTGAATTTTGTCAATATAGTTGCTTCCATTTTTTACTTACATGCAGAAATAACCCAAAATATTAAATTCTGAGGACAGTGCAAACTTAGCCAAGCTTCAGGGTTGTTAGGACTGCACAAATGTGTTCAAAAAAGTACATGGATTAGCAAAAATGTTAAGGGTTCACTGGAACTATGCACATGCATTAGTACATTGTTTAGATTTACCAAACTTTCAAGATTTGAAATTTTCTCTTACAAGCAACTTGTTATGTCTCTTAGAAGTTTTTTGAAAGGGTCTATTAAAAATATTCTCTCTTCTTTTTCTTTAAATGTCACTAGTGAACACAAATATGCCTCTCCTGCTGAACAGTTCTGTACAATAAAGTGTAAGGAGATTGTTTATTTTAACCATTAAAAGACATTATTACACCTGCTTTGGTTTGTAAGGCTGGCTCAGTTATCCCAGCCTTACTTCCATAATTATGTACATGCAGTCCAGTTCAGTGACAGCCAAACATCTCTCTGTCCTTTTTGCTTACTTTAGGATATATCAGAGACAGTTTTGGGAGAAAATAACAGTACAGATATCAACCTTAACTTCAAACTGAGGACAGAGCTTCAGAATTGAATGTTTGAAAGTGGGTTATTACACAGACCTCTCTCAGGCAGCTTCCCAGAAAAACAATGGCTCAGTGGTGTTCAGGTTGGAGCAGTCAGCCTGAAGCTGCCTTACATTTTCCTGTCTATCCCATATATCCTGTAATGAGCTTCTCTGTTTGGTGCCCATCAGATTTGTTCACATTGGGATGGTCTTGTGTCCCCTCTTTAACCTTTCAGCTTGCATTCTTTGTCTATTGTTCCCTGATATTTGAGAGTTTGTGGGTCTTGTGGTTTTTCTGTTTCTGTGAATTTCTCAGCATTTTGGTGAATTTTGTATGCTAATGAAAATTTTGAAGGACCAGTCAATAGCTGTTGTAAATTCTCAGCAAATTAGGTTGAAATAGCACTCCTTTTACAAGAGCTATAAATGCCTTAAAATTACTGACAAAAAGTCTGCAGAAATATTTAAAAAGAACCCAAACAACTACAGTGTTGGTGTCCAAAGGGCTGATCTACTGCAGTGAAGCAGGTTGATGTGCCTTCAGCATGCTCTGTGCACCACTGCCCTCACCACAGATATTCCTGTATTCCACTCTGCTGGCATTGAGGTGATTGCTGAGTGATTGCAGGGGGAATCAGCTCAGCAGAGCAGGACAAAGAAACTGTGCCTTTTGTCCAGGTGGATCAGAGGAGAGGCTGCCAGGCTGTGCAGTTTACTCCATGAAGGACAAAAGGCTTTCTTGCATTCCGTTTCTTCGTGTTGCCAACACCTGCTGGTTGTATTGAATTCTTTTCATGGTTAAACTCTGGACTGTTTAAGACACTTGTATCAGATTTCTGAGTCTTTCATGTGCTGTTGGTTCTGCACAAGGGTGAGTTTGTCCACAAAACCATATGGCATTTTGAGATGCTGGAGGAGACTGTTGGCAATGGTACATTAATGTAAGGTGCTTCCCACAGTAAATTCATTTCTGACTCGACTCAGGCTTGCTTGTGTCATATCGCAGTTTGTGTGGGATTTTCATTCACCACAACAAACTATTTGTTTCCATACAGCTACTGTAAAATAACAACTTTTAAGTCTTTCATTCATTTGGGGCCCAAAGCTCATTTTCTGAAGATTTAAACACTCAAAAGTAGTCTGTCAGTAGATAGCTGGCTAACAATCCTTAATGCTCTACATTTTGATGCTTCCTTTTACTATTCTTCCTCTGTGTGGCACAGTTAAGAAGTATTAAGTATAATGTATTAGTTTTAAATATACTTTCAATGCATGCATTGGGAAGAACAGTGTCTTCTCATCAGGCTGGTTGCTGAGGAAAAAAAAAAAACAACCTGTTTATAAATGTTCCAAAATTAAATCTCAAATATTCATTTCACCAACATGGAAGCTAAAAAAGCAGAGTAATTAAATGTCTTGTCAAAGAGTACAAATCTGTGGCAAAGCGGGAAGAGATTTAGTATCATTCTGTGATATTAATTATGAAAACATGTTGCCTCTCCTAGTTGTGGATTTTAAGTATTAGTCACACAAAAGCCCAGAGGTTAATAGCCATGTCCAAATGATTAATGATCTGTGCTTCAAGTCTCTCAAATAGGAGCAAATGAAAGGAGTCCCTATAACTGTTTAAATAACTATTTGCTGGGGCAGGGTGAAAGGGGAGTTTGTCATTTACAGCATCTGAGCATTCTCTGCTGTGCTCTGTTTTCCTCTCAGGTTTTCTCACTTGGTGGTATCCCCAAGCTTTTGCAGCTCCTTGAGGTTCAGAACGAGGACATTCAGCGGGCAGCGTGTGGTGCTCTGAGGAATTTGGTGTTTGAGGACAATGACAACAAGCTGGAAGTGTCAGAGCAGAAAGGGATCCCTGTCCTGCTCCGCCTGCTCCGGCACACCAGGGACATAGAGACCAAGAAGCAAATCACAGGTACTGCTTTCTCTGCAGCCAAGCGTGAAGTGCTTTAAGCAGTGCAAAAGCTTTCAGGGAGAGGTACACGATTGTTTAGAGACTAAATACAAAAACATTGTCACCTACTCTAAGCAATTCCCGGAGGGTAAAATTCCAAGGTCATTACTCAAGACCAGTCTTTCAGTCAGTAACAAGAGATTGGGAACTCAACTTCCCCTCTTAAATGTTCTTCAGAGATGAAGTGAGTGTGCTTGCAGGAAGCTTTAATTCCTTAATATTCCAGAAAAGAAAGCCAGGCTCCCTAGGGGTGAGTCCGACCATAATGAATGCCTGCTACTTGCACAGCAGCTCAGCCTTCATTTTTTGACTCTGTGCTGACAGCACCTACTAGAAGTTCCTTGTTGAAGGCTGTCACCCAGAGCTGTCCTGTGCTCTGGACAGAAAGTGCTTGTTCTATTCCCTACAAACCCCACTGCCCCAGATTCCTGCTTCATCCCTGCAGTCCTTAGTGTGTCTCTTGGAATTCCACTGCTTGTGACCCACATTCTTTCTAATTAACATGCAAAGGAAGAGCAGGCTTATATTTTATAAATGGAAAACATGAATAAATGAATGGGGATTTATTTCAAGTGAGCTTTAAAGACACCAGGAACAAAATCTATTAAGAGAACAGTGCGTGAAAAGATACTGAAATTGCCAAACAGCCCTGTCCTGAAGCAAAGACATGTTGAGACCTTCTGTAATTCTGCATTCTTTAAAGTATTTGAAGTACTCTGCTCCCTAAGCTTCAGAACAAAGCTTTGTATTGTTGGCTCTTTTTTAGCTCTGTTCTGCAGCTCTGCAACGATAAAATGTTTGAAAGTTGCTCACACTCATCAGTTGCAGAACTGGGTCACATAGTAATTTACTGTACAGTGCCTTAACTCTCAGTGCTGTGACAGACCAGTGAGAGGAGTAGTGAAAATGGTGGCAGAGTGGCCAGAAAGCCAATTCTCTTTCCTTGCTAGCAGTTCCATAATTTCTGACAAAATTATTGAATGTGCCTGATAATTCACATGAATATTGTGAATATTACTGTCTTCCCCTTCACCAGTGTGGAAATGGATAAAGGAACATCTTCTTTCAGCAATTACTGCTGTCACCGAATGTGAATATTTACTCACAAAACAAAGAAGACACCAAAAAATATTTATGCCAAGCAGGATGATGTCCCTTGTGTAAAGCACAATATTATGATGTGCTTTCATGCCTATCAGTTGCAAAGGACAAATTTAAAAATGCAGCAAGAGAGAAGTGTTTCTTACTTTGTTCAAGACCAAATGTACAGCCAGGAGGAAATACACTGGTACCTTAGTGAAAATGCCACGAGGGCATACTTTTTGTCATTGCTTGAACAATTCTTCCAGCTCCTTAGCAAGCTGCAAGGAGCCTACAAGATCAAAGGGCACTCTGGATGAATGAATTCACCTCTTGAATTGCCTTTGACTTCATACAGGACTAGTGGAATATCATATCTGTGCATGCAGTCTCTCTGAAATGTGCACTTCCAGGAAAAGGTTAATGTGAAAGATTTGGTCTTACACCAGTCAGCACCAGAAGTCCATTTGTCCTTCCTCATCCTGCTTTGACTATAAATTAGGGACTTCCAAATGTATGGCAGCATATTCAGCTAAATGTCTTTGCCCATAAAAGATTTGTAAAATCATCTTGGTAGCTGATAATACCTCATTGAACTGTGGTGAAAAACTCCTGGCCAAGGATTGAAAGCATGCAATAGATAATAAAGATGTCTAAGCTCAGCAGAGGGAAATTTTTTGTTTCTACTGCTGTGTGGGAAGCATGGTACCAAAGCACTCCACCTGACAAAAGTATATGAAATAAGGAAGTTTTAGGAGAGAAGGAAATCAAAACTCTGAGATGGCAGTTTTCTGATACTGCACTTCATTACCTGTCAGAAATACAGTCCTGGTGCACTTGAGATAAGTCAATCTCAGCCTTAGAAGCTTATCTTTAAAGGTCACTGGTTTATGAGGACCATCAATGTTAATACAGAAAAGCACTTGCCTAACATTAATCCATATTTTATCATATGTTCTCAAGGAATACTTTGATGGCCTGGATTTTCTTCAGGACCCAGGCTTAGAAATACAGAGTGAGCCACTGTGCCTTGCATTGTGCTGTGAAAAGACTGAGAGCAACCCAAGTGTGTGGAGATAAATGCTGGTTACAGCATGTGCCTCACAGTCTGTGAGCACACAAAAACCACCAAACCAAAGCAGCTTTGTGCTGATGACAGGGGTTTGGAAGCTGCTGTGGGCCAGCCTGCCCAATGCCCCCTGCAGAAAAGAGCTGCCCAGTTCCTCTGCAATTTCTGTGCTCATATGATCTCTTCCCAGGGGGAATCAGACCTGCCCAAGGTCACTGAATTTGACTGAATTTGGGAGCTTCACAAAAGCATTGATACAGATAAAGTCAGCAGAGGCTCTGTCCTTTCTTTGGCACACAAGCTACTTGGAAATCTCTTAGGAAAGGAGTGAGGTTCCTCCTAAATTGTAGGGGAGGATTTCATTTGCAGGACCTAAGACAGGATTGGAGTTTTGTAGTATTTGGAGAGCATACTGAGGAACAGAAAATAAAATGGCTCTGGCATGAAAGAACCAAAAGATTTTAGCTTTTAAAGGTAAGCCAGATGAGCCTCCAGGGAGCAGCTAACCTCCTGATCCTGTTATCATGCAGCATAAATACAAGAAAAGAAAGAAAATTTTTCCTGCGGGGAAGATTACAGCATGAGCAGAACTGTCATTAAAAGAAATGTAAATCTAAAAGCAGACCCCACCCATTTTTCCAAATAACCATCTAAGGGAAAACTGTGCTCCTAAGAAAATAGCATAGGTGCAAGGAAACAATCCACTCCTAAAGACATTTCCTGATGTGCACAAATTCATCCACACCCAGAATACCACTGAGAGAATCCTTCTGAGCCCAAGGAGACAGTGCCTGTGGGTAAAGGTAGGGTTTTTGTTGGAAAATTTACAGTGAGAGCACTATCTCAGATTCTCTTCTGACAATTCTAATTATCTGCCTGTAATTCCAAATGTATATTTTTCTTTTTAAACGTATGTTCTGTCCTTGTGCCATTCCTTGCATTTGTGCCCTTCTGTCTTAACTTGCTTAGTTTAGCAATGCCCTTTGGACTGCTTGTCTGTTTTCCTGTAAGCCTTACCTATCCTTCAGAAAAGCACATTCTTCCTTTCATCCCCTGATTCAGAGGCTGAAGAGCTGATCCCAGAAGAAGGAATGGACTGCTGCTGGCTGGCTGGCTTTTGTTTTGATTTTACTGTTGCTCACAATAACTGAAATTAAATTCAAAGTGTAAGGAGATACAAAAGAAACATTTTTGTTGTTGTTCTTGTTGTGAGCTGATGAAAGGAACATTCACTAATACTCTGCCAGTGTGTGGAGGAGGAGGTCTGTGAAACTTGGAGCAGCAAGCTGGAGGAACAATGAATGCCTTTGTAGTGAAAAGCAGAAATACGTGTTGTTTTCCAAGGGAAGAGGACTTTAAAAAGAATTGTTGTCTGTTGAAATAGAACATAATGGAACCTGTTAAATTCAACAAGATTATATTTGAAATTAGTCTTGGAGATTGTGAGTGGACAAGGTCTGTAGCATTACTGAATGATTTGTTTAGTGACTAATGTCTGGACAGTAGCACCCAACCAGTGTTAACAGCTTTCCCTCTTAGGAGAAATTTTGCTATCAAGTGTTAGAGAAACTTGGTAAGGGGCATTTCCTGTCTTCCAGCAGATCTCCTGGAAACTCTCTGCACCTCCCATCTATCCCTCTTGTGAGTTTGGTTTCCCTTAGCTTGTGCTGCTTTGCTAACAGAGAAGGTGATTGCAGCAGATGGACATTGCAGAGCCATGGAAAGCTGCACATGGAAAGGGCATTCGACTGACAGTGTAGAGATTTGACTTTATTCACATGGATAACTGTGCCCCCTTTTTTGCCCTGTTTCCATGTCCCTGGGTCAGGGCTGGTGAGCATTTACCAATCCCTTCTGCTTCTCTCCACATTATCAGTGCCAGGCAGGCTCTCCACTCATTAACACCAAGGGATGTGAGATTAAGTCTGTCAAAGTGCAGAGGAGTCTTTTTGCCTCTCTGATTTTCTTGTGGCTATTACAGGTTTGCTGTGGAACCTGTCCTCCAATGACCAGCTGAAGCACCTGCTGGTCAGAGAAGCCCTGCAGACACTGACTGAGGCTGTCCTCATCCCCCACTCAGGCTGGCCAGACAGGGATTACCCAAAATCAAGTGCTCTGCCTGACCCTGATATCTTCTACAATGCCACGGGATGCCTGAGGTGAGCACTCTGTCTACAACTACCCAAAGCAATGGTGATGACACAACAGGTCTGCTCAGTTATTTTTGGATAAATACAAAGCCCATCTCAGGCCACAATCACTTCTCATGCAAACAGATGACTCAGAAAGGGGACATGGTACCTACAAGCACATAAATGTTTTCTGTTTCCAGCTGCTACCAAAGATGCTTATTTGAAGATATCATAATCTGTGCCTAAACTGTTTAGAAAGTGATTCAACTTAAATTATGGAACAGCCATTTTTTAAAGCAGAGTAAGCCCTGTCCAGCCTTTTGCACAAGTTCAGAAGCAAGTTGCAGCCATGGGGTGGAGGAATAGATTTATAGTTGTGTGTTTAGTGCTGCACTCTGCTAATAGACTCGTGGGCACAGTAGCAGTTACTGCAGAGAAACACCCAAGGCCTCAGTGAACACACCTCTAAATGGCTGAAGTATAAAAATCACATCTTCAATAAAAACATCTTTAACAGCCTATAAACTGGGGGCCCTTTGTGAGTTCAAAGTCATTGCACATTAAGTAAGTTTACACATTTTAAAATTGCACAAAAGGACACAGTTTGAACTGCCTAAGGTGTAATGTACAACTGCAAAGGCATGACCTGAGGTTTTAACTCCTTCTAGTAAAATACAAGGAATCAAGTTTGGAATTTGGAGGCTGGAAAGGTGCCCATTTTGCCTCAGACATACCTGCTATGCTGACATGTCCTATAGTACAGTATTTGGATGTGTATGCCATTGATTTTTCCTGTGCAACAGCTCTGTATCTGACTGGTATGGTTTCAGAAGACAAATGAATTGTAAGCTATACAAAATACTCAACAAGAATACACCTTTTTCTGCAGGAACTCCTGTCAGCCCACTAACTGCTAATTAACTTCACCTCTAAGTAATAATTAACTTTTATTTACTCTGATGACTCAAAAACAAATACGAATAAATACTGGCCACCCATAATAAAACCTCTCTAGCTAACTCTTAGTGCTGCTGTCTAGGAAATGAAGGAGGTTGTCTTTTCACATATTAATTAGCCCAAGCTGCATTTGTGCAGAAACCAGTCTGGCTGCTCCTCTCTTGGTGTTTGGACTCTGGAACTGTCTCTTCCTTATGAGGCAGCTGATGGTGGCACAGATAATCTCAGGTTTAGCTTGGGGTTGCTCTTCCTGAGCTTGTTTCAGCAGATTGACAGGACTTGTTCTGTGACAAATAAGGTGTAACAGTAGCTGGGTTCTTTTAAATGAAAGTGGATTCCTGGGTTAACCTTACTCTGGACACAAAGTCAGTGCTTGGGGCTGCTCCAGAATTGCTGTGAGCTCTCCAGCCTTAGTTAAAAGTCTCTAAAACTGCCCTTATGTAGGTGCTTAAGGGAGACATTACCTATTTTAAAAATATGATATCCACATTCTAATCCTTCTCATTTTTAAGAGCTTCAACACTGAAAATTAGAAATAGAAAAAGAAAACTGCCAGGTAAAGATGATCTGCCGGATTGCCACATACTTTCTAGCACAGAATAGTTTTTAATGAGGCTTACCTATTTGTGCAGACTAAATAACTGAGATTTTTAAGATTAATCAGTTTGCATTTCTTCTCTGGAAGTTTACCCACCTCCCAGATTAGGTCACTAGAAGTATTCTTTCCTTATGTATTAGGAAAACACAAAATCTCTGCATCAATAAAAAGAAGAGCACACCATGGAGTAATGAAAGCGTGCACTGAGGGAATGATGTTACTCATGAATATGTTAAAAGAGTCTACTTATTTGCCAGAATTTAAATCTGTAATTAGTCTTCCCTTTTGTGATGCTAACGTGTTTGTTGGGTGTGTTGGTAGAGTCTGTAGCCTGCAGCTCCTATTAGAAGGTAAAAATTGTGCTTTGAAGTGCAATACATTATGCACAGTACTGTACTTAGTCACAGGAGAATGCCAGAACTTCTTTTCAAAAATTTCCATTCAACTGTGGACTGAAAAGGGACAAGCACAGCCCAAACCCAACCCTAGCACCTGGTGGGGGTATGTGGACTGCACCACACCATTACCAGATTATAAAGTACAGCTTCCTTCATCCTTTGTGAGAAAACAGCAGCAGGAGAAGTGAATCCACATTTAGCAGATAATATTGCAGGTACTTCAAGCAGTGGAATGAGAGCATGACCAGAGCAGTCCCCAGCTCCTGCCAGAAGCACTGTGGGGTCCTGAATCTCTGTGTCACTGATAAGGAAGTCTGACCTTAGAAGGATTTGTTAATCCCATTCTCTAGGTCTGCATTTTGTCTTAAGACCCTGTGAGAAGCAAAACTTCACAGAAACCACAGGTCACGAGCTTTGTGTAGTAAAAAGAAGCTGTGTAAACCACGGAATTCAGAATTGGCAGTTAAAATAAGTAATAGTGTTCTTTGGTTCTGAAATATGAGAAGATGCACTCTGCTTGGACCCACAGAGTAAGCCAAATCAACAGACTTCACTGGCTGCCTGACAATAAGCTGAACAAGTAAAACTGGTGTATTGAACTATCTAGAGGGGTGTTACAGACAATTGTAGACAAGTCCTGTAGGATTTTAAAGGTAAAGTCACTTTTTCTTGGCCTGAAAGCTTTACACATAAAAGTTCTGCTTCTAGTTCCAATACAGAGGATAAAAATCTTACTTCCCCATACTCCTGAGTCTGAAAGGATAAGATCCCAGCAGCATGTAGAAGGCATGGTTTTGAATATTATCTATATACATAAGTGAACCTCTGGTATGGCTTCTCTTAAAGGAAGGCTGTTGGATCACACCTTGAAAGCTGATAATGCACTGGTTCCATTTTTATCTTGAAACACCTTTTCCCAGAACTTCTGCAATGCTGAACTTTCCCAAATTTATACACAGTTACCACATTTTCCCCTGCAAAACATTTAATTTAAGTGCTGAAGCTGCTGTACTTCCCTACAGAGCCTTCCTTTTTAACTGCCCTGTAACTGAAGCATCCTCTGCCCCTATGTATTCTAGTTTTTCAAACTTTCTAGACAACTATTTCCAGGATAGTCAGCTAACCTCTCTCTTCTCACCCAGTAAAATTAAAGTCATCCTTCCTTTTTCATTATTATTTTTCACAATTTGTCTGTCCCAGCTCCTGTCTGAGCTCCTTGTGAATTACACAGTGACCCACAAGGACAGTGGAGAGCTGTGTTTGGAGGGAATTGTGTCACTGCAACCCAGGGGGCTGCAAAAACATCTGCTTCCATTTACTCTGGAGAGAAGTGAAGCCAAAGCTCTCCCCATGTGTTGAAAACTTGGACTCACAGTGGAAGCTTCTAAGAGAGAATGTAAAACAAGTGACTGATGATAATAAGTCTTTGAAACAAGGCCTCTTGCATAGCATTGCCATTCCTTTAAGTTTATTTCCATCCATTCTTATCTCCTCTTGCCTCCTCTTCAGTTTATCTGCTCCTCCAATTCCTCAAAGGAATTTTGGTGCTTCCAACAAGCAGCTTGAAACCTGGCACAGCTAGTAACCGAGTGGATACCTTTACCTCCTTGCTGAATTTTTGAACTGTGCAAGGCATGAAGGGAATAGAATTTCCCAAAATGCTGTCTGGTAATTGAATTAAATTCACATTACCAGTTTTAGCAGAATGAGTCCCAGGAGCAAAATCCTTTTTCTTATCAGTTACATGGACCATTCAGAGCAGTTCAAGAACCTTTTCCAACAGTCAGTGCATGACTCAGTGTTGGCTTAGAGGGAGTATCCCTTTTATTTGCTGCCATTTATCAGTTAATTGAACATTTATTATCATCATTCTGTTTACTTCAAAGTCACCCTTGGTTTAACTGTGTGGAATGTCTTTGTATCTACCTCACAACTCTGGATCAAAATCACATTTCCCAGCAGGAAATTAGCTGATCCTCACCCCAGGACTGTGGGCAAAGAGCTATTTTATATCAGATTACAGTTGCACCATGGATGTGTGCAGGAAGGGATGGATGCAGAAATGCAAGATGAGATAAATGAGGTGTGCAGACAGATCAGCAAAGGGCAGAGCTTGAGCACACCACCAGGATTACCACAGCCAAGCATGCCCAAAGTCGGGCATTTTTCATAAGTGGGTGCTGCCAGATTTTAAGTTCTGAGTCGTTTAGATGGGAGGATCCCCACAAGGGATCTCTTGGCAATCTGCCCAAGGCTGTGTTCTCCTCAATTTTACAATCACTGAGTATTTCAGGGCCTCCTGGAACTCCACTGCAATCAAGTCCAGCTCCTGAGTTGGAGGGTGGCATTTCAATTGTCAGGAACCTCAAATCTTAGGAAGCCAAGATGAAGTCAGTTTTTAAATTCTCTAAGCAAAATGTCTCCATTGTTTCTAAAAAATATATATTTAAATTTACATTTCTGTGACACTTCTCAGAAATTTTTATTTTTTTTTTTTACAAATTGGATGATATTTATATCTCCTGGAGTTTCTCAAGCTTCAATCAGCAAACAAATTTAAGCAGTCAGCTGAGGTTTTGCCTGAAGTGCTCTTGTCTGACCCTGTTTTGAGTAAGGTGATTACAGCAGTGTTTGGAGGGGTGGGAGAGCAGGAGCTCTGCTCTTCCCAGTCCATGGTGTCACCCTAAGGACACAGGGAAAGGGGGAGAAAAGAGGAGCCACGTGTGTACAGGTGTGCACAGGGACACTCACTGACACCTGCATCTGGATGAGCATCGGCTTCTTAATGGAACAGAGCCAGGAACTCATTTCCCTTGCAGAACAGAACAGTGCCCCTGATTGAGGCTCTTCTCTGCCTCCTGAGCTAGGAAAGCTCTTTGCTCTGTTCCTGCTGACAGCAAAGCCAGGGCATGGCCTCTCCTGGCACAGGCATTCAGCAGGAGCAGTTGTAAAAAGTTGGGGGGATTTTAGAATATGTGGGACAAACCAAACACTGCATCAGCTGAAGTGTCTTTGGCAAAGGGAATTCCACACTTATCTTTAACAGTATTTTTAGTCTGTGTGCCCCAGAAACTATTTTTGCTATGCACCAGGAGGGCTGTAACATGCACACTTCTGTCAGCATAAGCATAGGAAAGGGTGACATGCCTTGAATGTGACATGTGTAGGTAAAATTAAATTCCAAAGGGATTTCTATAGCAGGCCATGTTGTGGGATCTGAATATTGATTCTGTGATATATAATTCCATGAGAGAATAAATGAACTCATAAACAGAGACATCATTAACATCATGACCTAAAGTAAAATTGTAATTACAGTATGTAATTACATGTAAAAAATTACATTTAAAAAATGTAATATTACACGTAATATTACATGTTCATGTACATGTAATACTACATGTAATTACTACATGTGATTACTTGTAATATTACATGTTCATGTACATGTAATACATGTAAAGTAAAATTGTAATTACATCTAAAAAATTACATGTAAAAAATGTAATATTACAGGTAATATTACATGTTCATGTACCTGTAACCTGAACATGTACTTCCCCGAGGAAAAAAAATTTGAGTAGATGTAAAATGACAGTGTATAAAATGCTACATTCATTTTACAGTCATAAGCCACAGGAAAGCTTAAACCTTACTGGCTTTGTCAATAATGAAATTGTAAACATTGTAATTTTTAGTGGGCAAAGTAAGCATGGAAAATAAGCAACCTGGAACTATCTAAAGGAAGATGTCCCTCTGTGTTTTGATGGATGCTAAGATTGGCATGGGCTAATATTTAATGTTATTTCAAACAAAGAAGCTTGAATGTGCAGTCCTTTGTCCAGCAGAGCTGCAGGAGTCAAAAAAAAAAACCAAAAACTGGATTTGCAATTCTGGTATTCCATAATTCAGACTTTGCTGAGTTGTAAAATAATTACACCCCAAAAGTGTAAGTGTTCTTTCTTCCATGGAAATCAGTAGCTTGTTTAGAGCCAAGCAGCTTCAAGCAGCAA
Organism: Setophaga petechia; assembly: GCA_024362935.1. NCBI lineage: Eukaryota > Metazoa > Chordata > Aves > Passeriformes > Parulidae > Setophaga > Setophaga petechia. The sequence continues at coordinate 6,720,837 of JANCRA010000025.1, forward strand.
ATGTGTGTTTGGTGTGTCAAGAGTTTTTAAATCAGTTTTGTAATTCATTTGTAAGTTGTACTTGGTTTACTACAAAGCCCAGCAAATGTTACTCGAAAGGGAGGCAAAGGGTGGGTCTGTGCTTGTGGATGTGGAGATGCTGCTGAAACTCTCAGACCATGTGCCTGTTGATGGTCATCTTGGATCAAGAACCAGCTCACTGTAAGTAAATTAATTCTAAAGGACACCTGTGTGCATGGAAATTTTCACAGGCATCTCTCCTCTGATATTTTCACCATCCTAAATATTAAAATTATAACTGAAAATGGAATAGGGAAAACAAGTCCAAGTTTTGGGGTTTTTTGGTTTGTTTTTTTGGTTTTTTTGGTTTTTTGGTTTTTTTTTTTTTTTGACTGCTTAAAAAGGATTGACTCAGCTTTGAGATGAAAATTTGAGTCAGATCTCACTTTACCCGTCCAACTGCAGTGGTTTGTTTTCCTGGAGTATTTATTTCTTGACTGGGAGTGAAAGTTTTATCTAGAGGAGGCTCAGATTTTCTTACACCTCTCAAGAAAAGAAGCAGTCAACCTGAACTTCAGTATCTTTAAGTTTTGGCTGGAAAAGTTTGTGAGACGAGCACAAGAAAATGCCTTTGACTAAATCTCTTCGCCCCAACATTTTCTTTCCCGCACAGAAACATGAGCTCTGCTGGCCCAGAAGGAAGGAAGAAGATGAGAGAATGTGAGGGCTTGATTGATTCTCTTGTGTATTATATCCAAGGAGCTATTGCAGACCACGAGCCCAATGACAAGGTACTCTTTGAGATGAAAAGTGTTTTCCTGAAGGAAATTGTCAAATGAATATTTTTCTGTTGTTGTTTAGAAACCACTGTTCAGAAACAGCTGTGATGCAATTACAAAACTTATTTCTTAACTATTTTAAAACTGCCACCAAAGGTGAAAGTCCAGTCAGAAGCTTTTTGAAGTATTTTTATCCTGCAGTATTAAAGAATAGTATAACTCAGCATTGGGAAAACATTCACAGAATCTCTAGAGAGAAAGGTAGAAACTTCTGGGGTTTTTGAGGTGGTTTTTTTTTGTTTGTTTGGTTGGATTTTTGGAGGTTTTTTTGGTTTTTTGGTGGTTTTTGGTGGTTTTTTTGTTTTTTTTTTTAAAGTGAGATAAAATCACAGCTTTCAGAAGTGCTGGAACAGGAAAGAGTCAGATGTTGCCTTTTTGGTTGTCTCAGGGTGCTAGCTAGCTAGAAGCTTAAAAAATTAATTTGCTTACTCTCCTATATATTTAATGCTACTCTCCTTTATATTTAATGCTACATAACCCTTAGGAAATGAAGAACCTAAATCCCTTTGGGTGGCAGTGTGATTAAGGAGCTTGCATCATTTAGAACAGAACTAATTTTCTGAGGTTTTTTTAGAAAAAAAAAGCTGCACTTTTTTCCCTTGCTGCCTAAGCCTAAGGCAGTAACTGCAAGGACATGGGCACCTCCAGGTCCCAGTTTCTCTCACTCTTCCTCCCCCCAGTGAGTACAAGTGAACCCTGGACACAGATTCTTGGAGCACAGGCTTGTCTTTCAGCTGGGTGAAGTTGGGTGAGAAGAGCAGCTGTCACTGACATTAGCTGCAGCCTGAAAGGCACTTTCTGGTGGGCCTGCCATAGCTTGTGCTGTGTAGTGGTAATTACTGCACATTTATAGCTCTTTTCTAGGATTAGTTACTTGAACTTGCCCATCTCCCTGCATCCAGTGCCATTAGCTTCAGGGAGAATCCAGCACCTTACACGTGTGCCAGTAGCTCCCTGCTGCACTTTGTCTTAAAACCACTCATTCCTCTTTGGCTTCCAAAAGAGGAGCAACTGGTCTCAAAGCTCTTTGCCACTGGACTCATCACTCAGACATTGTAGACCTGACCTTAGCCACGTTCAGGAAGGAATGTCTTGTTTTAAAAAGCATTCCACACAGAAAAATGCTTCCTCCTTGGGGAAGATGAAAAGCTTTCCTCTTGCTGATGCTATGGTGAGGTGTGTACATGATCATCTTTACTCCTAAGCCCTTAAACATTTCTTGGCACATTTCTGTGTCAAGCAGCACTCGCCCAGACAATTCCCAGGCACAGTTGAGGAATTGTGATGTCCCAGGACCATTTCCAACAAGCAGGCACCCCACTCCCAATGCAGCCCTGAGTGCCAGCTGCCTGCTGGGCTCAGGAACATCCCGGGGCATGTTTCATTTCTCACTCTGGTGCATCACTGCCCTGAAGCCTGGCTCTTCCATGAGGCATTAGAAACTCTGCAGTCAGTTACTGAAGATCCACAAATCTCTTCCCGTGTCTGTACATGTCCCTTCAGCCCTTGCCAAAACTTTCCATTTCTATTCTTTTGTTATTTTAGGCCACAGAGAACTGTGTGTGCATTCTACACAATCTTTCCTACCAGCTAGAGCTAGAGCTCCCTGAGAGCTATGCCCAGAGCATATATGTGCAAAGAAGAAATATTTCTAACAATGATAAAACACCAGGCTGTTTTGGAACACGGAGCAGAAAAGTAAAAGAGGTAAAGTACATGATTAGTTACATCTCATTTGGTTAATAACTTGTAGCAAACTCTGAAGAATAAGGCTGTAATCTAATTAACAGTTTGTTATTGATGTATCTGGTAGGGTGACACTGCCTTGCCCCAAAAATGCAAATTTCTTGATAGTCCTTCTTGATACAAATTCTCTCATTTAGCTTCTGCTGATGGCAATGACATAACAAATGTTTTATTAGTTGAGGAATACTCACTGGATGGACTGGCCACTATCATTAAATACTGAAATTTTGCACATTATTATTTGAGCTCAGAACTTAACAGTCTCCAAATAACCTGGTCATGCAGAGTTACAAAATGGCTAGTTCAGCTTGTGATGCATTAAGCTACTGAGATCACTGTTTCTAAAGGCTTGATCTGTTGACATGTTTAGAAGCAGCAGGACACCCCGCTTCCTGAGGAAAAGAGCAATCCCAAAGGCGTTGAGTCGCTCTGGCATTCTACACTGATTAGGATATACCTCTCCTTAATAGCAAAGAGCACCAGAAACTACACCCAGGAAGCATCCCTGGGAGCTCTCCAGAACCTCACAGCTGGCACTGGACCAGTAAGTCAGCTTTTTTCCTTTTCTTTTCATCTACTTCTTGATGTGAATGCATAGAGCTCAGGGCTGCTGTGCAGCTGAACTCAAATAAGCACTGACAAGTCATTGGCTCACTGACAGGGTGAAAGAAAATGAAGAACATTGAAGGGAAATTCATAACCAGCAGTGCAGTTTTTCCTTGCTGGGCAGATAGTGGGATCTGCTTCTTCTCCTTCTGTGTACAGCTCTGTGTGTGGAGTTTGCTAATTCATCACACTATGAGGGATGAGCAGATGTTAAAAGCCCTAAAAAAGTCACTTTGTGGAAGACATTCCTGTGCAGAGAGGAGGGCTCTGACACAGCAGCAGATCACATTTGTGTTAAAGAAACTAATGCTATCTGTCTGAGAGAGCACCTGGGAGAAAGAGGGTTTGCAACTTCTTTTTTATCGCTTCCCTTTCCTGTTGCAACTCATATATAAATCTGGCTTAAAACTATTTGAAATCTGCTTAAACTGTGCAGAGAGCTGGCTGAGTGTGGTTTTTTTGAGGCTCTGATTTGAGGCAATGACACAGAAGTGCCTCTCCACAGATGCCATTGGCAGTGGCCCGGACTGTTGTTCAAAAGGCAAGCGAGCTCCCGAACTTCTGTGCCATGCTGCATGTAAGCCACCATGCAACTCATGTAATTGGCATAAAACTATTTGAAGTATGCTTAAACTGGTACAGAGAGTTGGCTGTGTGTGGTTTTTCTGAGGCTCTGCACTGGTGGCAATGACACAAAGTGCCTCTCCACAGATGCCGTTGGCAGTGGCCCGCACTGTTGTTCAAAAGGCCAATGGGCTCCCAAGCATCCGCACCATGCTGCACATCAGCCACCATGCAACTCACATGTAACTCTGGTCTAAAACTATTTGAAATCTGCTTAAACTGGTACAGAGAGTTGGCTGTGTGTGGTTTTTTTGAGGGTCTGCACTGGTGGCAATGACACAAAGTGCCTTTCCACAGATGCCATTGGCAGTGGCCCGGACTGTTGTGCAAAGGGCAAGCAGGCTCCTGAGCATCCGCGCCAGGCTGCACATCAGCCACCCTGCAACTCACATGTAACTGGCTTAAAACGATTTGAAATGTGCTTAAACTGGTGCAGAGAGCTGCCTGTGTGTGTGTGGTTTTTCTGAGGCTCTGCACTGGTGGCAATGACACAAAGTGCCTCTCCACAGATGCCGTTGGCAGTGGCCCGCACTGTTGTTCAAAAGGCCAATGGGCTCCCGAGCATCCGCGCCATGCTGCACGTCAGCCACCCCGCCGTGAAGAAGACGGCTGTCTCCCTGCTCAGGAACCTGTCCCGAAACCCCTCCCTGCAAAATGACATAGGTGAGCAAAAACTCAGAGCTTGCTCTGCTCTCTTCACATCAAAACTTCCTGCTTTGAAAGAAAGAAATGCTCAAAAAACTCCTGATCTGTGAGTTAAGTAGATTTTTCACCAGGTACTTGCGGTCACTGTACAGGGCTTAAAATTAAGAGTTTTGCCTAAACAAGCTTTTCACTCTATTGAGTATTCCTCTTCAGATACTTCCACTTGTGTTACTTTCAAAAATACATAATTGAAGTAAATTCTACAGATTTGGAGAGGGAGTTTTTCTTCTTCTCAAAATAGGGTAAAGGAAGGTGATTGCTAAGTTTTGTGCTGCCACAGCTGCATAATGCTTTGCAAAAAATCACAGTGCATCTCTAATTCTTCCAGCAAAGATCAGACTCTCATTAGACACAAAGCTTTAAAATTTTGCAGCCCACACAATTTTCCTGCAAAACTTTTTTTTAATAATGGAAGCTATAAGATGCTATAGAAAAATAGTTAATTCTTTTAAATTATCTCATTTCTAAATAAATAAAGCCATTTCTATTCTGAGTATTCTCATTTCAGTTTATTGTGTATTTAAGACTTTTTCCTACTGACAGGATAAAATGTGTTCATATAATTTGCTGTCCTTTCTCGTGTTCCCACCAAGGGGGAAAGGGGAAATTCCAGGTATAAAGATATCTCATGGGACAGATTAACCTCCAGAATTCTGCAGAACAGTCTCCTGGACCTTGTTTGAGCCTTGGAGAACATTCCCTATTAATGAAAATCTTATAACGTGTTGATGGGCTGATTTCAGAGGGATAATCCATACAGGTGGTGAATCCCCTTGAAAGAGAAGAAATTAAACTGATAAAAAGTTGTGATATCATCAGGAAAAAATAATTTATGAGTGTGGGAAAGACAGAATAGCACAAAGCTTTGGGGGCAGGTGCTTCATCTTGCACATTCACAGTTGTTCTTGTTTTACTCAGAGAGAACTGGGGGAATTTCAGGTGAACCTGTTCTCTGTCAAAAGATGTTCTTTTTGATTGACTGAAAGCATGTATGAATTCAGGTCAAATTCCAAAAAGAAAAATTTTGGCCAAAGGAAAACATTTGAGAGGGCACACTGTTTTCTAGATTATAAGGGTCTAAATTTATCAAACAAAATGAGCCTACATTTATACAAATTTATCAAGCAAAATGAACCTCCATATCAAATGGAGATAAATTTAATATAAAATATCTCTAGCAGGGAAGTGGCAGCCTGCAGCTGGCACATGCCTGGTTGTGGTATTTTCTGGGGTCCCCCATGGCAGGAAGGAAATTAATCTGACTCCATGTTCTTAGAAGGCTAATTTATTATTATATTATATTATATTATATTATATTATATTATATTATATTATATTATATTATGCTATACTAAAACTACACTAAAGAATAGAGAAAGGGTACTTACAGAAGGCTTAACAAGATAGTAATGAAAAACTTGTGACTGCTTCCAGAGTCCTGACACAGCTGGACTGTGGTTGATCATTAAGTAAAAACAATTCACATGTTGGATAAACAATCTCTAACCACACTCCAAAGCAGCAAAACACAGGAGAAGCAATCAGATAATTATTGTTTTCATTTTCCTCTGAGGCTTCTCAGCTTCCCAGGAGAAGAAATCCTGGCGAAGGGATTTTTCCAGAAAATATGACAGTGACACCTGGTGAGCTCAGTCCAGCACATGAGCTATTAATGGACTGTTCATGAGACAAGGTCCAGGCTGCCCATTGTAGTGTGGGTGCAGCTTCACCTGAATTTTGGGGAGGTATTGCAGGTAGGAAGCCATGAGTGCGTGGTGGGAGCACAGAGCTCCCTGCTGAGGGAGAATGGGAGGAATAAGGTAAATCTGCTCCCGTCAGTAATGGAATTGCTTGTCTCTCTGCCACCCTGCAGCCAGAGAAGTCCTCCCTGACCTGGTGTCAGTCCTGCCCGAGTGTGTGCCAGGCTGTGAGGTTGCCTGTGAAACCACAGCATCCATCTGCTACACCCTGTTCAACCTGACCCAGGGCAGCTCGCACAACGCGCGGCTGCTGCTCAGCGCCCACGGCCTGCCCAAGGTCATTGCCATCAGCATCAACGACAGGTGAGGGCTCCTCAAGGTCATTGCCACCAGCATCAGTGACAGGTGAGGGCTCCTCAAGGTCATTGCCACCAGCGTCAGTGACAGGTGAGGGCTCCTCAAGGTCATTGCCACCAGCATCAGTGACCTGATGGCTCCACAAGGTCATTGCCATCAGCATCAGTGACAAGTGAGGACTCCTCAAGGTCATTGCCACCAGCATCAGTGACAGGTGAGGGCTCCTCAAGGTCATTGCCACCAGCATCAGTGACCTGATGGCTCCACAAGGTCATTGCCATCAGCATCAACGACAGGTAAAGGCTCCTCAAGCCCCAAGGTCATTGCCACCAGCATCAGCAACAGGTGAGGGCTCCTCAAGGTCATTGCCATCAGCATCAATGACAGGTAAGGGCTCCACAAGCCTGCCCAAGGTCATTGCCATCAGCATCAATGACAGGTAAAGGCTGCACAAGCCCCAAGGTCATTGCCATCAGCATCAGTGACAGGTAAGGGCTCCACAAGGTCATTGCCACCAGCCCCAATGACAGGTAAGGAGCTCCACAAGCCTTACTCTGTCCCCAGGCAAAAAAGAAACTGCAGCCTCTGCCACTCTGAGGAAAAAAAGCTTCATCTCAAAGTACAGGGCAGCCCAAACAAGGGATGTGAATAGAATTGCACTGTTTGGGAAATACAGAAAGATGTCTTAGGACAGCTCTCCCATCCATAGCTAAACTCACCAGGTTCTGGCATTTTAAATGCTCCTCATTTAAAGCATTAAAATAACTATATAATATTAAAGCATTTAATATTATATAAATTAATATAATTTAATTTATATAATTTAGACATATAAAATAACTAATAATATTAAAGCATTTTAAATAACTCCTCAGAATATAACTGCACCACATTATCTGTATTCTGATATATATGTAGTGACTGATCAGCAGATCTCATCTGTACTCAAAATGTCTTTCCTGTCCATTGTTATACAGCCCTGATAAACTTTAGCAATAAAGTGCAGGGATACATTTTATAGAACCTATAGATCTGCACTTAAAAATAACATATTGGCATTTTAGAGAACAGATTCAAAATTTAATCGTTCTTTAATATGTTAACAAATGCAATCAATATTTACTCCAAAGATAATTAATGCTTTAAAAATATGAGTGACTATTCAATTTGCCTTGCTCTCTCTTTGCAAAATGAAAGAGGAAATCAATCTCAGTAAAGAAGGCCTCATGAGGACCTGAATAGTTTAAATCCTGTCTAACTAACAAGAGATTTTACCTACTGGAAAGATTCTTTCAAATGGTTGTTGTGCTGAGGTTATTTTCCTCAGCTGAAAATGCACAGTGTGATAACTGCTGTAAGATGTAGGCTACAGAGCACTTGATTTCTCCCTAAATTTGAACAATGAGTGGAGCAGGGAGGCATGTTTCATTTGCTCATAAGGACAGCCTGAAACATGCTACAATTCCTAAAGAGTGGCAAAACCAACACTTAGGAGTAAAGAGAGATTAAAAAAATGCTATGAGGTTATGTTTGCTGAGGTCTGTACATGCACCATGATTATGATGTGGGAATTTAAATATGTTTTATCATTCTTTTTTGCAAAATGGCAGCAATATGTTCAGCAAAGCCAGCAGGGCTGCTTCAGTCCTCCTCTACTCCCTGTGGTTACACACCGATCTCCACAGTGCCTACAAAAGGGTAAGCACGAAGAAAAATAATCTGTTCCTTCAGACCTAGAACCCTTCCATTTGTCCTCTTGGGCCCTTAGCACTCCTGTACATTTAAGAATCAACCTATGATAAGATTCAAGTGGTCCCTAAATTTGGTTTTCTTATTTACTTGTACATAAGTAATGCATGGCCTTCATTTTTGCTCCTCTGTGTTCATGTTGTCTCCCTCTGTGGTTTTATATCCACTGACAGAGCTGGTGAAAAGCTTTGCTGCTCCTGCCAGCAGTGTCAGGTGGTGGGAGGTGATGCAGAGTGGAAGTGATGCCCATCCACAGTGGCTGAACCAGCCTGGCACAGAGGAGCCACAGAAGTGGCAGCAGAGCCAAGGGCAGGGCGAGGCAGCTCCCTGCTCTAAAAGCAGAGCAGCTCTGTTCTTGTTGTTTGCACAGCCTGCTGGCCCAGGTTATAGTCACACAAAACCCAGGGCCTGGCAAAGGTGTTGGCAAACATTTACTGCCATAGTCAGATCAAACAAAAAGTGGCCAGCATGAGTCTGTCACAAACCAGTTTGGTTTTTTAAAAGCTCTGTGCCTGCTTTTCCAACCCCTGGCTGAGTTAACTTCCACCTACCTACCTTCACCCTGCATCTCAAACTGATTTCAATCCTTGTGTGTTTGCTGTTCAGAATTTGTCACTTCAAATTCCCCATAACCTAAAACTGTTCTGACTTCTCAAGCAAGCTGATAGCATTTGTTATTCAGCTGTTTCTCTTTGTAGATTTTTCTTTTTTGTTGAAATTTGCTCCAAAAAACTTTCTTAGCATAAACTTTTAACAGTGTTGCATCACACTTAGCAGGTATGGCCCCACAAACCAGAAATCTGTGTTCCAGAATAAGGCTATTAGGCCATATAAATTCCTAACTAGTTGTCTCTGGTTTTTTTACAACTGCATTCCTGAATTTACCATACAATAAATTTATCATACCATCAGCAATATCCCTGATGGCATGAATTTTATGAATTTACTGATAGTTTAGGAAAGTCTATAGGACACATTTGTCAAACCTGATTTTCCAAAGTGCTGATTATTTGCTCTTCCTATGCAAACCATGTCCCCTAGAAACACCAGGTATGGCACTGAAAACTTCAGAACCACCTAAAGCCCAGGCATTTTTGAAACTTTAGTCTAATAAGTCACAGAAATCACTTGATCAAATGAAATTGATAAAATCCTGAGTCATTTTGGCATTGCCCTGTGTTCTTTGTTCTGACAGGGTTAATCCCAGCTAGGTTAATCTCAGCTATTAGCCACCTGAAAGTTAGGAGTCTGTAGAGCTGAGGTGGAAGAACAGGCTCCTGGTACAGTCAGTGGGGGGAGGTCAGCAATTCCAATTATCCTCTCATCTATCCTGGGCTAAATGAGCCTGTTCTGTCTCTGTGACTGCTCAAGACTGTGCCTAGACCCCTGTCATGGCTCCTTATCCAGCTTTTAGGCAGCTGGACTCACTCTTCCCTTGCAGAATCAGCACTGAAGATAATGAATCCCCACCCTGCTCTTCTTTACAGCACTACTTAAACATCTTGGTATCTCCTGCAACTTCAGTAAGAGACTTGAGGTCTTCCTTTAGTTCTAGAGAAATCTAAAGGCATTTTTTGGCCCTCAAAAATATGTCCTTACTGTGTTTGCACCAGAAAGGGAAACAGCACTGAAGATAATGAACTGTTCTGTTTCTTCCCTTCCAAAGGCTGACTTCAAGAAGGCAGATTTCGTCAACAGCAGGACCACAAAAGCCTACAACTCACTGAAAGATTGAACACAACACCAGGAAAACACAGATCCCATGGCAGCCAGTGTAACCATCTTCACAGGGCTGGTGTCACCACCACGATCCACAAAGTATCTCAGAAAAAAAGGAGCTGATTTGCTATAAAGACTTGAGTGGCCAGAGTGGCTTTTTTGAGATTTTAATCCTCATCACCTCATTGTCACTGACAACATCAGTACCAGTATATCAACATCAATACAAATGTCAATACAAGAATAACCAAAGATGGATTCTCCAGGATGTCTGAGGTGAAGTTTCATCCAGGTTTAGCACGAGTCAGTGCTCCAGGTGACTGCCTTTGTTCTATACAGAGGAGTTTGAAATGCTGGTGGGCAGCAAATTCTTTTCAGACTGTTTTATACCAGAAGTTTTCTACAGTGGGTAAGCATCAAGTGCACTGCTGAGAATTTAGTCATTTTTCACTCTTTTGTTTCTTCACACAGCTGAATAAGAATCTTCAGACTCTATGAGTATGCATAAGAAGCTGTTTCACTACCTGAATTATAAAAGCACCAATGAAGTTAAAATTACTATTTTTGTATTGGTTGTTTTCAGGGGCTCACTGGTTCTTAAGCCTCTTTCCTTTGAGATTTCATCAGCAACAGCAGCAAAACTGATTTTACATAGATTTTACCATCCCTTTCTCCTCTCAACCTCCCTCACATGGCTGTTGCATTTTACAGCTGTGTTCTGAAAGGATTTTAACTAGAACCACTAGGTTTAAGGCACTGTGTTTCAGACACTTTGGGCTGAACTCAAGCTCATCATTCTTTGCTAGTTGGTGGAGAAATTATTTGTGGGTGTTTCAATGATTGTTTTAAGAAAATTGCAATTTCAAAACAATTCTGTTGATAATCTATATATAATAAAGGGAGTGGAGTCTTGCCTTTATTTTTGAAGTAACAGACACACACACAAGGGGCTGGGCTCTGTGCTGATTAAGGAATTCATCTGATCCTGCTTCATATTCTCTTACTTGAAATTATCATCCTCCCTACAGCAATTACATGCAATGTGATAACTTTGGGACTATGCCTGCACAAGTGGGAATAGGTAACAGGAGTGGAAAAAAATTCCTGAGGACCTGAAGGCTGAGGTTTTCATTATGTGATGCTCAAGATGGTAAAGAAGCACTTAAAAAACCCCATCTGCTATATTTAGTAAGTCAGATTTTTCTCAAAAAAACCCACAAACCCAGGGGTTAGATTGTCCATTAAACCAGCAGGAAATTCTTATATAAATAAGAATTTATTTCTGCTGGGTTATCAGCAGATGTGATCTGGCATTACTCTTCTGAAATCAGGGGAGGTGAGCTACCTTTATGGCAATGGATATTTTCTCATGTGTATTTTCAAGCCCTGCTGCTCCAACAGAGCCCATCCTGTGCCCCCACTGCTGAACTTGTCCAGAAGGAGAAGCAAAATCCTGGGAGCAGGGACCTCACAGGGGAGGTCACCAGCCCTCCTCATTTCAGCACTCGTGGCTAAAGGTCTGCCTCCTACCAGACATCTAGAGCCAGTGGGTTGTACCACTGCACCATGTCCAAACATATTTCTGGATATCTGGGAGCTCAGTTCTGCTGGCAGATCCCACAGCTCTCCAAGGAGTCCCAGAAAGTCCCACATGTGCACACAGGACAGACAGAATGTGCCCTGGGCAGGGAAGCAAACAACTCTGCTTTCCTGTCACTGATCCTTGACAGAGGGCTCTTAGTCCTCCACATTTACTCTGAATAACTCAAAACAAATGCACTCCAGTAGGAGGTTTTAAAAATACTATTATTTTTTTGTAGGATGTCATATTCAAAATACTGCAGGTCCAAAAACAACACGGGGAAAGGGAACTTACAGCACCGCACGTTGAGGGAATTGTTTTTATAACTTTTTCAAATATGATAGAAAACAGACAATTAAAATCTAACTTTCTCTTCTGACTTGTTAACCCAAGTAACTCTGCTTGTGCCATGAAAGAATGAATACCAGCAAACTTAGACAAGTCTCTTTTTATTGCCCAAAAGAAGTGGTAGGCAAAATTAATAGAGAAAGAGTAAACCTGAATGAAGAATTGCACTCTAAAAGATTGAGAAGGGGCTTTTAGAAATGCTCATGCGTCTGGTCTTATTAAACTCACATGCTATTTAAGAAACAAAACAAGTAATGGTATTGGGTACTTTTAAATATATGTGTACCTCTCAGTAAGATGTCCTTAAAAAGGAAATGCAGAGTTTTTGGGTTGTTTCCATTGATGAAGTGATTTTAAAGGTCTTTTCCAACCAAAATGAATCTATGATAGTGCCCCTTTAAAATCAAAGCAGTGTTCAAAAGTCACAAAGAATTATCTCAGTCCTGGCAGCAACACAAGAAACATGAGACACGCCTTATTACAACTGATCTCCCACTTGTATGCAATCAAAAACATTTCAGCAGGGCTCCAAAGAAAACAAAGCAGAGAAATAATAAATGCTCTCTCTAATGCAAAAAATCTGTCTTTGGTCTTTTTGTTATTAGTGAACCTACTTGGCTGGGATGCAGCAAATTATTTTTAAGCCTTAGCTCTTCCTTCAAAAGGGCAAACTCATTTTTCAGTAAAATCTAGGTATGGAGACTTAGATTTTCCTGCAACAGCACAGTGTTACTGAAGACAAGCTGTGTAATGCTCCTGTTGGCATCAGAGGCCTCCTGAAAACAATTTCTTTGTCCAGTTTTGCTGACCTGTCAAACCACCCACAATCTGCTATTATCACCTCTCTTTAATTGGTGTTTTCCATTAAATTTCTCCATGGGCCACTGGAGATCTCAAAAATAATTAAATCAGCCTCACCATAGTCTTGGACCTGAGAAATAGAACATTCCCACTTGCTCTATTCCTGAGAGAAGACTGGAAACCTTGAATTTAAACATGCTGAGCAGTGCCCAAAGAGTTTTGGCTGGACAAGGAACTTACCCCAAGTCCTCTTGTCTTGTGCCTCACCACAACCCAGTGCAACCACCTTTCACAGAATTGTTTTAGTAGAAACTCTTAAATAGTACAGATAATTTTGGAGTAGATTATAGACACTACCAGAGAATTAGTCATTCCTTTCCTGATTTCATCCTCCTACCTTTTTTCTACTGTCACTGCTCCTAAATATTAGCGCTTTTTCTTCTTCCTTTCCTAAATAGAATTAATGTAAAATCATTCTGGAATTATGTAAAATACTAATTTTTTAGAATTATGTAAATTATTTTCTAGAATTACGTAAAATATTTGCATTCTATGGTGCATGGGCACAGGGTTTGGGTTACTTGTCTTTTTTGTGGGGTTTTTCTTTAGAGAAAGGACATGCTGTCTATTGAGAGAGGTTCAATCTCCCCTTCTGGGCCCATAAAAGAACTGAAATGAGCTGGCACCATCAAAAGCCACACACAGAACCCCAGCCCTCCCCTGGCTCCTGTTTAGCCTGGCAATCCCTGCTCCAGAGGCAGCCCATGGAAGCTGGGGGCAGCCAGGCTGCCTGTTTGGTTGGGTTTCTGTTTGTTACCATGCTCAGCCCTTAGGTTCCAGCCTGACAGGAGCATCAGCATTTTCCCAGCTTCAGTTTTCAGGGCCAAAGAGCCCAAGAGTGTCTCTCACATCCCTCCTGGGGGGTGCTTCAGGAGTGGGCCTGATGAGCAGTCACACACTGAATCATGCTCAGACCATGCAGAGTGCTGAGAACTGCTGCTTCCCAAACTATTCCAACTCCAGCAGCTGCTCCTCCATTCCTTTACTCAAAGTGCTGCTGACTAAAACCTCAGTTTACATTCCTGACTCATGTTCCAGACCCATCCCATGGGGGAGATAACACAGCCTTAAGGCATCATCTGATAGGAGACAAAGATCTGGAAACAGCAATCAGACCAGAGGAAATGCATATTTCCATCACAGCACACCAAGGACAAGCCCTGAAACATCAGATATTGGTGCAACCATGAGAGTTATGCCTGGAATATTGGTGCAGATGTTGCACAGCCCATTGGAAACCCAGCAGAGAGATTTGCTCAAATACAGAAAAAACAAAAAGGGCTTTAGTGCAGACACTGTACATAGATCAGGGGTTTGCCTTTCTCTGCAGGCTCACTTTGAATATATGAATAGGTTTGCATATGAAGGGGAAATAAACTAATTTTGTCTTATTTCATGTGTTCAGAGCTAAAAACATCCTAAAATACACATTAGAGGCATTCTAGGCTTATCAGAAGTTAGAATTTGCTTGCATCCTTCTTTCAGCTGTATCTTCCAGTCCCAATGTGACTGTAAATAATTCAAGTTTAGGAACTTAACAGTTCTTTAACAATTTTCCAATTATTCAACCTAAGCTCCCATTCTCTTATTAGTATCTTGTTATTCTTAGTCCTTTCTCAGACCAGCCTAAACATGCACAGGCACAGAAAAGAGGAAGCAGGCATGTCCTTAGCAGCTACAATTTAGAGCCAATACTGCAAATACCCCCATGGTATCAGTGCTTTGCATGCTCTAATTTGTAATCAGCTATAGGACTATGGGTCAAACTATCCCCACTCACACCTTGAAAGGAGATGGGTCCCTAAAATCCCCTCCCTGCTCTGCTGTACCCCTCTACTAACTTGGCTGTACCTAAACATCTGGGTCCTCCTGCAACTTCAGTAAGAGACTTAAGGTCTTCCTCAGTTCTAGAGAAATGTAAAGGCATTTTTTGGCCCTCAAAAATACATCCTTACTGTGTTTTCACCAGAAAGGGAAACAGCCATGTCTGAACCACAGAAGAATAATAGTGATAGGCCAAGAAGGATAAAACCTTTCTTAAAGTTCAGAAACTTTCTGAAGCATATGAAGGTCATAAGAAAATGGGTTCCAGGCTATGTTTGGCTTGGAATAACAACAAAATAAATCAGTAATGTTGTAGTATCAGTGTTGAACTCTGCCTGGAAAGCACACTGTGCCTTAGGATACATGAACACACTTGAGTTTCAACTCAAAACTGGACATTGGGCTTAGCCCCATTACAAACTGTGAATGAGTTTAAACCCTGCACAGTTCCTAAAGAATGGAGAAGCTCAGCAACCTTTGCATTGCAGTTACAACACAGCAGCACACAGGATGCTGCAGTGAGAGCCAGGGAGGTATTATGTCTTCATGAAAAGTAAAATAGGGATTCTTAAGAAGTTTTTTCTTTCCAAATGCTGGGAAAGAAAATGCTCTAAACATATGATACACATAGCCTTGAAATAGTATTTTTATAATAGGATAATATTTGTTATTTTAAAAGCATATGGACAAAAGGTAAGAGTTTTTAACACAAAGGGTGGCTGGGATGAGAACCTTGGGTCAGATGATATAAATATATGGTGATAAAAAGGAGAATCCACAAATCAATATTTGCACCAGCATTGTAGTGGGGTTTTGTGTTTTGTTTTGTTTTGGTTTACTGGTACTACAGCTTGACCTGGAATTACTTTAAACCTGGAAGTCAAAAACTGGTGCCTTGGATAGCAGTAATATTCTTGCAGAAGTGTTATTGGAGAAGATTTTCACAGTTGAAATGACACAAGGAGATGGAGGGAAGATTCCAGTCTTTTGGGCTGCAAGACTGGAACAGAGGCCTTTGAAAGAATTCCTTCTGAGACCATGAATTACCCATCCTCCAAGGACACATTCCGTGATCACATCAGCAATTTCCTACTGTTTTGAGAGAGGTGGACAAATTCTCCATTACCTCAGGGTTGTAATTAACTTATTGTGAGGGCTATTATGGATAATAAATAAGTCACAATTAAGTCTATAATATGCTCACCTATAAAAGAAGAGCTATTTAGTTTATCTGACAATGGCACTTGGTAAAACCTGTGTTTTACAAAGCAACTTGATGTTCTTCACATCCACTGTAGTGGCTACAGATATATATTTGTTAAACAGGCATTAAAAAAAAAAAAAGAGAGAGAAAAGCCATTAAAGTGAGCAAACAGCAGTGAGCTGATTGCCAACAGGAAAGAAAACCAAAGTAATGCAGGTGTAGCCCTGGACAGGGCTGCTCCCTGATCTCTCACCTGTTCAAACCAACCACCTGTGGTAGATGCATATTTTGCTCTGTCACTGTTTCCACTCCTGCAGTCAGGCAGTAAGACCTTGGCTAGAACTTTATTTTCCTCAGTAGACACAAAGTAAAAATAAAATTAAAAACCATTGTAACATCTCAGGCCTGAAAAATATTTTACCACAATTCTAGTAAAACATGAAATTCTTGTTAAAAGCTCATGACCCTCTGGTTTGGGCAAGAACACACTGCTGACAGCATCACCAAAAGGACAGGAAATAGCCCAGAGTTTACACTGGCTTGTGCTGCTGTCCTTTAAGCAGAGTCCCCTTTTTGGAAGGGGACAGTTTAATTTTTACATGCATGCCATTTAACAATTGCTTTTTCAGGGTAAGGAAGAGGAAAAGAAGAGGGGAGTTTCTGTGAAGATCTTGCCAACATTCTTTCTGGGCTGTAACAATAACTCTCCTCCTAAACTAAGAAAAATTTGATTCTTGCCCAGCCACTTCCAAGACAAATCAATTCCTGTTTTTTTGGGATGCCCTGTGTACAGCAGGCATGCTGAAATGTGCAGGCATGCTATAAAGTACAAACTGGTTTTGTTCTGCCTTGGGATACAGCCTCTGAAGGTGACAAAGCTGAGAGCAGAAATAATCCAGCAGTACCCTCTCTGCTCCCACACCAAAATCCAGACATAATCCAGCAGTCCCCTCTCTGCTCCCACACCAAAGTCAGTTCCATCTCCTGTACATCCAGCAGTGAAGTCAGAGTAACACTTTGCTTACCTCCATAAAACCCAAAACCTCAGACACAGGAAATTCCCCACAGGGTTGAGGGAAAGGAGGGTCTCAAAACAAAGGATGTTCAGGTGTGGCTTGAGGATTTTCTTTCCAAAACAAAGTCATATACATCTCTTTGGGTTCTTCATTTCAACAGTAGCTGTGCTGACAGAGTGGTGGCTCCCAGGGCTACAAGGGATTCACCAGGAGATTCAGCCTTGCTCACTGAAACTTCATTCACATGGAAGGGAAGTTCTGAAGGGACAAGAGAGCTGTGCCTGGCAACTCAACATTTCCTGTTCTGTGCACAGTGCATGTGGTTACAGCTCCAGGTGCTCCCCTTTAGTACAATTTCTTTAGGGTTTTGAAACTTCTTGTCATAAAGGTCTTGTCCTCATTTATTATTCATTATTCCCTAAAGAGCTTGATGGGAAGCATCTTCAGTAACATTGTTCCAGTTCTTGGAGCCCTCTAATTGCCCAGGTGTATTTCTCAGAAACTGTGGCCCAAAGGTTGGTGGAAACAGCCCAGCTCCAGCATTTCTGAGTAAACTGGTGTTTGACAGCCCTGCATGCTCGTGTTTCCTCCTGACAGCAGGTCACTCACCTGCCCTGGCTGTCACCCATGGCTGAATCTAGCAGACTATTCCCAGACTGCACCATTTGCCATCTGCTCCTTTCTGCTATGACCTTTTCAAACCTCTGTGACACTGTCATATTTTATAAAAAATGCCTTTGCCAGGAATTTATCTCCTGAGAAGCTGGGAAGCCTCGGCTTCTCCATGTCTTGCTCCTTTGGAATGTGATTTGGAGAATTGTTTACCCAGCATGTGAATTGTTTTTAATTAATGACCAATCATAGCCAGCTGTGTCAGACTCTGAGTCTGTCACAAGATTTCATTATTCATTCCTTGCTAGCCTTCTGATGAAATCCTTTCTCTCTATTTCTTTTAGTATAATTTTGGTTTAGCATTTATTATATAATATAATATGATAAAATATAATATGATAAATATAATATAATAATATATAATGTTACACTATATTATTATCATGTTATATTATATTATATATTATACATAATATTATGATATATAACATTATATATTATATATTATATATTTATATATATTACATTATATTATATTATATTATATTATATTATATTATATTATATTATATTATATTATACTATGAGCCTTCTGAAACATGGAGTCAAGATTCTCATCTCTTCCCTCATGTTGGGGACCCACAAACACTGCCACACCTGTGTATCTCTGACCCTTGTAGTTTGCAGATAAGGAGACAGATAAGCTTTCTCACATCTGTGTTGTCCAGTTCTTAGCATTTATCTGGTTACTGTGTGCACTATAAAGTCTGTTTGGAGTATTTTTTTTAAAGTCTGCTGATATAAGCCATCTGTCCCCATAAACAACTCTTTAAGGGGTTTTGATGGTGGGAAGGATGATTTGGTGATGAGCAAGATGGATATTTTCTGTGAAAGCTGAGCTTGTAGTTTGGTATAAACATTGATGTGGTAGAACTTCAAGTTGTAAAAAAACATTAAATCACCACAGCTTGGATTTTCAAATTCTCTTAAAGGATTTCCATGACTGAAGCTATAACTCATATTCTTTCCCGGAAATAAAGCAGCATAGCATTTAGACTGCTTAAAAATTCTTCATGCTCATTGGACTGTACTTTTTAAGCAACCTACAAACACTTGCATCTAAGCCTCAGAGATTACAGAACCAAAGTTATTCCACTATAGTGAAGCAACAGGCAACAGCACCATGCTGAGGTGTGGCAGATTCAGGTTGGGCATCAGGAAAAAACTTCTTACCAGCACAGTGATGCCATGCTAGAAACAGCTCTCCAGAGAGGTCAGAGATGCTCCATTCCTACCACTTTGGAAGACTTGGCAAGACAAAAGCAGCCTGGCAACTCAATATCTCCTGTTCTGTGCACACTGCAAGCTGTTACAGCTCCAGTTGCTCCCCTTTAGTACAATTTCTTTAGGGTTTTGAAACTTCTTGTCATAAAGTGAAACCAGTTTAGGCTTATGGGGATAGGAAAAAAAAGATCTTTGAGGTAACTTTAACTGGAGACTGGTAAATATTTTCCCCTTGAGGGCAAACTCATCCCCTGGTGGGGAATTCAAACTCTGAGTGGCCCTGCCCAGCTACATGGAGCAGACAGAACAACATTAGTTCCAAATAACATCAGCATTAACTGGGACTGGCCAGTGACACCAGAACAAGATGTTTGCTTCATCCTTTTCTCATTCCCCAGGCACAAAGCTTAGTTTCACAGCAAAGCAGATTAATTTCTCACAAGTTTTGAATGCTTCTGTACTTCTATGTTGTTGCTGTTCTAATCAAACCATCAGTTCTGCCTCCAAAAAATCTTATAGAACCCATACCTGAAAGGAAAAACACAGGTTTGAGAGAAAAACCAGTTGCTTACAGACTTTCTTGAAGTGTGTCTTAAAATCACCACTCTAAGAGAGATCCCCCATATCTGTTCTCAGAATCTGCTGTACTTTTGATTTTCCACGATGGTGACAGCTTCCTTCACCACACTTTTATCGTTTTATGCTCTCCTTTCAGCAGAGCTCTCACATTACAGCTGGAATAGCCACCATCAGCCAGAGCAGGCCAGCCCTGGAAATTCCTTTAATCAGCTCCCTGCTCAGGAGTGTACATGTGAGCCCCCACATAAAGCAGCAGTCACACCCCCCTTCAGAGATGACTTAAAGGATGTTGGGGCTTGCCCAGCTGATGAGTGAGCAGCCCAGGCAGCTGAAAAAGGTCTCAGACACAAGGAGGAAACTTGACCTTGTTCTTTGGCTGTTTCCACCACCTATAATCTAGATAAATTCAAATCTTGGTCCTCCAGTGCAAATATTTGCATAATGTGGAACTCATTTTTCTCATTAAAGTTGCCACGTGAGTTTTAATGAGCATTTAAAGTAGTAAATATTAGAAGTTACTATTAAAGTCTCCAATTACAGACTCATTTTAGTATATGGGTCTCCATTCTTTTTTTTTTTTTTCTTTTCTTAAGGAGAGACTAAAATTAGGGGTAAAGGGGAGAAGAATAAAAAAGTACTGTTCAAAATTTTGGAGCTTCTTTTTAATAAATATGATAACTTAGAAATAGGTTTTATACTGCTGACATTTTTTTTTTCAACAGCCTGAGTCAGAGGTCCTGGTTCACCTGGGGACCCAGATAAAAACAAGCAATGTGTTAAAGTGCCCAGGGAGACTGAGAGCAGATTTTTAAACCTATTTAAAGCATATTTTCAAGCCTTGTTCCTACCTAAGTAAGGAGAATGGAGAACGACCTGGGACACACCAGTGGAGAGGGTAAAGTTTGTACTGTATCTGCTATTTAGTAAATGCTGAACAAAGAGAGAGGAAAAGACATCATAACTCAGGAGGGAAGAGCCCAAAACTGCATGAAAGAACTTCATACTGAAATAATTTATTTGTTATGCCTCCAAGGCAGAAGGCTGCAGCAATCTGCTATTCTAACAACAGCAGCAATAAAGTTGGAGATGGTTTTCTCACAAGATAAATCCTGTGTTTCCTCCTTAGTTGATGTAAAAATTAAGGGTTGTCTGCAAAAATCCCCAGGTCTCAGCAACTCTGCTGTATTGACCAGCCTCAGTTGAAGTTATTTAAAAATACATAAACTAATAGAGGAGTCAGTCCTGTCCTTACAGACCTGAGATGCAAGCTGCCCTGAGAGCCCAGGCACTGAGCAAGCTGAATTAAGTGGTTTAGGAACCATCAAAAACCTTGTCATGAGAGAAAACTTTAGCCTGGGCTCTTCCTTTCAGGATGTTTGAAGCCTTAAGAAGCCTAGGTGTCATCATGAGTTGCATATAAAAATTGGAATTTTTATTCCTAAAGCATGCAAGCACTTTAAGAAAAAAGTATATAATGGAGTTACGTACAGAACTTCCCTTTAATATTGCACATCTGAGCCTCTGCTTACAAAGTACAAAAGTAAAAGGAAATAACAGCCTGAACAGAGTGCCTGAACTTCATTCTCTGTGTAAGTGCTATGGTTCAGAATGTACTGCAGGAAAAGAACAAGTTTTACCTGTTCTTGAGGAGTTTCCTGCATTCCCACACCCAAAGGTGTTCTGTTGATTGTTGCTCGCCTGTCAGATCAATGAAAGACTCTGGGCATCAGAGAAATCTCCTAGGGACAGGGTGCCCTTCAAAACCAGCAGCTTGCTCTGGCACCAGCTACTAGAGCTGAGCTAACCTCACCTTGTCCAGCTCAAACACAAAGGGACAGCTCCATTCCTTCAAAATTCCACCTCAGATCATTTTCCAGGGACAATCCGAGCCACTTCCTCAGCAAAGCACTGAGGTGGTAGTTTGTTGTTTGTTAATGTTTCAAAAAATCTTATTAAAAGGACCATTTTTGCACCGAGGGGAGGGAAATTTCTGTGTTTTCCAGTATGTGAAATGATGATTTCACATACTTGTGGGCTCCTGGAAAACAGGAGCTGCCCTTCAAAGATGGCAACCAACAGAGGCACCAAGCACTAGTCTGGCTTTTGGATATATTGACCATATCTATATCTATATCTATAAATAAATATATAATAAATATATAATTATAGATATAAATGTTTCATATAAAATTTATTTATAATATATAATATATTTATAAATATATTTTATTATTATATATTATATATAATAAATTTAAAATTTACTATTTATATATAATTGTAATGTATTTATTTATATATAAATATATTAAAAATATATAAATAATTATAAATATAAATAAAAATAAACAGTGACGTGAATTGAAAGCACCTGTTTCAGATAAAGTGTTTTATTTTTATTTTGCTGCTTCCTGGCAAATTGCTTTTGATAGCTGTTGAACAAACCTGCTATCAGAAAGCATGAAAGCTCTGAGCAGAAGCAGCAGCATTCACAAGCATTCAGACTGCAATCTGCACAGCAGGTTCAGGAGTTGGTTGGGTGTTACTTCACCTTCAAGATTAAATAACTAAAAATATTTTTTTCTTTGAGATTTATTGTTTCTGACAGACAAATGTAGATTAAATATATTCAGCAACTCCCACACATATTTATTTTAGGAGCTTCCTCATGCAAATATGATACCTCAAGGGCATTCTTTTGCCAAAAGAGATTTCATATCATCTAGGTTATTTCTGGAAAGGTGTGGAATCTATTCAAGCACACCAAATTCCAGTGTGTCTCTCAATACACCTGTGTGTTTGAGTGTATCTGTACCAATTTGTGTGCAAGGGTTATAATAATAATGTCCTTGAGAATGAGTGCGGGGGGGAAAGCTAAGTATTGAAAGTTGAGAAGGACCAACAGTAAAATTCCATTTTTTAGCCCATGCTCTCATGTTTCCAGCAGATGCTCTGCATTGGAACAGAGAGAAAGGGTCTGATCTTCAAATTAAATTACAATCTCAGCGACAGTCTAGTGTCTGTGTCCAGAAGAAGTCACATTACTTCAAAACTCACCCTGCACTGGCAGCAGCAATTTTTGACCCAGCCTCAGTGTTCACAAATTCTTCATCGGCTGAAATGCTCAGCTGCCCTCAGATGCCAGCTGCACATTGACAACAGAGTGTAGCTCTAAAAATTAGTGCACCTTTTTTCCTCTTCTCAGAAGTATTAAAAACCACACAGGGTAATTAGAACAGTTCTGCAGCCCAGGCAGAACACTGAACCTGCCTGAGCCATTCTCTCGCTTGACAGTGACACACCAGTTACAAGTTTCATTTGGCTGGGGGCTCTAATTTACTACATTTCAGCATTCTGCTGAAGCTGTAGCTTTGTTTCCCCCTGCACAGGCCCAGCCCATGCCAGGAGAGAGCCAGATGCAGAGATAAAGCTGAGCAGAATTTATTTGGCAACTCCTCCCCACAATCCTGGAAGGAGGTGTTCAGGTGCCAAGTTTAGACAGGAGCTTCTGCTGCATTTTGGCTGTTGCCTCTAAAGCACGTCTGCAGAGCATTCAGGACCACAAAGTGAGGCCCCATGCCAAGAGCTGACTGTAGAAAAGTGAGAAAGTGGCATATTTACATTATTAATTTTAAATGCACTCTGCATGGACAAGAAGAGCAATGATTGATCTATGAGCTGTCTCTGCAAATTCACCCTGCACCTGAAAGAATACAGAAAATGCAGAAAAGCAACCGTTTGTTCCTCATATTGCAAAGGAGAATCAGAAGGGCAAATAGCTCAGGTAAACTAGAACAGCTGGTTTTTCTAGCCCAGTTCAGGTAGAAACAATTTCTTCGTATTGTTAACATTATGAGAGTACCCTTCTCATAATGTTAATAATAAAAGCACAGTCTTCCAGAACACTTCTGCCAGAAAAAAATACAAGAACACATGGCCCAGAAAGATCTGCCTGCCAGGGAGGACAGGATCCAACAGCTCTTTTAAGAGCTGTTTGAAGATCCTGACTGCAAACTGTCAGCTCATACTCAGAATTTATTAAGGCTTGTGCAAATGTAGTTCTTTTAATGACACTACTAAAACCATCTTCTAAGCATTCAAGAAAAATATATTTCTAGCTTGGCCAGAATGGAAGAAGACAGCTTAATTAGATCAACCAGATTTTCAGACAGAGCATAACATTTGGTATTTCAGCTCTGTAGTTTTATAGCTCTGCAGAAATCACCTTGCAGAAGCTGAGATCTGCTCAGATTTCTCCTTAAGTTCATATGCTTCTTTTCACAGGGAATGCTCACCTCGTGTTTGTGCTAATAAAATTATTCCTCATTATTTTGCCTGTTTTGTATATTCTCTTCCATTTCTAAACTACAAAGAGCAACAGAAAAAGTTATTCCAGCAAGGCCTGTGGCACATCCAGCTAAGAAACCATCAAGAGAAGTTGGAACTGTGCTAATTTCAGTGGCTGAACTGCTTTCTTGTTAATCTTGTACAGCATCAGAATTGACCAAATCGTTAGTATGAGACCATTTCCAGCTTCTCCCATAGGCTCAGTGCTCTAAGAGGATGAAAAATCCTACATGAATGATCTCACTTGGATAAAGGAGATGGATGAAACAAGACAGATTGGATGGAAAATAAATTAATCATTAATCTAATAAAATATACATTGCAGCTGTTAGGGTTTGGTAGAACACATTCTAGAATGTGCAAACTGCCATAATCTCTGGAAATAAGCAGTTATCTCCAGCAGGATGATATATTAATTTCCATTCCAACAAAAAATAAGGTCAGTCTGAAAGTGTCTCATTCATTGCCTGCTAAAGATTTACCAGGTGTCACCTAGATTTGAATAATGCTTCTGTTTGAATTCAGCAATGGTACACAAGTATTTTCTGGCTCACCCTCACCACTGAATCTTCTCACAAACTCAGCAAAAGACTCCCAGCAAGCAGAAAGATGGCCTGTGATTTAAGGTGAGATATAATTGACTTTGAACTGAACTGAAAGAGAAAAAAAAATTAATGAAACCAAAGAGTGATAGCCTCAAGGTGGTATGAACCACCAGCTAATTGCAGTTAGAATGCCTTTGTAAAGAGCACCTTTCCAGCCTGATACCCTTAATGACTCGTTTTCAACTAGCTGCTGAGGGCCAGTACCTGCAATGCTTCCCTAGTGAGGTTAATCAACACATGATCATTCAGCAGCTTTGTGGAGCACTTAGAAGCTCAAATCTTGCTAGAAGATATTTACTGTGGAAAGGGAAGGCAGGCAGCAATCACAGCTGCCTTCATCATACAGGACACAGAAACCTTATTGTTCAATCTGGATGTGACTGCTGGCCCAGAGTGTGGTTTTGTATTAGTTTAAACCAACTTAAATGGTTCCTTTTCCCCCCTCATGACTATACTTTGCCTACCCTTGCATCAATTCTGGCATTTATTTGACTCCTCCTTCTGTATTTCCACCTTGGCTGAGGCTCCTTTGAGGCTGTAGCTCCACAGCCAGTTCACCTGGGTACCAGGTGTGTGGGACAGGCACACACAGCCCGGGACAGGCTGAGGCTGTGCAGATGTCCCTGCACATTTTGCTTGGCCACGTCACCAGCCTTGGCTGTGACTCTGACACTCATGACCTGATGGGCACCTGACTCTTCAGAGGAGAGAGACTCTTGCTGCCATCCTCAGCAGCAATCAAGACCACAAGGACAGCAACTGGACCTCTCAGATATCCCTCTTTCTTGCTATTATTTCATGCAATTGATTGATATCAAAGGTGCCTTCTGGTCAGGTGGAGTCCCATGGCAGGTCTCCCGGCAGTCAGATCACTGTGATGCCACACCTTCAGGTCAGGGCTTTCAAGGAATGATAGAGTGAGCCAGATCCCCTACACCTGGTGTTACTGATCACAAGAGAAGCACTCCAGGAAGAAAAGTCTCCTGTGAGACTTTTGCATGCTTGCCCATCAACCAGGCTGCCATGCTCTGCTCATGCAGTGAACCAGGAGAGTGGGACTCAACCTTTTATGTTATTCTGGACAGGGTTTCTCCCTTCCTCTTTCCTTCAAAGTCATCCTTTTCAAGTCTCCTCTTGCTCAAAGCCGTTTGACTCAGGTCCCAGACCTGCACCTCCTCCCGAGGCAGATGAGAAAAACCAGAAGCTTTGTTGCTCACACTGCTCCATGATCATGGATGATGTAAATTGCCCCCAAAGCAATTAATTTCAGGAAGCATTCTCTTGCCCACTGAGTCAGGAACACAACCACTAAACAAGACATAAAGATACACATCACAGCCCATTATTTCACTAATCTCAGAAGAGCTGCAGTAGCATGTCTTACTCGTGACTCACAAACCCACATTGTTTGGATTCTACCTGGTAACTTAAAGCCTTGAAATGCTGTCCCGGGTTTCTCTTCTGGATCAGCTCAGGACTTGCATCCTGGAAAATTGCAGCCTCAAACCTCCAAGGGGGCTCAGCATCGCAGTCACTGATAGTCCCAAGTCAGAGCAGTCAGCCCACAAGAGATTTAGAAGATTTAGGGATGGTGCTGACTGACTGTAATGAGGCTTGGGCAAAGTGGAGGTGGCCGGGTAAAAAGCTGACCTTGTAAAGGAGGGACCTCATCCCTCCTTTATCCAACTGACAGGACTCACTTGGATAGTTTCTGTGGAGAAACATGAAACAACATATGGTTCATTAACAAAAGGAAGTGTTCTGTATCAGGCTGCTTTCCCCTCACCTCTCCCTGCCAGGCAGGAGAAGAGCTGGAATTCTGCTGCTCAAACTGCCCCTAACTAGTGCTTCCACACCTCCCTGCTGCCTCCTCAGTCTTCCTGAACTGTTAGGACCCAGGACATCCCTCTGGCTGTCCTGAGCAGCCAAGACCCCTGCCAGGGGTCTCAGAGCCCCTGGCACAGAGCCCAAGATGCCTGTGGGTTTGATTATGACCCATGGAGCAAATTACCAACCTTAAATGAAGATCTGAAAGCCATGACAAATTAAGTAGAATGATAGTGAATTTATCACAAGGTGGAAAATAGATTTTTTTTTGGTTTTTAGAATGGGGGTTCAGGGGGCAAGATGGAGGGATCTGGGCATGTCCAGCCTTTCTCCTTCTTCTTCTTGACCTCCATCTTCTGCTGTGATGTTGGCACTTTTAGATTAGTTTAGAGTAGAAGCTCACTGTCTAACATAGGTGATAGGTATTGAAAAGTAATTGTAAATATTTCACATGTAGTTTTTAGTATAAAGACATAACACCACCCCGGGGGCAGGTAGAGTGCCCTGGATTGTCCTGCTGAGCGGACCTTGGCAGGACAGGAGAAAGAATTTTATAGATAAGATGCAATAAACAACCTTGAGACTGAGAAATGAAGAGCTCTGACTCCTTCTTCCAGCGCCTGGGCTGGGAAAAGAGACTTTCTAACTCTTCTTGGGGTCACTCTGACCAACTAGAGACCCCGACAGTGAACCAGCCTTAGAGGAAGGCAACAGAAAAAGCATCCAAGTGGGAGTGTGCCCCAGCTGTGCAGGTTTCAGCTCCAGATGTGGGATGGCAATAGGGCTGAAGGTCTCCAAGTGCCACCCTCAGGAAGGTGCTCTCCTTGCTCCCAGGCTGCTGAGTGCACAGGAGGTAAAAGCTCAGGGTGGGGTCACAATGTTGACACATTTAGTCTGTGCCATATGTGCTCAGCCAGGAGCTGGCTGACTGGGTTTCACTCCCGGGCTCCTTTGTCTGCGGCTGTGATTGCTGCAAACAACAGCTGGCCAGCTGAACTCCAGTCTGGAAAGGCACACCCATCCTTTATTTTGGTTTAAATGGGTCACTCCTTTTTTTCACAGGTAATTTCTGCTGAAAGTCTCTCAGTTGCATTTCTGCAGCCACAGAGAAATCAATGCATCTCTCGGGGCTTTACCTGGTCAGAGTGACCCCGAGATGTGTTAGAAAGTCTCTTTTCCCAGTCTGGTGGTCAAAGAAGGCGTCAGAGCTCTTCAGTTCCCATTCTCAAAGTTGTTTATTGTTTCTTATTAATAAAATTCTTCCTCCTGGCCAGCCAAGATTTGCTCAGCAGGTCGGATAGAGGCACTCTGCCTGCCCCTGGGGTGGTGATATCTTTTTATACTAAAAACTATGTGTACATTATTTACAATTACTTTCCAATACCTATCACCTATGTTAGACAGTGAGCTTCTACTCTAAACCAATCTAAAAGTGCCAACATCACAGCAGAAGATGGAGGCCAAGAAGAAGAATGAGAAAAAGTGGACACGCCCAGATCCCTCCATCTTGCCCCCTGAACCCCCATTCTAAAAGCCAAAAATAATCTATTTTTCACCTTGTGATAAATTCACTATCATTCTACTTAATTTGTCATGGCTTTCAGATTTTCATCTAAGGTTGGTAATTTGCTCCATGGGTCATAATCAAACCCACAGGCATCTTGGGCTCTGTACCAGGGGCTCTGAGTCCCTGCCAGGGCTCCTGGCTATCCAGGACAGCCAGAGGGATATCCTGAATTCTGACATGCATCCATGTGAATTCCCAGCTGTACAGGAAACAGAGGGGAGTGTTGCTCCACTCCTGCCAGCCCCAGCCCAGCCCCAGCCCCAGCCCCAGCCCTTCCCTGCTGCTGGGACCAACCCAGGACATTTTCTGGAAGCCAGCCCAGGGCAGCAACAATGGGAAGGCGTTGGCCCCTGCCTGGGCAGTGCCAGCACAGCCCCTCTGGTGACTCACCTGGCACTGCCACACCAGGCAGGTGAGGGTTTATTAAGTGGGAAATGATTTCCAGGGCAGTCCCTGATGCCAGGATCCGGCCTCGCTGCAGGGCCCTTGCAGTGCTGCCACCCCAGCGTGGCAGGATGGCTGCAGCAGGGCCAGGTGCAAGGGAGCAGCAGCAGGGGGCACATCAAAGCCCCTGCTCTGCTGTGCCCTGGCTCCCCAGCAGCCAGCTGGAAGAGGAGGCACAGCTTCAGAAACCCTGATAAAGTTGCAATTAGGATTTATAAGAAAAGAGGAACCATCTTATTTTAAGGAGAAAAAAAAAAAGGCATTTTGAACATACTGAACATAGTATGTCCTATTTCTAGATTTTACTTTTTCTTTTGTGAAAAGGGAAATGGAGGACACAAATAAATAAAATACACCAGAGATCCACAGAAGTCTCTGGTGACCTCAGAGATAACTCAGCCCAAAGGTGAGAGATACCCAGCAAACTCTGTGCCCCTCTGTGGTATTTTCAGGGTCCCCTGTCATGGGTTGGAAAGATGAATCTGACTCCATGTTCTTAGAAGACTAATTATTATATTATATTTTATTATATTATATTATATTATATTATATTAATTATATTACTATACTAAAGAATAGAGAAAAGATACTTACAGAAGGTTTCACAAGATACTAATGAAAAACTCATGACTCCTTCCAGAGTCCTGACACAGCCTGACAATGATTGGTCATTAAGTCAAAACAATTCACACGAAACCAATCAAACAACCACCTGTTGAATAAACAATTTCCAAACCACATTCCAAAGCAGTAAAACACAGGAGAAGCAAATGAGATACTATTGTTTTCCTTTTTCTCTGAGGCTTCTCAGTTTCCCAGGAGAAGAATCCTGGGCAAAAATATGATGGTGACACCATCTCACCTACCCAAAGAGCTCACAGGTGTAACATAACTCTTCCAGGAGCAATTTGCCAGGAGACATCAGTCAGAATAGCAAATTTCCAGAGATAACTGCTTCCTCCCCATGCCTCATCCCAGGAAAAACTCAAGGCCAGGTTGCATGGGGCTCACAGCAATCTGATCAAATTGAAGAATCTGCTCATTGCAGTGGGATCTGACTGGATGGCTTTTGAAAGGTCCCTTCTAACCCAAATCATTCTGTGAGTCTCATTAAATCCTTTTGGTTAAAAACGTTCCAATAACCCCACCCTTTCTAGTAAATCCTAAGGGTGGACTCGTGTGCTTTCCTAATCACCAACGTATTAATCACTTTTCCAGGAATTTTGCAAGAGGAGACTTTGCAACATAAAGAAGATTTAGTTAACATAAACTGGAGCCAAGGGCATTTTGACATCAAGGTTAGCAGCCTTGACATAACAGAATTAAACTATTAAACTGTTAAAAGCATTTAGGGTGTGGATGTAACTTGAAGAAAATGTAACTTTGAAGAAAATTTAGGAAATCAAACCCAACAGGCCACCACATAACAAGGTAAGAGCATTGTTTTGGAATCTTGTAGGGCCCCTGATTCTGATAAGAAGGCATCCAAGTAAAACAAGAAGAATTATGAGAGTAAAATCAATGTATACCCATCAAAGTTTAAGAACTATTTCCTCCAGTTTCATGTGCAAGCACTCTTATTCCAGCTGTGAAAAGAATCATTAATTTATTTTTTTTTTACAGTCTGATGGGGTAAACACACTTTTAACCAAATACTCATTCCTTTTCATCATACACCACCTCTGAAAGGCGAAATTCCTCCATGACAGGATTATTGGATGGTGTTCAGCAACTGAGACTCTGTGGGGAAAAAGAAAAAGTTGTTGGGGCCAGAGAAGCTGCTGTTGGAACATGCTGTGGTTTCCTACAAAAGAAGCATGCACAAATGACAAGAGGAAGGAATTAAGCCAGAAAAAGTCACTTTTGGCCCAGTTGCTCTATTCAAGGGCAATACTACTGCTGAAGTATGGGTGTCTCTGGGTCTGGATCGAAGGCACTTGAGACAGTAATTCGTGTTCAGACTCAGGTGTTGATTATTTCTTATCAGTAAAACAGTCTCATTACTGTGAGTTTGGCAGCTTTTCATAAGAAGGCACAAAATGGCCAACAGTCTCTTGTTACAAGACTAAACTATCCAATTAAGAACTGACACCTAGATTATTTTCCCTTTTAACCCAATAACTGATCTCACAGAGCTGCAATGCAGACTTTTCTGCCCAATTACAAAATGCCACCCAAACCCATAGAGAAGGAAGAAGAGGCATGAAGAAGAAACCCAGGACAACATCCTGTGCCCTCCATCTTGCTTCCATCCACAACATACTAAAAATCCCAAAACCTAAATTTCTCACCAAGTGATGCACCTACACTACTCTCCATAATCTATTTCACATTTTGTGGATTCCAGTCTATCTTGAAGTCTAGGAAACTTTCTCCATGAAGGAGGGTCAAAGTCAGTGCTGCCCTGGGGGTCAGGGCATCCCAGAGCAGACAGAGAAATATTCCCTGTGCCCTGAGTTTCCACAGTGAAGAAGTAAAAGCAGTTTAACTACAAACTCCATGCATGCCAGCAACTGGGTTTTCAAAGGCATGATTGTAGTGCCTTGTATAGCTCTCTGAGAGTCCCTTTGTAGTCACCTTATATTGGGAAAGAGGTTTGACAAGTCTGCTTGGGCTCAAACCATGGAAAAGGAGTAGCCAAAGAGTTACTTAGGGAAGGGCATCACTCCCAGCACCAGTGCTGTAATGTCTTCTGAGACAGAGGATAAATAAATAAATTTCAGATGACAGGAATGCTGTAAAAACAAGAACAACCAAAACCACCAAAACAAACAAAGGCAGGTAACATGGAAGGCTAAGGAGGGATCTGCCTGATTAGCACTCCACAAGTGTGAGAGGAGAGCTTGAGGCTGGGCCCTTCCCCAGCAGTCCTGAGGCCATGAATTTCTGGTGCTTGAAGGATAACACTCCTGGGGGTCACCCAGACAGGAGACCTGGGAAGAAGCAAAGTGCTGAAATGAAAACCTCACATTCCATTTAAAATCTCCTTCTGTAGTTGTTCCCTCTGTGCCTCAGACTGAGCTGCATTTCTGTATTTTTACCAAGTAGCTTTACCTGTATCAGATATCTTTGGGGTTAGCCAGACAAAGGGGAAGTAATAAATTGGAGCATATAGAACAAGATAATAAAATGCAGAAGTTTTATACTGTTGGCCCATCAGCCTGAGAAAATATATGAGATCTTGGCTCGAACAATGATCAAGAAACACATTAGGGAGCATTAATTCCTCTCAAGTGCTTTCTTGAAAAACAACTTCTCTTATCTTAGCCCCAAAGTTACCTCTGTCCCTTGCAAATTTCTGCCTCAATTCCAGCAGAAGGATGGCTATGATTTCAGTAGTAAAAAATTATTTGCAGAGATAACAAACCTATTGTAACTGAAATGACTGATGGACCCACTAATCTCAAAGGGAGGAAATTCACAGAACTTAAATTTCCCATTTTATTCATTTTTATGCATCTCTTCAGCAGTTCAGCCCACATTAGCAGTGACAGTGGGGTCACAACAAGTTCAAGGCACACTTACACCAATACCTGAACAAGGTTTTTTATGCTGTGAAATCTATTTCCTGTCTGGGTTATAGAAGGAAACATGACCTGTGCTTCTAAAACTGGTTTTATATCGAGCCAAATAAATCATTTATCTATCTTTGACTTAATCAAAAACTTATTTCCACTAAGGGCTAGCCTTTGCCTCTTCTGGTTGAAACATCTGGGCTGTAACATCCTGCAAGGAAGACTCTTGAAATCACAGCCAAAATTTCAGCCAGACAGGCACAAACAGGCATTGAGTGAGAGTCCTGGGTGTGATTTGTGTCAGGGGAGTGTCTGTCAGTGCCAGAGCTAACTTGATGGAAGCTGAAGTTCTGCCCGGCCAACAAGAACCAGCTGAGAAACCGCTGTGGTATTTTCGGGGTCTCCCATCATGGGGAAGAAAGATGAATCTGACTCCATGTTCTTAGAAGGCTAATTTATTATTAGATTATAATGTATGTTATGTTATGTTATGGAATGCTATACTAAACTATACTAAAGAATAGAGAAAGGATACTTACAGAAGGCTTAACAAGATAATAATGAAAAACACATTACCCTCGCCAGAGTCCCGACACAGCTGATGGTGATTGGTCATTAAGTCAAAACAATTCACATTAAACCAATCAAACAATGACCTGTTGGTAAACAATGTCCAAACCACATTCCAAAGCAGCAAAACACAGGAGAAGTGAATCAGATAAATGTGGTTTTCCTTTTTCTCTGAGGCTTCCCATCTTCCCAGGAGAAGAAACCCTGCTGAAGGGATTTTTCAGAAAAGATGACAGTGACAAACTGCTGCTGGCTCTGAGCCCCAGCACACTTTAGCTCCTCAAGGCCCTGCACAAGGACTATGGAAGCCCAGAAGGAGCAGCATTAGGCTTTTTACAATGCAGTGTGCACATAGAGCCTGTCCTGAACACCCCTCCACACAAAAAGAGCAAGGCAGGGGCAACCCATCAGGTCTGTTGGCTCCCCTAAATTGTTCCCAAAACTGGGCTCCATTTATTGCAAGGATCTGGCTGGCAGGTCAGGGCTTCCAGGGCTGATTCTGACATCCTGTAAAAATCACATTCCTACACAGCTCAGACAATGAGATCTGTGGTTTTAATGCAATAAAACAAAAATTCCAGTTGTCACTCTCTCAAGGCCTATGTGAAACCAAGCAGGCACTAAAAAGACTGTTTGCATGGGGCACTGTGCACACTTAAAAGCTAACTCTATCTTCAATACTGAAAATTGATATAGATTTAATTTGCCTTTTTTGCTGTACTTGAGAAACAGTAATGGGACACCCCACAGGGCTAATTTAATATAGTTTTGTGAACAAAGCATCTGCTTCACATCTCCAAGCAAATGAGTTTGAAGTCTTATACAGAGTGGATTGCATTAACCTTTCTAATTATTTTTCTCCTGAGAAAGCACTTCCAGATTTCTTCTGACAAAACATATTTCACTCCTGAAGTGTATTTACCGCCAATAATTAAAACAAAAATAGAGCTAATGCACACACACTCTTGTAAAGCAGGCAGCCCAAGAGCAGAACCACAAATGCTAAAGAGCCTTACAGCTCCACAAAGCCTTGAAGCAGCCTCTAAACACAGCTGATAACAAATTCTACCCAGCACAAAATGCGTGCCAGCCACAGATTAAACAACCAAACCCCTGGAAGTTAAGGTCTGACGCCAGGAGTATGTTCAGTCCTCTCATTAAAAATGTTTGTGTTAAATGCAGAGGCTTGACATGCTCCATCCAGCAGAACGTGTCTGTGCATTCCAGCATGGCAAAGGATCAGTATTTAACATCAAAAAAACCCCAGGAACATCCATGGGGTCTTCAAATGACAGACAGCAGAACATGTGTCCTCCCTCTCTCTCCCTACCCCGAATTGTGCACAGCTCTGTGTGATGCTGCTCCACAGGGCAGCTGAGACACTGGATGGTGCCTTCCTGTGATAAACAAGCACATTTATTGGGAGCTCAGCACATTCATAAAAATGAACTGAACCAAAGCAGAAGTGCAGTGAATCACCAGTGGCTGGTTCCTTTGAAGGCAAATAGAAATTGGAGATGGCACACTGGAAAGGATCACCTTTCCTCCCTCTGTCAATGCATTTACATGCCACTTGCATTTTTAGCTCAAATCTACAAAGGAAAAAATTCTTTCATAATGGCTGCATTGAGCTGATAAACAATGGAAAATTGCTGATTTGATTCTATTTAAAAGAAGCACAGAATTATTTTGGACTAGGCACAGTAGCACTGAGTTCTGTTTTAACTCGGTATAATTACAACTGGCCATTCATATGCTGAACTGACATCAAAGAACAATTTCTTTTGAGTAATAGCCCATAACTCACCCTAACATATGTAATTAGAAATGAAATTTAATATGTGCCCAGGCTATTGAGAGAGAATGGGAAGTGCAGACTTTTGAATTCATACTGTGTAGGAACTGCTTAACAATACAACAGCTAAAGATTGATCACCCATCACAGTGCAAAAGATCAGGTAATATTAAACAACCAAACAAAACTCAAGCTGCTGAGCACAAAGGAAACACATTATAAACACTGTGGAAATTATACATGCCAAAGCTAAATTAATTTATGGTATAACCCAACCATTATGGGAAAAATATTTGCACAGAGTGGTTTGTTCTAGTTCAGGGCAAATTTGGGAGATAAAAGCATCATATTGTCAATCGAGGACATGGTCATAGTCCTTTAGGAGAGCACTAAAGGACCATACCATAATGTACCAGGCAGGCAACAAAAATAATAAATAATCTGAAAATGCTGAAGTGGAAACCTCTATGTAAACAGGAAAGGGTGAGTGGAGTACAAATGTACAAAAAGGCTTTCAACTGTTAAATTGCTGTCTTATGGAAAAACCTGCTGCCTGTGAAATACAGTGAGTTATCTGCTTCAAATAAAAGAAATGAAGTAGAAAAGTCGCTGTGATAAAAGATCTATATCAGGTAGCACATGGGGAACAGGTACAGCTCATAGCTAATAACTCCCCACCTTTCTAGCACTTTGTCCCTGCAGCTGCTGCACATTTTCTTGAGCTGGTATCTCACTGAAGCTTTTGTTTTGATTGATAGTCTAATAATTCTGATTGCATTTAATGGATTTACCACTTACCTTTGAATGGCTGCATTTGAATCTTTTTTATCCTGATCATTTCTCAATGTATGCTGTGATTCTGCCTTGCTCTCCACCCCTCACATCACCTTGCAATCCACCCCTGAGACAAAAATGCTGTTGTACTGAGGCATTCAGGCAAGGGAGTACAGTGAACAGAAGATTTCCCTTTGGGTTTAAATGTTGGGTTTGAGGGGTTTTTGGCTTGGCTCCTCTGCACTCTTCCCATTCTCCAGCTCTGAATTTGTTGGTTCCCAGGACTTGTCACCAGCTCAAGCTGAAACAATACCTTGTGGAGGGCACTTTGGGACAGGAGATATGGGGTGGAAAGCTCCAAAGAACCAAAAGTGAGTCACAAAAGGTAAAAAGGAGGGCTTAAAATGTTTCTCAGTCCCTAGTAAATATCTCAGTATATTTTGGAGGTAACCAGCAGTTGCTCTGGATTCTTGAGCTTTCTGTAGCACTCAGAGTTCCATCAGAGAAGCTGCCAAAGGTGCCTGTGCTGACTGTAGGGACCACACTTCTGGGTGTTTTGGTTTGGTTTATTTTAAAAAGTTGGCTTCTGAAGTTACCTCTGCTCTTCCTCTTTATTCAAATCCATTTGACCAAACAAATGTCAGCAGGCAAAATCTAATTCAGTGGAAGACAGAGAGCAAGAGCCAGCTGGGAAAGTCTCCAAGAGCCAGGGTGACTTCCCTGCTCTTTGCTCTTTCTTCTTCATATGAGTTTCTGTGAGCTTTAGGAGGACTACAGGGCTGTATTCATGTATATGTGTGTATACATATATATATATATATATATATGTATATATATATACACACATTATTCTTATATACACTTTAAAATTAATGTGTGTAGAGGTATAAGCTGCTATACAATCATAGGTTATATAGTAGTATATAATATAGGTTTATAATATAGGTTATATAGCAATCATGGTTAACCCTAATAAATGTTAATAATGATCCACTGGTTGTACATAAACACAATACCAAGGCCACACACACAAGAGGCTCCTTTACCCACCACTGTTAATGAAAGTGCTATTTATAGAAAACATGTTTGTTAGTGTGCTCATGATAAAGACTGAGTAATGAATTCCTCAGGGTTATTCCAGGTTCACACACACAAAAAAATTTAAAGTGCTTACACAGCTGCACCTGGACTTCTTCCCTTCTGTTTGGCAGCCAGGAGTTATCCTAGGCTCTGAAATAGTTTTTCTTGTTTAACATTAACATTAAGCAATGCAAAGAGCTAACAATAACCCACAGTTAGCCATAATGCTAAGATACACATAGCACTGAGGAACCCTCACTCTCCTTATTTGCAAAGACAATTAAGCAATTGTAGACAGGGATATACAGGGCCATTGTTTGCCTGGTTTCCAGGTCACTGGAGTCCCCCAGAAATAAGGAAGACTGGCCATTGCCAGATCCATTTCAACAAGCTGAGGAAATCTCTAAGTCTCCATCACCCAAATCATGACTGAGCAGCTTCAATTTCCATGGACATCTCCCAGCCTGCAGCTGCTGCACAGGGGTGGCAAAGGGAAGGCAAATAATGGAGCAAACCCCACCACTTAACATCTCTGGGGACATGTGGGGCCACAGACACACTTTCAGCTGAGAATGAGAATGAGCATTAGGCTGGTCTAATGCTCTTCAGCAGACACTGCATCCAGTTCACTCCTGCATGGATTGAATCACCATGGAGTGTGGTGTTGTGAGGTCCCCAGGATGAGATGAGAGATGAGAATTTGACTTCAAGTTCTCAGAAGGCTGAATATTATATTATTTATATTATATTATATTATATTATATTATATTATATTATATTATTATATTATATTATATTATCATATGCTATACTAAAACTGTAGTAAAGAAAAAGAAAGGAAGAGAAAGGATACATCAGAAGGCTAGACAAGAATGAATAAAAACCTGTGACTGACTCAGAGAGTCTGACATGGCTGGCTGTGATTTGCCATTAAACAAAAACAATTCACATGTTTGGATAAACAATCTCCAGACCACATTCCAGAGGAGCAAAACATGGAGAAGCTGAGGCTTCCCATCTTCCCAGGAGAAGAAATCCTGGTGAAGGGATTTTCCAGAAAATATCACGGTGACAATGGAGAAGCTGGTATTTCAGACTGCTCTTCCATCTCTGCTGGTTTGGCCTGGCCAACATTTTAATTTCACAACACTTCTGGGCTGACAGCCACTTCACCCAGACTCTCACTGCAGTCACAGCCAGCAAAAGCCACTGCTTCTCACAAAGTTCAAGATTCTGGGCTGTTGGTTTTTACCAGTGTCACACAGGAGAGCAGAAGTGTCCCTGCAGTGCTCATATCCCCAGCTGCAATGCAGCTGACCTTGTGAACTGCAGGTGAGGCAGGCACCTTTTAGGAAAGACAAGAAAATAAACCCACCCTTCAGAGTCACCTGGCACCCCCAGATATCCTGTGTTTCACTGACAGACCTGCCTTTCCTACACATAACCCTGTGGTGTCCCAGGAGAGGGGACAAGCAAGGGGCAAACAGACCTCTACCACATCAGGTACATCAAGGAACGAGCCAGGACCAGGGCGTTCAGCAGGAGCAAAAGGAGGCCAGGCAGGGCTGCCCCTATAAAGCAGCCAGGACAGGTGTTCTGGGCTGAGCTGTAACAGAGTCCTGGACCTTGGATGAGGTGGGGAGGCTCCAAGGCAGAGCTTGTTTCTTCATATTCAATGGCTGTTTGTACCAACTACTGCTTTACTCTGTATTTAAACTACAAATGCATCTGGGCACCGGCCAAAGTTATTCTCCCTGTTTGCAAATGGGTCTTGTAACAAAGCATTTCTGGTAACAGAAGGAACAAATGTTTTTTTTCTTAGTGAAACCGGATTTTAAAAAAAAAAAAATTCTTACAAACTTAGCAGAAACATTAATTTTAAGGTTTCTCCTCCTTCTGAATTCCATGCAGCCTGACAACTCCATGATGGCTGAGAAGCCAGACCAGATATGATAGCACCTCAATACACAGCAAATCTCTAAACATGGTTAGGTTGGAGTACCCTGAAACATCTTTGGGAGCTGTTATCCTTGTTGAGGAGAGCCTCAAAAACCATTCAGTAACTTGCCCACATTGTTTATAGGTATTTCAAACAGCACTGATCTTAACATTGATCTGTAAAGGATTCCAGTTGGTAATCCCCCTCTATTGTGAAAAACAAACATTCTGCTCTATCTTTTATCAGTATTTGCAGCTTGCCTTATCACGTATCTGAAGAAGTCTGTGGCATGTTGGGGGAATTCCCACAGGCCTAGAAGATTTCAGGCAGAATCCCACTCTGTAATTCCCCCTTATCACATAACAATACACAAGATATGAACAGCCTGAACCAAGTGCATTGACTAATGATTCCTGGCAAGAAAGAGCAAGCTTCTCCCTTCCAGGAACAGAGCAGGAATATAAATTATTAGCTTTCAAACCACAAACCCACCAAATTAATCATCTGTGAACATCAATAACATATACATATATATATATACACATATGGAAAACAACCACCAACCCAGAATGAACACTGACACTGTTGTCTATGTCAGGGGACAACATTTCTTGTCTTGCTTAAGTGGTCTTAACCTTCAGTTAGGTTTAAATATATACTAAATACCTTGAATCAGAAATGAGAAATACAACAAATGCTGAGTATCCATTTCAAGATAAACATGAGAAAAACAAACGAGATGATGAGAGAAGACATGGCACTGTCATCATTTGTTTTTCTGGAAGAAAAGTTATGGTGTGTGGCCTCTCTCTTTAGCACTGTACTTTCAGGCTAGTGGTCACATTCTGCTCCTCTTTTCCCTTTCAAATTCCCCCCTCCCACAGGCACATGCTATTCTGTACAGTCATAGCTATCAGGGTGACATCCAAAACCCCTGGATTAATAGAAGTGTGAAATTACCTTTGTCATTTGACACTGCAGAACAATTTAGGTGGACAGAAATATTATCCTATCAGCTCAACACTGAGTTATCCCTCTGCTGGTACAGCCAGTCACTTGTTATCCCTGAAAATGGCTCCCACTGGGATCTGTGTCCAGCATCTTGCTCCCAGGCTGGTGATTATAACTGGAGAAAGCTGCAAGGGAAAAGCAGTAGCCATCCAGTTCCTCAAGCATCGTGTCCCAAAGCTCACTTTCATTTCTTCAATCACCAGCCAGCTTCTCAAAGCTTTTCTTTATGTAACCTGCCAGAAGCATGGCCTGAGGCTGTGCAGTATCTGAGCAAGAAAGCTGAGACTGCACACAAACAAACTCAAGAAAGAGAAGAGGCTTTGAGGATTGTGCATGTTTTCTCAGGGGAAATCTATTGCTATCAGCTTTGAAGACAAAGTTTATTTATCAACTGCCTAAGCAGGCTGCTTGATGTCAACAGATAGGGTTAGAGATCCTCTTGAAAGGCACCTGGGCTGTGCTGTATCTGCTCCTGCCAAACACAGGTCCCCATTTCTGCAATTCCTGTCAACTGTTAAATCCCACGGTCAGCATTGTGCAGAGGGCAAATCAGCCAATTCAGTTCCTTCAAGCTTTAATAGTTGTGAATTTTGAATTCTGAGGGGCCAAGGGCACATGAGTGCCAGTGCCCCTTGTCCAGCAAAGTGCCCAAACTGAGAGGGGCCATCACTGCCCATGCAGAGGAGCTTTGTGTTATTCAAAATACAAGGCAGACCCAGCATCTGTGCCCACAGCACTTCTGACACACTGAACACCCAACTCACAGGCAGAATCTTATCTCGAATCTTTTCTCATATATTTCTTAGGGAAGTTCCCTTCTCAAAAGTTATTTACTCTTTCAAGGCTTCCTACTATGCTCCTCTCCTTACATTGCTATTTATTTCCTAAACCACAAACTTGCATGTACTTGAAAGACATATTTGCTAACAGACTTCACAGTGCATTGTCTGATTGAAAGTAAGATTTCCCATACAGTACTGAGAGGAAAACTGTTTCCATGTCAGGAAAAGACAGTAGCAGGCTGTTGGCACTTTCATGTGAAATAACAAAATGCACATCCATCATTTCTCTAGGTTCAAATAAACACTGTGGTGAATATAGTGACATGAGACATCTGCCAAGTCCACAATACATTTCTTGTGCTAGAAGCTTTTTCATCCATCTGAATGAGAAAACAGAGAACTCCACCTTCTGAAAAGCTGTAGCACTGACTGCTACTGAAAGAGCTAATGTCAAAATAAAAAATGTCTTAAAATACTTTCTCCATTACAGTGGGTGGAAAACTAGTCCTTGAAAGTACAGAGATATTGCTTTCTCTAATGCCTGAAAATGAAAAGAAAGGATGAAAAATACTGGGAATTAACTATTTCCACCTGACACCAGTTTTGAATGCTCCTATAAGGCAGAAAAGTAAGCATCAGCCCTAATGAGAAGTGAATGAAAAAGACTGGATGGAAAAGGCAGATGTTAATGTTGTAAAGCAATTACATCTGGAATTCCACACATGTGAGGTGTTCAGGTTTCCTTGGGAGGTCAGAAGCTAAAGCCAGGAGAAAACTCCCAGTGGGACAGCTGTATGTTTCCAGGGCATTCCCTTTCTTAAGAGATTTTGCTTTTAACCACAGCTGAGTTCCTCACAAAACAACTCTCATCCACTACTGAGCCACTTAAATAAAGATATCAATTATTAGCCACATAAAAGGCTTCATTCATTGATCCAGAAAATCAGCTTAGTCTCCCTTGGATGTTGCATGAAGTCAATTATGCAGATGTGGGGCACTGGCAGAGAAAGCCAAGCTCTGCAGAAACTGTAAATATATTTACTTAGCTAATACCCCAAAGCTTACCCGGCACGAATAGCACCAAAATTCAGCGTATCAAGCTCTTGCATTGCCACCTCGTGGCTGATGCACGCATAACTTGGCTTTACCGGGAGGAGCGTGGATCAGGAATTCCTTCTATTGCACAAGGGAATAAATGCTGGCACAAATCGAAGCAGAGTTCTAAACTCAGTTACATTTAACAATGATACTTTGCAATGGGATGAGGATCTTCTCTGAAAGAAGAATAGGAATCAAATACTGGGTGAAAATTCAGGCATGAAGTGGAAACTTCAGCAAACACCTCACTCATGATGTGCCAGCTCTGCACTCGTCCAGAGCCTGGACTCTTCCTGGGGGGACACAAAAGACAACGGTGCCACTAATGAGTGATTTCAAAATTTTTCCAGGTAAGTAACCTGACTGGGAAATTTTAATAGTTTCCAAGACCCCAGGTGATTTGATACTCAATTGACATAGAGTTGTGGTTTCTAGGAAATGTTACCTTTCTTTGGGAATGACATCCCACAATACTCTAAGAGTTGGCTTTGATTATATCTGCATCTACCTGAGAATAGTGAAGGGCAAAGGAACCATGGGCTCAGTGAAGAGCAAGGAGGAAAATGCAAGTGGAGGGGTGCCTAGCACTGGAAGTGACATCAACTACTGCCCAGAGAACTGTGTGGGTGCTCCCCAGGCTCCACCCAGGCCTTTCACACCAGCATTTTATATTTACTCTAATTTCACACAGCAGTTTCCTGAACTGTCCAAGTAATTTCCTTCAAACCAGCAGGAAGTTTATAAACCTGCACTGGCAAGCAGAGGGAGTTTCAGCTTTCGTATTTACTTTCATATTCTGAAAGCAGAAGGGTTTTCCCTTTTCCATCAGCATCATCCAGAATACTAATCCTTATCCAGCCAGGATAAAGGATTCATTCTGAACAACTGAATTAGAAAAAGAAACATTCTTATTCTCATTATTATGTCTTGTTAGTTCTTGTTCTAATCTGTGCTATTTTTCGAAGTACATTGCCATAAAAATAATGATCCTTTCATGACTATTTTATTTATCATAATGGAAACTAAGCCTTTACTAACAGTTCTGGATTTCCTTGTGTGAAAATGCTTTCAAAATGCCTGAAAAACTAATTTGCTTACAAGGCTATAATAAATTGCTTTATGATTTATAGGAAGACAATCACACCTAAAGACTGATGATTTATAATGGAAAGACTAAGTACTTAATCATGTCTAACAGCATCCACATTTCTTCTACTTAGGCTTAGCCTGTCTCCTAATGGGATTTAGTCCCGAACACTTCCTACTTTCCCTGGTTACATTACTGGTATCCCATTATACAGCCAAGAGAGATCACCCTTGGCTTTGCCTTAATCTTTTAAGTGAATGGTTCTCAGAATGAATAATTTGACCATTACAGTATGGTATGGTGGCAAAATAGTCACAAAAAGTTTTTTCAGTTATGTCACAAGTAAATACTTTGTTAGTGAGTGATGCCAACCCATAAGCTTTGGGGAAAAGATCCCATGTGCCAATATACATTGTGTAATTACTTAAATTTCATGGGAGATGCAGAACTTTCTTCTCAAGACTTTTCTCTTATTTGAAAATTAACTCCATACATGACTGTGGAGAATTGAGAGATTTTGGATTTGGGATGGTCATGTCTAAAAACGCTGTGTAAAAAAAGAATAACTGCTGAAAGCTAACAAGCCACAAATAATAACACTGTCAAAACAGTATTTTTGAGAATGAAGAGGATTTTTATAGTTGATTCTGAGTTTGGGGTTGTCTTAGAGAAACCCAACATTGAAACTGAATTTGATGGAGTCTAAAATCAAGGACAAAAGCAGCTGTCAGCACCATAGTCTGCAAACCCCTGGGTCATTGTAAAGTCAAAAAATTATTTAGCATGGAGAAATACAAAAATATATTCCATATTAATTGGTCTGGTGTTTGAAGGATGGATATTAAATCTAAATCGAGATCAATATGGCACAAAGGCCAATTAAAAACAGCTGTGCACCTATCAGAGGCCATATAAGAGGTCCACGAAAAAGAAACAAATTTAAAAAACCAATTACAGCAGAGAAAGAGAGAAGAAAAGAACACACAAGCACCAAATACCCCTGGGTGGAGAGAGGCGAGGAAACAGGGAACAAGTTAATTTTCAGTAAAAAGATGACAAGATAAAAAAAATAGATATACTGAAAAATCAAATAAAATAAAATAAATGTGAGGGAGGGTGACAAACTACATCAAAGAAAAACTATTGGTTCAAATGCTCTGACTAATCTGAGAGATAAAAGCTGGAGAGGGATTAAGGACTGCAGAAAATAACAACTGTCCTCTTGCCACAGAGCCAGGCTACCCCTTAGATGTACATTGAGGGCAAATGCTTTTCCCATCCCTCATAAAGAAAAAACCCTCAGAGTACAGCACAAGCAATAATAAGAAAAGAGGTGTATTGGCATGAGGTGTGCTCTGGAAGCATCTGCCACCACAAAGTGATTATCCCAGCACCAGGGAATTTACCAGAGAGGGGCTGGCAGAGGTGGATGATAAAGCTCCTACTGGTGGTGTGGACCAACACCAGCAGCCGCAGCTGTCCCTGTGAAATAAAAGCAGAAGTACAGGAGACATGAATAAAGACCTAAATGGCAAAAATCAGCTCTGTAACAGAATTAACTGGTTCTTTGTTGGTAACACAACCCAGCATCTCAGAGATTTCAAAGAAGTTAATTCCTGCTCCTTCACCAGTTCCATCGCCCTTCCCAGGACACGCTCCAGCACCTCAATGTCTTCTGTGTCATCAAGGGCCCAAAACTGGGCACAGGATTTGGTGTGGCCTCAGCAGTGCCCAGCAGAGGGACAATCAGTGCCCTGGTCCTGCTGGCCCCACTCTTGCTGACAGAGGCCAGGATGCCATTGGCCTTCTTGGCTGCCTGGGCCCACTGCTGGCTCAGGTTCAGCTGCCCCCAGCCAGCAGCCCCAGGCTGATTTTCCCCAGGCAGCTTTCCTGCAGCATGGGAGGGGGTCTTTGTGAGCCAACAAGGGAAGAAAAAGGGATTATGTGACGTCACTGGCCCCTTCCAGCACAAAGGAATCAAACCATCTGCTCCAGCTAGGCATTTACCTGAACCTACAGCAAGGAAGAACTGGCCATAGTCATTGTTTTTGCCAGCACTTAAATAGGAATAGAGAGTGCTAGAGAATAGGAATTTCAGCAGAGTGTGAAAGTGGTGCATGCAGAACATTCCCAAGCTCATTACAAGACAATGGCTGGTTTTTGGGATCTAGGTGTCAGAATTACTCTTCTTGTCAGTATTGTTTGGAGTTAATAATCCAAGCTTTTCTAAGGCTGCATATTTCCATTTATTGATCTTCCTGTTGTATTATCACATCTACATATTGCTTCTAACACAGAATGGTAAAGATTTTGACAATGTTCACAAAGTGCTTGCTACTGTCTCAAAGATAACCAATGACCAACTGAGCCCCTTTTCCAGTCAGTGGGAACCTCACCAGACTGCCACAGCTCCTCAAACATGATGGAGAATGGCATGGCTTAAACATTTCATCCAACCATCCCCTCAGGTCCTGTGAAAGCACCTGATCACATCCTATGGACTTGTGCACCCCCACGTGTGGTGGCATTCACAGGGGTCTTAGGACAAGGGAAGAGATGACAAGGATAGATTTTATGTCTCAGAAGGCTTGATTTATTATTTTATGATATATATTATATTAAAACTATACTAAAAGAATAAAGGATTTCATCAGAAGGCTAGCTAAGAATAGAAAAGCAAGAATGATAACAAAAGCTTGTGGCTCGGACTCTGTCCGAGCC
Source organism: Setophaga petechia (assembly GCA_024362935.1). Lineage (NCBI taxonomy): Eukaryota > Metazoa > Chordata > Aves > Passeriformes > Parulidae > Setophaga > Setophaga petechia. The sequence goes on from JANCRA010000025.1 coordinate 6,765,354, forward strand.
AGCTGACTGTGACTGGTCATTAATTAGAAACAACCAACATAAGACCAATCACAGATGCACCTGTTGCATTCCACAGCAGCAGATAATCATTGTTTACATTTTGTTCCTGAGGCTTAGCTTCTCAGGAGAAAAAAACCTAAGGAAAGGATTTTTCAGAAAATATGGCTGCACCCAGGTTCCCCAGACAGGCTCAAACCTCATCTTCTCCTGCAGCAGGTGGTTCATTCTCCTCACCCTTACCTTTCCTTCTGCAACTCTGCCGGGGTGCTTGAGCACCTGCCACTGAAGACTGAAGCAAAAAAAAACATTAGATACCTCAGCATTGTCCCTATCCCAGGCGTTCCATTCCCCTGCACGTTTCCTCAGCCTTCCTTTGATCACCCACCTGCCTACAGCTGCACACCTCTATCTATGGTTTGAGCCGCCTCTTCCCAAGCAGACATGTAACATAGCTAAAAATTTCATGGAATATAGCTAATCAATTCTGGTAACATAGCTAATAAATTCTAGGGTCTGTAAATTCCAAAGCCCCGCTGTGACCAACTCAGGCACGCGGTACCCGCTTTGCCAGGCCGATTCCCACCGCCTGACAGCGCCTGAATTCCCGGTACTCCGGGTTGGGAGAAATGCAGCGGAGCAGGAGCCAACACACGCCGGGTTTGTGGCATCTTTAATGTGGTGGTGAAGAACCTCCAGCCGGCGCAAAGCTGACCACAACCCCGCCGTTCCCGGTATCCCAAGCACGCCCCCGGGTCCCCCCCGATTCCCGGTTCCGGGGCGGTTCCGGGGCGGTTCCGGGGCGGTTCCGGGGCGGTTCCGGGGCGGTTCCGGGGCGGTTCCGGGGCGGTTCCGGGGCGGTTCCGGGGCGGTTCCGGGGCAGCGGCCCCGCCCTCCCCGCGCTCCCGGCGTGCCCCGCGCGCGATGGCGGCGCCCGCGCTGTGCCGGCGCTGCGGGCGGGCGGCGGGGCCGTGGGGCCTGCGCCGGGCCCCGCTCCCGCTGCCGCCGCTCCGCCGCCGGGCCCACGAGCAGGCGCGGCGGGCGCGGGGCGCGGCGGGGCTGCTGGCGGCGCAGTGCGAGCGCGGGCTGTTCCAGGAGGTGTTCCCGGCGCAGAGCGCGGAGGAGCAGCTGCCGGCGCTGCTGGAGCCGGGCCGGCCGCCGCTGGCCGCCTACTGCGGCTTCGACCCCACGGCGGACTCGCTGCACGTGGGGCACCTGCTGCCCGTCATGGCGCTGCTGCACTTCCAGCGCGCCGGCCACGACGTCATCGCCGTGGTGGGCGGGGCCACGGCGCGGCTGGGGGACCCCAGCGGGCGGGAGCGCGCGCGGGAGCCGCTGCCGGCGGGGCAGGTGCGCGCGCAGGCGCGGGCGCTGCGCGCGGGGCTGGAGCGGCTGTTCGGGAACCACCGGGAGCTGTTCTGGGAGCCGGGCGCCGGGCGGCTCGGCAGCGCCGCCCTGCTGGACAACGCCCGCTGGCTCGGCCGGGAGCCGCTGCTCCGCTTCCTGGGCGGCGCGGGCGGGCGCCTCCGCATGGGCACGCTGCTGAGCCGGCAGAGCTGCCAGGCCCGGCTGCGCAGCGCCGAGGGCATGAGCCTGGCCGAGTTCCTGTACCCCGCGCTGCAGGCGTACGACTTCCTGCACCTCCACCGGCACCACGGCTGCCGCATCCAGCTGGGCGGCCACGACCAGATGGGAAACATCATGTCCGGATACGAGCTCGTCACCAAGTACGGAGGAGCGCGGGGCGGGAGGGGATGGGCCAGGTGTGGGCAGCGGGACCGGGGATGGCATCGTCACCCTGTGCTGGGCACTGGTGTGGCCGCAGCTCGGGTGCTGTGTCAGTCCTGGGCCCCTCAGTCAGGAGGACATTGAGGTGCTGGAGCAAGTCTGGAGAAGGGCAGCGATGGAATGGACTGCCCAGGGAGGAGTGAAGTCGCTGTCCCTGGCGATGTGTAAGGAGAGATGCCCCTGGCACTTAGTGCCATGCTCCAGGTGACATGGTGCCATGCTCCAGGTGACATGACATGAGTGGACTGCCCAGGGAGGGCATGCAGTCGCTGACCATGGAGGTGTGTAAGGAAAGATGCACGTGGCACTTAGTGCCATGCTTCAGGTGATAATGGTGCCATGCTCCAGGTGATAATGGTGCCATGCTCTAGGTGACATGGTGCCATGCTCCAGGTGACATGGCATGAATGGACTGCCCAGGGAGGGCATGCAATCGCTGTCCATGGAGGTGTGTAAGGAAAGATGCACATGGCACTTAGTGCCATGCTCCAGGTGACATGGTGATGTTCAGTCACAAGTTGGACTCGGTGATCTCAGAGGTCTTGCCCAGCCTCACCAGTTCTGTGATTCCATGACAGAATGCTGGGCAACTTGGTGCTCACAGTCTCTAAAGCAATGAGAGGTTTGGCCACACACAAATCCCTGTGATTTGAGAGGAGTCATTAATTGGCCTGACCATAAGCTTGGTACATGCACACATTTTGACCAGGTTTATACGAATTTTTAAGAAAAATAATAGGTTCTTTTATTAGTGAATCCAAGAACCAAAATCAAACACCCTGAAGCATGGGACAAAATTAAGAAAAGTCTGCCAGCATGCACATTGTGGTGTAATCACACCAAATATGATTATGAGACAGTTGCAGTATATAACACATAAACTACTTAAAGGACATAAATATCTTTGATACATACAAAAAAACTTAAAAACTTATGGTGCTGTTTTTTTCCCTAAAGACCTCCTTCACACAACAGTGTTCTGGCATCTTTTTGCCCATCACCCCCACCTTTATATCAAGGATAGAATCTTGTAGAATGCTTGTATTTTAGTCAGCTTTACCAAGATATGATTTATTTTTCTTAACATGCAGTGACTCTTCTTTCTCAGGATGACAGGAGCAGAGGTGTTTGGAATTACTGTACCACTTATTACGAGTACTACTGGTGATAAACTGGGAAAGACTGCTGGAAATGCAGTTTGGCTGAACAGGGAGAAGACTTCTCCTTTTGAGCTCTATCAGTTTTTTGTCAGACAGCAAGATAATGTGGTTGAAAAGTAAGTTTTTCTCCATCTTGCTTTTTGTCCTTGTTTATAAAACTTGATTCTAACTGTTCACTGTAACTGCTTCATTTAATTATGTGCAACACGAGCTCCATGTAGAAATATGTGTTAATTATAAGTGTTCATGAAATAAACAGGCATGACTGGTTCTTAAGTAGACAGGATAGTGGAACTTCCATATGCTGAAATATGCATCAGAAAATTAGAAGGGGGATGGCAGAGCAGTGAATAACGCATTTTGTTCTCTTATATGGCATGTTAGTTTTAGTACTGTAGCGTCACAGTTTTTTTCAGTACACTACATTAGTACATTGATTTTAATAAGTTGCTGTGTTCTTTTCTAAATCTGCTTTACTTTACATGTCAGTGGCACTGTTAAATCTGAGCTACTTCCTTTTCATATTGGGACCTGCCTTATAACTTACTTACCTTTGAAAGGTTTATCCCCTGATAATTCAAATCCATGTTCTAATCCCAAACACCTTTCAGACTGAGAAGTTGGTATGTGGGTACTTTAGACTAAAATATTTCAGCCATTCAGACTTTTTACCAGTAAAGGTACCTTTAATACACTGCCTGGGATTGACAGCTCATTAAAATGGACTTTGTTGTAAAGAGAACGCTTAGGGTGCATCTTTAAATTCTTGATTATCCTAAATAATCTTCCTGCTGAGATACTTGCCAATACAAGTATGCTTCTGTCCCATGATGGCCACAGACTGGCAGTGGGATTTTGCATTTCATTTATCCTGGGAGATCCATATTGTGGATCTCCTAGGATAAATACAGAACCTTGTTAGTTGACACACAATTCCAATAAATCCTATAAAAGTTTCAAGAGAAAACAAAATTGTTGACTGGAGTACAAGCTTCATAAAAGCATCTGACACACTCTTATGCCTGAAGACTTGACCTGAGGCAGAATATTAGGTAAAATGTGAGTTTTAAAGATTTAATTGAAAGCACACAGCATCTTAATATTTGTTTCCTAAATTGACTAAGAATCATGTTCATGCAGTTACTGAAGTTTGAATGACAAAAGGCAGGAAATCTATAACGATGGCTATACAGACAAAGTATTTTTTCCCTGCTCATAGATACCTGAAACTATTCACCTTCCTTCCTCTTGAGGAGATTGCCCACATCATGGAAATGCATGCTAAAGAACCTGAGAAATGGGGCCCTCAGAAACGACTGGCTGCTGAAGTAACTAAGCTTGTCCATGGTAGAGAGGGGCTGGAATCTGCTAAGAGGTAAAGTTTGATTTATCAAGCAGTTTTGTTTCAGATTTCTATGGGAATTCTCCATAGCTTTTCAGGAACTATTTTAATCTATCAAGTTGTTGCTTAGATGTTAAAAGAGAAAAATGTAATAATCCAGTAGACTTAAAAATACACTGAAAATATTAAAAAAACTTGCAGGGCAGTAGAGTACAATTAAAAAGTGGGAGTGTATTTAAAGTATTTCTGTTAGTTTGTGGGCTCCCAAAAGAAACTGGGGAGGGGAATCTGATGGGTAGCACTTTTGTGTGAAGACTAGCTCTGTATTTTGAATGCTCTTTGTTCTCACAGGTGCACTAAGGCCCTTTATTACAGCAGTGTGGAGGCACTAGAAGAAATGTCTGACCAAGAGCTACAGGAACTTTTCAGACAAGCTACTTCTGCTGAACTGCTGCTTGAACCTGGCATGACTGTTCTTGACTTGTGTCGCAAAGCAAATGCCATTCCAGATGGACCTAGTGGGTGAGTTCTCACCTGTGCTTGTGGGTAATTTTTAAAAGAGTATTCACCCTTCTCAGATGGTGTAGTAGTAGAGGCTAAGGGTAATTTCAGTCACTGCTGACCAGGACTGGAAATGAAGCACTGAAGAATTAAAATGTATTCAATTATGCATCCAACATCAACAAAAAAAAAAAAAAAAACCACAAAAAAACCCCAAAAAACCAAAAAAAACCAAACCCAAATGAACTTTCATTTCTTAGTAAATACCTTTCTCTTGCAAGTAACAGTTGTTTCTGTTTTGTTTTTAAGGTACCGGAAAATTACAGATGGAGGAGTTTCAATAAATGGGAATCGTGTAACTAATCCTGAGACTGTTCTTATTCTGGGACAGCATATTCTGAAGAATGGAGTATCGTTACTTAGGGTCGGAAAGAAAAATTACTACATTATAAAATGGCTGCAGTTGTGACAACAGAGTATCTCCCTAAAAGGACAGGTGTCTGACTCTGCTGCTTGAAGAGGTACCTGAAGATTTTTCTGTACTGTGCATTACTACACAGCTCACAGACTGCCCAGCACTTCTTTTTCAAAATGCACCAGAGTTCAAATAAAGGAGCTGAGTTATACCACTGAAGAGATTGGTGCTTTGAATAAGGCAGAGTATCTACATTCATAAGGATCTGCATAAGAAGAAAATGAAAAGATTCATTTCAAAGTCCAGCGATGGAGATGTGCTTCTCCTCCTGTAACAGCCCTCTGTGTTGCAGAGAACAGTGGCCAGTTATTCCACACAATAACCCAAAGCAAACTCAAACCCACTCCTTCTTACAGCCAGTGAAAGAAACTTTGCTGGGGGCAAAGACAACCAACCTATGGTCATGTTTCCCTGAACAGGATTGCTTCGAAGGAAGCTGCAGAAAATTCATAATAAAGATTCATGATAAATGATTAGGCACTAATGTAAGTTGGTTCTTGGTTATGTATGGGGACACACTGCACCAAAGTTTTCCAGCATCCCTGTGGGAATACATAGCAAATTCACTTTTGAAATCTGAAAGTACAGAGCCTTTCAAAGCTTAAATCAACCCAATGAATCCCTTTTAGGCCTTCTGTGTGCATACTATGACTTACATGGGGAGTGAGAGTTGTACTTCTTTGGTCCTATGAATGACATCCATGCTATCCAGCATTCCTTGCTGAAGGAATATCCTGGTACTATTCTGTAGGCTCTGCAGTCAGCTGGAAGATAGCACATTATACCAGAAGATTTGGAGCATGTACATGAAAGGGTTTGTTTTAATTTTAGCTGCCCAGGAGTTGTGGGTGAACAGCACCACAAGGATCTCTGGACCAGGAAACACATGAGGGAAGCTGAAGTGCTTTGCAGTGTTCCTTTCAAGGATCAGGCCTCACTGAGGCCATGGAGAATAATTTCCTGGTCCATGAAATCTTCAATACAAATTTGCAGTGACAGCAGCCACAAGGGGGAAAGCCTTAATCTTAGTTTCTGGAATGTGGTTTTATATTCTGGAGTTGGGTGGGGAGTTTGTTACTGTTTTAGATAGCTTTTTTATGTTTCTTTTAACTTGATAAATTTCATGCTGATTTCATTTGCACCATGACTCAAGATTTCAGCAGTAATAAAATATAGTGGCTTGCTTGTTACAGATGAGTTTCTTCTGGCAGTGGAACTGAAATAATGGTACTTTCAAAAGCTCAGCATGTTCTTAGTGTTAATTTCAGTTTTTTCCAGATCCTACTTACCTGTCTCATAATGAAACATCTCTAGACTAATCTCTATTCCATAACAAAGAAAAGTAATTGAGTCATTTCTACCTCAAAGAAAGCACATTACAAGAAAAGGGGGAAGGAAAGGGAAGGGGAAAAGGAAAGTTCAGCCACCTTATTCCTTAAATGACAGAAGCATTAGAGCAAAACAGAAACATGCACCTGGGACCAAAATACTCCAGTACACACCCATTTGAGAGTTTCTTTCTGGTTACAGGAAAAACTCCTAGGAATAAACAGTGTTTCATGTCTGATCTCTTTCCTGCCTGTTTTCTGTCATCACCAAATGGTGCAGACACACATATATATCCTCTTCTAATAGATCAGTAAATTTATTTTTTAGCAATATGAAATAAAAAAGGAATAAAGTTCTTTGCATGCCAGATTTCTAATAAGATTCATAAATGCCAAGAAATTTAGTCCATGCTTGCCTTTGACCAAGTCCTAGCACTCCAAACCCTTCCCTGACTCCCAGAGAAACAGCTGGATACCAGCACTACTTGCCATGACCATACAGGGCCATCACAACTGAGCATTTGAACACTTGGGTCAAGGATCAAGGAAGACTGGAAAAACTGATTATTCTTTCTTAGCCTGGTCTTAATTCTCATATACAGGTACATTCAGATAATCAGAAAGAAATTGTCCAAACTTGTTCAAATGTGAACAAGTAGTAATTAATATTAAAGTATTTAACATGGTTACATATGCATGATTTAAAAGTGCAAAAATAATTATTTGGGCAAGATATTTTAAAAAACCTAAAACAAACTAAAAAAGCTCCACCAAAAACATTTGTACAGCACAACCTGGAAGACTTGAATTTAACCTTACTGTAGCACCTACCAGTTAAGAGGTAAAGGGTGAAAGGGCATGCAGCAGGTAAACTCAAAACTATGGGAGCATGAAAACACCTTCACTAGTTTGAAGAGTGTCATTGAGCACAAAACCATATCCCACTGTACTAAACTTTGTGGAACCAATCCTCTAGCTCTCACCTCAAAGCAGTGTTTAATTAGCAACAAAAAGCAGATGCAGTGGAGATCCTCAGTGACTACAGGAAACACCAGCTGCCCACTGCTCTCACAGGTGAACGAGAAAACTGCAGGAAAAAAGTTACCCAGGATAATTCAATTTCAGTTCCCAACAGGGGCACAACAAAGTGGCAACTTGTTCCTTTTCCCTGTCCTGGTCCATAAAGCAGAGATCTGAGCTTGCCATATCCAATCTGGCATCTGTCATTCATCCACACAGCAATGAACAAAGGCAGGTTTTACACAAGGTCTCTTCAATTTACTTCAGAGTAAGGTCTGAAGCACAGAGACACCACCACCCCTTCTACCCATCTGTTTCACTAAGCAAAATTTGAACCTGACTACTGAATACAAACTGCTCACATCAGGACTAAAACTGTGTTTTAGTTACAGCAAGACTGCAACAGCTCAGGTATCAGCATCAGACATTTACTAACCTGAACTTGGCTACAGGGAGTCTTCCCCACCGTGATTCTCTCCCCACTGGAGAGCAAATTAGCTAAAACTTGTGCACTAGTGACAACATTTTTTTCAAGTTTAAATTAAATAAGGTGATCTAGAAGACAGCTATAAACCACCAGTCTAGTCTGGGAATTTTTCAGTTGCTGCCCTCATTAGGTTTTTTTCCACAGCTTTCCCACACTTTCTTTTAGAGCCAGTAGTAATAGTGGCATTTGAAGAATTTTAGTTCAGTTGCAGCACACAGCTTGTTTCAAACATATCAGTAGGCACAAGCAGCCTTGTTTACATTATGAGTTATGGAACTATTCAAGAACACAGAATTGAGTGAGAACAAGTGAAATCATAACTAAGGTTGTACACATACAGGTACTTACACTACTAACTTACAAGTGCATGTAAGTCCTGCCACCAGAACTACAAGTCAGTCCAAAACTATTTCTGGAGTAATTAATTTTGTGTATTATCTGTTTATTAAATAACAGGATTGTTACAGCATGGACCTTCAAAGTCTTGCATTAAGGATTACAAATCAAGTTCATTTCTTGGCACTCAAACATTACCAAATTGAAACTTTTTGTGAAACTTAAACAAAAAAAGTCATAACATTTCAGAAACCAAATTAATACTGGAAATTCCACATGACATTACAGAGCCAGGTATCACTTGCAAGAATTTCTTCAATAAATGAAATTCATTTGCTTTATGCAGCATTTCAAAACTTTACAAATCAGAGTATTTCTTCACAAAGAGACTGTTGACTGAACTTTGAGAGTTAAAGCTTAGGTAGCAGATCACTTGTGGACGGCACTACCTTGCTGAAAACTTCTTGGATGTCGAAAGCAAAAGGGAGAGAGGTGTCAAACAGAAATGTAATGCTTTTGACAAAACTCAAACACCTTTCACTGATCACCAAACTGATTTAAAAAGGGGTTTGCACTTCTGTCATGTTTCTTAAATCTGAGAACTACCATCCTTGGATACAACGCAAGATAAAAGTACCTCCTTTGCATTCATTACATGTAACGCATACACCATGACTTTTTAGGCTGTTTAAAAATACACCATATGTATTTGTGTGTTCTGCACAAATTACCTCCTATCGTACATGAAGTATACAAAAGTTGCACCTGTCAGACTTAACTCCTTGCGCTCATACTGATGCCAAACTGAAGATTACCATGAGAAAAATTTATAAACAGAGCTTCTTGTAAACCGAATTTTTAAATTTTCAATCTTTAGCAGCTTACCATAGGAATTCCTTTTTTGCTAACTGATTTCGGGGGGAAGGAACTGCATATGGTAATGAAAACCTCACGATCATGGCCCAACACCATAAAATCAAGCCATGGAAGTTAACAGCAGTGTCCTATTTTTCATGCAAGTTCTGTTAAAGAAAAAGTATCAGCAACACTATAGTAAACATTTTCACTTTATACAAAAAAGAGTGAATCTGCTTGAAAAGTACATGCAAGTATGCTGGCTGGAGTTTAAATAAATTTTTATTCATAAAAATTAAAATGTTTGTTTTTTCAAGGCTAGTGTGATCAATAGTCATCTGTATGAATTATCATCAAAACAAAACAAGAAACCTCATCAACTTAATTTCCAACCTAAAATTTAATAATTTTACGATTGTCCTCAAAAAAAAAAGCTACTTACAGCACAATAAAATTTCCTCAAAAGCAACTGTAATCTCTGATATAAATATTCCAATTCCACAGACTTTCTTTCATACTGTCATACATTCCAAAATTTGCAGAATTTGTGGGCATCCCCTTCTCCCTGGCCAACTTCATCTGTTTTTAAAAGAGACGCTTACTATCCCATGACAGTTTTGAAATCCAGTTTTATTTTTCAGTTCTGCCAGAGCAAATTTACTATCAGATGGTCCAGGGGCTTGGTCCCAGGGGGGAGGAAGGGGAAGGTGTCCTTGTGCCTGATTATAAACTCCAACATTCATACACAAGCTCCAGTGCACGTTAATAACTCTGCAGCCACTTTTTAGTAGGCTGTTCTTGTTCACAAGCTCCAGGCTAATTCTTCCTACATGATACTCCATGAAATCAAGTCTGAAGTTTTGTCTGCCATTGAAACATTTGGGGACAAAGAAAAAAAAAAAAGGGGAACACACATACATAGTAATACGCTCGACATCTCTACTGTGCTATAAAATGGAGATCTCCATCTGCCACAGTGCATGCAATATATTCATGAAAGAAAATACTCGGTGCTCTCTTGTCTTCACAGTATTGAAACTTCTACTGGAAAAGCAGCTTAAAACTATGCCACAAGACTACACTGGCTGTCTTAACCACAGGCAACCTGTTCAGCAAGTCAGGCACTGGAACTTGAATGTTTTTCCCCAAGTTCAAATGAGACTGTCACTGAGACAGAAGACTTGGTCTGCTTTAATTTGCACCAGAAACCTGGTAAGGAAACATTTAGAGCCATTTATTATATGGATTAAATACGACTTCTTTTGCAAAATACAGCATGTTTTTCTGTTTGCAAATCAAACCAACTGTCTTTACATGAGCAGATTTACACAGTTGCAGTACACAGATAAGAAGAGTTCATAAATAAAAATTCTACTCCGTATACCATGCCTAGCAATTGTCAAGCCAATGTAACCTCCAATGCATATAAATAGTGTGGCTGATACAGTCTTCACCAAAGATGTGTCTCTCGGATCTCTGCAATGATCTGGCTGGCTCGCTGCAGGGCCTGCACACAGGAACACACAAAAGCCAGAGTTAGTTATGCTGCAGAGATTTCCCAGGGACAAAACAACAGCAGCCTGGGAAGTGCAAAGCTAAAAATCAAACCAAAGCTAATCAGTGTCATTATAAAATGTCCTGGATTGTCAAGCAAATTGTTTTCTATTTGCCATCTGTATGGCAGTTCTCTTCTGTTAAGTGGGCAGTTTTCCTCATCTCTTCCACAGCCACTCCTCCCTCTGGGGAGACACCTGCTGATAATGGGCCACTGAATGTCACTGCATGACTGATAAGAACTACAGCATCCCATGGGAGATGTGAGCCCAGAGGGAGGAGCCAAACATTCCTGCCCAGATATAATCTGGAGATTCTGGAACACCAGCAGGGCTTCTCCACTGGATTCCCAGAGGAACAGCTGCCTCTTCCACTGGATCTTCAGAGGAAGAACACACCCTTCTACAGGATCCCTGCTCCAACAGAACCACACCTGGCACTCCAGGAGGACTGCAGCCACATCTCCAATGGGACTGCTACCAACACCCTGACCAACAGGGTGTCAGGTTGTGTTCTGACTCTGTCAGTGTTGTTTTACTTCACTGCATTGTTTATTTTATCCTTTTATTTGCTTCCCTAATAAGGAACTATTATTCCTGATCCCGTATTTTTTGCCTGAGAGCCCCTTAATTTAAAATTTATAGCAATTTGGAGGGAGGGAGTTTATAATTTTCCATTTCAGGGGAGGCTCCTGCCTTCCTTAGCAGGCACCTGTCTTTCCAAACTGAGACACAAAATAAGTGGCAACCCATTAAATTCTCAAGGGCAGACTTCTTCACCATACACAGTTCTAAAAGCCTGCCATAAAAGAGAAACTGCACCTACTTTCTATCCAGTCTGCTAAACTGCAGATTTAAAAGCTCATTTGTAATCCTTTCTGGTCATGTACTGGTTTTAATTCCACTAGCAGAGAAAAGCAATACAGTGGTGCAGTCTTAAAAAGCAGTAAAGAAAAAAGGAAGAGAAGTCTTCAAAAAGCCTCCCAGTGATCCAGTGAACTGCTCCCAGGAGCTCCTGATGTCCCCATTACCTTGAGCATGTCAGCTGCCTCTTTCCTGCGCTGTGCCATGTCCTCAGACTCTGTGAGAAGGTCATCCAACAACAGGGATTTGTACAGCTGGCCCACCAGCTCACTCTGGAGAGTGTCCTTCACGTGGTTCACCAGAAAATGCATCACTGCCTTTGGCACACTGCAAGCACACCAAGATTGTTTCTTTAAAATAATTGTTGAAAACCAGGTCTGTTCCAGATGAAGAATGCACAATGAGGGCAAGCAGCTGCACATAGCATTGGTTCAAACTACCAGGAATCTATCACTACCATAAATAAAAATTCTCTCAAATAAAAGCAGCATCATGCACAACATCAGAGTAGAACTAATTCATATAAACTTAATTTCTTCCAAAAAGAAAAGCTGCATTGTAAGAAACATGAACAGTGTAAAACACAAAATAAGAATAAATAACTCTGCTCATTACAAAGCAACCTGTCTCTACTCTGCATGGGATGACACATTTAAGTGTGTCAATCCAAACACCAAATTTTATGTGTAAATGGGAAGAGAAAGAGTCAAAGAAATAATTCACATCTCTGATATTACATAGTACAAACAGTGCAGTAAAGTTAAAGTAAACAAAGCACTCCCCTGCCATGAAATACCAAAAATTATATTGAAGGTATTAGTTTACTGGATAGACTAAAACACCTATGAGCCTCACTAACCTGCTCTAAAAATCTGGTTTCCAGATTCCTGTACTTCCCTCCAGACTTCCCATATACATAAATATCATATATGAAGCTAGACCTTTCCACAAAGACATAAGCAAAAAAAGTTTTATAGAATTCCTTATTAAAGAAAAAGTATGACTTTTCCACAGTAAAAGAACTTTTTCATGCCATTTCCATCCTTATAGCTAAGTGCTAGAAAACTGAGCCATACACACTAGCTCCTATTTGACCCTTCCATTTGAAATAACAGGATGGCAAAGCTAAATTCTGTCAAGGTACACAGAAACTAGAGTTTATTCCAGTTATTTGCTGCAACTATTCCATCTGAATTGAAGCATCCTCCAGAAAAGCAGCCATTTCCTAAATAATTAAACCTTTCGCTTAATAATATCCAGAACTTGAAACCATTAGAGGAAACAACTGCTTCTTCAAACTGCTTCATTCTGTGAAGGGTCAAATTTTACTGCTGCTGTCCCTTCTAAAAAATTAATTTATTTTCTCTCTTCTTACAAATATAACATGATAAAAATAACAAGATCATATATATGATTCTTGAAATATCACAATATTTGCATGGTTTAAATATTTCAAGGAAGTTTGGGTTTACCTGTCCTGAATGTTCTTCCTGACAATAAGGAAGTAAGATTTAATAAGTCGTTCAATCACTTCACAATCTCGTTGCTCACGGGCAGAAAGTTTGCGTGCAACAGGTACAGGCTGTGTGAAAAAACAAAACCCTCAGCTTACCAACTCTGCTCATTTGCACTTGTAAATAAAACTCAAAACTCTAACTACTGCTCTTTTAGCCTGAGTTTGATAGATGTAATCTGTCTTGTAACAAACCCATAATTCTTCAGAAATAAAATTAGAGACATATCAAAATCCACATATGAAAAACAAAGGTCAGAGGGCACCACTACATTTTTTCTAAACATCTTCAAATATTTCAAATATCTCCATCTGTTTTTAATTTAAGTGGATTTTGCCTTTAATGGTTCTTCTCCTCCTCTAATATAAACACTAAAAGTCAGCACAAGAAGAGCAGGAATTTGAGTTGAGCTAACATTTGTTTCTGTACCAACAGCTATCTAGACAAGGAGTTCACCTGCACAAGAATTTGTGAAAGGAAGCCAGTTTAGCCCAACCATAGCCTGAAACTGGAGCAGGCAGGGAGGTTGCAGGGAGATTGGAATAAGGCAGGAGAGACTGGCTGGAGCTCCTTGTTGCAATAGTGGGAGTTATTTACAAAGAGACCACATATTAGCAGCAAAGTTACAAGAGCTGGAATTGAGATTTTTTCTTTCCTGAGACTGAACTACAAAGAAAAGGAATTTGTCTTCCAAGACTCACCACATCTAACAGGTTTACAGCATGTCCTTTTTGAGGACTAGCAGGTAGGGCTGCAGTTGGCTTGGATTTTTCCTCTGCTGATACCTCTTCTGCTTTGGAGGGTTTCAGCATTCCTCTCCAGTTGCCTGTTCCAGATTCCTGAGGTGCATCTGCTCCTACAGCAGGATTCTGCACACACAGCATATTGAAAAAACATGGCAGAATTAGAACTTGGCCACTATAGAGAAGCATTGGATCAAATCACTAAAGGTAAAACTCACTAAAAATAAGATTTTCATAGGTATATTCCTTCATTCTGTTCTTCCCATCCCCACATTTATTGTCTCTTCACTGGTTACAGCTCACAAAAGGTACCAGTAAAATGAAAGCTTTTAAAATTCATACTGTCCCTAATAAAGGGTATGAAAATGTCTCACCTGGAGAAGTTCCACAGCATTTTAAGGGTCTACAAATCACTTCTGAAATATGGGGTGATCTTTCTAAGTCATTTGGCTTTGACCACACATCCTGTACTATCAGGATCTTTCTGAAAATGTATTTTGAAGATCACCACAGCTCTTGCAATACTTGAATTTAAATACTTCAAGTTTTATTTAAATATAAACTTAAGTTTCTTACAGTAATAGCTAAAAAATATGCACATTTCTGTTTTGAGGTAGCACAGCTATGATCATATTTGTGCTGTCAGAATTTATGGAAGGCTTTTTTAAAACAAATCAAAACAAAAATCTTCATCCTCTCAAAGTGAAGATCAAGAGATTCTGGGGAGTTCCAGACAAAGAATGACTCAGGAATCTTCTGAGAAAAAGATGCAACACCCAACTCTCAAACATTAGGAATCACTGAACAAAAAAAATATTAGTGGATGGTATCCACCATGTTAATTAGTATTAAAAACCACAAAGTTTATTTTGATGTAGAATAGGGGCAATTTTTATTTTGTACCTTTCCACAAGCCTAATATCTTTACTTTGTGCTTTAAAATCTAGTCTTGTTTGAAAAAGGTCATTCAAGGCTTTGTACTTGTCTTGCTTCAGATATAGGAGGAAAAAAGCTAAATTTATCTATTGTGTTTACAATGAAACACCACAGGTTGATCTTAAATCTAAAAAAAAGTGAGAAACAAAGCAGAGCAAGTAGAATACCAGCAGCAGCATACAGGAGGAAACCCAGCTAAGCTGTGCACATCAAAAATTTAATTTAAATTGCACAACTGCTCAGAGGTATTGTACAACACACTAGGAATTCAAATCAAACTCTGCTAATAAGAGAAAATTATTGTTAAGGAAAGCTCCACTGCATGATTTCTGATTGCAAGACAGCTGTTCAAAATGACAAAAAATACCACTCTCACTCTGCATTGCTGTGGAGCCTGCTCTACCTCCAAAGCAGTTCCAGAAACAAAGCCACACAAGAGTGTGAAATGCATCACCCCACAGAGGACAGGGTTTATGGGAAATGCAAACCAAATCTGGCAGCTTCCTGCTACTTCCTAAGTCACAACCCTATCTTCACAGTGGCTCTTGGGTTCTTGTTAAATTTTGCAGCACATCAAAACCTCTAAAACACTGATGGAAATAATAGTTAAAATTTTACTTTTTACTAGATTTGACTTTAACCACTTTGCTCAGGACAGAAATGGAAGCTTTGCATTAAAATCTGAATGTGCAATAAAGCAGGAAGCCTGAGTTCCCTCAGTACCCCCAATACACAAACTTGTGACTGCCCATCTTTTCTGACTCCTAGCAAGAGCAATTAGCAAAAAAGCCTTCAGACAAATAATGAGCTGTTATTTTAACACATGAGACAGCACACATCTGACATGTAAAAAACACTGCAGAACACATTTCACAAATATAAGTAAACCAGAGATTCAACAATTATGTGAAACAACACAAAGGAGGTTCAGTTTGAACAAAGCCTGTAAAGATTCCCTGCAGGGAGCAGGAAACTCACATTTTAGATTATCTTCTGTCCTCCTTCTTTAACTGTCAACACATTAAAAACATGCAGTTTAACAGCCATGCTGAAGACTTTTGATTACAGAACTGTTGCACCCAACCAACTATGGACAGTTTGAGGCAAATTAGGTGCATATTTGCACCACAACATATTGCAAACAAGAGTTCCAAGAGAAAGCAGTGACTTGGCCACCTCATGGCATGTCTTGACATGCCACTGTACATAAAACCAGTAGTGCCAAGTAATCCACACTGGGGAGGACATCCAGACTGGGTAGGACACACTGCTGGTGACAGAACACCAGGGACAAACTGCTTTCCTTACACCTGGGGTGCACCACAACAGAAACGTGCATGCAGTGCTTAGAGGAGAAATCAAGACAGACCTTGCCATCAGCCTCAGCAGAAGCAGCAGTAACAGTCTCCTGGGAAGCAGGTGCCAATGCACCTGGAGCTTTAGTAGACTAAGGAAGGTAAAAAATGCAGGGAGAGGGAAAAAAAATTCAACTGAAGACCACCAAATTTACCTAGCAAATTGTAAACACTTTTACCTAGTAGCACCTTTCAAAATCCAGAAAAGAAATACTTTGAATTTGCAAGAAAAAAAGTAATAGAAGCAGAAAAAAAAGAAGAAAAAAAGAAGAAAGAAAAGGAAGAAAAAAAAGAAAAATAAAAAGCATTTCCAAGACAAGTTATTTTGGATTACCTGACCTTCATTTAAGCTCCTACACTGATGATTTAACTGTGAAATCAATAAAATGAAGGATCAAAGAGCACTGAAAGCAATCTCTAGATAGCTACCTTAAATTTCCAGTTCATCCATCTGTTGTCTTAGACTGATTAAAGTCAACAGTATTAGATCTACTCTGGGACTCTGTCTCACTTTTTAAGGTAATGAACTTAGTGAACAGATTTCTATCAGCTGTAGAGACTCCTGTTACAACCTCACGAGGATCCTAAACTATGGTTTCTATCTCTGAATTCTTAATAATTCACACAGTATTAAATAATTGTCTAAAATTCCAGCTTGTTGTCAGACTGTTCTTTTCTACAGCCAGACAGTGTTTTCCCTGACATTTGGCTGGTTCTTCCACTCCTATCATTGCACTAATCCCAAAACCTGATAAAATTAAGTAAGCTCCAGAAACAGAATACATGAACAACTGAAAATGTCACCTCCAACATCTGCTGCCAAAGAAGGTAAGACTGCAATAAACTGCAGTTTTAAGAGTGACTTAACAAAAACCAACCACAAGTCACTATGTTGGCACTGGACATTTTAAATCACTTGTTCATCTTTTGAAATCAGTGTGTCTCAGCTACAAATTTAAGCTTGGAAGTTCTGAGTTCATCTTCAACATCTGCAGGCATATTACACCTTACCTGAGATGACAAAATTTAAGTACTAAGTGTATTATTACATTTATAGTGTATTATTACATTTATAGACAAATCTTCCAAAATACCAGATTTGAAACCTCCCAAATATTGCATCTTTAAGAAAATTATAGAAGAAAAAAGAAAAGAAAATTATATTCCATTTATATCTTATGAAACTGAAAAAACTCAATACCTGGAAGCTCCCAAGACTGTTACTAGAGCAGCATATGAAAATTTCCAATACTTAGATTGGATCTAGGAGAATGCATTCAGCTTTATGTAAAAAATAAAATCTAACATTGACTTACCTTGTCTCGTGGCACAGCAGAAGGCAGCTCCCGGGTTAACCTGTTCCGCCTTTGCTCCTTTAAAAACAATCCAGCAAGACCTCAGTTATGTATTACTCTGATCAACACACAGGCAAGATCCACATTTCACAGATTACTTCTGTTTTAGACACAAACACGAGTAATCTCATCTCATCCAGTGCCATGCTAATACTGTGGTCTATGAAACCCTTGATTATTTGGATACTTTGATTACCTGGTCAAAACTAAATTCTCAGTATAAAAAGTTTGGCAAAGTTCTTTTGCACCACACTCCCTAATCAAAGCCTGAGCCTTTAAAAAACAATATCAAAGCTCCCCAATTTGGCTCACCACAGATACCCTACAGCCCTCACTAAGCTGTAAATCCTCCAAGTCATCTAAAGGATTTGATTCTGCAGCCAGCACATGATTAGCCCAAAATGAAGGAGGCGGCAGAATTTGCTTCATAGCAAAATAGAATTTGAAGTAATTAGGACAAAGAAATGTCTGAAATTGCTTGAAATTAATAGTTGATTGCCACCAAATAAGGCTTGGGTTTACATGGTTTGGTTCTTCAAAAATTTCAATGTCCTGTTTAGGAAAATATTAGGAAAGAACTACTTTAAGTAGTACTACTTTAAGTACTTAAGAACTACAGGTTGATACAATTTTGTATGTTCAGCTTCACAAAGTCTTAATTTCTGTACTCACAGCAGTTTCCATACACATTGTTTCTGAACTAGGTTAAAGAGCAGTCTACCCAGTCAAATTCAAAAGCATACCTAGTCAGTACAGAATATATGTAGAGAAGGAAGAAATTTTACAGATTATAGAACAAATTGCATGGAGTAGAAATTCTGATGTAAGCATTTAAAAAATAAACACTACAAGAGCATGTAGTGGCAGGACAAGGGGGAATGCTTCAAACTGAAAGAAAGTAAGTTTAAATTGTATATTCCATAGGAAGAAATTCTTTACTGTGAGGGTGGTGAGGCACTGGAGCAGGTTGCCCAGAGCAGCTGTGGCTGTCCCAACCCTGGAAGTGTCCAAGGCCAGGTTGGATGGGGCTCTGAGCAACCTGGTCTAGAGGAATGTGTCCCTGCCTATGGCAGGGGGGCTGGAATGAGATGACCTTCCAAGCCAAGGCATTCTGTGATTCTGTGATGAATGAAAATGATGTGTTGGATAAACACAAGGGTATTAATGAGCTCTTATTAATGAGATTGGAAGAACCAATCTGGTGTTTTTGCAATCTAACAGAGCAGATTGGTTGTTGAACTGTTTCCACAGGATGATGGCAGCAACAAGTATTACTTGAAAAACACAAGATTACTGATGGGAGACTGAGGGAGAGAATGCCTCAGGGAGGCTGAAGAGTGGTAACACAGAACAAAAGCAAGCAGAAATTACAACCTGAACAGAGGAAACAATACAATATTATCCTTTCATGAATGAGAGGAACATTATTGATACATTGTGTCGAAGACAAAATGCAGTTACTTCAACATGAACACACAACTACATATTTAAATTTTGCCTTAAAAATTTCATTTCATAGACAATATTCAATTAGATGCCCATCTTATTTTCCAGACTGAAAACCAGACAGAATCCTTTCAGTGAAGTATCAACCAGTGATCCTAAATGTAACATGCAATAGAAATTAACAAATCCACAGATCATTAGAGTATACACAATATTCATAATTCATCACACTTCTTATGCCTCAAAATGTAGAAATGTGCTTCAAGGAAAGAAACTGAAGCATTTGTTATTTTATGAATTTCAACTTCACTTAAAGAGGCAGGAAACTTTTAAGAGAGCATAGTTTCTTACCTCTATGTTGTTATTCATTAACCCACAGGCATCAGCAAAGTCTGGATGTTTGGTATTGATATAAGCTAACTCAATGGCCACCAGATTATGAACCTGCAATGCAAAATATTCCCAGATCAAAAATTCAGACAGTAAACCTAATGGCAGTGCAGAGCAATGACCTACAATGCTGGCAAGCACAGCCTAACTGCCCATAGCAAAAAACAGCCACAAACCACCCACAATATGTGAACCAGGGGAGATGGGTGACTGTGAGGGACAGTGAGTATGCAAAACAATTTTTGCTTTTCACATCAAATGCAGAGTCAAATATTGAAACACCCTTTACTGCCCAACAGGCAGTCCAAATCAGATTTTAATATTAAAATATATTTATTTAAAGATACAAGTTGAACTTTTAGTTTTCACTAGGTAAAGGGCATTACAAGCCTCTGAAACACACAGAATAAGGATTACAATTTAATTTTCATTGCTACATCCAAACTCGACAGTAAACATACAGCTTCTGTTACAAGGGAGGAAAATACCCTACATGAGGAAGATTAGATGATGCTAAATTGAAATTTTGTAGAATTCTTCTTGGGAAATTGAAACATAAGGAACAACATGCTTAACCCTAACCCCACCCCTTTGTTTTATATGTATCTATAACATAGAAGAGTATGTACATATTAAATGTGTACACATCAAAATGTGTACACATTAAATAACTATCAATTTAACAAATAAGTTAAGATTCCTTTAATAACTTGGGTTCCTGTGCAAACAGAAACATCAAGACTCCAGAAAACATGCACTTTTACCAGCAAAATTACAGTAGATGGAAACTTACCATTTCATTTGTGACAGGAAGTCTCCTACGCAAAAGACAGGTTACTACTTCAACTATGGCATCGTGCAATTTAGGAAACCTCAGTAATTCCTAAAAATAAACCCAAATTTTACTGGTGAGACTTCCAGAAGTTTTTAAGCAAGTAATCACACACCCACACACACAGGCCATGATTCCAATCCCAACTGTAGAGCATGCATGTTTACCTGTGTACTGTAATTACTACAGTGCTGGATAATCCTCTGCATTTCCTCATGAACCAGCTCCACACAGCGCAAGCTCGGTTCTTCCAAACGTTTGATTTGCCTTTTTACCAACAACTCAAAGGAAACCTCAGGAACAAACAAGGCAGGTCGGGGACCCTGGTTCAAAAGGAGGGGAAAAGCTGCTAAATTGTATATAAAACATGATGCATTTCTAAATAGTAGTATTTAATGAGGCCCAGAATAAATCAGGTCACAGTGACACTCAGAATAAATCTCAAGTATTTGTAAAACTAAAAGCTGTAAGTTTCTATCTTTAAGACGAAATGTATTAAACAATGATTAACTAGTATCCTTATAGAATCTCAGAGGTTTCTACCTACTCATGTCACTTCAGGCTTACAAATCTGAACAATCCTTTTTGAGGATCCACATTTTGATGAAATCTATTATAAAGGAAAGACATTTTCTTTCTAATTTCAGAGAGAGACACTGTCATTATTTATTGGACAGTCTTGGGCATCTAATGCCATACAAACAAGATAAGTGAATTTCAGTGTTTGGAGTAATTTCATTTATGACCACACAGACCAACGCTTAGCTACACATATAACATTTTTTACCTGCAATATGACATCTTTCCTGTTACTAAATCCTGTTTTTACGTTTTACATTTACAGGAGGATAGGCACATACACACAGATCACCGCTGTGGAGTACCTCATGCTCCAAGACCATGCAGCAACCTGCCTGTCTGTCCACACACAACAGACACAGTACAAAAGCAGACTGACATGTCTGACATCCAAAGTCAAGCTTGAAGGATTGAACATTTTATTATATACAGCAAAATTTAAAAGTGGCCTTACTCTGTTAATTCTCAGCAACACCAATTCCCATGTTGGCAAGAAACCAAATCTGTCAGGAAAACACTGAACCATCTCAAAGTTGTGCCTCTTATTTAGAATTAAACCTTAACTTCCAATCTAACATACAGCCACAACACTCAGAAATACAGAAGAACACTCACAGTGGCATTTCTAATGGCAGTCAGAATGTCAATTGTGTTAAGGCCACCCAGAGGGTCAACAGATTCTAAAGTTCTTCCAAAAGTCTCATGAAAAATATAACAGATTCTGGCTCCACCACATCTGAAAGAAGAAAATAATAACTGAAGTAGCAAATAATAAGAAGAAAGCTCTCACTGAAAACCTTTTTTACAGTTGCTTGGATTCAAACTTTTTTGAGTATGTTATGGTCCAGTGTATTAATTTTGCCAGTGAGAGCCAGTAAGAGCCACTGGGTCAACCAAACCACTCAGTCAATATTCCAGGAAAACACTGTACTTACAGCTCTGAAGTCTCTATGTATTTTGCTGTTCCTTCAATAGTATTACAATATTCTGTGGCAAATTTGGTGATCAGCTGCAGTAACGTAGCACTTTTGTCTTCAACAGGTTCCCCATAGCTATTCAGTAGAGACTGGTACTGGGCAGCTAAAACATTAATTCTGGTTTTCAGTTCTGGCAAGCAATCCCTGATATGATGCATCAGCAATCTAAAAATAGAAAACAGTCCCTCATTAGAAGGGTGGAAAACTTTCAGCTTTATCATCTCCATCAAAACAGAGAAGAGACACAAAATAACCACCAAAGAAAAAACATTTACTTGGGAAAATTACAGTAAATTCAGAAACCTAGAGAACCAGAGTTTGCAACCAGAGTTTTCTTTATTGTATTACTGTACAGCACCAAAAGAGACACTAAGGGCAAAAAGAAAGGTCTGCACACATGTCTAACACATCAGTTTATGTCTTCAAGTAAAATACCTGTTCAGTGTTCTAGCAAGATACTTGGTTCCATTTCGATTGGCAAGGGAAGGATATTTCTTTTGAAGAAACCCATACTCGTCACGAATGGAATCAGCCACACTCTTCTTATTGTTAATATCCAACTGACTCCTGAAGGTAAAAGGCAGAGTTACACACTAGTTACTGGATGCAAAGTAAAAGTAAGTTACCTTTCTGCTTGTCTGGACAGAACATTTAATAACTGGGTTTTGCTTTATACACACAACTCACCTTCCTTAGACTTTAAAGGTTTTTATTTATTTCTCCATGCAGCACAGTCAACAAATCTGTACTGGTAGCAACTATACACAGAGTAAGCAATGCTCTTACCAAAACAATATGAAATTTGACCTAAGTAAGGTAAAAAAATAGAGCAAACAGAACCACAGTCATATGCAGTTAGGACTAATATATACAGGACCTGTGCTGGATCAGAGCTAATGTGAACAGCTGACCAGAAGCACCTCTCAAGCTGAAGGACAACAGCAGAAGTGGTGACACTACAGCTCTTCTAGAAGTGTCTCTACTCCTGTCTGCATTAGCAGTTGGTTGAGTAGAAGAACAAAGGCTTTGAGAAGTGAGCAACAAGTTTCCCACTTGCTTATTCAGAAGTTTATTTCAACATTGTCACCTTATTCTTAAAACTATATTCATGGCTAAAAAAGCAGAAGCATTACTTCATATTAACAGAGTTTTAAAAATAGCACCAATGTGCCCACACAGACCTATTCACTACTCCAATGATGCCAAGTTTGACTGGAATCACTCTTCCCATGAGCACATCCATAGCATCAGTGCCAGCATCCATGAGATCCAGCTTTGTGATAACAGCAAGGGTTCTTCGACCTACCAAAAGGAAAACACTCACAGGGATGTTCTGATTTCATCAGAGTACCTAAAACTCATCATTCAGCAAATGGAGAATTAGTGACCTAAATTCATTAAATAGGGAAATATTGTCCATCTAAACCAGTAGGTTAATACACACAGGATTTGTCTGGGACCTCAATATTTTGTAAGATCTTGCTCTGAAAAAAAATGTGCCAAGAACCTTTTCTTTAAAATATAACATACTTTTTGAGTCTAAAACAATCAACCAGCATCTCAGTAAAATCAGGAAGTTCTTGGGTCTTGAAACCTTCATGTGAGTGTAGTTACTTTAGTACTGTAGGTTCTCACTATACAGCATTACTCCTGCAGAACCTGCAACATGATCTGCCACTCCAGACCTTTAAGTTTCAGAATTTTGGGAAGTGATCCAAAAGACACTGTCGATCATTTTTACAGGAGTAAAATAAAAGGGGTATCTTGAACCAGGATGGTTTACCTGAGCAGACTGCCAGAAGAGATTTTCCCTCAAGGTTATGTGGCAGACAAGTCAAAGCAGACTTGGAGTTTGAAAACAATCAAGAAATGTTACATTTTATGGAAAGAAAAATTTTGAGAGTACCAATACTAAATTTTAGCCTAATTTCTGTGTGTTAATTTTCCAAGTGTATTAATCCATGTTCTTTCAAATCACACAATGCCATTTGTTAGTCAATGGTACTGACAGCACTCTGCAAAAGCAAGAAGCAGGCAGGCAGTAGCTTCAGACCTATTTCAAAGTCCTCAGGTAAATATAAAATTATAATCTTCCTATTCCATTAAATCAGTGAGTTCTCTCACATAAATACAGGGCACAGAATTCATCTTATCCTTACCAAAAGTCACTAAACTAACAGACAGTCAATTACTTAGGTGGGGATGGCATATTTTCTCTACCAAAGGAAACAATGTTGGTCAATAAAGCATGAAGTTGCCCTAAGAGAGCACTGTGAACTACTAAAACTCTGGAAACCCCAACCATTCTTAACACCATTTTGCTGCTGTGGAAACAGAAGTGACTTCATGACTATTAGAATAGTTACTTGGCCTGCTGGCAAGCCAGAAATCTATCAGTTATTGATTCATCCCAGCAGCCTCTTGAGCTGCAGAGACTGCAGCAAGAAGTCTTTAAGCAAATATCAAACTTATATTTTCTAGGAAATGTGGTGACATTTACTTTTCTTACTATATTTTGCTCAAACAAGTTCAGTTTTATTTTAGGATTGAGTTTTAGAAAGCAGTTGAATTACAGCATCCAGCTAGCCTTGGTGCTTACCATCTGGATCCACCTCCCGAGCTATTTTCAGGGCTTCAGAAGTGGCCATGTCTGTGTTGGCAGCTGTGACTGCCAGGATAATGGAATTGGGGTTGCTGATGAACTGAAGGATGAGCTCTCTTATTTGAAGTTCAATGTCTTTAGGCTGATCACCAACAGGCACCTACAGAAAAAACCAAGAAGGAACTGTTCAAAATTGTGCCTTTGTACCTGCATGAGGCTTGGTGTCCAAGAACCACGTGCACAACTGGCAGAGTGGGGTGGGGATGTGTGCATGGGCAGGGAAGGAAGTCATCTTGTCATCTTCATGTCTCAGAAAATTATTCCATCTCTAACCTGAACAAGCAGGATCTGAATATTTCTCTTAAGATACTCCCACTTTATACACAAAATACACATAGCTGCTCCTGGAGAAGCAATGTGGAAGAGACCTCCCAAGCTGCCAAATACTCATCTATCTGCAGGCACAGCTCTGAGACCTGCAGTGCTACCTCTTCTATGGCAAGGAACATGCAGCCCACACACCTACCATCACTTATATGTAGAAAGAGGAAAAACATAAGCAAATCTATCTCTAACATCAGCAAAGTGCAGCAGAAACCCAAATCTTACCCCAGAAGACAGTGACATGTCAAATTTACATAACACTACTTAACCCCAGGAAAGCAGTTTATCTGGCAATGCAGAACAAAGGCAAAGAGTGAACAGGCACACCTTGTTCAAAAATACACACTGAGTCAGAAGAGGAGCATTCTGCACCTTACCTTTGTCATTCCAGGTAAGTCCACAAGGGTCAGATTTACAACATTAGCTGAAAAAATCTTAAGATGAATGGGTTCAGGACTGATCCCCTAGAAATACATTAATAAGAAGTAATAATTACTGCCCTGGATTATTTAAATTCATCACATGAAAATCCAAAGGCTGTAGTTTTGTACTACAAAGACTTTCTTTCACCACATACCTTAAAACACACAGCAAGAAAAAAAGCCACCCATCTGTCAACCAATTCTTTTGTCTCTGTCAGCTGCCAGTTTTATAATTACATAAAGACAGGTATGTAGAAAAACTAAAGCAAGTTTAACTGAAAGTTTGTTTTTGCACTTTTATTACAGAATCTTAAGTAAAGCAACTGTCTTTCAGAAAAATCTGTCTTTCAGCTGAAGTAATTGTTCTCATGAACACAGTGAAAATAATCTCAAGATAGCAAGAAGTATTCCCATGTTCTTCATGTTAGGTGCTTTTCACTCCTAGCTGTTGAAACTCTTTAAGAAAGGTTTAAGCAGCAAGAAAATCAACAGCAAGACAACAGATGGACAGTAGAGGATTTACCTTATTGTTTCCTGAAATCCTCTCTGTTTCATTTTCTATTTCCTGACGAATTTCATCAAAATCTGTATAGATCTGAAGGAAGAAAGAAAAGTTTAAAAATCAAAGACAGCACTTACTTAACTGCAAAATAACCTTCTCCAAGAAATGGTGAAAAAATCTCCAAGTATAAAGATTATTTTAAAAATATGTAAGAATTACTTGTAGCCCTTAAATTGATGTAAACAGGAATGATCAGTGCTAAAAATTACAGAAATTGGTATTTAATCTGTTGACTGATTCTGTGAGATGGCAGTTATTAGCACTTATGACCAATGTCAGACACTAGTTGTTAATTTGTGTCCACCTACAGAGAAATCCAAACATTTAATTCCATTTTGAGTCTAGTTGTAATCCTTTCAAGTTAATGTTAATAAGCAACATGTAGCCTAATCCCCTTCTCATAGTGAAGAGGACAAAGGGCAGTTTCATTTTCAAATTTTTCCACTCTTGTAGAAACTGTTCTCCTGCCACCGACCTAAAAAGGTCAGCACAGAGCTGTTCTTCCCCTGATTCCCTCTATATTCCTCTCTAACTTTATTTCAATTTCTAGCACTGCCTAGAAGGTGAGGAAATCACTTTAAAATAATAAACACTTGTATCATTTATCTGCCAACAAAAATATGACTGTCTTCAAGCAAGAATTAAGTTTGACTCTTCCTGAGGTGCTAGGTCATCCCAGTTTGTGCTCCCTCACCCTGATGCACATGAAGTTCTTTTTCTTTCTCACAGCTTTCTAACAAACCTCTGAAGTAGCCAATTCTTCCATGGACTGAAATGACCTGTGCTTACATCTGTCCTTGTCTTTCTGACATCCATTCTAATTTTGGTAATGCACAAAGCAGAATAAACAACAAAATCTCAAAAAGGATTATGATAACTCAGCAGAATCAATGACCCACACAACAGATATTTTAACATTTTATGTTTTCAAAAGTCTCCTACCAATAAAAAGCAAAACACAATATCCTCAATACTCTGCCATGTAGTACAGCAGGTATAATAATACAAATAAACATCTTCTCTTCAGGAAAGTCAAGGGAAGAGATAATAGAATGAAGTATATCTATCTGTTAACATATTTATGACACTGCTACTTCATCAAGAGAGTAAACATACCTTATTTTTGGTATGAAGAAATTTACCCCATTCTGCAGCATCTACCTCTGAAAACAAAAATAGATACATGAGAAAAAAAGTAGATTTTTCACTAACATTTTTTCCAAGGCCTGGTCATTGAAAACTATGAGATTTTTTTTTTTTCAAGCAGCAAAATAAAAATTAGTTAGCTTTCTACAGTTAGATGTTAAATAACTCAGTATAAATAGATTTATGATTCTGTCTATTGAAACATTGCACCTCACTACTATGTCTAATTTGTCTCACACTTGGTCCATCTATGACTGAGCTAATCACTTATACTGCAATCTTTCAGAAATGGTCTTGTTCACTAAATATCACCTTGTAACAGAAAACAAAAGAATTATTAGCAATAGCTTAAAAACCTGGGAAAGAAAAGGCTAGCATTTAGCATCTTTTTTTCTAAACCATGCAAGTGAGATCAAATTACAGCTGAAAGAAAAAGTTAGAAAAACCTGTAGAACTAAAAGCAAGCAAACAGAAAATACATAAGAATTCTGCATAACGAAGAAGCCTTAGGAGAACATGTCTCTTCCCAAATCTGTCAAGCACCAAACATCTTCACTCTTGGCAGTCACCACTGAGGTCCAGAATTACTTGGGGACTATACAAGAGCAGTCCCAAAAACAGCAAAGGAGGTTTTGTTCAATTCCTGCTTTGTAGCACAGGCAGCAATTTGAGTCACACTGCAAGATATTCACATTTTCTCTATTAGGTTTCCAAGTAGTAGAGGCAAGTTCCATTTCCAATTTTTAGTTTGGGGTCATTTCCTCTGTGTTCCCTGACACAGCAATCTGCTCTACAAGAACTGCCTACAAGAAATCTGGCCCTTTGGCAAACACATGGTTTACCTACAATCAAGTAATTTTTCCAAATATTTTTTTCACTTAAGTTGAAATTTAAGAAAGTTGATCAAAGTTTTTTTTAAGGATTTGGGAATTAAAAGTGCAGGAAGTTCTATGAAGCAGCAACGGCACAGAAGAAAAGCAAAAATTATCTCATTCTAATGCAACAAGGTCAGAAAACTGAAAATCAATCAGATCACAAGACAGCAAAATAATCACCACAGTAGCTGAAGTGTAAAAGGAAAAGTGTAATCAATCAACAATCAATCATGTGGCATGAAATGTATGTGATTAGTGTATAGAAGCATGCACTTCAGGTGTAGGGAGAAAAAGCAAGTGGATAAAGGCAACCTTTAGCAAGGTGTCTTGAATTTTTCCATGTAGCAGGGTCTGCAGTTAAAGAGAAACAGCATTGAAAGGTGTTTAACATTTTTAATATTTAATATAGCATTTCATTCACTTTCAGTACCAGATTCAATTTCAAAGAGCACAAATGCATGCAGACAGATGTGCATGCTATTCTAGTATTGATGAGAGTGTGTAACATATTAGCAATATGCACAGAAATAAGACCTTAACTAAACACATATAAATGAGGCCTATTAATCAGATATTCTATATAACAAAGTTGACTTGATGATGATTATTATTGCCACACACCTAATGCCAACAGCTCAATGTATTTTCTTATCTGAGCATAGAAAACAGCACCACTGGGTTCCACAGAGCTGAACTTCTTTGACAAAATATATTTCTCATCATTTACTCACAGGAAGAACCAGAAAGAGTAAAGAAACATTTATAATGCCATTGGAAGTTGTGAGGGAAGGAAATCTGATGCTGTGCATCAATATTTTAAAGACTCAATTAAAGAATAACATCAGTTCTGAGACAGATTTAAGAAGAGACAACATATGCATTATCCTTCTCAACTTTTAATTTTTCAAAGTAGTTATGGAAACTTCATTACAAAAAAACACCCAACTTCTTACTGAGGGGTTGATGAATTTAAAACTCTATTTTCCTGTGATGCCTGTACAACACCCTGAAAGTACAAGCAGCAAAAAAAAAATGGTAAAGGTATTTTTGGTTTGGTTTGGTACAAAATTCAGGTAGTACAACAATAATCAACTCATCTGTTTGAACAGCTTAGTTCATCTGGAGAGCTGATGTTTTGCTCAGTCAAGGTGTGTGTATCATCCATACAAATATGATTTTGATGGACTGGATCTGTTAAGGAAAAATTTTCAAAACCAAACTTCCATCCCTACTGTTCTGCACATGAACAAGAAGGCACAAGAGCTATGGAGAAAACAACATTAGGAAAAAGTTTTTGTTTGTATTGGTTGGTAAATAGGCAAAATGACACACCAGTCTCCAAAGTGCAAAATGAAAGGGCTTCTCCATTCCAGGTTATTTAACAGGTTTTATTTACCATTCAGAGGAAATAAATGCACATAGAGGAAGAAACTATAATGTGTTCAGTATTGTATTGCTCATCTCCTCTTGACAATTGAATCTAAGGGAGTGAAGAGAGGCCTCAGGCCAGGAAGAAAAATATACAGCAAGATACTGCCAAGTGTTACATTTGAAAGACATGCACCAAGCACTCTCTGGTTATGTCCCTCCTTGGGAGATGATTTCCTTCTCAGACACTGTTTTACTCTTAAATGATTCCTCCTCTGGTGGCATGGGAATTTGCACTCAGGTTCTAGGCTTAGTTCTATGTATAAATAATTTTTTTTCAGTATTATCTATAAGCTTCTTAAAATAAATATTAAAAAGACACGCTTGGGTTAGAGACACTGCATTTTCACTTGCTAACACCTATGGAAAAGTTTCCCAATAGATCCAATTTAATGGAAAGGAGTTTTTAGGAAAGGGGAAAGGATTTGCATTTCTCTAAAGGTAACAATGCTCAAGGCAAGGAGAAAGTGTTTTAGCTAGCCTACATTTAGCAACTCACTTATCTGGTTTCCACAAAGAATGTTTTTTTATCACTCATTTAACTGGTAAATCAGTCTTCCCTCAGTTATGTTACTTTTTGGAAGCTTTTCAGGCAGTATCTTCAGAAGAATTAATCACCTGATTATACTAAAGATTAAATGCTAGATAAAGGTGTGACAAAATGACACTTTGGTCATGATGAAATCCAGTATTACACACTGTAAGAAATTACTAAAACAGAAGCTATTAAGAACAAACAGATCCTGCCTTTCCAAAAAACCCCACCACATCTCATGAATAAAGCAAGTCTATATTTTTCTGGCTTTCCATATCCTGTAGTAAGACCTGCAAACCTTAATTAATTCCCAGGAAAAGCACATACATTACTAGACTTTTTTCAGGACTGCCCTCCACCAAATTGTACTTGTAATGTCCTACTCTCTAACACTCCTTTAAGAAGCTCAATAAAACACAAAGATTACTGACTTCAGTTATTCTGGTATCTCCTCTCCAAAGCAATAGAAATGTTAGTCACTTCCAAAGGGAGAAGCTGCTGGGAGTCAGAAAAGGCCACCACCATAGAGGATTTCCAGCAGCACGGCAATGAGAACTTCCCAAACACAAACTGTGGCACCATTTTCCCATCCTTGGCACCAGCTAGACTGCAAACACTTTTGAGGGAAAGCCCTTCCTCTCTCTAGTGCCTCTACAAAGCCAAGCCCAGTGAGGCAGGCCACACTGCTGGGAGCTAGGGGTAAGAGATTCCTGTCTGAAGTAGAGAGCAGAGGCTAACAAAACAATGTTGATTTATCAAGCAATGGATCTTATTAATTATTCCTGTGTTCTGGATCAATTCTGTCTGCTCAGAATTTGAACAATGTTCAGTTTCCTATCTTGGAACAAATGAAAAAAAAGGAACCTACAAGCTTTTACCACTTGGCCACAGGTATGTTCTCTCTGAGTTTCCATTTCTGAACTACCATTATAGGTCTTCACTGCAAGGCCAACTTAATAATTCACAAGACCAGGCCCAGTTCTCTGATAAGTGCAGCTTCTCCTGCAATTTGATCAGAGAACACCACAGTGTGGTATCATCACATCAAACACACCATATGTGCTGAATCACTAGAGGCAACAATAAACAGCAAAAGCATGATGAGAACATTTCCTTCCCATCAAATTACACACATTCTCTGTAGAATATACAGATCAGCCTGCTATAAAAATACAGAACTTCCCATTTAATGGAAAATTTATCTTTGCTATTTTCTGACTCTTATTTATTGCAGTGATCACAGTACAAAGGGTATTACTTGTCCCTCCCTAAGTGAACAGCAGAGCAGTCAAAAGTGCTTTGTGTTAAAAACTGGGGAGCTCTCTGGATGCCAACACTACAACAGAGGTAAAATTAAAGCTTGTGAGAACGACAGAGCAGCAGCTATTTTGAAATGGCTGTGTTAATATACAATACAGCAGAGCAAGCATTATGATGGACACAGGTGACAATCACAAAACAGAAGTCAAAAGAGAAGAGAGAGTTGTATAAAACTATTTGTGTGCACAGAGAGTTCAATGCCAGCACTCAGAAAGCAGCATGCCAAGATTGATCTCTCTTGTCCAATATTCAACTTGTAAAGAAATCCCTCATCTGGATAAAATCCTTTTCTGCAAGACTATTTCCCTCTGGGAAATCCCAAATCCATCTTCAACCCTACCTCAACATCCACCTCATTACAGATAAAATTACCTCTAAAATTAGACC
Source organism: Setophaga petechia (assembly GCA_024362935.1). NCBI lineage: Eukaryota > Metazoa > Chordata > Aves > Passeriformes > Parulidae > Setophaga > Setophaga petechia. Next base: position 6,796,848 of record JANCRA010000025.1, read on the forward strand.
TCTAATGGCACTTATTACAACACAGCACAGCCAGGATAAGAGGTTGTCATCTTTTTTTCTTTCCAAGCTACTTGATCCCATCTTCTCAGATGTAACACCACAATCTGAACAGAAGCTACACCAGATCAGTGACAACACCATTTACACCACAATTTGCCTGAATTTTGGAGAGAAGACATTTCACACTCAATTGGTAAATCATAATTTCTGTTCTTATCAAATCCCTGTTCTTACCAAACAAGCCCACATCTCTCTCAAAAGAACAAGATGAGATTATAACATTAACATCTTACATATTGATTGTTTTCCCCAAAAAAATCTAAGTGGGCATCATAAATAATAATTTAGCCCAACATCCCTATTAATTTTTAATTTAAAATCCAAATCCCCAAATGAAATGCAACCTAAAACAAAATGGTTGTGCCCTGACTCAGAACACTCCAATTACAAAACCTCCTTTTACACCTGTAAAGTAGCAAAGAAGAGTAAAATAATATTTTACCCTACAACTCAGAATCCAAGCATTCTGAGAAGTTCTAGAAATACAAACTATACACTGCACAGTACAAGCAATGCAAAACTGCATTTAAAGACATGAAATGTGCCATTTTTAAAAGTTGCACAGAGATTGAATTCTCCATCCTTCAAGGTTTTCAGAACCAAGCAGATACAGACCAAAGAAACCTGGTCTGGACTTCAGAGTTGGCCCTGTTTTGAGGAGATTGGACTAGAGGTCTCCTGAAATAATTTCCAGCCTGAATTGTTCCAGCCCACAATTTCTCACATGGTTTGCATGCTAATTGTTATGAACCCTAACTGTGTTCTCTGCTTGTGGGAGTGATTAAGGTTGGAGCTTAAACCTTTCAAAGAGCACAATACAAGTAACTGTCCTTCAGAAATCAAAGGCCATAAATATCACAGGAAAATAAATGCTGTCAAGAACACCTGATACCTTGACTTACTATTGGTAGAAACTAATTAAGAAAAATTTGAACACAATGAGAATTAATATTTATAGTCTCAAGTTTATCATGCCAACAAAAGCCTGTGCAGCTGTTAGTGCCTACATTAAAAAAACCCAAAGATTTATCTTACAATCAGAAGATGGATATGCCCCTGCTGCTCCTAATCAGGAGCATTAGTTGGTATAAAATGAGCATTGAAAGTCCCAAGGAACAACTGAGATCACTTTCTTCATCTGCTGAAGGATAAAATAGAAGCAGTACAAAAAACAAGCTTCAAAGTAAAAACCACAGAACATTTAAAATGCCCTGCCTGATGCAGTTGAAGTCCCTCAGTGCAGCCCAGTACTGTGGCATGTGTAAGCTACAGAACTTGTCAGTTCAATTCTGTTTGCATCTACTACAAGTTTGCTTTCATTTCTCTAGAACGTACTTATTTCCTACCCTTGTTCTAAAAACTCTCATACTCATCACCCCCTCAATGAAATACCTTATATAAACTGCAAAAGGAGAGGGGATGAAAAACACACATAAGAAAATCATGTTCTCTACACTCCAGACAATTTTCTTTACAACTGAAATGCCATTTTTTCCTAAGAAATTCCTAAGAACAGGAAAGCTTAAAACATTAAAGGTATTTTGAATATCCAAAAGGTTTTGACTTTGCTAAATGGAAAAAACAGATGTGACAACAGCTGTGTTTTCTTCCAAGCAAATTTTAAAACGCACACTAGAGTTTTAAGGTTACAGCAACTGATTTTTCATTGCAAAGGACAGGAAAGACTTGAACAAAAAGGCAAAACACATTCCTGGATCACACTTACCATTTTCATCTCCAGCTCCTTTGCGACCATCCTCTGGGGAAACGTGCACCAGCTGCAGGATAAGGGGTCTCCGGGTGACAACTCCAGTTCCTCGTGGGAGCAGATCCCTCCCCACAAGACTTTCCAGCACAGAACTTTTTCCACTGCTCTGAAAAGTGGAATACAGCTACATTACTTTCTGAAACATAAAAATGCTGTGATATTTTCGTTTGCTTTCATCTGTCTTGTCCTCTGCTACAGTGCCTGAAGGAGCATGTGACAGACTCCCTGCAGGCAGAGCAGTGCCACTGAGGGACACAGGTCTGCCACAAGCCAGGAACCACCTAAACCTGCCTGGGATACTCAGAACAGGCTTCTACCTACATGGTTTGTCCCATGGCTTTTATCTCTTAAGGTCAAACTAAACTCACAGTAGGTTTCACAAAAATTAATCTCCTGTTTAACATTTTCTACCACAAGGATCAAACTCTCAAAAAAAAATGCTTTTTTTTATAATGCTCAGAAAGAAATCTGATGTCTTGTACTATGCCATGTTCTAACATCTTGAAGTAAAACTGCTGTGTACACTGAGGAATTTAACCCTCAGTTAGTATTTGTTAGAATTAACAAGGGCTGGCTGCGTTGACACCAGCAGCAGCCATTACACAAACATATTAACAATGTATACCTGGGTACACAGGCTGCTACAATGTTATCCTCCTTTCTGTTTGAGGTTGGGTTGGATGGGGGGTTTGTTAGGTTTTTTTGGTTGGTTAGTTTTTGTGTTTGTTTGTTTTGTTGGGTTTTTTGGTTTTTTCTTTCTTTAATAACGTATTGTATCAGATTGGTAAGTACATTGTTTTCTATTCTAAACAACGAAATAAACATTGTTTCATGGCATCCCACTCTCTCTCTGTATATATTTAAGTATTTACAGAACAAACTGTAGTAAATTGTGAAATACTTGGAGGTTGTGTAATTACAAATATTCTTTGAGAGTCTACATTGAAAATGTTCTCCTGCAGAACTCCTGTAAAAGATCCACAACCAGTCCAACAGCAGCCATGAAAACCTGGGTCTTAAAAGTGATTCCATACAAACACCATGTTGAAACTAATAATAAAAAATAGACACAGATATGTCAACATAATATTCTGATTGAGAAGTTTTTGTCTTTTTAATAACACTGTATTAAACTCTTCCAATTTTCTACAGCTCTAAGTCTACATAGTGATGCCATGAGAAGCCATGAGAAAACCTGCTCTGACAGTCATTGCCACCATCTAGGAAATATTTCTGTATTAATGCAACTGCCAAACAATTCTCTTGTCAAAAAACAAACAAGAAAACAAAACCAAAAAAGGAAACCAACAGATGCTTCTGACAGCTGGAATGTGGATTATGTAACTGCTACAGAACCTCCACTCAGTCTACCAGTTCTGAAGCAACAGATTTGAGACTTCAAGCAAATTATGAGTATATAACCTAGCATAACATGATATAAAAAAGTGATGAATATCCTTAGATCTCACAAATTTAGTGACATTAGGTGACTTTTCTAAAACTGAAAAATAGATCAGAGGCCAACCAACATGTTACTATCAGACAGTACATTTCTACTACTGCAGTAAAACAAGACACAAATATATTATATGAGAGCTTTAAAACCTACTGAAATAGGGCTTGTATGCAAAATGACAAAATAAATATTAAAATACAAGGCCAAACCCCTATAAAGTTTGAACAGCAACAAATGAAAGCCTTCTTTTATTGTACCACTTTATTGTATAGGTTTTACAGGCCAGAAAAAAAAGATGTTTCATCAAAAACATCATTTGCCTCAATAGGCAAATAACACACCAGTTATGTAGATTATGTACATTATTCAAAGCAAATCCAAATCACATTTGACAGCAGTGAGATCAATGATCAATGGTTTAGAAACACTTGGAAAAAGAGCAGGGTCAAGCAGAAATACAGCCTTATTAAGATTTGTTTTTCCTTCAAAAGACTCCTCTAGAAAGTTATTAATAATTTTCTTCAACTGTCCTTCTCCAAATCAGCTTTGGGCACCTTCCCTGCAAGTAGCTCCTTACAGACCATTGGGCACTGAACTCTTACCAAATAACTTAAGAACAACCTGACCAAAGCATGAACCAGATCTGCCAGTCTCCCTGAGCAATGTCCTGTTCTGGCCCACTTCTGAAGAACTACTGATACTACAGACTGTGAAAAAACAAACTTCACAGAGACAAATAACAAACCACCTCTCAACAAAATTACTTAAAAAAAGTGAAATGCCTAGCCAAAAAAATGAGAGATGATCAAGGCTCATTTTCTGCATTGGGAAAAAAAAAAAAAAAAACAAAACAAAACAAAAAACAAAGACCAGTGCTTCATTTATTAAAAATATTTCAAATATTATGAGGCATCTGGATGTGGTACTTGGGGATATGGCCTAGGGATGATTATTCTGGGTTGATGGTTGGACTTGATGATCTTGAAGGTCTCTTCCCATCTTGAGGATTCTGTGGTCTCTTGAGCAAGAATTTCTTAGGCTTGGGAAAAATGATGACTCAGTCTCACAAGGCTAGAGATCAGACCTAGATGAAGTGGCTTCTCATGAACATATAATCCAAGCACATAAGGGATAGTAACAAATGGCAGGAATCCCTATCAACAACCTCACCATGAAAGGAAACTAAAATCCATGAGACGAGCTGCTGCACACTGCTGCTCTTCAGTCATTCCAAAGGAGGGGGAATGCAGAAGCTAAAATGGGTACACCAAGCTATGCACAGAACCAAACCACTGTGTCTTACACCACTGCCAGCTACCTCTGGATGGGGAAGGAACAATCTGGATCCTCTGCAAACACACTAAATGAAACATTACAGTGATCCACGCATCAGGAAATTCTTGCAAATTGCATTGCACTCCCAACTAAAGCAATCTGCTGCTGGAATACAATTATCTAATGACGCACTTCATAATCTGGACTCCTCAGCATCCATCACCAAGAATTGTCTGGAGACACGGTGCAGGAAGCAGTAAACACAAAGCTGATCTTGTTCTGCCAGTGAGGGGGAAGCAAGGGACATGGGTCTGTTAAGATTACAAAGTCAGTTCAGCCAGACCTTCATACAATGGATGCAGACAGACACTAACACTGATAACCAAAGGAATTTTAAGGAATGAGTCTGCAGAAGTACCACACTTGTTCTGTCATCTCATTAAAATGTTCATTGCAATTTTAGGCATGAACTGAAATCCACAAATTCATTTCACAATGGCTCAAAAAAAGTATTAACAAACTCTAACTTTTCATAGGTGATCAGGCAGATTTCCCTCTGGATCCTAATACCTGATCCTAATTTGAAATATCTACTAGCTGTGATATCTAGAGGAACTTAATAGAGGTTGCTCAGAAAAAAAGTGCAGGGGCAAATAGAGGCACATCTTGTGTCACTCCTCTAACCTTTGTGTCGAACTACCATGGCTGAGGTACTACACTCTGCTCTGCCAACCACCATTAATTTCACAGAGAAACACCTGTGTCTGGTGGATGGTAAAACCATTTTCCCCTCAAGTACTAAGATAAAAAGTGATGATGCACACAGGACTTCAGTATTTTACATTGTATGTACTGTCAGAGTGTATTGAAACCTCATCAGCACTCTCACTGCCTCTGTAACACCTGTTACATACACCTCTGTATGTTCATCTTTGGTTTGATTAATCTGAAGATGATGCTGACAATCAAGGATGAAGGGCAGTCACTGGGAAACAATTGTGCACTTACCCTCCCAAATTAAAAAGCTGTGAGCTGTAAGAATTGTGATCCACTCCAAATAACCAGCATCTCTACTTTTACCAGTCCTCATGGGGTTGCTTTGCTTCTCTATTCTTCATTTCTTCTTCACTTGTCCCTGCATGGTTCAACTGTGCACACTTAAGTGCCAAAAGGCATTTGCTCCCATCCATTACACTAATTCTTAAGAGAAAATGTGGGTTACAATCTGCTGCATTACAAACCACAGTTTTAGGAATTCAGAACACAGCACACAGCAAGTGCATGATTTTATAATTGTCCAGCTTCATTAACAGCCAGAGATGTTACTTCCAAAAACACTTTAGGGCTGTTGACAAGTCAGATGGAAGAGACTTGAGTCCAACTCAGATGGAAGAGACTTCAGCAATGAAAATGCTGAAGTAACACTCTAAACAACCATTCAAACTCACCCCATCCCATTTACTTCACTGGTTTTCTTATTCTATTTCCAAATCCTCGTTAGTGCTACTATTTTAGGAGTCTTGTTCCCTACACCAAACAGAATGCAAAGATGTTTTCTCCATATCAAAAAAAGAACCCTAACCCAATCCTCTTGCAGCATTGAGTTATTCTCCATTTTTAACCCTGCCTAAAGGGACAAAGAAGACCCTGGAAGGGCAAAGAAAGGGTCCAGTGCTGCAGCCTTGTCCATATTCACTGTCCCTGGATCACCTGTCACAGACAGCAGCAAGCCTTTATCTCCCTATTTCTCTTTTTCCTTAACTCCTGATCCAGTGCTGGAAGTTCCTGCTGCCTTTGATGCCCTTACCACAAACAGTGGCTTTCACAATACCATCTCTGCCTATGCAGGCAGGATTTTTATATCCCTGAGCGAGCTTGTCCTTGTTTCCACCTCCTGCACGAGTGTGCTGTGCTGAGGCTGAGTCACGAGCTCCCTCAATTCTGCTCTCCTTGGACCTCCCCTCATTTCCCCAAGCAAGAGGATGGACTATTGCTTTGTGCTCCATGGGGCTGTCCTTAAAGCAATGCCAAGTCCCTTGTGATTCACTGCCCTTTAGCTCACAGGGTCTCACCAACTAGTTCAGTAAATAAGCAAAGTCTGACCTTACTCTTCTGAAGTCCATGAAGCAAGAAGGCAAATTAACACAAGGCTCACCTGGAGTCTCACTGATGCACAAGAACCATCAAATTCCTTACAGTCACATGCTTGGATAGGTGACTGTTGTGTATTTCAAGTATTATCAAAATGATAATGGACTTGAATCAGCTGCAACAAACTCAAGTCATCTTACAAGAATCTCCTGCCTTCCTTTGTCTATCTTTAGACTTCATAAAGTCTTTGTGGAGCCAACTTACAATAATGTATCACCTGTGGGGGAAAAGCCTTGTTGAGGAAACACATCCAATAACTACTGGGAAACTTCCAAACCAAAAATTAGTTGAAAGGAGTGTAAAATTTAGCTCATTGCTTTAGAACAGGGCAAACTGGTAAGTTTTTTTACTATATTATCCAATAGGGAAAAAATGCAAAGAACTGCTGCAACACACCACAGACTTTTTATAGGACAGCACAAGAAAATAGAGGCAGTGATGTCAGAATTCCCAATGACTTTTGGAGTGGCACAGTACAAACACTGAAGTAAGGACCTGTGAAGGAAGAGACACTTCTCAATGAGACACACTAACTCCTGAGGAGTTCTGTTAAGGAAAGCAATGTATCTGGCTTTGACATCTGAGATGAAATGGTGGCAGTTCTGCAGTTTCTCTCATACAAGAAGCACAAAAGTCCTGCTGGTAAATCCTGCTCTTGGCAATCTGTACAAATAGAATTTTCTAAATTTTCATTCTATCATTGGAAAATAAAAGCTAATAAAAGTACTTGTGCTGAGATGTCACCCACAGGAATATTACCCACATTGATGCTCTAAAAAGTAGCCATTACTTGAAGTAGCCATTCTAGAAGAATTCAGCCTGTTATAACTAAAGAACAGCAGTATTTCTTTTTCTTTCCTTATTTTGCAAATACAAATTATTCTGGAATAAAAGGTGAGTACACATGCAGTTTCAGATCAGTTCCACAAAGGAATTGCTTTAGTTGGAACAGATAACAAAATTTTCCTATTCAAACTAGGAATGCCCCAAGCTAGGCTGGCTCTAAACAGCTAACAAATTTAAAAATGTATTTACTAATCAAAAAAGAATGTTAAAGCTATAAGCAGGCCAAATGGATTATTTTAAGACATTGTTTGAAACAAAACAGCACTTCTAAAAGATGCAGAAGAGACAACAGACTGATCCCAACTTGAGAAAGCAGTAAAACCAGCATAATGCACTGCTCATTGTTGCAAAATACATGCAAGATCTTGTCCAGACTACAAGACTCTTGTTCCTGCAGGGCATTCCTTATTTACTTGAATAGAGAGCTCCCCTGAATAAGTCAGGGAGAGACTCAAAGTCACAGGAACTACCTCCACATAAAACAGTTTATGGACCAGCAATAAGGAATGGCAGAACTGGCACAGCTCAGTCCAAACTCTTCAGAAATCCTGCATTTACACCATGTCTAACTGCAGACAAGTGCCAAACAACTGCAAATACAGCCATGATTAGCAGATGTTTTCTTCCTCAGTACATCAATTCCCAAAACCCTCCAATAATTCACTTAAGCAAAAAATGCCTCATCTAAGTAGAAACAAGTTACAGGCTCTCAGTTACATCATGGAACTGTGGTATTTGAAGATTCACATTTGCAAGCCAGATATCCCGACCTCACACAGTACTGTGTATACTGCTATATTCATGACTTGCAGTAAAGTAAATCAAAATAAAACCAACTTGCATATTCAAATTTTAGAAGTTCTAAACAACAGTATTACTAAAACAGACCCAAACCCCAAATCTCTAAGTTAGTCAACCTTCTGGCTACTACACAAACAAATATTTTCCAAGAACTACACAGGCATTTTCTCTCCAGATTGTGAAAATCAAATGCCTGTGCTGTCTGTTTTAATTCTCTTCCCATCCTTCTTCCTGAAAATATGTTTCCTTTGCACTGTGCCCCCTGGACAACATACAAGATTCACCTGGTGTAATTAAAACACCAGTTTTCCAAGAAAAACAATTGCCAATCACAAGATGAACAGAATAGGGCCCTTGCAGTAAAGCATCAAAACAAAACAAAACAAAACATGCAAACCAAACAAGAAAAGGGAAGCACAAGACTTCTTTATCCACATCTTTCTACAACTGTGAATTCTGTGCAGACTCTTCATTCTTCCAAAATAACCAGGCATCTGCAAACAATTAAATTAATTTCTTCTAAATTGTGCTTAATAATGTTCTCGTATTAAGAATCATAAAATGTTAAAATGCAGGATCAAGTTATTAGACCGATAATTTTATTTTAATTGACATGAAGTCTGCAGATATAAACAGTGAAAATGCCATCCTTTCAATCACAGAAAACTTCAGCACCCAAAAAGTTCAGCTGTTCAGAAACACAGAGAGCCCATCAGAGAAAAGAAACAGCACAACACTAAATGTTGCTTGCACTATATCATATCAGCAGCAACATTTCTATTATGTCTGGTAAATGCAAATAGCTAATTGATGTCAGCCTCACTTTCCTGCTTGTCTGAAACAAACAGAACAGTCAGGGCATGACTTGACAGGAGCAAAGGATGGCAAAAAAAGGAAAACAGTTACGCCCAAAACCAGAGACTGTAAATGTCAGATGTGAAAACAAAGAAAAAAAACCAAATGAAATCAGGAAGTTTGCAAAACATTTGGGAGAAAAAACAAACCGTCCCCAGCCAGCATGGAAGCAATGCTCTGGTTACATCCTCTATTCAAATGTAGATACAAATGGGGTTTTGCATCTGCTTGAATTGCTTGAAAGATCCTTGGACAAAACAACAACAAAAAATCAAAACGAACAAACCTCACAAAAATCAAACCACCCAGCAAGAGAGGAGGGAGGCAGACATGGCTGTGCCGGGCATGGGGTTTTCCTCGTTGCTGGGCACAAACTGGAGTTTCCTTCACCTCAGCCTGGCTTTTTGCCAGCACAATGTAGGCTACACTGAATGAGCTCAGTGGCTGGAATTTCTGTTCCCCTGCCAGGGACAGTCACAGAAGCTCTGCAGAACACCTCAAGTTCCAGCCAAAGGCGCCAGTCTCTCTCAGACAGGAGGCTTTGATAGCATCTGCTGGATTCATCTCCTCATCCCACTAGCCAGGACTGTACATCACCTTCCCATTGCTGTCAACTGCTTAACAGCCAAATCAGAATTCTTCCAACTATTTATCTTACAGAACATAAATTTATACACATGAACGTGCTCAGGCTGTGACCTCAGATCACAAAACCTTCCACCTTGCAATGAAAAGTGGCTTAGCACTAGCATCAAACATACTTACACCAAACAGTAAAAAACAAAAGGAATAAATGTAATGCTTATCTGTGAGCCAATCCCAGGGGAACATCCAAGAGAATGGATTTATTCATTAATAAACACTGTGAACTACACCTCCCCATTCAGTCTCACAATGGCATTGGCAAAGACTGAGCAGAAGTACTCCATAACTGTACACAGCAAAGGCCACTCCAAAATATCACTTGTCAATTCCATCACCTGCTACATCAATTTCACTGCAATGCCTCTACTTCAATTAACTCTACCAAGTGCAAAAAAGGCCCACAAGGTGTTTTTATAATGCCAGGATTAGAAGAATTTTGCTACAAAGCTGACACTAAAGTTTGAATAAAACTAGGTTGATGACTACTAAAAACCCCAAACATATTCCAGGAATTAACGGCACAAAAAATAAAGACAATTCATTTTTACCTACTTCTAGGCAGGTATTTTGTTGTCTGGCTGGTTTTCTCCTAAATTTATTCTAAATCTCATGATCACTTTGGTAGTGTAGGCTCTTAATTTTTGTGATACCACCTATCCACACAAAAGGCCATAATTAACCAAATTACTTTTCTTCCCCTTTACTGTAGTTTTAATGTGTTTAGTTGAGGCACTTCAATACCACCTTGTTATCCCTTAAAATATAGAACATAAAGCATTTGTACAAACCAGAACACTGAGTATTACAACATTACTGAATTCATATTTTTATACCTTATTCCTAACCTGGACATTTTTTTTTGTTTTGCAATTCAGTCATACAGTTCTAAAAATGGAACAGGAATACTGAATTGGGGAAAAAATAGAACACCTATCTGGAAATGGCAGAAAAACCCTGAAACAGTGAAGAAAAATTGGCAGTCTGAAGGTGTCCTCTACCAGCACAGTTCCCAGTTTTCTTAAATGACCCTGTACTAGGACACAGAAATAACTTACACAATATTTATGGGGAGAATGAGAAGGAATTCTCAAAGGACTGAATGGCAGGAAAACCACAACAAGTGCAAGAAGCCATCTAGATGTGCAAAATTTACTGAGAAACAATTCACAATTAGCACCAAAATGTATCTAGAAAGAGGAAAAATTAAAACATTTCAGTTGCTCAGGGCACAAGGGAGGTAAGAAACAAATCCCAAACAACAGAGGTGGGGGAAAGGGAACATGGGAAACAGAATTAAGGGTTATAGACAGGTTTTAGTCCTAAATACTGTAGAATATAAAGAATTAACTTAATGCACAGAATGAGAAGGAAAGACACAAGCACAAAAAAACAAAAGGGTAGAGAAGAGATAGAAAAATAAATAGAAAACTACTTCAAAAAGCATTTTTCCTCTCCTTGCTGAATATGCAAAAAGGTCATTTAAAAAAAGCAAGTGGCAAATTGGAAGCAAAAAAGCCTAACTCAATTAGCAGAGAATTACAGAAACCTTAACTGGCAGCATTTGCTTCCTACAAGAAAAATGGAGGTGAAAAATTCAAGACTGATTATTGTGAATATTATTCAGAGACGAAAAAGCAAAGACAGCAGATGCCAGTGGGCTACAGACACATCAGCTGTGTGAACAAACTTAAAGGCCACGCAGCACTTCACAAAGAAACAAGACTGTCTAAAAGGCACATGTGAAAAAAAGGAAAAATGTTACCAGCAGCAAAACTACCAGCTCTAATGCCATATCTCACACATCTCTAGAAATCTGCTCTCCAATAAACTAACTCCAAATTCATAGATTAATAATGTTTTATTTAAACTAAAACTAATTGCATAAAATAACCATCTATAGAATTACTATGTCAGTAAACACAATTTTTTCTTCCAACAACCCTGACTAAAACAAAAACACTCCAAGATACAGCTTGCTAGATATTTCACTAGATATTTTTCTGGAGTCCATAGAGGACTTTGTTTTGGCATGATAGGAAATTTCATGCCAATTCAAGAGGGCTCATAAATACCATGGATACAGCACTGAATAGACATTTATACTGATGGGGAGACTGCTGAAGGCAAACATGTCAATACTGTTTTAACACTTATGGAACGTATTTACACCTAGGAGAAGGTAACTGGGACAGAGTTGATAAAAGTATTTTTAAAAAATGCCACTTCCGTAGATTTCCTAAGTGAAACTGGAAAAAAATACTTTTTAAATCTTACATAGAAAAATGCCATTGTTTTTACACATACAGCTGGTGTTTTAAGTTTTCAATAAAAATCCTGAGTACAGAGTACTTGGTATTGAAGTCTTTGGTGAGCAAGCTACTGTCAAGGACCACAGCCCATTCAATACACATTTAAATTTCAAAATGAGAGATCCATTAGCTTCAAGTCTCAGCTTCATCTTCTGCTCCCTTGTGACCGCTGCAGATCTGGTCAGGCATATTCAGCTGCCAAAAGTTCTGCTGAAGAGCAGCATCCCATTTGAAGAGATAGGAGAGGCTCTGAGCTATCTCGGCGCCCAGGAGCATTACCAGGCTCGCTCGCACGTGTTGCAACTGTTTCAGCCAACAGTCGCCGGCCTCGCCTCTCACCTCCACTCCCCGTCACCAGCTAAGACAAGGAGTCCAAACGGCACAAGAACTCGGGGAAAAGGAAAGGACAGCCATCCACGCCCGGGATGCCGTCCCGCTACCACATCCCTTCAGTTCGGCCCCCGCTGCACGGCCGCTGCCGAAGAAGGGAAGCCACGGACCGGGTGCGATGGCGGTCACGCTGACGCACCGGGGCGGCTGCCGCTCCCCGGGTCCCCGACACCGCCCGCACCCCCTCGGTGCGGGCCGGAGCCACGGGGTCCGGGGACTCCGGCCCTGCCCGCAGCCCCGCAGAGCTCCCGGGCCCCTCCAAGCGCTCCGGAGCGGCGCCCAAGGGCGGGCGGGCGGCGCACGCGGCGCTCCCAGCGCAGCCGGGGCTGAGGCAGCGGAGCCGCCGAGGGCGGGCGGGGGGAACGCGGACACCGAGGGCGCCCCGCCCGCCCTCGCCCGCCGCGTCCCCCCGTGCCCTTGGCGGAGGCAGCTGCGGCTCCGCGGCGGCGGAAGCGCGATGGACACCCCGAGCTCGCCCTCGGGGCGGGGAACGCCCGCGCCCCCGGCCCGGCCCGCCTCACCTGCGTGCCCACCACCACGATCTGCGGCAGCTGGATGATGTCGGCCCCCACCGTGTTGAACACGTCCTGCAGCTTGTTGATGACGGGGATCAGCGCCTCCATAGCGGCGGGTGAAGTGACGGGGCGGGCGAGGCGTCGGCGGTCGATGGACGCGACGGGCACCGGCGGCTCCCTCAGCCGCCCCCTGCGCCTGCCGCCATCGGCGCCGGCCCCCGCGCACGGCCCGGCCCCCGGCAGCCCCTGCGCGCCCGCCGCGCGCACCGCCGCCGCCGCCGCCGCCGGGCACCATGGGAGTTGTAGGCCGCGGGGCTGAGGGGCCCCGCCCGGGCCGCGCCCTGCTCGGACAGCGCCGGGGGCGCGGGCGCTGTGGAGTTGTGGCACAAAAACTGCCGGGTTTTATTAGAATCACAGAATCAGAGAGGCAGGAAAAGACCTCTGGGATATTTGGGTCCAGCCTGTGGTTGAACATCCCCATGTCAACGAGACCGAGGCGCTGAGTGCCACCTCCAGTCCTTCCTCAAACACTCCCAGGGACGGTGACTGCAGCACCTCCCATTCCAATGCACCTCCCAATGCACAATCACTCCTTCTGTGAACAAATTCATCCTAATGTGAAAAGGGCATATTATATGGCTCTATATATTTACTATATGTATTGTGTTGTATTGATAAGTAGTACTGTATTAACGTTTTAATAGTATGGTAAATGTAGTTTTGTACTTAAAATGGAACTTTTGCAGTTAAAATAGAAAGTGTGTATGTGGGATATTTTTTTAAAGAAAGGAATTAGGTACTCGCACTGAGATAGCAGCCACAGGACACCTAAATCTTTCAGAGAAAGAGAATTGCTCCATTATCAGAAGAAACCAACTTCTTCCTGCCTTGCTCAGTCCTGGAGATTCTGTCAGGATTCAGAGGAACAAGTTGACACTGACTAGACAGAATCCTGTGTTTGAATGGAATTTATGCATCATGAATGAGATGTATGAATATGCAACTGACTATTGCTTTTAAGGGTTAATCCTTTGTTAACTTGCCCAGAAAGAGATACCCAGACTGTCTGTAACTCTTTGTTTTTATTGTCTTGTATTGTCCTAACCTAATTGTTCAAATTTTTATTACTCCAATTATATTACTATTTTCATAACCATTTTATTACTATTAAACTTTTAAAATTTTAAAAACAAGTGATTGGCATTTTTCACAAGGTATAATGGAGGTCACTTCTGGAGAAGAACAGAACTGGAGATCTGCTTCTACGAACTGCACAGTGAAAGGAATATTATTCCATTTCTGTTCACATATTGAGGATTGCAATGGATACACGTGGAACAGCTATATTTATTCTGTTTGCTTTCTTGGGGATGTTTTTTGTTTTGCTGCAAGGCTCCTGGATAATCATGTGAAATCCTGTAACCTAGATGTGTAAAAATAGGTTAGGTTGAGGTGTCTTAGGAAGTGGGAAACTGTGTGAGATCTAATGATCCAATACTCAGCTGTGTTATGAAAAGAGATAAAATGAAACCAGAGGATGACTTGTGATGCGAGATCACAACAAATGAGCTGCCTCATCTTCAAATGTCTTTCCTCTGAGTGCATTTGCTGAAAGATAAATTATGAACATGCTGGCACTGAGTTAATTTGGACTTTGTTCTTTCTTGTAAGCAACAGAGTAAAAAGGCTTCTGAAAGTTTCAAGTTTTGGATGACATTAGAATTCTTATTCTTGTTCAATACAAATTAGTCTTTTGCAGTCTTCACGTCTTGAAACACTCAAATGTCAACAGAAAGAACAAGGATATGTGTCCTTATTTGTACTTCTTTTCAACAAAGTTTCTCATTCTTGGCCAAGGAATTTCACACTGTCTATCAGAGGGATAATATTTTGTGATAAAAGCATAAAGATGGCTAAGCAAATTGAAACACTCCAAAATGCAGCGTATTCAGCACAGAGAGAAGCATGTAAAATTTTGGGAAGAAGGTCCTGAATGACTGGAGAGGGCTTCTTGTCACACAAACATTATCCATTGATTTCACTCATTTGCTCTCAGCATCCCACAGCTGATGGCTCCCAGAGATCATTAATACCAAAAAGTCATTTGGCATCCACCTCTCCAGCTTCCCAGACAAAAGGAAATGTTTCTCTGACACAGCAAATAATCTTTTTAAAAGATTAGCTGTTCCCTGTCAAGGCTGATCTCCTCTCCTTCCTTGAGTCTCTGGAAGGAAAAGAAGGAAGGAAGGAAAGAAAGAGAAAAGAAAAGAAGAAAAGAAAGAAAAGTAGAAAAGCATCCCAGTTGCACAGGACAAGAAGCTGCTGGCTCCCAATGCAGTGGATAACGCCAGCTTATTTCTCTATGCAAATCTCTTTTCTCCTACCACTTTTATTTTGCTATATGACCTCATGTTCACCCCTGTGACATGGAGAAAGTGAAACCTGGTTTATGTCTTTATTTAGACCAGAAGTGGGACATCTCAGCAAGAGTGTAAAACTGGAAGAGAGTCATAGAGGAACAACAAGGATGATGAAAGGTGTGGAACAGCTTTTATATCAGGACCAACTAAGAAAGCCAGAAGCCTTCACTCTACCAAAAAAAAATAAAAAAAAGGTACAAGGTAGCAAGGACCAGAGGTTTGTATAATCATTAGCAACCTGGAGTGGGTGAAAGAGAATCAGGTTTCTTTACTCTCCCTTCCAGTAGAGAGATTTTGGGAACATCTAAAGAAAATAAGAGCCAGCTCTGAACAAAACAGAGTAGCCCCATACGGCTGCTTTGGTGACCTTCTGAGCCCCTTGCCAAAGGATGCTGAAGACAGTAAAACTTTAAATTGGTTCAGATGTTGCATGGATTAGTTTAAGAAGGAGAAATGCATGGCATGTATAAAATCAGCCCTGTAGGGATCAGATCTAGCTGGGGCTGTTTCTGAGCTGGCAGTGTTTGGGAGCTGGGGGAGCAGCATGAGAAGCAGTGTGTGCTCTCACCCATTAGCCTGCCCCACTATGGCTATTCTTAGAATTTTATCAGTGTAATATTTCAAGGAGCACACAGAGGAAATGTCAGTTGCTGAACCAAACTGAGAGAAGCCAGCTTGCCCAGCAGAGATGTTGAAAGGTCTGTCAAGGGCTGGATGCACCAAGGGAGAAGCACAGTGGAGATGGAGAAAGTGAATTAAGGAATGCAAGAAGAAAGTACTAAAGAAGATATAAAGCTAAGAAGTATCAAAATGCTACATTTAACACATTTTACATTTCTGGCTAAAAAGTGAGAGCCAGAAATACCTCTGCTATGAAGTTTCATGGCCTGCACCAACAGTTACCTCAGCCCTGTTGAGGACTGTGCCAAAGCAATAAATATTTTAACAAGCAATGGTTGTGTGCAGCTTTAACTCTAAATTTCCATGGCTGACTTGCAGAGCAAGAAACTCAAAGATCTAATAAAGAAAATAGTAGTAAGACTGGTTATTTAAGTTAATTGACACGAGGACACAGGAACTGCCACACCAAATGTGACCTGATATCAATCTACTTCAGGACCTTGCCTAAGACCTTCCAGCATCAGCCCTCTGGGGAAAATCTAAAAATGCAGTAAATAAGATCATTCGAAGATTGTATGTTAAATTATTTTGATATTGCTGTAAGGTCTGAAGTAGACAGTTCAATATTTCTTCCATGTTATTGCAAACTAGATTGCTTTATTTAACATATAATAGGGTTTTGTCCCATCATACTAAATTCTTGGCTCCAATGACAACCTCTGGTGGTAAATTTCATTATCTAATTATATATAATGCAAAAATTCAATTTGATATGAGTTTTGTATTTGTCATCTTCTAATTTCCATATAAGCCTCCTTGGTTTTAAGTTTGACATCAGGACAACATTTCCAGACTTTCTTCTCCATGATATGAATTTCTTTTTAGCTTTGCATCATCATTTGCTTCAATTTTTCTTAGACAGCTGAGTCTTTTTCATTGGCATACAGACAGTAATGGACAAGTCATTTGCCATTTACTTCATTTGTGCCAGACAAGGAAACCACAAACTAGCACCTCAGCAAAGCATTTTTCCTGACATCCTCTTTTGTCTAGAGAATTATTACTGAAATATATCAAGTATGTAGTGTAGCATTTATGCCTCATGCATTCATACTGCTTTATGCTGCAAAAACATCATTAGCAAAATACTTCTACAAATTATTTCTTACTAATGTCATCTTTTGGAACCATGCAGTACAGCAATTATATGGGTCTGGCAGAGATCAGATTTTATGTGAAGTCAAATTGAATGGTGTTTCTGTTTTCTCCAGAGCAACCTTGTCACAGATGAAACTGTAACAGTTTCTTACACCAGGCACCATTAGAAGATGAGATAAATAAATTCCTTAAATCCCTTGACAGAATGATCCTTTGTTTGGCTGCTCTACACAGATTTCCCAGGCTGAGAGATTCTAAATCTTGCTCTTTTTTTTCTTTTCCAGAAGTAACAGAAGTCAGAGGTTTGAAATCCATATTTCAGGAATCCTGCTGAGTTGGCAAAGCAAGCTCTCCTAGGTGCTTTGGCTGGCTATAAGAAATCACAGTGCTGATAGGAATTCCTGAGTGTGAGGAACATGTTACCTGTGCTGACACCCAGCCTCTGGCAAAACAAACTTCTCCTGGGGCAGGGATGCAACTTTGCTGGACAATATGAACTTAAAAAATTGACAGTTCCTTATATTTTCTTAATCTGAACACTGGGAAGTTATTTATGAAAATCCACTGGCTATTTGGGACATCAGACAACTTCTGGTAAGACTTGTTTGTGAAACTGGAAGCAGTTTCAGGATAAGGGAGGGGAGAGCAGAGGTCAAGAGCCACAAGGCAAGCACAGCAGTCGAACCTCATAAATCAGTAACAAAGCCCAAGCACTTTAGTATTTGTAAGACATCAGCTTTTCTCACAGGGCCAATAGAGATAAAAAGGTTGGAGATGAAAGTAAAATCTGTATCCTTGTGGATTCCTGTACAGCAGCGCTCCCTCCTTGCTGCAACTGGGGTCACTTGAAATAAGAAACAAAATACTGAAACAGTTACTTCAGTAAAAAATTTTCACCACCCCAATGGTTTGCAGTTCAGTTTTCAGGTGAGGACTCTTCATGTTAAAGGACCAAAGTTTTGGGAATAAAAGCAATAACCTCCTGTCTGCTATCAAATGAGTAACTTTTATTGCTAAAAAAATGCACACTTAGCATTCAACTGATGTAACACAAACAGAAAAAATCTTATCCCAACCAAACCTTACCTCAGCCAAAACTTGCTGGTATTCAGGAGGATTTGAGTTTGTATCTTTTGCTTCTGGATCTAGTAGTTAAAGAAAACCATCTCCAGTAGTCTTTTTAAGGTAAAATAGTGTGCCAAGAGAAGCGTTTCTTACTCTTGTGATGCACATTTCTTGTGCTTGGCACAATTTTAAGTAGGCACAATTTTAAGGTAACAATTGAGCATATGGGATTTATAACATCACACCCTGCTTGTAAGAGTAATAAAGCAGACCCTTCATGCCTCATCTGCCATGCTTTGCTTTGCACTGCAGTTTCATCTGGAGGCATAGGGATGCAGGTCTTTCCTGTGAAACACAACAGCAGGATGCACTTCAGCAACTAAAGGGCATTCAGTTCATAGGACCGACTTAGTGCTAGTCTGAGATCAACTTCCAAAATACAGCATAGATAAGGTGGCAGATCTTTTGAAAATGCTGTGTCCCAAAACCTCGGGCTGTGATATTTGGATTTAGTTTGCAAGAAATTTTCATGACAAAAGAGGTAATGTGGGTGGTTCTCCATGCTAGGCAGTACATCGAAACAGAACTGCAATGAAATCCTCTCTTCCATCACAGGCTCATTAATTTAATTTCACACTGAGAGAAGGCTCTCCTCTTCAGTAGAAGTCAGAGTTTAAAACTCATTTCCCTAAAGCAGGAATTTCCCCTTACCTAGAGTTTGGAAAAGTGAGTCACACATATGATGCTAAAACGTTCAAAAGAGAGCACAAACCTCCAGCCTTGTTTCCAAGCACAAGTTCACAGAATCAGAGGCAGGAGTTCAGTGTCCAGTGAACCCAAGAGAAAGTTCATTTCCACGTTCTCCACGCAAGAGTGCTGCAACTGCCTGGCTCCCAGACAGGAATAGGAAAGGCCAGAAGTGAACATGAGGCTACTAAAGGCAAAAAAGAGAGTAATCTCAGATTCTGCTCCCAGGACAATCTCCATTTCTTCAGCCACGTGTTATTTTAATGCTACAAATGCATAAATCAAATCCAGAAACCTTTAAAATCTGTAAGTTAAATAAGGTAGTATTCAGTAAAATTAGTATGAAGATGCTTTGGGATCTGGAAATTCATCTTACCCTAGATTCCCAGTTAAGGATCTATTCCATAAGGAAATGCTTCTGACAGCAGTAATTTCCTTCATTTAGCAAACAAAAAAATATTCAAATTTGGCAGTTAAAAGCATTAATGAATTTTCTTGGTAAGATCCTGATGGTTGGAGGCTATGTTAGCTCTGACTAGGGCAGACAGTATATCCTGCTCATAACACCAGAGCATTGTGTTTTTGAGACAGAAACACAATGGCCAGACTTTGGAGTGTGAAATCATCTCTGGAGAAGATCACAAGGGAAACTTTCTCCTTTTGTATCAATGTATATATCCCAAACAAAGGAGTGTAAATGCTTTGCTAACATTCCACCACCGGTATACAGATGTTACAAATCATGTTTATATTCATGAATATTCATTGCCTAAATAGTAGCAGGCATGAGAAAGTTTGAATGGGAAGCTTAATAGGAAAAGTCTTATTATTGTCATTTATTATTTAGCATTTTTAAAGTGATTTAATTTTAAAAGTGACCAGCACCATACAACACAGACCTGGTGTTCCTCAAGGAACAAAACACAAGAACTGAGTCTGGTGAGGCTAAATATTGCCATGGCTGCCTGGTACCCAGGGCCAAGAAGGCAGGGGGTGAAATAAAATGGTCACAATCATAAGGATCCCTCTGCTTGTCCATTAGAGACACCACCCTAAGCCTCACCAGCTCCAAATACTGTGTTTGCCTGAGGCTGGTCTGCCACTTCTCTCGTGTCAGGAAGTTCAAGCAATGCCAAGAACAATTCCCTGGTAATGAGGCAGTGTTAGTCAGGCTCTTCAGGAAAGCCAGAGGAGGCAACACCTACCACTTCCTCACCAGCTTGATGGGCTCTGGCCAATTTGCAGCCACATAGAAATATCAGTGCTTATTAACCCTGCTGATTTAAAGGAAATAATTAGGACCTGTGGTGCCCCATTTCCCGTAGTTTGAATTTTATAATTGTGTTCACTTATTAAAGCACATTTTTAGGGTTAATGCTATTATTTTTGTCTCCCTGCAGAAGGCATTGCATTGTCCTTAATGGGGAAAATGAGGTTTGGAACAGAGTGCAGTACAAAAAAAAAAATCAGAAAAATCAGTAAGTTAGATAAACAGAAAGGGAAGCATTAGTCTCTGTGGTTAATCAGTGCTTATTTCAAATACGGATTTGTTTATGGTGTGTGCAAAGAGAAGATGATGTAGAAATGAAACAAAAATTCTTGTATGCAATTCTTTCCAATCAGGAACTACCAAGTACTACAGTAACATTTCCTCTGCTTTGTGTTTCTGTGTTTTCTGCAACACTGTGCCCACCTGCAGAAGAATACCAAGAATAAATCAGATACAATCAAAACAGGTTTAATGTGTTCAGATGATGGAAATCAGAGGCAACTGCAACCAGGTTTGGACTCTTAAAGGCCACATCCAGCTAATTACCTGGTTATTTTTTGCTTTGCAGCACCACTTTAGTTCAGTGCATGAGATCATGCTCATCATTTAGTATTGAGTAATACTAAGAAAGATTTCGGGCTCTGCTGAACAATTTCCTTTATTTTTGCACTTTTCTATAGGGATGGTGGTACAGAAATGCATAAAGCACTCCCATGGCATCCTGGTCACATTCCCATTACAGAAATCTGGACCAAACTGTGCAGATGTCGTTTATCTTTCTCACCTAGGATGTCACAGCATTAAATACATCTTTTATAAACTCAGAATATATCTTTCACCAACTAAGAAGTACTTGTGAGTAACCAGCATTTCAGCAAACTGGTCCTCACTGTCACACACAACAAGAAATACAGCTTAAAGATTTTATCAGCAAAATGGGTAGGTGGACAAAAAAAAAAAATAGTCAACCAGCAATACTTATTTAATGATGCTTTTATTTTACAGGATACAAATTTCTGTTCTTTTTAGGTACTCAACATGAATTAAAGTGCTTAATTTTTACAATTCTCCACCCACCTTAGGATCAAATATACATATATTACAGAAAATATGTACAATATCTTCAACGTTTTTACATTCATATATTTCTTAACCATAAAAATGACGACTTACATTTGCACAACTTACAATGGCATTTGTATTTCACCTTTTTAATATTATTCACTTTATTGCAAAACCAAACAAATTTACAATTCTTCCAATTATTTTTTTTTTTTAGAAAACCTTTTTGCATTAAAATCAGAAATGCTTCCATAATGAAGGGAGATGGACATGTATAGCCTGTAATTCTGATGTCAAACATTACAGCTGATACAGCTCCCACTAAAATTACTGTATTAATCTGCCTTAAGAGCTGCAGAATAGAAAATACACTAGATAGAAAAAAAAATATTTCTATTGCAAACTGTTCTCTACAAGCAACAAATTTGGCTTAAAAATACCAGGGCACATAGATGCAAAAATTCTTTGATGTAGTTGCCTCTTTTCTGAATGTTTCCACCATAAATACTTAATGAATCTACGAGGATGAACTATAAACAGAAGTAGGTTGGTGTTATGCAGTGGCTGAAAACATGTTTTATTCAAAGAAATCTGCTTGAGGATTTTGAGAAAAAAGCACATTCTATATTCACTTGTGCTAGGAAGAGGAAGGGGTGAAACAAAATGCCATAGTTTATTCTAGGAAGAAATTTAATCACAAGGTTTCAAAGGAAGCTGATTGAAATGCCTCACTGGAATTAGCATGTTTGTGAGGGCTTCTGTGTTTGTTTTTATAGGCTGAAATAGTAAACATGCCACAACAGCAGATCTACCTCCATCTTTTTCTGGTAAGCATACTCAACACAATCATTATACATTCTATTTTGAATGCAGCACAGTGTATTTTTTTTGATTGTAAAATACTGCTTGAAAACAAGTCATCTGAATAATAGTCTCAAATATATAAATACACATATATACATATACACATATACATATGCATATGTGTATATACACACACATATGTAATCATTAAATTAATGTTATCATCTGTTAAAGGAAAAGGAATTAGGAAACAATCTGACTAGCAGATTAAAACTCCTATCTGAGGAACATACTACAGTCCCATGGGTCAGAACCAGCTAGATAAATTCCTCACACCAACAGGGCCACAGACTAGAGCAAAAAACATTAACCTCATGTATTTAATTTCAGATTTCAAATAACAGTACACCACAGAGACTAAGAATGATGCCCATTTCACCAATGGATTTACCTTAAGGGTAGTCAGTTCTGCCACAAAATTACTTCTCTCCAGTCATTTATTTTGGATATATGTTTCCAGTTGTTTACATTCACCCCTACATCCATTACCTCCATCTGAAGCTCACCTGAGCTCTGTGAGTCCAGGTGAGACCTGGTGCCTCAGCAGCTCCCTAACTGGTGGAAGTTTCATCTTCCACAAGTGTCCTTAGGTAATGTAAGGCAGATTCTATGTGAATTTCAGTCACTGAGGGTATAATAGCTCCAGCAGCCCATGCTAGTTTATACCAGCTATATGGAGAAAGGCCTTTTGTTATTGCTTAGGATTATTTCTACATGGAATGTTTATTTCTTTCCACAAAGCCTTTTCTTCAGTACAAGAAATAACTATCCTCTCTTAATTTTATTTAATCTTTCCTTGAAATGAAAAGCTGATGATTTTTATGCCAGCTATGTGGTGAGGAACCCAAATAACCTGTCAAGTGTTTCCACATCTTTCCCACTTGTTTTAATATATGTAGACTTTTTCCTTCTGACTCCACCTGGAAGTCTGTGGAGCATACTTGTATAATCTCACCTAAACTTTACTTAAGTGGTAGTGTATTTACTCTGTATTTAATCAGTGCCTTGCTTTCATCCATAACTTAAAAACATGAGCAATAAAAATCTTTTTTATGAAAAAGAGTTAGAATCTTTGAGGAGATTTATAAAGCACTTTGAGATGGTTTTGCATAAAAAGGTGCTACTATACATACATGCAATTAAAGTAGTTTAATATTCTATTTCAAATAGAAAAGAATGTTTTGTATTCTCAATATCTTTTTTGCACATATAAGTTAAATACACTTAGAAATAAACAGAACTACTTGGCATAAAGGGACTTGAAAATACTACATAATACAGGTTTTATAGCAGCTCTTCAACCAAGCAGAAGTACCTGATACCAAAAAAGATTTTTTGGGGGCCTGGAGGAATGGTGCAGACATGCAGATATCATGATATATTATTTTCCCATGGTAGGGAGAAAAAATAAGTAATTTCAAAAAATATATTGCTATGATCCAAAAATATGAATGATAAATTTAAGTCTTGTTCTGGTTGAACACAGATAAAATGAATAAAATAACTTTTGATCTGCTTTAAATCGCACAGAAGAGTGATCACTTTTAAAGTGAGAATCAAGCATTACTTGAACACAAGAGTTGCAAAACTTAAATAATTCAGCAGAGCCATTCACATGCATTCATGCATTATGAATGAATGCTTAGTTACAGTTTATTCCTTATACACAGAGCTTTATGCTCACAAATTTAATGTCTTTTTTCTTTTCCTTGAAGAATTTAAGAATTTATCTCAAATGGGAACAGCTTCTACCTTGTTAGAATGATGGTTTTAATTTCACTGCTTTCATCATAATTCTTAAGCCACAGCAGCTACAACTTTCTATTTGTTCCTCTGCATTCATAATTTACAATTTAAAGTGAAAGGTTGGGATGCTGTTGTTAGGAGGGCTTATCTGTGGAGAATGAAGACAACAGGGTGGTTAAATTTAGAGTTTCTCCATCTGATGTCCTTTAATATTGGTAATACACACTTTTCCCACAAAATACACACACAACCATGTATTTGAGTGCCAAGGCATTCTGACTCAAGAGAACAATTCTGACCAAGTAATTGATTATGAGAACATGAAACTGGTTTCACTAGGGTAAATAAAATATCCTGTGCTATCCTGTATAAAATTTAATGGCTGAGAGCAAATATGAAGTTAACATCCAAACAAACAACTCCCATTTCAAACTGCTTGTGCCCAGATGCTGGGCTTCATCTGGGAGATGCTGCCAGTCAAGTAGCTTCAACTGCTCAATACCACTGTAACAATGAGGCAGCACAGAAACTGATACTTCTAATCTCTTAACTGGAATGGGCTTAGAATGAGATTTGCAGGAAGAAACAGAATGTACTACACAGCACCAAGCTGGGTAAGATGCTGACCTGCTGGAGGGCAGGAAGGCTCTGCAGTGAGATCCAGACAGGCTGGATCAATGGGCCAAGCCAGCTCTGAGAGGTTCAACAAGGCCAAGTGCTGGGTCCTGCACCTGGGTCACAACAACCTCAGCAGCACTACAGGCTTGGGGAAGAAAGGCTGGAAAGCTGCCTGGTGGGAAAGGACCTGGGAGTGCTGGTTTGACAGCAGCTGGACAAGAGCCAGCAGTGGGCCCAGGTGGGCAAGAAGGCCAAGGGTGTCCTGGCCTGTACCAGCAACAGTGTGGCCAGCAGGACCAGATTATCCCCTGTACCACCAACAGTGTGGCCAGCAGGACCAGATTGTCCCCTGTACCAGCAACAGTGTGGCCAGCAGGACCAGATTGTCCCCTGTACCAGCAACAGTGTGGACAGCAGGACCAGATTGTCCCCTGTACCACCAACAGCGTGGCCAGCAGGACCAGGACAGTGGTTGTCCCCTGTACTTGGCACAGGCAAGGCTGTGCCTCAAATGCCATGTCCAGTTCTGGGACATGAAAGACAGGATAAGGAGGACATGGAAGTGCTGGAGTGGGCCCAGAGAAAGGCAACAGAGTTGGTGAAGGGTCTGGAGCACAAGTCCTGTGAGAGGTGGTTGAGGGAGCTGGGGGTGTTCAGCCTGGAGAAAGGAAGGCTTAGGAGGGACCTTATCACTCTCTGAAAGGACATGATGGCAAGGAGGGGTTTGGTCTCTTCTCCCAAGAAACAAGCAATAGCACAGGATGAAATGGCACCAGGGGAGTTTTAGATTGGATCTTAGAAAATATTTTGTCACTAAAACAGAGGTGAAGCATTGGAACAGGCTGCCTAGGGAAAGGGTTGAGTCACCATCCCTGAAGGCGTTTAAAAGGTGTGTAGATGTGGCACTTAGGGACATGGTTTAGTGGTTTGGCAGTGCTGGGCAATGATTTGGCTCAGTGATCTTAGAGGGCTTTTCCAACCTAATTGACTCTACAGACACATCATCATATTTTCACTATAGCTCAGTCCTTCCTATCTGAGAACTCCTTTAAAGCAACATCTTCCTTTACACTCCACACCTTGACCATGGGAAACTGTTTTTATACACTGGGATGTGGGAAGACAACTCTCCACATCCCACAATTGCACTTGAGGCTCTTGTAGAAGATACCCACTCTTGGGAGATTGCCATGAAGGAAAGACAGCCACCAAGAGTACTGCTTGCTTACCTGAATGTTCCCCCATCCCTTGCCAAGGTATATGTAAGATTACATGTATTAGCTAGGGAGATCTTCTATTACCTTGGCAAAAATCTGATGGTATTCACCAACATGAATCAAACCAGGCTTGAGCTGCCCATTGCTAAAGGTAAACACAGCTGCCAGTAGAAGTAACTTGAAAGCTCAAAGAGAATTACAGAAGAGCTTGCACATCAGATAAAAGCAATACCGGGGTTATATCCAGAACAATCTGGACTCGGGGAGCACCCAAGGAAGAGAATTCAGAATGGACATGCACCAAGTCAGCTGGAGAGTTAGTACCATACCCTGTCCTGATCATTATTAACACTGGTGTAAAGCTGTGGAATCTAAAGGCTATGGTAGATCCTGGATCTGTACAGGTGAGAGCAAAATCCATCCCACTAACATTAAGTTACATGACTTTCTTATGAAGGAATGATGGACACTGCACGTTCATGTGTGCTTGACACTACAAACAGGTATGAATCCCTTGCTAAACGCAAAATGAGCTGAGTTTTTTTTTTCCCCTATAATGTTGCAGAAAGAGCAAAGCAGGAGTAGGAGTTCAGTGGATAGTTTGTTTGGCAAACTCGTTATAAAAACCCAACAATTTAAATCTGTCATGTTACTAACAAAATTGAACCTGAGCTCTTCAGCTTGACATGATTTAAAACACAGACTGCAGATTTATTGAGAAGTAAGACTTCTGAATGTTCTTATGACAAGCTGATTGTAGAAGTTACGTATTTTCCTTCCTTAAAGGGTTTCAAAAAGGAAAGACAACAATTATTTTAATTGATAGTCAATCACTACCTCTGAGTTTGCCATATTTCACTCAAGGATATTACAGTAAAAATTTTATGGAAGTCATTTGTGTCTATGTATAAAAACTCTTAGAGGAATGGAAGTTCATAAGGAACTTAATATTGTAAAGCCAGAGAGTCCTTATACCCAGGAACAGAAAACAAGTAATGTTAGTTCGTGAAATTTCAGATTTGCAAGCTCAGATTTCATACTAAATTTTTATAAACCAGGCTCCACTTTAAAACAAGAATCCTTGAAGATTTTTTTTTCATAAATAAGCATTACAATACCTAATCTTCTACAAAAATTTAAAAACTTAAGTTCAAATTGTTCTTTTGCTCCAATAACCATAATAGCAAAAATACACATTCCCAGAAGGTTACTAGAATCTGTTGCTTTTCTCAAACCACATACTGCATTTGAGCAACAAACTACTGCACTCTTAAAAGCTAACAGTGATAGGACACTGAAGAAAAGCGACTACTTGTTTAAACACAACTGGAATTCATTTGTCCATTGCATGCCACTTACATTACTGCTAATTTTTTGATGCATAAAAATATCAAGATCATTAAGTGTCAGCTATTAAAACAAATCACTGAACAGTATTTTTCAATTTAGGACTGTGTTTAATTTCAAATAGAAAACATGCTTTTTAAAAAATAAATTATTCACTAATAAGAACCCAGTATCATGAAATCAAAGCAATAATCAAGTATTGTACATTTTTAATACTGTACATATATTATATATAGTTTTCTCATATTTTAGGTATTTATTTCTACATTGAAAATCATTAGATTGTTTCCTTGATAAATTGAAACCTTAAAAGCCAATATACCTGTGAAAGCAATTTGCATTACTTTAATTAAAAAGATACAAGTGAATACAACATATGTACAGAACTGTGGAAATCAATCTATAAACTACATACATTGAACCAAACTGTCCCTGCATATTTAAGTACAGATCTATTTTGGCAATGTGGAGGTATATCTTTTATCCTGTTGCAAGTCCTAACATGTAAGTAGGAGGCTTCAAATATTTGCATTCTTAAATGTTAACTGAAGAGCAACTGGATTTTAAAAAATTGCATTAAAACGAACAAGTAGTACAGTAAAGTTAGTAAGTATTTTAATAGCATTCACATTTTTTTAAAAAGTCTCTGAAATGGACCTGTACATCACTTTTATTGACAGAACATAAATATAAGAAAAAGATCCCTAAAAAGACCAAAATTCTTTCCCAAACATAAAGTGCCAAGATGTGTATGGTAGTAAGAAGTTTCTTTTTCTTTTTTTTTTTTTCCTTGATTGAACAGAGAAAGGTTAACACAAAGGTTAACCACAATTTCAACTAAAATTTTTTTTAAATGCCATGTGTTCCTGTGCTTCAGCATTCAGATCTTTTAGAAGATTCAGGCTGCTCTTCTAAATTCACTTGCAGTTCATTTTGACATTCTGGTGTCTCACCTTTGACAGCTAAATGGATAACTTTTAGCCACTTCTGTTTCAGTTCCTCATTGTCTGCAGCAAAGCTGTGCACAGACTTGGACTGGGTCAGTTTGAAGCTGTGGGGGAGGTCAGCACTTTTTGGAGTGTCATCCACTGTGTAGCCCAGAAGAGGAATTGTAGCCAGAGCTTTCACATCCTAAGAAGGAGAAGTTCTTTATTAAGAACAGACAACTAACCATTACTTCTCAATTGCTGTGCAGTTTGGTGAAAACACATGGATCTTTCCTCCACTCCCAAGCTATTTGCTGTCTCCTCCTCAAATACCAGTGTCAATAATTAACTAAAATCTTCCCCATTTCCCCTGTACATACCTGTGGAGCACCATACATGTAGAGCACAAGAGCCTCCTGTTTGGGTATGACACACCATGCCTTCTGCCAGGGCTTGGACTTCTCCATGTACTGAAGAAAGCTGCATATGACACTATTTCCAGAGACTTCTGCAGATTCAATCTAGGAGACAGTGAAAAGCATAAAAAGGAAACTAAACTTTCCTTCAATAAAGACTAAAACCAGAAAGAACAGAAAAGCAGGAAATATATTGCCATTCACATCAGCTCTTGGATACTATCTGCAAAAAGGCTTCAGGAAATAACCAAGAAAGATTATGAAGGACTGGATTTATGGAGAATATATATATATTAAACATATGCAATTACAACACACATTCCCTTTGCACGTGTAACATGTTCCTTTTCCCATCAGTAATTTTGGATTATAGACTCCTATATCACTCCAATTTTCATTTTGCCACCACAGCCAGCCTTTCTCTGTACCTGAGCATCTACAAAAATGTCTGATTTCCAAAATAACACCATGTTAGGCACTGAAGTGCCACTAACTATCTCACATGACAACTTATCTACTTTGGCAGTCAAAATATTACGACAGAATCAAGTTCAAACACATTTTTTAAGAATAACATAAGCATTCAAGCACTAATTCTAGAGAAAAGATTAGATTAATTGCTTAAAATCTGTAGACAGAGTAAAATGCTACTCAAATTAAATAGTGAACTTGAGATGATAAGAAAGAACACAAAATAATTATGTGTTAAAATTTCCATTGACCTTGGCTTTTCAGATGCCAAAAGCTGAGGACAGCCTGACAACTTAAAGGTCCATTTTATACTCTGATCAAAACAGTATCTTACTACTCAGACTCTGAAGGAAGAGCAAAATTCTCCCCCATTCTCTTTGTTTCCATCCCCAGTTCTTTCAGTCTGGGTATATATTTTTAAAAACCAACTGGTAGCAGTGGGGTTTGGTGTGATGAAAGCTTAGGTGTAGGAGAATAAAACTGAAAATTTATAAGGGAAGGTTACATTTTGTCACATGAGCTGATGTAACTGAAAGAGCAAACAAATTCTAAGGTTTATTATTCCCTTAAAAATGTAAAGTTGCAAGAAACAAAGCAATTTTGCAAAGGTGAGTACTGGAAACCAAAATCTATGGAATGATATGAAATTGATCCACATACTTTTTATTTCTCAAAGAGAAAATAAACTCTTCAAGAATGCTACAATTTTTCACCTACTGATGAACCAAAAGGACTGCAGCTATATATACAGTTTTTTGGAATGACATACCTCCAAAATGCCCTTCCTCTTCTTTTCTTCACTGTCTGTACAACCAATTATAACATGATAGCAATCCTTACAGACTTTGTTCAATTTATTGCCATCATATTCAAGATGTGCTTTGTAGTCAGAACATTTCCAGCAAACCACCTTAGAAAAAAAATACATATAATATTTAAGTAGTTATAAAAGTTTATTAAAATATAAATAAAATTAGTATTAAGCTTTTTGTAGTATATTTTTAATTATACAGAACAAGAAAGATGTCTTTATAATATGTCAGCAAAAACTTATTTGAAAATAATGATTTTCTAAATTTGTGCCACTACTTCTTAACTAGAAGCACTTCTTCCTATTTATCTAATGGAAATTTTGTACTTTGCATAAAATCACATTTAGCTTTTAGTTATATCTGTAGTTCCAAGTTAGGTATAGAATCAGAATATAGCCCAAGCCATGCTGGCAGTTTCTTTATATCCCAATCTGAAAAGGTACATTTACCACCTGGTTTTCTATGTAACCAGAATGAGAATGAAAAAACCTACAATAGAGATCACCTTTTAATTAAAAGTCATCTCTATTGTAGAGAAAATAAAAGTCTGATAAAATCAGAAATGGCTACTTTTTTAACTTGCTAAGGAATATTACCATGTTTACATGTATATATACTTATATATATAAAATTTACAATTTTAAAATCAAATAATAAATACACAGAATAAATAAGTCAATATCCACTGATTTTTCCTGATTTTTCTTTTCAGTATATATGTAAGTGACATGCAAGAGAGATGTCAAGGTTGTTTCATTAGAAGTGTTTTCCCACAGAATTTTTCTTTCACATGAAAAAAGATGCCCTGAATAAAAAAATATGAGTGAAGTTATCTCAAGAAATAAAGGCAGATAAATGGACTTGAACCATTAACACATCTGAACAAAACTTTATTGTGGACCAAGGTTTGTAGTGCTAATCTAGATCACCACCTTTAGCTTGTAGCTCTAGACAATCCTAGTTAAGTATTCCAAATCAGTGACTTTTGAAAAGCCATCATTGCTAGCCCAAATTAACTCCCATGAAAAAAGTCTTTTGAAATTAAAGCACAAGGAGATGTGATAGAACTATAAAAGAGGGAAGTAGTTAGGAGTCTAAACAAAAAGGGAAATAAAAACAGAGGGTGTGCTTTCAACATTAACAGAATTTTAAGACAAAAAGATCTGGGGGAAAAACCCTCTATGACAACTGTAAAACCAATAATTTAGAGCATCTGAAAAGGTCTTCAGTGCCCTGCAAAGCACAAAAGCAGCATTTTGAATGCAGCAAGCCCTCATACCACTGAAAACATTAGAAAGGAATCAGACAAGACACCCTGTACCACAAATACTAACCCTGAGCTTGTGCTACCATCTGGTGGAGACAGGCAGAGCTGCTGAGAGGCAAGAGAAGAAAGCACAGGATGTTTGCTGTTCTTCTGTTACCTTCTGAAAACTCACAAGTCATACTGCCATTGCCTGATGGCTGCTTTCGTGCTGGATGTGTTACTGTACCATCCCACACAGGAAAGCAGCAGCAAAACTCTCTCCCCATCCTCACATTCCTTCCTTCCCTCATGCTTTGCACATGTTCACACTTACTGAACCCAGCTGGGAGCAGCTCCAAGTCAACCTAAGGAAAAGCTGCAGGGTTTTATGGTCTTTTGGTGGAGCCAGCCAGTGCTGCCTGAAATAATGCTGGATTGTGCCATCTTAATATGGTCTTGAAATTATTCATAATACTAGAGGTCTCTCAAAACTAACAATACAGTGAAATAATGCTGGATTGTGCCATCTTAATATGGTCTTGAAACTCTTTATATTAGTAGAGCTCTCTCAAAATTACAATATTAACAATATACTGTGTGCAGGGCCTTGGGACATTATACACAAGTGTATGTGTTTCTAATGACTAGAGCAGGCAGAGGGTCCTTGGTGGTGTGCAGGGCTGCTTCTTGCAGCTACAAGCACAGCAGCAAACTCCACAGCACTGGAACAGGCTGCCCAGGAGAGCTGTGGATGGATGCCCCATCCCTGGAGGGGTTCAAGGCCAGGCTGGATGGGACTCTGAGCAGCCTGGTCTGCTGGAAGGGATCCCTGCCCACAGCACTGGGGTTGGGACTTGTCACTGTGATATTTTATGAAAAACCCCTTAGCCAGGTTTTCTTCTCCTGGCAAGATGAGAAGCCTCAGCTTCTCCATGTTTTGCTCCTTTGGAATGTGATTTGGAGAATTTTTTTACCCATCATGTGAATTGTTTTAACTTAATGACGAATCCCAGTCCAGCTCTGTTGGGACTCTGGTCAGTCAGGAGTTTTTATTATTCATTCTTGTCTAGCCTTCTGATGTCTCCTTTCTCTTTCTATAGTATAGTTTTAGTGTATAATTTTCTGTTAATATAATGCAATGTAATGTCATATCATATCATATCATATATCATATCATATCATCCTTCTGAGAAGGAGTCAATTCTCATCTCTCATCATTCTCTGACTTGGAGTCAATTCTCATCTCTCACCTCATCCTGGGGACCCCCACAACACTGCAATAATTGGTGACCACAGGAACTGGGTTCAAAGTCCCTTCCAACCCAAGCCATTCTAAGATTCTAAATATGATGAGAAGCCAGGCAGGTGCCTGGAGACCCTGGCAGGCCTGCTGAGCAGCTGCAGGCAGGGGGTGGCACTCACATGTCCACATGCTCGGCAGTGGTGCCTCCTCCTCGTCAGCGCGTTGAAGGGCTCCTTGCACTTCATGCACATGGTGACCTCGTTGTCCCGGATCCACCTCGGCGCCCTCTTCCCCAGCTCAGCATTCTAAAGGAGGGCCAGGAGGAAGATAAAAGAATTTTAAAAGCCTGGTAAAAAATTGCACAGTACTTGAAATAGGGGAAATAGTTATTCTTATCTGTAGCAGGGCCAGAGCCTGTAAGACTTCCTTGGTGGTCAGAAGCCTAAGATAGGAAATGCCAAGTCATGGTGACTGGACTGGAAGCCCCTCTCTTCTGCCTTTGGACCCCTTGTTTATCTCTCTGTAAGACTACAGGTCACTTTCCTTTAACCCTTGCTACTGGACAATTTCCAAAACCCCCATACCCCATATAAAGAGCTACTTTTACCCAGTTTGGCAGAACAGCTCTCTCTGAGAACCTTCACAGAAGATTCAATAAAGACCTCGCTGTGGAACCTCACACAGCCTTCTCCTCTCTCTCCCTGCTTCTGCCTGCTTAGGCACCTAGCAAGCTGAAGGGCTGAAATCACAATGAGCTGATAATCACTAAAGAGCTGATATCACTTAAGCTTGCTACGATTGCCTGTGGCTAAGAACAGGAGCTCAGACAGCTGTGCCAAGCAGGTCAGAGCTATCCAGATCCCGTTGTTACTCATCCTCTGGAAAGGAAATTACAAAACATAGCTCAAGATGCTTTTTGAAATCTATAAAAGAAATAACAAAGAACTCAGTCAAAAATCGTGATGCATCACTGAAAGGGTGCTCTGTTATGTGTTTCAAGAAAGAAAGAGGCTTGTTTACAAGATTTGGCATTTTGAAGAAAAATAATTACCAACAAGATGACTGCTTTGTGATTGCTCTGCTTTAAGAAAGATGAGCTTGAAAACAAAGTTTCTGCCAGACTTTTTCCACTTATTGAAGAACACAATGGGTATTAAGAGGGTTACAAAGGAATAAGAGCAGCTTACAGAGACTTCAACAGGCATGTCTTCATATTCTTTAGCAATAGCATTTCTGAAAGTTTCATTCCTCTGCTGAAAAGCTTCAATAGTACTCTGAAGTGCCTAAGGAAACAGTGGAGAAATTCCTCAGACATGGTAAAATTTAAAACAGACTCCTCATTCTGACCAGTTATTGATCAGCAGAGAGGAGGTAGAGACAGAAAACATGAATATTACTTTTCTGATTGCTTCAGTGACAAAATGTTTAGAAAATAAAGAATGTAAATGAATTTACCTTTATCCATTCTTCTTTATCCTGTTCAGAACTAAAAGAAATATTTGACACATTAGTTTGAGACTAGTTTAGGAAAAATTCTCCCACTATCAACAACTTCTTGCAAAAGCCAAGTAACTCTTCAGTAATTCTCAATTTAAATAATACTAATTGTTAACTGTCCAACTTAAAAATAATCAAACCAAAAAAACCTCAAAAAAACCAAACCAGAAGACAAAAGTTAGAAACACGAGAATTAACACTTCAGTGTATCTGCCTCTCCAAGAGTTACCTCCTCCTTGGATAATGTTTGGGAAAAAACCCTGCTGCACCGTGTAATGCCAGTCATACAAAAATTAATTTTGCTATTGATTGCTCTGAAGGATGCAAAAGAGAAACTTTACAACATCCCAATTAAAACAGCTCCCCACCTGTTGTTTTGCAGTATTACCAGCACTTTTAAACTGGCAGAATCCTAAACTACTGTTTGCCCTTCCCTCCTACCATCTGCACATGAGGAAAATGAAACTTGTCCAAGCAGCCAAGATCATTCTTCCTACCTGCTTACAGTAAAAACGAAAAGCTGAGCTATTAAGCATAGTACCTGACCAGCAGCCTTCCAAAGAAATAATCTACCAGCTGTTTAAAGACAGTAATTGAAAATGTACTCTAATAAGAGTGTGAAAAATAAATATAATCCTCCTACTAAATATGCCAAGAATAAATTAAAAATTATTACAGTGTTAATACAAGTTCATTAATTGAGGACATTAAAGCATAGGGTACAAACACTACTCTAGATTTTTCTAGAGTAAAGATTTTTCTAATATAATTGAATAAGAGCTTCATGGCACTTATTCCTTCACAGTTTTGTACAGATTTAATGTATTCTAACAATGATGACAAAACAAAAGATAAAAATCTGTGCTTCCCTCACCTAAAATAAACTAACGCAATAAACTTTGTCCTATAGGTAATGTAGGAAAGCTAACAAAATAAATTTACTTTGCTGTATCAATTTTCTTCCAATGAAAACATGCTTCAGAAATGATATAGCAAGATGACACCTTTTGCCATTGAAATAGGTGCTATAACTATGGCATATATATTATTATAACTATGTATTATAGCCAAAAAACCATCCTAGAAATCTTGCAGATCTTAGTGGAAAGGGTTTTTTTCTGTCATGTTTTTAAGTATATATTTAATTTGAAATTGAATGAAAATGTAAGTAAATACCCATATGCTGTTATGTTTGCACATTCTCTGCTGTAACTCTCATTAAATATTACAGGTTTTCCATAAAGGAAAGTAGTTTGTAAGTTCATTGGCTAGCAAGTTATATTTTGTCCCCAAATACATGGTGCAACACAGAACTATACCCACCATGGACATTTTCCTGCTTATTTAATCCTTGACTCTCTGCAATGAAACCCTGACTGCTAAGAATAGGATTTTTAAGCAGGAGAGAAGTAGCATCTCACTCTATTTCAGTCTAGACAGGGGCAATTTAGCCTAGGCAGTGCAAAAATGTGAGGGGAAGGTAACTCAGCAAAAGGAGGATACAAGCACTAATAAATTGGAGAGCAGAAAAAGTGCCAGGCAGAAGAGTGCACCTGAAGGAAAAGGACCCAAGAACTACGAGGAGAGCTTGCCTTCCAGGAGGAGGTTGATACTTGGGACTCGAAGAAAACAAGTAGATGGGAAATGGGGCGGAGGAACAGAGGAAAGCAGATGCTCAACCACTGCTGCAGAAAACTGTTCTATGGAGGTAAACCCACTGGGAGGGAGAGCTCTGTTTGCTGGACCTGCCCTGAGGTGAACAGACTCGTTGGTACCAAGGCAGCTGAGATCCCAGAGGCACCAGTGATTGTCACACCCAGTGTCCTAAACCACCTCAGTCAGACAGGCTGCCTTGGCACTGCTCTCAAATTCCCAGCCAGCCCATTCACAGCTACCCTGGGCATTTCTGCAAAGTTAGCCAATGTGCTATGCATCCTAGGTGCATCTTCTGCTCAGGAGATCCTTGGACTGACAGTTCATGATTTTTGGCAGCCTAGGCTATTTCCAAAACACCAATATTAAAATGAAATCCGCTGCCTCGTTCTTCAAATCTATTAATCCACTCTTCTGTGTGTATATATTTGATCTCAAGGAACTGGCTAAAAACACTGCTTACCTGGCCTGCAACTCCAGTGTCCTCTCTTTTCCAGACACTTGGAAAGTGTGTGGATATTCTTCATTATGGGTTTCTATAATCTTCATGCCATCTATGCCAACTCTGGTTCGAACCGAGAACTTGGATCCTACCAGGCTGAATTTGGGGACGCAGTAGAGCAACATATTGTTAAACTGGGGGGAAAAATAAACACGTGGTTTTGCACTAAGAAAAACACAGATAAAACCACAGTTTGTCCACTGAGAACTGGACAATATCACAAAGCTAGACTTGGTGGGTGAGAAAGCATGTTCTTTCCTGATCAGCTGACACATGAGAAGACCAAAGCTCTAATGCAAGACAACTTCTCTTTCTTATTTCTTTAGGAATAGGATTCAAGGACAGCTTCAGTGAACGTAAGAATAATTGTTCTGCATATGCAGCAGTCTTCATAGTCTTTATTATCAAACTATACTCAGACCAGATATTCTAGGTCAACGTAAAGCTTTTCTAACCAAATCTGTTCTCATGTCCCAATTCTGCAAAACCTACTGTAGAATAAGGACTGTAAACTGTAGAATAAGGATTTTACCCTTCAGTGTATACATTTATATTTATCCCGTACCAAAATAATTTTGTTTTGTACAAGTTGTAACTAATGTTATTTGAAGACATTATTTGTCATTTCTCCAAGACAAAAGAACATTTCTTAAAGTTTTAATTCCCTGAAACCCTCCATATCACAGGGGAAAAAAGTAGTACAGAGAGCAGGACAA
The DNA here is from genome assembly GCA_024362935.1 of Setophaga petechia. NCBI lineage: Eukaryota > Metazoa > Chordata > Aves > Passeriformes > Parulidae > Setophaga > Setophaga petechia. The sequence goes on from JANCRA010000025.1 coordinate 6,833,536, forward strand.
AGATATATTCCTTTACTAAAGTAGAGCTTTAAATAATGTTAAAATGTCTAAAGCCACAGCCTAGAAGCACAGCTATTAAATCAGATATAAAGTATTTCATTTTCTCACTTTTTTCCCTCTCTCATTTTTCTCAAAATTAATTATTGAAAAGAAAAATTCACTTCAGTTGAAAACTCACTTCAGTTTAATCCTATTTCATAGAAATCCTGACTAGACTATTGGCTAGTCCATATCACAGACACAGCACATTTGAGCTTGTCACCTCTCATATGAAGGGAACATCATTTAAGCCAGCTGTCTGGCCCCAGCTGAAGTATTTCTATTCTATGATTTCTCCTTTTGTTTGAAGCACAGATAAGGAGGAGCTGTGCCTCAATATCCTGTCACTACCCTTTTTTAACCAGAAGAGGGACCATGCCAGAGACCCCTGAGCAAAAATAGAGCAGCAATTTTCAATTTATGGTAAGCAACAAACTCCACCAAACCTCTTCCAAGGGAGCTGTGAGGGAGCCTGGCTGTGCTCTTCAAACTCCAGCTGAGAGGATGACCTGCCATGATAAAAAGCTGCCACAGAACCATGAGACTTACTTACTGGGACCTCAACACCCACTCCATCAGGGCAAAGACCCTAAGCTTTTACATTTCAGTTTAAAGAGGGTTTCAAAGCTCTCAGCAGCAGCAGCAGCCACCACACTCACCAGGAAAAGGTAGCGCTCTTGGGCAGACGTGTTGCGAGCAGCCAGTTTAAGGATCTGCCCTTCTTTGATCAGCTCATTTGAAGGGTTCACGATGTCTTCCTCTTCTCCCAGCATCTCATAGATCTCCAGCAACTTCTTTAGATTCTCCTTTATAGTGAAAATACAGTTATAAAAGTTATTAATTGAAAGCACAGGTCTTGATGAAGTTTATATTAAATTATGGGAGCTGGCATAAATCTGGAGACTGTTAAGCTTTGGAAAACATATTTATACCCAGCATGTGTGGTCTGACTGATTAATTTAGTTGATAAAGCTAGAAGTACTTTTAGAAATGTTATATCCTTGGTAATTTTTAAAATGCAGCTGTTTATGCAGTCTGCATTATTTCTTGCCCAAAACATCTCACATTTCAATTAAGATCCTATCATCCCAGCCCAGTCAGGCAGAGAAGCAGTAACTGCTCTTTACAAACATTGTCCTGCACTCACAGGAGCAGATGAAACATGGTTAAGAGTTCAGTGCAGTATCAGGGATTTGAGCCAGGAGAAGAACCAAGTATGTCCCATTTTCCAGGTAAGAGAATTTGTTGCAATGACAGATTTTGTCTGTCATTTCCAGGAGCTGTATAATTACATTAAGTAGGAACAATCACTTTGACCCAAGAAACAATTCTTGCCATTTTAGGGAAGATTTGCAATTCACTCTCCTAGCTTGACTAAATATTGAAATATAATACACTGAAAAGTGATCAGGAAAACAAGGATCATTTACCATCTTTCGTATTGCACTATTTGAGTGACTTGCTGCAGTGGATATAATTTCCAAGGATTCTAGAGAGAGGAAAAAGAAAATAAGTAAAACCAAAAAGCTACACTTTTACTTATTTATGTACTACACAGGGGGGAAAAGGGGGGGGGGGGGGGCGGGCACTGTGGTAATTCTACAAAAATGTTTGTTGTTTTTATCTAAATTACAAAGTACAACAGATTTCTTCAGTTAGCAATAAAAAGAAAACAAGGTAAAGTGGAAGGAATAAAAAAGTCAGGTACAAAATAGAATCAATAATATGGAAAAGAAGAAGAGAATTATTGCAATTTACTGTAGCACTTCAGTACTTAAAATCACATTTTTCTGTGACAAGAACAGTTATGGTTCTCTCCCTCCTTTTCTCAAAGTAGTTCAGAAAGTCAAACAATATTTATCAGTTGAAACAGCTCATCTTATAATTGTTTACTGTAATGGTACTAAAAATGAAATATTTAAAAGAATTATCTGGCAAGTGAATTTGAACACTCCATGCAAATACTTTGAACTGTTCTCATGTAAATACAGAGAGGAAGAAATTTAAAAGTGGGCTGTGCTTTTTCCCTGCAGATGCTTAAAAATACAATGAGCCTAACTTCACTTTTTTACAAATAGCATTCAAACATTCCAAATGTGCATAAAGCAAACCAAAATGCCAACAAAAATAAATTAAAAAGCCACCACAAGCCCTGATCATCTGCAAAGCAACCAAATCAAAACCTGTGCGCTATTCCAAAACCAAAGTAAAACTTCTGTGCTCCAGGAGAATACTAAAGGTTTTATGGCTTTAAAATTAACTTAAATTCAAACAGATTTTTTTATCAAGGAATGCTACGATTCCACTGAAGAAATTCTATCATTCTTTTCATGGGTAATTCTTCACTTGCTCTTTCCTGAAAATATCTTTAATTTACAGTATCCTCTTACTAATATCTTATTATAGCTCCTTTAATGGCCTGAAGATATTTACTTTCAGCATCTTTCCAGTCTAGGGAATCCTGAGGCAATTTCCTTAGGTAGTCCTTTAGAAGCATCTCGTAGCGTGGAATGCGTTGGACTGGTTCTAGCATGTGATGTTGCAATGTCAAATTTCCACACACTTTTTCCTTCTAAAAAATTGTAAACATATTTCAATGAAGCAGGCAGAAATGTCATTACAATACCATAAAATAAAAGTAATGGTTGATGAAACATAAACAATGTATTTTGAGACATGCATGATAGATCTTCTGAAAGAATACAGAACTATTTTACCAAACCAGATAATCAGAAAATCTTCACAAAAAATAATTGCAAAAACTTTTCTAAGTATTTGAAAGTCTTACCAAAAAAATCTTTTAAACTCCAGAGTATTTTAAAATAGGTTTGTAATAGCACACAAGAGAAATACTTCTAAATTAATAAGAACAGTTCATGACCACATATATAAACAATCACTCTAATGGGCTACCAAGGTATGTTTTACCTATCTGAGGAGGGAATGCTTTCTTTGAGTTTCATTTATAATGTCAACTCCCTCAGCAGTGTCCCTCCCTCATATCTTAAGATGTATATTCCTTTCCGTAATCTTAGATGCAATTAGATTATAAAAACAAAAATTACATTTAAACCTACATTGTTTTCTTCCCTGCCTTACAACCAAAAGACTCTACAGATGAGTAAAATTTAAGTAGAAATATTCCATTCTATTCCTAAGTGCTCAGACTGCAGCAGGACACACACCTGCCAATTCCCAGAGACACCCCCAGGGAGCACCAGAGGGTGTGAAATGAGCCTTTGGGACAGACTGGCATCCCTGGGCTCTTCAGGGGCCTGTGCCAGCGTTACTGTGAGCAAACACAGCATTATTGCATGCAGTGCAGGGATCTAGGGATGCACTGCCTTTTCACTTCAACCGAAAATGGTATTTACTTTGGTATTTACAAAAAAATGCACTATTTTTATAATCTTCAGATATTTCAACCTTTACAATTTGCTCCTCTATTTTGCAGGAGAAAAATCTGGATTTTTTGTGGGTGGGTTGTGCACATACGCAGGAAGGAGTAGGGAAAAACACAGTGTGAAGTGGATAAAAACAGCTACCTTAATTCTAAGGGATTTGGTATTTAATTTCCTCTTTTCTCCTTTTCATCCACAAACATGTATTTTTATTTATTACTTGAGGATCTCCATTATTTTCCCCATTACCTGAATGTCTTGGATAATGAATTTGAACTGAGGTGACCGTTCAGTCCACGTTTTCACCAGTTCCATCGCGTTGTCGAAATTCTTCACGTACTCGCCGTACATCTTGAGGAAAGGAGCCAACTTCTGCAGAATATCTCCAATCCTAGGGGTGGTGGTCCTGCAAAGTAAGAGGGTGGAATCTCAGAGCAAAATGGAAAGAAAAAAAGTCACTCAAGGTTATAAAAGTTTTCAAGTGTTTAACAGAGAATCCTTCTGTTTGGGATCGCCTCATATGGAGTTCCAACATAAGCATTAAATCTGAATTCACAAGGAAAAAGTGTTTGTATCCCCTTTTGATGATGTATAAGCACCACAGGTCATGTGGAGGACTCAAATAAGAAAATCTAGAAAGAGTGTTTGTATCCCCTTTGATGATGTATAAACACCACAGATCACGTAGAGGACTAAAATAAGAAAATCTAGAAAGAATGTTTGTATCCCCCTTTGATGATGTATGAGCACCACAGGTCATGTAGAGGACTAAAATAAATAAAGCTAGAAATTGAAGACATGAAAGATTTTATTTACAAAACATGGCCTAATTTATTTTATCTGCAGTTCCTTAAAATTACATTATCTTCTTTTGACCATAATTTAATCCTTGAAATATCTAACCTGTGGCTTGGTTGGAGGGCTAACCCATTCTGTACAGCTTCCACTCTGTGCCTTGCATAAACATTTGTATTAACATCTTAATTAAATTAATTTAATTAAATTATTTAATTAATTATTTAAGGAAACACATGAAGGAAAGATAATCCCTTGGATTCCAGTCTTTCATGAGAACTTTCCCACGTTTTTCCCAACTCCTGATGGTGTCTTCAGATAAAACAGAATAGTAAAGTAGCAGATGGAGAGGGTGAGAGAACCTGCACTCCCAGGGCACACAAAAATGTGGAGCAGCACAGAGGCCCCTCCAAGAACTACAATAGTAAGCACATTTCACGTCTCATTTTCAGGGACAGACTCAGAAACTCAGTATGTCAGTATGGATTTCTAAAAGTCTGAAATCAATGTTCTCACAGCAGTCTAAAGTGAAAAATTCTACAGCCCACTCCAGCACTTCTCTGAGAGAACAGCTGTGCAGAACAGAAAAATTATACTTGAACAGTGAATATTGCAGGACTGTCAAAAACTGGTCCAGCTGCAGCTGCCTCTGCAGGGCAGAGAGTTCCTGTGTAACACCTGGCAGAGGGCTGGGTGCTGCTGGGGCTGGCAAGGAGGGGACAAGACAGGGTGGGAAGTTGGTCTCTGAAATCCTGCAGGGCTCTTATGTTATTCCCAAGTACCTGCTGCTGGTCATCCTTGGGTCCAGAAGGCTCAGGGTATTGTATTTAATTATCTTGTTTGATAGTCTAGTGGAAGGCCTCCCTGCCCATGGAAGGGGAGTTGGAATTAGATGATCTTTAAGTCTGTTCCAAGACAAACCATTTGATGATTCTATGGCATGGGATCACTGCTGTGCTCTGTTACACACTTTTCATGAGAAATATATTGCAACAATGTTGGTTCTGGTGTTTTCAAGCCATATGTTATGAGATTTTCAGCTCCAGCTGTTGCTCAACTCATTCAAAATGCTGCTACCAGACAATTTCACTTTCACTTGGTAAGTTTAGATTCACACTGGCTTTTCTTCCAAAAAAGAATTTGCATTTGATCTGCTTTACATATTTTTACATATTTTTACTCTAAGTTTTCAATTTAAACCACAACTCAAGAAATTTTTATCCAGCTTTTTTTGCTAGAAGATAAAGAATAATAGAAGCACATAAAGCTACCCATAGAACATACTTAATTTCTTGTGTCTAATGAGAGGAACTTCTGAGAAGACTGCATCTGGCAGAAGCTATTGTGCCAGACAATTTCAGACACCAGTGATGGGGACAGAAAATTAACCCAGATTTTACTTTCAGCAATGATCAGAGAAAGGTGTCTTCAACTGCACCCTTTTTTCTAACTGCTCCCAAAAACAGTGTTTCAAGGACATTTAAACAGGCTGTCTCAGGTGCAGCACAAAGGTTGTTTTCACCCAATTTGGAAAAGATAACATCCTTGTGATGCAATTTATTAGCTCTGCACCAAGAGTCAAAGCTTATCTGCAAAAGCACTTTTCAACCTTTGAAGCCATATAATTATCCACACAATAGTCATGAGCAGTTTAGCATTTTGCAGATATGTAAAGTAAGGCAACCCATATTCTGTGCTCCATAAAGTGTCTAGAGCAGAATTTTAAGCTTACACTGTGAATCTCATTTCAAATTACACAGGGCTGCCATAATGTGGTGTGAGCTGTTTTTTAAATACCTAAACTCCACTTCTCATGAACATGCACTCTAGTGTAATCCAGGTATTCCTATTTCCTATCAGATTCTTTCAACTCTGTTAGAAGAAATGGGTAGTTTTTACTTACTCAAGTCATTCTGCAGGGAACTTCTTATATTTCACAATGCTTACATTTTGTTAATTCCTTGCATTATCGACTACACAGAGGTACCATGTGTTTGTGCATGTGAAGTACTCTATTTTAAGGAATCATCATTTAAAGGGGAATCATCTCACAGAGTCTGAAGATGTACAGCTGCTGTCTAAAGCACCATTGTATGGTCTAAGATTTTCATATATATCACAAAAAAAGCTTTTTCTCCCCTCATTTTTGGTGTGTTTTTTAACAATAAAGGAGCTGTATGACAGTGTAGCTGGAAATTATGTATGGACAAACACTTGAATTCCTCATAATAAATTCTAGATAACATAGAATTTAGAAGTCAAACAAGTGCTGAGGTGAAATGACTGGATGAAACTGTATTTACCATTTCTTTTTAAATTAGGTTACCCTTTTTCCCAAAGAAGGTAGAGAAGGAGCAATGGTTTGAGACCTTTTCTTTTTTTTTTAATTACATAGAAGAGACCAAAAATGTATGGTTATGTTTTAATATGTCCAGAATCACACACACACACCAAGGCAGGATAAAGATACATCTGTACATGGGTATTACACAGTATATTTACACCTGTTCTATCCTTGCTGGCTCCAAATAGAGGTCAAGGAAAGCTGAGGTGAAAATTGCCCTGAAATATATCTGGCATGGATTTTAATTTCAAACAGAAAACTAAAGCATAGAAGAAGATGATTCTGTCCCACATTATTACAAAAGGCAGTAAAAACAGAGGTTACTTCAGCATTATCATAAACCACACAGATGTTATTTACCTCAACTTTGTACAATAAATTCACCAGGTAGCACATAATTTGAGTCTGAACCCCTAATTTAGCAGTATCATGAGCAATCTCACTGCCTTCAGTGTGGTACTCATGATCCATGTCCTTTATTTTGAGCAAATGATGCCAGTCCTCTGCTGAGTCAGATCCTGAGGAAGAGTGGAAGAGCAGATGTTCTCTTACTCACAGTGGTTCCTGGGCCTGGAGAGCTAATTTGAAGATACTTTCCCTACCTCAGCCCTGCAAGAGAGTTTCTACAGACACAGTTTCAGAAGTGTATTAACCAGTGAATTGTCTCTTACCATTCTTGCATTCTTTTTTCAAGTTCCGGAAGTAAGAATTTACTGTGGAAGGCATTTATTGATGAAATGTTGGAAAATATTTTATTTATCACTTCAGGTGGAAATGAACCTCTGTTGGCTTCCTCAAGGAGTCTGGAATAGAATACCTGCAATACAGAAAAAGAGCCACAAACCTATCAGCCTATTATATTTAACCAATGGAAGACCACCTACCCACCTGTCCTGCTCCAGCTGAGGCAAGATTAACATTTCAATAATACAGATGGGTAGTGATGAATTCATTCATTGCCTTTCCCTCTCTGGAAGTGAAAAGCTTCTCCTCCCCTTACACCCCCTTTGTTCTCATAGGCCAGGAGAGCACTGCAGGCAGGGCTGACACAAGGAGAGCCAAGCTGCAGCAGTGCCATCTGGGAGCAGCTCCAGACATTTCATCCTGTCTGCTTTAACAGCTACATCATCTCAGCTTTCCCAGTCTTCCAGCAGTATTTTCCACTCTTCTGTTCTTTGCCATGAGCATGATGTCTGATCACCATTAGCCCCACCAATTCCCTTGAATGCTGTATCTCCTTATCCTTTTGAAATCAAAGCAGTTGGCAGACTATGAGTGGTCCCCACGTATCATTTAAATTACAGAAGAGACCCAGTTCTGAGTGGACTGTAGTCTCTTTTAAAAATAAATTATTTTTTTTCTCCTTCAGTGGGCTCAACCTGACTAGGTGCAGCTACAAAATGTGCTTTTGTTAATATGCACATCACAAAAAACCCCCATGCTTTTGGAGAGCTATTGTCCCTCTGCCACCCCCTCCCATGCTTGAACAGTTTGTATACCCCTAGAAAAGGCTTCAAAAGTCTGGGTAAGGACTTGCAAAAGAAGAAAAGAGTCTGAAGACAGGAACTTTGATCATCCCAACTGAGACAGCTGAAGTGTCTTAAAAGGAAAAATGCCATTTTTCTGCCACATACACTCTAAAATATGCCCAGTTTGCTGCATTGCCAACAGGACAGTTAGTTACTTTGAAGACCATAAAGATTGCACAACTTTTTAACCAAGTCCAGAAATATAACAGTCCCTTCCTAGTCTCCTGTTTTCCTCTCATTAGCAGCAGTTGAGCAGCTCTGTTTGAAACTAATTTTTCAGAATTTTCTCCAGTTAATATTTGAAAAACAGACATAGCAGTAATGCACTTAAAAAACCATCAAGGAAAATAATTGTACATTACCCATAAGAAAAATCTGTGCATGAAGTAAACATATTTTTTTATTTTTAAAGTTCTCTAAATAATTTTTTTTCCCTGCAATAATCTGGCTTTTAAAAGTTACCATACATCCATCACAATGTGGGTCTGCTGTGTAAATCTACTTTCTTGGGGACAATTACTTACATCCCCTGTAAGCAGCCTGAACAATTATTGTCTCAGTTGAGACTGCTTACTTTTCATCAACTGTTTGTACAAAACTTCTGCACTGAATCTGAGAAATTTAAACTGTAGAGTCTGAGAAAAATATCCTGTAGTAAGGCAATGCAAAGCTAGAGGCATGCAATAAAGTGTATATGTGTTATGTGGAAAGCAAACAAGACTTAGGAAGGAAAATTCTCAAGTACAGACTTTTACGTTTAAGAAATATCAGCTAGATTGTACAAAGCATGAGAATCCAACCCTTTCCTTGCAGGAACAGTAATTTCTGTTTCTAAATTTGTCATGGGAAAACAGAGGATATTCTTTTTGGAATGGGTAATTTCCAGGTTCTTTGGAACTAAAGAAAAATTCTGATTGGGTAGTGAAATTAGAAGGATTTTGTAATTTTCTAATGAGTGGGTGATTGCAACATTCACTCCATTTCACTGGAAGCCAAAACATGGTTATCCATCTTCCTTGTTGGTTACCAGCTTGATTGCTTAAAGTGACATCCCCACACACAGAACATATTGCATTAATAGCCATAAAATTCTAATACTTATTAAAAATATAGCATTCTTAAAATAGAAACAAAGGCAAAACCTTGAGGCAACAGAAAATGACTGGAAAATAAGCAAATTGTGAAAAACATGCCACATCTCATGCAATTTATACTCCCATTTTACCTAGCCATTAGAGTGAATTCAAGGCAACACAATAAAAGCAAATTGAGAAAAATGTACCCCATCTAGGAGGTCCAGTCGGCTGACATAGGCCTTTTCTGTTTGCAGAAGTTCATTGGCAATTTTGTGACGTTTCTGTTCATCTGTCTCCTGGAGGAAAATAAGAGCAACTCTTAGGATACTGAAGAAAACATAATTTAATCATAATAAAAAATTTTTAAAATACTTACGGCTACCTCATAGTCCAAAAACTGAAATACAAGTTTAACATTTAGTAATAAACGCCAACTTTGAAAAATACATAATTTCCCACAGTTTAATGAACACATATAAAAGGCAGAGAATGTTAAAAATCAGTCAAATTGTGAAGCAAAATTCAAAGCCTAGAAGATGTAGTATTTTCCACTTTGTGTAGGGATCTTTGCCAAAGCACCAACTCCCTACTCGACAGATCAGCTCACATCCTGGTAACTGAGTACCACTGACTTTCAGAGCTGGAGGAGCTGATTTACAGAGTGAGAGGGAACAGATGGGAGCATCAGTGCCCACCCCCGCCCCATTTCAGAACTTATTTGAACTGTACATTCTTTGCACAGCAAAATTATTGAAAAATGTGGTACAAAATGTTTTATGTTCACCAATACATTCATTGCTGAATAATTGTTGACTGCAATTAGAGGACTCTCTTCATTAAGTCTTTATAGAAGTAATTTTTGCATTTTAAGGGACATTTTCATTTTAAAATCTTTTATTCTGCAAAATATATTTCTAATTCTTCTGCTGAACAGAAACTTAAAACATTCCCTCAATTTTCAATATTAAAATAAATATCTTAGAATATGTAATTTTAAACTGCTGGGCAAAATTACTCCACAACAAACAATGAAAGGACAGCCTTCTACAATGTCAAAACATTAGGGAAATGCCTCAGGCTTGCAAGTGTCAGGCTCAACAAACTGACACTTCCATTACAAGGTTCTTTCTCCAGATCTAGTGATAGTCTGTCTGTTCACATCTAACGACATCAGAGTCTTCCTGAAATAAATGGCAGTACTATCACACTGCTTATGGGAAACTGGTAACTGCTAGACAAACCATAAAAATTCTTCATTAAAAAAAAACAAAGAGGAGAGCTTGAGTGGTTTCTGATTTCAAGCTGCACACTGTTTCCCACAAGACTATGATAAACATTTGCAAGTGCCTTTACAAAAATTGTGTGAAGACTACTGAATATTAAAGTACAGTCTTATATTTAAAGCAGTCCAGTGCATTTTTCCCCCATTTTGGTATTCAATAAGTACTTCAAATTCCAACATATTCCAGTTCTAATCTGCAGTGTTCACAGCTGCACTGCTACCTGGCAAACCTCCTCCCTAAAAACAGGCTTTCAATAGTGACTTCAAAGCTGTTCATTAAATCTGTTTAAATCAGCATAGCAACCACAGTAACCTGCAGAATGGTGTTTTAAGTGCTGTCAAGAGACATTGCAGGGAGCTGGAGGATTAGCTATTACAGCTACAGCTTGCAGCTTGGTGCAGCCATTTACTAAAGATCTTGCATGTGGACTTGAGGCACAAAACCATGGAGGTTACTGGTTCCTCAGTAATTTTATTTTATTTTTCCTCACCCCAGAACCCCACTTTCTCCCTGAAGAGAACATTAATAAATATGAAAATGAAATAATGTACATTACACAGGTACATTATTTCATCCCTGGAGCAAAATATCAGCAGTGCTATAGAAGCAATCCATAGTTTTTAGAGGATTACTTGAACTGATTAAGAGAGGGAAAATCATGCATAACAAACTCAAAAAAAAAAATCACATAAAACGAGCTGAGCCCAGATTTCCAATCCTCTCAGTATCAACCTTAGACATCATCTTAATTCTTGAACCTACACCTCCTTTCTACATCAATTGCACAACCTGACAGAGGGATCTTCTGTGTGGGGGGAAGATGCACATCACAGATGAGTTATATTTTAATCACTGTGGCGTGTTCCTACTCCAGCATAAGAGCACACACCTACAGGGTCAGATCAGTGCAAAATAGCAGAAAATTCTACTACTGCTTTTCTTTCATCATGTCCTCAGTGGGGAAGCAGAGGGTGCTTTGGGGGAACTTCAAGGAACGATTATTTCAAGGAACATTTTAAACTTCTGTGACAATCCATAACACGTGGCAACTCAACATGTAAAACCAAGCAGAAATGTCCAGTGTGCTATATAGAGAACATTTACATTACACAGGTACATTATTTCATCCCTGGAGCAAAATATCAGCAGTGTGAGAGACCAAGAGTTGCATCAGCAGGGACTGCAAACCTGAATCTCTACTCCAATGCTTACAGTAAATTTGTCAGCAGGATCTAGTTCTTTATTAAAAAGTTGCTCATCCTGAGAACAATTATATTACTACGCATGCTTAAGAAATTAAAATCAGTGATTTTGAACTCTGAAAGTAAGAAGAGGTGTGAAAAATGCTGGTGAAAGTATGAAGTTTCTTATTATCCAAACCAAACAGGAGCCATCTCCTGTCAAGAAAACTGTACCTGCCAACATGACAGTGATGTATATGATTCACTCTTACTCAGGCATAGCCCTTGCCCCAAGGGATTTGAAGGAATATATTAAACAACACAGACAGGGTGAGAGAAGTAGAGTATGAACAAATAAAATTTAAATTAGACTGGGCTTGTTTCTTGCACAGCAACCAAGAAAGTAGGAAAATTTTGGTATCCCTAAAGTAGTGACTGTTCACAAGAAGATTTATGCATTTATATTGGTTGCTGAAGATACACAGCTTTGTTCCCTGTACTATTCCTAAAGACCAAAAACTGTAGAATCAAGAACCTGGTAGAACCTCTCAAGTCTTCCAACAGCAAAACATTTCTTGGCAGAGAATTTACTTTGCAAAACCAAAAATTTTACCCTGGTTAAACTGAAACATCACCTACGTTTAGAAATCCAGTATCTACACCAGGTTTCTGCACCTGAAACATCAGAGCCCCCAATACTATCATTAAAAGAAGATAAGGACTTGATTAAAAGATGTTCATGGATTCAGTTCTCCCCATCTGTGGCATGCAGGCAGTCCATATCCCTGTTTCCTACCAGTCTCACAGCAAACACTGACACATTTGTCCTCTTGTCCTCAGTTAGCTGCAGCAGCAGATTCCCCACAAGATGCTGTTCAGGAAGTTAATTGATTGAGATGTTCTCGTGCTATTCAGCCTCCGCAGTTTACACAAACCAGTTTTTATGACAGAAGGTGTTTCTGCTGCAAGGCAGGAAAGTTTCAACTTTTAATTGTCTTTTTGCTTGTTATCATTGTGTTTCATTACATTAAAACTAATTCAGTAAATAAGAGAAATGAAGGATACTCTACTCTGGCTGTTTGGGGAAATTGTTTCAGATCAAATATATATGCCAAATATAATGTTTTGCTCATCTTTTTCCAGAACCTGCAATAATCTGTCTTTAGTCAGATCTACACTGACTGGGGGGAGAGGGAGGGGAATAATTGTAAGAGCAACATTATTTCAAAACAAGCCTTCTTTTCCAAGTCCAAAAAGTAATTTCTGCACTAGTTTTGCACCAGTCACAAATTTAATTCACCCCTTCCAGCTGTGGATTTAGGATTACTTCTACTGTACATGTACACATGTACAAAGAGAGAGAGCACCACTTTCTGCTCTTTCCTGAACTAAGAAATATGACATGCAAGAGAAGATACTTTGTATCAGCATCTAAATACATATATCAGACTCAAAGTTTGACGATGACTCACATGCATCTGCTCCTTTTGCTTTTATTCAACTGTACTTACATTTTTAATCAAAAGGGCAGGAGAGTGCTGTTATCCTGTGTGGAGCAACTTCAGCTGGACTGCATCCCAGTTTTAATATTCTATAATGACTAAGTAGGCATTTAGCAAAATCACAGATTGTCTAATGCTCTTACTTCTTACCGTGTGTGCTTGAACACAGAAACAGCTTAAAGCTCCACCAGAACTCTCCTGCTGCTCATCATCCTTCTCCTAGACCAGACAGCATGGCAGCAGCTATTTAGACCACCACAGGGCTGATTTCCATCTCCAGGTTGCATTAATCCAAACTAAATCAGTGTTTGATTCTGTGAAAGGTGGCAGACACACTTCTCAACCCCACCAGACTAAAGGGGAAGTCCTTGCTGCACAAGGTATCTCAGGAAGGGTTGCTGTGACCCAGCTCAGTTTTACAGATTCAGTTCTGCATCAGTGCAAGCTTAAAAGTCATCCTGCATGGGTATGTCTTGGTTTTGTACCCTTCAAGCACCAGTGAACAATATATACCAGTTACAGTCACATTACACCTCACAAGCTGACTCGCGTCAATATAAGACAGATCACATGTGCTGGTCCCAGCAGCTCCAAGACAGATTTTAATGAGATTGCTGCCATTAGCATTTGCCCAGTTCCTTCCTGAGCTTTAAAACAGAGCTGCTTCCCTTTTCAGCTTTTTTCTTGAAAATGCTCCCAGCACCTTACTGCGTGACTTGGATTCAAGCTTAACATCGTTGCTCGCTGAGAATTCAGCACTTTATAGGCACAGAGAGGGGAAACAGGCATTTCCCAGCTGGAGACAGAAACATTAAGACAGGTGTGGCAGGCCAAAAGTGCCTTGGACTGTACCCAGGCTTATGCTTAGGTGGGGATCATAACATTCATTACTGGAAAAAAAACATTATGGAAGAAAACAACCCCTAAAAAAAAGAAGAAAACCACACAACCCATCACTTTTTTATCATTACCCAGGATATTTCATCCACCTTTCCCAGTCACAGAATTTACCTCCAGCCATGTATGTATGTGACCCCCAGCTAACCAAACTCAAGGGTTGCAGTGAGCTGCTGCAGGTGGACACCTGACCAGCAGTGAGGAGCTTTTCCAGCATCAGCTGTTTGGCTCTGTGGTGAAGAGGAGAAGCTCCCCTTGCCAAACAGAGGATGGCTGGACCAGAACTGTTGATCACTTTCACTGCTTTGGTACAAGGAGGCAAACTCACAAGTAAACTTTCACAAGTGAAAAATATGCACGATTTTTCAGCAATCAATTTCCCAAGGCAGATTTCCTTCCACCCACTTACTTCACTTAAGCATTTAAAGTCTCCCTCACAAGGGAACTCAAATTCATCATGATAGAAGTTCTCCTTGCTATAAAGTCATGTATTTAGTATACCCTGAACATTGCATCCATCTGATCACTAGCAGACTGCCACTGCCCTTCCAGCTTTGACTTGAAAACCACATCCAAGTTAGGGATTCACACAACTCTTCTGCCTGAAGCTCTGTCATGACAGTTTACTGCACACAGCATTTTATTTCATATACACCACTAACATGTGTCCCTTGTAGGCTAGCACAGCTGAAGCATGGTGCTAAACAGGCACACATGTTTGTGTTTCACCTTTTTTTAAACCTCAGATAACTAATGGGGAAAGAGCCAAGGGGATGAGGAGAAGAGCAAAGGAGAGGAGAGTGTGGGAAAACGCAAGCAAGATTTTTTTCTCATCTTTTTTCAGAGGGAAAATAACCAAAATATTTTCCATTTCTGACCTGCTCCTAGAAGCAGGTCAGGTTTTGTAAATCAAAACCTAGAGAAAATACAAAAAGTAGCGATAGTGATATATCAGGAATGAAAGCACATCTCTCTTTACCTTTATTTCTACAGGTTGATCTTGTTTACTGCTTTCCTCAGCCGGCTCTTCCTTGACATCAGCACCAATTCCTAGAGTTTCGTCTTCGGGTGGGAGCAGCGTGTCACTGCTGGGAGTCCTGTGGCAGCTGTTGAGCATCTGCTCCTCACAGGCAGCCGCACCTGGCAGGGACTGTGTGTGAGCACTCTCTCCTTCCCCGTTGGTCAAGCCGCTGTCCGCGGCACCGTCCGGGAGCGGGGTGGACGCGGCCGAGCCGCGCTCCGGCGATCGCCGCTCCTCTTCCTCCTGCGCCGCCACGCCGTTGGCCGTGGGCAGCTGTGCAACCTGAGTTCTGTCAGTGTTACCGGTTCCCTGTGTCTGTAGTGAGTGCTGGGAGGGGAGTTTTGGCTGAGGTGATGGTGTGGATACATATCTTCCTTGAGATTTAGTGATGTGGAGAACGGAGGGGTCTTTCTTGAAGTCGCTAGGGTTCAGTGAGCTAAAAAGACCAAGCAAACAAAGCATTGATGAGAGGAGAGTTAAATATGGAGTTATAGAAAATCCTGGTGTGGGAAATAGGAGAGTTGCACCACATAATCAATTTCTGCCAAAAAGTCTTCTTTTTCCTGTTGATATTAGGAGGTTCTGAGACCTGAAATGAAATTAAACACTTACAAACAAGCTTCTCTTACCAGAAACCCAGACCTCTGCCCATTTTGAGCCATTGCATCCCTATGTGTCTTGAATCCCATGTGTATGGGAGATTTATACTGGATATTAGGAAAAAATTCTCCACTGAAAGGGTCATCAAGCATTGGAACATGTGATGGTGTTCACAGGGGTCTTAGGATGAGGGAAGAGATGAGAATGTTGACTCCATGTTTCAGAAGGCTTGATTTATTATTTTATGATATATGTTATATTAAAACTATACTAAAGAATAGAAGAAAGGATTTCATCAGAAGGCTGGCTAAGAATAGAAAAGCAAGAATGATAACAAAGGCTTGTGACTGACCAAGACAGTCCGGACAGCTGGACTGTGATTGGCCATTAATTAGAAACAACCACATGAGACCAATCCCAGACCCACCTGTTGCATTCCACAGCAGCAGATAATAATTGTTTACATTTTGTTCCTGAGGCCTCTCAGCTTCTCAGGAGGAAAAATCCTAAGGAAAGGATTTTTCAGAAAATATCATGGCTACAGGAACAGGGTGTCCAGGGGAGACTTTGAGCCACCATCCCTGGAGGTATTTAAAGATCTGAAGATGTGGCACTTGAAGATGTGATTTAGTGGCTTGGCAGTGCTGGGTTAACAGTTGGATTCAGTCATCTTTTGCAACCTAAATTTTTCTATTCTTAGCTCCAAGAAACAGAGCAGGAAACCAAGAAACTGACAGATGAAGCAACTTGCCCAAAGTGTCCCAGAAGGTTACTGGCAGAAATGGAGCAAGGCTTGTGGTTTCCCAAGTCCTAGTCCACTGCTTAAACTAACAAATAGCCCATTCCATAACAGTTCTTTAATTATTAAAAATTAATCTAACAAAATCAATCAAGAACATTTAGCATCCCTTTCCTTAGTTCAGAGTATTACATGAGGGCCTTTACATTTTTATCTCATTTATTTTGTAGTTTCCTTAGTTAGCAATGTTCATTTTTCTTACTGCATCTTTTCTGAAGATCTTTTTTCTCCAAAATTTGTCTCTGCTTTAAACATATTATCTCTTGTTCCCAACTGTCCTCTAGCTATTCCTGGTGTGGACTTCCATATTCTGGAAGAATGAAAACTGCTTACAAACTGTACTTTTACTCCTTATTTATAGGATATTCTACACAAATGTTGCAAACATATCCTGCCCTTTTGTGCACACAGATCAAAAATAACTTATCTTCTTCCATCATATAATAAAAAAAAAGTTTAAATCACTTTTTCTTTAGTCATGTAAAGACTATGCTTTTTTAATTAAATGAACTTAACTCCAGGATAAAATTAATATATCTTTTTCAATTGCCTGCACAAAGAGTTTTAATTAACTTTCTGACATGCCTACATGCTTGTGGGCTTAACAGACTAATGAAAATAAGTTATTATAGTTGACAATCACAGTTTGCAGTTCATGAACATGCTACCTAGCCATTTCAAGATCCTTAATTAAATTGAAGTTCAGCTTCACAGAAGACATATTTTGTGGGTTGAGCTCATTCAAAAAAACAGGAATTAACTTCATTGCCAAAGCAGGATAATCCAGAACCCAGCATGCTAACCATGAAAGTTTCTCATAAGCAGAGATCATAGACTGGAGCAGAATTTAGTCATTGGACGGGTATTACTGGCGCACCTAATAAATGATGCTGCCAAAAAACAGCACAGCTTCCCACAGCTCACAAAATGTCCCCACTTGTAAAGCTCTATCAACAAGAAAGTTTTATTTCTTTATTTATAGTTTCCTTTGATTGCTTGATAATATGGAAGAAGTTCCTGCACAGCACAGCAGGCAGGTCTAGGAGGAAGAAATGTAAGGCTCAGTGGTGCAGGGCACAACAAACCTGAAGAGTTTTCTTTCAGAAAGGTTAAACATTATTTTTCTAAGGATACTGCACTGTGTAAAAGCTGGGTGATGCTTTGGAGGAAGACTGGAACAAAAAATGATAGCAGGATTAGAGACTGGTGCTAAAGGAATTCACAGGACCTCCAGTGCTGCAGTAATCTTGTTTTCCCACCTCTGAGAACTTGTCATCACCAAGTGCAAGCCTCTGCCTAATGACAGAAGTTTCTTGCAGATGAAGCTCTGAAATTATTTCTATTCCAATGGACAAACATACTTTTGCAATGCTCAGCTGCTTTCATATAAAGGATTAAATTTCACCCATCTTGAGGGGAAATTCTTTCAATGAAAGCCTTTTTAACTCTGGCTCCACAGCAGGTCATGCATTCCTGTACTCTGTTGTGCATCATTCATTCACTCCCACAGGAGGCATCCCTTCTGAGATCCAAGGGATTTCATGTCCCAAGGGAACATGAAAAAACCACATCCAAAACTTGCAATGCACAACTGTCACTGGACAGTTTCTTGAGCTGTTCCTCTGTCATGGGCTTTCTGGAAAGTCACTCTCTTTGTACAGAGCAGATATATTTGAAACTTCTGTTTCAGAGCTTACAATGCCTCTACTTACAGATGCATCATGTGGATCTAATTAAAGTCACCCAAGGAACATCATTTTGTGAAAGCAGTGTTGGCTGTGGTTCTTTTTTCCCCAAAGTTCCAAATGTTTCCCATAAAGCACAGAATTGAAACTGAAGAAGAATGAGCTTTTCCACCAAAATCACCAAGTACTACAAAGCAAGCCATTTAGGGAATATATGCCATACCACTACAAATAATTTGTAGAGTTCAGCCTCTTCACATGAACAACTGAAGAAGTTAAGACAGTATGAAATTAAAACCAGTATTTCAGGTTTTTCTATTTGCTCATAAAAGTATTTTTTTCTCCTTCAACAAAAAAAGTATTTAATATTAGCTTCAATATTAAACTTATTTCAAATTGCTGACATTTTTCAGGTTGTTTTTAAAATGCTGCAAGTTTCTCTTTTTTTTTCTTTTAAAGAAAAATTAAGAATAATGAAAAAGCCTTATGAAAAAGCACACCTTTTTAAACCAAATATACAACTGTCTCCCACTATTTCAAAACACATGCAGTTTTGCCATCAAGTCCTTCAGCAGGGGTAGGAGTGAGCTCTACCACAGTACCAATGTTCTTCTTCACAGTGATGCCTCAGGTTTCAGCTTTTATATTTTTCAGATTCTGTACTGTTTTGGTGTGTAGTTCTGAGCTTTATATTGGGGAATAGTAAGCTCTCTTTACAGAGTAGATAGACAAAATAATTCCTTCTCTAGCTGGGGACCAAGGACAAATGATCCAAAATTCAGGCCCCAGAGAATAAACAATGTGGACTGAAGAGAGGAAAATAAGGACGATGGGACTTCATAAGCTGAAGCTGTAATTGGACAATTAACTCCAATATGCAAATGGACCAGAACTTATAGAAGTGTGAGACCCTGTGACTGACTGTCCATTTTGTGACCATTTTGTGACTATTTTGGGTTCATCTTGGGTGGTGTGGGCTCTTGGGCTGCCCAAGGTGCATCCACTGAGGCCTTCTAATAAATCCCTACTTTATTCTTTAACTCCATCTAGCCTCTGTTCTAGGTCAGCCTTCACAAGGCATCAACAGCTCCAAGTTCCAACAATCCCCACACAACAAACAGAGTTAAAAACCAAATCAAATTCCATCACATACCTGCCTCCCTCAAAACGGTTGATGAGATCAGACACTTTACTGGACTTTTCCTTTGTGACACTGGAAACAGCAGCAGGTGTCTCTTCCTCCATCCTTGGTTTCTGGTTTGTTAAAGCTTTATGCCTAGGGGTTTGGTATGTTGCCTTCTGCAGATGAATTGGCTTTGGAGGCACTGCAAAGAACACCACCAACAACAAAATCAATCATTTGTATTTCTTTGAGTTTCTAGACTACAGAACCATAGAATGGTTTATGTTGGAAGGGACCTTAAAGATCATCTAGTTCCAAACCCCCTGCCACGGTCAGGGATACTTTCTGCAAGACCAGGTTACTCTCACAAATGAGATTTTGTCATAAAGAACTCATTGCAGCGATGAAAAAGAGATACTCTTGGCTTTATTCAACCTCAAAGCAGCTTTACAAATACAAGGACTTCATATAATTCTTCATGAACTGTTTGGTATTAGGGATCTTGTTACATTTCTTGACTAAATGCTGAACCATATGCCACTTTAACAAGCTAGAAAATTAGGGATTTTCTTGTTGTATTTCAGCCTGTTTGTTTTCATAGTGTACTGTAGGAAATACATACGAGAAGTTTATGATTGCAGATTTTGTAACAAAAAAGAATTAAGCACAAAGGAAAGAGAAAGGAAATTGCTGCCCCAAAACTCTGATGCTCTCATTCTTTACCTTATCCCTTGTGACCTCAATAATAATTATCAGTAGAAAAGGTATTTGCCTTCAGCTTTAAAATTCCCTTACTCACTGAACCTTTGTCTAATTATACTGCTGAAAACCTTCCCCCCTGAAAACATTTTTTTTTATTCTTGCTTTTTCCCCATCCTTACCATAAGTCCTTCTAATTAGATTGTTGATGATCAGCCACTGTTTAATACAGCAGTGGCTAGAACACAAAAGACAAGGTGACACATAAAGAAACTGAAGTCACAGCACTAAAATCTTTAACTTTAAGCAACCATGCAGCGTTTGTGAGCAACAAAAGCACATCAGAGTCTGGGCCCAAATGCATTCCACCTTTGAGCAATGAATGTCCAGCTCCATGAAAAGGAGAGACTTGATGGAGAAGGACCTTAATTCCCAAGAACACTTGTTCATTCCCCCACATATCCCCAAAACATACTGTGGGAGCAATGAAAGCATTTGATACGAAATTGGAAAAAAGTTATTGAAAGGCAAGCATAAATTGGCAGGAGTAGGCAATATCCTGCCAGTGGAAGCAGTGCCCCAGGGGCTCAGGCACAGCTCCACAGGCACCACATTCCAGTGGGGCACAGGCACTGGCCCCCCAGCAACTATAAAACCTGCCAGTGAGCAAGGGAAAGGAAGGAGGACTTGAACTTCTTTTTTTACCACTCTTGTGGTAGGGACAAAAGCTCCAGTACAGGATATACAATAAATGGATTTGGAAAAGTCATGTTCCTTACATTGCTGATGTTAGAATATCTTCCTAACTTACCATGGAAAACCCATACACCACAGGAATGACCTTAAATCCCATTAACTGACATTTGAAAGGGATGTTAAAAAATTCTTTCAAATATACTAATCATAGATGGTGATAAACTGGAAGAAACAAGTGATTAAGGGCAATGTTTCATTTCTTCCCTTTATTAATTTATAGGTAATACAGGAGGTAATGTTTGCCTGTGTTTCCAACAACCTAATTGCAGTTTAATGGGATTGCAGTGATCACTACAGTCTGAAAAGCACCATGAGAGACTCTGTGCAGAAATGAATTTGCCATAAAAAGCTTTAGACTTCAATCCTATCAACTGCAAAGGCTGATAGATGAAATAATCAGAGGGAGAAGGAAGACAATTACTGTAGGTTAGATGCTTTTACTGTGCATATGTGCACCCTCAGTCCTCAGAAGCTTTATATTTATTGACACATGCAAAAGAAGCAAGGTTGGGGAAGGATGCAGTATAGAAGATGACTCAGAATGCTGCTCATTTGCAATAGTTATTTGCAACCCTGAAACAAGCAGATTATTAAATTGTGCAACTGCTTCAGTGTCTGCAGTCCCTCCTGAGAAGCCCTATGCAGCTGCTGGGCTGCAGCAGCAGTGCAGTGGAACAGCTTTCCCCACATTCCCTCTTCCCAGGGAGCTCGGGCAAGGCCTGGCAGAATGAGGCCAGCGAGCATCCCATAATTGTCCAGGCACTGAATAGCTCCCTGTGCTGACAAAGCCAGGGGACAGCTGAGAAAGGAGACACCAGCAGGCTGGGGAAAAGCAGGACACATCATTGATCAGAAGCACTGCCATCCCCTCGGGGAGGAGGTGGACAGCAAAGGGGGCACGGAGCGGATTTGCTGACCAGCACCACAGCAATGTGCAGGAACATTTCTTGCTCTTGCAATGGACTCTGTATAACCCCCAGTCCTGGGAGATCTCTTATGCAATGGACTCATACAGCTCTCCAGTTCTTCTGTACATCTCATGAAATGTTAATATCCTCACAAGGATATATTAAAACTATTAAACTTGAGGGAATTAATGTCTACTGATAAAGCAGAAGGAATTAGTTGGTAGCTATTTTTATACTGGATCCACTGGGACAAAAACCAAATTCTAGGACATTTTGTGGAAGTGTCACAAACTTTTGCAGCTGAAAAACCACAGCTAAGCAGCATTTATGTACGGCAAGCAATGAGGGACCTCTTGTCAAACTGGACAATCCCCATATACTGAAAATCACTTTAATGTCTTCAGAAGACAACCACAAACCAAGCAGCCAATTCACTTAGGCAAAATATTTTATTCCTTACTCCCTATCAGCGCCTAGCAGACTGCATCTCCCCTATCAGCTGCTGCTGTAGCTACTGTATGGTTCAGAAATAGTGCTGTGGAGAAAGAACAGTCACAAGATCAATGGAAAGAAAAGAATCAGTAGTGTAAAAAAAAAAAACAATCCACAACCCTCAAACCTTCCTGTAAGGTCAGCCTTGTTAACAGGGATTATGGAAAGCAAATTCTATTAATTCTCTCCTCAATGTACTTCTGTAGTGTTTTGTTTTAATCAGATTATTTTTCAGTGTGTGCAGAGCAAGGATCTTAAGGGGAAAAAAGAGAAAAGACTGCCCTATTGTAGTAACCTGCATAATACAGAGCTCTGTTTGAGTCTATAAATACCCTTGCCTCTGTGCTGCAGAATTTTGAGCTCATTAGGAGATATGAACTGCTTATTCTGCCCGAAGAAAACCCTTCCATATACTGAGGAAGTAGATACTGTACACTGCTAACCAAAATCAAGATTTATGCTGCAGTGCCTGCCTGTGCATTCAACTTTGCATATATATATAAGGAAACGTCAGGTAATGCTAAATAAATGGCCCAAAAGGTACAACCACCTTTGCAGACTCCAAAGCATATCAGCAAAGGTAATTAATCCCTTGCCTTTGAAAGTATAATGTGTTCAATGGTTAAAAATGCCATTATGCCTTGACTCAATGAAAATGAAGTTAAAAGTTCCTGCGGTAAGCAACTACAGCTCTCCTGGCTGAGTCATCCATCATCACCAGGAATATCAAATGAGAGCTGCTGAATAGATGCCAAAGATTTATACTCTTAAGAGCAGTATGAAATAACCAGTAATCTAAACACAGCAGAAAGAGAGAAAAAAAATCATCTTCTCTTTGAGATGTATGTTTCCACATTTTTGGTTCACACTACAAGAAGAATCTTCCAATAGTACATCAAGAGAGAAGACCAATAATCATCAGATGTCTTTTGTTCTCTTGTCTTCTTCACAGAGATAATGTGGGGATTTGTTAGTTTTGTTGATAAAAGAGACTTTGTAGCAGGTTTCTTAAAGGACCACCAAGACTGGAGAAGCCTACCTAGGAACATCTGTCAGTTTTAGTTCAATTCACCTTTCACTGTACAAGTTTAATTTGCCAGGGAAGTACAGTCTATATCTCAGACCTTTATGAGGTCTCACCTTTTTTAAGCCCAGGCTACTGTCAACTTTTAACCACAGACTATATAATAACTGAGAAAGGAAGGCAGGATTCATGCTACACAGTAGATAGGCAGCTAAAATTGACTGCCAAAGTTTAAATGTTGAATTTGTTGCATCCTAATCATTTCACAGTAGCACAAACCAGGCCAACTTTTGGAGTGGAAATTCACCTCCAACCCAAACAAAAATGCCTCTTCAGCCTCAGCAGGAGATTTATAAGTACTCCTAGGCTCTCATTAGAAAAATTTAAATGAGCAACTGATGCACAGTCTTGAGCTGACAAGGCACTTCACTGCTTTGAAGAAGTGTTGGCATTTCCACATATTTTGCATCCTACAATAAAACTGCCTGGTACAGACAGCAGTTTCAGTGCCCAGTATTTAGCAACTTGACATCATAAAAGTATTGATGCAAGAGGATCAAAGAGCAAGGAATAGAAGAAACTAGGGGGAAAAAAGACAATTTTTACATGTAACTCTACATGAACTCAGCTATTGCAAGGTTCAGGTCACTACCCAAATATTTGTTGGTAAGGGCAAATTTCAGAGTATTTAACAATTTGCTTCTGCTCTTGTGGATCTGTGCTATGTGGTAGCATATTTTGGAATGGAATATCCTATGTGGTAGCATATTTTCCTTCCAGTGTGGATTAGTCCATTTTATCAGGGAATGCACTGCACTGGTGCAAAGCAAAGCAGCACATCTCTCAGCTGGTACAGACACACAGACTCTGACTGCTTTGCTCTGCAGCCCTGGCTCCCTTGCTCAACTCCCTCATCACCTTCTCAGCCAGTTTCAGGCTTTGATCCAAATTTGTTCCAAAGATTTTCCTGAATCAAACTCTGCTCCAGACAGAAATCTGACACATGAATTTCTGACTTGTTGATGGAAGGAATTACTGGGGAACAAAAATTGATGGAAGGAATTATTGGAGAACAAAAATTCTGCAATTACTGACAGTGTATCAGACAGGTTTTTTTACTCCTTGAAATGCCAGGGGGAAAAAATTAAAATGAAAATAAAGAATTTTATATTGGATTGTGCGCAGAAATTTATTCACTTGACCTAGCTACCCTGAGTGAACTGTTTCCAAATACTCAAACTACTTCTCAGAGACCAAGTACAGACAAAAGTACAGGGTTCACTTGAAGTGCAAGATTTTGAACATTTTTCTTCAATGTTAAAGCTCTATTTCCCTTAATAAAGCAAATTTTACTGAAAATGGCTGTACCACACTTGCAACACAACCTCAAAGTCATATTTATATCTCTCATTTTAATTATTTTGGTAGGTTAGATGAAGGTCATTTTGCAGTTAGTTCCTCCACAACCAAATACATTGGCATTACAATTCAGGTCTGTCATCTTGTTTCCTCTCACTATTAAAGGCCACTTAGCATTTGCCTGACTAGAATAATCATATGGAAAAATGTTTCCTGCTGCTATAAACCAAAAACATTTTTGTACCTCTGCATGAACACTCTTTAAAAAAAAATGTGGCCACTTTTAAACCAATAAACCAGAGCAGCCTGGTTTGCTTAGAACATTTAGCCTCCCAAATGCCTCTCTCACTAATTCTGGTTTCTTTTGCTTCAATTCAATAAAAAGCCAAACAAAAGATGCAGAATAAAACTTCCATCAGATGCACATACTTAATATTAATAAATGGAGAGGGAGCCATGAACAAAGGAGACACAAAATACTATTTACAACAGTATGATTGAATTTTGTCTACACAGCTGCATTTCTTAGACTACAACACTATTCCTGGCTGTGGCACATTTTGGAGTACACAATATTGACAAACAAAAGGAAACGTGGCTAGGAAATATCAACAACAGCTGTGTAACTTCAATGAATGGGGTCCAATAGTATAAAACTCCTAATTTATTTAATAGCTAAAATTTTATAATAAGTGTGTTGGCTCTGTTTTTGAAAGGCTTTAAATCTTTTTATTGATAGCACATTTCTATTTATCCATTAATGATTTCTAAAATATTTTCCTTAGGAAGAACACATGTTCCCTTTGCTGTAGAGAATTCATTCCAGAGACCTAGGAAATGGTGCAGAAAGGCTCCTCAGATAAGTAATGTTTACATACAACTGGTAAAAAGTCTTAGTTTAGTTAACAATACTGGCAAATGTTCTGTAAAAACAAATAACAAACAGAAAACCAGCTTTATTTTGTTCTCATTGTCCTGAAGGAAACAAAACTTTCTTGACACCTCTGAGAATTTCCTCCTGCCCTTAACTCTAAGACAAACTTGGGACTGATGCAAAATTCTTCAAGGTGCATTTTCCCACTGAGTGATACAGATATTTTTGGCTCCACTACATGATGACTCTGTGTGATTCTAGTTTCTGTATTTGATTTAGATGTGCTCTACCACTGGGTTTGTGCAACCAGCTTTTGGTAACTGGGAGGACTACAGGAGTGGCTTCTGTAAGGAGCAGCCAGAAGCTTCCTCCATGTCCAACAGAGCCAATACCAGCCAGCTCCAGGATGGACCTACCACTGGCCAAGGCTGAGCCATCAGAGAAGGGAGCAATTCCTCTGTGATAACACATTTGAGAGGGGAAAAAAGTTATTGTACAGAGATGATTGTGCTCAGAGAAGAGAGGAGTGACAATATGTGGGAGGAACAACTTTGCAGACATCAAGGTCAGTACAGAAGGGGGGCAGGAGGTGTTCCAGGTGCTGGAGCTGGGATTCCCCCACAGCCCATGGTGAGGCAGCTGTGCCCCTGCAGCCCATGGAGGTCCATGGGGTTGCAGAGGAGACCCATGGTGGAGCATATGGATGCCTGAGAGGAGGCTGTGACCCCATGGGAAGCCCACACTGGAGCAGGCTCCAGGCAGGGACCTGCAGACCCAGAGAGAGAGAGAAGCCCCCTCTGGAGGAGGTTTTCGGGCTGGGTTTGTGACCCTGTGGGGGACCCATGCTGGAGCAGGCTGTGCCTGAAGGGCTGCACCCTCCACTCATGCTGGAGCAGCTCATGAAGAGCTGTAGCACACAGAAGGACACAGGCTGGAGAAGCCCATAGAGAACTGTCTCCCATTGAGGGCACCCTGAGCTGGAGCAGGGCAGGGACTCCTCTGCCTGAGCAGTGGCAGAAACAGCCTGTGCTGAGCTGACCATAACCCTCTGCCACTGGGGAAAGGACACACAACCTGGGGATGAGGCTGGGGTGGGGGGAAGATGTTTTAAAGATTTGTTTCGCTTACCATTCTCCTGTTCTGATTTTGGTTAATAATAAATTCAACACTTTCACCATGACAGTAATCAGTTTGTGACCTTCTCCCTGTCCTTACCTCAACTCAGAAGCTTTTGCTATATTTTCTCTCCCTTGTCCATTTGAAGATGGGAGTGATAGAACAGCTTTGGTGAGTACCTGGCATTCAGCCAGGGTCAGCTCTCCACATCTGGTTTTCCATAAGTAATTCTCATTTCTGTCTTATCAGCACTGTGTCTCAGAATCCAAAGCACTGAGCAGCATTGTGATTTATGTTTTCAAAACTCACTTTTTTAAAAACTTTTAAAATAATCAAAGTTCCTATTGCATGTCACCTCTAAAAGATATTAGTCCAGATTTGATTTGAATTCAAGATTTCTGGAATGTAGTGACTCTTAGCTGTGATCAGCCACAGCAGAATCAACAATATTACTGAGAAGACCACAAAAGAAGATGGTTTGAGTCAATATAAATAGTGATTTTATATATGTATGATTATACATATATGCATATAAAATGTGTATATATACTTTATATATACATATATATATAGGTATATATAAATACTATTATACTATATATATATATATATATATACACACACACACTATTTAGTATATACTATTATACTATTTACTATATACCATTTTGCTTTTAAAAGTAAAGATATTTATGGACAGAAACAGAGAGAAAGGAGATCTAATTCTAGTCTGTGTACATTACTGTCAGCTTTTGGCGCACAAACATGAAGTTCCCATCTTTCCACACACTCCTGCAGGAAGGCTCCTCTCAATCTCTGCTCAAACTCCAAAGACCCTGAATATCTTCCCACCACCCCTGCCTTGAAGCCAGACTGTCAAGCACTCCAGTTTAAAAACAGTGTCCAAACCTTGCTCAAATACAGCAATACTTTTGAAAAATAAGCCAGAAATTACAGAATCACAAGGCATTTACAGAACATTTGTATTTCAGCAGCAAGCTTATGCCCCGTGGTTTTCTCTCTTTCAAATACAATTCTCTCAAGGTGCTCTGCTGCTCTCATAAGTCTGAGAGAACAGCTTCCCTAACAAAACTATTGGAGAGCACTTACCTTGTGGCTTTGGACTTGCAGCTGAGCGTGGGGACTGTTTGAGTGGCACACTTCCATTTATTCCCTGAGCCGCTTCGTAGCGTACATTCTGCTCCACAAGCCTGGCTGTGGCACCCGCTGCACAAGCTCTGGACAGTATCAAGGGCTTTGGGCAGATGCTGCTGCCTGGAAAATAAATACACACAAGTATTTATATAGAAAATAAGTATAATTAAATAAAAGTATAAATACACACAAAAGTAAGAAACAGGATTGAGTATAGGCTAGAATGACTACAAGAACATTTATTAGAATGCTAACGACTCCCTACAGAGACTATTAAAATATTTTAAGTGTCTCATCCTAAAAACCCTCTTACCTTTCACTGAAATTTGTTTAAACATTGAAGGTTTGGATATGAAGAATATATTTCCACCATGATTAGCCTAAGCTCTTCTATAGGAACATGACAATATCCAACAGATATTTTTCCCATTTGAATTGTTGCTTGTTTAACAGAACTGGATCAGCTGGTTCAACAGAACCAGCATTTTTGTCCATCTATTCTATTTCTGTATTCAAAATGTGTACGAAATGCTATATATTCAGAACACTTATTTAATGACTTGGTGGAAGGATCCAAAAGTCAGCTAAACTAATTGTGTCTTTTTTGGTAGGAAAGGGCCCTATTATAAGCATTAAAAAAAAAAAAAAACAAACAAAAAAAAACCCAAAAAAGAGCACAGCACAAAGCCAGAGAGAAATTCTTTCTTAGCAGAATGGAATTTATTCTCATTCATAGGATCAATATGCTGTTATTGATAAGAAATGTGGAAGAAAATATAAGTAAAACACATTCAAACAACGGAAACTGTAATAAAAGCACTTATTACAGTAAGTAATGTGAATTACGGAAGCCAAAACCATGCGTTCTAGTTTTCTGGCTTAAAAGCAATTGGTTCTCTGAACACAATCAAAAACCTGAAAGGATAGTATGAAGGACTTTGAGATGCCACTTAGGTCAATATTCATTTACCTCTGAATCCAAAATACGCCAGAACATTTTTGTGGGAGGAGCAAGGAAAAGGAGGAAAGCCCATTTATCAATTATTGTGGTGTTGTCATAATTATTTTCATTTTAAAAAAATACTAGGGTAGAGCTCCTGCACCTCTATTTCCTGATGATGTTCACCACCCTTTCCATTTGCTTGCCTTTGCTGGGTTTTTCTTTCTGTAAAAATCAAATCCAAAACCCACTCAACCATTTCATAAGATGATCTTCCTATAGCTTCTGAACAACAACTGGTCTGCAGAGTCTGGACCCTCTGGTGTCATCCAACTTCTTCTCCCACTGCAAAGTCCACCCACCCCCAGATACAGCCAAGCCTGCTCTTAGAACAGCAATGGAAAGAGATGCTACAGCTAATGCTTAATGATTCTTCAGCATTTTCTGGATTCCAACAATACTTCCAAGTATTTATTATTTATTTCCTGGAAGCCTATTTTTGCTGTTGAACACTGAGCCTTACAGCCAGAGGCTGCCTGTACCAAAAGAGATTCCTGCAGAGGTCCATGGTGAGACCAACAACCTGTGCTACCAAAGCCCCAGTACTCGGTGACAACACATGCACAGCACCCACAGCAGCAGCACAGCATCTTCCCCTCTTCTAGTTCATCCAAGCAGCAAGGGATGTCCCCAGAACATAAAGGTGGCTGTTCCAAAGTGATGAGGATAATCTAACAGGCCCCCCACTCTACAGCAGCAAGGTCTCAGATGCCTGCAATCTCAGGCAGAGATTCCTTGACTCTGTTTCCTTTGGTGTCACTCCCATCCACAAAAAGTTGTGTTTTACTGCAGCAGTCCCACAGCATTCCTCAAAGCCCAGCAAGGTACTTCAAGTGCCATATCTGTCTCTCCTGGGGGTGGGAGCTCTGAAGGCTCTTAGAAGGACCAAGCTGATGGTACAGGGAGTTGGACCAGCAAGTTTTCCTCGTCTCCACTTAAGAGCTGACTGGCTGGATTTCTCTCTCCTACAGAATCCCATACAAATACTGCTACAAATGAAGCAGTTTGTGCTCTAAATGGGCAATTCTAAATTCAGAAACAAATTTAATAGTAACTCCTGTGGGATCAGTAGGTTGTACAAATTGGGTAGGCAATTGCACACAATTTATAAATCTATATTCAGATCAGTTATAGGTTTGCAGTGAGGGTCAAAGTGTGAAGGCTTAGACTTTACTGAAAACTAATTGGTTTGCAGATTTGTCAGCCAAGCTGACAAAAATCCACAGCTCCCAGAGTGCAGCTCAGTAAGGGCCATTGCTGTGTCAACTGCTCAGGCCAAGGCTAAAAATCTCCATCAAAATATTACCTTATTTATTATAAAGATTTCCTAAGAAAATGAGGTTCTGCTGTGGCCAGAATAGGAACTTGCTTTGCACGCACATCTTTATCAGGGCATTCACACCTGTTGAAGGTTATCACTCACAATCACATAACACCCAGTCAGATAGAGCTGCTGCTGAGAACAGAGCTGCTCTGTGGTCAGCCACGGTTCCCCCTCCCTGTCACCTTCTGCTCCAGCTTCTGCTTCTGGCTACTCCTTCCCCTGGGCCAGCACCAGCCCTTGCTGCACTGCACTGTGAGATGAGCAGCAGAAATGGGGCAGGCGGAAGCTGGAATGCATTTTGGGTGGGCTTGACCTCACAGCAGCCCCAGCACTGCTGCTTGCAGAAGGGAACAGCTGGGAATATGGCTGGAAGGGGACAGGACAGCTCCTCTCAGCAGCAACAGCCCTTCCTTAGACCTGCCAGATAAGATCATTTCAGCACAACCCCAGTTCCTCAAGGAGATGTTCAGACTTTCATTCTACTTGGTTTACACATGCACACACACAGCCTTAATGCAAAGTCCAGCAAAAACCGCAACAGCTGAAAAAAAAAGCTTTAATGCAAAAATAGTAGGTGGCCTTAAGAACCAATTTTGTTGTCAGCATCACAGGGTCCCCACTAGACTGGCCAATATAGTTGCATCCAGTGGGCAAAAGCCATTTTGTAAAGCTCATCCACTGCAAGACAGAGCGGTAACACAAGCAAGAGAAAAGAGTGCTTCTCTAGAATGGAATTTTTGCAACTGCTTACAGGAAACAAAAGCTACAAGAAGTGTTCTGATTCAAGATGTGCTCTGTCTTCACACCAACAACTCAGCACATGGGGCTGTGGGGAAAGAGATTGACTTCAAACTTGTGATTGTTGTACAAGCCATTAAACAAATCCTCCTTCCTCTCCGGAGCCATGTTTGCTCGAGATGGACATGCTGCAGACATTCAACCCATATTTCAAACTAGTGATTTTGTTAATTGTGTCACATCCTCAAGCCAAGCAAAGCTGGAATGGTAAAAGGTAACAAATCTAGCCACAGCATATTTCTGTACAAAACTGAAAATTCTCTGGGCAAAGCACATCCTTTAAGACCTGTGGAAATCTGAGCCTAGTTTCTAGGCAATGATAATGAACAATATATAAACAATGATGAACAATAGCACCTTCCAGGTGATGCAGACAATAAAATTGTGGCAGAAGCACAAACTTGTGGTGAAAATTCCTTTATCTAGTGTATTGTATTCAAGTGTATATATAATAATACATTTTGTCACAACAAAAGCCCAAAATATACAATATTCAGCCCAAATACTTGCTCCACAATCAGCAGTATGCATTTCAGTAGGGCTGCTTAATTCTCGATGCTTAAGTAAGCAGTGACACAGTTTGCCTTTTTAAAATACAGTTGTTGCCCCATAAATACAATATAAAATCCCATTAGATATGCAAAAATGCAGACTGCTGCCAAAACCTGCACCTTTTACTGGGCTGAAGTAGAACCCCATCATTATTATTTCTGACCTGATTAAAGAAACACTTGTGTACTTCTGCTACTCTCATGAATTGTAAAAACTGAGAAATTTTTCCTGAAGTCAGAAATGCCATGCACGACCAAATACTACCAGCCACTTGCTGTGTTGACTAGTTCATGATTAAGCCCCCTCTCTTATAATCAGGAATAATTAAACACACTAAGAGGAGAAAAAGGTGGGGAAAGATTTAAGAAGTGTAAGGGAGAAAGAGGTAATAATAGCTAATAGAAAAGAGAAATAAACAGTGCAAATTTGATAAGCGCTTAATTACTTTGCTTATCATCAGCAAGGAAATGAGAAGCTGAAATACTTACAAACATGCTTGCATCTGCAAGTAGGTTTGAAGCTAGGTGATGCATTATATTTTTTTTTCAGGGCATTTTAATTAGAAATAACTTGGATCCATGAACATTTAGACAAACAGCCAGCCAGCTTGAAGTGCCAGTAAGATTAAAAAATGGCCTATTTATATTCAGGAAGATAACACTAATGTCTTAGTATTTGATGGGTCCTCCATCAGCAGTTCCATAAGCCAATCTCAACACCATAAACTCTTCTGTTGCATTTATTTTCATTCCCACTTACAAGCACATAGTGCTCCTCTGCTGCTGCAGCACTGTCTGAGTTTTACTGCCACTGTGATCCCAGTCTTGTTCATGCATTCTGAATGAAGGAAGTGCAGTGGTTCTGGATGTAAACAAAATCTATGGGGGAAGTATTAATCTGTTATGACAAGAGGGAAAATTAAAGGATGAAAATGACTTCTCTTAAATTATATAGTTATGCATGGCCCATGTATTAAGTCCCAAGAGCACCCACCCCAGTGGCTGTGGCTCTTCTACTCCTGGATCTTCTCATGTAACATCAGTGCAAAGCCTCACCCAAGCCAGCCTTGGACAGAAGTGGGTGTTGGGCACACAGACCCTGCCAAGGCACTGGCTCAGGCACAGCAACCAAACCAGACATTCTCCTGACCAGCTCACAGGAGTGCTGAGTGACACTGACACTAGCAGAGACTACTCCAACCCACCCACCTACTCACCCAACACTACAGGGCAGAGCAAGAGAGAGCAGCAGCTCCCTGGTCACGAACAAGGCACAAAGCAGCTTCTCACTTACAGCACCCCATGTTGAGGCTGAGCCAGACATCCAGTGCATGAGGTCACAGATTCTGCACACAGCTGTGTCCAAACCTGCCCTCAAACCTAAGTCTCAAGTAACCTGCTACTTCCCCTTCACAGATTTATCCTTTCTGTGAGAGGAGCTGACATGCTCCTGAGAGGCTTATACTGCTGAAGCATACCAGTGTCAATAACAACTGGACTAAGCTTAAATTATCTGAGAATTAGGAGTGTGAAAGAGGAGAGTAGGAAGTCTGGAAGTCAACATTTCTCTCATGAAAAAAAAAAAAAACGTTTCTCTAATTCCTATTAAAAGCTATCATTTTGAGTTAATGACACAGTTGTGCTTTGATACATTCTCATCTCTCCCACTGCAGTGGTGATAGGATTCGGAATGTTTTCAGCTGCAGAATGGTGCAGAAACTCCACACTGATATTCTGCTCTGTGCAGATGAGCTATAAAGGTTAAAAATCAGGCCAGCCTTTACTGTGGTGAGCCATTGCTGAAATACTGTAAATAGCTGACAACCAAACACTGCAAAAAGAGAAAAAAAATAGCTTTTGCTGAAGTCAGGAGGGCTGTCTCACCAAATAAATTAGTTTTCTTCCTGCAAGAAGGTGCTGGCCAGAAAAATAAATAGCAAATAACAGATGGTTTAGAATTATCTTTGGAAAATGGAATCTTGGCAAAGTATAGGGGGCAGATCAGGTTCTTTTAAAGGATTAGTTCAGATACCTATGCTGACAAAATGCAAAAATGTAGGGTTTTTTCTTGCAGAGCTGTTCCCCAGACACAGACAAAAATATTCTAAGTTCAACAGAAGAAGGTAGACCATTTTCTGGGAGTAAAAAAGATTTAAAACATATAAACTATTATTTCTCACTGCATAAAAACAATAATAGAACTACCAAACCAATATTACCTGCCACTCATACCATTTTCTGGATGGAGTAAATAAATCTTCAAGTGAATACGGTAGATATAAATCACAGACTGCAAAAAGTATATAAATACTGCTGCTCTTTTAGTTTAATGACCCCTGTGAATGCACTCATAACATGTGATAGTGAAGTTAAACAGGAAATCTTACTGAATTTCAAACTGTCAGACCAAATACTTGCTATATGATACTTGCCCAGAACCAGAAAATATTTAACTTCTTGGTAGATATGGTACCTTACTTAGTAACAGAGGGCAAAGGTTTCCAGACTGTGATATGCTCAACAGTGTGTGAACCACTGGCAGCAAATACACAGAGCAGCAATACAGAAGGAAAAGTGAAAGAAACTTCAGCAAGTTTTACTGTGGACAACACCCAAATTATTTTAAAAGAAGAAACTATTTCTGAAATAGTTTCATTTTTAGTAAACTGAGGAGGGTTATGCAGAGCATCAGTGACAGAACCCAATACCAAATGTTCCCATATCTGCTTGGTCTAAGATGAGACATTACTGCATTGGTTTGATTTGCAGGTATTTAGGAGACTTGCTCATTCCATGCCTCTTTTCCCATGTTTTGCCAAGCATTACAGTTGTTTTGGTTGGAAGAAATCATGCATCTTTCTGATGGCAACTTTCATTTCCAGACTGAAATAGAACTTTCAGTAATTTCTACCAAAAAGATGGAGTTGCTATGGATGCCACCACTTTTAACTAGAATACATATTTAAAGTAACAAATTCATTGTTATAAAGTCCAAGCTTTAAGATGAAGTACCAAAATATTAACTAAATAAGATTTATCAGTAATCCCTGATCTTACTCTCAGCGTACAGTGAATCACACAGAGCAAGGAACTGAATGGTGAATTCACAGTCACTACAAATGTCCTGCCAATGCTGGCTACAGGAGGCAGACTCAGTGTGCTTCACTCTGTTGTCCTGTCTGGCTGCAATCTTTGTTCTTTTGGCTCTGATAATCATTTCCTTGCAGGCCAACCTGCGCATCTGCTGGGAGTCTTATTAAAATGAGTCAACAATTAATGGGATTATCTTTCAACATTTGTTTCAATTTCAGATTAGCACAATAATATAACATGCAGTGCTGATGCTGTTCCAATAAAACAAAAAGCACTGTACAGAACTTCAAATGCTTGTAGTTTGAAAGTAGAAGCTTATGACTGAGGTCCTCTGCCAAACCAGACCATTTCTTCACTGGGGTTTTTATTATTCACCTACACTTGCACATACTGTGACGATGGTTTGGCTGATGGTGGAATAGTTCATCAGCTATTTAATGAATAATGGGGGTTTCTTAAGTACACAGAGAAAATAAATGTTCAAACCACATCTCCAGAAACACACGACTGAAGGGAGAGCTCCGAGTGCAAGGAGTTCTGTTCAGAGAAATAAATTACTCCTCTTCCACATACTTAGTTCCTGTATTACAATATGTTCCCTCAAGACCTTGTTTTCACTTTAGCCTTTGAACACACATTATCAAGCACAAAGTCTAGAGAGAAAATATGCAATAGTATTCTTTTACTTGTAGAGACTTTTTATGGTTTGTGTTTCATGAAATAATGTCAAATCCTTCAGTAGATTTGGACAATATTTTTTCTTTGCTTTTATTACGACTACGAGACTTCCAAGTGAATACAGCTCCTGACCCTACAGCCACGTACCATGGACTTCATGTAGCTAAGAACCACAGGATCCAAAGCCACAAAGCAAGAAAGAAAATGGGTACAATGAGAAGCATCAGCTCCATCACTCCAGGAACAGGCAGGGCAAGTTGACCCTGTAGCCCAAGTCAGCTGCCCTGCTGTTACTGTCTCACTTCTGCACCAGGAAACTTCAGGTAATTCCTCCCTCCTTGCCAGCACTGCCTATTGCCACAACTCATGATGGCAACTTTCAGCTGGAGAGCTGCTGCTCACATGACTGCATTTCACAAAGTTGCAGCAGTGTCCTGACTACATCTGCCAACCTGTCCCCCCATCATGGTAATTGGATCACGGGTGAGTTCTGTATCTGGGGGGCACTTCCTCCCTTCCTTATCCCATGCTCTCTTTACAGCTTCCTTCATGTTTGATGAGGAAGGGCTTGAGCAAGTTTTGTGTGGCTTTCTGGAGTTCCTACTGCATTAATAGTCATTTTGATTATGAACCCTACCACAAGAAAAGATTGACAGGATACGCCTCCTCCACATTTTCCCAGAATTATTCTTTCATTTTAGTTTTCTCCACAGAGCTGCATGAGGTGAGCAATATCCACTCAACTATTATTTTATGCAACAATTAAAATTTTCACTAAGTTTTTGTCACCAGCATATTCTGTACAGATGGAAATCATCACTTACTAAGTGCCCCAAGCTCCTATTTACTAAACAAAACACCCCTTTGTAAAAACAGATTTACTGATCACAGAAAGAATCTCTTGTCTGGGAAAGGGTTGTTACACTGAACCTGGTGGTTTTTTCACTTTTTTTGTCGAGTTTTAGGATGATTTATTTTCTTCTTTCTTTTATTATATATCAGATAAACAGTATGATACAATTTTGGGCAGCCTGAACTTCATATTAAGGAAAGCACCTCCAATACTGGGGTCAGCTGAAGAGAAAATGCATCTGACTATCTCATACAAATCATTGGAATAATTCAAGAGGATTCATTAGCATATACTTACCAGGCAAGTGCAGGGATTACTCAGACAATGACAGAAAACTCTCCCCTTCTATAATTCATAAGCCATTATAAAATATCAGTGTGCTTAGAGAAATTTGAGCTAACTGCAAATTTCATAATTTTGCACAGTATTCATTGCTTTTGAACTTCTCTAACAAGTCACTGACACTTCAATCTTGTTCTCTGCCCAGTTATCTGAGAAGTTATTTAATCTCAACTCAGAGCTATTTTGGAAACTATCCATATGCTTTGAGACATGAAATCAGCTATTTCTGTAGATAAAAGGACTAAAAGAAAGCATTTTTAGAAACAGGATGCTAAACAAGCCAAAGCAAAAAGCCCCCACAGACCCAAAGGGGAAAAAAATAAAGTATCTAATTACAGAAATTTGAAACTCCAACTGATGCATTATTGCAGAAGATATGGGCTGAAGTTGTAAAATACAGGCACATTGAAGTAATTTAAAGAAATAAATACACAATATAGTGCATCCAAAATGCAGACCAGCCAAAGATCCAGAAAGAAGTCAATTACTCAATACAAGTCAATAAAATTATCACTGATAGATGGAAACTGTTGCCCTGATCCAGCTGCGGAGGCAGTCCCTGTGTCCTGCCAGCATCTGACAAGGCAGGGCTCATCCAGCAGCCAGCTGTC
Organism: Setophaga petechia; assembly: GCA_024362935.1. NCBI lineage: Eukaryota > Metazoa > Chordata > Aves > Passeriformes > Parulidae > Setophaga > Setophaga petechia. Next base: position 6,870,444 of record JANCRA010000025.1, read on the forward strand.
ACGGACACAAGTTGTTCCACCCACTCCCCTCCCTCCCTCCTCCTGGCTGCCCGCTCCCACCACTTTGTGTGCACCAGTGCTGGCATCTAGCCTCAGGATGTGGTCTGGGAAAGTTAAGCCATCAGAAATGTAACCCTGCCCAAAAAATAAAGCAGCCAGTTCCATGCTTTCATTCACCTTAGATGCACTGGGGCTTGGGCAAAGATGCAAATTTATTGATAGGGAAAGGAATACAAGATTCTCTTTCCAGAAGCAAGTAGCCACTAGGTAATACTGATTTTATTGAATCACATCTCAGTGTGGTTGGAGAAAACACTAGGGACAGGAAGGGAAAAAATAATAAAAACAAACATGATCTAAAAACGGATGGCTTGAAATACACTGTAATTACAGAACAGGCAGCAAGGTATTAACTGCACAATAGCACTACAACAGGCTACCAGGCACTGCTTCCTGTTACATGAAAGGTTACAAGTGAATGTAAACCCGTGAACTTTATGATGAAGAGGAAGGTGGGGAGGCAGAGAAGCGCTGGGCCCCAGCGGCGCAGCACCAGGGCCGCTCCATGGCCGCTGCCTTCCTCCCCTAGCCCGGCTCCCCAGGAGCTGCAGCCTCCCTGCCAAGTCATTAACAACCATCAGCTCCCAAACAAGCAGCTCCCAGGGAATGCTCACTGCACCAAACCAGAAATATAAAGAACCCGAAGCTGGACACTTCACAAGAATTCAACTGCTTCCTGCTTTTGACCTGGTTGAGGGAAAAAAAGTGAAGAATAGCCACAAAAAGCCTCGTTTAAGTGCATTTAGAGCCTTCCTGTGCAATCATTCAGGAAGGACCTTCCTTGTCCAGTCTCTTTAAAGCCTACCATAATGATGCCAGCTTTTACATCACCTCCTTTCCGTAAGGAACAAGAAACCAATCACCATTTCACAGTAACCCACTGGCTCATGATCATCCTTATGTAAGGAAGCCAAATACAAGTTGCCTGGAATCCAAATGGTAAAAAAAAATCCCTTAGCCCTTAATTGCCAGAAATGACCTCTCTTTGTACTGTCCACAGAATTCACTCCAGGTTAACCGACCTGCACGTGAATGCATTTGCCTCTTGGACATTATACAGATTGAAACAGCTTCACACTTCATGCTCTGAACAGGCTGAGAGATTAAAATTCAAAAGTATTCTATTGCTTAGTTCTCTCTCCTCTCTTTTCTAGACCTCCATTTAAAATCTCAAATGTTAAAAAAAAAAAAGAAAAACAGCAACTGTATGATGAATTTTGAACGTCATTTCTTAAAACTTATAAAAAGCTGGAGAATTCAAATATCTTCTTTCTATGAAAACTTGAAAATTTATCATACTGTTCCAAAAAGTTTAATATATGAATATTTATCTTTGAGTGTGCAAACGGATAGAAAAATGCTATTTACAAAAAAAAAAAATGTAGTGTAAAAATGCATTAAGCCCAACTAGACTCCAAGAAGAGAAATAATTTTTAAATGGCTGAAGTTTTGTCCAAAACACCTCAAGGATGCGCAACCTTTCAAAACGCAAATGTTCGAAGGCCCCAGGACAGACCAAAAAAAGGCTGTTCCCACCCAAACTGCAGCTAGCCCAGAGTGAGCAGCCCCCACCAAGATGAGAAGTTCCATCCTTTCCATCCCTCCACATCCTTGGAATTCCCACTGCTCCCTTCTTACCCACCCCAGGGCTCGCTGGGTTCCTCTCCAGGTCAGGGTAAGCCCGCACAGCTCCCGGGCGAGCGGACGCGGCTTTCACACCGGAGTTTTGTACAGTGGAGAGAGCTGAGCTGGCTCTGGGCGAGCCCAAGAGCTCCAGGAAGGGGCCTGGCAGCCTCCTGGCAGCAGCTGCCCACTGGATCACTGAGCTGCTCACAAAACTGCTGCCCAACAGAATGTTGCTGACTCCTATGTAATATTTAACGCTCGCCTTAGAGCCTCAGCTCTTGGCATCAGTAGAAAGAGCGTTGTAACAGTCACTATAAAAAGTGGATGGCTTGCATGATGGGGAATAAAGTTTTCCAAAACAGAGAGCAAATAAACTCTACAAAATTACTTGTAAAAATAACATTTGTTTAAGGTTAAGCATTTAATTTCTTTCTAATACAAGGTTTGGCAATGCTCCAATCCCTCTCCACCTCATATGACGTAAACCAGCTGTTGCCTTCCCTTCTTTTTGTTTCCTTTTTTATAGTGGCGGGTCATGACTGCAGGGGATTTTTCACAGGCAACCAAGAGCAAATCATAATGCATTAAATATCTTATGGCAATGTAAAGGAAAGATTGTTTTTCCTGACCACCTGTCCTTCTCTAGGTCAAGCATTGCCTGTCAAACTGTAAGAAGTACACGGGCATTAAAGTTCCAAACTCTTAACACTGAACAAACTTAGTCCTTTGTTTTATAATTATTATAAACCCAGGGCAGAAAGGGAATGATAGAGGAGAATCTCATAAATATTATGAATTTTTAGTAAAGACTCAACAAATACTCTGGGTTTACAAGCATTCGTGTACACCAACAGACATTTTCTGTTTATACACCACGTATCACGAAAAAGACTAAGATAAGACTCAGTGCTGCAGGCACAAAGAAAAGCATAATGGTGGCACTAATGAAAACACTGGAGTCCCTGTTGACTTCTGAGTCATGGTATCAATGACCCTTTGAAAAGGCATTGCTTGAAATCAGGTTTTTTTCCCTTATAGTGAATACTAGTACTAAAAGAATATAAATCTATAAAGTTTGAGTCTTCAAAAACATCAAGATTCCAGGAAAAGTACATTCTCCATATTTGTTGTGGCCTTTAGTGCTTGGAAAAACTGCTTTGCTCAAGTACCTGCAGACACTCAACTGCCCAAACTGCCCATGGTGATAGCAATGAATGAACTACTATGTGAATTTATACTTCCTGCAGGTACTGTCCCTCCTTTTGCCTTCTCACCCAGTCCAGCAGTCAGCACTGCAAGGATTTCTTTGTGTTTCAAACTGGAGGCAGCCAATGCTTCAGCAAGAGACTCACTGCATCTCTGACACTGTTTGGGGGGATCCAGGGATATCTGTCCACTTGATTTAAAACCCACACAGACTGGAATTATTTGCTGTCACCCTTTCTCTGTGCACTGCCTATATCCACAGTTCTCCCACACCTAATAGTGTAATTTGCATCACCGTAAAGCTTGTAAAAATTTATTTGTGCATCCCATAGTTAATCTCAAAATAACCCCAAATGTCACAGCTTCACCACTCTGTTTGACCTTCAGACTGCCACTGTTACATGCAAGAATTCTGTAAGCCTAGGCCTTTGCAGACTGAAAGCAAGCCAAAGGGAAAGAGGAAATAGTGGTTATAACACCACATTATCCTTCCTGAAAGATCCATTAGGGTTCCTGTCACATTTACAGGAAAAGGATACACATTAGAAAACAGCTCTTAAGAGACAGATCAAAGAAAGTTTCCTACATCCACATGTAAATTCTTTTCAAGATACAACAAAATGGTATTTAAGGAGTGGAAGGAAAAGTGCAATTCCCATCCTTTTAGTTGATTATTAAATGCTAGAGGGGAAAGGGCAGTTTCAAACTTGCTCATAAAACAGATAAGGAGCCAATTTTTTTAAACAAATGTTCTTTGTACCCCCCTAAAAAAGCAGATGCCCACAAGTACTGAAATCAGGAGAAATGGGTAGAACTATTTGCACACATGTACTCTGAGCTTCTCTAGCAAATCTCAAACTCACTCTGCCAGTAACTTCCTTCCCTCTCTTTAGCCTCAGAGGGCTTTCCAGAGAGGGAGACTGGCATGCTAAACCCAAACCTTCCCCAGATCAGCTTCACCCATCTCTCTGTGAAAAACCTAACTCAGAATATTTGCTGTTTTATATTAAGTGTTAGGGTTGGGTATGCCTTTTGACTGAACTTACCCCAAGCTGAATTTTTCTCAGAACTGAAAAATGCACTCAGAAGCAAAGCAGTATTTTTAGCAGTATTCTTTAAAAACTCATTTACAAGCATACAATGGAAAAAATCCAAAACTTCAACTGGATGGTGCAATAAAAGGTGGGTTTTTTTTAAAATTCTGGAAGCAAATTCTCTACATTAAGTGTAGCACAAGCATCAGTTAAAGGGATTATTGCAACATTATAGGTGAAAAGCTGGCTATAAGTCATGAGTGTACACCTACTTCCTAAAACAAGGATATAAATCTTATGCAGGATATAAATCTCAGAGGTAATGCTTTCTTATAGATATGTCCTATAGAAACCTTACAGCTTTGAACATAGCTCAGTGAATCTGGCAAATGAGCCAGGAACTGAAACCACTTAGAAACACCAAAAAATGGACTGGCTTTTAAGAAAGTCCTGAGCTGGTGAAAGCAGCAGCAAAACAAGCCCAAAGCAGCGGGGTTACTGGTGTGGCAGATGTGTCAGGGCAGTCAGTTCAGGAGACTTCAAGCTCATTTACTGCAAACAGGAGGAAAAATCCACCAGAGCATTCCAGCTGTATTGCATCACAAGGCAGCTGATGTTCACCGGTTTATTTGCCTCAGACGAGAAAGTTTAACTCTTGGTGTCTCTGGACACAAACACACCCCAAGCCTTGAAGAGATTAAAGTTTGCCAGAAGCATCCCAGCCAGCCTTACCTGGTTCAGAAGACATTGTTTGCAAAGGTAATCCAGTACCACTGCACGAGGAACTGGTTTTGCAAAGGCAATAACCCTGCCAGAGGCTCACATTTATCCCATTGACAAGCCCTACAAGCTGCCAGAAAGGAGTTCTCCCCAGATGCTCGGTTTGTGCTCTCAGCTCACATGCTGGGGCTCAGTCACACGATGCTCCTCCTCTCGGAGGGCCAGCCTGTGCTGGGGGGAGAGGCGTAAGCAAACCAGCCTGCTCAGAGAAAAGAGTGAAGTCTGTTCACGAGGAAAGAGGAAAAACAAAGAAATCTGCTTATGTAACGTACAAACTGCTGGAGAGAGGAGGAGGAGGAGGAGAAGGAGGGACTGCTGTAAGTTGTTTTGTCTAATACCTCAGCCACTATGAAAGTTTTGTTGCTATTCATTTTGCTGCTGCTTGAAACTAAAGCAGCATCAAGGTTAAAGGACAAGTTAGCACATTTTTCTGTTTGGTGCTTTGTTCTCCCCTTTATAATGCATGGTGCTCATGTCAAATCCTCTGCATTTACTAATCTCTCTTTAAATTTATGCCAAGAATTAAGTATATAGGACACACAGGATACCAGAGCACTGACCAAAAGAATCGACAATAAAGAATTGTTATGAAAACATTAGGTTATTTTGCATTGCTTGAAATTAATTAGAATGATTTAAAATCTATTTTTTAATTACATAAACTCCATTTCGTGCTCCAGGGGCACAATACAAAGATATTAGAATGAATTATTAACTGAAAAATACACTGTTTCAAAAAGCAAAAGGATTAACTGGAAAGGGAAGTTACCCCGAGTAACTTTCTTTTATTGTTCAGAGCTCCCACACCATGTGATCCGCAGCTGGCACACATTCATCTCAGCAGGAGAAAAACCGTGGGATTTAAATCCAGCCCTGCCAATTCTGATAATATGAATCAGAATATAGCAGCCAGCTGAGATCATTTTCAACCTCTGCACTGGTCCAAACCACAGCTCCCTGCAGCCCCTTCCGTCTCCAGCCACTCGCAGTCCCCACGCTCAGAGCACTGCAGAGCTGCTTGGAGGGGTGAGCACCGAGGGTTACAGGGAACACACTTGCAAAACAAACCCTGAGAATGTGTTTGTCACTGCGGGGACAGCCCTCTGGGCAGCTAATTGTTTCCTTTCTATTACAGATGTTGTACGGCAGAGGGATATTGCCAAAACCAGCACAAAAACAACTTTCCTCCAGTCATTTCAACATTTTGGTGCCTTATTCGTCTTGAGATGAGCAGATGCAAGCTCCACACACATGGATTTGAAACCTAAATGGAGCACATTTTTAGCACCTTGGCCAAGATTTACCAGTTTTTTTTCTGTTTTGAGTATTTAAACTGCTGAGCTAGGAAGTTGCATTTCCTCATCCCTGATATTTCTAGCAAGTAACCCCAGGCTCCTTAAAGACACATACAAATTCTATTCACCTGGGTCATCAATTTTAAAATAAAAAATAGCATTAGCTGAGTTTCATAATCAGACCAAGAAAACTCCAGTGCATAAGTTATATTTGTATTTTGAAAGTTCATCTGCAGGAATTCAAACTTGCCCCTGTTGCTTGGGCTTGCATATGAAGTGCCTTAATAACAGAACACCTTATTGCTCCAGGAAAGCCTGTGTTGAGAGGATAAATTTTCTGCTCAGTTTCCCACATTTGGAATAAACCACTTTCCCCAGGAGTCTGGGTTGTCCATCTGCTGGTGAGTGAGGGCTTTGCCAACCTTTCTTCAGCCAGGTCTGCCCTCCCCAAGCCAGGAAAACCACTGATAATGCCTGTCATACAAATACCTGATTTTAAATTCAGATTGAATCAGGAATATAGGTTTCAATATCAACATAAACAATATAGTAAGTTAGAAAACTACAAGACAAATGGCTACAAAAGAATTTAAGAAGCAATTATTTTAGATAAGCAGCTACATAAATTGTTACTGATGAGGAGAGAGGAGAGGAGAGGAGAGGAGAGGAGAGGAGAGGAGAGGAGAGGAGAGGAGAGGAGAGGAGAGGAGAGGAGAGGAGAGGAGAGGAGAGGAGAGGAGAGGAGAGGAGAGGAGAGGAGAGGAGAGGAGAGGAGAGGAGAGGAGAGGAGGAGAGGAGAGGATGAGGAGAGGAGAGGAGAGGAGAGGAGAGGAGAGGAGAGGAGAGGAAGAGAGAAGAGAAGAGAAGAGAGAAGAGAAGAGAAGAGAAGAGAAGAGAAGAGAAGAGAAGAGAAGAGAAGAGAAGAGAAGAGAAGAGAAGAGAAGAGAAGAGAAGAGAAGAGAAGAGAGAAGAGAAGAGAAGAGAAGAGAAGAGAAGAGAAAGAGAAGAGAAGAGAAGAGAAGAGAAGAGAAGAGAAGAGAAGAGAAGAGGTCACACAATGAAAAGCAGGAGCCAGACAAAGAGAGTCACTGAAGCCTGCTACCACTCAGAAAGAAGGAATTTTACACACATGAAGGAAACTGGGGATCCTATTTCACTTCCAGAAGTAGCAACATTTGAAGAGATATAAAGAAGTCACTACTGCCCATTTTTGAAATACGTATTTAATTCCTCCTTTAAAAAAAAAAAGTAATATATTAATTGTTCCATATCTATTTGATTAGCTAGCAGATAAGGGGATTTGGAAGAGATTAAACTGCTAGAAAGGGAATATCTCATTAACCTATTACCCTCGTTTCACAAGTGTTCTATGCCCAACTTTGCTTTCTCTAAAAGCAGAAACATGCAAATTGCACAATGCAAGTATAAACTGCAAACTCATCAACAAGAGGTGCAGCTGCCTTCCGGGTCACCACAACATGCCATGAACTTTAAAGAAAAGTTAATTTAAAAATAAGGTTATTTTTAATAATTTTCTCTAAAAGGCAGATAAAGAGGCACAGAGAACAACTAGTTAAATAAAACAAACATTCTCATTAATGTGTCATAAAAGTCATACTACTAAGATAAGAAGTTGCCATCATTTAGTATAATCAGAATAACTACACAGACTAAACACGTATGCCCTTTAGTCCTTGCACAGCAGACTATGTTACCCCAAATCAAAATTATTGGCTCATCTATGACTGCCTCACTCCAATAATTGAAAGTTTTCACAAACATCTCACAATAAATAGAAGGCACTTACTTTTTTCCCACCTCCAAGCACTTGGAATACAAACAAAGGAATGCCAGCTTTTGTCAGTACTTTCCCCATTTTGCAGACAAGGGGACTCAAACTGTGTACATAACTCATTTGGATATTCTTAATGTGATGAAGCTGAGAAGGAAGTCACATGAGTACTGTTAGGAAACCTGGAAAGCTGAGCTAAGTATTAAAGAGCTACGTGAGCAGTGTGTCACTGTGACACTCAACCCCAAAACCAAACTGGCTCATGTGACAGTGAATCACAGTCCAGCCCCCAGTGTGGCTGTCTCCTGCCTCTCTCCTCCTTCCTGCAGGTTCACATCAGGCACAAAGTGCTTGGAAAGGTTTGCTGTGGATCATGCATCAGAACGTGATGGACAGTTTGTGTAAGCCAGTGATGGAGAGGGATTTTTGTCCCAGCCAAAGGATCAGTAACCCATCTGCACCCTGACACAGAATTCAAAGGGAGAACTTTCTGAATTTCAGTATGGAAACACCTCCCAACTTTCTTTTTCCATGAGAGAGATATACAGACATCTCAATGAGTCCAAGAGAGGAAGGCCCCTTTCACAGGGCTCCCAGAGAGCAGCTGTGGTTGACTCACACTCATCTCCCCCTTCTCTTCTCCATTACACCCCAGAACTTGAAAATCACAGGATTTGGGGCATGGGCAGAAATAAAAGCATGGGTTTTCCTCATCCCCAAAGAGTTCCTGAGATGCTGTTAAAAGCCCCCCTCATGAGCTGGGCAGTGTTCTACAGAAGGGTTGGATTTGTGTCCCAGCTATTCTTAGGGAAATGGGATCAGCTACAGGACACCACACAGCCATGTCCCAAAGTGACCCTCACTTCTGCCAGACCTTCCACATGCTCTCCTTTTCATGACTCATGGCATAGCCTAAAATCAGTAACAAGTGATTTTGGGCAGAAGCCTGGATGCCTTAAACAAATATATTAAAAAAAACTCAAAGCACCCAACTTACTTAAAAATGCTGTCTTGTTAAAGTGCATCCTTTAAGCTTTGCCCATTGGCATGTAAGGAAGGAAGAAACAGCCACATCACAACTCAGGATTTGCAGGCATATAATAAACGAGAAGATAGGAGGAAATGTTATATTAAGGAAGTGAGCTCCAGAGATTAGTGATCACCTGAAAAAGGAGGAGGTAAAGTCCACACAGAAGTGGGCTGGGCAAGGAGGATGTTTAGGAATGGGTATTCAGGACTGCTGCAACAAGGAAAAGCAGCAATATCTTTGAAAAGATGGGCAGCTAACCCTGAACAAGGTGAGAAACACTAGGGGACACTGGATCTGCAGTCCAACAGAAACACATTTGTTGAAAGGACATTTTCCCCTCCAAATTCTGAAAATCAGGAACATCTGTCACTCTCCTCTCTAGCTCTCATGGTTCACAAGCAAGGAGATTGTGACTTCATTATACTGCAAGAAAAGCAATCTCAAGGTAGAAGGGATGAACAATTACCATGCCATAATTAGAAAGTCAATAACAGTATTTTTCCATCCTTTTTTTCTTTCCTTTAGCTCAGCTGTATTATGTGTCCCAAAGGGAAAGCCTGTGGTTGTGCTCAAATAACACACAACAGAAGTTCTTAGAGGAAAAGAAGTTTTTGTCCTATGTTTGCACAGCATTTGTCACTGTAGCATCTTATTGTCTGCAGTTTAGTCCAAGAGTAAGAGTAATACAAGCAACTACAAATAATGAAATGGTTGCAATTCAATGAAAGCAGAGAACTATATCAAAGATCATTGAGTGTCTTCTATTCTATTAGAGTTTACAAAAGGACCTATGGTAACTCTATGTTTTACACTGACCATATAAAACTGGGTTTCTGTAGTTTAAAGTACCTTCCATACCAAGAAAAAAAAAAAAAAAACCTCAAAAAAAAAAAAAAAACACCAAAAAAACAAACAAACAAAAAAAAAAACAAACAAAAAAAAAAAACACCCACTAAAATCCAGGAATCTGTGGGTTTTTTGTCAATCAATCTTGTTTATTAAAGATCAGCAATTGTTAAAGGATTTCTGGTTTTAGGCATGGAAAGTGGTCAAAAGGTGTGTCTCCATCAACTGCGTGTGATTTGCCAATCCTTCTGATTAAAAAAATAGTTTAACAGATTTCTAAAACCTTCTTTCTACATATACAAATGATAAATATATATCCTGCAAATTCATGTTGTGATTTAGGGAAGCAGACTCATTTTCCAGTTCATGTAGCTTTTGGTCATACAAAAACACACAAAGCACATGTGCATCCCACAAAAAAAGGCCATGACCCAATCCAGGAGGACCACCACACAAACTGTCATTGGATTCAGCAGTACAGTGAAAGGCTGAATTCCTAACTTTAAAATTACACCTTCCACGTTAAAAATCCAAACAGATTCACAAAATAAGCAGATCAGGTTGCAGGGACTGTGATTTGACTTCCATATAAAAATAAAATCAGGGCAGTGCTAGATACTAAAAATAAAGTACAAATTATTCTTGGTTTGAATTACTAAAACCTGCATGGAGGGGTCACAGCAAACAGCAGAGTAGAATGCTTTAATACTGTTCTAGGCTAGATAACACTACACAAAATATGATCAGAGGAAAAAAGTGATTGAAAAAACAGTCAAATATTCTTTATCTGACAAGAAGCAGCAGGAAATGTTTGGGTAATTCACTGTAAAAGGCAACAAACACACAAGTCCCATGGCTTACAGCATCAATTTATGGATCACCCATGTCATTTGTGCAACTGTATTTTAGCAGATGCTGAAAGCCACATTCACCATGAATTTGTTTAGTCTTTCCCTGAATCCCATTTACATTTCTTAAACAGAATATGTGATAGTGCAGGCATTTTTAGGCTATTCCACCTCAGCTCTCACTCCATGCTTTCTGAGGAAGAAAAACTTGAAATCACAAGGCATTTTCCCTTTCCCCTTCCTCCATCCTTCCTGTCACCCTACAAGAAGCATGAGATGAGCTTTCTCCAGAACAAGTCAGTTCCTAAAAATCACAGAAGCGTAGAATGATTTGGATGTAGACCCTTCAGCCCAGCCCTCCTGCATGGACAAGGACATCTTTCACCAGATCAGGACAAAAAAATGTCGCCATCTGTTCACAATCCTTTCCTTCAGCCTCAAATATATCTACAGCTGTAGTCTCCTTACTTTGTCCTGTTAGGGCCAATACAATCTAGTATTTACAGGACAGTCAGCAAATTCGACCCCTCTTTGCAGGGTTTTTCTGCCCTGCCATTAATACATAGAGCTGATTTTTTTTCCAGTCCATCCAGCCTCGTGTACCTCAACTGTCCAGAGAAAAGTGATCACAAGGAATTCAACAAACCAATTTGATTCGAAAAGGGGAGGTAAAAATACAGACAGTGGTGACAAATAAGAGAATGTAGAAGTGTATTTCAGCTTTTGGAGCAGTTAGGGTCAAAGATCACAGAGAGCTGTGACTGTTTTTATAAAGTGAAGTTGTGCTGATGGTTAAATACAGCCTTTGAGACCACATCCTCACTAATGAAACTGTAATTTCCTTTAAATTATTGCCATCCACACACCAGACCTCATCAGCCAGAGAGTAATGACTTTTCATCATTTATTTCAACACAAAAACAATCAATAAGCTTTCCCCCCCAGTTCCTTTACTGCTATCTCTGGACTCTAAAAACCCAGAATCAGAAAAGATTCCAGCTATAAAACAGACACAGCCAGGTTTCATTGCTGTCTTTCTTATGGAAGGACATTCTAAACCACCAATCTATTTTGTGATAAACGGGATTAAAGCAATGCAAAGAAAATCTTAATCCATTAAAACATGATGAACAGACTAGAGTATCAAAGAGCAGTAAGTAGATCACATTGGATTGAGAGGCTTTTCCCTCTCATCATGACTATGTCCTGGGCATTGTTTTGCACTGAAAATTTTTAGTATCAGATTGAGGGAATATCACACTTCTGCTCATACAAATTGAGAACACTCCATGGAAGACACACATAGACAAAAAAAACACCTCAGCTGCCAGCTGAAGTTTTTGTCCTGCTTTAAGCAGCAACTAACAAAGCATTCTACAGTTTTCAGTTTTTCAACAGTGGGAAAATTTTGGAATATTTGGAATATTTTCAGGCAAATCAGAGAAACACCAGGAATAAGACCAGTAAAATCAGTGACAAACTTGGAAAATTTAATTTAGAAGGACTGTATTTTAAAATCAATCAAATCAGCTTTATAAACACATAAACACACAAATGCTCAGTCTCTTACGACATAACCAGGCCACAGCTTGCAGAGCAAGTGGGCAAAATTCGTGAGCAGGGCTCTCCAACTACAGTGATGTAGTATTCCAGACTAAGACTTTAAAATGAGCATTTCCCCAAAATAACAGGGAGCTAGCAGACAACAGAGGGGTGCAGCATTGCTGACTTCACTGGGGGCAAACAGTGCTCACACTGATAATTGTGAGTAATTCATCATATTGGATTTTAACTGTTGTGTTTCAGTTCTCAGGCAAAGCTCTAATTCCATCACTGAGCCTTTGAATTTATTTTGACTTAGAGCAGCTATCTTTGAGAGTGTTTGTAGCAGCTTCCACAGTTGAAACTGACTTACAGAAATCTTGACAAGCCAAAGGACTAAAACACTTGCCAGTTACATTCTAGTGGGTGGCCAAGTCATAACAGCAACATAAGGCTCCAAGCAATGGCGTGAACAAGAGCTGCTGAGGAGAACAGACATCAAAATTAGTCTTGGAAACTGCTGTGACACATAGAGCTGCCAGAGAACTATTTCAGCTGTAGAGAAATAGTGGCACAGGATCTTTAAAGAAAGGCAACAGGTAATTTTACCTAACCTGTTAAGCCTTTCGATGTTTTACAGAGCTGAACAATACTCAGCCACACTGAACAAGTAAAATGAGCATAAATTATTTATTCTCTGTCTCAATCTCAATGTAACTGCTACAAGCATGGTATGGGAAGACAAAAAACTATTTTGAATCACAAAATGCCATGTCATTCTTTCACTCATCTTCCTGAGCATCAGTGACCTCCTTAAAAAATGGAGGAGAATAAAAAAATAAAATAAATTTTGGCTGGTGTAGAAAATAGGACAGCAGTGTAGGAGAACACAAAGATGCTGATGCTGAGGAGGAGATAAGATGAAGAAAAATTTCAGGTGAGAAGTTCAGGCCCTGCCCTGTAGGAAGGACTCATTAAAGGATCAAGTTGTTCTTTAAAGTATTATTGCAATCTCTTGAGTTAATTTTCCCCCTACTACTCAAACAGCAGCTATGTTCAACACCTCTCCAGGAAATACACCACACCACCCATGACACTACTTTATGACTTCAAAACAAATCCCTTAGTTGTAAAAAAGTCTGCAATTCAGGTCTTCTGCAGCCTCAATCCTCAGGTCATGAGCCTTTGTTGAAAAGGTCTGCATAAATCTTTGTTTCAATCCTAGCTAAAAAATTTTTAAAATATACTTAGAACTATAAACCACACCAACACCTAATTGAGCAGATGAACATGGATTTTGTTTTGGTTTTTGGTAAGTGTTGCTACAAGTAGAAGTGGAACAGACAAGTTACAACACTGTTTAATAGCAGGGTTAGCTGCACCTACACCTTTTCCATGAAGGTAAAGTGCATCTGTGGTAGTGAGAAAACCACAACAAAAAAGTACAATCTGAAGAAGGCACAAGCCAGAAAATGTCTACAGATAGGCTAGAACTACACAAAAACTTGCCATGAAGGTTCCTCTGAATATCAGCAGCTGGAAAAGCGCTTTACTTGAAAAAGCACTTCTGCTAGCCATCTGTCAGGACTAGAGGGCTATTCTCCCCTCAATTCAAAATCTGGCTGCCCTGGGTTACCATTCATCTGAGGCACTGAAGACTGGCTTGAGCCCAGAAAGCATCATCCTGAGAGCAGAATTCATGTCTCCAAGTGCCTGCTCGAGTTTTCTGCTGACAGGGATCTCATGGCACTGGCAATGCGTTCAACCCTTCTTGTTCAGTTTCTGAAGCGTGGTGTAACATTGACTTCTCATCATCTAACAGAGTTTAAAGTTCTCTTTAAAGTTTTTCCCGTAGCCATAAGAGTCTGTGATTTGCAGTATGCCAGGAGAAAAGCCTGCTGATCATCTAAATGGCAGCTAAATTATAAGGCTACCTGTGACTGAGGGTGGCAGTGGGGAAACCCTACACAAAAACCCCTCAGTGAGCAAATGGCTCCTTCCAGTCCTGAGCTCCACATTCCCAAATGCACTGAAGGACTTACTTTGCTGAGATATTCATCAAAAAGTAAACAATTCCCATGGCTCTTATAAGTCCAAGTAGTATTTTTATACTTAAAATGAACAGCTAATTATATAGTAAGAGGAACTGGATGAACTGGGGGAAAAAAAATCCCCTTCAAGATATTCTGCTGCTGGCAGTCATTTCTTCTCAGTTCTTCTTCCAACTTTGAATAACAATTACTTGGGAGGAATGTTTTCTGAAACTATTTACAGAACACCTCTGAGCCTTCAGGTTCTTCAATTAGACACCTTAGTGAGGTGGAAGCACAAGGAAGGACAGAAGTGCTTCTGTACTAAATGCAAGCCCCTTTGGAAAAGACTAATAAAACCTATCACAATTCACAAAAATAATTCATCTGCCAGTCTCTCCCATTTAGTTACTCACCATCTCACTGCAGAGGTTTAGGATGGTGATCAGCTTTAGAACAAATTCAACCAATTTGACGTGTTCTAAAATCTGGTACAGTGCTTTCCAGCATCGTGGGAAAAAGAAGTGTTAATGCCTGAATTTTGACCCCACCCAGAGAAAGCATAAAAAGGCAGCAGCAATTTTACATGACTAAGGCCCAGCAAACAGACCAACAGCAGCAGTGCCTGTGTCAGCAGGTTTATCCTCCCACATCCAGAGGCTGGAGAACGCCATTATTCCATGGAACTTGCAAAGAGAACAGTTTGTAAACAGGCACCAGGACTTTCCAAAACAGCTGGCCCTTCAGAGAGAGCTGCAGGCTTTAACCTTAAAACAGCCATGCTGCTGTAAGGAGACAGTCAGGAGCAGAGCTTTTCTGGTTTTTTGTTTTAATGCTCACTATACACAAATAAATGGCAAAACCAAAATGCATTGAATATGAAGCAGTGTTTAAAACCTCCACCAAGCAGCAGCCCGAAAACAATGTATAAATAAACCCAAGCCACGTCAAGCAGCATTCCACAGTCATGTGTCAAGTGAAAAGCAGAAAGGCTTGTCTGTTTGAAGCAAACAATTGTGATCGTTTATGCACAAGCCACTTTCCTATATATTGACTCAGGATTTTACCATTTAATGACAAGTTTCCTGAAAGCTTAGTGAGTACAGACACTATAAACAAGATTATTATGAGCTCATTATATACTAGGTTGCATTTCTAGACACTATTTAGCTGAGTGCTCATTCAAAATGCCCTTTTATTGTGAGATGATGTACCTAAGTTTAGCTTACCCACTTAAATTACCCCAGTCAAATCACTGCTCAGTATGACCCATCATCTCTGCTGGCCCCCAAAGCCTGTATTTTAGACTAAATCTCCTTCAAGAGATCATGTAGCAGATTACACTGACAATCATTTATTTGCATTAAGCATAAACATCAGAGCCACTTGTAATAACCTACCTAAGACTAAAAACAGAAAAAAAGCCCTTAAACAAAAACATCATTACTTTCCACCAGACATTTAACAGTTCCTCTCTTACATGGAAATGGGATGTCTACTATGAAAGGCCAGATGCTCAAATGGATTAAACAGTGTCTAGCCTTTAAATCCTGCATCCACAAATCAACACTGACCTAGTGACCTAAAGTAAAATTTAATAATAAAAAAAAAAAATCCAACAGACACATATAGACCAATCAAGACAGAAATTTAAAAATAAAATTGTTTGCCTAAGACTGTTTGGACATTTACATGGTGCTCATGAGAATATAAGAGCTGGAGAGCACAGAATGTGCCCTATTTAACCTTGGCACAGGTTTAGCAGAGGCAGTGGGAAAACAGGCTCAGCCTCAGTTAGCAATCAGGAGAAATCACCTCTGGAAAGGGTACCCAAGCCATTACCTTCCTGCCCTCAGGATTGCTGCTGTCTCTGAAGACCTGCCAGTGAGAGAGTAATTCACAGGCAGCGACAGTGAATCCTGTGGGCAGCAGCTGCCTCCCTGCAAACAGAGCAGGGAAGAGAAACACATCCCACAGCAGCATAACCTTGGGAGGGTTGCCCTTCACTCCAGGCAGGTCCAGGATAGCACCTGAAGGGTGAAAGTCTGGTCTGTTTCCAGGCACAAAAGCCAATCTGCCCCCTTCCTCCTGACAATGCAATTACAGACTTGGCACTTGCACGTGTGAACAAGTCCACTGCAGCCCATTAAGAGCAAGTTTTGCATAAATTAACAACTTCAAAGGCAATGCAATATTTAAATTCTGGGCAAGGAAAGGAATTTTTAAAAAGGGGATTTTTTTAAATTACAAGTTGATACAGCTTTTATTAAGGTTGCTCACACAATTCCACCGACATGAGAGTGTTACATGATGTCTGAAAGGACTTCAGGCACATATACCAGCCTCCCACAAGCACGAGAAAAGCTCATACACCACAAACAGTTAAAGTACTCAAAGAAATAAAAACCCTCTCAACCTCCCACACACACTTTTGTTAGGCACCAAGACTTGAAAAGCATCTTGTAGGTTAAAAATTTATCTTAGTCAAATATGTTGCAATCGTGACTTATTAACTCTATCAGTAACTTTCCATCCAGACTCCAATGCCCTGACATTCTCAGTGCTTAAAAGCAGAGGACAGAGAGGTTGAATTAGCACTGACACAGTTTTAATTAACAGCCTCTAGTAGTGTTCTCCTCTGCACCAAATAAAAATGGCAGTTCTGGTGAGAGGGATGCAGCATAAGACCTTTATTTGAAAAGGGAAAGCCCATATGTGACTAAAACCATCTGCTGAAGCAACATTTTGCATTTTTGGGGGGCAAAATTTTCACGTCCCTCATTTAAGTGCAGTAAAATGTTCACCATGTAGATATTAGGGAAAAAATTAAAACTCCTGGCTCCTGCAACACAGCAAAAAAAGTATTGTATAGGACAAGAAAACCTCACAAGGATATACCTTTAATTTTATTTCCCCCTTCATATTAAATCCTGCCATCAAAACAGTCACAATATTTGCAGAGAATCCCAAAAACTCATGTCAAGTCTTTATACAACTAAGCCCTGTAAGAGAAATAGTCCAAAATGTTTGGTCAGTTGGTGAGTTAGAAAGAGGGAGAGAGGGTGGGAACGAGGAGTGGAAAACCTGCTCCTGCATTCTGCCTCCCTTCCGCTGCTTCCTTGGGCAAACTGCATAAAACACCCTGAACATCCATTGTATCACCAGCTCTGCTCCAACATTTCCCTCTCGTCTCACCCTTCGTGCCAGTAGGAAAACCAAACACGTATCACATCCAAAAAGAAATCACTCGGACAAAAAGCAAGCAGCGTGAAAAGACACGTAAATCAAACAGACCTGGCAGCAAACAGCATTTCATAAAGATGAGAGGTATGGATTGCTCCATTTGTGTCAGTTCGGCCAGTTATTGTTCTGACTTACTACTTTAACTACCCCAGATTAAACTGCTTGAACTGCAGCAGACAAACGAAGATCCTTAAAACACAATCCCCCCACACCCTCCTAACAATAAGCATTATTTCCGTGGCGCTGCCATCCTCAAATCTTAAAGCCACTCCATCAATTAAAAATTACCTACACCCAAAATGAATTTAGCACCGACCTTGCAAAAAGCTCGCTCCTCTTGGCTAGAAATCATTAACAGTTTTTGGTAAAAATCCTTTCATGTGCTCCTCCAGCTAGCTAATTCCAGCCTTCCATTAACGCACTCCATTGCAGATAATTGCCGGCAGCACACGCTCCCCTGCTTTTGCTGGTTCCCAACGCAGCGAGGATAATCACATTCCAGCAGGGAGCGAACAGATGGCAGCCTCCATGGTAACCAGTCCTCCCCAGCCAGTGCTGGAGCTGGGAGACTCCCGGGGACCGGGGCAACAAGCGCTCTTTGTGCTCCAGCCTCGCTAAGCCCGGGCGCAGCAGAGCCGGCGCCGCGGCTCACTGGGCATGCCTGGCAGGTGCCCTGCCTCCGCAGGCGGGCACCGCACCTGAACAAAAGCTGCCCGCCAGCTTTCACCTTGGCACTGCCCGGCTCCGCCGTGTGCAGGGCGTGAAACACCCGCCGAGACGGAGGTGAAGCTGAGCGGGAGATCTATTTGCTGATAAAACGGGGGAAATGAGCTGGGAGCTGGTTTTCCCTTGACAAAATGATTTTCTGAAGGCGGGCTTATTTCCCCTGAATGGGTTTGATTTCAGCACGATTGGAAACGTTTGCTGCCCGTATCTGATCTCTATCTCCCGGACTTTGAAATTGCTCCCCGCAAGACACCATAATCTATTGCTCAACAAGAATTGCACAGACCCTCTGTTTTGGTCCCAGGGCTTCTGTCAGGCTTATCTGCTCTGCATCAGCCGGGATCGATGCTGATTCAGCAGCAGGCAAAACTGCCCTGTCCCTGCTGCACTGCCAGGAGAGGCGTGTCTGGAAAAGCCTTTTTTTCCATATCAAAGGTGTGCCTGAAACCTCTGCTCTCACCGGGCCAGACCCTGCACTGCTGCACACCTACGGTGAAGGTGTGTGCACCAGCTCAGAGAATTCCCACTGGTGATGTCTGCAGGGAAAAGGGAAGTGGCTTTTCACATCCAGCCGATAATGATCTTCTCTGCAAAATAAAAGGGCTTTGAAAGAAAATATAAAGGCTTTAAATACTGATGAGTTGCACAGTCTCGAAATATTTCAAGGTTTGAAACACTGAATGTACAATAGCCTTGACTCACACAAACTTTCTCTGCCTCACTCTCAAAACCACTCAGTGCTTATGACTAATGGCGTGTCAAAAAACTGGGTAATTTTACTTGAAGATGCACCAAATTTGGACCTCAGGTTCCTGCATGCTAACTTAGGTCTTGCAAATTATTCTTTTGAGGAAGGGAAAATGGTTTCCTGTCTCCTTTAATCTTCTAGTTGGTCCTGCAGAAGAGCTTTGATTCCTTTAAAAGACTGAAAAACCCTGAGCTAGACCCCACCATCACAAAAACACCTCTTCTTCTGCAAGTGGTTTCAGGCACGGAGCTTCTATGATTTTCTCTCTCCTCCCACCCAAATCTTCAGTTTTCCTCATCCTTGCACAAGGATGTTTATTTTGTTTCACAGCAAACCCAGTGAAGTTTACATTGGTAAGAGACACCACTATTAAACTGCTGGTGCACTACCATTGGAAGCCCTTCAGATCCCTGCTGACAACACAAGAGTATCTGAATTCAACACAAAAGTCCCCACCACAGAAAGCTGAAGAGGACCCAGAATTCAGAAGGAACTCACAGAACTCACAAGGTTATTGTGGATACTGGTGAAAGGTGTGGGACAAAACCCAGGACTGACATCTTGCCCGCCAGGACTAGTAGACCATTCTGACTCATGCTGCTAATTTCAATCCATTTTCTTCCTCTAAATAATCATCAAAAAATTCTTAAGCTTATGTGGACACCAAACCTAATTATCCATCAGCAACAGCAGTAAAATAAAGTAAGGAAAAAAAAACAGTATCCTATTCAACTCGCCAATTATTAATAATAAAAACATTTCAGCATTAAAGAATCATGAAAGACATTTCCTTTTCGCCTCTTAAAAATAAAGACAGTGGCTCAGAAATTAGGTTTGATGTACTTAGAGATTTTTAAGCATTTATGAATTTCTGGGGTTTAAAAATAGAGCAATTATAATTATTAGCAAAATTGCTTCAAAATTATAGGGATTGAAGTTCAGTTTCGGTCTTTTTTCCATCATGAAAGGGACACCTCCTACAAAACAGTTTTCTAGATTTATGTTAATTCCAACTTTGTATTTAAAAATTAAGTTGTTTACTGAAATATTATAAGCCATCTTGGTATTGGAAAACCTGTTCCATACACCATAAAAACCCTTAGACCATCTGTTCTTGAACAAGAACTAGCTGTACTCATTATAGGAGGATTTTTTTGCTAGCAGAATGAAGGGCAACAGCAGTCAGAATCCATTTCAGCTTCTTACTTGGAATTTCTTTAATTATTAGGCCTGATTTTACAAAGACACAATAGAAAAAAAATCAAATACATGGAGCAGCCATCACACAAAGGAAGGGACAATGGGACACACTACAACCTTTGATAGAAGCAATAGGTAACATACATGGACCATTGCTAAAAAAGTACCTTCTGTTCAAATGACAAAAGATTTATTCAAGCTCCTTGAAAGGGACAGAGGAAAACAGCACATCTGAAATGATTCTGAGGAGGAGTAGACAAATAAAAGAAAATTTAGTCATCTCTCCTTCTTGTTTGGCTCAGAGACAGAAGTTTAGGAATAAACTGGTTTTAGCTGGAAGACATGAATGGGAAATAAAGAACATATTGACATCCACTGTCCTGAACGAATTCCATTGTAAGGATTGTCTTTGACAACAATGGCACCATGTGCTTCAGCTTTTCCAGTCCCAGCTGCTATCTGACAGACCAAGGTTTTGCCATTTTATTCAGGTCAATGAAGTCTGAAACTAAGCTTTAGAAATTTATGTTTTTCAAATTGGATGGAGGTACAAGGTGTGCCTTTTTGGTAATGACCACTTAAAAATCTATTCACCCAAAACAAGTTATGTGAGTTTAGAATGAGATACACAGACAGCAGTTAGTCACCATTGTTTGCATAAGATTTGAAAGCTTTAACTGAAACCAAACACAGCATCTATGTAAGTGATATGTCAGGCCCCCCACACACATGGTTTCAAGTTGTTGCCCATTTGTTATATCATTTTTAGAGTTCTACTGAAACAGGCTTGTAATTCCTGATAGTTGCAACATTTACTGCCTGACAAAGTAAAACAATACAACATTGATCTGCTCTGTTATAGTATCACCTTTGTTTCTACAGAGAAATCAACTTTAATATAAATATAGACTCATAGAACTGTTATGTTGGAAAAGACCTCCAAGATCATGGAGTTCAGCTGTTAACCCAGCATCACTGTATTCTCCACTAAACCAGTGTCACATCCACACATTTTTTTAACTCTTCCAGGGATGGTGATCCCAGCACTTCCCTGAGCATCCTGTTCCAATGTTTGATAACCCTCTCAGTGAAGAAATTTTTCCTAAAATCCAGTCTAAACCACCCTTGATGCAAACTGAAGGACAGTCACTTGTTACCTGGGGGAAGAGCCTGCCCCCCCTTGCTATAACCTTTCAGGGAGTTGTAAAGAGTGATAAGCCCCCCCCAGAGCCTCCTTTTCTCCAGCCCAAGCACCCCCAGCTCCCTCAGCTGCTCCTCACAGGATCTGTACCCCAGACCCTTCCCCAGCCCCACTGCCCTTCCCTGGACACACTCCAGCACCTCCATGTCTTTCTCATAGTGAGAGACCCAGAACTGAACACAGAATTTGAGGTGCAGCCTCACCAGTGCCAGGAACAGGGGCACAAAATGGTCATGTGCTCCTTCCAGCTCCAAATAATCCAGTACTGAAGAAGTGCACCTCAAGGGAAACAGGATGTCTACATTTTTAAGAGCATTAAAAAATACATCTATTCTCATAAGCAAGCATAAAGGCTCTGGAGATGGAAAAGGACACCTCAGGCTGCACTCCCGTTCCTTCCCCAGCCATTTCAAGCTCCTCAGTGCCACGAGAAACAAGACTATGGCATTTATTTTTCTTTCACAGGGTGCCCTGAGAGGAGATATGTGCTGGGCTTGGAAAAAAAAGGGCAGCTGCTTTGCTTTTGTTCTGACAGACAGCATTTGATTCACATGATGTCGGTGTTGCAGGTGCTGAACCTTTCCCTTCCAAAGTGCCCCTGTGTACAGAAGGGGATTTGCAGCAGAGAGAGGAGCCATCTCCTCCTCAGTGACACTGCCTCCATCCCCTGCAGCCATCCTTCCTCCAATGTTACAACAGCTGTTCCTGTGGATGCCTATTTTTGGCAACTTTCACTAAAGGACAACAAAGAAACAGGGACAGAAATTTTACTAGGCCATCTTAGTGATCTCTTTGGTCCACAAGCCTGGAGGTTATCCTTCCCTCTTAGGCAGTGCTCCAGAATAACTTTCCAGTTACAGAAACATAAGAAACAAGACTTTTACTGTTATGTCTCCAAAGATAGTTATTTTCAGATCAGGCAGGGCACCAGCCTGATACGCTGGAACACATTCTGTAAACTGGAATCATTTCCAAGCAGTTTATGGCACCTCTCCCACTCAGCTGTATCAGTACTGCCTTCGAGTCAGTAATGCCTGTAGCAAAGGTATTGTTTCTTCCTAAAGCCAATACTAAAGCACATCTAGAGTTTTCCAGGCACATTGATAAATATAATTTTCAAGTATTATGGAAAATAAATGATTCAAAATCTAATTTCAAGAAAATCCAGCCATAGAAAGGCTCTAGATTTCAGCCCCTTCCTCTAGTAAAGAAAATCCTCTTGCTAACTGCTGATAATAAAGACACAGCTAATTAACAGAATTTTACATTGTAAACACTGAATTATTCTTATGTCAACAGCAAAATGTTGTGCGCAGAGGAATTGTTAAGGAGAATGTATGATTGCACAGGCTCCCTCAGGAGCACACTGCAGTCAGGCCTTGCACATCCAAGGCATGAAAATACTCATTTTGGTGCTACCTACCCAGCAGCAAGAGGGCTGGATCTGGCTTTGCAAGGGGTGCATGAATGGAGAGAAATGGAAAGCCAACATCAAGAGGCTTGCCTCACAACAGCGAAATAAGCCGTCACACTAATGCATTCAATTAAAAAAAAAAAGGAAAGAAAAAAAAAAAAAAGCAAGAGGTATGACAAAAGTAGAGCAGATTTCAGCTAAAAACTCAGTTTGTCTAGGTAGGACAATTCAGGTCACTGTCTGGAAGCACCCAACAATAGGGCACAGCAACCAGCAGACGTGCCTGATTATTGCAGCAATCTCACAGAGTGTTTCCATGGAAAAGCAGCAGCCTCCTAGGTTTGACATTCAGCGTCTGACAGCTGAGCCAGCCAAAGCTCAGACTCACAAGGCTCAAAGAGAGATCACAGACAGTTCTTTGGATGTGGTTCTGAGCAATGCAGGACTAAATCCAGCTCTGAGGAAGGGCCCAACCCCAGGGGTTCTGCTCTGTGCTTTTTATTTACCAGTTAAGTTCCCAATGAAAGCAGAACAGACATCAGAGCAGCACATGGGTGGGAGCTGTGGCCACAGGGCTTTCCTTTCTCCTTAGGCTCCACTAAAGAGTTTCTGGAAAGTCTGTACAGACTGAAAGCCTGCACTTGGACAGAACTGGCAAAACAAAGAATAGAAATGCTGGAAGAAGAATAGCCTGTACATTCCCTCCTCTATAAATTATCCTACAGTAATGACCAAAACCAGTGGGAGAGCAAGGAAATGTAGAGAAACCAATGCAACCACAGTGAAGTAACTCACAACATTATGGGTACTCAGTGAGCTTGTCTCCTCCATGCAGATACGGGAAGCATTCATACTTCATCAATCCAACTTGGAAAGGAAAAAGGTTGTTATAACTCCAGAAGTTGAAGTTAGTCTTTGCAGAGGTGATCTGAGGTAGAGCAGGATCAGTGGTATTTGAGCAGTACTAAATATTACATCATGCTTTAGTCCACTGCGTGTGGATAATTTATTAGTGGCAAAGAATGCAGAAAAAATTCTTGAAATGCATTTAGCAGATCCATCCATATAATACACATTGATTTGATTTAAATTCCTTTCCAAACTCATCAGGCACCACTTTGCCAGAGGTTTCTAAGGTCTAGAGACACCAGTTCCAGATCCAGCCCAAACAAGCACTTTTCTGGGCAGTCTGTAACAGTTCTCAGAACAACATCACATTCATTTTACAATACACCTTGCCTTTCTCTACTCAGAAGCTCCTTCCACAGGTTGACAAGCAAAAAGCCATCTAAAAAAACCTCATTTTGGAGGGTATTTGATGAGGCAAACTTGGAGCATGCTCCTTCCATGCCCACAGCTGACAGCTCCAAGGACAAGAGGAAGGAAAAGCAGCATCACAAGATTTACAGATAGCTGACAAGACAACACCAACAAAACCTAAAAATTCTACCCACCTCCCATGCTAGCTCACACAAGAGAGTTAGCTTTTTTACAACCCAAATTTACAGAGTCACTTAGGCCAACAGTAGCTCTGTCTTCCCCTGGAGCCACTCAAAATACTCCTGGGCTTTATTTTTGTTTCTGTTAAAATGGCTTGGAGATTTCTTTGCAGTCTACCTCCTCCCACAAGAATAAGTGACCAGTTTCACAGCTGTGGGGGGAAAAAAAGAAAGGAAAAAGAGGTTTTGCCAGAAACTCTATAGAAAATTTTGATGAATTCTGGGGACCTTGGTCACAGTTAGGGGTCTCCAGGTGGACTCCTGACAAATATAGTGGCATACAGAAGGTTGTCTCTATTTCAGATCATTTTCTATGAAAGTAATCAGCCCAGTACAGCCTATTGATGTACAGTATTGCTGGCAGCAAGCACCTTGTGAAGGCTTGTATTTTTATTGCTACTAACACATAATGCAACAAAGAGGGATCTTGCAAGGATTGCTTTATTTTGCTGCAAGGAAACAGAAAAGAATATTAGCACATGAGTCACTGCAGTACCTTGAAAGGTCTAGAATTTTCATAGTTTGCCTTTAATTGCATTTACTGTACATAAGGACAAGGAAAAAAAACCAAACAGCATAAATCAAGACACACGTACAAAGACTCCACATTCTGAGCAATGAGCAAGACTGACACATGTGCACAAAACAGAACTAATAAGCTGATCTTGTTCACTAAAAAAAATTTTGGAGACACTTTTGAAGTTTTTGCACTGGTGAGAAAAATTAGTCCAAGGAATGCAGTTCCAGCAGGGGTGAATAATTAACTGCATTTCCAAGTTCCTTAATTAATACAATATAGTGCAAGTGTGTATATAGAGTGTATATATGCACTACAATAAAATATTTTCCATCCAGTCTGCCTGTACTTACATTTTAAACAGCTAGGGTGTATTTTATATTTTGATATCTAGGAATATATCTATAAATACATGTTGATATATTTAAACAGCACTCTAGTAAATGTATTACCTACACTTCCAAGAAAATAAAATCTTTTGCAGTGCACTGCAAGGTCATGATTTGGGTGGCCATAGTGACACTCACTCCTCATCTCCTATCCATAATTTTGAAGATCATCACTATTCTCAGACTGCATGTGATAGAAAAATAGGAAGGAAAGGTCAGGAAAATGTCAGAAACCAAGTTCAAATTTGAAGACAAGTCCATGGTGTGCAATGAGGAAGGTCACAAGCCTCTGTTTCTCTTTGTAATGGTAACTGCCTTGGATAAACACATTCTTGTTCTGCTTCTGCTGCTGCTCACCCAAGCCATGAGAATTCAGTTTAGTGCAACTGCCTTTGGATGTTGACAGATGACTTGGTCCTCAACAACAGCAAGAAACAAGCTTTCTTTTTGATATCAGCAGAAAAACAACATCTAGACCACAGATACACTCCTGCACAGAAAAGTCATGTCACAGGCTACTAGAGAACTTACTGGCCTCCTGCAGATTTCTAGTTCTTCAAGAGAGATCTATATCAGCTACAGGCCAAGATGAGAAAAACTGTGTGTATCTTGATTTTCAAATATTTCTGAGACTCTCCCAGAGGACATCTACTAAACATCAAAACCAGTAAACTGTTAAAGAAAAAAAAAACCACAAAAGCAAAAGACAGCTACTTACAGCTACCCATGCCTTATAAAGGAATGCCAGTGCCACAAGCAGAAATCCTCACATTCCAGTGATTCTGTGCAAGTAAACTTACTTATTTGGGAGGCAGTCTTAAAAGTGGGCATAGAATGAGCATTATCAACTCACCCTATGAAAAAGGAAGTTCTGAATTTCATAACTTAGTGACATGGCTCAGGAAGTAAGCAACAAGAAGCATTTCAACACATACTAACAGCAGATTGTGTGAGTGGGCACCTATGTCAAAGGAAATGTGTCTTTAAAATTTCTCTTTAAAAAGAAAAAAAATCCTTACCCATTGGGAATCGTTTGTCTCAGTGCCACCAAGAATAGTTATTTTCTTTTCTACATTATGGAAGCTATACTCTAATCTCACCTTTAAGGCCTTTTGGGAACCCTCACTTCTTAAGAAAATAATGAGCAGCTCTGGCAGTGCAGAATGTCTGTTACTCTGTAGAATAGCAGTCCTGTATTTTAGTTTGTTAAGAAATATAAACATATGAATAAATTCAGAGAAATTATTTCTATGAGTTACTGTCATTTGTAGCCTCATTGTTTTTTTTATTTTTTTTACAATAGTAAACTGTTTAGTAGTAAGTTATTATTTTCCTGTAGCAGAAAACTTGTAAACAAGACAGGTCTTGTAATTTGCTCCTCTATTTTTCTTCTCCTCCTTGTGGTCTTTATACCCAACTTCAGCAGGAGACCTCCAACCCTTCTACTGCCACACCTCTGCACCATGCAAAATTAGCAGAAACAGGCATGCCCTGACTGCAAAAAGCTCCTGACTCCTTTCTGCATTGACTGTTACATTATTGAAATGGCATGAGAGAATTTTCAGGCAAAAGAAAAAGATTTGACAATTTCCACCATGCCTCAATTAAAAACAAAAAATACAAACAAATAAATAAATAAAACCACACCACCAACAAAAAATCTTCTTAAGATACAATCCCATAGCATCAGGCATGGATAATGCCAGCAGCTCTCCAGACAGCCAAACACTCACCTGCCACAGCACCCACTCCATGCAGCTTCTCTAGAAGTTCATTCCTCAATTTGATTTTTTTTAAAGCAGGAGGAGCTGAGTTCTACCAAAAAGGGGGGGTCTGTGTCTAATGTACTGTTGCTTCATGAAGTGTGAGAACTTACACATCAGAAAAATTATATTTAGTGATCAATAAGAGTTGTATAAATACACAAACTGAAGACATAACAGGAGACTACATGGTCCAACACCCAGCCCTGAAGCAAAATTGTCATGTCTAACCCATCCTGGGAAGATAAATATGAGAAAAATACATCATCAGAAGTATGAACTACACCTCTCTCAGCTTAATAGAAGAGAAAGAAGAATACAGTACATTTTAATGGTTCTTCAGTTGAAAGCTGTCTGATGCTACCAGTGTAAATCAACCACTCTCATTTTCTCCTAACTACCAGCAGGGCAAAGATCCTCAGCATTCTCATGAAAAAATGGAGTTTAAACATCATCATCTCCCAATACTGTCCCCTATTTCACCCAGAAACACTTCTGACCCTTTCATTCAAGCTCTGAATCTATAATCTGAAAGCTCAGTATGAATTATAATGATCTTTTTGATCATATTACTGCTAGCAACCTCCTGCGACTGTAACAGCAGAAACATTAAATTTTCACACTCTTTCTTCTCGAAATTTCAGGTTATAGAAGGAAGAGATAGCTGAACAGAAATTAATGAAAGAAAAATTGTGGGTTTCAAAGTTTGTGGCTTGCAGAGTTACCTTTGACTTCAGCACTATAAACATTAGGAGTGATAGCTGTCATCAACAGGAAAACAGCTGCATCCCACAGTCTGCAAAGGGCACTCACTCACCTGGACTCCAGCCACAGAGAATCCAGTAGCATTATATCAGATATTACATTGCCATTTATTTAATTTATGTTATTTTATTTCAGCTTCCATTAAGCTTTTTATGACAAATAATTAAGGCTATATTGTAAGATTGGGATTTTTTTTTTTTTTTTGGATGGGGGGTGTTGACTCTTGAAATAATCTATTTCCATTGCTTCAGTAAATTGTAAACTAATATTGAATTTTAAGCCATCCCACAGTATCATGGGACACAATACAGCAAAATCTGTAGTCTAACAAGTTTCAGATTCAGCTGTTAATCAGTCCCTCTATTCCATAACAAGTAGAAACTTTAATAAGTTCTGACATTCATACCTGAAAGCTACAAAATGAAGACAAAGCACCCCAGAAATCATTTTCATTTCAGTCCTACACGATCCAAAGCAACCAATCTCTAAAATGCATCCACTCCCCAACTCAGAAGAAATCACCTTTAAACTTAAGACATGTATTTGTCACAGCAAAGACATCTGCATATGTGATTTATCAGAAGTGATGCTAAAAGTGGCTATAAATACCCAGCTGACCCAACACAGCACAGAGCAGTGGAGCATTGCCAAGCTGACCTCGAGTGCATTGCTCTGAACACAGCACACATCCTGTACCTCTGCCACCTCCCTCTAAAGCAGCAGCTGGCTGCTACAAACACCTATGCTTCCTATGCAGGGTTCAATATTTGATTCTAAAAGGGAAAATTCATCCATTTTGTTTTCACAAAGAGCTTGAAAAATAACAATGATATAGCTGAAAGAGATTCCAGCCATGATTATTTGGACTATGAGGACACTGTGAGCCACAAGAAGCCTTGCAGTCTTCCTCAGTGATCTCTCTGGAGAGCTGAGGGATTGTGATCCTTAGATTTGGAAGAAGAAAGATTTGAGAAGTTCTTTTGGGATATACAGGAAGCCTATGTATTGAGGGCAGTACTTGATGATAAACATTGGCTTTCTACTCTCTCCTCTTTGACAGCAAGGATCTCTGCTGGATGCTGGTTTAGCAAGGCAACCAACCTCTAACCCAAAATAAGCAAAATTGTTATTTGTGTTCAGAGGAATGCTTCTGTGTTCACACTGTGGTCTCTCCTGCTTCCAGGAATACAACAGAACCATAGCTATGTTTGATTATATTAAAAAAACTTTTATTTTAAATAAACAACCAAAAACAATGAGTACTTTGGGGTTGGACTTTGTTGCTCGAACACTACACCACAGCAAAGGGAGAAAGAAATTCTGGAAACAGTAGCTTAGCAGTATTATACCCTCATCTACTCAATATCCAATTTCAGTAGAAAACTTTTTTTCCCTCTAGCCAATAGGAAAAAAAAGGTGCTAACTCCTTGAAACAGGAAAATTAGATAACAAAGCTGAAATTCCTCCAGTCCAATCCATAATTTGGCTCAAATTTGGAATCAAAAAAGCAAAAGAGGAGCTGCTGGAGAACACTGACATGCACATAAGCACTGAAGTTTTTGGTATCTGAGAATATTTGGGGGTTGGGTGCTGGTGGTGAGGCTGCTTGGCTGCCTGGTTTGAAGCCTATCAACAAGCCAGGCCCTGCAGAGTTATTATTAATCATGATCAAATCACATCAGGTTGTCATCATCTGATTGCCCTTCCACTTGTACATTCTGTACGTGTCCCTCTGAATTAAAATGGTAAAATATTAATCAGCAGTGGCAGCACACAAGATATTTTCATGCAGCAAAAGTCAAATAAAGTGGAAATTACTCACGGAGCTAAACAAGAACAAAAGCTCTTTAAGTTTGCTTTGTGCCAAAATCTTCTTGCTATCCATATTATCATTCAGCCAATGCACACTGGAATTTTTTTTTTCTAAAATTTATTTAAAATAAAAAGTGTTTAGATGAGCAATACCATAAAAGAAAAAAAAAAGAAAAAAAGGAGTGCACACCTACACACAAAAAAAGATACACACTTTAATTTGGGTCCCTTCCCTTTCCTGCAGGTTCTCAGCAGCTGCCCAGCTTTTTGCCAAGTCCGTGGCCACATGCACCCATGACTCTGACTCACCATTTTACACTGCCAACAGTGCTACTTATTCTTTAGTTGCTTCCTAATCTGTTTATGGTTTAGGGCATCATCATTATGACTCTGAAATGAATTGCACACAGAAAGACATACTCTGTGCACTCTGTACACTTACACCTTAAAAAACTGAAAGTAACAGAAGTGTTTACAAACCACAAAAAACACCCAAACAAACAAAAACCCCACCAAACAACAATTCAGTTTTGCCTTCTCCAAGGATTTCTTTGACCTCTTTTGTACAGGGTTTGAACATCTTCATTGACTTGCAATATATCCAAGACATTAATCAGAATATTTTGTTAAGCCTTTCTATCAACTACCATGACTGACATGAGACTGTGGGGAGGGAATGAAGGTGGGGGTGGAAATTATGACTTTTTACCTCTTCCAGAGCTGAAACCATTTATATGAATGATGACATTCTCATAAGACTTTCAAAGCAGATGCATAAAGCTGGGAA
Organism: Setophaga petechia; assembly: GCA_024362935.1. NCBI lineage: Eukaryota > Metazoa > Chordata > Aves > Passeriformes > Parulidae > Setophaga > Setophaga petechia. The sequence goes on from JANCRA010000025.1 coordinate 6,900,597, forward strand.
ATCAATTCAAAATCAAGGAAATAAATACCCTGCTACAACAGGCATGTATTTGCTGTCCTACCTTGAAGAATACATTTTTGCAAGATTTGGATCCTAGAGCTCATTATCACCTTATCTGTTGTTTTTTTAATGTACCTGAACTCTTAGAAGGAAAACTGGAAAATGAGTATTCAAGAATAAATTCTATCTTAAGTCTATAGCTCCTTCAGGACAGGAGCTCACAGTAACTTAAAAAATGAGGAAGATGTCTCAAGACACAATAACACATATTACATGATATATTCAATGAGAATATAATTTAAGTTCTTGCAGCCATGGAGCTGAACTAGAGGAAGCAGGAATCATGACCAAAATATGATTTCTTTTGCTCTCCAAGACAAAGCAGATTGTGCATATTTTTCTCCTTTAGGAGGTACAACAACTACTTTATTTCCCTTACAAAGAACAGCAACCAAGAACAAAGGTTATTTCAGCAGGCCTGTGCTTTGGGCCATTTATATTTCCAGTTGACCAGCCAGGCATCTTAAACTCTTACAGGAACATTTGCAGACCACAACAGGCAAGCAAGTGTTGTCAGGCCCCCTCTGGATCAAGCTGCACTACTGCTGCCTCAACCCCTGCAGTGGTTTAGTTTTGAGGGAATCATAGAAAGGTTTGAATTGGAAGAAACCTTGAAAACCACCTGGTTCCAGCCCCTGCCATGGCAGGGACACCTTCCACCACACCAGACTGATCAGAGCCCCATCCAACCTGGCCTTGAACACTTCCAGGGATGGGGCAGCCACAGCTCCTCTGTGCAACCCTTTCCAATGTCTCTCCACACTCACAGCAAAGAATCTCCTCTCAATGTCCACCTGGAGGCAATACTCCAGATGTAGTCTGACCACTAACAGGTTCACATGACCCAACACAGCTGGTGCACAAATTATTGTCTCATGAGCTCCCCATTTCTGCATTGCTCACTAAGCACCAGATTCTGCTATTGCACAGAGATTTTTACATCAGGGACTGTAAAGCTTTTATTTTTTTTCCTACAATTAACTGCATGGAAGTTCAATCCATTCATCCACTTCCTCTCAATCCACTTTTCCAGTCTGAAAAAGTCCTTCGGAAAAGCATCCCTACCCTTCCCATATCAGCTGCTCCCTCTCCATGTAACATCATTCCCAAACTTGTGAAGATGCTCTGCTTTCCCTTGTCCAGGTAGCTCACAGCAGTATGGAACAGTATCAATGACAGGGTTAACCCAGGAAATAGGAATTCCTTTTCTTTCCCTGTCTGCCATTTGGCTGGCCGATCAATTGACCAGTGTCTTCTAAAGGACTACCAAAAGTGCTTTGGGAGCCAAACCACCTCCAGAATCACTGTCTGACCATGGTGTCCATACCCAAAGGGCAACATTCCCTAAATGTAGGTACAACAGCATAAGGTGGCTCCTCCTCTAAGCTCAAATACCAGTTTACCTCCAGGCAAATCGCTTTACTTAGAGCATATTTTAAAGTACAAGAATCTCATCAGTAACTGTTAGTCACTATCTGTCTCCATCTGCTATGTTTCAAGTGTTTTAAGTTCTTCCCTGTCCTGAACTGTTTGTGTACATGACAGAAAGAGAGCATAAACAAAGAAAGAGACAAGAAGAACTTTGCAAAGCTGTTCTGGTGGGTTTCTTTCCCAAGGGTCCTTTGAAGAGCTTTTGAGTTCAGTAACTTCATAGAACAGAAAGAATGTTTACATTTCTGGTGTATGAAGGCATGGCACAACTATTTGTACAAAAATAAATTGATATAATAAATGTCAGAGTAAGATGTTAGGTTTGGGTTCTTTGACTTTTATCCAGAGAGGGGCAGGGATTAGGAAAATATAATAGCAATATCAATTTACCATTATTCACAGAGAAAAAGTTTGCAGATAATTTCCACAGATGAAGTGCAGCACCACCTTGGAATTTAGCTAAAGTCATATGCAAACTGGTGACACTTACAGTGCCCCAGGGAATTTAGAAACTAACAATAAGCACAGCTGCTAAAATATCCCTTCAAACAATGCAGTTCGTACCACGAAAAAAACTAATTTGGAGTCTTTTTCACTCATCTAGATTTTTTACTTTTGGCTGAGCATTAAATCTTGCACAGTTTATTTAGGATGGAGAGGAATAGCTTACAGGATTACTCTGGGGCAATAGAGAGATTGAGTTTAGATGAGAGGTTAAGTTTAGATGAGAGATCATAGATTATCAAGAAGACACCATAGAAAACATATAAAATTAGTTTTAAAAGCCTTTCCCTTCAGAAAGGTGACTTCACCTTCTGTGAGATAAATGAGCTCCATTAGAAACTATGGTACCTTACTCCCTTTCAAAGAAGAAAATTCACTCCCCCCACTGTCTCCTTCTCATTTTTGAAGTGCAAAACCAATTTAGAGATATTTGCATTTGTCAAAGGGATGCTTTACAAGAAAAGAAAAAATGAAACAAAACCAAAACCAAAGAAGCAGAAAAATATTAATGAAGAAATGTGGGAAATATGGTAATCCAAACAACTATAGAATTACGATGATATCCTGCATGGAGAACTTAAAACATAAAAAATTCCTATGGTAAGCTACTGAATTGCTTCAAGAAAACTAAGTTCAAAATCTTTGTCTTTACAATGAACTTTTTCTTCAACATATTCCTTCCTCAGTTCTCTGTGCAGACTTCTGTGTGCATAACCCCAGCATTAATAATCCCACTGACTATGAGCACAGGAGGAGGAAACAATCATTAATTACTTGAGGCTGTGCAGATATTAATGAGGCAAGAGAAATGAACATGCAGTTCTTGACAGCACCCATGGTGGTTTTAGGCAGTTGAATATGAGAGGAATAAAATAAAGGGCCTCGGGAATCAAAATAAAAATCAGACTTTGTTTTTATATGGGATAGAGGAAACTGCTTTCCCATCAGAGGACAAATAAGTATCACCAACTGCCTGACACAAAAGGGAAGAGGAGAACAACAGGAAAACTTGCCAGCTGGGGAAAGCGGTAATCAACTGCCAGGGATCACTTTAGGGAGGCAGCTGCTTCTCTTTGCCAAGTTTCAAGAGTTAGCTGTTCTAAAAGTATATTTGAAAAATGCCACTGGGGAGTTTAGATACTGACCTTGTATGGAAAAATTCCACTGAGAAGACAGCAAATTTCCAGGATCCCGGGAATTTTGTTAAAAGTCATCTCATGATTTCCCAGCTTCAGCATCAAAAGAGCTATTCCAAAAATGCAACCAATGTTGCTTTTTTCTGCTCACATCTCTACCCACAGGGCTGCCAGTCTCCCATGTGCCTGTCTGGATTTAGTTCTGCACATCCCACTCCAAAGGGAACAACTTCTAGACTGAGAATGTTGCTACTACTATATCATCCCTAATCTATTTTTACTGGCTGATGCACAGGACTTCTGGGAAGACAGCAGATATAACATTTCTCTCGGTATTTTAGGATTATTCATGTACAGGGCTCTCAGCAATACTATTTGTTGATATTTTAGAGAAGCACTGTTAATAAGCTCACAAGTATTTTAGGACTTAAAAGGCCTAAATCTAGTAAAAAAACCCAACCAAACAAAAAAATCCAAGAAGAAAGCAGCAAGGATTTCCTCATATAACAGTGTGCTTGAAACTAAACTACTTTTTTCAGATTAAGGATTTTTAAGAGAAAAGTCTATCTGTATATTTTTAAGAGAAAAGTCTGTATGGCACAGCATTGACATCAAGAGACATGAAGGATGATCAAACCACCATTGTGATATTTCTGAGAGTTTAACAGAAACCCCCTCAAACAGGTGATGAAGGAAGATGTGAGATAAAGGTGCACAAGCCAACAAAAAAAGCGATTCATTATATAACATCTGCACTTAGGTTTCAAATATATCACAGAGCTGGAAAAAGCATAGAAAAGACAGGTGCAGGAAGAAACCCAGACCCATAAGCACAGTGTCATGCCCTTTAACACCCCCACAATCAGCTGACATTTATTTTAACCCCTCAAAACAACCAGGAAACATTTATTCAAGGTTGTGAACTTTTAGCCAGAAATTCTGCTACCCTGTCTCTTGAGTCAGAAGCAACCAAATGACCTAAAATTCACCACTTTTGAGGGAAGAAGCAGATGCAATTTTTTTCCTCTGTAGTAACAAGTAGGTAGTACCCAATGTGTGTGGGGAGCTGCTCGGCACTGAAAGTGATAATTTGCAAAATACTAGATGGCTATCATCAGGTGCTGTTATAAAAGCTTAAACACCTATGTAGCAAGCATGACAAAAAGTAGAAGCCACAGGAAACCACAAACATTATACTAAATAAAGAGCAGAATTCTGCTGGAACCTGACAGTTCATTATTTTGTAGTGCTCCCCTCCGCCATTATCCCAACAATCCAATCATGGTTATTGTATTTCACTGCTGTTTCAGAGCAATCAGCATGGATGTTACTCTCAGTGACAGATAAATCTCCAAGGCAGTATAAACTTCCTGATGAAAAAGTAGCCAGCCAGCCATTTACTGACCTATTTACAGAACAAACTGGTCCATGAAACAGGAACCTCAACATCCTACTTCAGTCTCAAAAGTCTTGTCAAGGGGCACAGAAGGAGAGAGAAAAACCAAAGACAGGGCACCAAAGAAGCCTTCGTTAAGTATACACAGTTGTTTGACTACATTCAAGCTAAATTCAAATTTTAAAAAAAAATTAAATTAAGATTCACACTGCAAAAGTCAGTTAAAAAGTGCCTTCTTCACAAAATGTGTGTTTCTTAGCCCATCCTTTCCACTGTATTAATGTGTATACAACAATGATATTTAAAAGTTCAAGTGTCAAGATGTGTAAAAGTGCAAAGAAAGTTTATCAAGTTTACAGTTATCTGTCAGATTTTGTATCTTCTGGAGGTGTGAAGATAAAATACATATCTGGAATACATTCAAGAGAAGGACAAAAGCTTTAAAAAGAAACCTAACTGCAGACACTGACACTGGCTCACCAGTTTCATTTTGACTATTTGACAGACATAAAATACTCATGAGGAACGCTTACTTTTCCTTTATATTTTTAATTTTTGTTTAAAAATGGACACAATTTTCACAAAGAAAACCCCAAGCTATTCTCTGGCATATCTGGGTGATCACTGGGAACCTTCACCACATAAGGACTGCATTTCATTAAATTTGATTCTCACTGCAGTTAAAGCGCTGTATCACAGCCTCTATGTTCCACAGATCTGACAATTATAGTACAGTCTGATTTTAAAAAATAAAATAGAATTACCATGAGCTATTTCTAGGCAATGTCAGGATCCTAAAGACAAAAATTCACAGGAAGATCACATATCAAGGCAGTAGAGAAAAGAACACAGCAGTAGGACTTCTTGAACTGTGGCAGATATCTCAACTAAAAGTATGTCCAAGAGACCAGGAGAGAATAGAAACATTTGAGCCAGAAAGTGCCCTGAACAAAGCTATGTATGGCCAGCTCAGATCATGGAGGAACTCAGATGGAAAGAAGAAATAACAGTAAAAGAGAGTTCATGACAGAACCAGCTCAGCAAAGAACTTTCCAGAACAGGTGTCTGAGACACATCAGCTGGCTGCCCTCACACCTTGCACATCAGCCTCCCCTGCTGAGGCTGAGCATGCCAACTGAGAGATGGTGAGTCTAAAACCCAGACAAACTTGTCATATATCCTCACCATGTGTAAATTACAGCTCTCTGACCTTAGCTGCCTTGGTTTGTCTTGGTTGCTTTAGACATACCAGAAGCAGCTTAGGAAGATGGGAATGTTGATTTTTTTCAAATGTGTGACAGACAACACTTCAGCTAGAAACAGTAAGTGCAGAAGTCACCTGTGCTTTTGGGTTTTGGACTTACAAAAGCAAAACTGGATTCTCCTACCCCAGCCTGGCTTCTGTAAAATTTACAGAACTGAAATGAGCAACACTACTGAGTACTTTCTCCTAAGCAAACATTTTCCACTGACAATGGTATTTCATACACATAGCATCAGTTCTTTATACTGTCTTCCCAGAACTCCTACAATGATACAAATGCCTTGTTTAAAGAATAATTTTCTTTCCTCCTTGCTTCAAACCACACACAACTCCATTGAAAGAGAAGAACTCCAGGGTTCCAGCAAGACAGCAGAGAGGAAATATCTAAATAAGGCTTTTCATCTGTCAAAAAGTACAGGTAGGCCAATGTAGCTCATTCTTTAGTCAAATAAGATTTGTGCTTTGAGGTTATGCTTTCCCAAACAAGACCCCATCTTCAAGGACAGTAAGCAGATTTACCAAAAAGAGAACAAGTGGAAAAATAAGTCTGAACAGCAGCATTCAGTTTTGGTGGTGTTCAGTGTACTCAAAAGCTTGACTCTCCCCAGATGTACCAGAAGGACACTGCCTTTCCTATGGCTCTGGCCTGGCTGAAATCTTAACCCTCTATCTCTGAGCACACAAGTGGTATCAGAAATGTGGGCTCCACATTTCTGCACTGAGTTTAGTGCAGAAAATGTAAAAGACTGAACACCAGTACATACACCATCTACAAAGAAAATCATTGCTAAACAGAGGTGAACAAGTGATTTCAATGTACCACCAGGTAAAACCCACTCAGGTTTGTGTGGCCATCTTGCAAACACCATGGCAAAGTTTTAAATGTCCAATGGATTAGGATGGCAATCTAAAGCCCACCACCAGCACCAGTGGTCTGTCTCTGACCATCCTGCAACTCCTAAGTCAGAGGAGTCCTGACAGAAGTCACTTCCAAAAAGACTTTTCCATTACAACACTAGTAGGATATCAAGTGTTCATTGTTCCAAATATTAATTGAGAAATAAAATATTTTCAATAACAGAAGCATTTTTAAGGAAGAAAAGGAGTCAATCCACATAGGTCAGTGCAGGCTTCCAAGTGATATATTCTGGAATGTGAACATTGTGAGCCCAGGAGTCAGTGGAAGGAAGGAATGTTTTACTTTATGCAAAGCAGCTTTGAGCATTGTGAGATATCAGGACCTTACCCAGCATGTGTGTAGAGTGCTGTAAGAGCTTCTAAAAACAGCCCCTACCAAATCACATTAATAACCATAAAAAGCATGATAAATTGAAGAAGCAGAATTTGGGGGGGTCGTACTTGTTTTTCCTGCACATGGCATCATACCTACACGGAACAAAATTGGTTAAAGCAATGTACTAACACCTTATAGGAGAATTCCCAAAAGTTCTCCCTTTCATTTACCCAGCACTAAAAGGAAATAAATGGTAGTCTTCCCTTTTCATGGGAAAATGAGCAGCTCTCCATCTTTGGTACTCTCTCCCATAATTGTGGAACTAAATAGCACAGCAGAGACCTCAGTGACACGTTCTTCATCTTAAGCCAGATTTAGAACAGCCTTGAAAGGAATGCCATGCTAAGACTCACTTTCTAATAGAGCCCCCTTTCCCCATCTTTGATCCTCACAAACTCGCTCTGACAGCTACAGTATAGAAGAGGTCACCACCACAAGCTGGCTATTCTGATCATCACCTCTGAGAAGCTGGCAGCCCAGGAAAGATGCAGGAAAGCAGCTCATGGGAACAGCACAAATAACAGAGTGAACAAAATGGAAATTCAAGGGCAGTGACACGCCTGGCTACTGCATAGCCATGTCATACAGTTAATGGAATTATGTGGCAGCAGTCTTTCCCAGAGAAGTAAATCACTGAAACATTTCTGAGGCTTGCCTGCCAAACACCCCATATTTCATTTATTATCCTTTCACAGCAGCAAGTTGTTCACAGACTATATTTCCCTCATTCGAGCTATGCATAAACCCTTTAGACTGATCTATTTAGAAAAAATGAAAGTCACATTTAAAAAATAGGGAAATTGTTCTTAAAAGGCCTCTATTGGAGCTTGCAAATCCCACCAAAACCCCTTGTAATTGCACACACACATTATAAACCTTGCAGTCCCAAGCACCTTTCATTTTTCCTGAACTATTTCCAGCACTTTTTGGAAAAGAGGTTATTTATTCTTAAAGAAAGCATGTCCATTATTCCATGGCTGAGCAGAGTGCTGCTGCAGCAGGTCAATAAGGCACTGCAGGAAGGGCAGCACTGCTCTGCTCCCCCTTCAGAGACAGATCACAAGCACTGCCTTCATTAACAAGTATTGACTACCCTCTCTAATTACTGCATTCTAGACTTTGCATTTTCACTGCAGCACCAACCTCAGCTGTCCACAGAAGCCATTTGCTCAGCTTACATTTAGCTTTTACTGACAATTTCACATGTTGAAAAAGGGGCAGAAACCATTGTTTTATAGATAGACACTTCTTGGTTTCCAGAAATAGTTAAAATACCTAGATATTCACTTACTGATATTAATCCACCAAATTAGATACCTGAATCTGTTGGTTTACATGTATAAAGTTAGAAATAAAAATCCAATATTCAAACTTGTAACTTAGTGAAGCAGTTTTCAGAAGAGCTCAATCTCACTACCTCAGAAAAACAGGATATTTAGCTGTTACATATGCATGTAAAATCCTGGCTGCAGAACAGAAAACTCCAAACTTGCTCTCACAACTCTCTGATTAACCCCACTGAGTAATACCTTTCCTTTTCCTATGCATAATTTAGAAACAGACAATCAATCCCAATTAACTGCAGGCAGGAATTTAATTCTGAATCACACTGTTGGCAGAATAGAATACTGCTTTTCTATTCCCCCCTCCCCTTTCTTTTTGTCCTTCAGTAAACAAATCCCTGATTACTTTTTCACTTAAACATTTGCTGCATTAAATATTTGCCTTAAGGTAAGTAGTTCTACGGAAAACTACAACATCCACACCCTACCCTATTTTTCTGAAGGATTCTTGTCTACATACAGGAATTTATTTACTCACCAGTGAAGACGTCTACGAGCATTTGGTAAGAAATTGGGGATTCACATTTTCTCCTTAGATAAAAAAGATTTCTTTCTACACCAGGCTGACTTCGTGCTATATCCTCAGAGCCACCACCCAAGGTGGCTGCACAGCCTATAGACTGAAGGGCCCACTGCCTCTTTCACTTCCTTTTGTGGTTTTCAAGGCCAAAACAAGAGGGAGAGCTTTTTTCCCCCCATCAGACTATTGCACTCTTCTGTTATTTTATGAATATGTGAAAATGTTTTTAAAGCGAGAGCTTTATTCTTACATTTTGCTCTTATTTGTGGATGCAGAGGAAGATGGCAAGAGCCCACACAAGCTCAGAACACCTCCACTTCATGTTTGATGTTCTCTCTGCATGCATAACCTCCTCCAGAAAGCAGAAACTTCAGTGAGCAGTAGAACTCCACCCAGACAAATGGAAAGCACAGTAGTGTGGCCACCAGAGGAATGTATTGTCAGGCTGCACTCATCATTCCCTGCAGAGCAGTGTCATTGACTGCTGAGCATTTCCCATCCTTCCCACAGGAATGAGTGAGCTGACATCAATAGAAAGTGGGATTTTTGTCACCCATACCTGATCCTTGCCAGGTTATCTGTAAAACAAGGCACCCACATTGAAAACACTTATGAGATGGTCATAAACACACTTCACAGTCCCAGCTGTTTGGTAGAAGGAAGAAGTAACGTTTTTGTTTTGAGGTCTGGGACACAAAGAATGCTCAGTTTATAGCAATTGCTTCCCAGTTTTGCAAGTGCAGTAATAAGCTCATATAAAACAGTTTTGGAATAGTCCTGCAGCAGAAACATTCTGCATTCATTTCACACTGGGTCAGTGTTTTGAGGGATGTCTCTTCACAGCACTGCTCTCAAAGCAATCTCAGTATCAGCAGAGCAGGCCAAAAGCAATAATCTGATAAGTCATTCCTGTTTCTCTAATTTAATAGTCTGTGGTGTAAAAACACCCTAAAATATAGAAACATCACCTGCAATCTTCTCATCCATACTCCTTTCCTTGCTGCTTATGCAGCAATATGAAGCTTTGATAATTATTTGTCCAATAAGATAGAGATATCAATCAAATAAAACATGGTAGCTGCTTCCTCTTTTTGAAGGTAAATGGAGTTCTGATCCTTTAAAGTTTCTTTTGCAGAGAAGACAATTCTGAAGGTAAAACTATACTTATCACACAGACTAAGATAAATAGGTCAAAACTATTTTATCAAAGGAAATACTTTCAAAACCTTTGAAGGCTGATTATTTGCTCCTGAGATGAAAAATACATATACAAATGGGAACATTACAAATGAAAACATTATGGGTTTGAATAATGGCTTGTAAAGAGCCACAATCCATTCAAAACAGTATTACTTGCTATACAGGGCAGCTTGAAAATAAAATAAAAATGTACAAAAATTTACTAAATTTGGGACCCAGTATAGTATAGGATCCAGCACTTTGGCTTACAATTTGACAAAACAGTCCTAAAAATCATTTGCTCTTATTTAGATGGAAGCACACTTGACAAGTACATCTGCTTCACATATCCAGAAAACTACAGCAAATAACTTGTATATCATTTCTTATCGTGCTGCTCAGTCACAAAGAGGAGGGACGGGAAGAAAGTTGCTGAGAAAAATTTTGCCCAGCATCAGCAGAGTCACCAAGGGATTCAGAGAGGCATTCAACAAGCTCTTAGAGCAGTTTCTGAAGGTGAAGTGTTAAGTTGCACAGACACAGGGAAAACGAGAAGTGCATTACTTAGGGGTTGGGTTTTTTGCTTGTTTTTTGCCTTTTTTTTTAAGAGCATCTATTGCCATGGAAGCAGAAAGCAAAATTGAGTTTCAGAAAGGTTTCACTACCCAGCATAAGTAACCACACTGCAGATATGAAAAGCATAGTGCAGGAATTACAGCAAAACCACTAAAAGGTTAAGGATATATTACCTTTTATCCATTTTCATAGCAAATTTATCCTCAATTCCAGATTTTCATCATTGATCTCCAACTCACAAGTAGCCACTCTCAAGGAAAGAAATATGCAGGCAAATTGCTGTTTTCATACTAGACTTTGAAATAAGGACAGAAAACTATCATGCTGAGCCAATAGTAACTATTTTATAATGAATCACAGATTAATCTGTGAAAGAGAAACCTTTGAATTAAATCTGTGGGAAACAAACCTATGTTCTTTATGGTCATATTTCTTTCACCTGATCATAAAAACAGCGGGTCTGATTTTATGCAAATATGCAACAGACAGGTCAGAAATCCCTTCACCTTTCATGTGACATGGCCAATTTACTCAGCACAACCATTTCTATTGAATTACAACAGTATCAGGGACAGCATATTTGCAAACAATTCCCAGTTGAACTAAACCTTAGGAAAATTAAACCTGATTTACTGGCTGTAGGTCAGCACTCAAGATTTTCAAAGAGTTCAAAAAAGTTCAGCATGTGAACATCCATAAAATTATAGAATGGTTTGGGTTGGAAAGGACCTTAAAGATCATCTCATTCCAACCCCTCAGCATGGGGAGGTACAAACTCCACCAGACCAGGTTCCTCAGAGCCCCAACCAAACTGGCCTTGAGCACAACTTCTGCAGGCAACCTGTGCCAGTGCCACACCACACTGTGAATAAAAAATGAGTTCCTAACATCTAATCTAAATCTCTCCCTTTTTTAGTTCAAAACTGCTCCCCTTATCCTATCACTATCACTTTGTGTATTAAGTTCCCCTCCATAAAAGTCAGCTTGCTGTCTTGTTAAAAACTACGCTGGAGTGAGGAGCTCCATCTGAAGATACATATAAATAAGATAGAGGGAACCATATATAACTAATGCTGTTATCAATTTGCTTTTTTTCCCCTGAATATGAAAAGCTCAGAACCTCTAAGGAGTTTAACATTATACCCCTAAACACTGTTAAACCAAGCACTGTGTGTAGCCCGAGCCCATCCTTGCCAGTGCAGGAAGGGAAACCAGAGCAGCTTTGCTGAGCCACAGCAGCTGAAACCCAGCACAGCCCCTGGTGCCAGAGCCCAGCAGGGCCCCAGCCCCAGCTCAGAACAGGGGATGGCAGCAGGATGGGGAACTCTGCTAGCCCAGCCTCTAAATCCTGCCATCCCACTGCTGCCGTGCTGAGCATGCTGCAGCCTTCCCTCCCAATTCATTATGCTTTTCTTAGTAAAGGTTGGTGGAGAATTCAGTGAGATGCCATGAGGGAAATAAGATTTTAAATTCAATTACAAAGTTTAAAAAAAAAAAAAAAATTACTGCATTTACTTTGCCTGCCTCTTTTGAGCCTAATAAGTGCAGGATCCCTATTTAAGTCTGTGTACAAACATGGAGTTAAATATTCATGTGTCAAGAATTGCCTACATGTTGTTTTATTGATATTTGTCAATAAAGAGCAATATGCAGCTGCTCATATCTAAAGTTTACATAGTTATCATGTACTAAGACTGAATTTTCACATTTTCAACACAGGGCACAAATTCTGCAGGTAAACCAACATGACTAATATTTAGAAAGATACTGAAGTAAAATAAACTTATTAAATATAAATTACCTTATTAACTTTATATTAGAATTACCTTAACAGAAGTAAAATAAAATTCTGCATTAGATTTCAAAACTCAGATCCTTCTCATAGATATAATGTTGTTAAAGTTACCTTCCTTTTCATCTCTGAGGAGCTGAAAAACACAGGTGTGCTTTTATCTTTTTTTTTTTTAATTCAAACACCTGAATTAGAATTAACAGAAAGAATTCACACCTGCTTCCTTTTTAATATCAAATAAAACAGAAAAAATAAATAAATCAGAGATGACATGCAGTCATTCCCCACAATCCACTAATCAGGAAACAAACATTATGCATCTTTTGAGAAAGTTATTTTGCCTATATATTCCTAAATTTATCTGCCAAGTCCTAATTAGGGAACAGAATAGTATTTAAAAATAACAAACAAAAAAAAATCCACCCCACAAATCCAAAAGCTCACACTGACCAGTTAATATGTAGAAAAAAATAGTTGTTTTTCTACATACATTGAATAATTAATTACACAATTATAATTTAAACTGCAGATTGTTCAAAGTTATAACACCCACATATAGGAAAAAAAGGATAGGGGGAGAAGCATACATTCCACACAGAATTTGGTTCTGTAATGGCACATGTGTCATTCAAAAGCTTATGGTAAAAATTGAGGTTCTTCTTCATGATCAGAGTTTCATTATCTATATATTACTATATATTATCTTTATGTGACTTGTTAGCAGACCCTATAATGCAGTTCAGAAGTTTTCATTTAAAGTTTAACATGCTTACTAATTATCAGAATTGTCCTTCCTCCATGCATGCTCATGCACCAAGGAAAAAAAAACAAAAAAAGAAAATCCGTAGGAATTGGATCCTTTCAGCACCATGCAGTCCTCCCCATAGTTACTAAACAGCTCCTGCTTTTCTAATCCCTTGCATATTATACCTGAAAAAAACTCCTTATCTGAAAGCTGATCCTGCTTCTATATCCTGTGCCACATCAAATATTGCATTTTAACTTCAAACAACCTTCAAACCACACATAGCAAAACAAAACAAAAGAAATCCAACTGCAGGATTTAAGATCCCCCAGCTCTGTGTACTTCAGTTTGCAGCTCTGCTAGCCTTACTCACATTTAGTGTTGCCTGTCAGCTCACTGACTGTAATAAGTAGTCCTTGTCAGTCTCAGGAAGGATAATATATTCTCACTTCTCATATCTAAAAAGCATTTTTCGTTCCTGAAACTGAAGCTAACATTTGACAGCAAGCAGCTACTTTGTTTGACTTCCTGAAGGAGGAAAAGTACTTGGAGAAATTCCTCCATTTCCACCCCAACCTATAGATTCAGGGTGGTGCAGGGGCACAAAGAACAGCCTGAGAATGAATGCATGGGAAGCAGAGAGGGGCAGGAGTGGTTCTTTTCTTCCATAAATACTTTTGTACAAGCAAACAGAGCTCAGTGGAGCACTGTGGAAAATAATGATTACTAACTATATGCACTCTTGTGGTGTCCACAGAGAACAATTATCTACTTCTGCTCAGGTTTCTAATCTCCTTCCTTGCAGTGAGAGGAAGGAAAGAGTGAAAGGTTTTGGTTTTTTGGGTTTTTTCTTCTGTCAAGCCAGCAATGGTGTGAGCAATAGCACTGCACACCACAGGGCAGCAGACTGAACAGAATTCTTCCTGCAGAAAACTCTCTCCAATACACACTCTAACTCAGAATTCTGTAATTTTTTCCCTGATCTATCAACTACCTCCACCTCTAGGCAAAAGGAAATAATTGGAAAGGCTGGTGCTGCAAAGGAACACTTGTGACACTTTATGGGTCCCAGCACAGTAACTGGAGTTCTCACTTGCATTGCTCTGGAGTCACCAAGTGAGTGTTTGGATTCTGTAACTTCACCATATTTGAGTATTCCTAATATCACACCTGAGCAAATGAACTGGAAAATAGTTATAAACTGTTGTGCCCCAGAGCTGTTCCCTACTGCAGGTACTTCTGCAGCATCACCAACCCACATTTACAGACACCAGTCATTTTCTGTGTCCAATCTAAAACCTCTTTGTTATTTGAAAGGACTACATTAATATTTTCTCAGAAAACCATAGTGAATGAAAATAATGAGGTTTTTAGAGAAGAAGAGTCTAAAATATCTGGATCAAAGTAGTTTATGAAGACTGTGAAGACTTTCTGATGTCTCCTACACCACAATCCTGGTCCATTGTCAAATACTGCATGCTATTTCAGATAAATGCTGGTCACAGATGCCTTGACTCTAGCAGAACACAAACAATCAGTAAAGGGCTTGGCAGATGCCTTTAATCAACACTGTTTAACCCCGTGGGGGGAAAAAAGTAATGTGACAGTTTGAGATGCACACAACACCCCTAAAACCCTCCTGTTCTCTAAGCCTTATGTAAGCCTTTAAATCAACAAATCATAAAACATGCATGGTGAAACTACTTGATCCCTTTTTCATTTAGAACCTACCACTGTCCTATCTCAACATTTTCTGTAAGCTACAAAAGGCAAAAAAATCTCAATTAAGATTCATTTTAACCAGGATCCAGTCCCATACAAGTCCTAAATGGCACTTGGGACCTAGAAAAGAGGACACAATATTCGCAGTGATAAGGTACATGATCTATACCTCATTACAACACCCTGGTATTATTCAGGTTTTAAAATGGTAGATCTGCTTTTCTCCAGCAGCTCAACTGCATTTGGTGACAACAGCCCCAAAAAATTCCATAAAAAACTAGTGAACTTGACAGTTGGCATTGACCACCTGGGAAGGGTAACCATAACAGTGTTGTAAGGTAACAGTTGTTCAAACCAGGAAGCAATAATCCTCCACAGTTATGATGAACAGACACTTGTTTGTATAAGCTCAACGAAAATCCTTTGAAGAGGTAACTCACTTGGGATTTGAAGTTCCTTTAAATCCCTTGTTAACACACACAATGTTAATATTGTTCTCATTTCTATGAACAAAAAGCTTTTCATATATCCAGTGCACAAGCAGCCCTTATACAGAAAAGAAATAAAAGGAATGGTTAAAGGGGCAATCCTGCAGGATGAAGTTGAGGACCAAGGTTAGCCCACACCAGCACCAGCCAGGGCTCCTGCTGGCTGTCCACAGCACTTGGATATTTCTCTCACCCTTGACTGCATGTCAGGAATGTTGTTCTAAGGACACCCTCTATGCTTGATCCAGGACAGGGAAAGGATGTGGGGGACTTCAGAAGCATGTGCACAACCCCCCTCTTGGGCTGCTGTGCTTGGACCCCTCCACAAACACAAAGTCCAGGGCAGTTCCTCCTGCTGCCTCACCTGCCTTGGCAGGCTCAAACAGCCAGCCCAGGCACCTGCCTGCCCTTGACTCGCAGGTCTGCTGAGCCTGTTTGCCCCCTGGATCAGTTAGAGATTAATAAATTATGAGCAACACTGTTTCCTGCATTATCATGCATAACTCAAGAGGTAATTACAGAGCAACAGTCAGCTCAGATTACCAGAACACGGTCGGCTTAGGCTGCTGCACTACAATCACTCTGCTTTCTAAAATGGACAATGATTCTTAGTGGTAGATTGGTGCAACTTGCTCTCAAGTTTAAAGTACAGCTTAATAGAATTCACATTGTTCTATATTTAGAATTAAAATAAGCCAAAACACAAATGCTGAATAATTTTATGCACTGACAGCAATTTTGATTTTATTGTACATACCACAAAAAAACAGGTGTTTTGCAAAGCCTTCCCTAAAACCACATTTTCACACAAAAATTTCCAAACTTTCGCTATAAAGACGTAAAAGACCTCTTTTAAAGTTTCAATAATTAAGAATTTACAGGCTTTTGAAAGCCATCCCTAGGTGTCTCATCTCACATTACTTTCTTGAATGCTCTAGTACCACTAATCCATAAGAGAATAATTGAAGTACAACAGGATTCTACCCTCACAGATTAAATGTAACCACTTAATAAGGAGAGTTAGTGTCAGATTGAATAAAAAGGAATGTACAGTATGTTTGCATTAAACAGGGATATTTTGGCAAGAGTCAGCTGAAGAAAAGGCTGATAGCAGTGTAATTGCATAAAACTGAGAAAAAATTCAATTCTATCAAAAACAATTGACTTTTTCTGTATCAGTGACTTTGCTTTGATTCTTAACTCACCAATTCTGAAGAGAGACCTAATTAGTCAGTAAGTTTAATTTCCTGACTCAGTTACTGATGCTAATATAAATAATGCATATATACTAGTATTCAATTAAGGAAATGAAGTATCACAGACAAGATAGTAAATGATGGTAAGTGATGGCAAAGAGGAAAAACATTCCAATAACTCACTACAACAAGTTGTCATCAAGCCCTTGCAATACAAGACAAAATACTTTAAAATCAACCTGCCTTCAAATATTGTTTGCTTTAAAAATTTTACAATTCGGGGAATTTATGGAGTTCAGAGTTCTTTAAGTCTGCTGTTGACACTAAATTTGATTTTTGACTTAGAGTACCTGTTTTATGGGAGAAGAGAAGCCAGGAGCCTGCTCTCCTGTGAGCTGGCAATACTACAGCACTCAAGAAAGTCATATGGCATATGACAGACTCCTGAGCTGAAGCAACCAAATATCTCAGCCTAGTAGAAAGATGAAGCCTTAAGTAAATTTTTAAAAAGTTCCCCTAGCCCAGGTTTCTAGCTGGAGCTTAAAGGCTGGACAATCCCCAAAAGGAACAGCAGCAGGTCAGGTCAGGATGCTCGGCCAGAAGCAGAGGGGAGAGAGAAAGACAGGGAGCTCTGCACTCTACCCTAGATCTTCCACCTTGAGAAGCCACAGAAATGGGCAGGGGGATCTGCTCTCAGGGTTTCCAGGCTGAGGCCTCTTGTGCTTCACAGAAACAGGAGACACACCAAAAATGCAGTTAGAAACTTCTCTGCTGACTTCTTAAGTGCCACAAAGTCCCCAGTGGCAACCAGCAGAGCCAAAAGCCTGGCACAGAAATATCAAATGCTCAGCTAATAAAGAGCCAAACCCTTACAAGGGCCAGAAGAAATTCAGCCACTGAACCAGTGACTTTTAATCACTGTTCACCACTGTCCCTCTCCTAACCTCATCCAGTTCTGGCCACACCAGCATCTCTGTGGGAAGGAAAGTGCCTGCAGTTACCCACGGGGGGAAGGCTGCACCTCTAAGCTACATTGTCACCTGTGCTGCAAGACATTTGTTCAGAAGTCATTAACAAATCACAGAATTTCCCATGCCACAGTACAGTTCCACCACATTTTTCCCCTCTTTCCAGGCTATTTAACTTGTTTCACATTAACATCTGACATACTTAGCATTAATACTTATAATGAATGCTATTTCATTGCTCTGTCCTCCCTTCCACTTAGTGTCTTTTGCCTCTAATTTTAACACATTTTATGCTCCACTTTATTAAGTTTCAGTGCAATCAGAGGTGTCAAATTGCTCTGAAACTCATTAGAAATACGTTCCTTTCCATATCTAGTTTTGCAGACTACTGTAGCAGCAATTTTCCTTCTCTCCTGTTTTTACTCAATTCTCCTCATATTCTGATATCACCTTACTGCTGTGTGTCTGCACCCTGGGAACCACATCTGATTTCTGCATGGCTTGCCAACATTTCAACAGAACCTCATCCTCCCTTCCCTACATTTACTTCAAAAGTCTTTTCTTCTGCTAAAGGCTTATCTCTGTTAAAATGCTATTTCCAAGGCAGCTAGGTGAAGAAACCATTAAAAATTCCTCTTTCAGTTTCCTCCTTTATGCTCAGGTTATTTACACAACCTGGTGCTCTGGGGACACACTCCCTAAGCAGCATTCTCCCTCCCTTTGTCAGGAGGAGTTTGTTGACAATGGCGTGAATCTATTGAGCTGTCCTCTCCTATGCATTTGATTAAAATGTTTTGACCATCAATAGCTGGAGGCAAAGTTTATTCACAAATTTAACACAGATGAAAAGGATCATTCTGATTATCTGAGTGTAAACATTCATCCCAGATCCCCTTATATTTAGGACAGCTAATATACACAGCATCCCATTCTGGAACAGAAAGCCATTTTTTCCTCTCATACAAATAGAGTTTCAGCTACAAAATTCACAGTCAGTCATTTGGTTAAAATATTGAATTGACAGAAATGTTTTGAAGAAAATCTACCCAATATTAAGAGAACTAGAGGAAAAAGCCCACAAGTGCCTCATTTTAAAATTTCCTTGCTTCATATTTTTCCTTTCCCTCCGACAAATCCTTCATCCTGGGAAGACAATTTATCTATCAAATGCATACCACTGCTTTAAGACACAACAGTGCAGAACACAGCAGTTGGAGGGCTTTATCACAGACCTCACTGTACCCAAGACATACTGACAAACACTGACAAACACTGACAACCACTGCCCAGCTATAAGCAGGATTTTTACTGCAATGTTGGGAGGTGAGATAGTCTCTCACTGGGACTTAAGAACTGGGGGAAAAGTCTGATAGCTGCAGTTTCAAGCAGCATGGGTGTTGACAGGAAAAGGAACAAAATAATAGCCAAGGGCAAACCACTGGGTTTTGGTTTTTTTTTGTTTGTTTGTTTCATTTGGTTTGGGTTTTTTTTTGTTATTAACAGCTTCGTTTGTCAATATTTGATTTTGCTTGTTACCCAAAAGTAACACATTCCCTGAACAAGCTCTTCTCTTCCAATCTAGAAATCTCCCAATCACATTTATTAATTCATCTACAAAGGAAATCAGATTTATGATCCTGTACAACAAACTAATTTGTACTGGGTGTGCAAATTATTACTTTCAGTTTCAGCAATGCCTAGAAGCATTTCAGCAATGGTACTTACCAGACTTTGGCCTCTCAGGCTACATTGAAAAGAAGCTTTTAGAGAAAGGAGCAGGCAAGTTTCAGCAAACCCATGTCAATTGCAACTCTCCTTTGAAATCCTTTGTGTATTGTCACTTGAAAGTCAATCAGTGAATACAAATTTTAATTTATTTCAGGAAATCAACACCCAGATCACCAAGAAGTCAAATTACAGGGCAAACAAGAATTATTGGGTAAAGTAGACGTTGTCAGACAAGAGTTAAATAGAAACATCAAACCAACCCAAAATACACATGGACATGACTGGACAGTGTATGAACCAAACAGTACACTCTTACTGGCTTTAAGGGCATAATTTTGATCTTAAATGTTTGGAGGAGAAGTGGGAGAAGAAATGGCAAAAGCAAAGTTCCATTTCTTGGCCCTTCCCCACCTTTGCTTCAATAAGAGGCAGAGGTGATTAATTTGGCTTAAAACAGGAAGCTCTCTAATGAGAGGAAATGCATTTTCATGCAAGTTCTGCATAAAGCTATTTGTTACGCTTTACTTTCCCTCATTTTTGAAGGGAGAGGAATGTT
Source organism: Setophaga petechia (assembly GCA_024362935.1). NCBI lineage: Eukaryota > Metazoa > Chordata > Aves > Passeriformes > Parulidae > Setophaga > Setophaga petechia. The sequence goes on from JANCRA010000025.1 coordinate 6,920,495, forward strand.
TGGAAGCAGTTTCCTCATATTCACCTTCCTCTCTCAACATTTTAAAGTATCAACACTCCTTGATAAAGCTCAGTTTTAGCAAAATGTCAAAAAGCCTCTAATCCCCAGGAGGGCTTGTAAAGCAGCTGTTTTTCTTTGTCAGTGGTCTCTAATGTACCTAGAGGTGCAAACCACTGCTAAGATTGCCCTAATGATTGTATAGGTTTTTCCTGAACACACTGCACAGCAAATTTTCAGTCACTGTAGACCAGTCAACAAAATGCAGTGGGTTATATAAAGCCAGAAGAATCAAAATCCAATGTTCATTGCTGCATTTTCAAAGGTAAAACAACAACAATGAGAAATTTTCAGGCAGGGCACAGTTATCCTTCTAGCATTTAAAAAATAAACAACAAAGACATTTTTCATAGACTAGAGCAGCATGCTCTTAGTGTCTCATTTATTTATCTCCTCCTGCAAGGTGGAAACCCACAATATTACTGAAGTTTCTTTAACATAATCCCATCATTTCATACCCATTTACAGGCAGAGCTACAACAGCAGCAGGGAACTTTTTTTTTCTCCTGTCAGTATTAGAAGACACCTTGCTGCAGTGAATGCTGTCCTGAATGCAAATTACCTCAGCTCCCCACCAGGCACTCTGCAATGTCTGAGACTGCCAACAAACAGCACAGAGCCAGCAGATGTACAGTTAGAAGTCAGTAGTACAAGGAAAACTTTCCAGAAAGGGTGAAAATTTGCAGTGCAGTGGGCAAAGCCACGGAAGCAGCGCAGGATCTGAATGCCACAAAAGTCAATCTAGTTTGTGTGCAGCAAGGCCAGAGGTGACTGTGCTGATGACAGGAGTAAGCTGTTTCTTGCTATGAAAGTGAGTTACTGTGTCCCTGCATCCTGACTGATGGCTTCACACCTGGATTAAGTCTGCCAGGGGGGACAGAACCTCCTAGGACAGCTCCATCCTCTGCAGAACCCAAGGGGTGCCACACTCACCATGCAGAGCTCTTGGCTTGTGAAAGTGCTGAACAAGCAAGCTGTGAAACACCTGCTTCCTGGTGGGAGGCTAATTTTGAGTTAACATGCACACACACATTTGAAGTAAAGCTTCACTCAAGTCACACAAATGCTGAATTCTAATTCAGCATGGGGAAAAAAAAAAGGCACCAAATCCACAACAGCTATTCCCTTCAAAGAGGTTGCTTATCATTTTACTCCACACAACACCCTTTTCTAAACTGTTTCCAGATACCTAGTTTGACATTTTCCATCAATTTCAAAGTGTCTCTGAAGATTCAAGTACTCTTTTGTCTAAACTTTTAAATTAATGTCAACTTCTAATGCGAGATAAATTTTGCTTTGTCCTGTAGGCAGTTAACCACACCAAGCTTTTTCAAGCTCACAGGTTAATAAAATATAATTGCCACTTTGCACTTGACAATGAAGGCGAATTTGGGCAACAGTAAGTGAAAGGGCAGAAAGATTTTTCTGCTACGTGTCAGACACTTCGACTGCAGTGCACAACAAAAGGCTGATGCTGTAACAGAAAACTTCAGTAGCTCGTATCAGCATCAGAAATGTTTTCAAGCAATACCAAGAATGGAAACACTCCTTGATCTTCTGGCTCCCAGCACATAAAAGCTGCACATACCCTCCTTCACCAGTCCACTGTCAAAAGTTTTGAGGCAATATTGAGTATACAGGAGTTACAATAGTCTTCATTATGTCATTGCACTAATTAACATGCAATTTACTAGTTTGGGAAGTGTTCTGATATGCTTGCCATGTGCATCATCCAGAATTGTTTCAAATGCATTTACAGCTCATAAAACAGATCTACTTTCTCGAATTCCTTTCCAGATACAGATCTGAGGGAATTGCCTGAGAACTGCTGCCCCCCAGGCAGTAATGTCAGTAACTCTCAAATTGCTCATCATTTGGCAGAGACAAGGATTGGAGAGGGACTACACTAACTCCTTTCCTGTAAGATTTTCAAGCAGGTCACAGGCATGGTGCTGCATTAGAAAACTCTTTTCAGGTCCAGTTAGTATTTTATAAGCCAGAAAAGCATAAAACTGCCTTTCTTTTTTTTTAATAGAAGAAAGAACACATCTAGCTTTGTGTTGCAACTGTGAATTAATTTTATTGCAGAATCAAGGCAGTCTGGTGAGCTCTTGTCAGCCACAGAGGCAAGTGCAGTCACATTCTGACTACAGAGAGGGAAGCTACAAAGCTGTCCTGGGTTTATGGGATGCTGAAGCACTGGCTCCAGCAGCTTCTGCAACAGGAAGAAGGGGGCCAAGGTTCCCCTCTGAGAATAGAAGTCCTGTTCAGAAGGTTCCTTCATCTCATTTTCTGGGAGAAATGGATTATGAATGGGAAAAAAGAGAGGCTTTATGCACTTACATGGACAAATCATCACCAAATCTCCCTTTTACTTCCCACATATTTGAAATTCATTTCCTTATCTTAATTTGTGAGGTTTTCTTACTTAGAAGTCACAATACAGGAAACTACTGTGAGTTTGGTTATTGCAGTGCAAGGGCATTTGATTAGCAGGATATTATTGCTCCTATCATGACCCTCACAACCTTCCTGCAGCCCAACAGCTGACGAGAGCAGTCACACTGAAAGGCTTCATCCTGCACAAATGTTTAGTAGATAAATCACCTGGTGGAGCTGGCATGAGCACAGATGAAAAGAGCAAGAATGAATAGATTGTAGATGAGTATAAATACACTACCCAGGAGTCTAAGGTAACAGAGAGCAACTGCAGAAGACTGAAGAAACTAAATTGCAAACTAACAGAAAACAGAGAGTCCTGGTTGTAAGTATATGTCTGTTTGAGGAGATTAAAAATCCAAGTCTACATGCTGCAAACACAATTACCAATTCCTCTTTCCCAATGTAAACAAACACATAAAGCCTTGAGAAAAAAAATCCCACCACCAATAAAAAACTGTGGTTTCCTGCACAAATTCAAAGTCACTCCCTATTAAAGCTAAAATAAAGGATTCTGAACAGCATTGTGGTAGTCCATTCTGCTCTGTGCATACTCATTGTTAAATTAAGCAGGCCTCTTGCCCAGGAAGTCATGGAATGACTGTCCCCAAGCAAAATACTCCATCCTAGTGTTTGACATGTCATAATTCCCAACATGGCAACAACCATATGGCAGAGATTACAAGCTTTAATTGACCCACTTTGCCCTTACACACCCATAAAACCAAGAGGCTGTGACACCACAAGCATGGGGACAGCACAATCACACTTGGTGTCACATCACAGAGTACAGACCTGGAAATGTGCATATGTGTGTGTGTGTCTGTGTGTGTGTGTATGTGTGTGAGTGTGTGTGTGTTAACTTGCTGATAAAGGACACCCTTCTGAAGCTCAGATTTTACCACAGTACTTCTTCAGGGTGGCCAAGGCAACACAGGTCACCAGGCTGAGTCTGTCTGTCCCTTTCGACATTATGCAACTGCCTCCTGAAGTGTAACGTGCCAAACAAGTCCAGCACAGGTTTTTGCTGGAGGGGGAAAAGAGGGAGGCACTGGGGAGGGGCAGGTGCAAGACATGGTCTGTGACAGGGGGAACTTTGCTTTCCTGCTATCCTAAAAACTGCCAGCACAAAACTCTTAGATATAAAAATATATGTTACAACAGTCTCATATGTAACAGTGTAAACGGACATGAATAAAAACTACAACTTGAATAAAAAGTACAACTTGAATAAAAAGTACAACTTGAGTAAGTTTCGTGCTGTAGTCTGAGCTCCGAAGGCCCGGGGGGCTTTCTCCTAATGAGCCCCGAGTTCACCCGGCCCCACGCCGCCCACCAGCCCCGCACGGCAGAAGTGGACAGGGGGATCTCCCCGGCCCTGGCAGGTGAGCAGCACCCTCTGTTCGTACTGGGGGAGGAAGGGGGAAGGCAGGGAGCCCAGGGGAGCCCCCCGGGGGCAGAGCGATGCTGTCGCTGCCCGGCGCGCTGCGCTCTCACCTGCGGCCGTGCTCCGGGCTGTGGCTCCGGCGGGCGCTGCTCCTGCGGCTCCGGGAGCGGCGCTGGATTTCCTGCGGATCGCCACCCTCCTGAAGTGCGCTCCCTCCGCTCCGCTGGTCCCCGAGGTGGCCGAGAAGCGGAGAAGGGCGGATTGGGGCAGGGGCCGGGGGCTCCGCAGGGCCCCCCGCGCTGCCCCGAGCGCAGCGCCTCCCTCAGCGCCCGCCTGCATCGCTCGGGCCTCACCTGCGGCCGCTCCCGCCCCGCCCTGCCCGCAGCGGCACCTGCCCGGCACCGCCTCCCGAGCCCTGCCCTCGCTACCTGCCCCGGGCCAGCTTCCCCGCCTGCATGGCGAGCCACGGCCGGTCACAGTCCTGCTCAGCCCCGGCCCGGCCGGGATGCGCGGGGGCTTTGTCCGAGCCGGGCGCCCACGGCCAAGTTCCCCCTGCGGGCACCGCACCCGCTCCGCTTCCTCCGGAGCCGCGCCGGGAGACCCCGGCCCCGCTCCCCTTCCCGTTCCCGTTCCTGTTCCTGTGGCCGGCCGCGCTCTCCTCCTGCTCACCTTCGCAATCCCTGCCCAGCTGCTCCAGGGGGGTCAGACACTGCACCTGACCTCAAAGGAGCTGGCCCTAACACAGTCCCCCGTGCCCAGCGAGAACATTGGTGTCTCAATATGCTGGGACTCAAAGGTATCTCTGAGTCCCAGCACTTAAAAGTGAGTTTTGATGCCAAGGATGGAGCTGCAATTCTTTCATCAATAATAATTCCATCCAGGCCAGAGCTCTTGCCTCTTTGCCAAAGTTGCTAAATTTTCATCAATGGGAAAGGCAATCAGCAGGCTATGCTGTTTTGAGATTAGAATCAGTTCTACAGCAGCAGTGTATGAAAGCAGCTGCTTACCTGGTTAACCAAAACACGATGTTCAGAGGAAGAACATCTCCACCTGTGCCACTGTGAGAGCAAGCCTGTTAAGAGTCTGAAGTCTGTCAGGGAGCTTGATGTGGTGCAGTTTGGGGCAAAGCAGTTGATAAACAGTGCTCCCACTACACAGGGACTTCTTCACCTTTGGAAACCCAAGGTTTTAGGGCTTCCCTAAAGGTGGCCTCCCGTTTTGGAGAATGCTGCCTCATTTGCCATCAGCTGCAGCTGGAGGATTTCCTCACAAAAGAAGAGTGCAGTCAGCCACACTCCAGGAGTGGTATCCCTTTGGCAGCAGTCCAACACAACCTTTAGTTACCTGGAAACCATGAATTGCTGGGGCTTGAGAGAATATTCTGGGGAAGTTCCCCTCTGTACTTACCCTGCTCTTACATCTCTTTTTGACCACTGTCAGAGATGGGAAGTGGGCAGGCAAGACCTTTTATTTGACACATACAGCCACTCTTAGGCTTTTACATATTCCAAAATGAAATTTTATGGACTGCTCAGGCAAGCTGCTGACTTGCAGCTTGCCTGAGCTCCTGAGTCCCAAGGGACAAGGATACCTTTTGTCAGCACCCACAGAGCCATGTGCACAGTGCAGCCACATCTGCAGGGGGGGAACCATGAGATGGAACATCAAAGTCCTGTGCCACAGGGTGAGGATCCTGCTGAGTCTTTTCCAGGAGGCTTTCTTGGCATGCAGGACAGTAACACACCACCTGCTGATGTCAGGGGACCAGCTGTGTGAAGCACCAGCAGTGTCTGACCCCTGGGGAACACGGCAGGAGAGAGAGGATGTGGTGGTTTTCCCATACCACACATGAAGTAGTGAAGGATCATGAGGCAGAAGCCAAGTGAGTGAATCTTCTGCTTTCAGTGTCAGCAGTGAGCAGGGGGGGGGGAAGAACTGGTGCAGCTGGGACATCTGCCACCATGTACCAATGATCTCACTCTTTGGGTCTCTGTAATCATTCTCTGCCAGAAGAGGCTTCATCTCTTACAGCCACCCCCTTCAGTTCCTGATAGAAATGAAACAGCCAAATCACCTCCTGGATCCCTTTTGTCTGCTAGCAATTGCAAACATTAGGTTTGACTTAAGCAAACATTAAAAAAAAAAGCAGTGGCTCAGAGATAAAAGACTGATTTATGTCCTGACTTCAATCACCTGACTAGGGCTGGGCATATGGACATGCATGTATCACTCATTACTGAACTTTGTACTTAACCTCTTCAAACACGGAGCTTTGCTCCTGGAAGGAAAGCAGCTAAGGAAACAAGGGCAAACACACCCTACAAATCTTATCCAGGTAGTAGGAACTGTGCTAATTTTGCTCAATGTTATCAATGAGGGTAGCTTATTACAGTGTCACTGTGGAAAATAAAGGTCAACTCAGAAAAGAGACTCATGCCAACTCTGTGGCATCGGAAAATTGGTCACAAAAACTCCTTTTCTTGAGAAAATCCCCCTGAAGCACACTGACATATTTAAAGCAGTGAGGTGACAGCCTGTGACAGAAGAAATCCAAGCAGACAGCAAATTCCCAGTAATTGCAAAGCATTTGTACGCTGCAGTGTGGTGCAGGGTTCCCAGAGCAGCTTACTGTCTCTCTTCTTTTCAGCTAGTTACACACAGACCTGGAGCAGCTGGCTCAAGCTGGCTCTGAGCTGCTGCACACCAGCAGCTGCTCTGTTCTGCCTGCTTTGACAGGGTAAAAAACTTCCGCCCCTCTTGGCACGACCTTCCTCCTTTTCTGTACTCTCAATCCCTCTTGTTCTCCATCTCCGGGCACAGACAGAGTCCTTTGGCAACGTCAGCAAAAGAAAAAACACTTTAAGTGTAAAAGGTCAGTCAGAGATAAGTATTATCTTGGAAATCATCACCCTAAATGATTAAAAGATTAGTGTAATAACTGGAGAAGGGATCTGAGAACAGAAAAATAAGCTTACATGTAGACAGTACTGTCAATGCTGCTTAAAATATATCAAGGTCAGAAAATGGCAGTGCTTGGCCAAGAGCCTTGCAGTGCACCTCCCAGCCCAGGAAAAGGGCAGGAGGAGTTACACACCCCTCTGGTGCCTGGTCACCAGCAAGGCACAGCCAACCCAGCGTGGGCCATACCTGGGCCATCCAGCTCCGAGGCTTTTGTGGGAGCAGTGAGAAATGCAGTGGGGCAGACTTGATTTAACTGTACCTTATCTGCACGTGGGAGCAACAACAGAAACACTGCAGAAGCCACAGATGTGGAGAAAGAGAGCAAGGCCAGCTGGCAAGACTCAAGAAAAAGTTGAAAGAGTGCTTCTGGTGTGTGAAAGTCATGGAAGCATCCAGCTTGTGCTGCTGGAAACCCAAAGCATTCAGGAACACAGGACTTTATAGGCAATCTTGGTTTAGTTTGTGAGAAAACAAATGCATCACTTTGCATGTAAACCATTGTTCTTCCAGTAAACCTCTCTGGATTAATATTTTACTAATGGAAGCAACATTCACAAGACTTGATTTTCACTAACTCCTCGAGTAAGACCATTTCTGTTGTTGCCTTTGGTCAAGATTCTTTTTTTCTGCTGGAATTTAACTTTACTTTCTCCATAGCTGCACTATAAATCTGTTCCATGATTCAGTTCAAGGCATCTAGCAGTAATATCTTGTGCTGTACCCCACAGAAAATCTGTGTTGTAACCTATTTTTAGAGCATTAATCCATAGGATCCTGAGAGAGAAGATGCATGAACTCAGCACCTAACACAACTTTCTAAACATTAAAAACATCAATTTGTTTACTTAGTTTATTTCTAACTGATTTAGACAGTAACTTCTCAGAGGTCTGAGAGAACGCTGCCTTTCTGTTAGGTATGACTCCAAATAAAAACTGAATTAGAATATAAGCTATAATACAGAAAATTCATATTAGATACATAGGTAACCAAGCCAAGTCCTGCCTAGGTTATTCTTTAATTCACCAGACAGTTTGAATCTTCTGTGAACCGCATTTAAGCCAACAAACCAGTTCTGCAGGCAGGGCAGTATAATGAAGAACAGAACCAGTAGAGCAGAAGATTGAGTAGGATACTAATTAGAGAAGAATTTCACTCATCTCAGACCCTCATGCACATTCCAGATGAAAAGTCTCTTCCAATGGCAGCAGCAGCTACATGCAGTGCACAAAGCCACTGCAGTGTGTGACACTGATACCCAGGCTAAGCAAGAGAATTTGAGGCAGATACTCAACATCCCCCAAACTGTGATGCAGGCAAGGCAGCACCCAGCACCCAAAGCCACAGTGGGACTTTCAGCCAGGGGCTGCAGGCTCTGCCTCTTAGCCTGGGGAGTGGCTCAGAGGAGAGGGAATGAGATCTGGTGTTTGTTCCCTGCATAGCAATGTGTGTGTGTGTCAGAACAAGGTGGGGAGCCTCAATGTGTGGCATTATGCTGGTTTCCAGCACAAAAAAATGCACTTGGGCTGTTTTGTGACTTACTGCCATATCTTAGGAAGGAGCTGCAGGGTCAACAGTGGGAATTGGGGTCAAACTTCAGAAGTAACCCACAACAAGCAATCTAAGAGGGGTCAGACAAACCCCAAGTATTAACTGCTGGAACAAAACTGGATGGGTAGATAGCCCTCAGAAGAAAATCCACGGCAGGCTTCTTTTGTCCAAACCATGCTTCTAATACAATATAATACAATACAAATCTCTGCTCTGCCTTGCTTGACTGGGTAAGAGGGAACAATATTGTGTTTAATCTCTTTCTCCCTGTTATCATTTTGGGCCCCATTGAAGATAATAATGGGGACTATCCAGCAGCAGGTTTTGTCCACCTTCAGCTACTGCAATAAAGAATGCTATTTAATAGCCCCCTAGAGCCAAGATTTCTCCCTCTATCACACAGATGGGTGCTAACATGTAGCCTTGCAAGAACAGCAGAATGATAATTAAAGGAAGAAACATCCCTGCTACATATTGCTTCGTTGGTAATTTTGTCTCACCCCTTTTTTTGCAGCACAGAAGCATTTGGTATATTGCAAGCAAATTCTTGGAATTGACTGAAAATAGGTTGAGATAAAGGTATCAAACACATCCCTTAGTTTTACTGAAGGATTGCTGCTTAGAGGGAGTAATTGCTCCCTCTAATCAGTTTTGTTAGGTAAGTCTTGCAGAGCAGCACTCATTTAACAGACTGATTGCTTTTAGAAGTTGGAATATTCCTCATTATCATCGCCACAGATTAATGAACTGTGTCTCACTGTCCAATTGATGTCAGTCATTTAGATTCCATTAGCGACAGGGCTTTAGCTTTGACTTGCATTAACTACAGGCAAAAACAAACTTCCATAAGGTCATGTTAGCAGAAAGGAGAGAGGAAGCAAGCTATGCTCCAGAAAATGTTCTACTTCTCTATTTCATCTTTTATTCTGTAGTGACAATCAACAGCCAGGTTGGAAAAAAAAAGGAAAAAAATAAATCTTAAAGTCCTGGTCACTTGAGACACTTTAAGTGGGGTTTAGTGGGAAGATGCTCTAGGATTTCCTTGGAGCCTTCACTCCTCCAGGCTGAACAATCCCAACTCCCTCTGTCTTGTCTCCATAGGAGAGGTGCTTTGTTTGAAGAGTCATGCACTGCTAAAGTGCTGGATACATCAAATATTAACCACTGTCCCTCTGTGAATGCTTACCTAAACAGTAAAGCAAAATGTTTTGGTTCTCTGTTAACAAATCAACACAGGTAGAGCATATGGCTGATAAAACATGTTGTGAAAATAAAAGCCTAATTATAACTTCCAGCTCTGGAAGAAAGCATACCAGTCTCAATATTGCAATGCTGCCCTAACTTTGGTTTTTTTCCTTGTTGTAAAAACCAAGCTGTCAGGTACTTCAAATTACTTCTAAAAAGGCATATGGTACATGCACAGGAGTTTCAGCATACTTCTTAATAATTTATGGTGACTTAAAACAGAAAGACTTCAAAGCTGTTGCTGCATTTGCAGTCTCCCTTAAGTTTTCCTCCCTTGTTTTCCTTCATTTTGTCCTGCATTCCACAGACTCCCTTGGATGTTTCTGGGATAAAACGTTATTATACGACTGTGAAAAGGATATAAATGTTGCTCATATTCAACTTCAACTTGCTGTTTTACCCTTAATCTAAAAAAAACCCACCACCATTCTATTCATACTTAGAATTTTTAAAACTTATTTTTACCCCCATTAGACAAAATTAGACATCTAACATTGTCTAATTTTGGAACTTAGTACTTCAAACTATCTTTATAGTGTATATCTATGGTAGGCTTTATGCACTGCAAATGGCTGTACCTTTCCATAATGAAATCTGCCATGTGTTTATATTCCAGCAGAGATAAAATAAACACATTTGCACAGATGAGGGGTCTGAAACTCCAGAACCTCCAGAATCTCCATTTGTGCTTTGTCATAGATTTATAGTCATGGTTTTGAACACCCTTTTAATGGGTTTGAGTCACTTAAAAGCCAATTAATGTTCTTTACTAGAATAAGAGCATCTATATCTTACTGAGCTATCATTGTTGGGGAAAGAAAAGTTTTCCCATGTTCAGGCATTATTTTTGTCTCGGGTCTGGTGAGTCAAATTGCCATTTTGGTTTACAAGCCTGGCAGACAGTCAGAAGGAGGGCATAGGTCTTCAGAAATTAAAACCAGCAAGAGTATATTAAACTCCAGCTATTTATAGTGAATCTCTATCAATACTGAGCACTGCAGAAATAGGAAAAAAAGCCCTGAACCAGCCCTTGAGCAATGCAGGTTCTGGGGCAGTGTATGTACCACATGGAGTAAATAACTCAGCTTCCTGCCCACATCAAAAACCACGTTGGTATTCAGCTTGTGCAGGGTGAAGGATGTGGAGAGGTGAAGGATTGCACGTAATCACTTCATTGAGTGTTGGTGTTTTCCCATCACACACTCTTAATTTGCCTATCTGTAGGTGAGAGATAACAGCACCCAACTTGCAGAGATGTTTTGGGAAAGAATTAATATGCATAGAGTGCTCTGAAGATAAAAAGAGTTACCCTGCATTTGTCTAAGATAACAAAAACCTTTGAAAGCCATGGTGGCTTCACAGAGGCATTTTCCTTTTCAGTAGTGTAGGAATTCGAGATTGTTGGTATTTTTACTGAATGCATTCATGAAAATTCTGATGTTATGGTTTGCAAGGCTGAAGTTGAATCACAAACTGGTCACCAGACATTGGGCTCACATCCTCTACAGTCAGATTTTGCTCTTCAAGGAAGCTCTGCACTCAATGTCACTTTCCATAACATGTTTCCACTCTGAGCAAATAGCTTCAGTTTTAATACTTCAACCAATATGACAGCATTGAATAACAAAAATCAATTTCCTTGAGAGACATAATCAATGCTTAAAAAATATTAAAACCCTCTACAGGTAGGAAATACTATGAAATAACGTAAATGGAAACAACTGTCTCATAATTTATTTCCAAAGTTCCCTAATAACTCTGTTAAAGGATATGAAAATCCTTCTTTCCCCCCTCATATAGAGCTTTCTCACAAATAATATTTTCTCAATCATAAATTGTTATTACAATAAATTAAAGGTTTTTTCTCTAAAATCAGCCAAGAAATCATATTCCTGAAGTTGGATACTTCCATCATGATACAAGAGAATATATAAATAATAATGAAGGAAATACGTGTTTTCTAATATACCACTCTAGTCAAGAAGGAAAAAAATCCATCTTGCAAAGGTCAATATTTTTTACTGGTTTATTAAGCTTCTGCTGAGTTGACAACTATAGCACTGAACCTTATTTTTGTGCAAAGTTAAGACTTTCTTCTTCCATCCAGGCAATCACTCAAACCTTCTACTGAAAATAAAGCAGTTCTGCCTGTGCCTTTACCATAAACAAATAGATGAGAACTGGCTTTACTCCAAATAATTTTTCCCAGGATGCACATAATTATGACTATCTATTTTAGCTCCATTTTCTCCCTCCATCTTGTTCTAGATAAAAAATCTTCCATGTTTGTCATTCATGGGCTGCTAGAAGATGTGGCTGTCAGGCCCTCTCCATAATTAGTATGTCTGTTCTTATTATTGGTCAAATGAAACCAAGGTTTCAGCATTGTTCAAAATTATGCTGTAATTTTTTTCCTGCATACCTCACTTGCCAGTGCCCTGTCAGTGTTTTATAGTGTTAGGAGAGCCAAACCACAGCTCCTGCTGCATTTAGGTTCAACTGGAAGTGCTCTGCATGTCTTTATGCAGAACTGCAGGATTGGAAACCAAGAATTGCTGCCACAGTCACTGTAAACTTCAGCTTCAGGATATTTCCCATTAAAATCTGGTGTGTATATAGCAGAAAACCAACAGTTCACAATGGTCAGAAGTTACCTCCTGCTCCAGAATATGGACTAATGCTTCTTCCCAAGGCAGAAATTACACAGACATTTTCTTTGGAAACAAAAGTTATATTTTTTGAGCGTTTTTTTCAGTTTGTTGGGTTTTTCCCCCCAGTTTATTTCAGTGACCTTACTCATACCATTGCCTCTCAGAGCCCTGCACAGGTCCAGCTGAAGGTATGACAGAGAAAAAGGAGAAGGAGCAATATGGGTTAGAAGTTTCCCAAACCATGTTTGAAATCAGAACATTTCCACAAGGCGTAGTCCTCTGTGAAACTGCTTTCAAAACACGCTGAAGCAGAGAAGTCTGCTTCAACTCACAGAAACCCTTAACTCAAAATTGAAAAAGAGGTAAAAAATCCGAGCAGTCACACTTCTGCTAAATCACAGTGGAATGCTGTTGCCCAAGGCACTTCTGCAATGAGAAAAGGTAATGTGGGAGAACAACCCCTGCTAGGTGAGAAAAAGGAAGAAAAGAGACAAGTGGGAAGAACCCAGCTAAATGCAGCTCTCAGACTCCATTTCTGCAACCATGCACAATTTGTGTTTCTATTCAAATCACTCCAGAGCCAGCAAAAAACCAACCCAGCTGTCCAACAGTTCCCATTGAGTCAAACACCACAGCAAGCTTGGAGATGCAACCCTTCCTCCACAACCTTCCTGACCCACTTCTAAAAGCTGGGCATTTTCTACCCCTCAGGGACCCTAAGAGCAGCAAGGGTCACTGGAGGAGCTGCAGCAGCCACTTTCCTGCCAGGGCTGAGCTCCTGGATCAATGTGGGGGGATTTCCACCTCTTTGCTTTCAGAGCAGGGCTCTTCTGCAAGGGAAAAGGATGTTTCTAACTCTAAAAAAGCAGGTGTGGTACAGCATTCCCAAGCCAAATTAATGTTGACTTCAGCTCTTTTGCTTCCACATCCCCTGAGGATGGAGATCTGCATCTTACAGAGCATCTTTGTGCTGAAAGTTTATGCAGATGTTGCATCAGAGATCACTCAAATCTGCTGGAAACTGTATTTTAGTATCTGCCTCAAACTCAGAAAACAGAGGAAGCATCTTGGCTTAATTCTGGTTCCCTTTTCCTTTAACGTTGATTTCCCTTCTTAATTTTCTCTTGGATACCTTTGATTGATCTCTAAGAATGAAATGATTATGAAATTCTAAGCACTGCAAACTGCTGTAAACAGAAGTAGACCAGACAGAATGGTGTTAAATGAACAAAAATGGCCAGTTTATTCACTGGAACAGTTATGCATTACACTGTAATTTTAATTGGAACATAAAGATGTAAGAATCAGTATATCAGCTTCTTTTAATTATTTTCTTCAGCACTAGAGTGTTTTTCCCAACCATTTGACTGCATGATCATATTACACATGTACAAGCACAGACTTTATGAATCCCTCACAAGGTATTAATCTAGGATTGTCTACAAGGACAAGGAAAAGTTAACATGAGAATTACTTCAATTTTAAAAATAAATGATGCATTTTTGGAAACAAGAATTATTTAACTTTTTTGCTTTCAGCATAAAGTAGCAACAAGAAGAGTTTCCAATATTCAGTCTTTAGCAAATGAACATATATACTTTTATATTCTTCACCACCTAGAAACACTTCATCATTTAACCCCAAGAAGGCAGGACAACATAATGTCAATTCAACATAGGAGTAGCTGAGTTATTACAGCAGTAAACATACAGTATACAAATTTGTGTTTGTCACAAACTCCACCAATGCTAAAACTCTTCTGAAAGGAACACAGCAATCTGTATGGTTCATTAAATACAGAACATCATGCAAATGGAAACATTCAATAGATTACAAAAATCACAAAACATCAGTTTTCTTTTTTTTTTTAATTGTTTACAAAGGATCAAGTTAATTAACCCTTTAACAGTCAAACCACAGGGCTGAAAATCAATAGGGAAATAAGTAATAAAATGGACTTAATTTAACCACTGGCATAGCACACATAGCCATATCTGTGAACAGGAGAAATAATAATAAAATAAGCTAGATTACTCTTATTTCTTGTTCATAGCTGATAAAATACCAACTAGCTAGCAAGCCAGTCTACTTGAAACTTTTATCAAATGCTTCTCTTTATTCATTTTCCAAAATATTTTTGAAATCAAGCAACCACGTATTCAATAAAAACTCAGATTACTAACACTGAGAAAAAACATACACTCTTATCCACTCTTTTACAGCAAATCATGATAATCAAAACAAGTATCTTTGTAGAAAGACACTTTTGAAATACAACACTCTATCACCCAGAGTCTGCCCACACATTAACTCCAGTAATGAAATATTGGATTTTTCCTTTACCTTTTGTCACTTTGTCACTTGGTTGCCATTACATTTCACAAAGGGGATTTTCAAGAACTCCACGGGAAACAGATTAAAAACCAATAAGGATTTAAGCTGTGCACCTCCAAATGAAAGATACAGACTCTCTGTGATAGTTCTCTTGCCCTCCTAGCAAGAGGAATATGCATATCACACAAGAAATAAGAATTTTCTAGCTTAGTTATGGATATGGAGAAGCTACACGATGTTAACAATGTCATGCACACATTTTCCATTGCATATTTTGATGTATTTGTGCCTGAAGGCGAAAGGCAATTGCTTTTTTATTTCTTTTCCACAGGATGCTTAATTACACTAAAAAAAAATACCCTTAATGGTTAAAAAACGTCTGAATAGTATCTATCCCTTTCAGACTCACTGCACACACAGCAAAGGAAAACTGAAGAAGAAGTGATGACTGGAATTTTTAAAGAGGTAACTATAGCAATTATCATACTTCAAAGGTAAAACATCAGTCCCTGCCATTCTCAAAGGAAGATTTCCGAGGAACAAAAGAAAGAAATTTACTGTAACTTCAGTGGATATGCATCTTCTGCCAAAGAAAGGAACAGACCTCAGAAAGGCTGATGCAATCTATACCTTATGATGATGATGGTCAGTCCAGCTCAAAGTGGAGCTGGCAGCACAGCTACTGACTTTGGCAATACAGGATGAACCAGCAGGTTGGTACCAAAATTAGGGCCTGGACTCTGGGTGTCGTTCCCAGTGGGATAAGGACTGGGCCAGATTTTACTAACAGCTTATTTAAGTAATTCCAACATAATTATGGTGAGCAGCCTTCATAGGTGAGGTCATCTTTCATAAGTGAGGTTATATTTCATAATATAATCTCCTTTATGTACACACATTAATATGGTAAATGGCTTAAACAACTTTGTCATTGTTTTTAAAATAAAAAGCAAACCGAAAATCCACTTGGCATTAAAACTTGCAGCGTTAATTACAGTTTCATTCTATGAACTCTGCTGTACAGCTATGATTACATTAATTTACTGTGAAAAATGTGGATAGAGAAAGCACAGAGATGCCAACCTGTCAATCAGATCAATCAGAAAGAATGTCACTATTGCCCCCATTTCGAAGGCAGAAAATTCTATACAATTAGCATGAAAAACAGTTATGTCCTCTTTCTTTAAAACCTCCATATATGTTCTGACTGATAGAAAATATATTTTTCCATACTATTACATTTTAAATTTTATTTTTCACCTTTTTCTCCTTTTATATTTTTTTTCTATTTCTTTCCTTTTCTTCTTTTCCTCACACATTTCCTATAAACTGGATTTCCACAAGCAGATCATTTCACTGAACAAGGAATAATTTTTCACTACATCAGAAATAAAACCCAAACCAAAATGCTCCTGTTTTGACCTAAATGACCCTATTTTGAGTAGGCTATTTCAAATCCAAAGAAATTTCAAGGCCATCATAGAGAACAAAAGCTGTGTTTCAGACACAAAAGTCAGAGCAGGATTTGAATTGCCTCCTTACTGAGTAGAACACAAAGTTGTGTTTGTAAGCATACTCAACCATTACAAATATATGTATCATTTTTTCTAAATCCTTAAAAATCAGAATAGATATGAACAGAACATAAATTAATTTTAAATGGGCAAAATGTAGTATCTTGCAACCTTAAAAAAACCCAGGCTTTTGTTTCTGGTTTTGTCTGCATGTAAATATTTCCTACAAAATCTCTCACAAAGTTTTATATTATCAATCAATATATAACAAAGAAGAGGTTTTCATCTTAAGTTCAAGGTATGTATTTTATTTTATTTGATTTTATTTTATACTGGTTAACTGACAAACGTTGTCCCAGGGACCTACAGAGTTTTTTAACTTACAATGCAATAACTACAACCATTTGTACATCAAAGTTGATTTGTTTCTAGTTCTCTCACATTTCCAACAATTATATCTTATTACATATAAAAAATGCAAATTGAAAACTTAGGAATTAGAAATTTAAAACTTAAGAGAATAAAAACATTTATTTCTATAAAACAGGGTCACAACTTCTATACTACTGGATGTTCTTTCATAACTCTTGATCCACATGGACATGCATATGTGTCTAAACTTTTTTGATACCTTTTTTCCCCCAATAAATTTGTATCTATATAGAAAGGAAATGTATTTCACTGAACTACTGCTTAACTAAAGTTTAGGAAAATCCCTTTGATTTGGATATGAAAATAGGAAAAACTATTCCAAGTGCAGTCAGTGGTAATTGCATTCAAAGTGCTATGCAAACTCCTTCTCTTATTAACAATATACAGTAGCTGTCTTTGTTGGACACAGATATTCTTACACCAGTCAGACAAGGTCAGGAATCTGGAGATGGTTTTTCAAAGCTGAATTTGCCTCAGACAAAATACTGTGGGGATTTTTAAAAAAATCAAAATAGCAGCTATACTCAGTGTCAGACATCATGATGGAGCTGAACAAGTTTCACTTGACCTTTCTATAACAAGACAACAGGCAGTTTAATCATGATACTGAATAGTGATGTAAAGGTATATGAAAAGAATCACATGAACCCAATGGAAACCAATGCCAAAACACTGCCAAGTGTTGATCTGTTTGATCTGATCAGGACTGGGTATCAGTTTGTTCCTATTTTCTCTATCTTTGAGTGTTTTGTTACTATAGCTCAGCTGCTTTGCCAAGGTTACACGACAGACGTTGTTGATGACATAAAATATTTCTATTTACAGCACCTTTGTTCTTGGTACTATGGTAATAATTATTTGTTAGGCACACTGAGTGGTCACCGATTCTTTCCCCTGCTGATGTTTTCTGTATTGTAACATTTGGTAAGCACTGTTACTAAAAACACTGACTTCATTTTCTCAAATTCAGGCAGCATTTGAAAGAATTGTTCTAGCCACACCTACAGCAATTTTTTTCCCCAGCTGCCCCGTACCTTAGGCTGAACTGTGTTTCCCACTTGTCAGTCAAACATGTGCTGCAGAGAAGGAATAAAGACGTGGAAATATCCAAGCCTCTCTTCTGTAAATAAATTAAGGCCACCTAACAAAACAAGGAGCCTGCTAGTTACCAACAAGTAGGCAGCACTGCAGACTAGTCTCTCTAGCTGATGACCAGATGGGAAACCCACAGATGCTGAACCCTCTGTTTACCCACTTCCCTTGCTGCCAGTTACTGTGCAAAATAAATTCCTCTATCCTTGATTTTGTTCTGAAACTCACCGCTTTTAAGAAAAAAACAGGCTTACTCAGCTTTTACAGGAAAGAATCTTTAACTAGGAACACTGTGCACTGTTGCGATAGAGTCTGCGTAGTGTTGATCACCTGAGTATTTGTCATAAACTGACATGAGCTAAGGTTCTGTGTCTGTTGATTTTTGGCAAGGAAAAAATGCACTACAGTAAAGTCCTGCTGACTTTGATCCACACCATCAACCCTACCTGCATGAGCTCTTTCTCCACAGAACACTTCACACGAAATGCACACGACTTCCCCACTCAAACTAGCCTTTCCTGGTAAGGCCTCGAGCTAGGATCCTGAATATGGGAGTGGGAGGAAAGAATGTTCTCAATTAGCACACAGCATTTTACTTATTTTAGATTTTCTTTCTCAGATACCAAATAGAAAATAATCCCAAAAAACAGCACCAATTCATGATGCGAGAAGTATAATTACAATGCAAGCAAACAACTGAAAACAAATCAGTACATTATCCTTTCATCTCCTTCTTAGGCTTAATAATTATCTTTCAGTGAAGAGCTAGAACAAAACCAGAAGCTAGTGTAATAAGAATTAAAAAAAACAAGTGCATAAACAATATCAGTGCAGCAGCAAAATATACAGTCATTGTTAACATTCCAATTCAACCCATTTCCAACATTTTTGTGCAATAAAAGTTGGCCATATGCTGGCCAATGCAACAAGCCTTTTTTTAATATTAACACAGTCATTCTTCACTGAAGCTATTTCTGCTTGGATTTAAAAAATAAAATTAGTTAAATACAACTCTCACAAAAAAAAAAGGACTGTATTTTATAAACACAAAATTCTGGTGCAAATAAAGTAAGAAATAAATATCACACCCTTGAAGACAAAAAAAAATTTGAACTGGTTCCTATGGCCAAACTTAGAGGATGTGAGGGTAGGATTTTTGTAACATATTTTTTTAACATTGGCTTAAGTCTCTCATCATTTCAGAGGTAAAGCCAAGCAGCTGGGAGGAACATTTTTTTGTTGAGATGTTAAATTTCACTACACTTCAGTTGTGATAGCACAGTTTGAGTACAATCAGAGGAACCATAAAAAGTCTTCTTGATAGGTTGGGCTCTGTGCTTTGTGTTCTTCTTCTCAACCTTCCCTCAGTTGCCAGAGCAGGGGATATGAATCCAGACTTGCCAATGCAGCAACAAGGCAGGATTGTCCACCCACTTGCTGGGAACAAGCCCAACCTTTGTTGCATGAGCTCCACTCTGTTTGCATTCTCTCTTACGTTGCATATGAAGATTAGGGGTAAGGAGGAGGCTTAGAGAGACAGTTGAGAGGGGCACACTGAGAGCTGGAATGTGGCTGCTCTTCTGGAAGAGCATTAGGACTGAAAATTAAAAAGAAAAGAGAAAAAGTGCTTAAAATACAAGGCAAACTTTTTACAAGCATGTAAATAGTACAGGGCTGGAAATGAACTTTAAAAAGGGGTGAAGCCTCATCTCTAAATCTGTATCCTCAGACACACAGTATACATACAGAAAACTCTCAGTGCACAGCAAGTCAGTGAGACCTGGATGTGTTTGTGAGGTGGACCAGATATCCCATTTCACAGTTCCTGTACACAATTGCTGTTTGCATGCTGGGATGACAAAGACTGTGTGGAGAAAAAAATGCATCTGTGAAATGGGAGAGCAAATTTGAAGGACAAGATGCAGGTGCCATCTTTACGTGAGTATTGAAGATTTTCTATATGCAGCTGATTCACTTTTTGAAATGAAGGACAGTGCCAGGCTGGAAATCAGGTTTCATAGCTCTGTGAAAATGTGATGCCTTATTGAATTTGACCTATTTACTAGTTCATTTGTACAAATACATTGTAGCCTTCTTCATCAGACCCCTTAACCATTACATGTCATGTAATTTACACTCCCGAAGTGTGGGGATTTCTTATGTTTTGTTTTCTTTAGTGGTTTTGTGCTATTCAAATCCTGTTCATTCTGTCATTTGACTGTTTTTCATGTACAATTTGTCTGATAACAGCATTCACCTGTTAATTCACCTGTCTAGAGTGCATTTATAGCACTCACTGGCACATAATGCAGAGAGGTCTGAACCAGCTTACAGGGACTGGAGTAGCAACAAAGAAAAGGGGCAGCTAACACAACCACACCCCACTTCTTGGTGTAGAGCTGTAAAAAAAAACAACATACCAAAACAAAATGCAAAAAAAATTCACTATAAAGAGAAGGAAAAGGAAAAAAAGGAGGAAAATACCAAAACCCCCAGTTCTTTAATGTGTCTGGAAAGAGTTTTCCCCCTAATGCTTCAAATGTTCTACAGTGTTGAAGTTATTCCAAGCTCAGCAATGAGATGTATGATAAAGCACCATCATTTATGTCTCTGTCTTCAAGAGAATTTGCCTTCTCTGTTTTCCTCCTTTAGAGAGTGTGCTTTTACATATTATCTCTGCAGCACAGACTATTGGGAGTTCTGGCTGAAGGAATGCAATTAGCCTATTGCTGGAAATGAATCAATTTGAAATGCCAGAGGTGTTTGGAAAAATGCTACTGGAAATGCCAGTAGTACTGAAAATGTCTTTAGTTTCCACACACAGCATTTACTTAAGGAAATAAAGAGATGATATTGTGTTTGACTGAAGAAAGAAAGAAGTGTGCACCACCACTATTAAGTAACTTGATGGCAATGTCCACATTTTCAAATCAGACAATCTGAGAGGCTTTAAGCCCAAATACACAATTCTACAGGAGCTACAGTCCTTGCACCTCTGGGCTTATTTGAAGGTCATAAAATTGCATGTTCTAAGTTAGATCCTGTTTCCCAGTAATGCTCCTGAAGATGAGTTTCCTGATTGTAAAATGGGTGGTGAGAGGGTTATAGAAGCTCAGGATCCCACAAGCTTTGTTTTAGGTTCAGCTGTCTAACAGTTCAGTCCCAAAGTGTGAAGTGTTATGGACTATGACCCCTCAAAAAAGTAATTCTTTCCATGGCTGTATCCATCCTTTCCTTCTGTCATATTCTGCCACATGCAGATGCAGATACAGCATCCACAGAGGGATCTCATTGAGATCTTTACCTGCTCCACACCAATGACTGTGTCAGGAGTGACTGGAGATTGACCCAAAACCTTTGTATTTACTCTCAAACTTATCCACTCATCAAGAGCCAGCTCCTGGCTTCAGCACCTCCTAAGTTTTCAAGATAGGCTTAGGAGAAGCACTAGCCTTAACTCCTTCAGAGACAGAAAACTGGATTAGACTCTTAACATCCCATTTGGGGAAGACAAACAAGGAGGTGATTACACAACCCTACAAAGACTGGATTACTCTTCTCCCTTGCTGCCTTGTTTCTTTTTAAACAGGACTCCTATAATTGCCAGAGAGGAACAGAAACTCAGCACACACATTCCTTGCTCATTAGCAGAGATGTGTTTGCCTTTTGAGGCTTCCTTCCTAACTTTAAAAATAAGCAAGAAAAGATGCTCATGCTCTGAGGGAGAGGACTGGTGAGGAAATGGCTGTAGCTGTAACTAGTTATGTACAGCATCAGTGGCCTGAAAGAACCTCCTTGAGACACATAAGATTCTCCTTTACACAAATATAAACAACTTTATGGCATGACCTTCAGTACATAGCCAGCCATGACTGCAAAAGCTGTACTACAGACTATCCCAGGCTATGCTCAGATTAGCAATTCTAAGCACTGTGCTTGGAGTTATATTAATTTTCTTCTCCTGGTAATTCTGCGTTGCTCCTTACTTTGAAATACAAGCACACTTTGTGCATAAAAGAAATAGAAAAATTTGTCTCGCTATCTCCTCTTCAATCAATAATAAATATTGAGGGCACTAGGAAGAGAAAAAAAATGTCAAGGCTATCAGGAACCTTTATAGCAGCATATATAAACACATCACCTGCAGCTCCAATAGATTCAAATCTTTCTCTAAAACTCTGCTGTTATACCTTCCTCTCTTCAGAAACACAATTCATCCATTTCATTAATGCAGATTTGCTGTAGCAGTACATAAACTAAAAATACATCAGAATCAGCAAGTGACAGGTGGCATTCAATGTGCTTTTTATGGCAGTAGAGGTGCTGGTGGCAGCAGGTCCTGGAGCTGAGCTATCAGACACACTGGCAGTCACAGACAGCAGAGGATGGCAGGGCAGATTAATAACACAAAGCAAGACAGAGACATGAAAGAACTTGAGTTTTTGACTATAAACACAGAATAAGGAAGAACATCGTTACATTCACCCAATGGGATATGTGTAGTTTTAAAAACATTTGGTTTCTACAGAATTTTTGTGAACATCTCTTTAAATGCTAGTATCATTTGGGGATGTATTCATTCAATTGATGAATAAAGTCTGTTCAATTTTTTTGTGTTAGTATTATTGTCTGGCTTTATGCAGCTCTTTTATTTTATTTCCCTAGCACTCAAAATACTAATCATGTATTTCTAAAATTAACTGGAAAATGGTGTGCAGAGCCCTTCAGTGTTTTTAAGTACTCTGTTCTGGCTTAGAGATGTCATTCACATGCAACATTGTCTGGCACTGATTGTAACTGTAACAAACCAGCAAAGGAAAATATAAACAGACCAATGATATTTTCAGAATGCAGACATTTTGCATGTGTTACCCTTTTAAAAATTTATTTCCTACTTTATAAAAATAAAAGCATTATTTTATATTAAAAGGCAATATTAATTTAATTTGAGGTACTGGGGAGTTGTGGTTTGGGGTTTTTTTTATTAATAGATAATTTGGGCCTAGAGTTTTGGCCTCTGATAATGAAAATGAGGTTTTCAGTGCATTCAACAAAACCTGAACGCAATCCAAACATGGGCATGCTCTTTTTGATATTGGATGATGGCAATATTTTAGTCTTGTCCAATACAGTCCATCAGACAGGTAGTTACAGGTGCTGGGAAGGGGGAACACCATCCAGTAATTGTCAGGGCAGGCCTGGATTTGCTTGCCCCACATCCCTAGACCCAGAAACTGAGGTGACACATGGAAGGCAGAGTGAGACTTTTGGGCACTGTTGCATCAATTTAATTTAAAAAAATCTCATAAGGAAAGCTCTCACAGATCCTCCAGTTAAGTTTCAGTTGAAACATGCAGATTCAAGCAAAAAGACCAATGTAAAGCTAAAATGAATTGAAAACATCTGCCCTGGAGTCTCATTTGGCTTGAAATTACCTTGCTTATCTAGTGAAATTTACCAAAGCCTATGTGCTGGAATCACAATACTAAAGATGCCAGAGTTACAAAGTCCCAGTTAAAAACCACAGTATAGCCAGTGAATGAGGGAAAGCTCTCTGTGAATCTACCTGTGCTATGGTCAGGTGTATTAACTGGTTTGAACACGATTAGATATTGCAGGATGTGGAAAACATCTGTGTGAAGCACAAGCCTTAACCAGCTCTTGTTTAGTCCTGGCTGAAATGCCACTCAGAGGTCACATTACTGCAAGAATTGTGTTGGAAACTAGAAAAAACAAGTACAGCCCTCTCTTAAAGTGGGTGACTTCAGGGACAGTCAGAGGACAAGGAATGGTGGGACAAGCTCCTGGCTTCCTTCTCTGCTGCATTTAGAAAATCCAAACCTCAGTAAATCTAATTGGTCCTTAAATGCCCTCAAATTTTACTTCAGATTCCAATTACTTTATTTAAACAGCTCAACAATTTATGTCATCATGCTGACTTGCATTAAATCTATTGTTATGCTTCACTGCTTTACAGAGCTGGGCAGGTGATGTGGCTGAGGCAAGCAAGGCAGCAGTGTGAATATATGAAAATCAGTGTTGTTTTGACTTCACCAGACAAGTACAAATCTAGTGGTAAAAAACAATAGTCACCTGAAAGTCAATTTTTCAGCTAAGTGTGTAAGGTGTGTGCTGTTTGTAGGATGACTGATCTGAAGTTTTTAAAATATTAGCCATATTTTAATTATCAGAACAAAGTAATGTTTGCAGATTTCTGAGAAGATATTTTAAAATTACAGAAGCAATTGTTGGTTTGCATGTAGAGAAGGATGGTATTTGAACATATTCATCACTAGAAGAGTAGCATTGGAAGGAACAGCCTTTAATTAAATTAAATAGGGTTAAAATAAGATTTGTTGATGCTAACCTTCCATATTTCTAAAGCACCTATTGCTAATCTCAAATTGCTCTAACATCTAAAATACAGCAGCATCACTTTACTGGCATATTAAGGATTTTAAATGTAACTTGTAATTTTTTTCAGTGAGCTGCAGAACTCCAAACTGTAAATCAGTAAATTATTCTTTGCAGTTATAATGAGTTTACACCAACTTCTCAGTAAAATTTTCATATTGTTCTTACACAGTAAAGAAGATAATAGTACTTCCATTTTGTAGGCAATAAAAGAGAGGCACTAACTTGGTCACTGCAGTTCAGGAAAAGGCCTAAAAACAATGTAATTTTTTCCAAATGAGAGCAGAGACATAAGTGAATATTAGCACTGAATGTGCCATGAACAGATAAAATCATTGTAATGTCCTTTTGCTTTGCTTAGGTTTGGGGTTGTGCCTTGATTAACCCAGCCATCTCAGAAGCATGAAGTGGCCTTTGCACCACCTATGAGCAAGGACACCAGGAGTTTACCTTTAAAAACAAGATTAAAAACTGATTGCCTTAGGTCTGAAATTCCAAGTCAGGGAGAACTTAGAAGTGTCTGCTAAAATCTCACAAATGCCTTGAAAATGCCACCTTACAGAAGAGAAGCCTGCACCTACCCCTGAAATTAAAAGTCGCTCATTTAAGCAGCAACAAAATAAATTCATTACTACTTTGGCATAATTGAGAAACTGCATCAAAATACCAAATGTGGGCTGCAAGATCCAGCTTGGCATTTTTTCCATATTTTTACAGGGAAGCAAGTGCATGAATGCTGTGACTCATGTTGGTGCTGTCACTGCAGAAATTACCACTGTTCCTCAAGCTGTTAAAGGTTTGCTGTTAGAGAAAAAGTGAAGAGCTTTTGTCTGAGGAGGAGGAGGGGGGTGGCAGGCAGGCATGCAGCTCTGTGCAAAGAGAGGAGAGTTAGTGGAGTTTACCTGACAGTCTGGCAATCTGGCCCCCTGGCTAGTTGTGAGCCGTGTGGCGGTATGGAGGCAGCAGGCTGCTGACAATCTACAAGAAACTGATAAATTAGACATATATACAGAGAGATTACAGAGCAAGGGTTAGTAACAGCACTACACAGGCTAGGCATCTCAGGGAGAGATTTAGTGAGGAATGTGCTCTTGGTGCCTTATCTGACAGAAACACCTTTTTTCTGAGAGCAGTGACATTGGCTCTTGCCTTTTTCTCCTTTTCAGAAGGAGCACTGGAAACATTTTTGTTTGTTTTCCCTTCGCACTGACAAATTTTTGTTTAAGCAGACAGCAGTAACAGGGATATTCAGGATCTGGGTTTAAACCTTGTACTTCTCATTCTTCTGCTCATCATCTTGTTTTGCTCACATCTAATATGAAAAGTGTCAATAAAGCTACTCAAAATTTATCCAAAAAACTTATAGCCATATAAAAACAATTATGTCATCTCATTACAACATACAAGAAAGAGCTGTAAGAAAATGTTTTCAATTTCTGAACAATGCTTGCGGGATTGGGGTTTTTTGTAGGAAAAACAGAGAACTTGATACAGTCAATTTCACTGTTTTGTCTCAATTATTTTATCAATTCCCTGTCAAAGAAGTTTCTACATTAATCACTTGCAAAGCTGTATTATGGTTTTTAATTATTAATAACAGTAAAACCAAATAATTCTTCATTGCCATGTTTTCCTGTGACATTCAAAATATGAAGACAGCTTTAGACTGGATAATACTTGTGGGGCTTCATGGAAGTAGCTGAACAAGGCAATCCTGCTTTCGAAGTCAGTAGTGTTTACTGAGATTTCCAGATCTCAAGATCTGCTCTTTTTCCCTGCAGCATTCTGGCCTTTCATTCCACTGTCTGTGTGATTCAGATTGTCACACAACAGAGTCATCAGGATCTTTTCAAACATTATATGTGAAACTCTTACCCTATGCAAAATTACTGGAGATTATTTTTTGTTTCCAGTACGACTTGCAGACCTATCATCCCTCCTGCCTGCTTCAACCTGATTCTCAACCTGTTTGATGGAACAAGGTTATTTTCCCCTAAACCTTAAAAACGAGACAAGAAAGAAAAGAATTTGGTTGGAAAGGATTTGATTTTTTTTTAATTGGTTGCCACTTAAAGCTCAATGCCAATATTCATTTCTCTTTACAATGCAGATGTGTTTCAAACCCCCCTTCTATTCTTTGCCTCAATCAATGGAAAAACGTGCAAGCAATTTGCTGTCAAGAGTGTTCAGATGACATCAGGTACTGCAGAGCAACACATCTTCATAGCACACTGAGCATCATATCCACTGTTATAACATTTCCCTTCCATACCAGCCCACGGGGCCTCTCCCTAGCTCCTGTGAAGATCTGTGCTGACCTCCAGTGGGTGAGAGCAAGTGTACCCAAATCACTGGTTTCTTCCTGCTTCAGCACAGAGAAGAAGGGTTTGGACCTATTTTCTAGAAAAATAAGTGCAGAGTTTGTGCTGGCACCAGAAATGGAGTAAGGAAGAATATCCTGGCACTCTTATTTACCAGGATTGTCACTACAGTCCTCACTGCATCTTTTAGCAGAGGAGTGCAAGAGTTGGCAAGGTATTTGAGTCATGAATAGAAGGGCCTGTCATTTCAGCACAAAGCTCAAGTAAAATAAGAGGTGTCTGAGGAACAGACAGATAAGGCTAACTGCAGACAGAAAATGATGGCAAAAAAAATAAATTAATGATTTATTCTAAATAAAATAGTTTGCAAAAGTCCTAAGTAAAGTCATGCCTGACAGGGTATATAAGGTCACCAGTGAGGAAAGAAATACAGAATAGAATGCTGTGTGATGAAAAGGTGCAGAAACGTTTCACTAATACAGAAGAAATTGTTCTGACAGGCTTTCCCAGAACAACACAAATGCCTGATTTATGATCCTGTTCTAATATCTCAAACATGGTGCAAATATTTTATGATGCATCTTGATCTGCTACATTTGGCAGAATGCTTGAATAGTGAGCCAGGCTCTGGGAGGATTATGCAAGCTGGGTAATAATATTTCAGTGAGCATACTCCCTTGACTTTGTGTGAAACACTATTCTAGCTGGTGTCAGCAAAGCTCTTGCAGTCTGGTTCACGTTCACATCAGGACCAGATCTAATGATCCACATGTCTTAAGATGACTGAATCGTCCTCCCACATCCTCCAGGAGTGAAGTTGCTGGGGATTATGCTAGGAAGAGCTAAGCAGAATGCATATGGCTTACATAGACACATTTCAAATTCAAAGGAGCTTCTTATCTACTTATGTCCAAGTAGCTGTGCAAGAGCTAACTTTATTCCTTCTATATTTAATCCTTTTAAGCATTTTGGAGGATTTATAACACCCTTCTCTAGTGTCATGACAATCATAAAATGACTTCTTTCTACTAAGGAACTCCTGCCTGTATTAAGGAAATGTTTGTTTCTTTCTAAACTACTCTGCTGAAGGTTAAAAGTCTCAAAAAAGTCTTTACTAATTCTAATGTCACATGCCATAAAGACAGGGTAAGAAAGACATGTTCGTTTTTACTAAAAAAAAAAGTAAAAATAAATTTTAAAATCACATTGAAGGAACACTGTAACTTGTACTTTTCAAATATCAGGACATGTCAGTCAAGCTACAGAGTGAAAGGACAGTCTGTCATTCATGTAGAAGGTATTGGGGGTACAGACACAGAAAACACTTTTGGCTGTGTCTCCTGACACTACCACCAACAAAGTCATCAATAAAGTTATTAAATACAGACTATCTTATTTCTCCATCATCTTCACTTGTTGTTAGAAAATAAACCACTTTGGGGCAGGGTCTTGATCTCAAGTCCTTTTACAATTCTATGAACCTATAACAAAGAAATTAATTTTAGTGCTCATTTCAACCAGAGATGGCCAAGAGCAGCTATTGTACACAGATATTCACATGCCAGTTTTCACTGAATTCAGCAGGACTTGTGCCTGCAGAGTCTTGTGACACTATCCAATAACACCTACCACTGGCTCTATTGGAAATGTGAGCTTTGATTTGTGCTGTATGTCACTTCTGTTTCAATCTTTCAGTTCCTGACATTTTAGCCACTTGTACAAAGATGAGGTAAAGGGCTCAGAGATTTGCTCTCTCACAGATTAGCCACTGCTGATTTTCCTTTGGAACCTAATGCCTAGTCCTAATCGGGCTAATCAGCTCCTGATGTAAGAGCATTTAAAAAAAAACCAAGCTCAGAGAAACCACATCTGCTCACATGAGTACTGAATGTGCTGCTATAAATTATCTGCAGAGAGCAAATCTCACCAAAAAGAGAGTATTTTCCTGTGCTTCCCTTT
This sequence comes from Setophaga petechia, assembly GCA_024362935.1. Lineage (NCBI taxonomy): Eukaryota > Metazoa > Chordata > Aves > Passeriformes > Parulidae > Setophaga > Setophaga petechia. The sequence continues at coordinate 6,948,850 of JANCRA010000025.1, forward strand.
GGCTCAGCCACAAAAACAACACATTTCCCTGGTGTCACAAGATGTGCTCTGCCCTCCAGTCTGTGAACTGGGTGACTCTAACCAGCACAGGTCTGCTTTATTGGGTTATTTGTGTCTGAGATGGGCTTGCCTTCTGTTGACATCAGCAATGTCCTCAGTGAAAAATCTACATGCAAGCATTTCCAGTCCCACCTGCTCAGGACCCAGCACACTGCAATCAACATTTCAGCACATTTTGACTCTCAGTAAATTCCTAATCTCTACACAGTGCTCTCAAACAGCAAGACTACTCAGAATCCCAAGATAAGCATAAAAGACTTCTAACTGCATTTTGTTCAGTTAATCAATGAAATATTTTTCCTCTTTTATCTGTAAGGGTAAAATTGAGAGCCAAACAGTAAATTAGTCAACAGGTACTGTGACATATTTTGCATTTCTGATATGAAAACATTGGGAAAAATCTGTTCTTGATAAATGAAAATCTGTCAATAAATGTTTATGACCAAATGTGAGACTGAGGCTTTTTCAGTCTGTTAAAACAAATCTTTCCTAGCATCCTACTGATCACTTCAGTCCAACAGAAACTCCTTTCCTAGGTAAAAGTTTTCAGGTTATCTGACTTTCTGTTAGGCTACCCAATGTCAATTGAACTTGCTCCACCAAGCCTGAGGAATTTGATAACATGTCTATGAAGCTGTTATTGAAAGTCTACTTGCCAAGAGAAACTGTCTCCATGAATATGGTCACAAATTGTTTTCATCCCTGACATGTCAATTTAATGGGAAAGAATAAAGGGGTTGAAAGTACTGGGCATGAGTTGAAAGTATTGGGCAAAGAACAGATCAGCTGCCTTCTAGCTGTGCATATATAAAACTGTGTCACATCACAGAGCAAGACCTACAAAGATGATAAATCAATCCTCTCTGCTCAAAGGTGAGAAACAAGGAAAATTTCCAAACCAAAAGATAAATGTGAGATGTCAAGAAGAATGGGGCAGAGGGTAGTAAGATGCTTGCCCTCCTTGCTGAGATGCTTTCAAGCTGCAATCTGACAGGATGAGGAAAGTCTTCAAACTGTTTATCTACAAGAGTGACAAGGACGTAAGTTTATACAGATATTTGACAGCTGTTTTCACTTATAATTTATCTTCCATTTTTTCTAATGAATGCCACAAAAACTTTGACCTTCCTCAAGGCCAAGAGGAATTTAGGAGGCAATAGTTATCACAAAGAATAAGAGGGACCTTTAAGAGGTAATAGTTATCACAAAGAACAGCTGGTGAGAGGACAACTGTGACTTACCTTCAGAAAAAGCCACAAATAATGGCACAGGTCAAAGATTAGATGAGTGTGTCCCTTCTCCTGCTCCCAGGGTCAGTTTGAGTCTGTAAATAACACAGTTACCTCTGCCCTACACACAGCCCTAGCAGATCAGTCTGTCAGCTGAAAACTGGACACAGCTCCATGTTTCTGCAGGAGGGAGAGGGCTCTGGAGGAGCAGCCACTGGGGCTCCATCTGGAGCCTGGCTGGCCTAACTCACTCCAGCTTGCTCAGAGCAGGGCTGGCTCAGATTGTCCTGTGGGCCAAAGGAGCAGAGCAGGAGGAGTGGCCCTTCTGCAGGCCATTCTACCACCCCATGAGGGCCAGCCCCATCCTGGCACTGCTGCACACTGGCAGCCAAATCAGGTTCACCAGGTGCTGTTTAGCTCCTGCACACTTTCCAGCACCCACTTATGTGTGATTTCCCACTGTCTCAATTCCACCTCAGTTCCATTAAACTGAATAATGGATCACTGCTTGGAGATAGAGAAATGTGCCAACCAAGTGTCTTTTTCAGCTTTCTTCATGGTAAAGATAATCTACTATGAAATTCCTGTGTTGAGAGTGCAAGTACACAGGTAACCTACATCTTAAGCTTTCTATTCAGGAAACTTAATAGCTTAGATTACTTTTAATTGGAGAAGTTACAACAATAATTAATTCTTCCACTACTTATTTTTTAGTCTTCTTAAAAACTATTTGAAGAATAGGAGATGTGAGCCTGCTGCTGAACTCCCATTAACTACCAATATCTATACATTGCCCTAAGATGCAGTAGATCCATGTAAAGTCTTCATCTGCTGTCATCTCCCCATGCCCATCATCTTTTTCTTGCAAAGCAGGCTCAGGAATGTCCCACTGTTTCTACAGTCACAAGCTCCTGACACAGGCCCTCCTTCTGCTCCTCCTCTGAGCACTTTAAGCCAAAGTCAGGCAGAGTTAACCTAACAGAGGAATTGCTGTTAAATACTCTCAAGAGTAAGAGCAGGTAGGGAGTTTAACTGCTATTTTCTTCTGGCATTGAGGGAAATGCTGTCTGTCTGGGTGATTTCCACAGGCAGACTCATGGGGCATCACTAACCACTTCAGGCCCTGCCTGGCACACAGCACAGACAGCCCTGGTTTAGCAGGTCACTGATTCAGGGGCTTTCCAGAACCTGTCAGGTTCCTTGGCTATGTCCTAGTGAGTTCTTTCATCTATACAGCAGCTATGCTATATGGAGTGCTTTTACCCTTAATTTCCTTATTCTGCATGACTTCACCTGTATTTTCTTTTTAGACCTGAATTATCCAAAATCTAGAGAGCTGTTCCCCCATCAGTTCACTTGTTTCAGTGGTAATGTGCCTGCCAGCTCAAAGTACAGTGATAAAGCCGTATCCCAGCCTTGTCTTTTCCTGTAGCTCATATTAAGAATAGCTTTTAAAAAAGAAATAATACCTCATTGTTAACAAAATTAGTGAAATGCATTTTCCTCCAGTTACAGGCTCAGAACATTAAGAGGTTCCTTGTCAGCTCTGTAGCCTTTTTCACACTTTCTATATCACGACGTGCTTTTGTTATTTCTCAAATGGTTTCTGTGAATGCTTTAAATAATTCCTCATTAAATCTACTGAGAAGCTAAATAGTGGGTTAGTAAAACAGCAGAAATGGAAATGGCACAAGCTGAAAAATACATCTTCAGTTCCTTTCTTTCATATACAGTTCATAAAAAGCACATTTAGAAAGCTCTGATGATTCATGAAACACTTACTAAAAGACACAGACATTTTAAACATTTCAAAAGAGGAAAAGAAAGGTCTTAAAATTACATAAATCATCACATTTCAATCTTGTTGTTTACCATGGAAACATAAGGATACATTTCAGGTCACAAAATCGTCCAGAGCAAAAGTACTTGCACTATTATATGGGTAAAAGAAGGGCCTGATCCAAAGTTTGAAGTCAGTGGGAACAGTAACTTTAGTAGGCTTTGGAAGAAACATAAGTTACAATTATAAGGCTCTTACACCTCTAAAAAATGCAGACAGGGAGATACTTATTACAATCAAGGACACTAGTCTGGTTTTAGAATTGCTGTGAGCTTCCTCCAAACACCACAACATCCCAAGGAACTGCTCTATTACAGAGCTAAAATGTCAGCATGTCTAATTTAAACAGAGACTCACTTCCCTTTTGCCTAATTTATGAGGCAAAAAGCACAATATTGAATATTCCTGTGTATTTGATAGCAAAAATCAGCAAGTCATGAAACCACTTCAAACCTTGTCACAAAAGAAGATAGAGATGGATGACTTTTGTCACCAACATTGTAAGGATATTTCAATCTCAGTTTTAGTTAATTGATAGGACTGGATTCCAAAGCCTAAAATTTCAGAGAAAGCAACAAATATCTGGTAAAATGCCTTAAAGATTTGATGTGTCATCTGTGTACTTGTTTAGTTAGATTTAAAAAAAACCCAAACAAACAGAAGTCTAAATAAGACTTCACTGGAGAACTTCAACAAATGATGCTAATGTAAACCATTCCATCCAGCAATGATGTCATAGCTTAGATACAGAAAGAAATGTCAATAACCTTTTAATGAAAATATACAGCATTAAGGCATGGATTTCACTGCAGTCTTTTATTATTATTATTATTTAATGTCTTATCAAACAAATTAGGGCTTCTATGAAAAGCAGATTTTATTTCAGGATTGCTTTCTTTATAAAGTGAAAAAACAGAAATAAAAAATAAACCAAACTTGTAGAACTGCAGTGAATTCATGCCATAACAGCTAAATCATATTGAAGTAGCTAAATTATGTTGATCAGCATGAAATGTATGGGTTTGGTCTCATCAGCGGCAACTGGAAAGCTAAATGCAAGAGAGGAAAAGCACAGAGTGAAAAGGTCCTGTTCACAGTGGCACCAAGAGGTAAAAGTACATTTAGCCAGCTGAATTCTTCATCAGTTACAGCCAACCAATGTCCTTGGCAAGGACACTGTTCCACAAATTCAAAATGGCCTGCACAGGGACAACACACCATGCTTGAAGTGGCATAAATATGCACTGCTCATTAAGCTGAGCTAAATGAGCATATCAGATGCAGGACATGGCCCTGAGAGCAGGAAGATATATACATGGATCTGTATATATGCACTGACACTGCTCATCAAACAATGAACACACACAGACACAAATATGGCATGTTTACAGAACCCACAGAAAACAGGACAATGCAGAACAAAAAAAGAGAACACAGATAATAAGTAAATAATGATTGAATTATCCCTTTTGTGAAGAGCATCATATTCAGGTTTAAAAAAAAAACCCTTTACACGTGACTTTTTAAAAAAACCTACTAAAAACACAAAATCCAATTTTCATGAAGAGCAGAGACAGATTAAACCAATATATTGCATGAGTCTCACAACAGCCAGTGGTCTGTCTGATTGCACAAGCTCAGAGACATCTTGCAGGTACAGGATCATCATCATCAACACAAGTACATTCCCAGTAGATAAAAATACAAAGTACTTTCTTAGGAGAATCATCCATGGATCTCTAATGAAGCAAAGGGCAATTTGTACTCAGACTAAATTTGTGTTACCAGAATAGAGCTGTGGGGTTTTTTTTAAAAAAATAACAGTTCTGAAGAACTTCCATGCTTTGGATTGCTTGGATGAAAGAAATCAAACTTTCTTTAGAGAACAATTCAGAACAGACCAGCCTGACTAGTTAAATATTATATGGCTGCATATCTTATATAATAGTGGTGGCTTGGGTAACCACCTGTCCTGCTTTTCAAGAATAAACTCTTTCACTTAATGTACAGAAAAATCCACATTGTTAAGAGTTTAGTACAAAATTATCTGACTTAAAATCAGCACAGAACCAAGTATCCAGGTGCTGATCATGTTGGTTTTCCTCTTCATCAATTTATAAAATTCATTCCCAAAAGACAAGTAAGAAATATTTAAAACTCCTCACTGTGTGACTTGAGCAATCACAAAGATCTACAAAGCATCCCCCTGGCAAAATTCATTTCTGAGCTGACAGTGTTCCTCAAAGGACTTCCTCCACAACCATTTATAGAAGAAGCTGTGCTTTCTGTGTGCAGATTTCTGACAGTCCTGCTGTTTTAAAATTGAGATGTGCATAAAAAAGCAAAGTAGAGATATTGGAGCAATGCCTACAGCAGCAAGGCTTAGAAATCTGTGAGGCACTTTCATTGGTACTTCAGCTCAAAAGCAAAGCTGAAACTGTTTTTGGTAAAATATTCCTAAACAAACAAAAAATGTGCACAGCTAAAGACCTTGAATGTAAACCCTTTTCATCACTCAAGGAAAGCAGACACAAACCTGCCATCAAAAATGCATTTCCCTGACCTGTACACAGGCACACCTCTCCAGACAGCCTCCTCTGTGCAGAGAGATGTCAGCCTGAAAATCTCTGCTCGTTTTCCCAACTCCTGCATCCAAAATGAGAGGGAGCTTCTACTCACAACACACCTTTTGAAGAGGATTTCCCACCTCTTCACACTACTTAAACAAGATGAAGCAAGAAGGAGGGACAAAACCAACAATCTTCCCCCAAATGCAAAGTTCCAGTTTAAAGTTATTTAAAGAAAAATACAGAAGGAACATGAGCTTCTGATTACACAAAGAATGATCTTTTCTAGAATATTTTGGAAAATCAAATCTAAAACACTGCACTTTAAAAAAGCTCAAAATCTAGAAAGAACAAATATTTTCAAATAGCATGAGAGTGTATTCCTCATCCCTTGAGCCAAGAGGGGTCACTCAACACCTCACATGGCCAATCAAAAGCCCTTAATTCCCTACAATAAGTACCACCTTACTCAGAAGACCCTCTGCTCCTTGTGTTAAATATTGCTTGTGCTACATCAAACAGATCAATGCATTCCCAGGTTTCTTACCTATTCTTCACATTTTAAACCACTCTCAGTGTAAAGGCAAGTAGCAAAGATAACTCTTAAACAATTTCCCTTGAGCTCCAGCTTAAAGATTTTATTATAAGACTTCCTAGGACCTCAACATTTGGGTCATTGAGATTTTTTTTATTTTCATTTTCCTCGTTAGCTTTAAAAAATACTTTCCACCTACAGATGCTGTAAGTTAGTTCTTGGTATCACTCTAGGAATTGCCTTTGGGATACAATTGGGATCCAGTTTTTACAAATGAAGTTAAATTTTATGGTAAGAATACAAACCAACAAACAAGAGCTAGTTATTTGTATCAAATTGTGATTCAATTTGATTTGCTACAAGTACAGAGCTACGTCAGAAATTAATCTTCGATTATTTTTTCAGTAAGAGTAACTATCATATACCCTTAATTATGCATGGTAGGTGGAGAGCTCAGTGCCTGAGCAGTTGCTATACTATTATGTGGCATTCTTTGTGCAGTCTTCATCTTCCACATCAGTCTCTTCTTGTGGGAATTAAATGCCAGGCTGTAAATCACTCTTGAAAGACAGCTGAAAAGCAAGCATGCTTTCAGATTTAATGTGCTTTCAGAAATGAGTGACCCTACAAAACCACCTAATTTTGCAGATTTGTTCTTTTTTGGGGGTTTTTTAGAGACTTTTAGAAGAGCCATTTTATGAAATGGTTTGTAACAATGAAGAACAATTAATCTAAGCACTACAAAAATACACAATTTTGATCATAGCAAACTAGTATGGTTCTCTTGAAATCCATGGGTCTATCCTAGCTTGGGTCAAACAAATATCTGACCTCCGCTGGGCTTGGAATCTGAGGGAAATTTGTTACATTTAAGGCTGCTACATTCCTTTTTCTATTGTGATAAAATACATACAGATATCTCTAAAAGGAAGGATTGCTCGTTATGATCTCATGATCTGTATTCCTTCAAAATATGAAATACTTTATTTTTTACAGTGTTTTCCTGTGTGGGATTTTAAATACTAAGCATAAATAATAGGGGAAAGCAGCATCCACCACATTTTGTTTGGAGAGTGCTCCAACAAAGGAGATTCTCAGGTGGTTTGTTGCTGACCCTGAGTGAGAACTGCAGCCATTGGTAACTGTCCTCATAACCTGTGAGGAAACCTTTCACTTCAGGTACATCTTCTACAGAAGGATCTTGATTCAATTTTAAGCTAAAATAGCAGAACTTTATATTCAACTTTTGGAACTGCCATGCTAAAGTATCTGACAGAGAAAAGAGTGTTGTCAAGACAGATACTACAGGAGACCTTTTTAGTCTTGTTTTTTCCTCGAAGAGGTTGAAAGAACCATATTTTGTATTTGGGACTGTAGTATATTAAGAGGCACCTAGTGACTTCATATTCAAGGAGTTTGAACTGAACTGCAAAGGTAATTTTTCAGTGTTACACAGTGCCAAACCTAGCACTAGGCTTTCTATATGCCCTGACTTTTTCATATAGTTAGGAAAACAAATACAAATTGTGCTGGGCACATATTGGCTGTTATCAGAAGAATAAAGACTTGAAAGAGTAAAAATACATGTCAGCAGAACGAACAGAAGCAAAGAAGAAACAAACAACAAAGTTAAATGCATGCCATTACCTAGGAGAAATGGAACATGATACTTTGGAAAAGCACCGAGTGATATTTTTAGCCCCTGCGGGCAGTTAAGAGCCATTAGTTCAATTAGGAAGCCCAGATCAAGTCGTGCTGTCTCAGCTTTGTGTCAGAGGTACCTGTATGCTGATTCAAAGCCGAAAGCATTCAAGTGGAAATGGAGCAGCGCATGACAAACTCTTGTTTAAGAGGTCTTCAGTTCAGCAGGTCTTCCTCTGCCAAAATCATCTTTCCCTCTCCAGGTATCCAGCAGCAGTCAAAGCAAAGGCAGCCTCTTGTGCCAAGCACCAAGTCCAGAAGAAGGAGCAAGAGAAACACAGGCACAGCTCGCTACTGCACGGGGCTCATGTCCTGTTTGTGCTGCCACCAACTGCAGCTATTTTGGCTCTTGCTCTCCATCTCCAACCAAACACACTGCCAGTTAAAGCCTCCCAGTGCCCACATCCCTGGGAGCTCATGAAAGGACAGGGAAGCTCTCATACAAATTCTTGTGAAGGAAATAATTCACAAATTTAAAAGAACAAAACTAAAACGTGTTTCTGCTTAGTGTAAGTTTGATTAATTCTCACTCTGCTCTTGGGGACTCAGCCTCAAGCCAAGCTACACTTTGCTCCACAGTGCTTTAGTTTGGATGCTACTTTTTTGCACCCTCTCTAATGAAGAAGCAGGTGTGGGTTGCTACACTTTTTGCTGCCTTGCTTGACTGCAAAAATCATCTGAGAACAAAAGCTCTTTGTGAGACAAGGCTTTTAAACATTCTCAATAAAAGCAGCAGAATAACATTCTTCACTGTTCCTTACTTTCAGGAAATAGATAATTAGACAGATGGCGAAAAAATCCTACTTGGTGCATCATTCCTTTCATCTGTTAACAACAGTAAGAAAACTTCCAGAAACTGGTAAAAACAATGATGAATAATTCCCTGCTTAATCCTGAACTAACCTTGTCCTGCCAACACTGGAATCTAAATGTTAAGAAAAATCTCGGGTTTGGACTTGTCAGTTTCACAGGCTGAGACTAAAGCCATGTGACGGTATAAAATTCTGACAAATGCATTCAGAAAGCTGAGATTATTGTAGATTCATAAGGACAACTGTAACATAAATCAGTGACCTGTTTCAAGACCCTTACACTTTAAATATGTAGAGATGTACCTAAAGTGACAGGTAAGACTCCAGACAAACAATTTTCTGGACAATTCTACCATTCAGGCTGCTTCATTCTTTGGTCTTTGTTACTGGACAAAAAGACTGTGTCAGCATTTCTCAATCTGTGGTCACGCATCTGAGATGTTCCATGAGATATCAGATGCTTCTTTCCCCCCACTCCCACGGTTTTCTCCTCAGGAGAAAAAACTCAGCTCTTTGATTTATTTACTGCAACACACCCCAGGAGAATGTCTTGTTTAGACTCTCTGCAGTTTTACACTTGTCCTCTGAGTGGGTGTTACTTGCATGGCACTACTCAAAGGCAGCTCTGACACTGATGGCACTAGGTGAGAAATATAACCTACTACAGGGTACTGCTCAGCTTCCCAGAATAAACATTTACTCGACCAGAGACTACTTTTATGGGTTTTAGTTTTCGTATTTTCTACATATGCTTTTTGTGTACAACATATTTCAAAACAAAGAATTAACAAAATTACCACCAGACAAGACTGTGCCCAGTTAAAGGCTAAAGGTCCTGCTCAGGTGCAGAAGATAAGAAATTATTAGCTGTTCACTCAGGAGAAGAAAGCTATCACACCTTTGAAATGTCATCCCAGTTTGCATTTTCTTTCAGTGCCTCATTCGAAGCAGATGCTACGTTTTGGCAGGAAATTAAGAGCAAAACCTTCCTGCACAGATTAATTTCATGACTCAATTTGTATAAAATAAGCCTTCTGTGAGTTGAACACCACCCTTTGGAAAAACCTGACTGGGTGCTCCAGGCTGAGAAGAGGGGTGCTGTGGAGGCTCCTGCACACTGCCAGCTGTTCCTTCTCTGGTCCTCACACCTCTGACTCCTTTGTCCAACGGGATTTGTGTCTTCCAGGGGGACTACCAATGCCACCAGCAGGCTAAGCTCCACCCAGGCACAGGAGTGCAGCCTCTGTGGATGCCAGTGGGACTGCACCCACATGCACCACAGCAGGACTTTCCACACTGCATCTGAAACCAGTTTGGGCCACTGCCGGCAGAATGTCATCTCCTGACACCCATGACACAGGAGGAGACATTTTGCTTTTCAAGAAAGTGCCCAAATTCAATTGCATCTGCAGTGCTGGGAGGGTCCCCTGCTCTGCTAACCACTCAGCACCACATGCACCCAAGGAAAAAATGTTTACCTGGTATGGCCACGGTTAACCTTTTTTCCTTGCTGAGACGGTGCCCATGGATGAATTCACTCATGGAAGGGGGGCCCCTCAGAAGATATGATTCTGTGGAGGCGGGATGAGGGGGGGCTCTTAATAATTTCTGGAGGTAGGTCCCTGAAGTCCTGGGATGGCTCTGATCACAAAGGGAAGGTGAGAATAGTCTTGCAGGAGATCCAAGAAAAATACATATGGAAACAAAAGAGTTTTACTTTAATTACCTTTCAAAGCCTCACGAATGACAATATCATCTTAACTTGCTTAACAGGTAAAAATCAGCTATCATTGACACCCCATGTCATTTCCAGAGCAGGACACTTTGCCTGCATTGGAAATCCTCCTTCACCTTAGGGAAAGAGGAGATGAGGTTGGGTTGTATCTCAGCATCCTCAAGTCAGTTTGTACAAGGTTCCCTGATTGTTCTCTTGGGTTTGCATTGTGATTAGCGCATACAAGAAAAGGGGATGATTATCTAGGATTTCTCTAACAGAGTCCCCTTCATCTTCAAAACCATGGAGATGCCCACACCTAGAGAGTTTTGGCAGGGGCAGGCACAAGACGAGCTCACTGCTTGAACAGTAAAATATTTGCATGAGGTTATGAATGGCAGCCATCCCCTTCAAAAGATTTTTTGCTCCCATGTAGAAAAATTTATCTGAGTGAACACATCCATATTCTTTTCACACTGATAAAGAACAAGTGAGCACCAGAGCTTAACAAAGAAATGCAGCTTCTTTCATGTTAAGCACTAAAATGCTCATAGAGCACAATCCTTCTTTTATTTCAGATGCTCATTACGGAAAACCATAGGGAAAACTTAAAGAAACTTGTTAAAGAAAATACATTCACACTTAATATTAAAGACATACAAGATGCACCGAGACACTGACAGAATATAGTTCAAAACACCGCATTGAGAAGGAGGAAATAACAGTGAGTAGGTGGATCAGAGCCACATGTTGCCAGGCTTTGAATTTCATACTCATATCCTCCCCACCTCCTCCTCCCCAGTTAAAGGACAAAAAGAAAAAAATAAAAATAAAGAAAGGAATCATTATGTTTATAATTCAGTGAACGACTTTAATGCAAGTCTGGCTACTGCACTGTACTGTAAAGATCACTGCATGCATACCTTTTCCTCTGAGTGCCACTGCTGACCAGTAAGTTTGGTTGCTGTGGGCCCTGACTATGCAGGAGGAAAGTGTCTATGCTTGGCACGGTGGCTGATGCCTCCTCACTTACTTTAGGGCTGCCGATCTTGCTCTTTCCCAGCTTGCCTTTGCTGCGCCGCGACTGCTCGTGGTCGAACTCTAAATCCTCCAGTCGCTGGGTCAGGGCAAGCTTTTGCTGGATAGCCATGCGCAGCAGAGAGTTCAGGGTCTTCTTCTCATCCTCTGCAGCTGCCAGCTGCCTCTGCATCTCATCCAGCTGTGTGACGTACTCATCACACCTGCAGAAAAACAGGGCAGACATCTGGGGAAGCAGCCCAAGAACCGACTCTACCAGCGAGCGCATTCCTGGGCTTCTGTTACAGAGCCAGACTCAGATCCCAGCTTTTGCTGCCCCTAACCCTGGCAGCAGGCAGCCTGAATTCTTCTGTTCCCACTCTGAATCAAGGATCTGAACATCAGCACTTCCCATTCAGCAAGACAACCTGTGCCCATACTAACATAGTCTATGACAATGTAACATGTTTCTGATGCAGATAAAAAGCAATTGGAGGGGAGGTGTGGGATTATTTCCAGTTCAGACCACAAATAACAATTTTGGCTGCTGCTTCTACCAGTAAGAAACCATGGATAATAATGCTACCAATTAGAAAATACTATTTTCCACAGGCAGTAATATCCACTTCAAGAGAGTATTACAAAAAAAAAAGACTGCGAGTAGTTTGAACACTTGACACATCAGATTTTGTGAAATGAGAAACCTTCCATTATTTACCCTTGTTAACCACTTACTACCATGATTACCATTAGTTACCACTGATTAAAAGGATACTATTAGGAAACCCCACACCTGGAAGATATTTCACATTTACTGTTCAGTCTCTTGGAGGTGTGTTCATCGCTACTCCTTTTAAATCCTCAGCCTTTTTTACGCACATAAAAAATTATCTTTTCATTTGCTTCAGATCTCTGAAAACTAAAACCACCTTTCTTGTGATTTTGTTCAATTTAAGACCAAGTTCCATTTATTTTCGCTTTTAGCAAAACTTTCCAAAGTTAGCAGGAAAAGCAATGCATTTCAAAATTGTCTTAAAACACTTTTTGAAGTGAAATAGCTTCAGGTTGATAGCAATAGACCATCTAATAAATAAGAACCAAGAGCAATAAAAATAAATGTATCCCAGCAGTGAGATGCTTCACAGACAGCAGTACTGCCTGACCATCAGACATTTCAGGAAACAGCCAAGGATTTTTCATGTTGAATGATGCAGCTTTCACCAGATCTCCTCCCCACAAGATCTGGGTGAATCAAAATAACTTTGCTGTGTAACTGCAATTGTGTAAGGGATGAGGATGTAATTTTATCAGTATCACTTACAGAAAGCAAGCATAGAAAACTATTTTAGTCTTCCTTATCAAAATGTGTGATGCAATAAACCCTTGAATTATTGCAAACTGAGGGACGAAAGTAATTTCTCTGAAATTTTAATCTTCCCCTTGGGAAACAGAAACAAAATATACTTGAAAATGTGTAGTTAGTTATTCTTCACACACAAATACTTACATATATACTGCACTTTCCTTTTGAACAATTCAGGCACTGCAAGCAAAATTACTGTGTCAGATACAGCTTCATCTACAGTTTCAGTATTATCTTTCTTCTACAGGACCTTAATAAGCATGATTGTTGCTACCCAAGCCTTGAGGAAAAGAGGTACTTAAGAAATGCCAGTTGGCTGAAAGCCAACTTGCACACCTAAGTCTGTTCCAATCTGTGAGATGTATGTTGATGTTTAAGTCAGTTTCCTTGACAGAGACATGAAATCAACATTCTGAGTATTACAGTAATTCCTATTTCAAATTAATTTACTTTAATGTCTCATTCTGGTAACCAGATGGATCTTGTATCCTTGTCCTTTATTCTCTCCTGCTTTCCTCTTTGTCCAAGAGACCTCATTTATTTCCAAACATGTTTCTTGTTGAAAATTTTTAGATGTAACACGTGCAGTAACTCCTGTAGCACACTGCCACTAGAGGAATGAATTGCCTTCCATTAATATGCCAGAACATCAATTTTGTTTTTGGAAAAGACTGATTTTTCTCAGGCATTAGAAGGTGTTTTTAGTATTTGTAAAACAGCCCAACTGAACAGTTAAGAAACACGTGCCGTGAAGGTGGATATTACTAATGCAGTCTTAGATGAACTTGCTATAAACTATATCAAGCTGTCCTGAGAAATCTGCATGCACTAGATGCCATTAACTGCTCTCATACTTCAGACAACACCAATCTCATGAATACATTTTCCAGTTGTTTTGATTAATTACATGTCCTCGTGTCCTTCCTAGAAGTGTCCCAGTAAGAGCAAGCCCACTTTTTTTTTTTTTTGAGAAAGTTTAAAAGAAAGGTTAAACCTAAATCATGCACGTAGAGTCCTCAATCAACTTTAGAAACTGCTGAATGAACAGCCTCAGATCTCCTAGAATTATGCAGCAGAGAAGGTTATTCTGTGTAGTGGGAGGTAACAACAGCCTGCAGCCACAGCATTTCCCTTCACTGAGATATTCCCAGCTATGTGCAAGTGTGGGATAAAAGGAGAAGTGTTTCCAATTAAAAAATAAAAAAGCATTGCACACATCTATATTGCCTTTCACCCACACATTTGATAAACATTCATCAAGTCTCAGAGAAGAAAAAGGTTAAGGATCTCCTAAAAGGGTAAGAGCTCCTAGGGAAGATGACTTCTGGCATGGCAGAGACCATTGCAGGGCTGCAGGATACTCCAGGGCTCTGAATGGGTGTTTCAGGAGGGTTCAAATAGTGATAGCAAAATTTAGGTTATGTCCTCCTGAGCCAGAACTCTTCCCCAATTTCCCTCTTGCCCCAGTACAGGTTGTAAGCTGCAAGTGAATATTAAATAAATAGCACTGTTTTCCTGCTGTCTGCTGGTGTACTTAGAGCAAAAGTCAAGGTTTCACTTATTTTTCATTTCTCTCATCTCAGAATGCAAGCAGACAGGCACATAAGCCCCCTTATTTTTTATGAACTGATCCAAGAAGCTTATATAGGATTTTGAGGGATTTCTGGTTCCATCTATCCCTCTCGTCTAGGAACATAAACCAAATACCAAATCAGGCTTATGTGTAATTTAGGTAACATAAATCATAGCACAGCTTGAGCTAAAACCCAGTGACACTGACAGTGACAGGTCCCTGCTCTAACTAGATAATCATAATTCTCTTCTGTTCAAAAATGTTTTCTCAGCTCCAGGATCTGTTCAATCTTCCTACTCAGTCTCTTCAGCACACATTTTTCTTTTAAAATTATCATAAGAAAATATTTTGATGGATAAAGAATAAAATCCATGCATGCAGTGTCAGGACTATGGCAATATTTCCTGCTCTCTCCAGTTACACATCTCAATTTAGGCTGGCAAAGCAAGCAGACTCAGTGAAGTTTCCTTCCTGAATAGCTTAAGGATCCTGTTTAAAAGTAGCTCCTTCTCTCCTTCAGCTCAGGACTTCCTCTCTCAGGACAGCACCTACTCTAGATTGGAAAACTAATGTTTTCAATAATTATTTATTGTTCCTCTGGATGAGTGCAGCTTGCTGCTTCACAAACACAGACCACTCTTATCCTGGGTCAGCAATTCAGGGTGAAAGTGAGGGGAAACAACAGGAGAGGCAGGAAAGTCTTCTTTGGGAATTCCTCATTTTCTCTGGGAATATCAGAAGCAGCCTATGACAAAATAAGCAGGTTAAAGGCTGCACATGGCACCAGCATATAACAGAAACTTCAGCTCTGTTTTGCCAACCCCTTGAATCCCACAAAAGTGGTTTTATGTGCTCTAGCTTTCTTTTTCTAAGAGAGGTGTTCCAGGAAATATTCTTGACAGGTCATAAAAGCACATAAATTCCAGAAAGGGATCACTAGGCTAATATAAAGGGAAGGAAGAAGCTGTAGAGATCAGAATCTCAGAGATTTTTGGGTCAAATAAGCTGCTCTAGAAGAAAAAAGGGCAAAAGTAGAGGGACAAGCAGTACAGAAAGACTTTTGAGACAAAGAACTGAAAAAAGAGCTTAAGGAAAGAAGGATGAACAAGTGTCAGGAAAAACACAGAAAAAGAAGGCCCCTGCTTTCTGCACAGGGGAGCTTTGGAGGAAAGTGTCAACTTTGCTGTTCAGACCAGAAGCAGAAGTGCTGTGCTCTCCTTAGGACGTGTGCTATGACCTTAATCTGGTGTATTTGAGGAAGGAAATACACAGTTCCATACAGCACCAGATGAACATCCACTGGGGGACCAAAATGATGCTTTATGGAAAGAGAAAGAATATTTTTCTATCAAACAGTCTAAGCAACCATTTTCAGATCTATAATACAATTCTACTATCAAAAGAATGATCTCCCTATGGTACAAATTCAGGAGTAAGTACCATGTGATGCACTATAACCATGGAAACCAGTGTTTTATTCAACTAAAGGCTAAACAATTGCTTTTTTATGCTGAGGGTTGCTACTGTATCTAATGTTACTGCACAAAAATCTTAGAGCCTTGTATTTTCAAACAGATTTCTCCTCTTCAAAAGACTTGTAGAATACATCAACTCTCTGTCATTTAAACAAATGCTCTCCCAAATGGACTATTTCGAATGAGTCAATGATTTGACCATTTAGGAAGATTAATTTAATTATAAAGCCCATTAAACTCCATGCCAGGGAAGAAAAATGAATATTTTACAACAGAAAAATCTATAGGAGTACAACGATGTGGAAGACCTTGCAGTGAATAATTTTTTATAGCTGTGCTCAGAGAATACTGGGCAAAACTTAGGATGTCAAGGGCAGGGATATGTCCCATAGGCCATACATTGAGTGTTTAATCACTACTACATGGAGTTTACCAACAGCAGTAAATTCTTGGGGTGGGATTTATTACTACTAACATCAGAAATTTTTAAACTAAAAATGTGTAACTCAGCAGGTCACACAGACTCCTTTTATAGTTCATAGAGGAGGAACAGAAGTTTCTTTACATCGTACACACAAGGCATCCAGGAAAGATACTTGGATGAGTGGCATGACTGAAGCCTAATTCTCATGGAGGGGATGCTGCTGCCTCCCATCAGCTCCAGGATATGCCTTGAGCCCCACTGAAGTCTGCACTCAGGATGCCCAAATTGAGTAAAGAGCATTCAGTACACCAACAATCTAACATTCCCTTTAACTTCTAAAGCTTTGAAAACTACTTTTACCTCATGTGTTGGTGACTTATGGCCCATTTAAGACCCTTGTTTTGTTTTATGCTCACAATGCCACTCCTCTGCTCCGGAGTTACCTGCCTTCCACGAGCTCTTACAGAGTTAGAATGTTCCTGTGTCTCCTAAAGTAAGGAGTTTCACAGAAAGGTCAACACATTCATTTCCAGCACACACACACAACACTCCTTTGGGGAAGAAAACCTTTAGATGCCAATGAAATCAATCAGGCTACCTTGGTTCACACCACCTGCTGAGCTGGGTCTTCGTTTCCATTATGTCGCTACACGCGCTCCTCTGACGAAGGACCTATGATGAATTCGTACACAGCACCAATGTCACGACATATAAATGCCCCTTTCCTCCTTCCTTCCCACTTCTCCCAGCTGCTGCTGCCACTGTCACTAAGCATAAAAGCACCTTAGAAGGCTGAAGTGGTGAGATGTCACTGCCAGCAGCACTGAGGAGATGTTGGCAGAAGGCACAAAGATGTCTTATCACTTATGGACTAAAGTACAAACAAGAAATCTGTACTGTGTTTGACCAGAAGAGGGGCAAGAAGAAGTATTTGTGTATTTCCAAAATAAGAATTTATTGATGAAAAAGCTGGAGCTTTAAAACAAAAAAAAGATTTTTAGGAAACTTTTTAAAAAGCAGCTAAGATCAAAGACACAGTCTTAAGCTGTGCCAGGGGAGGTCTAGGTGGTCATTAGGAAGAATTTCTTCACAAAAAGGGCTATCAGACATTGAAGTGAACTGCCCAGGGAGGTGGTGGAGTCACATCCCTGGGGGTGTTTAAGGAAAGCCATGGTCTGGATCACAAGGTGGTGTTGGGTCACAGGCTGGACTCAATCTCAGAAATATTTTCCAACCTAGTTGATTCTGTGATTCTGAGTAAAACCAAAAGCTCTTCTGAAGAAGATGTGGGAGAAGGAGAGATGAAAGTTGATTAATTAGTGTCCTGCCAGCAGGAACTATGTTACAGAAGATAAGTGAAGCTTTTATCCTGTGAAGGAGAAGATAATAAATTGAACATCACAGTGGAAGAAAATAGGAATTTATGCTGGAGTGGGAAATTACAGTGGCCTCACAATTATTAGCACTGGATTATAGCATAGGCTGGTTGATTAAATAGATTTTACTACTGGTAAGTAATAAAACTCACTGTAATGAAAATGTGGGGTTCTGAAGATCATCATTAACCATACAATAGCTTTACATGACAGAATCACTGTGTACTTCTGAATGGGAAAATCAGCCACATAAATCCACTATTTGATTTCCACTTAAAAAACCCTATAAATGCAAATATTCTGTAGGTATATACTGCCATTTATAACACTTTACTCAAGGTTGTATTGACATTGCTATTCTTCAGCTTTATTTTCCAAGACACACATCTCAGCAGCACTTGAAAGCCTGCAAGTTTTTGCACAGTGTGCATTCTAGGACTCATTCACCTTCATCCAAGAAAATCCTGACCGCGCAGAAAATAATTTCTCTATCCTCCTAAGCACCCAACATGCACAGCTAAGTGTGTTCTCACTTAGCACACACGTTTGCAGTGCTGAGCCAGGTGGTGACACCTTTCCCTTACCTGGTTGCAAACATTGCTCTCAAGGATGAGAAGGTTGCTGCATCTTCCTTCAGAGCCTTTAGTTCATTCCGTAGCTTGGTCATGGTCTCAGTCACCATTGCTTTTTCATTTTCGTATTTGTTCTTCAAATTGGCCAGTGCCACTTCAGCTGTCTGAAAACACAAACAAGGATAGGTGCTTATGAGACAGAGATCTGAGAACAGCTAAAATCTCGTGACTGATTTTGGTTTTGATGTCCCTCATTCACATAGTAAAAGAAATTAAACCTGATCTTCACTGGACTGCACATATAACTTCTTCTTTTTAAGATGTACTCCATGAAAGCAGGAAAAGGAGAAAGTAGCTGAAAGGACAAAGCCCACTTCAGTGGCAACTGGCAACAACTCAGCACCTCAAGTATCTCTGCAAAACTGTGCAGTTGGATGTGGAGGGCTCAGGCAAGTGAGTAAACTTACTACAGGAGCTGCTGCCACCTTGTTTGAGCTGCAATAAACACCCAAGGGTGTCCCCTGGCACTTTGCAAACAGGACACAGAGCACATGAGGCTCAGCCTCTGCAGCCAAGTTGTGAATCACCGTGTTTGGCCTCAAGCCTCCTGCTGGCTGAAGCTTTCCTTGGGCACAGGGATGGCCAGGACCTGGCAGCTTGATTTATGCAGAAATCTGGCAATGCTCACTGCTGTGCAAACCAGCATTATTTTAGCAGTTTTAGCCACTAAAAAAGTGCAAATTACAGTTTTCATTTAACAGGAAAGCAAAGCTTTGTATTTGTCCCATTCCTAAATTTTTGCTGCTCCCCTCTTTCTGTTTTCAATTTCATCCATTAAATTTCTATCATTTACTACTGTACTGTTTTTAATAGTTACATTTGTCTTATCTGTGCAAGACTTGAACATTACTTATGAATTTAGTATCGTTCTGAAGTTATTCAAAATACATAGTTTTATAGAGGCTTTATACCTGCTGCTGCTTGAGACATTTAAAAATATTGCCTTTGAATAAAATGAAGAAAATTTTGCTTCCTTTTACATTTATTCAGAGGGTGTTATGGTTGGTTTTGCACTTCATTTAGTGCATAATAAGTTGCAGCAATTCACACAGGCAATCAATTTCCTCTGTTGATCTTAGGGGCTCTTGAGCCACCACCAGGGGAGGGAAGGTTAGAAGAACATTAGGTTGAAGCAACTAGCAAGGGAACAGGACAAAAGATGGTAATGACCAAACAGCTGGAAACCTATTTCAAACCTAGTTTCTGAAACTCAATACATTTCCCACTAATAATGTCTCTTAACAAAAGGGCACATCAGAATCTCCTATAAATTACAACTTTATTCATTTGTGTCTTGTTAAATAACAGCTTAAAAATCATTTTTTTAATTGCATACTCACCAATAATATTCTCTTACTTTCACACCAATTTACATTAAGAAAACAGATTTTTAAAGGGCAGTAGTAACCACCTATCATTTTAAATAGATGCATTTTTCCAATCCAGATTTGAAGTCATGTTAAAATTATCAATCACTTAGGGATCTCTTTAAATCAATTCTGCTTTTTTCAACTTTGCTAATATATGCTTTGGTGCAGTGTAGGATGGTGGACACCAGCCTATGTCTTAGCAGGATAAAGCAGAAATAATCAGCTTTTTGTCTGTTTTCAGCTGTGACCAAAAATGTGCACTCATAAATTACAGTAATTTACACATCACTGGAACTGTGCACAATGATCAGACAGACCATGATCCCCACGTTTTAGTTTGGATGTCAGGGTAAGTTAATGGATGTGCAATACTAGAGGATGAAAATATAGTTTACTTCGTGAATAAAAGTAACAGGGGAAGGACTGGGTCAAATCTTGAAACATTTTTTTTCTTCCTATTAAAGTTTCCTATAAAACAACATAGAGAAAATAAAGCATAAGCTTCAAATCCTATGGGAAATGCTTCATGTCTCTGCATGCACCAGCCAAGCTGCTGAGGATCTCCCTCCTGAAAATCTCCTAAGTGAATAACAAATGGGCACAAGGGCTCTGCTAGAGTAGCAAATAAAACAAAGAAACAAAAAAGGTGGATTTAGTAGCAAAAGAAAGGAGGGGAGTACAAGTTGAGGAAGGTTCTCTTGGAAATTTGGGGAGCCTGAAGAGACAGGAAAATTGCCTGAATCCTGAGAACCCCCTGAAGGCTGAATGTGTAATGGAGAGGGGAGACAGGGGACAGAAGAGGAACCCAGCCTCCATCTATCAGAGACACTTTGAGTCTCTGGTCACCTCAGCTGGACTGTCACACTGTACCAAACTAACTGGGACAAAATGAACTAAAGACACAGCTCCATTTTACTCCTCCTTCAGTGCTAGCTCTTGTTGAAATTATTTCTATTTGTTCCCCATCTCAGCCAATCCCCAAAACTGTACCCATTGAGCCATATATGCCTGGTGATGCCTGGTGCCAGTTCCATAGGATAATCTAGATTTTGGTAATCTAGAACAGTGCATACAGAACATTCTCTGAAAGGAAGGATGGGATAAATAAAAGCCTTAATCTCCAAGTAGTGGGTGCCACAAGGAAGTAGATGCCAGGAATTGGCATTTTTTTAAAGCTGCAGTTTAAGAAAAAAAAAATTGAATCAGAAAAATCAGATTCTTTTTCCACATAAAAATGCAACCTCACAACATACAAATACATGTGGAGCACAAGAAAAAAGATGAAAACATAGGGAAAAAAAAGCATTACTATTCTTCAGTGAAGTAAATTCAGTAAGACAGCAGAGGTGCTCATGACACTCTCTTGTCAGACCAGTCATGCTGAGGAACTGGGCAAGTGAAGTACCCAGGCTCTCAGCCAGCCGCCTGCAGACATGGGACTGAGATTGGTGGCTCACTGTGAATTTACTGTGGAGAAGAAGTCACCTGGAACTGATGGCTCACAGTGAATTTACTGTGGAGAAGAAGTCACCTGGAACTGATGGCTCACAGTGAATTTACTGTGGAGAAGAAGTCACCTGGAATTGACAGCAACGCCAGGAGGGAGCAGAGAGCTCCAAGGCCTGGACTCCAGCAGGGTGTGAAATACCAGTGAGGAAAAGAGAGCTGGGGAACACACAGAGCTCAGCTCCCTGCCCAGCCCTGGAGGTGAACAGGCTGAGGTCAGCACACACCTGAGCCCAGGACCTCAAGCACTGCTAGAACTAACAGGGTCCTTTCCATCCTCCTCTGTATCCTTACAGAAGAGGTGTTTGCCCAAACTCAGCCCAAAGGCTGCCCTCTTCATCCTGAAATCTGTGAATAAATCTCATTTTCTAAGACAGCTTTGTATCCCATTTACTTTTTGTCAG
Source organism: Setophaga petechia (assembly GCA_024362935.1). Classification (NCBI taxonomy): domain Eukaryota; kingdom Metazoa; phylum Chordata; class Aves; order Passeriformes; family Parulidae; genus Setophaga; species Setophaga petechia. The sequence goes on from JANCRA010000025.1 coordinate 6,970,448, forward strand.
CAGTGTGAGAAGCAGATAATTTAAAATAATTGTTAATAAATATTAAATCCTACACTGGTAGGATTTTTATGTCACACAAAAAGCACAGAACTAGCCTGCATTTTTAGAGCAGAAGTTGTACGTGGTACCTTGACTTTTCATCAAGCCTCTCTTTCAAAGCAGAAAATTCTACTGTGTTCTGTCCATATAGTATCAGCATTAGTTTATAGATAAAATTTTCTATGTCTAGGGTTATCAAGGTATTTTTTTCTGAAGGACTTTCATGGGTATTGAAGTTATGGAAGCTGCAGACACCATAGTTAATAGCTAATGCAGACATGAAGGTCTTGCTGACTCAATTCTGCCTCATTGAACTATTTACCTATGAAAACAACTGATCAGCTTTCCATCAGAACTTCGGGGTATTAAATTTCCCTCATAGGCAACTTTGTTTTCTGATTAGAAATCAAAATCAAAGCCATTACTGAACCCGTCCTAAAAGTTACTGCATCATTAATTTGATTTTACTTTCTCATTTATGCTACTTGTTAATGTTTATTCCACCACTCAGGTGCAGACACAGTAATTTGGGCTATGAACAAATGGATACATAAATCAAGACAGGGTAAGCAAGCAAGCCAGCAAGATCTATGTGCCTTGCTTTCTTGGGCAATTGATTTAATAATCCATTTTCATGGACTTAGGTTTGCATCTTCTTACACCAAATCTTCATCTCTTTTTCCTGCAAGAACTTTGTGAAAATAAAATAATATTTATCATTAATATTGGTTTATAAAATAAAAATGCTTATTTGCAAATGCTACTGACCAACACTACATACCAACTGTGCCTCCCTAGTTAAGGGTGTTTTTTCACTAAAGTACAGTCCAAAAGACCAGATCTAAGGAAGAGTTCCATAAGGGAAAAACATCCCCAGTCTTTTGCTGCTTAGAAACTTACTCTTTTGAAGGGGAAGACTTCAAGAGAATAAATCTTAACTTCTGGTTTTTTGAACATGAGCCAAAACATGAATTCGGGTTCTGGGATACACCCACCACTTGAGGCTGGCGCATAATGAGTGACTCCTCCCCTCTCCAACATTAAATTTCTCCTTCCCTTACATTATTATGTCTTTTAGTTTAAAAGTTTGAGGAAGCTGATATCAGGCTTGCACGGACAAGTATTGCAAGTTTCAGTACTCAGTTGTACAGTTAACAGTATCTATGCTGCTATCTAATAAATAAAAGATTAGTTAATAGCAGGTCCTTAGTCAGCAAATCTATCTTTTCCATTTCAGTGAGCATGCCTTAGGATAATGTATTATTTCTGACACCAATAAAAGAGTGAGACTGAGATAGATCTTCTGGTAGCAGCAAAAAATAAATGATAGCTCTGTGCTAATGGGAAAAATCTTTAATTTGAAATCACAGAATGTATACCTACATACATCAACTCCATCTAAATTACATTTTAATTACATGGAAAATCTACATATAATTGCTCAGAGCTATTATTGCTTAGCTAGAGATGGTATTTAATTACTTGAGTTAATATTTAACATGTGTTGTATCAGGAAGGGGGGGAATACTATAAAAGACTCAATATATGTTGAAATATTGCTGCAATTTAAAAATCCCCAGTACCCTATGCAGTTACAGATACACCAATCAATTAAACTTGAAATTGTAACTTCAGAATAGTTGACTATTGGGAATTTTAACACTGAAATCCCATCACTGTCAACAGCTAACAGAGTGCCAAGCTGCTAACCATGATTCAAGCCCCCATGTGGTGATCACTGCACTGTTTTCAGATGGGGAAAGTGCCAGGCAACCTAGAACAAAACCACTGCCACTGCAGCCTTTTGCATTCAGATTTAATTCTGGGCAAAAGGAGATGTATCAAAGTAAATAAAACTATTTGCATGTTTAAATTTGGATTTTTTTATAGTGTTTTCAAACCTGGAATCTAATGGATGCCAAGGGCTTGGTAGATACACTATGCAAAGAAAACTGACATAGCAATAACATGGATTTCTTTTGGCATTTGATATCAAGTACTATAATTTCTGGCTTCTTTTCGTTGGTGAAACATCAAAAATAAAGTGGTTGGATGAATTCCTCTTAAGATTTGAAAAAAGCTCGAAATAATTCCTTGAAAATTTTTATTTTCCTAAATAGAAGAGCATACCACCGAGAGTTTCTACAGGGATGTTCTATTTAGTTTTACAACTAACAGTTTGTGATACCAGCAACATGCCTGGGCTGGTCCCTGCTTACACCTCTGATGAGTGAATGATGGGTGCTGAGAAAAGCAGAAGTGTTTAAAGAGCAGGCTGTGAAGGGAGGGAAGGATCGTGTGTCCTTGCTGTGAGTGAGTGAGAGGCTAAACAACCTGTGAGTAAAACCTCTCCACCAAAATACCCCGGGAAAGCTTGTAAGTGACCTGTAAAACTAACAGACTTTCCTGTTAGTGTTTTAGGAGCACCTTACCTGCTTGTTGGCTTTCAGCACCGCCCTCAAGGTCGCGATCTGCTCTCGCTTTGTACTCAGGAGCGACTTGAGCTTCAGGATCTCCTCCATTAAGGCCTCCTTGTCCTTGTCGATCATGGGCGCCAGCTCGCGGGCCGCGGCCCGCTGGCGCGACAGCTGCAGCGACCGGTCCACAGCCTTCTGCAAGTGCTTGATTTGGTCCCTTATTATGGCATTGAGGTTGTAGATGTTCATAGGCTCCTTGCGGATGTCACTGGTGTCAGAGACGGGGGAGGAAGGAGGGGCTGTGATGACAGGAGAAATGGAAGGTGTTTTTGTGGGGCTCTGCTCCTTGCCGGGCTCTGCGGCCTCTTTCGTCACCTGCTCGGTCGGGGTCCTGGCTTCGACGGGCGATGCCACCCCCCGCCTGGCAAGTCGTGGGGAAAGGAGACCTCGAGGGTCATCGGGCCCCTTCAGGCTCCCGCTGCGGGTGACCCTGCTCTGCCTGTAATAGTCCAACATGACCCTGTTGGGCGTCTCGTTGTTGCACAGGCAGACGTGGTGGTAGAGCTGAGCCAGCTCCTCACTAAATGTCACCAGCTCATCCTGGGCAGTGTTAAGGGTATTGTGGTTTTCGTTTGCTATGCTTGTCATCCTTTGTAACTCCTTCTCCATGTGGACCATTTTTTCCTGGCTTTCCTTGGTCGACTTCTCCAGGCTTGTCACCTGCTCGTCATACGTCTGGATTCTGCTTTCATACTTGGCCTTCTCTTCAGTGTAGTTTTCCACATACTTATTATATTTCTCCTTTAAGGCTTTGATTTCTGCTTTAAGGTCTATCACCTCAGTAACAGCTACTTTGTATTTACATTCCAGGATCTCCAAGCCATTGATGTCCACTTCGTAGTCGTGCGCCTCCTCGCCGGAATCTCGGCCCTTCTCACAGTCAAGCTCAACTTTCAGCTCCTTGTTGCTCTGCAGGCCCCTCATGGCGTTGACGTGCTCCGTGAGCCTGTGCACGCGCTCGTGCTGCTCTGTCAGGGCTCCCTTGGTGTGCTCCAGCTGCGTCTGAGACTCCTGGAGGTTGGCCAGGAGAATGGCTTTCTCCCTCTCCACCTGCAACAGAGCCAGAGTGAGAAACCCAGGATCTCATCCAACCCATGCTGAGCACCAAACTCTGCAGACCCAGCTGCCTCTTCCACCCCACCACTGCCTGCAGCTTGAGGGCTTCTGAGAGACTTTAGCCATGTACACCTAAAACATAAAATTAATTTATAGAGCACCGTGTAATTCTCAGAGGTTTAGGAAGTCCCAGGCTCTGTTACAACTTCCAATACTGTTAGATCACAATTTTATATGTGGCCCACTGAAGAATTACCAAGTGCCCAAGCACTGTCTCATCAGCTAGAGTGAAGATACAGGATTTATTAGGACACACGTTCCCTGAACACAGAAACTGCATCACTGTCAGCTGTAAGCCATTTCTCAATAGAGTTTGAATTTATATTTCCCTTTAACAATTCTACCAATCTTTCACAACATTCATTTATATCTTTGAACTGCTGCACACTTTCATTAAGGCAAATGCAGTAAAAAACTAGCTGTGTACATTTCCACAGATTGAATAACCTCCCACGTGGAAACGCAGCACTGATCACACAGTTAACACTGAGCACAGGCAACCCCCAGGACTGCCCATCCCCAGCACTTATCTGTAAGCAAAATCCATCTGTTTAAATTCAAGCCAGAAAAAGTAAGACTTGTAGTGTAACTAACAACCCACTGGTTGTGACCTAGTAATTTTCTTTCCAAAAATCCACATAGAAAAGTGGACACTGAGCAACAAAAGACATCATGAAGGACACCTCTAGAAGTTTTAATGCACAGCAATTTTAAAGCAAGTGAACAAGACAAACTTACAAGTTCGGTCTGCTCAGGTATTTGCTACTCATCATAACACCTCTGAAGGACTTCCAAGTTTTAAGTGTAATGCTCCAACTTTTTCCTCTGCCTTTGTCCTGTTCTGAGGTGTCAATTGGGAAGCAGAGGAATGCTTGCAGAGATAAGATCTTCTTCCTGTCATGACTTCTGCAATAAGACCCTGAGCCTACCAAGTTTACTGATCTTCTCTCCCCCTATTGCAGTATCTCAGCACATGAAGTGAAAATGGCACTTCCCTTCATAAGTGCTGCAATTATTAATTCTGAGAATTTAGTTTTCAGTTATTAAGAAACCTTAAAAAAATTAAAGCAAACATAAACTTTCCTTTCCTATCAGTAACATGTGGAAGGGAATCAAATTAGACACCACAAATTATAGTAAAGGAAAAGAAAAGCCTTTTTGAAACAAAAATGTTCTGAGCAGTGCTTCGAACTCTTGTTTCCTCTTAACCAGACTTTTGAGCCACGGCTGCTGCTCAGAAGTACTAAGACACTGGAGCACACAGTGATCCCTTGGTTTCACAGACAAGCTCTCAAAATGTGGCCTCCACTAGGATCTGCAATCAATCGCAGGCAGAAATGTACTAATAAAAATAGAAGCCATGATAAACATCTAAAAAAATCATCCTACTTTTCTTGTATACAGGGGACTGATGCCTTAAGAATTAAAAAAAACAGTGCCAAACCTCATCATTATTTTATGATTAAGGAAGAGTTTCTCTCTTTAGATATGAAGTGTTCCACTTTTGGCACTACATCATCAGTACAGAACTACAAGTATTTTGGCATCCTCCTCCATTTTTTGTTCCCTCAGTGTGTCTGCCACCCTCATTGTTGCTCAGCCCCCATGATAGCCCACTCTTGCAGAGAAAACCCAAAATAGGGTAAACTTCCCTTTTGCCAAGTGCATCTTCTTAAAAGTGACCACTTTCTACAGATCTCCTGGTCAGGCCCATCCTGGGGACCCTCAGAGATCAACCCAGCAGGACTCTCTTTACCAGCTTTAATTTTTTTTTTCACCAAGCTGCCTGCCCCAGGTCTGCTTTCCCTAGAAACCTTCAGCTGAACTCCAGTTGTTACCGCTTGATATCTCAGGCTTCAGTGTTAGCTACACTGCCCTCAGCATATGAAGGCATTTATTCCTTCAGGCTGGTAAGGTGAGCTATGCATATGCACAAAAAATCTGGGTTTTGGCCAATTAAAGGATCTTCTAACCTTATAGTGAGAAATTGTAATGATAATAAAGAACCACATATTACACACCAAGGGCAGTTGGATTATTAAAGTGTATGGGTCCACTGTGGGCATGTTCACAACAAAGAAGCCAATTCACTCTGTATTGCACCCATGTAAATATAAATATTTCTTTTTAATAATATTTATTATTATGAAGGCTTTCCTTTGAGAAAACACCTGTGTGTTAAAGCAGCACAGTGCTTCAGTGCCTGCTTAAATTAATCAGACAGAATTGATCCTGCAGGACCACTGATCTGAGCCATTATACCCTATCAGGAAGAAAAACTGTAGCAGAGCTAATTTGGATCTTGATGATAATTTCTCTTCTGAACATAAATGTGTTCTGGAAACACTCATTTCAAACAAAGAGGATTCTTTCCAAAGAAAACATTTTAAACTTTTAAAGCCCATATATCAACTTGCACAGCAAGCAAAAGGAAATACACAGATCTCTCAATTTTATTCATTCTGGACCAGCAATAATGGATTAAGCTAATCCCCTTCTGTTTAAAACCATAAATACATGCTCCTACTGCCAAGGGAAAAACCCCAAAGCTCCAGCTCAGTCCTGAGCACACCTTTTGCATATTAATGACTCTGCTGTTCCCAAACAGGATAATAATATTTCCTCTTCTAGACAATACTATATTCTTATTTCCACCACAGCAAACTTATGGCAATTCCAGGTATTTTTCAGCCCAGTTGGTGCATTTTTTGACCCTGGAATTGATAGCTGCAGTAAGAATTTTTATCATCTTAAAATGAAAATAAAAGCACTTCTTAAAGTAGCTGTCTCCTATTTTGCAATGCATCCTTCCCTTCAGAGATTTCAGCTTGAGGAGATTTCCTTCCCAATTTGCATCTATAGCTTGCAATTATGGAAAGCAATTTAACCATCCCCACTTATGTCCTCACCTTTTTCTTTTCCTTTTTTTTCAACAACCTCAGAATTTCAGTGAACAATTCCTGGGGGAGACTGGAACAAATTACCAGGAAAACTTATCTCAAGAACCCTGAATCTCAGCTATAGCATATTTGCCACAAAAGTACAAGATAGCTGAAGAGGAGTGTCAGAAACTGAGCTGGAGGGACTTTTTATTTTTCTGCCTTTTTACAGAGAATTTTATCTAAAGTTTTCCAAATATGATTGTGGCCTCAGAAAAAGGGAAAGCACAACCATGGGAAGAAACGAAGACTTCAAGGGTGAGATAAAGAATTTTTTCCACTGGACAACAAACTGGAAGGAAGAGTACAAATCCCTGAGCTTTTCTAAGAAAATCTCAGAATATGAAATTTTTCAGCAGGACATTTGTTACACAGCAGATATATATATGGAACAGGAGTAGGTGCAATTAAATGTCTCCAAGGACCAGCACGGCCCATGAAACAGCAGCATTCAAAAGCTGTAGAAAGAATTCTATTTGTCATGCTGTTTCAGTGAAGTCTTCTTTGTGAGATAGAGGAGCAAAAACAATTTGTCAGACACCCCTTACAAAATGGCAAATCTGAAGTTTACTTTTATCCTAAAAAGGAACCTGATGTCCCATAGTCATAAAAATAGTTCCCAAAAAATGATCAGTTCCTTCAGAAATTCTGTCCTAGAGTAGCCTCTTCACAGTAAACAGGAGGCACTCACACCAAATATTGAGATACAGCTGAATGAACACCATACGGGAAAGACACTGTAGAGGGGAAAAAACCCTCCAATTTTGCTGACGATTTACCTTTTGTCAGCTTTTAAACCTGATTAAGTCTCACATCGACCACATGGAAAACTTTTGGCAGAACTTTTCACATTTAATTTGTATGATCCAAATTTAATTTGTGTGATGTGATATGATGTAACTCAACACAGAAGGAGATCACTTTGTAAAACATCAGCATTTTGCAGTGACTCTTTATGGTAGCTAAAGGAATCAGGCTTTCACTGAGGTCTAGGCTGTCTTTTTAAACCATGAACCTTTTAACAAGATGTAAATGCCAAACATGGTGGCCACCATTGGCACAGATGTGCTGGGGCCCAGCACCAAAAAATGCTACAACCAAAAATAGTTATAATTTCTTTTATAGGGTCCTAAGTTTGTTCCTAGTGACTGTGAGAAGGCTGCTTCTTTGTTTAAGAGATGCAAGTTTTTAACTCAGGGAAGATAAAGACAATTGCAGTATCCTTCAAACAGAAGTTTGCTAACTCACCATGCTCAGCATTCAATTTAATAAAATCAAGAAAAAGCATACTCAAAGCAACCTTTTTTTTCATTTCTAAGCAACTTTCACCCAAAATGTACATTGCATATATTTCATTGTAAATTATGGTTTAAAACACAGTGTACTTTGAAAAGTGAAAATTTCAAAGCATTTTTTCTGAAACTGTGGTTTTAAATTTTCAACATTGTATTTCTGAATCAAATTAGAAGCTGCATATAATGTGTATATTATATATATATGTATACATACGTAAAAATATGTGGTATTCACATTCTCTGAACAGAGAGAGACATAATTCTCTCTCCCAGGATTTTTCCTGGGGAAGGCAAAGAGAAGCTCAGAGAAGAAAACAATTCTTATCTCTACTTGCTGCTCCTGTTGTTTGGCACATGTGGAATGTGCTATGAAGATTGTTTACCCAAAGTGATTTGTTAATTGGATTCTGGTGATGGTTGTTTGGATTGATTGGTAATTATGCCAAAGCTATATCGTGACTGTCTGGAGACAGTCATAGGTTTTGCTTTAGTATCTCTTTAGTATAGTATCTCTTTAATATAGTATAATATTAGTGTAATATAGTATAGCTTCATAAAGCAATTGTTCAGCCTTCTGAAATCACTGGAGTCAGAGCACATCATTCCCCAACACTGTGGGGTTGTCCTGTATCAACATATAAAAAATGTATATATTATATATATTCACGTATGTGTTCTTCCAGGTGCATATATATATATATATACACACACACACACATATATATATATATATATATATATATACACACACACACAATATACACTCTGTGTTTACTTTAAAACTGGAAAAGTTTAACAAAATTTCTCATGTAAATAAAATCCTGTATTTGAAGCTTTCACACCCAAATGATGTATGCTTTGTGTCAAAGTTATTGGTGCAAAGCACTAGATATCACCCATGTTCACCATGTCACAGCTCAGATCAAAACATCCCACAGTGAATTTGGCAATGAAATAAATTAAACAATTGACTCTTCATCAAACAGAACAGACCACATAGGGATTTCTTGTTCTCTAGCAAGCACTGAAAATTGGTTTTGCTCTACTTCACTTCCTAACAACCTTCCACATTTCAAGCAATAAAGGGCTGATACTTCCCCTCTTTAGAAGAGGTGCTTTTCAGAAGGCTGAAGCTAGAAGATGCTGGGCATTTCCTTGAGGGTGCCAAACCCTTTCAAGCTGCTGCGGCAGACGCGATGCCCAACAGCTTGGGCAGCAGGACCCTTGCTCTGCGTGGCACCGCACCCCTTCTGAGATGATGGCAACACCGGGGCTGCCAGCTTGAGCTTTCCTCTGGCACACATCCCAGGCTCCTGCTCTGGCTGGGCACGGATGAGCAGGGAACAAGCACTGGATGAACAGGGAACAAGCGCTGGCTGTCCCGGCCCCAGGCACCCCCTGCAGCCGCGCATCCGCCGGGGCTGCCAGCGGGACAAGGGCGCTCTGTGACAGCCCACACGCCACATGCTCCCGGAGCACGGCTGTGGAGAGCAGCCCTCCCCTCCTTTTGTTCTCCCTGACCGCCTGCCAAACCTTGCTCGAGCTGAATCTAATGGCAAAATCTCCCTCTGACTTGCAAGGGACCATAATCAAATCTGTAGATGCAGGTACTTTAATGAGGTTTTTTTCCAGATAGCTTATTCATACCGAAGAATACCTTATTTCATTTGCAATTTCAGGGACATTCACCACTATGAAAGCTTGAAAAAAGGAATCCAACCTTCTGTAACCCCAGCATCTACAACCCTTTCTCCCCTTTGCACAAAATATCTGCTCAGGTCACACTCAATTTTGCACAGGCATGTACTCTGTTTACTAAGGATATTTCTGGTAAAACCTGGATATAAAAAAACACAAAAGCAGAAGTCTGGAAAATGGACACACGTGGTCAAGAACATCACCAGGAATGATCACTGCAAATCTGGCACAAGGGTTCATAGGATGTGTCTAAACACTCCAAGAACATTAAATTCAGCCCTTACCTGCATGAGCTGCTGCTTCAGTTTCTGTATCTCTGATATGTTGAGCTCACTGAAGAGGTCAGAGACGGGGTGCAGAGATTCTCCTTTCCTGCTCGTGGGAGTTCTGTAGTCACCGTTGAGTTTCACCAGAGGCCCGTGGATGTGTCCGTTCATTTTGTCGTCATTGTTGGGCTCACCCCCATCCTCTGAAAACTTCAACCCATCTACTGATATATTAATATGGTTATTGTACATACTATCATTGAGGTTGATATACTGGGACAGTTCCTTTCTCAGATTGTTCTTTTGCTCTCTTTCATTTTTTAAAGTTTCCAGAGCTTCCTCCAGCTGATGCTCAGCAATCTCCTTCAGCCGGATGGCATCTTCTAGCTGGCTATTAAGCAACACTGTCTCCTCCTCAAATCGTTTAATCTCATGCTTTAAGCCTTCGTATTCAACCTGAATTAGACAAGACAAAGAACATTCATAATACTAAAACTTGAGTTGTGGAAACCTGCCATTTATCAGCCCTGTTGAGATAAGTGTTAGAGAAACTACGGTTTGGAACACCAGACATTGTCTGCTGCTGCAAGGAACTGATTGAGCAAAAAGTGCAAGTGGAGCTCTCCCTGTTAAATACTCCACTGCTTACTTTTTCAGCATGTGAGACTCAAGAATTAGAAAACCTCTTTCTGAATAACTTATGATAAGCAATGAAATCTCATGGGAAGAAGGTTGTTTATTAGCAGATGTCCGGGTAATAGCAGATTTACTATGAATTGCCACAAGCAACATTGGTATATCATGGTATTCATAGATCTTATGTTAATATAGCCTGATATATGATTTACAAATATTCTGAAGATGACCTCATATCTCAATTCCTACTGGATGTAAAGTCACTCAGGCACAGATACTCTCAAGTATCTTGGTAGTTTTCAAAAATATGGATGGAAGGTACAAAACCAGTAGAAGAGCCTCAACTCTCTTCTCTGTACTTTACAAGGTTCTCCATTACCCCAGAGGCATTTAATTTTAAAAATTAAACAGGAATCTATTTGTACAGTCAGTTTAAACTCTAAGATGTCCCAAAATTGCTAGAGATTTTTAACTACCAGAAGAATGCAGCAAACAGCTCATGCAGCCCCCCACAGTCCCTGGACTGCGTGTACGGTTGTCCCTCAGGAGCACACAGGAACCTGTGTTCCAACCACAGTGCCTGGAATGTGTCCCAGTGACAGCCCTTGGCAGCACTGCAGGGGCTCACTGTTCTGTCCTGCCCCACACCAAGGTGTGGTATTTTATCAAGGTATTTATGGGCATTGTGAGCTGAGCTAAACAGCAGCTTCTTCTCTGTCCTTTACAGGCAGCTCCCTTGCTCAGTGCTCTCCATTTCACCTCACAAGAAACAAAGCCTGGAAAAACCCAGCCTAGCTGAAAACCAGTTGATCAACAATACCTAGACAGTGCAAGAGACCCCCACTGCAGAATGCTTTCCCTTTGCTGTCCTTCCTCATCTTCCTTTTCACTGTTGGAAAATCCCACAGCAATGAAAAGGAAGAGTTTTGTTTGTCAAGGTCCATGCCTACACTTGACCAGCATTCCTGGTAAAAATTATGGCATTTTGATTTTTTTTTAATTTAATTCTAATCATGTTATTCATCTGCATCTTAATTTCAAAATGAAAAAACAAGTCTCATTATCAGGTGAGAGAATTTAATAGCTTGGTGAAAGAGGGGAAAATACCAAATTTTCATGTTTCCATAAAAAGCCCGAATTTTTTGCAGTTGATGCTTTTGTAACTCGAACACATTATCTCCAAGCTTAATGCATTGTATGGAGCTTTTAATATTTGACATATATGGATTTTTAATCAAACTAAAATAAGGTTCTGGCAAAAAAAAATCTACACCATTCCTACTGAGGTAGAATATTTATCAACCTGTCAAAAGTCTTCCACTCATAAATCTTTGGAAAGGCAAACTTAAAAACCAAAGCACTAATCTTCAAACCCAGAAACTGGAAACATATCAAACAACAAAGTGCCAAAGTCATAGTGGGCATTCTTAAACAGAAAAGGAAAATCCATGAGAGTTTCAAATCTACATTTGGCAATTTAATATCTTTCCTTACTGGAGAAACAGATCCTTCTCGAAAAATTGTGAAATGCAATCAAGTACCTATATTTATAACTTAAGGACATGAAAAAAAGCCAAACCCAACAAAACAACCAACACTTTTTCAATTTTAAATACACATAAAAGCTAAAGGTCTATATCTCTATGGTTACCTTCTCATAGACTCTTACTTTAAAAAGCTACAAAAAACCCCAAGAGGTACATAATGACATTTTAGCACCAAGATTTATAACATATGGTTTTGTAAATTCAACCATTAAAGTATAAAATGCTCTTAAAATTTTATCTTGTAGATTAAAGTAATTTTAGGAACCACAAGTGCATGAATCTCTGATGCAAAATGACTGATTTTTAAAGCCCTTCAAAATGTGGCAATGCTTTTTTTCTCCACAGACTGTTGGCATTTTATTTCAGTTAGAATGAAATATTATGACAAATATAAACACCTGCAAATAGATTTCATTTTTGAGGGAAAGTAGGACAGTCCATAAAGGGGTCATTTACTTCCTGAAAATGTGAACATGTCTCCTATGAGGTTAATGAGAAAAAAATCCAAGCCTCAAAGGAGAAATTTGCTGTCTGGGTAAATAACTCTGGCAACAAAAATGATTGGCTATGAATTCCATTTCAGGACTGTGAAGAACTAGGCATCTTCATAAATAAGGAAATTATGCACCCATTTTTATTACCTGTGTATTCCCTGCAGCACAGCTCTGTTGTTTTAAGTGTTTCAATCACATTTGTGCTGCAGCAGTAAAAAAAGCAGTAAAACAGAGCTGAAATAGCACTGCTTATTCCTGCAGGAATAAGGCAGCTTTGTTCCCAGGCTGCCATCAGAAACTGTGACAGGGCTGGCTCTTCCACAGAAGCCCCAAGAGCACCAGGCAATGGGTCAGGACACAACCAGGAGCTGCAGTGCAGAGCTGTGACCCTCTGAGGGCAGGGGAGGAGAGGGTGTTATGAAGTACAATGTTATGATGGTCTAGACAGCATCTAAAAGGCAGGAAGTGTTACACCAACCAACATGGATATTTTAATTTTCATCACCACAAGTTAACTCTTCTGACAGGAGACCAAAGCTCTTTTGCTCACTTTAATGGATAACTGGCTGCTGGGCATTGAGTTCCTGAGGGACAGGAAAAGCATGAAGTAAAAATATATCTTTTTAATAATTCCTCTGTGATTCCATAGTTCTGCAATTAAATATTCTAATTTTTCACAATTTTTCAAAACTGAGATAAGAGCCTGCCCATATTTCAAAAATGGGCAGTAACACCATTTTAGAATAAGTGATTAGCAAAAACCCAACTGGAAAAAAAATCGCAAACATAAAAAGGAACTTCTATCAAACTGCCCTGCGGGATCACATAATGGAAATTGGAGAAAATAGTGACAATTTACAGCACAGTGCCTTGAATCTTTCCAGGCTTACTTGATTCTGCTTCAGTGTGGACACCAGTTTCTGCAAAGTGATGTTTTCCTCCTCCAGCTCAGTGTAGTCCTGCAGCAGCCTCGCCTCTCGGAACTTGTACTCTCGAATCTCATCTTTCATCCGTATCCTCTGCAGCTCCACCATCTCGTTATTCTGGCAGGAGACAACACAAGGACATTACAACTCACACACAGCCACCTTAATGCTGAACACTGCCTTCAGGAAAGGCCAAACAGAAATTAATCCTGAAAAATAAATTATTTAATGGCACACATCAAAACACCATCACCTATTAATGTGAGGCCAAGCAATCATTTCAGGTGGGTGCTGGCAATGCAGAAATGACAACGTCTGATAGAGAAGCCTGATTAAAACAGTTTCAAGATTAGAGGCTTATTGAAATGGAAACCCTGGAAAGGCTGTAGCATATCTCATTAGTTTCACTGCTCTCCAATACAGCAGGATTTAAATAAAATTACCACCTGTTTTCCACTGCAGGATGCATTTTACATTCATACAGAAAAGCAGCAAGCACTGACATCTGCTCTCCAAAGACATCTGCTAGGGAGCAAGGTGCACTCACATTTGCAGCTGCAGGCAGCAGAGAGGCTCACAGGCAGGCACAGGGTGCAAAGCACTTGCCAAAAGCCTGACAAACACCCGGCTGCGCTGAGCAGGATCACACCCAGCACTCAGGAACAGACAAGGTCACCATTTTATTTTTCCCATTAGCACATGCAGAGCCCAGACAGCCTTATCAGAGAGAACATGAGGGATCAGTTTCACCAAAAATCAATTCCATCAGATTCCAGCTCTGAGTTTGTCATCAAAGGTCAGGTTATTCTGGAAAGACTCTGCTGGCATAACCATGGTGTAAAAGGCACTACAGGAAGGTGGAGTTAACACACTGCTGGAAGAGAACAGTGACTAAAACCACTGGCTGGGAGGAACAATCTCCTGCCCTGCTTTGAAGGGAAGCCTGCATTTGTCTGATTAAGAGAAATGGGCATGGTCAATCACATCTCCTTTGCTGCAGGAGGATCCTGAGCGTTGCCACAGCAGAGAGACCTTACTGATGGGGCAGAGTCCCCTCACTGCTGGGATGTCAGAGAGAGCACACCTGGGAAGCAGTAATGAGTTTCTGTAAAAGATTCCAATGTGGAGGGGGGGAACCACTGGCCTGATAGATACCTGAAAAAAAGTCAATGTTTAATGAGAAATTGTAGTCAGGGAGCTCTAAATCAATCTGTACCACTCACTCTGTGGTACATGAAGGATAAATTCCCACATTCAAGGATATGCAACACTTCACTTAGCATCTTGGGTTAATAAGTACAAATCCCTGAAAAAGAATTTTGTAAAGCATGAAAAAAAAAAAATTGATGCACAATGTGACAAAAGAGTTTTCAAAAGCAAATACTTTTTGTTAGAGAAAACTAAAAACCATCACCCTGCTCCTAGCAGCTGATTAAGAAGTAAACAAACTACCTGATTTCTGAACTGAAAACACCTGAAAAGATTCCCAGCAGAAGAGCCACAGAGCATTAGCTAAAAGTAAATATTCCTGCATCCATCACTGCCTAAAAAACCTCTGAACAAATTGTAAGAGCAACACCACAGATGATTTCAAAAGGTGAAGGCATTTTATACCCCCAGGCTGCCTTTATACCTTTTGTTTCTGCCAGCCCAGCCACATTCCCAGCTATGGCAGCTGTGGGGGTGTGTGCCACTCTGAGGCAGTATGGGGACAGCACCAAATGCACAACTCCACTGTGTCAAGGGTAAATTAAGCTGCTCTGCAACTCTCCCAGTGTTTGAGGATGATCAGTCCAGAGAATGAGCTGGCTGGCATCCATCCAACACTGCCAGGAGCCCTGGGAGAGGGAGCATCCTGACAGGATCCCAGAAGAGCTCAGCAGCCATTCCCAGCAGTGCTGCCTGCACCTCACTGGGGTGAGACCACCACCAACAGCAGCAGCCAGAACAGATCTGCTCATGATCCAAACTGCCTCTGCCATCAGCACTGCTAAGGGAAAGGAGGATCTCCCCAAAAGGCCAGGCTGGATGGAGCCTTGAGCACCCTGGTCCAGCAGAAGGTGTCCCTGTCCATGGTGGGGGGGGTGGAACTACAAAATCTTTAAGGTCGTTTTTAATACAATCCACTTTCTGATTCTGTGATTCTAAAAGGGAAGAATGAAAGAGGTGGCCAGAAAAGGAGGGGATGAACAAGGAATTTTTACAGAATCCTGATATACTAGTTCCCTGATAGACTACAAGGCTTGGAAAAGCCTTGAAAATAAATTCTGTAAGATAGGAGTACTCCTTTGTCCCTCCTGTCATAGCAAACTGCAACAGAAAACATGAGCTATCACCTTGCTGGAGTGCACCACTATTTCTTTAAAAGAGATACCACATTTCTCCACCTTTTATAACTGCTGCTTCCTACATAACCTTGGAGATACAAACAGAACTTTCTATCATTCTCCTCTTCTTACACACAAACTCCTTCTGTAGAGCAGCCTCTATTTGTCCTTACTCATGGCATTTCATGAAGGAAGAAAGAGCAGGAAAAAGGAAGACTTGCCTGTTGGAGCATCCCACGTGCCATGTTCTGCCCAAACACTGCCTGCTACACTCCCCATGGCCAGGGCCAAGGCCTCTACTGGAAGCAATCCTGCTGCTCTGACACAGGGGCAAACCAACTCAGCACATTACAGAATAGGGCCTCACCTTTTCAGAGCAATATAAAATGTGTGTTTTGTCACTGTCAACACCCAGGAGTAATTCTCCATGCTTCAGATCCCTCTTCCTACTTGCAAACACCTGCATTATGCTGGCAAACACCCAGCTGCAAAGCACTCCAGTGCCAGGAAAGGCAGTGATTCCACTCCACAGGCCCAAAACCCAGCGTTTCTGAGGTTTGAGTGAGCAGCCACAGGACATGTGGAGGGCCATTCTGATTTCCTTTATGTAAGACCTGCATTTTCTAGAAGTGAACCAGTCCTGAACCTATTTAAAAAAAAAAAATCATGTTGAGTTTATTCTCTTTTACTGTTGGTATGAAGGATATATTGGTTTTCATCAAACGCTTTGATTAAATATATTAACTTCTCACAATCTTATTGTTATTTTGAACACCTCAAAATACGTATTTATTAAGCAAAATATCTGCAGTTTTAGAGGAGAGATTTTGCTGTACTGATACAATGGCAAGAAGAAGCAAATTTTTTTTGGTGGACTTGTATGAAAAGAATATGAGAGGATGTAAAACACAAGGCAAAAGGATTTTGCCAGCAGGGCTGTTATCTACATGAGCCACTAGAGGACAATGTAACCCAAGTTATTAGCAAAGGAATTTGCAATTAAACTTTGCTGCTCATCAAGCACTGAACTTGCAGGACAAAGCAATTGAGCCAGATGCTTTTACTAGGGCACTGCCTCAGGACTTTTTACATTCCCAGAGAGAATTCCTCTATGAACTATGTACTGTGTCTGCAAAAGCCAAATTAATCCAAGAGGTGGAGCTGATGACACACGAGCAAAGTTTTAATGGCTGAAAATTATTTTCAATCCCATCCACCCAGCTGAACATGGTGCAGCAGCTTTAATGGACTGGTGCCAAAGAAGAAGGAAAAGGCCTCTCAGTGAAACTATAGAAAACAAGAGAGTCCTTGTCAGCAATGCATCTCATTATACGTGAGCACTAATTGTGGAAGATGTCAGCCCCACAGCACCTCTAATGAACATACACATCACAGAGCAGACCATGGCAAATGAAAAACAGGAGGCTCAGTTGAGACAAAGTCTGTTCAGGTCACCTATTTACTGTTACTCAGATATATTTTCAGAATTGCAATATATGAAAAGTGAAAGACACCTCTAGGTTTTGCAGAGCCAAGGACCATGTCCATATACTACCAGCCATCAATCCTGACAGGTCTCTGAGTATCAGTGGAATATGAAATAATACAAGTTTGTACTTCTTAGCAAATTAAACATAATATACGCTCAGAGACTATTAAATGACAGAAGTTTGTACTTCTTAGTCAATTAAATGTACTATATATTAATATATTATTCATTTTTGATTCAGCCTAGGCTTTCAAAATGCTTTATTTCATATGCCACATACAGAGCACATTAGATTAATCATGTGTGGATACACTGCAATACATTGGGTAATATCAAATAATTGCAAGTGAGAAGGTACTTTAAAATGAAGGAATGGAAGTGGCTATGGTTGAACAGTATGAAAAAATACACAGTTTTCATGTCACTCCCAAGTGCTGCCCTAGGAAGCCACTTGTTGTGCTCCTGTGGCCTATCAATTCTCCTAAAAAAAAACCAAACTGGGCAAGGAAGGGACCCCTAAAGCTAAGTACTCTCATGTCCAAGGTGAGAAGGGGATTGTGAATTCCAATGGCTTCTGGCTTCCTGAACTGTGAAAACACAGACTGAATTTCTTGGGAAAGTGGTAGCCTTTTTCTTTTTATTTTCTTTTTTTTAAGCCTTTTTTTTAAAGTAAATGCATTCTCATCAACTGTTTTGGTTCTTCCCTATGCTGAAGTACATAAAGGACATTTTTTATTATTATTTTTGTATTTTATCTATTGCTTTTTACCCCCCACAAAAAATTGTGGAACTAGTGTTTGGGCTTTTTCCATCCACTCTGTTCAAACAAATCCACTCTGTTCAAACAAATGTTCAAAGACTCCAGGTCCTTACTGCGCTAAAACATCCTATTTTTCACACTGAAAAACAGCTTTATAAATCATCAATTAATTATAAGCCCTGAACTACCCAGACTAAATCCCTAATTACATGTTGGAACATGCAATCCATAGCAGGATGCTGTACATAATTTTTTAATTTTCATAACTCACAAGAGAGCAAGAGAACAATGATATATGGTATAAATCCAAATTGTACCCTTCCAGTGTAATGGTATTGTTTTTGGCTGATGCAGGATAAAACCCCACTCCATCTGATGACAGTTTTATTGCACTAGGAAATTGAATATAAGAGAATAAGAATAGTAAATTGAATATAAGAGAAAGTTTATGCTCAGCCTAATATCCATGATCTTATGTGTTTGTTGACAAGTCTCACTGTAAATTTCTCTGCCATGTTTACTTTATACTGCAGAGGAAAATAAAATATGTATTTTTTATGAAGAACAGCAATAGGGATAGAAAATTTAATTTAACAGAGGTTGAGAGGAGAATGAAAGTGACAACAGAAGAGCAAAAACATTTTCTTTTCTTGTCATCAAGCATTTTAAGTCCCCAGAGTCCTCTACACTAGCCTTAAAGCTTCCCTCCTTCATACACAGCAACACTCAACTTGAACACAAAGAATGGCATTTTCCATGCTTCCAGGTACATTTAAAAACATAAAGAGATTCTGTGGAGGACCTAAAGTTATCTTATCTGACCCTTTTGCAGAATTTGGACCCCAATCCTCCTGATTCATACATGCAGATGTCCAGCTAAGCAGGGCTGGACCATCTCTTACAGAACTAACTTTGCTATTCCAATACATAGATATCTGTACATCTCAAAATAAATTATTTCAAAGATATTTTCATGACTGTCAGAAGTATGCATCCTCTTTTTTAACCTGAATTTTTCTGGTCTCATCCTTCAAAAGCTTCATTCAGGTGGCTTTGTTAGACTTCATGATATTGTACCTGCTCTAAGCAGCTGTATTGGCATCCTACTTTAAGAACACAAATTCAGCTCCTATTGTCCAAACCCAGAGACCACTAACTTTTGAAATTATGTATGATTCTGACATTTCTTGGCTTTAGATACAACACTCACTGTCTAAAAACCAGGAAACAAAAAATGGTATAGTACACAAGATATTTTTGAAGATGTATCTGTGGTATAGCACAAGAACTTACAATCTTTTCCTTCTGGGGATATTCTTCCAGAATTACAGCACTATCAAAGGGAAGGATGAAAAAAAGCCAAATATTTGTTGGCTATAGCATACAGATTAGAAACCAGATTATGATAATGTATGTTTCAAATTCCCTCACCAGCAACAGATCTCAAATAAAGCTTTTACAATACATCTAATAATTTAATCATCTGAAATACTCAGTGCATTTAATTGGAATAGCTAAATCTAAAGAAGTAGGGTGAATTTGTATCAAGGGCAATTAAATGGCTCATTTATGTACTTATCACAGAGTCTGAAACCCATCATATTTAACATTGTAAATCCTGCCCCATATAAATCCCTACAAAGTAGCTATTTTATTGACTTTCATGTATCATTATATAATAAAAGATAGCAATGCTCTGGTGGTTCAGGTATTAAATTTTCCTGCTCAGTATCATGGCCATATAATATTATGATGACTTCTTCATAAGATAGTATGAACCACAAATTATGCATATTATCTGAAAAATAATAGTTTGATTTGACTGCATTTATAACAGTTAATGCATTACGATTAGTGCATTAATTACATATAAATTATCTCTCAATGTATTAATTATACTTATTTACAATTAATATCAGCACTCTGTTACAAACACTGCTATAATATTCTTAATTCCTTCAAAGAATGAGAAATTTCACCAAATTAAATTTTATTAAAACAGTGTGAGAGAAAATTCAGACTCCAGGGTTATAGCACTGCTCAGTGCTATATGACACTTCTACATCTCTGTGGAATGGCTTCATGCATGAACATCTGATCAATGCAAACAGCAAAATATCAATTAGCTGGAACAAATTTTGCCATGAGGAGGGCATTGTGGATGCTATGTGAGCATCCAGACAGCTCCTCCTGCAATTCCCACCTGATGTACTCATCTTAGGATAAACCACATTGCCTGTCAGGGATGGCAAGGGAGAGAGTGTGCTGGAGGATGGAGGATGCACATGAAGACCAAAGATCTGACAAGATCATGTTCCATCACCATCACATCAAGCACTGCCAAGGCCACTGCTAAACCACATCCATAAGTGCAACTTTCACAGACCTTTTAATCACCTCCAGCATTTATGACTCAACAGAAGAGTAAAATAAAAGAGCAACAACTTTCCTAAGCAGGTGTTCCAGTGCTTGACAACCCTTTTGGTGAAGAAATTTCTTCCTAATATCCAATCTAAACTGGTGCAACTTGAGGCCATTTCTTCTTAACCTATCAATCTTTAGTTGGGAAACGAGCCTGATCCTCACCTGGCTGCAACCTCCTCTCAGGTAGTTCTGGAGAGCAATGAGGTCTCCCCTGAGCCTCCTTTTCTTCAGGTCTGCACTCCCTGAAGAAAGGTTGCACACTCCACATCACCTTACAGCAGGATGAGTAGTAGTATAAAAATACCAAACCTAAATTGCTCTTGACAGATTAGTTAAGGAAAAAAAAAAAAGAAAGGGTGGATCTGGGGCATTTTGGACTGAATGGATTTTTTTTCCCCCAGTTATAACCTTGCCTATTATGTTGTCACTTTCTATATACAATTTAAGAGGCCAAGAGCAGCGATTCTACATGACAATGCCTCAAGGCAGGCTTTTTGATGGAGAAGCTGCACAGGCCTTTTCAAGCTCATCAAGAGGCCAAGAGCTGGTTCTAAAGCCTAACTGATCACTTAGGAGAAGCATCTGCCAGTTACATGTATCTCTTTGAGAGGCCATCTGTCAGGTCCAAAATGCCAAATCTCCTTCCCGACCCAAAAGGGGCACTGGCCGACCAACAAAAGAGAAGTGGTACTGACAGGGTGTGGGGCTGTGATCAGTTTAAGCTCATCAGTCCCACAGCTGCTGTTCCCAGGTCCTGACCCTCCCTTGGGCCAGTGCCACATCACCAGCCAGATCAAGGGCAGCAAGCCACTCCAGAAAACAAACAAAGATAGTTTTAATGGTGCTTGTACTCCCCGACTCTGCTGGCAGGCTGGATACACACGCACTGGTGCTAGCAGGAGGTATGGAATAGGAAAACATGCCATCTCTAATTTGGCTATGCTTGCTGCTCAGCAACAACTGTATGACCTGCTCCAAGCTCCAGAGGTGGAAACCCAGCCCTACTGCTATAGATTATAAAATTAAATATAGCCTTCAGCAGGACTAAGATTTCACTGTATGCACTGAAACGCTGAGGAGCCAGGAGCAGTAAAGTGAATGCCTGAAGGTGGGAAGGAGGAAAGAGAAAAAACACCAAAGTACCCAAATAAGAGGAGTGAGCTCTACTACATTAGGCTTCATTATGCTTGGCTGATATGAAAAAACACATCCTTGTTTATTGGCTGCTTGCTTTCACATTGCTTTCTTCTGTCTTTCCCTAACTTTTGCTGTCAGGATGGTCTCAGAGCTCCGGTGGTAACCTGTCTCCACATGTGAGAAACAGGGCTCACTCCTTAAAATTTTTAAAAGCTTAATAAGGTATAAAAGGGACAGTAAACAGCATGCTAGGTGCTTGGCAACTGCCAGAGGCATGTCACTTTGTTCTTCTAAGTTCTTCTAAGCCTTCTGATGTTTACATTCTTGTAGCGAACTTTCCCATGCAGTTTTATGTAAATAATTACTGGTTTACATTCTTTTCTGGAGGAGAAATTTGATGGACTGTTGGTCTGTCCAGTGTCATTGGAGAAGTGGTACTGTCCTCCTCCAGTCCACTGTCACTTTTGAAAATCTAAAAATGTTGGAGTCAGAAATTAAACTTCCTTCTTTTTACTTTGGAGGTTCCAGTGTCCACATCATTTTGTGTCTACAGCAACATCAGCACATCAGTTAGCTTAAAACAATTTTTCTTACATATTTTTCCATTATATTGGTTTAATGCCTATTCATGAAGATTATACATATTCAAACACTCTTTTGAGTTTATACGTTCTGGGAATTCTTTTGCTTGGTTCGATCTTTGACTTGTCTTCTTAAAGGACATGCCATACTGCAGATGAAATTTATATATTTTATTTCTTCATGAGGCCCTGTTCTGTGGTTTGACCAGAGGGAAAGTGGTCAATTCCTCCTTGCATTCTTTCTTTCGAAGTTTATTTTCCTGGTTCTTGTCAATGTTATCTTATCATACAGATAAGATACTTCACAATTACATTAAACCAGTATTATCTAATTTATTCTTACCATTGTCAGTTAGTTACACAAATAAAAGCATTAGCTACTTCTGCAAAAGTTAACGTTACAACACACTGTCTCTCTTTTAGTATTTTGCAAAAGCCTAAACTATAATATATGCTTCTCACACTAATATATTGGCCACAAAAGCTAATTATATTAAAGCAGTTAAAAGTGATAACAAACTGTACTATATCAAAATTATTGTGATTAGTAATAATTTCCAAAAGCCAATAGCAAAATCCAACAACTCTAGAGTTATTTATAACACAGGCATGCTGGGCAGTGGCTCCACTGTCCCAGGTTTCAGGCACAGAGCTATGCTCCTTGCAAGTTTTCCATTCCCCACGGTGACTGCCTCTCCTCCTCAGGACTTGGAGCTATTTTAGTTCCAGCTGGCTGCCAGCTCAGTCCTGCCTTCCCTCTATTCCTCACACCAGTAATCAAGCTGTGCTGCTGAGGGATGCACGTGCCAGGCCAGGGCTCTCAGCTCAGCCACCCCAACCTGCCCTGCCTTGAACTACCACCCAAGCTCTGCTTTTCCCAATTTACAGACCAAACCAATCTTTGGTCTTGTAAACACCAGCTAGGCATTGCAACATCCATGTCTGAGAGCAAATGCATGGAAATCCAGGGCACAGGGAATATTCCTCTGTCTGCTCTGGGGTGCCCTGACCCCCAGGGCAGCACTGACTTTGACCCTCATTTATGGAGAAAGTTTCCTAGACTTCAAGATAGATTAGAATCCACAAAAGTGTGAAATAGATTATAGAGAGTAGCGTAAGTGTATCACTTGGTGAGAAATTTAGGTTTTGGGATTTTTAGTATGTTGTGGATGGAAGCAAGATGGAGGGCACAGGGTGTCATCCTGAGCTGCTTCTTCCTTCTTCTTCTTCTTTGGGTGGCACTCTGTAATTGGGCTGAAAAGTCCACATTGTGGGCTCTGTGAGATCAGTTATTGGGTTAAAAGGGAAAATAATCTAGGTGTCAGTTCTTAGTTGGATAGTTTAGTCTTAAAAGACCTGTAACAAGAGATTGTGAGCCATTTTGTGCCTTCTAATAAAAAGCTGCCCAACTCGCAATAATGAGACTGTTTTACTAAGAAATAATAAACATCTGAGTCTGAACATGAACTACTGTCTCAAGTGCCCTCAACCCAGAACCAGAGAAAGCAACAACTGGGACCCCCACACAAGTGCCTCTGCTCTGCCCTGCTGTGGGCAGGCTGTGCTTTAGGACTGGGTGAGAGCACAGAAAGATGAGAGAGGTGACACGCAGAGCCAGGGCTGGCCAGCAGTACCAATACATCTGGTCCCTGGGTCAGTGCAGTTAAATTAGCAGAGGGCTGAATTCAAATTAATCAGACACATAACTAGTCCTGATCCTCAGCTTAACAAAGATCATAAAAGTAATAAAAACCTGGATCTCAAAGGGGCCCCTACGCAGCATCTGGTAATCCATTTACCTTTCCCAGGATAAGAGCAACTACATCTACGCCATTCCTGATATCCACCTAATCTCTTGTTAAAGACTTCCAACAATCCCATCACCTTTCCCAGACACTTGCCTCCTGGCTTTACTTTTGCTTTTGTCACAGATCTACTTTGAACGTTGAATCTGAAGCGGAATCTTCCACAGCGAAAGACAAAAACAATATTTCTTTTCCTACCCACAATATTTCTTCTCCTACCCACAGAAAAAAATGCATCTCTTCCTCTCTACAGGAGACTTCCATTTACCTACTTAATTCTTGTTCAGCCATCTCTTTGTCCTCTACAACCAAAAGAGGAGGGAAGAAATGAGGATTCCAGATAGGTCCCACCACAGAGCAAACTCTTTAGATGCCCTTGCATGACATGCATGGAGATGGGCAGTGATCTACAACAAGAAGTAGATATTGGAGGGGGGAAAGTATAGGAGACCCCAAATAACAGAGTGTTCCTTCAATGTTCCTCACACTGGAGGAGAAATACATTGAAAGAAAGAAAAAAATCTTCAATACTTTCTAGAAAGTGGAGTGGAAAATTGGCTAAAGGAGATTAAAAAATCTCTTCACAGGTACAAATCTATTTCAAGGGGTCATCTGCTGGCATATTCTCTATTGTGCTGCAGAGGAGCTGTGAGAGCTCAACATCAAAGGAGCTCTGTAAGCCCGTGCTCATAGCAGAGCATCCCTCAACAAAATTATTCCTGCAGATCATCAGCTGCAGAGGTGTTTTAAAAGCTCTGTGAATCAACACCCACCACTCTCCCAAAGACAACAGGCTCTTTCAAGTTCCCCTTGAAAAATATCAATACAGTATAAAGGCTTGCTATAGAAACAGGAACAACAAGAAAGTTAAACTTCGCTAATTATTCTCCTCCAGATGGGCAAAGACATGGCATCTTTAAACAAACACATCTGAGCCACAAAATTTAAATATAATTACGTGGCCAAATCTGTCATTATTAAGGGAGAGTACTTCCTCAAAGTCAGGAGCAATTGCAGTGATTAAAGCCCATGTAACATTACCCATCTGCTGCAAAAAGCAGCACAGCATTCTGCAGCCTGTTTGACCTTGGGTGCAGAGCACCCACCCACCCCCACTAATTCTTCTGTGGCATGAGCAGAAACATCAATTCAGAAACAGCAGCTGATTAATATTAAAAAGATGAACATGGTTTGACGACTAATGGCTTTTTTTCCATCAGAGACTTAGGGTTTTTATTTTATAGCATATATTTGAATGACCTAGGCAGCAAAAAAATGTCAAAGTACCTCATCTGTCTGTAAACCACAACTTTTAGGACCGAATTTTACACATAATTGCTACTCATTACAACACACATGGTGATTCATGAATACAAATGCCCTCATAAAAGATTTGGTAAAGTAAATTTTACTGAAGGTTACTTGAATTTATTTATGGTCAGTAAAAATACCTGTACTCAGGAAATGTGGTTGTAACAATGTAGTACTCTTCACTGTTCAATATAAATTGGTTTGAAACCCGATCTTGGCTTTTATAATCTACCCTTCTTTTTCTTCTAATACAGACCATAGGTTTCACACACTTATTTATACATATGTGTATGTATATATATCTTACAGTCAGCAGTAATAATTTTCACGCTGACAGTTTTCTATCTTTTCCTTTAAGGGCTGCACAAAGAAGATTCTTGCTGCTCAGCATGCAGGACAAATACAGATGCAATACATGCCATAAGAACACAGTGCAAGGACTGACTATTAATGCTGCAGTTCTCACACAGATTATTGAGGCATGTTGCCTATGGCTGCACAGCCTTAGAATCAAATCATTCCTTTGGGAATTGAATAAACACTGAGTATCATTAACTGCCTGCAATGCATCAAAATGGAAAAAAAAAAGCTATAAATTCTGTATTTGCTCAGGAAGTGAAACATCAAGCAAGTTACGGGATTGTTTAGCAATGGGTATAAAAATTATGTTTAAATCTATTTTTTTCTACTCTCTTGTGCTCCCCCTTAAAACCACTGCTATTTTCCTTTCACCATTTGTTTCTACTGGACTTTCACCCAGCTCACAATGGGTGTTAGTCTGATAGCAGAAACCTTCTGCTAAAACAGATCATTGGTACAATAATAAAATACAGATAAAAGAACTGGGAACACCCACAAAAAAACCCTACAAACAGCCCTTCAGAAATCTAAAGATAAATCCACCTAAAGCACTGATCATTTTCTATAAACATCCTGTGGCATGGGGAGGACAGTGGCAAATATCAAGTAATCTTGATGATCATTATAGTATATCTGAGCAAAAGGACTCAGCAGCTCCGGGGGCTCAGCTGCAGCAAGAAAATGAAGGAGTTTTCTTGTCCTTGCTGAAGCTGTGCTCAAGGACCTTGATAAATGAAGGACTACTTTCTTTCCAGATTTATGGAAATGTAGAAAAACACGTCCATGTGAAAAGTAGAGGGAAAACACTGAACTTCCGAGACATGTTCACCTAAGCCTCATCTATGTCAATATCAGTGTTTCCAAATTCTGAACTGAGCCTTCTCTCAAGCCTTCCAGCCTGTCAGTGACAGCTGGGTGAAATGGGGGTGCCAGACTGGCCCTGCTGGTGGCCCTGGCAGCTCGGTGGCCTGGGGGATGAGGGCAGTGTGACAGCTTGATCCAGCCCTCAGCCATGCCCCTGAGGTGCAAGGGCACCCATGGATAACAGGGGAGTGCTAGGCTGTAAATCTCCAGGGACTGCTCAGAAACTTCCTTGGCAGTGAAGGATTGCAGTCCAAAGCCTTAATGACTCCCTCTGCTTCCTACCCTCCCATCAGACCACTGCTGATTGAAAGCTTAAGCTCCCTTTGTTTTTTTTCTAACTTATTTTTAATATAAAACACAACAAAACATTAGAGGATGGCTCCAAATTTATCAGTGCTCTTAAATTTTCTGAGTTCTTAAAGCTCTCAGCCACAGCCTCAACATGCCATCATTACTAATGAAATTCAGTACCAGTTTGAGCAAATAACTATTTACATGCAAGTGTTTTAGTTCTGATTCTGTAGTATCCCCAATGGCCTGATATGGCACAACTGAACTCAGTAACACACTGCAAAAAGTGCAGCAGAATAATCCATCTAAAAATGACAGCCAACCTCAGGGAGAAAAAAACATCATCACACTTGAACCAGGTCAGAATTCAGACAAGCAACAGGAATAAGATGAAATTTATGAATTCTCCTTTGTTAACTGATCAATATATTCTATGCCATACCTACACAGTTGTGGACTATGGTCAGGTTTTTCATCACTGAAATATTGCTACCAGTGTCTACAGGGCAAACAATCCAGGCTGCAACAATTCCTTGGGCTCTTAATTATTATACTGAAGGTGAGTTTACCCAGCATATCAACCAGAGAATTGACTTGGCATCTTCCTGACCCTGTGTGCCTCCCTACAAATGTACGTATGGTTCATGGGATGCACAGCACACCTGCACCATGCTCTCTGGCAGGGCAATGTAGGACATGGCCAAATACAGGGCAGAATGGGAAAAAATCCCCCAAAGAGAACTTCTAGTGTAGTCACAGCTCTTGGTAATGCATTACCCCTTGTTTAATACTCTCTGCCTTTGATCACATCAGAACTTCCAAAACAGGTATTTTTTCTTCAGCCTGTACAGTACCTCTTGTGAAAGACAGAAACAACAAGGAGAAATTAACCCTGCAGCCACCTCTATCTGTTCTTTTCCCTTATCCTCCCTCAATTAATGGAGGGTCCTTAAGATCAAGTGGCCAAACTGCCCCAGTATGTGAAAATAAAGGGCCACCCACTGTAATATTCCAGAGTAGGGTGGCCATTGCTGTGCAGCAGTTTGGAGTCTGCTGCAGGAGTGCTGTAGCTGCAGTAAGCACAGGGAAGAAAGCTGAACTGCTCTAGGAAAAGAAAATCCCCATGACAAATCAGAGACATTGATTATGCACCTTGAGAGGTACCTAGTCAAAATCCTTGCATTTCCATAAAGGAAGGAATTCTTTCAATGTGCAGTTCAAAGCTTCAAGTTTAAGCTAAAAATCCATTTCTGGCCTCAGTCCTCAGAAAGTGGGAACCATCACTTCCCCCGAGGACCTTCCCAGCTATCATCACTAAATGGGAAGCTTTTGAAGACAGCTCTCACAGAGCAACAAAAGGATAAGATATGAGCCTTTGAATCCTAAATGATTCCACACCACACTCTTGAGTCCCTCCGAGATCAGCTGAGGTTCAGGAGCAGCTAGACAGAATGCAGATGTGCTCTTGTTAATTGGCCCAGCACACTATGGTATCACAACCCCTTCCAGCAGGACCATTTTTGTAAAGAAATGCAGCATAAAGCCTGACTGTTTTCCTCAGTCCGTCCCATTAAGGGATCGGAGCTGCTGTTCTGGCTTTCATTTTCTTTTTTCTCATTCTCTCAGGGATGTGTTTGGGCAACCCAGAGAAATTCCAGTAAACCTTTTCTTAAATCTAAACATTGTACTGAAAGCTTTTCCTGCCCTGATTTGTACTGCACACAGTAATAAAAACCTGCCACCCTGTCAAACATCACCCCAATTCCACTTTTGCTCTCACTACCATTGCTGCCACAAGGAAAGGACCATTTCTGGTCTTTTTTCTTCCCACTAAGGACTGTAAAAATGGTTTCTTCTTTTGCCCCTCCAACCTTTACTTCTTAGCATTTTTTCAACAGAGGCATCAGTGTGCTGAACTTGCATCAAATACTAATTTCTCCCCAATATCTGACATTTGGGTTAAATGGGTGTTTAGTGGAAAACATTCAAATAATGTTTAATAGCTAAATTCAAAGTTGCAAGGAAACAAAAAAGGATTGCTACTCTTGCAAGCTGATCCTTTGCCAAACCTGATCAACAAAATGCATTCATTTCTCAATCTTAACAAATGTTTTAAGCTGTTTATTCATTTGCTAAAACAGAAGAAAATATAATGCCCTAATAATAAAGACCAATAGCAACAGTCTCTGTCACTGTTGTCTGTCTCATGGGCAGAGACACAAACCAGTCTCTAATAATCTTAGTGAGCCTCAGGATATCTTGTGGCAATCAAATGCCTTTTATTTTTTCAATTAAAATTTTCTCCCAAGTTCTCCCTTCATTTTAAGATCATGGGTGAGAATACACATTTTTAACATATACCAGCCAGTGTGTGTTAATCAACCAACATTAAAAGCATACAATGGAAACAGTCAATCATAATATCATATATATGACATATGATAGATAGCCTCTTATATATATTATAATAGGGTTGGGTTTTTTTACAAGGTCCTGAATGTTTGCTTCAGATGAAGGGTAATAAATCAAAACTAGTCAGAACTTGACTAATCACAAACAAATCTTATTTTCCCTTTATTATAGAGCTCCCTTCACGCATTTTGCTTAAGTGTAACCAACTATGGTAAGAGATACTCCATGCCACAAGCCCCAGCATCATCCCCTTCTACACAGAAATCCTAAGTCTGACCCAAAACCGGGACAATCAGGAGAGGAATTCAAATAGGAAGCTTTCACACACTGTTGTTGCCCTGTTCTTTTAAGTTTTCTATGTTTGCATTTTTGTAATGGAGTTTCTCATGCACTTTTCATGTAAATAATGATTGTTTTGCATTCCTTTCTGGAGGGGGAGAGAATTGATGGACAGTTGGTTTGACCAGTGTGGTTGGAGAGGTGGCAATTTCATCCTCCAATCCATGGTCACTTTTGGAATTCTATAAATATCAGAGTTGGGAAATAAACTACCCCTTTTTTGCCTTAAACATCTCAGAGTGCGAGTGTCGTTCAGTTCGTGACGTATTGCGACATCTGGATTACAAAAATGTAAACATCAGAAAGCTTAGAAGAACTTAGAAGAACAGGGTGACACCCTGCCAGTTTGGTGAGCTTTGAACAGGATCCCGTGTTTGTGATGAGTGCAGGACTGGAAGGGAAGGATAAAGAGGGCAGCAGGTCTCAAAGCCTACACCAGCCTGGGCACAGCAACTTTCCTGCACTGGCCCAAAGGTCAGGTACCAACTCTGTGCCAGGCTCTGCACAAACCCTGAGGGCTTCTCCCAGCCCTGGCCAGTGGCTCAGAGATGGCCCCACTGGTGGCAGTGCCATTTATTTCATCACCACAACACCGGTGCTGAGTGTGAATCACACTGATAAGGACAGTCAAGGCTCTGGACAAAGCTCAGCATAACTCTTTGAAAACACTGAAATGCCACAATACTTGTTTCAGACAGGAACTCTTCTTTGTTTTCCAAGGTGAAAGGGGACGGTTTTATATGAGGCAGCTTCCATTAGTATGGGCTTTCACAGGAGAACAAAAGCCAATGAGGCAACTTTTCCTGCCCCGAATCTCAATTAGAAACTTGGATTTAGCATGGGTACACAGCTTTGGAAGTAAATGGGAAATGGAACAGAAGAGTTTATGTAGAAGGGATTACTTAAAGTGAAAAAAAACCTTTCTTTAAAGAAAAAAATCAGTTGTAATAACCTGTAATTGAATAACAAACCAAAAAACCATGGGAGATTCTTTAAATACTCCATCAGGGAAAGTGCTGAGTGTTGCTAGGGATTTCCATGTTTATGCACATAAAATACATGTTAAAGAGAGTTGCTACATGACAGAGTCTAGGTCCTCTTTTGCAATACATAAAGAAGAAAAAAACAGATTGATACTAGCTCTGTCAAAACCTCTTCAGTATTAGGAACACTGGAAAGAAGATTACAATTTTTGAATTTTGGGTGGGGTAAGCAGCACACTTCAGTTAGTGTTAGGGGTACAAGAATCCCAGGAATTTCTGAGTTTTAGGATGCAACCAGCATCCTCTTCATCCAAGCTTCCTCCCTTATCTCACATAGATCACCAAGTGTCAAAGAAACCAAAAAATGTAAGAGGGCAGCCAGTTACTAAAAATAGAGATCTGAGCCTCAGTGCTTCAACATCCCATTACAGGAAAAAAATCACCTCATTAAAACAAAGCTGTACAAATTAAACATCTTAAATTAAAACACTTTCAAAACAGTACAGATTTTCTATTAGCAATCAAAGAATGCATGCATTTATACAGAGGTGGGAAATTCACAAAACATGTCCTGATTAAAAAAAAAATAATATTATTTCAAACAGAATTTATTTCCACAGTATTTTATCCCTCATATGAATAAGATAAGTGTGTGCTATAGGAACAGATTGGTAAAATTATCTCACCAAGTAGGCAGGGAGCTGAACAGATGGCAGCACCAGGCATCACTAGACCTCACTTATAGACATGATCTTTATCACTTCCATAAGATTAGAAAATTACTCTCCTATGAAATACAACATTCTGAGGGTGAGGCAGAAATATATTTTGTTTTCTGTGGAATCAAAGATTATGAACTGTCCACCACGATAATGTTAGTGGTTCTAAAAGGAAATCCCATACAGAGACAGCTCATTTCTGCTAATTTGTCTGCTGGTAGCGACTTTGAGTTTGGTTTCTTTGTAGGCAGGGTGCTCTTTTGGAGAAGATTATCTTGAACTGCACATACACCCTCATCTTACCCATAAAAAAGACAGGTTTAGAGCATGCCCAGCCACAACACGTGTGGCAGCATTCACAGGGAGCAAATCTCTTAGTCCCAGAAGGGAAACCATGGCTGGTTTGGGCACTTTTTGAATCTATAAAATTGCTTCTCTCTCCAACCAAAGCACTTTTTCCCACTGTGTGTTTCATACAAAGCTTCCTTCTTCCCGCCTGTTTATCCCATCCTGCCATATGTTGCAAAGGAGAAGGGTTTTAATTACAGCAGTTTCTGAAGCACATCCCTGCCTACAAAGCACTGCAGAGCCTTTTCAGAAAAAAAAAAAAAATTGGTTTTATCATTATTATCAGCTAAAAACTCCATTTGTGAGCTCTAAATGAAGCGTTGCACACAAGATGACAAAAAAATTAATTCAGTTCTACAGAATGGAAAAGAGAAACACTGAGGGTTTGTGTGGTTGTATTTTCCTTTGACTTAGCAAGCCATCATGAAAATTGTTAAACAGCAACACAGAGCAATTTTCAGTAGCAATTTTCAAACAACGAGCAAACATATGCTAGATATGGTTCAGCTGATGCCAAAGAGGAAGGGATAAAAAAGCACAAACACCTAAAGTCTCAAAAACTTATCCCTCACATAAACAATAGAAAAGTAGAAGTCAAATAAGACCACAGACTGCAGCAGAGCTTCTCAAGTCTGGTCTGGCACCAAGATGCTTCCTCTAGCCAGCTGGCTGTACCTTAAAGGAAAAAACACCTTCTGGGGTAACTCTCACAATGTAAGGAGGCTGGAAATGTTTTCTGTGCTGCAGAACTTTAGACCAGTGCAAATCTTGCATTGATTTTTTGACAGTAACTGTGAGGTTTAACCCCTTGAATCAGGGGAAGTGCACAAAGCTGAGGGATGGTGATTTTTCTGTAATGGCACAGTGCTGGAGGGCATGACCACTGCATTCCCAGAAAAAAGAGATTCTTAAGGAAGTTGAAGATGCAGTACATGCCCAAGTTTGCCTTCGGGCTATTTCTACACCAAAAATAGTTGAAATGCACTTATCTGACCTGCATAGGGCATGAAATTATTAAAAGTATAAGGCTGTAAAATACACTGAAAGTCAATAATGCATAGGTAAAGAAAGGAAGAGAGCATCCTTCTGGGTGGGGATGCACAGAATAAATTGAATCCACAAGAGAAGACACATCTATAGTTCTCCCTTTACTCAGAAACAACAGCAAGTGACATCTGCAAATGCCATTTCCTGGCTAAAAAATACCTGGAATCAGCTTTAAAAGTTGTTTGTTTTTTCCATTAGCTCCCCCTAAAACACCAGCTCCAATCCTACTCACCTTACACAGGAGCAACCTTGACAAACAAACCAAAGTCTAGCATCCCATCAGTCCAGAGACAAGGCCCAGACACAACCTCGTCATGTTCATTATCTTCATCAGCAAAGATGCTCTGTTAGTGTTTTTGGTTTTATTTCATATCCATGTCACCTCGTAAGTCAACTGCTGCTCTCCTTATCCACTCCCAGAAAAGCCACAGGAAATTTATCCATCTCCTCTGGGAGAAAAATTCTCTTCAAATAAGCCCCAGGTGCTGCCAGGCAGCCACTCAACAGCACAGGAAACCTCTGCTAGCACCACATTTCTGGAGGTCAGTGCCCTCTGAAAGCCCAGCCATGCACGAGGGAGCTCAGCACACCCAGCCACATCTCCACCATCACAGGTAAACCTCCCAGGACAGCCACATCTTAAATCTGGCTGGACTAAAGGGGTGAGACATGGCTTGGACTGTGTGACAATGATATGTGATGAACAATTTCCTTTACAGGCAGCTTGAGGCCTATTTTGAGAAAAATTAAGTAGGTAAGTACAGAGAAAATGCTCACCTTGGGAAAACCATTTCTGCTGTTTAAAAATTTGCTTATTCTTTATCTAGCTGCAGAAGTTCTTGAAAGAAATTATATTTTTATCTTTCAGCAAAGCCTCTCTCTCTAAAGTATGTGAAAATTCTGGATACTGGTACTGCAGTGGACTTGCTGTTCAGCTGGCCCAATGCATGAACACCACACACATGAGCAGGAGCTGCAGCACAGGAGGAGAGCTGAGGGTGACAGACACTTCATATTGCACATGCACTTTGCTGATGGGTCAAATTACTGCTTCAGTGCTTATTGATATTTTCTAAATGAAAAGTAGTTAATCCTCTGTAAAAAAAAAATGCTAATTTTTTAAGTCTGTCTTCTGGAGAACAAAAAAGTGCTTCCTAAAACCAGAATCAAAATGTCTACTTCATACACAACCTCTCTCAGACCAAATTAATTTTCCTCACTCTTGATGGAACAATAATAGGCTACCAAGGCTGTGCAATAATACCCCACATGATAAATTGAAAATTACAGCAAGAAAAAAAAAAATCACAATCTAGCTGGAGAATATCCTCGCTGAAAAAAGAGGTTCCATCTTTGTATTCATGAGAGAAGGCAGCAATAAATCATGTTTAGAAGTTAACCCCAATCATGCTGAAATAATGGAAGTCTCTAATGGATTACAGACAGGACATGGAAAGAGAAAGCCAGAAGAGGAGAAGGCACATGGCTCCTCACCCCAGCAGACCCTGAATTATGTGCTTCAGTGGAGGAAGTGACATGTGTGTATTTTACTTTACTGTTGTTTTCACAACCCATTTTACCATCCCATTGAATTACACCTTTATAGGGCCTGAACTGTTTTTCAGCTGCAGCACTAGATTTAAAAATAACAAGACCTTCCAGCCCTCAGATGGGAATGATGCTTGGAGCTGCCCCCACTATTACAAGGCACAGCTAAGAGAAGTGATTCCCTCATAAAACTCAGTATTAAAAAAAAGCCTGTTAAAGAAAAATGCTTGAACACATGGTACAAAAACTGACAGTGGTTTTAGGTTTCAGTAATAAGACAAGTTTTGCAAGATGGTGTAGCTCACAAGCTTTGCTGCAGTGTTGGACAGAAAAGAAATAGTCATGGCTCAATTTCCTTACGCAGGGGCATGTAATAAAGAAGAAACCAGCCTATTTTGGTTTTAATGTCCTGGAACTGCTTACAACCCCTGAGGAAGAGGTCAGTGCAATATGATACAAAAAACAGAATGATAAACCAGACTTTGAATTTGCTTCTTGACAGAAAGAAAGATTACTGCTCCAGCTCACTCTGAGTTATTGCCAAGATTTTTAATGAAATGACAACAGGGATGAAAATTTCCAATACATTTGCAACCTTGCAAAGGAGTTTTCCAGTTGCAGTCAAAACATTTTTTGCTAACTATTCTGTC
The DNA here is from genome assembly GCA_024362935.1 of Setophaga petechia. Lineage (NCBI taxonomy): Eukaryota > Metazoa > Chordata > Aves > Passeriformes > Parulidae > Setophaga > Setophaga petechia. The sequence goes on from JANCRA010000025.1 coordinate 7,005,276, forward strand.
TTTAAACGGGTGATCATGGCTCTTTCTGCCTCAAGGCACAGAGTTACAGAGGCTGTAGCAGTTGTTCTGACTGTGCCAAGAATCAGTATTTTTGATATTTCTGAATGCAGCTAAGAACAAAAATATAGACTGTGGTAGGGTAACTCAGTATTTCACTTTGCAACATGCAATTAGTGGGCATGAAAAGGAAATATGATTCCCCAAAGTATATAGTAAAAGAATGATTAATTTACATAAATGCTGCTGAAGCTGAGCTGATGGTGGATTTGCCTTGCCTTTCAGATAGCTGCAGTGAGAAGCTGGGTAATAGCATGCACTGAATTCCTGAAAATTGGATCTTAGCACACCCAGGCAATGCACAGCCTGAGCTCAGCACAAGGCAGGTGGTGCAGCTGCCCTGTGTTAGAGCTGCCCACAGAATAAGAGTTCATTACTCTTGATAACATGCTAAAAAGGGGAGGTTTTCTTAAACAGAAACATCCCCAAGGATGTGCATTTCTCATTTTAAGTTTAAAGACTCACCGAGTTTTATTTTTCATTTCTAATAATCTACAATTTTTCACTTTTTGAACTTCAAAATATGTATGGTCATTACTTCTTTCCCTTGAAAATGTTAATACAATTTCAAGTGGACTAACAATACTGAAATATTTTTAAATTCTATTAGCAATTTAGGATTAAATTTCTCTTATAGCCAGTGAAGTGATTTATTTTAAAACAGAGTAATTGCAGTTATGAGACTGGCATAAAGCTCCATCTCACAACAGATTTGTTTGGAAGAAATTAGGTAGGTTAAGAGGAAGAAAGAGTAAGTCAAATTTTAGAGGGCAAGAAAAGTGGCAATGCAAAACTCATAATTGGCTTTTTTAAAGTATTTATGATGGGTAAAAACAAAATTGCAAACAGAATACATGAAAGCATTCAATAGGGTGATTTCAAATCACCACTGACATTTATAGAGCACTGGCAAACCAAGTTGCATAAAAAACAGCTGTACATCCTAGCCTCCAAAATTCAAATATTCTGATAATGACTCAAAGATCTTCAATAAAATTAATCCCAAGAACATACCAATCATATAAATATACATCTCTAGCTATGTCTTATCTGCTTAGCAACTTACTGTGCAGTAAAATGGCAGTGGGATTTGCTGCCAAAATAAGGTCAGCTCGAGCTCTACAAAGTGCCTATGAACATCTTGCAAAGGGGTCTGCAGATTCAGTGCTTCTTCCTCACTGCCTTTCTCTCTTGGATAACAAACCAAGGATATAATTTTCATCTCAGTTTTGTGGAACACACTGATGGAGTGAGCACACCAGCAGAGTGACTTGACATAGACCAAAATATCAAGTTTTCCCTTTAACATATTCCCATTTCTTTGACAACCAACCCCCATCCATAGCTATTTCTTGAATTTTTTATTCTTTCTTCCCTGCTTTTCTCATGCATCTCTGTGTGCCCTGTTATAGATGGATAATGAGATGATTGGCTCTCACAATTAAAAGATCACTATTGTGTGAATATTAAGAAAAGCTTTAGGGATGTACAGTTATGTTATTGCAGTTTAGATGTCCTCTGTTCTCCCCACAGTTCCCTTTCCCCCTGTATTGTTGCCATCAGACAGCCTGGGCTGTCTAGGACAGGTACAAAGGAGGCTGCACAGGTGTCCCTGGCATGGGGCAGTGGGGAATGGAAAAGCTTGGGGGTGCTTAGGGGGTGCAGGATGGCAACACCTGACCTCCAGTCCAGTTACAAGCAAGCAGCTTCCAGTGATAAATGGCAAAGAAGAGCTGACTGACAGACTCTGGGAAGGGCCAGGGCTGGCTGATGGAACCCCAGGGGTATAAAAGACTGAGCAGCCATCTTCATTCAAGATGAACTGGCACATGTGTTTTGCACGAGGGCGGTTCCCAGCACTGCAGCTTTTTCTTTATGTAGTCCTTTGTTGTATTTTGTTAAGGTTTCATAAACCTTTTAAAATTTTCAAAGTGAGCAGTTGTTTCTCACAGTCTTATCTGGGAAGGGCAGATAATCATGGCATATGAGAGAAGCTGCTTGTGAAAGAAACACTTTCCTCCCAGAATTTTGCCCTTGCCACTTTAATCACATCCAGCTACTAAGCAAAGAACCAGAATCCTGTATCTTCTTCACTGCTGTTGTGTTGCCACTTCCCTTGGGAAAAGAAGACACAAGGGATCCATAGAAACAAGTGCAAAACCCCCTGTACCATGAGCCAAACCTCAGTGTTGCACTAGTGAAGAAGAGCATTGCCTCTGGATGCCCTTGTCGTGACTAGGTGTGCAGGACTGGAGGGAAATGACCCATTTTTAACCCACCTCACTCTGAGCTGACTCTGTAATGCCACAGCCACTCTTCAGGCAGAGTTCACAGCGAGTGTCAGAGCAGAGAGCCCGACCATTTCACTGAAGTGAAAAATCACAGCTCTGTGATGATGATGCCTTCAAGGCACATTTAGCTGAAAGAGCCAACACTGTGCTTCAGGAGGGGAGGAAAGGCCACGGAGGCAGAATGAAAGAGCAGTGAAGGCAAAAATTGCATTCATATCTAGTCCTACCTATTTGATGGGGATTTTTTTAACAATAACATCATAGAAGCAGACAAGCTCTGATTATATATGAGCATCTGCACATACACATCTAAAACATTTGCCAGCAAAAGTGCATTTCTCTCAATCCTGAAGCTTAAGAGTGGATTTGACCATCACAATGAAAGGGTGATAACACTGTCTGACCTCTGCCTGACTTGCTGCCCACCTCCTGGATGCTGACTGGCACTGACTGTCGAGAATAACTAAAAATAACCAGCTTGTGTCATATATTATAATAAGGGCAAAGAGAGAAAAAGAGGTGGCATATTTGAGGCTCTTGCTGTTCACCCTTCTGTCACCTTCCTCTTACAAATTTTCCCCTTGAGAACAGAGTTTGTTGTAGAAAGCACAATTAGTATAGATTATGGGAGCTAAGAACTTATTAATGATTTCATACCAATGATAAACTGGTAATGAGTTTGAGGTCTGGAGGCAGAAGTGGGGAACTGAAGAGAAGAACCTGGCCCACAGAGAACCACATTTAAGGATAGCCTCAGGCTGCAACACAGAACAGACTTCAGTTTTGTAAGATGTACTCTGAATGAATCCAAATGAGAAAACACCAGCATAAAGAGCACAAAAATATAAACCCCAAAGGTGCTAAATTTCCTCATATTTTTCAGGGTTTCATAGATTTTGATTCTACACGGTTTCTTTTTGTTGGTGGAGGATTTTTGCGAAAAGTCACTTTAGTAGTTGCTTACAATCTAAAGGCATAATTTAGATGTGTTTTGCTCCATCTCACTCTGATTGCACCTCACCAATCATGCACTTCTGGGGTCAGGTCACAGGCAATGCTCCATGTCCTGGCAGCCAAGACATATCCCCAGTAAAAGGTAAATCCCATTTCCCAAAATTACCTACTAAAATCCTAGGACAAACCCTAACAAATAAATCAGTATTGATTAAAAGACAAGAAAAGAAAAATGGACTGAAAATAAACATGGGTTTTAAACAAATAAGAGCAGATATTGAAGCTCGAGCACCTTGGCTGGTAATTATTGTTCACATGGGATTAGCACTCATGAGTTTCCCTAAGGTCCAAGTAACTAATCCCAGCTCCAGTAGAGATCATTGGGTTTTTCAGTTTTGTTTAGTAGATCTCATCTCTGAACCAATGACCAGTCAGTGCCATCCTTTCTCTACTGCTTAAAAATGAGCAAAAAAGTTTAGGAGGAAGGAAAACAGGCAGTGATGCATCCACATGCAGGGAACAGGAGAAAATCAACAACAGAAGGTACAATCATGCAGGACTACAGTGCAAGTGTGGATTCTAAGGAAAGGAGAAGTGCGACCACACCGTGGTTGGGAATACATCCACACTGCTGTTCTGTAATCCCAATGAGATCCCAATGAGTACTGAAGGCACTCAACAATTGCCAGGCCCATTGTAACACTGAATGAATGGGAAGAAGTCTCTTAGGGGAAACTTTAACTATCTTTTTTTTTTAACTGAAAACTGCTCAGGACATTAATTTAAAAAATCAAAGGAAACTAGTTAGAACAGGGGGCAACAAACTTACCTTTATTTGTTGTTTAATGTTCTTTATCAGTGACACATGTCATCACAATTTATGCCCTATTTGCTTACACACTCAGGCAGTGAGGACTTCCAGCAAAAATTTCTCCTCCTCCTTATGTCTTTACTTTATCTGGAAGGCTGCTTCAGCTTTTGGACTCAAGTTTCAGAAAGCCTGGCACCCAGGGTATTTTTCCTTTCTCACTTAATCCTGGGCTAATGAATGAAGTCACAAGGTACAAGTCAACGCATCTCCTAAGCTCTTGCTCCTGAGAGTCCAGATCAAATTGCAAGGATTCTGTAAAAACTGGCAACGCAGCTAATCCCAGCAATGCCAAAACCCATCTTACTCCACACCACTTGAATAGACAAAAGCCCAAGTTATTTTTAACCAGCAAATTAGTACTGAAAAGAATGAGTCAGCACAAGAAGTTCTTAAGAACTCATCTAGAAACAAAAGCCAGGCAGAAAAGTCATGCATTTTAAAAATGTACAAGAGAAACAAAATAATGTTTTGACAAGTACAGAGAGCTGCTAGTCCAATATCCAAGCAGCCACTGGTGTATGATACCTGGGAAACAGAGATATTATATGCAGATGCTTTCCCTGGCATCCCCTACCAGCCCTGGCACTGGATCTTCAGGTGGCAGCAGCACTGATGGCCCAACCCTCCATGAAATGTGCCTCACTCTTCTTTACACCCAGGTAACACCTCTGGCTTCCAGAGCTGTCCTCTCAGCACGTGCTCACTCAATACCCTGCACAAAGGGGGACACAAAGGGCTTGGAAACACCACCAAGGCACAAATAAGGGGTCATTCTTTCAAAAACTTATGTAAGACCCAGCACTGCCAGATCCCGATTTGATTAATTACTGCCCAAAGATTACCAAGGGCAGCTGAAAGTGCACCCTCTTTCATTTGCTATTTGAGGCCCCTTTTCTCAAAGAAAGAGCTGGGAATTTGAGTATTTTTAATAAGGCACTCTGTATTTATGCAACAGTCCCCTTGGTTATGCTCCATTATCCCACTTGGCCTTTTTTTGACCTCCCTAGTGTCCATTGTTTGACACTGCTATTCCCAGCAGAGCTAAATCCCTGAGCCTTGCCAAAGAAAACAGTGTCATGAATGTGTCAAATCCCAAATTTGTATCCAAAATCCTTGTTCGGCTCATTAACTGGAAACATTACCACTCAAAGATGCTTTTGGTGGCTTGCAAGTATATTTGAGGGTAAGAACAGCAGAACAACAAGCTGGTTACCCTAAGAAAACAGTGCCACAACAAAATGTATTTATCCTGAACTCTTGACCTTCCTATTCTATTACAGTTGGTGCTTATGAGGAGTATGAACTCGGAAACACAACCATCTCATGAGTGATTAAAGCAATTTAGGATCATAAACCACATTTTAGGAAACAAAAAGGTGAATCTCACCATAGCCACCTTGAGTTTCACCTGAGTGTTTTGTCAGCCAAATTGTGAAGCAAGAACCCAGAGAAAGCATTTGGTGGTAACTAAGTCATAAGATGGAGCTGAATGACAGCTCTGTAATTAAATTTTTGTCTGATAACAGGAACACTCAGAAGCAGTCAACAGTGGTCTTGCTGCCTATACTCAAAGCTCTTTCTCTCACAGAGAGACAGCATCAGCCTATTAGTATACCCATTAATTTCACAGCATGAAGAGAGATTTGGTAGGATTACAAGTCACAGCTTGCTGTATATTTTTGTCTCCAAGGCAAAGAAAATTATTTTGTTTCTTTTCAGAAGTCCTGTGAACACAGAAAGTACATGCACAGAGCAGAGGAAAGCATTTAACAAGCTTTCAGACTAAGCTCCATCTGAAATTTTTCCTGAAAGCAGATGGAAACAATACATTTTTAGCAAAATTTTCAGCCTCTTAAGTCAAAAACATCACCTATTAACACTATCAGCAAAGAAGAGAGAAACATTTATGAGGGTGGCCTAGCAGAATCTCCCTATGGCAGGCTTTTTTAAACACAGGAGAGAGAAAATAAAAACACTTCTCAGTGGGCAAAATAACACATATTATAAGCCTGATTTAGAGCTGGTTCTAACCAGTTGACAGTAACTTCCAAAACAAAAGAATGTAAATATTGTCACCTCTACTGATTATGTTGAAAATGCCCTAAACTGAGATGTGAGCACTCTCCTGACAGGAGGAACAGTCCTGCCATCTCTCTATCACACCCAGCTCCACTTTGTTTCTCAGACACCTGACACCCACCCCTCAGTCATGTCCATAGGCTGCTGTAGCAGCACCAGAGCTCACTCTGTCTCACTCCTACAGCTTCTTTTCAAAAAGCAGTGCTTGCATTAAGGTCCATTCGGATCAAAACACCATTAACAATGTCCATGTTTAATATTTCAGCATATTTTCTTAATTATCCTCCCTCTAAAAACTATAGAATTATTCAGGTTAGAAAATACCTCTAAGATCATCAAGTCCAACCATTAACCCAGCATGGCCAGTGGACCATTAAACCACACCCACAAATAACACATCTATGTGTCTTTTAAATGCCACCAGGGTTGGTGACTCCACCACCTCCCTGGGCAGCCTGCTCCAATGCTTGACCACTCTTCTGCTGAAGAATTTTTTTCTAAACTCCCCTGGCCGTTTCCTCTTGTCCTGCTGCTTGTTACTTAGGAGAAGAGATCAATCCCCCCCTCACTATAACTTCCTTTCAGGAAGTTGCAAACAGTGATAAAGGTTCCTCTGAGCCTCCTTTTATCCACACTAAATACTCCCAGCTCCCTCAGGTGCTCCTCATAGGACTTGTGCTCCAGACCCTTTATCCACTGCCCTTCTCTGGACTTGCTCCAGCACCTCAATGTCCCTCTTGTCATGTCCTTCATGCCACAAAACTGGACTCAGGAATCGAGGTGTGGCCTCACAAGGGCTGAGTACCAGGGAATAAACACTGCCCTGCTCCTGCTGGCCACATTATTGCTGACACAGACCAGGTGCCATCGGCCTTCTTGCCCACTTGGACACAGCTGGCTCTTGTTCAGCTGTGTCAACCAGCACCCCCAGGTCCTTTTCCACCAGACAGCTTTCTCCCAAGTCTGTGGTGATGCATGGGGTTGTTGTGGCCCAAGTGCAGGATTTGCCCTGTTGAACCTCATTCTGTTGTCCTCAGCCCACCAACCCAGCCTGTCAAGGCCACTCTGCAGAGCCTTTCTCCCCTCCAACAGAGCAACATTTCTGCCCAGCTTGGTGCTGTCTGCAAACTGGCTGAGGGTGCACTTGATCCCCTCGTCCAGGCCACGATACAAGGCCCTTCTGCAAGTGCCACCTTAATATTAGCAAGCAGATAAATATTTACAATGCAAGCTTTCTTTAACTGGTGTAGATGCCAAAGCAAACTTCCACTCTGGAATAGACTGAGTGGGATAAGGCTGTGGATGCACGGGACTGGAGAGCACGGAACACCACCACAAGGGAGCAGATGAGATTGTGTAAGGATCTCATGCATGGTCAGAGTCAACACTGCAGTCACTTAAATCACTTCACTGTCTGCTGGGTAACCACCAGACCAGAGCACAATCATAGGCTCCCCATTCTTTGCATGAAGGAAATTAGACAACTACTTGTCACTATGATATTTTCTAAAAAAATCCCTTTGCCAGGATTTCTTCTCCTGGGAAGCTGAGAGGCCCCAGAAAATGAAAACAATAATTATCCAGTTGTTTGGGAATGTGGTCTGGAGATCATTTACCAACAGGTGCATCTTTGATTGGTTCCATGTGAATTGTTTTTAATGAATGACCAATCACCATCAGCTGTGTCAGACTCTGAGGAGTCAGTCACGAGCTTTCATTATCATTCTTGTTAAGCCTTCTGATGTATCCTTTCTCTTTCTTTAGTATAGCTTTAGTATATCACTTCTTTTAATATAATATCATAAAATAATACATCTGCCTTCTGAGAACATGGAATCAAATTCTCATCTCTCCCCTCATCCTGGGGACCTCACAACATCACAACTACTAGAAAAGCAAGCTAACAAAAGTGAAGCTCTGTCACTACAGTCAAGCTGTAAAGGTGCTTCCTGTAGTACATCATTCCTAGCAGTGATTCCTCCCCCAGACTTAGCTTTTGTGTCCTTTTTTCAAGGCAGAGTTGGTAAAGTCACCTGTGAAAAATGCATATTTTATGACTGGCTTTTCACAAATATTAAAATGAATATTATATGTGTTATGTTAGAAAGTTATGCTGTATTAATTCTCTTAAGTAGTTTGTTAAATACAGTTTTAGGTTATAACATAATGTTAAAATAGAAACTATGCTACGTAGGATACTTTTTTTAAAGAGAGGACTTGCACCAAGACAGCAGCCACAGGACACCTAAATCTTTCAGAGAAAGAGAATTTATTGCTCCCTTATCAGAAGAAATGAACTTCCTCCTGCCTTGCTCAGCCATGAAGATGCTGTCAGAATTCAGAGGAAGAAGCTGACATTGATCAGACAGAATCCTGTGTTTGAATGGAATTTATGCATCATATATGAGATATATGAATATGCAACAGGCTATTGCTTTTAAGGGTTAATCCTTGGTTAACACGTGTCCTTTTTCGGGCTTATTTTGCCCAGAAAAGGTACCTGGATGTCCGTAACTCTTTGTTTCTATTGTTTCACATTATCCTAATCCAAACTTCCAAATTATTATTACTCTAATTATATTCCTATTTTTATAACCATTTTATTATCATAAAAGTTTAAAAATTTTAAAAAACCAAGTGATTGGTGTTTTTCACATCACCTCACTTGGTTGCCCAGAGCTCCCTCCCTCCAGGAGCTCAGCAGTCAGGCCACCTGCCATGGGACAGCCAGGCTGCAGGCCACGCTCTCTCTGAGGGATGGAGACAGCCTTTGCTGAGGGCTGACACCTCACACAGGAGAGGCTGGGCTTCTGCTCTCTGACCCAATTAATATTTAAGTATTTTTTATCCAACATTAATTGAAATAGGGACTATAACTTGTTCCCTATTCCCACCTGAGTGGTTGAGCCTTTAGGCTAGAGCCATTCTCATCAGCTGGCTCAGTCCCACTCTCCCTGGCCCACAAAACACCACCTCCCAACAATGTGGAGCAGCTTCATCTGCAGGAACAAAGAGCCTGCCAACCAGCTGCTAGGGCACTTCCTTCAGAGAAAGAAGTGGATTCACAAGTCCTAGGACAGAGAATAAACTGGAGCCCCAAACCTCGCCACAATCACAGAACCAGAGAGTGGAAGGACATCACTGGGTGAGGTGGCCAGCTGGGAAACCTCTCCTTGGAAGACCCCAGTAGCTCCTACAGCAGTGCCCAACATGCAGCAACAGGGTACTGACAGACCTCAGGCCAAGCCAGACCTTTAGATGGACAGAAACTTTTAAAAAAGGTAGAAATTGAAACACATAATCTGTGCAAAAGCTTCCAGCAGTAGATGACAATTGAATGGACAAAGGGCCTAAGGACAACTGTGGCATTCACATTCTCTGAAAAAGTTCCTTTGCCCAGGGTTTTTCTCCTGGGAAGCTGAAAGGCAGTGAGAGAGGCCTCAGAGAAAAAGGAAAACAATAATTATCTCATTTGTTTCTCCTCTATTTTGCTCATCTGGAATGTGTTTGGAGATTGTTTACCCACAGGTGATTGCCTGATTGAATTCTTGTGTGAATTGTTTTGACTCATTGGCCAATCAGGGCCAAGCTGTGTTGGGACTGTGGAAAGAGTCACCAGTTTTCATTATTAGCTTTTTAGTATTCTGTAAGTGTCCTTCCTGTATTCTTTAGTATAGTATTCTTTAATACAGTATAATAAAGTAATAAATTAGCCTTCTGAGAACATGGAGTCAGATGCATCATTCTCTCCCCTCGTCAGTGGACCTGCACTTACTATAAACTACCTACATTATACAGATATGTACCCAAATCTAAACCCAAAGCAGCAAAACAAGAATCCAAAATTGGTGTGTCTTCCCTGGTTACACCATGACAGGGTTTTGACTACAGGTGTTCATATTTAAATGTTTTAGGTTTTACTCAAAATTGTAAAAGAGAAAAAACCCTAATTTTACAGATTGAAAAAATAAAATTTCTAAATAAGAAACAGCAAATTTTTATTTAAGCCATGTTTAGTATAGAAAGTCCAGTTCTTAATATATAACTTTAGATGATGTCCAGCTTGAAGACAATGATTGTAAATTTTTTTGTTTTCAAACATTAGCTCCCCTCAAAAAAATCCAAGCTACCATGCCCACACATTTTCTAATTAGGATGAAGTGCAAGATTTTTGTACTCCTGAAGCAAATAATTGTTTAGCTATTGATTTCAAGGGCAGCAGGGCAGCACACTTCACCTTAGACATTTTTTCCCCTGCTTTCAGCACATAATACATCACAAATTTTTATTTTTCTCTCCCCCCCCACTCTTCATTGCCTTCTTTCCTGTTTTTGCCCTCCAGAAACCCAGGTGTGTGCTGTTTCCATGGCCCATTAATATTGCCATCACATAAACCCCCCTGTTCATCTGTTATCTCAAGGGCTGCAGGTACCCAGGTGCTGATTTCTTTGTGCAATCCCCACAGCTGCTGCAGTGGCTTTTTAGTAGAGAGCCTTGAATTTTTAACCCTTTTCTTCCTGGCTTTCTCCTTTTAATGGGAAGAAAGAGCTGATCCATACCTGCCGGCCCCTTCAGACACCAAGACCATTCACCCATCCACCCCAAACAACTCATCAGCCTAGTCTTGTAGTACCTACAGATCTTGAACTGTACCATCACCCATCTCCATTTTCTACACTGTCACCTGCTTCAATCTTTGCCTCATTCTCTTTCCCCTCCAGTTGCCACCTGTTTTGAGTCAAGTGCCCAGCTCCAAGGTATTCAGCCTTCCCATGATGGAGGAGTACATACAGACTTCACCTCTACACGGAGAATTCCTGTCTGTGGGCATGGAAAACTTCCTCCAGCTTCTGACCTGGGTCATCTGGCCTTTCATAACCACCTCTGACAGTTATCAGCTTCTCAAGGTGGCGATTACATCTCTCTACACCAATAAAATTCATATGGCTATCATGAGAACAGATTTTGTCTGCTGGTACAAATGAGAAAAAGTTACTCATCTCCCAACTGCAAGTGAACAGTGCTTTTAAATAGGCAAAAAACAGACTCCAGAAAATTAGAAAAGGATAAAAATTGTGTTTTTAAAATACGTGTTTTTTTAAAGAAAAGTATTTTTTGAATATTTATAATAAATGAGGGCAATTTATACACTGTTAGAGAAGGTTGTATGATCTAATAACCATAATGATCTCTCCATACAGAGAGGCCAACCACCATAAAGGGTGTGATGCCTAACCTACAGATTTCGTAAATCTAGTCTCTGACTGCAAAACATTATCCCTCTGGTCTCAGTTTTAAAATCTGTATAGTTTTGGTTCAAGTTAAACAGCCTACATTCCCTATCTGAGGTCTTGGTGGGAGAAAAAAATCTACCAGCTTTTCAAAATGTCTATTTTATTTAGTTAGGTGATAGTTAATACGATTCCTATGCAGTACTCCAGGGACTTTTATTACATCAAAAATAAAGCTAGTGGCATTTTACTCCTTTAATCATTTTAACATGAAGTAGAAAGCTGTCTATGTTCAGAGATTCCTGGTTCATTAATGCCCATCAGGGTAAAGCATGTCATCAAGTTCTCAGAAAACCTCTTTTCCAAGATATGGGTACTGAAATCAGCTTGTTTGGTTTTGGAGTCTGAGGTGCATAATTCTCCAGAGACCTGAGCCTGATACATTCCCTTTCATAGCAAGGGAGATCCAGGTCAAGCTGCCCTGCAGACATCAGCTGTGACTGCAGGGCAGATACTTGCTAAAAGGTATGAATTTTTCAACTCCAGAGCTATGGAATTCCCAGGATTGCTAAAAGCCATCAGCATTCATGGGAGTGTATTTTGCTGGTGATAGTAAAAGGTTTTAAAATCATAAAATTCAGGGAATTAGAAAGAAGCTAGACTTAGTTGGGCCCTGGAAAAATGTTAAAAATAGACTCTGAAAATGTTAGCCTTTGTGTTTGCCAGATCATGTGAAATTGCCTGTGTAAGCAGTATATGATAAATGATATAATTGTTAGATGTGATGATTGTTTAGTAATTAAATGTAATTATTATTTAATCGTAAGAAGAATCATGAGATTCGTGAGAATCACGAGGGGGATCATGGGGAGCCTATGTTTGAAGGAAATCTATGTATACAATAGAATAATATAAGTTTAATAATTAACATGAAAGTTATATAATGATAGAATATAAAAACATGTTCATCCCAAACCCATTTCGGAGTCAGATTTGGATTTGTACCCCTGACACCCAGAGCTCTTCAATAAAAGCACCTACATATAATCATTCCATGATTATGTGTTTCTGAACACTAACACTGGTTCAGAAAATGCTCATACACATTCATAGGACTATGAATTTCTGTGCAAATTCAGAGAGCACAATGAATTCATCAGATAACTCCCAGGACAGGCTGGAGAGTGGAGAAGCACTGAGTGTATTATTTAGCAGTGTGATACCAATAACAGAGATCATTTTTTGAAAACTCACCTATCAGTCTTCAGTATCCTAAGTGGATGAATGCATGGAGAAACGACCACACATTTGTGTCATCCATGCAAAAACACTATTCCCAGAACCACACAGCAGCTATTCAAATCTTTATATTAAGACTGAAGGTGAAAGGAATTATTTTTTGCTTGCTTGTTTAGTTTATAAAGTATCTTATTACGACCTAAAAAACAGCCATAAAGCATGTTTTTCTTGAGGGTAAGAGGTAAAGGGCAGGGAGGGGAAAACACAGGATACAATCAGGTAACTTCTGTCCAGAATCTACCCATCTATCTTTGCATCACTCAGTACAGAGGCTCAGTACATAAAAATGGTATTTTTTTCTTTCATTTTTTTCTCTAATTAGATTTCCAGATTTACTGCCTAAAGAGACAAATTGCTTCCTCATTGTAGCAATCCACCCACACAGCACCTAATTCTGGCTTTACCCCAAAACACACCAGACACTTCATACTTTTTTCCCTCACCTTTGTAGCTGTCAGGATTTGGAGTAAGTTTAGTCTGCTTTTTCCTGCTTGCAGGAGGCAGAACCAAACAGAGAAATTCATAAACACTTACAGAAGAAGGTCATGTCCTTTCAGCAGGCACTTGGATATCACAGCCACAGGACCAAGGGATATCAGGCTGAGCACAAGTGAGACTCCTTTGAGCACAAGGTGAAATACCAGCATAATTCAGCGTGAAAAAATCACAAAGAGACTGAAGTAGGTGCCAATCACCCCCATCTCTTCTTATTATTCAAGTAATTAACCATAATAGCGTGTGGTGTAATCAGCTGACTGCACTAATTCCATTTGTGCTTCATACATTGATTGTAGTGACACAAAATTAAAGTTCCACTTAGTCAAGGACTTGATACTTGGGGTACAACATCATCTTAGTACTAACAATCAGTTTATCAGCCTTATTTTTATTCAAGTAAATTCCTTTATTGCACTTTAATTAACTACTATGGCTTGATTCTATTTAGCATTAGAGCAGGAAACAATTGCAGCTGGCTTCACATTAGGAGTTACTATTATCACCAAGGAAACAAGGACAATCAATATTCCAGGGAGGACAGGTACTGGAACTGCCTCCTGAACAAACTGCAGATCAATAACCATGACAGAAAATGGAAGGGAGATTTGCATTTGAAGGAGTCCCAGAGGAAAAGAATGGATTACAAAGACAAATGTGCATTTTTTCTAACTTAGTTGTTCATTTGTGTCTGAACCCCAACTCATCAGGACCTGTGAGCTAAACCAAACAGGTAGGGCTGTCAGCAGCTGGTTGTCTGCCACCAAGAAGATTTTAGGACAGGATTTTAGGACAAGTAGATCAAAAATAATTAAAAATATATTTGATTTTCTTTTGTTAACCACTGCAACAGCAATCACAAACACATATTTTAATTAGAATATGTGAACTGCTGGCATGTGTGTACTTCTTCCTGAAACTTGATCTGTATTACGGGCAAGTGCAGTACAATAAAAATGTTCAGTGGAAGGAAAGGCTCAGTTCCAGGGATACCCTGTTCCAGGGCTTTCTGTAGGTTAAAAGGATAATATTCCATCCAGCTACAGAAAACATGGTAACTGTTAATATTAACGAATTGATGCATTAAGTAATCACTTTCCAGATTCACATAGGAAATATCTCCTTCAGCAGCTGGACAGTGGGGAGAGTCCCTATGTCTAAGCATTCCCAAGGAATGCAGGGAAGACGTGGGCTCATTTCCAAATGCTGCCTTCCCTTGCATGTAGTTGTTCTGCTGCATTCCATAATTTCCAGATTCCAGAGGGAAAACAGGAAAGTTATTAAATAGTACTTAATTCTGCATCCAAATTATTCAATGTCTTATATGGTCAATAACTACATCTGGCTTCCTTACTGTTACCCATTTTCTAAACATGAGCATGCATTTTAATTTTGCTTTACAGCAGAAGAAAACCAGCAAAAGCTTCATCTAATTCTAGGCAGTCTAGAATACCTGAGAAATTATGTAAATGCTGCGAATGAGAAGGGGCATCAATATCAGAACATTTTTACATAAATGCAGAAAATGCATTTATGTAAAAATCAGTACTATAAAATACAATGCAAAATGCCAAGGATGCTAAGGCATTACAGCTTCTTGAATTGTGTTTTATTATATTTTTAAGGCAATGATGTTGTTTAAAACCAACAAAAGTTGTGTTTTTCACCTTTCTAAACTGTAGCCTTCTCAGGCCACGTGCTTTCTGGGAATATCACAGACTGGGAGGTGAGTATTTTCATTTCCTGCAATATTTTGTTTACTCAGAGCCACGTTATCCATGATACCCTAAAGAAATTCAGCCCCATTTACCTCTTTCAAGTCTTGGACAATAGCAGTGAGCCTCTCATTCTCTGCCTGAACGTTGGTGACCACAGCCCTGCTCTGCTTGAGCTCGTTCTGCATCTCCAGAATCTTGCCCAGGTAGTAGGCTTCCTTGGATGCAGACTCCTGGAGAAGAGTCTCTTCCCGCGTCTCGCCATCTTCGGCCACTTTGCGGTGCACGGAGAAGGACTGGCCAAAAGCCTGCAAGGGGCAAACAGAGCACAGTAAAAGCCTACTGAAGGAACAATTATCAACAGTAGAACAGTTAGAACAATCATCAACAGTACAGAGCAGCTGCACAGCCAGCAGGAATGGGACAGATCTGCAAATCCCAAACTCTGAGCTATTAAACACTGTCCCAGCAGCTGAGAGCCACCATCCCACTTAGCTGGAATGAAGCATCTTGAGGCTGCTCCCGTTTGCAGTCTGGATTTATGGCCCCCATCCAGTTCACCACCACTGAGATCAAGATGGTGCTCTGCTAACTGGCCATTAATTAGTGCCAGTGTTTAATCCTCCTGCACGAGGCCAGCCCATAATTCATCAACTCCCTTCTTCTCTGGTTCCGCAAAATAAACACATGGTTTGTTTTGGCTTAAAGAGCACAAATAGCTGACCAATCTCACTGAATTGCTTTCCATTTCCAACAGCCCTTTCCTAGAGGAGCTCATCTCCTTGTATGGAAAATGTTCCTGTAACCTGGAAGAAAAATATATGAGCTGAGAACGAAGCAGTGGCCATCTACACCTCTGGGATGCTGAACACAGAGTGTGTGAGCCCTTTCATTTCATTTATACTCAGTGGTTTTTGCTTCTGTTAGATATTTAACTGTTTGATAAGTGTTTAAATGGAGAGAGAATTTCAGTGCTTGTCTTCTTGTTACTGACTTACACTGATCTATTTAATAAGATAGTATTCCTCAGTGACAATTTTTGATGTTATTTTTGACAGCTCTGGAGCAACCTGGAAGAAAGCAAACTACAAGCCATGATAGTAGACTTGAATGGAGGTATCATTTAACTACGAAAAATGGGGAAAACTCAGAAATAATATAATAACATAAAGATTCGTGTAATAAAATAATAGACACAAAAATAAAATAAAATAGCAATAAAATATAAAATAATATAAAAGCAAAAACTGATTAGAGTGTATTATCTTTTACAAAAAGATGCTTAGTTGAAAATGACATGACCTGATTCTGGAGAAAGACAAAAGAGGACTTCTAATGTGAAGAATATTTAGCCTAACACAGGCAGAAGTTCTCTCATGTATCTTAAATCCAAGTAAACACATCTGAAAGACCACCATTATTTTTTTCTCCTAATACATGAGAGAAATTTGAGTCATGGTAACATGCTATTTCAGTGAAAAATTATCCCTAAAAGCCTCATTTCTATCCAGTTCTCCAAAACCACAGCACACATCTGTACCCACTGTAAGCTGTAGCCTCCTTTGCCTTGCCAAATTAAATCCATTGTTTTACTGATGCTATTTATAGCCTTTCAGAACACGTTCTAAGCTTTACTGGCACTAGAACAGAAGCAACCCTTAGAAACTTCAAAGTAAAACTCTCTTCAAAAACTTCTCAGCTTTTAAGTCTACTTCACTTGGAGAATCCTGTGAACTCAGCATTAAAGGATTCCAAAAATATTCAATAATGTATTAACCCAGCTGTCTTCTCAAAAAGCTGTAAGTTACTGAAATAGCAAGCATCAGCAACTTGCCAAATAGGATTTTCCAAATAACAAGAAATTCAATTTAATGAAACTTAAGCACTGATATCTGTGAATCTAAGACAAATGTTTTGGGAACACTGCTAATAAATTATCTTCCTCTACATACTTATTGCTCACTTTTCCTAGTTTGAGACTGAGCAGAAAGCAGCAGTCAAATAAAGCAGTCAATAAAGTCAAATAATACAAATAGTCCAATTTGTATTTACAAATTGTAAATACACTTATAAGACAAATATAAAGGGGTAAAATCAAAGTACTGCAGAAGAGCAGGTAGGATTTGCAGGGGTGGAGAAACTCATGAATAAATGTTACCTGGAGCCCTCTCTCTATCAGAGAACCACAGTTCAACACCAGCACACAGTGATGACAGCCTTCCAGAGGCATGCCAGGTTTTCCCTAATGTGCTTTGAAGGTGCACTTTTAGCATGTGTGATGTCTGAGAACAGCTATGAATATAGATTTTGGGGATGGTGCACAGAGTAGTGGAAAATTACTGTGTACTTGTCACGTTCACATTCTCTGAAAAATCCCTTTGCCCAGGATTTTTCTCCCGGGAAACTGAGAAGCCTCAGAGAAAAATGAAAACAATAATTATCTCATTTGCTTCTCATCTGTTTTGCTCATGTGAAATGTGTTTGGAGATTGTTTCATTGGATCCTGGTGTGAGTTGTTTTCACTCATTGGCCAATTGGGCTCAAGCTGTGTCAGGACTCCGGAGAGAGTCACGAGTTTTCATTATTATCTTTTTAGCATTCAGTAAGTATCCTTTCTGTATTTTTAATATAGTTAATTTAGTATTCTTTAATATATTATGGTATCATAAAATAATAAATTAGCCTTCCTTCATCTGGGGGCGACCTAAATACAATATGTACTCCACGTTTCCTTGTGCCTATGACTACACAAAATATATAAACATGTTTTTCCTATGAAACCAGTTTGAGCATGACTATGTCACAGAACAGGTCAGGTTAGGGTCATCTAGTCCAACCTCAGGGTCATCCCTGAGTACATGACACTGGATTGCATCCTGATAGTTCTTTAATATCTCCAGTGAAGGAGACTCCAAAGTCTGGACAATCTGTCCCAGTGCTCAGTGATCTGTATAGTAGAATTTCTTCATCATTTCTTTGATGGCCAAGCCTATCCCAGCTCATCCATATCAGAAGACTCCCTTCTTAAACTGCTATCAAGATGTTAAAATGAGGGGAAGGAAAGCAAGCAAGCACAGCTCACTTTTGATATTGATGGTAATTCTGCAGATCAATGCAACATGGAGAAGAACATGAAATACCTTTTAATTATAAGCAAGCAAAAAGTTCTGCTTCTCTATTTCATAGCCTGTACAGAACACCAAAAGGTTTCAACTTTCCAGACATGTCCACTTAAAGTCTTCCATGAGATTGATCACTTTTAAATTAAATCACATATCAATACTTTTCAGCTGGTAGCCAAATATTTGTTCTATTTTGATTTTATCTTTTAATAATTTGGTTAATACATTTACTTATCTATAAGACCTTACAACCTTGTTATGATGTGAAATATTTCAAGTAACTGTGCTCACATGAGAAGGTGATGACCTGGACTGCAAGTTAAAGGAAGTTCACTTGCAGTTGGGTCATGTGCTGGATACAAACTGGCTTGCAGAATAGATCTCATGGTGCTGTATATGTGGGAATACCAGCCTGCCATGAAAGCCTGAGTGGAGAAACAGCTTTCCTGTGACATGACACTGAGGGAGAAGAAAAACAATGCAAAAGCAAAGCATTTCCCTTTTCCCCGTATTAACCACTGAATAAGTCTTGGTATTTTCATGGAACGGACTCAAGTATTCTGAGTAGGTGCTGTACTATACTGTGCAGATGTATCAGTTAATCACCACTGCTCTTTTCAGCACAGTACTGCTTGCTGGGACTCCTCATTAAAACCACTTAGAAATCACTATTGGTCCCTTGTTGGCTCTTGGTTTCAGTAATCACAGCATGGGGATTTCCTGACATCTTCCAGATTCAAGTTTGGACCCAGAAGGGGCTGTGTAGTCCTTCAGGGCTTCTGTTTCCCTGAGAAACCCCCTCCCAGAGTGGGCACAATAGCTCAAATCAGCCACAGAGACTGAGGCAAGTTTACTGCTTCAACAAAGACTGGCCTAACAGAGAGCAACCAGATTTTCACCTTACACTGGTCCCATCACTTCTCTCAAGATTTTTGTTTGGAAGGACGCTCTTGATTGGGTTAGAAGATGCTTTTTTAAAATAAATTGGTTGTAAAAGTTAAGTAACAAGACACCATTAAACTATGTATACACATGTATCTCCTGAAACCTCAGAACTGTGTAACGCTACCATGATTTTTCAAAGGCATCTTAAAATTGGAACTTTGACAACAATAAAATAGTGATCACTATTTGAGGTCATGATAAAGAATCGTAAAAGTGGATGCGCACAAGGAAGAGATCAAATTTGATCATGCAGAAAGATGTTAACTTTGGAGGAAAAACACCATTTACTGTTGAACTCTAAGTAACCCCAGACAGAAATTCCAGAGTCAGAAGCAAACAAGTATGACAGAAATAATGCTGTGAACAAAATGGGCACAGATCTACAAAGGAACAATAGAAAACTGACTGCTCCAGACATGTCATAGTTATATGAGAAATATAAACAGCAGTATAAAGCTAATGTGCAGTGACATAAAATGATGTCTAAAACAAAAATTATATTTCTGACTTCAAGAAAGAAACTAAAAAGATAAGCTAAATTTCTAATTTAGGTGTAGAAAGCAACATACATGCAAAAGATTAGTTTAAAACTTAGGTAATGAAAGCTGCCA
This sequence comes from Setophaga petechia, assembly GCA_024362935.1. NCBI lineage: Eukaryota > Metazoa > Chordata > Aves > Passeriformes > Parulidae > Setophaga > Setophaga petechia. The sequence goes on from JANCRA010000025.1 coordinate 7,024,946, forward strand.
TTTCTGAATTTCACTTTCATTTTTACTAATAACCTCCTGAGGCTGGAATTCTGAAATGCTTCACAGAAATTACTACTTCTACTCTGGAATAATTAATAAGCAGTAAACATGACCTGACTGCTCTCAGGACAAGCAGGCAGCCTACCTTTATGGCTTTGACACTGACTGTAGTTTTTTCTGATGCATAATGCAACAGAACTGAACTTGTTCCAATGATTACCTATTTGAGTTGCTAACTTGCAGCAAAGCAGAATCATGGATGTATTATGTATTAGTTACCTCCACATTTTTAGCACAAAAGCAGGGAGAAAACAGCCTGGATTATCCAAGAGGGTAGCACATTTCCTAGTCAAATGTCAGTATGGCACCGCAGATGGAAATCATTGCTCAGGATGCTATGGGTTAATTTCAGGAACAGGCCTTATTTTGTTGCACAACTTGAATGCCCTTTTATCACCAAATATTCCTTTAGTCATTTGCAATCCTGTGTCCTTATACTAAGATTTTTTTAAAGTTTATTATTTATGGGTATTTTTCTAGTTTGTTGTTTGTTTTTTTTTTCCAAAATTCATTGACAAAAAGCTCAGGATTCTTTGAATTTTTTCTGCTAAGGACCAATCGGTGGCAGACAGGTCTGTGAGAAAATCCCCTCTAGGGAAGACTGAGCAGCATCTGAGCAGGATCTGCTCCTTCCCTCAAACTCAGTTGGTACAAAGCTGCTTCCTCCATAACTTGTGATGTGGCACTGAATCTAAACCAAACATGTTTCTCAGCAGTGCAACAGCAAAAAACACCCTTGCAGAGGTGATTGATGGGTTCTGGTCAGAAAGCAGATTATATCTGCTTTTTTAAAATTTTACCAAGTTTTAGACCTCTAAATTTTGTCATAATGCAGACTAAATCTTTATGCAGCTGGCATGACCTTCTCATGTTCTCATGTTCATTTAAGATGCCTGAGAGAAGTCAATAGTTTCCTTTTGGAAGCCAATACTGAAGTTATTAAAGCCCTCAAATGCAAACACTTGGCACATTGCAATCAAAACACAGGCAGATGCATGCTTAATGATGACAGAAGAAAAAAATTAATAGGCATTGTGTGGATAGTGCCTGTGAGATGGACAGTACATGCAGGGAAGCAGATTGAAAACTCAAAACCAGATTGAGAACACAGCCTGAATCAGCATGGGTTTATAAGCAAGAAAATTAGATCATGAACCTCTAGGTTGACAGGCTAGCTGAAAACAGCTGATTGTCTGATTCCTCCTGTGTTCAGCAAAGCAGGATACTGAACTCTTCTGCAGAGGCAGAAGACTGAGCATCTATCTCATCACATAACTTTCAGCTCAGAACACGAAACAAGACTCCTAGACTTAGCCTGTTCCCCAGTCAAAAGGAATGAGACAATTGATCAAAATTCCACTGTACCCAAGCACCTGGCTAAGCACTGGTAGTTTCAAAATTTCCAGACTCAAGATAATCAGATTTGTGCTCTATGGAACAAAAGATGAATGGGATTTTTGTGTGTTTGAGTTTTTTTTTTCTAAATACCTTTTACTATAGCAAAAGCTATTACTAAAGTAATACTTTACTTCTTAAAACCTTTCACTTCACAGACCCCATCTTGGAGAAAAAAAAAGTTAAATATTTTGCAGTCGATGTGAAGTAAGCTAACAAACTGGCGGTTCCTCATCTGTTCTCAAGCAAACAGTCTGCCTTTTGAAAATGGTGAAAATTGAACTTTAAAGGACATGTTTTTTTCAATTCATGCTTTGCTAAAGATAATTGACAAAGCTCAAGTTCCCATTTGAAAAGTGTAGAAGAGAGTATCAGCTGCTGAGTGAAAAGGATGTTAGAATAGATCCATTCATGATCTGAAATATAAAATACTATGGATTTTACAGGACTAGAGGAAATCACCCCAAGCTGTGCCAGGGGATGTTCAGATTGAACATCAAGAATTTCTCCACTGAAAGGGTTGTCAGGCATTGGAACAGGCTGTCCAGGGAGGCTGTGGAATCACCACCCCTGGAAGTGCTTAAGAAATGACTGGACAAGGCACTCAGTTGACATGGTGGTGTTTGGTCAAAGTTTGGATTTTACCTTAGAGGTCTTCTCCAACTTTAACGATTCTATGAGCATGGTACAGGCAACTGAGAAATCTATAAAGGATACTTGAAAAAGCTACCACCTAAAGGCAAAAAGCATTTAACTTTATCTCCAAATACCAGCTCATTAATTCAACTCTGTCCAATAAAAATGCAAATGCTGTTGCAACGATAAAGTCACACAAGTCAATATCTGCATAAGAGATTTCACTTGCAAAAGGGACTTGCAAGCCAAGGTGATGGAGGTTTTACCCCTGCCAGAAATGCTAAGGAGATCAGCTACATGGAAAACATAACTAATCCTGAGTCCATTTACTGATGTAGAGCAGTAGGACAAATGTCAACAATTCATAGGCTTTTCCCCAAGGACGATTTGGGTAAAAGAGTGAACAACGCAGCTGCTTCTGTTTGTTCTCAGAGGATCCCTTCAGTATCTACAGTCCTCTTGAAATTCTTATATCAGATGCTAATCAACAAAGCCTTCAGAAAACACAGATTTATATTCAGCTCAGCTACAGACACAGCCATGCTTCTGCAGTCCCAGTACACACTGTGCTGATTTCCATCAATACGTGAGGCCTCAGGCAACCACTCTGCCTTTTTACAAATAAGGAACAAAACCACTCCTAAATGTGATGGTTAGGAAATATTTATAGAGAAGAGGAAAGCACTACCATGAAAATGAGCATTCAATGCCAATATCCATTGTTCACCTGCAATCCAGCAAAAGGGGGAGTGAATAAGAATTTCCATTTAATTGCCTTTAACTGCACTCTAGATGGGGATTTCAATTCCCCAGCCCTAAGCATTCCCTCCAGGCACAGAAAACACAAGAAGGGGGAAGTTTGTAACAAAGAGTACCACTTATCTACAATGCAACAAATTAGTTTCATGCTGGTAATTCTAAAGCAGCTCTGTTCAAAATTCCTATGGCCAGTAATTAAATTATTTCTATAAACAAAATAATTTCTATCTTGTTAATGAAACATAAGGAGGCTTACAATTTTGCACAAATTACTATCAGACCAACATCTAGCTATTAGAAAATTTCAATTAAAACCAATTAAAATTTCAATTAAAACCAATAAAAGCACAGAAAAAGCATGTAAGACGATAAAGAGATTTCTATTTTTTTTTTAAACAAAATGTGCCCGAAGGCAGAGACAGAAACCAGCCCTTCATTGAGGCCCTGTTACATTTGCACTGAGCACCAAAATCCCATTTTTACAAAAACTTAATTTTTTCTTTTCCAACCGATTTTCTTCTCTTTTTCTAACTATCAAATGGCCAAAATACTTGCAGTTCTGTCTCTTGTGCTTGCTTGAATAAAGCAGTAAAGAATTAATGCCAAAATCCAGTTCTTTAAGAGTTGCCAGCCTGCTGGGACATTCTAGTTATTTCACATTAGCTCCCCATACGTAAACTCACATTCCATAGTCAGACCACATTTATAGAGCATTTCAGGGATGGTCTAAGCAAAGTCACATTGTTAGTAAATAACAAAAACAACCCAGTTGCTTAATGAATCACCTGAAGGATGTCAGAGCAGAGAGTCAGACCCTTCTCAGCACTGCACAGGAAAAGGGCAAGATACAAGGTCACAGTCTGAAACCAAGGAAACACACACAAAACAAAGGAAAATCCACCCTGAGAGTGGCATGGCAGCAAAGTAAGTGCCCAGAGTGGCTGTGTACCCTCCATCCTTGGAGATTTCCAAACTCAGGGTCTAGGACAAGACCCTGAAGAACATTTAACTTTGAACCTCAGCCAGGTGATGGACAAGATCACCTTCAGGAACCTCTTGCAAACTAAATTCCACTCTGATTCAGGGAGCAATTCTCTGTGCTGGAAGGATGGTAGACACTACATTTCCCATGGACCATGCAGCTGAAAGAGCCATGACTCATGGTTGGCCATTTCCTTAGGTATCTTCAACACCAACCTAAAACTGGAGATGACCAAAAGCAAGACCAGTGTGGTTTTACTGTAATAAACAAATCTGATTATTTAAATGGAGCAGAGACATGAAGTTTTAATGCCAAGAGTACAAAGGGACCTGGAGTTTTAAATACTTGTGCCACCAGCACCCTCAAGCAGTTTTATTGCAGCAGTCAAAAATCTGACCCTGAGAGGAAGGCTCCATCAAAGCCAAGTTCATAGTAACAAGGGAAGATGAGTCTTGGCCCTATTGCAGTCAGAACAGAAAAGGGTCTTCCAAAATAAGAATTTCAACAACAACTATCCTTACAGAACACGTATTTTCTGTATATCCTACTAAAGTAATCACATTCATTAAATTTAAAGCCTTAATTTGCCTGGATACACTTACACTCCTATTCTCTGCAGTTCTTTATGTGAATTGCCAGCACAGCAGTTCTGATTACTCCACAGGCAATTAATAAGAATTAACTCTCTCCTTGTCATCACACATGACTCGATGTCAGCATGTGAAAACCAGAGTTGTGCTTAGCAAGTACCTCAGACAATGGAACACAGGGAAAGAGCTCCACGTTCCAGCTCCTGCAGATGGAGTGTAAGCTGGCAGGAGGCACACATCAACTCTTAGAACAATAATTTTTTAAACCAAACATTTGAAAGGAGAAAGATTATCCAGAAATTTCTGCTGCTTCAGGCATTTACAGAAACTCCTAAAAAGTTAAGTTGGAAAAATCTCTAAATAAAAGCATGCCATTCAGAACAAGAGGCCAAAATTACAGATCTCTCACTTATTTTCAAAGGAGGGTTTAATTCGAGTGCTGCCAGCCACAGAATTACCACGGGGAACCTTATGCTTCCATTGGCACTGATCAATGCAGTGCACACAGCTATTTGCTCTTGCAGCTGGGTGCTCACTGCAAATGCTGGATAATTTCATGTCTCCAGAGCAAATGAGTTCTTAAGGTATACAGTGGTACTGATAATCATGTTACAGCAACAATAGTTTGCCTACTCAATCCCCCCAAAAAAGAGAGACTCAGAAAATGGGATTGCCATAAATAGTCCCACTGCAATCCTGAGAGCTCTAATTCATTTCACATAGACTAAGAAGAAAAAACACCAAACAAATACTAAATACCCAATTAAAAAAAAAAAAAACCTGTCCATTTATCCAACCAAAGCAGAGACATTGATGAAAGGAACTTGGTGTATTTGCTGGCCAGAAGATGTATTCAGGAGGAGAGAGGGATGTGTCTGACACAGGAGGCTGCGTGAGAAGGTGGAATGCCTGGCACTGCTCCAGGCACTGCTGCATCCACACGTGTCTGTCTCAAGCCAACCCAACGAGAAATTGAAGAAGACAGACCATGCCCCATGCTGTGCCTTTGCAAACCTGCATGTCCAGCTGCAGCAGGGATCCAGACTGATCCCATTTGTCACCCCAACAGAAGCAAAAGGCAGTCATCCAACAAAGATTTGGCTTTACAAGTAAGAAATCTGCAACCCAAGCCATGTGTCCAGCCACAGCTTCCCCAGAGCTTTTGCTCAAGGGCTCAGCTCTCCCTCCACTACTTGCCTCTTCCTGCATGAATGCAGAGAAAGTCATCTGCAGAGAGTATGGGATTGAAAACCACACACAAAACAATGAGACCAGGAATCAGCAGCAACATCCAGGACTGCAGGCATGTTTATAAGATGGACCTGTCTTAGGTCAACCAAAATCTTAAGTAGTTGCCAGCCTTGTTCCTGGACAGTGTCAAACATATGATACTGCCTGATGATGATGTTTGTGAAATATATTGCCTCTCAGTGAGCAGTTTGCAAAGGATAACAAGTTTAAGAGGATAATATCCTTTTGCTTTGTCAGCAGCTTTGTCTCAGGGTGACCTATCTTGCCAACTGTAAGATAACCACAGAAGCCTATGCAAACTGAGCTTCCATGACTGACCTAGTCCTACTGAAAGAGTAACCAGAGATTTCACTGGCTTCAGTGAAGCCCAGATTTTCCCCTTGGGTATTTATGTCTGGATTCTGTATTTATTTCTGACACTGTATTCCAGCTTCTGATTCACTATATTTGCTCACATGGAAGTTGCCAGCAAATTACAAACAGTTTAGACAACAAACTTTCGAAAATCTGCAAAACCTGTCACTCTGCACTCTTTCAGCAACCACTTTATGTTGACTTTCAAACCACTTCATCATCACCAGGATTTTCCCTCTAGCATCTTGCTTTTCACAGGAGCAGTTTTCATCAAATAGGAAGTCTTCTTTCCTCCCTTGACACCCATTCACATGGATGGGTGGCCTGCAGAGCAGAGGATCAGTGGCACAGACAGGAGAACACCTCAGTCAGCAGCCAGCCAGGGAGTGCTTAGCTGGCTGCCTAAATGCCTAAATCTGTCCCAGCACTGGATGCAGGAGCTGTCCCTCTCCTTTCCAGAAAGGAAGCTTTCACACATCCCTGAACTTGATACTTAGCACACAGCACAGGGTGATGGCCATTTGCACAACTGCAGCAGCAGAATGCGAATATCAATGCTTCCTATAAATGAAGGTGGATGGTTTCCTCCTTTTCTAAAGAGATTTAAAGCAAAACAATTAACATCAGCTGCACATGTGCTCACACACACACCACCAAAGGAACAGCAGAATAGGGATTAAAAGCAAAGTTAGCAGTTATTTGCTACAGTATCATAGATGTGATTTCATGTAAAAGAAAAGGATGAACAAGCTGACCCAAAGATAAGGTGTTAAGATAATGAAGAACAGGAGTGGAATCATCAAATATCCACAACTGTGAAATTCACTCTTCTGGAGGAATGAAATAAAATATAATGCACAATATCAAACCCACCATCCACTCCTAATGCACAAACTAGTTTGTCATAACCAGTCAGTAAGACACATGCTAAGGACCTGATGTCCCCTGTCCCTTATCACACAAATGCTCCTCATGTGACCACATGTGTACACACACACACGTCTTGAGAGTTCAAGAATGCATAAGAGTGTGAAAGAATGAAATCTGTGAAAAAAGGACTGCGGGTAGGTGCAAGCCAGACATCTGATTCATTCTGCAAAATTAGCAACACCTACGCTGTGAAATACAAAGTTGTGTTTCGTGTCAGGTACATACAGGCAATGTGTGTATTTGTGATTGTGATATGTGTGGAAACCAACCACGGGACAGTTATAAAGATGAATTCTAATAAATAACTGAGGAAGTAAAGCATGGAAGAAGGCCTTTGAACCTATCTTTTGTTTGCAATTAATTTTTATAAGTCTTAAGTTGATTTAGGAGCATTTGAATTAAAGCGTTAAGGATGTTGCTTTTTGGCAGGAACTTTCTGCTTGTAGTTAAGCCTTAAAGAGTTTTGCAATCATCACCTTTTGAAGTATAATTTTAGAATATTTCTTTTAGTAAGGATCTTTGAAACTATAGCTTTAGAATATATAAAAAGGAAACATGCTTATCTCACGCCTTAACAAAACAGAGAAAAGCACCTTAAGAAAGGAAGATGAACATCAACTCGAGGACTAATAGTTTTGACCAAGGGAAACTGGACATCATCGTTATGAGATTTATAGTCCTTGCAATCAAAAGGTGGATCCACATCTGGAGAGCTGGACCTCACCAGATGGGATACTCCTTCCTTCTTTCGGAAACTGGACCATCACCATCTGGGGATGCTCTTTTTTGGATACATCCTGAGAAGCCTAAATCACAATAGCGTATAGAATTGTGACATAAAAATTGGGAATAGAAACTGCTGAGAAAGCTTATGAGTACCACTATGAATACCTGTAAGCCTCAACTATGGGTGTGCAGTTGGAGGGAAAATTTCCCCCACTGTACCCAGTGCTGTATTGCTCATACTTTACCCTATTAATTAATAAATTAATTGCTGCTTGAATATTGGCCTAGTCAAGCTTCTCATTTATAACATACACACTCCATAAGATCTCCAGAAGGACAAATCGTTTGCCTCACTTGGGATATGACTTTTTTTAAGTTTTAAAAAAGTCAACCTCTCTTAACCATAAAGACCCACTGTAAGACCCCCTCACATTATCACAAGTACACTGGCTCACTGGGCAGGTAACACAGTGAGTACTTTGCCAAAAGCACAGCTGACAATTTACAAGTTTTAATTCATTCTCCAATGTTGTAGTGAGTGGGGAAGCTACAAAACTGCAGTCTGGAGTCACACAACTTTTCTTCCTTTCCACGTGTGTGTGGTCCCTGTAGCACACCACATCAGCCTGCCATGACAGACCAAGCACCACTGCTGCTCCTGTGCATGCCTCAGGTACTGTGTGGCTGCTCTACACAGTATTATAATTAGAGCACAAAAGATCAACGTGCATATGAACAAGATATACTCAATTGTAGGTCCATGTAAATGCATTGTCATGTTCTTGAAATACTATATGCACAAGAGCTATCATTCTATTGATAGAAAATAGTGGAGCAAATTATCCAAGAGAATTTTCAAAGCAAAGCCCATCTTCCAAATTTGACCACTATCAGTGATTGATGAACATGTGTTATGATCAAGACCCTCTAAGAATTCCAGGTGAGCAGAAAGGCTGGTGACACTGACCATGGATGGAGGGACACAGGATGCTCTGTGCTATCCTGGGTTCACCCAGTGCCACAGCAGGAAGGGTCCCAGCATCAGGAGGGATGCAAGATTCCTATCTCTCATTATAATTCCCATCTGTCATTGGATAACTTAGATACCCAATGGCTATTTAGATTTCTTGCCTGGATCCCAAAAGAACCAGGATCACTCAGTGCAAAACAAGCTGTAAGCAATTTCCATTTATTGTTAGCCTCTTATACCCTGAGTTATGAAACACTTATTACTGAAAAAGCATTTCTAATCTACACATGTAATTTATACTGTACCATATCTGATGACTTTTTAGATTAATAAATGCTATAGGGATTGCTATAGGGATGCTCATTTCCAATTCATTGCTTTACAAAGAGCTTTTTAAGTGTCAGACAAATCCAAATTGGAAAGGTATGTCAGTTAATTGAAGTATTTCACATTTGAGGAGGAGAAAGAGCTGCCTGTTGACTCACACTTTGAGGCAATTCCTGAGAGATTTGATGGTTTCTTTTCTGTTTGTCTTAAACTTGAACCTCTGAGCTGCTGCACATCTATGGGTTAATTTGTAGGGAACACACATCATTAGAAAAAAAAGCACAAAGTGAAAATACAGTGTCATCAAACAATATATTTCTTTTGCATTCATAGACATGAGTGGATTTTTTGGATTCATAGATACTCCCTTGAGTCAAAATACCAATGCAACCACCTTTACTATTGGGAATCTTTAGCCAGACTTCTATAAACACTGGTAACTTCATACAAAATCTGTGTAGATTACATTGCAGTCAAACTTCAATCAGCATAGCTTAGAAGGAAAAAAATCAGGGAATGGAGACCAGAATGAACTATTTTTCATAAATTCAAAGTATAAATTTAGCATACATTTCTGCCCTAATGCCAATTTAAAAGGTTGTCAATGCAGAGAACTCAAGACTTACAGTGCTAGATCTCCGAAAAGAAATCCATTAGAACAGAATTCCAAGGAAAAAAAATGAACTTAACACATCATGACTCTGCTGTTTAACACAGAAATAGCACAAAGACACTGCTGGGTAATTACTTACACATACACCTAACTGCACACCAGTGTTGGTGATTCTAGAACACTCCAAGATGGAGATGGATTTATTGCCAGATGAAGAATTGTTTGCACCTGGTGGGTTAATACAAGAATCATTTTGCAAAATCATTAGCCTGTGGAACCATACAATCAAAACTATTATAAACACTGACCAAGGAAAGGAGTAAAACTACATTTCATTGATCTAAGAACCCACAAATTAATGAACTACACCAGTTATGTCAACTTTTCTCCTAATTTGGAAAGCAGCACTGTGTTCATTGGGCTGTCAAAGTACAAATTCAAAGTCACCAGCCACCAGGAACCACTGGAGGGATCCCTGGGAAAAGAAACACATGTGCCAATGGGAGGAAATATATACTAATGACTCTGAGGAAATGGTTATCATAGGAATGCTTCTTCTGGAAAACCTATTGGGAAAAACACCAATCACTTGTTCTAAAGTTAGAAGTTTAATAGTAATAACATAGTTACAAAAATAGTAATAAAAATTAGTGCAATAAGAATTTGGACAATAAGAGTTCAGACAGTAAAGGACAATAAAAAGCAAAGAATTACAGATGTCCAGGTGTCTGGCACTCTGCCACAGAAACACATTTTGCTAACAAAGGATTAACCCTTAAAAGCAATAGCCTATTGCATATTCATATATCTCATACATGATGCAAACATTCCTTTCAAACGAGGGATTTTTCTGTTTATTGTCAACTTCTCCCCCTCATCTTGTAAATCAATTGCCTTGGTCCCCACAAAGTCTGGCTTTTCCTGATAAGGAGGCAATAATTCCTCTCTTGGGATCTTGGTGTCTTGTTACTATTATCTCTGTGTGAAGAATTTCTTGGTTATCTTATCCATTCCTTGAGCTAGTACAAAAAGTATATTACATCACATCGTTTCTATTTTAATATTCTGCTATAGCCTAAAAACTCTATTTACCACACTACTTAAAAAGATTAATACAACCTAACTTTCCAACATGACACATATAGGATTCATTTTAGTATTTGCAAAGAGCCAATCATACAATGTGCATTTTTCACACCTATGAATATGTATGTAAAAAACAGTACAGGAACATTTTCTGTCCTCAGCATGCTCAATATGACAGAGGAAATATCCCCTTATGCATCCAGCATTGAATAAAGAATTCCCACTTCTTAATGCTACATTGGTGTTAAGGAGTTCTTTTCACCAACTTTTGCTAACTATTTTTTTTTTTTAGAAGACTGTCCAAGACTCTATAACTGCTTTGAAAATAGCAACTCACTGGGGTTTTTTAGGGTTACTCAATCCATTTTTACTAACATGCTCCAAGTAAATTCATGCAGGTCTGTTTGGTAGCAGCACGTTCCAGCACTGCCTTCTCACAGCTGAGAAACACAGGCACATGATGAAACCATGCCCAGAGACATCACAGGAACAGTCACAAAAGGGAGAGAAATCAAAAATCCAGAACCTCCTCACAAGCCATGTCTAGGGTAAAACCCAACACATATTCTAATGACAGAGAGATGATAAAGATAATGGAAAATGGGCCAAAAAACCCCAAACCAACCATGTAATATAGAAGAAGATATTTGAACTCCTGCCTTTAAAAATTCTTCCAGACAATACCTGGCATGGTGCAATTTATGACTCTAAAACTCATGTAGATAATAAGATTCAAACTGTACACACACTAGGTTTATCAGGCTGGGGGGGATTAAAAGAAGAGCAAAATGTTCAAGTGTTTACAATATCTGACTTCTTGGAAATACAGCAAACAATTGAGACAGCTCTGCTGTCCTAGCAGTATATTTATTATGAGGCTAGTCCCAAGGGGGTGAAAAGGTTAAATGTCTGAGCCACTGTGAGAATTACAGGAGGCAGGAAATTATTTCATTAGATCCCAAGATAATCATGTTTTATTGCTGACTCTGGCAATGCAGCCCAGAACACAAATATTAGAATGACAGCACACAGCAACCCTCACTGACAAATAGGTGTATTTGCAGAAAAACAGGGATTTGAGCTCTGAACTTCAGTGAAATGTAAGAGAGGAGGGTCTGGGGTGTTGTCAAGGTCAGAGTAACAAGACATCATATTTTGTGTAGAAATACTATAATGCCATTTGTTGAATGTTCTGTTGGGCTGGGCTTCTCATAACAAAAACCACTGAAAATCACAAAATAAGTGGCAGGATTTCATCTTGTGATACCAGCATAATATTTGCTTCTATTCAGGCTGAGATTACAAGCTCAAATAGAGCAAGGTTTTATATGCCCCACGCTGTGCAGAAGATTAGACCAAACTTTTATTAAAAACCGAATGATTCTCAGCTGTAACCTACATGGCTGGAAGCATTTCCCATATAAAAGATTTCAAATGGTGGCACAGAGCAATGTATTTCTAATTAAAAAGTAATTTATTAGCTTTCTTTTAGAGGGGTAACCAATGACAGCAAGCCTGTCTAGCAACATTAATTCCTTGTTGTGGAAGAAGGTAAGTTAAATATCTGGGAACATGTTACTCAACCTAAGAAACAGCAGCACTGCATATGAATTACCAGCCTGCTTCAGCAGGGACCTGACCAAGTCCCTTAAATGGACTGGAGAGGTCACTCAGGTCCTGTGACTGGCCACCTTCTTGGTCCATCACAGCTCTGAAAGAAACCCAAACTTTTCAACTGTATCGTGACCACCACTGCATGAAAGAGGGAATGGAAAAAAACCAAAGAATCAAATAAAGAAAAGTCCATTTTTCGTTTCTGCTTTCATAGAAGTAACCAGTTATAAACTTTTGCTTTCATTGTTTCACTGCAAGGTAGCTGGAAATGTTCAAGTTATCTACATTATTGAGTGCTATGAAATTACCCAGGGGATGGTAACCTGACCAGTAATACCCTGAAAACACAGATTGAAAGTCTCCATCCTTCCTCTTATCGCCTCAGAAAATGGGCAAAATAAATCCTCAGTTAGAAGCATGGCCACAGAAGATGAAGGAAATTCAGAGCTAGAAAAGCAACACCTGTGCATCACATCTTGTAGGACTTTACAGGATACATGCTCTCCCCACACACTACTGGAAAAAATAACCCAGATGCAAGAATTTTGTGACAGAGCATATTGTTAAATACAGAGAGCCAGGGATCATGAGCAAAGCAGAAATGAGCCAATTAGTACTGAAATAAAATTAGATGCCAATCCAGTTAAAACTGTACCAAATTTTGTTAAGTGTTTAAACAGGAAGACATGAGTGATTTGCAATGGAAGGGTAAAATACAGATCAAAATCAAATTGCTCAAGGAACCAGAATAATTGATGACAGGGTTGGGCTCAATTCAGAAATGCTAGCTAATCTAATAACTAAAAATGAGCTAATAAGATCGACTTGATGAGTCCTGCAGTGCTTTAAAGGCTTGGCTATAATATCAAGATTGTCTTAATGCTGTACATCCCTCAGATCTCACATTTTCTTACTGCTCTTCACAAAAAAGTGACTGCTGGGAACTGTAGCTGCATTTGTGCTCAAGAACAAGAGGGAACATAATTAAAATGAAGACAGCTTCAAACTAACAGTGTAAGAAGGAAGAAGTCACCTTTTAAAGGTGACCATTACCCTAGCAGATATAAGGAGCTCTCTTGGGTGAATCTGCAGATAATTTCTGAAAGATTGAAACATTTTACAGGAAGACTGAGATAAATTTTTATATTTTTTTTTCCAAAAAGCATGAAGAAGAGCCTATTCAACTGATAGTCTATTATAATAGATACAATAGATTCTGTGATTTACTCAAACTGGGCAATAGCAGTGCCCAACCCAAAAGAACCAGAAAGGTGGGAGTGTCCAAGTGGATATATACTTATCACTGGTCGAGCCCCACAGTGCCAGTACAGACACCTGACAGAGCTGGAGGGACTGCAGTTTAATACAAAAGCAGCTCAGGCAGCAGCCCTGCATCACACACTGCTCTGCAGTCTGGTCAGGGCTGCAGCAGGCAGGAGATTGAATCCTAAATACACAGAATAGTCCCAAATCCAACAAGCCCTAAACGTTCCCACTTCACAAACAGTTTGACTTACAGCTAAATCACTATGATCACATTAGCCAGACATAAGCTTTTAAATTCAATAGAAAAAAATTACTATGAAATTTTATTGCCTGTATTTGATAGCAAATTGAGAAAATTGATACAACAGTCTCTTCCAGCCTACAGACTGCTTCATCACTGAGCAGTCTTGGCCTTTTAAAAACATATATAAAGCTCATTAACCTTTCTCTTTTTATAATTTTAACACTGAAGAACCTACATTGGTAACTACTGAGTTGATTCCAGTTAACTGAAAGTAACAGTTTAATATCATAATTATTCTGACATTGTTGCTATCCTCAAAAGCCTATCTTTGCTGAGATACTAATACAATTCAACAGCAAAGAATGCTTTCCATGCAGAAATCAGTTCTCCATGAGTTTCACAGAAGAGAGGTAAAAGTTAGACAGAGTTACAAGTTAAGCAAAAAAGAAATATATATTATGAATGCAGGAAAACTTTCTCTGTAACCACACTCATTTTTCATCACCTCTGTGTGCATCAGTCCTCTCCACTACTCGACTAATTTAATTATTCATTAACTTACAAAAATTCTTCTTCCTGCTCAGATAGCTGAAACTTACAGATACCACTTCAGTATGAATAAATGATAAGATATTGACAGGAATGTGGTGTTCACAGGGTCAGGAGGATGGTGGAGATCGACCAGTGCCTAATTTATACACTAAGTAGGTACCACAGCAATCATGGCTTTATACATCACCACATCATTTTGATAATGGCTTTCAGTACTGAAGTGAAGGCAATACCCAACATTTTCCAAAGAGCAGCAAGTATCTACTTTGTGCCTCAAAGCCTTTTGAATTTTAAAAGCCAGGCAGTCAGTGCTTTCTAAATATCAAATCCCCTGGAACCTGGTTTCAAACTGGGCACTCATAAGTAATTCATGGCTGTTGTTATTTTGGAAGCTTCCTGGAAAGGTTAATGCCAGTTAGTATTTCCCCTCAAAAAATGGAGCAGAAATCCTTCTCTATCTAGGACACCTCATTCTTTTAAATGTGAAAAAACACATTAACCTTTCATTTTGAAGAGTCTGGGATCTGATAAAAGGAAAAAATCCAAGTCCTTTCCCCACACTCATTTTGTCAATCTGTGGCTGTGTAAACATTACCTTAGTTCTCAAAAGAGGTGATACCATTAACATATACTTGGATTTTTTTGTTCAAATTATCAAATAGGATATGGCAGGGTTAGTAATATTTTCAACCTGCTTAATAATATTTTCAACCTGGTTGCTCAATTTGCTATGGAACTTCTGTTAAGGGCAGTCCCAAACCCAAAGTTTTTAGCCTGTTTTTAACTAGGTATATGCTATAAAGATTATTAACAGCACTAACAGCAAATTACAAATGTTTACACACCAAAGAAATAGTTATATGCTCTTTTTAAGTGAGATAGCAAAAACCATTTTGCTTAAAAAGAAAATAAGCCACAAACTCTATGATCCCTCTAATTCCAAAAAAAATTCACTTTTTAAGTAATTTGTCATCAGTTGATGCTGCAATTGTGTATTTTTACTGACTTATCAAAATGCTTCAGAAAAATCCACAAATCTTTGAGGGTAAATCACATATCAAGAAAGACAGAAATGCTCTTGTGAGTCTCTGTTGAAACAGCTGTGGTCCCAAAAAAAATTACAACAGTAAAATTATACAGCCAATTTTAATGCTGCTGAAACAGCCTCACAATTTGCAGAAAGCATCCCTGATTTTCCCCCAAAGTACTGTGCATGTCATCTGTGACTATTACTCAAACCAAATGGGTTGCTCCATCTCTGTGCACAGAAACTCAAATTGGCAAATCCCTATTACAGAGAGCAGTTCTGAGATAAACTAATTAGATTTTAAGCTGTTAAAACACTGACAGTGAGTGATGGCCGGGGTGCTTGCCCTATTATTTCTGCTGAACCAGAAAGAAACCCTTATGTTAATAACAGTACATTACTACAAGTGTTTTGAATAAGACACTACCTGTAATAAGGAGGTCCCATTAGAGCAATCTCAAAGTGCTTTACAAAGGTCCCTGAAAGATCAGAAGGTGACAGTGGGTGTTAAAAGCCAGCACTGGTGACATTAACTCAGTTTATTGTGAAGGGCAGCACTGAAATTACAAAGCTTCCCAAAATCTAGGTAGAAACGGGTAGAATAAGCAGAAATTAGTTTCCATCACTGATCTTTGGACATTATTCTATAAAATAACACAGTCTCCTTTCCACTAAATTTCTCTTGCATTAGATTGCTTTTTTTTTCATTTCACCAAGAAGGCAATACATTACAGTCATGAGGAAAGCAGAATAGGATAAAAATAAATTATATTTCATACTTAAATCTTTTATGACAAGTCTTTGCCATATCTTCAGTAGTCAGAAAATTAGAGCCTAAAACACTATCTTTAGTTTAAATACTAGATAATGCTACAATAGTATATTTATATACACACACCCCCATGTAAACATATTTCTAGAAGGCAAAAAAGATGTTAATGCCAAAAGCCTGAACCTATTAACAGGACAGAGTTCCAGGGGTGCCAGCTATAGATGTGCCTCACTTTCTTCACTAGGATTGCAAATAAATTATTTTTTTTTTAAATATGCTGTTTGACTGAATACATACATTTTGACTGTTAGTTTCTCTCTCTTTACGGACAAGGATCAATAGCTTTGGCCCAAATTTCTTCCCAGCACATGTGACCATGGCAAGAGAACCCAGACCTCCTGGTCCCATCAGAAATTATCTGTATCAGTGTGTAGCAGAAAGGATAACAGACAAATCAGCAGGAAATGCTATGGGAGAGAAGAAATGAACCTCAGCACTGCAAGACAGATCCTCTCACACATCCTTACCTTTCCCACTCCTGTGATATCTGCTCTGAGCAAGACTAATCCTAATTTTGGAGTCTCAAGACACACAGTGCTGTTAGACCCCCAAATGAGCTTTGACTTCAAAAGAAAGGTGCACTGAATTGGCCAGATATTTTCCCCATTTTCTCACTAATAGCACATCTAACACCCATTTTGTGAGAAGAGCAAGCTGCTTTGTCCAGGATGCACAGGCTCTTCCATGGCAATAGCAATTAATCTCCTGACATGGCAGAGACAGCAGCATCTTTGTGCATCCTAACAGCCTGATCAATGTTATTGAACTAAGCTGCTGCCCCTTCTAAAACTGCATCTGAAGGAAATATCCTGAACTGCTTCTTCACACCAAATCCCTCTTTAGCATAGGTCACTCATGATTTTGTGGTAAAATAAGGAATGAGGTTCATTTAAAGTCACATTTCTTCATCCACAAAAGCATCTCAACACTTCAGAGAGATGGGGAAATAGGCAGCTTCTTATAAGCACACAAGGTGCTGACAGAGACAGCTAAAGGAAATTCAGTTTCAAGGCTGGTTAGGTTTCAACTTTGAAAAGCACTGCAGAACCACATTTATGAAAACACCAGAAGAAAAAAAGTAATGGGAAAAACACTCAGTAATTCCAAGTACATTTCTAACAACTGCAGGCCAATACTCTGCTTTTACTGATGAAATGCCACTCAATTCCTGCATGCCAAGGACTCTGTATGAAGCTGAAACTTAAGTCTGGAATCTCACAGTACACTAGGTAAAATGAAAAGCTCCTACAAAGATGATCATTCCCCTACATTAAAACTACATCTGATACCTGGGTCAGATGGAAAACACATGCCCACAGTGTCAGCATGGTGGGCAAGCAAGCCTGTAATCTGTCATTTTAGAAATCTAATTAGTTTATCTCAGAACTGCTCTCTGTAGTAGGAGTTTGCCAATTTGAGTTGTATGTACAGAAATGCACCAACCCTTATGGCTTGAGTAAAGTCACAGATGACATGCACAGTACTTTGTGGAAAATCAGGGATGCTTTCTGCAAATTGTGAGGCTATTTCAGCAGCATTAAAATTGGCTGTTTAATTGGTTGTTGTGTTGTTTGGGAGTTTTTTGACTATTGGGACCACAGCTGTTTCAACAGAGACTCACAACAGCATTTCTGTCTTCCTTGATATGTGATTTACCCTCAAAGAAAAATGACTAAAAATCAAAACATCTTTGACCAAAAAAAAAAAACAAAAGAAAAAGAAGAAAATCAAGGAGTTTGGTATTTTGCTCTCCATTTACTGTCCCTTCTTTCCTTGCTAGGAGCCAGTTAGAGACTCATCAATCATATTTTCAAGCTGCTTTGTGATATGTCTACTTTCACACCTAATTACTCTGCTTACTCTATCAGCCAGAAAACATCTCATTTCCTTTTGCAGGTCCTCTCTGGGTTTATTCACAATATCTTCTATAATGGTCTGGGACTGAGTTTATCTTCCCTGACTAAACAAGCTGGTTTGAATCACCTATCCCTTTCTGCCTATTATTTCAAAATTTCTTTCCTATTATTCCATGGAGGTTTCATGCCTGCACAGCCTGTATTTTCTGAGCATCAAACTGACAGCATCAGATTCTTCAAGGTTTAGGAATATTTTCTGGTTTCCCTGTATACATCAGCAGCATCCAAAAAAAAAACCAAGCAGAAATTCCATAGTTGCTTTATGGTAATGGTAATGAATACTTTTCAATATTCACAGATAGTGTTATACATGGATATGTATGCACATGCAGCAATTATAAATAAGGATATTTACTGCAGTGAGAGCATGCAAGCACATTTAAAGAAGTTGAATCTTGTACTTCATTGAGATGGGGGAGGGAGGCAGGGGAAGGGCTGCTTTTAAGAATTCCCCTCCCTGCTTGGATTTTGTCCAAGTTGACAGCCTGTAATATAAAGTAGCCTAATGAAATACTAAAGGTTATTTTCCATGCATATATTGAGCACAGATCGCTTTCAACTTCTTTTGGAAAAGAAAAAAAAATCATATGGCTTATCTACAGAACAACCATACTTGGATATCACATCCTGCACATTTCAAGTCCATTCTATAGTTGGTGCTGCTCACTTCCATAGTTATTTGCTTTGCTAGTTTAAAGAATACATTTTTCATTTAAAAAAAAAGCGACAACAAAGAAGTGTTTTCCCTCCCACTCACTTCCCTACACAATTTATTCATTCAGCAGTCCTGGAAATTCAGTGGGGAATTGTCAGCCTTCTGTTCAGCTACAGACCAGCTCTAGGGACACAAGTAGGAGGGAGGGAAAAATAAAAGAGCATTTGTGAATTGTGGCTGCCATGAACACCAAACCTGACTGAACGACCTCTCTGATAAATTGCAGAAAAGAAGATAAGACATAGAAAATTATTTTCTTTACTGATAGATGCTAAAGAAATAAGATGGCAAAAACAACCTGATACTTCAGTGAATTAGGCAATTTAATAAAAACAAGCCCTGTATGAGATAGAAAATCAAACCAATTGCTCTGAATCCAAAATGCTCCAAGTAACTACTGTACACATCTTTGTGCTAAAGGAAGAGAGGGCACAGCCTTACATCTGCCAGGGAGGAAGGCCAGCCTGTGATATTTGTCAGTCCCTGCTGCTCAGCTGCTGCCCTGGCCACGGGTGGAGTAAGAAGCACAGGGGGGGGACTGGCTGCCCTGCTTACACTGCAACAAGGATGTTTCCAGGAAGAACCAGCGACTGAGCCTGAAGCAGCTCAGAGAGGTGCCTCCTCGGGTGGGCACAGGAGAGCCATGGTCCAAGGAGCAGACTGACCCACTGCACTGGCAATGGCTGCAGCCTCCAAGAACATCCCCAGGCTCCAAGGGAAGCGTGAGCATCAAGTGCCACCCACAGATAAAAATCTGGCACAACATCAGTATGCTCAAAGTACAGTTCCTTAGCTAGAAAAAAAGAGTCTGAGCAAACAACACTTGCCTTTTTCTGCTTTGCATTGGGTATTTCATTTGCTGTTGGTTCTGAGATTTTACATTTTTTTACATTATCCCAGAGATAAAAAGATAAAAGCTACCCTGTGAAAGACACAAAAGCCTCTCTTACAGCTCAAAGAGGCAGGCAGGCTGTCCTTGTATCAGCCTCCACCAACAGGATGGGGTCCATGAGAATATCACTGATAGCACACAGCAAAGTGAAATATAAAACACTGCCCAGTGTTTTAGATGCACCCAGTTAGCTGGGAATGAGCGAGCTCAGACACCAAACTGAGTGTGAGCCATGCTTGGGTACTGCTCCCCCTCCAACTCTCAGATGTTTCCAGGTTCTTGGGTAAAGTAGGTTTCAAGTAAAAGACAAATCCTACAGTTTTTCATACCTACAGCCTGAATTTACAGGGCTCAGGGTAAGGAATATATGGATTTTGAGATGCCTAACCTTAGAAAAGGAAATGCATCTGCCCACCCCACCTGAAGTCATCAATGCTACAGAGCAGCTGAAGGTAATGGCAAGCAAAGAAGATAATTTCTAATGATGTCTCTAACAAAGCTTTTCCAACTCATTCCAGAAAGCCAAAGACAGGAGATAAGAATTAAGCTAGGCAACTGTTGTTCCTACATGAGAAAATATCCCTGTCAAAAAATGGATTTCATAGTCATATGAACTTTATCCAACATGAGAAACTAGAATAGCTGCCCATGTTATACCTTCATTGCTTATTCAAGATTATTTTTACCATCCCTCATATATTGCTGTCTTGGAATAGAGATTTACTCATATGGATCTGAGATTCAAGAGAACCAGTTTAGATAAGCAATTTCCTGCATTTCTCTTCTTCCAGGTACCTGTAAGAACTTTGCTGTGGAGTGAATTTAAGTCAATTGAGAACAAGATTATATTTAGGTTAGTAACTCACCCTTAAAAGAAGTAATTTCAGAGCTGAGAGGCATCTCTACATTATGCACTCAGAGCCACTCACAAGCTCTCATTTAGGCAGTTGAATTATGTGAAACATCATTACATAAATCTTTAAGAGTTACTGTGATCCACAGATTTTATTGCCCTCTGTTTTCCTTTAGGTCACGAAACAAAGTTTGACTGAGTAATTGCTAAGGTCAGGTAAGACAGCTTAAAGAATGATTAATTCTGTTCCAGAGGCAGGTAAAGACCACTTTTACTTCATCCCTTCCAAAAAATCTCCAACCACAAACAAACACACCTTCCTATCATACAACTTGCCATTAAAGACGTTCCTTCTGTATTACAGAAACAGCTAACAGCCTCTATTCTATAGATATGATTACAGATACATTTTTTGTGATACAAACCCCTCATTCCTAATGATGCAGCAATTACTACTCCTACTTACCTAAACACATTGATCCAAGTCTTTAGAGGAAGCTGGATTCAGCCCACTGCCTTGGGCCCAGCATTAATCCCAGGTGAGGTCACATATACCATTCAGAAATCTTGACTAGGAGCTCTACTTATGCTTTGAATTTGCATAATGAAACAGCTGCTCAACTCCCTAGCAGCTCAAGATGTAAGAATAAGTATATACACATTAATCTTGTAAAATGTTGTCTTTAAGAAGCACATTAGAAAACCTAAATATTCTTTCTTGTCATCTGTCCCCCCTTTTACTCTGCCCCAAATGCAACTAATGTTTCTGTCAAAACATGATTTTTTTATCTTAACCTGGACCTAGAGAATGACAACTAACCTGAAGCATATCAGGAACCAAAATGGATTTTAGAAATTTCAGCCCTATCAAATTTAAATGGGAGCTCAAAACATCTCAGCTGATGTTTTAAGATGCAGATTTACTCTCCTACCTGATAAAACATACAAACTTAATGGCCATATGAAGTGGTAGTGATTTCATCCAGCATGTAAGATGAATGTCAATATCACAAAAGTTCCCTGCACTGACATTGTCAGCAATATCATTGTTCTTTAAGTGTAAGCAAAGCATGTCACCCTAAAAAGATTGGAAAAAAAAAATAGGGACCAGGTTCACTTCAAGTCACAAAGAACAATAAAAGCAGTGCAAAAAAGATTCAGCATTAGTAGAGCAAAAGCAGCAGCACTGCAAAATCTTTTTTAGGAGCCAAAATGGCAACGAGATTGATCCGGTTGTTTTTTAAGTGGATTTTCAATAAAGATGCAAAAGAATTCTCAATCCAGGAAAGCACTTAACACGTGATAACCTAAGCATGTAAATAGGCCTCCAGGTTTCCATGGCACTAACAACAAAGATGATGTTTCATTGGATTGGGACAGAACTCCTTATTTCCTCCTTGCAGTTACTCAAGTAATTATTTCAGGCTGAATAAGGTCTGGGTTATTCACAGACAGATTCACTACTACTTGATAAAAAGACCAGTCAGATATACCAACCAGTATATTATTCTGGGTGTTTTTCACAGTCCCAAAACTAAAAATTCTTAGTTATTACAGGGGATAACCAAGCTTTTAGGGAAACTCACTTCACCTCTAAATACACCAGTAATGCAGTATCATCTATAAACAATCTTTTTCTTTTTTTAGACATTTAAAAGAAGGTGATGTAACACAATTCTGGGCACTTTCATTATATTTAGTCTACCCTAGCAGTATTTTGGAAGAATCAGATAATGGGTAGCTACTTTCAAAACAGCCAATCTTCCAGCTCTGTTTTAGAGACAGTAATGTGCCTAAATGAGTATTTCACAGAAGAAGTGGGGTTTTGGTCTGTTTCCACCAATGAAGCTTAGGGTTCAGTTTAATACAGAGAAACAAATGCATATCTGCTTTGTAACAAAACTCCATGCCATTAACAAATTAGGGAACCATCTCAAAAGATTATGGTATCTTTTTAGACTAATTGAGTTTTATTTGCCATCTGCAGCAGTAACAAAAGCATAACTTAGCACAGCTCCAATGAAAGAAAGAGCTGAAGCCATGCAAGCATAAAAATTCAAAACAAGCTAATTTGTTTTCCTCCAGCAGCAACAAATCTAGGAAACATATAATCCTGAGCAAAACATGCACTCAAGTTTCTACCCACTCTGTCCTACTGTGCCTTCACAGCCAAGGCCAAGCACTATTTCAGGGTCCTCACTCTGCTCCAAATAATTTCCCTCATGCAGTTCTCTCCCAAAAAACCACCCAGCTAGTTTTTATTTCCATTTAGCAGATCTGCTAAATAGAAATAAAAGTGAAATAGACTTTCTTTAAAAACTTTATAATGGACTCTGCTTAATTATTTAAGGAACATTTGAGTGTTATTTTAGCTGGTTTTGATTTAGATCTGTGTTTGCCAAGTGTCAGAAGAAAACCCTGAGAAAGTGCCTCACTGTGCCTGCAGAAAGGAACTCCGTGGACCCATACCCCTTAGAGAACTTAACAGCCAAAGGACAAAATTCAGTGAAGAATTGTTTCATGGTTGTCATGTAACTAGAGATGAATGAGATATCCTAGAACAAGAGAGGTATCTGGAGACAGTCACAGGTTTATACACCCAGAAAACTTGATGAATACACTGCAGGTACAGCAAGGGAGCCATTTCATAGGCCTGCACACCTCAGAAAACTTAATCAATAGTAATTGTCTAACCAGGACTGCAAATTTGAAAAAGCACTGTTCAGCTGGATAAAACGTGGGTTAGCCCTTAAACAAAGACAGATGAGATATTCTGGTAGTAACTAAAAAACTCCTACACCATGGTGCAATAAACTGCATGGACTTTCAGGAGTGTCTATTAAAAATTTTGGCTGCCACAATGTATATAAATACCTGCAAATTGTTGATTCTTTGACCATGGCAAATAAATTCCCACTATGTTCCCAATCTTGACTCAAAATTGTTATTAGCAGGGTTCATCCGACGACAGGTTTTTGCTGTTGCATTTAATCTAAACCAACTTCTCTTCAAATTACAAAAGGTTATTTTAACCTCTGCACTTTGCTCTCAATAGAGGAGAGAGCAGCATAAGAGTTCCTGTATAGCTTCTTCCAGTGAAAACAACAAACAAAAGAAAGCATTTTAAAGCACTGTATGTAACAGAAACAACTCCAAACATTATCAAGAAAATATCTTAATGTGAATATTATGTATTTACTGAGGAGATCCAGAATAAAGCCACATCAATAAAGCCAATGAATGTTTTATATTTCTGATGTAATTCAAGCTTGTTTATCTCAGTAAAACTTCCTGTTTTCCCTGCATAACCTCAAATCATTTCTCCTGTAAAAAAGATACAAAATAAACTATATCAAGTTCCTTATTCTGGTACATTCATCTATTTAATCCTCCTACAGGCCAAACTACAGCAGATTCAAAGTGAGCAATGTGGAAAATGTAATAGCTCTGTGAATCAATAAGGGTGAGTATAAAGGACAGCCACTGCCTGGAGACCGTGGTCCAAGGATTCTTCCTGCTGCACCTCTCATTTATCTAACACCTACCTGTGATCAGAGCTTTTCCCTAGGCCAGTTTATTCTTTTGTACTTTCCCTGGTGTTACAGTCAGCTAAACTACAAAAATGGAGGCTACAAGAGAGAATTGCACGAGAAATATATTTGCATTGATTTTGCTAATACACATCCAGCAGGATCAGAGAAAGCCTCTGGTCAGCTGGCAGGATGTTTCACCCAACTTGCATACTTTTGGCACATGGCTGCAATTTCCCTTCTACCTCGATTAAAAATGAAGCAAAATGCACAAGCAAAAGCAAATTTTTTTGCAACTTCTCTCACAAGAGACACAATATGTTTGACAGTTGCCTAATCTGAAAAGTTTTCTCTTCCGAAAACACTTAATGAATCACCATCCCTCAATATTTCCAAGGAGGCATATGCAGAATAATTTGCATCTTTAATTCAGATGCAAATTTAAAAAGCATAGAGCAAGCAACAGGAGAGTTGCAGTTGCTGCCTATGCACCCATTTCTCTTATTTGGAAGTCACATGTACTCAAAAAGCATCTATTACATTTCAAATACTCTCATATACTTCACCACAAGAATCAGGTTAATCTGATTGCAGACATTTTATGCCTTTATTAACAGAACTAATATTCATTGTATTTCTGCTATGGCTCATGGAAGGGAATAAAAGTCTATACTGCTGTTCTTAACCCCTCTTTGAATTCTGACCTAAGGTTACAGCCAGCCAACTCCAGCAGAGGCACTGGGCTGGCCCCCAAGTCTGGCCACAGTCAACAGCTGTAGGATGACATAGTTGAGACATATGAGCTACTGAGACCCCTCTCTATGTTAGTAAACAGAAGAGAAGTTTGGGGGTTAAGGGGTTAGAATTAATTTCAAAGTCAAGAACACAAGTTTTTCATTAACTCAAATGTGTTACATGTTTATAAGGAACTAAAATCTTCTGTACTTCAAAGTGATACACATCTGTATAAACAGCTAGTTTAAGAAGCAAAAGAAAGTTATACACAGGTAATCTCTGGAGGAAGATGCTAGTAACATGAGATTATATAAAAGCACCACAAAAGAACCCCCCGGAGCCTGCAGTCTGTTTGTGGAGATACCATCCATGAGACACACTCAGTTTAACACCTGTTGATTACAAGGAGCACAGATTCTTTTCCATCAGTTACTTAATAAGGACATAATTCAATTACAGCCAGAAAAACACAGCAGCAAAGTGCCCTCTGCCTGTCAGCTTCTTTCTGTGACAAGTCTAAGCACTAGACAAAAATAAGGATGGAAATATAATTCATTCTCGTGAAGAAAAAGGATTTGATTACAGCACCCAGAGCCCTGTACCAGCTGTACACAAAAACCTTGATTTAATTGGCAGAAGTGGAAGATTTAAGAAGTCATAATGATAAGTACAGAGACATGAAACAAGAAACTCCTAGGCAGTGCTTCTGTCTGGAAGAAAAAGGAGATAATACACAGAATAATGAGCTTTTCTGTCACCAAGGTTTTGATGGTGAGATAAGGTTATTGCCTGGTCAGGTATTTAACAAATTCAAGTGTCCAAACCCACAGATAGCACACAGGAGGGAAGCAGTGCAGTAAAGGTTTTACAGCCCAGGTGAAGATCCTTGGGTTAGCCTGAGCTAGCACAAAAGTGAGCATGCAAGAAAGAAGCCTTGCAGTCTTTGTCCAGGGGATGGATCTGCCACAGCTGGTGGAGTGGCTGATCAATATTCCCTCCTATAATTGGCATTCACACCTATAAGGACAGCACTGATGGGTTCATCTCACACACACTGTCTTGCATAAACTCCTGCCTTAAGTGGGTTGCAGCCCAATCTGTCTTGAAGTTAAAAGACACTCCTTGAATACTAAAGCTTGGAGTAATATAGAAGAAAAAATAAAAACAAGCTATTACCTTCCTGCACAAAAATCCCCCAAGTTACTCTTACAGCAGTTAGTTTATGGATGAGGAGCTGGGTATTTTTTTTTCCCTTTTCTACATGCTTCAGGAGGCCATGACAATGGAATACAGCTGAAGCTGCTCTTAAAGCCTGTTGTTTTCTCAAACCAATTGTTTCCACCACAACAGAGACAAGTTTTCAGTCTGTTGAACATGGAGCCCTCACCCATACCATTATCCTCTTATGTCTAAACTCTTGGCTAATATTTCTGAAAAAATGCAGTTTTACAAAAGGGAGGACAGCATAGTATAGTTTATATACTATCTGCAGCTCTGACAGCTCTGCTTCTCTTTCACCCTAAAGACAAAATTCATATTTCCTTTTTATTCTGAACATCCTTTCAGAACTGGTATTTCCAGTACCTTGACTGAGACACTCAAAGGCTTCAGCAGAAGTTGCATGATTTTTCCATCCTGCAAACAGAGCTGATAAAAATCACATTTAGTCAGAAGAGCCACAGCACACGGATCATATCGGATGGATAACTCCCAGCATGACTGGAGTTTTCAGTAAACACAGCAAATGACATACTAATAAAGCAGATGATAGATTTGGCACTCAGAGGGCTTTTTTATTTTTTTTAAGTCCCTTCTTGTTTTACTGGAAATCTTTTCCTCTACAGCATATAGAAATCAGACTAAGGAAAGATAAAATGCCCTGCCAAGGACTGTTCAATGACATGGGCAGGCTTCCACCAGGCTCTTCACTGATCTCTCAGCTAAAAACATTAATTACTTCCAAACATCATCATGGAAAAGCATCTTGAAGTCCAACCCAAAATCCAGCCATTTTGCTCTTGAGGAAGAATTTTTATTTTCTCCTGCACATCCTCCACATCCTCCACATCCTAAGTCCCAGCCATCTTCACATTGATAAGGACTGCAACCATGCAATATCACTAAAGACAAAATGGCAGTCCCATTTCAGCTCCTGAGGCTCTGCAGTGATGGTTTATGACAAAGTAATCCAGGCATGGCATGATCTCAGGACCTTAGATGTGAGCTGGCAGCCCTGCGTGATGTTAGCTCTGCTGATCCAAGCGTCTCCAGACAGAAGGACACAAGCATCCCCTGGGTCCTTCCAGTCCTACACTGCTCATGCCTTCCCCTGCCCTTACCCTTCCTGGAGCTGCCAATATCCCTTGCTTGCTCTGTTTGCAGATCTGTCTTTAGCTCCTGCCTGAGTTTGAGCCCTGCCCTGCAAGTTCACCAACCCTCAGGACTTCCCTTGTCACAAGAGCACCTCGAGTGCTGCTGCTGCTTCAGGGATTGCTGCCCATGACACTCTCACTCCTTTGTCCTCAGCCTGACCCTTTTGTCCTCCCTTTTATAAAACTGTCTGTGACTGAACTCAGGCAAAAATAATTTTGATTTTAAAAGGCAGGAGAGATGAAAATCAGCTCTTTGTACTCACTCATTATCGGATTTTGATGATAATCTGTTTGCTTCTCTTTAGATCAAGAGATTACTTTTTCCTTTTCAGGCCATGGGAATGAAAATGTTTTCTCTTTCTTTTAACTATTTGAAAAACATTACTAAAATTTAAAGTAAGGATTGAGCTACAGAACTTGTCTGTTCAATTTAAAAACCAAATTTTTAACTGAACCCAGATTCTTCAGTTTGAACAGTATTGAGACATGCAACAGTATCTGTGCACATGTACACAAAAACACACAAAATTCACAAACTTCAGCCATACAGAATAAGGTGCACTCCAAAATGCCACTGAAACCACTGATTTCATGTAAATCTAGAGCACATCATACATCACCACCACTTGCATATACCCTGATGAAGAGATTGTGGATGCCAGCAGGAATCCCTTGATCTACTCTGGAGGATTGTAACTCAGGCCTCAATGCTGTCCTTGCAAATATCCTCATTTGCTGGCTCTGGCCAGCAGGGGAGCTTGAAATGGAGATATCTGGATATCAGACGACAGATGACGTCTATTCAGAATAAACAAAAAAACCTGGAATTTATTATGCTTAAAGAACATATGCATGCAAAATGTATATTCACCTACAGTTAGTTTCCTGTAACTCCCAGCTTCCCCTGAAAGAATAATTTCCAACTGCTTTGACAATGTCTGAGATCAAAGGCTTGATTGCATCTTTTCAGTATGAGAACATTGTGACACACACAAAAAAGTCAGAAAGTCAAATTTGGATTTTAAGCTCAAAATAACTGCCAAACCACTAAATCCTGAAAGGCAGCCTTTACCTCAGTCCCATCACCTGAAGCTGTTCTCAGAGGCAGAGCCAATGACAGTGGTGGGTGGACAAAGTTCAGCCAAGCACTGCCACAGACAGAGAGGAAGGGAGGCAGGAATTTTGTTTCCCTTCTTGACCACTAACCTGAAGGCATGGGGTAGCACTGTTATTGACTGTCCCACAAGATAAACCATCCTTGACAGAAGGAATGAATTCCCATTGATTTTATTATTTGCCATTACAGTTTCAAATCTAGGACTGTGTCATGGTTTAACCCCAGACAGTAACAAAATCTCAAACTGCAGCTTTCTCACTGCCCTCCAGTGGGATGGGGGAGAGAATTTAAATGGGTAAAAAAGGAAAAAACCTCATTGAGATTAAGATAAAAGAGAGTTTAACAACTAAAGCAATATCCATACAAACAAGCAAAGCAGAACAAGGAATTCATTCACCACTTCCCAATGGTGGCAGGTGCTCAGCCATGCTCAGGACAGCAGGGCTCCATCACACCTGACTGGCTTGGGAAGACAAATGTCATCACTGTGAACATCCTCCCCTCACACTCCTCCCTACTTTATACACAGAGTTTGATGCCATATGGTCTGCAATACCCCTTGGGTCAGCTGGGATCAGCTGTCCCAGCTGTGTCCATTCCCAGCTCCTTGTGCAGCCCAGCCCACTCACCAGTGAGGGTGGGCAAGAAGCAAAAAAGGCTTTGACTGTCTGTCAGTGATATAAGAAAATAAAGACAGTGTAGAAAGTAATCCTACCCCTAAGGAGTTGCAGCTGGGCCAGTTATCAAAGATTAGGAACAGGCCTGACTTTAACAGGCCACAGCAGTGACCAATGAGAAGAAGAGAGCTATAAAAGAGTGGGGTGGCTGTTTGGGAAGGGCACTGGAGTTGGCTGCTTTGTGAAGAAGAAAGAGTCAGTGCTCTGAGGAGATGCCCACGAGAAACACCAAGAAGTTATGGAACTTTTGTGATAAGGAGACAACAGTATGGAACCCTGTGATAAGATGACAACATGTCAGCCCTGCTCAGCAGTAACCAAAACATCCCTGAGTTATCATCACTGTTTCAGTCACAAGCCCAAACAGCCCCAAACCAGCTACTCTGAAGAAAAAAAAACTCTGTCCCAACCCAAACCAGGACATTCTGTTTCTGCTTAAAAGGGAATTAAGGACATGCATTAAGCTTACTAATAAAACAGTTAATTTCCAAGAATGATGCTAATGAACTTTACTACAGAGGAAAGAGAAGGAAAACACAGAAGATTAACATTTTAAACCTTCTGCAAGAAGAACAAATTCTCATGTTTAACTGAGGATACAAGGTTTGAAGTAGCAGTAGAACATCTGAAGTTGAAATAACAGCCAGACTTCCTCCAACCACATGGTAAAGCACAGTGATTATATCATAGATGGCAGAGAACCAAGAAGCTGTACCTCACCAACAACACTTATGCAGATCCTTAAACAGGCTGGATTTCTCATTCTACCTCTCCCATTAATTGCATCGCTATACCCCATCTTTCCAAAGGACTCAAAGTACTGCTTCAAGAAATGTATCAAACAGATCCTGACATTAAGTTCTTCACAACTTTCTTCTTGAAAATGTTTGCCAAAATCAATTATCAATAAAAGTCAAGAAGGTGCAAACATAGACATTTTCTGCTTATGAGATTCATTCTCCACTTGCTTTAGTGGATGCAGAACCAGCCCTTATTTTCCAGGAATCTCTTGCATCATTGCAGTGAACAAGTTACAGATGCATAGTACTGAAAAGAAGCTGATCAATTTTTCTTTAATGATTTGCAGAGCCATGTAGAAGCATGCAAACCTTCAAAGTGCATGCTCCCAAGACCTATTAGAATGCTAAACCCAGATCTCTGGCAGATCTGCATCTGTTTTTCCTCATCCTGCAGCATGCCACTTTTTGCTGTTAGAAGACCAATAATATAATTATTAGATCAACATTGTATTTCCTACATAATTTCTCTTCTGCACTATTTCAACAGAGGAACTGCCAGTCTCTTAAATGGGAGACTACTCAATTACCTATATCTTGCCCCAGATAACCTGTAGGAGACTGGCCATTAAGACAGGGTCATCCCCAAACTCATATCAAAAATCACCCCCCATGGAACTGTTCTTGCAGACTGCAGTGCCCATGGCACACATGATGTCCTCCTTAGTCTTCCCATTAAGAGATTAAGTACCCAAAGCCTGGAGAGCATTTCACATAAGAGGAGTAACACAATGCAAGGACAGATGTAGGGAAGCAGGTTCTTGCACACACAGGGCCCCAGCCTGCCCTGTAGCCCTAATTAGGCAGGGGGGAAGTCAAATACACCTTTTCCCTTTCTACAACCTCCTCTTGTTTTCTTAAGAAGCAGCTTTCTTTTACAGACCTTAAACAAAACACACACCTTTTCTCTGCCTCAAAATCACCCACTCACATCAGTGAGGCCTAAAAAGATGTGGCTAAAGAGAATCAAAAGAGTGCAACCAGGAGGAGCAGACAATAGGGTTATGTTTTCTTTGACATGGCATTTGCTGCATTTAGGATCATCTTTAGAAACACAGATCAAAGAGCAAGGAAAAATCTGCAAAAGCCCTCAACTTCACCCTCCAAACTCACATAAATTCTGAGCTATCAATGTTTTTGAAGCCTTACGAAAATTCCCTTTTTTACTGCAGTAGAAGCAAAAACAATAAAAGGGAGAAAAGCATACTGGTATCTGCAGCAAACATTATTGTCAATATGCCAAGTAAAAGTTTATCCAGTGCTGAACATAGCATTACATCCTCTGCATCAATGAACTCCAATTTAACTTTTACTCCATGTCTAACCAAGGAAGTAGAGCAAGACCACAGCATCTTAGGTTCTTAGCTAATGCATGCAGGGAGCTGCAATACCCACAATCATCTGACAACTGGAGAGTGGAAACTCCTACTAAAGCTGTCACTGAAGCACGATATATTAGGTGTTACCATGAACGGAGTGTACATCAAGAGAGAGTTTCATTTTATATGACATGATAAACTCCCATCCTACTGAATTAATATGGTGTTATAGAAGGTGTTATAGAGCTCCTGCATCTGAACCTTTCCACATGAAATTCATTTACAAAACCATCTGAATATCATCTGTGCCAAAGAAAAGAAGAATAAAAAAAATATTCCAGCAAATAAAGTTGCAGGCTTGGCAAAAGCAAAGTATGAAGTTTGCATTTATTAAACGGAAAAAGTTTTTCTAATACTTATATTTCATCTGCTTCAATTCTGCATCTCAGAGAGCACTAAAACAGAAACCAAGAATTTTCATTTTACCTGCTACCCACAGTTACACGTAGTAAGTGAAATTAAACTTCGTTAACATTAAAAATTGCCCTTAATTAAATATTAGTTTAGAGATGCTGATACAAAATGCATCTTCAAATTAACCACATCATGGTATACTGGGGTGGACTTGAGTTCCTTCACAGCAGTCCAGGTGCTGCTGGGTTTTGTATCTGTGTTTAAAACACTGTTGGTAATTCACCAACATTTTGGCAAATGCTGAGCAGTGCTCCTAGAGCATCAAGGCTGCCTTTTCTTCCCCAATTTCCTCCTCAGTGAGGGGGTGGGCAAGAGGCTGGGAGGGAATACAGCTGGGACAGCTGACCCCAACCACCCACAGCAGTAACCACAGAACACCAAACTGGGGTTAAACTGGGGACAGTCTGCCTCAGGTAGCCATTGCTTATCAGTCTGATGGTGGGAGGGAGGGAGTGATTTCCTTTGCAGCCCAGGTTTATTTTTCTCTTCCTAATCAGAATTCAGTAAATCAGCATTCCTCTTCAATTTGTTGTCTGGTTTAGTTCTTGTGGCAGCGTACAAGAGGCCGCAGAACTTTGTTGTGCCATGGAATGGAAGAAACTCAAAGGAGCATCTCCCAACAACCCCTAACACCATGCCCTAGGAAGTTAGGGAACATTAATTTCAGGAAACAAAGCCTGTAATTTAAATCAGAGGACCCAGCAGCTCATCTGCAGACAGACTGAGCAGGGCTGCTGCAGTTCAGGCTCTCCTGACACACATCATGCTAAACCAAAGAGAGTTTGCCTTCAGACAAGGCTATCAAACAATTGATTCCATCAGACCATGAGTCAAACTGAGCTCCCAACTATTCCTACTCCTCATCAAGCTGAAGATTCCTAAGTGAATGAGACTGAAAATTCAGTTTCCTTCCCAGCTGTGCCTCTGATCTGATCTAGACATAAATTGAAATCCAAGTAGCAGAGCAAGTGGGCACTGCCACAGCCTCACTGCTGGGTTCCACCTCCAGCACTGCTCCAGCCCTGATGCAGGTGTGAAACTGCCTGGGCAGGCTTTAGGTCTCTGCTTGGCTACTACCACCCATCAGACCCCAAAGCACAACATAATTCCCACTGATTTAATCTCTAAAGCCAGAAGTAGCAGAGTAACACATAGTGCTCCCTAAAACCATATCAGGGTTTTTTTCTTTACTGACAAGTAATTTGAAACAAACAAACATCCCTTTTGCTATAACAGAAAAATTTAGTAAACAATCGTTACCTCATGTCAACATATTATGTTTTATCCTGATTTTGGGAAACTAATGCTTTTTACCTACAAAAATAAGTAGTTTTAAGCAAAGAACAGCAGAGTCCAGGTCCTCCATGTCTACTTCTCCTCTGCCTTCAATTCACCTTGTTTATTTCATTTCTGTCTTGAAGAGATTACTATCTATTTTATACAGCACCATAATCTTGCACAGAGATTCCAGGACCCAACAAACATAAATACATTATAAATAACAAAATAATAACTTATATCACAGTCAGAACAAGTCTTCATCTGAGCAGTTTTTTAAACCTCTTCTGCACAGGATTAAAACCTTATATTTATTTATATACAGCATATGTATATACAAATTTGCATAACTATGCATCTCTATAAAAACCTGTATATATACACCCCATACACATTTGACATATATATAACCTATAGTTTTATAAATATTGCATATTAGAACTTACAACATTTACATAGATACATATGTTTCATATATATATTCTAGCATATATAATGGTGACTGGTCACCTGCTTCCTCCAGACTGATAAATCCATTTCTCCGTGGAGAAGCAATTCCTTTTGCCAAAGGAAAAACCCCTGAGGGTGGTGCCAAAAGCAGAAAGTAACAGCAAAGTCCAAGAGATGAGAAGACAGGCAAGCACACTTGCCAGCAGGAGGGCAGGAGCAGAGGCCCAGAGCACTGGGAATTCTGTGTGGATTCCCTGCACCTGGGAGCCCCAGCCCACACACACACTCCCTGAGTAGGATGACAGCAGTGATTGGGAAGCCCATAGAGAATGTTCCAAACAGAACAGCAGGAAAGAGTCCAACACAGACTGTTCCAGAACGGAAATTCTGCCTTAATAACTTTCCCACCAGCCTTATTACCTCCATTTTCAACTTGCTGCCTTAGAAGCCACTAAAATGGTGCATTTATGGACTTGGTGGTGCTGCATAAGCTTATAACTCAGCAGACTTTATGACTGCAAGTCATTTGTATTGATTTATTTACTTCATTAGTGAGGGGAAGATGTAATTCTGCATTGATGGAGAATCAAATTGAAGGAGGAATAGCTGATGAGGCATTTTAAAATCACATTTCGTAGTCAAGTTTTATAATGGTGCATCCAAAATTAAATACTAAGAGTATAAACAGTCTAAATCTAAAATCAGAAACTAAATCACTGATCTGATCTGTAGACTAAAGAGTTATGCAGCTGCTTTACAAACTCTCACCTCACCCCCCTACTTGACCAAGTTTTTCAAGATGTGCCAATGTAATTATGAAAACTCTTCAATTGCATGAACAACATTGCAAATTTTAACTCCTGGGCTTTGAAGGTACTTTGTTGATTGAGACTAACAGTTTCCTATAAACATAGCTGGGAACTCCCTTCCTACCAGCCACTGTACACAATACAGTAAAAAACATTGTGCCTTTTAATCCCAAACCCATTTTGGCATTTTCCTTTGATGCACGTTGGAATAATTATCATTAAAGCAATAATTTGGCAAGCATGAAACATCACCTTTAAGTGGAAAATTCATCTGCCCTGACTAGGACATGTAGATATTTAATTCTAAGCAGCAAAAGTTAATACAAGAAGTTGGAAAAAGATGCAAGTCTGTGAATAACAGTACTCACCACCTTTCTGTTGGGCACCTCAAAGTAGCATAAAAGGATAAATGTGACCATGTTCACAGGGGTCTTAGGATGAGGGAAGAGACGAAGATCTGACTCCATGTTTCAGAAGGCTTGATTTATTATTTTATCATATCTATTACATTAAAACTATACTAAAAGAAGAGAAGAAAAGATTTCATCAGAAGGCTGGCTAAGAATAGAAAAACAAGGAATGAATAACAAAGGTTTGTGTCTTGGACAGAGAGTCTGAGCCAGCTGACTGTGATTGGCCATTAATTAGAAACAACCACATGAGACCAATCACAGATGCACCTGTTACATTCCACAGCAGCAGATAACCATTGTTTACATTTTGTTCCTGAGGCCTCTCAGCTTCTCAGGAGGAAAAAATCCTAAGGATAGGATTTTTCATAAAATATGTCTGTGACAAATAAAGAAGCATTATTTTCTTGATTTACCTATGAGGAGAGTTGGGTGCAAATTGCTCAAGGCCACAGACAGACAGATGTAACTAAGGAGCAAAGCTGAGACTCTTCAGTCCCACTCCAGTACCCTGCTATTGCACCACACCTCACCATGCAAATAACAGAAGCAACAACAGAGAAATCCACTGTTCTTGGTCTCCCCAGCATCACCCTTGCTCTGCTAGCTCTCTACAGACCTCTTTCCACCTACCTTCTCCTTTTTAGCTAACTCAGCCATTTGGCAATGTTATCATCCTACTGCAAAAGTCCCATACCACCTTAGTGATTTCTCATGGGCAGCTCCTCAGAGCACTGACTCCTCCTTCACAGCACAGCCAACAAATTCCAGCACTCTCCTCACCCAGCTAGCCCACTCTTTTACAGCACTCATCCCCACTGGACACAGCTGTGGCCTGTTAAGGGCAGGCCTGTTCCTAATCTTTGGTGATTAGTACAGCTGCAACTCCTCAGGGGTGAGATTACCTTCGGCACTATCTTTATTTTCTTACATTCTATCCAGGCAGCACCACGGCCAGGGCAGAGAGCAGTGCCAGGACATCCCCAGGGCTGCAGCCTCCACCAGGCAACAGCACTGATCTCACAGGAGATCTCCTGAGAGACTGAGCTTCTCAGGAGGGCTGAGTCAGCCCCACCACTACCTCCTGGAGATCCAGGAATGGACACAACAAAACATGATGTCAGCACTCAGAGAAAATAATCTGTCACACCAACCTAATGCAGCCTGAATCTTTAATGGGGTATTGATTTCACTAATGTTCCTCCACGCTGCCATCTGGAAGCAAAATACTTCTTTGTTATATACTAAACCACACTCAGGGTCATGCAGGACAACAACCAATATCATTACAAAGGTTTTGTTTTGCTGCTGGGATTTTTTGAATTTTGTTGTTGCCTTTTTTTTTAAGGAGCAAAGATATTTTAAATCCTGCATTCAAAGGCTGTCACTAACACTACTGGCACTAAGAAAATAGCTGGTCATGCCTAATTCCAGTCATTTGGTCTTCCATCATCTTCCATGGCAGGCATGTCCTAAGAAAGAGGGCAAGGAAGGCTGGCAGAGCTGCAGGAGTTACAGAACAAGGTGCTGCAACACTAAATCAACATTTCAGTTCTCACTTCAAGGGCTCTTGTGGTCAGAATATTTGTTCCTTTTTTCCCCTCTCTTCTCACTATAAAAGTTAAATACTATTTTTTCCATCAAATGGCTAGTCTTACATTTTAAGCTTGCCCAATTTAAATATGCTGAACATTTACTATTTTCCACTGATTTGGAGAGAGGTGAATTATTTGTCACCACACTACAGACACAGGAAACTCAGAACTAATTGCAGATATCCAGCAAATTCTGATGGCAAAAGGTTTTGCTACTCAGTTCCTTCATGAAAACCCAAACTTCCTCTTCCCAATCCCCTGTAGGACCAGGATAAATTTTAGTACAATTCCTTTCCCTCCCTCAAATCACAGGCAACTCTCAGCCACCTTCTACCATCATTATTAAACAGAATTGTTTCTAATAAGGAAAAGATGGGGTAAACTTTTTTTGGATGCAACCCTATCCGTCTAAATAACTGTCTTTTGCCAAATCTTAAAAACAGCAGCATTTGTGGTTATTAATCTTTGCCTTTTATGCTGTAAGTGCAGCCAAATGAGTTCATTATTCACTTTTTTTCTGCTAAATCCCACCCATCTCATTATGATGTATTTGGGGCTGTTCCCTACTTCCTCTCCCACATTTGATACCCCTCTCATTGACCTTCTCAGCAAGCAGCAGAGGCCACAGCAGGCTTGGAGCTATAACAATGCACCCATGCTCCACCTGCCTCTTTTTCTGAAATCCAGAGCAGGATCCCACTTAAACTGGGACAACTATTCCTTTAAGTGCTGAGAAAAATCTTCATCTGGCAGACAGCTGTGATAACTCCTGTCAGTGAATAAATTATGAAATGTCTCTCAGAAAAGTGTTATAACTATAGTTAGAACATACAAGATGACTCAATGCTGAAAAATGATACCCCCATCTGTCAGAGTCAAAAAGCCAGGAAACTTCATTTAGAAATCATACAACTTTCCTCTCCTGCCAAATCTCTTCTAAAATTGTAACTTGTCTTGTTCTACAGCTCAGAACACTATCTTTGGGTGATGCCTCACTACAAATTCAGATTACCTTGTCTTCTTTACGCTTTACCTGGCTGCAAACAGGTGAAACTCTGGGGGATAAAAGTAACTATTGGTCATCAGTAAAGGGACCTCTGCCAGATGGCCAAAATGAAGGATGCAGTGGGTTAAATACATTTCACCTCTGAGGGAAGTTAATTATGTTAGTGCTCTTCTACTTCTGTGTACTTTAAAAAAACTATGGCGTTCATAAACTGTCCTATTTTCTTCAGAAATGCATGCAGAAAAATAATTTTTAAGAATCATGATCAGGTACAGTCAAATTTTAACATGTTCTCACAGAGGACATGGATTTTTGGCTATCCAAAGGGAAGTTTTGGAGGGTATTTTGCTTGTTTTTAAAGGTGGCAAATGCTCTTAAGCAAAGAAATCCTTATGGACATCAAAGTCTCACTGCTCCCAAGAGTTCCTGCTGTAAAAGTATTGATATTGATATGGTACACTTTAGGAAACACTTCAAAAATAGCTACTTTGCTGTTTAAATACTATCCAAACAGTTACATTATCTGAAGAGCTGTAGAGAAGATGCATTTGAAAAAAGTTTATGCTGCAATCTTAGGTATGACAACCACAGATCCTCTGTGATGTTCAGAAAAAAGTGATTTTATCAAACCATTTTACTCTTTTTTTATTCTTAGAAGAAAAATTTAAATCTCAAAAACATTCCAAATGTTCACCAAGTACCATCTCTGCTTCCAGGATCTGCAGTGACCTGAGAACAGTTTAGGGCTGGGTTTTGTCACAGCTGTGCAGGAGACAGCACCAGCGAGTCCTCAGATGCCCTCCACCTCTCCTTTTCATTTAGACCAGTCAGATTTGCTCCTCCTTTGTATCACAACTCAAGTGTTTCAAAGAGTCCATTTCCTTTTCACTGAAGTGAGTACAGAAAAAGAAAAATAATTGGAATATTTTGTACAAAGGATCGTCTGGCTCATGACAGCACACCTAGATTAAAATAAAGTCACTAATGAAACAAGAACCTTTATTCAAGAAAATTCTATAAACAAATCCAATCCTTTATGAAGCTGAGTCACAGTGTTTGTAAAGTAAAGGAAGGTTAAGTCTAACTTTAAAAAGTTTAAGTCTAAAATTAAAAAGAAAAAGAAATCCATCTACTGCAGTACCAACCTTCACTCCTGCTATTTAATTCCTCAGAGCTTCCATTGCTTCCAACCTTTCAAGGGATCAGCTAGCTGCTGCCACACAGTACTTAGATTTTTTCCCCATTTTACGTGCACCCAGATTAATAATAATTTTTTTTTTAATCACAATTTCAAGGGGAAGCAAAAAGCAAAACATGAAAACATTTCTAGCAGTTTCACAGGACAACCTAAAAGGAGCAAGAGAGCTTGGATAGGCAGAAATGTCAGCAGTGTAATTCAATCAAGATGTACTTTGCAGCACAAGTAATGTGTTTCAGGGCACCTTGCAGTAGTAAAGGAAACCATGAGTTTATGGAAAGGGAAAGGTCTCCCTCACATTCCAGCTCAACAATGTAAAGAGCTTCACAGACCTTTGCCATGAGTGGAGTTGATAAAAGAAATTGAATTAGCCATGCTAGCTCAATTAAATATACACAGAATTAGGCTAGAAGAAGTAGTGAAAAACCACTACAAAGCTAATTATATGTCAAGCATTAGCTACTAAGAATATTAACATCATTAATTACTATAATGATTATTTTAAATCTGGACAATTAATATTTCCTTCTGTAGGTCTCCATTATTGGCACTACCTTTAGGTAAGTGTTATCAGCATTTACACATTACTTTGAAAGCTGCTTTTGAAGAGATACATATTATTTTGAATTGCTGTCTTTCAAAGAAAAACATTATGGTGATGAAGTTAGTTCAAAATTAGGATTTTGAACATGTCCATTTTGCACATACATACCCTGTAACAGGACAGTTTCCAGCACCCTAAATTCCCATGTGCCATATGAGCAGGATCAAACCTCTATCACAAGTTTGAGGGATGACAACTTGCTTTTCAATGCTGTACTGGAAAACACTTTGCTATAAAAAACATGATTTCATACAGCACCATTCCTAATGAGCTGGTGGCAGTATTTGCATTATTTAATGCAAATTATTTCATGCTAAGCACTATGAGGTCCAGTAAATAATGAAACTTTGGGAGGAGGGGGCTGACAGCTGGTCTGTGAGCCAAATTAGCAGAAGAAGAGGTAGATAAAAATTCATGTTTACCCCTGAAAGGAAGAAGACAAGGTCACTCACAGGGGAACCAAGAGAACAGAGATAAGCAAGGGATATCTGCAGTTAGGGAAACAAAACTAACACATGCTTCAGGATTTTTGCAAATGCTTGCCCAATATGTTCATGCAGATTGCTCTGTACCAATGAACACAATGAGTTTTTTATTGTGACCAATGATTTAATTGCACACTTTGTCAAGAAACACATTTAGTTAAGGAATGTATAAAAAAGGAGAAGAGGCAGCAATAACAAAAGCCTTTGCTACATTGCTCAGTGTGTCATTTCTGTCCATCTCAACTATGACACAACTTTTCTATAAGCTCACCACTGAGCTTCCATTACCCAGCACCCACCCTCACATGAGCTTCTCTGCTTCCCAATCACTTCACTGTCACTGACATATTTCATGAAAAATCTTTTTGCCAGGATCTTTTCTGCTGGGAAGCTTCAGCTTCTCCATGTTTTGCTGCTCTGGAATGTGATTTGGAGAATTGTTTACCCAGCATGTGAATTGTTTTTACTTGATGACCAATGACAGCCACCTGTGTCGAGGCTGTGAGCAGTCACAAGATTTTATTATTGATTCCCTTCTTTGCTAGCTTTCTGATGTCTCCTTTCTCTAGTATAGTTTTAACATATCATTTTCTTTTAAAATAATATATATCATAAAATAATAAATCAGCCTTCTGAAACATGGAGTCAAGATTCTCATCTCTTCCCCCAAACACCTCCATACTTCACTCCCTGGGAAATTATTCTGGGGCACCCAGAGCTACCCCAGGGCAGTGGGGAGCACTGACCTATTTTGTATGAAGTAAAGGGCCTGTCTCTTCCTATATTTCCTGGTGCCAGCTTTATTCTTCTGTTCTGCTGTGCAAACACCTAAAATAGAAATCATTTAAAGAGTCCAGCTCTTTAAATGGTTGCTAGGTCACATTCTCAAAGAAAGGGCATAAAAGATTTCTAAAGAAGTTTTCCTGAAGCTTCTGAGCCCTGTGGCAATACAGGCATAAAGTGTTTGCAATCTAACCAAAAAATTACTTATTTTAAAACTCCTATTGTAAAACTTCTTGTCATTAATTATAATTTGGGGGGTTTTTTTTGCCATGTTTTAGAGATCTTATTTGCTAATGTAAGCTAAGCCAGTAGCCAACAGGTTCACATAGGTTTAAGAAACCCTGTTTGTTATTTCATACTACTTTTCAAAAATCAAAGCAATTTTAATTGAACAACTACAACTTTTGAGCAAAGATTGTGTGTTTGTACCTTCCACAAGCAGGCCAAGGGGTGCAGCTTAACAGAATAAACCAAGCTTAAACTGCTTGCATGAAGAGCAGGGGGAAGAGAAGGTCCTGCTCCTTCTTCCCCCTGCCTTCCACAGCCCCATCATCAGTGGGATGCACAGAACTGTGCTCACTGCCAGATCAGGGATCCAAAAAGCCAACCCAGTACACAACCCAAAAAAACCCAAAAGAAAGAAGCCTTAAATTCCCTTTTCAGCCACCAGTGATCCTGTCTACTGTTTGCTGGGGTCAAATAAGCTGGATGCAGAGCCCTACCTGCTTTACCTATAAAAAAGCAGAGCTCTCACCTGTTTCTTTCAAGGCAGCAGCTCTAAAAGTAACCCTAGAAACATAAGGAATGGCAAGAGGATTTGTTGGCAAATACTACTGTAAACCACAAGGTCTACAGAACAGCAGTGTAATTCAAGGTATTTTTCATACATTCCCTTGTTTTCTGCTTTCAGTGAGGTATGAAAGGCTGTACAAGCCAGGCAAGAGCCCTCTTTTGCTCTCCAGCAGCCAGCAGCAGCAGAGCCCCAGGGAATCTGCTCATGAAGAGGCAAAGCAGGCAGCACCAGGTCCTCAGAACACACTCTAGCTGGTGAGGCCAGGGCTTTGAGCCAGAAATACCCTTTCCCTATTTAACAGCCTTCAGTAGATGTTCCTGAAACCAATTCTGTCACTGTGTGAACCAGTGCAGAGGGCCATGTGACAGCTACACAGCCCAACTACCCTGTGCAGAAAAGCATTTCTTCCCTGAGCTTTAAACCTGCAGCCAAGCAGCTACACTGGCTGCTGCCAGCCTTGTGCTGGAGAGCACAGCAACACTCACTCCCCAGGCATCCCCTGCCTGGCAGTCACAGAGCTCCATCACATCTGTCACTGCAGCTCCTTTCCAGCCTGAAAAATTATACTGTAGTCCATCCTGCCACTTGCAGGAGTCATTCCTGGCTTTAATC
Organism: Setophaga petechia; assembly: GCA_024362935.1. Classification (NCBI taxonomy): domain Eukaryota; kingdom Metazoa; phylum Chordata; class Aves; order Passeriformes; family Parulidae; genus Setophaga; species Setophaga petechia. The sequence goes on from JANCRA010000025.1 coordinate 7,066,580, forward strand.
ACCCCTGTTGCTCATGTGCACATCTCCAGTTAGGCTGTGTCATTTTAGAGATGATCACTCCTCTTGATTTCAGCTTTGGGGTGGGTTTTTGCCCACTACTGAGAGGCTGTTTTCATAGGAACATCTCTTACAATCGTAAGGCATTACTGCTGAAGGTAAACTGGCAGTTTAATCAATACATTGATTTTCCTGTGACCTTCTGCTGTCCGGTTGCTCAGCCTCATAAAGCCTGTATGCAATTTCTCAGACAGGTCCCATCTGACTGCCCTGCATGCTAAAGTATCAGCAGCAGCTCATTCCCTTCACTGCTCCCTGTCTTTTACAAGTTACCCATCAATACATTGAGCTGCACAGGCTCCAGCAGAGATCTCTGCAGCCCTTCACTGGTGGCTTGATTTCCACCATGAGATTTGCCCATTTTACTGATACCTACATTCTGTCATTTTTCATCCATTATTAAACCATTTGAAGATTTACCTTGCTGGTCCATTGCAGTGTTGGGGGTTTTTTAATTTTTTTTTTATGAAGTGTGGTTGGTGATTTTGTCAACTACCTATGGAAAATCCCAATATATCACCCAGCTGACAATTACCTTTGTTCACATGTGCTTCAAAGAGCTCCAATAAATAAACAGGGCAAACCTTGCTGTTGCAAAAGCCATACTGACTATTCTGCCATCCATTATGTTCACCCAAAGGTGAAATCTGTGATTAAAAGTAAACTCAATCTCCCAGATAAGAACAATGGCCTTTCTGGGCTTCCCTGGAAACTGCCTCCCTCTTGCCCTTTACCATCCTTTCAGTCTTCTGAAAGTGCAAAATCATATTAAGTGAATCATATTAAACTGAGCAGCTACATATCACAAGTAATTTTTTCTGTCCTTCAAGGCACACCACACTACAGTGATGACATGTCATAATCTATTTTAGTTATGTTATTCCTCCAGCCACCTTTTCTACAGGCACCAAGACAAATCCTTTGGTACCTGCCTCCCTCATAGGGGAGATCTGAGGGCATTTAAAACTCTCACATTCTCCACTGGGATGGTAAAAGGGATAAAATAATTTCATTTTACTGTTGTAACTTACTTCTTTGGATGTGTTTGAAAAAACAACAGATATGTACACCACAGAAAAGGGTCTGTTAGATTATTTTCGTTGGAGTCTCCTGCACTATGTCTTTAAACCACTACAAAGATTTGACTCTTAACTACTCTTTCAGTATTTTAGAAAAACCATAACAAGCAACCAAAAAACAAACACCGCTAACCAAAACCAACCCCCACAGCAAATATCTTCCTTTTCTGCTCCCTCAGAGTTGCCTTCAACTTCTGGTGGGGAGACTTCTCACTTCTGCTGCCCCTGCAGAGATGCTGAATTTATGCACCCTGTAGCTGTTACCACAGGACAGCTTTACTGTGACATTTTGAAATTGCTCTGCGTGCTCAGGAACCACATGCTCCCTCTTCCCTCACAAATCCCCTCCCTAGTTCATCTACGCAGCTGCCACTGAAAGTGTTTAAAGCCTATTTGCAACATCCCATCCCAAAATGACACAGCTGTTGTGCCCCATCCCTTCACAGTCTCCCCTATTTTCCTCCACAGCACTGATGGTAATAACACAATCCTATTACCATGTTTTTTTCTTTTCTATGCCTGAACTCACTGGGATTTTTCTGTTACCTATAGCAGGCTGCTGACATGATTTGACTTTAAACTTCAAAATACAGCACAGCTTCTCTGCTAGCTCAACCTACTCCAGCTCTCTCGGTACTTTGACACTGCATTATCCCAGCATTTGTCACCCTCCTGATACATTTAAGATGCATTTTATATCAGTATCCTCTTTTAAAGAAAAGCATTTAGTTGTGCATTTTAGTACTTCACTTTCTGGGATTAATGCAGAAATACATAGGAAATGTATTAAAATAAGTTGATTTTGTTTTCCTCTGTGCATGTTTACATAGCACTTCGTTGGTTACCCCCTTCCCTTCTGTTTCCTACCTAGTTAGTGATAAGGGACAACACAGGAGCTACACAGAGCAGGGCTGAGGGTTTGTTTCCAGAACCTCTGGATTCACTGCACCATGGACACAGGCAAGATGCCTTTACCACTGAGTGCTCCTCTTCCCAGGAACCTGTCCAAACACCTTGTCATGCCCACCACCACCCCCGTGCCCAACAAGCACCTCACCAGGCAGTCCTTACTTGAGTAACACAAGCTGGCTTTAATATTTCCCCCTTAATTTATTATTTCCTCCTACTTCCAAAAGCCTGGGAATATATTATCAGTGCAATGGCACATGTTAGAAGAAGAGCTCATGACCACATTCAATTGCCTCACCACCAAGTCACCACCCTCCTGCTGCTTTAGAGATAGGACTGGCATGCTTCAGCCCTGACACGTTCCTAAATGAGCTTCTCTGCTTCCTTTCCCCTTCCCTCAGGAACACCAGCACTGCTGACCCAAAAGCAAACTCCCCCCAGGAACAGCAGTGTCAGTGAGCCCCTCCATTCCCCAGCTGTCCTTCACACCAGCCTCCCTTGGCTCAGGAGAGCTTTGGCTCCCACAGCCCTGAGCTGTTCTGAGCAGCAAAGATAAACCATGTTTTGCAAAGTCAGAGCAGGAAATTGAGAAGCACAAACATGAAAGTGATTAGATATCCCTACTTCTGCCTGGCAGCAGATACTCCTAAATCCCCAATGACACCCTACACTGAACTTTTCATAAAAATTACAGTGGTATTCCATCATTGTGAACAGCATAAAACCACCCTAAAAGTACACAGCAACACATCCTCTGCACATCATTCAGAGCAGCAATGTACAGACAAGGTGCTGTGAGAAAAGCCACAACTCTCCACTGGCATCAGAATTTGGAGGAATAGGGATGGGAATGGACTTGACTTTGCTACCACTGCACTTCTTTCACCACAACACTGGCTCTGCAACGGTGCCACCATGAAACAAAGAATCACCTGTATGTAAGTCCTTGTGGGGTGCAGGAGGAAAGCCCAGGTATCAGGAGTAGAAAGTGAATGTAAAGGAATCTTTGAAAGTAGTTCTTACTGACATTTACAAATAACTCAATTACTCATGCTCCTGAGTGCAGGAAGAGGTGCTGACACAGGTGATTGCTTGGATGAGACATTTTCCAGTCTCCACTGAACCTCTGCTTTTAGATCCTTGCAAGAAGCCTCACCCTTGGATAGATGGTACATGACATGATTACTTATCTACTCCATATTTTTATCTACTCCATATTTTTTTAACTCATCCATGACTCTTGTGTGCTTATCTGATAAAAAGAGCAGATTGCCAGTTGTTAGAGAGCTCTTTAGTTCATCTCTGATCCTCAGTAACATCCCTCCAGGTACCAGCAGACACATGCATACTAAAGGAGAAGTTTCCTTATTGATTTATCCCAGACCTCTGATCCAATAAGCCATTTATCACTGCCAAAAGGACAGGGACAAATACATTTAACATGATGTGTTAAACACAAAGGCTATAAAACAATTGAACCTCATTTTCCAAGGGGCTTCTGCTCAACCCAAGAAATGTGGAAGCACAAGCTGCACCTCTATGACAGCCATACTACAGTGGCACCTATCACTTCTCCACACAGGAAGAAGCTGCAGGCACAGTACCAAAAATTTATTTAAAAAAAAACCAAACAATTGGGTTAAAGTCTCTTGGTAATGTGCTTCCAGTGTTGACATAAAGCCATTTTTCTGCTCTTCTGCAGGTGGCTGTGATACCCTTGGAAAACACAGGAACCGACCTAGTGACAAATATGCAATTTCACAAATTACAGGTATTTGTGACAGAAATGTAAACTAATGGAATTTTAAGACATCTCTTCTTGTCATCTCTTAAAAAAAAAACAAAACAAAACATTAAAAAAACCACACCCAGAACACAAACTATGTTTTGGTCTCTGCCCAGGCTTTATTATATACTTGTAAGCAAGAATGTTTTATCCTAGAAGTCCATTTTTAAAAGTCCCTATTCAGACCAATCACGGGGTTCCCCAATTAACTACATGTCTAAGCATAACATTATCCAATTCATCATATATGGACATGACAAAAAAATGCAACAAATCTAAAACTCTGAAAACTTCCTAGGTATATTAGAATATTTAGTTTTATTAAATGAATACAATTTAATAAATTCACCTATTCTTATAAAGATATTACATGGATTTCAGCTAACATCAAATTCCAGGCCACACAAAGGCAGTCTACAATAAAGACTACAGCACAGCTCCTGATTTTGCCAGAGCACTACAAAACCTTGCCAGATGAAACAAGCATCTTCCTTGCCTTGAAAAGCTTCTTTACTTTTCACCACTTGTTCTTCTACTCTTTCTAGAGTTATCACATTTCCTTCCTCACCTCACTTCTTACAGCCTTACTAACATAACCATTACTTTGAAAACCTTCTAAAAGTTCTAAGCTCTTTTCTGCAGCTTCCAAATCCAATAATGCTGCTGTAGTCAGGATATAGAGTGCACACGTGGCTAATGCCAGAAGCATCAGCACCACTCACTGTGGAATTACTTATTTTTAAGACTACTTATAAAGTTTAGCTTTAAAGTAGGAATTTCTTTTCCACCCTTCCTGAAAACCAGAGGAATTCTGTGAAGCTGCATTCAGCTATTACAATTCTTAAATAAATAATTGAACAGATGCACAAACAGATCACATCACCTGCTGTGTTGATCAACACTGCAGCAGGATGCTCTGCAATTCAGATTAACATATTTTAGTCTAATCACTATCATCCTCAATTGAAATAATTTATATTAATGTATTTGATTTGCCATCCTTAATCCTGCAGGACAAAGTTGTATAAAGGTTCAATTATACTCCATAACTCCTCAGATATAAACATTGACTCAGTCTGGGGCTAGGATTGGATATTGGATCCAGCTGCACCCAGACTGCTCTGTGAGGAGGAGGTGTTGAGAAAGCAAGAGGGTCCTTCTGCACCTCATGACTCATGAGAGGCTCTCCCTGATGAGCTTGCAAAGCTTCCACTCTGCCTGCAACACATCCATCCCCAAAAAAAGCATCTGGGGTTCCACACAAGGCTACACTGAATGCAAACCATCAAACCTCAGAGTTTGGACCAAGCCTTCAGTCCCTGACACAAAATTACCCAATTCCATCTTAACTGGAAAAAAACACAACCACTTTCAAGAGTACAGGGAATAAGAAGCAGAGCCAATTTTGCCATGGAAGGGGTTTTTTGGCTGGTAACACAGAAAGTAGCTCATTTGGGAAAGTCAACACACAACTAAAAGTATATTACGTGTGCCAAATCACAATACAAAGCTTTAATTATTGTTTCCAAATATTTTTTGCCCTTCAAATGCTGTAAAGGTCACTTCACAATAACCCAAACATGCACAACTTGGATGGATTAGTCACAGCAGTATGCTTCAGATTTAGCATTAATTAGATTCTCCCTCTTAGTTGCTCATATTTTCTGTCTTTTAGTTTAAAATGCCAGTGTATATCAAACCTTTAAATCCAAACTCCCAAATATTGCATATATTCCCATATAGACAGTAAACTAAATCCCACCCCTAAGGTTCCTGCCTTGCTTTTTTCTCATGGGCAGGTATTCCATGTTCCAGCTTAGAAAAGCAAAGTCACTTATCCAAGAGGAGCCAAGCGCAGATCAACAATTCAAAAATTGTTTCATCAGTTTATTTTATAGCCACAACAACAACAATTTACTCGTTGCAAAGGCATGTTATATTAAGAATAATGGAGGAAGCAGCCATAAATAAGTTTATAAATGCTCAGTATCTCAGGGCATTTGGAAGAAGAAGCTGGGAAAAACCTCAGGAAGTTTTATTAATTGTTACTACCTGGATCACTGTAACACAAAAGCTCTTGCTATGCTATATACTCTTTAAAAATACTAAGCTACAAAGCAATCCATGTTTCACTATGAATTATCAAAAGATATAGGCTGACAGAGAGAATAAAGCAACAATACTACATCCAAGAAGGTTCATTAAATATGTTTAAAATCAAACAACGTTTTCTGACCACTGAAGCCCACAATTCTCCTCACTTCATAGGACAATATCCAATTTCAGACATGCTGATCCTTGACCATGAAAGTGCCCAAAGCAAACCTGCTCTGCAAGAGCTGAGGTTTAACTATGGACAGAACAATTGGAGTGGAAACATCTTGAAGTGGCAATTCCTGGAGATTTCTAAGAGATTTTTCCAAAAGGCAGAGGTTTCCCTGACAGCCATCATTCTCAAAGATGCATTTTCTAAATTAATTCACTGACTGAGCTGTATCTTCCCCACTCTGTCCTTTCAGCAAGGTTTGCAGGCTAAGAGCACAAAGGCAGTAAAAGCACTAAGCAATCAGGAATCCTCTTTAGAGCTAACAAGCATTACCAGAGACCCTCAGAGCCCTTAGAACTGCTGAGTTCAGCTGAAGCTGGTTCAGCAGGGTTTACTTTGGCACATCTGAGATTGCTGTGGAGCAGACTGAGCTGAAGAGGGCTACAGGAGCAGCTGTGCAGCTCAAACCACCCTCCAGCACCTCCTCTGCAGCACCAGGCTCATCTCAGGTACCACACACAAGGAAACCCCAGCTCAGGAGGAGATCACACAAGGCAAGTATCTGCAGCTTTCCAGAGAACACAGGTGCTGCGCTGCCTGTGGGATTCTGAGGTTCTCCAGCTGTTCTCTCCCTTTGCAGGTGTCATTTACAGGTAGAGGATTCACCCCACAGCCCCTAGGACAGGACTTGGAGGCAGAGAACCAAATCCCATACAGCTTTTTGCACTAGAGGCTTTAAATTTACAATCACAATCCTTGTGAACAACTCCAACACTATTTAAAAATATACTGTGGATAAGACTGTGATCAAATTTTCAGCTCAGCCTTCAGATACCAGGATCTGGTTTCCTTTTTCTAAAACCCTTATCAGAAAATTCCTGCAGCAATCAGGTGTTACTTCCAAACAACTTGGATTTCACCTCCAGATCAGCCTGGAAGATACAGGTGATAACAATTGTGGGTACAAACCATTATTATCTATCCCCCAGATCAGATACACAACACAGCATCTTAGAGGGTGACTAGAATTCAAACTATCTAGTATAACAGACTTTTGTAGAGGGTATAAGTTAGAAGTGAGGATGCGGCATTAATTTCTGATATTGCTTAAAATTCTCCTAAAATATCACACAGTAAAGAGCTCCTTATTGTAATGGCTGATGCTGCAAAGTTATCCAGCCCTGTGGAAGAGCCAAAACTACTAAACAACAAGCTACAGAAAACCACAGCTAATTAAGAAGCTTCCTCTCTAGCCTGTACTTCCCATTCAACCCTCCCAAAAGCATTGATCCCCAGAAATACTATTTCCCATCAGTTCAAGGTACTCATTCCTCTATTCCCTGTGCATCTGTCTCATTAGGTCTTGGCACATTTGGCCTGTTACTGGGGAATGAGCAGCAAGCACACACATCACCCATCCTGCCACAAGCATTCCTTTTTTGCATTGAGGTAAAAGCCAGAAAGCAAGAAGCTCTGCCTCTTCAGGTGGCTTTGGTGCAGAGAGCCAGGCTAGGAAGCAACAAGCAGCCTTAGCTCCCAGCCACCCTCCTCCAGACCCATGGGGGCTCTGTCCCCAGAACCCATTTCTCCCTCCTGGGATCTGGATATCAACAAATTCCAACAGACACTCCATGGTGTCTCCCTCTGCCTCCATAAGGACAGACAAGCTGGTTACAGCAGCAGCAACAACTGCTCTGATGGATAGTGGGGTTTTACTGTCATAACTACTTCTGGCAGAGTTTTTAAAGCATTGACAGGTAAAACCTTTAAATAACTGAGCCCCTAAGATATTCACAAGTGCCCAACTCTGTTGCTGCAAACACATACGTGCAGATATCCTGGCTGTATTTTCAAGGCTCAGGCTTAAGAAGTTGTGTTTCGTCACTAAAACCAGAGTAAAGACTCAATTTAAAAGTAATAAATTAAAAAAAAAAATCACTGTTGCAAAATGGGGAATATGTAAAAATTTTCTTAAGAAAGGATATTCTTTGATGTTTGATTGTTGTATACTTCCAAGTCTGATCAACAAGAATGGAGATTTAATCCATGAAACAGCAGCTGACAAGCAAGCTCTAAGTGACGTCCACATGTGAAAAAAACAGATTCCTTGTTGGAAGACTTGCCTTGTGAAAGATCAAGGCTTGATATGCTTCAGTGATCTCAGACCTAGGGGTAGGTTAGCAAACCTTGGGAAGAAGGATGCCCACTGATAGCAGACAGGAAGAATGCACAATTTATGGGCCACAAAGTCTTTAGGCAGAATTCTCAAGATAAGAAAGAAATTGATAAACCCAAGAAAGCAATTGTGCTGAAATCAGCTTCAACTGGGTAAAAGGTAATTCCAGCAGGGGGAGATCAGGACCACCAACCCAAGACGACTGAAAGACTGAGCAAGTGGACTCATCAGCACGAGAAGCAAGAGAATCATTAACTGATAGAAGACAGGAGCTACTGTTCATTGGCTACAAGGTACATAGCTCTCCTAATAATTACTGGTTTTTCCTTGCCAAAATGCAGAAGTAGTAAAACATACATGTTGATAGCTGATGTGCTTCACTTGTGGAATTCCACCAAGCACCCTGGATTGCACAACTCTGAAATAAATAATCCATGTTTCTCTCCAGTGTGTAATTATTGGCTTGTTCCACACCACAAAAAATCGGATTTTTGCAGACAGCACCATCATAAAGTTAAGACTTTAAACACTTTTGATAGTTTCCCTAATTTTAAACAAATATGTTCCCATTTGTCAATCATAAGTCACATCCTAGTATCCATTGCCTAAGAACTGATTACTAATTAAGCTCCATAAAGTTTTTTATTCCTTCTTATGTGGATAAAGACACTTGAAATAGTGAAGAGAAAACCAGGTATTATGATAAACATGCACCAAAATCTCATTATTTCCCAAAACGACAGGTATTAAGTGAATCTTACACATGGATTTATATAAGGACTTATGAGCTTCAGAAGTCTGCTGACTCCTCATTGGTATTCCAGCAATGCTGCATTGTCTGAAGACAGAAATACTAACACTTCAAGATAGCAGCAGAAAATAATGTTGACATTTCAGTGTGGTAAACAAGATTCAGCTGGACAATGTGGTTTGCATACATTCATCATCCTCCTTCAAGCAACTCATTCACCAGATTGAGTCTAAATGGCTTAAACAAGTGGATACACAAATACTTTTTGGTAAACAAGGCAATTATTGCTTGAATTCTCCTTCTTTGCACAAGCCAGCCTGTAAAAAAGCAGAAGGCACGTGCTTTATGGAAGAAGCTGCTGCCATGAGATAGAAGCTGCTTTTTTTCCTTCATCTAACCCTGTGACTGGCTCAGCTGGCATCACAGGACCAGAGTGACTGCTCTGTTTCAGACTACAACTTGGATCTGGTTTGCAGTGTTATGGAGCCAGCCCCTTTATCTGGCAAAGGCCTGCTGAAAGTGTGGGAAGCAAGGAGTCATCACTGAGGACTCCAGTGCCAGCAGGAAGCCACCACCACCACCACTCTGGTTCATTCTGAAGTGCTTGCTTAGGGTAGGGCTCCTTTCCAGAAACATCTCAGCAGGAGAGCTGGAGGTGGCTGGAACAAAACTGGAAGCATTTTCAGGAAATCAGCTGTTTGTGTGATGAGCAAAGAGATCCAGGCAGAGGTAGTTAATTATGTAGGAAACACAAAAATAGAAAACTACAGCCAGGGTAGGCTGCCATGGCTGCTTTACCTTTCTCCATTTCCTCATGCAGACACACAGAACCACTGGCTCCAGCATCACACAACCAGCTGCTGCTTGATTCAAGGAGTTGTAAGCAGATTTGTTCTCCCATCTCCCATGAATTCAGGCATTCCTCCTGACTTAGTCCCTCCAGTACCATTTGCATGGCTACGATAGAAATGGGGGGTGCTTCCACAGAGGAGATGGGAGAGAGCAACAGCCTTGGGGAGGAAATGGACGAGTGCAGCTATGCTGGAGAAATAAAACATCCATTGAAAGGTGTTCAATGCACAATAAGCTACTATAAGAGATGAGATGAGATTTAACTGGCAGGGATTGATTCCACACATTCTTTTCTTCATCTCTTTCCTATCTTGCTGGAAGGAAAAATTATATTTCAAAGAACAGCTGTTACAGATTCTGCCTTTTCCATAAGAAATCTAAAGCACTCAATTCCCATTATGATCCATTAAGCCAGTGTCTGACTGGAGATGTACTCATTAGAGCTCATTTCCTCTGACTGGATGCACGAGGATTTCCAGCACAGAAATGATACAATATCACCCACACACAAAAAAGAGCATCTTGATCATCTGTCTTGATTAAAGTAAAAAAACAAAGAGCTAGTTAAAGCATTTGTCACTCAGTCCTGTTATGTTTCACTCCATTCACACAACCCTTCAAAACAGTCACTCCACAGCCTCACAGACCTGAGTCTTTCCTGGTGCTGATAAAGACTCTCACCCACATGATGCTGGCATGGTGCTCAGGGGCTAAAAGCTTTGAGTTTGGCCAAAGCCTGAAGAAGGAAGGTCAGGAGTTATGTACAAACCTGCTTATTTAGGTGCTGCCACTACCACCACCCCTATGTGTGATTCTCTCCCTTCATAGTACCAAAGTCTCCATTTGATCTGCAGACTCTTTTTTTATTAACTTACAGTAGAAAATCTGGCATACAGTTGCTTTAATACCTTCTTTTCCTAACAGTTTATAGTCTGCCTCAAGTACATCCACCACAGATTTCAATAAAAGCCTTCCTTTAGGCAGACAAACAGTCCCAATAGAAGAGCTTGCAGCTCTTTGTGGAGGTTTTGGCAATGCTACTGAATTCACTTGGTCAAAGCAGGGGAGCAAGAACAAGCTCACAGTAGTTCTGCCTAACAAGTATTTATAACATCAGCCTTGCTGATGCAAACCTGGCAAATAACCAAGTTCTGCACTAAATTGCATAGTGGATTGCTTAATAAGCAACATATGTCTCCATAAAAGAAAATTGAAAGGAAAAATAATTAGAAACAAAAACATTGGCACTGCAGAAGAAAAAATATAAACTGTAATCACATGGTCCACTGTTATCACTCTAATAGACTGTGCAATGCTATTAGTCATTGAAATAACCATGTTATTTTAAGAGCACTACAGAAAGCTGTTTGTTACTACTGGGAAACCATTCCATCCCCTAAAATAAAAACCAAATGAAAATATTCTGAAGTTTTAAATGAGCCAAGGTCAAACCCCCTTTTGCTGCAGCTGAACCAAACAAAAACAGCAAATGTGCCACTTCCATTTGAGATAATCTCAACTGAAGAAGCTAATGCACCTCCTGTTTGCCACAACAAAGGAGTTACAAACACATCAATGTCTCCTGTTTGCATGGCCAGTGAAGTCCTTTGAAGCTTTGTGGTACATCAAACCTCATCACCAAAACCCACATACACAAAGAGTACTTTTTCACTCAACATTATATTTTTTATTAATGTATGGACGCAGCACTGACCTGAAAAAGATATTTTAGAAACAACAGACACATTAAGAACTACCAGTGCAAAAAGGTGTACCCTGGGTCACCTGCATTTAATCTCCAGGACATCAGGGAGCAACCAAAATGTAGAGAAATAGCAGCACTTGGATTGCCAACTGATCAACAACACATCACACCAGAAACTAGTAACTAATTAGTTTCCAATTAGATTGTTTACACCCTTACTGAAGCAAAACAATTGCAATATTTTATCTTGTTTTAGCAAATAACCATTTACAGGCTATACTGAGCAGTGTTCCAGTTAACACACTATGCTTAAATTAATGACAGATTTGAATGCTAGGTTTAAAAAAACCCCAACCAAACAAAAAAAAATCCCACAAAAACACCCACAAAGCAACATATTTATGTTATTTAAATTATGGTCTGATTGCAAAGCTCATTAGCTACAGAGCTCAAAACATATCAGGGTTTCCACACATTTGTGTTAAATTTGTTAACACACATTTGTGTTAACAAATCAGGCAGTTATCTTTAGACTCACATGCTAAACTGCACCTGCATATAAATTTAATGGCTTGCACTGTCAAAGCTGAGCTATCCCAGTACAGAACTGCCAGTACTCAAAGGGGTAAATAATCAAGGGGTTCATAAACCCAACAGATTTATTCCTCCATCTACAGCTCAGGCAGGGAAGCAATTGCTCCTGTGCAAACAGTCAGTTAGAAAAGATCTTCCCAAAGGGCTCTTGGCACTTTCCAATTAATTTTTCCGTCTCAAGCCCCTTACAGGAAAATTCCCCTGGAATCTGAGCCAAATTATTCCTGTCACTCCTTTCCAGCTGTGCAGTCCCTTGACAGAAAGCACAATGGAGTTGTTATGCCTTCATTATATCCAAATGGGAATTCCATGAAGACTGAGCTTGTTGTCCCCTTCTCCAAGTACACTTACACCTTGACTAATGATGGCCACAAACCTTTTGCCCCAAAAAATTGTCTTCTAAACTTACTCAAAATTCTTCCTCTCTTTCTTCCTTCTGCGTCAGATTGCACAGCACATTTTTTTATTTGTAAGTTTTCTAAGTATCAAAGTAGACAGTACAAACTTACACACACCTCTCTGGACAAACTTTTGTGAAACTGGACAGATGCCTTCATGAAATTCCTGTGATAACAAAACAGAAACTACTTTCTGATGACCTGCAAGGTCAGGTGATTCTCTGCACAGGTGATTCACTTCTTGAAAGAAAATAGTATGACTAGAGAAAGTGATGCTGGTGATGGGTAAGCAGTGACATTGCAACTAAAGTATCAGTTTGAAAAAGGTTTTTCAACAGAATTCCAACCCCAACAGCTGTGTGCTTGCCTGTAAAAAATATATTTATTCCGCTGCTAAATCAAATGTACGCTTGAATTTGTTTCCAAATGAAAACACTTTTTTCTCTTTAAGTGAGACTTCTCAGCTTCCAGTTTATCCAACATTACAAAAACTATTTCAACAAAATTTAAGTGTTTTCATAAAAAAAACCCAAGTCATTAAGAGTTTCTCCATTGGCTCATAGTCTGAAGAGCCACCCTGGGGAGGCCCCACTGCATCCAGCCTAAGACAGACCTGGACCTGCTGGAGCAAATCCAGAGGAGACCAGAAAGGTGCTCAGAGGGCTGGAGCAGCTCTGCTATAGAGCCAGGCTGAGAGCTGGGGGTGTTCAGCCTGCAGAAGGGAAGGCTCTGGGGAGATCTTAGAGCACCTTCCTGTTGTGGTGTTGGGTCCCCAGGATGGGGTGAGAGATGAGAATTTGACTCCATGTTTTCAGAAGACTGATTTATTATTTTATGATATTATATTAAAAGAAAATGAAATACTAAAACTATAGAGCAAAGATGCAGACAGAAGGCTAGACAAGAATCAATCATAAAAACCCATGACTGACCAGAGTCCTGACACAACTGGACTGGGATTGGTCATTAAGTCAAAACAATTCCCATGCTGGGTAAACAATTCTACAAATCACATTTCAAAGCAGCAAAACAGGGAGAAGCTGAAACTTCCCAGATTCCCAGGAGAAGAAATCCAGGCAAAGGGATTTTCAACAAAATATCACAGTGACAGCTTCCAGTGTCTAAAGGGGCTACAAGAGCTGGAGAGGGAATTCTTACAAGGGCCTGGAGTGACAGGACAAGGGGTTGACTGCTTCCAACAGAAGGGAGGGTTGGATTGGATGTTAGGAAGAAATTCTTTCCTGTGAGGGTGGTGAGGGCCTGGCACAGGTTGACCAGAGAAGCTGTGAATGCCCCATCCTTGTGAAAGCCCTTTACAACTGGGGCTTTAAACAACCCAACTTCCACTGGATTGGGTTGTTTAAAGCCCCAGCTGTAAAGGGCTTTAAACAACCCAATCCAGTGGGAGTCAGAACTGGGTGATCTCTAAAGTCCCAACCCAAACCATTCTATGATTTCAAGGACATGCATGATCTCCTAGCCCTGTGCCTGTGCAGGGTTTAGATCAGTGAGGTGCTACTCACCCTCTGGTGGAATCCTGACAATCACCTGAGTTACCACAACCATTGATTTGAAGTACCCAAGCTGGCTGGGGATAAAATTAGAGGAAACTGAAAAATTAAATTGCACCAAAGGAGTTCGGTGCAAATACAATGCAAGTTGTGCTCCTGCTCATTTCCTCTCAGAAAAAGAGAAAACAGCTGCTTAAGAAAGTGTGATTCAATTACCATCATTTTTACCTTGGCAGGCTTTATTTGAAACAGATATGGTGCCAATGAAAAATGACTTTTGCATCTTAAGAGCACTGAGACATCTGCTCTTCACAAAGTTGCTCATTAAAGAGCTGCCAGAACTTCTTTCAACCCTCAGCCCATCTCTTCTCCTCTTCAGCAAAAGGTGATTCCCATCCCCAAAAAACAAAACAAAAAAAAAAATACAAAATAACAAACAAATAAAGAAAATTAAGGAGATAGCAATGGCACTTTGCTTAGTTTTGAAGTATAGCACTCCAGACCTTTCAGATCACCTGGGAGTGATGAAGCCATGACAGCATCGGCTCATTTGACATTTTCTATCCCAGCTGAATAAATTTAACTGCTCAAAAAACTCAGATTTATTCTGATTTAAGATTCAGCAATCCCAAAATGGAATTCTTCTGTTCAAACAGCCCCAAATAATGTTCATTATTTTAGATTGACATTTAAAGACATTATATGAACACATAGATATAGATACACACCACCACCCCCATCTTAAAGGGGATTTGGTTAACAAGTACATTAGTACCCAAAAAGCTGTTTCTCTCCTTAGCTTAGTTAATTTAGTATGATACACTGTCAGGGATATAATGGTGTAGACAAATGCACCACTATTTTGGAGGAGGATACAGGGTTGGTTTGTGGTTTTTTGTTGTTTTTTGAGGGTTTTTTTAATTCATTGTGTAGCTTTACAAAAGAAACTCTGCAACCTTGGAATTCTCTACAACATACAACCTTTTTATAATACTATAAAAAAAATCTAAAAATCATTATCTGCAGCTATGGAATGAGGAAGAATGAAGATATTAATCACTATTTTTTATGCTGCTCTTTGAAAGATTTTACTACAAGATTCATACCATTATATCTCAGATATGAAGCAGTTCTTTTCTTCATAATTCAGTCTTTTGAAAAACAACAAAAAGACCTTGGAAATTAGCTATCAAAAAATCTTCATTTTCCCTCAATTTTACAGTATTATCCAGGGAAAATTGCATAACTGCAGGCAGATGGTATACAAGAGATGAAACAGAGGGTCAAAGATGCTTTTTCATTAAACTTTCACCATCTCCTATTGAAGGCACAGGCTGCAGAGACTGTTCCTAATTAACAAAGCACAGGTCTGGTGCTATTCAGTATTTTTATGAATAATGTCAGCAGCTGCAAAAGCTCTGAAGATAAATGAGACATAGCAGAGGATGAGCAAGTCAGCACAAGTCACTATATGATTCTTTGTCAGGAAAGAGCAAACATAATCCTCAGATGTATAGAAAGGAATTAGGAAGCAAGAATGCAATTTTTCTCCCCTAGTAAGGTATTAGCTGCACAGATGTAGGATTAACCAAGGGTTCCAATAACTCACTTAAAAAGGACACCAAAAATCAGGAGATGATGCAGAGAATTACAATTCTTTCTCAAGGTTATATGAAAACTCAACATTGAGGGTAAGGAGCTCACTCTGTTTTGGAGATGAAAGCCAATAGCTGGGTGACATGACTACAACATCTGGTAAAAAGAAAAAGGAAAGAAGAAAATCACCTTGGGCAGAAATTTAAATGTCCTTGAGGCTTTTTACTCAAGCAAAGAAAACCATATAGAAAGGAAGCTTTCAGCTATACTTAAATTTAAAACCAAACACAATTAGCTACAGAGTTTTTAATCAGAGGGAGTGAACTACTAAAATTAATTGCAAACGAAACAATCAAGTCTGCCTTCCAATTTCTTCACATGCAGATTGGATTCCTTTTCAGAAGACGCCCACAAGACAAATGCAAACCACAGGGTTCAGCACAAAGCTAAAGCAGAGTTATACTCCAGCTCTTACTCCCCAGGCCAGGCTACACAAGCCCTAAGCACTTTTTAGCCCTTGCACTCCATGGATTTGTTCATCCAGCCAAGAGCAAATTTGAATGGTGCAGCTGTAGGTACTTCAGGTGGGATTTATCTTCCCCAACATGAACTCATCTCAAAGTTTGCTGCCCACCCTAAACACACCAGGAGCACTTCCAGAGGTGACCTCTTGCAGTCCAGCTGTCTGTCCCTCCCTCTACCTCCATCAGGTAAGGGGGCAGCCCCAAAGGCTGGGGGGAAGAAGATGAGCAAGACCAACAGAAGCTTTCATGACACTATTAAAGACAAATCCATTAATTGGTTACTTATT
This sequence comes from Setophaga petechia, assembly GCA_024362935.1. NCBI lineage: Eukaryota > Metazoa > Chordata > Aves > Passeriformes > Parulidae > Setophaga > Setophaga petechia. The sequence goes on from JANCRA010000025.1 coordinate 7,083,071, forward strand.
TCAATCAAACATCCCTTTACATATGTAAAATTAGCTAGTGAAGAAACATTTTCTCTTCTAAACCAATCCCATTAATTTGTTTGCCACTTAAGTAGTCTCTGAATACAAGCCAAAGAAATATTTTGGAAAATCTAAATAGCTGTGCATGATGCAGCTTTCCAGAGATTTACTCCAGGCACTTGAGAGAGAAAATCCTAGTAATTGGAAAAAGAAGATAAAGCCACTAAAGAACAGGAAATTAGAGAGACTAAAGTGGCACAGCAGGAAGGATGGACAGATAACACACATGCATCAGCAATTATTTGTGATTTAAAACCATGCAAGAAACATGTTTTGTATGATCCTTAGAGATTATTTCAAAGGACAGACACAGGGTATTACAAGTTTGAAAAAGAGCATGCTAGAGGTCTCTCTTTGGTCAGAGGAAGGTACACAATGCAAGGCTTGAAACATGAAAACTACAGATATCCATTAAGCCCAGTTCTGTTAACAGTCCCCTGGTTTTCAGGGCACATTTCTGCACCCATGCAGGGAAGGCTCTTGAATTCCAGTCCCTGAGCTTTGGAACACAGCTACAATTAAGGAAAGGAAAAAAAAAAAAAAAACAGACGATCTCACACCCACAAAAATCCACACATTCCTTGAGTCCTTGAAAATACATTTGTAGCTTGAAAAGAACGACAAGATGATAAGCTGACACTGAGTACACAAACTCTCATCTTTTGAAAGGCAGTAAAAAATTCAGACAATGCAGTAAACAACACAGAAATACTGTCACGCCCATGACTAGAAAAATTGCCTGCTAGCTGGTATTTAGAAAAACCTGCTACAATAGAAATTAAACCAGTATGAATTTACATTTAATTCATACCTCCAGTATTAGTGGCCTCCATAGTGCCCCCTGACATTTAAACCTAAACAATAATTTGGAACAACAATCACTTTTTAGGTTTCTATTAGCAGTTTGATCCACCCAGGCAAATAGTAAGGACAAGACTAGAATTTCAAGCTTCCCTATAGACTCTCCTAAAACACAGGTCTAATTAATGGAAAATAAAACAAAACCATAACCTGGCAGTATAATTTCTACTAGGAAGGCCCCGTCTAATCAAGAATTCTTTTCATAAAAAAATGGGCTAATGTAACTGCAAAAAATCATTCTTTTCAGCACAATTTCCATTTAATCAGAGCCGCTAGCACAGAGACTTGCTACTGGGCAATAACCCTAAATATGTGTAAGCATCCAACCCTGTTTTATTTCAGAGAAATCATCATAAACTTAACAGCCTGTGCTATCCTTAAGGCAAACCTTACATATTTAATATATACATGTATGTTATCATCTTATTGCAGGGGTTCCATACTGTTGTCTCCCCTCACAAAAGTTCCATACCTTCTTGGCATTTCTCGTGGGCAGCTCCTCAGAGCACTGACCTTTCCTTCTTCCCAAAGCACCCAACTGACTCCAGTTCCCTCCTCACCCAGCCACCCCACTCTTTTATAGCACTCTGATTCTCACTGGTCACAGCTGTGGCCTGTTAAAGTCAGGCCTGTTCCTCATCTTTGATAATTGGCCCAGCTGCAACTCCTTAGGGGTAAGGTTACTTTCTACACTGTCTTTATTTCCTTATATTCTATCCCCCTACACGTGTAAGCAGAAACAAATGGCACAAAACATAAAAAGTTGAGGCCTAAAAACCAGGCTACTTGATGTCTGTAACAAATTTTGCACCCTAAACTATCAGTTAAAATCTCTTTGAAGACCATCCATGATGAACTGAGGGCTGCATCCAGACCTTCTTCAGGCAAGGGGAGGTGCACAACACAAAACCCTTAACACTGAACTCGAGTCCTTGGACCAACCCATCCAGCACCTTACAGAACACAGAAGCCTCACCCATCAGATTATAGCAGGAGGGAAAGGAAACACCATCAAAATATTTCAATATATTTCTCCATTCCTGTAGAGCAGGCTACAAATGTTCACATTTATGCACTGCCTGACACAGAAACATCACTAAATTGTCAGCTAACCAGCAGGAAAGTCAATCTCTATTTCAATTCTATCATGTATCTGACACTTAGTTAGCCCAGAGGATCAACCCAGACTGCAGTCAAAATAAAAGTACAGTTTTGTTCTGAAATTATCAAGTCTTCTCTTCCACTGTTGTCTTTCTTTCCCTCAGAAAAGAGGATAAAAACTTTGACATTTTAGGATTCTATGCTTAGAATTTTATGGGAGAACTAACAAGGAAAAAAGGACTTCTCTAAATACCATTCCAAACTACTCACCAACAGATAAGAAAGTCACAGAGTTCACTCCTTCCCACACAGCCCCAGAAAAAAAGGATTCCAGAAGCTCAGTTACAACCCCCAAGTTATAGTTCCACTGCTGAGCTACTAAAGCTGTAAGACAGAAGAAATCACATTATTTAAGCCCTTACTTAGCCAACCAGGGCTGAGAATATTCAGATACCTTTCAGGAGGCACCAGCAGAAGCAGCACATTTCACACAAGACAGACACACAGCAAAGAGAAAGGCTACAAAGGACCAGGCAGCTCCCACAGCCAGCATTCCTGACCACACAGGAAACAATGCAAACCAGGTAAATATACACTGATAAAAATGCAGAATCTCCTCCCAAGATAAGCAGGACTCACAGCCCTGAGGAGACTCCCCAGATATCCCAGCACAGCCAAACCCCACTGTTCTGGCACTCACCCAGCTGGCAAGCTTTGCCAGGCCAACAACTCTCCTTGGGTGCTCTCCCTTCTTCTCTGATATGGCATTCACATTCTCTGAAAAATCCCTTCACCTAGGATTTTTCTCCTGGGAAGCTGAGAGGCCTCAGAGAAAAAGGTTCTTATCTCATTTACTTCTCCTCTGTTTTGCTCATGTGGAATGTGTTTGGAGATTGTTTATCCACAGGTGATTGTTTCACTGGATTCTGGTGTGAGTTGTTTTCACTCATTGGCCAATCAGGGCCAAGCTGTGTCAGAACTCTGGAGAGAGTAATGAGTTTTTCATTATTATCCTTTTAGCCTTCTTGTAAGTACCCTTTCTCTATTCTTTAGTATAGTTTAGTATAGTATTCTTTAATATAATTTAGTATCATAAAATAATAAATTAGCCTTCTGAGAACATGGAGTCAGATTCATCATTCCTTCCTTTGTCTGGGGACAATGCAAATACAATACTCTGGTAGAGAAATACGTCTCCATAGGACAGGTACAGCCAACCAAAAAAACTTCCCCAAAAAGCCCCAGGACAGCAGAAGGCACAGCCCCCTTGGCCAGTGTGAACCCACCAGGAGTGCTGCTCCCTGCCCCAGCAGCACCACCCCAGCATCAGGAGGCTGAAGCCAAGCAGAGGAGCAGAGCAGGCAGCTGGAGAGATGGTTTATCTTATTTCTTCACTGCAAACACGGCAGGTTTGTTTATTTATTTGTTTCAACCTCCCTGAAGCATCAGAAAACTTCAGAATAAGCACAGCAGACCCTAAGCCAAAGCTTAATCACAGCTCCTGTGCTGTTAGCTGGCCCTTATTGAGCTGGCCCAGCCTTCAGGGACACACAGCTGAAGCAGACAGACTGCCTGAAGCTTTCAAAACCAGCTGCTCTCTAATTTGCATGGCACTGAAAACATACAGATCAAAGCACTAGTTACCAACTCTGGTGTGAAAACTAAGGCAGGGAAATAGCTCCTAGAATATTCCTTAGGATCAGTCTGTAGCTTTTGAATCAGAACCCCCATGACTTCTCTGTTGTACCCACAGGACATCTCTGCCCCTCGAGAACTACCTCTTTACCCTTCTCCTTTTATAGCCTATTTTATTTTGCAGCTGATCCTGTTGCTAAGCCATGCAGCAAAAAAAAAAAAAAAATTAAAAAAAAAATTTAAAATCCCCTACAGATTTCTTTTCCACACAATATTACTGAAATTTTTTAGTTAAGGACTGGAGACTTTCCTTTCCACATGATATTTCCAGAACTGCATTAAAGAACAATCAGCATTGGGCAATGAGGAAGACCTCCATAGGTAAGGGTGAGTAAGCAAAGGCAGTAATCTCTTATTTTGGCAAAACAACAGCAGGAATAATTAGTATGACTACAGGCTTAATTATTCCTGTGCTCTCATGGTGGGACTTGAGGGAGAGTGAGACTACCTGGTCTCTTTGAATTGCTGTAAATTCATTCCTGTAAACGCCAAATGTGCAGAAAAACTGGGTCAGCCTGGTTTTCTTCAAACACTCCAAAGCAGCCTCTTATCCTGAGATGCTCTCCCTGGAAAAAATTCTGTCAAAATTCAACATCTCTTTAATTATTTCTGCATGCAGAAGATGGGGCACCCAGACCTGGCTGGCAGCACACAAATGGCTTCACCTCCAGTAAGGCACCAGCAATGCAGCAGAAACCACCAGCAGATTTCATGTACCTATGTACAAAAATTCTCCTCTCTTGTGGCAGGTTTAGCACTAAAACTGTCACCTCAGTCAGTACTGAATCCCTGTGAATTCAAAATGAGCTCCTTCGTGCCTGTGTACAGCTCAAATCAAAGATGTTATCACTCAGGATTTGTGGGAATGTCTGTGTCATTCATAAATTATGAACTAGACTTCTTTAAGCCATGGTAATTACTATAGGTATGCAGCACTGCACAGAAATGTGATGTTTACAGAGCAATGCCTCACTAAAATGTCAATATTATAAAGCCTGTAACTGATTAAATTATTCTGGACAAGAACTGCAGCAGATATGAAACAAACCAGCTTCTTTTGATGCTGACAGAGGCAGCACAATTTACCAGCTGTAAATTGCAGCTACTTTTCTGCTGCTTTCTTGCCCTCTGTGGCATCCATTACAGAGCATGATCCCCTGCACATCTGATGAAGTTAGAAAATAGTCTTGCAATGCAGTTCATTTTCCTTCACAACTCTCTAAAGGTATTTAAAGACGGGAAAAATATTTGGGGAATGTGTTACATTATTATGGCAGAAACAAAACAAACAAACAAAAACTGTTGCAGAAGATACAAATAACAGTTTAATTTTCAGAAGAAATATTTTGGGAATGTGTTATACTATTATGGTTGGAAAAAAACCCAAACAAACAAACAAAAACTATTGAAGAAGATACAAATAATAGTTTAATTTGAAATGAATACCTACTGCAACCTTTTCCCCACCCCATATTTTTTCTAACGACTTTGCACTGCTATTGCAAAGAAGGTAGAAATGCACCAATCCAAATGACAATATATGTGCACAAAATTGATACAGCCTGGGAAATAAAAAAGGCTTCCTTCGGAATTGAAAGGCAAACCTCAATTTATTTTAAATTGCTTTAAGCTTAATTTTGAAACTGTTTCATTAAAGTCAGTTACAGATGCAAGCCTAACTTGTAAATTATGGCCAAAGTTATTGTGACCACAAATACAACAGTGATTGCTGCAAATTAAGATTTTTCCCTTTGTTTGAGATGCCATCTCAAACCAGTTCCTGCTGGCATTTATATACTACCACAAATCAGTGTGGATAGAGACAGAGAGGATAGGAGAGTTGCTGTTTATTTACTGTTGCTTGTTGAGGGAAGAAGAACCAACATTGTCCATTTCCTCTCCTGGAAGTGGTGGCTCACAGCCCCCACAGAACAACCCAAATTCCAGCCACAGCAGACCCAGCCCTGTGTGTCTCAGGGGGAAGGATGGATATTCCAGGGATCCTGCTGGTTCATGAGTATCTATCTGCCCTCTGAATGCTGTTTGTTCCTGGAGGATAAGAGGCCTGCACATGTTCCAAGTTTCATGTCTAGATTACACTTATTACTGCATAATGAGGAAAACTGACACCCCCAGTACTCTCCATCAAGACATGGTTAAACAAACCTTTAGCAATAAGCTCATAAAAACAAAACCAATTAATCTACAGTGCTCATCTAACACCAGTATCCCAGTTCCAGCTAGTTCAGGTGGTCTTCCACAGGTATTAAAAGTTAATTCTGCTAGGGACAATCCAGTGTGCAGCCTTGTCTGGTGAGATGCTCCTTTTATAAATCTGACCTCTTGTTCTACATTCCTCTAATTCACCTTTTTGGATGGGATGAGGGAATTCAAACAGAGAATCAAAGATCCTCCATAGATTTCACATGTACACAGTGAGTTTTGAAGCCACTTTTAAGAACTCCTTCACTCAGACTCACCCCACAGTTGAAGAGGAAAGGACATCTGGAGGTCATCTGCATTTCAGCATGGAAGGTAAGCCAAGTTCAGGAACACAAATTTAGGCCTAACTATCCAGGGCAAACAAGGAACAATTCTTACCCTGTTTTCTATGGAGTAACTTGAAACATCTTGATGGCAAATTATGATCAAATTTGACTAAAGGACACAGATTGCAAAGAGGATTAATCTCTCCTATCAGCTCTGTAAAAACAGGCAGCCAAAGGTAGCTATCTTGATATTAAATTAAAAAAAAAAAAAAGCAGCAAGAATATTAATTTTCCTTTACAAAAAGTAACATGCAATAATTTCATGAAAACAGAAGGGTTTACATCTCATAAAAAAACCAAGAAAACCAAACTACAAACTGCAGTGCCAGGACATCAGGTCATTTTTGACTCAGAAGGCAGAGCACTGTGCACTGAGTCACCAGTGCTTCCAGTCTGCTGCCAAGTCCTCCCATCCAAACACCTTATAGTTCTGGGAATGCCATAATGAAGTCACTGTCAGAGCTGTGTGACTTGACACTATGAAGAACCAAGTTCCTTGCCAGCAAAATTCTGTTGATTTCAGGAGAGGTGCTACAGCAGATCATAATTTACAGTGCTGTCATGGAGTCCCATACTTTTATTGAAAAAAACAGCCTGAGAAATATTCACTGCAACTGGCTCTGCATACCTAGTGAGAACAGATAAAAATCACATTCTGTATTAGCACCAGTGCTTTTGGCTGCAGGCCACAACATGACCTTTATAAAAATAAAGTGACCAACAGAAGAGATTTTGGGCATGAATATGTTAAAACACAAAATTCCAGTGTAATTTACCATAGTTACCAGAGTAGAAACAGAACATGAATTTTAAAAAGCAATTCAGGGATGAATATCCTCCTCATTAGACACAACTTACCAAGGATACTTTGCATTCTTGCACTGCTTAGTGGGAGCCCAGTACTCTAAACCCATGGATCATGACTGACATTGTGAGATTCTCAGTCAGTCATCTTCACTATCATGGCACCAGCTGTCAGCTTCCTGAAAATGTCAGCTTTGTGGCCACTGAAGGAAGAAGGTTCTTTTTGTAGTAAAAAATTTGGAGGAATAATGTACCCTTGGATACCTAAGTTTAAATTTCCGAGTTATTGCCATCTTTTTTAGCAGAAGTCTGGCAAAGAATAAAAAGAAAGTTGTGAAAGAAGCCTCTGAAGCCCTTAGGGCCACAAAGAGGGAAAGAGGTTCCACCTGTTCAGCTTCCTTGACATCTGGGTATTGTATTTATGTTCCCCCCATACACAGGAAAGAATGATTAATCTGACTCCATGTTCTCAGAAGGCTAATTTATTATTTTATGATACTATAATATATTAAAGAATACTAAACTATATTATACTAAAGAATACAGAAAGGATACTTACAGAAGGCTAAAAAGATAATAATGAATACTTGTGACTCTTTCCAGAGTCCCAGCACAGCTTGGGCCCAATTGGCCAATGAGTGAAAACAACTCACACCAGAATCCAATGAAACAATCCCCTGTGGGTAAACAATCTCCAAACCCATTCCACATGAGCAAAACACAGGAGAAGCAAACGAGATAATTATTGTTTTCATTTTTCTCTGAGGCTTCTCAGCTTCCCAGGAGAAAAATCCTGAGCAAAAAGATTTTTCAGAAAATGTGAATGTGACACCTGGGAAAGAAGATGGACGAGAGGAGCTTTCAGACTGGATGAGGCATGTGGACAGGACAATCTGTGTCACACTGTTCCTGGCACTGTGCTGCCACCACTCACAGCCCACCTCCATGGCCAGATGCCACCCCTGCTGCCAAGGGGATGAGGAACAGCTGTTGAACGACTGTGCTGTGACAAAGCAACCAGATGCTCTGTCCACCTCTGGGCCCCAGGTGCCACATGGGTGAAGGCAGGGCTCAGATCCACCACACCTGGGAAGAAGAGCCTACCTCTGGCAGCTGCAGCAGCTGGATCACCCTGATCCTGCACAGCACAGCTGATTCTGTGTGTGCCACACATGAACTGGGTGAAGGACAGCCAGGAGATAAGTAGTTTGCTTTGCTTCTTTTCACCTTATTAATAATCTAGACAGTGAAACCCACTTTTTGTGAGAAGAGTCTTTAATCAAACAGGGCTCCATTGCATAAGAGCTTGATGTTACAACAAAAGATGCACAAACCAGTGAACCATCCAACAATTTAGTTTTGTGATTTTCCACCACTGCCTAAACAAACAGAGCTAAAGGTTTGTGACAGCTGCTTGTGTTTCCACTATCTCTTTTAAGATCTCAAAGTCCAAAACCACATTCTAGAGAAGCAACTGGCAGAAGGAAATTATTTCTAACAGCTCATCCACAGAAAAGGCCCCATTTTATTATTAATTACTCATATTGCCATAGAACCTAATTGTCCCAGCCAAGAATAGAGGCTCAGTGTGTTCATTCAGCACAAACAGGAGGGCAAGGGCAGGCCTTGCCCCAAGGACCTTGCCCTCTACAAACTCCTGCTCCAAGCTCCACGTTAACCACTGCCAGCTCTGCAAGAAGCCTCATCTAGAGCTCAACACACCCCAGGAGATTTTAGCTGGCCTGAATTCCCAAAGAACTGCAGAAGTCTCACCTCACAGATTTAAATGAAGATTTCCCTTGTATTCCCACTGTAAAGGTCCCCCCACATGCTGGATCTCACTACAGTAAAGCCTGTCACTTAACTTTTCCCCTGCAGCAATAGGAACAAGGGGTACTTTGTGGGGTGAGGCTACCCACAGACAGCAGGCAAGGAGATGCATTCCTTGGAGGGAGAGGTGGCTGGAATTTGGTTTCTCCCACCAGCAATGAACAACTAGGTGTATGGAAAAAGCAAAGGAAAAATTAAGAGTCTCAACCAGCTGCTGGGATTAGTAAATGCTGATGTGAAAATCTCAGTCCCAGAAGAGAAGAGTTGTGGTTCAGGAAGAGATAAGTGGGAAGGAGGAGGAAGACTGCAAAAAATTGTGGGATGGCAGCCAGAAGCAGTCAGCTTCCAAAGGGGGAAAGGGCAAAGCAGAAAGGGGAGCTGGGGGTGAGAGATGGGGATGTATTCCAGGACCCCAGGTACTCTACACGTGCTCTGTATCAGCAGAATATGTGGGAGGGGACCACAAAGGGAAGTTACAGCCCACAGGGGACAGGGTGCTCTGATGAGGTGCTGAGGATCTCTAAGGACAAGGGCTTTTGCCACGGAAACACTGCCAAATAATGAACAGAGAAACCAAACTAAGAGGTTTATCTGAGGTTTTTTTTTTCATCCTCATTTTTCCTTTAGCTTTCTTTGTGATAAAGTAGCAAAACTACCATAACCCCATTCCTAAATGGCCTTACTGGTCACCCTGGCACCAGTGGGAGACACTGCCAGTCAGTGAGCACAGGGCACTTGACTGCTCTTGCTTTCTGGTTGACTGGCTTTTTTACATGCAAGGATTTGGAAGATAAATGACTAGACTGAATCTGAGAAAAATCCATGTTTATCTTGTGATTTAGTCAGAGATTTCCTTTGAAAATATGGCTGAACAACCTATCCCACCACAGCTTCTGCACCTCTATTACTTGTCTGTAAATGCCCTTATTATTCCTTAATATCAAAACCCTGACTACTTCCACAGTAGTGGAAAGTCCTACCTCCACAGTAAAATCTCTATTCTTCTATTTATACACCTGCAGCTCCTTGTGCCAGGCATTGCAGAATCCCCAGGTGTTACTGTCATGCAATAAATAACAATTTATCCCACCCTGCTGGGACTCAGTGTGCCAAACTGCAGCTCACGGAATGAGCAGCTCTCCAAATTTTCAGGCTGTTCTGCTTTCCCAGAGTGCAGCCTGTGCTGCCACAGGGTAACAATAACTAGACCTGCTTACCAACAAAACCACCTTTGAATAACTACAGCTGGCTTAAGTTGATGGTCTATTGCACACTACTTTGTGTGCAAGTGACACTTTTCAGACACACACATGTGGCATTCACATTCTCTGAAAAAATCCTTTCACCAAGGATTTTTCTCCTGGGAAGCTGAGAAACCTCAAAGAAAAATGGTAACAATTCTTCTCTCATTTGCTTCTCCTCTGTTTTGTTCGTGTGGAATGTGTTTGGAGATTGTTTACCCACAGGTGATTTGTTTCATTGGATTCCGGTGTGAGTTGTTTTCACTCGTTGGCCAATTGGGGCCAAGCTGTGCTGGGACTCTGGAAAGAGTCACAAGTATTCATTATTATCTTTTTAGCATTCAGTAAGTATCCTTTCTGTATTCTTAGTATAGTATAGCATAGTATTTTTTAATATAATATAGTATTATAAAATAATAAATTAGCCTTCTCAGAACATGGAATCAGATGCATCATTCCCTGCAAATACAACACACACAAGCAGTGGTTAATTATTGCAGTGGATTTATTTCACCAGAGTCTCCTTCCACTAAAGACCCCAACCAGTGTCAGTGCCCCTGGAGGGCTGGATGTGATACTCTGGCAGCAGCCAAGGTCATGCTGACTCACTCCCTCTGGCTTTTCCCTGCATCCATCCAGTGCCAGTGCTCTGCTAAGTGCTTGACTATTCATTACACTGCCACTTGCAAAGCTGCAGTTCCTTTCTCCACAGACAGCACAAACCATCGGACTGCAGGCTCCTAAAAGTGTTGCTTATCAGATTTTGGATGCCTTTTCAAGGGGTAGATTACTTTCTGCTACAAAAATAACTGATGGCAGGAGAGAATCTCTGCTGCTGGGTTTTGGGGCAGAATTCAGGATCCCCTTTCCCAAATCTGCTTCTTCAGACTGGAATATTTGACAAGCACATCCTTGAGTGGTGGCAACAAAGCAGCAGCTCTCAGTACCCAGCCCAGCATCACCTGGGGGTGCCAACCTCAGGCTCTCACTGGTTCAGAAACCAAGGCCCATATTTCAAGAAACATCTTGCAACTGAGAGATTTTATAGAATAAAAAGTGAGCACAGCATAGTCTCCGCCTGCAACTCTGTCTGTTATACCCAGGAAAATGGTTATGTGCAAACAAGGCTCATTTTAGGTTTAAGTTATTGTACTTGCAGGGAATGCCCGGCGAAGGCAGGAATGATGCATCTGACTCCATGTTCTCAGAAGGCTAATTTATTACTTTATAATACAATATTATATTAAAGAATACTATGCTATACTGCACTAAAGAATACAGAAAGGATACTTACTGAATGCTAAAAAGATAATAATTGAAAACTTGTGACTCTTCCCAGAGTCTTGACACAGCTTGGCCCTGATTGGCCAATGAGTGAAGCAACTCACACCAGAATCCAATGAAACAATCTCCAAACACATTCCACAGGAGCAAAACACAGGAGAAGCAAATGAGAGAAGAATTGTTTTCCTTTTCTCTGAGGCTTCTCAGCTTCCTAAGAGAAAAAACCTGGGTGAAGGGATTTTTTCAGAGAATGTAAATGCCACATTAAGTGTCTTCCCATCAGTCTAATCTGCTACAAAAGCAAATTCAACAACCATAAAAACACAAGCATGACTCTGAGTGTCTCTAACATCAGCCCAGGGAACTGTGAGTAAAGTACTTTTCAAACACAAGGGCTAAAACTATAATCAATGTATCACTGTGTTTTCTGTTCTTGAATAAATATCTTTCCACAAGAAATTAGAAAATACTTTAAATTACAAATCATGATGCAGTATTGAATAACTACAGCAAAAACATTTAAAGCCAGAAGCCTATGTGTGTATCACAACAATCACTCAGGTATGTGATTTGTAATTTCAAAGTATGTGGGCAAAAACAAGTCTAGAAATACAGGTTTCAGTGCAAAGCTGCTCAGCCTGCTTCATAAAGCAAACCCACTGTTTTTCAATACAAATTAAATACAGACTTTGGGGACAAATTTCCAAATCTGATCTAAATTTGATAATTCAGTTCTGTTACTTTAATGTGGATTTTATTTTGTGAAAACAAAGCATCTAAGAATCAATCTACAGCATCATTGTAACATTAAATTCAGCACATATGGAAAAAATGTTGTCCCTCAACTGTGTTGTTCCAGATTTGCTACTATTTTTACACAGCTGAGCTTACAGCATCTTAAGTGAAAGTTTTGTTATTATCAGATGGCAACCATCAGCCCTTATCTGGCAGAGAAATGAAAAGCTTACCTAATGCCCAAGAAATGGAATTACCTAATGCCCAAAGTAATGTACTCTTAACAATGCCACAAGACTCCATCTCCCTTATTGGTATACACAGACAATTATTTTCCATCTAAACTCTGTTCCTCTTCTCTAATGTTATATATCATACAGTTTACTTCATAGAGTCCTTGGTACCATATCCTTACAATTTACTTTAAAATTTGTCACCAAGGACCCAGATTTATGACTGAAATTTTATGGATTAGTAATTGATCTAGTGCACATTTTTAGCTTACTGCAGATGGAAGATCCATGTCAGCTGAAAACTCTTTCCTTCAGATTTCTGCTGTGTTCTGTGTTTGGCTGTGGGGGTTTTTTCACCTTGTTCTCACACATTTGGGGCTGGTCAAGTGCATGCACATGAGCACCACAGAAGCTCAGCAGACTTATGACAACTCATTAAATTGCAAGAACAAGATCACATGCTTGAGACACAATAATTATAATTATTCCAGTTCTTCCCATTTTGGTGGGAAGAAATCTGAATTTTCAGTTTGTAACACATATTATCCCTTGCATCTTGATGACAGTGCTGTTTGCCAGCAGGTGGTAGGCAGAGATTCAACAATAAATCATTGCTCCCTTTTATCTATGACATACCCATGGAGGCAGGACTTCAGCACTGGTCTTGGAGTCATACTTGCTATAAATGACCCTTAGGCACAGCCCTGAAGAGAGGGTATATTGTTACCATTCTTCACATGGGATGCTTAAATCCAACCTTTCCTCACTGTTTGTAGGTGGGAATTACAAGCAGTTATCAAAGAAAGAAAGGGCAATGCAAATGTTCCCTTCAACTAAACACAGGTGAGCGCTGCATGTTTGCCAGTGCTGTGCAATCACCTGGAACTATCCAGAACCAACCAAACTTTGAATACTTTGTAAAAATTCTATGAGGTATCCAGGGTATGAGCAAAACTCTTCCTACTCACCTAAAAAAAAAACCCCACAAACTCGTCTTTATTAATAGTATTTATTATAAGAACTACAAGCTACTGAGAGCCCATATTTAATAAAAAGAATCACAGATTCAAGTTGCCCAATACAGTTGTTAAGTACCTTGGCTTAGCCATCAAATAGAGAACCAGAGGCAATGACTACACAGGCACTTTAACCCAACTGTGAACTCTCCATCTGCCTCCAGACCAAATGCTCCAATTCTCTTAACACCCAAATGCCAAAAGATTGAGAGTTCTACCTTTCTGGGCAGGGCCAGGATGCAGTGCAGTTTGGCATCCTGCACCTTGCTTTGTGGGTGTGAGTAGACAATACTCCAGTCCTGAGAAGACAAAATCCAAATCATGCTGTGTTCATGTTTGGCCAAGAGCCAAGCTTTTATAAATTAATTGTTTCACCAAGCCACCTGTTCCCTTTGCCTGACCCAAATTCCCATCTTTATCCTTAAAAAGTCTGCTTTTGTCTTCCTATCTGAGCTTTACAACTACTAGGAGCTGGGTTTCCCCCTCTAAGTATCCAAAACAGAAGTTAAAACTGCAGCTATCAGCAGCTTCCAGCTTCCTCAGTGGGAATCAGTCATTAGCCAGTGATGACAAACAGCAGCACTGTGCAGCTCATTCTCAGTACACTGGCATTTAAATCCATCCAGAGTGACTAAGGCACCTAAGGAAAGCCCCTTTGGTGCTGACAGACTACAAGATTTGTACTTCCCAGAGTACAAATCAAATTCACAGCACTGCCCCTGCCACCTGTGTGTCACCTGTGAGCTCTGAGAGATCAGAGAATTAAAAACAAACAAACACAGACCGAAAAAACCCAAACCCCCAGGAAGTAAAGCTCATATAATTTAGATGAAACCTCCCCAGAGGTGACTGACTGAAGTGAAAGGTGACCAGCTCTGCTAACTGAGGATGTCTTTGATGCTTCTTGGCTCAGCACAGTGTTGTGTCCATCAGCTGGAGAACGACTGGCTGTGTAGAGGGGCTGAAGACAGTGCAGGGGTAACTCAGGTGTGATTCAGGGGAGCAAGGGTCTGGAGAGTGTGTGGCAGCACCATGTGGATAATGGGCCCCATTCCAGTGCTGATCAAAAGGTCTGAGTGGGTTATCTAACCTCACTGGGCATCAGCTGTCTTGTCCAGGCTTAAACAAATAATTTCAGAAACCATACAATATATATATATTTTTTTAAGGGGGTTGAGTTTCCTAAAGCCTTAGGGAAAGGTGTCTTCTTCCTTTGCATCCACACAGCCAATCTGATTTTAAAGCTAAAAGTGATCTTTCCAAGGATGATTCTAATGGTGAGGTGTTATTATATTTTCTGAAAAATCCCCTTTGCCCAGGATCTTCTCCTGGGAAGCTAAGAGGCCTCAGAAAAGAATGAAAACAATCATTATCTGATTGTTTCAGAATGTGGTCTGGAGATCATTTACCAACAGGTGCATCTTTGATTGGCTGCATGTAAATTGTTTTTAATTAATGACCAATCACCATCAGCTGGGTCAAACTCTAAGGAGTCAGCCACAAGCTTTCATTATTCTTGCTAAGCCTTCTGATGTATCCTTTGTCTTTCTTTAGTATAGTTTTAGTATAGCATTCCTATTATAATATAATATCATAAAATAATAAATCAGCCTTCTGAAAACACAGAGTCAAATTCTCATCTCTCACCTCATCCCAGAGACCTCACAACACCACAGTGAGGCTGCTACAAAGCAGAGTGGACAAATCCTTGGTTGTTTCATTTTCAGTCCATGATAAAACAACATTTCAAAGTATTTTGAAACAACATTTCTAGGAGTCTCTCATGTCCTTACAATATCTGAGTATAGAATGGAAGGTCTAATCTAGCAAAAACATCCAGATTTCTTACATTCACACAATGACAAAAAGGCTCTTTAATATAAAAAAATTCAGTTCCACATCTTAGAGAGCAGCAAATGAACACCAAGTAAGATATAGGGCAAAGATTGAAAAAAAATGTAAGAGTACATAAGCCATCATGAGCAGGAGACAAGAACTGTACAAGAATGAGAATCAGGCTGCAGACAGAGAGGGAGGAACCCCAAGAGAGATGAAGAAAATGGGATTGGACACATTTCAGTCTTAGTGAAAGCCTTTTGGTGTCTCATAGGTCTGTCCCAAAACCATAGATTTAGGACAGTGGCCTGCTCCTTCTTTTAGCTACCAAGTTAATTAAACTTTGTTAGTGAAAGAAATTCAGAAGCATCAATATTATAATCTCAAAATTATTTTTAATACTACTCTCTGCAGAGAAATAGAGACACCAACAAAACACTAATCTGCAACCTAGCTTAATTTCTACCTGCCTACCTCAGCTTTAGGCTACTGCCCTTGCTCAGGCACATTTTTCACCTTCTAATCCCAGCTACTTCCATCTGTAGCTGGTCTGTACTCACAGTCTGAAATCACAGTACAGTACAAAAAATTACTGGTTTCTCCTCATAATCATCTGCTGTGAGAGATGCAAGTGATAAAGGGACAAAGGGCACATTCATGTCTCTACATGCTATATCAATTCCTCTACATTAGGCAAATACTCTCTCTCCTCCCACATAAAACGAGTGGTTTTGATTTCTCAAGGAAATGAGGAAAGAAGAAGGCTGTGGAAGTCACAGAAGGAATGTAAGACAATCCAGCAGAAATGAATGCATGCTTTTCAGTCTCTGTCATTATAATTTAAAATCACCATGCCCCCCCCAAAAAAAAGTACAGTACAGAATTGTGCTGAATTAAACATTACCCCCTCAGGTATCAGACAAAGAGGGAGGAGAAATCTCTAACATAGGCAAAAGGGAGGCAGGAGCAAGTGGTGACTTGGATTTTACTCTCATTGTCCATATGGAGAAAACACTGATGGCAGAAACATAAGAGAGAATGAGGTACTGAAGAAAAACCACATTCAATCTCAAGCAGAAAGCTGTTCTTCTAGAAGCCCTCAATACAGAAAAACACATGAACTTGCATGTATTTTCCTCCAACTGCCAACTGCATAAGGTATATAAAAGTTGCCCAGGTGCAAATTCACTCTATCTGACTTTGAGAATGCTCCTCATTTTACCATGATGAATGCTCACAAATTACTGTTTTATGCCAAATCCTATTTTCTCCACCATTGTTTTGCCCCTCTTGCACTTTCAATAAAGCCAGGTGTTCGCCTTGGATGCTGTTGTGCACACAGACTGCACACACACACCCTGAAAAAGAAAATCCACTAGGCAACACAGAAGGGAAGGGAAAAGTATTTCACCTAAAGGAAGGTCAATAGATGGTAGCAAATTATTTCTTTTCTAATCCACTGTAAAAAGGCCTAATTCCAAACAGATGGGGACCTTCAGATTAAAATCTCTCCTGTGACCCCCAATTTTACATTCATAGGCCTTATATAGGAAGTGGTTCGTAATGATAATGTGTTGCTCACCCATTAACACCTCAATCACTCATATTAGATTTGGTACTAATCTGCTATTTCCTAGAAAATCTATGGAAAATTTACTTTTCCATGACATAAAATCCAGTTGTAACTTCCACGTATCTCTGAGGAGTTCAACCCAGATGACTGATTCAATCAGAATTGCTCAGATTAGAAAGAGATTTATTTGATGAAAGAATAAAATGAAAAAAATAATTTAACTATTGGGAGAAAATAAACTGAAGATTTAGATTTGTTTTGTGAATATGTGAGCCCCCAGTGCTGAAAGCTGACCATCCCTGCTAAAGTGCTGGCTACCATAGGAGGACTAATATTGCATGTTCATCTGTACTGGCTGCTAAGGATAAAACACAATTACTGAGAGCAACTGGGAATACAGGTTCCTGGAAAAAAACCCAAAAGCTTCATCTACATTTTTCTTTGGGCACTGCCAAAGCTCCAACAATAGTTCTAATTTCCCCTAACATGATTCCAGCTGCTTATGTTTTCTGTAGGCTAATGCACAGGATTCATTTCCTCTTGGAGGAAGCAATCCTGATGTAATTTGATGAGCATCTCTCTCAATATCAGTATTGCCCTCTTCCCTCTGCATCCACTCCTCTCCTCATGCTGACTTTTAGGCAAAGGTAAAACAGCTTTTGGGAGGTATTGGGAATCAGATGATGAAACTAATCTGGGTTACAGACAGCAAGAACCCCTCCTCAGTTATTTTTAACTGAGGCTGGTTTCCTACCCTGCTGTGACAGTATGCACAGCTGAGAGCCAGAACAGGGGCAGGAATGGCAGAAGGAGATGTAGGATTGTCTTGCTGAGAGATGAGCACATTCAACTCCGCCCTTAGTAACCCCAGGTCACTGCAGACTTAATAACAAGCAAGAGAAAATGAAATTCGAGCATGAAGTGAGGCTGTGGGCCTGCTGACAGTCACTGTTTCCAGGCAGGACATGGCTGTGCACAGGGTAACTCACAGCAACACGCCACTCGAATTTAGCTGTGCACAGTGAGCACCCTTAAGAGACTTTGCACTGCTCAAGGCCCCTGGCTGTCTGCCCCCTTTCTCCCCTAGGGCAACCTCCTCTCACAGCAGGACCAGCTCTGCACTCACAGGTTCTTGAGGGTTGCATCCAGTTGGGGCTTAAAAAGTTCCATGGAAAGAGACTGCATGACCTTTCTGGGCACCCTGTGGGACTGCCCATGCTCACAGGGAAACTGATCTACCTTAAATTCAGTCTGAACCTCTGTAGTTTCAATTTAAGTCAGTTATCTCTTGTCTTCCCACCCTTTACAGAATCACAGGATGGCTGCAGTTGGAAGGCACAGCTGGAGGTCAGCTACTCCTTTCCTCCAGGGAAGGAGATCCCACAACCACTCTGGGCAACCTCTTCCAGTGCTCAGTCACCTACACAGTGAAGAAGTTCTCCCTCATGTTAAGGTGAAACTTACTGTGCAACAATCTCTGCCCACTGCCTCTTGTGCAATTGCTCAGGACCACCAGGAAGAACCTGGTCCATCCTCTTGACACCCTCCCTATGGATACTACTGACATTGAAAAGATCCCCTCTCCTTTGGTTCTTCTCAAGGCTGAACAGCTCCAGCTCCCTCAGCCTACCCTTGTAAGAGAGATGCTCCAGTCCCACCACCATCTTTGTCACCCTCTGCTGGATCTGCTCCAGGAGCTCCCTGTCTGTCTTGTCCTGAGAATCCCAGAAATGGACACTGCACTCCAGATGTGCCTCACCAGGGCTGAGTAGAGGGGCAGGATCCATCCCCTCCTACCCCAACCTGCTGGCAGTGCTCTTACAATGTACCCCAGGACACCTCTGGCCTTCTTTGCCACAAGGACACTTTTCTGGCTCATAGACAGCTTGTTGTCCAGCAGGACCCCCAGGTCCTTCTCTACAGAGTGCTCCCCAGCCAGGTGCATGGATTTATCCCTCCCCAGGTACAGGATCCTTCACTTGCCTTTTCTGAATTTCAGGAGGCTCTTCTGTGCCCATCTTTCCCATCTCTGTCGAGGTCCTTCTGAAGGGCTCACAGCCCTCTGGGGTATCAGCCACTCCTCCCAGCTTTGTGTCAGCAGTGAACTTGCTGAGGAGGCATCTGCCCCTTCATCTGAGTCATTGATGAGTTAAAACAATACTGGACCCAGCACCAACCCTTGGGGGACACCACTAGTGACAGGTCTCCCAACTACAGGTACAGGGCACTGCACAAAATGCCTGGCTCTGATATCTCAATTACACTTTGTGTCCATGCACAGGCTGATGCTGGGTCCCTCACAGCCCTCTCTTTTCCAGGCTAAAGAAGCTCAGCTCCCTCAGCCTCCTCTCACAGGGCAAGTGCTTCAGCTCCTGACCATCTCGGTGGTCCTTTGCTGAATGCAGTCCAGGTTATCTGCATTTTTCTTGTAATAAGGACACCCAAACTGGATGCTGTTTTCTAGATGTACAACTGCCAGTTTGAAAGTGATAACCACTTCTGTCAATTTACCAGCTCTGCTCCTGCTACTAAAGGTCCAGGATGCTGACAGAATTCTCAGTGCCAGGACACACCACTGTCCAATATTCAGCTCACTGTCCTCGAGAATTCCCAAATCCCTTGACCCCAGTCAGTCAGTCAGTCAGTCAGTCTGTCCCCAGCCTGTAATAACTGAATGTGCTCATCTGTGAGCTGGGTGCTGGGCAGCAAAGCCTTCCTGAGTGACACAACGTGAGCAGGCACCAAGGACAAAGTGGTGAGATCAGGATGAGATGCCGAAAATGTTTCGCCTCATCCAACACAAGCCCACAGACGCTGCCACTGGAAGGAGGTGTAAAGATATACTGAGATGGCAGCAGTTCACAGCTCCCAAGCTCCATATTTGGAACACACTCAGCTCTGGGGAGAATTTAGAACATCTCAGTGCAATTTATGAGCTGCTTCACACTTTCCTAAGCATCCTGTGATGTAGATGGGTGTGTATAAGAATCCACATTTAAGAGGGTTGTAATTGGGATATGTTTTGGGAGGAGTCTCCCTCTCCTCCAGCCTTTGTGGATGCAGAGAAGTCCCACCAAATGTACACTTCAAAGATGGAAGAGGCAGAGGTGATTCAAGCAGCAGGAGGGCGAGAGGTTTTGGAGAACAGTGGGGGAGCTGGAATGGCAGTGTCACTTCAGAAGAGGAGAGATGGAGATTGAGTCACTTGTGCTGAAACAGTGCGAGGAAGAGCAGGACAGAAAAGAAGCTGCCAGAGAGACCTTCAGCTCTACTCCTCAAAAAACTCTTTCAGACACAGACCAAGAATTACTCCTGGAAGCCCTATTAGCAAACCGAGTAAGAACTTCATGATCATTGATACAACATTTCTGTGAGGTAAAGAAAACAAACACCTGCCACGCAGCACTAGTCTGGTTTCCAAGCATTTACCATGGATAATTTGCTTTTAAGTAAAGCAAGCACCAAATTGCCTGGAAATCAGATATCCAGTGCCCTGTGCAACCCAGAAGAGTTTGTCTCCTTAGAATGAAATACATAAAAGCCAAGAAGCCAAGTGAGATATTGCCTAAATTAGTCAGTCAGAGAGGAAGTCAAGGACAGAAACAGCTGCCATGTTCATTATTTGATTCCCAAAGAGAAATCTCTGCTAGGATTTCCCAGGCCTAACTCTTGCAGGGTTGGACACCAAAGCCTTCCATCCCCATTTAATCGTGAGCAGATGTGACTGATATTTCTCTGCTTTAAAAACTTGATGGACCACCAGTGTCCAGTGGCTGATCAGAGAATCATGGAATGGCTGAGGTTGGAAGGGACCCCCATGCTAAAGCAGGAACAGCTATAGTAAACAGGCAAGAAGATCAATATGAAGCCATTTTACACTTCCATTAAAAGAAACAGAACAACACACATTATTCTTACAGCAAATGCAATGTGAACATATAAGACCAAATATAATGAAACCACTGGAAGATGCTTTACATAAAATATGATGGTAATTAAACTCCCAGCTCAGCATGACAATGAAGACAAGCTATCTTCAATCCCATGGCTAATAGCAAGCCCTAGTCTCTGAATTTTTATGGACTGTAGAATAAAAGGCACATCAGCTAAAGTAATATTGGTAACAGGGACCCTAAAATGACAGTGTTCCACCAAAGATCCAAAATTCTACTAGAATGAGATGTAATTGACTAGAGAAACATCACTTTCAGACTGAGAAAAAAACCCAACCCAAACCCTATGACAATTAATAAGGCTTTAAATAATAATAGTGGTTTTGCAACATGAATTTACCTCATGGCCCAAAACATCAAAATCTTGGGCTAAAGCAGAGACCTCTGAGCACAGCAGAAGAAACATCAGAGGTTATCAAAACAATTCATACTGCAGGGCGGATAGCATATATCCTGTATACAAGTATTAATATTTAATGTAATATATTGTAATTTGCTTTTACTTCAACATCCTATAATGGCCTTAGTTTCCCATTTCACTCTCCAATGATGGAAATTATTGTACAGCAGAGGTATTGCCATTTATATGGAAAAGGACTGCTCAAGTCCACTGGAGTTTTGGATTGCCAAGGAGGATAGGAGAAATCTTCAGAACCCAGTCTGCCAAACCATGGCTGAGTAACATTAAAGATAGGCAGCTCTTCACCTGAGTAATAAATACAATGAGGTCCTAACAACAGAACACAAGCAATCAATAATAAAAACTGTTAAAAAATTAAGACTTGTCTCAAAAACAGTCAAACCCAGTAACTGTTCAGAGAAGGACTGCAGAAGGAGGGGCAATTGTCCTAACACGATCCTGGCCACCCTCTTGCACCTACTGTTCCTTGGGAATGGACAAACTGCTTATTCCAACACAAATCTGAGGCCTTGTTTCTATGCCCCAATATGGCTTCAAAGAGGATGCAGCAAATGCAGTGAAGTAAGAGCACAGCACAGATTCCTGTCTGTCTGTCAGGCAGACTTGGCATTCAATGTCCTACCATTGGGGACCACATTCTGGCAAGGGCCTGCTGGAAGAAGGACACAAAAACCCTCCTCCACACATTTTGGATGGTGCTTTACTAAACCAAAAACATGTCTTTGGACTTCTCTGCCCCCTTAAGAGCTTTCAGACAGAACCCTACAGCCCCACATCTACACTCCACAGGACAATTTGCCTGAACTACCTGAATTTTGCCTCACTGGTGTTGATGGAGGCACCATTTGCTTCTGTCTCACCAGTACAGGTCTGACTTGTGCTGAGGGAGCTGTCATAATGGAGCTGCTAACACAGATATAGAAAACAGATTACAGCAACAGCAAGGGCTAAGAGAAAATTCTCCTTTGCAGAGTGCATGTGCAGTAAGCATCAGTGTGGTTTCTGCTATAAAGGTTAAAAGCAAGAAAAGAATTGCTTGCACCCTGGGTGGGGGATAGAAATGCCCTACCTGCTGCTATGGAGAGCTCTGGAATAGAGAGCCCTGGGTCTGGACTGGAAACTGGAGAAGCTCCACTCTTGTGTGGCATCAGGAAAGCTACAGGATTTCCCCTGTCCCTTCCTCTGTGAACATCCCCTCAGTATCCATGCTGTGGCTGGCACAGCATGAAGGCATGGCCCCACAGGAGATACTCTGGGCTGCAGAGCATGCACTGACTTCAAGGAGAGGTAAGCAAGAAGAGAGTTTGTGCCCATCTTTGATTTCAATTAATTGCATTGACTAATCCCTCTAGTTTCATAATTTCAACTTGATTCCTTGCACTATCTCTCCTATCCATGGCCATGTGCCATCCTGGCTTCTCATCAGTCTTCTTTTGTACATGATCATGGTGGGATAACAGCTACCTGCAGCTTTGCTTATCTCCTTCTTCATCTTCTTTTTTTCCCTAGAAACTGCATTGCACTTTCCCCTTTTAATTCTGTTCCTCTGTTACTGTCAGGTCATTTCAAACAGCACTGCCTTCATGCCAGTGCCAAGTTATGTATCTCCATCCCTCACTCTGTGATTACTGGTTTCAAAAGTCCTGAGCCTACTCCATAGGCTCAGGGGGGCAGGGAGGCAAAGATCAAGTTTAAGGAGACCAGTAGGTTTTTCTGAAAAACAGCTTTATTCTTCATATTGAAAATAAAATGTTCTCAACTCTTCTGGACACTGAACCAAGTCTGTGGCATAACTCATTTACCTGCAAGTAAAATGAAACCCTTATTATATTAAAAACACTTCTAAAAAGGCATCAGTTAGTAGTCTAAAGAATATAAAGAGAAATAACCTGAGTTTTTAAAGTGTATTTCCTCTGTATGGAATATGTTCATGGTTTCTAATAGAAATGTCATTAATTCTAACAGAATTTCTGCATATTCTATAGCAGGGTTTTATTGTAGAACAAAAAGATACATTCTAAATTTGGGACAATATCTGTTTGCTGCTTCCAAACCTTCTGTTTACAAAACCTAGTCAGTTACATTCTGAGACGGTATAAAAACAGCATGAGGTGCAGAGCTGTGAGTGCTGCATACGTGTGCACACACAGCCCTGCCGTAGCTCCCACGTACGTGCACTGTTATCAGCCTCAAGTTACTTCCCTTAAGGATGGACATAGGGACGGTGATGATTTTTTTGGAGTCGGAGTCATGTTTAGCAGAGCTGAAAGGCAAGGTGTAACACCCACCTACTTCATACTTTGAGTGTTACAAAAAGACATTCGAAAGATAACCCCAAATCACTCCTCCAGTCAAATATTTCACCCTTTTAGCATGACGCAGAAGTTTAATTTCCACTGATGGGTGACCTCGAGAGTGCTGTATACCCGCCCCCCCTCCCAATGGCAGCGGTTCCCCTCACTGGCAGACTAAAGCGGGTCTATAAATAACTTCAAAAGGAATTGTCTCTCTCCTCACGCACTGCAGACAGCTGTTTACAGAGATCCCGACTCCTTATTCACAGCGTTGGCCCAGCTCTCATCCTACTCCTTCCTTTGCTCTTGCTAAAAACCCCTTGGGAGATGCGGTGCAGGTAGGACGGGGGACCCTCCCCTGCCGCAAACGCCTGTTCCCACAACTTGAGGGAAGCTGCCGGAGCCGGAGCGCGGCCCCGGGGAAATTTCTCAGGGCAAGGGGGTTGAGATCTCGTGTAATCCGTCCTTAAGCTCCACGGTCCCGGCTGATCCTCGGCCCCGGGAATCCCCTCCTCCCCAGCCCGGAGCGGAGCCCGCAGCCGCTCGGGGCCCGCGCATCGCCCACCTGCAGGGCCGGGCAGGGACACGCGTGGGGCGCCCCGCACCTGCCCGCAGCCCCCGAGACAAAAGCCCGGGCTGCCTCACCTCCTTCAGCTGTTCCAGCTCCTGCTTGAGGCCGTCATACTCCGCCTCCAGCTCATCGTACTGCTGCTTGAGGGTGAGCTTCTCCTCCAGCACCACCAGCCCATACTCCGCCGCCTGGATCTTCTCGTGGGTCGTCTCGGAGAGCTCCCGGGTCAGCCGCTCGATCTCGCTCTTGTAGTGGTCTGCGCCCTGCAGCACCTCCTCCGCAGCCATAGCCCCGCCGGCACTGCCGCGCCGCCGAGCAGGCAGCCAGGGGGCGGGCGCGGCCGAGGGGCGGCACCGGCACGGCCGGCCCGGCCCGGGGATGGGGGTCGGGGCCGCCTGCGGCAGCCGCCGCCGCCGCCGCCGAGCGCGGTCCGCCCCGCCGCAGCCGCGGCCCCCTCCTCCCCCGCCGGCCGCCCGGGACGCGCCGAGGCCGCGCTCGCCTCCCCCGGCCCTGCGGCGGCCCCGGCAGCGGGGACGCCTGGGCTGGCGAGCGGGCGGGCGAGCCCCGCTGCCCGGGGAGGCGGCGGCGCGCTGGAGGCCGGGGCGGCGAGCGGGGCGGCCCGGGAGCGCGCCTTCGTGAGGCGGCTCCCGCGGAGATGCTGCTGCTGCTGCTGCTGCCGGCGCCCGCCTCCTCCCTTCCACACGGTCCCTCCCCTGCGCTCTTTAAGATGACAGCGTCCTCGGCTCTGGCATCGCCGCCGGGCGGGCGGGGAGGCGGCGCGGCAGCGGCGGCGGAGCGGCCCCGGCGCGCCGGGATGTGGGCGCTGCGCCTGAGCGGCTGCTCCCGCCGGGCCCCCTCCCTGCCGCTCCCCTCTCGGCCGGGCCCCCTCCCTGCCGCTCCCCTCCCGCCCCTCCGCCGCCGTGTCAGCGCCTCTCGGTTCTGCCCGCCGTGATGCTGCTGCAGCGGCCGCGGTGCGGGTATAAGTAGACAGGGAGATGCAGCCCAGCAAACTGCGGGAGCGCGGCAGCAAGCATTCCCCTGCTATTTCGGGAAACTGGGAAAGCAGAGTTATCTCTGCTCCATTCCCTGCCCCCGGTGAATGAGTGCGTTTGGTTCTGGTCAAGGCAACCTGAATGCGAAACAGCAGCGGGGTCGGGGCATTGGGCTAGGGCTGCTCTTCCATCACCATTAGCACAAGGTCTCAGTGCCACTGATTAGACAGCAGGACAAAACTGATTCAGCTCGGATGCGGTCACACCATTGTTTCTCTGTCAAGTTAACCGGGGGACCTGATGCATAGATTATGTCAGTTTTATGCTGGCTTTATGCTGACTGCAGAAAGACAGATGCTACTTGTCCAGCATAAAATTGGAGTGGTGCAGACAGACAGGAACTGATCTCTTACAAAGCCTGCCAGTAAAAAGTTAACACACCAGATTAGGCGCATTTTACATATTTGAACTGGAAGAGTGAGTTCATCCTGGATAATGTCATAGCCTTTTTTTTTTGTACTCAGAGTCTTAGACTCCAATTTACTGTTTCTTCAAACTATGGCCTGCAAATAGACTTGAATTCATATGGGTCAACTTTTGTTCTAAGTACTAGCAGGACCTGTTTTTCACGTTTTACAGACTTTTTTAACTTTTACATTTGCTCCTTTAAAGGTTGACAACTGAGTTAGAGTTTCCAAATTGAGGTAGTTGTTTTAAATAGAAGTTACCTGTAAGAAGATGGATGTCACTGCCCACCAATGCAGCACTGTATTGGAAATCAAAGACAGAGATTTCCTTTCTTGCTGACCTGATAATGTTGTTTTAAGCAAGTCACATTCCCTTTCCACCATGGCTTCCCCATGACTAAGAAATAGGTAAAAATTATTAGACTTCTCAGCAAAGTTCATCGAGATCTGCAAATGGAAGCACTTACACTAGTTATACAATGTCAGCATACAGTATATGGCATATATCAATTTTATAAATATATGTGCATGCATTCATAACTAATACATTGCAATCCAGCCTGCACAAACACTTCTCATTGCCTAGAGAGCATCTGTGGAAGAAGCAAGCAAAGTAGTGAAAGTTCTGTCAATTTTTAGCTTGAAAATATGCTTCCAAAATGCACATTTTAATAAATTCTACTGTAGAAGCAAGTGTGAATATTAATAGGAAAGAAACGCGTGTGAATATTAATATATGAGAAGAGTGAGTGGCTCTCCATTGATGAGTGAATGTCAAAAGAGAGGAGAACCCCAGTATCCCCAACTGAAATTCCCATGATACAGCTAACCTCAACACCTATTTCTTAAAAGACAATGAGGGATTCCACAAACCAGAAGGGAAAAAAAAGCCCAAATTTCAAAAGAGAAGCAAAATGTTGTCTCAAGAGCTTTTACAAGTTCTAGTCTAGTTGCCTTTCTCAACTTTGCACCTGTGATGGCCACTGTGCGTGGAAATGTTTATTGAGCACAGGAATGGATAAGAAAACAACATCTTTGAGACCAGTGCTAAAAATGAGTGGCTGGGTGAAGGATAGTGTGGAAACTGGCTGAAGCAACAGGATGCTTATAGCTAATCAAGCCTTGGTGTAACTCCACTAACATCATTTGGTTGACAGTCTCACTCACAAGCCAAGGGCAACCTCACCTCTTCTGAACATCTGCATCCCAGAGGGGAAATCTGGCATTTTACAGTGTGTCGGTTTTCTGCAACACCCCAAAAGAAAGTGCAGTGTGGAAGGCAGGTGTGGTGCCCTGTGCAGCAGTGTGTGGCATTCACATTCTCTGAAAAAATCACTTTGCCCAGGACTTTTCTCTGGGAAGCTGAGGAGCCTCAGAGAAAAATGATAACAATAATTATCTCATTTGCTTCTCCTGTGTTGTGCTCGTCTGGAATGTGTTTGGAGATTGTTTACCCACAGGTGATTGCCTGATTGAATTCTTGTGTGAGTTGTTTTGACTCTTTGGCCAGTCAGGGCCAAGCTGTGTTAGGACTCTGGAAAGAGTCACCAGTTTTCATTATTATCTTTTTAGCATTTAGCAAGTATATTTTCTGTATTCTTTAGTATAGTATAGTATTTTTTAATATAATATAGTATAATAAAGTAATAAATTAGCCTTCTGAGAACATGGAGTCAGATTCATCATTCCTTCCATTTTTGGGACATTCCCAGCAAATACAAAAGCAGTGCACAGTGACTGTGAGGTCCTCAAGCTCCTCTGAATTGAAAACACCAAGATGCCCATGATTTTCTGTGACTAGTGCCCATTTATCCCTCTTCTTGCCTCCTAAATGTAAACAATATCAAACCTGGATTCTTTGGTGATATTTGTCTTTGTTTTAAAAATCTGCTTCTTTAAAAGTCTTGTCTGAAAAGTCCCATTTGAGAGGGGACTTTTGTTGTCAGTTGTCAGTTTCTCTGCACTGACTGGGCTGGGCAGCACACACATGGATACCTTCAGCCATACATATTTAATTGAGTGAATCCCACCTTTCACTTCTCTATCTTTCCTTAGGCCTAAAACCCAGCACCTACATTCTCTTGTCAAGATCCTCCATCTGTATTTACAATGAACTACTAAGATCACTGATTGACCTGAAAAATATTCAAGCTCCTTTCCCTGTTACCAGAAGCTCTGGTTTTGCCTCATTCCTGACTCTGCGGAGATGAGAAAAGATGGATGATCTTACAATATAAATAGCATCTAAGTTTTAGCCAAAGTCTTCATTAAAGAAGGAGGTGCTGCAGCATGACCCAAAGGTGGTCATTCCCTAGGGATTATCTCATAACAGAGGCAGCAGGACCTCTCTCCATCTCTGATGGAGATCTCTGGCTTTCTGGGGTGCCTGTGATAAACTATGGGTTCAAGTTATGGATTCAGTGGTGCCAGCAAAGCTCTGGTCTCAGTCACAGTTCTGGTACCTTTAGGAGCTCACTCAGCAGTGCAGACAGCCCTAAAACAATGATACTGGCATTTCAAATAATTCCACTGCCCTGGTATGATCACCTCACTTTGGTTTAAATCCTGCTGCAATGCTCTTGGGTTTTCTGCCTCCCCAGGTTCAAAAAGTATACCTGGTCTTATTAAAGGTTGGTATATCACCCTGCATTGTTATCTCTCCTTCATTTTGCCCTGTGCACCACCTTCACATGAATATTTCAAACAAGTCTCAAGTAATTTTGTCTACATGTCATTCCACATACTTTAATAAAACAAGCCTCATTCTGACTGCATCCATTTCACGGGCATGAAACTGAATTCCTTTGGATTCCTGAGATGTGATACCACTGGATTCCTAAACCAAGGATAATAGGTTCCAGTACTGATTACACATTTTTTTAACCAATCAGGTATTCAAGGACAGGGAAAATTATACAATTCAAATCTTACTCAAGATATTATTAAATTTCAGATCATTTAAGAAGCATTTAATGACCTCTATGAAATGAGTGATAGGTTCTGTGCCTTAGTGACAGTGCAGCTGTAAAAGCAGCCTGCACTGTATGGCAGAAGGCTGAATCTGCACCTGCAGCATGAACAGACATCCCTGTGAGTCCATTTGTATGAAGCCATCTCAGAATACCAGAGCCCAAACCAACTGAGAACTGCTAATTAGCAGTGTTTGGCAGGCTCACCAGAGTGGCCAAAGGGGGGAAAAAAAACAACAAGAAAAAGGAAGGTATGAGGACCAATCTGTCATTGTTAATGAAAATGGCATTGATTTCCTGAATGGGAAAAAAGGGAAAAGCACTGAGAGAAGTCTCTATGGGAACTGTGCTGGGTCTGGTTTGGAAATAAACAAGTGACTGTTACACTGCCAAAGGTTTCTTTTTCTCCAGCACTGAATATAAACATCACCTTTGTAATGAATGGTCAGCCTAGAGATAAAAGGGAGACACTGGGAAGAAAATGAAATTTAAAAAGATATTATGAGATTCTAGTCCAATAGAAATGGTAATAGGTTTTAAGAAAATTAGTTTATGGAGAATGTTAAGAGAGACTAAACACAGGAGCTAAGAAACATTAATGCATATAATAAAAAGTAATGATGTTTCCCTGATTAATGAGTGTCAGCATTCAGAAGAGAGGCTTTCAAACAGCTGTGTCCTTATGTGAGCCCTCTGTGAACTGCCTTTAAAGGATCTGCAAAGGTAAACAATTTTAATTTTTGTAAGCCTATTATCAGGTGGAGTTAAATGTGATATACAGGAAACTGTAATTTCAACAGAATAATTTTGGGCTCCTAAAAACTGGTGGTTGAAAACCACTTGTGTAGAACATATGGAACCTGAAAGGAAAATGGAGTAAAACAGAACACTTCAACAAGGAAACCAGGGAAAAGTGCTGCAAAAAAATGGTTGGCAGGATCAGTGTGTAATGAGCAGGGATTAGAGTCTCAAAAATGAATTTTACAAGAAAACTACAAAAAATTAAGTGTACAAACATTTAGAAAATACAGTCAGCAATAACAAAGCAGTCGACTGATACTTGCATATAAAAAACTTACAGACTGCAGCAAAGAATGTGAATTATAACTGTTGTACTGAATAAATCATTTCAGCCTGAAAGGGTGTTGCTTTCAGGGAGTGTTGCACATGGGTCTTGGTTCAGCTCCACAACTGTAAGCTGAGTCTTTTAATTGACAGCATTGCCCCAGGCTGAAGATCCAGGACACTGCTCTTCCATTCTATGCAGAGACCCAGGACACAAATGAAAAATGGCTGAAAGGAGCACAGAAAGGATTATTATGCTTATTTAAACCACCATGCACTTTCCTGTGACACAAGGAAGACCTGCCCACTAAGAATCCTTTGTCCAAACAACTTGTCAGCAATTTAGCCTAGATAAATCCGTGTCACAGCGTTCCTTACTGAACAGCTGTAAGCCAAGGAGGAGAAGGGAGAACACAGTTTGTCTCATATTTACATCAGAAATACTCCAAAACCAGCAAGCAGCCGGAGTGCTCCTCGGGGCTGCCTGCTGGCGCAGCGCCTGGCTCTCCCTGCTTTGTAATGGCCACTCCCTCCCTCTTCATCTTCCCTCCGTCCCCATCAGCCCAGCTACAGCCTGGGGGCTCTGACACCCCCAGAGCAGTGATCGCAGTGATCTCAGTGATCTGAGTGCCTGGGGGCTGCCAAACTGCCCCCCTGCTCCCCAGCACCCTGGGCTGTCACACTGTGGCCAAGCTGTCAGCAAGGACCCTCCTGAGGCAGGTACAGCCCCTGTGGGGATGACCAAGGGAGTTTCTGTCTGGAACACCTGGTCTCTCCACAGAGCAGAGGCTTTTTGCCTCCTGAGGCAGGTACAGCCCCTGTGGGGATGACCAAGGGAGTTTCTGTCTGGAGCACCTGGTCTCTCCACAGAGCAGAGGCTTTTTGCTCCAGCAGAGATGCCCAAAGCCTCTCCTGGCTTCTCACACCCCCAGCCAGCTGCTGTCCTCAATGCCCAAAGGCACAGGACAATGCCCTCTTTTCTTGGCAGCTCTGTTCTGGCACTTTTCAAACCCTCTGGTTTGTTGTGTTTTTTTCCAGACTCTCACAAATCAATTTCTCAGTCATCTTTAGTGTGTTTCTGGGAAGTGAAATGAGGTTATACATTATTCCTCCAGTCTCCCTCTTCCTTTTATTATGTCAAGTCTCCGCCAACAGCTTTGGAGTGAGTGGATGTGCAGAGCTGCTCAGTTCCTCTGCTTCCTCCTATCACCACAGCATGGGCAAAAGCAGCTGGCAAAACCAGAATAATAGGTAGATCCCACATTTGAAATGTGATCTGACTGTAAAGTAAGAGCCAGACTGCAGGTGATGATCCCATTTTGACTAGTTTTTCTCCTTAGAAGTCATTAGAGTGGCAGAACAAATTTCTGTATAACAATGTGCCTTGTCTTGAATTTGACAGCCTAGAATCTGCAGTGCACCTATTAAATATAGCTTCAAAAGGCACTTAGTTCTGCTAAAGCTACATTCCTTACATTCCTTATTGTGCATCAATGACTAAAAACATTTACAGACAGTGATCACTGAGAGAGAAACTGAAATTTTTATGTAGAATCTAACTGTAATGCTGTGTTGATAATATGAAGAAAATTTGATTCAGATACTATAAAAAGCATATGATTTAGTGATTTTTTTCAGGAGCTCTAAGCTAATATTTCATCACTTAGCTTCTAAAAACACATTACAATGAATGCAGAACACACAACACAAAGAAAATTACATTACATTTCTATTAAGTGAGTGTGGCATTTGGGAAAGATGCCAGGTTTATGACACTATCCTATAAACTTGGACTTTGTTAGGTTTTTATCAAAGTACCTAATACAGAATGGGTGGTGTGTATTCAAAGCACTAAAACAATGGATTACAAAGAAGGCATCTGGATCAAAGCTACAATTATTTTCCTCAGCTAAGAGAGGAGTCAAAGTCCAATTAGGAGATTAAGATCTTGAACTGGAGACGACTTCCGTGGGAATTTCCCCAATCACTTTTGGTACATCTTGGATTAAATGATTGTTCTATCACAAAGCAGGATACTGCAAACTTAACTACTTTAAAATCCTCTCTATAACTTTTTTCAATAATTGCATTTATACTATAAATGCTTCTTCTTATAATAATCACATTATTCAACCTACAGACACAGATTGCAATAGCTAAAACAGGTACTACATAAAATTATTTCATGTGAATTCATTTCATTATTTCATGTGTATTGTGAAATCTAACCCCTTAAAAAAATTGAAACCCATAAAACTTTCTAAGGTTATTTTCTTCATGGTTTGTTTTGCTGTAATATTTCAGGCTATTTTCATTTGCTTTCTGAACCAGATCAAGTCTGGCTGGTACTTTGTTCTGGATTTCCTTATAATCAAGAGCTTTATTCTTACAAAACAAAAAAAACAAAGCAACAACAACAACAATTTTAAAAACCAAAAGAACATAAACAAGCAAAAAATAAAACACTTCCAACAGATTATTGAATGAACTTATGAACTTTTGAGGTCCAAGAGAGATGGACCCAAACTAAACCTGCAATTTAGAAAAACATCATGAGCATGGAGCAGTTTCCAGCTCTCACCTTACAGTCCCCAAAACATGACTGAATTCCTAGAGGTCTCCTGGAGGAGAACATGGGAAGGTTTTTTTCAGGTGAAACATTTTTCTTTCAAAAGAAAGTCTCATCAATGCAGATATGTAGGAAGGTTGTGTTGTATTTTAACAATAGCTATCTGAATGTATCTAGCTATATTAATACAGTGTAAGATGAGAGTAAACTACTCCTGTAGGGCCAGAGCCTTTCCTGATATGTGCTACCGTTTGGGAGGGGGATAAAGTTAATTGGGAGTTTCTGTGAGGTTGTCTTGCTAGGCTTTTTTTATTCCTTCTCAATGAGCAGGAGTTTCTGATGGCACAGCAGATGGAGCTTGGCATGGGGAGTATTTGAAGTGGGAATACAGCCACCTTTGGGTGCTGGGTGCTATCCTTGCTGCCAGCAGTTCCTGGTACAAGCAGTGGAAAAGGCAAGAGGGATGCTGCTCCTTGCTTACCTTTGTTTGCCCAGCTGGGCAGCAGAGGATCAAGGGAGAATAGGAGAAGCAAATTCTTGCCAGCAGTGCACAAAATTGAGAAGAGAAATAACAGATGGCAATTCCTTTGATGCAAGGAACCCATCTGCTACTGCTCCCCCTTATGAGCTGCTGGAGATACTGTGTGGAAAACTTCAGAAAGTTTTACTGTGAGAGGCAAATGTGAGTGTGGGTTGCATGGGAGAAGATGGAAGAGAGAGTAGCCCTGCTTGTGGAAGGGGACATTACAAGAAGAGAGCTGTCCTTCTGTTCAGCTCTTGGTAAGTCCCAAAATAGGCCTGTGAAAAGTTGAAGCAACTCACTTATATAGGACAACATGCAAAGCAGCTGCTCCCTGATGTCCCACATTGAATACAGCAGTGAGAATAACTTGTGAAATCCTGGCTGCAAGGGAAGGCCACACGAAGCTCAGGCAGCAGCTGTGGTAGCAGGGTGCACAGCCCTGCAGAGCAGCTCACTTCTGCTGCTGACATCTTCTCTGATCTCCTCTCACTCTTGCCTGCTTTGATGAGCAGAGGTAATATATCTTGTTATTACATAACATTGATGCCTGACAACTACCATTTATTATTCCTTTTAAAATTAACAAGTTCATGAATCTTTCTGCTTTTCAAGCTGTCTGAGAACACAGGCAGCTGCTCTCATCACATTTATCTATGTGTGGGATATGAATGGAACAATGTCTGCAAATATGGGGATGTCAACTTCCCTGTAAGAAAGATGGTCATCTGGAGCATTCAGTACAACCACAGAAAAGTAAATGTGGGCACCTGATTGCCTTCCTGCTTCTTCCTGACTGACAGCTGCTGTGCTGTCAGCTGCAGATCACCCAAGGCTGTCACTTGACAGGCAACTGAAGAAATAGCAAACACCTTCCATAAGAAGGCTCACCACCATGGAGAAGACAACACAAGTGCCTGGCTAAAAGGAGAAAATCAAATGCTAACCCTCCTCTCCTCCTTACATTTCTTGAAGAGCAGTCCCTCTCTTAAAGAAATTGTGAGAAAATGGCAGCTGCTACATTTTAAGGGATTTGACAATTTACTGATAGAGGCAGAGAGGAAGCTTGATTTGCAAGCTTGTCACAGATTCTTTCTGCAAGAGAAGAGTCATGTCAGAGTTGAAACATGTTTTGAAAGTGAATGAGCAGGATGAGGGAATTGTTTTGAACATTGGAATGGTCAGGGCAATCTGTGGCCCATAGCTGGCATCCTTGGACATCAATCCACAGAAAGCTGGAACAGACAGCTTTCACTGACATACACTCCAGGGTTATCCAAAGAAAAGGGCAAGCAGAATATTTTTTCATTGTCTTTTACAAAAAGCAGTTGAGATGTGGTGTTAAGTAAATATAAAAGAAAACTTAAACACTTAAACACCCATAGACAAACATTTATTTATACACTTGTTTATAAATACTGATATTACAGGAGAATCTTGACTTCTTGATTGGGGGCTGAGTTGCTGAGCATCATGAGCTGCAGTTGGTAGGATAATACAGATGTAGTGAGATGAGCCTTGTAATGTGTCATGGATCAAAAAGCCACTGCAGAACAGTATCTGAAACTGCTGGGAAGGTGGTATCATGGAGAGATTTGCTGATTGCCTATGATGACATCCGGCCAGAAGTCCCTGAGTAGTGCAGATTTCATTGCTCTGAAAACATCCAACATCTCATGGAAGCAGATTTCTCCAGGTGGAACCATCATAGGTTGGCACTGAGGTGCTGCCCATCATCCAGCACAGAGACAGATCAGACAGAGCAATTTCATGTTCCTCCAGGACTGGCTGTGCCAGGTCACTGTGCGTGGTGAAGATCCCAGATAATTCTCGTGTGTTGTGGTATTTTCTGGGTTGCCCAGATGGAGGAGGAATTGAGAATCTGACTCCATGTTCTTAGAAGGCTAATTTATTATTTTATAATCTATATAATAATTAAAGAATGCCATACTAAACTATATTAAAGAATAGAGAAAGGATGCGGACAGAAGGCTAAAAGATAGTAATGAAAAATTCATTACTCTCCAGAGCCCTGACACAGCTGGCTGTGATTGGTCATTTAGTCAAAACCAATTGACATGAAACCAATCAAACAATGACCAGTTGGTAAACAATGTCCAAAACACATTCCAAAGCAGCAAACACAGGAGAAGTAATCAGATAATTATTGTTTTCATTTTACTCTGAGGCTTCACAGCTTCCAGGAGAAGAAATCCTGGCAAAGGGATTTTTCAGAAAATATGACTCTGGCAATGTGTGAGCCCTGTATGTGCAGTTTTTCCCTGTGCAGCCTGTCCCTTGCTTGGGGAACTAAGTAGGTTGAGCTTGACAGTACCACATTGGTGTTTGTCTTCCACCTGTAGTAGATGGGAACTAGAAAAACAGGGCTGGAGAGGGGAAAGAGAAGGAGGGATGGAAGGATGTCTTTGTCAATACGACAATAAGAAAAAAACCAAAATCAGAAAGTGTATGGGAAATGTGTGAGGCTTCAGTGACTGGCTGGGAATTGTCAGTGGATCAGAGACAGAACCCAGGGTGAAAGGAATTATCCTCAGAGATGGCAATCTGCCATCTGATCTTTGTCAGCAATGTCTGGGGATATGACCACACACTGAAACAGGTCCTCCCTTCCTGTCCCTTCAGAAAACACGGCCAACAGTACCTTGCTGCTGCCATTCTCATGGGAAATGGATGTCAGGGAAGGAGCTGCTAGGGATGACAAGCCAGCTGCCTGCTCCCCTGTGCAGCTCTTTCTTCAGCCTGGGTCTCTGTGTGCTCCAGATTCTGCTGTCTTGATAGAGGAGCCTGAACAAAAATATCAGAAGAAAACTTACTTGGGTGACTAAGCACTAAAAAATGAAGTAAAAGACTTATTATAGCCAGCCTGATAGATGAAATTATGTTGAAAAATGAGATTATATATGGGAAAGCTGTTGGCAGCCTAAGGGGAAAAGAAACCTCACTATTAAGCAAAGTTTCTTTTCAATTATTGCTATTAATAAGCTGTAGTTGTAATGATTGGATACAATAAATGTAGGTAGAGGTTACATTAGCTGCTCTGAGACTCCTGATTTACCTTCTAACCAGTTATCTGCTTAAAGAAAAAAGCAAAATATATTACAGGTGCCCAAATTTGCTGGTGGATTACTTCCCTGACCCTATTTATTCAGTGCACAGCATCACAGCTGCCAGGCTGGCTCAGGGAGCTGGAGCATGGGGATGCTGGGACGCTGGGACACTGGGATCAGGCAGTGCCCGAGGCACAGCTCCCCAGACACCCTCCCACCTAAACTGACAGGCTGTCCCAATTCTGGATTAGTTTGAGCATGGCTAAACTGCTTCTTCTGACTGCAGTTAACCTCTGCATGAACAAATGCTTCAAGCTTTGGAGCGTGAGGTACTGACTGTCAGTGGGAATTTAAAAAAACCCTTCAAAGATAAAGGTGTCTGCAGCCTTTTGTTTCATTTTCTGCACATCGCAAAGATTTGATGTTTTCAGTGAATGCCCCTGAATTAATGGTGTTTATTCCTTGAGTTAGGAATGAGATCTGGAATGAGTATGTCTCTAAACAATCCTTCATGCTGAATGTTGCAGACCTGCCAATACATGTGGCAAATCACATTTACCTGCTCCACAGACTATTCCATCATCTTAGCCACTAACACAGCTCCACGCTGCCACAGCTGCAGGGACAGCAGAGCTGTGCAGTGCCCAGGGTGTTTGGTCTCTCAAATGGCCAGGGCAGGTTCCTGTGGTACATTCCAGATGTGTTCCCACTGCATCACTTGCAGACATTTCTGAACAGCAGGGAGCAGCAAGCAGGGCCAGCTCGTGCCTACTACAAGAATTATTTGCCATAGGCACGGATGTTCTACATTTCTGCTCTCTGTTCTTCCTCACAGATTTATATGTCAGTAGTTCCCAAGAAGATTCAACTGGTTTCCAGGGAGTCAAAAAAAATCTTTTTTGGTCTTTGAGTAGCTTTGTTTTTCTTAAACTCACCTTCAACACTATGTAGCAGTCTGTTCTGTATACTCCTTTTTTTCCTCTCTCCTTTCCCCTTTATATTCTCTGCTTTCCTCAGGTTTCTCCTGCCACCCTACCACTGATACTTTGAAGGTGTACAACAGAAACTACACTTCTTTACATTATTTAATTTCATATTTATACTGCAAAGAAAACAGTAAGTCCTGCAAAGCCATTAATAAAGTGAAAATTCACAGCATATCTATATATAAACCCTAATCTAAATAATTCTGTCATTGCTGCTGGGCTCAGCTGCCATGTGCTGACAGAGCACTGATAAAATACACATGTGATATATCTCCATCCTTAAAAACACATATAAAAGAGCTATATACCAATGAGACCAATTATTGTTCACTCTGTATAATGAAATGTGCCAAAGCCAGCAAGGACTCATTGTGAACAAATCGATCCCCTGTCTCAGGCCTTTCTGGTTACAGCATCAGAGGAGTTCTCAGACAGACCTCCCACTCCCAGCAGCTATTCTGCCACTCCTTGCAGCTGCCTTTATAGCCTGGTCTTGAAAATTTTGCTCAAGGAGACTCCACAAGTAGATCAGGGAACCTACCTGTAGTCTCTGCCTTCAGTTTATAACTGAAGGAAATGGTTTGCCTGAAACTCTGGAAGGCAAAGTATGTTGGGAAAAAAAATTCTTATGTTTATTTTTGTTTCTTTCACTCTAGGGTGCTGAACAACTGGAAGCAAACAGAAGGGGAGCAAAAAAAAAAAACCTTCAAAGAGATGTGGCATGTAAATCTATCACTTCTGGGTTTGGAGTTTTTTCATCCAGGAGGGCTAATGCTTCAGAAAACAGCATTTAACTTGCTAGCCAGGAGTGACAGAATGATCTGGCAGGACTGCCCAGCTAACAAAGCAGCACAGATGAATGCAGAGCAGTGCACACGGTGAAGTGACCTTAATTCTACGTTCTCAACAGCTTTTGTCACCAGGCGTTCTCCCACGTCACTGCAGACAGCGCTGCAGGATGAACCTTTCTATCCCCTGAGCAGCAAAAACACCAGCAAGGGAATATATGGGTTAACTATCATATAAATGGATAAACTTTTGGTACTCCACAAGGCTGTGGTGTACCCAGGCTTCTGAGAGGCTCTGGCCACTGCAAAAATGCGATTTTCCAACTAGAAAGGGTACAGATAAGGGGAGTCAGATTGTTTCCTATTTTTGACTCATTTCTGCTATAGAAGAAAGCAAAAAGATTTGGTTTCCTCATTTTGAAAAATGAGATTAACTGAGGATATGGTAGATGTCTAGAAAAACATAACTGACATGGAGCAGGTAGCAAGGGAATGATTTGTCATTATTTTTCATTAGATAGAACCATGGGGCACTCAATGAAACCATCAAGCTGCAGGTCACAGATAAATAAAAAAAAAACCACTGGCACATATAGTGCCTAATTGTTTTGCAGGACATAACATCCTGTTATTTTATAAAATCCTGATTTGTTTGGATGCCCAAAGCATAACTAAATTCTGAGAGCTACTAGATGGCTTCCTAGAAGGAAAGGTCTGTTAAGGACAGTTAGACAACATTACATAGATACAATTTCTAGATGAGAAAGTGTCTCAACTAAAACTTGCTGGAAATTGGAGAACTATCTTGGAAAAAATATGATTCCAAGATTGGTTTGATTATTTCTTCTTTACCACCAGTGCTGTAGTAGAAAAGCAACACATCAGATGGAGTATATGTGTATAGTACAGCTGTTTGTCTTCTATTTCATCAGAATGACTATTTACAAAAGCTATATATAGTCAGAAATGGGAAATCATATTAGAGTAATTGGTACTGATTGTTTCCATGAGAACATCAAACACTCAAAACCAACACTACTTCTCCCTTAAAGAAAATCTATGGATCTTGATCATAAAGAAATTCAAAGTTTTAAAGTTGGAGGAGTGGAGACATGAGAACAATAGAAATTTATACAAGTGAGGGGAAAAATGGAGAACACAATGAAGTAGCCCTCCTGTGAGGTTGATATCTGATCTCCAGTAAAATTGTGAGCTTTTCTGTTGTTTGCAGCATTGTTTTCATGGGCAGGGTAAAATTTTGCAAGGAGTCCATAGGGCAAAATGATGACATTTTCATATCTGTCATTTTTCTCCATCATGAGAGGTAGGGGGAAAAATTAGACTTTTATCCCAAAAGCTGATTGAACTCAGAATTTGGTAGTCAAATCATATAAACTCAGGAAATGCAGAGAAATAAGAAGAATAAAGAATGGAGCACTCATGTACAACCAGGCATTTTTCTTCACATTGTTTCTAAAGGTGATGCCAAGAAATTTAAGACAGGCTTAAATCAAAGTGTTGCCTTAAGCATCAGCATTTCATTTCCTTCCAGCTCACATCCCAGCCAGTGCCAAAGATAGATTAGGAATCTGATCAACAAGAGACCTGATTTCCATTTTGATAAGGAACTATAATTACTAGAACCATCTTGACAGATAGGTACTGTAAGAAATTAGTATTGCTGGAAGAGAAATTTGTTTCTTCAGCTACAATAATGAACTGGTTTTACTGGTTATAGAAGCACTGGTTACCTCAGTGCCTCTTGAACAGATTTTGAGAAAAGACTCTTAAAAGTATACATGCCCAGGAAAGATGATAATGTTCATCTCCAACCACAGGACAACTAGATTAATCATTTCAACCTAAAAATTATTGCAGATTATTCAGGTACATACTAGAGATTCTTTATATCCCCACTGAGTCTTGCAACTTTAGAATGTTGTTGTTTAAGGGATTATTTGTAATTTTTGGTATCACACATGTTACTGAAATTTAAATCACATTACCAGATATGAAGATCTAAGTAGTGTCTCAATACAATGCAGCATCAAGTTAATTGGCCCAGATACAAAGGAGAGTTTTTCTTGCATTTCATGTCTCTATACCTTTAAATCTTTTCAGAGTCTAAAGCTTAGACAGAGAGGTAGATATTTTATTTGGGTTCTTTCAGCATATTTCAACCGAAATGTTTCAGATTTTTTCCTTGGGGGGATGGGCCATGTACACCTTTTTTTTTTTAAGAGGGAATCCTAATAAATTCCACCAGCTTTTTTTCATGGGATTTTTTGCCCCCAAGACCTGTATCCTGGTGTCTGTGCCCAGAGAGAAGGGTGTATGTACATACTCCTTGGAAAAGGAAGATGATCTTCTAAAATAATTTTTTTCAGCTGCATTTCTCTATACTCCTGTGATTTGCATTGTTATCAAACCTCATTCATGTCAGAAAAGCAGCAGGAATAGCTTTTATTTTCCTGCAGAAATTTCCATATGGGTCAGCCTTTTTGATCTTGTAATATTCTGCAGCACTGGAGAACAAACTCAGACAAATTATCATCAACACATGGAAGCTGGAGATAGATGACTGGAAGTTTTTTGGCCCCATTTTTTCTCTTATTCAGCCCAAACTACTTTATTTTTAGATTATGCTACTTTGTACCCCTTCCATAAATACTCCACTCTTCCCTTTGATTGCAAGTTCATAATTAATTTATATTAACACATTTAAATCCAGAACAGGCCCTCATATAATGATTTGCAGATTTTAATAGTTCTTTGCCATCTCCTGTCTCTTCCTCCATTGATCATCTACCCCACTATTTCTTACCAGAATTAATAAACTTTAATCCAATTGGTAAAGCCCTAGACAAGCTTCATGTGCAAAAGTTACAGTGCTGAGCCCAAACTTCCTTTTTCTTGTATCTTGTGCTAACAGATACAAGAAAGTAATAATAACTCATGAACAATACTTGTTCATGAGTCCTGTGTCCTTCAGATCCAGTGCTCTCAGTTCCTCTCCATTTATTCCAAATAAATGCTCTGCAGCCACCAATTTGATGTATTTCATTTGCCTGACCTAGAAAACAACTCCTGGCTCATCCACATCCTACCTGCAGTTTCTGCACAGCCCAAGGGTGCTCCAGGCTGTGAACACTCCAGGCTGGGTCCAGTTTTCTTGTTCAGGGGGGATGTGACAGAACAAGTTGCTCACAGAGCCTTCAGAGGGGTGTCTAAAACATCAGAATTACTCTAAAAACTGATCAGGAAATTATACAAAGCTAAGGCTTGCTAACAGCAAGGACTTCAAGTAATTCCTCTCCTCAATATTTTTCCACATTCCACCCCTCCAGTCCTCAACTTCTGGGCAAGCTGCTTCAGCTTTGTTCCACCCAGCTCCAGACCAGATCTCCATCTACTCACTCTCTCCAGAAACTGGTCATCAAGCAACTCCTTTTAAAAAAAACCCTGCCTTCTTCTACCACATGGCTTTCCATGCTTTACCAGGTAATGCAAGGCTTATTACCTGCTCCTCAGATAGGAGACAAAGTTATTCAGATTACTTTAACTAGAGCTTTGTTTATTTCCTCCACAGAAAATATTAAAGCAACACCCAAAGATCCAAGGCTCCAGTCAAAATTAATTTATTACAACCCTTTCTGCCTTTGCAGGTATGTATTTTTCATCAAGCACCATCAAAGTGGCAATTAATGCATTTCTGCCCTTTTCTGACCCATCAGAGCAGCACAGTTACTACATGCTAGTTTCCAAACCTGGATGCATCACTTTGTCATACCAACCTTACTTTGATTTTTCCAGCTCACATGAAGAAGCAGCTCTTGATAACTGGGTCAACAGGAGGACAACATTTAATTACAGTTCAGAGTAGTCTTGATCATATGTTTCCTTCTCTTTGATGAAACCCAAATAAGATCAAAGACTACAGGTCTTCTTTTCTGCCATATGGACCCTGTACTGAACAGTTGATTAAAAGTCTTTTTGGCATTAAACAGTTGGCTCCTTTCCGAACATAAAAACAACTTTTGCAGAATCGAAATTTTCCACTAAGAAAACTTTCTGTTTACAATTTGAACAATTGAAATATTATTTTCATTGTATTCAATGAAGAATATATTGAAGTTCAACTTCTTCCAAGATAACCAAAATGTTTCATTCTGAAGGACTTCTAC
Organism: Setophaga petechia; assembly: GCA_024362935.1. Classification (NCBI taxonomy): domain Eukaryota; kingdom Metazoa; phylum Chordata; class Aves; order Passeriformes; family Parulidae; genus Setophaga; species Setophaga petechia. Next base: position 7,124,736 of record JANCRA010000025.1, read on the forward strand.
AATTAACTGCAAATGCTAATTGCAATGTCTTGTATGATACAAATTAGAGTGTCAATCTCCATTCTTTCTTAATGTCTTGGTATCTGTGACACAATTTAGTGCATTCTTTATTTTAAAAACATGAATGTTTCATTGTGGGAGCCACAGGATTTTCATAGCATTATGGAAAATGCATCTGACCAGAAAATTCTTCTTTATAGTGAGTATCAGGTTATTCAAAAGCAACATCCAAGATGCAATGCACAATGTTCAAAAAGCTTCATGTGACAAATCACTCTAAAGTCTTTTTAAAATTAAGAATTATTTTTCAGATAATATGACTTGGTCCTATGAAGTTATTAATATGATTATTGCACAGTGTAGCAGCATTCACAGGTTATAGAATCAAGTTCTGTTAGCAGTGACAACAAATTGACACCAAGTGGGGCTTCACTACCTCATTTAAACCCAAAATTTGGTCTGTGTTACTGTAGATTCACAAGAAGTTAGAGCAAACTCTGTTTCCCTTGCTCAATGTCAAGCTGCTTCATTTTGACACAAATCTTTAGCACTTCCAGAACAAAATCTTAAAGGGAAAACACTTCATATTTGTATTTCTAAAAGTGCCTAAAACTTGTTGAAAGATCTGATGTATATTTAATATGAATATTTTTCTCTGAGAAGAAGATGCCAAATGAGATATTTCTTTCAAAATCAGGATTTTTCCTGGTTACTTATTCAACTCTTTGTTCTGCTGGCCAATTACAAATTGTTTTGGCAGCATCACACAATCAAGTATTTGTAAGTTTATACGGCATCACAGTACAAGGAGTTTTTTTGTGCAAGTACCCAAATTAAGCACTTGCACATTCAGGAAGTACTTACCATGGTAATTCTTAATCCATAAGTACCAAGAGATTTTACATCATGGAATTTTCTTCTGTTAAAGGGTCAGGTTCTGTCCCTGCCTACAAACCACTGAGGTATGTGTGATATCAAGCTTGGCCCAGCTAAGCTGCTGTGACTGATGCACTGAAAAATAAAAACAAATAAATTTGATTATCAAGGTGATGAGATGGTTGTCTGATCCCTGGGCAGGTGAGCTTTTGGCCTTGACTTTAGGAACAGACTACCCAAGGAAGTAGCTGGGTCACCATCCCTGGAGATATTTAAAAGATGTGTAGATGTGACACCTGGGGACGTGGTTTTGTGGTGGGCTGGCAGTGATGGGTTAATCATTGGAGTCCATAATCCTAATGATCTTTTCCAATTTAAATGATGCCATGATTCTGTGACTTCAGACCTCCGATGTACAAACCACTCTCGCTCTGCGCCCAGCACAATGTTAAATGTCTCCCTTGTGGCGTCCCTCAGTTTCTGCTTCACCAAGGTAAGACCAGGCTAGCTGGGAGAAGAAGACAAACATTTTTCCTGAAGTATCCACCATAACCTCATCCTCTCCAATGAGGACTTGCATCATCACTTCAGCTGTGATATATTGTAAAGTGTCTTTTGCTGCCACATAGTTTTATGCTCCAGGCAAAGAGACTCACAGGCATCACTCAGAGCATCAGCAATGGCTTTCCTGGGGCCTGACACCTTCTGACAAAATTAATTTACAGCATAGGCATTCGCAGACATCTCCCTGGAAAATTAGGAGAAGGGGGCCAGCCATGTGACAAAGCCATCAGAGAAGCTGCCCCAGTCCCAGGCTGTCCATCATCCCTTCCAGAAGGAAGCAGTGCCACTCCACAGGATTGTTTCTGGCTTTGTTGGGCTGGCGTCAGAAGCTCCCCGCCCTTCTGAGTTTAAGGGTTGCAGAAGCAAAGCCCAAACGTTTGACAATTTATAAAAACAAGGTTACTTTGTTTCCCATCCTAATTTTTCATTGCCTCGGCTGCTCTGCTGGCAGGCAATTCCATGAAGATACGGTCTGATAAACTGACTTTGAACACTGAATCAATTGTGTGATTTAAAGCAAGAGCCCAAACTCCGCCAGCAAGTCATAAAGCAAAAAATTCATTAGAAAGGGAGCTGCAGTAAGCCACTCTAATAAGGGGCATTCTAATAGTTTTATGTTCAAAGCAGCCTTTAATGATAAATAATACTGTGTTTGAGAAGTAAAGAGACTGAAATAATTGTTTATGAAATTGCAATATATGGTTAATTTAGAAGAAAAGAAAAATTCACAGACATGCTGATTTTTAAATCCTTTTTCACAGAGCGGCCTAATACAAAGGCCATGAAAGACTGGTTGTTATTAAGTGAGATCACTCATGGCATTTCTTTTCCTCTTTCTAGCCACAGAAAAGGCAGTAAGGAAAATTAGACTGACAAATCTTCCCCTAGATGGAAAGAAAAAGCAGAGCAAAAGAAAATCCATCTCTTCTCACTTGTGGAATTTCATGTTATCCCATATAAGGCCAAGTTTATGCAGCATATGCATCAAAAATCCTAAAACCCTCAGTGTTATAAAATCACCAGGACAACTGCCAAATGCCAGTTTCAAGGCATCTGTAAGAGGCTAAGACAAAATTCAGGGCACTTTGGGATTCCAGTGCATGGTAAGCTGCACTAGAATAAATGGCACAACAGATTAATATTCCATGTCTCTCAAACTAAGGCATCTTTCTCAACAGGGGAGAGACCCAGCAGAAGGGAAGGGCTGATCAGCTGAGCCTCACGGCCAGCAATGGGATGCTTCAGTGCCCTCTGACCAGCGTGTGCCCCCCACAACATTCCTGCTATGGGCAGACATGAAGCCCAGGGGACTCAGAGCCCCATCCAACCTGACTGTGAATGTTTTCCAAGGATGGGGCATTCACCACCTCTTTGGGGAATCCATGCAAGTGTCTCACCACCCTTATCTTTTCCTTTTATCTTGTCTGAATCTACCCTTTCCTATTTTAAAACCATTGCCCCTTGTCCTGTCACAACAGGCTCTGCTGAAGAGTCTGTCCCCCTCCCCGCCTGGCTGTGAGGCACAGCAGAGAGGTGGCAGGTGTCCCTCCATCCCTCAGACCACTTTCCAATACTACTCCCCAAATCCAAGTCCCTGGACCCTAGGCGTTGGAAAGAACAGCCAGTGCCAGAGAAATAATAATCACTTCTTTCATGCCAGTGTTACAGTGTCACTATAGGACGTGAAATAAAAAACTATGGACACTGGAATCTCCAAGGTGAAAAGGACACTTAATTTCTGATGCCAACATTTATAGATTTTCAAAAGCGACAGTGGATTGGAGGGTGACAGTGCCACCTGTCCAATGACAGTGGACAAACTAACAGTCCATCAAATTTCTCCTCCTCCAGAAAAGAATGCAGAACAATAATTATTTAGGAAAAAATGCATTAAAAAGTCTGTTAGAAGAATGTAAACATCAAAAAGCTTAAAAAAACTTAAAATAACAAGGCAACATTACAGTACTGACCAAGACAACCTTCTCTCCACTGACTGGGCTGAAGCCCCTGGGTGGGAGCAGAGGCACACTGCAAACTTTGGGTTTCTAGCAGCAAGACAAAGGCAACAGGCCCTTAAAGAACAGACATATACTGCTGTAATGCTGAATGCAGTCTCCACACTGTCATCTAGTGGATTTAGTGATTATAGCCAGAGCTCAGTTTAATACTACACTGTAATTTCACTGAATGTAACTGCAGCGTAAATCTTTATTTTCTGTACTTTCTGCCTTTTCTCACCCAGTTTGCCTGGGATTTCCCCTTCCACAATAATCTTTTTCTCATCATTTTAAACCTTTACAACAACAAATGCCTTTTCCTTTGGGTTACTGTAATTCCCAGGCAGGCTATTTCCCCACTGCTAGTCAGTAACTGCAGAATGTATTTCCCTTTCTTTTAGGAGACTCTATATTTTCCTTAAATTAGGGTAGAAATAAGTTTCTTGTGTGTGCAGGGCAGCCCTTAGAGATTTATTATGAGTGATGTAAGTGCCCTCTGATACCCCTCCAGCCTCCAAATTCAGCTCTACAGGCTGAGCACACTGGGTGTCTGTAGCTACACAGTGCCTCTGCCTCCCCAGGCCCCAGCCCCACAGCTTGCAGGCTCCTGTTCTGAAAAACTGGCAGATAAATTCAAGTACTACAAACACAAGGAAAACAAAATTATGCGAGTTATGTTTGCCTAAACCTTACAAGCATGGAAGTATGACAAGCCTGGCAGTGTGCAGGTATGATAAATATTAGCAAAGTGGAGTATGACAGGCACCCCAAAATCCTGAGTTCCCCCAGTTCAAGAGGGTCTGCAAGATGCAGCTGTTGGGTCCATGCCCATGAGGGCATGGTGGTGTGGAGGTGTTTGTCTTTGTAGCTGTGGACTCCCAGAGAGTGGGATTTTCAATGCTGATCCTACTTTGCTAAGCCTACCTCTTGGTATTTGATTTTCCCTTTCATCCTCTAGGTTGTAGTGACCTGTGACCTTCTGTACTTGCTCATTTCTGGAGTCAGATTGCTCCTCATTCCTGGGGAGTCAGCTCTGAGTCTGTCCCAGAGGCAGCCCACTATCAATAAGGAGGGCCCCCAATGCAGGGAAAAATGATGAGGACTTTATGATATCAGAGGTTAATTAATTACTTTATTATACTATATTATTCTATAGTATATTACACTACATCTAAACTGAAACTGCACAAGCACTCAACAAAATTTCACTGTCTCCTGACTGACTCTCAGGACACAGTTTGTAGAGATTGGTTAAGAAAATAAAATACTAACATTAGAATTTAATTAAGTAAATTTTTTTAGGCAAATAATTTTCTAACATGTTGTCAATATATTGCAAAGGTTCCATACTGTTGTCTCCTTATTGCAAGAGTTTCACACCTCCTTGATGTTTCTCATAGGTGGCTCCTCAAAGCACTGACTCTTCCTTCTTCTTGCAGCACCCAACTGACTCCAGCTCCCTCCTCATCCACCCACCCCACTCTTTTATAGCACTCTGCTTCTCACTGGTTACAGCTGTGGCCTGTTAAAGTCAGGCCTGTTCCTCATCTTTGATAATTGGCCCTGCTGCAACTCCTTAGGGGTAAGGTTACTTTCTGTACTACCTTTATTTTCTTATATTCTATGCCCCTACACTAACACATCCTATGTTTCAAAACACAGGAGCAGTAAATGAGATAAGAATTGTTTTGATCTCTGCTGCTCTCAGGCTCAGAGAATGTGAATCCCACAGCCCAGCGCTCCATCCCCATCCCACAGCTGCCTTCCTGAGGAGTCAGCTCCCCAGGCTCACCCAGAGACAACTGATCCCTTCTCTCTCACTCTGCAGCTGGTTCAAGCACTGGGATTTTGCAACATCAACCCTATGGTCTTACCAGATGTTAAATCAGCAATTAGCTAAATATATTACCTCCACGTCAGCAATTCTCTCACCGTTTTGCAGTTATAGTAAGTCTCTGATTTGGTCGGTCTCTGTCCTACAGAAGAAATGCTAAATATGTTTGTGCTGCTTTGGCAATTTTGTCACTCAGTTCAATGGTCTCTTTTTGTGACTCTCCACTGCCTGAAGTTTCTCTTAAAAAACTGAGAAAGAAGGGAAAAGGATTTGTCAGAAGTTGTAAACAAAGGATATGAGGCCATTGATGTGCAGCAAAAAGGAGAAATGCAACTTGAAACATTCAGTCTAACAGCTTACAAATCACACTCCAGAGCAGCTTTTCTTCTCTGCATCTGTGCTTCTGCATTCAGAGGCTCTATCAAAAACCTTTTGGATGAGTGCAGAGATTATTTTTAATAAAAAAAAAATTCAGTTTAATAATAATTTTAATGAACCTCTGGGAAGAAAAAAAGGAGAGATATTTTCCACAGGTCACAGTATTGATCTATCAGGGAAATTGCTACATTCATGGCTGACTCCTAAATAAAAGCTGGGAGCACAGGAATCAGTCAAGCTCCTCTAGAGAAACCCGGATTGGCTTCTTCAGCAATTAATTTTCAAGAACTGAGATTGACTCAAATGATGATAAGCAAATGAAGGACATGACACAAAAAGGACAAAGAATTAGTAGCTAACAACAACTGCTGCAAATCAAGTCTGTGTTAGACCTTGCTAACAGGCGGCCACTCTCTTGGAGAGGACAGCTAATCCACCCTGTCACCAAGCTTTTAACAGAAACTGTCTCTGCTGAAAGGGCCACTGCAGTAACAGCAGCCAGGACAGGAGAACAGTTGCTTCAGAACAGAATTCCCCTTCTGTATCTTATCAGGAACACACAGACTAAGTCTCCCAAGTAAGGCAAGTAGATATACTTACTTTGGTACTGGTGATTAAACTCATTTTTGAGGGGAAGCACCGTGACACCCTGTTCTGCATTCAGCACTGAGAGCTCTCCAAACAGGTTTGAGTTGTTTTATCCCCACTCCAGGCAGAGCATCCTGCTATAGGATGAGACTTCCCTCAGGGAATTTCGAAATTAATTAATTTCCAATTATTAGAAACATTTGAGTAGTGATTTGGATTTTTCTTTTGGAAAAAAAAAGAAATATTTATGTTCAGGTAACCCGTTTATATTTAATATTAATTTAATAAGAGGTAACCCCCATTTCAGGCCCAGCTTCTCTCCATCACCCCAGGCACCTCTCCTCCTGCTCTTGCAGTCACTGCAGGGTTCAATACACTCAATTCTTTCATGGAGGCAATGGACAAAGCCGGGCTACGAAAAGACAGCAGGGATTTCTTCTGCTGGAATCCCAGGAAGACCTCTGGCCAGCTCCATATAGAAAACAGCACTTGCAGGTATAGACAGCATCCATGTCTAGTGCTCATTAACTATGCTTCTGGCCTTTCTCCTGTTCCCAGCACACAGAGCAATGGAGTGAGTGAGGTTCAAATCAAAACACTGCAGAACAGCTCTCTGCAGTTGCTTATCTCCCTTGCCACAAAGCCTCCCAGGAGTACAGCACAGCTGAAAGCCCCTTGCACTAACCCAGAAGAGTGCTTCCCTCCCAGGCAGCAGTGGGGCTTCTCATCTTACTGTGCTTTCCAACCCCTGAGAGACTTTCCTTACTCTCTGTATGGAAACTTATCATCACAGTTCTAAATGAGTACAAGTCTACAAAACCAGTTAAATTTACAGAGCCATTAAACCCTAAGAACTTACCATGTGTATTCAATACTCACCTCCAAATATTAAACATGTCCATTTCATCCTGTGCTCTCTTTACCATACTCTTCCTATAAGAAGTATATTTTTGTCATAATGTTTTAAAATTTAAGGTTTAGGGACTCATGCATCTCATCTGTAGCTGTTTAAGGTCTTCTCAGGGGAGAAATTTGCATCAGATGTACTTGCACATCAGAAAAGATCCAACCATAGTTAGCTGCATGAGATGAAGAGCAGAAATGCTGAGAAGCAGCACCAGGCTTCCCTATGGAAAGTTTTTCTTGTTGGCTCCTGTGGCTGCCCATTTATCTTGTAGCTGCTGGAGATGCCCACAGGTGAAACAGGCAGTGTTAGAGACAGTTGTGTCTGCTCTGTATCTGTCTGTCAAGCCAGCATGACCACAGTAAGGTCTGGTGTTAACACGTGACATTTATGCACACATCCACAGTGCTCGTTCTGTGGAGCAGATGGTCTCCAGGCTTTTCTCTGTAGCTACTCCTTGCAGCCCTACCACTGCTCCTTACAGATGTTTTCCTTCCAGCAGCTGTCTGAATGGATAGTGGCCAACTTATGAGCCACAGCAATTTACCAGAGAGATTCCAGTATCAGCAAAAAAGATCCCAGCCATACCAAATCAGTGCAGGCACAAGACACCACTGCCAGAGAGCCAAGATGCACTTCTTGGTATAAGGGAGGAAGGAGACAAAGCTGCATCCACTGGGACTCAAAAACTGGCATTCTTGCTTATTGGATGCACAGGATCAGTGAGAACACTTCTCCAAATTTTTAGAACATAAATATTCATGGGTCAATGGATCAACTAATTTCCTACTGAAAAGAATTCACTCAAGCATTTATGTCAGCTTCATGAATCATTGTGCAGAACAAAACTCAGATTAAATTCCTGACAGGAACTCTGTTTTGTTTGTACTGGGTACACTTAAGGCTGCAATCAATCCTCCTTCATGCAGGCAATATAATACAGGTAATTAAACTCTCAAGAAAATGACAAACCTTTTCAGAGTTGACAACATTACTACAAAATCCTCCAGTGGCATCATTCCCCACAGACTAATAGTTTGGCATCCAGAGAGAGAAATAAACTAATAAACTTGCAACTACAACAAGGAAGATCCATCACTTATTTTAAAGCTGCATTTCATCTGCAGGAATATCTTCAATTCCTATATAACTAACTGCAATAAGCACAACTCCACATTTTTAGGAAAAAAAAGACAAGGTGTAGTCCTCCAAAGTTTTATTTCAAGTATAAAAATTGTTCAGTAAGGTATCTACAGGTTTTCTGTTCAGCATAACGGTTTAATAAGATAGAAAGAATCAAGTACCAAATCTCTGTAAAAATATGATTTGATTTTAAACTTTGAGTAACAGTGAAAAGGCACTTAAACAAAAGCCAATGACAAATACCACTGTTATGTAACAGTGAATGTGTAAGCAAACATAATCTAACACTTTATAAACAAAGACATTAATCACAGTCTAGCTGAACTCAGCAACATAATCCAGACAAGAGTGAATTTGAATTCCCTGCACTTCAACAAAAGAAGTGCAAAGAAAGAGAGAAAGAAAAGCAACAGAAGTCTCCAGTAAACTAAGGGTCTGGAGCACTACGTTCAAACTATGAACTCGGAACTCTGTTCATATAAGCTCCACAAAAAGAAATGTAACAAAACTGGGTAGCAGCACAAATACTTCATAAATGCCCCTGATCTGTATGCTTGCATTGAGGGGTTTATGTTTTGATTCCCAGTTTAGAAAAAAAACGTTTCTACAAGGACAGAAGCACAACCATAAGACTACCCTAAGTGGGAAACAGAAGTGTAATGCTTGGGAATCCACTGCAGTCCCTTTGCAGCAGAAATATTCTTCCACTGCCAGCAATGGAAAGTATAATAAGTAGAAGTTTTTGAGAATCAGGAAAGAAAACAGGCTATGACAGTTTATATGAGTTTGTTATTTTTTGGTCAAGATTCAATGAGCTACTCTATCTCAGAAAAAAATTAAAAAAAAAATCAAAAATGCCAAAAGAAACAATACATTTAAAATAGCATTTACAGCACCAAAGAATATCTGGACAATAAATACAAAGTAAGATGGTAATTATTCACAAATATGAGGAAATGGGGAAGGAAATTTTCAACACCCACCAGAAAACTGTGGGCTTTTACAATTATTCAGCAATATGAAGTAAACAGAAAAAAAATCTTAGTGTTGGCATATTTTTCTCAGTGATAGTAAGACCTTTGATACAGGAGTGCTATCAAGACTTTTGCATCTTTTTTTCCAGATACATTTTCCTGTAGGTCTGAAACATCTCTTTTGAGTCTTTGACAGGAATGTGAAGAGTCTCTCCTTCTCCTTCCAGGATCTGTATTGCTGTATCAAGGGGAATACTGTCCTCAGCTGCAAGACAGACAAGCACGTTAAAGCAAGAGTCTCAAAGGACTCCTCTCCTTACACATGTGGTACCTAAGAACTTACAGTGTCAAAAAGGATGCCACAAACTTCCTTCCCTACCTAAAGCACTTCAGATTTAAAACAATCTCCAATGCATCTTTAAGCACAAAATGGCTATTTGGGTGTCTTCACAGGAGAGATTTCTGAAGAGTATTAAGAGAGGTATGACAGAAAACATGCATTTGTGAAAGGAAGAGAAGCAGCAAGAGGAAGGGCTAAAATGATGGCAGACTCCAAAGCCCAAGGACACAGGCAACAGCAACAAAAGATGCAAAGGATGCAAACTATGTTACTTGCAACACCACAACACAAGTACCAGCATGCAAGCCCTCTGATCTAAAGCAAAGAAGCAGATGGCAAGACGGCTACAAAATGCATTTTGTTTCTTGTTAGACCACTAAAAAGACATATTGGAGCTAGAGAGGCACCTAAAGCAAAGAAACAAGGACAGCTGGGAGCAACCTCACCCAAGATTTACAAAGGATGGAACAAACAAGATCCTGAGATGAAAGTTGCCACTGTTGTGACAGTTGATTCCTAGAAGGTATAAAAGACCATCCAAAAAGCAATTTGCCATTCAAGAGAAATGAGGAAGATGTCATAGTGGCCCCACTTTTCCTCTGGGTGTCACAACAGATTATCTTGTCCAGACTACTGGGACACACAGGTCCTGGAACTTGTGAGCACAGGTGTTATATGTGGACAGCAGCAAAGTACTGTGAAAGCCAGATTTATTTTAAAAATCACTTTCTGTTTTTGCACTAGATTCTGCTACATCACTTTCTGTATTTTCAAGCATGAAAGAGTCTTTATATAAAATTGAAAACTGTATTTAAATGTTACTAGTGCTACATCCAAGTTAATGGCACAGGAAAATTTCAACATTTTCAACAACATATTTATAAAGCAATAAAAAGCTATACAAATCTTTGAGACATGTAAGTCTATTCTATGGTATCCATTTAATCAGGAGAGTGGGTAAATAATAATTTTAAATACTTTATTAAGGTTTACTACTGTAAAGGAACTTAAAACCAAGCAAAGAGGATTTAACTTGTATTTCAAATGGGACATTCAGAAGTCACTTCACCTGTAGAGATATCTTCCAGTTTCTTTTGCTTCACTGGTTCACATTTTAACCAATCTTCTTTTTTACTCTTGACACCTAAAAAGAAATTTTCAAAAAATGTTTCTGAGGTTCCTTTATCACAAGTTTAGGCCTCTATTCAGCATTAAATTCAAACACATATACTAGCACACGCAAAAGGAAATTTCCTTTGGGTATGAAAATGACTCCAAGTGCTGATATATATAGCTTGAGAAAAATAAAACACAACATTTGACATGCCTCACAATGCACCATGTAAAATGTTGAAAAATGGGGTAGGGAAGAAGAGAAAGAAATATGGATGTTTAAAGCAAAGATGGCAAAGATTATGGGGACTATGGGCAGGATACATCTGGCCTAAGCCCAGTCTATTTCTCAATGTCATAGAGGAACTCTCCCTCCTCTGCCCAGCCAGACTGATGCACAAGCAGGTGAACAGTGAATACAGATCAGATCACCTTTTGATCAGATCACCTTTGATCAGATCACCCTCACTATGCCAAGGGAATCTACTTTCTACAACTTTTGCAAGTACTTTAGAAAGCCTTCTCCCAAAGTTACTTGAAACTGCCATACTCTCAAGTATTCTAATTTCATTCTCCGATACTTAGAGAAAATTGAAGGAAAACTCCTGTGTTCTTTTTCAGCTGAAGACACAGTTGTGGTCTGTCAGAGAGCAAGTTAGGATATCTCAGCCTTTAACCTCTACAGTCCCATGTTTTCACTGTCTGTGGCTTTGTGCAACATGAATTTCAAACTGAATACATAGTTTTTATTTACAAATGAATATTTAAGAGAACATCATACCTTCTACGACGACTTTATCTCTTTCTGGAGAATTCTTTGCAGCTAAGCTTTCTTCACCAGCGGCTGGATTCCTGAACAGTATCTCTGGACACAGCTTGAACTCAAGGACTTCCTGTTTGCATGATTTCTCAACTGTCGAGACAGACACATCTTTTTTTGACTCGCTGCTTTTTGACACTTTGGTGGTTCTATGCCAGACAGGTCTGACAGGTGATGTCTCTAATTTTGTCAGATAGATGCGCTCCTGTGCCGTACGTTTAAATGCCACTCTGTTCAGGTAGTGTTTTTTGGGTTCCTTTTGAAGATGCAGCTTTAGTCTGTTATTTCTTCTGTTTAGGTATAGAAGATTTTTATCAGGAAACATTTTCTCAGAGCACTTGTCTTTGTTCTGACCATCGAGATGTCTTTCTTTGCTAGAAAAGAAGCTTTTAGACATGCCAGAAGAGCGAGCCCTTTTTCTCTGCAGTTTAAGCACAGAGCAATCTGCTAAGGAACTCCTTGGTTTCCAACCATTTTCTCCATTCAGTTTTTTAGCTTTGTCAGCATTTAGCAAACAATTGTGTGCAAGCTGCTTAGAACTCTTTCCTTCGGATTGTTTCAGTCCTTCCTGTTCCAGCTTTGCTTTCTTAAATTCTCTCTTCCCAACCATATTTTCCTTCATCTTCCGTTTGTATGGCTGCTCTTGCAAAGGATGAACTTTCACAGATTTATGCTGAGAATATTTTGTGTGTCTTGATTTGAAGTCTACAGTGCTACTATCTGAGAATTTTACAGCATCAGCTCGGTAACTACTCAATTTTTTATGTTTTATTTCTGCTGGTAATTTTGTTTGCACTTGGACACTAATTCCTACGTCTTGCCTAAGCACCTCCTTTTGTTCCTTACAGTTTTGTTCTTCAGCTGAGTTCTCTTCACAAGTTTTCATTTTTTGTCCTTGACTGACTTCAGAATGCTTAATTTCAACCGTTTCTGACTTCACAGACTGGCGAATGTCTGTTTTGGATTTCATGGTCAGACCTGGTTTGGTTATATCTTTGGAAAGGGACTCAGTTTTGAAAACTCTCTCCTTTACGGACAACTTTGCCATGTTGTCTGCATATGTATGATCAGTTTTTTCTGCTAACTCTTGGGAGGCTGTCTGGGGCTCTTTTTTGAAAGAATTCAATTCTTTACTTGACACTTGGGTTCCTTTGTCAATTTGCAGATGTTCCTTCAAACCGCTGCTTTTGCATTTATCAGCATCCTGGTTTTCAAAGGAATTAACTGATCCAGTTTTTTCCTGCTGTGTTATAGGCAGTTTGTATTCATTATCCACCTTCAGCCTAGGTTTTTTGTTCATTTCAGAAGAGTATTTGCAAATATCTTTATTTTTGCTAATACTGTCTGGGATTTTTTCAGAAATTGTCACGTCTCCTCCCGCTGCACAGTTTTCCTTTTTCAAGGCATCCGATTGGCTGTTTTTTTCTTCTTTCTCTGCAGAGTCAGCATTTTCAGCTTTTGAAAGTTGACAATCATTTTCCTCTGAACCAGATGTTTCTAATTGAGAGGGACCATGTGGTGTTTTATATGCTACAGCTACACCACCCATTGAAGAGCAATCTTCATTTTTTTCACTGGGCTTAGAAGTTTCCTGTGGGCTTTTTTCCTTCTCACATAGATCCTGACTAGGCTGGACACTGCCTTCAAGGTTGCCCTTGTCAGCTGAAGCCTTTTCTGACTGTTGACTCACTTCTCTCTTGCTGTCACTAGAGGGACACTGGTTGTTCCCAGGAGACAGTTCTTGAACCTGATCAGATCTCAACACTGCAGTTTTAGCCTGATTTACTGGGTCCTTCCAATGAGAATTCTTGTCATAAATTTTAACTTCTTTCTGAGACTGGTTCTCTGTCCCTTCAGCTGCTGAACGATTTTGTGCTGCTTCTTTTGTTAGCATATCAGCACCTTCAATGCCATATGGAAACTCCATCATGAGAGCAAGCAGCTGATCTTTTAGATATTTACTAGGTTTTGCTCCAAAAAAGTTCACCTCCTTTTCCGTGCTATTTTTACCAGGCATGGAACTTTGTTTACTGTGGTCTCCAGGAACAGCGGGTGCATTTGTTTTAGCAGTTATGCTGATAGAGGAATCCAGTGAATTTTGAGCTAACTTCTGATTTATATTAGCAAGACTTTCTAGGGAATTTTCAGGATGCTTGGAAGATGCCTTGAATGACGTGCTTTGTTCAGAGGTAGAAACTGCTTTAGGAGGACTGCCACTGCTTTCCTTCTCTGAATGACTTGGTGATTCTTCCAACATCTTTAGCAGCAAGCTCTCTCTTTGGGCAGTGTTATTGCTCAGTTCAGTTTTACTCAAGTCCAGATGTTGCTCCTTTTGGCTTGCACCAGATGTGTTTCCTTCTGATGCCTTTGTCTCATAGACTGACTTGAACATGCCTGCTATTTGTGGGTTATAAAACTTATCACCTTCAACAAGAGAGCATACACTAGAAATACGAAACATGTCATTTTCCAGCAGAGCTGTGGGTGTATCCCCTGCCTCTAACACAGCTTGCTTGTCTTCATGGTCTCTTGTACCTTCCTGAGAGATTTGACTACATAAATTTGTGCCTGATTCAGGAAGAGGAGCCTTGTTTTGTAATCCAAGCTGCAGATTTTTTCTTGCATCTTGTGCAGATTCACTAACTTTCCTTTGGTTTTCATCACTTGCTTTGACCTGTTGCAAATGTGAGTCCACTATTTGCTCCAAAACACAATCACTGGGTGACAACCAACCATTTTCTATAGTTCTTTTGACAGTACTTGACACACTTAAACCATTTTCCCCCTCTTCTTGCAAGCTACATGTGCTCTCCAAGTCGATCACTGGATAGGTTTTACCTTCAGGTGTTGGGATCTTGCCTGCCTGCTCACTTAGTGCTCTTTGTTCACTAAGTACTAAAGGAGAGACCACTGCAACTTGAGGTTCAAAATTTTTTATCAAACTGGAAGTCAGTGTATCAAGCTTTTGTCCCACAGAGGTAGTTGTTACAGGCAAAACAGCCTCATCCATGCTTTCCAGCACATTGTTTTTTTCTCCCTTCTTTGTGTTTTGGTCGGAGGGTGAAGCCTGATTTGCTGTGGGGCTTTCATTTGACTGTTTATTTTCCACACTTACAGATTCTGGTGGATACTTGCCCCACAAGCGCAGGCATGCAACCACCTCTTCCATAGAGTAACTACAATTGCTCTGGCTACAGGATGCATTTTCAGTAAATGGTGTTTTTTTCTGAGCTACCTCAGTCTGCAATTGAGCATCAGCAGATGCAGTTGTTTCTGATGCAGCAGAGTTTGTGTGAGCCACAGATGCCTGCTCACCTTTCAGACCTTCTGCGTTCTTCTCACTGGTGTCTTTTAGCAAGCTTCCACCCGAGACAGACCTATCAAGCAGTGGTTTTTCACTACACAGGAGATTTGTCAGTATTTTATCAGCAGTAGCACCAGCTGTCTTCTCTTTCAGTGCATTTGTGCTGCTCAATACAAACTGAAGAAATGATGAGTTCTCAGGGCCAATTTGCAGAGTCTTTGATGCAGCCCTGACAGAGCTCCCTGCTGGAGTTAAACACGAAGCACTGTTCAAGGAAGTCACAGTTCCTGGAGAAGAGGCCAAGGCATGCACATCCCTTTGTTCCAAGGTGCTCTCAGGATTATTAAATTGAGCTGGGACTTTGCTCTGAGAGGGAACAGCAGCGAAGCTTGATGAAAGACTTCCCTGCTTCACCTGAGGGCTACTTTGAGTCACCTCCAATCTTCTGTTATCACCACTGGCTAGGTTTTTGTCATTTCTTTCTTCATGTGGAACCATGAATGTGGGCCTCTCTGTCCTCACTGCTTCAGATGGGGGAGGCTGTACATTTTGTTTGGGCAAACATTGAAGACAATTAGAAGGAGAACATGGATAAGGAGGAGGAAGAGAATGAGTCTTTTTTTCATTATAGATTTTTTTTTTATAATTATGAACCGTTTCAAGCAGGACAACCCTTTTTTTAAGATATTGCAGCTTTTCAGCTTCCCAAGCTAGTCTCTCCTGTGTAATTCCTCCATGTGTTGCTGCTGCTGAGGAAATCTGAGCATTAATAGGCCCATTTATCAAACCACTAGTCTGGCTCTCTGGAACTGAAGCAGGATCACTCAGTGGCTTTGAAGAAAGAGCTTCTATTTCTTTCACAACATCAAGCAGTTCTTTTGGAATGCCAGGGGATGACACAGAACTTTCACTAAAAGATCGATTTACTGTCACACTTCCACTTGGATTACAGACATTCCTGATGGACTGACTGACTTCTCCAGGTTGCTGCTTCTGACAGTGTTGCTGAATACTGTTAAACCCAGGAGCATTTTTTGGATCCAGTGGGTACCTCTGCTGATTAATGTATCCATTGGGCACATTTTGCATTTCCTGTGGTACACCCATTGAAGATTGTGCTGCAGGCCTTGAAACACAGTTGGCAGGCAACAAAGATGGTGCAGAACATCCTCTAGGAGCTTCTGATGCCATCTGACTCTGCTGAAATTGCGGCAGCTGTACATTTGTCCCAGTATTTTGATTCACCGAATACAAAGCTTTACACTGATTATTGGAATTAAATATTTGGGGTTGGACATGTTGCCCGGAAGCAGGAAGAGGAAAATTATTCTGGGGATGAATGCCACCTTGATGTAGTGCTGCAAATCTCAGGGAATTATGCTGCAGCATTTCTGGCTGCGCCGTGTAAGCGTTGCTGTTGGTGTACTGGGGCTCCCCAAGCACGTTTCTTACATTATTCCCTGTGTTCACTTGGGAGGACAGGGGGGGCACATTCCTGCAGGGATAACTGGCCAAGACAGGCCCTGGCCAAGATGTCGGAATCATCTCTGGCCGCAAAGGGGAATTCTGAAGAGGAGGTTTCAGACCTGCTCTGCACGTCTGTTGACGTCTTTTAATTGAGAATTTTGACATAAAGAAATTATTACCAGTTACAGATGCTCCTGGTGAGGTTTGATCTGAAGTTTTGAATCCTTCAGCATTTACAGCAGGGAAGGCAACATTGATAGCTGGCAGATACATGATTTGGTTATTTTCAGCATGAGTGCATGCATTTTTAGAGGAGTTGGCATTTGTCTGAGGAAAGCCATGTCCATTAGGAAGTATCTGAGTGAAACATGCTCCTTCACTTTGCGGGTTTGTATTTGCATCAGCATTCTGGACTGGCCTTACATTCCAGTCCATCTTTTCTTGTTTTCTTTTTCTTCAGGCAAAACCAAATGCTAAAAAAAAAAAAAATTTAGAAAAATTACAACCTTTTGATCAAGACCTGTCACTTACTAATAAGTGATTTAGAATGCCATCATGAACAGAACTGTTGAACCTAAATTGCTGGGTAGGAAAGCAACCCCACTAGCATAACCTCTGGACATCAATGCTGTCAATGTCAAGTTGCATAAATTGTTTCCCAGAACACAGTAAAGTCTAAAAAGAGAACCAACTAACAACTCTATTGACTATCTAATGACTAACAAAACCTTCACATTATTCTGCTAATTCTATTATCCATCAACCTTTTAATTTAACAATAGATTACTGTATTTGCCTTCTTCATCCAAAAACAATGGGGAAAAGCCCCCATGGCACATGTATAACACAACATAATAAACAATACTTAAGAGCTGAACATAAGAAACACCTATAGAATAAAATACAGGACAGGGTTTTCAGACAATAAGAATCAATCTCAATTACACCTTTAAATGTAAAAAAATAAATGGAAAAAATTAATTTGGGTTTAGTAAAAATCTCTCATAATAATATGGCCGACTAATTTAATTTTGAGAAGTATGACTGTGCCTCTAATGAGCTACGAGCAAAGAGCCCCTAATTCTGTTGGCAGCATTCACTTGCTCAGCTGGGAGAAGGCATAGAGAAGCATGGAGATGACATCTCCATGGCATGAAGCATGGAGATGACAGCAACACTTCTGGAGCTGACATAGTCACATATCCCTAAGTCTCCATGTGCTATATTCCAGAGTGCACATGGACTACCAGCTGTAGGATATGGGGTTATAATTATCAGAGTGGTTAAGGTTTGTGCTCACCAGAAGGCCCTGGACAGAGGCACAGCTGCAGGACAGAGAGTTGGAAACCGAGGGAGGAGGAAGTTAGGAGCGAGGAGAGAGCCAGGGAATGACTGTTGGGAGTGAGATTGGGATTGGATGGAGGAACACGTGGACAGCACATGAGCAGGAAGTTGATTGGATGATAGGACGCATGGACAGCACAGGAGCAGGAAGCTGATTGGATGATAGAGCACATGGACAGCAGCATGGTAGCTGAGCCAGCCAATGGGTGCCTTCTTTCTGTTAAATTCTGTTAGATCTCAGTTTGGTTTCAGTTATGTCAGGTAGAGATTAAAGCTATAAAAAGGGTGCGATTTCTGCAATGAACCGATCTCCTTCAGATGCTTAAGGGAGTCTGTGTCACTTTGCTTCCCACTGCGACAGATGGTTGTTCCAAATTCGGACCTACAGGGTGGTGCAGGGTGTGTGGACTGCTCCGGTAGCAACTCCCACTAAGTCAGGAACTGGCCAGGAAGAGTCTGGAAAAGGATCTGGGAAGAGTTTGGGAAGGAACTGAGGAATTTAAAAGTGCACACACCTAACCTGGAAGGTGAATAGACCACTGGGAGCAAATATGAGAGGTGGAATATCCCTGGAAAAAAGCAGGAGCTTGGGCCAGGTACGGTGGCTCCTACTGATGTGAAACTAAACACCCTGCTGGCAGGGTGTCTAATCATGTTAAAGATTTTCCTTTTAATGGACCCCTTCAATCAGAAACCTGGCAAGCAGTAGGACAGAGACTTTTCACTACATGGGGAACAACCATGGCAGGCATTAAAGGAAATCACATGAATGTTGGTCATCACAGAGCTTCGGAAGCTGAGTCCCCTGAACCCTCAGCACCACCAGAACCCGTATATGACCCAAGACTGACCCAAACCTTGCAGAACCGCCTTATCCTGAGATAATCCAAGCCCTGCACAGCTGCCTTACTCTGATAAAAATCCTTGCACAGCTGGCCCCCTCAGGGCGGAATTCCCACATCACAAGCAGGCAGCGGGCTCACTCCCTGCCCAAGATGGTGAGGCAGTAGTCCAGTGATGGCAAAATGCTGGAAAGCCACCATGAAGGAGGGTGAATTGGCGGTCACTACAGCCTGCCCAGCAATATATGTGCCAACCAACACCCAGCATACTGAGAGCTGGACTATAAGGTAATTAAAGAACTGAGGGTGCTGGTAAAAGAAAGCAGTTTATCCTCCTATCCATCATGCTAAACTGCCCAGAATCCATTAGCATTGCCTACGTCCTCACACCCCACAACTGGAAGAGCATAATGAAACTGTGATAATGGATGTGATTCATGCTTACAAAATTGTAATTATTTCAATATTTTGGGAAAATAATTAGAAAAGTATATGTGATTAGTGAAGCGGATGGGTTTCTTTTTAGATGATACATGTGGGAAACAGGATATAAGAGTTGGATTCGGCCTTGGGAATGGATGAAGTCAGGAAGACTCCCAAACCAAAACTGACATCCACTGAAGTTAAGACAACTGCCAGAGCAGGGACCGACCTTGAATATGAATAAAGTTGGGACAATTCCAGACAGGGAATCTAAAATAGTGGTCTTATCTATGAAATAAATAAGGTTTAATTGGAACACAGTTCTTACTTATATAACACCAAGCTTGATGCACGTGTGCCACCTGCCAGGTTATTTAAAGGACAGTGAAGAAGATGATGAGCTTTCCTCTGTAAAGACCACCAAAGAGCTAGAAGACCCCTTGGAAACAAGTGGAGCATGCACTGTGTAGTATAGTGATGTAGATATTAGGAATTGAAAATAGGAGGAGATTCACAGAAAGTATTAATGAGTATGTATTAGCATACAGTATATAAGCTGCGTTTGGATCCTTTTGTACATGAGGCAGGGTGGGAAGCCTTCCCCATACCCCCATCGATCAGTTTTGCTTATGCTTTATCCAAACCACTGCCAAATTTCTTTTTGTAACTACTGGATTATATTTGATCATATTATTTTATCTCAATTAAAATCGCTGCTAAATTTTAAGTTTGTAGTTTATTAAATTACACATATGGGACTTCATTCATAACAAAACTGATTCTAACAGCGACACAGTTTGCAGTCTGGCTAACGAACTACCGAGAGCTGTGTACAGCCTAGGCAGAAGTGCTGCAGGACAGAAATCCATCAATCACCACTGCACAGCTGACCAGAGAGGGTCCTTTTGCAGTCCCTGTAGCGCAGGCAGGCTGCCTGTGTGGTGCATGTGATATCATCACTCACCTAGCCCTGCAGGCCCCGTGGCAGGTCCCAGGGATGGGTATCAATCCTAATCTTCCTTTGCTAAGATTTTTCAGGGTCCAGCAGAGTCATTCATGCAGTTCCTGCACAGACTGCAAGCCATGATCTCCCAACAAGTCAACATTGATGAGGCCAATAAGCTTGTTTTTATAAACACAAATGAAGATTGTAAAAAAGCATTGCTTGCTGTTCGTAACCCACATCCTTGTGACATAGCAGATATTGGTAAGAGCATACCAAAATGTGGGAACTGCTGCTTATAACACTAACTCTCTCTTTAGCTGCACTCTTCTGGGTTCTGGACCTGCATGCAGGGGTCAAGGTGGGCCGGCCCCCAGATGGGGAATGGGGTGAGTGGGGATCAGGATGGTCCTGGCGAGCACATTGGTGGTGCTCAGCTCACTGCAGGAGGCCTGCAGGCCAGCCTCTGCTACAGTCCTACCCCCATGGCAGCTCGGCCCTCAGCACAGCCACAGGCACGTCCGGGACTGCCAGCCCATCAAGTACAGCAACCTCATGCACAAAGCGCGGCCTGGTGACAACAGCATGGCCGGCCTGTGGCTGTCAGCAGAACGTTTGTCTCAAACATCCACCCAGAAAAGGCAGCCAGAGCACAGGGCCACTGGCGGTGAAAGCAGCCAAGCCGTGCTCTGCCGAGGTGTGTGGCCGCCAGCAGCAGGTGGGGGCTCCCCCAGCACAGGCACCGCCATATCGCAGCTGTCACTGAGGGGCCAGGCCAAGCGGGGGGACAGCACTGCCAGGGAGCTGAGTGACAGCTGGGAGATTGTCCTTGGCTGGAGGAATGTGGAGAGCATCATAGGAGTGTGCCCCCCTGTTGATGGAGTGACAAAACTATCCTTTGTCCCCTCAGAAAGGAAAGAAGCCCGATAGGTGACGAAAGGCACCTCACAGGCCCAGAAAACTTCACCTCAAACTTAAGCACAGCAAATTGGACAGAAGCCAAAAAGTCCCGCCTGGGCAGTTTAGTAGAAAAAGAAGTGAACAAAGAAAGTAATCGCTTTTGTAAAGTGTTTTACCAGGAGCAAGAACGTCTGGCACCTGGCTCGGTTTTTCTGTTTCTTATTTTGCCTTTTACTAAACCTTTTTGTTTCCAACACTGCAACAGAAGCCATCCTGCTGATTTTTATGCCTCCAAGAGTAGCTGAGCTACCTTGGATATGTTAAAAGCCTCTGAGAGCTTATTAGAGCTGGCTCGAGGAGCTCGCTATAACACAGCATATGAGCAGGACGTTGATTGGATGATTGGACGCATAGACAGCACATGAGCAGGAAGCTGATTGGATGGTAGAGCACATGGACAGCACATGAGCAGGAAGCTGATTGGATGGTAGAGCACATGGACAGCACATGAGCAGGAAGCTGATTGGATGGTAGAGCACATGGACAGCAGCATGGCAGCTGAGCCAGCCAATGGGTGCCTTCTTTCTGGTAAATTCTGTTAGGTCTCAGTTTGGTTTCAGTTATGTCAGGTAGAGATTAAAGCTATAAAAAGGGTGCGATTTCTGCAATGAACTGATCTCCTTCAGATGCATAAGGCGTTCCATGTCACTTGTCCCCCACTGCTACAACCGACAAACCAAATGGGTGAGCATGTTACTCTGTAAATTTTTTAGAGGCAGTATTTTCAAAGTCAAGCACTATTTCAGCCTTCAAAAATGCACAAAAAAGGCCAAAAGCCGCCAGGACAAAATACAAGAATGAATGTTTGCCTGCATCTTGACAAGCTCTTCTCAGTGTGGTCACACCCAGCTAGCACAGAACAAGCACCTTGCTTTGTGCAGGGTGTTAGACAGTCTCTAAACAGAATGTTTCATGCCATTTCTCCCAAATCACCAAGGCGCCTGACTTCCCTTCATGGGCTCTTTTAGATTTTAAGATTCTTCTGATCTCAAATTTGAGAATGTAAAGTATCACTCATATCTAGCCTATAAAAAATGAAAGACCCAGTGTTATAATTTTATAGGTGTTATTTTCCAGATTCAAATACAGCTCTTTCTTCACTCTTTTACCTTCTCTGCTCTCATAAGACACCAATAACAAAAGAAGACAGGAAAATAAAGTGACATATGAAATTCCTAAAAAACATTAACATCAGTGTCCAGGCAATACTTACAGTGATGCAGGAATCTTAGCAAAGAAAACAGACTTTTGCATCCAAGGTAAACCCTTCAGGCTGCTAACATTGCACTGGGTATTTCCTGAAAAATGATTGGGGATAAAACAAAATCACATCCTTGAATTAGACAAATGCTGAGGAAACTTAAGATATTTACATTTTCTGGGAACATAACTTGTAAGAGAGGCAAACAAGACTAAGATACCAACCATTAGTAACTGTAAAATCCTTGCCAGAGGAGGAACTTTGACTACATGCAGCACAAAACTTCAATAAGAGTAAAATCCTACCATTGTCACTGTCAAGATCAAAAAAAAAATAGGAACCCCTTGCAGAAGCCAGGCTGGAGACAAGGGGAGGGGTTCACTGCCATGTTAAGTCCTATAACTTATAATGGATATGAGGTTCTTGTAAGGCATTATTTGAGTTGTATGTTACAGGAATTATTATTAGAGGAACCCCACAGGATCATCCCCAAGAATCACCTTTTGTTGTTTTGAGATACACTACACTAAAACATGCTCAAAGATAAAGGCCTTTAGATGACCAAGGTCCCCTGACTATTTCTTGGGGCAGCCCCAGAAATTTGGGATTAAACAGAAGTAGGCTGGTTATCAATCATTCTTTAGATGTAGCCCATGTGCCAGACAAAATCCTATGAGTTTGTCTTCCATCTGAGGCCCAGCTGCACCCACTAGTAGAAGAGTCCTGGCCCACTCAGAGCCCACTAGCATGGTGTCCAGCACCACATGGTCCTAGCTTGTCACTATGGCCTCAAGTTAGAGGAGAAATGAGACAGATGAGACACTTATTTCTTCAAGCAGAATAGCTGAATCTTCACTGCACACAGCTTATTTTATCTGAGATCAAAAGGCACCATGTTGGAATCCAATACGTCAGAAAATCATTGAAACTCACTTCATTGCTTGGTAATGGTGAGAACACGTGTCCATCAAACTTTTTTCTTTCTAGGTATGTTTACATTTTTTCTTCATGGACTCTCACAGGATAAATTCCTTATTTTTGCAGGTGCAAACTGTTCTTTCACAAAAATAGATTGTTATGCAAACTGATTCTCATTCTTATGATTCTTTTCTCATGAGAACTCAACAGGCCAGCTTAGCAAGAACAGCAAGGCCTAAACCATGTTTTACAACCTTTCTTTTATATGGTTTTATCTATATGTACCGCCAACTATTTTCTGCTATGCTCATTCTGTCATCCCGCCTCCTCTGTCAGGATGCAGCCACAGTTACCACCAAACCCCTTGTGTCAGGGTAGTCAAAAACCCCCTTAAGCCTGTGCTAAAGGGTCCTGACCCAAGCAATCTTGAAAGCCTCTTTAGACCCAGGTATTCCAACCAGGCAGCACACAGAGCCCCTTGCTGAAACACTTGTTTCACCAGCTTTTGCCAACAAGCCCCTATGCCGCACCTTTTCCCACCAGGGTTTGACCGAGGGCCCTAGTACCCCTCCCATCACTACATCAGCTGGAAACTCCTCAGCCCTTGGCTACCCACAGTGATCAGACACAGAGTTAGCACCCTAGGCAGAACCTGATGATCCTTCTCAGGTGCCATGGAAGGCACACCTTACAGAGACTTCCCACTTGGAGGTAGATGCCACCATCAATGGCATCATCATCTGTGTGTCCTCATGGACAGTCAAAATTCTGCCTTCCGTTGATCACAAGGGAGGGGAACACTTCTGTCACCCTCTGCAGTAGTCCACAGGTTACAGATGCCACTTCAGCCCTTCCCAAGGTCAGTCAAGTGTGACTTCCCTAAGAGCCAGCCAGCCTGAGGATCTGTTTCTGAGAGGTTCTAACCTCCACTGTGGAGTAACTCCTATACAATTCTAGTCAGGTCTGCACTGCATGCAGCTGCAGAGCTATGCACCACAAAGAGCAGGCAAGTAAAAACCTCTGCTGAGCTGAACCTTGCCCAGCTGGCTCAGTGACAGAGTTTATATTTATGTACCTCTGTGTTACATGCCTTGTTTTTCACGGGACTACAGGTACGTGCCAGATAAGCAAGATGCAGTAAGCTACCAGAAAGAATGGTAACACACAGACTGCTTCAGGTAAGCTCCAAACAGTATGTCCTTTCACAAATATTCCACTCCAATAATTTGGCCACTCTTACTCAGTGAGGCCGTGCTGCAGATTATTCTAACTAAAAGGCATACAAAGCTTTTTAACTTCCACAGACAGAACCAGTCATAGACCAGACCTTCCCTGATGCTCCAGGGAAGAATCAAATTACAAACTCCTGGTACTTCTCAATCAAACTCCCCCTACTCTGGGGACTCTGAGAAGCACTTCCAGTGACCCATGCTGTTAACACCCTGTGATCCTGCAAGCCCCAAAATTCATCATGTCTCTGTAGAAGGATTCTTAGCAGAACAAGGCCATGCTATTCTCCTACAGGAATTGGATAACCCTGGCTTGCAGATTACAGAGTTACTTTGAAGATCATGTACTGGCCTCAAATAGATACAACAAGGAAGAATGAGCACTGTGCCAAGATGAAACCAGATGCCAAGCATGTTGTGGGAACTGCTGATTTGGCACACCTCAGCTAAAAATGCTTATGGCGTGACAACCAATCAGTAATTAACACATATGTGTGAATATAGCTACTTAACCAATGAGCTTTAAGCATTAGTGGTGTAAGACAGTGTATAGAGAAGGATAAATATGCCAAAGTTGCTGAACAAAGTAGGACGACAAGGACAACATTGGTGTGATTGTCGTTACTCGGCCGACTCTCCGGTCGGGACCTTCATCTTGTCTCTTTTCAGAGAACTGAAAAAACAGTGAGCATTCACTTGCACCCACTTCCCCTTTTAACAGCCCCAGCCAGTCAGCTCCCAAGTGCAGTGGGTCCTGGCATCTGACCAGGGCTACTGGAGCAGGACACTCTGCCTCCACGGGGGTAAAGCAGCTCAAACAATACCCTGATTGTAAAAGTTGTCAGTGATGGATGGAGAAGGGGGATCATGCTGCACTTGGTACAGAACAATGCTGAGACCAGCCTGATTCAATAATCTCCAAGTTGAACATTCTGAGGATGTGAGGAACAATGTTTCCTGGCAGAAATCGACACAGGTGAGAATGTAAATAAGTTCTGATAAAGCAACAAAGAAGTGACAATATTGATAATTTACCTGACACTGCTGAGCTAAAGGCTGCTGACCTGGAACAGTTGGCCCAGAAACATCTGACTGACAGTGGATCTCTATAAAAACCCAGTCCCAATTATTAACAGCAGAGACTTGTTACAAATACACAACTAGAGGCCTGGCACTGGGTGCTCCAATAGTCTATTTGCATTCAAAAGAACCAGCCAGGTTCACAAGTACTATGGTTTACTAAATGCAACAGACACGGCTCTTTTGGAGTGCCAGCAGTATCTGCATAAACTGTAGAGAAGCTAAATATAGCCCTGACAATACAGTGGCAATCACAGGCTCAATTTCTCACGTCAAAACACTCAGCACAGCTGAGGATACAAGTCTCACCAAAAGGTGGTAAGACTTTCTGCAGAGGGCGAGGAAAATGCGTTCCTACAATTTTCATGTCAAAGTCTCATCCCCCAGCTGAACACAAAATCAGGGTCCTTTTATACCTTATTAGCCATTATTGTGCTAAGTGGTGTGGGTGGTCAAATCTCCTGTTCTTAGTGGTTGTGTCGTATGCAGTATTTCTTGGTAGGAGGCATACCTGGTAGCAGTTGTACAAAACATTTCCTGGTATTGAGACTGCGCTGCTCCTTTCCCACTTTACATTCCCACCCGATGCCATGGCAACAAAAACCTCCATCAGGTTTCCATGTCTGCTCTGATCACTGATGCTCTGATGTGTGGGGCCCATCTCATATTGAGCTTTGCTATTTTCTTCATTGTTTCATGGTTCGCACACTCTTAACATAGCCCCTTCTAGAAGTGTGTGTGGAGATTCCTCCTTTGAGTGGGGACACCTCCAAGGTTATTTCCTGAAGCTGAGTTAAAGAGCTATGCCCACAGACATTGGTATAAGTGAGCAACATCAATCTCTACCTGATTATTTTGCCAGCTTTATTGTCACTGTAATTATAGTTAACTATCTATACTGCGTAGTAATTCATTCTGATGAAGCTCCTTTAGTCTAACTAGCATTATGATCAAAATCATCACTATTAGCAACATATAAATATTTTTTTCATATTGGTTTACCTTCCCTTATCCTGTGTGATAAAGCTGTATAAAGATTCAACTACACCTGTGGAATTCTTTAGACATAAACCTCTGAGTAAGTTTGGAGCTAGGACTGGATCCAGCCACACCAAGACTCCTCTCTGAGGAGGAGTTTAGAAAGAAACCAGATCTTTTCTGCACCCTGTGACTCAACAGGATGTGATAAACCTTGGGTGAAGCTTCCATTCTGCCTGTGACAGCTACCTAGGCATAAATTTTGCCCCCTCTCTGCCTCATACTGCAGTCACAAAAGCTGCCAAAACCATCAAGGCCATTTATCTTTCCTCTTATCTATGCACAGTCAGTTTGGACAGTAAAGACATTACAGCAGTGTCCCACCCACCAGGCCTACCAAGCTCACTTTGCTTGTACTTGGAATGGCATTACTTATACCTTACTAATTTACGTGCACTAATTATACCTTTACTCATTTACCTGCAGGCTATGGCTATAGTCCTGCCATTGATGCTAAGGTAGCTCCAGCAGTATTAGCTGAAATTTCTCCCACTCCTGATGTCTCTCATGGCCATTATCTTGCTGGCTTTCCTACTACATATAGATGGGAATCTTACACAAGAAATTATTCCAAATTTCAGCCCTTAAAGAACACCAGGATTTTTTTATCTTCCTGGTAAATGCCAGGGTCCTGCCCAGAATGTGCAGCATTGGGGTAACTTTTAAAGGAATCTTTTAGCATGCCAGTACCAAAGGTATTTCTGAAAGTGTCTTGCAGTCTTTTTTTCTTTACTCAATGTACCCACTCCTGCAAATGCAAATATCAAGTCTTCTAGGTTCTAAATTTTTGTCATGAAAGGCCCAGATTTTAGTCAGCTGGGCTACTC
The DNA here is from genome assembly GCA_024362935.1 of Setophaga petechia. Taxonomy (NCBI): domain Eukaryota; kingdom Metazoa; phylum Chordata; class Aves; order Passeriformes; family Parulidae; genus Setophaga; species Setophaga petechia. The sequence continues at coordinate 7,151,843 of JANCRA010000025.1, forward strand.
TCTCTATCCTTGCTGTGCACACATTGCATCTGGGACTGGAATATGAGCCACAAACACTTCCAACCCTTCTCCTAAAAATATTCCATGATATCAGTATCTGTATGTGCAATGGTATATAATAAGCATTAATTATAATTATTAAGCTAAGCAACTCATCAAATAGCTGCACCCTCACAACTTATGTGCAATGCAACACACACTGATGACAGAGGGAAGAGGTAACTGTACTACCACTCTTAGAGTCAATAAAATGGATTAACTGTAGTCAGAGGAATGAGCTCAACTCCTTGACCAAATTATTGACAGTTTGGCTCAGGATCACAAGGAGGTAAAGGCCTAGGCCATGACCAGGTCAGGCACTTTGCTAGTTCCAATCTATTCTTTGAAAACCCACATAGGAACAGGGAGACAAAGAGCTTTGATGCATGAGTTGGGAACACCAGCCAAGGGAGTAAGACATCAATAGCAGGTAGTTCTTCCAGAACTAATTAGTAAGGAACAAATGAAGTTGTGGGTGCAAGGAATTTCATGGAAATTCCAGGACATTTAATTTGACTGCAAGCCAACCATTTTATTCCACAAATATGAAAGCCCAGGTGAGCTTTTTTTTGATCTCACCCGGCTGCACCATTGTAACCTCTCCTTGAGCTGGGTCACCTCTAAGTTTCTCCTGGAGGAGAAACTTAGATCTCAGGTGATTGATATTGTGCATAACTTTGTATCATAGAGCATTAAGATAATGTATTAATACTTTTGAATTATTATTGTTACTATATCTGTACAGTAAGATTAAACCTCACCAGGGCACTTTCTGAAGCGTCACTTTTACATCATTTTACTTCAATAAAACCACTTTCCCAGCTATCTGTGTCAGTGGTTCTTTAAGTGGTCTAAATCTCTGCAATAAGTGTAACTGAGGCACTCACAATAGCTCTAAAATATTCTTATTCATTGCGACAAGCTCCCTTTAATAGAGTCAAAACCCTATAAAATGTGCATTTCAGTGCCAGCCACTGTGATCACAGCTATTTTGTACCTCTGCAGAATGTAGTTCAGCAAACAGAAGATTCTAAGAACTGAAAGGACAAAAGTTCAGCTGCAGGCCAGCAAAATTTTGCTCCCCTGTTTCTGTTCCTGGACTTGTAGTGGCATGTCTCATTTAACCTAAAGTATTTAAATCTAATTCAGCACATCTGATTTATGGTGTTATAGAAAAACAGCCTGAATCAACTAAACACACACAAAGAAAGGAGTACATAAACATCCATAATTCTCATTTTCCTCTCTTTATAACTGTATTTTAGATACATTTCAGATGCGACATTTTGGATGTCACAATAGCACCAGCACACAGGAGTTTTCCTGCCCCAAAATTCTTTACAGTTACATGAGAGAATTTGTTGGAAGTTGCCTTAATCTCAGATTGCCAATCAAACACAGAATGTTTACAGTAAACTTAAGTACATGTAGACCAGTAGTCACTTCTCTTTGCAAATTCCCATCTCACCACTTCCAACAGGGTATTTCCCCCTTTTACCTATTGACTTCTGACAAATCCTGATGGGACTCATCCAATAGTCTTTAAAGAGCTGCTGATGTCATCACAAGTCTCTCTTGATGGTTTTTGAATGATCCTGGGAGTCTGGAGAAGTCCCAGCTGATTGGAAGCTGGCGAACGTTGCCCCAGTTTTCAAGAAAGGCAAGAAGGAGGACCCTGGGAAGCAGAGACGTGTCAGTGTCATTTCAGGGTCTGGTAAAATCATGGAAGACATTTTTCTGAAAGGTACTGAAAAACACTTGGAGGACAATCATCAGTCACAGCCAGCACAGCTTCATGAAGGGAAAGTCAGCTTGTCACACCTGACTTCCTTCTAAAACAGGGTTACCCACCTAGCTGATCTAGGAAAGCCAGTACATTAATCTTTCTGGACTTCAGTAAAATGTTTATAGGATGGCTATGTTTTACTCCTGCAGCCTTCATGTTGCATCAGGCTGTCCTTCCCAGCCTTCCTTTTTGTTTTTAACATTGTCTCCTCCCAAGACCAGGACTCTCAATGTGATTTTAATCAGTGTTATCCAATACTGAATAAACAGTATTTCTCAGTTTGTTAGTGGGTTTTTCTCTTTGGAGATGAAGTGAGCACACTTCATTCCCACAGTCTTAAAAGTCTAGGTGCTCAGGTGGAGCTTTCTCTAGCCTTTGGCATGCCTTTTGGCTCTACTGGCAACTCGAGAAGCTGCATTTCCCAATCAAAAACTATTTCATAGTGAATTTTGCAACACTTGCCTGCAGGCACACTGTTGAGCCCAGAGAAGCAGAGCAGGCCAGCTCCCTGTGTGTGGCAGGACATGACTCCCTACCACAGATGGCTGGTACACATGAAGAGCTATCCCAGGCAAGGCCAAAGGCCTGGCAGGGGTCATCGCTGCCAGAAGGGCTGAGACCCCCAACTAAAAATCAACATCTTGGTCTGGAGAGAAGATGTGGGAAGAGATTAAGAAAAGTAAATGTCATTGACCAAGACACTGCTCTTTACAACTGTAAAAGCCACACAAATTATTACAGAGATGGAAACCTCTCACACATTCCCTGGAAACGTGTATGGTGGCTTCTCCTATGAAGCTTGAATGCATCTTTGTAGATACTTTTCCGGAAATTGAGAGGAAAGATTTGATGTAAGATTCAATGGATCTTACCATCCAATCCATCAGCAACTGGATGGTAAAATACATTGAATCTTAATCTATATTATTTCTTTGCCAGCTGTAACATAGCTACCTCAATCACACAGCATTGTCTATCTACTAGCAGTGTCTCTTTATGCTGTGCGGTAACAAGTCTGGTTGAAGTCTTATGTCTGCTTTCCTTGGTCTAGTCAACAAATCATTCATTTTGTAATAGACCTAATTGGCCATTTTTAAGAACTTGCAAAATGAGAATGAGTTTTGGGGTGTTGGCCACCTCAATTAAGTTACTGTCTACTGTCAAGGGCTGGGGCAGAGGCAGGGCCTGGTTTAAAGTGCCCTCTCCATTGGTGTGGAGAGGGTGGTCCTGTGTGGTGATCCCAGCCCACCAGCAGTGCCCAGCTGAGGCCAGAAGGCTCCAAGACTTTGCCTTGCTGTCTTCTGCCCAGGAGAAGGCAAAGTTCCTCCACAAGTTCCAGCCCTTGACTGAGTTCAGCCACCAGAGAGATAAAGGGAGAAGACAGGGCTGCTGCCATTTCCCCTTTGTCTCCCCTGTAGCAGGCACAATCTTGGGAAGCCATCACTTTGCCATTTTGAGTTCCTCTTCGTTCCCTGGGACTCTGGGAGATTTCAGCAACTTCCTAAAAAACTGGTGCTCTTACTGATATGTTCTGCCTGTTGTTATTTTGGGGTTTTTTTAATAAACTGTTATTTTTCCATATTGGTGGAAGTGGATTGGTTAAAACTAAGGGGAAGTAATTCATTTTAGAGTGTTCCCCAAAACTGTCTTAAATGCAGGTTGGTCAAGCAGGACCTGCCTTTCACAAGCTCATGCTGGCTGGGCCGGATTCCCTGGCTGTCCTAGAGGTGCCATGTGATGCCATTCAAGATGATCTACTCCATGACCTTCCTCAGTACAAAAGGCTGTAACTGCTATTGTAGTGCACTATTGATTAATTGGTATTTTCAAAACTAGCTTAATAATCGTCAAGAAGAGATTGGGTTTGGTCACCCTCACTCGTGACCATGGGCAAATCTCTTTCACTCAGCCTCAAGGAGTTACCACAAGAAGCATCCCCACTTAAAGGAAGAATCTCCACACACTCTCCTAAAAGGAATGTGCTAGAAATCCCTACCATAAAAAGACAGCTTTGACTTTTATACGATAACATGGTTGACAGTCATGACCTACATTGCTAGGCTAGCTCAGCAGAGCATAATTCATTTAAAATACATGATCAGTACTACCACTCATTGGTTCCTTTTATCAGGAAACATCTGTCTCCCACATCCATGTCAGTGCCAGTTCCCATCAGGAAACACCAGTTTCTTAACATCCTCATATTGTTTAATTTTGAGGTGTTTGAGTCAGGCTGATGTCAGCATTCTTCAACATCAAAAAAAGCACGGTCACCCTCCCTCCATCACTGGTGACTTTTGCAAGTAGGGCAAAGTTCAAGCTGTTTCAACCCCACTTAAACAAAAATAACATCCTACTATGCTTACAGATTTTCAATTTTAGTGATGTTTGATGCAGGACTACAGCTGCAGATTTCTACTTATTACACTTCATAGTAAACACAGCAAAATGTTGAAGTACTAAGGCCTGAACAACAGCCCTTGGGCCAAAGCTGATCTCTAGAAGAACCTTCCAACCAAATGTTCTATGTATCTGCTCATTGGCAAAACATGGTTTCAGTATTTAGAACCCAGGCAAGGCCAAATCTAGCCTTGGTTGGGAGTACAGGATTAAAGACAACTCCCTTGGTTTGTCCTTGAGCCCTGGCCAGGCTTTGGAAGAAACCCAGCAGGAGAAATAAAAAAACAGATGTTCCTGCACTAGAAGTTATGGTAGCTTGTTTATTTAGCAGAATAAAAATGGGACTCTCTCACAGCGAAGTGGGAAGCCTCATTTCCTGTGGGTGGAAACATCTGCAGGATTTCCCAGTTACCAGGAGTGGCTCTCCAGTCCTTTGCTGCGACAGTAGGTTCCCCTAGCTGATGCTTAAATTATCTTCTATTTCTGTAATTCTTTGCAGTTTCATATTGCATTAAATTACCCTCATTCCTTAAGTTGGTGTCTGTGTCTTTTACAACCCTGCCCACGGCAAAACAAATTTAGAAAAAGAACTAAACGAGCATCAATCTCTGAACATGCCTTAAATCCTAGTAGGAACTCAAAAATTCTGCAGTTGAGGAATTACAATTTTGTAATTGCATTTTAGGACTTTTTCAGGGGATAGTACAAAAACCAAAAATCGAGGAAAAGGCATGCCATGGCATCTGGCAATGGTCCCAATCTGCTCTCCTAAAGCTACTAATTGCACCCAGCAACACTGCCATAAGTGTTATGGGAACTGTGGTCACAGTCAAGGGGTCAAGAATAAAGAAGTCATTCTTCTCAGCACAAATGAGCTAATGGAGATAAACACCATTCCACATATCAACAACCAGAAGCACTAGATACAGAAAAATCTGAATTTGTCATAAGCAACATCTAAACTGAGCTCCAAGAGGTTATTCTGAAAGGCAAAAGGGACTCTTCTGCAAGCACTATGGACACATCAGGCATTTGGAGGAACCATGCTTCACAAGGAATTTTAACATTCTAGTTCTCCATGGTACCATGCAACACGCCAAGACCAACAAAAGTGATGCCATTGTTCAGAGCAAAATTAAATATTCAAGATTGTATTTGTTTGCTTCATTGTATTGACCAAGGATTTCCTGCTTTTGAATAATAGCTGTAAGCCTGAGAAAGCAATTTTAGACAGAAAAGATTTGTGAGGAAAAGGCATTAATAACAGGGACTGGACTCATCAAACAAATTGACATCATCAAATATTCCATTCAGAATCCTACAGATGAAAGCTTTTCTAATGGTAGCATCAGACTCCTTTATACAGGAATATCCTTGCCTCTGCAGAAAAGTTATGTATATAACTGAAACACATGGCTGTAAGTATTATCTATAGCTCATGCTTTCCTGGTTGTGAATATTACTATGATGGAAGATTACTATGATGGAAGAAGATTACTACGATGGAAGCTGAAGATGAAGCAGACTCCTAAGCTGCCTTGTCTTGGATGGAACAACATTTTTAGAAAATACCTACACTCCTACACCTCAACTGCAAATTTCTATCTACCATCACACTGGTCTGCCAGAGGACATGGTCAGCACAAAAGACACAAGTGTTGCCTTCTGCTGGAAGGCAGGCAACCTGGTTTCAATGAGCAGCACGGCGACCCCAAACCCTCCTGGGTCGCTCGGGCCAATAACAGACGCTGACACCAGTATGGTGGACGGTTAAAGGCCTTTATTATCTCATCTCGAGGGGTTTTATAGACTAAAGGGCTCCTCTACATCAGAAGGGGGTCTGGCAGTGCCTTCTAGGGTTAGTAAGGAGTGGAAAGTTACTGGCATCTCTATGTTAGAGGGGGCTACATTTTTGGCTACATTCCGAGGGCGATCATTATCTCTGGGGATTAGGGGGAGAAGGGTCCTGTAACTTTCCGTCACATCCCGAGATCTTGCGACACGCCTGTCCCTGCCTACCACACACAAGCACCAACTTTAAGACATAAGTGTAATTTACTATAGTTTATAAGTGCAAAGAATTACAAAAAGATAAGCCAAACAATGCACATAATCGCTACTACAGAAGACTGCCTACAGTAATTAAGAAAGGTACATTACCTAATATTTTATTATCACCCAGATCTGCACTTCAGCTGGGGAGCTCCAGCCACAGCCAAGGACACAAGAGTCACTCTTGGTAACTGGGAAATTCTTCGGGCACATCCACCCACAGGCAAGGTCTCTGTCTTCACTGTGAGAGGGTCCAGCTTCTATGCTGGTGAATAAACAAGCTTCCATACCTTCTCTGCATGAACATCTGGTTTCATTCTCCTCCTGGGTTCCACCAAAAGCCTGGCCAGGGCTCAAGGGAGAACCAAGGGATTTGGCTTTGACCATGTACCTCCAAACAAGGCCAGGTATCTGATTTCATAGCCTCTAAACAAAGGAAGAAGTACATTGTTTTCACACAACATGTTTTACTAGTGATCGTGCATCTTTCAGTAATACAGGGATACAGATATTATACACTGCTTGGTTGGAAGGTTGATTGAGAGTCAATTTCAGCTCAGGGCCTTTTGTTCAGGCCTCAGTACTTCACAGAAACGAGTGAAATGCAGAGAAACCATGAATATGCTTCAGCCTCTGAGGAACTTCCAAATTCCTTTCAAGTCTCAATGGACATTTAAAGAACTGTCTTACATCCCCAGTAGTTGCAGACACACCCTTCTAGAAGTATTGTTCCCTAATCATCCAATGCCTAATGACCACTCATCGAAGAAAGCTTGCAATCTATGCACAGGATTCTGACTGAAGTGCAAATTAAGAAGTTAATTGAATTTCAGTCATTGAAATCTTTCACAAGCACATACTTACTAGAAGGGTTCTTTGGCATACTCGCATTTTACTGAGACCATTTCTATCCAGCATGAAGGCACTGCTCTACATTCAAGGTCACAGGAGTGTTTTTTAAATGTCTTTTTAAAATTCTTCTGATTGGTGAAGTTCCCTGACTGCTATATAACTTATAGTTATATATAATATCAATCCTTCCACTAAATTAGCTTCCTTGAAATTCTTCAAAGTAAAAATTCATGCAGCATTTTTGCTCTATATTTCCACTGCCTATGCAGTTTTGAAACTCCCGAGAACTTGAATTGCTTGTGTTTATCAGAAAAACAAATAATAGAAACATGATAGTAGTGTCTAGCAATCAAATTGGTGAAAAAATAAAAATCCATTCCCTGTCAGAAATGGGAAATTACTACAGTTCCTTGAAAAACTGCACGTAACAGTTGAAGATGGCTTAGAAATGCTTTGAGTAACAAAGGCAGGTTGGTACATTTGTATTTCCTTAACCCTATTTTCTTCCCATATTCATCTCTTCAGTTGCACTGATGCTGCCACTTATGGTGCACAGGATGAACCAAACTAGACAATAAAATGGCACCCACAATTTCATTTGAAAAAGAAAAAAAAGATCACTTCAGCAATCTTGTGTGTCTCTTCAGACAGATGTGGAGGAACAGGAGCTCCTCACTGGTCTTGGCTCCTAGAAGGGACAACAGTCAATAAGCTTCAAGTGCTGCCTTTATCAGAGGAGCAATGACCCATGGCAGCAGTACCACCAGAGTCTCCTATGTCCTGATTACCAGTGATATAGCAAAAGATCCCCCGACAGATTTTGAATTCCAATTTCCTGTGCAGCACCAGTCTCCTCTCATCAATGCACTTTAACAGTTTAAAAAGGCAAAGATTAGCATTACCTAATGCTAAAAACCGTAACGGGTATTTTCACAATTTTTCCTTGCATTTCTTCTTGCCTTCTTTTTAAGTCACCAGCAGGCTCTAAGGTTTTCCACAACTCTCAAAGCTATGCTTAGCAAAACAGGAGCTCCTCTGGCAATCAAGAGAATTGAACTGCACCTTCTTGGCTTTCTGCTCCCTCTTTTACTCCTTTTGCTGCGTCTTCATCCATGCCTTTTAATTTATGGGGTGGGGAATACTGCTCTGCCTCTGACAACTGTTAATCTTCAACACAAAGAAGAAAGGCTCAACATCAAACTTACAGGTTAATTATTACAAGACCACAAATGCTATGACAGTCTCACATCCCAAATCACTGATAAGACGTTCATAGCTGCAGCAAATGAAACTGAACAAAGAGAGGCAAATAAAACAGTTGGGGAAGGCTGATTTGTGATTTGGGAGAAATTTTAGAAACACAAAAATATTCTCCTACCAAAACACCTTAGCCTGCAGAAAACAATGCAAGTCAGCAATTCGTTGGCTTCTAAAGAGTGTGTTTGAGGGACAGCCTCCTGCAAATCAGAGTATTTCAATGATTTACACTACTTTTTTGAAGATTAGTAGAAAGGAGGAGGAGCAAAAAAGCATCTGTGTTTTAAATAGAATTCAGAACCATAACAATTTTAAAAAAACTTCTAAAAAAATCTAGCAGACCAATGAACTGGAGAAAATTTTAGCTTTTATTTAGAAGGAAACCAAAACACCCTTAACAGACTTGACATAAAGCATGCTGTAATGTTTTTTGTCTTCTACCAAAGCATCACACAATATATTATTTCCAGGGGAAAAGATACTGTTTAAGCTTAAACTACAAAGAGATCTGGATCCTTGAACTCTGCCTCCCAAATCACTGCAGTGAGCCACACAAACACACTGAACTAATGGGTCCTGGTAAACATCTTGGGAACCACAGCAGTAAATTTTCCAAGACCTTGCACCTTGAGACCCAGGGGAACTTTTATGCTGGCACAGGCATCAAGAGTAAAGGAGTTAATTCTGCAGACAGTAATAAAAAAGCAATCATTATCACAAGTCTGTCTTCTCTGCCAGGAATATCTGTTTGCATGTTTTTGGGACATCAGTTGGCCAGTTCAAGGGAACGGGGTGATAAGAGCCCAGTAGGAGTTTTTGATGTCTGTAACAAGTTTTACTCCCATCATTCTCAGACGAGTATTTTCTCAGGAGAAAATATTTACCAGGAGTCATGACGAGCTGGGTTTGTTTTATTCTATTTTTAAGTCCTCCCAGGAGGCTAGTTGAGAGCAGGGAAATGCCCAAAGTTACCACGGAGCTCCTAGAAAGAGTTGAGTCAGCCCCTAAACAACTTCTAGGAAAACAACTGCCAGCATTCCTATGGGCTTCTGAAACACATCCAGTGCTCCAGCAGAAAATCTACCCATGTTCTACCTGATCCCTCCGGTTTTCATTGATTCCACGGACAAACAAAGCACAGGCTCCACATCTACCAAAGCACAGGAAGAAAGCTGCTACACATTGACGGGGTACTTGCACTTTTTTCCCACATTTCTCACATGGAATAAATAAGTTAATTCTATCAGCTACGCTACTCAGCCCAAAGCAGAAACAGAGAGGTTATACCCCTTTAAATACGTTCTGCCTTTTTTTTTCTTTAATAGTATAAACAGTTTTATCAGTTATACCATAACACACGACTGCAGGTGTCCCTCTTACACAAAGCAGAGCACAGGCTCCTTAGCGCACATCTTGTGATGCCTATCAGAGAGGCTGAAGCACAATAATCACTAACGCTGGACTCTCATCGCAGAATTTAAACACAGGACCCTGAAAACAGCCAATCTTCAACCCTGACAGCGATCACTTTCTCTTGTCAGTTTTGTTTGGTGGGGAGTTTGCTATTGCCTTGGGTGTTTTTAGTATCTTTCAACCGCATCTCCCTGCACTGCCATATCCTACGGAGAAACAGCAAAAACAAACCTCCGCCTCCTTAAGGTGCTCGGGGCGGGGGAGCCTGCGCATCGCATTGTCCTTGTTCAGGCAGGACTCGCAGGACTCTCTCGCTAATTGATGGTAATTGGTTCTGCAGAGACCAGCAGCGGACGAGCCGCCGGGCCCCGCAGAGCCCTACCCAGCCCGCGGCCCCCGCTACTGCGGCCTCCCCGCGCCCGGGCCCGGCCACCGAGAGGGCTCCGCCCGCCCCGAGCCCTCCGCAGGGCCGGCAGCTCCCGAGGAGCGGCTCCTGGCAGCCCCGGGGGCCGGAGGGGAAGGGAAGGGAGGACAGCACGGCCCGGCTCCGCCGCCCCCCGCCCTGCTCGCTCCCTCCCTCCTCGCCGCCGCACGTCCTCACCGAGCGCAGGCAGCGACTCGTCCGGAGCCCCGAGTGTCGGCCCCGATGGGAGACGGAAGGAGAGCCCGGCTGCGCAGCGGGGCGGGAGCTGCGGGCAGCGGGGCGGCGCGTCCTGCCCTGGCCGGCCCTGCGGGATCGGGGCCGCGGCGCCCCCGGGCTCACCCGGCGATAGATTGAGCCTCCTGGTCCTCAGATCCCTCCAGGCTAAGCCACTCCTCCCTGCCCCTTTCCCTGCCTCCTCAGCTCTCCGGAGAACTCCCACAGCTCCCCGCTTCGAGCGCGTCACGTTTTTGGTTTTTTTTTTTTAAGAAAAATAGAGTGGTTCTTTCACGTTCCCCCACGGACTGAGGGCCAGTTGAGACTTCAGTTAGAAGAAATGTTATAAAAGACTCTATTTAATAAAAGAGGTGGTTTTGATTACAAGTAGAAAATTGTGAAGTGTAATGTATAGGAGTGCCAGGAGTGCTGTGTTTAAAATATGCAGCAGAAACCTCGCCAAGAAGCTAATGAATACCTTATGTTTTCTTCAAGAAACTCTAGAGACCATCATGCAGAGCAATTCTGCTGCTTGCAAACCCCCTACCCTTCCCACCTTGATTGGAATAGCAAGGATTCCAATCAGTAGAGCTCAGAAGAGATGCCCCAATTGTCTCAAAGTAGGAATATTGATGACGTTATTCATTTAAATAGCAAAACGAGTTATGGTGAAGGTTAAACTTAAGAGCAGGCATATTATGCATAAAATGTAAAAGAACTTACGTAACCATGACCCAGCATTGTTGCCCGATAGATATCCGAGTTTTGTGTCGTTTAAGTTTTGTGCGGTGCTTTATTAAGGGCCCGGGAGCCTGAGGACTAGCCCCAAGTCAGAGCCCCAACTTCTCGTACAGGTGCTTCCCTTTTATACATGCGATTCATAACAAGGTCTCCAAGAAACAATTCCCCTTGACTAGCAACAGACCCCTTGTGATACATTCCTTAGTTCACAAACAAAATCATAAATCTTCTGCTTATCTTATTCTAAAAACATTGTATGCTGCCTCCAGACAGGTTAGCATTCTTACTTTCCTACACTAGTTTAAATACTTATTAAGTTCCTAAGACTACCTGCTAAGTTACGCACGAAACCCAGCACATACTATAAAGGGCTACAGAACTGTTTTTAACAATTCGCACACAACTCATAACTGAACTGTAATTAAACATTTTGCTAAATTTCATTTCTTTTTCCAACAGCATCAAAAGGATGGATTTTGTTTACGAAGTAGAATGTGCTAGGACGAGTAATTCCCTGTTTTCCTGGCACCAAAATAAAGAAGCATCTGCTTATTCACATTGTGTGGAAAAGTCAGTGTCTGTAAAGGAGAGAGAGAGAGAGAGAGGAGTCCAGCAAATTCCAATACAGGGAGAGAGCATACCGGGCAATACCCCTGTGAAGTGTGCCGAGGTTTTGGAGGGCACCGCCTCCTTTTATTCTAAACTCCTGACTGTGTGTTGCTGTGTTCCTTTCCTTATTGGCTGAGGTATTAGGAAAGCATGGATTTCCTGAACCACCTACTACATATTCCCTCTTGAACATGCATGGTCATTTTCCTCTCAAGTTTGGAAGTTCAGGCTTTCTGAGTTCCAAAATAGATTTTCTCCTATTACTCTCAACTCAGAAAATCAAAGTGTCTGAGTCCAACTGTCTGGGTTCTGTAACTTGCTCAGCTTGATGTTCATAAAGCCATGAAGACCCACTTCCCCTAAAGGCCACCATGGCCATGCCATTCTTCCAGAACCTGACAGGTTCTTTCAATCATTCCTGGAGACAATAACATCCTATTTCTCCTATCATTAGTGAAGACCCCCACCCATCGAGTTGTTTGTGAAGATAATAGCAAATATTTTTCCTATCAACATAAAATTGATGTTGGATAAGTTTCTTTCATGCCATTTGCTCATACAACTGGAGACTAATAAAAATTCACTGGAGTTATCCCAGTGCATCCTGCGCTGTCATGAAGTACTGCCTGCTTCTTAAAACTACATTGGTGTTAGGGAGTTTTATTCCTTCATTTTGGTGACAACTCAACAATGCTGAAGTCTGACATTCTGAGGTCGTGAAGAACAGTGGCACAGGTGAGGATGTGGCAAGCAAATTTCCTTATAAAGCAGCCAACAAGTGATACTACAGATAAGGTATCTAAAGTTGCTGGGCTGACACAGCTGGCCTATGACTGGCAGTCAATAAGTTCATCATAAAAAAGCCTGGTCCTTATTTTTTTTTAAAGAAATTTTATATCACAGTTTTGAAGTATTAGAAAGCAGGCATTCCTTATTGCATCGCTGGCCACCTGGAGGCTATTTCCTCTAATAAGGTGTGTCAGGACACTTTACAGCAAAGCATTTATTCCACCGTGCTCATACCTTTGGATTACAGTGTACTTTCCTGGCTAAGACATGAACATCACTTTTCCTAGAACTAATATCCATGCATCTGCCTCTTACTGAAAGTCCTCTTATGATTTTGGAGGGTTATCTGAAGGGGTTTCTGGTGGTCCTACTCACCAAGTGCCCACAGTGTTGCAGAAGACCATGTCTTGACCTTCTCTTAGGGCATGTACTGTTGCTTCCTATTACATGGCTGTGCCACAAAAGCCACTATATCCCTTATTATGTGTTTATCCACTGGTTCCAGCTACATTAGCATCTTGTGTGTCTACTTTTACATTCTGTTATCTGCTTCTTTCAGATACACTGTTCCTTTCTTGGCACAACTAAAGCATCGTTGTGTCCTGTCCCTGGCTAGGCCTGTGCAAAAGCCTGGGCACCAAGGAGTTCATGTTCTGCTGTGTCTGAAACAGCAGCAGTAGTCACTGCAGCGCAAGTGGGCAAAGTTGAAGAGGATGTGGCAGGAGAGGAAGTCTGCATGTAGGAGGAGCAGCACCTTTCTGGGGCCCACTTCCCTGTTCTGGGACTACACCCACAAAACAGAGCAAGTGCCAAGATGAGATCAAGAAGCAGACATGAGCTGTTGGCCAAAGCATTGAGACCACCAAAGACCCTCAAAATCCCCAAACCCACTTCTAGAGATATCCTGCAGAGAGATCTAGATTGACTGGAGAGCTTTGGCAGTCATCCAACTCTATGAATATATCAAGAGCAAGTTCTGGATTCATCCCCTGGGATAGAGTAATCCTGGTCATGTGTGCAAATTAGGGACTATAAGGAGTTAAAAAGCACAGTTGCCTATTTGAAACACCATTTAAGGCTAGGGAAGGACTTACAATAGGATAAATGTTGTCATCTTACTACAAAAGTCCCATACCTTCTCAATGATTGCTCATATGCAGCTCCTTTCAGTACTGACTCCTTCCTCTTCACAGCACAACCAACAAACTCCATCTCTCAGCTCACCTATCTAACCCACTCTTTTGTAGCACTTGTCTTCTTATTGGACACAGCTGTGGCCTATGAAGGGCATGCCTGTTCCTAATCTTGGGTGATTATTACAGCTGCAACTCCTCACTTGTGAGATTGCCTTCTGCACTATTCTCTTACATTCTATCCCTCCACAGATAAACACAAAAACAAGGAATTTACAACAGGAAAGCTCCCATTCCAGGCCTGGTGGAGGCTTTATCTGGTTAGCACATCCTGGTCAATGCATCCAGACACAAATTTCTGCTGTGGCAAGCTGTGTGAAAGGAAGCAACTACTCATACACATACCACTGGTCAAACAAAGATCACCCCATATGATGGACAGACAGTAATTACAATCAACAGAAGCCCCTCAAAACCTTGGAGGAAGCATTCTCAGAAAGAGGACCTTGCCTACCCTCACTTTTGCATGCCATAAAGACACACCCACCCTCACTTCACATGTAAATTAGGATCACGCCTCCATGAATACTCAGAACTTGTTCTATACAGAAGTGGGACCACCAAAAAAGCAAGTATCACCCCACCACTGAGAAGCCCCGGGTGAGGAAGGACCAATGGGACACCCCTGGCTCCATGGATGGTGGATCTGCTTGATATCTCTCTCTCCTCCTCTCTCTTCTCTGTTTTCTAGTTCTTCTTCTGTCTCCCTACCTCATGTTTCTTGTTAAATAAAGTCCATGTAGTTGACTCCAGCATATGGTCTCATTTGCACCTTAATTCAGGCAGAGTCATCTCTCACTAGTAACAGGGATGTGAGGCTGAAGAAAAGGCCCATGAAAAGAGATCTGGTGATTTGGATTGATGGCAAGTTGGGTATGAATCAACAGTGTCCCCAGGCAGCCAAAAGGGCCAACCACATCCTGGAGGGGACATCAAGCACAGCACTTAGAGCCATTTAAAGGAGGTGATTGTCCTGCTCTACTCTGTACTGGTGTGACCCCACCACTCTAGGGAGAGTTGTGTATGAGTTTTGGGCACCTCAATGTAAGAATAACATCAAATCACTGGAGAGTGACCAGAAGAGAGTGACCAAGGTGGTGAGTGGCCTCACCTCTAGCCTTTACAAAGAGTGGCAGAGGCGACTTATTTCTTCAGCTTGGACAAGAGAAGACTGAGGGGTGTCCCCATGGCAGCCTACAACTTCTTTGATGTCATGAATGAGTATTTTGGCTGCTTAAAGAATCATCATAATCAAAGTTATTAGTAAAGGAGGTTTTAATATATATTTGTGAAAGCGTGGCTTAACAGAGTGCAATGGCAAAGTTTACTGCCTCATAGAATAAAGCATATAAAGAAAAACTGGATCAGAAAATGTTTAAAATAATTTTCACAGACTCTGGGTTACAAAAGGATGAGAGTGCTAAAGGGAAAGGGAGACATTCCCATTGGGTCACAATATTCAGAATGGATCCCCTTGCCAAACTTAGCCTCAGGCTTGCTCAAAGTTTTATGTCTAAAAGATTTAGTAGCACTTAATCATTATTTTAACACTTAGAAAATTATTCAATCGAGTTTGCCATAAGCAAAGTAACTGAACTATACATCTAAGTTGGCAATATTCATACAGTACTTGCCCTAAGGGATCTAAAGCCATTCAGACACTCAGACACACAGACAGAAGGCAACGTGTACAAAGGTTCTTGTTAAAAATTCCCCCCACACCGAGGTCAGTGAAATAGTCATGTGGAATGCCTTTGCATCTCTCAGCAGGCTGAGCCTTGAAGAGTGGTGTATCAACACAGGCCCCCTTAGCTTTCAGAGATGGTTCTCCAAGTACCAGTGTGGGAGCTGGCAGCTCTGAGGTGTCCCACTCGGAGTCACAGGCTGGGACACAAAGCCTGCTGACTCCAGGAGAGCTCTGAGTCTCGCTTAAGACTGCTGCTTACGGGGTTACAAAATGCTTGGCTTCTTGGCTTCAGTCACCTGTCAGTCTCCAGGATGATTCAGGCAGGTAATGCTCCAAGGCTGTCAGGGCATGGCTGATTATCTCTTGTCCTTTGTTAGGCAACAGAAGCTTCTGCTAAGGGCAGTGCCTTCCCACTATAGTCATGCATGAGTTTCTGGTAAGATTGAGGGAAGCTTCATTGCCTCTGTCATGCCTCAAGGCTTAGTCCTAAAGAGAATTGCTGAGAGCAGCCTGAGGAGGATGGAATGCACCACCAAAGAGAGCAGTGGAGGATGAGGTGCTGATCTCTCTCTGGTGACCAGTAATGGGAAATGGAACAAAGCTGTGTGAGGGGAAGTCCACAGGGGACATTAGGAAAAGGTTCTTCACTGAGAGGATGGCCAGTCAATGAACAAGCTTCCCAAGGAATTGCTTCTGGCTACAAGTCTGAATTCCAGGAGCACCTGAGCAACAGTTCTTTGTCATTTGGTTTTATTTCGGAAAGTCCTGGGAGGAGCAGACAGTTGGACTTGATGATCCTTATGAGTCCTTTCCAACTTGAGATATACTATAATTCTGTCATCTGAAAATCAGTTGCTGCAGAGTTGAATATCCTTCTCAACATGCCAAATGGGTTTCAAGGGCAAATGAGGAATTAAAACTTGTTTCTGAATTAAAACAAACTCAGTATCATGCTGCAGTTCTATTCCCTTGCACACCCTCACATCTTCCCATCACAGCAGAGGTATCAGGAATCTGCTGCAGCAGATGCACCTGGGATGATCATTGCGTATTGGTTTACTTGTTGCCCAAGGCTTTGTGGTTTCCTTGCCACCCAGTGCCTAATCTTTTGGGGATCCTTGACCTTTGCATTCTCCAGATTCCAAGCTGTCAGAGCATACCTCCCAGCCTAGTGCTGTTGGTGTGGCACCCCTGTCCCTTCCTCCATGGCCTCTCCTTGGTAAAGTATGTACACTTGCACAGTATCCTGTTCACTCAGGAACTGGAATTCAGTGAGGTGTGACCAGCACTCTGTCAGTCAAGGTATCTGCCCCCCAGGCTGAATTTTCTGTCACCTTTTGTAAAAATAACTGATGTTGTCAGATAACTTTTACAATAGAATTTGCTTAAGGAAGAATTTTGGTTTTTTTTAACTGGTAAGATTCATCCAAATCACTTAAGCATTGTGTAAGATCACATCCCCTAATAAATATGCATTAGGTGGGCCGAGGCTATGCATTAGATGGGTTTCTGTGAATTTTACTTTGTAAAACAGATAATTTTTTGTCCCTCTGTGTGCTTGATTTATGAAACCTACACCTTGTGACCTGCAGGAATCATGTATACTGAGCCCTGGTGTGTGCCATGGCTGAACTGTGCACAGAAGAGCACTCTGAAAAAGTAAAGGAGTCCATGACACATACCACCATGAATTAATTATTGGAAGGTGGTGTCAGGATGCTCTACTTGAAGGCTGGTGCAGTCCAGCAATTATATGCATTACACTGCACTGGGCCAAATTGCCAAGGTAACAGTGTTGGAATCACCAGGCTGAGAAGGAACATCAGCAGTAGCAGAGTTAAGGTAAATTCGATGGAATTGCTATGGTGAGTGTTGGGGTTTTTGGGAGGAATCTGTGCAGGAGCAGTGAAAAGAGCAAATGGATAATTAGATATGAGGTAAAAAACAAGGAGAATGGGATCTTTTGTCACTAGGACTGGGAATGATTATCAATGGTGGCATTTTAAAATGGAGGTACTAATGGCCTAAACATATTCTGGTTTCAATATCCATTCTTTCTTGGGTTCACATGCAGCCCATGGCATGTCTTATTTGTGTGTTTCAGCTCATCTACCAGTTTAGATTCCATTTATAATTGCTCTACATTAGGTTGATTTTTGACAAGATTGTGTCTGAATAAACTGGTCAGGTCACTATGATTTGTAGTCCACACAAAGTTAATTTTATTCCAGTGAAAACCCACCATCAGTAACAGTATTGTTCCCTGTATCTTGGAACACAAAAAACATTGCTGATCCATTGCACTGACTTTCCATAATTCGCAGAATAATGAAGGCACACATGAATTCTCAGAATAATGAAGCTCACAGACATACTCCCACACTTGTTATTTCCGTGATATTTGCTAATAATAGGTGGAAATTGTGTTTTCACTGAAAGAACCAGTGAAACATTTGCTTGTTATGGAGATGCTGTTGAACAGTATCCGTTTTTTATCACCTGGATCCACATCACAGCCCTGCTTGGGTCCATCCCCTGGCCCTTGCTGACACACCCTGAGGCTGTGCCCGATCCAGCCCTGCCCCGCTGGCCATGGCAAGAGCACACAGCTGGGCAAGGCATCCGAGGTTCAGCTCAGTGTTACACACTCCTTCCTTTTTGACAGCAGATTATCACACCCACACAGTTGCACTCAACCAGTTCAATGCTGCAGTAATTAGAAGCTGGGGTCACTGTGAGCTGATGGTTGTCAGCAGGCGCTGGATGTTCATATTTCTGAACTGAGACTGGGTCGTGCCCACCAAGCCCCGTCCTTGACTCCTTGCCAATATTTCCAAGTCCTCCCCTTGCAGTGAATAACATGGCTATTGTCAAAAACACTCATTATAATATTGGCTTTTCACAGATATTAAAATGGATGCTATATGTATAATGTTAAAGTAATTTTGCTATAAAGATACAGTTTTTATTTTTGCTATTAACTAAACTTAGACATAGTAGTGAAATAGCTCATATAGTTATGCTTGTGGTAATTGAACTGCCTGCTTGGTTGAGATAACATCCAATGAATGTTAAGATGAAGACCCCTGCTACTGATAAGCCAGCTATCAGCCTCCACCATCTGTAGAAAGTATGGACCAAAGCCCAGGCTGGACGTGATAACAAGAATGGACTGAAACCACAGCCAAGGCATACTCATGCTCCAAAAAGGTGGATCGAGGTGGATCCATGCTAAACAGTTCTTGGAACATGTGAACTAGTTTGGGGAAAAGTCTAAATATGCATAATTGTTTATGAATATATAATAGGCTGGTGCAATGGAAAAGGTATGTAAAGGGTGTCTCTGAAACAGCAGGTGTGCTGTTGGCTGAATGCCAAGCACCCAGCTGTTAAACTTTGCTTTATCATCTTTGTCTCCTGTTGTTCTTTATTAAAGTTTTTAATTTTACCAGGAGAGTGAACCTCATTTTCCACAGCTATCAAAGGGATATAAACCAGCAGAATATTTTTTGTAGTCTACCCATTTCAACTGTGGTGCAAGTACTCATTTTTCATTATGTCATTTCACTGATTTTATATGACAGACAACCCATCCTATTTATAGCCACAGCAGGACCTTCACCTTTATCCTTAAAATTGCGTTCTGTCAAAAACTTCAAACACAAAGCTGCATATATGCATATTCAAAAGGGCACCTCCACTACCATCATTTCTATCCTTGTATTTTCCTGTTTTATTTTGCATCTCTCACCATTCCTGATGCAACTCAGTTATCCAGGTTAAAATATCTCACTCTGAAGGAGTTTCTAGTGAAGCTGAGTGCATAATGAACAGCATCTGCATTGCAGAAAGAAATTTTAAAGAACTAAATCCCCAATGCCCATCAACCTGATTTTCTTTAAACTGTCAAGATCAGGGATAACCAGTAATTTCAGCTCTCCCCACTCCTGTCCACTGTCTTTGTTCCAACTCTGTAACAGGTTTACGTGCACCACTTATGTAGTCAGGACAGCTGAAGGTCAACGCTTGCTGCTGTTGCTTCATCCTCAGACCTTGGAGGCCAGTCATGGTCACTAAACCCTTGAAGCCAGGGCCTCCAGCTGAGTCAGTGACTTGTAGAGTCACAAATACACCCCACATGTGGGGTGTATTTCCAATTTCCTGTTTTCTTAATCTTCCTGTTTCTGTTGGGCACCGATGTTTGGTTTTACTGACCGCATCACACACCCCAGGCTGGCAGCCTCTCTAACAGACACATTCACCATTCTTTCAGTCAGTTTCCTAATCCTGTTTCTCTGATGAGCTTTCACATCTGATCCACAAATGGTTCCTAGACAGATTCATCCATTTATCAATCTCTTTACAGGGATCCTTATTGAAATAATCTTCCCATTTCCCATCTCTTCACCGCATTTTGGCTCAAGTAAATATCCAGAATCATAATCCCTGCACTCAATAACCTGAATCTCAAACCACTCATCCTTTTATCACCTCATGACCTCTAAATCACTGTCAGGCCTGCATTCTGGGATCATCTGCCCAGGAGTTCACAGCTGCACATTCAATGTACTTAAAACCGAACTTCTAACAGCCAACCACATTTTGTTTGTGCTGAAATTATAAATTCACACTCCAAAGCCTTCTACCCACATGATATTCTTTCACAGCAGTTGTGCTTTCTTGTTTTGGTCCTTCCTTTCTAAGGGCATGGAATCATAACCTGAACAGAATCAAATTTAAACTCATACCAGTAATAAGCTATAATGAGGCAGATATTAAGGAGAAGCAGTTTTAAAAAGGCATTGTATGTATTTATTGCATTACCATTAATAAATAAAATGAATTTTGAAGGTTGAGTGTGCTAAGACTATTAAAACTCTACACCCAGATAAAACTATCAAGATACAGGATATTAAAGCACATCAAGTTACATCAGAGAAAACATGAGCCATGCTGCCAGGGCACTGTATCTCAAAGGATGTAAAACCCATGGAGTCACAGATGGAAATGCTGTCAGGACACTTTATTTTGATGGTGTAGCCTTGAAGCCCAGGTAAATTGGTGTTGTGTTTGCTGGTACGGAGGCAGGAGGCTGCAGTTTAGTTCTGTACTGTTTTAGGGATGAGGCTTGCCAAGAGTTGCTTTTTCTGAGCTTGTTTTGGCCTGCAAGGGGCTCTGCATTTGTTTGTTTAGCTGTAACAGCAGTTGCCTAACAATCAGATTACATATAGTATTATCTAACTGGTTTTGACATTAGTTAACTTTGTGCAATTGTACACTAAACTGTATTCGATTTTTTTTTTTTGTGAAACTATGGTTAGTGCAAATAGGTCATTATTCTGTGTCTGTGACCTAGAATTGCCTAGAAGAGTAGAAGTGCAGGATGATAGCAGAGTCCTTGAAAGTCCAGGCACATGATGACACCAGAGACCCCAGGGTCATAAACACATTAGTGGCACTCAGTTATTGGTCACTAAAGGAATGTAGCCTTGGGAGCTGGATAAAACCAGTTTTAAGGGAAGGGAAAAAAAAGAGAGAACAAAGAGCAAGTGTCTAACATAATATAAAATAAACCAGACAGTGAATTTTGGTTTATGATAAGAAATTGTGAAGCAATGAAGAAAGAGGAAGATGTGGTGTGTGTTACAAAATATATAAAAATAAATCCCTCCAAGCACAGACCCTAGAGAGAGGAAGTTTCCACCACCAGCATCAAATTTCTCCCAATGAAGAACAAGAGACACCAACAAATCTCCTATTTCATGGTCAACCTTTGGGGCCAGAGGGGTACTGGGAGAGTGATTCTAACACCAGAGAACAGAGACAGCTACTAGGAAGTTTCCATACAGCTGTTTTAACTGCGAATTAATGTGGCTTATTCAGTAAAAATGTGAAATACGAAGTTGTATTTCATGTCAGGTAAATAAAGATAACCTGTGTAATTGTGAAATGTGTGGAACACTGCCATGGTACAGTTATAAAGATGGGTTCTAATAAACAACTGAGGAAAGCAAAGCATAGAAGAAGACCTTTGAACCAATCTTTTGTTTGCAATTAGCTATTATAAGTCTTAAGCTGTTTTGTAGTAAGAGTATTTGAATTATAACTTTAGAATGTTGCTTTTTGATAAGAACTTTTTGCTTGTAATTAAGTCTTAAGCAGTTTTGTAATAAGAACCTTTGAAATATAGCTTTAGAATGCTGCTTTGTATTAAGGATTTTTAAACTGTAGCTTTAGGATGTATAATGGATTTAAACAAAAGAGGGAAGTGAACCTATCCCAAGCTCCTAAGGAAACGGTGAAAACATCCTGAAAAAGGAAGATGGAAATCAACCTCGCTGATTAATGATTTTGAAAAGGGAAGCTGGACATTACTATCATAGATTAATGGTCCTAGAAAATAGAAGCTGGACCCCACATCTGGAAGCTAGACCCCACCATCTGGGATACACATCCTGGGATGTACATCCTGGGATGTTGAAACCTGGAATAGATCCCAATAGAGTATAGAAATTGGAAAGGAACCAAACATCACCATCATAGATTTACGGTCCTGAAGTATAGAATTGTGACGTAAAAAATTAGAAATAGAAACTGTAATAAGTAGCAATACGTTTGTTCATTAATTAAATCAATAGCTAAATAATTTTACAATATAAAAGCAATAGCTAAATAGCTAAAACCACTTGTTCAGCAGGATACAATATGTAATTATGTGCAGCCACATATGGTAACAATCCTTAACCTCACAAGAATTGCTCAGCTTGCAAATTCCACTTTATAGGTATAGGATGCAATATGTAACTATGTGCAGCCACATATGGTAACAATCATGAACCTCGCAAGAATTGCTTGGCTTGCAAATTCCACTTTATAGATATGCCTTATAAGGGAAGGCTCACCCAGCAGCCAAAGAGGAAGACTTGGAGCCTTCATCCCACGACCACCAGAAGGCAGAAAAAGACCCCTTAGCAACTGGAGGAGCAAGCGCAGAAGACAGAGCACGTCATCCATGAACCCGGGAGAAGAAGGCAATGAAAGGCAAACCTTGGGGGTGGGATGTAGTTTATTACAGAAACTGCTGAGAGAGCTTATGAATATGCATGAATATGATCGCTAAATACCAGCAAGCCCAGCAGTGTGCAGTTGGAGGGGAAATCCCCCACCACTGTACCCAGTGCTGGTTTTGCTCATATGTTACCATATTCATTAATAAATTTAATTACTCTTTGATATATTGGCTGAGTCAAGCTTCTCATTTCTAACAAAAATTATATTATTTAAACTATTCATGTTGCTACCATAGCCACCAGACTGAAAGCAATGCTTTGCTCATAAGACATGAGTTATGCAAGCAATAAATTTTACTAGTAGAACGTATTGTTTTAGCCCACAGAAATGGTGCCTGCTGCAGCCCAATGTGAAAGGAAACCACAACCCTGTAATTCAAACATTGCACAAGGGACCTGCAACATGGCCACGTGGAGGGTCTGTTGAGGATGGGTATGACTGGTATCAGAACAGGAACCATCTTTTGGTATATGCCTAAGACTGAAACAACAACGAAGCCCACATGCCACAGGCAAGGTAACAGTTATAACTCGAATATAATAATGAATACTGATAGCACAGACACCATTGTTTCAGAATCAATCACCATTCTATAACCATGCTGTCTATTTCAGTTTTACCTTAGTAAGGGTAAATGCACCTCTGAGGTTTGTGTTGTCTCCCGTTTCTTCCACTTGAAGCCTGTTGTAATATGGATGCAGCTGTCTGGGACAAGAGTTTTATTTACAGAAGTATTTTCTTGTTCAGGCAATGCCAAATCAAATAAAATTTTTCCTCCCAGTCAATCAGATAAGCTCTGCCTTAAAGCAGTTTTCAGGATCTCTGACCACATATACCCGGAATATTTGTTTTGTCTAAGTGTTTCCAGACATGGACTGTATCACCTGATTTGCAGCTGACTGGTTTTCTGATGGTGTTTTATTTTGTGGCAAGAATATTGCCTTTGGCAATGCAGTTGGCATGGTGGCTAAGAAGGATGTGTTGAATCTGGCATGTTTAGTCTTGCAGCTTGCAGAAAAGTTGCCAATTTCAATTGTCTTAGAGTGTCTTTCTGCCTTGGACCTATCACAAAATGAGTGGTTTTGCTTGCCTAAAGAATCACCATCAAAAGTTTCGGTGAAAACAGATTTCAATATGAATTTGCAAAAGCACAACAAAGTTTGATGGCAAGGTTCATCCTACTACTTATTACGTGCATAACACATATAAACAAAAAGCAAAATAGAACCAATTTAGAGTGAGTTATGTGGAGGGCAGAGATGTAAAAGGGGTAAGGCAGAAAAGGGTAAGGGTGACCCTCTCTAAACTCCTTCTCAGAGAGGAGTCTGGGTGCAGCTGGATACAAACTTTGGCTTGGACTTGGTCAGTGTTTTAAGTCTGAAGGACTTAGGAGCCCTTAAATGTTAACCAATAATCAATTGATTTGAAACAAAAACAAACAAAACAACCATGACAACAATGACAGTTATGGATTCAAGATGATAACATGTCTACTATATTTGCTGTGGAATGTTCAAGTCTATATACACACACACACAAAGATCTGTATATTTACAAAGGCACACCTATTAAAAATTTCCCTCAAGAATGAGTGAAACACCCACATCTAATGCCTTGTGGTGGTTCTCAATGGCAGGGGCTGAGTAGCTGGGATTTTAGTCCAGGTCCCATTACCAGCCAAAGGTCCTCCAACACTGTTGCAGTGTTGTGCCATTTCCTGCCTCTTCCCCAACCCCCTCTGGAATGTGAACCTATTTCCCATCCCCCTTTGCCCTCCTGCCTAGCTGCCTATCAATCAATCCCCCCTGGGCCATCCCCTCCTCACACCTGGTTGGCCTTCACCTGTCCCTTCCCTGCCCCCTGGTTCTGGGCTTAAAAAGGGCAGGAGACCACACAGAGGGGTCTTTGATATATCCGGTTCCATCAGGGAGTTCTGTCCAGGGTTGGATCCTGGAGCTGTTACAGTGATCTACGCAATAAACCTTGGACTTAACTTAACACAGAGCCCGCTCCTTTTCTCTTCGCTGCCGCTGGAACCTTTTCCACAAAAGATAAACTGAGTTCCACCCCTGCCTGGACTTTTCTAAGTGCCCAGCTGCTGCATTCAGCCAGCCAGAGGTATCTCTGTGGAAGAAAGCCACAGCTGCCACCTCCGGTTCAGCAGCAAGAGCCAGAAGAAGCCAAGCAGGACACACCCGGAGACATTGGGATACAAATTCTATACAACACAAACTGGGAGTTAACACACTGAGAGGTCCCACTCAGAAAGAGACACTGGTGCAGCCCACTGCACTTCTGAAGAGCTGATAGGGTCTTGCTTACGAATGCTGTTTATAGGGTCCTGAGATGGTTGGCTTCAGTCACCAGTAAATTTTCTGTCTGCAATCCAAGACGGGCAATTACTGAAATTTTCAAAATTCCAGTAAGGGTAGTAGTGTTCCACTCAGGCTGCAATCCAGATAAGGGGTGTTTCTGGACTGCCAGGGAATGACAGATCCTTCCCACTCTCCTCTTCCACCTTGGCCAGGCAGCAGCAGTTCCTGGTAGGGTCAGTGCTGCCCCCAGCTCAGCCTTGCAAGAGTTCCCAGTGCAGCCAAGGGGAGCTTCACTGCTCAGCTCTTACACAAAGGCTCAGCTCTTACCCAAAGGCCACAATTATTGAGATCACAGAGAAGATGTAAGCAGGCCAGAGAAGAGGGGGTGAGGATGCACCCCCACAGGACCCCATTCCCACTCATAAATTGGATTGAGCAAGGGTCACATGGTGTTCATGAGCCTAACGTGTAATTTAAAGATTGTGTAATTAATTAATCAGTGTGTTTAATCATGAGCACATGTGCAGCATATTTTTCTGTCCATGGGAAACATCATGTGTCTTTGATCACCAGCTGCATTTATTCTTCCTAGGAACTGTATGGTTATTAATATAATGAGGATATTAGCATGTATTGCCAAGGGAGTTTCCAAAGCTGATCCCAAATCTGATTGCTATTGGGACTGAAGACATTGTGAGCAAAGCATTCACTGCAGGAGTGCACAGGTGACCACAGAGCCAGCCCCTCTCACCATGGATAGGGTCTGTGCAGTGTGCCATGCCATCATCAGTCCAATAACCAAGCCCCTGTTCTTCAGTTATACCCAGATGGGTGTTCCACCACAAAACTTCTATTTTCTCTTTTCTATTTCTACCTATTTATTATCAGCCAACAGCTATAATTCATCCACCCAGAGCTTTTATTTTCCTTATTCAATATGCCACCCCTCAGTCTGTGTTGCTGCTAATGTGGCAAAATGAGAATGAGAGAGTGCTTTTTGTTTTCAACTGATTTAACACCCGTTCGTGGTCTTATAGCATGAAACACATAACCACTAAGAATATCTGTCATATTTCATTTGTCTTGGCCAGATCACTGAGAAACTCTGGCCAAGATAACTTGGATATGATAAGGGAATATCAGCTGAAGAGTGGTCATCGTGTCTCTTTTGACTGGGGAAAACCAAGTGGTTTTTGAATGTGCCTTTCACTCTTCAAGCTACTTCTTGAGTTGGCAGTGACTGTAAATGTTTTTTTCTTTCATCCTGTCTGACCTACCTGACCTACTTTTGCTGCTACAGTCCTCCATGTGTCTCCCTCTGGAGATTTTATGGATCAAATACTGTTCTTTATTTTCCTGCCATTCTCCACATCTTCAGTTCTGTCCTTCATTTTCCCGGTATGCTCACTGATGTTCTGGGGTCTTGGTAACAATCTGGTCTCTGTGCTGTCAACAGTCACAAGTCTTTTAATCCTTCTGTTTTACTTGTTTCTGCTGGTTTTTTCAGACACATTTTGTATTTGTACACCTTAGTGTTCCTACCACAAAATTCTGCATCAAGAGACCCAGCAGCTACATAGAAATCAGCTTTTTTATGCTCTAAATTATCAGTCACTGTGTGTGGTTCCTACCTTTTCTTTCTTTTCCAATGACTGAGTCTAACCACTTCCTTCCACAATGAAGTGTTGGAAAGATCTCTTCTTGCCTTCTCACTTTGGATTCCCTGCCAACTTATATGGCAGTTAATGAAATGAAACTCACTTCAAGACCCTACAGATAAGGAAAGTGATTTCTACTTGATAAATCAGCTGGCTCTGTTTACTCATATTTTCACCAGCAGAAGTATCAGTAAGTGTGTGTCCAGGTAATCTGGCCAGTACAGTTGGTGCACAACATGTTGGACAGGAGATACCAGTACTGAATCCTGTCTAAATTTCCTAAGTTCCTCTTCATTGCTAAAAACAAACAGCATTTGGTTAGCCCACGAGAGTCAACAGTGACTGTGATCCTGGTATTTAGCTTCACTGCACGTGAGTCTCAGACAACACTGCTGGGTCATTGTTTTGGTTTTGTTTTCTTTTCTTAGTTCCATTCTGGCTCCAGCCCAGTTTCTTTATCCTCCTGTCATCTTATCTCATGGTTTCATTTTCTTGTTCTCTGTCATGGAATGAAACCATTCCCATGTTGCACTGTGATCCAGGTGAACTTCTGACCTTAGATAACAATGTATGCCATTATTTTATTACTTGTTCTACTGTTTCTTCTCATATTTCCACTTGCCCAAGCACATTTCCACTCTCACTTCCAGAACAACCTGAGTTTTCACAATGCAAATGTCTTCATAAGTTCCAAATAAAAGTTTGGGGTTCATTTCCAGGTTAGGATTCCAAGTTGCTTTCTATTTGAATACCATCAATCACTAACATCATGTATATAAGTCAAAATGCTAGTTGAATTTGTCTATTCTGTTGCTAAACAACTTCTAGCTGGACCCACCATAGGAAAACTTTTTGCTTCTGAGGTGCATTGTCTGTAAACTTTCCAGTTCTTCTCCTTTTTAGTAAGGATGCTTTCAGGATAGCTTAATACACTGTTTTAAAAGTTGCTAAGGCATATTCAGCATTTGTGGACCTAGCAACCCAGGATTGTGTGGTGTCTTAAGAACAGAACTTATCAAACGCCCTAAAAGCAGTCTTACAGCTTTCTTGTCTCACTTTTCTGGAGGATATGTGTGTCCTGCACAACACTGCAGAGAACTTGAGACCTTACAGAGCATCTTGTGACAAAACAAGGGCAAAACCAGGCCAGTGACTGCCAGCTACAGCAGTCCCAGTGCAGCCCTAAATACTGGGATCTACCCAGCATGCAAAAAGCCATTTTCCAGAGTCCAGATATTTATTTCATGTCTGCTCAGAGACTGGTGCAACATGGTATATCCAAAGCTAGCACCCACTCAGTAGACCAGCCACCTGCTTTTATGCATTCAGACTGATACACAGAAAGACTCCACAACTTGTAAAAGTTGTAAAGTAAAGTAGGTGTGTGTTTATTCAGCACTGGGTGCATGTGGGATATCTCCACAAAAACATGAGTGCCTTCTGAAAAATGCAAAAGTAACCCTCTATTTATTCCCTGAAATGTTCCATATGCATCAAGTTTCACAATATACTCATGCATATTCATTTCTTAGTTCCGCCCAGCCCCGAAGGCAAACGAGTTTTCCCCATCTTCCTCAGAGATGTTCTGACCTTCTCTTCTTGCTCACGCTCTCTGGCCTCCTGGTCTCAGTTCAAACCACAAAGCTAGTTTAGGCTGGTTTGGGGTCCAAGGAGCCTCTCCTATGTCAATAGCCTTGCAAGTCTGGCATTCCTTCCATCCTGCATTTGCAAGCAGTTCCTCCCTTATCAGAATATCTTTGCATTCTCTCCTCCCGTTTTAGCAAGGATAGCAAATGTTAAGCAATAAACATTCTCTAACAGCTATTCTTAATCAATCATCCTTTCATTTCTAACCCTCTTGCCTCAAGACTGTGAAAGAGAAACACTTTCCCTACACACAACAGTCTAAACCCACATTCCTTGTGAGCACATCTTCCCACCCTCCTGTAAAGGCATAGCGCCATTTATTTTTTCACGCATGCTTTGTGGGGAAGGGGCTTATTTAAGTAAAGGGATACTGCAGCTTTTAGATGTGCATTTTACTATGCAAATAACTAAAGGTTAGGGCAAAAGTTCAACCAAAATTCTTCTTTGGGCTTATCAATAGTTTGTTCCAGTGTTATCTCCTTGTTTAGCAGATTTATGGTGTCATCTTGTTCTCACTTCTCCTCAGAGGGGCCTTGATTCTTGGGTTCAGATGGTTATCTTGCAGAGATAAGGCTTATTACAACACCAGCCACCATTTGTTCAGCTCCTCTCTTGAGTTTCCACAATTGTGACAGGAGTCCCAGTGACGATACAATCTGATGGAAATATTTCATCCCAAAGCTAGACTGGGAATGCCTTGCCTATTCAGGGCTAGGTTTAGAGGTAATTCAGAGATCTGTCCCTTTGCTGACTACAAACACTCTTTAAACACACTCCATTTCTACCTAAATACTACACAGAATGCTACCTTTCAAGGGGGCAAATTTGCAGCCCTGTTTATTTGTAATTTGGTCTGAGGTTGCCTGGAGTACCCCAGCTCTGAAGGGGGAACCTTTGCCATTTTTGATTCAGACAGGCTGAACTTGGCTGCAGCTTTTGTAGAGGATCAGCCTCTGGGATCTGTGGTAATTTAAATGCTGCAGTTACTGTTTCCTTTCAGGTTTTTCCAATGGTTTTGTTATAAGGAAGAATCTTACCATGTAAATTTCTTTTCCCAATCAAAATTTATTTGATTATAAAGCAAGCAGTGACAAGCAAAAGTTCAGCGCTGGGCGACTGAGAGAAATCTGCTCTCAAAGTCCGCGCCCCCCTTTCTGGGTCTGGTCTTTTATTTCTTCTCCTCTCGGGATGACGTATCCTGTTCTGGTGGTCTTGAAGGAGAAGGGGGGCCCGCTTTGTTCGCTGGGTGGACTTTGTCTTATAGGACTTAACTACAACCATATGTTTCTAAAACACTATACATTTTCTGCAAGCTCAGCAATTCTAAGCACTATACGTTTCTGCAAGCTCAGCAATTCTTGCCAGGTCAGCTTTTGTTACAGTTACAAGCAAATACAACTATTTAACTATTGCTTTTTATATTATAAGAATTATTCAGCTATTAATTTAACTAATGAACAAACATATTGCTACTTATTACAGTTTCATTTGATTTCTCTTCACCTCCATTAATTTGAGGATTTTTTTTCTACCATGAAGTGTGTTTTATAACCTCTTTTTTTCCAAATCAGTTTAACTAATTCCCTGAAGCATGAGTGGATTTTATGAAAGAGCATCCTCTGGAAACCATGTATTTTGTCAGGTATGGAAGGGCAAAAACCTCCATGCTGTCCTTTTCTGGGAGAGTTTCAATCTAGTTGGTTCATGACATCAACAAAGACAAGCAAATAGTTATTTCTCCTTGCTGTGGTTTGCAGGAACCCTGCATGCATGATGCAAAAGTCATGGTGAAGACCCTGGGTTTTGTGGTAGTGAATCTTTATTCTCCTTTGGCTCATTAAAGCTGTGGCTTTTCTGATTAATTAAGCCGTAGGGCATTGGAGTTTCTTGTGGGTTTTTTTTTTCTTTTCCTTTAGCATAGCTATTTAGTGCTGGTTTATTTTGAGCTTTTTTTTTTTCCCTGAGTGTAGGTATTTAGTGCTTGTTTGGAGGATTTTCAGGACTGTTGGATTAACTCCTGTCTGCCATGACCACTACAACCAGCTCTCTGCCTTTGTAAATGACCTGCACTTCTGTGGGGTTGTAGAAACGTGCACATACATTATGTCATACAGAACGTTTATTATTTCTTTTACATAATTTGATTAATCTTATGGTGTTTGCCACAGGTAAATTTAGCCACAAAGTATCTGGTTTAACCACATAACTTGAACAGATTTAGGCACAAAATTCTGAGTAGATGAGCAAGTGGAAGTTTGTGTGGAGGGTGTGGAAAAGTATTTTATATCTCTTGCTGTGCAAGAAGTTTACATGGAAGAACCCATGTGCTGGTTACTATAATTTTTTTCTCCCCTGTTTCTCTTCCAATTTCTATCTCTCTCTCTCTATCTACCTCACATTTATTGTTAGGTAAAATCTGTACCATTGACTTTGGCATATGGTCTTGTTTGAACCTTAATTCAGGCAGAGGCATCTTTTAATTATTGGACCCTAACATTATTCCAGAAGTGGGATCCTAACATCATTCTGGTGGATCTTATCACTCCTGTTCCTGAATTAAAAGCAAATCCACCACTTCCAAGAAAGTCCACCACTCTCATTCTCACAAATCTATTACTTTTTAAGCAGCAGCCTAAATTTTGAGTTCACTTTCCCTTGAACATCATCATTGTTCTAATTTTCTCGACGCTGTAGTTCCTCTTCCAGGCAGGATACCACAAATACCTGGAGCTAGAAAAATCTTTTAGCTTGCTGAAAGAGCTGTTAGCTGCTTGATGCCTCTGTCCTGAGTGGCCTTTCAAGAGAATGATTCTCCCTTTTGTTCCCAGGACAAGCAGTCATCTACTACTCCTGATTCAGCCCAGGACCTGCATTCTCTGCTGGTGCTGCCCCAAACGCTGCTTCCAAATGAAGAGCCCCTTTCTGTTAAAGCAAGTGTGACAGATGAGTAATGCGATGATTGACTCTCACAATTAATGGACAAATATCATGTATATAGGTTAAGAAAAGTTTATAGATTTATAGTTATGCTGTTCCCCCCCACGTGGTTATCAAGGGACAGCTGGAGTTGAGACATCAGGGAGGGCTGGCTTGTCACTGTGGCGACATCTGAGTTCCAATCAGGATTTGAGGAGGAGATCTCCACCACCGGGCAGGGAAGAAGGGGTTGATGGACAGAACTTTGGGAGGGATTAAAGGGTTAAAAAGGAAAAAACCTCCATTGTGAGAGGGCTGAGCACATGGCGGGGAAAATCTTTTGCTCCCAGCACCGGAACCTTTTTTCTTTATTCAGTCTTCTGTAGTATTTTTGTGAAATACAAAGCTCTGTTTCATGTCAGGTACATACAGGCAATGAGTGTATTTGCAATTGCAATATGAGTGGAGACTGACCATGGGACAGTTGCGAATTCTAATAATAACTGGGGAAAGTAAAGCATGGAAGAAGGCCTTTGAACCTATTTTTTGTTTGCAATTAACCTAGTTGATTTAGGAGCATTGGAATTAAAGCGTTAAGGATGTTGCTTTTTGCTTGTAGCTAAGCCTTAAAGAGTTCTGCAATAATGACCTTTTGAAGTACAATTTTAGAATATTGATTGTATCCTTGAAACTATAGCTTTGGAATATATATAAAGGAAATATGCTTATCTCATACCTTAATAAAGCAGAGAAAATCAGCTTGAGAAAGGAAGATGAACATCAACTCAAGGATTTATAGTTTGGACCAGGGGAAACTGGACATCGTTATGAGATTTATAATCCTTGAAATTAAAAGGTGGACCCACATCTGGAGAGCTGGACCTCAGCAGATGGGATACTCCTTCCTTCTTTTGGAAACCGGACCACCACCATCTGGGGATACTCTTTTCTGGGATACATCCTGAGAAAAACTAAATCACAATAGTGTATAGAATTGTAACGTAAAAATTGGGAATAGAAACTGCTGATAAGTAAAAATTTGAATAGAAACTGCTGAGAAAGCTTATGAGTACCCCTATAAATACCTATAAGCCTCAACTATGGGTGTGCAGTTGGAGGGGAAACTTCCCCCACTGTACCCGGCACTGTGTTGCTCATACTTTACCATATTAATTAATAAATTGATTGCTGCTTGAATATTGGCCTAGTCAAGCTTCTTATTTATAACATTTTTGATAAGGTTTAATAAACCTTCCTAAACTATGAAAAATTTGTAGCTATTTCTCACACAAGTAAACCTAAAAAGGCTCCATAAGAGTCAATGCAAACAGAAGAAGGCAGCAGAGCAGGTCTGTCCGATCCCACACCCTGTCTCCAGTTGCTCTGAAATGAGGAGCTAGAAGGGAGGTGAGCCTCATTAGGGGTCTGGATGCATGGGCTGGATCACCAAGCCCTTATCAGGGACCCGGGGATCTCAGCTGTGTGGCTGCAGACAAACATCTCCCTGTCCAACAGGAGCAGGAGTGGCAGCTACATGACTGAAGGCTCGGGTTGGGTGCTAGGAGGTAATTCCACAAAGCTAGCACACCGTTTGAAGAATATATGCATAACTGTGTGATATATGTTATACAATAATTTGTGCTAAAGGAAATTAAAACCACAGCATCTTGTGTACCAAGCCAGTGTTAGCAACAAGCTGTAATAGACTGCATGATAAAGAATGGAGATCCAAACACCAGGAGGACACTGTCTCCAGGGTTGTCTATTTCAAGGGATTTTTCATCTGACAAGACCCCAACAGGAGGCATTTGAGAGGTATCATCAGAAGTTTATCCCAGAAAGCTTTCACCTGACAGGATTCCAGGAATTATCCACCGATTCCGGGGAAACTCGGCAGAAAGAAGAAACTACAATAATATGCTAAAATATGCTAAAGAAGAGCCTCCTTCCAGAGCCCAAAAGACTGTATAAAACAGACCCCTTCAAAATGACATTTTGGAGACCCACAGGAACTTTGGTGTGATAGAGGCCAAACCCTGAGTCTCCCCGACCCTGATCGCATGGCTCAGAGTCAAATTACTTGTGGCTTTTTCCAAATTTATGCTTTGGTAATTTAATAAATTTCCTTAATTATTCAATTGGAGTATTCATTATTAACAACTGTAAGCTTTGAATCTGCCTCTCTCCCTATCTAATACCTGCTCATTGTTTGCTAGCTGGTCCTGCAGGCAACATAATTCCTGCTCATCTTTTGAGTCAGGGGGTTTCTTGAGTCGGTGGTCACAATCTCCTGCTGCTGGAATTACTTCTTCTTTAAGGACATTGGTTTTGAGCCAAAGCAGTTAATTATGTAGCTCATATTCTTGATTTGAGTTGGACCTTGAAGCCAAGATCTTTAGGCTGGCCTTCAAAGTCATTGTTCCTAGGTATGCTTTTGAATGCTTTACTAATTCTTTAGGTCATCTTGACCTTCTGGCATAAACCAGCAATTTTGGATGTACACTAAGCAGAAACCCTTAACTCATAAAACCAGCAATGATTTTTAAGGAACCCAGCAGCAAAATGTGTACACTTGTACATTCATGTTCCTGTGTTTGATTCTGTCAAGTAAAACTCTGATTTTGACCATTGTGGTTTGTGTGTCTCACTGGGAATTTGGACATCAAACCTGCAAGCTTGCTACCCATGACTTTTGAGATCCCAAGCGCGTAAGGTACCATTTAAATTAATTTTCTCAAACCACGGGTTTTTTTCACTCTCTGAATGTACTCATGGCTCTCAGTCCAAGATCATCTGCTGGGGAAAGACAGGAATTCAGAGGATTTGGTGGGACCACTCTGTGTCAGAGGTGGCTCTGTCTCTGAGCGCATGTTTTCTGTAGTGCTAGAGACAGCAGTGGTCTGGCTGTGATTTCTCATGAGTGAATAGATGTTCTTTTGCCAGAATATAACCAGCTCATTAAAGGACAACTAAGCTAATTCATACTTAAATGCTATCTTGAAGCACAGTGTAAACCCTTCTGCCTGGATGAATGAAAAGCAAGGTGGGGAGGCAAGGTCACACAGAGAAGCTGTGATTTACTTGTATCTCATGGGAACAAACTGACAAAATCCCATTGTTTTCCTGGATTCATGTTATCACTGAATGTATTTAGGGAGGCACTCCTATCAAAATAATACAGAGCAGTAGCTGGACATTTTTCTCCTCTAAACAGCATTTGGTCATATCAGGTGTAAATGAGAAGCAGCCCAAGAATTTAAACATAGATTAAGTAGCCAATTATTCTGTGCTAAACTGTATTTTCTTTTCTGTCCCTGTACTGATAGCTTTTGTTTTTTAACCCTGTTAAATTAAATGTTATGCATTCCCAGAATGCCTGGCACATATGTTAAAATCACAGAATCAGAATGGCTTGAAAGGGACCTTTAAAGACTGACTAGCACAACCAAAATGTATGCAGAGTATTCTCACAATCTTTTACTCCCTCATTTAACTAATAAGCAAAATTACTGGCAGTGTACAGTCATGTACACTGTGCCAAAAGAAGAAACTTTCCCAAAAAATGCATTACCTGTTCTCACAGTGACACAAGCACTGAATTAAAAGCAGGTTAATAGAACTTCCTTTCTCAGGCTGAACCTTCTAAACATGGAAAAGCTGTGATGTGTTTCATACATTTATACAGGTTCATACCTTAAGAGAAGTAGTTCCATCAAGTCCAGTTATTTATATATAATTTTAAGGTGGGGAAAGGTGCCATTCATTTCTATTAGATGTTTGTCTTTTTGATAATTCCCAAAGATCTTCCCTTCCACTTGGATTACACAAATGGCAGGCTGGAGGACCTCCATCCATACACACTTTGATCACTTTCTGAAAGGGACAAGAAGCCTCAGGAAGGCACAAGCCAGGCTCATTCAGCCTCTTACCCACTGTGGCCCCAAGAGGAAATCTGGGCTCTCTCTACTCTCTGGAAAGAAGACTCAGCTCAGAAAGGGCTTGCTGGAAATCCCCTTAAAGTGCAGCTTTTTATTTCATCTTAGAGTGATGCCTCAGGTTTTAGCTTTTGTATTTTTTCAGATTTTGTGCTGCTTTAGGGTGTAGTTCTGAGCTTCATTTGGGGGCTCTCTTCACAGAATAAGGAGACAAAGCAATTCCTTCTCTAGCTGAGGACCAGGACAAATGATCCACATTTCAGGCCCAAGAGCATAAACAATGGTGGACTCAAGAAAGAAAAACAAGAAGGATGGGATTTCATAAGCTAAAGCTCTAATTGGACAATTAACTCCAACATGCAAATGGACCAGAACTTATCAAAGCATAAGACCCCATGACCAGTCATGCATTTTGTGACCATTTTGGGTTCATCTTGGGTGTAGCCCTGGCTGGGCTCTTGGGCTGCCCAAGGTGTATCCACTGAGGCCTTCTAATAAATCCCTACTTTATTATTTAGCTGTGCCTAGCCTCTGTTCTAGGTCAGCCTTCTCAAGGCATCAAGAGTGGGAATATAGAAAGGGTTATACCGAGGGCTGCAGTAGCACAGTCTGCACAAGAAAGCAGCAGATCCTGAGAGCTTTTGCTTTGAGGCCAAGTGGGACTCAGGCTCATGCACTGAGGAGCAAAGCTCTGCCAGGTACAGCTGCAGTAGCAGAGCCTCACAGACAAGCAGCATCTCAAGGTACCCTTCCTCCAAGGACAGACACATTCACTGAGCAGAAATGGAGCAGATGGACACAGCACCAGCACATTTCTGTCCCTCAGGTCCCTACAGAGGTCAAGGGATTTTCCTCTGAAAGGGCTGAGCCTCTTTTTGCTGCCTAAAGTCAGAGGGGCCTTCCCCAATGGAGGACAGGTAAACAAGCCCTCTCTGGAAAGCTGTGACTGCCCACCCAAACACCACTTCAGAAGCATCAGGAATCTCTTTGGCCTGGGCTTCTGCCCAGCTTTTCCCATTACATGGTCAGCATGTGTCTCTAGGATGATATGAGCCTACACCATGGCATGAATTGTTCCTATTCAATTATTTTCAAGTTACTGAGTGAAAAAAAATTGTGTGGACTGACTCCCCTCTGGAGCTGTCATTGATTAGTCCTCCCATCAAACCTCTGCTCTCAGGACACCCATACCTTCTCCTCTGCTTTCAGCACAAACAATGTATGCTGCTTCAGTGCGCCACAGAAATGCATCAGCAGGCAGCAATGCACGAGTTTTGTTAGGTAAAAACAAACCAACTTTTCAACACACGTCTGTTGAATTTTCATCAGCAAAGCTCATTCTTGTTTATTATTTCTGAAGGTAAAGGCTGGATGACCAGGGTGGAATAGGTTTGGAAGGAAGGCCAGACAAACAGGGTATTAGAGGATTTAATTTTCTGATTTAATTTTCCTTTGCTTTAACAGCTTTGTTTGATGAACTTAAAAGGTAAAGATCAGGTAAGTATGTTCAGAAGGCGGGGAATGAGAAAGAACATTTGTATTTGCCGGCCTAATTTGTAAACTAAATAATAAATTACCATGTAATTGGACTATTTGGGAACTCTAAACTGCTATACAAAACAAAAAAAAGCATTAGGGCTATCGGGAATCACCCTTAGGAAAACATTACACCTACAGCAACATTTGAAAAGCTCTTAGTCTGCATCTGAAGTAAATAAACTTATCTTGATTAGCAAGAATGCATGAAGAATCTTGGCTACTGTCTTCTCCTGGATAATCTACAGATAAACAGGATACCAAGGTAAAGAAAGCCCCAACCTCCCAGAGAAAAATCAACCATTCTCACTGCAGAGGAGGAAGTGCCTCTCCAGTGTGGGTTTGCTGGGATTCCTGTCTTCTGCAGGACTTGATGTGCAGAACACTGGATCCTGATCAGCATTGCTACATGTAGTAAGTGTTCTGTTATCATTGGAAGGGAGAAAACTGCTGACATCGTTCCCACAACAGATATATATACACTACATGATAACTATAGTAAAAGCAGGGCACAGCTATTGCAAAAACAAGAGAAAGATGAAGAACTGAAGACAAATATGCATAGTTCACATAGGTTTCCTTGAATCATGATTTTAAAGGGTTGAATTTTACTTGAGGGTTATAACTGTGAAAAATGCGTCTTTTATGATTGGTTTTTCGCAAATATTAAAATGAATATTATATGTGTTGTGTTACAAAGTTATGCTGTATTAATTTTTTTAAGTAGTGTGTTAAATATAGTTTTAGGTTATAACATAACGTTAATATAGAAACTATATACGTGAGAATCTTTTTTCAAGAAAGGAATGAGGTACTTGCACTGGATAGCAGCCACAGGACACCTAAATCTTTCAGAGAAAGAGAATTTATTGCCCCATTATCAGAAGAAATTAACATCTTCCTGCCTCACTCAGACTTGAAGACCTGTCAGGATTAAGAGGAAGAAGTTGACACTGACCGGAATCTTTTGTTTGAATGGAATTTATGCATCATGTATGAGATGTATGAATATGCAACAGACTATTGCTTTGAAGGGTTAATCCTCTGTTAATGCGTGTCCTTTTCCGGGCTTATTTTGCCTAGAAAAGGTACCTGGACTGTTCCTAACTCTTTGTTTTTATTGTCTCTTATTGTCCTAATCCAAATTGTCCAAATCATTATTACTCTAATTATATTATATGGTTATATATTTTTATAACCATTTTATTACTATTAAACTTCTAAAAATTTAAAAACAAGTGCTTGGCATTTTTCACAGAACCAATTCATATTGCACCAACAATAGATTAATGGTTATTAGATGCTAAATCTAAAGGTAATTGTTATATTATGAGCTCATTTGCAGAAGAAAGTGAAGCAAGTGAACCATTCTAGGAACATACTGAAACCAGTAGAACAATGCCCAGCACCTGGACTCTGTGTCAATCCATCACAAAGCAGGGGGCCTTGGATTGTGCCAGAGGGTCACAGAGACCTGACAAAGACATCCCTGACTTCATCCTGGGACCACTGACTCAATTCAAGACCACTGACCCAATTCAAGACTACTGACCCAATTTGAGAGAAGAATTGCACATGTGTGAAAGACTAATAACTTCATTTCAATACAAAGTAGGGATGGGAGGTGCTGGGGTTATGCATATGTATTATTTTGGGAAATAAATAGAAGGCAAAAATCCTTGTGCAGATGTAAAAAACATACCATTGTCTAACTTTGACTAGTCAGAGAGTCTTGTCTGTGATGTTTGGTTTTAATGATTCATCCTCAAGTGGCATAAGTACGCAGGCAGGATCACTCTTTTGTTAGTATAGTTGAGGCTTCTTAGTTTCTGTCAATACAGCTGTGTCACTACAAAATAAATAAAACCACCCTGGTGATGAACACTGCTCTGGGTCAAAGGAAAGGAATTTAGGCCTGGCCTTAGGTCTTATCTTTGCAACATAATCAGCTGAAAACAACCATGTCCGGGAGCTTAATGGTGAGAGCTGTAATAGAAAGGCTAAAATTGGTGTGAATAGGACATAAGTGGGAATGTCTGGGTGTGGAGAGAGCCAAGTGCACCCATCAGGGAGAAGAGCCTGTGTTAACAGCACCCACCTAGCAGCTCATCAAGAGCCATCCCGTTTCACAGGTCAGCCATGGAGACAAAGAACTGTAATGACTCTTGATGATGCCCAGAGACAAAACCACAATTGACCACTGTGAAGATGCAAAACTATCCAAACCCTGCCCACAGTCAGCAACCTAACAACCACCCTGGGGCTGAGAAGTCCTTGATACACAGCATCACTTGTCCTCCCTGTCACAACAGTTTTGGATAGGAGACCTGGATGGACTCATGGTGCCCTCCTGGTGGTCACAGAGCTGGAACACCCAGGCCCTGGTTTGTGAAACCTCGGTGGCCTCCTTGGACACCACACACCTCTGGTGCATGTGAGGAGAACTGAAAGTAGGATTGTTTCAGTTTCTTCCAAATGAAGTCACCAGGGTGTTTCCTAAGCAGCTCATACAATGCTGCACGACTATTTCCTGTGACCAAACCCTCTTAAGGTCAGTCCAGTCTTTTGGCCATCTCCAGTTCAACTGGCTTCAGAGGAGCTGTGAAAAATGCCAAGCACTTGTTTTTAAAATTTTAAAAGTTTAATAGTAATAAAATGGTTATAAAAATAGTAATATAATTAGAGTAATGAAAATTTGGACAATTAGGATTAGGACAATAGGAAACATTAAACAAAGAGTTAGGGACAGTCTGGGTACCTTTTCTGGGCAAAATAAGCCTGAAAAAGGACACCTATTAACAGAGGATTAACCCTTAAAAGCAATACCATGTTGCATATTCATGTATCTCACACATGATGCATAAATTCCATTCAAAAAAAGGATTCTGGTCAGTGTCAACTTCTTCCTTTTGATCCTGCCGGGTCTTCAGGACGAAGCAAAGCAGGAAGAAGTTGGTTTCTTCTGATAAGGGAGCAATAAATTCGTCTTCTCTGAAAGATTTAGGTGTCCTGTGATTGCTATCTCAGTGTGAGTACCTCATTCCTCTCTTTAAAAAAATATCCCACACACATAGTTTCTATTTTAACTACAAAACTCGCATTTTAACTACAAAACTACATTTACCATACTATTAAAATGTTAATACAGCACTACTAATCAATACAACATAATACATATAGTAAATATCTGCGTAGAGCCACATAATGTGCGCTTTTCACAGACCCCTTTTCCATCCTCACTATACCATCATTATTCCTACAAATGAACTTTTACATTTATGCCCCTAAGTATTAGTTTTAGCATATTTTTTGTGTCCTGATTGTGCTTTTATTGTCCCAAATGAAGGGTCATTACCCAGTGGGCAACTCAAATTCACACACCAAGGAGAAATATTTCTATTTCTTTATTGTAGTTTGCACAAAGTAGGAAGGAGGTGTGTGGTAACCCCCAAAGGGTTGACTCCCCAGTCATCAAAAGTTCACACTATTTATACATTTGTGATATATGTTATTATTATTAATATATATATATTATCGATTTGGCTTTATCATTTAGTATTTATAGCACATTTTAACAAACAACTACACAATTCAGTGTGAAGTGGTAAGAAATTACATAGCTTTTCCTTATTTAGCACTCAAACCTGTATTTGCTAATTTGTATCTCTCACTTTTGATGCTGATTAGTCCTCGTGGACATTTCTTGCCTCCATTTGCATTGGGGGTCCATTTTGAGGAGGTGGTCAATGGGTCCGTGGTCACAATTCCCCTGCCAGAAATACTTTTCCCCCAGTTACTGCTCAGTCCTGCTGACTTCACTGCTGATGGCTCTCATCCAGACAGCCCATTCATCTCGGGATTGTGCTCCCTTTTCCTTAAAACAAAGGATTAGCCAAGCATACAAGTTTCTATAAATTTCACAATGCTGCTGCTTAATCCCAGCTGCCTAGATATAGTTACTGATTAATAACAAAAAAACCTGCAAAGTTAGCTTCAGATAGTGAGGCTAGGTGACTTTGTCCATCACTATCTCACAATTTTAAGATAAAATATTAAAGTGAAAAAATCCAAACCAACAAATTTGGTAAGACACTGAAATCCTTTACATTAAAAAAGGAACAATAAAAGAACACAAGGACTCTTTTTACTTACTGTTTTTTTTTGCTTTGGCTCTTTTTTTGAGTGCAGGTAATCTTTAACACATTACACAAAATATTAATATTAGAGCAGCTGTATCACTTTGTTACGACCTATCATGATTCTAAAATATTTGTAATAATTTGTCAATTTGCTTTGTCAAAGATTAATCACATAATTTTCCCTCTGGCCTTTTTCACTGAAACCCACTGCAAGCTGATCTCTTATCAGGGACACTGTTGATTCCCATGGTATTCAACATATCAAAATGTCAACATTTAATTTTTAAGAGATTAATATGGGTTAGGAAACCATCCTACTGTGTTGTGTGCCAGAGTGGCATTTCAAAAACATAAAACATACGCATGCAGGTTCATTTGTGTTGTGGGTAGAAAAGGAATAGGAGTACATCACGTCTGTAAAATGTTCATGACAGTTCTAAATGCTCACATCCACACTTTTGATTTGCTCTTTAGATGATACTTGTGGAAATCTGCCAGGCTTGCTGTGTCAGGATTGATAATTGCCGTGATGTGGCAGCCAAAATTCTTATGAAGAATTGATGAAGAGGGTTGACCAAAAACATGAGCTAAGCCATGCTTGTCCTGCACCTGGCTGGAGCAAGGCACGACAACAGAGCATCGTCTGTGAGGAGGCAGAGATCTCACAGCCCAGTGTTGTCTCTGAGGAGCACAGAACAACAACAGGGTCTCTGTACCAGCCTCATCCCCCTCATCCATGGGAGCCTTGTGATAACTCTTGTCTTTGAGGAGATGAGGATGCAAAGGCTCTCTGGGGAAGGTCAGATGGCCTTTGCTGCTGTCTCAGCTGGAGGAGGAGGATGCTGAAGTGTCATGGTTCTGTTCTGCCTCTGTTTCTCTCTAAGTGACACAGCTCCTTCTAAAAAGAGGTGACCAAAGACCCTCATTGTCTCTAATTTGAATATTAAAAATATCCCCACTAATATCAGCACAAGAAAACAGCTGTTCCTGAACTGAATCCAGCACTTGCAGGATACGATGTTCCTGAATCAATCATGTTTGACTACAGTCACATCTCCATTTTGCCAAAATATGAATTTTATATTTCAAATCCTCTACTTTGGGAGGACAAGAATATGAACCCATTTTTCAGATGAGACTGTGGGCTGGCTGCTCTGTCCTCCCCAGAGCAGCAACACCTCTTTGTTAGGTTCTGCACCTCCAGCAAACTGCATTGGGGTGTACCTGGGAACACCTCTACACAGCACTATACACTTCTATTTTGTGGACATAGTGCATTTATCACTAATAATCTAACAAGAATCTATAACCTGTTGCTTTAATGAACTACATTTTTGTTAATCTGTGA
Source organism: Setophaga petechia (assembly GCA_024362935.1). Lineage (NCBI taxonomy): Eukaryota > Metazoa > Chordata > Aves > Passeriformes > Parulidae > Setophaga > Setophaga petechia. Next base: position 7,193,863 of record JANCRA010000025.1, read on the forward strand.
TCATGAAAGTTCTTATTGATCATGACCTATAGTACCAAATTGGTTATAATCAGAAATTAAAACATGCCTCACTCAGGTCCTCTGATCTCTGAGGACAAGCTTGAATGTGGGGGGTTTATTTTCTGCCTAATTCCATACACTTATCAAATATCTGACATAGCCCAGTTTTGTATTAGTTTAAATCACTTTCAAAGTGTTATCCCTTGCTTCATTCTACACTACACAAAAACAATATCTTCAATCCCTTCTGTTTGTGTTTATCTGAATAAGGAAAATACTCTGCTAATGGAACTGACCTGCTCTCAGGCTTCTGCTGCACCTTAACTCTTGCCATACGGGGTTGTGACCTGAATGCTGAGCCACAGGGCCTGCAAAGGGGGGACAGCTGCAGGCAACAAACTGAATACATACATTTTTGTAGTCAGGTCTGATGAAAATTATGATGGGGGAGAACGGGACCCCGATGAAACAAATTTTTAATTTGTTTTATTTATAGTAATTATTTTGTTTTGTTGGTACTTGCTACAGTGAAAAACAGTTAATAGTGATGCCCATTGTACAACTTTTCATTCTAGCATATAACAGTGTGATGAAATAAAGTCCTTCTTGGCAGAGAAGGAGGTTGAGCTTAGAACAATCAACCCCTGAACTTGCAGTGAACTCAGAATGTCAGGAGATGGGTTCTTGGCACTAAATCTGTTCTGTGTGCTCATACAATGACATTCAGACACAATCAATAAAACTGATAGTCCTTTCCCACATTACAAGGTGTCATTTGTTTGATTCAAGATGACCCAGGCCCTACCGATCATGACTGAAAAGGAATTCCCCATTTTGAGCCATTGCTGCTATATATAATAATTGTTAAAAAGCAATGAAGAAACTTAGAATAATAAAAGAACTAATTATCATCCCAAATAAACTCTGCTAACTCTGTGATTGCAGTTCTATTGATTAATCTTGCAGAACTTCTTTCAGTGAAGGAGAATAATTTTACTTTAGTGGGTGAATAAAATGTCTATCTTCCCCTACTGCTTTTATTGTGCTCATAATAAGTGTGAAGTACATCTGATAAGAGACAATCTAGCTAGCAAATCAGATCCACTGTCCAAAATTAAATTAAATATTTGCAGATTCTGTCATGGAAGGAGGATTCACCGCACTCAAAAGAGAGAAGCAGTAAAATGTTTTATTGAGGTAGAATAACGATTTCTGACAAAGTTTGATGGAATTTGACAAAGTTCAATGGCAAAGTTCACTTTATTAATTACTGCATGGAGGAGACATACAAAGAAAAATTGAGTTAGAATGGCTTAGACAGGGACTGGAGGTAAGAAGAGTAAGAAGGACTGTTTTATTGAGTCATGAGGTGCTGAGTAGATCCCTTCACTCCTTTCCAGAGCCTAGGTATAGCTGGATCCTGTCTTGGTCTGAGACTCCATCAATGGTTTGAGACATAAACTTTAAGGAATTTAGAGATTTTAGAGGAGCTAAGATTTTAGTTAGAGATAAGCTTTATTTGAGTTAATTAAAATAAATGGGTAGGCCTTGATGAAGTTAAGAGTTAGTAGTTAACTAATAATTGATTGCTTGTCAACACAATGTTTGGTTAGCTGGGTTTATAATGAAGAATATAGAAATTGATAAATAGCTTTTAGGAACATAAGACAATTGTAGGCCTCCTCTGTTCTGAAACCAATTGAAGATGGGGAATCAGAGCTCTACCAAGGGTTCATTTGTCATTCTGCATTGAAAAGGTACAAAGGTCAGAACAAGGAAGACTTCATTTACTTCCTCATTTTGGGACCCCTCCCCATGAAAAGGACCACCGACCCATCTCAAGGAACAAACTACACATGCTTAATAGCTTTTGAACTAATTACCATACAAAGCAGGGAATGGGATGTACCAAAGTTATGAATATGTATTTGTACTTTAAGTATTCAATATTTGTATAGATAAAAGGACTCTGTAATCACCTGTAAACTGTGGTGTGTATTTGGGAGTTATCCTGCAAGCTGCCCAGCGTTGCAATAATATACTTTCTAACTCTAAATTCCTAGAGAGTTTTTGTCTGTCACAGTTGGATATAGGTACTAGGTCAATATCCATATATTTTTAATAAATCAGTTTCACTTTCAATGGAATTACCCACACTCAAACACCTGAATACCTACACAGGTCAGTAATTCTTCACAGTATGAAAGCATTCTCCCAGTCCCTTCCTGAGAACCTGTCATGGGTATGGGATCTCTCAAGCCTAGGGAGTGACCTTAGGGAGGTATCATTGCCATGCAGCCTCTGCTTCAGCAAAGGGAGCTCAAAGCTTTCTGTTAAAAATAGGTTAGAAACTGTTGTAAAATAGTTGATAACTATCAAACATGTCCTGTTAGTTTGGTTGTTATATTGTAAAAGGGTTTAAAACGGAAGTTATAAGAAATAAGGTACTCAATGTACCATAACACACCTCAGTGAAGTGCAGCACCCCTCAAGCAAAACGAGCCAGCCTGGACAGAGCTGTAATGGGCCAATCCAGCGCCTTAAACCTTCATGCAAATGAAGGATCCAAAAAGAAACCAATCCGAAGGGACAAAAAACAGGATAAAAAGGGGCTTCTGACCCACTGAATTTGCTGCTGAAGCCCCAGTGCTGGTGCTGCAGCATCCTCCATGGGAGCTCTCCTGCTCGGCCTGGGCCCCCTTGCTTTAGGCCTTTCTTTTTCTTATCATAAATACTGAAATCACTTTAGTACCGGGAGCCTGCTCTCATTTTTGACACTTTGCCTGGGCTGTCCGTGCTTGTGGACTGAAGTAGTTGGCTGCAAATCAGCAACAATAAGACAAATATCCTGTCTTAGCTCTGATATCTCATTCTGTACCTTTGGTTATCTTGAGCCTTTGGGTTTTGCAACCATCTTTTGAAACGCATTTTCAAAATGCCTTCACTGCCTTGTAGGTGAGACAAGGGCTTAACAGCTTGCAAGTGCATCCCAAGGACACGGGGTCTTCTCGCATTCACATTTTCTGAAAAGTCCCGTCGCCCAGGATTTTTCTCCTGGGAAGCTGATAAGCCTCAGAGAAAAAAGAAAACAATAATTATCTCATTTTCTTCTCCTATGTTTTGCTCCTTTGGAATGTGTATGGAGACTGTTTACCAACTTCTGCTGTGAGTTGTTTTCACTCTTTGGCGAATCAGGGCCAAGCTGTGTCGGGACTCTGGAGAAAATCACGAGTTTTCATTTTTATCTTTTTAGCCTTCTGTAAGTATCCTTTCTGTATTCTTTAGTACAGTATAGCATTCTTTAATTTAATATAGTATCATAAAATAATAAATTAGCCTTCTGAGAACATGGAGTCAGATTCCTCGTTCCTTCCTTCATCTGGGGGAATGCAAATACAATAGGGCCTGTCATTGGTGAGTCTGAGCCAAAGTACAGGTAGGGTCAAGTGTGTCCATCACATCACCCCATGCCTGCAGGGTAGACCTCAGAGTATACAAGGCTACTACATCATTGAGGAAACTTTCCTGTGTGACCATGCAGGAGCCACTCTGGCAGCCACACTCTCACCACCAGAGGCTTTCACTGCTGAGCCTGAGGATCCTTCACAGTCTCAGGCCTCTGGTTCCTTCAAGTAAATTAATTGTGGTGCAGCAGCAACTAAGTTGAGAACAAGGTAAAGTAACAGCTTGAGCTTGTGCCTCCAAGAAGGGACCCCAAACAAAAGGAATCCATGGGCCTTTATACTCTCACAGTCTAAGCCTGTTATAGTCTGGGGTTTTGAGTCCTGGGCTCCTGGCATGGCTCTGGGTGTCCAGTTACCCAGCTGGCCCTCATATCCCCGTGTGCCCTTTGTCCTGCAAAGGGTTGGGTATGGTCACTTCTCATGGCCTGGGGCTCCCAGCACCCAGAGCTCAACCTGCAGCTTGCAACACAACCTATCTGCACTATGTGTATTCCTCATCTATGCTCCTGTAACTTAACAGTACAATATTCCTGGTAATTTTTAGACACAAAGCATTGTAACAGGCAACGTGGCTTTGCACAGGACAAAACTAGGCAGTAGATAAAATAGAGTCTGTCTGTGGTTGGTTAAGAGTCATAAGACTAGACTTTTCAAAAATGAGATTTACTCAATCTATCTTGAAGGAGAAGTAGCCTTTTTCCACTTCTTTTTGTGGTTAGTTTTTGTAAAATACATTTAGCTCCTTATTTTTCTTTCTTTCCTTCCTGCCACCACCAAAAGAAAGACACTTAAAAAAATTTAAGTTTCACTATTATGTAACTATGCAGTTTAGAGGAAGCTTCTCCTTATTTAGGCTAAAAGATCTCACAGATGTCTAAGCAGCCAAGAGCATATGTTCTCTGACCTTCATCCTCAAATCCCTCTCCTGTGGTTTTTTTCCCATGACACACTTTCCTGTTGTCTCCTTCCTAGTGCATGATTATTGACAACCACATCCCAACAGCTTTTCCTACAGCAACCATTAAATAAACATTCCACAAAGCTGTTTCTGCAAACTTTTATTTTACTTTAAAGAGAATATCCCAGAAATCTGGCACAGAATACACATTTCTGTATGGCATGAACAGGCAGCCCCATCCACCTTTCCCTGTATTGCTGGTACGTTATTTCCTCAGCAGCTCTACAGGTTTGGTGCCAATTTAACAGAAACAAATCAGTCTGGAAGTATGATTGATATCGAATTTCTCTAAATTACAAAACATATGAGAGCTGATTGAATTTAAAATCCCTCAGGGGTCTGTGTTGGGGCCAGCTCTGTTCAATATTTTTATTGATGACATGGATGAAGGTATTGAGTCTTTCATTGGTAAATTAGCAGAGACACCAAGCTGGGAGTGTGTGTCAATCTATTGGAAGGGAGAAGGGCTCTGCAGAGAGACCTCGAATGGTTGGATGGATGGGCAGAGTCCAATAAGATGAAGTTTAATAAGTCCAAGTGCCAAGTCCTGCATTTTAGGCACAGTAATTCCCTGCAGTGTCACAGGCTGGGGACGGTATGGCTGGACAGTGCCCAGGCAGAAAGGGACCTGGGGCCACTGGTGACAGCCAGCTGAACATGAGCCAGCAGTGTGCCCTGGCAGCCAAGAAGGCCAAGGGCATCCTGGCCAGTATCAGGAGCAGTGTGGTCAGCAGGAGCAGGGAGGTCATTCTCCCCCTGTACTTGGCACTGGTGAAGTCACTCCTTGAGTGCTGTGTCCAGTTCTGGCCCCTCAGTTTGGGAAGGACCTTGAGACACTTGAGCGCGTCCAGAGGAGGTCACGAGGCTGGAGAGGGGCTTGGAACACAAGCCCTGTGAGGAGGGACTGAGGGAGCTGGGGGTGTTTAGCCTGGAGAAAAGGAGACTCAGAGGTGACCTTATCCCTCTCTACAACTCCCTGAAAGGTGGCTGGTCTCTTTCTCCAGGCAGCAACTGACAGAACCAGGGCACATGGTCTCAAGCTGTGTCAAGGGAAATAAAGTTTGGATATTAGGAAAAAGTTTTTTACAGAAAGAGTGATAAAGTACTGGAATGATCAGCCTGGGGAGGTGGTGGAGTCACCATCCCTGGATGTGTTTAAGAAAAGATTGCATGTGGCACTCAGTGCCATGGTTTAGTTGAGGTGTTGGGGCATGGGTTGGACTTGATGATCTTGAAGGTCTCTTCCAACCTGGGATTCTGTGATTCTGTGAAAAGGGGAGGGCAAGGACAAAGATAGCCAGGCTGTTTCAAAGGGTTAAGCTTCAGCTAAAGAAATGCAAAGCAGAAGACAGTGGAGCATAGACAAGTACAAAAATTCCTGCCAGATGCCATCCTCAGAGAAGCAGTGAAGTTGAAAAACATGTTTCTTCCCTTCCTATGTGCAGCCAGTATTGGTCCATCCATAGTGCTTGGTCAGCCAACAGAATTTGCCAACCATTCCCATGCAATCACCTGAAAACTCTAGGGTGTTCTGTGGAAGTTCAGTTCATGTTATATGTAAGTTTAATTAAAGAACAGAATTTTATTTATGGGAATTTTCAGTCTTTGTCCTCTTTGAGAGTTTCCAAGCTAAGCAGAAAGAGCAAAGAAAAAATTACTTATTGCAAAGATTTGGATCAAAATAACTTGCCCGCAACCATTACCAATTCCTCAAATTGTTCTTAGACATAGTTTTTCCTATTGCTTTCCAACTGCATCTCTTAAAAGAGCTGCATTACTCCAATTATTTTCCACTTCCCTCACATATCTACATGGTATTCCCTTTAAGATTTACCTCACTTGAGAGCCTTTGCAGTGTGCCAAATATGCAATTACCTCTAACTTCTGCTTACATAATTCCTAGCAGTAGCTGATGTTTATTTTGCACACAGCGTGAGCAGCATTACCTTGCTTCTGTTTGAGACTTGCAAGCCAGACAGAATATCTACATTTGCCCCACAAATAGTGTCTTTGTTGTTGCCTGTTATCGTCCACAAACACAGAGCAGCAGGGGCATCTTATTCAGCTTAAGTTACAGCCTCATAAAAACCAAGGAGCACTTACAGATTGTAACAGGCCTGGAAAAATTAGGAAGTGTCTCGGCACGTCTAGACCACAGTTTAGCACACAAAACTTTGTTTACTGCTCAGTTCTGGGAACTTACATTCCCCAGCTGGGCCCATGAACCAGGCAACTTCCTGCAGGGAGAAGAGTATTTTGGGGGGCTGCCCCCCTTATACCCTCCTGGTGACAGGTAATTGATAACAGAAATGGAATATAATGACGCCTTACTTATCCAAGTATGGGAACAATGAGTTTCAAAGAAGCAGATAACAGAATGTAGAAGGAGACACACAAGATGCTAAATGTAGCTGGAACCAGTGGATAAACAGATAATGGGGAATATAGTGGCTTTTGTGGCAAAGCCATGCAATGAGAAACAAGAGCTAAAAGAAATTAGTGGCAAAATCATCTATAACCCTGGGGACATTCCAGTGACCACTCTGGTGACCACCAGAGACCCTTCCAGACAAGACTCTAGGACCATTAAAGGACTTCCAGTAAGAGGTAGATGCATGCAAATTAGTTCTAGGGAAGGTGATGTTTATGTATTAGCCAGGAAGTACAACGAAAACAATATATATAATCATGGATCACTGTAGAATTGGCTGTACCCCAGCACTGCTTGTGGTCTCCTACACAAATACTACCTCAGCTCCAGCTCTAAAATGAGTGTTGTACAAAATACCTTCTCCTTACCTGCCCATGACCTGTGATTTGAGCCCACCACCACTGACTTACAGTCACCCTTTGAAGGGCCAAAAGCAGGATACAAGGTCTGCTCTCCTACTGCAACGCAGCAAGCCCAGTTTCAAGTGGCAGCCCACTGATCAGACACAAGTTACACTGGCTAAGAACGTGAGACACTTTTACCAAGAAAAATACTATGCTTGTTAGCATGGAAAGAGCATCTTAGAATTCATACAGGCTAGCAAACCAGAAAGCAGCAGAAGTTAGAGACTGCTAGGCACAAAACCTTCTGGCATCAGAGATGAGGTACATGCTGTACCCTTGAATGGTGTGTTCCTTGGTGCTTGCCAGTTTTACTGCTCTTAGTCATCTTCCTACTTAGAGACCAACACAAGGCATTCTTTTAGCCCTTCCTCTATTGTTTTTCCTGCTCCTTTCACATACAAATGTTACATTTGTAACTCATTCAGAGTAATTGCAATATTCTTACTACAAATCTCAGCTGGGAAGCCAAAGCAATAAACCTCTCTGTGTGTTTAGCTTCTCTAAGTTAATGTCAGGTCAAATATCTTTCAAAATTTCAATGAAATGTCATTGCCTCTGGTGAATTGTTCTAGAAGTCTAATGTTATCTCTGGATAAGTGTATATTGCAACAACAAAAAAGCAAGTACTTTGGGAAAAAAAAATTTCAGATTATCTTTTTGTCATTCTTCATACCATGTGATACCTGTGATGAACTATCCATGGAAGTGTCATAAATATTATTTTCAAAATAAAATTATGCAGTGAGACCACTCTTGTTGACCTCAAAAAACATAATATCTTGTGCTTGCTACATCACTTGGAAGAACTCAGGGTGGTTTTATATGGGGTAGTCCAAGAAAACCAGAAACTTCCATGAGTATTTAGATACTCCTTAATACATGCCATGGGCTAAAAGGCACTAAGTAAGAAAAATAGTGTAATATATAGATAGTTAATACTACAAATACAAGATTTGTAGTACTAAAAAAATGGAAGCCATTCTGAAGGTTTCAAGCTGAACATGATAGATGACTAAGATTTAATCTGTGATATAATACAAGTCTGCCAGTTGTAAATAAATAATCAATTGAAAATTACTTTGGGGTGTCTAAATGTCTCTTCTTTGCCAGGAGGCCGTTTAGACAGATGTCCTTATCTGTCTATCTTATTCCAAGAAGGAAAAAATTCCACCCTTTACAATGAGACATTCCAGGCACCCTGTATGTGTGATGCATTAAACACCTCTGGGAACTGCAGTCTCCCACACAGGGATGTCTGTAGGGATCCCTCTTTATGGCTGTCATTCTGAAGCTCTGCAGATGAGCTGGGCTGGCTAAAGCTTTCAAGACCCCATATAATACATGAGTTAAAAATCATGGAAAACAAAATCCTCACTGAGTGAATCCCATCATCTTTTGTTCCTGGATAACTAAGCCATCACTGTGTAAGTGAAAAAAAAAGCTGTCAAACAAGATTGAGTAGAAACTATAAAATTGTTTTACTGTTATTTAAACTCTGTCAATGTTTCCCTTTTTTATATACAGCTCAGTGACCTCCTAGCTCCTTAAGCAGTAAACAGAGCTCTGAATTACAAATCAAGTAAGATTTATGATTACTTACTTCAGCATAGGTCCTTCTGGTGTCAGAACCTGAAGGGAATCAAATACATTTAGGTAAACCTGATACATCACTATGACAGTAACACTGCCACAATTAAGCAAATAGTAGTAACTGTAATGCAAAAGCTCTGTGTGTGGGGGGGGGTGTGGGTGTGGGTGTGGGTGTGGGTGTGTTTGTACAGTATCTAGAAGAAATTAAACCTTGGACAAGAATGCATGCACAATCTATTCACTGACCCTAAATCAAGAATGTCTGTTTTGCATAGGTGTCTTGAGCAAAGATTGTCAAGATGCCACATCTGCAAAACACTCTCTGTGTTATTAGAAAACTGTATCTTGGAGGATGTCTAAGAGAGAAAGGCACTGCTTGTTGGAATATCAGCCAACCACTGAGTCATGTAACTTTTGGTCAAGAATTGTATAACAGCCATTGGAAACAGTGTGATCTTTATGTTCCAAAATGAACTAGTTATGTGTGCGCCATTGTTCCACAAGTAGGTATGCAGAATCCATCTGGCATTCTTTAATGCTTTGTTTGCAAGTGTTATCTTGCTATCATTAAAGAAAAAAAAACAGGAATGCCTGTATAGGATCAAGTATCCAGCTCTTGAGGCCAGTCCTGAGCAGTGGGCCACCATCCCCCAGTTTTATTGTTGAGCATGATGCCATATGGTGTGGAATATCCCCTGGGTCAGCTGGGATCAGCTGTCCTAGCTGTGTCCCCTCCCAACCCCTTGTTTTGTATCCAGATGTCAGCACAGGCTGCCAGTCAGATCAGATCATGGTGACATTGCAATATTCCCTTCCAGCTGGTTAGAGTTTTTAAAATTACTATTTCCAACATGCACTCTGGTACCTTGTTCCTTGCCAACACAATTCTCAGTCATGCTAATACTGAGCAATAACAAGAACTGGCACCATTGCTAACAAAATTTAATAGTCCCAAGAATCTCCCTTATTAAGCACAGCTAAAAGAGGCAGTGAAGAGTGAGAGCAGCAGTGTGTGGGCTTGTGCTTCTAGATCTGGGGCCCTCTGGGATCATTGTCAAGGGACATCTAAGAAGCCTTTGGGAAGCTTGAGGCTGCCTGATGCTGTAGGGAATAGACAAGAGGCCTTGACTTCTAGCAAGGCTAGCAGGGCTAGCAGAACTGTCAGTTCTTCTTTGATTGAAGGGGCCCTTGGAGGTTTTGTTCCAGCTGGCACTGGCTGGGGAGGGTCTGGTCCCCCACTCAGCCTGAGGGCTACCTAAAACACACATGCCTGTTGGGGCATTTGGTGTGGGGAGGGCTGGTGCCTTATCTCATAGCAGCACACACTTCCTCAGCAGTGGTGGGGGTGTGCTACAAGCTGTTGTCCTCAGCTAGAAAACTTTTCCCTGTAATGCTGGAGGTCACAACCCCAACAGATCTTCAGAAGGTGGGTGCTGGTGTGGAGCAGAGGGAGAGGCACCTTTTGAAATGTTTCAGTGAGCAAAGGAGCTGCAGGAGGCAGCTGTGCATCATCAGGGGTTGTGAAAGAAACTGGATCTTGTCTGAGGCCCTACAGCTTCAAGAAACCAGAGTTATGCACTAAAGGAGGGGTGGGCTGACTCTGTCAGGCTGGGATGTAAAAAACTCTCAAGATGGTGAAAGCTGGAAGCTTGACATTCCCACTGCTGGGAGGAGCACTTATGCTCTGCCTGCACACTTGTAAGTACAAAATAGGCTCAGTGCTGTGCTTGGAAAAAAGAGGCTGAGAGCTCTGCTGAGGGAACTGCCTGAGCCCCACAGGAGCACCAGAAGGAGGGCTGCTCCCTTAATGCTGATCCCTCCGCTGTAGGGAATGGGCCTGTCTGCTGACCTGTTGTCTGGGGCAACTTTGCTGCTTTTCAGGGACTCTGATTTATTGTGGAGAGCCTGCAGAAACCTCTCTGGCTCTCTGATTATTGATGCCTGCTGCTTTTTCATGTGGGCATCAAATGCCCTCTAATTATTGGAGAGACCTGGATAGCATCAAATATGATACATGTAGCTCTGGAGTGGTGGTGAAGAGGAATTATAGCTCATCTGGTGTATTCTCAGCCCTGCTGGTCAACCAAGATGGGGTTTTGGTTTCTATGAACCTGGTTGGCTCTTTGAGGCCTGAAGGTTGCTTGGGAGAGCTGGGATACACTGAACTGGGGGGGTGGGGGGCATCCTTGCCAACAGGATGGTGAAGCTGGTAAGAGCTTTAAACTAAGAATGATGGGGAAGAGAGGATGACAATCAAATGAAGATGTCATGAATGAGGTTATCAAGCAAATTATGAGGGCTTATGCAAACAGAGGGGACTTTATAAACAACGTGGCTGTCATTGAAGTATATGCATATAAACATAAGGTTCAGAAAGGAGTCCCTTGCTTTCTGAACTTTGAAGCTAAATCTTAATAATTATCAAGTAGATTGGTGTTACCCATACTGATGATCATGGGCAAATATTTTTTGCTCAGGCTCAAGGATTAACCTTGAGGGGCCTCCCCACTCAGGGGAGGAATCTCCACACACATTCCCACAAGTCCTCCCTGCTGGAACATGGGACTATGCCTTTATAGCACAAAGTGATTGAGTGTCAGTCATATGTGGCTGTGGAGGATATCGAATATCATGGGTCTTCAAAGAGACAAGAGCAGATGTTGGCTGTAATGAAGTTGTTTATTGCATGAATACATCAGCCTCGAAGGCAAGGAGTTCAGAGTATTAAAGTCTGTGCTAAAAGTTTTCTGGCACAGAGTCCCGATGTTTTGAACAAAAGCAGCAGCAGCTCCCATAGTTTTTTCTTCTTCTTCTTCTTCTACTTTTTCTCTCACCCCAACACAGGGATTTTATTCATAAATCATCCAATCAGCTAAAAGCACAATACTAAAACATTCTTCCTAAACCAATCTAAGCTTAATTCTAATGTATGAAAGTAATGTCAGTTTTTACCCAAAATCTACGCATATAATTTTATCTATTTACACAGATAGTTCCATCTGTTCTATCTAGTAATGCAAGCAATGCTCTGCTATGATTTTGTTATGTCTGGAGCTAAGTTAATTTGTGAAAGGTAACACTACTGACCTTTCAATTAGACTTTAGGGCCTTTTACTAGATAACATAGTCTCTTAAGACACTTAAAATATATTTCTACTTACTTAAAGCTAAAACTTACACTTCTACTTCAAGTCAGTGTGACTTAATATACCTCCATTTCTCTTAAGGCTCCAATTCAAGCCTTCCATTCCTTTCTCTCTGAGGAGCTCAGAGAGACTTCTATTTCATGCATTCCAGCATGTTGCTAGGCTAGTCACTGATAGGCCAGGTTTTTTTTTTAAATAAGATGTTGTCACTTGTTTGTTTTTCTCCTTCTGTAAACATCTGTCTTTCACATCCTTGTTTGTACCAGTCTTTGTCAGGAAACATCTATCTTTCACATCCTGTGATGGGTTTTACTTAGGATTGTTGGTCAGGCTGATCTCAGCATCCTTCAACAATAAAAACAATGTTTTCACTGGAAGTGAACTACATTGAAATGGAGTTCAGGATCTTGAAAGGAGGAAAGAAGACAAAAGCTAGGACAGACGTCCTGGATTTCAAAAGGCTTCAGCACGTTCAGGGATCTACTTCAGTGATACCACTTGATACGATCCTGGAAAGAGATCAGGTCCAGAAAGATTGTTTTTGATTGGTTGGATTTTTTTGTATCTCACAAGGAATTCACTTTCTACAAGCTCAAGAATGGCCTATTCTGTTGTGCAGGAGAACCTGAAAGGATGGCAGGAGGGTTTGCATGGATGTGCAAGGAGAGCTTGACTGAAATCAAGGAAGGAAGCTCATGAAAAGGAAGCATACAAGAGGTGGACATAAGCACAGGTGACTCAGAAGGAACTGTCAAACTCTGCAAGGATGAGTTAGGAAAACCAAATCAATCTGATCAAGGGATGTAAAAGGCAATAGGAAGTGCTTCCACAATAGAGAATGTGCACCTGCCCCTGAATGTGACTGGGACCTGGTGAAAAAACAATGCTGCAGTGGGCCATCATGAAAGGTACTGCAAAGGTGGGTGACTTCAAGTAGAACTTAGGCAGAATTTAGGTTTTGGTGGCAGAGAAGCACATGTTAGCATGAGGGATCACTGAACCTTATCACACAATGTGTGCTGCCACTAACAATGCAGTCTGTGTGTGCTCTTTGTAAGGGCTTGTTCCCACAGGAATGTGTGAAAGTGTAATGCTTTCAGCAAACTTCAGTGTGTACCCTTCTAGAACATTTGATTTGTACAGTAAGAGATGGATGGATTTGTTTTACTTGGAAGAGTACTGTAAAGATGTGAGGAACAATGAGGCTATTGAACCTTGCCACAGAATGCTGTACACAGCAATTGCTCCACCAGAGAGGACTGTCCTGCTGCATTGCATGTTACCCAGCATTGCAGGAGACATATAAGATTAACTCTTAAAAACACCTTTTTCTGTAGGGGGATAGAATATAAAAAAATAAAGATAGTGTAGAAAGTAACCTTACCCCTAAGTAGCTGCAGCTGGGCCAATTATCAAAGATTAGGAACAGGCCTGACTTTAACAGGCCACAGCTGTGACCAATGAGAAGCAGAGTGCTATAAAAGAGCAGGGTGGGTGGCTGAGAAGGGAACTGGAGTTTGTTGGCTGCTTTGGGAAGATGAAAGAGTCAGTGCTCTGAGGAGCTGCCCACAAAGAACACCAAGAAGGTATGAAACTTTTGTGATAAGGAGACAACGGTATGGAACCCCTGCAATAAGATGATGACATTTTTCTCTTAAGCATCTTGTGCTTTTTCTCCTTTTGAGATTCAACTGGACCAAAACGTCACACTGCAAAGCAGACGTAGAAAGATTTAGGTTCTTAATGTCATATTTGCCTTAGTCTTTATAATGCAGTTGGGGTTGAAAAGGATCTTTAAAGGTCATCTAGTGCAACATCCGTGCAATGAGCAGGCACATGTTTAACTAGATCAGGTTTCCATTGAGCTTGATCAGGTTTCTCTCCAGCCCGGCATGGACTGGATAATTATATAGTGAGGTAGACTGGAAACAGTTTCAGCTTCTGAGTTGAAAAGATCAGCAGCACAAAGACAAGCTGGAGACCAGTCCCTTGCGTCAATACTAAGGTTGTATCACACAACATCTTCCTTAATGACCTTGACAATGTGACATGCAAAGTGCGTGCTCCCAAGTTTATAGATGATTCAAAACTGGAAATAGTGATTGATGTTACTTATTGTTCCCAAAAATGGATAAAAATAATTTTAAAAAATTACTAACACCTTAACACCAATGTTGTACTATGAAGCTGATATTCTTTATTCAGTGCTGGATGCATGAGGGGATATCTCCTCTGCAATATTGTGCATGCTGAATAAAGAAAACCTCCTGTTTAAATGCTGTGTTTTACATGCATATTCATTGATTTTCCAGAATAAACATACATATGATAATCATTTTCCTGAAATCATTAACTTTTCCCCACCCCTTTATGCACATATTCTTCTGTCCTGGGAATCTCTCAGGTGGTCCCTGGTGGTTGACCCCAAAGTGATACCTGATTGTCTGGTGAACTGGTAGAGGTTGGCACATGGGCTGGCTGCTTTCCAGTTCTTCTTGCAGAATGGAAATTGTGCAGTTCCATAGGCCAGTGGTTTTTGAAGAATAAGCATTGTGTTAGCCCACAAGGTGCAGATCATTTTTTATCTGGAACATCACAATGTCCCTCTGAATAGGGACAACTGACAGGTTGGAGAGATCAGCAGATAGGAACCTAATGAAGCTCAGCCAAGGCAAGTGCTTTGCTGCAGCTGGGGGGGAATAACCCCACAGCACAAGCCTCACTCTTAGCAGAGAGTCTATTAGAAAGTTAGAGCACTTCCTGAGTCAGTCTTTATATCCTGGTGCTCTGTCAGTACAGTTTCCCCACATGTTCAGGCTGATGTGGCTGAAGTCCTGCCTGCAGTCAAACCAGTTTAAGAGCAGCCTGTGTCTGCTCCTTGGGATAATCTGATGCCAGTTTGAGATACAGCATAGGTGTGTGAAGTTTGGCAGTTCATCATCTGCTTCAGAAGCAGCTCCTGAGGTTAGACAGTTATAGTCACTGGGCTAGTAATTATTTAATTACTTCCAGCTGAGAAGCTGAGGAACAGTAAACCTACCCTACCCATATTACTGCTGTGATAAATGGATATGTTTTGTGCTAGCTGAATTTTAGCTATATCAATATTTTAGAAAATATTTGTTATAAGGTAATAAAGGGAAAACAGATTTGCCCTTTGAAGATGTTACGTGTGAGAAGCAGGATACAGGATGTAGTATTGAGATAAGCAACATCCTAAAACAGAATCGGCCTTGGGATGATTCCAGATATGGAATCTGAAGTAATGGTTTTATCTATGAAATAATGAGATTTATTTGGAACATAATGCTTACTTACATAACACAAAGCTTTATGTACAACCTGCCAGGTTGTTCAGAGGGCTGCAAGGAAGACAGCAAGCCTTCCTCTGAAAAGACCACCAAAAAGCCAGGAGATCCCCTAGCAACAAATGGAGCATGCGCTCTGCAGTACAATGATGTAGAGTTCAAGAATCAAAAATTAAAGGAGATTTATGGAAAATTATTTATTAATTTGTATTACCATACAGTATATAAGGTTTAGTTTGGATTCCTTTGTTTTGTACAAGAGGCAGGATGAAAAGCCTTCCCCATACCCCAGCAGTCTGTTTTGCTTATGCTTTATACGAACCTTAATCATACTTAATTAATCACTGCTAAATTTTTGTATATGCTTGATTATACTTAATATACTTGATTGTATTCATTTATACAAAATTGCTGTTCAATTAACATTCCTGCTAAATTCAATTTTGTTGTTTATTAAATTAGACATATAGAACTTCATTCATAACACTACCCACTTCCATACTCACTGCTGGAGAAAGTGGTGAACTGAATGTTGTGAAAAATAGGAAAAGAGCTGGTTGCTTCTCAGCCAGGCCTGTGTGCTGTTTAGGTTTGTCACTCAGGCACACAGAATATGTCAGTACCACACAGCTTGCTACAGCTTTATCATGTCTCCTGACCCCAGGAAAGGGATTTCCAGGGAGGCCTGCAAATGGAATCAGGAGCTTGTAATTAGCAGATGTGAATTAAAGTATTGACATGACTATAACTTAACAAAATTAAGACATTAATTTCAGTATAACAGAATAGCTAACAATGGGAAGGAAATTTAGTAAGCAAAACTGGCAAAACAGGAAGACAAGCAGCTGGATGCAATATGTGCAGGTAAGAGATAAGGAGGACAGGCTGGTTTTGCATCAACAATAGGTTAAAAATATAGTAGCTTGATAGAATGTATACCTAACCACTTGCTTATTGAACACTAACCAAAAAAGCAAAGAGGGAAAGGTGGTAAAAATGCTGTATAAACCCACTGAAATCTATATGGAATATAAATGCTTCTAGAGAAGCATTTCATAGAGCATGGGCTCTAATGCTTTCACTCAGCCAGCTTCATAAATGCATTTTTAACAGACAAAAATTGTTGGGCCTGTTGACCTTTGTTTCAGCAATTGGCTCATGATGACTGAATGGCATTGCAAGGACAATATTCAATTATGTGCATGAGGTCTCACAGTCAAACTGGTCACATACAAGCAGTTTTTCTTTAGGGGGTTTTATAGCTTTCACCATAATGGTACAACTTGAATCATCCAATTACCTACTAATTGATATTTCTAATTACCCAATCATAAAATATATTCTGTAGGCCTTGCAGCATCATCATGGATCAGCATCTGTTGAAGCAGTGATCCTGTAGAAGGGCGTAGTTTTCCTCTGAAGGCTTAGTGGTGGTGTAGGTGGGCCTGGTCTTCCTCTGGGAATCCAGTGGAGAAGAAAGCTGCTCCTCTGGGAATCCAGTGGGAAAAGGCTGTCTCTGTTGCTCCAAATCTCGGATCATATCCAGTTAGGAATGCTTGGCTCTTCCCCCTGGGCACAGCATCTCACAATGGGAGGATGTAATTTTATCAGTCATGCAGACTCAATGGCCCACTAACAGAAGATATTTTGGAGGGAAGATGGGTTGTGGAAGAGATAAAGAAAACTGCCCCACCTGGTTTGAACAGGTGGCCCAATTAACAGAAGATAACTGCCTGGCCTCCAACAGATGGCAACAGAATACACACCCCCAGCCATATCTTGTATTTGCAACCTAAGACAAAGCAGAAATATAAAAAGGAAAGGAAAAAGAGCCAAGGCAACCCAAAAAACCAAAACACAAAGACAAAATTAATTGCAGGACAAAAGAGCAGGCTCTTATCGCTGCAGATGGATGTGCTAATAGGAAACTCGGTGCTGTGGAATGCCTCCACTGACGGCAGCAAGGAGGATAGAGCCCTTAAAACCACTGCGGCGCTTGCCTGAAGGCTCCCAGCCTCTCCTGTACTGCGTCCAGGCTTGAGAGAACGCTTTCTCCTAATTATTAAGCTCTGGAAATGGGGAGTGGGAGCCCGGTTTTTGCGGCTGCGGGGTGTTTCAGCGTCCCAGGCCGCTTCGGGAGCGCTCCCAAGGCGGGCCGCGAGCAGGACTACATCTCCCGTCATCCTCCGCGCGCGGCCGCCATCTCGGCACCGACCGCCGGGCCGGGCCGGGTTCCCCGCTCTCCCCGCTCCCCGCCACGTTCCTCGGGCCCCGCCGCATTCCCCGCTCCCTGCCATGAGCTGGGACGGCGCCGGCGAGGAAGTCCGGCTCCTCCTGGACCTGTGAGTGCCGCCCCGACACGCTGCTGCCGCCTGCCCGCCCTGCGAGGGGCTCAGGGAGGGGGGCAGGCCTCGGGCGGCGGTGCAGGAGCGGCTGCAGCGAGTGCGGGGGCGGGCAGGGCCCGGCAGCGCTCGGGAGCGGAGGGAGAGGTGGCGGGGATCGTCAGAGGCGCCCCTTCGGGAGGAGTGACAGGGCAGGTGACAGGGAGTGACAGGGGTGACGAGGTTTGGCAGGCATGTAACAGGATGTGACACTTGACAGATCCGGGTGTGCAGGGACGGGTGAGGATCCCTGGCTTCTCCCGGCCCCAGAGAATCCACCGATGGTGGTGTTTTGCTCCGAGTTTTTCTCCATGTTGATAGAGAAATTGACTAGAAAACATTTTCTTACACAACTTGAAGTATTTGAAAGCAGGCATTCTTTATTTCATAACTGGACCCATTTGGACGACTTTTCCTCTAAGCGAGTCTGTCGTGACACTTTACAAGATATCTATTCCATAGTGCTCCATAGGCACTCTACAAGTGTCTATTCCATGAATATTCTTTAAAGCATGCTTGCTGGCTAATTCATAAACATCACTATCCTAGAACTAATTTTCATGCATCCACATCTCACTGGAAGTCCTGTTGCTGTGAAATACAAAGCTGTGTTTCGTGTCAGGTGCATACAGGCAACGTGTGTATTTGTGATTGTGGTATGTGTGGAGACCAACCATGGGACAGTTATAAAGACGAATTCTAATAAATAACTGAGGAAAGTGAAGCATGAAAAAAGCCTTTGAATCTATCCTTTGTTCACAATTAACTTTTATAAGTCTTTATAAGTTGATTTGAATTAAAGTGTTAAGGATGTTGCTTTTTGACAAGAGCTTTCTGCTTGTAGGTAAGCCTTAAAGAGTTTTGCAATCATCACCTTTTGAAGTACAATTTTAGAATATTGCTTGTAGTAAGGATCTTTGAAACTATAGCTTCAAAATATATAAAAAGGAAACATGCTTATCTCACGCCTTAAAACAGTGAAAAACACCTTGAGAAAGGAAGATGAACATTAACTCAGTGATTGATAGTTTTGACCAAGGGAAGCTGGACATCACTGTTATGAGATTTATACTCCTTGAAATTAAAGTTGGACTCACATCTGGAAGCTGGACCCCACCAGCTGGGATACTCCTTTTGGGATGTACATCCTGAGAAGCCTAAATCACAATAGTGTATAGAATTGTGACGTAAAAATTAGGAATAGAAACTGCTGAGAAAGCTGATGAGTACTCCTGTAAATATCTGTAAGCCTCGACTATTGGTGTGCAGTTGGAGGGAAAACTTCCCCCACTGTACCTGGCACTGTATTGCTCATACTTTACCATATTAATGAATAAATTGATTGCTGCTTGAATATTGGCCTAGTCAAGCTTCTCATTTATAACATTGTGGTCCTAGAGGGTCTGAAGGGGTGTCTGGTGGTCACCAAGTGTCCCCAGTGTTGCAAAGGGTGACTTTGCATTGAACTTTTCTTAGGACATGCACAGTTGCTTCTTTGTTACATATCTTCTGCACAAAAGCCACTATATTCCTCATTGTCTGTTTACCCACTGGTTGCAGCTACATTTAGCATCCTGTGTGTCTACTTTTTTTGTTATTTTGTGTATTTTGCTAGTTGTTCTTTAAGCTCTGTCTTGTGACTCCAAAGGGGAACTGAATATTTCTATTCTCTGCATTATCTGTCAATGTCAGATTCCTTTGTGTTCTGGAGGAAGTTAGAAACAGCATGGGAATAAAATATTTCATTTGAAAGATAAAAAGAAGAATAGCTAGCAAAGAGTACAGTTAAATTGTTATTTGTAACCTTAGAGCACTGATGATAAGATTATAGTTGCCATGGTGTAGCCAATAAGTGTTTTATAGTTTCCTATAAAGTAGAATTACTGTGAAAACCTTTATGAATTTAAATGATTAATTGTGTAAACTAGAGATCAGTGTTGTGCTATGAGAATATCAACCAGCTTTTTGAAAAGTAGGTGATTAATCTTAATAACCATTCGAGGTAAATTTAATATGCCATGGTAAGAGTTGGCATAGCTCACATTGATTTCCATGTATCTGAGTTGGGTTTGGATTATTTTCTACAGATTTGAACTGAGCAGTTGGTTTAGAGGCCCCTTTTGGAGGTGCATTAGTGAGACAAGCCCCTGCTTTCTGCTCACCATGTTGCACAGATCCTGCCTGTGAGCAGGCTCACATCTGTGGTATTCAGAGATGATAATAAATGATGTGTTTATTATCTTTGAGATTTTTTTTGAGGTAATCAGCTATTCTTAATTTCTGCAGTCAAGTAGAGGAATGTTGTATATAGATAAGGTGTTTCATCTCAAAGAATGTGGATGGTGTAACCTGTGTGTACTGAGACAGAGCTTGGTACAGGCTTCTCTGTTGATCAGTCAGGAGTTCATCCAGCAGTCACTGAGGTTTTGTAAAGGTGTGGAATTCTTGCACATCTCTGAGGACTGAGTTAAGATGGTCCTGGTGTGTGCTTGGGTATATAGGGATGTCTGCAGGCAAGGCCTGGGTCCAGCTGGCCAGGCTCTGCTTGAAATGTCTCCTCCATGAAGTGTCCTTGCAGTGATCTGCTAGAGGTGCTTGTCCTACACTGTATGAAATTCAGTAGTTTTTTTAAAATGTGCTTCCATGCTGGAAATCTTGCTTCTTTCCTGCCTTAAGTGTGTGGTACCCTTCAGATTATAAAGCATTAATATTTTGATGTCTTTGAAGTTTTTATTTGGTGTGAGTTGTAATTTCCTGCAGTTTGGTGGCATTCTGATGCCAGACAAAGTTTTGTTGCAAAACCAGTTACCTGTAAGGACTCCAGAGCTGTGGTTATATGCTAAATTTAATTTGGCATTACTCCAGGCTGCTGCTGCCCCCTGCCCTCAGCCACTTGTCCTGGCAGTGTTGTTTCTGTGTCCTCAGAGTTTAAGTCAAGGGGATTTTCATTCAGATCAGACACTTCACAGCTCACACTGGTTCACAACTGCAAATTTCAGAGACAGCTTGAGGAAGGCACAGAAAAAAATGGTTGAGGGGCTGATTTTTGCTTCAGCTGCTTAGGGAACAGTTTCACAGAAGGATTAGCTTGACCCCAAAGGGCAACAGCTGAATCAGTGGTAACATGGAACAGCTGAAGCTGATAAGGTCTGAGGGAACCATAGCTGGGTGCAAAAGATGACAAAATATGGATTGATTGTTCTAGTTCTACCATGTAATGCCTCTTTTTGACTGTATTATAACTTTCCTTTATTTCAGATGCCTTCAGTGTTTGACAAAGAACCTTTCCAGATACTCTGCAGATATTAAGTCATTGCCACCCAATATAAAGGATAAACTGATCAAATTAATGAGTAGGCAAGGGCAAATAACTGATGAAAATATTGGTGAGGTAAGAATCCATTCAAAGCTATACTGTCTGTTTTGGGAGAGGAAAGCAGCCTCTCTTGCACACCAGTCTGTTCCTGAGTGAAGTGTGTTTCGAGATGCTCATGCATAATTCATTATATATATATATTATATAAATTATTTCAGCAGCTTGGTAGAAATCTGTTGGTACAATTCTATTGACACTAAGCACACAATCTCCATATAATTCATTTAAATTTTAGTTTCTTGAAATATAATGATGGCAGAGCTAGGAATCGATAATTCAAATTATCCCATCCCTTTTGCACACTGATGTGTGTCAGTGTTTCAATATGACACCAGTTAATGACATTTCTTCAGCTGCAAATTCAGGGGCACATCTGTTTTGCTCTCTGTTTGCTGTTATCTTGTTCAGCCTCAAAGGGAGGCGTGAGAATTGAAGGAAGCTAAAGCTTGGCCTTGGTGAAACAGAAATGAATGACTCCCTGTGCATTCCTGCTTAGGCCTGGAACTCAAGACACAAATATTCTCAGTTTCTCAGAGTCATGATAGTGGAGCCAAGAGTAGAGTCATAAGCACTGTGGAAAACTTACAAACAAAACAATTTAGCTTTAGATAAAATGATTTTGTGTTTACACAAATTAAGTGTTTGAGTAAAAACCAAGTTCTTTGGAACAATTGACTGGACAAAATCTGGTTTAGGCTAGCTTTTCAGTAGGGAATAATTTCAAAACATCATAATAGATTATATAATTAAAGCCATGTGATTGTGTGTGTATGAATGCACAAAATCCATCAGGATATTTTTAGCCTGGAAATAAACTAGAGACCTTAATTTACAGACTTTTCTGCTGTCTCTTTCTAAAGTCTCCTCTGTATTTGTCTTCATTCAGCAGTTCATCAGTGCCTTCTCTTGGAGCCTATTTTCCATGTGACCCTGGGAAATTCTGCTCTGGTTCTTTTTTCATTTGTTTTGCTTTCTCTATTCCTGCAATTTTCTGTGATTATATCCTTGTCCATCCATCATTTTCCCTGGGCATATTATATCTTAGCTTTCTTTGTTAACAGTATCCCATTTATTTATGTCCTTCATGTCTTTCCTCTGTTTTTCAGGGTTTTTTTTTTAAGAATTTTGCTTGAAGTTAAATTTCAGTTGAAATTCTGTTAATCTGAACTTTTGTGTGTACCTCTATTTAATCTCTTATCTCTGTATTCTTGTCCAAATTTGTGTTATCGTGCATCTTTTTCCCCCTTGCTCTGCTTTTTGCTTGGAGCAGCCATCCACTTGCATGCCAAACTCCTTACTCTAAATCCCTTTTACCACAAAGTTTTATAAAGTTTATATTCACAGAATATAAACCTGTGTTTTTAAATAAATGTCTTTTTTTTGTGTGTGCTGCATCCAGACAACCCTTTGTCTGTCTCAAAATCTTACATATTTGCAAAACAGCCAGTTTGCTTTGTAATGTCTTTATTGTACATTGTTAGAATGAAAGCAGGAGGAATAGGCCTTTAACAAGCCTTTCAGCTGTGCTGTTATCTTTGCTACTTTATGGAAATTTATGTTTCTATCCCTGGGAGTTAAGGATGGGAGTGACAAGCTAAAGGGAGTATCTGGCTATTGTTACTAAAATCTGTTGCCTTCCTCTGCTTTGGGTCTAACTTTCATAAATGTTCTCTTGGGAAAGGTTTCACAAAAATTCCAATCTGGGAGTGAAAGATCCCATTTAATGAGGATTTGGTATCTCTTCATGGTATGGTAATGAGAGTGCTTGTTTATGAGCAAAAGAGTGTGTGTGGGTGAGAAAAATACTTTGGGGGGAAATTCCTTCTAAATATCACTCTTATCTGTTATGCAGGTTGAAGTTTTGATCAAAGTCAGTATTTTTTGTTTTGCACTGAAGATTTCTGCCCCCAAAGCTTTGCTGGCAAGTGTGAGGGCATTGTCCTGGGTACACATGTAGCAAGTGAACCACCAAGATTGTATTTCCATTGTTTGAGTGGCAGTATTATTGTGTTCCTGTTCCATATGTCACAGAAACAGTTTGTGCTGTAGGAGCTGAACTGTTGCACAAATGGACCAGATTTTCTTTAGTTTTTAGTTCCTAGGACTGGTAACCCTGCCACAGACACATTTTATTAAAAATGCTTTTGCTAGGATCTTTTCTCCTCAGATGCTGAGAGGCCTCAGAAATGAAATGTAAGCAATGATTATCTGCTGCTGTGGAATGCAGCAGATGCATCTTTGATTGGTCTCATGTGTTGTTTCTAATTCATGGCCAATCACAGTCAGCTGTGTCAGACTCTGGTCAGTCACAAGATTTTATCATTCCATTCTTTTCTATTCCTTTGCTAGCCTTCTGATGAAATCCTTTCTTCTATTCTTTTAGTACAGTCTTAGTGTATCATTTTCTTTTAACATTATATATATATATATATGTATGATATATATATCATAAAATAATAAATCAGCCTTCTGAAACATGGAATCCAGATTCTCATTTCTTCCCTCATCCTGGGACCCCTGTGAACACCACCACAGTAACCCCACCCTCTATTGCAAACTTGTATGTGATGTGTAATATTACAAGTATTTGCTGTAAAAATGCACGTGTTTGATGGCAGAGCAGAGTTTGACTGAACTGGTGGGTTTTCATTTCAGGTGTTGCACCCTGCTGTGGAGTCTCTGGACCTCCGAGACTGTGATATTTCAGATAATGCATTGTTGCAGCTTTCTAACTGCAAGCAGCTGAAAAAAATCAACTTAAATTCTTGCAAGGAAAAGAGATTTGGAATTACTTCAGAAGGTGTGTTATCTGTGCACAGATAACTGGGATCTTATTGCTGGCTTATTTTTGTTGTTAGATTGGAATAAATTGCAAAGAATATATCTAGGGTAAATATTGCTTAAAAAAGAATTCCCCAGTGCTACCCCAGTACTAATTAAAAGTCTCTCCAGTGGTGTAAATTTCAGGCCTAGAGCACAATCTTAGGAGAGAGCTCCCAGGTTACTCTACTGCTGGATTTCTGCTAAAACCGTGCTATGCTCAACATGTTTTCCACTTTATCTTAATTATTCCTTCCTCAAAACCTGTTCCAGAGCCTTTGGATTCAGCATGGTTGTTATGTTAGAGAGTGAATAACTCTTTCAAGTGTTGCTTTTTTGGCAGGAGTCATAGCACTGGCCTTATCCTGTCCCTACCTTCGAGAAGCCTCTTTCAAAAGGTGCTGTGATATAACTGACAGTGGAGTTCTGGCTCTTGCACTCAACTGCCAATTCCTACAAATAGTGAACTTGGGCAGCTGCTCAGGCATCATGGATGCATCTCTGCAGGCACTAGGAGAAAACTGCAAATTTCTTCACAGTGTGGACTTCTCATCTACTCAGGTAGCTATGGTGGCAATTGACTTTTGTTTGTTTCTAAGATTGTCATGATAAAAGTTCAAAGGGGATCCTTGTAGCTTTACTCTTGACAAGATTTAGGACCATGGTTTATTTCTAATTTCTGCCTCTTAAGGAAAAGGAAAGGTATATTTTGCTTATTAGTGACTGGAAAAATACAGGTTTTGGTATTAGAGCATGTGTGGTGAACCAAAGAGAAACTTTTGTTAGAATCTACCTTGGGGTTTTTTTTTAGTATATTTATTTAGTGCAATAATTTTCTTGAAGTTGTTAAGTAATCCAAAATATTTCATTTAAAGAATGTGGAATCTTGGACAGATTATTGCCTGCTTTCAGTTAGGCCAAACTGTTGTGGGTAATAGTCTAGGATGTCAAACAATGCAAGCCCCTAGTAGGAGTAAACACTCCATAATTAAATGATATTTTAGGAGTGATTGTGCTTGTCAGAGTTATATTACAGAGTCAACACTGAAAGAATGACATTTTAAATGTCAGAAATGGCAGGGAAGAAGATTTAACAACAGTGTTTAGCATGAGGAGGGGGAGACAAGCTGCAAAAGCAATCCTGTAACATATTTCATAATTACAGGGAGATAATGAGGCGAGGAAAAGGTTTTTTGCAGTAAGTGTAGCGTTCAGTTGACACTGATGGTGAGTAATTATGTTGGATGTGAGTCCAGTACTGAGCATTCACAATGAAATGTCAGTCTGGAAATCATGTAGGAGGTTCTTATTTTAGATGCTATTCTTCTTTTGATTTTTCCAGAAGTAGGGTATCAAAAGAATCTTAATATTTCGTTCGGTGATTTTTATTTATTGCTATTTAACTCTTATTTCCCCGACTTCATTGCTTTTTTATTTCCTTGCCTCTCTTCCTTTATAGAAAATAGCTGTTTCCCTGTGTGTATTTTAAATGAGGTAAAAGCTTCTTCAGTAACTACATGTTTACACTTTTTTTTTAAACTTTTCTGCTATGATTACTTTTTCCCCAGCCCAAATTGGTCTAGGTAGAGGAGAAATGCTTTTTAAACCTATAAATTTAAAGTGCTATGCTCTGTCCATGTTAGTGTAGCCACTGTTAAATGAGACAAGGAAGCTGCAGAAATAGCAGTTACACAGTTGGAAGTATCCTTGCAGAAAGCCAGGCTGGATCAGGTGGCAGGAAGATGAAACAGTATTTAATAGAATGAAAAAAAAACCCACCTTGGAATATTTTCTTTACTAGTTTAGCTGGGAAGAAAACATTGTAATGTTAAGTATATTCACTGACTGCAGGGAGTGATTAAATTAATATGATTTTTGCATCTAAATAGCTGTGCTTGAAAAAATTGAGCTTTAATCCATTGCGGTTTTTCCATCAGGTAACAGATGATGGCGTTGTAGCACTAGTGAGTGGAAGATGTTCAAAGAATTTAAAGGTAACTGACTTAACCTAATAACAAAGGGATGAACAAAAGAAAATACCTGCATTTTAAAATTATAATTACTATTATCAGCAGCATTACGTAGGAGGGAGGGTTTTTACTGACTGACTTTCATTTCTCTCCTCTTTCAAGATCCTTGGAGTTTATAAATTGGAAAGACTTTGCAATAAGACAATGGCTTTTTTTCTTTTATCCTACAATCTCCAAAGTGTATTTTACCAAATCCTAATTTCACTAGATTTGATGGTCTTTTTTCCATATTTCTTCTTATATGTTTTTTTAATTGATACGTAAGGCAATTCAGAGGTGGGGAAAAAAGCTGGTAATAACCTGTTTTGTTATTCTGCTTTTCATCTTTTCCTGGCATATACAAGAGGCAGTAGTTGTACAGCTGCAGAGAAATTAAGAAAAGAGCACGGTTTAGTCTGATCTTGAAGAAGTTCTTTGATTTCTTTTAGGAGCTGTGTAGATAAATAAAAACACCAGAAACTTCAGCAGAGGCTGTTTTGGGAAAATTTGGGAAACACCAGAATTTAGTTTGGGTTCTGTTCTCCTGGACAGCCAATTGGTAGGAGAATGTCATAGGCAAAGTGATGGGACTCAAACACCACGGAATCTCCTTGAAGGGTTTACTGAGATTCTTGAGTGCTTTGTGTGTGTTGGGAAAACTCACCTTTGATGTTGGAAAAGATCAAACTTTCACAGATATGTCTGCTTGGCAGAAAGCTCTCTGAATGTAGAACCTGTGAACAGAATAGAGATGGAAGCAAGTTTTGGTATAGAAGAACAATAGATGTCTAAATTGAGAATTGCTGAGCCAGTCGTTACTGGACAACTAAGAAAGAAAAAGTTAAGTCTAGCTGGAAGGAGTTTTTCTGGCTAGAGCAAGCAAAGGATATGTTGACCACAAACAAAAAAGATGTTTTTACCAAGCAGAAATAGGTCTTAGGAAAAGAAGAAAGATACCACAGGCAAACAAACATGCCAATGTGGCAAGTAGAAAAAAGGTCTAAGAATTTTCCACTGCAAGAAAACAGAAAAACAACTTTAAGCTTAAGCTGTAACATACTAACTCATGTGGTTGGGCAGTAATGACTGTAATATGGTAATGATAGTAGTTGTGATAGGCTATAGGTAATAGTAAAGGTGTTGTGTATGATGCTGATTGGTTATGTATTAAGATGCTCAGCAAAGAAAAATCTATAATGCACTGTAACCAGAACTAAAGCAGCTTCAGGCTTACCTATAAGCTGTAGCTGGCAGCTGTAGGCGTAGCTCTGTTACTCACGACCTGAGGCTGCTGTAACATCTCCTATACAATAAACAGCATTTTGAAGAGCCACCTGCAGTCCCACATCTCAGGCTCTTACACTTCATGTTTTTAGTTTAGACTCTTTACAGAAAAGCTGTCTTATTTTTCCTTAGGGTATTTTCCTGCTCTGTACAGGACCACATATGAGGTCAATGCACAGAGGTCATAATTCCTTCTGGTTGGGGATCTCTGAAATGGGTTGGGCAAAGGAAAGCTTTGCCTCTAAAATTCTGGGTGCTCTGACAGGCTGTTGTCATTCCTGTTTTCCTAACAGGAGATCCACATGGAGCGCTGTGTGAATCTGACGGACATCGCTGTGGAAGCCGTCCTTACTTGTTGTCCCAAGATACACATTTTCCTATTCCATGGATGCCCACTGATAACAGGTAGGTCTCATCACAAGAAGATAATTACTTGCTAATCATACCTTCTTGCTTTCTGAAAAGCACACTGTCCTCCATAAGTAATTCCAAACAAATAATAACTTACTGGATAAAATCATCATACACTGAGATTTTCACAGCAAGGTGAGACTTTTGCTTTGAAATGTGGCAGCAGCCTTCAGAGAGGTGATCTTTTTTGTTTGTTTGGAAGTTGTGGGGTTTTTTCCCCTTCAGCATGCTGATGAAGACCCAAAGACTTCAGAAAGATATTAGCATCTTAAACCTCTACTCTGTTCCAAAAATGTGTGACAGCATCCATTCAAGAAACAGTGGAATGGAGTAGGACAGCCTATGGGTGTTTTAACTGCTGTTGGTTGGTGATACTTTACAGTTAGGTGATTGGAAAAAGAGTCAAGAGGGTTTGGATTACTACAGATGTATCTCAAGTGTGATATTATGATAGCAAAAGAAATATTAATGCAGATATAGAATTCCTTTACTGTGTTGTGTGCCTATTCCAAATACCACCTTTGTATTCTGAATGAATAACAAGAAATTCCTTTGTTCTTTTTCAGATCGGTCCCGAGATGCTTTAGAGCAACTCATCATATCAAACAAAATCAAGCAACTAACATGGACTGTTTACTGATTATTTATCCTGTACATGTGAGTGTCAAGTTTACAGGTGGAGAGCTCCTTCAGTAAACAAGCACCTTGGAGAACTAGCTGGTGACTTTTGTTCCGCCAGGTTGCATCCCTCCTGCTTCCCACTGGAGGTCTCCATTGCCATTCCAGTCCTTGCCCGTGAGCCTGGGCTTCCTCATTGTCTTTCCTTGGAGCCCTGTCTTTGCATTGATCATACTTCATTAAGAGGAAAGTTAAACTATAATTAATATTACAGGGCTGTTGCTCAGGCTTTCTGAAGTGCTGGATTTGGCTGCTACTTAGTATCCTTAAACTATTTAGCCACAAACGCAGGTTAGGTAAGTGTGTGTTCCAAGTTAGTATTCTGGGGTGGTACTTAAAATTAAAAGTACCCAGCTCAAATGTAACATTGACACACAGCAGTGTCTGTGAAGTTGGGAGTTGAATCTAACAAAAGTCAACAGGCAGAACTGGTGAATGGAGGTGGCATTAACAGTGATACAAATGTACTTTCAGTAGTAACAAAGAATCTCCTTTCACCATGTACTTTTGCTAGGTCTGGAGTAAAAAACGTAGGTACCTTTCTTCTGATGTTACTGATGCTGCAGTTTCTGTTCTTACTTACCATCAAATACCTGCTGGATTTTTACATCCTAAAGTACAGCCTGTGAATGTGTAAACATAAACTTGCTTTGGAATTGTTATGGTGACTTAACAAATTTCAGAGTAGTAGCTGTGACCAAGAACAGGATTTTATACATGGGCAAATATTTAATTTGCTCTGGCTTTTGCCTGTGTTTCTACATGAAAATCCTTTTAGGGAACAAAGCACTGGTACTTAGAAGCATATCTGCAAGTGAAATAGGACCAAATGTAGTGTCTGAGCACATAAATCTCAGGATGGTAGAGTGTGTTCTGCTGTATGCAGTTCATTACATATCCAGTGGCCCCCAGAAGCTGAAAATATCAATAAATTTATTGTTCAGTTATAGTAATATTAAAAAAATAATTTTTGAACTGTAGAGTGAGTTTATTACATGATGGAGCAGTGCTCTCATCACAACTCTAAGTCATGTTCCTTGGCTTTCTTGAAGCAGCATAACCACTAGTCAGAGTTCTAGGATTTCTGCATTTAGCTCCTTAATGCCAGCCATTTTAGCTTTATAAGGGCATGGAGCACACTGGGTTCATCCTCTGGATCTGGAAGTAGAAGGGTTTAGCTACAGTAGGCTAACATGGATTTGATGACATCTGAAAACCTAAAGAGTTTAGGCAACCATAAGGAATATATTTATTTTGCCATTTAACTCTTGTCATAGCCACACCTAATGTTGCAGAAATAAACCAGTCTTATAGGAATCTATTTAAAGTTCAGGTCTAATTGCATGGAAGGTAATTTTTGTTGCCAATATTAAATGATATTATGATGTCTGACAATAATCTTTGTTCTTCTGTTGATTATATGGTTTTTGAAAGTGCAAGACAATTTGGAAAAGTTGTTAAGGTGTCAGTAAAAGCATGTTTTTCCAAGACCAGCACCTAAATCCCTTACTCTTGTTGCATGGCTCAGCCCAGTGATGAATATTTTCCTGTGATCCCTGTGGGTGTAACTGCTCCAGTACAAACCATTGGTACAAGGAATTGATTTTGCCTACAGTAGGCAGCTGTCACTGCAGCAAGTCCTTGCACCTGATAGAGGTCTAATAACCTAATCTACCAGGTTTTATTTCCTTTATTTTTTTTTTCTGCGGAGTGGTTTATTGTTATGCCCTGTGAAATCCCTGGGATCAATCAGGACCCATCATTCCTTTGAACTCTTGGACAATAAATCTGTGTTGCACTATTTTTGATATTGAATGATACAGCTGTTTAGGCAGCTCTGTGAAACAATGCTACTGCTAACCTCAGTGGCAAAGTTGTCCTTTTTCTCCTTGCTAATATAACCTTGGATTTGTCATGTTGAAGGCAAATGCAGCTTATACTGTATCCTTAAGTGTGCCTGTAGATTTACCATCTCCCCCTACAGCCTCTTCTCAATGTGTAACTTAGTGGTACATCCTCACCTGGTGCTTAAAAAGCTGTACAACACTACGAGGTAACACTGTAATTTTAGGTTTGAAAGTTTAATGTAACTTACTTTAAATCCTTCATCATTAGAGCTTATGTTTTTGGTATTTGCATAACTCTACTGGAATTTTTTTTGGTTCACAGCAATTTTCAACAAATGTTTACAGGCACTGGGTAAAGTGGGAGAAGAACCTCATGGATGTGCTTGCCACTTCATAATCTCTATTGTTTGGATATTGTTATTGTTGTGAGTCTTGCAGAATATTCACATATTGTTACAAAGATTAAAGTTCAGAAGTTGGCTGTTTGGATAGTTCTGAAAACTTGTTGGATTATAGAACCATGTACATCTGACTGCTCCTCAACCTCCTACTTCAGGAATACCATGGTTTTCTGAGTGAGTACCACACACTACTGCACATTTGTTAACTTTCACTACAGCACCTGGCTCCACTGCACAGTGGGCTATGGTGCAGTTCTTAGCTCCCCCTGACTACTTGTTCAGTAATTGACTGCTCAAGTTGACACTTGCTGTAAGACTGCTCTGAAGAGATTGGTTTCTTCTTCAAATGGCCACAGTTATAGCATCTTACCTGAGGATCAGATTTTTTTTTTGTACCATGTTTGGCAGATGAAACTATGAAACTGGTTCTTAGTTGGCAGATAAAACTGAGAATGATTCTGGAGTTTGTCCGGCATCTACTCAGGAGAAGAGCAAAATAATTACATCAGACTTGCATTCCCTGTTTTTATTTTCTTACTCTCTGTTTGTCACAGAAGTAAAGACCTCTTCATCCCTCAGCATCTTCCCAAGGTGACACATTACCTGGTTTACTCTTTTAAAGGGTAATGTAGGGAAGGTAGATCGTTTGACCCTACTCTCAAGGGAATGAAGGTACCCCGTAGCTGGTACTATTTATTCACTTTCCATTTATTACAGCTTTTACACTGGCTGGCAGTCAAGAAGCAATGTTTAAATTTGGGTGCAACTCCTACATAATCACTCTGTCATTTTCAAGGAAGAGGAAATTTTTATTACAGAGGGGAAGGGGGAGATTTAAATTAGTTACTTTGACATTCAGAAGAGATACCCAGAAAAAGAGCAAGG
The DNA here is from genome assembly GCA_024362935.1 of Setophaga petechia. Classification (NCBI taxonomy): domain Eukaryota; kingdom Metazoa; phylum Chordata; class Aves; order Passeriformes; family Parulidae; genus Setophaga; species Setophaga petechia. The sequence continues at coordinate 7,225,256 of JANCRA010000025.1, forward strand.
CACTTCAAGTTGAGCATATTGTGAGCTAAAAATCTCGTGGAGAATTTTATGGAGGACAGCAATAATTTTCTATATTTAGAAATTTTCTATAAATAAGCTGTAGAAGCCTGTAGAAGCAATGCAGTAGTCCTTCAGCTGCAGCCCTCTCCCCACAGCAGTATGCTGGACATCCAAAACATTTCACAGTAAAGTCAGCAGGACACGAATACACATGGGAAACATCAAGCATGCAAACTCCTACATGTAAGTTGTCTGTAGATCTGCACTTCTGTGCAGGACCCTTTGAATACAGTTTGCATGTAGCTTTTACATCAAATTGAGCAAAAGCCTCAGTGAGTATGACCAAAATCAGTCCACTGAAGGTACAGTAAGCTGCTTTTCTTTAACAGATAATGTTCCCTGTTTAATTCCCATTTTCATGTCATATACCTGCAAAAAGCCAATCAAGTGAGACAAAATCCTATAGAAAGGCAGCTTCAAGAATCATCTAAGCTGTCTGAAGGCTGATAACTCCAGACAATACTTGATGTTAGCCCGTAGTTTTCTTGTCTCGTAGACTCAGGCAGTGAATATTCTATAACTTTGTGCAGCTGACTGTGAATGCTGTGGCTTAAAAACTGATGCCTGCCAGGGTCACCAATCAGCACTTCAGTCTGGTGAATCCTGATGCACTTCTGCAGCCAGTGATGCAGACCATCAGCAAGCTGTTCATCATAAAACATATCTCCTAGAACTATGAGGTCCCAGTTGCCAGCCTCTGAATTAATGATGTTCTTAATGGTGATGGGGAAGGGATTCAGGTGGTTCAGTTCACAGTTCAAGATCATTGCCATTCCTGCAACTGAAGAAAAGTCAAAGGAAAATTTAAGTTACATTTTAGGATTCTGCCATTCCACCCTCTTACATATTTCTGTGATGAAATCTTTCATCTCTTAAATGTTGTTGTTCATCCTATCTAGGGGGCTTCCAGAGTTTTTATTATGAGTCAAAATCTAGCATGAAGTGATGAAACTTTCTCCTCATTACACCATAACCCAGGGAAGAAGTTTTCCTAGGATGGATACCAGTGGAAACTAATCATGGAATTAAAGTAGAATATAATAACTGCCTTAATCTATGGATATACTTCCTAATTAATGAGTAATTAAATTATGAATAAATTGCTTTCATAAGTCAATTATGGAAAGAGAAAGCCTAGAGGAAAAATGCAAAATCTAGGCCCTGATATACATGAAAGTACAGGAAAATGCTGTGGTCCTACAGAGAAGCCAACTTGCTGCTTGTGCTTGGAGTTCTCATCCAAACCAGCTGTGATGGTGTAGGGGCAACACTTGACAGAAAGCTTACTGTTAGTTCTAAGGAGCTATGGAGATATGCCTGGGCCAAGAGAGGCTGGTACAACCCAGCTTCCAGTACTGGCAAAACCCATTCCTCTTTTTAGCATTCTTAGGATTCTGTTTGGAACTTGAATTTCTCCCAAACAGAGCAAAGAAAAGTCTGTGTTAAAGGTGATTTAAAAATTAGTAAGCATCTTTACACAGAGATGGAAAAAAGCCTTACTGGGGTCAATGTCATTGGCAAGGACTTGGGATGCACCACTCATCACAGCAGCTATTGCTGTTGCTCCACATCCACTTCCAAGATCCAGAACCGATCGCCCTTTAACCACGCGCGGATTGTCTAAAATATACCTGAAAAAGAAAAGCTGTTAAAGCAGTGAACAAGATCAGGCAAATTTCTCAGGTTTGCATTACACTGCATAAGAGTTTCTTGCCAAACATGTAATAAAGTGTGGTACCTTAACACTATTCCACATGTGCAGCTGCCACAAAACTCCTTATTTGTCTCGATATAAAAATCAAGAACCATAATTTCTGTCCCTTAGCGTCCTCCCCCACCCATAAACAAGAAGAAATTCAGACATGTAAGTAACATTTTATGTCTATCAGCTCCTTCTCTGACAGGTGAGCTTATCTGTTAAGTAGACACAAACTGGTAAGTAGACATTTCTAGGTAACTAGAATTCATCAAAATCCACAAGAAATAGTGAAGTAAGGATTTGTAGAAGTTAAAAGCAATCTGACTGAAAAACCATGATGTGTTCACAGTGACTATGGTGCCCACGCACCAGTCTGAAACACTGCTTATGCTACTGCTTGGAAGAAGAGGAATTTCTCCTCTTTCTTTTCCTGAGCCATGCAGATAGAGATGCAAATACTTTGAGACTGCTTAGTGTTGTTCCTGAGTAGCAATGAGAAAAAGAATAGAGCTGTGGTGAGCAGAGAGGCTATCTTCATCTAATTGCTGACACCTGCCAAGAGAAATCCTGACAAACCTCTGGGCTGGAAGTGGAGAACTGACAGACGACAAGTAGCAGTTATTGTTAAATACTATGAATCATATTATAACTACTGCAGAGGGTTTAAAACTTTAACAACTCCCGTGAAATTCAATTTGCTGCAAAGGGGAAAGCCTCAGGTGTCAGGGAGAAGAGCACTGGGTGAAATGAATTACTGCAAACTGCCATAATTTTACTATCAATTTCCATAACTACTTTTGAAGTAGAAATAAGAAAGGATTCTACATTTGTGCTATCTTCTGACAGGGAGAGTGATGCCTGACTCTTCACAGGGGTCAGAGGTAAGCACAGCTTTTGCAGGGGGACTCCAGTGCAGGTGACTGTCACAGAAATGTTAAAGACTGGTGTACATTGGGAATGGATGGATGGAAATGTCTGGGCCTGCAAGCACCAGCAGGAATGGCACCCAGAGGCTTAGTAAGCTTGTCAAGTGCAGGACATTTGTGTCCAGGCTCAGCAGCTCAGATGTTTAACAGCATTCCCCCAAGGCTATCACTCCCCTAAGTACAGCCCCTAGTTTAGCACCAGGACCAAGGACAGGCATGGGATCTCCACAGAAGTGCTGTGTTTCTCCTTTGTAGGAGCCCCTCTGGGATTTGCCACGACTTTCCATTTGTAATTTGTGTAGGGTGTGATGTGGCCCTAATGCTGCAAATGCCTTGTTGCCAGCTGAGTGGTTCCTGAGTTGCTGCTGCTGGTTTTGGTGACTCAGGAGAGCTGGATGCTGCTGTGGCCACTGGCACAGTGCACACAGTGTTCTCTGCCCTCCTGGGTTAATGAGGAATCTTGGAGTACACCAAGAGTAGCCTGAAATAGGAGACTTCTGATGCTGTAGAAATGCCAGCTCTGATAGGACAGTTATGGAGGCAACCATATGTTTTTGTGCTCCCTTTTTACTCTTCCAAATTATGCAACTGATTTCTGACATTTCTTAATACATCAAACCAGTGCATAAACAGTAAAACAATAAAGTAGTGAAATGCTAGATTATCATTGCTACCCAAATATCTGAGCATATAAAACATATGATAGGAAAATTAAGAGATTAACTAATCTATTTTGTATACCCCATGTTTAGGAGCACTCTAGTTCATCTACATGGCATAATCAACTCATAATTTAACAGTAAGACTCATCTTTTACCTGGTCAAAACTGCCTTCTTATTTATGCTTTCTTGCAGAAAAACAGTAACGCCCCAATTCAGATTCTTCCCTTTCATCTATGTGGGGACTCTCTGACAGCTTGTTCTCTGCTGTAAAAATTAAGATTTTTTTTTCTGCTGTTTAAATGAGATATTTGATTTCACAAAATAAAAGAACTCTAGTTCTTCTGAATCAGGAACATTTAAAGACATTTTGACAGCAGCCAAAATCAAAATGTGCCTTCTGATGTGACTAAAAGCCATAAAAAGTCATGACAATAAGGCTGCTGAATCATAGATGAGGAGAGTTATTGAGGCTAACCAATACTCCAAGTGCATCAGCATTAAACTACTTTTCTGAACAGACCAGAGGCACATCCACACTCCTCTCTGTCTCCAACAAAAGACCCATACACCTTATGACAAAATAGCAATCCTCTTGTTTGGAATGATAGAATTGAACACCTCACTAGGTTTTGATGGCATCTGCACAGCCCCTCCAAGGATCCAAATTCAGCTCTGTTGTCAGGACATACATAGCCACTGATTACAACAAATTTCTATTTAAAAGACACAAGTTATTTTACACAACAGGTGCTGGAACTCGTTGCCAGCCAAAAGGGACTGGGACACTCCAGTATAAGCAGAGAGGAGGATGGATAATGCACCCATAATAGGCAAACATACATCACTAGGAATTACTACAAACAGAGCCAGATCTGACATCCTAGCACACTGCACTTATCAGCTGTGGTGAATTTTGCTGCATACCTGGAGAGGGCTTGGCCTCCTGGCCAGTAAATTGCCCAGAATGGGTCCCCATAAGGCCACAAGTCAGGCTTTTCTCTCCAGAACCTGCAGCGGGGGGTGAGCAGGCGCAGACGGATCTCTGGGGTGAGGTGCCCGCTGTTGGTGACCTCGGTGTTCTCCTCCAAAAACGCTCTCACCTCGGGGGCCAGAGCCTTGCCTGAGCTCCAGTGGCTGCAGCGCTGCCAGCACAGAGAGGGGCCTCCCCTCCTGCTTCTCCACACCTTGGCAAGGGTGTTCTGCCTGCCCAGGAGGAGGAGCCACTTCCAGCCACGGAAAGCCATGCTTCCCCAAGGACACCAGCTTTCCTCAGCAGAGCTCCCAGCACAGCTTATCTGAAGAAAGTTTGAAACTAACTCACAGGATGTTGTTGTTCATAGTGATGGATGACAATTCCTGAAAGGAGAAAAATGCTGTGTAAGTGATGTTTCTTCAGTGACTTCAAGTCTTTAAGAAGAGGAGATCCCTGTGCTCTTGCGCCTTGCCCCTGCCCAGTCTTAAGCCTGAAAGAAGTGGCATTCAAGGAAGAAACTATCAAGAGACCCATTCAGAAGAGTACTCTGAACTTATCCAGTGAGAAACAACCAGTTAGTGGGACAGCCAATAGAGCTAAAAATTGAATGTGCAACATTTTAACATCTCGCTCCCTCTGCCCTGAAGATATACACAGACAGAAATCTACTCCATTTAGGGTTCTTCCACTCAATCTTCAGATTTTGCAGGGAGACTCTGGCATTGCAGGGCCTGTGGACATAGCAGTGGTTATCAGTAGGTTGTTTGAAGAGACACCATTAATTACCAGTTTTATAATGGTGATGAATCCTTATACAAAAGCATTATTTTAAAGTCAAGCAATTAAAGGAATTCCTCTCTCTCCCTAAGATTTATCAATCTGCCAGCTCCAAAATTGACAGAAAAATCCCCAAAACTGATCTTAACCAGAGTAGTCCTAATTCATTGCATTTCAGCCTGTATTTTAAAGGATTGATTAGTCTTATGGTGAAATAGTCTCATGTGGATGCTGTCAGTTGTAGAAGAAAGCAGACCTGCACCCCTGTAGCCCACTCTGAGATACTATATGAACATGTTCCAAGCTGTCTGAAGAGAGAAACTGAACCCAACACATTTAAATTTTTAAAAGGTGATACATTTGGACTGGATGGCCTAGTCACACCACTCTATGTGTGTAGTACACTTCACACACGTAATGAATAAGTTATGAAAGATTCATCTGTCAGAGCTTAGATTCATTTAAGAATCAAGAGCTTGGAGAGTGAAGTATGCTCAATGCACAGTACTGCATTGAGAGGCAAAGGAAGAGCCTCTCAGCACTTTATCACCAAACTTTTCTCACCTACATTCTCTTGCAGACCCTGGGCTTTTCCTATGCTGATCCTGAGAGTACACTCAGCAAGAAGGGGCCTGAAGGGAGAGGAAATGTTTTCCAGCCTCCCTTCTTAGATCTCCTTCACCCATCCATTAGTGTTTCCATATAATTTTCCTTCCTCACCTTGCTCTCTAATTTCTTTTCAATAACTCAGACTTCCTTGCTTCAGGGCACAGCTTTTGAACCTCCCCTGAAACTGAGGACCAGAGAAGCATTTCAGGCCTGTGCTTCCACAACAGCAAGACTGCAAGTAGAAACAAACAAGAAACTGAACTCATTGTTTTGTAAATGTTTTCTCTCTTCTGCAGTGGTTTTCACAAACCAGCAGAATAATGCGTGCAGAAAAACAACTTTCATCCCAATCCCAACAATTTTTCACAACAAAAGAATCATGGACAACTTCAAGCTGTGCAGGTTGTCCTTAAAACTGGACAAAGGCACAACAGGAAGAATATGTCAGTGAAACAGTCCTAACACTTTGTAATTAATTAGATCAGTTTATTTGCCTGTACTTTAGAATAAAATTCGTAGGTGTTGGACTGTATTTTTGTTGTGTGCTGGCCTCTGCTTTAAGTACTGGCTTTAGTTTCATCACTTACTCAAATGTTAAGCTGTGAACTTCATGCTTCGCTTTTTAGGCTGATATTCCTACTAAATCTTGTTTACATCATTGGCTAAAGGCTTTATGTTTCTATTACAAATAAATACACATGATCAAACATTTTGCATTTTTCCACACTAGAGAATGTCATTCAGCAGACTCCATGTAATTAATGAATGCAATTAACAAATGCCTTCTTTCTTGAAGGCAGATCTCTATAATCCTCATCTGCCTAAGGGAAGCATGATGTTAACTGCAATCAATTGGAGAGATAAATCTTGTCAGCAAATGCTGTATGCTGGCTTTCCTCCACGAATTGCTGCAAATTAGCAGGGCTGAGATCCTGTGGTGTTTATTTTGCATGGCCTATCACGATGGTTACTCTCCTGAAATTAATTGTTGGTACAGAAACACCTGCCAAGAGCTCAGCACTCAAGATGCCAAACTGAGCTTAAATGCTTAGTGAGGGAAGGCATCATGGACATCCCTGTGTTGACACTCCTGGCCCGGCCATCTTACAGGGAATAAAACCAGGATGGACAACAGGATGGATATCCCTGTGTTTGACACTCTTGGCCTGTCCATTTTACAGGGAATAAAACCAGGATGGATAACAGGATGGACATCCCTGTGTTTGGCACTCCTGGCCCATCCATCTTACAGGGAATAAACCAGAATGGATAACAGGATGGATATCCCTGTGTTTGACACCCCTGGCCCATCCATCTTACAGGGAATAAAACCAGGATGAATATCCCTATGTATGGCAATCTTAGCCCATTCATTTTACATGGAATAAATTCAGGGTGGATATCCCTGCATTTGACACTACTGCTTCTCTTACTATAAATCAGTGGGTGAGTAGATTTTGGACCAGAAGAAAAAACCTAGCAAAACACATAAGGAAAAATCTCATCTCCTCCCCGCCAAAAAAATCCCAAAGCCCTAAACCAAACCCCAATTTCTATGGATTTTTTTTTTTTTTTTTTTTTTTTTTTTTAGCAAGAGCCGTCTAAATCCCAACCACCCCGCGCCATCCCCTCGGGGGATGCCAGCCCTCCCCACACGCCGCCCGTGCCGCGGGCCGAGCGGAGCTGCCGGGGCCGCCGCGCCGCCCTCACCGCTCTCCCGGCAAAGCGGCCGCAGGCCTCAGCAGCACGGGCAGCTCCCAGCCGGGCCAGGGGGACAGCCAGGCCCGCTGCCCGGCCCGGTCGGAGCTCCCGGCCCGCACGTACCTGCTGCTGCTGCCGCCGCCGCTGTGCCGGGGCCGGGCCGGGCCGCGCTCCGGCCCGCCCGCCCTTAAAGCGGCAGCGCCGGAGCGCTCGGCCCCGCCGGCCCCGCGGCCTCCGCTGCAGCTCGGGCCGCTGCTCTCTGCCGTCCTGCCCCGCTCCGAGTGCGCAGCCCTGCTCGGTGCCTGGGCTCGCTCCGCTCCCGAGCGTTCGAAAGGCTTTTCTGAAAGACGTGCGTCAGTGCGAGCTAGCCCTGCGTTTAAAAACGCTGATAAAAATCCGCGCGGGAAAAGGAGCGATAACACACGGCCCAGCTGAACGGCAGGGAAAATGAGGGGGCTTTTTGCCCTTCGCACATCAGATCAAGGGTGCTGTCAATGCGGTGGGGCCCAGGGAAAGCTCTCCAGCCTCTCGGAGAGAGCGGCAGGTCCCACAGGCAGCGCCCAGGGCCGGCTCTGCCCCCGGGCGAGCGGGACCTCTGCCCGCTCCTCCGCAGTTCCCGTCCCGCTCCTCCCCTGTTCCCGTCCCGCCTGCTCCATGTCCCCTCCGTATTTCTGGTACTCCAAAGATCCCTTCGCTTCTCTCCCCAGACCCTCTCCGGTGTGCACAGGAGAGAGGGACCTTCCCACCCTGTGTTTTTGCTGTCCCTCAGGAGGGCACAGCTCGGTAAGGCAGGTAAGGCACATCTACACCTACAAACGCTGATGTTTCCTCTGAGGCCTCGAAGTGGCCACATTTTCACGTGGCAGGGACTGGGACTCATTGGCGTGGGACAAGGAGCCAAACCCACCTGCATCCCCTCCAATTCCCCAGGCTCTGAGGTTCGCAGAGATCTCCCCAAACGGGCTCACCTCCCTCTGAGACCCCCGTGACTCTCCAACAGCTCCCACCTTGTCTCTGCTCCATCTCCAGTCCCATCTACTGGGATTTGGCGAATATAAGCAGCTTCTAAAGGTTCTCTACCTTTCCGGTGTGACGAAGTGTACCAAATTTCTCGTGCTGCGTTTTTGAAAGGCTCTTGTGCATTGCCCGAGGTGATGATTCTGCAGCACTTGGGGTACCAGGGGTTTAAACCGAGCGATTCCTGAGCCCAAGCCAGGGTCTGCCCAAATCTCTGAGGTTACGAGGCCATCTAGTGATCTGCGAGCTTGTTACAATTAAAATGTACTCTCCGGGGTCGGAAAGCTCCTCTTAAACCAGGATCTCCCCTTTAAATGCGGGTGATCCGCAGCCTCCCGAGAGAAGGTGACCCCTGCGTGCTGGGCTGTGGAGTGACCAGGACCCAGATAGAAGCTGGTGTCCTCCTGCCACACGAAGGAGCCTGGAATTCACAAACATGTTAAAATGTAGGGATACTTGCATGCCTTTCACTCTTCTGAAGCAGGATCCCCACTCAGTCTTTTTAGAAACTGTATAAACATGGACCTTTGTGAATTATTTGGTGTGGACCAAAGAAATTATTTATTTAATGTGGACATTATTTCTTGGGGCCCCCAGGGGAACTGTGAAGTTTCAGAGGTCTTTTGGCAGCTCTTGCTGGTCCTCTCCAAGAAGGTAGATATTGGAAACACTCATAGCACCCAAAACTGTGACTAAAACATGCAATATTTTGACGTGAAATAAAAATTGTTAATAAAAAATTGTGCCCTCTAGATACTCACCACCATGCCAGGAATGAAGAACTCTAATGTTATCAACATCAGCTCAGGATGCCATGGAAGGTATGGTGCCAGGATGCTGACAGGTGATGATACAGCTCTACCCTGCACATTTTATTTTGTGCCTGACATGGTTCTCAGGGAAGCTTATACACTTAGATCACCAGCCTATTTGATTGACATTTTAACAAGTATCTTCTCATCTGTTTTTTCTGAACTTCTGATAGATGATTTTACTTAGTACTATGTGAACCTCAGTGAAGTCACTGCTGTCTAACACAGGCCAACATCACACTTGAAAAGGCAGTTAAAAAGGATAGAATCATAAAACCACAGAGTGGCTCTTGTTGGAAGGGACCTTAAAGATCATCTAGTTCCAGCCTCTCAAAGATGTTATCTGGCAACTCGCAGCTGAGAGATTTCTTAGGTGAAAAAGGAGGGGTAAAGTCTTTGCTTCCAAGTAACACTGGCAGGGATGTTAGAACCAGACATTTTTCTCATTTAACTACAAGTAATTAGTTGTGATTGTACAGATTCCTATCATGACACAAGAAAGCCCCAATACCAGTGATAGCTGCTGTGCCTCTTGTGAGAGTCTAGGTGAACCCCTTAACCTTTCAGGACAAGCTTTGTGCTGATTATTTCAGCAAAGTGTCAAAGCCTGTCATCCATGAGAAAACGAGTTTAATTTCCAAAGGCTTTTTTTCTTTAGATGGTGACATCTTAAGAATTTCAGCTACAATTTCTGGTATCCTGTGCAAAGTACCAGAAGCGTGCTGGAATTTGCTCTGAGGACAAGGACGTCTTTGATCACCACATAACATCGATTTGGAGTATCATGGAGGAGTGCAACACTTGCAAAATGCAGTTGTAGAGTAGCACACAGGGGACTCCCGGGTGTCCAAGGGAATTAGGGGATTACTGGCTGATGCTACAACTGCCCAAGTGTCTGGGGAAATCTTGTTTGAGCCAATTAATAACAAAGAAATGGAGCTGCCCAAGGACAGAGAGGAAGGCAAGGCAGAGAGGAGCTATCTTCACATTAGCAAGCCCACAACTCATGAGTTTTCAAAGATACAAAGGTTAAACTTCCCAGATACAAAGGTCAAAGGAAGGCAGGCCAGTGGTTCAGCAGCCAGGTGACCTCCCCAGTCACTCTTCCAGCTGGTGACAAGGCCAGCTGCTCCAGTTTGCTGTGGTGAAAAGACCTCAGTGGAAATTCACCAGGGGGAAAATGGATGGATTCAGGATGCTGTTGATTTGTAAAAAGCATTCCAGCAACTCAACATGAACAGTCAGGATTTGCACATCAGGCTCAATTTGTGGCTGCCCAGAGGCTGTGGAAGCAAGTCATTATCAGAATGTAGCTGGTGCAAGTAGCTAAGGTGAAATTGAAGCTGAGAGCTCTAGCTAGGTAAGGGAGAGGCAATTCAGTTATTCTGTCATGCCTTCAGCTACAATCCAATTTTAGAATAGCAGTACATCTTTTGCAGTTGAAGAATAGGCATCTTAACATAACAACAATCACATATTACCTGTGATGTGTCTTGAAAGCGCTGTATGTGCTTTTCACAGGATTACCTTTCCCCACTGCCCTGCCAGCTGCATTAAGTTAGAAGCAGGAAGGAGGAGCAGTTAGCAGAGATGAAGGCATCAAGTGCCTTCTAGCAGTGGAGGCAAGAAGGGGAATTTGTAAGGTGCAGCTGTTTTTCATAGTGGAGGTGGGATGAAGTGAGGAGAAACTGTATTAATCTGACCCTTGTGCTGCTGTAGATTTTCTGGCACAGGAAATCTCTCCTCTGTGAGAGCCTTGTTGCTAAGAGTGAGAAGTTGAAAACTATTATCCCTGAGCTCATTCTTGATTTTGTCTTTTGCTCATGTCTGTGGTTGAAGTATCCTTGGCCTTTGCTGGCTGGATTTATTTGTGTGCAGTCAGACATGAGAGTACATTTTTAGCATGAATGAAGATCTGAGAGATGCACAGAGTCAGGTGTCTTCTGCTTCTCTTTGGTCCATTTTCGGATACTTGTTTTTCTCTTCTAACTAGAGGGTTCATATTTTCAAGCCCTCTTTTTTGAAGTCTCCTTGAGCTAGAGCGACTTTTGTTCTCATATATCTCACGCAGGAATGACCCTTGGGCTCCCGAGTTTCAGGTTGCAGCAATATTTTGTGATAATCAGCTGAGTAATGGCTGTGCCTGGCATCGGGGCCTTTGTTTGGGAGTTATGTAATTGGTTTAGGCATTTTGTGTGTGTGTGTGGCTCCTGCAAAGCCCTGAAAGATGATGAAGCTGAGTGAATATGGGCAGCCAGGGAAAAAGGCTGCTTGGGCACCATGGAGTGTCTCTGTCTGGTCTCCAGACAACAAGTAGCTAGGTTTTTCTGAATGATACAAAATCATTCCTCATGACCTCATCCCTCCTGACTTCCTGGGACAGTAAAACCCATCCCATCTGTCTTCCCTGTGGCTCCATGTGTGATATATCAAGAGTGATATGCAAATCTCATTGTTTCAGTGTCCTTAGTTTTATATTAGTCTTTAGCTTTTCCCAGACAGGCAAAAATAGTGTCAAAGACCAGAGCTGAGCCAACACTTTGTCTGAAGCATGAGATCATGACCACCAGCTGGGGCACTAATGCAAGTGATGCTTCCCAATGTTGGCTCTCTGTGTTGTCAGGCAGGCTGGATTCACTACTGTGTTTAAACCTCTAACTGGTCTTTGACAAATTCTTCTTCTTCTGACTAATTTCTTCTCTTTTCTCCAGGTAGAGGAATTGCTCCCTCTTGCTCCAGAAAAAAATCCTGAAACCATAGTGCCTTTGGTCATCTGATTTTAAGGATCAAGCAGTTGGTGCCAAGGGGCAAGTTAAGCAAATCAAATTTTCAAGGAGCTGCATCAGTTCACAGCAGCTGGTTTGCTTTCACAATTCAGCTTTTCTAGTTTTCCACTGGTGTTCAGATCCAGGCAGTAACAGAAATTTTCCTTTCACCTTCCACATATTAGTCTGCCAGAAATTTGGACCCAGGGACAGAGGAAACAGTGGAGATCTGAGACAGACAAGACAGACAGGTGGTGCTCACTCTCTAGAGCATCTAGAGGAAGCTCTTTGCCAAGGACCTGACACAATATGCTCCTCTTTTAGCTGATGTTTGCTATTGTGTCTTGGGAGGGTGTCAAGGTCCTCAAGAAACGTTGTTGTGAGTCAGGGTCATGCTATGTCAGGGCCTGTGCTATTCATTATTTTGCATTACTATCCAGAGGACATGGAAATCAAGTGATACCACACTTGAATAGACAAGTCATCGTTGGGCTTGAGGATTTCAAAGGTCTTTTCCCACCTAAACTATTCCATGGGCTGGGTTTGCAAAACAAATCAAGCTGACATTAGCCCATATATAATGTCTTTGTCTAACTCAAGCTTCTGCAAGTTCAGTGTGTTGGCAGTACATTGCAATTTCATTCCCTGCAGCAGAAGACATGGTGCAGTGACACCCAAATGGCTTGTTGGGAGCAGCTTGCTTCCAGCTGGACCTGCTACCTGCAAGGCTGGGCAGGGTGCAGGGGAGCTGCTTGGACACCTCCTTGTCACAGCTCCCAGGGCTCTGAAGAGCAAGGGAGCCTGAGAACCCCCAACCTGGTGCTATGCAATCTCTGATGCAAGCAGCTGCATCGAGTGGAAGCAGCGGTGTCACCATCTCTCTAAAGCTCTGTCACTGTGACTCTCTTCAGCTGTGGTACCGTGAACTGGTGCTGGGGGAGCCAGGACAGGAGCACCTTCAGGTGAACTAATCCTCAATATGAATAAATGGCCCAAGAATAATGAAGCATACAGGCTCTGTTATCTTCCAGACAAGAAGGTAAGCACTTCCACCACTGAAATCAGCACATCTCAGCCATGTATGCTGAGTGTCAGGGCCTTGAAGGCACTAATGGGTCTTACTGGCCCTGGCTCTCCCCACACCCTGCCCACAGCCCAGGACCCTATTTCAGCACCTCTGGGGCTGTCAGTCCTTGCCCAAGCAATGTCTCTAGCTCTCCACAGTCCTGCCCAGTCCATTCATGGACCCCCAGCAGGCCATCCCAAGGTTGTGTTTCCAGTCTGGGTCTCTCCAATGTCACCCATGGGCTGACGTCAGAGTTGGAGCTGCCAGACACTCTGACAGTGCCTGGCACCAATGGTCATCTCTTGCCTTCATCCCTGCTAGATAGTGTTGAGCACCAGGAAGCCAATGGCTCTGATTTAGCTGGGAAAATACTTTTTTACTGGGTTTTCCCAGTAACAGCTGACTGTTAGTCTGGATGGAGGTACTGAGCGAGCTCTTTGCCACATTAGGCAGTGTCAAATACTCCCACCCCCAAAGGATGTGCTTGATGGGAACTGCTGGAATTGCTCAGCATGGATCTGGGCTTAAAGAAGCTGTGACTATTGCTTTGCAAGGAAGTCACTAAGAAATATGATCTTCAAGGAGAAGCAAACTGCTTTGATCTCTGTCCTTCTGGTTGAGCTCCTCTGTGTGGGCTCAGAGCTGATTTCCAGTAAAGCACGAGCACAGTCAGTCAGCACAGAAAAGCTGCAGTGTGGCTGCTGTCAGTAGTAACCCTCCTAAGCAGCAAATACTGCAAGGGCAATGCTGTTCTTGGGCATGAGGAAGAAGTGGCAGAGAGATATGGCTAAACCTGTGGTTGTAAATGTTTAGATTTTTGCTACAAACACCAGTAGGGGAATTGAAACCTTGATTGGTATGAACTGCTTCTACATTCAGAACAACAGCACTGCAATGACGTGAACACAGAGGACAGAGCAAAGGCAGTCCTTGCTAAATGACATAACAATTCACAATGCATATTCATTGCAGGAAATACTTTTCATCCGTCCTTGATTGCATGTTGTATATTGGCTATGGATTCGATGGCTTTGGATTTCTTTAGCATGCCCTTGGGCTTTCGAGTGTGCTAGGATGCATTGTAATGTAGATGCAGGGTGTCTGGCACTTCTTACTGAATGAGGCTTCAAAGGGAAGTTTGAATCAGACTCTAATTACATTTGTAATAATGCCAAAGGCATTTTGACAAAGGGATTACCTGCTGTTCATGGACAGATTTTGTCCAGAGCACTTGAAACCCGTGGGGTTGGTTCACACTTCCACTGGTATTGGCAGACATGAGATTACCTGATTTTTGGTAACTGAGATAAAGGCAGGCAATATTTGTGACTAGGCTTTGAACACAACGATGTCACTCAGGTAGATGTGACAGCCTGAATGTATCTTCTCTGGAAGCTTTCCCAGTGCCAGAGATTATCTAACTGGGAGCACAGACCACTGACACAGCTGTGCCTGAGCCCCTGCCACTGCAGACAATATTGCTGTGGGCATGTGGTCCAAGCAGCTTGCCAGGATCCCCTCATGCCTTTCTCCTTGCCACAATATGTGCCTTTGAAGCTCTAGTGCTTTAAAAAGAAGCACACAGCCTTTTCCTTGTGCTTGATGTGGGGACCTGTATTATGCTGCAAGACTCTTCCACCTTCTCAGGTCTTTGAACAGACAGTTTGTAAAGGACTGGAGTCCCTGGAGCACTGAAAACAGAGGAATTGGAGTTTAGAGGCAGGGAAACAAACACCTTCAGCAGAGAGCAGAAATTAGTTTGAAATGAAGAACAGAGGTTTGCTGTCCTCACTGAATGCCTGCCTCATCCCAGGCCTGGTGTGAAAGGCATCTGCCAGCAGATGATGGTGTTGGGAAGCGTGGCTGGAGGGACGCGGGGCTGCTGCCCTGCAGAGGTGCATCTGCCTCCTGGTGCAACGCCATCGGGCCAGCCTGGGGAACAATGGAGCTTTGTGCCTGGCAGATGTTCAGGCAGTGCTTGCTTTCTTTTCCTGAGGGCAGTTGAAACACAGTGACCTGATTTGCACAAGGGCTTCTGCAAGTCAGGTTACAAGTAATTTGGCCAAGGTCATGCAGAGAGTGAGGGATGCTGTCAGAGATAGATGGAAATCTCTGTGTTCCTGCTTTAGCTTGATGGTCCCAGCACAACACCTCCAACAGTGCATGACATGCTGGTGATTTATCCCAGCAGTACTTTGCTCAGTAGGTTTTATCTCAGTAACAGTGGGAACAGTCTCTGTGTCCTGTACATCTGAAGAGCAGGAAGTGTACCTTACTCAGAGCAAAATAAGGTCTTTGACCCAAGGATCTTGGCAGTGAACCGTACAAAAGGTAATGGTTATGTATGATCTTTCTCCTGACTTCATGGAGTGAGGAGGGACTGGAGCAAGCCCTCACCTGCTTGGCAGGAGAAGGTGCATCTCACAAGCTCAGTGTAGAATTACAGGCAGAAGTGGAGGAAAATGGCAGGAATCACCACAGATTTTTGCCATACTGTACCACTGAACACTGAGCTGGACAGTGAAGGACACAAACCTCCAGAAACCAGGCTTGGCAACCGCAGGACTTGCCTAGGAGTGGTTTCTGAGGCGGTGTGTGAAGCCTGACCTCTGTGTGCCCTATCTGCCTGGGGGGCTGCTGTCACTCCCCCCTCCAAGACTAAACCCTTGAGGAGGCCGATTCAGGATGGAGGGAGGTTTGAAAGGCCAGAGAGGCCAGCCCTGAAGCAGAGCTGCTCCCTCAGCAGAGGGATGAGCTGCATGCTGAGAAGCCTGGCTTGCAGCATGATGATGATGTGAATGAAAATGGACAACACAGTTCCATCCCTGCCTGTGTTTTGGGATCTGTTTGCTGATGGTGAACTGGATGCACTCAGGAGAGGGAGACAAGGCTGCAGATTTGTTTGTGAAGGAAGCAGTGGGAGCACAGAGCCAGTCCCAGGAAGGAGGGGGGAAGAAGGTGCAATAAACTGTTGCATAATTTCAGTTGCCTCATGAAACCTCTCCCTCAAGGATCCTCTCAGAAAGCAGATAGCAGTGGAATGTGTCTATATGTGTTTGAAATGCAAGGGCATGTGTGTGACGAATGTGCATAAAATTAATAAAATGCAATGGGCTACAATAGGGAATTAGAGATTTAAAACCTTCAAATTTTAAATCACCAGAGCTTCAGAGGTCTTGTGGCAGAGATTCTGGAAAGTAATCATGTTTTACTTTATCTGTAAGTCTGCTGGATGAATAATAATTACACAATGTGCAGAGGAAAACCAGGTGCTTTTATTTAAGCTTAATCTTTATAGATATGAGGCAGTTATAGAAGGTGAGCTGCTTGCTTTAATGGTATTATAATTTGATAAATATTAGAATATGTCCCTACAGTATCTGCTTTCTAAGCAACAATGGAATGGGCTGAAGGAAGTGTTCTTTGCTTTATGCCTTATGGTTTATTTGGGTTTAGACCCTAAGGCAGCCAACACTTCTGCCATGCTCTAAGCAGTCTTCTTGCATAAGCTCAGAGAATGAAAATTGCATTCTCTATGAACCTTTTTATAAAATCTTCAGTTGTTGTTTTTGTCCAACTTCTGCTATAGACTCTCCTACACTTTGTGCCAGAATGACTTGGATTTCAGTCTTACAGTCCATCCTTAACTCATCCTTATCCCATGACTATTCACATCCAGCTCCTCGTGAAGAAGTTGACAACACTGCTCCACTGAAAGTCAGCCAAGGGTTGGAATGTCCTGAGCATCACCAACGTTCATATTACATCTTAGTGGTTTTCCTTCCTTCCATCCTACAGGATCTCATGACCCCATAGATACTAGAGCAAAACAGGAGAGGCTTTCAATGGAAAATCAATGTGGCTTGGCAGCTTGTGAAAGATCTTAGAGAGGGAACTGTGGAGCTGTGTGGAGGAGTGAGCAATCCATCACTGCAGCATGATTTCCAATTCATGGAAGAACGATGAAGAAAATAGAAAGTGAAGCAAGAGTGTTACAGCAAGGGGAAGGGACATAACCTTTAAATAGCAGGTTTTTCCACCTCTCTGAAGCATTGGGCACTTGCTTCTTGCAGAAGTAGGACAAAGAGCTTGATGGTCTGATCTTTTATGGCAGATCCTAAAGGCAGGGTTAGCTGACATGCTTGTTAGCATTTGACCCAGTTTAAACTAACAGGTTCTGAGGAACAAAGACTCACTGAGAGGTTATGGAGAGGGAAACCTGAACCAAATTGACATTGAGAGAAATATTCCTGGCAAATAGAGATACAAGTACCTAAGGAAAAACAAATCTGCCAAGCCAAAAACGTTCCCTTGCTTTGTTGTACCAGTGGCAGTCCAGCTGGTGAAGGAACAAAGCTGCTGCCATGGGAGAACAGATCAGAGTGAAAGGTTACAGGCAGATCTGGTCTATGCCAGTAAGTTTTTTGTACCTGTCCTAGTCTGAAATCCTCAGTCCTATCTTATCCCTGTTCCTTGGAGCAACTCATAAGAAGTTCTGACACTGGGACAGGGACAAACCTCATCTGCCTGGGGTTATTGTTAATATGATTTGATTAGAGGATACCCATCCTATTAAAATCCCTTGTGGAACTTTAACACTTTTTGTTGGTGAAAGGAAAAAATACTCATAATCCCAGGCAGTTATCTCTGATCATCCTAGATGTGTCTCAGGGCACAATCTTATCAGGCACTGCTGCCTCCCAGGGTGTACAAATGTTTTCTCATGGCATTTGCCTGATCAGCTAGTATGTGCAGCACTTTGTGATGCTTTTAGGCCTCATCTCTGTTTTTCTCTCACTCTTGCAAGAAGCTCCATAGCACCTTCATAGACTTGCTGTGACTTCTGTAAAATTTAAGCACTCAATGTTGCAAGTAGAGCAGTATTGAAAGCAGGGCAGCCTTTTTAAGGAGGTACAGGGTAGTTTTGGATGGTGAAAGGACAACCAAAATACCTAGGTTCTGCTAAAATATAATAAAAGTTATGAATTCCTTGGGATGAGATCCAGGATGGAGGCGGGAAAAGACCCTTGAGAGTGCAGAAGAGATACCCAAAGGCAGCCTGCAGTATCTAAAGCTAGATCAGCTTGGAGGGAAATTTTAGAACAACTTAGATGGAGGCGTTTAGGTGAGAAAATCCTGAGGACATAACATGGTTTACCAGAGCCCAGGCAAGCTGGGTCTGCTGGCGCTGCTTGGCAAAAGATCTGAGTGGTCTCATTAGGATGACTTTTGTGCCCAGAAGATCAGTTGTCTTAGGAGAGCAAATCAGTGCCTCCCCACACAATTTCCCCACAAAAAAGTGTCTGTGGTAGCTGAACACATGGAAGTAGAAGCTCAACCTCACAGCTAACCCAGGAAAAATGAGTTTATTAATTTTACACCTCCAATCCCATGTATTGTGCTTTTTCTTCTTGTTTAATGCTATATGCAGTACTGATTTTATTGAGATTGAGATGTCTGGGCCCTAAACTTTATTAAAGAAAAAAATGCCATGTACAGGAGACAATCTAGAACCAGCTAGCAGCTTGTTTTTGCTTAAGGTAAAAAGGTCAGAACCATTGTGTTAATTTTTGGGTTATTTTTAGAAGCAGCATTAACTCATGCATCCTTTAGAGGGGCTGATGAAGCCTCTGTCTTGGACTTCCTGGAGACATCCATGCCATTAGGCCTCAAAAAACAAACATACCTACAATATAAGCACTTGTTTTGAATGAGAGTCAGAGACTGACTTGTCAAGCTCTTACTATCTGACCTAAAGCTGAATAAGCAAATACATACAAGTTAATTAACAAACCAAACTAAATAAAACAACCTAGCTCTGGTGCAAAGTCGAGAAATTTACCAGTCTCACAGAAAATTTCTCTGCAGCTCCAGATAGGTTCAGGTTGTTACTGAGTGCTGCAACTACAAGAATTGGGGATTGTGAGAGAAGATTTGTCTTCTTTTTAATGTTTTAAATTTTTTTTTAATTGGAGATTGAGGTTATTGGGAAGGGAAAAAAAAACAGTTTAGCTCCTGTCTGCTTTCACTAGAACACTAGAGGAAGCTAAGAAATAAAAAGGCATAAAATTTGTTAATTTGATGAGATGAAGAGAGAGAGAGAGAGAAAGAGATGCTGACCTAGGTGGCTTCCAGGTCAGACAGTTACTCCATGTACCTCCATAAAATGACACAAGGTGGATGAATTATCAGTTTCCTTGTAGGCATTTTCTTATCAAAGGCATTTGTTGAATAAGGACAAATGTAAACCATAAAAAGAAAATATGTGATCCACACTGCTAAGAGGTAAAGTAAAGGGGTCATAGGAGTCCACAGTAAGAAAATGACAGGACTGTAATTATTACAGGTGGCATGGACCAAGACTAACAAACAGATGAAACACAAAAGGATATAAGTGAAAATATTGAATGATATGATATCCAGAATACTGGATAATACTGGAAAATACTGAATGATATGATATCTTTATGATGTCCAGATGTCAGAATTATCGACATAATGAGGGGGATCTTATCACTTTAGAGAAGAAAAAGTTAGAATTTCAAAAGAATCATCTCTGCCCCTTTAAAAGTAGGTGCCGCTCGCGGACAGAGCTGCCAGTATTTTGGCATCGGGCGATCCTAACGAGAAGGATTCTAGCAGCGGGGCTAAAATAATGCTGACTTATTTCTGGACGCGGCAGAACGGCTAGTAAATCTTAAACTAAGAACGAAGCAACATTTTAGATTTTTGCCTTGAAACGGAGTGCGAGTAGCCAAGAAATAGCTCTCCCGTAACGTGGCCAACCATCACGGCGCGGGGATGGAGAGCGCACAAAAGCCATCCGCCGCGGGTGGTGGCTGTTGCTTCCACATTGGGCTGGGGAGGAGAAGCAGCCGCTTCCCCCGGCAGGATTCCCGCAGGAAGCGCTCAGCGCAGCCCGGGCGCCGGGCGGGGCTCGGCGCGTTCCGGCAGCGGGGCTGCGGGAGCTCCCTCCTGGGGCGGGGGGGAAGAGACATTCCCGATAGGAAGCGGCAGCGTCTCCTGCTTTATTTAAATAAAGCCAACCTCTCCCGCTCACACGCGGGGGAGCTTTAGGCTTCAATCACGAACACAACGGGCGACAAAGGCGCCCGCGGCTCTCCCGACACACCGGGAACGCCGGCCCGAGGCGCGGGGCGGGGGCGGCCGCGCAGGGTTTAAATGCCCCGCGGGGGCGGTCCGGCAGCGCGGCGTGTCCCGCCCGTCCCCGCCCCGCTCAGCTGACAGCAGCGGGGCCGCCCGCCCGTTCTCTGCCGCCGCTCGGTGCCGCCGCTCGGTGCCCGCCTGCGCGGCCCCGCCGGGCATGGGGGGCGGCGCGCCGTGACCGGCCCGCGGGCGCGCCCGAGCCGCGCTGCTGCCGCCGCCGCCGCCGCACGGAGCCGCCGCCGGGAGCCGCCGGCGGGATGAGCGGGAGCGGCAACCCCGGGCCCGGCGCGGCGCCCTGCCGCTTCGCCCACTACTTCGTGCTGTGCGGCATCGACGCGGAGAGCGGGCTGGAGCCCGACGAGCTGGCAGGTGAGCCTGGAGGCCTCGCCCGCGCCGCTGCGGCTCTCGGCGGGCGTGCGGGATGCGCTGCCTCAAAATGTCTGCTCCCCCCGAGGAGGGGAGGAGGAGGGGTCGCCGCGCCGGCGGGAGCCGCTGGGAGGGAGCGACTCTGGAGGATAAAGCATCTTCCGGAGGGGCTGGTGGAGCATCCCCCCAGAGCAGCTCCCGCCGGGCGGTGGGGAGCGCTTGGCCGCCGGGATGTGCCGTCCCCCGCAGGCTGTGCTGACCCCGCTGGCCCCGGTCCCTGACGGTGGTGGGGACAGGCAGCCCCTGGCGGGTGTCACCGGCAGGAGAAGGGAACCCAGGGTTACAGAATTGGAGGGAGCCGCATGACCGAGCTTTTTGCCGGGGCAGATGGGTTTTCTTCAGTCTCTGCACTGGAAAGGAGGGGGAGGGATCTGGGAAGAACTGAATATATTAATGGAATCGCATCTTTCTTATGTTTATTCACACCTTATGTCTATTCAGAAGTAGTCTTCCCGCATTCTTCTTTCCCCCTCTACCCCAAAAACGTTGCAGAAAAAATGAAACAAAACTATTGCTGGAGGCT
Source organism: Setophaga petechia (assembly GCA_024362935.1). NCBI lineage: Eukaryota > Metazoa > Chordata > Aves > Passeriformes > Parulidae > Setophaga > Setophaga petechia. Next base: position 7,246,440 of record JANCRA010000025.1, read on the forward strand.
CAAACATATTTTCTAAAATGTTTATTTTTGGTGGGTTCGTGACTGGATATGAGCTGATTACGTTGGCATAAGGCAGCAGCTCTTCCTCAATGTCACTTTTGTTTATGCAAGAGAAACTAAGTCAGGTTTTTACATATAAAATTTGATCAACTTCAGGCTTAATAACAGAGCTTAATTGCATGGAAGCTAAGCGTTTCCTCATGGAGTTACGAGTTTGGAAGTGTTTAAGTGCCAATGTTTGCCCATTCCCGTGCTTTCTCACTGCAGGCAAAGGAGCTGTGCGTGGCTAGAGTTGAAGGCAGCTGTGAGCCCCTCTGCCTGGCAGTGGGATCCTGGGGATGGGATCCTAATGAGGTCTCTGCAGCTATTGCATCAGGAAGTACCTTGCCTTCTAGTTGTGTAAGAGAAAGACAGGATGATATGTACCACTGGTCAATGTACACTGGTTGAAGTTCATGTTTTTGTCACCAGTGAAAGGGGTGGATGCACGTATGTTTCCAAGGAACAGCTTTCCAGGGAACCTTATCTTAAGGCAGGGTAACTGAGTCTCTACCCTTGGCTGTGAGCACACACTGCCGTATGGAGGTAGCCCTGGGGACTCCAAGTTGAAACATTAGCTAAATGTACTTTCATCTCTTTGTTTTTTCACAAGTACTTGTGACCACAGCTGTGTGTTTTCAGTTTTGCTGCTTTTATTAGAAATCTCCTGACTCCCAGGAGCTACCTCTGAGCTGATGATGTGCAGGGTTTGATTTGCATGGTATGACCTATTGGGGTTTCAGCTACCTAAACTTTAGAGTCATCTATCTGAAAAGAAACTATTTTTAAAGCTGTGTTGCCTGGTAGGCTGTGCCTTCCCTGATGTACCCGGACTTTCCAAGTTGTCTTTTGCTGATTTTTGCACCATTTCCCAGGGAGGTGCACAGCTGTGTTCTTGGGGAGCATTGCTCAAGGACAGCTTGAGTGTGGTGGGTTTGTGCAAATGTAGTGCCCTGACTACAGGGCTCCTCTTCTGTGGTCATTCAGTGGGTTTGGCTGGACTGCTCCAGCAACACTAAGCAGATTTCAAAGCTAAAGTAATCCCCCTCTTCATTTTTCAGTGAGAGAAAGTAATTTTGGCACATACAGGATATACCCATTTAGAAAATACACTGCAGCTGTGAATAATTTCAAAGAGAGATTAACAAAAGTAATAATTGTTGAAGCAATGTCTTTGTAACTGGTTCCAACTAGGCAAGGTCCAGCAATATGGTTTGGACATACAAACATTTTTGGTAATGCCATTTCTGGAGGCATTCTTAATACCTTAGGAGGGTTGGGATGTGATAGAGGAAGAAGTGGAGTAACAGAAATATGATGGGACTTAACACTGCCCCTGAGCAATGTTATATTTTTAGGGACTCGTGACACGAGCTTTCTGCTATCAGCTGGGAGCTCAGCAGTGGGAAATGCTGGGGAGGAACAGGAGGTGCTGTGAGCCACAAATACAATACAGCCGTGGAAAAATTAACTCTGGTTTGAGAGGTAGCTGAGAAAACATTTCTGCTAAAGCTTGGGGAGTACTGATGCTGCTGTAGGCAGGTGGTAGTGAGAGACAATCTAGAAATCTGTGTTACAGGTTTCAAAAACCAAGGTACTACAATAGAATTCTCTGCTGTAGTGGGTGGGGAGAAAGATGCTTGAGGGAGCAGAAAGTCTGTTCTATCACAGGAAACCCACAAATGGCTATTTTTTCTCAAAATGTTCTTAAAATTCTTTGTGGAAGTAAATGACCCTGTTCATTCAGTGTTATGTAGCTGTAGTAGCTACATCTTGCTGTCCTTGTGCTTAAAGAGCTTGTTGAGGTAAGTCACAAGGCATCAATGAAAAGTTGCTGTGACTTAAGCTGCTGCACAGATCATCCCCAGTTTAGGAAAAAAAGAAAAAGTAATGAAGAACCTGCTTATCCCCAAACCCGTGAATCCCTTGGCAGCCAGTGTTCACAAAGGACCCTGCTCACCCCAGCTCTGACTGATGGAGCTGCCTGGGGCTGAGCAAAGAGCAGGAGAAGGGACAAGAGGAGCTCTGCTGCTGCTTTGGAGGCCCCAGGGCCTCTCCTGTGAAGAGAGAAGCAGAAGTTAGGAAATCTCAGAGGATTTGAGGTGAACCCTGTGGTGACATTCAGGCAGCTCCCCGTGGTACATGGTGTGCTGAGGAGCTGCCTGTGAGTCAGCTCTGGCGTCACCTGGGGCTCCCTGACCTGTGCCCTGCCGTGGCTGGGGGCAGCCCAGGACTCTGCCCACTGTGGAGGCTTTCCTTGCCTTAAGCCCAAAATCTCTTCAATTAAAAACAGCAAAAAGCACCAGAAAATCCTCATCTGCTGCATCAGGCAAGAAGTGAAATGTTTCAGTGTTACTCATGAAAGCAGGGCAAAGAACTGCTTTTCTGATTCTTGTAGCATTGATAGGTTTGTTCAGAAAATGACATAAAATCAACATTTATGGTTGTATAACATTTTGACATGCTTTTAGGGGAGAATATTTTGGTTTATAGCTCTTGTTCCACTGAATGGATGCTCATGCTTGAAATAAGCTTGGTAGATGAGAATTTTCCACCAAGCAAAGAGTTCATTTTGCTTAGATTATTTTTTTTGTCTTTTGCATGCATGATGTTTTCTGGTACAGATTTTTTTTTTTTGTGAGTTGCTTCACAGCTGGCTCTTCAGATGGCTGATTTGGGGTTTTTAAGTGAACTAATTTTGAACAGCTAAAAGCTGTTTACCTATTACTCAACTTGGTAGTGTATCCAGGCACACAGCAAAATTGTGTGTAGATTATGATGTTGTCAAAACACTTGTGGCCCTTATCACGAAGCTCTCACTCAAGGATGGAGGGAAAAAAACCCTTTTATTTTTTTTTCCCAGGGACACTTTTCTAGACTCTTTCCAGGGACTTGAAGCAGGAAAGGAAACTATCTAAGGATTTCTTGGTGTTTAATAGTTGGAGGAGTCATTAAAGAAAAGCAGGGTATTTGATGTGAAATATCTTGAAAAGCATGAAAATTTCAGTATTAGTTTCAGTGCCCTGTTGAACTCCCATAAAATAGGGTAGAGGGAACCCTTCTGTCACGTGTAGGGCTGATGGAAAATAAATTTCAGTTCACTCTCCTCTTCATGCCTGTTTCTTTCAGGTAAAGCCATTTTGAGACTATCAGCCTTGGAATCGCATGTGCTCAAATGAATTTGTTATAGTAAATATTTAACATTGCATGTAGCAAAAAGACCTAATTGTTCATTAAATTGTTTCTATCATATGTCTTTTCATACTAGGTGAATTTCATGTTCATATATAGTGAGCTATATGTGCAGGGCACATGGTTTTCTGGCTATAGCAGCTTTTACCATTTGCTTGGGGAACATGTTAAATTTTGTAGTATCTTGTTTGAGTGTCACAAACTACAATTTAGAAAAATCCAGAGTACACATGACTCAATTAAAAAGAACATGAAACATACTTCATTGGGGAAATAATTTAATGCTCTGAAGGAAAGTAGGGAGAGAATTAGGGATGGATGAAGTGGAAGGACTCCATTGAGGGTGCAGTTTGAGGGAAGAGAAGGTACAGTAAGCCATTGTGGGAACTGGGACTTGAAGGACCATGTTGGATGGTGCCTTGTCTGTCTTAGAATGGGAATATTGGTGGAGTTATGGTTGCCTGATTGCTGTGTGAAAAGATTTATAAGATTTTTATAGGGTTTTTCTCCACACATGAACTGTAAATGATACATTACACTGTCTAGTTTTGGCCATTGTGTAAAGATTCAATGTCTTACTGTCCTATTCAGTGTATGCTTGAAAACTGTAGGGAGCTTCATTACCCTACTGTTAAGATCAAATTCTTTATTTTAATGGCCAGCAAAGCAGAGAGGGCATACTGGTCATGCTCACTGAAAATGCTGCCTGTCTTGGGGGAAATGCTGAATGTCTTGGCAAAAATGCACATTTCTTCTACCTTATGCTGTTTCCCTACAAAATATCCACATATTGGTAATTAATTTCCCTTCAATGAAATGTTAAAATCCAAACAGGGGCATGCTGCAGTCTGGCTAACTGTGCTTCTTATCTAGTAGGCTCTTATTTTTAGAAAGCTAAAAGACTTTTTTGTCCTTGTGTGTGCTTGGCACCTGCGTGCTGGCGCCTCGCAGAGCCTCCCCACCGCCTGCGCCGTTCTCCTTCGCGCTTCCTCCGTGCCAGGGTTGTGTGCTGCCAGAAAACTTGGTGGCATTACTACAGGCATACAACTTCTTGTGTGCATGGCTTTTCTGAAAATAGGCAATTGGATTTTTTCCTAGTTTGCTGGAAATAGACTAAGTTTCCCTCTACCAAGGAATATCTGATCAGTTGCGATTCCTGTTCGTGACTTATGCAACTGATGCAGATGGAAAGCAGGCCACAGAAGTTCTGCTTTTCACTTTTAAGTGTAGTCCACATTTGCACAAAGCATTTTTGGAGGGATTGTCCAGATTAAGTAACCTGGATGTGGATGAGAATGGTGCAAGTAGAGGCAGAGATGGTTTATGCTGTTCAAGTTAACAAAACTTGCTCCTCAGAAGCGGTTGAGGTCGATTGCTTAGGATTTCTCATCTTTGCACAGGGCTTGTGGGAAGAATGGAATTCAAGAGTTTCTCCAGCCCCCCTTAAGAAGTGATGCTCAAATGCAGCATTAAATCTTCTGACATTATAGCTGGAAAAAACCAAGTCTCATGGATTAGGGATTGGATGGACTAGCCAGTTTATTGAAGTAACTGTCATTTTTGTAAGCTGTCATAATAATAGGGAGATACTGTGTATTCATTTAGGAAACCTGTTTGATAAAAAAATCTAAACTGGGTTAATATTTTGTTCATGTGAAACCAAATATTATTCTGCATATATGAAGTGTTGCTTTTCTAGTTAAAAGAGTATGGAGATAATCCCTGCTTTTGGAAAACCAAAATTGGATGCTGAAACAGAAATAATGTTTCTGTTCTCTTCTACATCTTCAAAGGTGGTTGCATGGATAATTGCTGTAATGGTTCATTCTTCTTTTTTTGCTATTGGAGGAAACCAGAATTCCACTGTAATACCACAAAGATTTTAATTTTATTTTTAAAAAATCTGAATTATGCATTAAAGACTTAGTTCCTATAAGAGAATTTCTGCAGCCAAAGGAGTCAGTGCTTTTTATAAAGAACTGTCAATATTATCGATAAGTATGATCTCCATTTAATAAGGAGTAACTCTGTCTTGCTGGCTTGGATAACACACCAATTTGTGGAATTGCTGATGGCTGTGACGTATTGCTCTGTTTCAGCAATAGCACTTTCATTCTCTGTCTGCATATATGCCAGAGAAATGCAGGATTTAAATGCTCACCCAGCCCTGATGTGATTATTTTGTTATACATTTCCCTTCATCTAAGTTTTTTCTACTGTATTCCTTTGAAAATAAGGTACTGATTGGGTTGGAAAAACATCATTATTCCTATCAATAGCACTGACTCACTAATGCTAAACCAAAGAGAATTTCTTGTACTTTGCTTGCCAGATAAGCTGCTGTTTTGATTTCCACTTAGACAGACTAAAGCCTCTTGCATGCTCGGAGGCTGCTTGGCTGCTGCAGTAGCAGAGAAGCAGAAGGTGTGATAGTGTATGTGAGGGGGCTTTTTCAGTGAGGATCCCAGAACTGCCCTGTTAATGTTGCAGGAAGCAGCCCTTTTCCTTCACACACTGTAATTGCAGCAGTAATCAAAGCAGTGCCAGGCAGAATGGCTGAGCTGCTGTCCTTTATAAGAACGACCTAAATCCAGCCCTAATCTTGTTCCTACGCAGCAGCCTGAAGTCACTGCTGGCCCCATCCTGGCAGCTTAGTGCTGCAGTGGCTGTGGAGAGACGGGGTCCCAGGCCCACAGCCTGTGCCACGGAGCTCTGGCAGACAAAGGTGGCACACATCCTGCACCACAGACCCTGGGAGACAAAGGTGGCACAAACGTGGCACGTCCCGGGGAGCGTGGTGGCAGTGCTGGATCGGGATCGGCACGGTTGCTGTTCGGTGGGGAGGGTATGGACGAGGTGGTGGTGTGAGCCTGAGATCAAGGTCTTGCTGCCAGGGGAGAGACCCCTGTGTTGGTGTCCACCTCTGTCCTGGTTCTCAGGGTGCTGGAGGATGGAGGCATTGGGGGCAAGGGGGTGCCCACCGCTCTGCAAACGGAAGAGCAGTAACCATAAGTATGTCAGAATTGCTCAGGGCAGTGCGTGACTGTAATATTGATTTCTCTGCTCAGCTGTTTTCCTGTGTCCTCGCCAGAGCCTTTTCCCAGTGCTGCAGGAGCTGTGCCAGTGCCCTGACACCCTTCCCACAGCTTGCCTGTGCCAATGCAGAGCTCCATGCAGGAATAACTCCAAAATCGGCTGCTTCAGGAGAGGCTGAGCTGCACACAAGCCAGCAGGGAAAGGATGTCAGGGCTCTCTTGCCTGCCTTCTTTCACCTGCTTGTCATGGGCTAATCAAGTTGTCCTTAATGCCAGCTCGTCCCTAAAACATGCTGGCAAGGGTACAGCCCACAGAGCCTCTGCGTGGGCTGGCACTGGGTATGTGGCTGGCACACTGCTCCTGCTGCAGTTCTGGTCTGTTGCAGTGAGGGCTGGAGTCAAGGAGAAATGTGAATGAAGGGGAAAAAAACAAACAGTGTGTGCACTTTGATGCAGTTAATGCTGTGATCTTTGGCTGCTGCTGTTTGAGATCATGTAGTACCACTTACATATGTGGAAAGAGTTTCTTCTTGAGCCACCCTTGGAGTGCATGGAGAGGAACTGTGTGGAATATGTGAATCTCTGCATAGCTCATGACTGTAAATAGCCTACAATTTTTGTTCTTCTCTTGGTTTTTTTTTTTTTCTTTATCTACCTCTTAACTAGTGAATAGCAAAAATATGTACAGTAGGAAAAGTTGCATTGAGGAAAAACAAATTTGGTCAGGAAACAGTTAACCTTCACTGTGTTTTTTTGATCACATTAGCCATATAGATAATCCCAAAAGTAATTAGGGAAGAAATGGTGATGGGTGATAATAGTAAAAGAAACATTCTGGGGGAATGACTAATGTGTGATAGACTGCTGAGGTGTCAGATATAGGCACGGCTGGAAGAAATTTCTGTTACATTACCAGTTTGAAAATGTAAACAACTCCATTTGTGCTTGTTGCTTGGAGTCAAAGGTCGTTTTTAATCATCTATCTGATCAGCTGAAGATTCTCTCATTAGGGTGTCCTAGGCTTGGTGTAGGTGCCTGGCTGAAAACATGAAGCCATTCTCCTTTGAGGTCTGAGGTTTTGCTTCTACCTCCATGCCTACCCAAACCATGAAAAATAACATCAAAACATCCAAGCAGATGCTTAGAGTGAAATGGGAGGAATATTCCATGGGAAGGAGGAATAGGAATGGGAAGAGTCCTTCTATGGTTTGAAGTACTTTGCCAGATCTCAGTGACCTGCTTCAAGTGATAGTACCAAAATTAACTCTTACTAGAATATATTGGAGCGAGGGGTCTGGTTTTGGTGGATCTGTAAAGAAATCTGGTTCTCTCACTGGAGAACAGCCTTCAGAGTTTCTTACAAACACGTCAGCTGTTCTTGGTTTGTGTTCAGAGGCAATGTTTAAATATGTCAGTCTTGTAGAGTAAGCACCCCCCTCACCCTGAAGCATGAATTTGAGTTTGCTTTACAGTCATTTTAACCATCAAATTGCAATAATAATTCTGGGAACTAGTAGCACTTAAAAGAAAACCTAGTAAGCTTTATATCAAGCTTGATATGGAGTCAAATCATCCTTTGAATCTGTGTGAGTGATAAGTTGCACAGCATGAAAGCCAAAAGTATCCTCTGTCCACCCCATTCTTGGTATTCTCTTGTCATGTTAAAGACTAACATGTGGAAGGGTAAGGGGGCTTAATCTGAAACACCATTCTGTGTAAACAATGACAGGATTAAACAAAAAAAAAAAAAAAAAGCCAAGCTCAACCGCCATGGGTGTGTAGTGGCTGCTGCTTTTCACGGATGACTGAAATTATTTGTATAAATTTGCATTTTCCCCTCAGCATCTCTATAAAGCCCTGCTCATTCCCATGCAGAGCAGTTTGCACGTACAAGCGGGCTGGCATGTGGTGGCACGCGATGCCATGTCACCTGTGGGAGCAGGAGCTGCACTTACAAGGGAAAATCAAATATCACCTTTTTTTTTTGTTCCTTACATATTTGCTCCTTACACGAGGCTGCCTAGGTGTCAGAGGTGCTTTGAGTCCCTTGTGACTGAAACACAAGAGGGCTGAGCTCTAAGTAATGAAACGATGAAACCCAGAACTCACTTATCTGGTAATTCCTCAATGAAATATTGATTACACCAAGCAGCCTGCTTTGGACTGACCAGCATCTGGAATCAGCTGGAGCCTTCTGGAAGAGGATGCTGCTGTCATGGTCCAAATAGGTACTGCTGACACTGACTTCAGGTGTCTGACAGGTTCTGCAGTGTGTGTTCTCACTGACCTGGAACCTGCCTGGAGGATCTAAATCATTTAAGAGCCCCCCTCTCCTGTGGGGGGCTCTTAAAGCCCCCGTTGTGCTCTCAGTTTTTTCTCCAGATTGCTGCCGAGATTAATCCAGTCAGATGGTGTAAATACCTTCTGCTGGGCCCTCTGGTCTCCCCTGAGATGCCCAGGAAAGAAAATTGAGATTTGTTGTTTTAAATTCAAATTATGAAGTATTTGAGCAAAGAATGCAATATGCAATTGAATAAATATTTGGCTTTTCATTGTTGAGGGAGGGGAGGATTTGCTGATGAGTTAGTTATTCACACAATACTATTTTTCTATCAGCATTCCCACTTGGTATTCTTGTTTGTTTTATGCCGTGCAATACTCTGTCATGAATTTAAAATGAAGAACAATTTTATGCTTAAAAACAAAACACCAGCTCTCTTTCTCTAAGCTGTGATGCTGGCTGGTGTGGAAGAGATAAAGGGCTGCTGCACTGTTTCTACAGTGGGACTTTTTTGTAATGTAGATTTTGTGCTTTCACACTTTTATTCTTTCAGTATGGCTGTACGAAAATACACAGCACCAAGTATTTGAGGAAGAATTCCCACTTTTTGTTTAAAAAAAATCCCAAAACCAAAGAATCCAAACAAAACTAACAGAAACACTAAAAATACCCAACCCCCTAAAATTTTGTGAGGATCTGAAGATTAAATGTTGGTCATGACTCACATTGCTTGAAAACTGGCGGGTGCTTTATAAAAATGACTGATGGTAGGTGTGTGTCAAGCTGTGTGTAAAGGGTATATTTTGCTGTAGTGATGCCTTGTAAGCACTGCAGAAATATCAAGGCCAGGAAGAATGATATTACAGTGTCTTTAATGCACCCCTTTTGGGTTGTCAGCCTTTGTAACTACTATTGCTATGAATCTATTAAAGGAGAACATTTATCTCTGGAAATCAGGATAGCAGCTATTCAGCATGGATGGATTAGGTGTTTAGCCTTTTCTCAAGATGATGCTGTTCAAGATAGGTTTCTCTTACAACATATTTGCAAATATATTGACTCTTTTTGGCTTTAGTGAATATGATAGCAGATGTTGTTTGACTCTCTTAATTCAAGCAGGGATGTGTTGTCTAGTGTTTGTGTCTGAAATTTGGGAATGACTAAGAATTAAAGAATCCTGGTGTAGGGAATGCTATTAAGTAATCATTTTTTTCCTGTATGAATATGAACATCTGCATGGGGTGAGGCAGCGGTAACTGTGGTCTGCTATTGCACTTAGCCAAAGGGGAATGGTGGTGGGAGATGTTAACTTTCACAATAGCAGTTCTGGGTAATAACTTACTGTCATTTCTATGCCCCTATCTTTGTTTCTCTCTACTTGGAGCTGCCCACAGGGTGGTGAGTTGAGTGGGGAAAGAAAGAACCCTGTTGAAATTTGCTCAGCATAATAACATACTGCTTAAAAAAAAATACAACAACCAAAAAAAAAAAGAAAAAAAAAATCCCTTCAGCCTCATGTGGGCTGAACTTCCCATGAAAGCTGTGCTTTAATGAGCTCAGGCCCCTCAGCCCTGCTTTGTCCCTGTCAGCAGGTGAGAAAGGGCCGAGGTCCCTGGCGTGGGTGCCCTGGCTGTGACCCAGGAGCTCGGGGCCCCGATTAGTTCAGCTCTTGTGCTTTCAGTGGGAATAAGAATGACAAAACATTTGTCTGGGGGCCTGGATGTATTCATGCTCCTCGCCTTCAGGTCCGTGCTAGTGCTGGCAGAGCCATTTGTCCAGGAACCAGGGAGAAAAGGCACAGATTTAGGTCTGCCCCAGAGCTGAGGACACATCCCTCAAAGCAGTCATTGCTGTGGTGTGTCCAAGATACAGCTCATATATGATGGTGATAATGATCTAAAAGCTATCTGCAATTCAAAGTGGGTATTGGGTTTCAGTTATTGGTTCATATTTTGTCAGCACTTTGTGACAATGACTTCTGACCGTGTCCCAGTATTGCTTGTGATGCACTGAATAACTCAAAAGGGAAGCTGATGCTAACTAAGCAGGAGACCATCTGTGTTGTTAATAGTGCAGTGTTATCACACTCAAAACTCAGCTTGAGTGATTGATAACATGATCACACCAGGCTTGTTTCCTTTTTATTAAAAAAAAAGTCAAAATACCAACCCTTTCCCCAACCAATCTTATCCTCCCCCCAATCTTATCTACCAGCTTCTGAGCACACATGTCAATTTAATTTTGTCAGAGATGGAATGAAAAAGAAAGAGGATTTTTTTTTGTGAAGTCCCTGCAGCTAGAGCAGAAATCCTAATTAACCTTCCAATAGTGTAGGTGCACGGTTTGTGGTAATTGGGAGTGGGGCTGTGGCTGAGCCTCATCCCCAATGGGCTACAGCTGTGCAGGACAGGTGAGCAGCACTGAAAGTGAGCCATGGAATGCCCAGGGGCACTGACCAACCACCAGAGGGAACAGAGGGCACACAGGTGTAAAGCATGTAGGATGATGGCTATAAGGGTTGGGCTAAAGAACAACAAGAGTGGATGCTTGCTGCGTTCTGAAGTGATATGGTGGTACTCTGTATGGGCAAGTGCTTAAAACCTTCTGCTGTGGTATGGTGTTACTGTGTATGGGCAGGTGCCTGTTGTGGTATGGTGTTACTCTGTATGGGTAGGTGCCTGTTGTGCAATGGTGTTACTGTGTTTGGGTAAGTCCTTAAAGCCTTCTGAAATTGTCTGGTGATACTCTGTGTGTCTTGGCCATCTCAGCTGCTACATACGCTGCAGCACAACAGTACAAAGGCTGCAGGACAAACAGCAGCACTTTCTAAAGCTAGGGAGGCCCCTCCATGAGGGAATCCTGGCAGTAATTGGCAGCCCCAGAGTGGGATCCAAGCAGAGTATGTGCTTCCTCCTGCCCATCTGGTGGGGTGGCAAGCAAAGGTAACTCCTGGTACTGAGGAGGAAGGAAGGAAGGAAGGACTGTTGGAGCTAGCAGGCCTGTGTGAGCAAAAGGAGCTGCAGATGAGAGCACCATGACTTCTGTCCTGCCATCCTGTTGCATAATTCCTGGTGCTATTCACCCCTACCTGTGAAAGCCTACAGCTCTGCTAAAGCCATTGTCCTTAGTCTTTCTTGCTCAGTCTCAGCTCCTGCAGTGCGATAACGGGCAGTGGGAACAAAGCTATGTTTGGCAATAAATAGCAATTCTCAGATGGTTGTTTGCAGGGTCCAAGTCCTTCATCAACCTCAATGAAAGGATGTAGGAGCTTGACTATGTTGGTACTATTGCATCCAGAAATGTGTCTATGGAAAAACACTTCTGTATTTCTTCAAAATGTACTGAATGGGAGATACAGAAGCGGAATATGCTGGGGAAGAGAGTTCTTGACTATCTTTTTCTTTTCTTATCTTCCCCCTTTCTACATTCAAGAACAAACCAGCTCATCCTCATGCTTTTTTGTTCTAAAATGTTATTCTGACCTTTCTTATTATATTGTTCAGAATGACAATCTCTAGTCTGATACATGAAAGTGCTAATGATGCATTAGGAGTCATAAAACTGTATTTAGTGCATTAAATTTTGAGTAACTCCAGTAAAAGACGCTGCAAGGGATGGCTAATCACTTGGCATTTATGAGCTGTCTTGGAAGTAAATGACAATATCCAGCTGAATGTGCCTGCTGAAATAGCCCAGAAGACATTGCCTTGCAGTGGAAGGTTGGCAATCTGCGCTTGATTATCTGCTCACCCCAAAGTGGCATTGCTCCATGCTTCCAGCAAGCTTGTAACAGATGAGTGCATTAATGAGCCCCTGGGTAACTGAGACGACCCCCGGGGCTCAGGGATGTGGGGAATGATGAACACTACTGACTCAGTTTCTCGCTCTTATATTATGTTTTTTCCCCAAACTGTGCCTAAGTGATTCCATGTTAAAGTGCCTTTCTGCATAACTAACAGTAGCAGAGCCGTTTGTGTGGGTTTGACTGGCTGGGTTACTTAGGGCTTTTTATTTTCCTGACTTTTCTTTATTTGAAAAAATGTTTCTATCTTCAGGTGTGAAACACTTGCTCTTGGTTAGTTGCTACTAGACCATGCTGAGTCTTTGTATGTTAGAGAGAGGCTGGGATCAAACCTCCCTTGGGGCCAGCCCAGTGATCCACTGAGCCATCATCATCTTCTGTATGTATTCAATTAACAGGCTGGTAAAAGTGTGTAGGGGCCTCTGAGGGCTGATGACAATATGTGGTCCAGAAAGTTTGGGAATTATTCTAGCTATAAGAGAAACAGTTTCAGGAGGCTACTTAGCTTTTGCAGACTAGATTGCCTTACTTTTCACTGTCTAAATAGGTTTAATAAGAAAGGAATTGCAGTTAAATTTAAGCAAGCTTTTTCATGCAGGAATTAAATTTTTGGTTTTCTTTCTTGTAGTGGCTTACTAACAATTGTCTTGCTAATGCATTTAAATTCTGCTCCTTAAAAATGTATTAAGTGGTTTATTTGTAGGAGGTCATCAGTTTCACAATATTGTATAAAACTGAAACCAAATCCTCCTGTCTGCAGCTGCAGTGTTAAATAGAGCATCATTGTCATGTGGTGAGCATGGCTGTCAAAACACTTCGGTCAGAGTGGGTAACATGAACAGTTCTTCTACATTAAATATTTATAGAAGAAAATGCAAACTCAGAGGGCTGCCAGCAGACAGACATACTGCTTAAATACATTGTTGTGGTGGTGAGGGCACGGATCTTTGTGCTGCAGCTTTAGGAAGAAGACAGCAACCTGTTTCTCCTTGCTCGTGGGCTCAAGGGTGTGCTTTTTCTGCATATGCACATGTATGAAAAGGAACTGGAAATTTAAAACTTCAAAAGGAAAACAATAACTCAGCACAAGCCATTTGGCTGCCAGCATCCCCCAAAATGTCTGTTCTGCTACAGCAGCCACAGAAGAGTGCAGCACAAGCTTCTCTTGCGTGCCTGGCCCCAAGGGCAGCACATCTTTATTTCAGGTCCTCTGGTGCAAACAGGTGGTGAACTACAAGTGGTGAGATGCTGAGGAGAAAACCATGTAATTAAATCTGGCGCTGTAGCATAATAAATCTCCCTTGTATTCTTTAGCTTTCTAGAGCCTTTCAAGCAGTACACAATGGCTGTGATTAATGACTGTTGTATTGTCTTAAATAATAAGCTTGAGCCTTTGGATAGGTGACATAATTTACCCTTAATGAGCGTTGGCGTCATGTGTTTGATCTCAATGCTTTGAATTTCAGTGTCGTTGTTGCCATGTCCTTGAGAGATTGTTTTATGCTGAAGCAAACCAGTGAAGGAGGGGGATGGGGAGCAGTTTTTATATGGGTGTGAAGAATCCAACCAAACTGTTGCTCTGATGATGCTGACTTTCTTGTTGTCTCTTGTTTTTTGATATGTGAGATGAAAGTGATTTGAATTGTTCATAAACTGGACCCACTGCTGTTGAGAGAGATCTTTTCTTTGATAAAAGTATTCCTTGCTGGGAGGTGTCTGCTGGGAGTACCATTGATGGGTGTTTCCTTTTGTGTGTCAGGATGCACCAAATAACCATAGCAGGGAAAAGGCTTTTCGATCCTTTCCACATCATCGCCTTGTCCATCACCACCTCAGTAGGCTTCTCTGTTGTTTTCTCCCTTGACTGAAGATAAGCAGCTCTTTGATATGAGCTCCTGTGTCTTCACATTGCCTGGATTCAGCTGGCTGACAAGAAAAAGCATTACATTCTCTTCCCTGCAGTACCTGTGAAGAGCTTTCCCTGTCTCTATCTGCTCAGCATTTCAGCAGAGCTGGAAAGGGAGGGCTGAGAAACTACAAAGCACATCAGACCTAATTATTCAGCCAGCATAAGGGCCTTTCTTTCCTGCTTGGGATATTCACTTTTGCCTGTGTGGGTAGTTTGGCTGACAGAGCGTGCTGATCCCAAAGCCATTGCACTGTGCCATATAAATGCTCCAGCCCCAAATCCATCCTCCTTCGGGCAGCCTGGCCCAAGGGGGCAGCTCTCATGGCAGGGCTCATCAGTGGAGGGTCAATGCAGACTCTCCCCTTTGTCTTTATTTTTGCAGGGATGGTGGGGAAAGGGATTTAAAATCCCTCACCCTTTCTTAGTAAGTCTGACTCATTTTGTTTGGTTTAGCATTGTGGTAGAAAGAAACATAATGGATTTGTTAGGGTCAGTGCTTCACAATGTGATGGTTGACTTTGATGGGCAATAGGGCCTAGTTTGCCACTCCAGACAAAGGATTTGTAGGTCTTGCAGGCTGCCATCTGTTCCTAAAAGCAAGTTTTGGTGGAGAAGTGATGCAGCTTGCATGATGAAAAAGTCGGGGTCTTTTTCTTCAAAACTGCTGCGCCCTTATGTTTGAGCTTTAAATTTCAAAACTAAACACAGTTTATTAATAGCAGGATTCCCTTTTGCCCTCCCTCAGGCAAGCTGAGCATCCAAATAACATTAGTGGTATGTTGACATCTTCTAAAATATTTTTATTTTAGAATGCGTGCACTGATCCCTAGAGTGGGTTCTATTCTTTTCTTCAGCCCCCACCCAAACTCTGAAATGCAACATCTGGCTGCATTCAGGCTGTTAGCCTTTATTCTGCTACATCAGGCATATAAGGCGCAGATTGGAGAAGAAATAATGTTCAGCTTTCATTTGATTTTTGTCTTGTGCTGAAGTTTTGTCTTATGCTCCCTTAAAAACAGCAGAAACGCAGTTGCATGTATTCTGCCCCTGTAATCCAGAGTGAAAATTCCTGCTTTCCTGCAGTGAGTCTGCTGCAGAGTCTCTTAAATAAAGTGACCAGCCGACCTGTAGGGCTCAGACATGCTGACAAATACAGTCTATTTATGTGCTGTGCCTTAACCTGTTAGTGGATTGTTTCTATGTATAACAACTGGAGGAAGCACAGAGCTGCACAATCCAGGTCTGGAGGGCAGGAAGACATCCTGCTGCAGGAGTTAGCAAATGCAACTAGTAAAGCCTCTGCAGTTTTCTTATTTACAGCTGGAGATGAACAGGACCTCCAGCACTATAAAGAGATCCTGGATTCTGGTCCTGCCCATTGCTCTCCTGGTGCAGTCCTTCCTAACACTCTTACAGTGCATTTTTCTTTTTTGTTGAGGGGAGTGACTGGTGTGGCTGCTGTAGCTATGCAAGTACACAGGAGCATCACTAGAAATGGGGCTGGAAGTGCTGTGACAAGTGAGTTATTATGCTGCTCCTGAATGTCACAGTAAGACTGTGGTGGCAGCCAAAGGAAACTGGCACCTTCCCTTTGCCCCCAAACACAGCACCCAAGGCGTGCCTCAGCAGACATCCCAGGCATCTTGTCACCCTCCTGCACACCAGTGTGTGCCAGCCACTGGCAGAGAGCTGGCAGGCTGCACTGGGGCTCGTGCTCCTGCTGCTCAAGTGCTGTGTTTCTGGCTGTTCCTGGAATTAACCTGTTCTCCAGACTTGCTCCCAGCCCTGGCAAGTGGCTCAGTGCTGGGGGCTGGTGTGGGAGAAAGGGCTTGCTGGCTTCCCTGCCCTGCTGGCAGAAGGAAACACAGTCATCAGCTGGCAAACAGCACGACCAGCTCTGCTTCCCTGCCCTGGCTCTCCTCACAGCACTGTGCCTGAGCCAGTGCTGTGCAGGCAGCAGTGAAAAGAGGATTTTTTTTTTTTGAGGGAATTAAAGGAGTAAATGACTGTCTTTGATGTGGTGGCCTGGTTCTGTACCGAGCTTTCTGCTGCAGGAGCTGATAGCCTGTCCATCTGCCAGTTTTTCCTCTGAAGGGTGGAAAATGCTACTGACAAAGACCTGAGGCCCAGAAAAATGACATTCCTGGTCAATAGGATTAATTTAAATGAGGGGGTACCCAGCTCTTATATGAAGATGAGAGCTGATCCATAGTAGTCAGTCTGAACACAGGCTGCTTCTACTGATTCAGGCTTCTAGGTCCTCTACCTGGCTGCTTTGTGGAATTTAAATAGTTTGCCAAGGAAGAGCTTGTCATGTCTGGATATGTAATCTAGACAGCTTTGGATAGCTGATGCTGATGGTTTTCTTTGGAGACATGATGATGGTTCAATGATGAAATGTATGTCCCAGGAGTGAGCCCATCCAGCTACCTCTAAACTCCTTTCAAGCAGCAGAAAAACTTCTGTCTCCTTTTAGGTGCAGCAGTGCCATGGTGTCAAGTCCCAACACCTAAATGGGACCCTTGGAAGTATGCTTGAGGAAGCCCATGATTTTCATGCAGTTAATTTTATGTTTCCAAAGCTGCGACTTTGACTCTTTCACTAAAATACAGGGTGAGACAGAAGCTTCACAGAAGTCCAGTCATTAGCTTAAGAGGATCAGATAAAAATTGAAAGAGTTTTGTTTAAGAAAAATTTGCATCAAGGACTTCGAGGTAGCTGTGTTATGATTATATCTAAAATGAGTATTGAATTTGAGAAGCCAACAACTACTTTATAGTCCATTTGTGGACTCCAGGTTTTTGGCAATGTGTATATACTGCAGCTTTGGAGCTGTCAAATTTATTGAAGTGGTAAGTGTAGGACCCTCAGTATCTTTTTTGTGTAGCCTTTGTATTTTCTACACCTTAAAAAGAAAAAAAAAGGAGGGAGTTGCAGGGAATAAACTTCTGAAGAGTGAGGACAAAAATGGTGGGATTGTCATTTGTAGAAACAGCAGTTGATTTAGTCAGCTTAGCCAAAGAATCTTTGGCTCTATCAGAGAAGAACGTTTTCTGCTGTACTTAATTGAATTTGCCAAGCTGGAACAAGCCCTGGCATAGCAGTTTCAACCCCTGCCTTTGCTAGTCAACAGCATGCAGAGCTGCAGAGAAGTGATAAAAATCGCTGAGCAAATGCTGTGTGAACTGGAAAGTCAGCACTGCAATGCCTTCTTGACCTGGTGGTGATGGTCATTTCCTCCTCCTGAGTCAATTTGGGACATTTGGCACGTGCCCAACACACAAAAATGAGTTATGTTCCTCAGGGGTTCTCTTCCCTGCAGAGGTCTGTGTGTGCACTCAGTGCCTGTGCGAGACAAGCTGTGCTCTGGAGAATGCATCTGATCTGACCAAGCCTCTGTGGAGGAGGAAAGCTCACATCAGTTGGGAGCTGCAGGAGGAAAGCAGGAGTTTTCACATAGCATTGCAAAGGAGCATTACTTTTTCTGGAAACAGAAGGGTTATAGTGGAGGAGCCTAAATCCTAAATTTAAGTCCTGCTGTGGCATTGAATTGTAGGTCCTGAGGAGCTTTATGTTCTGTCATTCCTGCAGTCTACTGGAAAAAATGCGTTACTTGCACAGGCAATGAAAGCATTGGCTATGGAAGCTGCAGTCACTTGCACACACAACTGGATGGTTCTGAGCCAGTTCAGTGGTGAGCAGTCCCAGCCTGCCTAGTGAGATAGTGGGGAGCTCACATCCTACCAAATCAGTTGTTACTTGAATTGGGAAGGAGGGGAGTGGTGTGCAAATGAATGCCTTCCATTTGAGTTCATTTGGATGTGGGAGCTGCTGTTTTTGTTTGATAAACTTGATAAACCTCATCTGCTGTAACAGTGATTTCAATTGGAGGAAGATAAATTGAGGTGGAGAAGGAAATTGGAGGGCACAGGCTCAAGCCTGAGCAGGAAGATTGTTTTAATAGCCTTGTCAAATGCATGTTGCCCTGGTTCAGGGTAAATGCCAATTCTTCAAAGTTCTTAAGGTAAAAAAGGCAGAGACCTCAGTTTTTCAGGTATATTTGAATACAAATTTGGATATATTTGAGATGTCTTTGAAAAGCAAGCCCAGTTTCCACCAACTGAGCAACTCAGAAGACTATGTCACTTCCTTGAGAAAACAGACAGACTCTCTGCTGGGTTTGTTTTCTCAGTCCTGGAATGAGAGCTTTCTGTTTGTGCTATCTGAAATGCTGATTAGTAAGATGTCCTGACAAAAAGGAGGAATTTAATGCAGCAAGAGACAGAGTGATGTAGTTTTTCTGTGGGTGTTCCCCTGTGGCTGTGTGAGATTCGTGCCCTGGATTAAGGGCGATGGTGTGTGCTTCTGTTGGACACAGAGGAAATGACTCTCAAGTGAGTTGAATAGTGTTGGGTGTGTGTGTGAAGAATAGAAGGCAATGAGCAGAAGTCTTTTTCTAACTTAAGGTAAGTTTCACTTTTATTTGATGCACTGCACTAGAATAGCCCAGATACCAAGCTTGAGGTTAAAATGCACACTAAAGCTGGAACACAGACTACTGTTTGGAAAAGCTAAGTTGCAGAAATGTGTAGAGAACAAGAAGTCTGTAGCTTAAGACATAAGCAAAACCAGTAAGAAACCTGATAGCTTTTTTTAGATTATAAGGCAAGAAAGATTATCAAACAGAAGTGATGAGTTAGGGGTGCTGGAAGTCAAAATAAAGATGCACAGTGCCTGGGAAGCTGAGGATGTGGTGGCTGTTCTTTCTCCAGGTCAGTGGGGAGCTCTGTGTGTGTGTGTGTGTGTGTGTACAGATGCACGTGCAGACCAAGTTACTCCTTCCCATCACAGAAGAGCCCCAGGTAACCTGGTTTGTTAGAAAAGGAAGTTTCTGCAGGCTCACAGCTCTCTGAGACCCTTTCCCACTCACTAATGGCAATTCACTGGATATTTCTGACTGTCCTGAATGAGAGACAATTGCCTTAGTGGCCAATAGGGACAGCTTCAAGAGGAATCCTGAAAACCAGATAGCTTCTTGTGTGCATTTTTTCTGTACCAGATCAGAGAACTGCAGTAATCTTTTGCATAAGGTGTCCAATGAGTGATTGAGTAAAGGAGCTTGCTTCATTTGGTGCCAGGGCTCTTGCACATGAAGAATGTGCAATGGCACTTTGTTTTTTTTATAACAACCAATTCTAATGCTTGTTGAAGAGCCTCATTATTCCACAGGTCCTAATGTTCCATCAGGAGTGGTCTTCTGAATCTCTCCAAACTTTTCACTCATGCTAACAAGAGAAATTTTGGCATCTTTTTCCCTCGTTCTGTCCCTCGGTCCACTAACAGAAACTTGTGGAAATGTGAAACAAGAAGTCATTCTTTTTGTGTGTGTCTGTCTGTCTCTATGTATGTTCATGATAAGTCAAGATAATGTTCTTAACTTTCTTAAGGCTCTGAATATAAAATCCATACCTCAAAATCTATGATGTAAGAAGTAAAAAGACATAAATGGGAAGTGATTTTGATAAATGCTTCTAAGAGGATTTTTTGAGATAGCTGACACATAGGGATTACCTCATATATATATATATATGTATATTTGTACTGCAAGATGGACTAATGTTAAACCTCTGACAGACAAAATCACAGTATTTCTTAAATGGGTACAGCATTTACATTTTTCTTGTGATATGGCTCTGATGTAGAGTCATTTCCCCAAGCTTATTCAGAAAGCTGTGGAAGCATGAGCTCAGTTACATCCAGGTTCAGTAAAACATTCAGTGAAATAAGAAGCAACTTGTGGCTGACTGCAATGCTTTTTCCCTTTCATTTTGAAGCTTCCAAGCAGGTAGAATCTTTTCAGCCAAGGTGGTGGTTTTCAGGGCTGCGTTGTCTTTGTCATTGCATTGCAGATACCACAGAGTTCTGCAAGCTGATGGATGGCTTCTGAAACAGGCTGCACAAGCTGTCCTGCTGCTGGAGCAGTGAGTAAAGACTGAGTTGGCAGTGCTGATGGTTACTGCAGCTCTGGCAAGCACTGGCTGCAGGAACAGGAGAGCTGCATGACAAATTCTAGGGAGAAGTATGACTTGATTGTGACTGTCCTATCTGAGGACACTTAACTGCACAAAAAGACTTAGCCAAACTAGCGTGCTGAAAATCTCATGGGGAGCAGATTTTGACAATTCTCAAAATCTTTGTCCATTCACTAATGTCTGAAATTCTTTCCTTCAAAAACAATTTTCAAAAGGAGTTTTTCTATCCTCCAATCTCGTAACAAAAGTATTAACAAAAGGGAGGTGTTTGTCTCAGGGTCTCTAAGCCTGTTTTGCAAGGAGAGATGTGGCAGAAGAGGCTTCCAAGGACTTGCTCTGACAGTAGATACCTTTCAGAAGAGAACTTCTATGTGAAAATCATCTTCTTCACAATACTTAACCAAGAATGGTCTTCCACTCTCTTTGCCTTCGCTTTTACCTTGCTACATCTCTGAAGAAAAGTAGTTTCCTTTTTGAAACATAGCAATTTAATGCAAGACAACTAATCACAGTTGTGGCCATATGTTGTATCACTGGGTTAAATTCTGTTGGAAGGCTGAATTAAAAACTAAGATGTCTCACTCAAGCAATCCCATGTGTCTATTAAGTAGCTGGAGCTACAGATGCTGCTCTGTGCTGCATCAATGTCTGTGTAGATTGCCAAAGAGTCAGCCTAATGCCAGAGATGGTTCAGTGCTGTCTGTCATCCCCTCATGGTGGTTAACTCTTGTGTGGGAATTCCTGTCCTGGTCAGGTGCATTGTCCATCTTGTCTAAGAGCTGGTATATGCTGTTGCTGTGGAGTGTGATTCATGGACAGTGTTAGGGAATAACTTCCCTGCAGGGAACACATCTTCATGGTAACCCTTTTGTTCTGTTTGCTCAGTTATCCCTTCATAAAAAAAGCCAAACAATATTTGAGATAGCAGCAATTTTAATTAAGTAGTTTAGAAAATATATAAATAAGGGATAATTTGGTTCAAATAATAGCGCATAAGCAAAAGATAACCGCGGGGTACGGAGTGCAGGGCTCTGGGATCCTTGCCACCTCATGTACAAGCTTGCCAAGTAAAAATTACCCCTTTATATGCCATGGGTTAATACCATCTCCTCCTATTTTTGGTTTGTCATATTTCTATCTCCACCCTCATCACCACCTTTACCGCGCATGCGCCACCACTCAGTCTGGTGGTTGCACAAGTCTTTTGGGGGTCGTCTGATGAAGATTTCGTAGTCTTCCTCTGTGTCCTTTAATTCACCTTTGGGTTACACATGCGCACCAAGCCAGTGCAATGTAAGTCAAAACTAACATGTCACTATATCTACATATCAAAGCAATAAATCCCTTATAATTAGCATTTTCTGGGATCCAACCAGGTTTTGCTTCCTTTCTACTCATTTTTAGCAACTATATCTTCAGCTTCTTTCCTCCTGTCCTTGTGAACATCTGCCGGGGGGGTGGAGCCCCTCCTCTCCCTCTCTTCTTTGGCATTACCACTTTTAACTATTTTTATTATTCCCAATTAATATAATAATTAATATAATAACTGTACCAATATTGATTATTGTTTCAATTTTATCAGCACGAATCATACCTATTTATCACACTTTGGAAAGGTTGATTTCCATACTGAAATAGTAGGAAGCTTGTGTGTGTGTGCATGTGCATCCCTCTGCTGAGCTCAGTGTGCTGTGATGGCAGACATGGGCAATGGCTTCTCATTCTCTACTGTTACCAGTCAGATTTTGTTTTGCTGTCCTCTGTGCACTTCCTGATCATCCCCAGCATGTGAAATAATTAGTGTATAACACTGTTCAGCTTGTTTGATGGAGGAGGTTTATCCCCATCACTGTATGATCTCTGTATTGTAACTTGTAACCTTATTTTAGAAAGTGGTTTAGTCAGTTTAGAGGCAGAGGAAAACAACAGAGCAATGATATTTTTGGAAGCGAGAGAGAGGAGAATGTTATTTGGATTGCTTCCTTGAGGCTGCCAGATTAACTTTCTGAAGACTCATATAGCAGGCAGATTTGGCATTTTTGAAGAATATGCTTACTGCTCTTTTACACAATATTAGGAAATTGTTCCAGCTTGGGAAGATGCTGGACCTCTCCAGTAGTCTAGTAAACTGTAGCAGCAGTGTGTGGACTGCCCCAAAAGGGAGTTGGTGTACCCTGCCCTCTTGGAAACCTGTCTCAAGTGGTACAGCAGTCCCTCAGTGCATGGTTACTCATGCTTAACAAGGCATGGTCCTTCAAGCAGAGACAAGAATATGAAGAAATAAAATATTAAGCATGTTGAAGTTCAGCACAATCATTGTGTTAATCAAAGCTGCCCTCCTCCAAAAAAGCAGCTGAAACAAAGTGGTGGATTTATCAGTATGGATTTAATTCATTTCCAAATGAGTCCATCAATATGTTGATCTTTGATGCATTCATTGTATCCAGTTCATTTGTTATGCAGCTTTTCTCACCAGACAGTCTGTCTTAGAGGAAGCAGCTTGGTATGGCAAAACTTAGTTTTTATCAGGTTTTTTTACGCGTCTGCCAATGAAATATACATGTGGTTCTTCATAGACCTCTAATTTGGGCTTGCCTGTAGAAAATTCCTCATAGGATCCCCAGAATCCTTCTAGGAAGAGCTAAAAGAGCCTCTAGGTCCCATTTTAATTTGTGGTTTTGTGTTGTGATTGGCTGAGGGTTCAGCAGATCTTCACCTCTGAGCACGTGGGAAGAGTGGCACAGGCTGACAAAGGTTTGGCAGGGCTCCCCTCCAGAGTCCTGTTCCCAGGCTGTGTGCTCTTCCCTGCCCTTCCCCTCTGCTTTCCAGGCAGCATTCCTGAGCTGCCCCTCAAGAGGGGTAGTGATACTACAACACTGCCTCCTCATCATAACTGGTGTGCAGTATCTGTGGGACTGAGGAGCCACAAAGTCCTCTTGCCAAAACTCTCCTCACAAAGGGGATATAAAGTAATTTGGCTATTTATGTTAAGTTTAAGGTCCCACTGTCTATGATGGTTCTTATAGCAAGTCTCTTGTGGAAGAAAAGAGGTGGGTGGGAAATCTCTGTGGAAGTTGTGTGAGCACGTGGCATGGCTGGGTCTGGATGCTGTGTCTGATTTCTGAGTGGCAGCTCCTGGCCCAGTCATCACTGATTAAAAGATTAAATATCCTTATGGTGTAACACATAAATTGATGTGTCTTTTCAATGTCATCCCTGGAGTTTGCTTTCCAAGGCTTCAGTTTACAAGGACAAAACCTTGGTTGTGATGTAAGGCCAGTAGTGGTTCTAAGGGGCTGTGTGAAGGAGTGCATTCTCCTGGGGCAGGAGACAGGTCACTGCTTTGCTGAGTCTTGGGGAACTGCAGTATCTGGCTGAACAGAAGGCTTTTGAAAGTTGTATAAAGTATTTGGTAGGGCATGGCACAAGGTAATGCAGCGTGTTGTGAAATATTAATGTAGAACTTAAAATCTTGCTTTAAAAACTTGTTAAACTTTAATTACAACAAACACGGGTGAGCCACCGCATTAAAATGTTAGAATTTGATGTTCAGTGTGTGAGTTCAGGCAGGCAAAGATCATCCTGAAATATACATGTGAACAGGATTTCCCCTGCCCTTCCTCTTCAGAATAGGAGAGAGGAAGCACCAGAAAGTGAAGTGTGACATCAGCAGTGCCAGCTACAGCAGCATGCATGGATTTAAGTCACTAGGTTTGTATCCAGAAAAGAGCTTGCCACTAGGAAGGAAAAGCAATTGTTCATCACCTTCTTAATGGGGCTCATAAATCTCTGTGATCTAAGGAAAGCTGCAGAGCTCGAGAGGAACTTTAATTCTGTTCAATATGAGTTTGAAGTCCCTGTCCACACTCCCAAGATTTGTCCCCATGTTGTACCCAGCTGAGGATTTCACCTGGCAATGCTGAGCTCATCCCAGTGAGATGAGTGGTGTCACCAGGGAACTGTGGAGGTACAGTCACCTTACAGGTCTGTGTGGCCATTTACAAGCTTTCTGGCTTAGCCAGGCATGATGTTTTTCCTTTAATAAAGTGTTGTCAATGGCATGGCACCATTTGAAGCACTCCTCAGTCCTTAATGAAGGACTGTGAGTAGTGATTGTCTTGGCAATGCTTTGGAGCACCCTGTTTGCAGCTGGATGATCGATATGGAGAACTCAAGCACTCTTCATACATCTCCAAGAGGACCTTTTGTTCTTGGTTGCAGCAATTATTCAATAATGAATAAATTAAAAAAAAAAAACAAACAAGAAAATGTCCCTAGCTTGTCACAGGGATGGCTGTTCTAAAGCAATGAAGAGCCTCAGACTTTTCAGGTGCAGGTTTCTCTCACTGTAGTGGTTGCCTTGGTATAAATTATAAAAGCAGTTATGTCCAATAACAGCATATGACTGGACTGCCTTTGCAGTGTGTGGGAGGGAGGGGGGAAATGAGCAGCATCCTCTTGAGAGGGAGTTGCTGGCTACACAATTCCTCATTCATAAGCCAGCTTTTGGTAAGGTAGCTATGGGAACCTTTTTTCAGAAAGAGGGAATTAAATATTTTTCATCATTCCACATTTCAGATTGGTTTTCACTTATTTCATTCTTACCTTCCTTTATTCTGTGTCCTAGCAGTTTTCTTTCACAAGTTTGGGGCCTCAAGTTCTAGAGAGCATGGGTGTCTTTTGTTTCCGTATGTTGAACCAGTGCTCATTGAAATCCTTTTTTCCTTTAAAGAGAATTTCCATGCTTGAAAAATTTAAAACTTTTTTTTTTGCCTGCAAAACCAGAGACAGTTTCCCTGAACTGTATTAGCTGGTGTTGCTTGCTTTGTTTTCTTCATATCCTCCCCATCCTCCAGGTGTCTTTTTAACACAAGAAGCTGAAAACACCTTGGAGGCATCACAGCCTCCCTTGGAACTCATTGGAGCTTGTGGAGATTTTTATATCATAATTAAGGTGCAGATGTTTAACATGAAAATTTTATGTGTGGATCTGAATATAGCATAATTTACCATGTGTAAATAAATCAGGCACAGGGCGTTGCAATAGTAATGAGACTTGTTAATGAAAAAAAGAAGTGAAAACCAGGAACAGAGATGTCCAAGTTTCTGTGGCACTCATAACAAAGTGAATTGACTCAGCTGCACAGGTGTTTAGAACAAGGACACAGGAAATAGAAAACTTTGATTTCTCTCTTAAAATAAAGCCACAATTAACAAGCACAGTTTGTGGTACCTTTTTATAGCCAATACAAACCTTTTTGGTAGAACACCTGTAATCTCCTGACAACAGTCCAGCCAAAAAAGGCTGCTAGCTCTGGGTTAGTTGTGAAAAGCTCCCAGTGACATGTGCATGTTTTATTCAGTTTCTCTAATGCTACAAAGGTCATAGTTCTGGAGCTCTGATTAGAGATGGCCAATATTATACAAGAGAACATAAAAGTACTGGAGATTTTCCATGTTATTTACCATGTCAGCTGTACTTTTGCAGGGATCCATGTGATCCCAGACACTCCTGAAAATCTGATTACTGCAGGCAAAGCAGAGGGTGGCCTGTGGGAACAAAGTCTCAGCATTATTTAAAAGTGAATGTGTGCAAGACAGACTGAAGAGTGTGTTTGAGCACCAGCAATAGACAGAAAATTGTGTATAACCCAGTGAAATGGTAATGAGTGGAGTTCGAAGAAAAAGTATCTGGATGTGTCTGATCCTTGCTAAAGACTTGACAAGAGATGCTAAGACAGCTCTGAGAACAGAATATTCGTCTCTTCCTGCCTCTTCCCCAGCCAGAGCAGGAGCAGGGATAAGAAATTAAGCAGAAGATTGCAGCCACTTTAAGGACAGCACATCCTGTTGCCTCAAAGCTTCAGTACCATCTACATACATTTTGTAACTGCTTCTAAAATGTCAATAAATTAAATTGAGGCAGTAAATTAAACAGATAGGTACCAAAAGATTAGTTACTTTTTCTTTAAAGTATGGACATCATAATAATTTAAAGGTTACTGTATTCACTAATCTATGAAAAATGGGCATTATGCTTTCACATAATGTACAAGCCTGTCCCTTGTAGTGAATACAGCACGAACGTGTTCCCATCTGGTTTTTTGTTCAGTTGTTTATTGTGATACAGTGTTTTAAACAGCTGTTGCTGAATAATTGAATGTGTCTCCAGATCTGTTTTCAGCTGAGTCTCACTGCTAGTGTGTGAAAAGTAACAGATGCTTCAGGGTAGTGGCTATCTAAAGTTTGTTAGGAAGGTGTAAGTGCATAGATACCAGGTGCCAAAGTAGACCTTTTGGGTTCCTAATTTATTTATTTTACCTATGTTCTCTTATTTGTGTTCACTTTAACATCCCTATGTCCTTGGGCTATTTGGTTGGCTTTGTTCCTGTGGCTTTCTTCTAAGATAGCTGACTTGTGTTTTTTCATATTTCCCAAAGGAAAGATGATGTGCCAGAACTGTGTCTTTTTTTTTTTTTTTAATTTGAAAGATTAAGTAAAATTTAGAATATTTAATGTACATGTTTGGGTGAATGTCGCAGTGAAGTTGTCGTGTTGCTGAGAACTGTCATTGTTTATCCAGTTGTTTTGCTATGGTCTGTTAGACAAAAAAACAGCTACAGGAAACATATGGTGTCAGTTTTAGTGAGTTAATTCATGATTTGTGTTCTTAACCTGTTTATTGGGCCTGATTTTTAGTAACCTCCATCAGTAGGGTTGGTTTGCTCTATTTATTGGTGGGGCACTGCGTCTGTTTACAACACAGATGTCTCTCTCCTGCAATAGAAACTGAGCTTTTTTTTTAGAGGCATTTGAATGTTTTTAATATTCAAGCCCGCTGCAGTCTCATAACTTAACCTGCCAGCTGAAGTGAAGGCTTTCAAATGAGACTCTTCACTGCTGTTCCTATGGTTACACTGGAACAGACACCTGCTAAGTAGGAGTCAGAAGGGCAGACAAAATCTCGTAGCAGTTGCTATCATTATTGCAAGTTTATGATTTCCAACTTATTTAATTTTCTGTGCAGTATTTTATTTTTAAGTGGAAGTTTGTCTTTCTGAGGATTAGTGACTGGTACTGTTGGAAAACAGTAGCCAGAAGGTGATGGAGACACACCCCCTGGAAACAGGCTTTTGTTCTGCTTGCAGGGGGGTTTATATTTTCCCCCTTTACCAGTTAACTGAAATTGCAGAGCACTCTTTGTGTGCACATCTAGAGACAGATCCTGTGTTATTGGGAGGTGACTTGCATGGGAGCTGTGAGCCAGCATCAATGTACCCCTTCCTATCAGATGCTGGGAGTAATAAGTGGTATGTTAACTGCTATTGTGTGGAAATAATACATATTTAAAGCAAACAACCATCAGCTCCTTGAGTGCTGGAACAAATGGAGCCCAGGTCTCCTGTGGATTTGCCTTGTGCATGATTGATTTTTGCCATCTGAGAATGAGCACAAGCATT
The DNA here is from genome assembly GCA_024362935.1 of Setophaga petechia. Taxonomy (NCBI): domain Eukaryota; kingdom Metazoa; phylum Chordata; class Aves; order Passeriformes; family Parulidae; genus Setophaga; species Setophaga petechia. Next base: position 7,274,190 of record JANCRA010000025.1, read on the forward strand.
TCCTCACAGCTGGGGTATTTTGTGGGGTTTCCCTTGTGTCCCATCTCCTGGGGGAGGGAACACATGGCACTGCAGGTGGGAGCTGTGGTATCCCCAATTTCACTTTCTGTGCAAAAGCTTTGCCCTTGTGAAAACATCCCCAAGCCTGTGGCATGGGTGCCGGCCAAGTCGGCTTTTGTATTGCAAAAAACTCAGGGTAATTAGACATTCACATAAATAGCAGTTGAAGATACATTAAAACAGAACAATGTTTATTCCAGCTTATTTCTGGATGCTTGAGTTTGCCTTGCTTTTTACATCATTGTAATGGGTGGATAGAAGATCATTGCAAACAAGGAGCAAAAAAATCTGATTATAATGACATAATGCAAGCTTTCCTGCTCTCTGTAATGCTGTTTGTGACTCAGGCCATGTGTGAATAAAGAAATATGGAGATTTTTTAGAAGGGACTGAAGGGAAAGCAGGAGGACTACAAATTGGGAATTGGGGCTCTGCTTCCTGCTCTGAATAATTTCAAGTTGTATCCCATGGTATGGTGCCTACTGAGGCAATCCATGCTTTTGTATTGCTGGTAATGGAACACCTGTGGGGTTAGGAACAGCAACAAGCTGTTGGGATATGGGAGGGAATGCAGCAAAGCAACAGACTGTAGCAATATACACCTGTCTGGCAGTCAGGCTTTGTGATGCATTAATTGCTTTTGGTGTGGACTCTGCTCTCTGAGTCAGCTGCTTGGCTCCAGCCTGTGCTATTACCTGGCACCAGGGTTGGGGTTCTGTAGCCTCATTTCTCTTCACAGAGAAAAGCAAGGCACAACTTCCCAAGAGTATTTTTGGGATTCACATTCTCTGAATCTCAGAGAAAGAAAAAACAATTCTTATCTCATTTACTGCTCCTGTGTTGATCACAAATGGAATGCCTTGTGGAAGATTGTTTACCAGAAGGGAACTGATAATTGGATTCTGGTGTGAGTGTTTTGATTCACTGACCAGTTGAATCCAGGTGTGTGTGTTGGGACTGTGGGCTGACAGTCACGAGTTGTGCAGGGGAGTGCAGTTGACTGCTTGGCAGATTCAGCTTAGATATAATGTAATATAGATGTAATATAATATTGAATAATATAGTATAATAAAGTAATTAATTAGTCTTCTGATAAGATGGAGTCCTCCTCATCATTCCTCCCGGATGTCAGGCAAAAATATCACTGATAGGGTTCTCTCACCCCCTGCCCTATGTGTGCCCCCCTATGTCCTGCCTTGCAGCTGGGGGACAGCCACCTCAGGGCTGTGCTGGTTACTCCAAATATCCAGAGGACAGAGGGTTTCATACAGTGATGGTGCTCTGATGCTGCCATTTCGCAATAGCCACACCAAAGAGAATATCTTCTGTCCAGTGCTTGACCTGAAACCTTTTCTAAATGGGAAGTAGCTTGAGATCAGCATAGAAGAGATTTTGTTTTAAATTTGTTTTACTGAATAAATCATGAGGTTGAAATGCAGACAATATGGTTACAAAGTTGAGAAAAACAGGTGAACAGGGATGTAAGGAAAACTAGAGCTGAGTTCTGTTGAACACCTTGTGCTTAGCCAAACAGCTGACAATACCTCCCTGCTCTGGATATCCCTGTATCCCTCTAACCCATCTGCCCAAGAACCAGCCAGCTGTGTGCTGCTCTGGTACCTGGCTAAGCCTCATGTCCTAAAGGGCTGATGGCAAATCACTAGAGCTTTCCATATCAAACCTTTTAAACCTGTCTGAGGTGCAACAGTGATCGATGCACCTTGTGTGCTTTGAGGTTTCACTCAGGATCAGCAGAGGCTCTAATCAGTCACTCCAGGTGATGTTCCATTTAGGGGTAACATCTTGGTCACGGGGAATACCAGCAGAGGCTCTAATCAGTCACTCCAGGTGTTGTTCCATTTAGAGGTAACTGGTGCAGCTTGGTCATGGGGAATAGTGTAGCAAAGAGATTATTAGCACAGACTCACTGGGGTGCCTGTTCTCTGAGGGATAATAGGTCAATGGAGGCACTGCTTGTCCTGTGCTGGATCTGAGACTTCTGCTAAGCTTCATCTGTAATAATGTTTTTAGCAGAAGTGACTTCCCAGCACTGGTGCAGTAAATAACTCTGCCATGGTAAATTTACTGAACTGTTTATTGACGGTTGCTGACTGCTAAGAGACCTTTCTGCCCTGTCTGCTACTTTCAGGGAAGTGAAACTACTGTTCCAGAAACTGGGGGTTTATTGGTGCTCATCTTCAGATGCTTAAAATCTTCTTCAGTCTTTGATACAGTTATATTTATGCAGACACAGCAAGTCTTGGTGGTAAAATGGGGAACTTCAAAAAAGCTGTTAACTGCACAAATAAATTCTGATTTTAAAATTAGTAACACTTCTGTCTTGTCAATATATAGATGTATAAAAGTTCACTTTGTACCTCCCCTCCCTTTTTGTGTCCATTTCTGTCTTTTAGAAAGTTTCCTTTTTTTTTTCTTTTGAAGTCATTGGTAAGACTGGTTTTTGCTTTTTCCTCTATGTAAAAGCTATTGATCAGCTGAGAAGGAAAGAAAGGTGTTTAGATTGTGACCTGAGGCTGCTTTCTGCATGGCCAGGTCCTTCTGCACAGTTCCCCAAGTGGCTTTAAATGCAAAGTTCCTTTGGTCTCCATCACTTTTGTTAATTTGTGTTGACTTTTTTTTTTTTTTTAACAGAAGATGGCATATTGCTGTTTTGCAGTGTTTTAGGTGACATATGAAGTAAACCTAAAATGACTAATGTCTTTCTTTAGATGCCTTTAGTTGCTGGGATCTCCTTTGATGGCTGGACACACCACTTGAGAGATACCATACAGAGCCTCCTGTTAAATGAGGAGGATCCCAGTGCATGTGAAGCTGGGCAGGGAGCAGACCCCAAATGTATTCATAACCTGACTAAAATACAGCTGGGTAGTGGCTGGGATTCTTCTTGCATGTCTTCTTTCAGTGTTCTAATGGTACATTTCTTTTGTTGTGCAGCAAGCCATTTTTTGTTGATATCACCTCTTCAGGGAAGCAGGAGAGGGAAATTTAGATGCAGTCTCTCCTCACTCCAGCAAGCAGAAAATTGAACACGTTTTTCATGCCTGAAGGCATGTGTTCTACCTCTTATTTGGTGTTAGAGCAGCCCCTTAGAAAGAAGTTTGTCATGGTTTAGCCCCAGCCAGCAACTCAGCCCTACACAGCTGCTCACTCACTCTCCCCTGGTGGGTTGGGGGAGAAAATTGGAAGAGTAGAAATGAGAAAATGAGGGTTGAGATAGACAGTTTAATGGGTAAACTAAAAACCGCCTGTGCAAGCAAAGCCAAAAAAAAGGGAATTCATTCACTGCCTCCCATGGGCAGGCAGGTGTTCAGCCATCTCCAGGACAGCAGGGCTCCAGCACGTGTGACGGTGACTTGGGAAGACAAATCCAAGCCATAGCTCACTACTGTGAGGAAAATTAACTCTACTCCAGCCAAAACCATCACAAAACTGTAGCTATATTTTGTGGGGATGATTGTAAAACACTTGAAGCTTATTTGCTTGCTGGATCAGGCTATGCAGGGACTGGGAACCAGGGAAAGTGGTGCCTCCACTGTAGCTGACATGGGCAGGAGCCTTGTTTCTGGTGGCTGAGGGAGAAAATGTGATGGGATGGAGCATCCTGCAGAGCTGAGGTGCCTGGGTCAAAGGAGGAGTTATTTAACAAATCCATAAACCCCCAGTCAGCGAGCAGCCAACACTGCAAGTGCCAAAAGCCAGGGTTTTCTTAAATATAGAAGGAAAATCCTATGGTGCTGTATCCAGTTTTGGATATGGATTTAAAGACTTTTGAAAGACCAGAAAGCTCAGCAGTGTTACTTTTCCATTTTATAGAAGCCTGAGTAATACCAGCCTTGCTGACAATAAGTTTGTGCAAGCAGTTCACGTGCAGCTTTTGCTTCTGTGAGCGTGCTGCCTCTGGGAAGATGTTGGATTCTGTAATTTGTGTCAAGAGATCTGTGTGTAGTTCTGCAAAGAGGTGATACCCCAGATCAAATCAATAGACCATTCCTGAGCAGGAAACCTTCCTAGCAGGATACCCCTCTGCATTTTAGAAGCAAGGGCAGTGGAGGATAGCAGAGTTTGTGAAGGCCAGAGGCTTTTCTCTTAAGGCTGGAGGAAAAAGAGATGGGGAAAAATATGCTCCAAGAAAGCATGCACTGACTGTCTCTCTGGCTCCGAAAAAAATCTGGGGGCATTCTGCTCATTATCTTACCCACAAAATACTTTCTTTTTAAAACTGCAGCTCTTCCCTGGATTGGGGGTTTGCTGAACACAAAGCATACACTTCCCGTGTGGCTTCCTTGAGCCCAAGTGATGGGGCCTGACCAAGTTTCATCTCACACCTTCAGAGCCAGGTTGGCATCACTGGCTTTTAGGATTTGCTTGGTCCTTCTGTCTCATGCTGGGCTAATTTAGCCTCATCTTGGTAAACAAGAAAAGGGTCCTTATTCAACAGATTTGAGCTGGAGTGACTGCAGCTGTCGTCTGGTCTGCGCACAAACCAATTTTGTTCATTCCCTCGCCTGGCAGGAAGCCTGAACCAGAATTGTGTCTGGACTAATCAGCATTAAACCAATGTCAGAGGGGCTGCAGCAGGCTGCTCTGTGGCAAGGCAGGAGCAACAGGGCTGTTTGGGAGGGATTAGCCTAAGTCCTGCTTGGGATGCAGCTGTGCTAGGAAAGGCACTGAAACTGTGCAGTGTATTTTTCTTGGGCTTTCACAACAAGCAGGGAACTGCCAAAAAAAGTGGCTTCCCAGTGAGAAATCAGCATGATTTACTGTGTGTGACCATAGATAAAAAAGCCAGGAAAAGGTGCAGTGTCCACAGAACTGTAATATCCAGGAGATACAAATGATGCCTTTGAGCATGCTGGGCTCTCCTCTCCTGGAGAGGCAAGGCAGCAGACAATGAAAGGAGCTCAGTGTGTGGTCTCCAGCCAAGAGATGATGTTAGTGATGCTGCTGCTGTTGTTATTATGTTACACCATCATAGATGTGTTAGTACTAAACAACATGAAGACTAGGAGGTGGAATATGTTAAAGAGAAGACCAGAGGCTTCTCAGGGGCTGACTCATAGCTCAAGTGGCTCACAGACTGTTTTGCTGCCTGGCATTTACCTTGCAGGTTCACAAGTGCCTCCTGGTTTGCACTGCAAGCATTAAGTCAGAGAACCTGCCTTACACTGTTTGCTCCAAAGGTGCTGGAATATTGATGTCTTACTTTGCTCTCCCCTCCTTACAGGTATTGAATTGTCCTTGCAGTTTTTAATCTCAAAAATTATTTTTGTCTTGCTCCTGAGCATTTGGCTTCGAAGTCAGCCCTGTCTTAAACAGGGGCATGGACCAGATAACCTCTAGATCTGGTTATAACCTTTCTGATCTAGTTATTCTGATCCCCCTGCTTTTACAGGTACATATTTTGAATGATTCTACAGCTGAAATTCTTCAGCTTCCTCTGTGACTCTGTCAGGGGTCTGTTTGTGTTTGTGTTCAGTGTTAGTCATCCCTTCTCTGGCTGCAGCTATGAGAGTTCCTTGGGAACAACCTGAAATGGGCTCGTGTGTTATCCACATCAGGCACAGCCGTGCTCTCAATGCCTTCTGGGCCTCCTGAACCTCTGCTAAATATGAGTCTGCCTAAATTTACATGTCAAAACTGTTTTCTTGTACAAAGCTGAGCCCAAATGAACTTTTGAACCATATCCCTGCCACATGCTAAGCATGTTTTTGTTGTTTCAAAAGCTGATTTAGGGGGAGCAAGCAGACCTTCTGGTCTGGGGTGCCACAATTAATTATAAGCTGTGCAACATAAGAAGTCCTGCTTCTTAGGGAAAAATCTTCAGAGGCAAACCTGGCTGAGATGAGTGAACTGAGACACAGGAACAGAGCAGCTTTCTGAATGCTTTCATCACTAGAAAACTCCTTCATGTCTAAGTGAAGAAAAAAGGACCAAAGGCCCAGCCTTGTCTTGTACTTACTGATGTATGATATGGTCTCATCCAGCAATGTCTGATGGCCTGGAACATTTAGTGTTTGTGAGATTATTCATTAGGCAGTATTAGCTACCAGCAGTGCCTTCTGGAACACCAGTTTCCTTCAGGGAGGTGAAATGTTTGGGGCATACTCTTAAGTGGGAGTAAAAAGTTATAAAAAAACCCCAGCTAGACAAAAAGACCATCAATATTCTGAAAAGCTGCTGGATATTAGCTGAGCTGTATTGGCTTTGGAAGGAGCCTCCAATGCACATCCTCAAATAGTCACTGAAATGGTTGGAAAATATGTATGAACATCTCCAATTCAGGCAGCATTATTATTGCTATTATTATAGTTGTTGTTATTGTTATTTTCTTTTTTTTGCCAGTCCTGGCTGAGAACATCCTGGCTTGAATGAGGGCTGAGCTGTTTAAATGAGGTAGGGCCAGTAACACAAAATTTGCAGTAACCCAAAGCCCCTTTTATCTTCTGCCCTTCAAGACTGGTATTTTTGTTCCTAAACAACTTACCACTTTAGGTTTCAGAGTCTTTCTGTTAGTGTGTAGATATTAAAAAATTGCTTTCCCCAATGCAATTACTACACTTGGATTCTGCAGGGACCCATTTTTCATGCTCAGTTATAGGCAGTGGACTCTGCTAATGGCCAGTGGCTTCAGGCTGTTATCCTGAAATTGCCAACTCTTGCCATTTCTTATGCAAGAGGTGATATTTTCTTTTAATTCAGGGCATTTGACAAGTTTGGGCCCCCTGCCTGTGGGAGCACAGATGGCAGCTAAAGGGATGCTGGAACGATTTCACTCCTACCTTGGTGATGACAAACCGGGTTTCAGGAGAGAGCAGCCAGACTCTGCAAATCTGTTTGAACATATCCTGTGTCTCTGACAAATGTGGAAGGGGTTTGATGCTCCCTGTGATGGCCAGTGCTGAGGTCAGAGGTCCTACTTGCTTACCTACACTCTCCTGATTGATTTTTGGTGTCAAAAAACTGTCCAGATTTTGGTGTTGGGCTCTCTTCCTCTTCTGCCTCAGGGCATCCTGTGAGAAGTGCAGAGCTGTTCTTCTTGTTAATTCTTGGGAATTAATTCTTCATCTTCAAGTAGAAGGGCCCTTCAGGAAAAGTCATAGAATGACAGAATAGTTTGGAAGGGACCTTAAAGATCATCTAATTCCAACCCTCTTGCCATGGGCAGGGACACCTTTCACTAGAGCGGGCTGCTCAGAGCTCCTTCCAACCTGGCCTTGAACACTTCCAGGGATGAGGCATCCACAGCTTCTCTGGGCAACCTGTGCCAGTGCCTCACCAGTAAATTTCAGCTGGTGCAGCTCCTTTCTCTGTCTTAAAGACCACCTGTGTTTCAAGTTTTGTGTATGCCCAGCTTGCATAGCCCAGGGATTTGAAGAAAGGGACAGCTTGGACTTGAAATGTCTGGAGGTGCAGCAATTTCCTTTGGAGTTTTGTTTTCTATTGAGGATCATTGCAAAGCTTTGTGTTACTTTTTGTTTAGAATACCCAGTACTGTAGTTTCCTTACTGAACTATGATCTTTGTTAAAAGAACATAATTTCAAAAATATTAAATAAAAGAAAGGTTAGGGAAAGGGAAAAACTGACCTTGGGTCAAAACAGAAGTCAGTGCTTTTGTTTCTACAGGTTAACACATGGTTGCAATTGAATGCCTTTTCAAAGCAGAAAATAAAGACTTAGAAAGCATCAGTTATTTTAGAAAATGTTGATTTCATGGCTTCTTTGACATGCCCTGACAGTTCAGGGAAGTGCAGCAGTGTTGGTGTTTGTCCAAGAAAGTGCAAACCTCTCAGATTCCACTTGGATGACTATTGCAGGGTCATGTGAGTGTGTGTGTTATCATTTGGGTAAGGCAATTGCCCTTTGATCTAACCTGCAGAGGAGCTGTACCTGCGTGGGGCTCAGGTTTTGCTGCCATTACCTCAGCTGCTCAAGATCTCCTCCTGTGGGCTGCATCAAAATCCATCCACTCTTGAGGCAGGGAGAAAGCAATGGAGAGGTGGGAAGGTGACATGGGTTAGTGTCTTTAGTGCAGGATTGGTACATCCTCCCCTTCACTTAAAATCCAAGTGTTCCTGACCTGAATGAAGCAGGGCTCACTGCTTAACCTGCAGCCTAAAGCAGCTTTGTTGGGAAGCACCAGTGAAAGAAAGGAAGCAGGAAGGGTGAGGAAGATCTCTGGATAAACACACCAAATAGCTGAGATCTCCAGGATGGGTGGCAGAAAGATGTTTCTTTTGGGAGGCAATAATTTGGGAAGGGGTTAACCAGGAGCACCACCAGAACACTCAGTTCCTCAGGCTGTTTATAAATGTATACTCTGATGCTGCAAAATACAGATTCAGGTTGAAGTTTCATATTTCTGCATTAAAATAAGTCACATTCAGGCTGTCATATCAGTATAAACAGAGAATCAACCTTGCTGAATTCAAAGCCTGGGGTGAAGTCCTACTTTAGCAAGCAGCCTTTTTCAGAGGCAAAAGAAGCAGGTTTTGGAAGCTTTGTTGTTTTGCCTCATAAATAAGTTTAGCCAGAAGTTTAGTGTTTTGAAATTCTTTCACGACCCTTGAATTTGCAGCTGTAGGATGTATGTGAGTGCTCAGAATCCTTTAATCTCATACATACATAGTGGTTTTAATTTCAAAGGGGAATTCTGTTCCCCACATGCACTGCCTGTTCTTGTGACAACTTGGAGACCAACCCCATTGGACTGATTGCCTGTATACATGTGAAACCCTTGAAATATTTGTTATAGTCTGTGGTAATCTAATATTAGTGAATCATCTTACAGTCCTTACCAAGAAAGTATTTTTTATTTTCATTCTGATAGTAAAACTACAGAGTTTATTTTAGCAAATATCCAGTAATACTTGTGCTCAGGTATCCCCTGCTTAGTTTATTGCTAGTGTCTGTCTAGCTGCTGAAAACTACCATTTGTTGTCGCAAATATTTTTTAGTTTGTGTCTTTCTACTTGTGTGTGCTTCCTATTTAAATATGGAAAAAAACTTGCTTCCTTAATGTAAATATTTAATGTAATGCACACAGACCTGTTAACCTTTGCATTGAGGAGGCATTCATCAGGGATGCTCCTGGTGTGTATTCTGCAGGTTACCAAATAAATCACCACAAACCTGTCAAACCCTGAAGAGGTATGCAAATGCCTGCGTCTCTTTAATCTGACATGTGTGGATGCTGCCTGATTTGAGATGAGAATTTTAATCCCACAGGAGCTCCTGATGCTGCTGCATTGCTGTGTGGAATTAGGAGGCAGCTGGTGCCCAGGTTTGGGGACTGTCTCTGTTGTTGCTCAGGCCATTTTGTGGAAGACCCCAGGTGCTTTTATCCTGGAGCACTGTTCCTGCCTTTCCCCTCTCTTTGTGGGGGAGGGAGTGTGCACATGTGTGTGGTTGTGAATACACTGCATGCTGCTCTTTCTTGCACAGAGTAATGATCTTGAGTTGGTGGGCTTATGTGTTATAGGGAGTGTTGAGTGGGAACTATTGAAACCCATCCTCAAGCACCCAAAATTACTCTCTTCCCTGATTTGACAGAATAACAACTTTTCCAAAGCAAAATGAACAATAAATTTTGCTTTTCCAAAGCAAAATGAACAATAAAAACAATACTCTTGGGGTTTTTTGCAGCAGCAGGATGTTCAGATTTAGCTGTCCTACATTGTCACACCAATAACACCACTACTTTCAATTGTGTTGCTACACCCATACGTTGTGTTAATTCTCTCTTTCAGCTGTGTTGCTACACCCATTCATTGTGTTAATTCTCTCTCCTTTTCTGTGTACTTCCTTGCCTTTTTTAGGCCTTCCAGACTTTTTACAGTCACAGAAACCATAGGTACTAAAGTGTGTTCAGCTGTGGTCCGTGGCTAATCCAGCCTTGAACTGCTCAGTGTGAAACGCTCCGTTTCTAATGTGTAATGTTGTAACAGCTACTGAGGCTCCAAAACAGCGTGGCATGGTTTGCCTCATTAGGTGAAGCATTTTATTTAACTCCATAAAATTCCCCTTTATGCCAAGGGAAGGTGTAAAATACCATAACATATGTCGTGCAGAAATAACAGGAGTTGTGTGCAATGGCCAGGGGGGTTCTGGTGTCTGTTTGTGGTGGCTCTAAAAGCCTTGGTTTTCAAGTAGATCTGGAGTTGGTGACAGCTCATGCTTATGTAAAAATTAGAGCAGCAGTTACGTGCATTCTACCTGTGTATTTTTAGCATGCCAATCAACCTGGAATCCAGGCACCAAAATATTAGTGGATTAGTGGTGAAGAGGAAGCATTTGCTTAAATGCCAAGTAATTTTAGGTTTGTTTAGATCTCTCCTCTCTGCTGCTTTCATCTCTACTAAGAGGGCACTGAATAGTAGGTAAGACATGCACTTTGGTTGAAAGCGGGCTTCAATTTCTTACTCTCCTTTCTGTGTATCTCTCCTCTTTATGTCCTATTGGCTCTCTTCAACCCAGTTTCAGGCCAGGAATTCTCCCTGTTCCCTTTTGTGGCTCTCATGAGCCTTTTTAGCTTTAGGGTCTAAAAACATTCCTGAAACAAATGCCATTCTTAAATGGATATCTGCTGCTAGAGGGGTTTTCACTGGACTGGCTGTAGAAATGTGAGGGGAGAAAGGATGAGACACTGGTTTTCATTGCTGGGCTTTGGCAATGGGAGTACTTGTAAGACAGAGAGAGCCTTTTGCACTTTCTGTATTCTTTAAGAGATCTTGTTGATGGCAGTGGAGGGTGCGTCCTGGGGTTTAAAGCTGGATTGTTGGGAGAGCAAGCAACCCCAAAATACACCTGAGAGAAAATCTAGCAGAAACCTTGAAACACTGTTTTTGAGGCACAAGGGTCAGGGCTGCACCTGCAGAGTTGCCTTCATTTCCAGATGTCTGTGGGGATGAGTGGGACCAGGGAAGAAAGGATTTGAGGCACATGGGCATTTGTGAGCTGTACCCAGAGACAATTACTCTTCTGGCCTTTTCAAGTGAGATCCTTTTTTCCACAGATGCTTTGGCACCTAATACTCCCCACGGCATTAAGGGAAGCCAAAGGATTTTGGATCTGGCAGCCTTTGTAGGGATCTGAACTAAATCTAGAGGCATGGTAGAAATGATGCTGTGCTTTGAGTTTTCCACCTGGAATCTAGTTTGGATCCAGAAATTAATGTTTGCCCGAGCCTTTGGATTTGAATCCTGAGACTTTACAGTGACCTGGTGATTGGGTGCTGGTGTCAGCTTTCTGTATTTTTAGTAAACTTGGAAACCAGCCACAAAATTGGCTGGAGTGATAAAGCTTAAATCTGGGGGTTTGTGCTTTGTCTGAAATAGATTTTATTCATTGCCACAGAGCTCTAAAGCTGTATCTAACTAATCTAATTAGTAATGATTTACTTAAGGTTTACACAAGCATAAAGAATATTCTTCACGTGGCTTACATGCACAATTACTGTGCACTGATGCACTTAATGATCCCTTCTGTAAACTCACTGGCATTCTTCAGATTGTAAATTAAGCTGGTGCTGTCTAACACCTGTAGAGATGTTTGTGGAGTAGTTACAACTGATCTTCCTTTCAAGGTGATGTTTTTTCCTTTTAACAATGTTCTAACACTTCTAGTTGACAAAATTCCATTCCCCCCCCCCCCCCCCCCCCGCAAAAGCTAATAACTGCATCATCCAGCATGGTGTGTAATGCTTTGGTCCTTTGGTGACAGCTTTGCCCACTTTCAAAGCATTTGCAGCAATATGCTGATCTCCAGTTACTGTGGTCCAGCTGGGTTGAAGCAGCTGAGAGCAGTCTGCAAACTGAGATGGTTTTCAGGTAGTTCTGTAGTGGAAGTATCAGCTTTTAAAGATGAATGTGGCTGTGTGGGCAGCAGATCCTTGTCTCTCTGCAGCTCCATTCCTGCTTGCCACCCTTCTCCATCCGGAAGCTCTGGTAATTTCAAGCCTTGCCTGAGGGTTCTTGTGACTTTTTGGTGTGCAGAAGGTTTTTTGTCTTCTAAAAGGATTCATTTGTTGAAAATTGGTGGAAGACTGGCTCTTGGAGACTTTCATAAGGCCAGTTCCTTATTGGCAGCAACTTTTACAGCAGTTGCTCAAAACTCCCTAAATAAAGTTTGTGCTACACAAGGGAGTGCTTCTACTTTATGCCAATGAAAGACCTTTGTTGGCTGCAAGTAGCAAAGCTCTTTCTTTGCCTGACCCTTTTCTCACCAAGACTCCATATTAACTAAGTTTTGATGAAGCTACCAGCTGCAGCCTTTGGCAGGTGACAGTTGCCTTCTTGTAACCCTGTGCTTATAAAGGGTGTGCAAAAGAAGTAACTCACTGCAGTGGGGAGCCACTTCTGGGCCCAAGCTTTCTAAATCTTCCTTTTGCCCCACTAAGGAAACCATCTGTGTAAACCTCACAGGTGTGGGCCAGCTCTTCAGAGAGCTGCAAAGAGGCTGTCCCTTCTCAGGGTGTTTCAAGTGTCCATCTTATGTGCCAGTGTTGGGCTGTGGACTGTGCTGTTGGAAGAAGGAGAATCTTCCTCAGAAAGTGGGGATGGCTTCCTCCTGGTGCCAACAGCATGTGGGCAGTGCTGAGTAAAAACCAGCCACGGGTCCCTTGCATCCTCAGTGTGTCTCAGCACATCAAGGCATAGCTCTTAGCAACATCAGCAAGGAAGGGCTTCCTTTAATATGGGGAAATCCCAGGGTAAGGTTGCTGAGTCCAGGGAACTGAGGCCTCAAACTTGTGTGAGTTGGATAAAAACAAGGCTTAACCCCTGGGTTTAGCTGGGTATTAAAGCTGCAGTGTGGACATCTTCATGCTATGTTGATGTCAAAGTTATTTAGTGCTGAAAATAGTCCAGGTTAAATTAAACTTTCTTTTCTTGTATTGATTTGCAAACTGAGCTTAATTTGGGTGACAGGAGATGTTCTATAAATGCATTTTTGGTGAAATTGCTTCTGACTTCAAGTAACAAAACACCTGAAACTTGCCATCCTGAGGAGTGGAGACTAATATGGGTGCATGATGTATGTGCATTGCAGAGTGGCTTAAAAAAACCCTAACTTAACAGCCCAGTTTAAAAGGTAATGGAATGGACCGGAATTATAAAAATAAAACTGTTTGTCCCTGTCTTAAAAAAGCCCCAAAGCAAAATTTACTGAAAAACTCCTCTTTCTTTCCTGCATTGTTACACACAAACCTAAACAGTAGTAGTATAGGGATTTTCAGGATGACAGGTTCTACGTGTTTGTGGGGTTTGGTGTGGTTTTTTTCTTTACCTTTTCTCCAGAAATGCCAACTGTAACAAAGCAGATCTTGAGACAAGACTCTGGTACTACCTCTGTAGTGTACCTCTACAGTGGAGTAGAGAACAAAACCTATTTTAAGATTCGAGTCAGAAATTACATTGGTGAGACTATTTTCAAAACCAGTCTGAAAATGCAACATCATATTCTAACACAGAAATTAGATGCATTTGAACTTGAACCTGTCCCTGTAAGTGAGTAGAAAGCACAAGCATGAAAGATGTGCTGTGCAAAAGGCCTGACTGGGCACCTGGTCCTGTGTCCTGTCTGTGAAGGGAGGTGAACACATGGAACAAGGAGTGGGAAACTGGCATTGCAGTGGGTAGGAGGCTGTTCAGACTTCACAGGAATGTGATGGCATCTAAAATACCTTCATTTTCTTCATGGTTCAGCCCAGTAGTCAGGTGCCTGTTGCTCCAAAGCCAGAGATCCTCTTGCTGGACAGGCTTTAGCATCCTGCTGTGTTTAAGGACCTGAGCCAGTGTCTTATTCCTGCTTGAACATTTGTCACTCTGCCAGCATTAATATTCTTTTGGGAACTGAGAGCTGCACTTCAAACTCTTCAGTTTCATGTAGTTATATACGTTGCTCATGTCCTGTGTAACTAAACAAAGACTCAACAAGCAGTGTAAGAATTATGTTGTATGAAGCTTCAATTTGAATGAACTTTTAATTGTTGCTCGGATTGTTTTCTCTATTAGTAGAAATGCTCATTCATTCTATATCAAGTGTTCAAAAGATACAGCAGGTTTGAATATAAACATGTAACAGAAAAGAAAATATGCCACTGGTATGTGAACAGGATAGGCCAGGGATCTCTGGGCATATGTTTTCCCTAGATTGGGACCTTGTAAAGGCAGTATGAAAAGTATGAGTGAATTCCAGACCTTGATTTCTTGAGAAAATAAAGGCCCAAAGTATAAATAATTCCCTGTACTTATAAGTACAGGTCTGGTTTTATGCCTGCTCCACTGTTGCCTGCTGATGCCTTCAGCCTTTGGAGACAGACTCCAAGGTAATTGTGTAGGAGCACCATGCCTTGGGCACCTGTTTATTAAACTCCACCTGCTCCACTGCAAAAAATCACCCAAGCTGACGTAATTTGATTTTTTTGGATTTGACAAGATTATAATGCAATTTTAGTGTAAAAGGGATGGGGTAATTCATACTTACTCACTAATGTAGTGACATGTTTGTGATCTCTTGGCAGCTGGGACTTGGGGCTATTTTAAGACTGACAGTGTTGATGCTGTATAGTGTTATTCAGTAGGCAGATAGTTTAGTATTTTAATCAAGGACAGAAGGAAGAGATTATGGCCAACTAAATTTCTCATTTTAAGAGCCTTTTCTTCTTTATTTAGTCGTACAATTACATGTTTATGTGAACAAATCTCCTTTTTAATAGAATTTTTTAAAATACTGCACCTTTCCCAAGTGTAATTAATTTGTGGCACTAGTAGTGTTTCATGATATTGTGTTTGTGTAAAGAATTAGGTGGTACAACACAGGAGAGTGTCCATAGCTCCATGTTTTTATTATTGCTGGCAATTTGACTTCCTGTGCAGGAGTTTTTACATCACTTCTGTGGCTGCTTAGCCATGTGATTGATGATAATAAATGGTCAGAGTACTGAAACGGGCATCAAACCAGAGCCTGTCCTGGAGCATCTGGTTATACATTGTTTCACAGGTTGCTCCTTTTCACTCTTCCTATTGCACAGATGCTGGCTACCTCTGTGGAAGTTCAGTGCCAAATTCCCTTTGAATTAAAATCTTCAGGGAAGAGCTGAAAGGACAGCCTGGCAGAAAGACTTGTAAAGGTAGTGTGGATATGGGCCATTTAGCAAGAGGCATCTCTCTAGTTTTGACAATTGCTTTGTTTCATTTAATTTAATACTTATGCAACTTTTTAGTTCACACAGCTCAAAATTAGAATGAAATTACTTAAGGCATATGGGGTGGAGAAACATCATCCTGCAGGTTTGAATCTGGGCTATCTTCAGGTGCCTCCTAAAAAGAAGAGAAATTGATCCTAAAATACATATTCACATCTAAAAATCTCTGTTGAAAGAACTCCTGTGCCCTCTGGTGAGGGTTGCCTTCCCAAAAAATCTGGCCTTGGCAGAACTATCAGTGTCCTCTGCACTGGTGTCTGGATTGACACTCAAGTAGGAGGTTGTAGCAGAACTACTCTGAATTTACGCCTAGAGAGTGAATCACCAGAGAGGTCACTGCTATTGCAGCTTTAACATAGGTGCCAGCTCTGTAAAAAGATTGAACTTGAGGAGGATTGTGTGATGCCTTTGTGTAGTGTGTGAATGTGACCTTTTTTTGACACAGAAGTGCCAAGGCATCTGTGGAAACATTTTTGTTTTTCTGCAGGAGATGAGCAAACCAGTTAGAAGAAGCCTCACTTAGACATGCTAGCAGGAAGCTCTTCCTTTAGAATTGGTAGCTCTTGCTGGAACACATTAAAATTGTTCATCCAAGTTCTAAACATAGCTTATTTATTCAAATCGTAGTCTAAAAACACCCAGTTATGGGACAGAAATCATGAATAGAGCTATTAGGTAACTTCAGTAAGTCCTGAAAATGGTGAGCAGTACAGGATTGAAGATGTAACAACATAGCTAACAGTATTATCCTATATAAAACTTCTTGGGTTTAGTTCAACACTAGCTGAAGGACTGATGTGTTTTTTCCTCTGAGTTTCTCAGGCTCTAGAAGGACTCAATATGTGAACAAAGATGTCTTTCATAATAGGGAAGCTGTAAAGCAGTGTGTTGTTTGAAGTACTGAGAATTTAATCTTGTTACTAATTTTGACAAGTATTTCTGCCATGTCTGTCATTGCATTCAACACCTCTACAGTAATCCAGTCCTGGAAGGTTTTATTTATCGTGTGGATTTACCCTTTGCCAGTAGTTGGGGGAAGTGAGATTGTGAGGGGGAATATTTAATGTCTGCTTCATGTTTTTTCCCTTCCCCAGTACATTGTATATATTTTAATTTTGTTCATACTTGCTTTTTTTATTTCTGTTTGTTACGTTGTGTAGTCTTGTACCAATATCTACAAGCAGATCTCCATGGCAAGAGCTCAGACACTGCAGACAAAACCTCAGGTAAAAAGGGGTTAAGGATAAAACAATGATCAGGGCCTATCTATTTCTTTATTTTCAGTCTTCTAACTCTTCTTGAATCAAATTGAAAATCACCAATCCAAATTGATACCAAACCTCTTGGACTTCTTAATTCTTTTACCTAATTCCAATCAATATTTGGAAAATTTTGTTCTATTTCTTGAAGCTCTCTTGGCAGATGTGGTTCTCCAGCAAAATCCCACTAGTGATGTCAGTATATTGTCACTATATTGGTGGAGAGGAGACTGTGCTAGATCTCTGTGCATAATAGACTGAACAGTATCTTGCATGAGGCCATTTTTACAGGATACTTACCCAGGAATCTAACAAGGCTTAGTTGTGTGGACTTGTGAATATGGGGCACTGGAAGGTTCAGCTCTACCAAATCCTGCTACAGAGACACAAAGTTTCCTGACACCTCAGGGAAGCTTATTTGCAGTCTAGATTTAAACAGCAATACTGGTGAGGTTCACTTAGACACATACCCCCCAAAAAAATTCCAAATAACTTGGATGTATTAATAGGGTACACATCCCCCTATGGTTTCCTGCTTAAATATGATCCTTTAATTCCTTTACATTTTGGCATACAAAAGGAAGATTAGACACTGTGCTCCTCTGTGGTGGTGTTTGCAGGGGTCTCAGGATGAGGGACGAGATGAGAATCTTGACTCCATATTTCAGAAGGCTGATTTATTATTTTATGATACATATTATATTAAAAGAAAATGGTATATTAAAACTATACTAAAGAAAGAGAAGATTTCATCAGGAGGCTAGAAAAGGAAAGGATTGGAAAAGAATGAGAAAATCTTGTGACTGACCAGAGAGTCCAAGACAGCTGGATTGTGATTGGCCATTAATTAGAAACAACCACATGACACCAATCACAGATGCACCTGTTGCATTCCACAGCAGCAGATAATTATTGTTTTTCTTTCCCTTTGAGGCTTCTCAGGACAAAAAAAAATACTCATGAAAGGATTTTTCAGAAAATATGTCCATGACACTCCTCCTCAGCCCCCCAAAATCCACTACTGTCTTACAGGTGACTCAGATTTTAAAGCTTTGGAATGAAAACTGTTTTGTCTGCCTTGTCCCAGTCCTCCCTTTCTTATAATCCCCATTCTCTGCTATGAGATTGTGAGAATGTGAGGTCAGAAATAGGAGCTTGAGTTACAGTGTCCTTGGGCTCTGATCAGCCTCTCCCTGCCACCTTGGCATTCTGGGGAGACATGGAAGAAAAGCAGCAGAGCAGTTCTGCACTACTTAAGCTAACCAGTTCCTGAGCCTGACAATTAACAGCTTGCTTGCTCCCTAGCCAAGCACTGTTGTTCCTGTGCCCACATTGTTTTCTCACTCACACATTGTGTATTATTTGCTTCTCGTGCAGGGTCATCCTGTTATTTAATAAGCTTAACAAAATTCCATCTGAAGGGAGAGGCCATAGCTGGGTGTGCTGAGCACTTCTAATTAGAGGAGGCTATCACAGAAGTGGTCACCACGAGCACTGTGCATAGCTGTGCTCCCAGTGTGCTCCTCTAAAGGAATAAAAGATATTTTTGTTTCTGTAGTCACAGGCATTTCTGTCTGTGTTCCAGAGCTTGGAAGGAGTGACAGATAGCTGGCATTCCCTGGACCAGAGGGTGGAAGATGCCTCTGCCTATTTGGTACAGAGCTTTGTGTGCCTCTGTCACTGTGACAATAATTGAAACAGATCTGTTTAAACTTGAAGATCACTAAATTTTGATGTAGGATCACACTTATGAAAGTCATCATGATTAAAGCTTCTAGACTGTAGTTGCATTTCCCTAGTAATTGTTTCTTTCATCCAAAACACAGATCAGGCTTGTTTTCTAATTTTGAGCAGTCTTTTTGTTTTGAAATGAAATTAGCACAGTTTTTTTCTTGATCTAGCATCCATCACTTCACTATTTGCTTTTAATTTGAAACTAAATGTCCCTTTAAAACCCAGCTCCTTAAAGGAAGGCACAAGTTGTTTGAGAGTACCATTAACAGGATGTAGTATCCAAATGAAATGAAAGCTGAATCTGACACATTTTACACAATTTTTAAAAGTACTTGAATTTTTTGTTAAATCCTGAAAGCAAAAGGATTGACTTCAAACCAAATTTTTTAATTTGCCTCTGAGAGTTGTGCTGTCTGCATGGGCAGCACACATCCAATACAATGTTCCTGTCCATACAGTAGTGTTATCTGGCCATTGGTATTTTAGCAATTAAATTTACATTTAATACTTGGTTCACTTTAAATATGCCTTGCTAATCCTGTTTGCAGTGTTAGCAAAGAAGCACTTAGAAGCATGTGGGAGGTTTAATGAAAATTCACTGTTCATCTAGAGTAACAGCTAAGTGAATTCTCTGTGCCATGTGTGACTCAGCAGTTCAGAGCTACCAAGGCTGGGTTGAGAGGATCAGGATCCTTTCAGTCCAGATCCCTTCCCTCATGTTTGCCAAGAAGGTTCTGCTCCCTGTGGTTCTCTTCCAGCTGCCTGTCAGTGTGGAGCTGGCTGTTGTGGTCCGTGCTTTTCATCTGCTTTTGCTGAGATTTGGGGTGTTTCCTGCTACTTTGGGCAAATGATGGCATTTCACCCTCACACACAGGCTGCTCCTGTCACATCCTTGTATTGTTTTTTTCCTAATTTATGTATCTCCTCTAAAAGCTTGCCCTGCTTGTCTTTCCGTGAGGCAGCTTTGTATGGAGGGTGCAATGTCATGTCCTCTCAAGCTAATGACAGGTTGATTTTACTCCAGTGTGGTGTCTTGGCTCTTTGCTTTTCCCTCATGATCACTGATTGAGAGAATAGCATTTTCTCTATGTGTGTTTTACCTAAAGTTTATATTTTTCTTAAACTACTGGAATGGTAAAATGCAAACACTGCAGAGACTCTACGAAGGTAAGTCGTTTGTGCCATTTCTTTTCCTGGATAAAATGAATCCATGTTGTCAGCCTACAGGGACATTGTAACTGCTGGTTTTGGGTAGATGGATTTGTTAAAGTAATACTTATACTTGATAACCAAAACTTTTTCTTTTTTTTTGTCATGAGAAAGGAAACCTTTAAAGAAATTTAAACTTCAGCAGTCACTTACTGCTAGCAGTAGAGAGCTTCATTAAGTCATCCAGATATTCTCTTCTAACTTTTAGTAGAAGCAACCAAATAAATTTAGTACCAAATACCTGCCTTTCTGCCAAGTCACAGTAAACTCTGTCAGATGTGAGAATGATTGAAGAGCTAATTGGGAAATAACCTCATGCATATTTGTTTGATTATGCAAGCATGTTAATTACTGTTTGATTCTAAGAACTAAAAATGTTGCTGACTATGTCTAAGTACATACCTGGAGAGAAAATTTTTGCTGGCTTTGCTTGGTAGGATCTTTGTTTTGTGAAATTTTGGAAATTGGTGGATGACACTGTGTCTTTAATGGCTCTACGAAGAACTTTTGGACCAAAATAAGAGTTATTCTACTGCCATGTTCTGAAATAGAGAAATGGTCTCTGTTTTTGGTCTATTTGGTCTGATCTTGAGGAGGATCTTCATGGATTATCAAATCCTACCATTAAACCTGGCACTGCCTTTTTGCTACTAAAACGTATCCTCAAATGCCAAATCCACATGTTTTTTGAACAGTTCCAAGGGTGATTATTCCACTATGATGCTGCAATGTGTCTAAATCCTGTGTTGAAAATAAGTGTTGTATGAAAATAACAATATCTTTAAAATCTTAGGGATTACTTGGGAAGGAAAAGATTTAAGACCTTTTCTCAGAATGCACTTGCATGTTAGTGCTGTTGGAAGAGCTGGTTTTGTGTGATAGTGTAATAGATGGTCACTTAATTAACAAATTTTAAGAACTCCTTGGTTTGATTACTGTTTTGCATGCTGTAGACAATCCAGTGGGGAGGACTCCATTAACAACATCACTGTGAAATACAGTATTTGTATGCTGATAACTGGATGCATTTCTTCTTGAAGTCTAATTTCAGTCTTCCTCTTTGCACTTGCTGGATTCTTTGTGTGGAGAAAGTATGTCCTTGAAATTTGATGTAGAAAAAAATAAATGTTTAATTTTCACATGATATAAAAAATATCATCTATAATGAATGCTTGAATAATTTATAATAGCCAAGAGGTACTCATATGTTTTGTTGACCTTAAAGACAAACTTGAGGGAAAGTGCTCTTTCACTGACTAAGTAAAGCTGTCTCTAGATACTCAAGCTGTTGGAGAAGGTCAAGAATCCAGTTGATTGCAAGGTGTTTTTCTGTAAAATTTCGGCAGTGATTTTTCTCTTGACAATATATTTCCATTCTGTAAATGCTAAATTGGAAGCTGTGTTGCAACTGCAGTAAGATTTTGTGGGATGGAGGGTAAGGTCAGACTACAGGGGAATCTTTTCTATTTCTCTTTTAAAAGTAGTACCTCTGAGAGTCAAAATGTCCATCAGATTTGATTAAAAAAAAAACAAAACCCAAGTCAGGTCTCTCTCAAGCCTCAGTGCTGTTTCGAGTCATTATTTCTTCATTTGTTGCAGGAGAGAATTTCGACCAGAGTCCCCTAAGAAGAACCTTCAAGTCCAAAGTTTTGGCTCATTATCCTCAGAACATTGAGTGGAACCCCTTTGACCAGGATGCTGTCAACATGGTAGGTAGAGAAAAACTCTCTTCTCAAATTGTTACCAACAGCATCAGCTCTGGAGAGGTTCCTGGGTTGTTTCCAACCAGCCCTTGTGATGCTCTTGTGGTCTTGTGGCTGTGGTGCTTCTGCTGGGACTAAGAGCACTCACTGGGCATGCAGCATGGAAAGCTGTAGAGGAAGAAGAAACACAGAATACAGAATACATGTTTGTAAAAACACAGAATAGTTTCAGGCACAACAAAAGCAAAGTGCTGCATTCCCTCATTCCCTCGTATGTTCTGAGTGTGCTGTGTGATAAAACAAGTCCCAGCAGCATCCCAGGGACTGGCTGAGAAGGGGTGGGGTCACCTAGAATACCTATCCCCAGGTAGGAAGGGGGCAAACTAAGGAGTTTCAAGATATTGATATCCATGTGAGGTTCTGGAGTACAAAACACCCTGATTGTGCTGACAAGGGTAAGGAGGAACCTTTATGCAGGAGCTGGAACTTTGCTAAAGCACAGCTTTTGCTGGGTCATCACTTTTGGTGGCACCTCTGCACCTGTACATCTCCTGTACATCTCTTTCCTCTCAGTTATATTTGATGTGAGCATCTGTGTGGCTGAGTTCCATGGACTGGGAAAGGAGGAGAAAAACAGTTCTTGGAGTGGGGGCAGTGACAGCTGAAAGATTGGTGATCCACTGGGAAGTTTTCTAAGAGCTGGTAATTAAAGGATGATTTGAAAATCACCAAAACACTTGTTAAGAACATAACCTGACAAAGAGAACAGATATTTGAGCTTCCCAGTACAGAAAATGCAATATGTTTCTTAATTTAAAAGTAATCAGTTGTTGTGACAGTAACACTGAACAATATTATAGCTGTTTTCAAAAATGTGAATTGGGTCTAAGTCAATATTGGAAAATTAGGGAGGGCCTTCCTCAGTCTAGGTTAGATGAGCTTTGCATTTGAGGAAGGCAGGACAGCACACCACCTGCTTCAAAACAGAGCTGACCTCATTGTGTGGTGCAAGTGAGAAGTCAGGAGAATCTCCTGGCCCTCACCCAGCAGATGGAGAGGTGGGGAATACACAAAGCCCACATTAAGTTGGCTTTTGCAAATGCAAGAAATGCATTTGGAACTTCCCTGCAGTCATGAAGATGTAGAAATCTGGAGTTCATCTCAATTTCCACTGAATTTTATTTTTAGCATTCTGACAGATATTTAACAGGAAAGCACAGGAGCTGGAAGCAGCGGTGACACAGAGAGCTGATACTGTGGCACTGCACTTGCACAGAAGGGCAGAGATGAGCCTGGCCTCTCCCTCTGCCTGCTGACAGCTGGGGATTTCTGTCTTCTGCTTCCAAATGTGCACTGCTGGATTTGGGGTGGTATTTGGGCTGGTCTCCCATCACTGTGCTGATACAGAAGGCATGAAGGACTCAGAGCAATGTTTGTCAGCAGTTAAGATGGTAATAGCTCAACTGCCAAGGTTATTTATGCCCTTTAGTCCTGCCTTTGCATTGGGGGAGTTCCAGTATGAAGTAATGAGGGCTGTGCAGCAGGAATAAAGCAGCTGGAATTGCTGTGTTATTTGTCTCTCACGTTACAGTGGAGAATGTCTAATATTCATGAAGTGTGATCACAGTATTGGACAAAAATGGAATGCTAAAACCAGCAAGAGACCGATTAGAATAATTGAACTGAGCTGCCATGAACACATCTTTCATTTGCAATGTGTCTTGGAGAAAAAGAAAGCATTTACTAACAGCAGCAGTATTTAATGATCTTTTAAATTATCTTTTGGAAAACTTCTTTATTGTTTTGATCTGAAACATCATTTAAAGTAATATCCACCTCCACGGAATCTCTTGAGGCAATTACTGGCCTTTCTGATCTTGCCTTGCTGTATTAGTTCTGCCTGTGTGTTTGCTTTATGTGAGCTTCCAGAAGCAATTTTCCTCAGAGAAGAAAATGCATAAATCCTTTAAGGGTAACTTGTGAGAACTCTGGCTTTGCTGGATGCCTAAGGAATTTCAATTGCCTTCTGGAACCATCCTGTTGTTTTAAAAATAGCCCCCTGAAGTTCCAAGCAATCAAGCTGCAAAGGAGTCATGTTTTCTCTCTGTTTCAAAGTATATGTCAAAGCACAGAGTTCTCTTTAATAGGAAATTTGTGATTTTCCCCTGCCTAACCTCACACGCCATCTTCTGTGGCTATTCTGCAAGTAAGTGTTGTACCAAACTAAAGTTCTCAGTAAAGAGATAGAGATATTTTTAGAATATGAGCTTCCTATTTTAGCCCTCTGATTCACCAAGGTGGATAAATCTTTGCCTGTATTTCTGAAACTCGAGGAAGCATTATCTGTGTAATGTCTCATGTACTGAAATAAAAGAACTAGAGGTTCCCTGGTGGAATTTGAAGGAGCAGGCTTTAACACAAACAAAAGCAAAGCATCTTTCTCTCCACCCCCTCGCCCACAGTGCAGTTGGGGTATGGAGCTTGCTGCCACAGCATGTTGTGAACATGAGAAATATGTAGAGGCTTAAAAAGTGAAATGAAGGATTTAGTGGAGAAGAGGTCAACCAGTGCTGGTGGAGAGTGGTCCAGAGGGAACCTTTGGTTCAGAAATACCTGCAAGTGATGATGGCTGGGAGAAAGAGGGAGGGATTATGGAGCGTGTGTGTCCTGCTTCTGTGCTTGGGGAAGGGGTATCTCCTGCTCAGGACTTCCAGAGACTGATTATAGATTACCTGATACCTCTTTATCTATCCTGGTGCAGCTTCCTTTTGTTTTTACAAACCATCTTGGTTATAAACCTTATTGCAAATCTGGTGTAATTCCACGGTTTTCTGCTGATGGATACCTTTAAATAGAAATAGTAAAGTGAAAGCAAAATCCTGTCCTTTGGTCGATAATCTTGGGTAGTTTTCAGTGTTTATACAAAGATTCAATGCAGGTGACTGACTGTGTTCCCAACATTAGTGAGCCAGATTCATACCAGCAGGCTAAAATTTCACCCCCCCTTAGCACATCCCAAGCTTCTCTCCAACACTCTCCTGTGGCATGTGTGACACAGATGAGATGGGAAGTGATTGATGTCCGGGGCACTGAGATGAAAGTTTTCATGCATTAACCACAAATTCAAAGCTTTCTGTATTGCTGGAAAATGATTACAGGCTCTTCCTTTTGATCTTAGCTTCTTAAGTGACTCCTGGTCATTCCTCCTGCCTTGGTTCTTTCCATCTTCTTTTTTTTTTCCCTCTGCTTTTTCCTGTATCCTCTTATAGGTCTAACAACAGCAGGAGTCTCTGGGCCAAGGATTGCAGCCAGGGTCTTAAAAGGTCAATATTCTGCATGTGTCAAGTTGTGGCTGAAACTTAATAGATGGGCATCCCTTTGTGTGTGCTTACCCAGTATATAAAGGACAAGGGAATAATAATTAAGGCTTGGAGGAAATTTATTTAAACAGACTTCTGAGAAAGTCTCAGCTGATCTGAATTTCCCTGATGCCTATCTGTGCCTGATTGTAATAGTATATCTAATTTGCTTGTCCAGGTATTTTTCTGTAAAGTGAAGAAAATTTAATCTCTGATAGCATTGAGATTTAAGCCTATGATTTCAGCCTGGTTGGCTTTGATAAGGCTTACAGCCATCATTGAAAGCCCACATTCTAGAAATAAATTTTTATTAAGCAAGCCTGCCAAAAAATGAGGTTAAGAGAGATATTTATTGTGGAGAATAAATTTAAATAAAGTGTGAAACAAGAATTTTTACTACTTCTTTATTGGAGAAGCCTTAACCATGGCACTGCCGTTAATGCCTCAATAAAAACTATAAAGCCCTTGAATAAAAATGTGTCTGCTCTTCAGAAATAGTTCAAGCTGCAATTTCATGGTTTGTGTCAGCAAAGCCCATCAATTGAATTAAATTCTTCTGCCCACTCCAGACTACTTATTTCCCTGCACATTACCTTTTTGAGCAATACATAAGAGCTGTCCTAGATAATTTAGGGGCCTGATAACCTGTTGTGGAGTCTGGACCACTTGCCTAATTCCCAGCTTTACCAGGCTCTTGAATGGTCTCTGCAGGGTGCACTGCTGAAGTTCAGGGTAGGGTGTGCGTGAAAATACCTAGTTATTTCTTCTGATCTCTTCCAGCATCATAGGAATTTATTCCTGCTCAAGGTGAGACATTAGGGGATGCACTCAGTTGTGCCTAGGTTCACATACCGTGGTAAAGTTGGCTTCTGCTGTTGCCTTTTTTGAAAAGGAATACTTTGAAGGTTCTCCTTCTCTTCTTTCCTTTTATTTCTTCAGATGGTACAAATAAAGCTATAGTCTTTTGTTTATAAATATACTTATTTAACTAGAACATGAGCAGTTTCCTGCTGATGTGCAATTCAAACGAGTTTTGCTGGATGTTTGTTATTTTTTATTAGATGGTTGATAGCATTCCCAAAGAATGTCTGGAAAAATGCCTTGATTTGTCACTAGGGCCATGCTTCAGAGAAACACCCAGTGTAGCAGAATCACTGCAAGGGATTTTGCTGAGTGGTAAATCAAAAATGAGGCTTTCATAGATTTTGGGTGTTTCCCTCCCTGCCCCTCCTTTTATCCAGTCTAAGCTATTTGGTACCACTTAGAGAAGAAAGTAAATGTAATAGCTGCAAGTCAGCTGGGGTTTGGTTTGTTTGTTGTTTTCTTCCCCCAGAAAATTAGGGAAGATCAAAGAATTCCAAGAAGCCTATGTAATTTAAATCCAGTGGTATAAGATGCTTCCTTCACTCTCTGATTTTAGAGTACTGTGGGCATATATATGCAAATGAGAGCAGAGCTGGATGTTTTTATATGATGCTTAAATAAATGGCACAAAGACTATTCAGTAGTGAAAACAGTTTCAGCAAGTAATGAGAATGAGTCGTAATGACTTAATGGATGGATTACTTTGGAGGGTGCTTTCCTTTCTTCAGTCATGACTCCCTCTGTAGTAGCATCAGTGGCTTTGTTCTTGGATACTTTTTTTTAAAGCCAAGCGGCATGTTGTGATGCAGGGGATGAAAAGAATGTGCCTGTACAGCAAAACCAGCAAAATAAAATTGTGTCTTAGGTAACTCTGTCTATTTCTTTTCTCCTCTCTTAGCTGTGTATGCCCAAGGGGCTGTCCTTCAGGACGCAGGCGGATAACAGGGACCCGCAGCTGCACTCCTTCATCATCACCAGGGAGGATGGCTCCCGCACGTACGGCTTTGTGCTCACCTTCTACGAGGAGGTCACGAGCAAGCAGATCTGCACAGCCATGCAGACACTGTACCAGATGCACAATGCAGAGCAGTACAGCAGCGTCTGCGCCTCCTCCTCCTGCAGCATGGACTCCCTGGCCAGCAGCATCGACGACGCCGATGCCACGTCCCTCGCCAAGCTCCAGCGCTACAACTCCTACGACATCAGCAGGGACACGCTCTACGTCTCCAAGTGCATCTGCCTCATCACCCCTCTGCCCTTCATGCAAGCCTGCAAGAAGTTCCTGATCCAGCTCTACAAGGCAGTGACCTCCCAGCAGCCACCACCTCTGCCCCTGGAGAGCTACATCCACAACATCCTCTACGAGGTGCCCCTGCCACCCCCGGGCAGGTCACTCAAGTTTTATGGGGTTTACGAGCCCATCATCTGCCAGAGACCTGGCCCCAACGAGCTGCCCCTCTCTGACTACCCTCTGAGGGAGGTCTTCGAGCTGCTGGGCCTGGAGAACCTGGTCCAGGTCTTCACCTGTGTTCTTCTGGAGATGCAGATCCTTCTGTACTCACAAGGTGGGCACTCATCCAGCAATGTCTGTTTCCAGCAGGCAGTTCTTGGGCAGCTGCAGCCACAGGAGAATTTCATGTTATATGGAGCTAAGGTTGATTTTTGAAATGTGAGAATGCATTGAAAAAATGAGAGAAATGAGTGTGTCCTAATGAAAGCGCTAAATAATTGTTTCCTCCAGGCAGTCTAGGTGCTGCTTGTTTAATTATGCATTGTATTTATCACTTGTGGCAGCTAGCAATAGAATACATTTGATTATTATCCTCACACTGCCCTTGATCATGCAAGACAGCATGAAATTAATCCTATCTTTTTCAGAAATACCAGCAGAAAATAATACATCTTGCAGAAGACACTCTTGCTTTGTTTTTCAAATTTCAGCAGCATATTGAAGTCTAGTGTAATTTCCTGCCTCCTATACGATTGATATGTTCTTATTAAAACACTGTTTTAGCACTGGGAGGCTAAATATTTAATGGGTTTTGAAACTGAGTGGAACTACTGGTCATTCCTTTTTTAGTCCTGCTTGAGATATTTGGGAATGTTGCTGACAAAAATGCTAACATTGCAGTTGGCCAAACATTGGCAGAAGTTGCTTACACAGAGCCAGTCCATGTTCCCTGTTGAAGTGTGCCAATAAGCTTTGGAAAATCTGGTTTTGAAAACGTTTTCTCTTATGATTGTGTCTTTCTGTAATAGTGCAACACTCTGCTGCAGGTTTGGGGAATCCTGACTTAGCACTGGGCATGCTTTGGGATTTTACACTCCTATTACTGTTTCCTCTAGGATGTTGGTTCCTGTCAGTGTGGCCCTGGTGGTATTTGGATCCTCAACATGTCAAGGTCAAGTTTCACTGCTGCCTTTCAAGGGGATGTTCAGACCTTTTAGGTGTTCCTCTAAGTCCCGCTGGAAGCCTGTCCCTGCAATTTGGGTTCCCAAATGGCATCTGTGATTCTGACCCTAAATTAGGAAAATGTGCGTCACGGAAAAATTTTTGGGGGTGGGGGGGAGTGGTTTCATCAGAGGAGAATGAAAAACCTGGAGCCAGGATGCCTTTTAGTGAAAAGAGGAAAAGATGCTGAATACCTAGGCTTTCAAGAGAAGTGGTTTGAGCAGCAGACAGCTTGAAATGAAGCGGGGAGAGAGGATGGGAAATAGTCTAAAATGGGTATGGATAATGAACCTTCAGGCTCCAGAAGAGATCGCTTGGGTTTGTCATATAAAAGAAAAGGTCAGGAAGTGTGTAATAGTAATGCTAATAACTAAATGACTGAGAATGGGGAAGAATGTTCAGGGAGGTGGAAAAAGGGTAGTTCTTCTGCAAATGACTGAATTCAAAGGGTTGATAGTTCTTTGCAGAGCACTTCTCCACACGGACTCCAGGGGTTTGCTTTCAAGAACTGAAAATGAAAGGTTTTATCTTCTCTCAGTTTGAAGTGTGAGCAGAAATCCTGCTGTTAGTTTTGATTAGGCTGCTTTTCCCCTCCCTCCTGCTTCTGTGTGTGTGTGTGCAGTTATCCCCTTTCTTCCTCAGTTTGAATCATGCTCTTTGCCTCTTTGCACTGGGGTTTGATATTAAACAGCAGCACTACTGAAATGCCTCTCACCCATCCCTGCTCATCAGTACCACCCTGGTCTCTGCTTATAGACTCACTGAGAACTGAGAAATTTTTGTCTTTTTTCTTTCTCACTGAAAGATAGCAGCATTAGGAAAAATGTGCTTGTCAGGTTGCATTTTAATAATGTTTTGTGCATGTGGAGAGCAACCTCTATGTGCATTACTTTTGTAATAGTCATTGAGACAGATAAAAAGTATCTAGTAAATAATTTTGACTCAGCCTTCATGTCCACCAGAAGTTAGATAAATGTTGTTCTTCCAATTACTGCTTATGATTTAAAGGTTTACTTGGTTTGTTTGGTTTCATTGTGTGGGGGGTTTTTTTAAAAGAAAAGTGAGATAGCGAGAAGTAATCCTTTCTACTCTTCAAATTGCAGAATTTTGTCTTCCCCCTCTCTTCTTTTCTATTTGTGAATCTAGGGATGTCCTTGACATGACTTTTACTTGCCTATCTAACACAGACACAATTTGATGGTGCATGGGGGAAAGTATATAGCTGTGTTAGGGAAATTCTGTGATTATGTAAATAGCAGTGTAATGCTGGCTCCCAGAGGTGAGGAATGTGGAGTGGAGGGCAACTGCAAAGCCTCAGTTTTGGCATACCCTGATAGCTGAGTGCTTGGCTAATTGTGCACTGAGGCTTCTTTTAAATATCAGTCTTTCAATTCCTGAAAAAGAAAACAGCAGCCATTTTCCAATTTGAAATACAACCAGCCTAGAATGTACCCAAATCTGCTCTCTTCCGCTTTGAGATTGGGTATTTTCAGGGTCCCCTGTGGCAGGAGGGAAATGATGAATCTGAGTCCTTCTTAGAAGGCTAATTTATTATTTTATGATATTATATTATAT
The DNA here is from genome assembly GCA_024362935.1 of Setophaga petechia. Taxonomy (NCBI): domain Eukaryota; kingdom Metazoa; phylum Chordata; class Aves; order Passeriformes; family Parulidae; genus Setophaga; species Setophaga petechia. Next base: position 7,303,629 of record JANCRA010000025.1, read on the forward strand.
TAAATAATGCTATACTAAGGAATAGAGAAAGGATACATACAAAGGCTTAAGAAGATACTAATGAAAATTTGTGCCTCTCCAGAGTCCTGACACAGCTGGATATTGATTGGTCATTAAGTTAAAACAATTCACATGAAACCAATACAACAATGATCAGTTGGTAAACAATCTCCAACCACATTCCAAAGCAGCAAAACACAGGAAAAGCAAATCAGATAATTATTGCTTTCATTTTTCTCTGAGTCTTCTCAGCTTCCCAGGAGAAGAATCCTGGTGAAGGGATTTTTCAGAAATTGTCATGGTGACATGAGATCCACTGGGGAGAAAAACTTTTTAAACTCCCTAGTTCTTTCAAGGCAAAAGATGAAAAGGCTTTGGCTGACATGTTTGTTATTTTGGAACAAGAGATGAGAGAGGCATTTTGCAAGTTCACCCTTCTTTGCTTTTCTGCTTTAAAGAGGGTGGACTCATTGGACTGTGTTTCCAGAGGCCTGACCTCTCTGCAACCTTCCCAAACTCAACAAGAGATTAGTAGAAGATCCTCTGGTTGCAATTTCAAGCAAGACAGCATTATTTACACAAAATCACAATTCGTTGACATAATCATGTAATACTCAAGAAATCAGAGCTGGAGCAAAACCTATTTCAGTTCACTGAACTATTTCAGTGAGACCTGCTGTTAATGCGTATGGGAAATGTAAGCTGACTTTTTTGTGGTTCTCCTAGACCTGTTGGAAGGAAGCTTTTCATTTAAGCTTGTCAGAAATTTAGTTCTTCTGTAGAATAAAGGCTTCTTTTGGAAAGTGGAGTGAAAATATAAATTGTTGCACAACCACAACCATACAAAGAAGCTTAGCTGATAATAACAGCAGTGAAAGGCTGGCACAAAGGTTGCACAGAGACTGTACTGGCTTTTCTGAAATGATTTTCTCAAGGGAACTAGGAGTTGAAGATGAAAAAGTTTATTTTTAACCCTGGGGCATAATGCTTCCAGCAGCCTGAACAAAGGCATCTAAGTCAATGAAGAGGTGAGGGTGTTGGGTGACTTTATCCAGCTTGCCCTGGATGTGTTCCCAGCATGATATGAGAGTGTCTGGCACAGCTCTGCCTCGGGGACAGGAGCACTGAGTGGCTGTTTGTAACCATGGCTGCTAGAGTCCTCATTGGGTACCCAGTTGCACTGTTGGTGGTGTCTTAGGGATGACCGGTGCCCCATCACTTGGGAAAATGCAGGGATTGGAGTGGATTGTACCTTCAGTTTACAGCTCTGGTGGTCAAGCAGGGGGCTAAAGAGAGAGTGGCAGCAAAGAATGATGAGCTCGTTTTTGAAGCTGCTTTGTTCCTGTATGTTTTGGACTGCACAGCTGAGTAACTGGCAGAGACCTGTGCTTGCACCTCAGTGGTAAGACTGAAAAGGTCAGCCCTTACTGCTCCTGGAGACTTGTGGGCTTCCAGGGAGTTAATCACAACAATTGCTTCTTGTTGTGGAAAGTGACAACATTGGTTTGCAAAGGTGATGTGGAAACCTGTATCTGATATCACCTTCTGTGTACATGAATTGCTGCAGCTTCAGGTTCTGTGTATAGAGAATATTTTTATTCCTTCCTTCTGCATATGGAGAATTTTTTTTAAGATTAAATAGGGCAAGTTTTCAACATTTGGGCTTTGAAAATCAAGGGAAGGGATTAGATATGCTTTCCCTGCAATTCTTCAGGGTGCAGTCTTTGCAGTGCTCTTGTAAGTGCCGTTTATTCAAAGCACTGCTCTCCCATCCAACTGTGCAGATGGAAGGCCTTGCTCATGTCCACTCTTCAATAGCTACTACAATTTCCAAAGGATAAGTAACAAAACATCACTGGTGTGGGATTCCTGCTGGAGAGAGATGAATTAAACTGTGAGCTCTGTGGAAACCTCAGCAATCCATTTTGTATGTCTGCCTTTCAAGGGATTTAAGCATGAGAGGGAATGTGTGGATGAGACAGAGATAAACTTCTTAGAGCTTAGGCTGTTTCTACTCATTATAATTTTGAGCATTTTCCAAGTTGTTTTTTCCAAGGGCTTGATAATTGCTCGTCCAAGATTGAAATATTCTTTACTTTTTTTTTTTTTGATCTTAGAAATTGTAATACAAATGACTATGCATATATAAAGTCATTGCCTAGAAAGTGTAATGTCTGAAAGATCTTTCTTATGAGGTCTGTTTTGGGGTAGATTTTTCAAAACTAATACATGCATAATGTGTTTGCCTTTTCAAGCGTTTTTACATCAAATAGTTACATGGAAAACCTTCGCTCTTCTACTCATTATTTAAACAGTTGCCCTCCACACTAATATTCATCCAAATCAGTGGAAAGCTATTGCAGAGAACAGATTATATGGGGACAAAATCTCTGTGCTGTGGAGGAGACCTGGGTTTATGGCTTCAGTAGAACTACACTCAGAGGCTGCAGTGCATGTTCCCCTGGAAAAAAGAAAAGTAATTGGGTAGAAAAATCAGAGAATGACATGTAGCCTTCCTTTTTAACTTAGGTGAAATGTTTTTTAATTAGAAGTTGCTCAATTTTGTTAGCTGTCAGTATGACCTGAAAAGTGAGGGTTTTAAAGCATCTGGAAAAAGAAGGAGCTGGCTCACGTCTGTGCCATAGCCCCAGTCCTGTTTGTGCTCACAGTGAGCTGTAAAGGGAGATAAAGCCACACATACCACAACCTCTCCAATTTTTTTCTTTTAAACTTGGATCTCTTTTTTTTCCATGATGAAACATCTTCACCTTTTCAGAACGAGAGGAAAAAAGTTAAATTAGGCCTTTACATAGCAGTTATGGCAAATGCCAGATAAATAACATGGCAGTCTAAAGTAATCATGATCAAAGTTGTTCCCTGGTGAACTCTTATGTCCTCCCCATCATCTTGCTGCTGGCTGGGGAGCCTGTTCTACCCCAGCAGCCATGGGAGAGAGCAGGGGGCTCCCTGTGTGCTCAGGAGCACCTTCATGTGTCCTGCTAGCACAGACTTGTCAGCCTTGGCACAGACTTTTTGCTCTCTTCTCAGAGACTTAACCATGCTGGTAATGGGAGCTAATTCTTGGGATGGCTCTTAATCATAAATTAATTCATGCTGAGCCACTGATGGCAGGCTGGGACATAGTTAAATTATACAAATGGAAATGTATTGAAGCAGAAGCTTTTTAAATTAAGCTTTGGCCAACAAGGAAAAAGGGTTAGGACTGGCCTCGGTGAATATTGGCCTTGGGATGTTTCCCTTGGGGCAGAGCTGACCCCCAGTTTGAGAGGCTAATTCTTCAGACTATTAGATGCAGGCTTATCTTGATCCTTCTGTTTAAGAAAATATGTATTTTCATATTTACATAAAATGCCCTCTGCGTTTTTCATATAACTGATGTGCAACATCACTCCCTGTTAAATGCACCTTTCCTTTGGGGGTGGAAGGGCACTGAGGTGCCAGGGGTCATTTCCTCAGGACAGGCTGCTGGTCACAGCCCCATGTCGTGGCACCTGCCCAGGTTCCCTGAATGCAGCACTGCTGCAAGGTGATTTCTCTAGTGAATAAACATTTCTTGCACCATTTTTGTGTGTTTTATCTGAACATCTCTTGAAAGTCACCAGGACTGGCTTGTCAGTTGTCACAGCTGCCAGCAGGCAAATCAGATGAAAGGTGGAAGCTTCCAGGGTACTTTGATGTCTGCAGCACTTGTGTGTGCTGCTTCTGTGGAGCTGTTGAGATCTGATTTGAAAACCTTTGCTTTCATAAACAATTTTTGTCTCCAATGTGAATTTCAGATTTAGTTTTTCATCTGCAGTGTGCTTTATATAAACATTACAGATCTGAAGGTACCCAGACCCAAGACAGGTCTGGTTTGGAGCTGTTCTTGACTCGTTCTCAGAGCTCAAAGCAAAATAATTTTCCAGTTTTTCCAATGTACTTGACTAATCTAACTCATATCTTGTTACCAAAAAAAAAAAAAAAAAATAAAAGGCAGTTGCATAACAATTACTTATAATACCTGGACTGAAGAGGTAGCATGTGGAAAAACTATTGGTCACAAGAATGCTTTAAAGCCTGTTCAAGTGTTTCCCCCTAAAGTATTACCTTTATTCATTCAGGTTCATTGATGTTTTTCTTTTTTCTGTTGTTGGTTTGCTTTATTTTCTTTAAAGACAATTGTTTTGTGCATATTGATAAGGTACTCTTTGAGAATACCGCCTGATTATCATCTTCCAGGATGCATTTTTAAATATGTGGCTTTGCAAAGCTGCAGTTATCCTTTATGTGTGTTCTAAAAGCAGTAGAGCAAAGGAAGTGGTGTCCAGCTAACTCATCTCTTCAAATGCTTCCAAGTGCTTTCAAAATGTATGTAAAGTGAGGCTTCAAAAGGAAAATAAAGAAGCAGTCTATTTTTAAAGCCTTGGACTGGATTTAGAGGATCCAGGCTGTCACTCCAGCTCTGTGGTAAGCTTCCTGCCCTACCTTTGGTAGGTTACTGGAACAGAGAATTGGAAAATGGCCAAGCTGTGCTTTCATCAGGAGGGCTGAAGGTGTTGAAACTGGAGTAACAGTGCACTGTTCCCAGCAGGAACACCATTTCTGGGGAGAAGGAGTGTGTGTGTCCTTACACATGCCTTATGCACAAAGTTCCTGTGATTGGGAATTTACTGAGAAGGTCCCAGGTGAAATCCTCTTCTGTTTGACTATGATAAAGACTTGAATCTGTTTTGGGGGTAGAACCTCTATGTGGTCTTAGCCCTTTAACATTGATGTCTTTTTGCCTTCTCAAAGGATCTTGGTTTTGCTCTGCTGCAGCATGGGAAAGATTTGGAGATATCAGACTTTTGTGGCAGGAAAAGTAATTTTTATGTTGAGCTTTGTGAATTGCTTAACATCTCAGAGATTCTTTCCCCGCTATGTATAATGAAAAGAAGATGATTTTGTTTCTTCAGTCACTGCCTGTGTTTGAACTTTAAGGTCTTTGGGATAGATATTTCTTACTGATTATTGTCCTGTTATTGTATTATGGAGAATCAACACCAAGACAAAAAATTGTCAAGCTTTGTCCTCTCTCAGAAAAACATTTGTAGGGAGCTGATGTTCAAGTGCTGGAACCATTTCCATCTCCAGCAGAAAACAGTGATTGGTAATTCTACAGGAATATCTCAGGGTGTGCATTTTAAGTGCTGTATCTTGTGAGCCACGTGAATGTTACCAGAGCTGGGTAAAGCAAGGCTGAAGATGGTGCTGGAGCAGCAGAACTGCCAGCCTGCAGTGCAGCAGGTCCCTGCAGCCCTGGCATGTCCTGCACAGGGAATTTAGGTGCTTGGCCAGGGTCCCCTGGCAGATGGTGCCAGAAAAGGGAGGTGGATCCAGAGACTTTGAGCTTGACTCTGCTGCCCTCTCCTTCTCTTGGTGAAAAGGCTGTGTGAGAGACAACACTGCACCACATCCTAATCTAAATGCTTTCTCACCAACGAGGGGAGAGAATGATGCATCTGACTCCATGTTCTCAGAAAGCTGATTTATTACTTTATTATACTGTATTATATTAAATAATACTATACTATACTAAAGAATACAGAAGAGATACTTACTGAATGCTAAAAAGATAATAATGAGAACTTGAGACCCTTTCCAGAGTCCCGACACAGCTTGGCCCCAGTTGGCCAATGAGTCAAAACAACTCACACCAGAATCCAATCAGGTAATCACCTGTGGGTAAACAATCTCCAAACACATTCTACAGGAGCAGAACAGAGAAGAAGCAAATGAGATAAGAATTGTTTTCCTTTTCTCTGAGGCCTCTCTCACTGCCTTTCAGCTTCCCAGGAGAAAAACCCTAGGCAAAGGGAATTTTTCAGAGAATGTGAATGCCACAACATCCAGCTAAGACATTGGGAGACAGTGGTTGCAGTAGAAGCCCCAGGGACCACTTTGCCCTGGGCTTCTCCTCCTTGAGCAGTTTCTCTTGGAAACTGTTCTCTGAACAAATTAGAGATGGAGCTTTGAACATGAAGAGTCTTAGAATAATTTTGGTTGGAAAAGACCTTGAAGGTCAACTCCAGCTGTAAACCGAACTCTGCCAAACTCACCATTCAATCATGTCTCTAATTGCCATTTTTGCATGTCTTTTAAATGCCTCCAGGGATGGTGACTCAACCCCTTCCCTGTACAGTGGTTGCAATGCTCAGCAACCCTTTCAGTGGAGAAATTTTTTCCTAATATCCAACCCAAACTTCCCCTTGCACAACTTGGGGCCATTTCCTCAATCCACTGTTTCCAGGTTATCCTCAGTAACCATGTAAGCTTCCCTCAAATGATGACAGGTACAAGAATCTCTCCGTCAAAAACTATTTCAGGCTTTATATGATAGGTGTCTAACCTTGTACAGCTTTGAAAGTATGTAAAAAGTAATTAGAATTTGGCTTCTTTAAACAGATAACAAAAATAAGTATTTACAGATTTTTGTGTATTATTTTTCTGGAGGAAACTGGAACTTCCCTCTCTTCAGTGAAAACTGCTGAGTGCATGAAAGTTTTTTACCTCTTAATCACTGACAAGCATTGCTAGATGATAACAACCTAATCATATAGCCATCAATAGTTTTTGGGTTTTTTTTTTTTGAATCAGCTTTTCTCATAGTACATTGGTTACAAAATTTGTGCTAGTGACCATGTTAAATATTATTTGTAGCACCAGAGAAAAATCAGCATGCATTTCCAGAGCTGAATACCCTTATCCAAAATGATTCTTGCAACTCTTCTGCCAAGACCTGTTTCTTCATGTGTCTGTGTAGATCAGGACAGACTTTGAAGGTGTTTCACATACGAGAATGCGCTGTTTTTTCTATTTGATTTTTTTAATCTTTAAAGCTTTCAGAGTTATGAAACATTATGAGACTCCTAAGCTTCTCCAAGTAGGGATTATAACTTAAGTTTGTGTAAGTGCTCTTCAACAAGACAGGGAATTCACATGTGTGGTTGTAGACCATTGCATGGGCAGGGTTTCGTAAGTGACTGATCTGAGCTGGGAGTGTTTTGGAGGTGTAACCTTGAGACTGACTTGTATGCATGACAATAATTTTGCAGGCTGACTGAATAGCTATTAGTAAGACAAGATGAAAAACGTTTTTGCCCTGCCAGCTGACCTTCTGCAGATCGTGGCTGGTTTTCCACAGGGAGCTGCTAGGAAGGAGAATGGGTGATGCAATTTGTTGTTTTAATTTGCATATTTATTCAAGAACATCTTCCCAGTGACCTCCTAATAGCGGAGCAGTGTCAGATGACAGCGCTTTTGCTGCTGTTGGTGTCTGCCAAGGTCTCAGGCTGGGATGTTCAGGAAATGGGAAGGGTAAAGCTGGGCTCCTCTCCAGGCAAAAGCAGTCAATGGGGCTGGAGGAAAAAGCCTTCTCACCTGACTCAGAACCAGGGTGTTCATACAGGTATCTTTCATCTCCTGGAGTGGGGCAGAGCGGATTAGGAGAGATGGGCAACAACCCAAGTGTTACCCAGGATCTGGGTCTGTCCTCTGTGAGAGGGAAGATCTTGTGGTTGTTCAAGCCAGAGCTTGTGAGACTTGCCTGGCACTGATGAGGCTTGGGTTTGGACACTGCCATGCAGCTTACAAACCCAGGGGTCTTTTCCAGATGGATGGTCTGCAGTTTGAGATCTGCTGTAAGGATTACTGTACATGATTTATTTACTTGTATTAAAAATTTGTGTTTAATTTATCCCCTCATTTATATTAATAAATATCTTGTGCTATTGCATCATGCTGACTGGATATTTGTTAAATAATTTGCTGTTACCCAAATTCTGAAACATTCAGCTCAGCTGGACCAAAAGAAATTTTAATTTAAAAATAATGCACAATGTGCTTACTAAAATCAAAATATTTCAAAGCAATGAACTAGTGGGCTAAAGACAAATTTGGGAAAGTAACATAATATAAATACACTAGCTGTGCAGAATATATTTGAGAACTAAATTTATACTGGGCTTCTGTTTGGATTTAACTTAAAAGAACTGCTTTTAAATACTTAGGGACTGTAAACTAATGCTGTTATGTGACCAAGATAAGTCTTCTGGAAAGTACACTCAGCTTTGGAAATAGAAGGCAAGTGGAGCAGAAGCAGGCAGGCAGGAGCAAGCCAGAAACCACAATGTTTCCTTGAAATTCACTTCTTTCTCCTCTTCTTCCCATGTAAAAAATACATGCTTATTATGGAATTAGAGTATTATCCTGTACTAGAGAAAGAACTTTTGCTATCTTTTTAATAAATTAATTTAATGACAGAATAGATCTAGGGAAGGTATGATACCTATGCTCAGCTGTTTCTTTACGGGAGGAATGATTTTTAACAGATTTAAACAATGTTTAAGGTTTTTAAGTTCTGTCTTATTTTCCAAACATCATCTTACCATATAAACATGCTTTCTGTGTTGTTTTGTCACGGTTGTCCTTGCCAAACAGATCTCAAAAGCAGAACACAGGGAGATAATTCAATATCTGCCTTTCTCTCCCATGTCTAGATTATCAGCGGCTGATGACGGTGGCAGAGGGAATCACAACACTGCTGTTCCCATTCCAGTGGCAGCATGTCTATGTCCCCATCCTTCCTGCCTCCCTCCTGCATTTCCTGGATGCTCCTGTTCCATACCTGATGGGGCTGCAGTCTAAGGAGGGAACCGACCGCTCCAAGCTGGAGCTGCCTCAGGAGGTCAGTGTCCACCTTGGGAGGCTGTCCTGAAATGTCTGACCAATAGATGTGTGAATTACTGCTGGGAAACAATGCCTGCTGTTGGGAGGCTTCTCTGGCACTGTGGATACTGATTGCCAGCAGCAGTGACATAGTAGGGAAGTCTCCACAGCCTTTTTTGGTCCATTTCTGAATTTAGTGAGTACCACTTAGTGTTTTGATTTCTACATGCTTCTCTTGCTCTGGTTTGTGGTGACAAAGCTGAAATTTTGTTGGTTTTCTGTACATCATGCAGTCCACCAGGTTTTGTTACTCCATCAGTGTCACAGTCCTACTGACAGAGGGCTAAAGAGCATTTTGTTGGGGGAGGATCTTGATGGGTCTGGATCTCAGGTGCAGCTGCTAGATGGTGTAACCCTGTCCCCCTGCTGCTGAGGAGCTTCTTGTGTCCTGCCAGCCTAATCCCATTCATAGCTGAGCCTGTGTGTCTCTGGTCTCCTACTAGACCAGTGTCCTGGCCTCAAACAAGCCAGGCTTGCATTAATACTGTGCCTATGAACCACTTAGAGAGGAAAAAAAAAAAAAAAGGAAGGAGAGGTCATCCTCTCAATCTCAGGGTTAAATCCTTGATAGTGGTGGAGAGTGAAATGGAGATTTTTCTCCTCAAAATTTGATGAAGGTGATTAACACTGCTTCACATTTTAAGCTGGCCATACAGCAGAGTCTTTGGGCTGTGGCTCACCTGCCTGCATTCCAGAGGGCGACTGGAACCAGAGCATGCCATGTGCTTTTCAACTTAGGTTTCTTCTTAAAATCAGCAGGAACCCCAAAAGTACCTGCTTATACAGCAGTAACATCTCCTGCCAGTGGCTGTGCTGAGGGGACTCTCCTGGGGGCAGAGTCCTTAAGGATTCCAAATACCTGTTCTGACTGAGAAGGCAGATGAGAACAGCAGCAGTGGGAGTTTTTGTGTGGAAGTGGAGGGATAGACACAGGGCAGGGGTAATAACAATTTTTAACAAAAGTCTGTTTTACCTACTGCATGAAGGTGGCTGAGTCAGCCTCGTGGCATGAAACTGCAAATCAACTTTTACCTCCTGGATACAGTGACTGAAGCACATGAAATCTGCACTGGTGTGGAAGCAAGGCTGCTATCTAGCTATGCTCCTCAGTAAAACCATGCAAATATTACATAATTACTGCGATTTTAAAAATTATTAGTCACATGCTTTTGGTTTGCAGATTAAGCTGTCATTTTCCTTAAATTAAAGTTTTAATGTGACAGTATTTAGTATTGCAGTATCATTGGAATAACATATATCACCAGGGAGAGAAGAGTAAGAGTGGGGTGGAATCTGCCCCCTCGATGATGTTTAACAAATGAGTGAAAAATACCAGCATTTATGAATGCCACAGGTCCAGTTACTGTGAGGGAGGGAAAGAAATACAGCACATTGAACAGGGAAGATCTTGAATCTCAAATTCCTCTAGACAATAAAAAATAAAAAACCCCTTAGCATGTAAGCAGTGATGAAGCACTGTTCACATCAACATTCCTTTATTGTTCAGGCCGGGGGCTAGCTTTTCAAGCTCTTGCTCTAAATATAAACCATTTGTTTGTTAGAGATAAAAATTCTAACAACTGGCCATCATGCTGTCTTAAGGTTACTAATCTCCCTGCATTAACTTTAATCATCAGATGTTTTTGAAGAGAGAAGTGAGACCAATTCCCCAAGGGTTTTCTGAATCTAAATCTCATTTTTCAAATTTTGTAAATGATATGCAGAGCTGAAATTAAAAAGCCTTTGAAATGAAATATTGATAGATAAGAAGGCAGTCCCTGAGCTAAAGAGCTGTACTGATGCATACCACAACTGTGTGATAGCTACATAGTTAAATCAAATTGTTTTGTATAAAGAAATGCATTTTTTTGTACAGACTAAATTTAATACAAAAAAGCTGAAGGGACACTTCTCCTTTACCAGGTGAATCCTAATATGCTTTAAAGTATCTATGTGAAATGTGATTAATGTTAATAAACATGTCCCTGAAATATCCAATATATTATAAACATATTTGCTGTGGAATCTATTGTCTGGTTGAAAATTAATCTCTCAAAAATGAAGGAAAAGAAATAATTTGTCTTCACATAACCTGAAGATTAGTCTAGGGTGTTTGGTAAGAGGTAAAGAACACTAAGTGCCTGAAAGAAGGCAGAGGAGCTGTGCTAATGGCCAAATCAGGCTAACAAAGACCTGCTGCAGCCCTGTGGGTTTTCTGCATCTCCTGCTCTGCAGTTTTATGCCAGGATAAAACACATCAGAGCTCAGCACCTTGGGACTCTGACCTGGTTTAAGATTTTACTCAGCACAGTGCACTCAGACAGTGAATTTTAGATGTAAGCCACCATTCAGAAGATCAATTACTGTTTTTCATTCTGCTGTTATTCCTGAGGGTGCATTTGCAATGTAATTAATTTTTATGCGGGGTTCTTCTATCCTTCCATTGACACTTACCTAGTAAAAGTATCTGCTCTGCTAGATTAATGTCTTCACTTAACTTTAATCTTACAGGCTGAGATCCATCTCCATTCATAGCAAAGCTAAGAGCACTCTCCTTAAATCTCAGGCAGAGGAATTGCCACTATTAAAAGCCTCCATGGAAACAGGGGGTTAGGGGAGTGGGAAGACAAGACTCAGCCTCTAGTGGACAAGCTGTACTCAGACATAATCCCAAAGGATTTCTGTGGGACCCTCTTTTGTAGTTTTGTTTGAAGCAGCATCATCTTTCTCACTGAACATCCAATTTCCTGGTAGCACAGCTGCAGAGGCTTCTTGCAGTTGGATCCTGGTAAAATACATGTGCCTGTGAGATGCAGTAATTCACACAAAGGGTATTTGCATGGGCTGAGAAGTGGTGCTGCACTTCCTGCTTGGTGGTGTGTCCTTGGCTGCTCTGAGAAGGTGTATGAAATCTTTGTAGTGGAGAGTCTGGGGTCTGCATGCCCTGGGCAAACAGGAGAATGCAGGAGCCTTTATTTGTCACGCAGTTGACCCTCATCTTTAGTGGAGTCTGAAATGTCATGGGCTAGACAACACAGCTAAAGTGTCCTGCATATGTATGCAGGACACCCATGCACCTTCCTTCTGTCTGGAAGCACCCTGGGAGACAGACTGCATCACAGAGGAACCAGTTAAGTGCTGAGTGTCCATTTTGAAACTTTTGTTTGTATTTCAGGCAAACTTGTGCTTTGTAGACATTGATAACCATTTCATCGAACTGCCAGAGGAATTCCCACAGTTCCCCAACAAGCTGGAGTTTATCCAGGAAATTTCCGAGGTTCTCCTGCAGTTTGGGATCCCTCCAGAAGGCAACCTGCATTGCAGTGACAGTGCCACCAAACTCAAGAACTTGGTTCTTAGCGACCTGGTGAATGACAAGAAGAACGGGAACATCCCCAGCAATGCCCTCAACATGTACGAGCTGCTGAAAGGCAACGAGACCATCGCCCGCCTGCAGGCCCTGGCCAAGAGAACAGGCGTGACCATGGAGAAAATTACCATCAGCACCCCCCTCACAGAGGAGAAGGATGTGAAGTTGTCCTGTGAGGAGCTGGAGCTGAGGGACTACAAACTGAACGTGCAGCTCCGCGAGGTTTTCGCCAACCGCTTCACGCAGCTGTTCGCAGACTACGAGGCTTTCGTCATCCAGGCTGCCCCCGACATGGAGTCGTGGCTGACAAACAGGGAACAAATGCAAAACTTTGACAAAGTAAAGATAGCCATGTGTTCATGTCTCCATCTAAAAGGGGGAGGGAGGATAGCTGTGTTTGTGTAAATATAGTCTAGGTTCTCTTTGGTCTGCCGTTCCTCATCTGCCTCACTGCGAGATTTGTCCGTTTCCATTACACAGGGCCAGATCTCCTGCCAGAGTGAATCGGAGCGCATCCACTGAGCTGTTCAGAGCCATCCTGGCTTGTACAAACTAAGCTGGCAGGCTTCTGCCCAGCTCGTGGGGCTGCTCCTGTGGGCTTGGTGGAAGGGTAGCAATGCAAAGTGACTTCTTTTTCTGTCTGTCTTTCTTTTTTTTGATTGCTGGGAGGAGAGATGCACACTTGAGATAAAAAACCAAATCTAGTCTTTCATTTTTCCTAACCTCATGGTAGAAGTTTTGGTAATGGGTGATGTTGTTCTGAAGAAGGTTGTCACTTAAAGAGTATTGTTATGACTCCATTGTCGTGTATGCATAAGAGGGATAAGGAATCTCTTGAGATTAGAAATGGGGATATAAATAGATGGGAGGATAGCAAAAAGAATGGGAAATGTTGGGAAGCTTGCACAGCTGCTAAGTGACCCTACAAAGCAGATAGTGTTCTAGCCATCATCTTTTTTAGGTCCAGGTCCTTCTCTAAGGAGAAGGTTAAGAGGATGAACAGTGAGGAACAGACTAAATACTGATCTGAGTCGGTTTTTGATTTACAAAATTTGCTGCCATGCCTTTTATTGGTTTGTTTGGTTTTGGCCATTAAACAGTGTAGTATTCAAAAGGATGGGGTTGTTTAGGCAATCTCTGCTAGTGCTTCTGCAATAAAATGGGCTGTTAAGTTTAGGGTTTTCAAAGCTGAGTTAGAGATTTAGACACACAGTTTTAATTGGAAATTTGTGATTAATTGCCCTGTGTGACATCACTGAAGAGCACTGTGCACTCCTTGATATGTGTGACACCTTAAATGATATGGTCCCAGGCAAGGATGCCTGGACGAGAGGTCCCACGGGGGGTACCTGTGGTGGTCTGCAATGCATTTCACAGGGTTTATTCCAGGGGGTGAGAGCTGCTAGGTTGCTTTGAAAAAGCAGGCAGTATGAGCACTACTTTAGTGACTCGATATCCCTTTGTTCCAGCTGTCACAAAGCCTCCCCGACTGCTTATTTCTTACAGTTGTGAACCAAACCCCTTTGTAGATGAGTTCACAGCTCTCTGAGAGGTATTTCTGCAGTGAGGGAAGCCTTGTCCAAGCCTTCCTGCTGGCTGCTGGATCAGTTCTCTGCTGAAGGATGGCTGGGCACATCAGTACTGGGCATGAGCCTGACACTAATGAGCTGTTCTGTATTTCAGGCTTCCTTCCTTTCGGACCAACCTGAGCCTTACCTCCCATTCCTTTCACACTTCATCGAAACACAGATGTTTGCAACCTTCATAGACAATAAGATAATGTCCCAGTGGGAGGAGAAGGACCCTTTTCTACGAGTTTTTGACTCCAGAATTGAGAAAATAAGGCTGTATAATGTCAGGGCCCCTGCACTGCGGACATCCAACTACCAGAAATGCAGCACTCTGAAAGAAGCAGGTACGTTCACCTGGGCTGGTAAAATATTCACAAGTGCAATGTCAACCACCAAGAAATATAGGTCCTCAGTCATCTGAGTGCTGCAGTTGATGAAGTCTTAGAGCTACCTGAGGAGGACTCAGCAGTGTCCTTATCTCATCTCAGCAGAAGCTTTAGCATGCTGTTAAACACCAGAAATGGTAGGAGCCTTTACTTTCTCTTTGAGCTCTCCTGGGCTGGTGCCTTTAACAAAATCAAGCCAAACCCAAATGGAACTGGCTCATAGTTTCTCATTTCAGGCAGCTCCTGTTACTTTTCCAGGAGAGCTTTCCTTCTCTCTGGTGGTGGGACTAGTGCCAGCCACATGGAGGAATTGAGCCCTGGTGTCTGCTCCACTGGCCTTGTCTCCCCCTTCCATAAAAAGACATTGCTTTGCCTTACACCATTTGGTTGGAGCAGCAGGGGATGCTGGGTGGGGATGTAATCCTGTGTGGCATATTTAGTACCTCCAGCAATAGATGTTCAGTGTTAATGAACAATACACTGCACTGAAGGATTGGAATTTTTTTCTGTTACCGTCACAGGATGCCTTTCCAAATTATATTTGAATTTCTTATTTAATGCTTGTGCAAGTATTTATTTAATTTCTAAGTAATACAGGGAAACGGTACTCCTAAATTTGTTGGGACACATGTTAGTAAGATAGGGCAAACATATTTCTCATAGGGGAATTTTTCGGTTTAACTCCTTCAGTGTTTTACTTGCTGTAAACATGTCAGAAATAGAAATCTGTGTCTGTTTAAATTTTTCTGTCTAAACCCAATTCTAATTTGCAGGTCAGCTGTCTATTCAGCGTCTAGTTTTGGCAGATATTGTGGCACCAGAACCTCATTTTCTGTCTTGTGAAAAGCAGCAAACTGATAGTAATATCAATTTTCCTTCATATTTACCATTCACAGTATATGTGACCCCAGCACTGATCCAGCACCTGTTTGTTTAACTATTTTTGGAACCCTTCAAATCCTCTGACCCCACACTACCCACTCCTTTTCTCCAAAATGGAACCATACAAAGTGATTTTTATTTTTTTAGAGGGGAAAAAATACTTGCTGAGTTTCTAATGATAATGTATGTAAATCTTGTGACAGCTTCTTTCCCATCCCAGTTTTATAAAACAGGAAACGAGTTATATGTTGTTCTTACTAAATGGAAAACAGATTTAGCTTCCCCATTTTGCATATGTATTCTGTAGCTGTGATACGCTGAAGGAACAGGCCTGTCCATTAATAGATGGGTTAGAAAGAGTTGAATATTAAAGTTGCTAATTAAATGCTGAATTCACCCATACACCTCCTTTCCCAAGTTCTTCACAAATTAAGAGGGTGACATGTTTAATTTTTATTCTGTTTGAGGTTTGAGATTGAAACCCTCAAATCCCTGAAGCAAAGGATTTTGAGCTGCTTTAGTTTCAGTGGAGCTGAGATTCCTGGGGAGCAATCTCCCATCTTACCATAGCCTTCCCTGTTGCCAAGAATCTGCTCATCCTCCTGATGCTGCTCAGGTCTTACACAGTTAGCTATGCTTTTTGAAGGCCTGTCATGCAGTAAAGGCAGATCTAAATTCAAGAGGAGGATAATTATAGTCCCAGATGTTTGCAAAACTCAGGTGTCCCCCCATAAGCATCTGCCCAGGGACCAGCGTGTCTGGGGGAAGCAAGGTGCCCAGTCCCACAGGGGTTGCAGCTGGCCTTGGAGGTCTCTGTTCTGCTGAAGAAGCCTTAAAATCAAACAAGGAATTTCAGGGAAGATGGCATTGCCAGTTCCTAATGCATCTCATAGGCTCCTGTAAATACCTGCTTGCTTAACAGCTAACTTGCTTGCACCAGTGCTCGTGTGTTGGGTAAAGAAACTAAAAGCAGAATTAAAAACCCTACAGCACAAGTGTCTCCTCACCTCTGTGAGTGGCAGATTTGTGGTTAAGGTCACCATTTAACTCTCTAGTGGGTTTCCAGGGGTCTGAGCATGGCCGCTGCTGTTGTGGCAGCGCGTGCCCTCGGCTGGGTTGTGACACAGTTGCTCACCTGTGACTGTCCCCTGCAGCCCAGTCCATCGAGCAGCGCCTGATGAAGATTGACCACACAGCCATCCACCCCCACCTGCTCGACATGAAGATTGGCCAAGGGAAATACGAGCAAGGTTTTTTCCCAAAGCTGCAATCAGATGTCTTGGCAACGGGACCCACCAATAACAAGTAAGCGCAGGTTTTATTTTCTGGATTTAAAAACAGGTTTCTCATACAAATGCTTCACATCATTGCACAGTAGTCCTAATTTTGGGTGACATATAGCCAGTCTAATGAATGGAAAACTAACAGCTGTTTCCATTTCAGTTTTTTTTCAGCCCGTTTCATGGGCTGTGACTTTTGAAAATATGACCATAGTTTGGGTTATGTCAGGAAGCATTAGCTGTTTCGGGGAAGATTCCTCACTGCTGTTTTCTATTGAGTGGTAACTACTCTGTCTTCTCATACATAGTTTTTGTTTTTTAATTGGTTTTATGAGTTTCAAATGAGTTGTTTGACTGTTTTGCACTAAATACAATAATTTGAGAACTCAAGCCAAAATTGATTCTGGAAGAAATTTTTGGTGTTGAAACCTTCACACCATCGTGTGGAATGAAATTAGTGTCCACTCTGTTCCTTTCTTTTCTTTAGCTGTTATTACACAACCCAGAGATTTTTGTAGCTCTCTTTCAGTTGCCACATCAGAATACCCTGGAAGAATAACTTGGTGAGGGTGGAAAGTATGTGACTCTGTACCTGTGTTTCTTTTTTGAGTCTGAAAAGATTCTGTGGTGCACTTTGATAAGAGGGTAGTGTTACCTCTAGCTGTGGAATTGAGCATGCCATTACATGGTTCATTTACCTAATGCAAAATGGGAACCTGAAGCACTGATACACTTTACATCTGTACAGTTATAATACAAGGTAAGTGCTGTGAGTTCCTTTATTTTTAATCTTTCCTCCCGCAAAATCTGTGAATGAGGGGTTTCTCCCCTTTCAAAAGTGAAGTATTTGTGCATCACTGATTACGAACTCATTAAATTACCAGCTGAAGCCCTCAGTTTCAGTTTCTGGTAGTCAGAATGTGGGAGCCCAGGTAAACCCAAGAGCTTCAAAGGCTACAGTTGTCCAAATGTTAAAGCTACCTCTTGTTTTAGACATGTGCATGCACCCATGCTGCTCTGAGCTTCTGCATGACGTGCCCACTCAGTTCTATTTAAACACCTTTTGTGCATACCAATGCTAGCTAAGCCCTTTTGAATAACCTGCTAGGAATAAAAATTGCAAGTGATAATAAAAGAGATCCTTAAGCACTGAATGTTTAAAGAAATGGCGTTCTTTAAAAGAAATTTTTAAAACCCCAGAACCAATCGCAGAGGAGGAATTCATATTTCAAAGTTCCTTTGCTTTCAGGGTTCCTGGAAATGGAGACAGAATTGTCTGGGTAATGGTCCTTTGAGGAATGGAGGATTTCTTCATCTTGTGAGATGCTGTGTTTAGCAGTCTGCCTCTTATCCTTATGGGTGGGTTTCAATTTCACAGCATCAGCAGCAGTGAGAGTGTGCCCAGCCTGCTTAAAGTTGCTTAAATCTTCTGTGTCTATTGCAAAATCATAGTGAATCTATGAATAAGCATCACTTAAAAATAATTTTCCTTATGCTCTTTGAGATTTGCTTCCATTAGATTGGTACCTGTTCTAAAATGACTTTAACTCCTTGAGTGCTGATTTTGATTTAGATCACAGCATGTTTCAGAATTTGTAAGTTCCAAAATCCCATTGCTTACCACAAAGCGATGTCAAAGTGACAAATGTTTGGAATTCTTCCAGTTGTATGTTGCCAAAAAGGCTTGTAATTGGAAAATCTCAAGACCATCTGTTTCTATCTTTCTTCTGCATGGTTTTCATATGAGCAGCTGAGAAGACTCTTTCTCTCCCATTTAGGACATATAATTCTGCTGATTTTACACCCATGTATAGAACAGCTTTTCCTTGCCTTCTGCAAAAGCAGTGTCACTCTTCTGACCACAAAACCAGTTGAAGTATAGCCTTCCAATAATTTGAATTTCCCAGTGTCTGATTCTTGGAGATAGATAAGTTTTACTTACAGGACTGGAGCTTTGCCTATGAGCATGGGCTAAGAGAACATTCCAGCTACATTTTCAGACTCTTCAGGTGTAGCTGTTGTGTGTTTATATTATAAAATTAATGCAAAGGATATTACTGTGTAGATGAGAATTATTTTTGCAGGCTTCAGTTTTACATAGCAAATTTTGTCCTGAATTTTGTATGGAAGTATATTTGTGGGAAATGGGGAATAATTCCCGTGTTGCATTCAATTGTTGCTGGACAGCAGCAAATAAACCAATTCAAAGCTGTTTTAATGAAAAGATGTCCTCAGTGGCCAGCAATCAGGGATTTATTGCTTCCCTTTCTGGGCTGATAAGCTAACAAATACATAACCAGAGCTCATAATGTTATCTAGCTGTTCCCTTCCTGTAAGCAGGAGGAGCACTGAAAATACCTTGGTCAGTTACTGGGCTGTTACATGTGTGATATGTTCTGTCTAAATCACAAATATAATGCAGACAACAAATAGTCCTAGTTTCAGTTCTAGATCCTATATGTGATTTAAACAATTTAGACTAAATCCAAACCCAGTTTTGTCCTCCTTCCGATCAGGCAGCAGTGTCCCACTTGGACTCCCTGTGTGCTGCTTGCCTTTGATACATCTCCCACATCATGGGAAAACCTTCTGAATCTACAGGGAGCAGCTGCAGCTTCCTCTGGGTACAAAAGCATCCCCTCCACGCTGCTCCAGCCATGTAAAGCAGAGGCTTCTGCAGAAATCCTCCTAGAAAGCATCCCAGGAGCAAACCCTGAGGCTGCAGTCCCTCAGGCTTATTTCTCTGTTATTCTGGAAAAGAGCTGTGGTTTCCACAGAAATGAGAGCCCTCATTTCCTTTCTCAAACCCCAGCACCACACTGTGGTTTCTGTGTGTTCCCTTCTTCCCTCTGTGCATTTTCTGCCAGGCTTTAAAATTGTAGCTGGAGCTCCACTGGCTGAGGCATTTGCAGGAGTGGAATTTGAATGACAAAAAGCCAAGCTACATAAACACTTCATGGTTTTTGATTAGCTAATTGTTAAATTAGGGGGAATATGCTTACAGTGCAAAATTAAAACAATGAAACAAGCTGTGTTTTCAATCTAATTGATTACCTTGTAACTTAATTTGTACTAAGAAGCTTGATAAATGAGATTAAATATTGCAGAGGAAAACAGTGATTCCCAGGCATGGGAATATATTTGCATTCTGGCAATTTGTATTGAATGCCTTCAAAGAACAACTGAATGCATTTTTTTCTTGCTTCTTTTGGTTTTCAAATGAAGGGCTTGCTTTGTTACACATTTACAAAATGGCTTTAATTACCCTTTTTTTGCCTTCCTATCTGTTTAGGCCTGCTTTCCCTCCCACTTCTTTATTGGAGCCCTGCTTTCCTCCTTGCTTACTTTGCTCACCATCTTGTTTCCTCTTTCCTGCCCTGGCCACTTCCATTTGTTCCTGAGCTGTGTTTTGCTGATCTGACCACTGTGTCAGTGTTTATTTACAAAACCCATGCAGTAGGAGTGTATGGAATTGGTTCATTTTTGTGCTCTGTTTTATGACATGACTTGGTGGGCACTGTCCTGTGGCCTTCATCTTCAGCCCTCTCCTTCAAGGTGGGAACTGTGCAGGGTTTATCTGCTTGGGACTATGGTCCTCCTCATTTTTAAACAGGATTCTTTTTTTGTTTGTTGCTGGCATTTAACATCAGGTAATGATCTTAAAGGAAATATGGTGTATATATAACACAAAGTGGTTGATGTGTCTCTGTGTGATGACAGAATTTGTTGTGGTTTTAACTAAATTATTTTTTGTTGGCCAAATGGTCTTTTTCTTTTAATGAGTTCTTCATATTATATGGACTTTTACTGCCCCCCTGTCTGTTTGGTACTGTTTTAAGGCTGTGTTAAATGAAGATATCTTCTTTTTTAATCAAGCCAAGCAATTACAAGTAATATAGAGTGGCATCTCTGCAGCATATCTAGGTGGGCATGAAATGAGTCAGCAATGAGCCATCCACACACAGCACTGAGGTTATTTAAATTTTGTGAGTTGTAAAAGCTCACCTTTTACATAAGAAGCTCTGAAACAAGCAGTTACTATGCTTCAGGTAACCTAATGTGGCAAACCACTGGGTGCAATGAAAATATGAATCACTTTTACTTCAATATATTCATTTTCAGGACTAAAGTGGGACTGACAATCTGTGCTTAAAGATGGTTTCTGAGATAGGAAATACACATTGTAGTGACTTAGAGCCTGATGGCTTCCTCCTGAGCTACTGATCCTCTGCTCAACTGGTGCAAGGCAGGAAAAGTGCAATTAACTTCTTTGAGTAATAGATTATTTTAACATAGCTCTGCAGAATTAAAGCTGACAGGGGAAAATGGGCATTGACATCCTTGCATCCACTATTCCATTTGCTCTCCTCTGAATAGTACTCCTGTCCCAAGGGACTTGCGAATTAGATACCTCAGGACAGTGGTTCCTCAGGGCAGGTGATGCTGCCAATTCACTCCAGCTCTTCCTTACAGAGGATGACAGCTGTGTGTGCCACCCTTTAAAATCACTTCTTTTCACATGAACTGCTGAAAGAGCCTGTCAGTGCTAGGCCACTCTCTTTAAGGCATTTTACTAATTTTTGTCCATCCAATGAGCAGTTTCAGAGCTTTCCTATTTCATCCTATGGCAGAGATGGAAAAGGTGCCTAAATCTCCATCTAAGCCTTCATACTCCTTACTGTGGAGCAGTGTTTGTGGAGCAGATTCACCCTGTGGATCCCCATCCATGATCAGGTGGAGCTCAGTTTCAATGTTCCTTTTCTTGTCTTGTCTGATACGTGTTTCACTTGGAATCTCTGTTTGCAGCCCCACACGTGAGCCCTACAAGGAGGTTGCATGTGCAGGCTGTGTGTGTTTGATGTGTGCATGTTTTAGGAGGGTTTACTGGGGCTGTACTACAGCTGTGTGTTAATTTGAGAATCTGAAACTCAGATAACTCCTTTGATGGACCCATATAGGTAGAATGGGTATTGTCATGATTTGCAGACCTAAATAGCAGCCTGCCTCATGAGATGGTGTATATGAGGAGATTTAGGTTCTGTCCTATAGACAAGTGCATTTCTCTCTTTCCTTCTCTGTTATCACTCTAAATGGACTGTAAATTACAATAGTGGTTTTCATGGTGATGGTAATATTGGTTAAATCCATCTGAGAAGTAAGTTGTCTAGCAGCATGTTCATGTTTTGCAGTATAAATCTTGCCTGATACAAGAAGACATAATTTCTTCATTTCTCCAGGGAGCTTTAAAAAGGGGGGCCAGGGAGAAGGTATGGGAAGAAAGAGATCTGTACACATGGTCACAGTACAGCATGGCCAGTCCCTGGTGTGAGGTGCTGTTTTGCTAGATGGTTCCTGACAGTGCAGCTTTGCTGCTGACTGCCTTACCTCTTTTATTATAGAAATGTAAAAGATGATACTTAACATGGGATGTTTCAAATGTCACCATTACATTCCCTCCAACCTCTGCAAACCTATCCCCATGCTTGTTGGGTCTAATTTGATACTAAATGATGCTGACTTGACTGCTTTTATATCACAAAGGTCTTAGTTGGAGGTGCCTTACTTCTTTTCCATATGTTGAACAGAGCACAGTGTTCCCTGGTCCCTGCTCTGAAATGTCACTGCTTTTCCACAGTCCCTGGAGGTGAGGAGCATTCATCTGTGGATATGGGAGTTAGATACAGACAGACACACTGAAATGAGCCTTTCCTCATTTCTCCATGGAGGCAGCTTGTCCCTGGCTCCCTGCAGCACCCAAGCTGTGTCTGCTCCATCCCCAGAGACCTGGTGCTTGTACCAATGCCTCCACTGTGAGGAATAAATGAAATATGCCAGTAGTCCATGCTCATGGCCCTGCCAGCAAAAAACTAAAAGGGAGAAGGCATTTTTGGGGTTGGGGAGTCCTTCGGCAGCATCCAGGCTGAGCAGCAGGAGGGCTTCATCTCCTCAGGACAAGGAGAGGAGGGACACAGGCAGCAGGGGTTGTCTGAACAGCCCAAATCTAGGGGCTGACAACAAGCAAAAAGGGCTGCTGGAGGGAGAACAGCTTTCCTTGCTGCTTTGGCAGCACCTGGGCTGAGGTGTGAATAGAGCGGCAGCTGATGACAGGGCCAGCAGAGGCACCCACACGGGATTTCAGCTTCCATGGGGAGGTGATGCCACCGCTGGGGCTTTAATACCCCCTTAAAATCACTCCAAGTGGTTGCAGGGAGAGGAAGAGCAATTTGAAATGTGGTCACTGCTGAGGAGAGGGAATGGTTATTGTAATACTGAAGCATTGTTTTGGGAAAAAAAAATTCTATGTGACCCAGTAAAGAAAAGGCTTTAAAAGACTTAGCTGCTTAATCCTGTTTATCTGCTGTTACATCTTCACAAAACCTCCCAGAGAGATTCAGAGCAGCATCTGAATGTACAGACCTCACCCAGTGACTCAACAGCCCCTCTTCTTCTACATGGAGTTTGGAAAAGAGGGGGACGTGCAGCTCACTGTGTGTAATTGCTCCAGCTAATGAGCAGCAGTCTTTTTTTTTTTTCATATATATCCAACAATCTTCACTTTTGTATGATTAAAACATTCAAATAGTTCTGGTTAATAACCTGGAAAATGGTCTGTGCTGTCTCCCAGGTGAAGTACAGCTCTGGAATGAACTGAAAATGCTTTAATAGTGATGTGTTATTTTGTAATTATTCTGTGGCTTTCGTTCTGCTTTCACCTTTGGTGAGATGTTTTCCCTCAAAGGACACTTACAGCAATTCTTTCATCTTCCAGTAAATGCAGAAATGCAGGTGGATGTGGTTCTAAGCTCTGTCTAGAATTCAGAAAATAACCATATAAATCGCAGCAGAAAAACTATGATATGGGGTAATATTTGATCTATAACTTAAATTTCCAATGTGTAACTGGCATTCTGTTGTGTGAAACATAAACATGGTCCTGGCTTGCAATAAATGGAAGGTCTCCAGAGCAAAGTGGCTAAAGTCACATTAATATCCTCTGTTCAACAGAGTTTTTCTGTGACATTTCTGGTTGGTGAGATTATTAAAATGGTAAGGGTTTATTTTCCCCCTCGTCATCTAATGAGACTTTGGCTGTTGCTTCTGAAAAAAAAAGGTGACTTATTAAACTTGGGCTGTACATTTTTAAGATGTCTGTGGAGGTGCAAAGGCACTTATGTCAGTGATGTGTTCCTCTGAGACGGTATCAGCATTTACTGTGCAGACACCTATTGGGCTGTTTCATTTTGTTAGCAGAGACTTGAGGCCACAAAAAAAAAATTGCTTTACAAATAAATGTGTTGTCATATGGGATACGGAGGTGATGAACCATAATTACATACAGACCCAGATTTCTTCCTTTGTACTTGTTTCCTTGATGTTATTTGTGAGGTACGATGGGACTTCAGTGTGACTTGTTTAAACAACAGTTCCTGTGACTTTTTTTCCCTTTGTATCTGTGTGGTGAGCCAAAATTCAGTCTTTGGCTGACTCTCTGAAGGAACTGATGAAGATATATATGTACACATTAGCAAAGTCCTTCTCTCTGGAAATAGAGGCTTTTTTTTTGGTCGCCAGGGCCACATCCTTGCACTACTCTTGGGGTCAGATTCCCCTCCCTACACATCCCCAGTGTTTTGCCCACTACATCAGAGCTCAAGTCCAGCTCTGTGCAAGAGTTTCCTCCCCAGGCATTCATCTGATGAAAGTCCTTGCCCAAACTCTTAGATCCCAAATTTTATTTGTGCATGCTTTTGTTTGGAGTGCACACAGAAATATGTGGGTTTGGGATCTGGAGACTGCTGTCCTCACCAATGCCACCTGTGTGGAGAGAGGAAAAGTTCAACTGGGTGTACATGAACAGGCGGAAAAAAAACCCAGGCTTTCTGTGGTACTTAGAAACTAAATGCAAAAAAAAAAAAAAAAGATAGGATGAAAATAGCAACGTGACTAATCCCAGGAACATCAGTATTGTTTACAACCTTTAGACATAGGTGCACCCAATAACAGTTTTTAAAATTGCAAAGAGAAGTTTGTCTCAATAATTCCTGGAAATACCACAGAAAGTGGAGAAAGGAGAAGTAGCGCTTCTCACAGAAAAGCAAAATCATAGAAATTGCTCCTCAAAATAAATCATTGTGTTTAGTTTTTTGCTAAAGGCACTGTTCTTTTCAAACCTCATTAAATGCAGCAGTGGTGTTGGGTAACTTAGCACAGTGACTTGCCTAGAGATGGCATCAAAGCTGTGGCATGACCTGCATTTCAGGTACCAGGAGCTCTCACTGGAGACCCTGGCAGGCAGCTGGGCACGTTTCCATTGGGATTTTTGTCCCTTGGGTGGGTGCTGGACTGTCACCCCCCAGGTGGTTTCCCATGGGGAGGCCAGGCACCAGCTCTTCCCCCTGTTTACTGCAAGGTCCAAGCTTGGGCTTTGCCTTCTTCTGCTGCAGACCCGCTGGATGTCCTTCAGCTCCTGACCCAGCCTTTCCCCCTGCTTTCCTTCTCACACGTGTCTCCCCTGTGTTTTGCAGCCGCTGGGCCAGCCGCAGCGCCAGCACGCAGCGGAGGAAGGACCGCCTGCGGCAGCACTCGGAGCACATCGCGCTGGACAACGACATGAGGGAGGTGGGTGGCCTCCTCTGAGGGCAGCACCAGCTGTGATCCAGGAGGTGGAGGCTTGGACAACAATGTGCCCATTCCTTGGGGCAGTTTTGTGGCTCCTCTATGGTTTGGTTGGGTCTCTGTAGGCGTTTGGATGCTGCTCCGCTTGTCACCGGTGCCATACAACTTCAAAACACACAACATAAATAAAGTGATTTTATTATTTTGGGACAAGACAGCCCCATTGTCACCAGGGAAATGATTTGCTGATTTAGACCCTGGCTGTGTTACTGCACACAGACAGCAGAGCCTGGCAGTGCAGCTGCCAAGCTCTGGCCAGGGTGGAAGTCTCTGGAAAAGTCAAGTCCTTGAGTAAATGTCAGCCATGTAGAAGTGAATGAGGCAGGATTCTTCCTTTTTTTCTTAAAGGAACTTTTTCCCTTTCTTTTAAATAGATTTCTAACTTTTTACATATTTGAAAGGTTAAGACTTTGGGGCCTTTTTATACCTAAAGTTTGGAAACTCCCATGCATCTTGTAAATGTCAGTCACATACATGTGTTTCTTTCCCATCTTTTCAGTTCTTCATCCTTTGTGAAATATTTTCTACCACATTTTTCCATTGATGTTCATATGCTTCTATTGTATGTCACTAGCAAAAATATAACATTCATGCTGTTTTGTGGTAAAACTCACTCAGTAATGATAGTCAGTGTTGGAGTTTGCTCTCCAAAAGAACCTGAGTGGATGAGAGGACTCTTCAACCATAGCTTTGAACAATGTTTCATGGAAACACAGCAAAACAGCACTTGTACCTGTTTGTTGCTATTTTTGCTAACATGGCTTTGCAAGTATATTTTAAGCAGCGCCTCATGTGTGTACATGGCAGCAGAGCCTTCTCAGTACTTTGTCATGTATTTACTTTCTTCTTTTTTTTTGGCTGTGGATCATATGCATGCTTCTTTTGCTTTGTCTCCTCTTTCTTTCTGGCTGTTCTGCCATTGGGGCATCTGCCTCCTCTTAGCCCTCGGAGGAGCTTTTGCTTCGTCAGAACTCAATGGCCTTCTGGGAGTGGGATCAGGGACCACCCCCTCCTGCACGGCCTCCTAAAAAATCCTTCTCTGAGTGCTGCCTGGTATGTTTTAGTTCTTCTTGTTGAAAGCTGCTTTTGAGATGTTGTTAGCATGAGGAACCTCTGTCTTTGCTGCCTCTCAAACCTGCCCCTTTCTTGTAGAGTATGAGCACGTCCCTGTAGTGCTTGAAAGTGTGGTTATAGTCAGAAAAGTAGCTGGAAAGGAGCTTCCACACCAGCTCCCTGGAAAACACAGTGGCTCCAAGGCTAAAAACCAAGAATTTTGTTTCACTTTGGGGATTTTTTTCCCTATGCTGCTCACCTGGCAATTCAGTTTAGGATATCACATCCCAAGAGCATTGCTGTATGGATGCTGGACCACTGCATCCCAGTGTGCAAGAAGGGTGGTGGTGCATGGATGCTGGAACAGGCAAAAGCCAATCATCAGCTGATTCTGTCAGCCCACCCTTAGTCTTCTCTGGAACCTTAAGAGTTTGTGGTTTGTTTTTTTTTTTTTTTATTTGAATATAATAAGAAGCTATAAAATGAATACGCTTATCTGTGTTTTTTACTCTTCAGATTATAACCACACTTTTTATCCCTTCACATTTAGAAAGAAATAGTCATTTTTCTAGTTATGTATTCCCTGTATTACTTTTTACTGATTTTGCTGTTAATTTTTGCACTGAGATAGAAGTCACTTGTGAGGTTGCTTGCTGAACAACATACTTTCATTGTCTGAGACTTTTTTCTTTTATTCCCACCTGTAGTTTTTGAACTATTATAAAATCTTTACAGTATTTTTGGAACTGTAGTTACCTAACTGAGAATTTCAGTGGAACACAGCTTTTTCATGGCAGAACCCTACATTCTTTTCTGGCCTGTTAGGGTGATGCAAAGTGGTTCTTGTCCAAATTTCTGTGTTGAGAAAATCTGATTGCATCAGAAAAACTGTACTCTCATTTAAATTAAAAAAAAAAAAGTGGGAGGGGAAGCTGTTTGCTATTTCAATTAAGTTCAACGTGTTAAGATTTTGGCTTTTCCTGATCTACTGGAAGGTGTCTATGCCTATGGCAGGAAGTTTGGAACTATGTGATCTTTAAGGTCCTTTCCAACCCAAACCATTCTATGTTTCTATGGAATAAATTTTCTGCCCAGACAGGAAGCTCCAAGGATGCAGCAGCCATAGTGACCTCTCAGTTCCCCAGAAAACCCAGCCAGCAGCAGCAAGAATTCCCTGGAGGGCTGTGCTCTGCTCCTTCCAGGAAAGACTGGTCGTTGTCACATACCATCCCCCAGAGAGGCATCATTAACAGGACACAAACCCACTGTGGAAAACAGAGCATTCACACACCAGGCTATGAGTGCAGTGGCAATATTCTGTTATCTTGCAATATTTATTTGGCAATATTCTGTTATCTTGCTCTTTTTAAGAAAAAATTATGAATAATGCTCAAACAACATTTTGATAGTTGGGGCCAACTTCTCAGCCTTGCTCAGCATGCAGCTCTGTCACTGATGCTGGGGTCAGAGGTCATGTGCTGATGGGTTTGTGGATTTTGACTTAACAAAAAAAACCCTAAAAACAACCAAACAAAAAACACCCCCAAAAAGCCAGACCAGAAAAATACCCTGCCTGGAGACAAGGCAGTGGAACAGGAAAGTTTGAAAGTCTTCAATTATAACTTGGATCTTTTTCTTAAAGAGTATGCTGATTTTTGTCCATACTTTACAATTACCATAGTAAGAACATGAATGATCCCAAGTGTCAATTCTGTTTAAAATGAGCTTCACTTGTAATCAGGAAGTTAATTGAGAATAAGATCAAGTCTCATTTTTCCTGCATAAACCATCTAGATGAAAAGTAATGGATGAAATCTTTCTCATTCACTAAGTGTATTTCTGCTTCTTGTAATTTATTTTCAGGGTCTTTTTTCTATTCATATATAGTCTGGTCACAAATTAGACAATTTTAATTTTTTTTTAAGTGAGAAATAACTGTGGAAAGAAACTTCCTTGGTGTTTTGGCTTTATTGCTGAATGAAGGTATTACACTTTATGCACTTGTACCTAACTTCATGCTAGTGACTAACAGCACAGTTCACTGGCTAATATTGACTGATTCTGTGCCAATGCAGGGAAATATCTTGCTTTCTCTGTTGTCAAAAGGGATCATTTCACTTCTCCAGCCTGACACCTAAACATCAGACAAATCAAGATTGTGTTTCTAGATTAACACT
Organism: Setophaga petechia; assembly: GCA_024362935.1. Lineage (NCBI taxonomy): Eukaryota > Metazoa > Chordata > Aves > Passeriformes > Parulidae > Setophaga > Setophaga petechia. The sequence continues at coordinate 7,331,790 of JANCRA010000025.1, forward strand.
AGTTCATTTGTTTTCATCACCTTGCTTGCTTGATGAGAAGAGTCACTCTGACCTGTAATATCTAAAATTATTCTCTTTATTTTTAGAAATACATGCAGGAGGCAAGGAGTTTAGGTAAAAATTTAAGGCAGCCCAAACTGTCAGACCTCTCTCCAGCTGTGATTGCGCAGACCAACTGGAAATTTGTGGAAGGGCTGCTGAAGGAATGTCGCATGAAGGTAGGTCATCCCTTGGACTGCAGTGAGCTCAAAGGGCACCTGCAGATGTTCTCCTGGTTCACAGCTGGAATGGCATGGTTCTTTTGGAACACCTGGTTATTGCAGGGTGGATGACCCTGTAGTGTTTTTCAACAGCTGGAAGAGAAAGGAATGTGTTCTGAAAGGAACATGTTTTCATTTATCTTCTGTTTATGCAGTTGAAGTTGATGGAAGTAGAAAGGACAGGAAGGAGAATCAGCACGATCAGACATCTTCTGGAGGATTTCCTTTATTTGTTCATATTTACATGTAGCCTAAGCAGAATGGCCTGGAGACCTGTGATCAAAAGGGAAGAATTCAGCATGAGTGGCTTGTGCATGTTGTTTATGCACAACAAATGAAGTGTAACAGAAAGAAGCTTTCATAGCCATGGACATACAACTTCTTTGTGTCTGTTACAGTTGATAGTAGACTCTTTTACCTGAGTGTTAAATTTTATTACCTATGAGAAGAATTGAAATGGAAGCTTAGTAAGACTGAGCGTGTGTTCTGTACTCTGCTTGGTAATAAATCACCAGCATAGAAATAGGACAATTAATAAAGGGTATAGAAATAGGACAGCTGGAACAGGGTCCCCAGGGAAGTGGTCACAGCACCAAGTCTGCCAGAGTTCAAGAAGTGTTTGGACAATGCTCTCAGACACATGATGTGCCTCTTGAGGCTGTCCTGTGCAGGCACAGGAGCTGGACGTGATCTTTCTGGGTCCCTCCCAACTCAGGATATTCTGTGATTCAAAGTAATTAAGCAAAACTTTTAAATATAATTATTTTTGTTAATTTACAGTCTCTGCAAATAATTTTCTCTCTATTAGCCATGGTCTCTAGATTAAGCATGTGTAAGTAAACTCATCTGTAAATTCTGTTCCTTGTTGAATAATACTCTTAGAAACTGTTGGGATTTTTTTTTTTTTTGATAGACTAAACGCATGTTGGTAGAGAAAATGGGCCATGAAGCAGTTGAGCTGGGACATGGAGAAGCCAACATAACAGGTCTGGAGGAAAATACACTGATCGCCAGTCTCTGTGATCTGCTAGAAAGAATCTGGAGCCATGGTCTGCAGGTCAAGCAGGTTGGTAAATACTGAATGTCATCTCTGCTTTCTAAGATACTACTCAGTGGTGTAACTCCAAGATAAAGCAGGAGGTGTCTTTGGGATCAGTGTCCCTGGTTCATATTTTGCAAAGGTTTGAGGAGTTTTGGGTGTTTGGGTTTTTTGAGGGGGGATTGTTTTGGGACTTACCCCAAACAATCTGCACTGGACTTTGCAGTGATGTTGTCAAGTACATGTTCAGTTTGTTCCCTTTCAACCTTCACAAAGGAAACCCAGAGGGAGGAAAAGAAACTAGGTGGATAGTGTGACTGCTGAATCAGTGGGGGGTGGTGGTTCTCTCTTCCTGAGGTTTCATGGCCCAAGAGAGGAGGATTGGTTTTCACTACTGAACATTTTACCCATTCAAATGCCATTCCATTATTCTGCCTGTTTATTGACCATTACTGGCTTTTTTTGCCTATATTTTTTATTTTTATTTTCAGGGGAAATCTGCATTGTGGTCCCATTTGCTTCAGTACCAGGAGAGAGAAGAGAAGCAAGAGCACAGTGCAGAGTCCCCAGGTGAGTACTTGGCAGGTGACTCCATGAGCAGTCCCTCACAGCAAATGAACTCGGCCATGGGAGGAACAGTGCAAACACATGAAACCTGTGCAGGATTTTCAGTGTATTTGCTTGCTAATACCACATTTAACTTTTGAGACTTCTCATAATCATTGTGGGGATGTCTTGATGTCTGGACAAAAAGGATTGAAATCACTGGCGGCCTAGGCACATAGTTTCCATCCTTGTCTGGAAAATCATTTGATGTATGTGCACTACCTTCATTCCCTTTTAGTGAGCATTGAGTGAGGTTTCAGAAGCAGTGTCTCCATGAGAAATAATTTCTGAAGAAGCTGAAAGTGTGGAGCTGGGCATAAGAGAGCTGACATTTTTCTTTCAGTGAGCATAATCTGTCTCTCAAATCCCAATATGAATAACTCTGTGTTCTGTAAATCTCTATACTGATGGGTGGTACAGTTCAGAAATTGTGTAATTGATCTCTGTCCATCAGTCTAGGTGCTCATTTTATGCTTTGGCTGGGCCCCTTACATTCACTGAATTATTTCTGTATTTAAAGAGAGGTTTTCTGATAACCTTGAGATGGGGTATTGTAGTATAAGTCTCTGAACTTCAGTTGGTCATCTTGCAAGGACTCTCCAGTTCAGATCCTGCAGATGGAACCTTTTATAATCAGTCCTCAAAGAGGCATTTATGGACAAACTAGTCTCTCCCATGAAAGAACTTTTTAATAAGCTTCAATGAGTAATGCACTAAACAATCTGGCTGGCAGGCACAAATTCCTGAGAGCAAAATGTGTCACCACAAAGTGGTTTGATCAGAGCAGAGCACAGAAATGCATAGCATTCTTTGCATTGAATATATTACTGTAGCTTAATTTTATTTGAGTTGTTCTCAGTTGTGAGATTTCCATAGAAACTTCTTACTTATAAAACTCACTGCTGTACTTTAAGCTAAGATTTAACTTAAAGTATTTCACACACAAAAAAAGAAAGCTAGATCTCCCAAGTTCAGTGCTGGGTTAAGGAACAAATAGGCAATATATTCAGAATTTTCATTTTGTCTACTTCTGCATTTCCAGGATAGAGTTAATGACAATGCACAGAAACAGTGCAGTTGCCAGCCACTTAAGATTGTTTTCAGCTGTATGTTGAACAAATGCATTGCAGACTATTACTGTAGTGTTGTGTTAACTATGTGTATTTTCTCCACTGTAGTTGGTGGTGGAACAGAAAGACGAAAGTCTGATACAGGAATTACTCTGCCTACATTGAGGGTTTCCCTGATACAAGACATGAGGTATGCAATTTGATTCCTAAAGCATGAATTGTGGGTTTAATTGTGTAACATAGGGTAGAGATCCTCACTGGCTTTGGGTCTACAAAGGCTAAGGAGAGTTAAACCTTCTCTTCAGCCCACATTCAAATCTACAGTGTGTTGTCTTTCCATTTTGAAAAACTTTTTTCTGTGTTCACTTGATCTTTTTTAGCCAACAGAGAATGAAAACCACACATACGTTACTGCAATTTCTGTTTTCCCAGGGGAGTTCTTCCAGTAACAAAGCCAGCTTCTACAAATAACAGCAAATAAGTTCAGTTCCTTGGTATTTTCAGTTTGTTTCTTTCAGTTCATTTTTTAATTACTGACCCAGCAAGTACAGCTGATAGGCAAAGCAAAAGGACATGAAAACCTGCTCACAATGCCTGAGCAATATTCTTTCCTTTCAACTAGCATTTCACAGCAGAAAGTAATAAATGTACAAGCTTAGAAGTTTATTCAGACCTAGAATTTGGGTGAGTTTAAAGCTGGGATGTGAAGTGAGGGCAGGTTCTCTCCATTGGACCACAGCCTGGCTCTGGAGACCTTTTCAAGCAGTGTTTGTTTGGAACCAGAAGGATTAGAGGGTCAGAAGAGGTGGAGGCTGGTGTGACACCAGCAGGCAGAAGTTCTTCAGGGCATCTCCTTGATTAAGCCACTGCCAGGTCAGACCACTGTTTTGACACTTGTCTTGCCAGGGCTAAGGGTTGCAGTGGGATAAACATGCCATGAAAAGGGAGGAGGAGTAATGCAATAATGCTCATCTGTAAAGAGCTGAGAGCAATTAAACGTGTAAGACAACATGAGTACTGTTTCTTACTTTCTTCTTACACCTAAAAATATGGCAAAAGAACCTTAGGGTAAAAAATAAGATTTGTTGTAGTTAGTTCACAAAACCCTGATTACAGTGATGTGATTTTTACTATGTGGGTTGATAGATTAGTCAGATTTTTCTGGGGAAAAAAAAATCACTGTACTCCCCACCTGCAGTGTACAACCTATTAGTTTGATGCTTTGTAGTTTGAGTCTTTTGTTCTGATTTCAAAGAGCATGACATGCCATGTACTGCTAAAACAACATGTAAAAGAGGGAGAGAGAGAGAATACATACAGTGTAATCAGGGGGGTAGTGCCAAGAGGTCATTCTGAACATGTGTCTGCCATTTTAGCATCCCTCTCATGGGATGTGGCAGCTCTCTCCTTAATTCAGTCCTGGGAGACTGACAGGCATGTAGAGGGTCAGTCTGAGGGAAGGATGAAGGAGGATCTGGAGCGGAAACTCCAGTGCTGGGAGGGTTGCTGACAGAGGAGGCTGTGTGTGCTCACTGCTGCGTGCATGGGTCTGTCTTCCACTGGAGTAATGAAAGCTCAGCATGGATCTGAGCTCTCTTGCTTATATCACAAAAGTCTTTTTTACTGCTCTTCAGAGGAAAAGTACAGAAGCAGAACATTACTTTTTGTAATATCTTGGATATTTGTGATTGTCCATGAACATGTGTGGTCATAGGAAAGTGCTGGGCAGATGGTGAGTTGAGTTTGTCATCTGTAATCTCGAGGCATACTTTCTCCTGCTTGAAAGGAATGCTGCCTAATATTTGTTTGCACACCAGGCTGAAGTTGAAGGATGGGTAATTGTTAAATTGCAGGGCTTGTGGTGCTGACTGAACTAATGGCTGGAGGATTAAGCATTGCCTTAAGCAGGGCTTGTTTCTGATGGCTCATGCAAGGTTATGTAAACAACTTAAAAGCAGGGCTGAGTCACAGTCATGCTCTGAGTGTGCCATGTGCCACAGGTACTGTGGAGTGTCCTCTGCCCCCCTCCAAAAGCCAGGCATCTCAGATGTGGTCAGGAAGATGCTCAGGGTGTTTATCTTGGTTCTGTGCATGGAATCTCAATGGCACAAGCCAGCCTGGGGATTCTCCCTCCAGCGTTTCCCCTGGCACAATCTGCCCCATCTCTCCAACCCCTCTTCCAGCTGCAGCCTGCTTCCAGCATGGCATTGCTGAGCATCCAACCAAGCCAGTCAACATCAGGGCCTCCCCAAAACCAGCTGGTCCAGCTGGATTTAAGTTTCTGCTCCTTCCCCTTTGGGCAAGCTTTTCCTTGCTATCAGCACTTGCTCTCATGCCCACTTCGTACCTCCCTCCTCAGGAAGCTTGCACTGGAGGATGTGAGCTTACCCCTGGCCCCACAGCAGTGATGCTTAACCTGCTATGTTCAAAAAGAAGGCTGAGCAAAGACCTGCTGCCTGCCTGGGGTGAGCTAGAGGCTCCCTCCTGACTGTGCTGCCATGGGAGCAGGCACAGCATCCCCGGGGCACGGCGGTGCTGGGCAGCTCTAACCTCTGCTGTCAGCACAGCTGTTTGCACAGGGTTTGTCTCACCAGACCCCAGGCTTGCATTTGACAGGGCAAATAGATTTTTCTTTATTACTAATGGGATTAAAAGCAAGTCCAAACCAGGGGAGTTGCATCGAAATGGCTGCTCAGTGCTATGACAAGAAGAATTTGCTGTGCAGTGCTGAGCATACGGTGCTTACACTTAGGTCACTGATAAAAATAGAGCTGTTCTGACTCTCACAACTGACAGTGAAATAAATTTGGGTTCCTGCATGCTCTGTTCTGTTACACTCTGCTTTTGCTGACACCAAGACTGATTACTGAATCTTTTTAATATCTCTGGCAAGCTGCATGCTTGCAGATATTTATTTTTTTCCCCAAATGCACAATTAATGCTTATCTAGTCTGAACCAGACACAGGTAATGAAGAGGCACAGAGCGTGCATGGAATAAGGTTGAGTCCATCTGCACTTGAATCTTCTCCCAGTGAAGTAACATATTCTGCTCAGTGTTTCATATTAGATGTAATTCAAGCTGAGCACTCAGGGGAAGGGGAGGGAGATGATAGTCTGTGCTTTGATCTTCCCATCTCAAAAGGCTTGAAATGTCTGAGGAGAGTGTCTCAACATGATGTAGTTGATTGTAGCATGCATCCTGTTTCTCAAGGACTGCAGGGGTCACGTGTCCAGCTCTCTGCTGGAAAGTCTAATGCTGGCTGCCATGCTCTGAGCCAGGAAGGGCTTTCCCCTGCCAGGAGCAAGGCTTCAGCCTTTCAGGGCAGCCTGGCACAGAGCAGGGCTGCTGGGCTCTGCATGCTCTTCATTTGTGCAGAGAAAACTCCTATTTCTGGACAGTTCCAAGTTGTTCTTTGCAAATTTGCCCTAAAGGTCCTGGGCTTGCTCTGTTAGAGGCTCTATAAACAAGAGAATAGTTTTCTCAAATAATGCAGGGACTAAATATAACACAAAGCACACACTTGGGTGTAACAGATGGGGGAAAGCACGAGACTATAGTAGTCGATGTAAAAAGCATCAGTCACAGCATGACTTTGTTGGATTTCCTTTGGAGTAAATATTGCCACATTCCACAACACTCAGCAATGCGTGGAGGGCTGTCAAGGAAGTTGCAGGAGTTGGACAGTAAATTACAATTGGGATTAGTTCAGACTTCAGCTGATGGTATTTGGAGCCTGCCATGGAGATTTGGAGGGCTGAATTGCTTGTGCACTTAACATGCAGATTGCATGAAAATGAAGAAATTTGAGCCTTTTCTTTCCCCTGCTGAAAACTGTTACTCATTTTTCTTGTTTTTTATTTAACCAAGTGGGGAGTTTTTGGAAGCAACTTTGTCCTGCCATGGCAGTTCTCTTCCTCTTCTAAAACTCCCTGTGCTCTAAAGCTAGAATTTTTGGCATTCTCCAAACTGAAATATGGGAAGCTTAAAAAGAAAAAGGCATAACTGTAGAAGAAAGCCCCTATGGAACAGTTCTCCTTTCCTGCAGATGAAACATATGGAGGGCTGTTCAAATTATCACTTACAGGAAGGCTTCTTCTATCCCTAAAAATGTGGTTCTGCTTGCAGCTTCCTGCTGCTGTTTTTGCCTCAGCAGTCCTCCTTTTCTCTGTTGTGCCATTGCTGCTGCTCTCAAGGGATTTTGTTAGAACTTTCAAAGGCACTGTGGGCTTGGAGAAACTCTCAGGACTTTGTCCTCTGCCCTCCCAGACACACCTCAAGTCAGCAGCTTGAGGTATAACTGGATGTAACTGGGTCTCACAAGGTGCCTGCTGTTTTCCAGTCCTAGCAGTGTCCATGAGAAGACCTACCTTGGGCAGTGCAGGGGTGGTAAGCAGGTTTACCCCTCCTCACCTTGGCCAGGCAGCCCCTGAGCAGCTCCTATGGGCTGCCATGCCCAGGAAAAGCTGCCACATGTCCTGGTGCCAGCCTGGGGCTGCCAGGGATCTCATTGCCACAGTGCAGGGTTCTGGGGGCCCTGCTGGGGACCTCTCCAGAAATCATGTCAGAAGACATTTTCCAGTTCACTTGCTGCGTCATCACACTGGATGTTGCCATTTGAAGCATGCAGAATTTTTATGATTCATCTATTTATTTTCTTCCCCACACATTTCAGGCACGTTCAGAACATGAGTGAGATAAAGACTGATGTGGGACGAGCCCGAGCCTGGATAAGACTTTCTCTGGAGAAGAAGCTTTTGTCTCAGCACCTGAAGCAACTGCTTTCCAACCAGGCACTTGCAAAGTACGCCAGCTCTTTTCTTCAGACCTTCATTTCATGTTGTGAAGGTGGTGCTGCTTGGGGTACAGCCAGGCACTCTGTTTGGGTGCTGTAGTTTCCAGCTAGAAGTGATTGAAGGGCAGGGGGGAGCTGGGAGAGGTGGTGCTGCCCACCCAGCAGGGCAAAAGTCTGCTCATCTGCATGGAAAGCACATCACAGATCCCTGCACTGATTCAAGCCACACTACAGCCCTACAGATCTTGAGCTGACAGGGTGGTGGGAGGGCCCCAGCTGCTGCTTGGTGCATCCTGCTGGGTTTGCTGTCATAGTAGGGAGGAGAAGGAAGATGTGGTTATTGGATGAGACCATTTCACAGTGGGAAGGTTTGGGGAAGAAATGAGGTTGCTGTGTGTTGGTTCAGATCTGCTACTGTCAGTAGTTTTAGTTTTTAGTGTTAGTTTTTACCTGTGCTTTGCAGCAAACCCCAAACTGAGATTAACTCAGTAGCCTTGCTGTAGGAGTGCTCTGTAAAACCTCTGTAGCACATTTACACATCCTCTGTGGGTTTCTAGCAGCTTCTGTTGTTGGCGAGTCATACCTCCCATTAAGAGCCACTCTTGAGGTGATGTTTTGGGATTCAAACACCTTTTAAGATACTTGGTGCTTTTTCAACAGCAGCAACACAAATGCCATGTGCTTGTTTCTCCCAGGAAGCTTTACAAGCGTTACGCTTTCCTGCGCTGTGAGGAAGAACGGGAGCAGTTTCTGTATCACCTGCTCTCACTCAATGCTGTGGATTACTTCTGCTTCACAAGTGTCTTCACTACAATCAGTGAGTTGGAGAATCAATTTTTTTCCCCCTGACTAAAAATTAGTTGCTGTCATGGTTTGTAAGAGATGATGTTGGTGGTGCCTGAGTAGCTGAGCCCTTGTCTGGGAGCCTTGGTTGTTGCTGCAGGGCTCCTGGGTGCTGGGTGTTGCTCTGGGAAACCAGCTGGAGAGCCAAGGTTGTGTGGGAGTGCTCTGGATAAGAGCATTGCACAAAGGAGAGCAATCAGCAGGGAGTGCTGCTCTCTGTATAGTTTCTTTCAGCTTCCCTCCCAGACAAGTCCTCTACCTCCTAATGCTTCTTTCTGGCCTTCATTAAGTGTGCATAGCAGTCTGCTCTCCTCAGACTGAGATGGAGATGCAAGATTAGAGGATGAAATACCTTGTACTCCTCTTTGTATCTTAAATCTCTTTTTGTCTCTTCTTGAATGCCAGAAAGATTCCTTTTCTCACTGTCTCTTGTAAGAAGAGCAGAGATTGGATTGATATCTGGAAATTAATCTTTGTCTCTCCAGGACAATGCAGAAAAAGCAAGATCCTGTTAGGTGACCTAATTATTTGGATTCACCTGGGCAGCCATAATTTTTAATTTTCCTGCCTGTTCAGAGTGAAGTGTAGCAAGTTTTACATGGCTGTCAAAACAGGCACTCATTCTACTTTTTCTCCTCTAAAAGCAATAAATCCCTCAGAACTACCGCAGCACAAAGAGATTTATTCATCCTTGATTACCTTATTTCTGTGGGGCATGCAGCTTAACAGCTTTCTTCTGTAGGACAAATGCTTGGAATTTGAGGGTATTTTTTGAGTGCAGTGTGATTGGCTGGCACACAAAAGTAAAAGAGGCTGGTTTGGCTTCCCTAGTCCAAAAGGCAGCTTGTGAAACACACGGGGAGAGTGGATCTTGCAGTGCTGGAGGTGCAGTGTCAGAGCCAAATCCAAATTGGGGTGGGTGGCAGTCCTTGTCTTCAGCATGTATGGGTGGTACAGCTTGAAAAGCAGAAGAGTAAGAGAATAAGAAAAGGAATAAGAATAAAGAGGGGGATGTCCACAGAGAGACAGCAGACCTGAGAGTCTGGCTGTGGTGTCAGCACTAATTGAAGGGGACCTATACCAAAGATGGGAATAAACATTTTATAATTTACCTGTTGCAGTAAGACAAGGGGTGATGCTTTTAAACTAAAGGGGGAGTCAGTTTAGATTAGATACAAGGGAGAAGTTTTTTTCACATTTTGGGTAGTGAGATCCTGACACAGGGGATGGGATGGGATGCCCCATCCCTGGGAGTGTTCACGGTCAGCTTGGACGGGGCTGCGAGCAGTCTGCTCACTGCAGGGGGTTGGACTAGATGGCTTCTAGCGGTCCCTTCCCAGCCAGGCTGTTGAAGGGCTGTGACACCCCTTCCCGCCCTGCCGCATCCTCCGGCGGCGGCTCCGTCCCGCCGTGCGCGGTCCCGGCTGTGCCGCGGGGCTGCAGCTCCACCGTGCGGCCCCGCTGCTCTTCATCCGCCGCACGGGAGGGTCCCCTGCGCTGCTGGGAGACAGCGAGAGCTTGCCTTCAAGGGAAAGGCGGGGTTTGCCGCAGAAACTGCGATTACTGTAAGGGGAAAAAAAAAATACATCAAGACTAACGTGCTTCCCACTCTGCCTGTTCGCAGTGATCCCTTACAGGTCAGTGATAATTCCCATCAAAAAACTAAGCAATGCAATAACCACATCAAACCCGTGGATATGTGTGTCAGGAGAGCTGGGAGATAGTGGTGTCATGCAGATTCCTAAAAACCACCTAGAAATGACGTTTGAGGTGAGTACGTGCTCTTCACAATTTCCTTACCATTTGAAACGTGTTTCCAAATAAATATGAATTTTAAGGGGTTTTTAAGAGCACAGCATTTCAGATTCTGTCCTGTCAGCATCACTGTAGGTTCAGATATGTACAGGAAAATAGCCTGCCCCTCTTGCATGAGATGAAGGTTTCCTGTGAGCACACACCACTTTTAACCACAGGCCTTGCTGCTGTCCCTGTCCAGCCCAGAATTCCTCACCTTGCCTATCTATTTCCACATCTCATTCCCTTCCACACCTCCGTGCCTAATTTTCCCCTTCAGTGCTTATTTCCACCTCCTCATCTCCCTTCCAAGTTTCTTTTCCCTTCTTTTACTCTGTCTTTCCACTAACCACCACCCAGGTCCCTTTTGACCTCTGGCCAATCCCAAATTTCTTCTGAGCCCATTGTCTGGCATTGCTCTTCATCATCCCAGCCTCAGGTGCTGTCTGTGGCAGACCAGGAGCTGCCATCCCCACTGGGCTCTCTCCCCTGGGCTTGCTGGGGTTTTCTCTTTGCTTTCCCCTCTGCTTTCCCACCCAGCAATTTCAGGCTGGCTCCATGCCATGGCAAAGCAGCTGGTAGCGGGAATTGCAGGGAAAGCCCCGTCAAGCTCCTCTAGCTCCAGGCTGTACCATATCCATTAAGGAGTCATTTGGTAGGAAAATCTGCTACTGAAATTGAGGTTGCATCCACTGAGCATATGCAGACAGATCTTCAACAACAATAGCCAGAAAAGCCACTTGCCAAATACAGGTTGATTTTGACAAAGAGAGGATATTTTTGAGATAAATGCCCACATCTCATTCAGATATTGCTGTTTTGTAGAAAAGATCTCCAGGCTTCTAACTGGCAAAATGACATATTTAGATATTTCTAAGGACCATATTGATTCTGTTCTGGATTATTCTTTTGACTGAAGCTTTCCTAAAATATCAACTTGGGTAGCCACCCACTTGTAGAAAATGTCAGCCCAAGCTGCTTTTTTGGCAGCATCAGAAGCAGTGAAAACCAAGGTATTTCAAGGCAAGTGTTTAGGTGACATTAACAGATGTTGTTGCCAGCCCCACCTACAATTACATCTTGCTCTGGAATTCACAGTGCCTTGTTTTCCTTCTTCTGTGTCTTTATGATGCTGAGTCTCATGTTAGTGGTTTTTGTTTGAGCCAACAATAAGCAAATCAATCTTAGAAAGTAATGAAGGATCTAGGGACTGCTGCATAGTGTGGAGTGAGTCAGCTGAAGGTCAGTATGCTCCAAATGGATTTTTGAAAAGCTGTTTGTATGAAAGATCTTTTTATTCTGCAAAAGCACACCTTTTTATCACCTTACTCAGAAATATGTAATTAATACTTCTCAGAAATATTCCGAGTGAGTGCTCCCAACAAAGAACATAATCTCTCCACAAGCTTTTAACAGTTTTGTTTCTTTTCTTTTGTCTTAAAATAATTATGCTGCTTTTGCAAATACTCTGCATGTTTGGTCGAAAACACTTGTTCTATAAATCACGAAGAAGTAGAAAACTGGGGGTGTATTGTCTGTTCATTTTTAAATGAAGTAAAAACTGTTACTCATTTCAGTGCCAGAACTTGGGGAAGCTGACGACCGTTCAGATTGGTCATGACAACTCAGGGCTGCTGGCCAAGTGGCTGGTTGATTGTGTCATGGTCAGGAATGAAATAACAGGACACACGTACAAGTAAGCAACAAGTCATCATTTTCTTTGTCTGAAATTCTTGATTTAGAGAAATTCTGAATTTAGAGAAAGCAAGAAGGCATTCATCCTCTCCTTAACTCTGTTTGCAGCTGATTTGGGTCCCTGATAAGGTTGGGTTGGTCTCCTCCACCACCCTGGTTCTCTCATTTCAGTAGACCTAGTTGAAGTCAGATTATGGGATAAATATTTAATGAGATTTGAATGCAGGATTTTCTTTGCATCTTTCTGAGACAGGACAAACAGTATGGATACTTTTGAAGTGATTTGTATGTTTGTGTCTAATAATTAGATCTCTTGATTTAAAGTAGTGTGGTAAAATTGTGCACAAATCAACTCTTGAAACTCCAAGAGCTGAAATGACGGTCTGGGGGAAATAGTAAGAAAATAAAAAGTTTTTATGATTTCTTAATCTTACATTGAGCACATACCTTGGTCAAAATGGTCTCCTAATTCACCTTTGTTTTGCAAAATGTGACTAAGAAGACACAGATTTTTTTTAAAATGTGAACTTGGAAAACTGCAATTCAGAGAGGTGAGCTCCAGATCTCAGAGTTGGCCACGGTGTATAGGGGAAAGTAGGAGAACATGGGATAAAATGACTGGGTGCATGGATTTCATTAGGGTTGTACATGGGGTCCAAAGGTACAGCAGTAAAATGTGAGGTGAGGTCTGAGAATGAGATGTCACAGCCTCAGCTGAGTGGAAATTCTGTGGGGATTTGGTTGTTAATCATCACAATGCTCTTCAAGGCTGCATATCAGTTGTGGCTCAAAGTGCAGAATAACTCAGCAGAAAACAAGATGCAAACCATAAAATATGTGTAACACAAGCTTTGCATATTTCCCTGTTTGTAAGGATGATCAGTTGTGGTGCAGGGGCTGCTCCTGCAGAGCTCTGCTCAGTGAGAATTTTCTGGGAGCAAAGATGGCTCTTCATCCCTGTTAGCAGTGTTTGTTGGGTGCCAGCTTGCCCCAGCTTTGAGACCAGGCTGCTTTGTGTGTGTGGCTGACCTGTGCTTGTCCTGGGCGTGTGCAGGTTCCCCTGTGGGCGGTGGCTGGGAAAAGGCGTGGATGATGGCAGTCTGGAGAGAATCCTCATTGGAGAGCTGGTGTCCTCCACGTCTGACGAGGAGCTGGGGAAGCAGTGCCGCACCCCGCCCCAGCAGAAGTCTCCCACTGTGACTCGGCGCCTGAGCATCACCTCCCTCACAGGGAGGAACACCAGTGAGTCCTTGCCTTCCTCCCCGGGGTTGTGGGGAAGGGATCAGCTGCCAGCTGCTGGAAAAAAAAAGGCTTCTGTGTGAGGGTGCCAGTTGTTGGTTTTTCTGGGTCTGGGTTGAAGGCACTTGAGACACTAATTTGTGTTCGCACTCAAGTGTTGATTATTTCTTATCAGTAAAACAGTCTCACTACTGTGAGTTTGGCAGCTTTTCATTAGAAGGCACAAAATGGCTCACAATCTCTTGTTACAAGGTCTTTTAAGACTGAACTATCCAATTAAGAACTGACACCTAGATTATTTTCCCTTTTAACCCAATAACTGATCCTAAAGAGCTGCAGTGCGGACTTTTCTGCCCAATTACGAAATGCCACCCAAACCCATGGACAAGAAGGAAGAAGAAGCATGAAGAAGGAACCCAGGACGACACCCTGTGCCCTCCATTTTGCTTCCGTCCGCAACACACTAAAAATCCCAAACCCTAAATTTCTCACCAAGTGATACACCTACACTACTCTCTATAACCTGTTTCACACTTTCGTGGATTCTAGTTTATCTTGAAGTGTAGAAAACTTTCTCCATTAATGAGGGTCAAAGTCAGTGCTCCCCTGGGGGTCAGGGCACCCCAGAGCAGACACAGAAATATTCCCTGTGTCCTGAGTTTCCACGTTTCTGTGAACAGGAGGGTTCGTCCTGAAGCAGGGCTTGGTGCAGAGCAGCAGCTGCAAGCCAATGAGCTTTTCCTGCCTCCCTGGTTGGTGTTTGCTCTGTGACGTACATGTTGCCTCTTCAGTGTCCCCTTTTGACTGTTGAGAGATAATAATCTCTTTCTTTGGAGCATGGAGATATGAGATGAGGGAGGAGGAGGCAGCAGAATTTGCAGTAGCTGATGCTGCTCAGCCTCCCAGCTCACTTTGCAGTCTGAGGGCAGCTCAGAGCTTGATGTGGCTGCTGGGAACTGCCTTCTGGCAAAGCTTATCTCTGCAGGGACCCTAGGGCACATCAATCTCACATCCCTAAAATTAGCTTTTATGAGTAACTGCACTTGGCTGCAACAGGACACGGGACTGTGAGGGTCACAGGAGGCATTTTCTGCTAAAGCACAGAGATGGGACAGTGTAGATCCTGTTCATACATCTGTCCAGCTCCTGTAAAATTAGAGGACATGAGTGCTGAAATGTCAAGCAAGCAAAGATTAACCTTCAGCTAGTCTGCTCTCCATCATTTCACAGAGCCTAATGCAGGGCAGATCCAAGAGGGAATCGGGGAAGCTGTGAACAACATTGTGAAACACTTCCACAAGCCAGAGAAAGAGGTAATTCCTACTTTTCATTTCTTGCCTGCAAATTTTTATAAACAGAAATGGCACTGAAGTACCGGTAGATGTACTACCTTTAGATACGAAGTTTCTGGCATCCAAACAAGGCAAGTTGTAGTAACCTGCTTTCCCTTTTCCACAGAGAGGGAGCCTTACCATTCTGTTGTGTGGGGAAAATGGTCTGGTTGCAGCACTGGAGCAGGTCTTCCACCACGGGTTCAAATCAGCTCGCATTTTTCATAAGAATGTCTTCATCTGGGATTTCATAGGTAAGCTGGTACCTGGCTTGGAGGAGAAGGTTTAGGGCAGAATGACTCCTCACACACAGGCCTTGGATTCTCATCAGCTATGGTGCCATTTCTCCTGCCAAGCACCTGCTCCAGGTTGCTTAAAGTCAATGAGAAACCTGATGGCAGATGAGAAGTACTAAACTCTGTGTAAGAGGAGAGTGTGAGTCTGCACAGAAATTTAAGAGTTCCTAGTTCAAACAGCTGCTTTTCCAAGAGAAACAAGGTGGGCTGGAGGTTGGGGTAGAGGAGCAATCAGTGTTGGAAAGGGCAGGGAGTGAAAGGTTTGGATTCCTGCTTTATGAGAACTCTCTTAATCATTGCACTGGTGATCCTTACCTGCAGGCCTGTGTAGGGGTAATTTAAACTGTACTTCTTCCCTTAGAACAGGCTTCCAGGCAGAGATGCTCAGCCTGTGGGTGTTTACTCAGAAAAAGTGAAAAATCAGTGCTGATGACATCACTTAGAGTGAAACCATTGAGGGGTGCACTGGTGCTGCTCCTTGGTGTTACCTGTGTTAGACATCAGCCAGACTGACCAGTGCTATGCCATGGCAAAGGTGGAGGTGACCACCTACCTGTGGTCTTCAGAGTCAGGAATTCATAGATAAACTGTGGAATAGCTCTCAGCACATTGGTTTTTTAAGGATTCCTTCAAGTGATTCTGTGTCAATGAAGTGCTGCTTCTCACTGGGTTCTGATATTCTCCCTACCACAGAGAAAGCTGTTGCTTACTTTGAAACCAGTGATCAGATTGGAGACAATGAGGAGACCCTTCTGCTTCAGAGATCTTCATGCAAAACCTTCTGTCATTATGTCAATGCCATCAATACAGCTCCAAGGAACATTGGAAAGGATGGCAAATTCCAAATCCTGGTTTGCCTGGGGACAAGGTACTCAACTACTCTTCACTTTATGTGTCCTCTGGCATTAGACTAGAAGAATATTTTTCCACCATTGTTATTGCCTTTAGTTTTCCATTTTAAGACATCTCACACCTATCTATTATCCATATTTTATCTATATTATCTATATTTTAGGCACCTTTAGTACTACGTCAAAAATTGGAGCAAAGAGGCCCTAATAATACATGGCTAGTGTCTAAACTGTTAAAAAAGCTTTGAGCTTTTTTCATAGCTGTTAGCTTGACAGTCATGTGTATGAAATCTGTCTTGAAATGCTATTTTTGATGGAGTACTGACTTTGGGGATGCAGAGCTCCTTTTCAGGAGCTGGTGAATTTCTAAATCCTCATTCAATTGCTTGTGAGAATGGCATGCCTGTTATAATTTTGACAGAACTGTTCTAGAGGAACCTTTCTTTCCTAATAGGACATTTTCTGTCTTAGGGAGGGGTGGGAGGATGGGGCTTAGTTGTATTTTGGAGGGTAGAAGTTGGCATATCTAGAAATAAGTACCGTTTTTGTCTTACCTGTCTGGATACTTGGAAAACCAGTTGGCAAACAGTCTGTTAGATTTTCCTTGAGTTTTACTTTCCCTGTTCCTGATCTGAAATGTCCGTGAATTCTCACAAATGTCCAATTCTGCTAATACCTTTCAGTTTTCATTTCTACAGTGGGGTAGTATTTTAGCAACCAAATCAAGGGTTGCAATCACGCGGCAAACTCGTACGTGCAAACAGCACCCACCGCTCACCAAAAGGGGCTGCATGTTTTGGGTTATGCTCTTCTTGGAGGAGAATTCCAGTGTGATATCTGTGGTGGTTGGTGCTAAAATAATTCCTGTGCTGCCCTTTTCAGGGACCACCTGCTGTCCCAGTGGATCCCGCTGCTGGCGGAGTGCCCGCCCATCACGAGGATGTACGAGGAGAACGCTCTCCTCCGGGACCGCATGACTGTCAACTCCCTTATCCGGGTCCTACAGACATTGCAGGATTTCAACATCATCCTAGAAGGGTCGCTCATTAAAGGAGTGGATGTTTAGCATGGCTTTGCTGAGAACTTCATTACTCCTTTCCCAAACAAGCAAACCACAATTGGAGACCTGTCAGGACTTGAATGCCATGGTAGTGCACCACTGTAAGGCAAAGCTGCTGGTGGAAGCAGGAGTGGGAAGCCCAGTTTGTGCCCAATGGGGACTGGCCTCTAAAGCTGCAGAAAGCTAAGATGCAGTATTGTAGTTTATTTGAAACAGAAATTTAGTACAAAAAAATAGAGTATTTTCATGTGTTAGATGTGTGTAAATATGCTATCTTTCTTTAAGAAATTATATTACTCTAAGAAATTTTTCTTAGGGTGAATGTCCTTGTTCTGACTATGAGTAGCTTAAACCCAGGGGAAGGACTTAGGGGAGGGAGGGAAGGACCAAGGTGGGAAGGGATGCCGCTACTTGCTTGCAAGGAAGAAGCCAATCAACGTGTAAATACAGCGCAAACTCAGCAGGGCTTTTTTCAGGTATTGCAAATTAATACAGCAAATATCCTCCTGTAGCCATTGTGATCGTGTCACTCTTGGAAATGCTGTAAGCATATGCTGGTTTACCCTACTGTACATGGTCTCAGTTTGTTGTTTGTTCAAAGACTCGCCTTCCCATGCATGGAAGCAGTGGGTCATTATTTTTTTTCTGTAAGGTCTTTTGTGTCACTCCTGTTGATCTCCAAAAGGGGAAACAAGTGTTGGAATGCTTAAACACTGGAGAGAAGAACTGCTGTCAACCTCAGAGCCTGAGAGGATGAGACACCTGTGGAAGCCTTGCTGCTGCAGCCTGAGATGGGGAATGGTGGCTTGTTTGACTCGCTCAGTGTGTCCCTTCCCTGTCTGGATGTGCTCATGATTCACCCTCACCCTCAGCCAGTTTGTGTTGTGGAGGACCTTTTTATTTTTCTCATGACTGAGGAATTTGGTTTATGCCAAATTCTTGCTGTACTTGAGAAGAATCATTGCTGTAGAGCAACAGACACTGCTGTTGCTGTGCTACCAAACTGTATCAGCTGGCTTTGAAATGCTGACAGGTGATGAGTCTTCCTTTATCCTGCAGAATGAGTGTTCCTAGGGGAGTGCAGGATCTTGGATGACTTTTTTTTTTTTTAATTATCCAGCTACAAAAAGAAAAGGAATTAAGCAAAAGGAGGGAAAAAAATAATCTCACGTTGGTATTTTGAGGCTTCTCTCCTACACTCTTTCCAGTTAATATGTTACGAATACAGTGCATATATGGAGATACAGCTCTTGATGAGGAGCTGGGAGCAACTGTATGATACAGATTGTACAAGAGGTTATATCAAAATCACCTCGTGAACACCATGCAGCAAATAGAGAGTGTATTTTCCATTCTTGTGGATGGGAGTTGGAAGGGTCTGATGACATGGCTTGCTTCACCTGGTTTTAATTTTTGGAAGTTAGTTCAAATACAGGTTTTTGCTTTCACTTGTTTATTCCCTACAATCTTGGGCCTTTGGTCAGTGGATTCTTTGGAGGTCTCACTGTCAGCTGAGGCTTGGGAAAGCCCCTGACTGGTTCTGTGAGTGTGCTGCCTTGCCCTGTGCTCTCAAGTGGCATCAGGAGGGGCTTGGCAATGGTGGGCAGTGGCAGGTCTTGACATAGTGTGCACATGGTGGAAAGAGGGATGGGAGATAAGGAAAAAGAAAGAGGATGAAAATTAGGGTTTGCTTCCTCATCTGCCTTTTGTCAAGCTTCTCTGTTTTCCTGTGGTCCCTTTGCTGCTGGATTCTTAGAACAGCACTCACTTCAGTGTCAAAGTTTCATGTCAGACTCCCAACCAGAAGAAAACTCTTCGTATAACTTTGTTTCATTGGAGAGTTATATGTTATGGAAGTCTTTGTGTTTATAAGAAAAAAGCAAAATAACACTGTCAAGGAGCCTTCCACTTTAGTGAGGGTTACAGCTTTCAATAACCAGTCTTTCCTCCTGAGCTTGTGCTTCCTTAAACTGACTGAACTCATCCCAAATTCTGCAGGCAGCACTGCCATGTCACTGCTGTGGGTGTGAGTAACTAATGTAAAGGCTGTGAATGTTGTCTTGAGTTAGTAGCCAGAGCCCACAGCTGTGTGACATCTCTTACATTTCCAGAAATGTGAAATTTGGGGTGTTAGGATTTTCTGTGTAGCCAGGCATGTCTGCTTAAAGTCAGCAGGCAAAGCATGACAGCCCTTCAGCAGCAGTTGAAAATGTGTCCCTGTACTTAACTCTATCAATGAATTATACATTTAGCACCAGAAACCATGTGGCAGCATTATTTGGTAATGACTGCTTAGGATGTTTTGATTTCTATTGCAACTCAGGCCTTTCATGTCTAATGACTGCCATACAGGATTTTTTCACGCCCAGCCCAGTCTAAGCGACTTTCATTTTACTGAAATAATCACCTCTTTAGTCCTTGGATTTCTTCACAGCATCATCTGCATTTGCAGGCTGGAAGCTTCCCAAAGTGCATTGCTGCAGACTTCTCCAAAGGCTGTGTATGGCTGTAGCAGTTGTAACACTCATCTAACATGACAAGGGTTAAGTGCAAGCAGGATAAAGGAGAAATGTAGGCACCTCTGAAGGTTATTCATTTAAATGAGTAAACCACATACAGAGAAAAAAGGCAATAACTACATTAAGTCTTTCTTAAGTTAAAAGAAGTCAAAACCTGAGAATTTTTAAAATTCAGATCAGGGCCTTTCCCCATTTCAGACTACATTAAGAAACCTTTAGCACTTAACACAACTTCACCTCAGCTTTTTCAGCAAGTGTTGACTTGTTTGGTTTTGTCAGGTTTCACATCATTTTAATAATAATACAATAAAAATTGTGTGTGTCTCATGTTTCCTTGTAGGCAATAAACCACCCCAAGATATGTGGAAAGGGGCACAGCTGAGTGCCTCAGATTCCTGGAGTAGTTATTAGACAGCCTTGGGAGGATGGTTCTTCGTAGTGAATTTTTATTCTACTGTGTATGGTTTTTTTGGGGGGGTTTTTTGGGGTTTTTTTTTTTTTTTTGTGGACTGCTTTTGTTGATTGGAAACTGTGAGGGGTTTTTTTCTGTAAAGTTTACAGAAATCATTCTACCCACTAGAATGGTGAGAAACCCATCAGGATTCTTCTAAGCTAACACAGCTTTTACTTCAGTGTTAAAGCACCTTCTTTGGTTGAGAAAGGGAATCTTGGAAAAGACCAAAGCTCTCTGGTATCTGCTTTGTAAAAAAACAAAAAAGAAATCCTATCCAATGCCCATCTACAGATGTCTGAGTTTGCATAGTCCAGTTGTACTAACAGCCAGCATGATAACTTGAGGGAGTCAGAGAATCTAATGCCTCACTATGTACAAAATGTGTATTTATAATTCTCTGAAATAAATGAAGTTGTACTGTTTAGTGAAAAATCTGCTCATGTTTATTCCAAGTTGGTTTGTGTAATTAGCTATCATTGTTCAGAAATGTGTTTTTAGGGTAGTTGCAGCGTGTTTGAGGGAATTCCTTCTTTCAAGCAAACGAAGGTGCGCATCGTGAGGGGAAATGTTGTGTGTTACACTTGAAATGTACAAATGTGCCCTGTATAGCTTAAAACGATCCCTAAATGTCTCCATTGAGTATATTTTGTCTTTACATTATTACTAACTGAATAAGAACTGGATTATTTTCAAGACAACATTAGTAAAAGTATTGTTATATCAAGCACTTTAACATACACACCACGAACCGACATGGGTTTTTCAGGTTTTGAAGAACATTGAAATACAGCTTTTCATGCTATGTCCTTTACAAATAAAACTGTGACAATAATGGTTGGTGTCACTTTCTCCTTGCAGAGGAACCAAGAGGTTTGGGTCTCAGGCTGAGGAGCTGCTCTGAGCCTGGAGGCAACAAACCAAACAGAATGATCAGTACTGGGAACTTGCTGGAGCAAAGATGGGGAGAAGGGGTGTGAGGGGCTGCTCCCAAAACCAGCCCCTCTGCCTCCCCTGACACAAAGGGGAGACAGAGACCATGCTGAGCCTGAGCAGCTCTTTATTCCAAGGCTTGGGTGGAAAATGTGGCTGATTACAGGGAAGAAATGGGATCACAGTGAAGCTGAGCTCCTACCAGGGTGACGTTTGCTCAGCAACAGGATTGCTTTGCCCTTGGTATCTGGAGGAGTGGGGAGAAGGAGGATGGGATTAACTTGTAGCAAAGGGTCTCTTTCCTCTCTTGATATGGGTTGCTGTGATATTTGAACTCAGGGTTAGAAAGCTGGGATGAAGCTTGTGCTCTTTAGTCTGTCAGACAACATGTTGTGGAAGAAGGAAGGTTGATGGATGAGAGAGAGATGGATGCCTACAACAAAAAAGGTGCAAAGAAAAAAAAAGAAAAGATAGTGAAATGTCCTCTATTCTAAGTTGGGCTAGATTTTTAGAAATTTCTCCCATGTTCCTCCCAGCTTCAGATATGCTGGAATTGGCAAAAACAAGAGAAAAAAAAAAAAAGCTTTTGGAAGCTTTGACAGTTTGAAATGCAGAGCCCTGCATGAGTCTGTGCATGGTACGTGTGAGGTGCAGCATGTCTGTTCATTTACTTTAACTCTGTTTAAAAGAGGCAGAGAATCTCAGGAGAGGACTGAAAGTCTCAGAGCTTGGGACCATATATGTGGGAATCCTGAAATATATTGTGTGATGATACTGGTGCTTATCAACATTATAGATGTGAATGAACTCTACAGAGCTGCTTATTGTCAAATGTCGGTGGGTGGGGTGGCCATACATTTGTACCTCCTTAATAAATGTTTGTAAATTAGAGATCTGACATCTGAAAGGGAGTCAGTACTTGAAGTAGGGCAGAACTAAGCTTGTCCAGGTGAGCAAGTGCAAATAACTCCCTCTCTGCTGTGCTGTCATTGAAGCAGTCTGGGAGCACTGCAGTGTTTTCTGCAAAGGAGGAATGGAGGAAAACTGAGAAAACTGACTTGGGTAGGAGTTGAAGTAGCTCATCAATCTGGTTTGTTCCTTTCCTGCATTTCAGGTAAGCTTGTTCAATTAAAAAAAAAAAAATTGTGTTCAGTGAAATGGTGAGTGAAACCACTTCTCTGGCTGTGACCCCATCAGCTCAGAGGCTCTGTGGCTGCAGTCAGGGAGCATTTCATTGCTGACATTCCTGGTTTCTCCCCTGCTATTCTGTCAGCCGTGTATCATAAGCTGCTTTGAGCCCAGCACAGGGTGTGAGGGGAATGGGGAAATTCCTGTCTGGCTCTGCTATCTGGTGGCTGGTGATGGTAAACTCTGCTGAAGCCGCTGCAGAGCTGATGTGTCAGTGGAGCTGCAGTGGTTCTGCAGGAAGGCTTTGCACTGCACAGGGCCCGTCGGCATTCCCTGCACACCTCTCAGGGCATCTCAGAGCCTCTGAATGAGCTCCCTCTGTCAGAATGTGACCAGGACAATTGTTTTTGCCTTGAACCAAGCCCACCTTTGGAGTGGGAGGGAAAAGCCTTAGGAGGAAACACAGCCAGCCCACCTGATCCTTACCCACAACGTATTTTTTTCATATTTTTCAGCTCTTTTTCATGCTCACTGCTAGGTGATCTAATGACTGCCTTGTTACCATTGTCATGGATTCAGTGGGGTCCATAAATGTAAAATAGTTGTGGTTTGTATAAGAGAGACTCAGGTGTTCACACCAGTCACTGAGTAGCAGAATAATCTGTAAGAGATGTCCCCATCTTCACACAGGACGTTCAGGGGCAGATTTTCCCCTGCTCTTGTGGTCAGCTTATACAAATCTAAACTAAAATTAAACTCAGTAGCAGCCAGATGTTGCATTTGGTGCCCTGCAATCCTTGCATTCTCCTGCTTTCCAAGAGAGGTTTCCACAAAGGCTGGTGCTAGCCTAGGAAAACCATTTCCCTGCCCCTGCAGCCAGTGGGAAGAGCTGGGCTCTTCAGTAGGCCTTGCAAGGAGAAACTTCACTTGGCTGCTTTTAATTATGCCTAAAGAAGCCCAACAGAGGCAGCTTGCCCTTGGAGGCTGTGCAGGCATTAATCTTTATGGATATTCCCACCAGCACTGTCCTCCCATACAGAGTTCATCCCTTCAAAGGCACCCAAGTGATACATGTGATACATTTACACATCAAAGAAAATAAACTGTTTACAAGAGTAAAATCTAAATGTGATGGACTCAGGCAGGTTTTCTTTTTTACAATATATTGATAATTTGGATACCAATTTTAAGAGACAAATGCCTTATTTTTCTTCCAGAGGCACACAATAGAGACCAGAAGATGTGACTTCTGAGTCTCCCTGACTTGCCCCAAGAGCTTTAAGCAATTTGCTTGTGTCATATCCCATCTTGCAGGTAGGGAGCTGATGTACAGAGTGAGGGGACTTTGCTGCAGCCAGTTCTGCCTCACCAAGGAGGAATGTTCATCCTTGGGGTCAGCACCTGCCCCTGCAGCACCCACTGGTGTGTGGCTGAGAGCTGCTTTTCAGTGCTGCTGTGACAGAAGTGCCCTGAGGTCTCATCTGTGCTTAAATCCAGTTTAAAGGCATTGGTGAAACTTGTTGATTTGTGGTGTTCTGGGCTTGCAAGTCTGTCAAGCTGTGTGTGGCTGGAGAGTTTTGTAATTGTCCAGACAGAAGAACAGGCTACAGTATGGGAATTCTTCTTCCTACTTAGCTGCAATACAGGAATTATGGTTGCTATCAGCAGTGTGATTAAGCACTGCAGAAATGCATAAAAATCCTTGCTTGGCTGTTGTTTGGGGATGGCAGTGATTCCCTACCAAGAGGGAGGAAACCTATTTTGCAAAAGCACCTTTCCATGGCTTTTCATCTTGAGTCCTTAGCTCTTGTAGGAGGTACAGACATTCATGAACATCTTAATGTTAATTAGAGTTAATCTTGTCCTTTCTCTACCCCACAGCCTGCCCCTGCTCACTGCAATCCCAAATAGATCACACCAGATCCACCACAACCATACCAGAAAATGCATGCTGGAAGACCTGTGAAGTGCTAGGAGAGATCTCCAATAATAATCAGAAGTGGTCAGTACACTGAGAGCCATCTTTGGTGCTGGTGTTTGGTTGTGGGGTTTTTTTAAAGGTGTGGATTCCATTTCAAATGAACTAGGAACTCATCCCTAAGACTCTTCTTCTGTACTTGAGCTAGTGTGAACTCTTTCATGGAGTCTCCTTAGCCTGTTCCTTCAGCTCAGTGCTCTCACCCGAGTTCATCTGCTTGTAAATGTGCAGCTTTTGAGCTGCCCCTGCCCCATGAGATAAACAGAATGTGCTCTAAGCTGGACCATGCAGTGTGAGCCCTGCAGCTCAGAATTAGTGTGGCTACTGGCTTGCCTGAGATCTGAACCTCTCACAGATGGTTTGTGGTCTGTAAGGCTATAAGGACTGTATAAATAGTGTGAGGCTGGCTAGAAGTGGGTGTGGTGCACAGGATATTCTCCCCCAGCCCATAAAATGGCTTAAAGAAAAACTGCATTCAGGGAATGGAAGTGGAAACATCGCCCTATGGCTCTGCCCAGCTTTCACGTTCCTAAAGCTGTGGAGAAAGTTTCCATTCGTGGTAACAGGAATACAGGAGAACTAGGAAAAACTTGCAGGCCAGAGAAGCTATTCATTCATCCTAGGGATGGACTTTGTTAGGAGAGAATTTCAGATGTCAGCAGGAATTTGTGCTAGACAGGGGTGGTGTGGGTAGCTGTGTTCAGTGAGAAATAGGATAGCTGCTCTGGGCTTAGTCATTTGTGTTTAACTGGCACAATGCTAAAAAGTGAGGAATGAACTAGCTGATCTTCAATTCAAATGTGTGTCCTGGAAGTGCAAATACAAGTTGATCCACCATGGCTTGCTGAAGTCAGTGGAAGTTCCTAAAACTGATGGGTTTAGACAGGCATTCCTGAACAATGCAGTCTGCAAAACCTATTAGTGTGTGCACAGAAGAGGAGCGACCCTCTTTTGGGAAAATCATAAAATTACTGTTGCTGCTGCTGCTTTCAGCACACAATGTTTATTAGGACAGTCCCAGTCTCCACATAAGAGTTGGCTTCTGGATGATGTCAGCATTTTAAGTACAAATAGTTGTCTCTGTGAGGGGCCAGAATTGTGCTAGGGAAGATATTGTGCAGCCTGGTGTTAATCTGCTCAGCCCAGAGAGCCTGGGAGAGAGCAGGGAGGACACAGGGGGTGACAGGCAGGACACTGACAGTGAGGGCTGCTGGTGTGGACTCTGGATAGAGCTGTGAGCAGCAGGGTTTGCCTTATCACCAAGTGCAGGATGTTCTAGATAGATCCCCCTCAGCAAGTGGGGGCAAATCTGAGCCCTCATTTCATTCCCCAGGGCAGAGCAGGACCTGGCCACAGAGGACAGGAATGTCCCTTTTGTCCCCTCTTGTTATCAGAAGCATTTTTCAGCAGGATGCACACATCCATCTTTCACTTGCACTTGGCCTGTAAAAAAATTAAGTTTTCCTTTGACATGGAAGTTAAATCTGTTTGCAATGGGACCAGCTCCTGGGAGCACCCAAAGTGTTGGGAAATTTTCATCAAAAATTGGTGCAGGGCTACCATAATGCAGAGCATTTTGACAAGCACTGTAAGCCTCATGCCTTGTTCCTCACCCAAGCTGGCCATGTTCCTGGAGATATCACAAGCTGAGCTGCTGAGCAAGATCCTCCTCATAGAGCTCCCTTGTCACACACACATTTTCTGAAAAATCCTTTCCTTAGGATTTTTTCTCCTGAGAAGCTGAGAGGCCTCAGGAGCAAAATGTAAACATTGATTATCTGCTGCTGTGGAATGCAACAGGTGGGTCTGTGATTGGTCTCATGTGGTTGTTTCTAATTAATGGCCAATCACAGCTGGCTCAGACTCTCTGACAGTCACAAGCTTTTGTTATCATTCTTGCTTTTCTATTCTTAGCTGGCCTTCTGATGAAATCCTTTCTTCTATTCTTTTAGTATAGTTTTAATATAATACATATCATAAAATAATAAATCAAGCCTTCTGAAACATGGAGTCAGATCCTCATCTCTTCCCTCTTCCTGGGGCCCCTGTGAACACTGTCACACTCCCTGGATGTCCCTCTGTCCCCTGGACCTTGCTCCTTCCAAGTTTCACAAGCAGGGGGATTCTGAGAGCCCTTTGTGCTGAGGATCAGGGTCAGGAAGGGAAGGAGAAGGAGGCAGCAGCCATGGGGGGAGGAGGGAGTCCATCATTCATTTGAAGTGGCTCTCAGCAGGCAGTGTTCCCATGCAGGCCTCTCTCTGACCTCCCCCCAGCAAGGCACTGCTTGGGCCAGCCTGGCAGGAGGGCTTGCACTCCCTTTGCCCTCCCCAAATGGTGAAGTGACTTTCTACCTCTGGCTTAGGCAATTAATCAGGTAAGGAAAAACTACTGAGGACTCCGGGCACAACACACACTGTAACATCTTAATCAATTTCCCCTTCCCCCTCTTTCAAAAAAATACTCGCCTGCAAGGGGCTGAACTATTTTTTCCTTTGTTGGCACAGGAGCCATGGGTAAGGAGATGCTCTTTTTGTGTCTGCATAACAACTCATGACTCTCTTACTCAGCTAATTAAAACCAAACCCCCTCTAGCTAGCCTGAAAAATGTAAATAGCATTTATTAAAACATTGTTCTGTGGTATAGCCAGCACCCAAGTTACAGAAAGTCTGTTATGAAACAGGACTTTGCTTGTGAAGAAGTGGATGGCTGCAAATCAAGTGAATACCAGGCTTTCCTCATGAAAGCATTAAGCTGGAGACAGACAGAAGTGTGCACAATTAAAAATGCATGAAATTCAGAGGGCAAACAGCTGGCAGGGGCCAAAGCACTCTGAGCACCTTTTCATTGTGCTTTGCCTTTCTCTGGAGTTAGCACAGATATGCAGAGTGTGGAATATGCAGTGAAACAAGATTGCTCCAAGGGCACTGTGTTCTTAGCATGAGTAGCAAGGTATCAGGAAGACAAAACACGTCAAAGCAGGAGAAAAAGTTTTGATGAGACAAGAGAGTGTTCTTGAATCTCTGTCTAAATGCACAATGCCTGTTCAACAGCAGATGTGCTGTAATGTAAAATAAAGGGAGAAAAAGCCCATGAATGTGAAGCCAGGAATAAAGTCAAGTTCAGTATTAGGACACAGCCCCTGTGTATTCACATTTATATCAAAATCCAAGTGTGTTTCATTCACAGAATGAACCCTTGGTGCAAAAGCCAGAGAGTGAAACTCCTTGCTTGTTCCTTGCACCTGATAAAGATGCTATGGAACAGGCCTGATTTAATTCTTCAGCTGTGGTAATGCCAGACTAGCTTGAAAGAATTTGATCCAATTTTTGAGCACTCTAATCTGAATATATAAAACCTCTAAAGACAACAAAACTAGGAGCTCTGGGATTACAGGAACATGTAAAGCCAAGTGCATATTGTAGCTTTGCAAAGCAGGCAGCATGAGCCATCCTGAATACCTGTTTCTTGAAATATGGAGACATTTGGAGAAGTGCTTCTGTCTTAAAGCAGAAACAAAACATTTCCCATTCACTAAAAGGTCCTGCCCCCACTGTTATAGTACAGTGAGCAGGGCTTTGGAAACAATTCATTCATTTCAAACAGATGATTGAAAATGTATTTTCTTCGCATTGTGCAGGAGTTCATCTCATTCTATAGTCTCAGTTTAAGTTACTTGTCCCAAAGAATCAGATCCAGAGGCACAATTACCCCACTGAGTCAATGTTTGCCATCTTGCAAGCAAACTAGGATCAAAAATATCATTCCATGCCTTAGTCAAACCAAAAATCACAGTTCCTCTCTTGTTTCAGTTTTGGGAGAAGATTCTATCTCTGTCTAGTGAAAAACTTTGTTCCAAGATGTTGCTTGATGTCAGAATCCAGCCTTGTTTAGCACCCAGAATTTGCACAGCTAACCTGGGTGCATACAGACAGTAAGCTGCTCTTGGACCTACAAGCTGCACAGTCTGGAAGAAATTATCAGGTAGTAGTTACCAGTTTGATTTATCCTTTCTATCACTCTCACTTTCTGTCTCACCCTGGGCATCCTGTGTTGGTGAACAGCATGAGACATGAAAGCTGACAGGTTTTTTATTACCTTCTTGCTAAGGTTCATCTGATACAATCTAGATCAGGTGGTTTTTATCTGCCCAGTGCAGTCTCCAATTCCTGAACAGAGAATAACTGCAGTATGCTTGGCTGGCTCTGCACTAGAACCAGTCTGCACATCCAGGTACTGCTTCCTTCTGCCTCCCAAAAGCTAATCCCTGTTGTGGTCATGCTGGTCAGAGACACCTCACAACCTGGGAACAAAGCATAGTCTCTGGGCCAGCCCCAGCTTCCCAGTAAGAGACCGGGTTAATTTCTTAGCTGGCCACAATGATGCAGTTCATTTTCCCAGGGCAGAAGCCTCCCCTCAGCTTCACACACCATGTGTGGCCCTGTGTCTCTTTTGGGACAGCTGTGTGGAATGGATGCTCTCCTTGATGGACACTTTGGATGGTCCTTTGCTGTAAGATCATTTTATGGTGCATGTACTTGGTGAGTGGTTAATGCTATTTCTAATTTCCTGTGACTGGTGTTCTGGGCATTATTGATCCTACTTGAGAGAAACAAGAGTTTTCCAGCAACAGGTTATTGACTACCTTAAAGAAATTAGTTACTCTTATTTCCTGTTTAAGGAGAGGGAAGTGCCAGGAGCACACATAGAACAGGTGAGTTTTATAAGCCCTTAGAGCCAGCAGAGAACTAGCACTGAAGGGAACATATCATGCTCCCTCAGGAGGTTTTTGGATGCTTTCAAATCTGTGACCCCCACATCAGACTGATTCCTTAGCAGGGAATTCCTTCCCTCACTGATGGTGACAGATTGCACTCCAGCAACTCAGCCTAAATTTTTCTGAGAAATGTAGTTAAGATGGTACAGCCAGCTACTCTCAGTGTTTTTGCAAGGGCTGTATATGAATTTCACACAGGCAGATGGTCTACCAACCATTACAGTCCTGGTGAATGGAAAATGAGTAACTGGTATCATAACTGCTGCCTCTAAATAGTCCTGGGCTGTTTAAAGGATGACTTGCCTGAAGCATGACTGCAGCTCCCTGTTGGAGGGGAGTCTGAGGCTTCCTCTGCATTGAAAATATTATAAACCGTGGAGCAGGAAGCAGTGGTGATGGAAGATTACACAAACCTGGCAGGGAGGGGTGCTGTTGCAGAACAGAAGCTGGCAGCATGAAGACACCAAAATACTTGGGAGGAAACAGATGTGCAGGCATCAGTGAGCCCTGTGTCCCCAGGAGGTGGGATGGATCCCCAGGATGTGGGGATGGATGGGGTGGATGCCCAGGAGGGGGGATGGATCCCCAGGAGGTGGGGTGGATCCCCAAGAGGGGGGATGGATCGCCAGGAGGGGGGGATGGATCGCCAGGAGGGGGGGATGGATCCCCAGGAGGGGGGATGGATCCCCAGGAGGTGGGATGGATGTAGAAGCCAGGCAGGAGCATCCCAGCCTTAAGGCAAGTGGTGTTGAGGGCCTGGGACATGGCCATGGAGGGGGCTGTCACAGCACAGAGATTGCAAACCCACACTGAGCTTAGCAGAGCTCAGGCACCTGTGGCTATGGACAGGGGCACTGTGCAGGGGGATTTTAAGGAAACGGGACTGTGGCACTGACCTGTTTCCCTCAGTCCCCAGGAAGCTGAGTCTGCCTGCACCAGGTTCACATCCTGACATTTTAGTTTGTATAGGGGTACATAAATAGGTGCCACTGATTTGAAGTTGACTTCTGAGTGTGGCCATTGGTATCTCTCTCCCAGGACACCCTAGGAATGCTGTTTCCAGTGCCCCAGTCAGTATCTACAAGCTGACTCTGTAAGGAGCATGCTGGGAGCATTTACCACAGCTTATAAAAGAGGCTTTAAAGGGCTGCTGCTGCCTTAAAGAATGGCACCAACAAAACCCCTCCTGTTTTGCAGACCTGCTATGAATGGCTGCTTATTCTAATTTACCACAGGATGG
This sequence comes from Setophaga petechia, assembly GCA_024362935.1. Lineage (NCBI taxonomy): Eukaryota > Metazoa > Chordata > Aves > Passeriformes > Parulidae > Setophaga > Setophaga petechia. Next base: position 7,361,692 of record JANCRA010000025.1, read on the forward strand.
GTTTTATAAGAGGGTAAGTTTGGCCTGAGTGTGTAAGTGAGAAGCATTTGAACACTTACACACACGAGTGGGAAAGACCTGGACACTCCCACCTCACACACATCTGCTGGATGGCTACCCTTGCTCCTGAGGGATGCAGCTGAGTCCCTCCTTGCCTTTTTTGTGTGGCTCAATTGTCAGTTCCCTCTGGTTTGGAACAGCTTGAGGGTCTAGAAGTAGAGGGAACACCTTGCTGGCCAGACCTGTAGTCTGGGGTCTGTCTGGAACAGTGGTTGGCACAAGATGGCACAGAGGAAATTACCTGGAGCCTCAAACTCTTTTGCTCACCATTAAGCAGTTGGTCCAAGCAGGAGGGATTTAGCCCCACTTCAAACTTTTTTTTTAACTACATGGCGTGAATGGGATGTTTGTGATTCCCCAATCCACTCTGAGTGGAGTACTGAGCCCTGACATATGCAGGGCAAAGAAGGATCAGCACAAGAGGTCACTTCCAGAGCTATCCAGTTTTCCCACTTTCCTCCTACAGATAATGCAAATCAACCAGTAAATATTGCTCTTGCTTTTGAAACCTTGAGTTAGGACTGGTTCAACCACTGCCAAGGGAAGTCATCCTGACAGGAAGTCAGTCAGTTCAGCTATGGATAGAGATTTGTTTTGACAGCATGTTGAAAATAGCATCTCAGAAACCACACTGCTAGGTGGTTTTACAGAGGCCAGTTTTTGAAATGTTTCTGACCAGCCAGCGTGTTACTCTGTAAATAGCAATCACTTTGTTTAGCTGTTTTTCAGAAAGTGCCCATGCCTGGAGGACAATGCCATCCCAGGGCACCTCCTCACAGCCTGGTCATCCCTGCAGGCTGCTCCTTTTCAGCCAGTGCTGGGGATGCCTTGGCTCAAGGAGCCCCCCTCACGTGCCTCAGGCACTGCTTCCCCCCTGCCTGCCCAGGTGGGCTCAGCCCAAGCTGGAGTGTTTGCTCTCCCACAGCTCCTAATCAGCCCTAACCCTTACACACGACCCAGTCACATCCTAGGTTTCAGCTTTTATATTTTTCAGATTCTGTGCTGCTTTAGTGTGTAGTTCTGAGCCTCCTATTAAGGGATGGTAAGCTCTCTTCACGGAGTAGGGAGACAAAATAATTCCTTCTCTAGCTGGGGACCAAGGAAGAATGATCCAAATTTCAGGCCCAAGAGTGTAAACAACGTGTACTGAAGAGAAAAAAACAAGAAGGATGGGACTTCATAAGCTAAAGCTGTAATTGGACAATTAACTCCAACATGCAAATGGACCAGAACTTATCAAAGTGAGAGACTTTGTGACCAGTTGTCCATTTTGTGACCATTTTGGGTTCATCTTGGGTGTAGCCCTGGCTGGGATCTTGTGCTGCCCAAGGTGTATCTATTGAGGCCTTCTAATAAATTCCTACTTGATTCTTTAACTCCATCTAGTCTCTGTTTTAGTTCACCCTTCACAAGGCATCACTGCTGACTTAGAAAGAGACAGAAGACTCCAGCTGTGGCTTTAACTAAAGAAACTTCTTTGGGAGGTAAAAGGTATGTGGTAGAGAAGTCCTAAACCCTCCTGATTCAAAACTCACCCTCTCCTTTCTGAGAGCCTTCTTACATTTTTCCTGGAGGTGGAAATAAGTTGCAAAATACTCTGAGCCTGCAGGGCAGTGCCCTCCTGCATCCCTTCTCTTGTACATGCCAGTGGAACAGGCCCTGGTGTCCCTGGTGACCTCTGCAGCATGGGGACACTGCAGACAGAGGAATTGTGTCCTTGGTGGTCTCTGCAGCATGGGGACACTGCAGACAGAGGAACTGTGTCCTTGGTGGTCTCTGCAGCATGGGGACACTGCAGACAGAGGAACTTTCTCGCTGGCCCTGAGATGTCTATCAGATCACTCTGTGCCTCTGGAGCACGGGGGTCATGCTGCACAGGGCCCTGTGGCTCAGGCTCTGCCACCTCTGCCCTGGGGGCAACATCTGGGTCCCTTGCCTTCTCTGTGTGCTGTAATTTGCAATCTGAACAGGCTGTCAGACCTGAGGGACGTCACTGAGGTCACATGCGTGTCCTGCTTTGGGTTTATTTCTATTTCATCACCCCTGACTATGAACATCCACTATGAGATCCGACTTGTTTTTGGGGATCCCCGTGATCAATTTTTGCTCAAATTTTGCCTGAAGCTTGCCCATCCTGCTTCTGCCCTTCCCTTATCTACATAGCTTTGTGAGTGAATACTTCCTCCTGGAAAGCTTCTCACCTTTTCTTATCTTCTTTTCACTTTCAGAATGGGATGCCTCTGCCCTGAGGAAGGGGGATGTATCCTCCCTTTGTGCTGCATTCTCCCTGCCTGCTCTTTCCCTCCACCTGCCCTTGGCTTGTTTTTCAGAGGATGTTGGGTGTCAGATTTGGTTGATTTGTTGCAATCCAATTAACTGATTCAAGCCAATTAAGCTATCTGAAGTTATCTCTGTAATGTGGTGGCTTTGTTAGTCAACTCCATTCCCTCCTACCCTTGCAAAAATTTTTGCCTCCAGCTCCTCCCTCCAGATTTTGGCGGTAGATTCCCACCTGGTTCTTGGCTGCTCGATCAAAGCTTGTGATCCGGACTGCAGATCCTGCAGATTTCCTGCAAGGACCAGCTCCTCCAGCTGCCTCCTTTCCTTGGCTAGCCAAGTCTTCCACAGCTCTTTTTCTCACCAGAACACTCGGAATTCCTGTGTCTGCCTTTGGCAGCTTGGCAAGAAGGTCAGCAATGCTTTATCTCTCCTCATGAGATTTGTCACTTGTACCTGAGTCTGGAGAGGTATCCCCATCCTCTGCCTTGCTCTGGCTCACTGAAAACTGCCCACAGAGACACATGTTTTCCATAGTTTCTTCGGCTTTCTGGGGTCAGAGTCTGAAATCTGAAATTTTGTCGCCTCTCAAAGTGCCTTTGTTCCTTTCATTCTGCCTGCTGGTGCTGTAGATTAAGCAGTGTCTCTGAGGACAAACATTTCTGAAGAAAGAATGGGTGATGCTTTAACCTGGAAAGAACTGCCTCAGGTTCCTTGGTTTTATTTAGCAGAGTACCTTACACCTGTAAGAAAACCCTTCCTGGCAGGTCCTGTTGCCCCCCATGCTGGCTGCTCCCAGCAGAGGATTTCAGGCATCAGACATGTCAGACAAAAACCAATCTGCTCCCCTAGGAGTTTCCATTCCCAAGCATTCCTATTTACCTTCTTGATTCCTGTTGAGAAAGAGGTGAAGATGAAAATCCTGTCACACCAAAGCTTTGCTTCCTGGACACCATGGATGCTCTCCCAGCCACCCAGACTTGCTTTTCATTTTGCCTCAGCCAGCCCTGTGTTCAGGGTCATGCAGTAGAAAATAGGATTGAGGAGATGGATGTACCTGGTCAGGAGTCTTAGGTTCAGTAAGAAACGTCAAAAGCAAATTCTGTCCCCTCAGTGATCCCGCCTGAGGCCTACACTCTCGGGGTCTCTCGCTGGTCGCAGTGACCCCGAGATGGATTAGAAAGTCTCTTTTCCCAGCCCGGTGCTTGAACAAGGAGTCAGAGCTCTTCATTTCTCTGTCTCAAGGTTGTTTATTGTTTCTTATCTATAAAATTCTTTCTCCTGTCCAGCTGAGGTCCACTCAACAGGACAGAGGCATTCTACCTGCCCCCGGGGCGGTGTTATCTTTTTATACTAAAAACTACGTGTAAAACATTTACAATTACTTTCCAATGCCTATCACCTATGTTAGACAGTGAGCTTCTACTCTAAACCAGTCGAAAAGTGCCAACATCACAGCAGAAGATGGAGGCCAAGAAGAAGAAGGAGAAAGGCTGGACATGCCCAGACTCCTCCATCTTGCCCCCCTGAACCCCCATTCTAAAAACCCCAAAAAATCTATTTTTCACTTCATGATAAATTCACTATCATTCTACTTAAACTTTCACGGCTTGTAATTCTTCATATAAGGTTGGTAATTGTTTTTCCCAAGGCACAGGGGTCTTGGGCTCTGTGCCAAGGTCTCTGAGTGGGGCTCGAGTCCTCCAGGGTAGTCAGAGGAATTTCCTGGGTTTCCACACTACACAACACTCTCCAAAGGAGTTATCAACTTCCTCTCCCCCAAAGATTACTCTGAAATCATCAGTATAAAATCTGGAACTGCTCCCCATGCTGTTGGGAAAGATGGGGGGATCTCTGTTCAGAGGAGAAATCTCCTTTAGGTTTCCAAACACGGTCTCTGTTTTCAGAACTGCCCCAAATGACAGGATGAGGGGGGATAGCTTTATTGACAGGAAACAGCCTGGCAGGCAGAGAGGGCTGATCTTCTTAATGGTGTCTTCAAATCTCCTTAATATAAATCCCCATAGAATAGTCTTACTGGCTCTAATAGGTATGAAAGCAATAGCACTGCAAAGAAACCAGCAGTGCTTGAGAAGCTGCATTAAAGGTGTTTAACCAGTAATAAAAAACGGTCATTTTGCTATAGAATTTGAGGAATCCTTAAGAATTTAAGAGAATTATATTCCTCTTAAGGAATTTGAAATGTCAATTAAAAATGCTTCAGAAAGGTTATTATTCTCTGTTAAGCCCTGATGGATTTCTTAGGCTGGGCTATAAATGATCTGCCTTGTTCCTAGGAGTAAGCCAGTCCATGGTCCTGTCTCTCTGAGCCTCAGAGCTTGAGTACTTCATTCTGGAAGCATGAATATCATAATATCAATTTTGATTATCATCAAGCTTTGCTGTCATTTTTTGTAGCCATCTGTTATTTGGTCTAAAACAGAAAATGGTGAAAATCCCATTTCTTTATTAACTTGCTTGCTCACAACTACCAGTTTTCAGAGCATTTGCACCTTCAAAAAATTAAAATGCTGCTATTTACATGGGTGAAAGCAGAACTAAAGAACTCATTTGTTGATGGCATCTCATTCTGAAATTGTAGTCCTTAGCAAAACCTTATTTACAACTCTATGTCAATCAGCACTTTTTTTTTCTCCCTTAAGTATTCCTGGTAAATACTTTCAAAATCTTTTGGTGAAACATTAAGCCAAGAAAGTAAATTTTTAAATTACTCAAGTTACAAAAAAGCATTTTACAGTTTGGGGAGCATCGAGCAGTTCCTTAAAGAAGGAACAGCTGTCTGGGCATTGTCTTGACAGCTGCTCTTCACCTAAGAACAAGTAGCCTATTTGTGTTTACTTATTCATTAATATTGAAAAATAACACAACAGGATCAGATGTCTTGGCTGGCAAATGCTCTCCTTTTTCTCCATGTTAGCAGCTCTGCCTCAGCATTGATGATACATGCAGGTTTTAAGTTTTAAAACCCCTCATGGCTCACTTTATGTTTACACCATTGACATAATTTAGCTTTCCAGATAAAATAATTAAGAGTCCAGGCAGGGGAGGTACCAGGTCCACTGGAGCACCGCAACAGTCCAATTAGTTTTCCACATGCATTCTTAAAGTAAATGTTTTTCAGAAGTGATCTGGATGAGGATAAATCCTCTGGTCTAAAGCTCATATTCAAGGTCACCTGGGATCCCTGTGAAATCCCATATTCCTCTTTTATACCAAGCTCTGAGTGGAAAGGAAGATGCTTAATTTTTAAAAACAGAACCTTGTGAAATGAGGCTTTACCTGTAGCATAAAGTGCATGCATTATTTCAGATACCTGCATTTTTAAATTAAACTCTCCAAGTTTGTCCCAAGTTGGGGGCAGTTTTTCATCACCCTCTTTCCCAACAGTGAGGTCAGACAAGGTGTCCCTCTGATGCTGTGGAGAGCACACATGGCTTGCTCCAGGGGAAGGAGCTGGGGGAACCTTGATGAAAGCTCATTAGGTATTTGAGTGCCTTTCATTTATTTGCAAGCTGGCTATCAGCCAAAAATGAAATCTCAAACCACTGTGGAGTTGCAGCAGAGCCCTGAAATGTCATCAGCAAACACTTCAGGGCAACCAGAGATGTTTCAGAAATGAAGGTTGGACCATGCTTTTCATTTTTGTGTTGTCATTTGGAATTCTGTGGGTAGAAGGGATTTTTTTTTTTCCTCTGAGAGGACAGGGATGATGGAGATGTTCACAGGCTGGAGCTGCACCGAATTTGGAAATTCAAATCCTCCCCAGGTAACAGCAACACCTGTCTTTATAAGATTGGGATTGGAAGGGCACAGAGCTATGAAGTAAATACCAGAGGAGTTGTCCTGGCCCTGGTTTGTTTGCCATCAAAGCCCACCCTGAGATGTCCTGTGAACATTCAGCATGGTGGTGACAAGGGCAGCAATTGATTGGCACCAAGAGATCCATTTTGATCTATTGGGTTCTGCTTGGTATCTTAGGGAATTCTCCTTGGAAATGTCATTTCATTGTCACTTGGGGATTTAAAGGCTATACTAGGTGGTGCTGGACTAAAAGGAGTGTCACCAAGGGGCCTTGAGAAGTATGCTAGAATAAAGAAATGGGGAAATAATGAGAGAAAATCTGGGAGAATCACTCCCTCCAATCAAAAAGAAAGAGGCCGGTGATATCAGACAAATTATATGTAGACAAAAGTTGCTGAAAGTGCTGGTAGAGTTCCCTAGATCAGTTAAAAGCAGTAAAATTACAGAAATATTTTGAGAAATTATTCAGCATTTGGTACACCTGTGGCTCACAAGTTGAATATTATTTGATTCAGGTGTGTCTGGAAGGAAGCCCTGGTAGCAGAGGCAGCACTCTGATCATTCAAAAGGAACCCTCCAAAACTCAAATAACAGCCTGGAGGGCTCCTTGGGAGGTGCTTTTCTGTGCTTTGTGCCCAAACTGACTGGTTTGGCAGCACTGAGGAAGGAGATGGGGTACAATCACCACGGATTTACAAGTGAGTAGAGAAGATGTAAGATCCTCAGACTAAGGTAAGGAAAAGTCACTTGTCCTGCTCTCTGAAAATTCCCAGATCATAGCTAGTGCTGTTGATGGAAGCAAAAGGATAATTTCGGCAAAAGCCCTCGGTGAGCTGTTAATTCTGTGCCTAAATCAGGATTAGTCTGAAAAGATCACTGTTATGAAAAAAAACCCCAATTATTATAGAAATATTCATTGGCATTATTTCAGTGTTTTATAGTATTCAACAACACCTGCATGTGGTGCCCGAGCTGCAGTCGATTCTGTGGGAAACTTTAAAACTTTTAAGTAGCTCAAAAGAAAGGAATCCATATTTGGGCTCGGTTTGAGTGCCAGCCCGGGAGGGAGCAGCTCGCAGCTTTATTGCAGTCCCAGGCTGCGATGGTGCTAAGTCATAACTCCTTAGGTGTTACCTTGTATATCACACGCTAATCCGTCTGACACAGTTTTCAAAGGAACTCTATTTCAACATAACCTGCCGGCCGCCTCGCCAAGCAGCTCTTCCAAAATTGCACAAAAGAGCCGTGAACCCAAAGGCTGCGATGACGCGACTTTTCAATTCACTCATTGTGACGCTGCAGGAAAAGTTACATAAGCCACTGACGGCTTTTAGAGCGCTTTAGAAAGCGAACATTAAAATTAACCCGGAGCGGAAAAAAACCCCAAAACCCTTTCCCTGCTCCCTGTGGCGCTCCGCCCGCGGGGCTCGGTGCGGAGCGGCAGCGATGGCACAAACGCCGCTGCTGGGACGGGGGCGGCTGTCACCGGCCTGTCACCGGAGTGTCACCAGCCTGTCACCGGGGCTGGCAGGCTCTTGTTGCGGGGCTGTGTTTGCAGCCATGCTGCGGGGCTGGGCTGTGTTTCGGAGCTATGTTTGCGGCGCTGCGCTGCGTTTCTGGGCTGTGTTCGTGGGGATGTTTGAGGGCTGTGTTTGCAGGGCTGGGCTGTGTTTGGGGCTGTGTTTGCGGTGATGTTTGTGGCTGTGTTTGGGGTTGTGCTTGCGGTGATGTTTGCGGGGCTGTACTGTGTTTGTGGTGGTGTTTGGGGCTGTGTTTGCGGGGCTGGGCTGTGTTTGCAGTGATGTTTGGGGCTGTGTTTGCGCTGTGTGCTTTGTTTGCGGTGATGTTTGGGGCTGTGTTTGCGGTGATGTTTATGACTGTGTTTGTGGCAGTGTTTGCGGTGATGTTTGTGGCTGTGTTTGGGGCTGTGTTTGCGGTGATGTTTGTGGCTGTGTTTGCGGTGATGTTTGTGGCTGTGTTTGCGGGGCTGTGCTGTGTTTGTGGCAGTGTTTGCGGTGATGTTTGTGGCAGTGTTTGCAGCTGTGTTTGTGGCTGTGTTTGTGGGGCTGTGCTGTGTTTGCGGTAATGTTTGTGGCTGTGTTTGCGGGGCTGTGCTGTGTTTGTGGCAGTGTTTGCAGCTGTGTTTGTGGCTGTGTTTGCGGCTGTGTTGTGTTTATGGCTCTGTTCGTGGCTGTGTTTGCGGGGCGGTCCCACGGGGGCCGTTCCGGGGCGGGGCCGCGCGAGGCAGGTGCGGGGCGGGGGCGCGCGCGCGCCGCGTGCGTGAAGTCACCTCCGTCGTCACGGCGGGCGCCGCCCCCTCGCGCGCGCTCTTCCCGCGCGGCCCTTTCTGCCTTAAAAGGACAATGGGGCGCGCGCAGCCGGCGTGGCCCGATTGATGAGAAACGGAGCCGTGGGAACCGCGCCTGCGCAGAGCGGCCGAGGGGCGGGCCCGGTGGGCGGGGCGTGGGGGGGCTCGCGCGGCCGCCCGCGCCGGCGGCAGAGCGCGGGGAGGCGGGAGCGCGCACGGCGGGAGCGCCGCCGCACGGACGGGACTTGGTGGGCGCAGCGCGGCGGTGAGTGATGCCTTCCCTGCTTGCTTCTTGTTGTTCGGTGCTTGTTTCTTGTTGTTTTGTGTTGTTCGCTCTTGGTGGGTTTCCTTTTCTTTTTTTTTTTTTTTTTTTTGGTGGTGTTGGGAATTTTTTTTCCAGCAGCCGGTGGTTTATGTTCGTTCCAAGTTACTCTCCGGAGCTTGTCCGCAGTTTTTGCGGCGGCAAAAAGACTTTGCCGCCTTGAAACAGTTTGACACGCGTGTGGCTGCTGCGAGCGGCGTTGCGCCCGGTTTTTTCTTCCATGAGTAGAGTTTTAAAGGATGCGCGAGCGGAGAGAAACGCCTCCCGCATTGTTGCGGACCCATCCCTGGAACTCTGACTTCTGCCCCCCCCATCCCAAAGTACGATTAAATCTCCAAGTCTTTAGGAGGACAGAGTAGCCAGTTCCTCATAATTTAACTCCGAAAGCAGTTCCAAGGTGCGGAGCGGGTTTGGAAAACCGGGCTGTTTGGCGATGACGGGCTGCGGGGCGCCTTTCCCGGGCCGCGGCTGCCCTGGGTCGCCACGCGGGTGGCGCGGCCCCGCCGGCGCGGAGCGGGTGCCGCAGGTGCGGCCCCGGCGCGCCCCGCAGCGCACACCTGTAGCGCCCGCTTTTAAGTTGGTGCCAGCGGCGGAGGGGAGGGGGACCCGCCGGTACCCGCCATCCCTCCCTCGCCGTGTTTCACGTGGGGAGAGCGGGGCACTTCTTATTGTTTCCAGTTATCATTGGTAATTGCGGGGGAGTCTGAGTCCGTGCACGCTGCCCAGGAGCGGACCGTGCGGCCGTGGGCTGGCGGGACACGTGCTGTCGGTCGCACAGGTCGCGGCGTGGGGCCTTCCCCGTGCTGCCCCCGGCCCGGTGCGCGACGTTGCGGGCGTGGGGCTGGTGCTGCGGGCGGCGATGGCGTCCTGCCGCTCCCGTAGCTCGGTGCCGGTGTGAGCGGCTCCCGCTCCTGCCGGCGCCAACAAGTTTTAACTCGGGGCTCCGGAGGGCGGCGGGGCGGGCGGCGTGCCCCCGGCGCGGCACGTAGGCAGCGCCCGGCTGCAGGAAAACAAAGAGCTCGCATGTGCTGCGGGCGGCGCGGCTCCCCGGCGCGCCGGGGCACAGCGCTGCTCCGCGCCCGGCGGGGGCTCGGCCCCGCGGTGCCGGGTGCCGCTGGGGTGACACTTGTCGGTGCGCGGGACGCTGTTTTTTATGGGCTGCCGCCGGTTTTGGAGGAGTTTGGAGGGGCGGTGAAACTTTGGCTGCAGGCGCGCTCCGCACGGCTCCGCGCTGCGCGCTCGGCGCTGGGGCGGGCAGGGTCCGGCGGCCGCCCCGGGGCTGCCGCGCGCTCTGGGGTCCGCCTTGCCCCCGTTACGGCGTGCCCGCGTTGCCGGGAGGTCCGCGACGGCCCTTTGAAGTGAAACTGTTGCCATGTTTGAATTACGTCAGGGCCGAGCCATGAGGAACCGGCGCGGGGCGGGGGGGAAGGACGGGGGGCGGCGGGGCACGGCGGTCACCGCGGCGGAACGGGGGGTCCCGGTGCTCGGCCGTGCGGCCGCCGCTCCATCGCCGCTTCCCGCCGCTCCCTCCGTTAGCGCCGGATGGGGCGGCAGCTCCGCGGCCGCGTGGTGGGGCGGCGTTTGCAGCGCGGGGGCCGCCTCGCAGCGCCCACCTCCGCGCTCGGGGCTTTCCTCCCTGGCGCGCCGCCTTCCCCTTCCTGTGCTCTTCTCATTTATTTGTGATTTCGCTCGTCTTTCGGCGAGTCGAGCGCTCGGCAGCCCCGCGCAGGGCCGGGAGGGGCTGTGGCCACCCGCGTGTGCGCTCCCGCGGCTCCACCTGACCGGCGGGGCCGCCCGCCAAAGTAGGTCGTGTGCCCCGGGGGGGTCTTTGTTCCCGGCTCCGGCCGCCGGCGCTAACGGGGGAGCGGGACCGTGCCCGGGGCCACGCGGTGGCCCGAGCTCTGCCTTTTTGAGGCGTTTTTCACCGTTGTTATTTAGGGTTTGGTGCGGTTTTGTTTTGTTTTAAAGTCGCCGTGTTGCGCCAGGAAAGCACTCCCCGTTCCGCTCTCGCTTTGGCGAGATGAAAGTTGCCGTGAGCTCTCGTCCCCCCCGTCCGGATGCGTGCAGCTGAGGGGATTTAAAGGGACCTGCCAAACCTGTTGTTTACGCAGCGAGCGAGGCTGAATCCCGCCCGCCCCGGGCCCCCCCCCAGCGGCGCTTTCCTGGCGGGAACAACCCCGGTTCATCCTACAAAGAGCCTCGTCCCCGGCTGATGGCCCGTCCTTCGGACCGAAATTATTCAATTAACATTGAAATTGCTAAAAACTTGGGCGCCGTGGCTGTGCAGGCATCCGATGCAGGATGCTGCCGTGCCCCGAACACGTGTCTGGGCTGGAGGCCGGGCCGTGCCACCGTCCCCTCGTGGCTGGGGAGCGATTGGAGAAGGCCCAGCGTCCTGCACTGAGCCCACAATTCTAACAGCCGTGGTTGTGCTTGAGCACAGCCTGTGATGCTCTTTTTGACTTTGATTTGGCGCTTAGGAAGGTGGCGGGCTGACAGCCGTGCTTCGCCCTCGTGTGTTTCACTCTTTGGACAAGGCAGTCGGTGAGGGTGAGGGTTCCTCAGCAAACTCCTTTCCTGCTTGCTTCCAAAGCTGAGGCTGCTCCTGGCAGCCGTGTGCAGGGTGTGTGCACCCCCTTCTCACCAGCCTGCAGGCAGACACATCCACTGTGTAGTTTACAGCTTTTTAAAATTAGAGATTGCACAAACTCTACACCATAGGTTTCCAGTTTGCTGTCTGTCCCTTTCTGCTGATACCATGTGGACACTCGGCTCCTTTGGTACACAGGTGAGCTCTAGGTTTCCTGGGATCCGTGGTACCTGGTAGAAAAGCAGCAAGTCGGGATTTTCAAACACACCCACAGGCATGCAACATCCAACTCCCACTGAAAGTAGGTGGGATTGAGTGCCAGTGCCTCTGGGAAAAATTCCTCCTCACTTCATTCTCTAAAAGAAGTTAATTGCCGATGAATGCAGTCTTCCTTTAAGAAGAAAATATCAGTGACTTCTTTGCAGAAGACGTTAAAAAAGCTGATAAATTCACAGAGGCTAAAAATAAAGTTAAAACTGTGACGGTTTGTTGTCTCACTCATGCTGAACAGCTCTTTCTGTTACCTAACTCTGCTTTGCATTGATTCTTAACACCACATTGTCTTGTACCTCTCTCATAATGAGATGAACGACATCCACAGGGTTCTACTTGGCAATCAGCTTCATTCTTGCACCCCCTGTAGCACTTGCTTTTTAACACAAAGAAGAAGCCAGTGAGCTGGGACTTGAAAATTGCCCAGGCAGGGCTCCATTTCACAGCTCAAGCCTTTGCATTTCTGTAGAATGTGCTCAGTCCAAAGTCCAAGTGAAATGACCAGTAATACTGCTTAAGGACATGGAAAAGTATCCTTTCTAATGAAGTCACTTCAGTTTTTCTGCCAAATAATTACTGCTCCTTCTGTTTAAGTCCCCATCCAGGTATGTTATCCTCTTTAAAAACAACATAAAACAACCTAGCCAAAAAACACAAACCAAAGCTGTTGTGTCTCATGATCCGAAGTGGCTGTGATGCTTTTTCAGTAGCAGGTGCTGGCAGGCAGCATCATCACAGCTGTGGTGACTGCACCCAGATAAGCATCTCAGCCTGAACTCCAGCACATGTCTGAGAACATCCCAGTTTTCCCTGCTGGGCTCAGGCTCAGGCTGAGCGTGGTGTAAGTTATGCAATAGGAGTTTCAGGCAGGGGGAAGTCATCTTTCAAGATGGAATGTCTGCAGGTGGGACAGGTTTGGAATTTTTTTCCCCCTTATGCAAATCTTGCTGATTATTGTTTTCATGTTTTGGCCTATCCCTTCTGGAGCACGAACCACATGGCAGCTCAGAGGAACACCCACGTGGCTTAGCCTTTCAGTTCTCTAGCTCAAATGAGTTTGGAACTTCCTTCCCAGGGAAGATCCAACAGGTGAGTACGCTTCTTTATGACTTGACTGCTTTTGCAGATGTAACTAGGAACAGCTTGGGATCCAGCTAGGATGCCATGGAGACTCAGACATGGGAAAGAAGTGTCCAGTTTGATTTTTGATACATGCTTAATAGTTGCTGCTAGGTGCACTGGCTGTGCTGAGATTTCACTTACAACAGTAGCTGTGGGCATCTACCAGCAAAAGAGTGACTTACTTATTTTGTCAGAGGAGAGATTCCTGAAGATGTAGTTTTGACCTTTTCTGGTTTTGCTGAAGTCATCAAGTGAAAGCATGCTGTGACATTCAGATGTTCCTGGTAAATACGGCTTTCCTCCAAGTAAAGTTCTTCTGGGTGGAGAGAGGAAGGAAAGTGCAAGGAAAATCTGAGGATACAGGGGACCAGAAGAGTGCACAGTATGCACAGTTCCAAGGTTATGGTTGTTGGTTATTAGTGCCTCTGTTTTGAACTATAAGGAGAGATGACAGTAAAAAATATTTTTTAAGATACTGAAGTTGCATTTTCAGATTACTCCAATTAGATTGGTCTCTTACCATTCTTGGAGCATTCTGGCTCTGTGCATGTTAAAATATTCTTTTTTTGTTTTTTTTTTTTGAGGGATCCAATCTTAATTTCTCTTCCAAGGGTTTTTTGCAGCAGCCTGTGAACTCAGGGGAGGTATGTTTATGTTGAGCCTCTGATACAGATCAGTTCCTCTGTTGATGTACAGTTCTCTGTCTTGCAGTTGATTTGCAGTAGAGGTATTGCAGTTTATTTCAGCAGAGGGACAGGCTCAAGAATTCATTGTGAGATGTGTGACTCTGCCTCTGGTGCCGTGGACAGCTCTGGAAGCATTTTTCATGTGTGTGCATGTGCCTGTGTGTATGCTCCTGCAGATGCAAAAACCAGAGCACCTATGTTCTTTCTATATTAAGGCATCTGTTTAATTCCCTTTAAAAGAAAGAAAAAAAAACGTAATTTTGGCTGTGTTTCTTAGTTCCAGTGAAATGCTGTAGGGACGACAATTGTGAGATTTTTACTTTGACAGGAACCGGCTGCATCAACATATGTAGGGTAGATGGTATTTTTCTTTAGCCCAGCTTCAGGGAGGCTGTGCCAAGGCTGTTGTGTACACAGAAAGGGAAATCAAATCGTTGTTCGCCTCTCTGGCAAAGGTGCTGGCAGTTGTGGGTTGCACAAAGGATGAATGATCCCGGGTTAGAGAGGGGATGAGAGGAGGATACTGTGTATTTGGACTGGCGTGCCTCTGCTTCTCTGTAACTCCAGGGAATTTTTCTCTTTCAGCTTTGCAAGAAGCAGGTGAGCGTGTTCGTTCCCACTGGCCTGGTAATTGTGTTACAAAGGGAGACATGCCTGTCTTCTAGGAATTCCATCCTTTCTATTATAAAAGGTTTTCATTCTTCTTGGGTGATCAGAAAGAATGCAGAAGGAATCTGGAAAAGCAAATGAAAGTGGCTCAGCTTACTTTGAGATCTGAAAGAGTTCAGAAGTTCTTCCCTAACTTAAAAACTTAATGATCATCTGAAGCAATGCCTCCTTTTTATTTAGATCATCAAATTAAATTTTGCAAAGAAAATTAAGCACCGAATTCTAGTCCTGACAGGTAACAAAAACATGAAACCATTTTCACACACATGCTTCTTTGTACCAGCCTTTCACAAAGGTAATAAGCAGGGTGTGGGGATCTTTTTTCTTTTTTTATTTCCCACTACTTTTCCTCTTCCTGACTTTACCATTCTCTTTTGCAAGACAAGTTTCTATTTTTGATGCTGCTTTTTCAAAAGTGAGAGGGCAGAAAAATGGTGAGAGCACTCTCCTGGGGACTTTTCTGAGTCCATTCAGGTTGCTAAAGCAGGTGTATAAAGCAGAACTTGAGGGAATAACAACTTCTGCAAGGAGAGGGACACCAAAGAGGGAAGGGGATCACTTTTCCCCTGGCTTGGGAGAATACTGCTTTCTCACTAGTGCAGGTAAATCTTCATTTCTGCAGAATGACAGATAACACTCTGCTAAGATTTTTGATTCTTTTTTTGAGATCTGTCCCTTTCACTTCTGTGCAACTGCTGATACATTTTTATAACATGCTTAAATTTGGCAAGTAACAACAAAGTTAAATAGCATTAATGGCATGCTTAGCTTTGGCAGAATTATGTTGTGTAATGCTTTTTAACTTCTAGGCAAGTTACATTGTTTCTACTTGCCATCTTTTTTATCTGTCCCACATTTTGCATGGTTAAAGTTCCACAGCCAAGATTCAGGTGTTAGGGCAGCTGGCATCCTAACTGCCTGCTTCTAATTCAATATCTAAATTGCAAAGCTTTCAAGTTAAACCTTTTAAATGGCACAGTCATATTTACTTCTAAGTCCATATTAGCTATTAAGCTCTCCACCTGACAGAAAATTTAGTGTATAATGGTCAAATGGCAACTGTTTAGGATTAAATGTGTAACTGGACTGACACCTTCCATTTATAACTGCACTTGGATGCAGTTGTCAGAGAAGTCTGTTTAACTTGTGGTTTTGCTACTAGCTCTTCCCCATTCAAGCATGATGTGTGGTAATACCATTGCTGACCATTCATCAAGTGGGAAACAGATGGCACTAGTTTCCCTCCTATTGAAGGATGGTGTTGAAAGGCTGCTCCTGTGAGAATGGTAGCAATGATGCAAGCCAAAATATTTTCAGAATGTATGTGTTTTCCAGTCTTTGCCAGAGCGCTGATTGTAAAACACACATCTTATTCTACTGTGGTGTGAATACCAGCTGGTGACAGAGATCATCTTATCACTGCTGGATTCCTAGAAGAAACTTGGTTAGAAAGTAAACTGCATTGTTGATAGTTGTTTCTTGACACGTAGCAGTCAAGATTTTCTTGCTGCTTAAGTTTGGCAGCACGGGTGAAGTTTGTGTTTGCAATTCATCTTTGACTTTCTAAAGGAAAGTACCAGACCACAGATTTAACATTGGAGTAGTCAAACAGCATCTAAAATTGCTGTTTGGAAGTTGAAAGTTCCCAGGTGAGCACGCTGTTGGATCTCCAGAGGCTTGCTGAGCAATGTCCTCGAGAGTATCTCCCAAAGAAGCACATCAGGTGCTAAGAAACTAAATACTCAGAGTGTTTGCCTAGATACTCTGTTGTTTATTTTCTTGACAAGCCAGGAATATTTACCTGATTTGGCTGTGCATTCATTTGCTGCACAGCCAGCAGAGGCTGAGAGTAGTTCTGAGAGTAACCATCCCTTCATGAGTCCATTCAGCAGGTCACTACCTGGATACCTTCTTTTACTTACTAGATCTACTCCTGCCCTTCAGGCCAATGCTGTACTAATACAGGGAGCAGTGAATCTCCTGAAAAGCCTGACACCATTTGGGGTGACTTTGCTGGATATTTGCACAAGTTAACCTCGGGAGAATGTAGCCCTAGGTGGGCTCCCTGTGCTGTAAATGTGAAGAAAGGAATTCAGCACTTCTTCATTCCTGTGGAAGACAGCATGACCTGGGACAGGAGGGAAGGAAGGACTTATCCTCTCCATCTCTCTCCTAGGCCTGGAGGATCTCCTTGGCATTCAGCTTGAGCCATCAACAGGCTCTACAAGTCAAGACAAGCTTTATGGAGAGTTGAGTCTTCCTAAATGTCAGTGCAGTAGTAATTGCAAAGAGCCACAACCTCAGTGAGCCCCAGGTGGTCTCTGTATGCTAGACTGAAATGCAAACATGCACACTTTCAGCTGGAAACAGATTCCTTGATGGATTTTGTGTCAGAGCATTAGCCAACAATATTGGATACAATTTTTACTTTTCTCTTGCTCTCGGGAGTCTGGGAAGCTGCATGTTTATTTTGCTGTGCTCCTGTACTCTTGATCTTCCCCCCTGGGGTGGGAGGATGTATTTTCACCTCTGCACAGGTCTGTGCCTGGGCTTGGGTGGTTCCCTAGCTTTTGCTGTGGTCCCACAGAAGTGTGCAGGATCTTTTCCTGTTGCACACCCTTCCCCTGTCAGTCAGGTGAGTGTGATGCTGGGTATGAACATTTTGTGGAAGCATGTTTCTGACCTCACCTGAACCTCTCTTTCAAAATATTTTATTGCCATAATGATGTGGCAAGTCCTGGCAGTGTAGGCACAAGATTTCAAGATGATTTTTCTCTGTACCACTGGAGGGTAAAAGGATTACAGCCCTTACCTTTCTGAAGGTGGAAGGTTTGGGGACAGATGCCTATGGCACAAATGTTAAGCAGTAACCTGAGTTGGGTTACTAGGACTTGGTACTACCTGGGACTGAGAAGTGACTGAGAGTTCCCCCTCACCACAGTTGCTCCTCTCCTGTGCTGCTGGGTCATTCAGGTTTTTGGGGGGTTTTTTTGTTAGCTTCTTCATGAATTCAGCAGCTTGGCCTTCGTTAAGGAAAGAGAGGGAAATGTGGTGTTATTTGCATGTCTCCATCCAATCCTAATTTTTTTTAAAGCAGTGGGAACCTATTCTCCTGAAGCTTCCTGCAGCCTGTGCCCTCTCTGAGCGCTTGGTGTGTACTGAGCAGCAGAGGTGGCTGCTTGCTCCCTGCAGCAGGTGGTGGAGGCAAAGCTTGCACCAGGCTCTGTTCAAAAGAGAACATCTTGGAACAGCCCCTGCCTGCATTATGAGACTGATGCTGTGTGGCCTGTGAGGACTTGCTGTGTGTCCAGGCCCAGTGCCAGGGGAGCAGCAGCTTTGCTCAGTTGCTGGTTTGGGGTTTTGAGGCGCTGTGGGAACCCTGTTTGCTCTGACTGTGCTCATGCTGTGTCAGACTGTGCCTGACAGGGGTCTGCACTAGGGAACAACCAACTTTGGGGAGAGCTGGTTTGGTGGGGGGTCATGGTGACTGCAGTGACTAACTTGGGAAGTTTCTGCTGGAAAATGGCTCCACTGTATGATAACTGCTCTGACAGCAAATCCCAGCTTTGGTGTACTGAAAAGAATTGGATCAGGAGCAGGAGGGCATTCTCAGCTTTCTGGGCTGGCACCAAGTGTGCAGAGCTGGTGGTTTCAAAGCAACAACTTCCCTGTGACTGGAGTTCCATCCTTTTGGCAGGGCATGTGTGGTAGGCACATGCTGAGATGTGCCCCAGGGTCCTGCTCCCTGCCCCTTTCTTTCCTAGCTCGGTTTCCTTCCCATGGAAAGCAGGGCGGGGAAGGCAGGAGGCTGAGCACAGAGCATGTGCTGACATGGAGCTGGGATGCTCACCCAGGGCCTGAGAACAGAGAAGTGCTCCCGGGTCCTGCAGTGCAGACAGGGCCATTGAGGGCTGGGTGCGACTCCACCCTGCTGTTTTTAGAGCAGCTTTTCAGGTATGTCTGCCCTACAGCCTGGGGGTATGACTGCAGCTCATTTAAAATGACTCCTACTCACTCTCAGCAAAGTTTGCCAGGGGTGTTTCCAGCCAGCACCGGTGGTGGTGGTGATGAAGTAGTTCAGTGACCCAGAGTTCAGCTGCCAACTCCTTATCCATGGCTTGGACACATGGCCTGTCCTGCAGCCTGTCCTGCCACATGCACAGGGCTCTCAGTGGCCAGGTTGGCTGCATTCACACATCTGGGTTGTGCCGCCTCTAGATGTGCCCTTGGAGGAGATTTCTGCAGTAAATGAGCTTGTTATGGGTCCTGCTGGGTATTGCTTAATATTCCGGCTGTTAATTATATAATTTTCTTAACAACTGCATTCTAGGTGCATCTGTTCTTCTGAGGCAACGTGGGATGAAAAATCTATGCCCTAATCTAGAATAGATTTTTTTTCTTTCATTATCTAACAGTGATAATAACACCAGTTTCTGTTTGTTTTCACAGGGTACAGCTGGGAGGAAAAGATGTTTGGCTTTCACAAACCGAAGATGTACCGGAGTATAGAGGGCTGCTGTATCTGCAGAGCTAAGTCTTCCAGTTCTCGTTTCACTGACAGCAAACGTTATGAAAAGGATTTCCAGAATTGTTTTGGGTAAGATTGCCACCTTGGTCAGCAGTTTTGGCATTGATCTCTAAGCTGCAAACCTGATGTACTGTCCTTCTTGCTCTGAAAGCCTGAAAGATTAGGTGTGTAAACACCTACATAAAATAATTGACTCTACACATCCATGGGGGCTTTCTGTGGCTCTGAAAATTCAAGAATGTTAGATTAAACTTGATGAGTAAATATTTAACAGTTTCAGCAGGGTTTATGCAGAGTACCCTGTTACAAATATTGGTGTCTTTGTTCAAATAGGACATAGCAATATGTTATTAAAACTTCTCACTGGAAAACCATTCTCTTGGGAAGTGATTACCTTTCTAGTTAGGTAATATTACTTGAAAGCACTGGTAAATAAAACTATAAATACTCGAGATTTGTCGGGCCAGTTACTGTGATCTTTCAATTTTTTTTGAATACTTTTGAAGAGCTTTGAAATTTTGTATAAAATTCACAAATTTTCCCCACTTCTTCTAGAAACACTCTTTTCATGTAGTGAACTTTAAAGTGCTTTGTATTTACCTTGTATTTTTGTACACAAGTCTGGTGCTGACAGTTTTCCTTATCATATTTCTTCACTACTGTCCTTGGCAGTCAAAGGCTGTGTGCAGATCCATTGCCTTTTTTTTTTTTTTTTGTGATTGTTGTTTTTAACTGCAGCAAAGCAGTTTGCAGTTTACCAGGACCATTGTTGTTGTGCTATCTGAAATATGTTTCCCAAGGTAAAAATGCAGACTGACCACTGGGCAAATAATGGTTTTCTGAGCCTGCCTCCTTCATCTATAAATGATCCAAAATCTTCCTAGTTAATTGGCTGAAAAGTTCTGCAGTGTTTCCCTGTTAAATTTCTTTTAGCATGGATTAGCAGTAGAGATGGTTCCTGAGGAAAGCTTGTTAGAGGGAGAAAGTATTGCTGTCATTCCAGTGAGTGCTGTTTCTGAAATCTTATCCTGTGCTCATGTGGGAGTATGTTAGGTGATGTTTGTTACTCATCCTTGAAGCTCTGTGGGAAAGTTAAGACCTGAGCAAGCTTTTGATGTTTGTTCCCAAGTGTACGTTTAAATAACATGATTATTTCTCCTGCTCCAAACGAACCAATCCACTGCAGTTGTCTTGCTTTTGGGGAAAAAGATTCCAAAACCTGCAGGTGATGGGACTGTTGTGTTCAGTGCCCCCCTGGAGGCAGATTGTGACACCTTTTGATTTCTCTGTGGAAGGGTGCTTTCTAAAAGTGAGGTCTGGTCTTTAAATGGCACTGTTTGAGCATCCCAGATGAAGTGTAAAAAACACTTCATCTGAAACAGAATTTCAGAACCCTTCTTATTCATCAGTTTTTATACTTCTTGCTGTTAGCAAGTGGGGGTGTGCTTTTATTAACTGTTGTTAAGTGATCTTTGCTTTTGTTTTTGCCAGGCTCCACGAGGCTCGCTCAGGAGATATTTGCAATGCCTGTGTTCTTTTGGTGAAAAGATGGAAAAAATTACCAGCAGGATCCAAAAAAAACTGGAATCACGTTAGTAATTCATTTCTCTTCTACCCCAAAACGAACTCTTTCTAGGGAGGAGAGGTGCTGGCAGGGGTTTGGGGTTTGCTCTTTCAGCCACATTCTCCCTTCCCACCCTCAGCATCTCTAAATCCTTCCTGGAGTATTTACTACTGTGTGCCTCCTACTTGCCTATGTGCAGATGGTGATTATGCAAGCCTGAGATGCAGTCACAGACCAACTTGCCTTGTAATTCCTTGTTTTCAAAAGCTCATAACTTTGTCCAAAAGTCTCCTATGACATTAAAAAAAAAAGCCCAAAAAACAAATCAAGTTTGGCCTTTACCCAAAATTGTTTGGGTTTTTTTTCCCCAAACAAAGTGACTTGCTCAAGCAACACATTAATCAATCTCATTTAATCAGATAATTACAATGACTAATAATCTCGCAGCTATTTTCACTCATATATTCTGTTTTGATATGTCTAATTCAATTCAGGCCTAAGGCTGGGAGGATGATCAGGATTCCTTGTGTATATAATAATCTTTATCCAGGATGCCTTGATAGTAATGGGAGCCATAACTATGGTTATTACTACCACTGGCTTTACTCAAAAGTTAAATTTATGGCTTAAAAAAACCCCAAAAAACCCACAGAGCAAATGCTTGGCAGATACTCTTAACTGGACCTGTATTAGCTGAAACATTTTTTTGGTTCTAAACTGAATGTGTTAAAATGGGAAATTGGCAAAAGTAGAACCAAATGTGCTTTTTAAACTAGTTTGCTGTGTTTTCCTGCAGAGATTTAGTCAGATTTAAATGAAACTGGAGAGTGTCTGTGCCCAGAACTGCCTTGGATTAACTCAGGGGGTTTGGAACACCTTCTGCTAACTCAGTACCTGTGTCTTGTCTGTGGCAATAGTACCTCAGCATGATTTACAAGTACTCAGACACGCATTTTCTCTGTCCTAGGTGGTAGATGCCAGAGCTGGACCCAGCCTTAAAACAACATTGAAACCAAAGAAAATGAAAACCCTCTCTGGAAGCAGAATAAAGAGCAATCAAATCAGCAAACTGCAAAAGGAATTCAAGCGGCACAGTAAGTGGATCCAGAGAGATTCTGGCAGTAAACTTCAGCCTCCCCTAACACAGCTCACTGTGAACTGGCCCAGCTGAATCACTGCCTGGATTTGGTTGTGCACTCTCACATTTGGGCTCTCCCTGTTTTCACAGCCTCTTATCCTCTGACAGTTTTGGGAGGGTGTGGAATGAGAAGAAAGAGCTTGTGTGCAGGGTGGGCTGCAAGACAGAGGTGGGGAAGTGGCAAGGGGTCATGAGGAGTCTGGCTTGGAAGTGCAGGCAGTTGTAGCTTATGTCCCACACTTTAATGACATATCCCTAGAAAGAACATCTTGGGCAAAGATCTCATTGAAACTGAAGCTGGAAGAGGCTTCTCCCTGCTTTCAGTAATGTGCTGTGGCCATTTTCAGCTCTCTTTTCCCAAAAAACATTGCAGTCTTTTTCTTCCATACATACTTTTAAACATAGACTTACCTCCCACCCCCTTAAATTCCTACCATGCTTCCTTACATCTTCCTCTGCCAGTCTCAGTGATTTCTTTCCAGTAGTATAAGAACTCTCCAAAAAGATTTGGATTCATAGCTTTCCAACAAAACCATCTGCCAGTTATGCTCTGGCATAATGTGTCAGTACTTAAAGCTTTTCTTCTAAAGCAAACCTTCCAGCTTCTTCACTGTTGCTGACTTGGTCTCTCTCTCTTTCAATTATCCTGCCTAGTCAGAAGGAGAAGTCTCCAAAGAATCAGTCAAGGCCCTGACCCAATGAGCTTTTATCTCCTTCTTCAAGGCACTGCAGTAATTTTGTCACTGTAGGTGCTAGAGATGGCAGCTGAAAGGTGGGAGAGCAGACACTGTTAAGGTGTGTGTCTGCACTGGGTCTGTAGTTCCTGGTCTTGATCCAGCAAAAGCTCAATATTACCTAAAACATAATGAGAAAATATATATATATATATGAAATGCACTATTGGGAAGAGCTTTGTATCACTTTACCTGAAAGGGTGAGAAAGAAAAGGTACAGTGAGAGAGAGTCTGGAGCACAGATCTTCACTGTCTTGAGGGATCTCCCAGTGATTTCAGAGTGTGGCTGGGTTTGAGAGCCAGAAACTGAAGCCTGATCCTGAACCTCTTTCCAATCCCTCATGTATAATGACTCCTTCCACTTCTGAAGGCTCTTTGACAAATCCTGACATTCTCTATGCTGAAGCAGGCAGGAGCAAGTGAAATAAATGGGTTGTCATTGTTAGGTTTTTCTTGTTAATTAAAGCACCTCTGTACCTGTGCTCCCAATCCACAGGTCAGGAGGAGGGTTAAGTCATTGGATGCATGTCCTGATCCTTGCATTTCCTCTTTGCCCTGCAGATTCTGATGCCCACAGCACAACTTCAAGTGCCTCCCCAGCTCAGTCGCCCTGTTACAGCAACCAGTCGGACGATGGCTCTGACACGGAGCTGAGCGCTGGGGCCAGCAGAACACCAGTGTTCTCCTTCCTAGATCTCACCTACTGGAAAAGGTAAAAAGCAGCAGAACCTGCCCTCTGTGCAGGCAGCAAGCTCACTTTGCATACATGCTGCTTGATTCTGCCTCTTCATCCTGATCTGGTATAAGGATGTAATTTGCAACACCTGTCTGTTCATGCTTGGAAAGAAATGCCTTGTGTTTAAGGCATTTTCCCCTATCTTCCTTCAGCTCCCTAAACATTAAAACAGTTGCTGGGAAATATTTTTGCTGGTTTTGGGAATAGCAGATTATATTCCTGTCTGTCATTATCTCTTCTTAAAACTATGCCCTGTAGTTATGATGTGTTGCTACATACAAGACTGCTCCCAGCTTGCCAGCAAAACACAGCGTTTGATTTGGTTGACCTGTGATGGTAGTCATTTGGAAAAGAAAAAAAAAAAAAACAAAAAAACCCAACAAAACAACAAAATTCTGGAGTGGGAGGAAAACCACAAGGTTTTCTGGGAGCTGACGAGCTTGTTATCTTTTATTGCATGTTGTGACACAGTAATCCCTTGTTTAGCTAATTGCTCAATTGAAATTGTTGTGACTTTGCTGCCTCCTCTCAAATAATATTTGCAAGTGCATTGTAGCCAAGGTTAGTTCAGACCACATGGTTGTGTCTGAAACTTCTCTGGGAAGCAAAGTTGGAGACTTGGTTTTTGTATAGACATGTGTGGGTTTTTCTTTTTTCCTTTGTTGTTCCCCCCACCCCCAAGACCTGTTGTGGATTTAGACACAGACTTGTTTTCTGTTTGTGACCAGCCTTTTTGCCCCTGTCCTGGGCTGGAGGCTCAATAAAGTAGTGTGTGGGGTCAGACTTGCTTTTTGCATGTTTGTGAATTCTGTGTATTCTAAACAAAGTATCTGTCTCCCTGCCATTTCTTCCAGGCAAAAGGTCTGCTGTGGAATTATTTACAAAGGGCGTTTTGGAGAAGTCCTCATAGACACTCATCTCTTCAAACCTTGTTGTAGCAATAAAAAGTCTGCCACTGAAAAGCCAGAACAAGAAGGACCCCAATCTCCAGCAATCTCCACCCAAGAGGAGTGGTGACTTCCTTGGATAGCTGCAGAAGGTTATACAGATCCTCTTATTCTCTGGAAAAATACTAGAAAAGTGACTGTTCACTTTGGACACCTGCTATGCTGCCAAAAGACTATTCCCTGGAACTGTTTTGGGTTTTACTGCTACGATTCCACAAACTCTGAAGCCAGTTTGTATCCTTTCAGAAAGACTGTACATAATATTTAAGATGCTATGGAACACTTGGCAAAGCTGAATGCTGCTGCAAGGTTGTCTAATTTTCCCCCACACTCACTTCCCAAGTGAAAATGGATGGGGTTTGTATATTAAAGTATATGTAGTTCATGTTTCTGTACTGAAAGAAGCAGTGGTTGTAAGCCTTTTTGGTGGTTTGGTTTTTTTTTTTTAGATTTTTTTAAAAGTTGGTTGGCAAACTTCCTAAATTCCCAAGAAAATATTTCATTCTTAGACATGTATGAGTCAATAAGATGAATTAATACATAGAAATGTTATAAGTCACCTCTCTAGTTATATAAATATATATTTTTAAAGGTGTGGCGATTTCACCCTGTACTACTGACATAACAAAGACAAATATTTCATGTGACACAGACTGGTAATCTGCAGACATCTCTACTTCAAGTGGTAGCTATCTGAGAAGGCCTCCAGCATAAAAGTGCTCTCGAGAAGGGGTGGGAGAGCTCCCCACCTTAGCTAAGAATTAAGATTTACCTAAGAGCTGAACATAGCAAAATGGGAGGTTACTTTTTTTTAAGCCAGCAGCAGGCACCCTGGGCTTGATGTTAGTAACCCCTGGTGGTTAGAGATGGACCAAGAAACCCCTTGAGGCCCAAGTCAGATGTAGATGGCAGCCAAAACTGAGTAACTGCTCTCTGTAGGACCAGTGCAGCTGAAGTGTGACCACAAACAAGACTCCTGGTTTTGGACCTGACAAAGAACCAAACCCCTTGCTAAGCAAATTAGGCTCTGGTCCAGGGACATAATCTGGTTGCAGCCTGGGGTTTGGATTCACAGTAACTGTTTTGAAACCCTTCCCCTGCAGTGCTTCTCTGTGTTTGGGTTTTGTTGGTTTTTGGTTGTTTTTTTTTTTTCCATTTGTTTGTTTAAGCAACTGCCAGGTCAACACATTTGTGAACACTGAATCTGAAAGGTTCTGCTAAGAATGGTGCTGTGCTGAATCAAGGCAGCAGCTCTGTTTGCATATGTGATCAAAAGATAATACTTTCTACACTGATTCCCAGACAAGCTCATGTGCAAATTGTTCTGACACTCCTTCAAACTCTGCTTTGCCTCTAGGGTGGAAGCAGCTTCCTGGAAGGTTGTGCTGCAGTTTTAGCTCCCAGTTGCTTCACGTTCCTTTTATGAAGGTTTTACTTGTGTGAGTTGGGAATTCTGCTTTTTGTTTGGTTGGTTTTTTCCTGGTTTTAGTGGGAGGGAGGATTGGTTATTACTCTTTTGGGATATCCTACAATGAATTGCTACATGGTGTGATTCTTGTGGTGTCCTACGTAGGGCCAGGAGTTGGAGTCGCTCCTGATGGGTCCCTCAACTCAGCATATTCTATGATTCTAAGCTTTCCTTTTTTGTGAGAGTCATTGGCATAATACTGTGGTGGGTAGGGTTTAGGACTGGATTTCCATGTAGTCTCGGTTCCTGAAACAGGAATACTTAGCAAATGAAAATATAGATAGGGAAAGATATGCAGGTTTTAAGAGGAGCCTCTACCCTCAAAGCTTTTTTCTTTCTTTCTTTTTTCCTCTCCTGTTGGGTGAGCCAATCTCTGGAGAGAAAGAAAATCAGGGGAAACAGGGCTTTGACTTATCACAGCCTTACAGCTTAGAGCTTTCCTTGGACTCATTTTGCTTTTCCTAAACTCTGGGGCTCTTAAGGGAGGACAAAGCTGCTTACCTTGCTTTTATTCTCAACCAAATAGAATTTCAGGTTGGAAAAGACTGAAGCCCATTGAGTCCAGCCATAGCTACAATGGATACTTGATTGTATAAAGGCATAACTAGGTTGGTCATGTCTAATAAGGGCTTGAGCAAGAGTCCTCACTGTGTTTGCAGACACCTATTTCATGTGAATTTGTTTTCAGCATCAGTAATTCTGTACACCTAAGAAGGCTGCAGTGTTGGTGGTAGGATGTGCTCTGATACGGATCATCTCTTCTGTATTTATTTATTTATTGCTAAGATTTCAACCACCAACTGCTTCCCCTACTCCCTCCCACCTCTTCCATTCCTGGTAGTAATGCAAAATGAGTAGTCATGCACTTTGTATTAATGTATTAGAAATCTATGGAACCTGTTTTGTACTTTTATACTGTTCAGACACTTGTAATCCAAACTTGTTTTTACTAGGGTAATGAATAAATTTAGTCTTATTTAGAAAATAAGCAACTTCTCATGTGTTTATTTCAGCTCTGTTCTTCTGTTAATTTGATTTAGTGTTGGAGCCAGCCCAAGCAACCCATGTTTCTATTTGAACAAGACCAAGCTTTTTTTTTGAGGGGGTGTGAGGTAATTCCCTTCCTATTTAATTTGGAAAGAAGAGCAGAGCAAGGGAAGGAGGTGGTGTTTGTTATGACAGACAGCTGTCTCAGGGCAGAGTCACAGAGCTTTCCCCTGGCACTGTGTGTGTCAGGCATTCCTTTACTGGCAGTGGGTGGTGCTGGCATTCCATTTGTGTTCCCAGGGGCCTTGCTCTCTGTCTAGCTCACCAAGTCATTTATCAAAGGCCAGCTGAAGTAACAGCATTGAAGGGTTGGTGCTGACAGCATTTGGAAACATCCTTTTCCAAATCCAGAGGAGTTGTGGAAGAGACTGGTGCTGCTCTGTTGAAGCTGGAGCCTGGTGTGTGTCCCTTCCCACGGCAGGCACAGGCAGCTGGATGAGCTCCAGCAGACTGGTGGGAGCAAGGTCTCTGGTAGGAGCTGTCAGTGAGTAACTGAGTTTAGAAGATAATGGGGAAAACATTGCAGCCTAAAGCACGATGGCTTGTTGCAAGAGGCTACTTTGGACTTCAGTGGAGATGCTGATTTATTCCTGCTGATGGCTGTTTTCTTACAAACTGAGCACAATGATATTCCGAGATGCAAGTAGAAATAATTTCAGAAAACTCTGCATAGACTGCCAGATTGTAAGACAATAGCATCTGGTTTTGACATATTTGCATTATCTGCTGTAGATGCCTAAACTTACCAGGGGCATAATTCAGTTCACCTAAAATGTAAAGTCTATGTAAACTCACTGAGGAGAAGCAGCTGCACTGAAAAGTGGTTTAAAGCAGGTCACCTACTGTGTAACCCATTATTTGCAACTTTCCACTCTGTTTCAAACAATTAGTTCCTTTTCTCACTCCCCCTTAGACTGCTGCTGCACACCAGTGACTGCAGCTACAGTCAGGGTAACCTCTGGGTGCTGAGGACATCTGTGCTGATGGATAGAGGAGTTCGTGGGGCAGAAAACCCAACAGGGTTACAGCTGTGGAGGAGGAAGCTCCTCTGAGAACAATGGGGAGGCATCTTCAGAGCAATGGGAAACAAAATCCTGGGTGTAATTCCTGTGTTTCACCTAGCTGAGCTGTCACAATGACAATGTGGCATTGCTAAAATACTTCACAAAGCACACACTATAAAAGTGCTTTACAGAGGATTGTATTGAAAGATGAAAAAAACACTGCATGGGACAAGAAGATATTTTGTTGGAGGTCACCAGTGGACCATGATTTCCAAAGCCTGAGCTGGACATCCAGTGCTGCTTCTGCAGCATGCAATGGCAAAATCTGTTTGCTTTTGTGTGGTGCTGCATGAAGAGTAATTTTATTCTGATTTGTACAGTTTTGAAGTCTCTGTGACTTCTACAACACTGAACCTGAGACATACTTTCTGAGCAGATGACTGGATCCTATCCAGTCCCAGTGACCAAAAAATTACAGCTCTTCTCAAGTCATATAAAAACTTCACTTGAATGTAATGTAAGAAAAAGGGAAACTAAATGGCTGTTGTATCACCTAATGTATTTTTTTTAGGTTGTCCAGATCAGGGATAAGAGCAGTCTGACATGTATTCTGCAGGCTTGATCCTGCAAGTGTCAACATCAGAGACACACCTAACTCCTTTTTGGCTTTTTTTTTAGTTTTCTGTCTCTTTCCCCTAGACATCTGTCCATGAAGAGGAGAGGGAGCATGTGTCCAGCTTCTGTCCAGCTCCTTGTTCTCAGACACTGGAAGAGGCACCAGGAAAATGCTGCTGGCTTCCTCCACAGAAGCAGTCTACAGTAAAGCAGCACAAAACCAGTGCTCCTTTTCAGGATAACTATATGTAGGGTTTGTAAACCTGTTGTGGTGCTATTTGGTCGTGATGGGCATTGTGTTGCCAAGCCAGCCTTTTCAGGAAATCCCATTTTGCTCTTTGGTGGTATTTCTATTGGAAATTCCATGTTTGTGTAGACCAGCAGCAGCTTTGATCTCAATTAATGGAGTAAGTTACGTGTCTATAGAGAAGTTACACATTCTAAGAATAAAAAGGTAAGCAGGACCCTTGTGTACTCCAAATCCTGAATGTGCTTGAAATGAACATGACACTAACATTTCACGCCACCTATCTATTGTGAATTTAGGTTTTGTACCTCTTTTATATTTGTTAATGAGACTTATTTGGCAAATACTTTCCACTGTATCTGACAGAGAGGTTATCACTACAGGAGTGTGGGATATTCCTTGCCATTCCCTCTGGCCCAGCAGGAGTGACTGGAAAGGGACAGACTGCCCAGGTGTCCTAACCCTCAGTTCTGGGCATGGGAAGGGACTGCTCATGATCCTGCTCAGCCCTTCCCTTGCTGCTGGTGTCTCATCACCACAGACTTGGTTTCATGCCTCAACTGCAGCCTTGGCCCGGCATCCCTACAGAAGCCAGAGGATGGGAGAGCACTGGAAATGGACAGGAAGACATGCTGTAGCTGAGACTTGCAGAGGAATGGGGGAATCGGGCACTTCGAGTGTTGCAGAGAGAGGGGGGCACGAGTGGCTCTCACTGCCGACCTCTACAGCACGGCCTGACAACACCAGGGAGACCACGGGCGTTTATGAGGAGGCTGGAAAGCCTCAGTCTCCGACGGCCCCGCGGGAGCCACCGGGGCCGCTCCGTGCCGCGGACGGGGCGCGGCCCCCGCCGCTCCCGGGGCCGCCAGGTGGCGCCGGCCCGGCCCGGCCCGGAGCTGGGCGGCAGCGGCAGCGTCCGGTCCCGGTACAGCATCCCTACCGTGCCCAGGGGCAGTGCCAGCATCCCGGGCATTACCGCCTATGGGTACAGCATCCCTGCCGTGCCCAGGGGCAGTGCCAGCGTCCTGGGCATTCCCGGCTATGGGTACAGCATCCCCGCCGTGCCCATGGGCAGTGCCAGCGTCCCGGGCATTGCCGGCTATGGGTACAGCATCCCCGCCGTGCCCATGGGCAGTGCCAGCGTCCCGGGCATTCCCGGCTATGGGTACAGCATCCCTGCCGTGCCCAGCCGCAGACCCAGTGTTCCTTTCCCTCTGCAGTCCCGGCGGAGCCCCGGGATTGAGCCGGGAGCGCTCGGCTCTCCGCCCCGCACCGGCACGGCCGGGCCCGCTCTCCCGCAGCAAACACCGAGCACAGACCTCAGCGCTGCTCTTCCTTGCTCACAGGCACAGGAAACTGGGACTTTAATTGCCTTAATTTCACCTCGATAAAGACTTATTGGAAAAAACAAAACAAAAAAACAAAACAAACAAACCCAAAAAAAAAAAAACACCAAAAAAACCTCCCCCCCAAAAAAGTGTTTGCCTGGGCAAACATAAGTAATACCAGAAGTTCATGGTTGTCAGCCTGAGTACATTAGTGTCATTGTGTCACCCAAGCCAGGTGGCACCAGGTTTGGCCTGGTAAAAGCAGCTGGAGGCTGTAAGAGAGGTGCAAAGGAGCTGCTGCCAGCAGGATCGCTCAGCAGGGAAAGCAGCTGGGTGGATGATGCACACACAGGTCTGTGTGCTCTCATCTAGTGGAGCCACTGTGAGGATGTGAGAGCCACAGCCATACTCAGGGTGATCCTGGCCCGGGTGCTGCTGTTCTGAGGATGTGTGGATGTGTCTGCCCTGTGAGGTTCTGAGAGCAGCTCTCTGCTTGGCCGACCTCCACAGCGAAGCAGGGCACAGGCCCAGCACTGCTGTAGGCTGGGACACATGGCAGGCAATTTTCTTAGAAGCTGGGCTGGAGATACTTCCCTGCTGCCAGGTCTGTTCCCAGGAATTTTAAACTACTAAGTGTTTCACCTTCTGACATCTAGGCAGTAACTGCTTCCTGATGGCTCTGCCTGATCAAGGAGCTGGATCTTGGGTGTTTGCCTCCAACTGATGATCTCTGATCTCCCCTTCTCCCTGAAATGAAATGACCAAGGACTGTGACCTCTTCCCTATTACCTGTAACTGTGAAAGAAATAGATCTTATACCCACCTACAGGCTTTTTTCAACCCTGCTTTAGGGAGAGCACACATCTGGTCACAAACCAGTAGGTGGGCTTTGCTGCTACATTGGGAGGCTCTGGCATTCCACGTTTCCCCATAACTGCTGGTGTGCCTTCTGTGATTTTTTTTCGTCAAGAAATGGGAGTGCAGGACATGCAGGAGGCACACATGGCATCTAAAACCTGCAGAGCACTGGGCCAAATCCTGCTCAAAGATGCAGGCCACTGAAATCCAGTCAAAATGCCCTGTTCTTTCATCTGAGAACAGGTGCAAATTAAATGGCTGTGAAATTTACAGCTGATTCCCAGACATTACGTAACCAGAATCAACAACTTCTGTTCCACTCCAACGAGATTTCACATCCATGTGCTCCTGCTGCTCATTAACATTGCCTTAATTAGGCCACTGCATTCCACAGCAGTCTGGTGCTGCTGCAGCAGAGTTCTGATCTGGTGGGAGGAGGTCTTCCACCTGCTTGAGAAACCTCACTAAGTAATTGGGAAAATGCAGTGGATTGAATCCAGGTGAAGCATCCAGGTCAGTCACTAATGGCTTCTTGCAAGGATTGCTTTCATGGCAAGGCCACCTTGTGAGGAACTGGAGAGCAAACCACAGCCTTTATAGAAAGGCTGCCACCTGGTAATGGTGGAGCACAACTCTCCCTGGCACAGGGAGAGTTCCCAAGGACCTAATTAGATCTATGTAAATTATTAGCACTCTTAATTATTAACACTCATATTCAGCCTCTTTATGTCTGATTTACCAAAATCCCCATGACCCAACCCTTTCACAGAATCACTAGGTTGGAAGAGACCTTAAAGATCATTGAGTCCAACCCATCTCCTAGCACCTCAACTAAACCATGGCACTGAGTGCCACATCCAATCTTTTTTAAACACATGCAGGGATGAGGACTCCACCACCTCCTGGGGCAGACAATTCCCTGTGGCTCAGGGGACTCTGTGCCAAGGAACCTGCTGGGGGCCCTGGCAGGGGTTGCAGTGCTGGGCAGGATGGCTGCAGTGCCACGTGTGTCAGTGTGACAGGCTGCACCTGCAGAGGGAAGTTCCATGTGTCCACAAAGCAATGTGCCTGGGGCACAGCAGTGGCATGTGTGCCACACAGCCAGTCCATGGCCTCCTGCTGAGCCAGCCATGGGGACAGAAATGCCAGGGGAGGAAACAAAACAAGATAGGCATTGTTCCTGAAGCTGTTATGGCGTAGACACTGCTGCAGTTATGTCCTGGAGGGGCATCAGATTTATTGTGCCCCTTTATGTCTCACTGAAATAAAGCAGAAAAAATGGAACCTGTTTACTCCTTTTTTTTTCTTTTTTCTTTCCTTTCTGCAATTTTCATATTCTAAAGTTCCAGAGTTTCTAGAAATTTCAGAATAGACATGAACAGGAATCAAGGCACCCTAGAAAGAAAAACCTGAGTAAAATCTAACCCTGTTGTGTACTAACTCTCCTAAGTAACATCACCCACTTAGTCTGATCCTGTACCCCTTTTTCTCCCTTTCTCTCAGCTTTGTCTCTTTTAATGTTTCTGTCATTTTTGTCTAGCCTGTTGGACACACTTTTGAAGTCTGAGTGATAACTAATCACCCTGGGTTTGCCGCTGACTCTGCAGCTTTGGGGGTAGATGGCAGTCCTGGCACTAGCTGAATGTTTGAGACAAAGATCACGTGGAAAGCAGGAACAGAGGATCCACATGGATTTCATAGGAAGGCTAAGCAAACGTGCCTTTAAAAAAAAAAGCCAGAAAAGAGAACGTTTTGTAAATGAAGG
Organism: Setophaga petechia; assembly: GCA_024362935.1. Lineage (NCBI taxonomy): Eukaryota > Metazoa > Chordata > Aves > Passeriformes > Parulidae > Setophaga > Setophaga petechia. The sequence continues at coordinate 7,393,800 of JANCRA010000025.1, forward strand.
AAAAGATGTTTTTTTCTTAAATGTAAAGAGGAGTATAATGCATGCTTCTGTTGCAGGTGAGGAATGTGCCTTTAGGAAGGGTCTGGGAGAGTATGGGTATAAGTGGGAATACTGAATAGGAGGAGAGCTGAGAAGAGTCAGGACCTGAACAACTTTTCAGTAGCGCTCGCACACAGCAGCCATCAGTTGTCTCCTGTGTTTCTGGAAGGCCCCCATCGGGGGGCAGGAGGCAGGAGAGCCTGTCCTGCTGTGTGTCCGCAGCTTTCTGCGGCAGACAGACAGACGGGCTTTACCCTCTGTGCCAGCGAGGGCAGAGCGCATCCCTCTGCAGCACCTCTGCTGGCTTACACAGGCTAACCCCAGGCTATTGTCCATTCCTGTGTGCCCATGTGCCGATGGCAGCGCGGGGACAGCTCTGGCTTTGTCCCTCGAGCGACACCTCCACCCGCGGGCATCCTTCACAGCCAGCCTTACCTGCAGGCTGCGCAGAAAGGAAGCTGAAGCTAAATGGGACTGATTTAATACCCATGCAGGAAAGTGTAATGCAGAGCTTTGGAGGCTTTGAGGGGCTAGGGAGAAGTTATGGAGGTGAAATTTTTGCCGTGTGGTTTGGAAGGTGATTCTGGCGCTGGGGTTTATAGTGAAATTGATTTTGATTTTCTAACACAAAAATGTCTGGAAAATCATGCCCTCTGCTTTCACATTAGTGCTTTACTGCTTCCTACATCTCTTGAATTAGCAATGTCTGTGAGCTGTGAACCATGAGGTGGATTTCTCCTGATTTTCTAATGTGGAGATTATGTACCTATGAGCTGGCCAAAGTGAAAGGGCAGTGTTTGTATAAGGGATTATGCATTCTGCCTGCCTGTGGCTGCCGGGGAACAAACCCACTCCATTACCCAGGATGGGTGCTCTCACAGCTCTGTGCTCTGTAATGAGCATGGAAATGGTATTTTAAACTGGGTAAATTATTGCCTGTCTCCTTGTTTAGAGGAGTTTGGCCAGTTATTGTCAAGCTATTGGCTAAACCTAGTGAGAAGACAGTACAAAAATTATGCTGTCAAGTCTGCTTTTGTCTCAACAAAAAAGGTGAAAATTGCATCTTTTTGTTTCAGTCTTTTCTCTCTTTTATAGTGTAGCAATAGTGTAAGTTATATGTGTATGTGCATGACATGGGGGTTTGCCCAGGCTCTTTGCTAACTTTATAAAGCTGTCCCTTCCCCTTGGAATTTCCACCTAATTTCATTTTTTTTAAACTTCAGGTTTTCTAAAAGCTTGTTTGTTTTTTTGTAATAAAAGCCACAAACAAAAAAACCAAACAAAAAACCCCCACCAAAGTCAGACAATCAAAACCAACATACAAATTAATAGCAGATATTAGCTGACTACTTCTTGTTTTCAGCCATAGCCCTTATAAGTACAGCAGTTGTTGTGAGCAACCACTAAGAAACACTAAGAAAAATGAGATTTCTGTTTTCAGCACTGTCTTTCTGTCATCTCTTGTAAACCATAAATTCATTTAAATTTTCAGGTTAGTTGAAAACTTATGTCCAACAGAATAAGTAAGTTTGGCTTTTAAAAATCCCAGATATTCCTCATTACTTCTACCTGCCTAATTGTCTATCAAAAATAAAAAGTCTTCAGTTTTCAGTACATTCATTTAATAATTATAAACATTCACTGGGCTAAAAGGATTCAAAGGAAATTAAATGTGCAAGTAACAAGCCTCATGACTATGAAATGAAGTGGGAAATTTTCAAATCACGGTTTTACAGCATGTGTATGAGTTCACTGTTCTCTATTATCTATTTAGAAATCACTGCCACAACTCCCTTATTAATGTATGAGATAGAACCCAAATGTATAATAATTTCAATCACCTTCATAATTTTTTTAAAGCATTGCTTTAAGACTCTCCATTATCACATGCAAAACTGCAAAGTCAATTCCACTTGATTTATTTCATATGTTATTCCAACAGCATCACAAACTGTCCATTGTTACTCATCTCTCCAAATAATGAGTTCAAGACATCCTTTCCTTCCCTCCACTTCATGCTGCACATTTCATCATGGGTAATTGTCTGATGGAGAAGGGAAGCAGGTAGCCTGGGGCGATGAGAAAGAAGAAGCATCAATGAAGAAGTGCTGGACACAGGTCTTATACCCCCTAAGGACCATGGAATATTTGGAGAATGGATAAAAAAAGGAAACAGGATGAAACTAATCAACAGATGATTAAAAAACATAGTTTAACTTCCCTCCCTCATCAGAATGCTATCCATCATCACAGATGTTCTCTCCTAAGATGGGAAACTTCCAGACAATCATGAGATTCCCATAAAAGGTACTGGATAAAATTAACTGAGCTCTGTCTGAATGCTGCACTTACAGTACTTGCTGGAACAATTAACATGAGTCTAACAAACCACTTATTAACTAATCAGTATATTTTTTAAATCCTAAGGAAAAAAAATCACATAATAGTGCTGAATTAAATTGGAATAAATTAATTTCTTGTGCACTTAAGCCTGTGCTTTGCTGGACTGGCAGCATACTAATCACATAAAAGGCATCTACTTAGAAATACTCCCATTTCTTCTCAATCTACAAAATGTAAACACCCCCTGTTCCTACACACACAGAGTGGAACACATGTTCCTCTCCTGATGATTGTTATGTAAAAGTACAGCAACTTCTTCCTCCTCTGTATATTTGGAGGGGCAGGCTGCTTGGAAGGCAGAGAAAGCATCTAGTCAATTTGCTAAAATTCAATCTGCTACTTGACACATTTTTTTAATCCTTGATACTAGTTTTCAAGGGAAGTTCCCATGTGAAACTCTATTCAACTGCACCTGCTGCCTTGAATGAGTTCCTAATAGCAAGAGTAACATCAGCTAAACATGAAAAAAAATTAGAAATGTTTTGCAGCCCATTAATTTGCTATAATTTTTCTACTTGAAGTCTGTACATATAATTGCAGTGTTAATAATCACAAAATTGTTTGGCTGTGAGAAGGGTCATTTGCTGTGAGGCTGGAGGGGCAGAAGTTTCACAAAAAATATTTTCTTTAAGTTGCATTGAAAATGTAGGCAACTGATTTAAGTTCCACCCTCAGGTCATTCATAATTGTTGGGGTTTGGAATATTGAGTTTTCTCTGCTACATCTCACCATGTAAAGCAAAGAGCAGAAGAGGAGCTGAGCAGTGTTGTACTGCCTTGTGTAGAGCCATTCTATTCCTGGGGATGTTCCAGATCTGTGGATCCTCTGTGTCATTAAAAAACCCCACAGCTTTTCAGTAAAAGAGTCTGAGACTCAGCCTGTGATCCAATGAAGGAAGACAAATAATAAATTATTAAAATATATTATAATATAGATAATAATACATATAATATTATTATATATTATAATTAATTCTAAATTATATTGGCATTTTGGATGGCCATCACACCTGAGTATCTTTATAAAATCAGGATGAGTAATGCAGTTTCCAGTGGATTTTCAAGATCCTCGAGTTTTTACTGTATGTTTCCCTGCAGAGAGCAGAAATATCTACCTACTTGCAGTCAGGAGCTGCTTGGGGGACTTTTTTGTAATGGTACAAGAAACTTGAACTGCACAGCAAAAGAAACTTTCAACAGCAGCAAACTTTCAACATGCAAACGTGAAACTGGTAAACCTTTGGAAATGTGAAACTAACAGCAGCATCAAGTGTAGGCATCATGGCAAAGTAAGGGGAAATATGGACATTTTTAATTGAAAATCTTTCTCATAAAATACATCCAAATATCCAGAGTGAGGGTTTTTTTGTTTTGTTGTTTTTCTGTTGTTTGTTTGCTTTGGTTTGGGGCTTTTTTGTGAGCACAGAAGTCAAATTTAGGTCTCCACTGAATACCTAAGTACAGAGGGAGTGAGGGGCAAAATACTGACTGGTGAGAAGCCCCCAGCAAAATTCCCAATGCCTTCAGTGAAGGCTGGGTGACATCTTGCAGGATTACTGATGCACTTCAACATAAACCTGTGAACAAATACCTACAGACCATGGGGCTTTTGGTTTGGTTTTCAGAGTGGCTGGACCTTTCTGGTTCCTCCTGATGTCAGAGGGAGCTACAGGTGGTTCAGCATTTCTGGAAGTGGAGATTTTAGCTGTGGGGCTGTCTGCTGGGTCTAGGGCTGCTTGGGGTCCTACTTATACCAGGACTCTTGGAGGATGTTGAGATGGAATTTCTCCTGGTTCTGCATCCAAGCTCTGATCCACTCATCAGGCACACAGGGGAATTTTTTTTTTTCAGTTTATATTAACAATCATGTGTATCATCATACTGTTGACTCTTGAGTCAATACAAGGTGTTTTATTCTGTGAAATGAATATATAATTTATTTATCATTGAAGCATGAAGATCTGTCTGTGCTGCCTTTCAGCCTTACTGTAAGATTTGTGTTTTGATGTGGTTTTTATAGTTTTCCCAAGCTCACTCCTGGCTCTTTGTTTTGTTATCAGGAACGATAGTGCAGGACTGCTCTTCTGAGGATCTGAAAACATTCTGCTGCTGCTGTTACCTTGTCTGGAGGCTGAAGGCTCTCATTATTTCACAGGGTTTTTATCTAGTGTGCAGCCCATTGAAAACCAGGAAAATTTCATTATTCTCCTATATCCTGTCAGGTTTCAGAGATGGTTCTGGTGTTTTTTTACCAGAAAATGTTCCTGGTATTCCAGTGTCTCTAAAAGGTATGAGAACAGTATGCTCTTGACATTATTTATTGCTTTTTTAAAACTACATGTCTGCATGCTCTAAGTGCTGCAGAAACACTAAGGTTTTGGGTTTTTAATTTTTTTTTTTAAACAGGATATCTGAATTGACCAGTATTCATAACATTTAAAACATAATACCTATGTATCTGAATTAGATGGAGGAATAATACCAAGAATAAATAATTATTCATAAATACTCCAAGTAAAGTTCTTTAATGTAGCTTTTTCATTGGCACCCTAATATTGTCCTGGGAAGCTGTTTAGATTTTTTATCTCAAGGAAGCACTTGCTACTTCTCTTTGAGAAGATGAACTATCCCACTAGGATCACAACTCTTGTGAGCAGGAACAACAGCAAAGGCAAAAACCTGCATGCTTTTCAATATTAATCTTTAATAAAAATGAAACTTGCATATTGCCTTAATTAAGTCAGTGGGATTAGTCAATTGCTCAGGGTTAAACATGGGCTATGTAGATGGCTAATAAGGGTCCTGAATAAAAAAAATAATTTGCAGGTTCAGCTGCAGTTTATACTCCCTGTGGTTCCATGCTCTGACACTCATGTGAATGACTGCACTTACATCAACACAGCAAACATAAAAAATGCAAAGTACTTAATCAAAAAGTATGAAGCATACTTAGATTTTAATTAATCAAGTTACTCCAAGTGAAAACTTCCTTCTTGTGGCAAAACTTAATAAGGTAAGAGAAAACCAGATTAGTTTCTATCCAGGCATTTTAAGAGGGAGCTTTCTTGGTAGAGATCGAGAGTAAATGGAAATGGGAGTTAGATGAGCAGGGGTTTAAATCAATGGCCAATATTGAATTAATTTTAACAGTATAAAAAATATTAAGACCCAACTTGTCACATTCTCTGGACAAAGGCATGCTGCTCTCTGAAAGCTTTATGAAATTGTTGAAATGGCTTCAGCCTGTTAAAAATTGTCAACGATATTCTAATTTCTCACAAAAATTGATTTTTTAAAAAATGAATATAGTGATAGATTTAGGAGCAATTTGTTTGCTGGTGAGTCTAAGAAAATAATGGTTGCAGGATAAGATCTTTTTAAATATAAATGAATGAAGAGCCTGGATTTTATTAAAAAGTAGAAAAATGAAGGACTATTATCAAAATTGGCTTTTGTACTTTGAATTCTTCAAGGAATCATTGGAAGCCTTCAAGAAAGACAGGGCCTATTCTATAAATCTTGATTGGGTTTATTTGCATTCATGTGTTCACTATTGTTTTATATTTTGAAATAGCCAAAATAAAATTACACATATGCATGCACATATTAGAAAAGACTGCTCTGTTTTATAAAAGTACCAGAGAGATGTTTTGGGTCTCTGCTTTGTGATTTTCCCCCATAATTTCTATTTACCACGCATATTAAACTTTTGTCAACATTTTCCCCATATAAATACCATGTTATTTCATGTAAAATTTAAGTATTTACAGGAACACAGATGAATGAAGTAAGTTAACTGATAATAAAAATTTCTTCAAGATTTATTCACTAATAATTTTGGATGGTTTTTTCTCTCCTGACTGAATCTCACAATAGTACTTTGTGAAGTTGCCAAATTTTGCCCCTCTTTTTATTCAATTACATACAGATGCACAACATTTTGCATATTAAATTGCTCAGAACTTGAAGCAGGAAAAAATGGAGCCACAGAAATTGAGTCCTGAATTCAGGTCACAGAGAGAGTTCAGGAATGTCAATTGTCTACCACTCATCCTTTCTTCCTAATGAGAAAAAAAAATCAGAATGTGGGGCCTATTTTTTCCTTTCCTCTCAACTTATTGGGTAATGATGCAGAGGAAGCTACCAAATTGCAGAGATAATCTGCAATGGTCTGAAATCAGACTTTTAAATTAAGTTTAATTGAGTCTCAGAATGCATCAGTGACACAGTAGGATTCAAAGGGAGACACAAGTGAAAACATTTTTCACTAGTCCACCTGAAAAGTCTGAGATCAAAGGTGTTTAGGTGGCAATAAGAAGGAAATAGATCTGTCATTAGCATTTCCCTGGGAATAATAAAAATCCATTAGCTTCTCTGGAGGAGCCAGATTATTGGTTGTGAAGTAAAAGACATGAAACTCATTACTATCTAAAACATACTTAGGATGATTAACTGGATCAAAACCCCAAGCAAGTCAGGCTGTTATATTTTTAAAACCTATTTAACTTAAATATTTCTGGTTGTAAGTGTACAGAAGTATGAGATTCATGTTTGTGAGGTGCCACACAGAGACCAGAGCCACGAGCCATTAAAGATTCTGCAGCTGAGTCAGTGGACAAGAAAACCAAATTCTGGGGGAAGAAAATGTGATCACATAAGACCTCAGAAATCTGAAAAGGAAGGATCTGACAAAGATTTTTAAAAACAGTTGGAAAACTACTTTCATGGAAGTGAAAACCATAGCAAAGAAACCATATTGCTGCAGCAGGAAAATACGATGTAAGAGTAATATTTTAATGGAGAGCTGCAGCATTCAAGGGCTCTTAGGGCTGAGATGGAAGGACAAGGACACCAAGCAATTCATAGGCACTTCTTGGGAAGCAAAGAATCCCTGGACTATGGAGGTTCTGCCAGGGGAGCAGATGAAGGTAACACACCCAGTATCTCAGTAACGTGGTTAATCCCTGCACAGAACTGTGAGCATGTGCAGTTCTATAGCTCTTCTTTCCAATAAACTCTTTCCACCACAGAACTCTCCTTTCCTTTTGGGAAAAAGAAAACATTTTTCCACAGACTAACAAAATGAAATAATAAAGATCTGTTTTGGAGACACTGTTGCTTTCAAATGGACAAATAACCTGGGCAGTTTTTAATCAGTATTCCTGTGAATGGTGGAGGTGGGATTATCGCCCTTTTCTACAGGCAAAAGTCACAGATCCTGCTAACTTTGGGTACATAATTCAAGACATAATTCCTCAATGTCCAGGATATTTGTATTCAAAAAACAATATTATGCTCAAATCATCCCCTTTGTTTATGCTAGTTGCAGCTGTGAAGGCTCTGTACCACCAACCAGATCCTAATTCATCTAGAAAATGAAGAACACATCCATGTAAAATTCCCAGAAGTTTGTACCAGACATAGCTTAATTTAGCTTAAAAGTCAATGTTCACTTGCATTATCCATAAAAATCTCTTTTCCTGCAATTATTTTGCTCATTCACTGTAAATCTTCTAAATCCTGCAAAACCTAGGAATCCTGAACTCAACTGTTTTAATGCACAGCCCAGCTTTGTTCTAAGGTCACATCCATGCCAGGCACAGAAAAAGGGGCTAGGAGAGGTATTATGGAGAAAATAATACTCTACATGTGTTCATGTATCAATGTATCAAAAAGAAATATTTCTGACTCAAATAAATTCACTTTCCTGGACTGGTCTGTGTTTTGAAGCATTTACAGGCACATGACTCTTTAATCTCCCAGCTGCAAATTAATGATTTTTTAAAGAAGTTTTTCCCTCATGCACACACAACAAAGAAATCCCATATGAACATCTGCTCTGCAACACTCCCCCTTTTGCAACTGAGGTTTGATTCACTCCTAAGCAAGGACAGAGACATTAACAGAGGCAGGTGCTGCTGCCTCCACTGCTCAGATCACATTATCTTTCTGCTTAGCTGAGCCCTGTTTTTACTAAGCTTGCCCAGAACTTTTAAAATTTGCTTTTGCTTTAAGACTTTTTCAGTTCCAAATGAACTCTTCCATTCTGGGTGAGTGATTCAAATTGAGTTGAGATGAACTAGGGTTTGAATTAAGTGATTTTTAGATGTCCCGTCCAACCTCAATCATTTGGTGATTCCCAGTGGGACTGAAAAAACAAGCAGTTCACAGGATCCTTTCTACATTTTCACTGAAATTCCAGAAACCCACAGCCTGGAAATAGGAATTTCAGCTTCTGCCAGGGAACATAACTCCATTCCCTTGCAGATCTTATGGGTGTTAACATGGACCTTAATTAAACACATGTTGTTTGGCCTGGAGCTACATAGGTGAAATTTGGCTTAGCTTGTAATGGCTGCTTCCAGGCACAGTAACTGTTTCTGTTTAATTTTGTTGCTCCTTTTCTTCTTTCCCTTGAAACTTTTAGGAGAATTTTTCTGATGAAAACACAGAAAGTGAGTGGGAAAAAAAAAAAAAGAAAAGCAAAAGGAGAGGAATGGAAAGGAATCAATAGAATCTAGAATTCTGGTGAGGTGGGAAGTGAGCCAGGCAATTGAAACCATTTGGGAATTGGAAAGGAAATGGAATGGAAATGCCTGGCACTGGTTGCATGCAAAGAGCAGGAACATTAACCAGTTTGCTGGGCAGGATTGAACATGGATGCAAAAAAGGCGGAAAAGTTTCTATACAAGGGAACTGCAATCAGGATCCTGTGACAAAACCACAGAAGACAAGGAGCTGGAGTGTAAAGGGAGAAGTGTATGTCTAAGAAGCATTTCTGAAGTTAGAAATCACTGTGAGGTGCAGCAGCTTGTGTAAGGCAATGGTGGACACTGAGTGGAACAAACTTTCTCCAGACCTCTTGGCTCTGAGTTCGGAACAGCAGACAGGCAGCCACAGGGTTTATGTGTGGAAAAAACTCCTTGCAGCATAAAACAGCCTTGTAGCAACATATTTCCTCTCCAGGGCCTTCCAATACATTGGGTGTAATTCTGACTAACAATCCTCTTTGTGAGACCTAATGTATTCATCTCATGTTGGATCCAGAATTCCTCAGCTTTCCTTCTGAAATCTGTTGCATGACTGAAGCAGGTTTCTCTAGTCCATTGGTGGATAATCTTTGCAACATCTTCACTGTCTCTCTCCTGAAGTTAACAAGGAGTTGATCTTATTCTACACATCGACTTGCTGGAGTTTCACAATGCAGAAACAGGAGGGATGACAGGGAATGAAAATGGGAACCTGGTGTCAGTGTTCACCACAGCTGGCTGTGGGCTGGCCCACTGCAGCTGGAGAGACACAGCTGGCATTGAATGCCACTGGCATTAGGGAGGGGTTCAGTGGGCTGGATAAAGGGTTGGGTGGGGAAAGCTGGAAGTGGGTGGGCAAAGGGTTGGAATTGTGTGCAAAGGAGATCCTCCTTCTCAGAGGAGCCTGTGACTTGGACAGCATGCAGACCTGGGGAGAAAGACTGAGCCTGGGGTTCAGGAGTGGAAATTGGAATGTGAGAAAAATGAGAGCGGGATAAACTTCTGGGATGGGAAAAAATTAGGGCAGTCCCAATGGGAGGGGTCAAGCAGAATCAGTCAAACATGGCAGAAAGAACAGAAGAATTGTCTTCAGCCATTAGAGTGTATTCTCCTTCTGATCCTAGAGAAAAAGGCACAGATCCCCGTGGCTATGACTGATGCATGGCTTGACTATCATAACCTATGATCATCTTAGAGATGATCTCACAATGCATCTGCAAGATGGAATTTAATTAATTTAGGCTGTCCTTAATCCTGGCATTTCCTAACTTCACTGGGCTTGACCTCACCACATTAGTACTCTCTTTACAGTGCTTTAGAGACCACAGATATATTATAAATGTATATAGCATTAGTCTCAATTAGCGACTCTCTATTTTTAAAAAAAAAGAAATTAAAGAATTATTTGATTTTAAATATGGATTTGGTTTGTATGAATATTGCTTTTGATTTTTCCTCTTTTATACAAATAATTGTGAAAGTGCACTATGAAGCAGTCTGTCAGTAGTAACTATGACTTACAGAACAGTCCCAGGTGTAGGAACATTAATTATGACTCATTATTAACAAATGCATTAACTGATCATTCATTTCATAATTACTTTTCAAGGATCTAGCCCATCTGTGTTAGCTTTGCAAAAACCCCACAGAAATCTACTGGAAGGACTCTCAGAGCACACTGCTGATCCTAGACACAAGCTGTGTCTTACTCATTGGCATTTCTTTTCACTCATGGAAACTGCTTCACAAAGAAACCTCATTCTAGGGGCCAGGGCTTTAAAAAAATGTAGACTTTTGGGACATGTGATTAAAGAATTTGACACATTGAGAAGAGGCAAGATTGTGGATGCTACAGGTGGTTGCATACAACTGAGTCTGATTCTGTGATACTCTGTGAATTCTCCTTATTGTTTGAATCATGTATTATTTGCTTGTTTTATTTTAAAAAGCAATCTTTCCAATGTATAACCGTTCCTGCCCTGTTCTCTCATCCATCCATTATACTACATAAATACTTCTTGTGTTCTGTAAAACCTGTCTTTGCAATCCTTCCTCACTAACTCACTTTTCTCTCTTTCAAAATGTCTCTATTTTCATTACTTTCACAAATTTCAGGATTGCTATGAACTTGCCATATAGTTTGTTTATTCTTTGTGGTAATGGGCACAAAAACCAGAAACACAGAAAACAGATTTCCAGCTTAGTCCTCTGACCTTTGGAAGGTCTTTTTTCCCTAGTCTTCTAGCCTTCCATAGCATTGATTGTTAGGGGTTAACAGAAGTTTGTTTGTGATTACTTTATATTCAATTATCTTCCAGTGCTTTTACTAGTTATCAAGAGTTTACACAGTTGGGTGGCATTGGGTTGTCTACAATGAGTAGCTGAGAGAGATGAGGGTGTTCAGGCTGGAGTAAAAGAGAAACAGGGGGACCTGAAAGGAGGTTGTAGCCAGGTGGGGAATTGGGTACTTGTCCCCAGTAACAAGGGATAGCATGAGATGATAGTCCTAAACTGTATCAGGAAAGGTTTAGGTTGGACATTAGGAAGAATTTCTTCACAGAAGGGATGATTAGACATTGGAATGGGCTGCCCAGGGAGGTGGCAGAGTCAATGTCCCTGAAGGTGTTTAAGGCTGGCCGCGTACCTCACACAGTGCCTTGGTCTAGTGTACAGTTCAGTTGTAGGCTAGACTCCAATCTAATCGATTCTGTGATTATTAGAGGACATTCACTTTTTTCGCTACTAAGGTAACCCACAGTCCTGCAGGTCTCCTCCAGGACTTTTTATGGGCCCAGAGGAGCCCTTCAGTTGGTTTACAGGCACAGACCAACACTTTTACTGCCGCAGGGTGTGAATGACCAGTGGGATCTGAAAGGGCCGAGGGGATGCCCTTGCCCTGGGAGGATGGAGCCCTTGTGTGGGGCTGTTCGGGGAGCGCTGCCCGCCTGCCCCGGGCTCACTGTGGTGCCAGGCTGCTGCAATACACGCCATGCGACAGCGCGCCGTGGCTTTGCCAGGGCCTTGTGCAAAACCTCGCCCTCACGGACGGCACATGGCGGAGTGTCACACCTGACCTCCCTTCCCCACAAAGCCGGTGACAGGGCCACTCTCCCCGGACACTCGCCAGATCAGCAGCAGATCCCACCCGACAGATTGTCCTCCCATTGTCTGGGGAGCCCACAGCATCAAACACAGCTGGTCGGACGCCCCGACCTTCAGGGGAGCCGCCCTGCGGCCCCGCCCTCCAGGCGCGGCGCGGGGCGGGCGGGCAGGTGAGGCGGCGCCGGCCATTGGGAGCGGGCGGTGACCGGCGCGGAGCCGCCCCGCCCCGCCGCTATATGAGGCGAGGGGCGGGCGGCAGGGCGGGCCTGAGCGTGTGCGGGCACCGAGGTGAGCGTGGAGGCGGGAGAGAGCGAGCCAGCCAGCCAGCCGGGCGGTGTGGGGCTGGCGGGCCCCGCAGCGCGGCGGGAGGCGCAGGAGGTGAATCCCCGGCAGGAAGGAGCCGCTGTTCCTCCTTTCCCCGTTCCTCCGCCACCGCCCCGCTCGGGGAGCTGTGGCGGCCGTGCCCTTCTCCCCCCGGGAGGAGCTCCCTGGCCATCCCTGGCAAGGACGCGATGGAGGGCTCGCCCCGGCTCCCCCGGCGGCGGAGGCTGTCCCGGGGAAAGGCGGTATTTGCCCTGGTTGCCCGCTGGGGTGATGTGATGCGGCCTCCCCGGCAGCGGGCAAGCAGAATTGTGGTGTCATTGCTTTCCAGGAGCAGGTGTCCGTAAGTAGTTGAAGATGAGGGTGGCCGAGCATGTCTTGCAGAAACTCTGCTCAAGGTTACGGCCCCTCCGATGGAAGCCGGTGTCTTGCCGTGGCACAGGCACGTTTTTTTGGATGGGTGTAGGCAGGGACCAGTTCCTCAGGAAGAATGATGCTGTTGTAACTAAGCTGGCTTAGTTTGCTTTATCAAACGTTTTTCTTCTTTTTGGTGTTTTTTTGGTCTGTGTGGTTTTGTTTTTTTTTTGTTTTTTTTTTTTTAATTGAATTGACTTTAAGTTCTCGGTTGGGTTGCTGTGGAGGTCATGAAAGGGTAAAACCGATTTAAGGGGATTGAGAAGAAGAGGGGCTGTAGCTTCAGGCATGGCCCTTCTAAATTTTCATTCAGGCTGCAGCCCGGATGCCAGGCTGGCGGTGTGATTTGCAATTGCTTGCTTGCAGTTTTTCCCCTGTGGGTGATGTGTGCAGGAAACCTGCCTAGTTTTATATGGTCACTATATTGAGTTTCTGGAATCATCCCCTGTGCTGTCTAATTCTGCCTATGTAAAGGATTTTTGGTGTCTGCATGGGTGGGGAGGCTGTGAACAATACGAAGTTTGCCTTGTTTTGAAATTCTTGCTACAGATATTTTGAAAGGGAGGGAGAAGCCTGGAAAAATTGTGGCCGGTCCTTCCCGAGGCTCAGTTTTGTGGCTAGATGTTCTGTGACAAGAAAAGACGTAACTTGAAAAGGGGGGAGCAGGGTGTGAGAGAGCTAAATAAAAGAGTTTCTTTGCAGCTCCATCCATTTCAATGGTGCGGCTTTCCCAAGCCCCTTTCCATCGTCCATCATCACCTTCAGGCCGGTCGGAGGAAGGGGAGGAGAAGAGGATGAAGGCGGCCAAGCAGCAGGTGACCCCGGCTGGGGAGAGCCCGGCTCCCGCCAGCCCCCTGCAGTCCGCGCTGAGCACGGCGGCCTCTCCATCCCAGGCCTACGAGATCTACATCGACAACGGGCTCATCTGCCTCAAACACAAGATCAGGAACATCGAGAAAAAGAAGGTAACTCGCTTTTCTTGCCCGTGGTACCTATTTAAGCCGCCGATAGTAAAGCTCGTTGCCTTTAAAATAATACTTCATGTTATTTCCATTATTTTTAACGGCTGGAATAAGGTTATGTGGGTATATAGAGAGCGAATATATGTTGATTGAAACTGAAGGTGCTTCTCTTGACCATATCAGTTGAGAAGAAACTTGCATCTGATTTAAACGTGATTATAGTCTTGCAGAAATCTTTCATCAATTATATACATCTGATATTAATTTAGATGTAAATTGTTTGTAAAATTGGAAGTTAGAACAAGTGTTTGCTCTGACAGTGGAAATGCCAGATTATATTAAATATGTACTGCCCTTTATTTTGCATAAATATTTGACTTACATATTTTAAATACAGGCAAATGTTACTGACTGGAAAACTTATACAGAAATCCTCCAGAACTTGATGTCTCATTTTAACCTCTGCTTTCCTGAGACTGGGGGACAGAACAGTGTTAATAAGAATAATAACTGAGATTATTATACACCTAAAACATTGTAGCTGTGGCTAGTCAGATTTCTGCATTCTAAGGCTTTTCAGCTGATTGGCAGGCGACTGTATGCTTGGCTTTGAGTTGAGAGAATGTTATTTTCTGTAGGATAAGAGATGTGAAGGTGCTGTTGCTTTCAGTGCTGGATCAGGATTACAAGTGAAACGATTGTGTGAATATGTTGTTCTGCTCTAAATGCCTGAAAAGCTTTTAGTTAGGGCAAGGAGAGAGAGTATATCAGACATCTGGCCATGTGTTTAGAAGACTTGATCCTCCTGCAGGAGATGCAGTATTACTGCTGTCTCATGTCATGCATCGTGCTGTGATTTTGAATAACATCAGACATCATGTTTAACATGTTTAAAACATGAATAACATCATGTTTTCTTTGTGTGATTAAACAACTTTGTGTTGTATTCTAATTCTGTCCAAGAAAGCTTCTTGTTGTGAATTTCTCTGGTACCTTTGATTTTCACATGAATGACAATATGGCCTTATCAGCAAATAAAACTGTGACTTACTAAAATGAGAAGGAGGTATTCCTAGTCTTACACTCCTATAGGTACTGTGTCAGTGAAGCTCTAGATACACAAATGGAATAGTATTTGATTTCATGGCAGTGCAGTCACCTTTCTTTTCCCTAAAAAAGTTTTGCAATACCAGACAGTTTTGTTTTGTATTATTTACATCAGCATTTAAAGACTACTTTGGTATATTGGAAATAAATCTTATTTCCTCCCTGAATACACTTGTTCACTTTCTTAGGGAACAGGGCTATAATTTTTTGATGTAGCTAAAGCCAAATTTTTGAAAGACATAACAAGGATTATTCAAGGATGATATAACTAAATTCCAGCATTGACTTGGGAAAGCTAAACAAGCCTACCTTAAACAAGGACACTGGATGTATTTGAAGCCATTTAAAGATCTTGGATCAATGCATTAATAGTTCCTAAATGAAACAAAAGTTGCAAGTAAGAACTGAAAGATCAGTGATAGGGAAAGGAAGTAGACAGTCCTGCAGAGTGAAATTGCCAAATCAACTGTATAGCAAAACTCTCTGTTCTTTTCTCCAGAAACAGGAGGAAGTAGGAGGTTTTCTGTTCTATGTTACAGTATTTCACTCATACCCTTTGCTTAATTTTTGTATTGATTTCTGTGTAATGTTTACTTTGAATTTTCTGCAGCTCAAACTAGAAGACTACAAAGATCGTCTGAAGAAAGGGGAAGCCCTCAATCAAGACCAATTGGTAAGCTGCTTTTTATGCAGGAGTGGAAGGCCTCAAAGCCTTCTGATCTGGCAGGAAGGATGGGTTGCTGAAGGAGACGAGGGTGTTTTTATAGAAGCAGTACCTAAAGGTATTTTTCACAAAACCAAACTAACAAATTATTGGTTATCAGGCTGAATGTTGAGCCCATAAGCTCCATTGCCTGTTTTAACCTTCATGGTGGTCCCTGAAGGAATAGAAGATCCCTGTTTATCTTTGCTCTGTAGACTTTCAGCTTCAGTGCTCCTGCACCTCTGTTTCTTAATGAGGTAACTATGTACAGGTGATCTATATGGCAGTGCAGTGTCAGAACCTATGCCTCAAGAATTCTGAGGTGGCTAATTAATCCTTGTGGTTTCTTCATTAGCAGCTACTACTTGAAATTGCCTGTTGTCTGCACAGTGCTGTTGGTTACAAGTAGCTGTTAATATAACTGACAGTGCTGGCTCTTTTTTGTCTTGGTCTGGAATGGATTTTAGCTCTGAAACCAAGTTTCTGTAACTTGAAAACTTTAGCAGAGCTGAGTAGTAGTGTCACATAATCCAAAGAGTTTATTGCTCTACTAATCTAGGAGTCATATTTTTAAAATGTAGTGGACACATGCTAAGGAGTAATTGTCTGATGAGGGGTACTGACACTTCAGTGATAGTGCTGATCCTGCTAATGAACCAGCTGGAAAAATGTCACTGATTGCTAACTTTTTCACAGTGCAGCAGCCTGAGAACACAAATTCTGCTTTCTTACTGTGAATCACTTGAAAAAGAGTTAGACATGAGGGGGAAAATGGTATCTTCTTAGAAGTAGAGTAAACCTGCTGGAGTAAATTGTCACTTAGTACTTAACTACAAAATCTGATGTGGTCTCTTGCCATATCAAGTGCAAAAGTAAATTAATTAAATCTGATGGTTTGGAGTAGGTTGATGACCTTTCAATTCCTCTCAACTCAATCCTCAATCAGGTGGGCAAGAAACTTTTGTGTTTACATCATCAGTGTTCTTCACAATCTGTTTGCTGTCATGAACAGTGAGACTGTTGAACAATGTTCTGTAAGTTGGAATAGTCTTGAATGTATTGACTGCTTTGGTATATGCCCTGGACTGTGAAAAGCTGTTAGGTGACAGTGTTTGGAAAATTAACTTGGTTACTGCTTTTTAGTATTCCTAGCTGGGCTTCACTTTTCAAGCTTTAGTGTCTTCATCCCAGTTTCTGGAGTTTCTTAAAATACTGAAATGCAGAACTAGTTTCAATCTTCATAGTGGAGGTAACCATTGTAGAAGCACATATGCACTCAATATTTAATTAATCATCTTGTAAAGTCCCCTGCTTCAGTGGTTAAGATATAGAAATACTGCATTTGTAACTTTCAGATGCAAATTTGTGGTGTATGTACAAATTGAAGCTGAGTAGAGCTTAATAGATCTTAACACCTAAAGAAACCAACTGCCTTATAATACAGTGGTGTTCCTATATAACTTGATGTCATCTTTAGCTTTAATTTTCTCACACAGTGGAAGAAGTGCATGTCTGGTGATGAACTTGTTTTGCAAGCAATTTGGATTAAGCTGTAATTACTTATGGTGCGTGTCTGCCAGACCTAATGTGTGTGTGCTAGCCTTACATTAGGAAACATTTGTTTCAAGAATGAGAAGCTTCCAGCAGCTTATTGTGCTTTTTGCAAGCTGAGCAGATTTTCCTCAGTGCTGTTCTTCCAATGTGCTGTTAATGAATGTTAATAACAGGTGTGACAGAAGAAAGCTATTGCTTTCCTGTGGGCTGAGGTACAGCCTGGCATGAGAGCAGTGGTAGCTGTTCTTGATGTTTTCAGGTGCAGAGTTTTACTCTGCAATTTGTGTTGTTAAAAG
This sequence comes from Setophaga petechia, assembly GCA_024362935.1. Lineage (NCBI taxonomy): Eukaryota > Metazoa > Chordata > Aves > Passeriformes > Parulidae > Setophaga > Setophaga petechia. The sequence goes on from JANCRA010000025.1 coordinate 7,411,230, forward strand.
CACAATTACTGTAACCTGACTAGTAAATTGCTGGTGTTAATTGTGAGTCTTCCTCAAATGTGTGGGCATTGGATTCTTAGAAGTCATTCTCTCAAGTGCTGAGTGAATTGCTAAATAGTACTTCAAAGCTGCTTGGTAAATTGTGTGAAGACAAACCTAAACCACCAGGTGAGAGCTTGCACTTTGTGTTGAGTAGCATTTAGTCCAGGTAGTGTCTAGTATGTCACCAACAAGGGAATAAAAGGAACTGAGCAATCAAACTGAACAAATGAACATATAACTTGTTTTCCAGCTGCTTAGGAACACATATGGAGTTTGCAGATGTCCCAAATCATATTGGGACAGTAGGTTAAGCTTTTGTCACTGCACTGATGAAACACTAAGCACTAACACTGCTGTGAAAGAGCTTTATATTACACTGATGGGCCTGTTCTAGAAAAACTTGTGATATCATGTCAGGAGCATAAACCAAATTGGGTGTAAAGCACAGGTGAACAACTGGAATTAAACTTGTTACTTCATGCCTTGTGGTGTGAAGATATGGGCAGCATGTCTGGACTACAGCATTTTGCTATCTTCAGAGCTGTCAAGGGAACTTGGAGAAATTAACTAACCCATTAAAAATGGGGTATATCAAAATGCAATTAATAATCCACTGCAATTATTTTTGAAGACTAGCCAGTAAAATATTGGTTAAAGTCATTAGTGAAGACAGGAACACGGCTTCTTTTGTGGAAACTAAATTGGAAAGACTTATTTCTGGAAGTATGACTTGCTGTGTATATTTCTAAAGTTTGAACAAATTTTCTTTAAAGGTGTTCAGTTAAGCATGAGGGTAGAACATCTGTGCTGAATTTCTCCTGTATTCCTTCCAGGCTTTTAGACCAGTCTGATTTTAAATAGCTGTTTACCTCTGATTGCCAAGACCTATATAAGAAAACTTGTAGGATATCTGTCTGGTGGTGTGAGCTGGCTTTGGACTGCATCTCAGACAGTTACAGGTGGATGATATTTGAAATTAAAGTACCAGCCACAGACACAGTATCTTTAAAAATCTACACTTTCAGAGAAGAACACACTAAATTCTTCACAGTTAGAATTTAAGTACAAGGCAATAGAGTTGCAATCAGTAGTCTTAGGCATGAAAAATACATTCTTTATCTATTCCTTTGTAGGAGGCAGTAGAGAAATATGATGAAGTAGTGCACAACCTGGAATTTGCCAAGGAGCTTCACAAGACTTTTTCAGGGCTTAGCCAAGATGTAAGTATAACTATTCTTCTCTATATTGACAGGAGGTAACTGCAGAACTTTGTGCTACTACTTTAGTGACTACATTTCTATTCCAGTGCACCCCTTGCTAGGAAGTTCTTGTCTGGTTTCTCTGCAGCAGTGAAGCTTAGGCATATGGGGAGCAGTTGATTAAGGAGAGCTGATTATTTGGTGCTTAACCAGTTGTCTGTTTCTGATCACTTGGTAGGCAAAGGCTAAAGAAGCTTCAGTGACTCCAGTGGGGGGCCCCTGAATGACTGGGGCCTGGAAAATGAGACCTGTGAGGAGAGCCTGGAACATCTGGGCTTGTTGGGCCTGGTGAAGTGAAGGCTTGCCAGGAGATGCACAGTTATCCTTCAGACAGCAAATACTGAAAGGGTGGAGCTGGGATTTTTGCTGAGAGATGTGGTAGGAGAAGTAAGGATCATTACTTGAAGTAGATGCTAACCAGGTAGGAGGAAATGGTCACTCAGTGGGTGATAAAACATTAGAAACAGGCTGCCTAGGGAAGTGGTAAAATCTGTCCTTGGATTTCTTCAACACTTGACTGCACAAAGCTCTAAGCAATCTGGTCTTGATTCCCTCCCTTTCTGGAGGCTGGGCTAAACAATGTCCCGAGATCCCTTCCAAAATGAATTTTTTACTGCTTCTGGTGAGGGAAAGTGCTGGTTTTAAATCACTTTGACTTCAATGAGAAGTGCATCCCTCAGTAAAATTTAACTGAAGCTTGTGGAGTTTGCTACTCAATCTGCCATAGTTGTCTCTAATAGTGACAAGACACTGATTTAATGCTTTATTTAGGTCTTTGTGCAGGATTTAAGCCACTCTGTACATTATTTTTGTGCAAGCGTTTTATCTTTGGAGAAACTGGTCTCTTGCCTCAAGCAAATTCTACACTTAAAGAAAATTTGATCAAAGGTAGGGAAGCTAAACATGATTAGTCACTGCTCTGGCATTATTTCTACAGAATGCTGAAGGGCTGGTACCTTGTGACCCAGTGTATCTTTGTGCAGGTGTTTGAAGTAATCCGGCATTCTACCAGTTTGTTCTTGAACTTATGCTGTATTTAAAGGCTAACCCACCTTGTTTTTAACTTGGCACTGCTTCTATTGAAATGGATTCTACAGTCAATAGCCATTACTGGAACACTAGGGGCCATTCTGGCAACAGCATCCTTGCATCCTTTGCAGTGTGTTGTAGGGAACAAAATTTTCATAGATTGTGGCACATACTGAGGCATTTTAGATTCTGCAGTTACTTGGATGGCTTCTGCTGGGTAGTTCTGTTAGTGCATGATGAGAGACTTGAATGCATAGTCTGTATGTGTTCTGTAATTTCAAGTTGCTTATTTAGTGAGTGTTTTAGCCTTCTGCTGACAGTGTTTTAGCCTTCTTATCCTACAATAATTGTAGGATTCTGCTGTATCCTTTAAGGTGGGATATTCAAAAATGAAGAGCAGTTGTCTTACTAGGAGAAACTTGGGACAACTGCCTCTCTAACTCTGTGGTAAATGTTAAAGGTCAACTAGGCTTGGATTGATGCATTAGTATCAATTCTATGAATTTCTTTAAAAGCTGTTAAAATAAAACAACTAGCAGGCATAATCAGGGTCTAGATATCACAAAGGCATATCACAAGTGAAGCTACTAGTATCCAGTTTGACTGAAAGTTAGATGTGTAGACAATTAGTAGATAAATGCAGAGCTCTTCCAAAGGAGGAGATTAAAAGATTCTGGATATCTGAAGAATTAGGAGCTTCTCTTATCTAACCATAATGAATAGTTAGTTTCCTCATTGTAGGATAATCAGTACTAGAACTCAATGTTTTCTCCTAGAATTTTGTTACTAAACAGGATTAAGCACTAATTTGTGTTTAATTGTTGAATTTTGCCTTAAAATAGCTGCTGAAAGCACAGAAGAAGGCTCAGAGGAGAGAGAGCCTACTGAAGCTGGAAGCGGAGAAGAAGAAGCTGCGTACAATACTTCAAGTCCAGTATGTGCTACAGAACTTCACTCAAGAGCATGTTCAGAAAGACTTCAAAGGTGGTGTCAATGGTGCAATATACCTGCCTTCTAAAGAACTAGACTACCTCATAAGATTTGCAAAACTGACATGTCCAGAAAGAAATGAGAACTTGAGGTAAGTTCAGGGGTTTTTTTCTCATTAGGATGCTTCATTTGTTGTGGTAAATGTCCTCTGTTTGACACTGCTGTGTCTTTAAAAACCATGTTTAGGAACATTAGTTAAGATACTCTTCAGTACACTTGCTTTTGCCTGAGGTTAGGAATGTGAAGATTTACCTCACTCAGAGCTTTAGAGGGCAGCTGCAGTAATTACAGCCCCAGGTGCAGGTTACAGACAGACTTTGCCATTTTACATCTCCCTGTGGGACTGAGGGGGCACAGTCCAATATTATCTTTAGCAGGGATGCTGGGCATGTGCTGCTTCTCTGAGGTCTCACTGCTCATGAAGTGAAAGAAGTGCAGTAAAATCAGAACTCTTCCTGTATTCCATTTACATTGATGATTCAGCTGTGCTTCTTTATTCCAGAGGAATGTAAGATGGTGCTTCTGAGGTGCTCTTGCTGTTAGCTTCAACAAAGTTTTAAAAAATTGCCTGAAGTTTGATACCTCTGCACTAAATGTCATGCATATTACCATGATGTTAGAGAGGTAATGTCAGAATCAGTGCTCATGTGGCACTGCTCTGGTGCTGTGATGGCTCATGCTTAGTGTGGCAGCCTGTCTGGTAGGGTAGTGCAGCAAGAATTGTATTTGAATATGGAATGAGTAGTTACTAGGTGGTAAGCTGAGACACTTTATGGATAAGTCATGTTTGACTATGGCCTAAATCTTTAAGTGCCTTAAAATTCTAGTCCCTTGTCATACACTAGACTTGTCTAATCTTTGCTGTTTAGTTAACTGCTTCCAAAGAACAGCTGCTTATAAAAAGCTACACAACTGAAGTGTCTCATCTCAATGAAGTAACTTTGTTTCTAGTTTACTCTTATGGTATTACTTCTACAAGAAGCTTAATCCTTTCCTTTGGGATACTGTCTTTCATTGCAGTGGACTGAAAATTCCATCTTCTGGAGGAGGTGGATCTTGGACCTATAGTAAGGTTTCCCAGGAGCTGCTAGTTAGTGAGAATGGCAGCTATTGTTGGTTGCACCTGTACAAGTTCATGCAGTAAATGTGACCAGCTGATTGAACAGCAGTTGTTGCCCTGTTTGGGAATCCTGGCTTGTAATGAAATTCAGCCGTGTGGTTTTGTGGGACAGTGCTTAGGATCTCTATATTGACCAACAAAAGAAGTTAGGTTTGCTAGGTTAAATCTCTGTGCAGACAGGGACAGCTCAATTGCTTCCAGTGATTTCAGGGCTTGCTATTCACTCTGTGTATGTAGGACGTGTATGAAGGCTGGACCTTAGTGAATGCTGTAAAATAAGGGGTATTGGGTTAGTGCAGCGCTTGATCTTGGCTCTGGTTCTGCCTGGTAAAACTGTCATTTGTTTCAGTGTTGAAGACCAGATGGAGCAATCATCTCTCTACTTCTGGGACCTTCTAGAAGGAAGTGAGAAACCTGTGGTTGGAACAACATGTGAGTGTCTTATCTAGAGAAATAACTTAAAGATCTAACATTTGTGTCCTTGTTAAACATCTTAAAGCCAGTGAATACACATGGAAGGTTACCAGATTAACTACTTTCAAGTAATGTGTGTATCTTGATTATCCAAGGATGAATGGCTGTTCTTAGTTCAGTTAAGTACAGGTCAATCAATGTCATGTGCTTTCCTTTTCCAGTCAAGACTTTTCAATCAGTGTACTAGTGCATTTTTGAGAAATACTGATGGTAGCACTTCAAAACCTGATGCATGAATACCTTTCAGAACAGTGGGAAGCTTTTTGTTTAGTTATGTGCAAATGGGTTAAGCTTGGAACAGTTCCCAGCCACGAAATGCTTAGTTGGGTACCCTGATGTATTACAAAGCTTCATTGGCCCTGGGCTGAAGGTTCCACAGCATTGAAAAGTCTCCTTTCTTTGTAGGAATTCTGGACTCATGCCTATTGTGCGGGTGTGAGTACCTACAGTGCAGGACACCACACTAGTTGTTAATGGAATTTGCTGGGACTTCTCATCAGGCACAGTTGCAGTCTTTCTTTGATGTAATGGAAGTGTCCTTACTTTTCAAGAGTAGGACTCTGCAGATCATCTTCCATTTGTGGCACAGTTCCAAAATCCCTGGTTGTAAGCCAACATACACATTGTGTTCCTATTTACAACTTACTTGTGAGGAAACTGCCCTTAATTGAGTAGTGTCTTTCTATTGCAAACAGCCCTTGCTTGTGTTTGTGCCAGTCTTGTAGCAGCTGTGTGGCAGGAATCTTTCATTTGTTGCTGACAACAATGTCAGTGACTGTTAGAACAGAGCATTAGTGTGACCTATTTAATTTCCACATACAGGTAGCTGAACTGACAGCTAGGTGTTAAATCTTCCCGTGTAGTTCTGGGCAAACTGCAGGCTTGGATTGCTACAGGCTGGTAACCTTAGCCTTGTATCTGTTGACATGAATAGATTGTTTATCAGTATCTCTATCCCTTTAGTGTCAGTCTTGCATCCCTTTGTGTGCAAGCTAGACTTCAGATAAAGCTGTTAGGTTGTTTTATTAGTGTTCATTGACTTAGAAGACAGTTTTTTATAGCCATAGTAAATTCTAGCTACAATTCTTGTTTGTGTGGTTGTCAGTGGTAGGAGTGATCTTTCACTGAAAGTTCTTCCTGTTCTCAAGGCTGTCTTGTTTCCAGCTCCTCTGAAACAACTTATAGAACCACTGTTACTTCTGAGGTCTTACTCTGTACTTTTAGCTGCTGTCTCTTGCTTGCACAGAGGAGCAAACTGGACAGTGCTTCTGAGTGCAGTTAAGCTTTTGTTCAACCATGTCAGATCTGAATCTTTTCCAGCTTCAGAGGAGTAAGTTCGTTCTGGGATCACTCCCTTGCATTTCCCCTGCTTGTTTCTACAGTTCTTAACTTTTCTTTCTGAGACACCATCCTGTTATCAGCAAGAGTGTCTTGTAGAGTAGTTCCATTGTGACTGTTTAGCTTTACCTCTGTTGCAGTCTCACATGATTTTAATATCAAGCTGGCTAGCTTATACATGGTAAACAAAGCCTTTTCCAAGCATATGGGAGACCAGGTGGCTTTGTGTTTATCATGTGGGCATTAAACACAAACTGCAGTCTTGCCCTGGAATTGCAAAGATGTTTTCAACTGCATTAAATTAAGCAGTCTAATAAATAATTTCCTTTACTAAAACATTTTGCTATAGCTTGGTAAGATGTGTAAACTTGGAGTGACTGCAGTTCATATGAAGAGAGGAAGTAACAAGTCTTAATCTGTAGTCTGAAGGCCCCTAATTTCAGATTTTGCTGTTTTAACTTTATGGGTTTTTACTCTTTAGATAAACACATGAAGGACCTGCTGTCCAAGCTTCTAGACTCTGGCTACTTTGAAAGCATCCCAACTCCTCGCACCACTGTGCCAGTAAAAGAATTGGAAGAAGTAAATAGAAAACCTGAGAAAACCAGACAGCTGTCAAAAGGAGAGTCTGCCAAAGAATCAGGTGAAATATTACAGGGTTCAGTTTTTATATCAGTGTTGGGAAGGGCTTGAACTGAGCACTGACTTTGCATAGCTTGATGCTAAATCTAATGCTGTGCTGTAGTTTACTTGCACTGTAGTAACTGAAATGGAGCCTGCAGGGCTTGCAGCTCTATTTTAGCTAGTAACATAAAAAAACCCCTTTAAATCATTGTAATAGAATGCTTTTGCCTTCTGAGCAAGTTGAAGAGGTGGGGATTGTCTGGTGTGTAGGGAAAGTTACATATTAGAATAACAAAATTATGAATACTATAAAATGTTTCTTGTTTAACTTTAAACTTCTGCAGCTGTAAAACTTAGAAAATAAAAGCTTGTCTGGAAATAGCATGTTGAATGGCAAGCTGAGCTTTCAGACTATCTGGTTTAGCAAATTGGTACTGCTATTTAAATATATTTAAGGAGTTGCTACTGTTTGATCTGCCCTTCTGCATTTGATCAGTTGAAAAAAATTAACATCCTTTCTCTAGAATCCATTATGGAGCTTATGAAATCTGAAATACAGCCACAGGAGGTAAGATACTCTACTGTTAATTGCTTGCCTTTAGTATTGTGATTTTTTTCAGACACACATTTATAAATGCTCTTTTGCAGCCCTTTTTTAAACTTAAATTACTATTCAGACTCCCTTTTTAAGTGTTGCTTGATGTAGGAAGCATTAAAGACTTGATTGCATTTGTTTTTAACCCCAAATTTATGGCATCTGGTGTTATATTTTGGGATGAATGGAGCAGGATTACATGAAGCAGTATATACTTTAATGCTCTGGCACTTTCCTGACTAAAACAAAGCATCTGCCTTTAGAGTGGGAGCATTGCTCTTTTGTGTACTGTGGAATAGAGAAAATAGACATCTACTAAAAAAGCTAAGTTTGTTGTAGTAGGCTTGATGTTGGCGGGTTTGAGAATGATGTTGGTCTCACTCTGATTTGTCAGGCAGGTAGGAAACCCAAGACAGACTTGTGTGCATGGGGGTGTGTAGACCTGTTTCAGCAACTGTTCAGACTCCTGGACTTAAGCTTTGACTGTCAGTAGCATAGAAATCATTAGGCCTGGTTCAGAAGGTGGAGAAGGGTGTTTTTTTTGAAAGTGGAAATACTGGTTCTTAAAATGCTGAATCCCTGTTTCCCAGGTATCCCACTAGAGGGTGTACTCTAGAACAAGCTTTTTGTAGCTTACTGCTAACACTGTTACCTGACTCTCATCTGGTATCTAGCCAGAAAAAATGTCTCAGCCAGTGAGCCTTGTACGTTCTTCACTTCATGTATTTATTTCCTGTTAATGACCAAGTGGTAACTTAGAAAAACTTAGCACATCATCATTGAACTCTGACTTAACCCTAAACACAGCCTGCAGTTGAAGTCCAGTGGTACTTAATCTGAGACTCTGGTGACATTTTAGTATCAAAACTCCACTAAGAATGAGGGTTATACTTGGTTACTGGGTCTAATATTTTGGGATGCTTAGTAGAATGTCTGCTAATATAGTACCAGAGCTTTTTAGGTGCTTAGAAGGAGAGCTACCTTTATAAAATTCACAATTGAACTTGATATTGTCACTGCCTAGGAACATGAGGTAGCATTGAGGATAAGGGCAGTAGATTCACTCAGCTGGGTTTTACTTGTGCTGTTAAGCAGTTTCCTGTTTCTCTGTGGCATGCCAAGCAAAGCTAGTCTGCAGTGTTGTAGGATAAAGCCATGGCCACAGTTTCTATGACTAGTGCTTAGACTGTCTAGGCTCTGCTTTTAGTCAGCAGTTTTCAGTAGCTGGGTGACCTTATTTAACTGACCTGAACTGTAGTAGCAAAATGTGTTCTTGGGAGCCATTAAGTTTCTTTGGTCTATATAGTTTCTCAACAGGCGTTATTTGCCTGAAGCAGAATACTCTGTCAAGAAGAAGCCAGAAGAGCCCAGATCTTGGGAAGCTGAGTGTGCTAGAAAACAAGAACCTCCAAAGTCCTGGGAGATGCTTGTTGATGTTAAAGAGCAGGAACAGAAGCAGAAACAAGAGACCTTGAAGCCTTGGGAAGCTCGTGTTAGACAGCAAGAACTCAAGAGACCAGATTCTCCAAAGCCTTGGGAAGCTCATGGTAAAGAGGAGGAACAGAAGCGTGAGTCTGCAAAGCCCTGGGAGACCCGTGTGGAGGAGGAACAGCAGAAGAAGCCAGAAGCTCCAAAGGCATGGGTAGCACGTGTCCAAGAGGAGCAGGAGTCTCCCAAACCCTGGGTAGCAAAGGTCAAGGAAGAGCAGGACCAGAAGAAACAGGAATCACCTAAGCCATGGGTAACAAAAGTTAGGGAAGAGCAGGAACAGAAAAAGCAGGAGTCCTCAAAACCTTGGGTAACCAAAGTTAAGGAAGAACCAGAAGAAAAGCAGGAATCTCCAAAACCTTGGGTAACCCAAACTAGGGAGCAACCAGAACAAAAGAGGCCAGACCCTATGAAAACATGGGAAGTGCCTGTTAGGGAAGAGCCAGAGCAAAAGAAGCAGGAGCCTGTGAAGGCTTGGGCTGCACATGTTAGGGAGGAGCCAGAACAAAAGAAGCAGGAGACTCGAGAGGCTTGGGAAAAAGCTGACAGGCAGCAGCAAGTGACATCTCCGCAGTTACAGAACCCTCCGAAGGCCTGGGCAGCTGCCAGTATGGGGCCAAAGGAACAGATGGGCCCAAAGAAGTTTGATATGGAACCCAAAGAAGTGAGTTGGCATATGTAGTATTATCTGTCATAAGCTTTTGACATTAGTGTATTGGAATAAAGTCACCTATTAGCAGAGGGTATCTAAGGTGTGTTTTGTAGGCCAATATATAGACTCCCGTTTTATTCTTTCTTGGGGGAAATAATTCTGGAGGCTAAAGTTTATATTTGATTAGCAAGATGGTCTGCTTTGCTTTTTTCATCAGCGCAGTATTGCTGTGTTTGAACCTTGAATAACTGCTTTATGCATATAAGAAGACTTAACTTGGTTCATCTGTAGCTATTGGCTCTGGCCTCTGTTAGCAGTACAAAGCAGGTATGACTCATCCAGGGATCAAATACTTTGTGGCTGCATGTGAATAACACTTCAGTAATTTTTAGGCTTTTGATTAAAATAGCTGCTGATTCAAGAGAGATCTAATGTCTAGATCAAGCAATACCAACTGTACAGGGGCTTAAATATGTATTTCCAGATGAATGTTCTGGGAGTCTAACAATGGCATAGTGTTAGAAATATAAAAGAAAAGCCATTGCATAGCTTACAGCTGAAGAGGCTGCTACCTTTTGGTTACATTACCTTCTTTCTCACCTGTGCCTGGGTAGCAGCACATTGGCCACTGTCAAAAGAGATAACTGAGCTCTGCTATGTCTGGCTTAGGTCACCAAGAGAAATGTTAATCTAAAGGTAGACTTCAGGAAGATAATATGGGGAATTGAGCAGTTCTTTGTATACAGTGTTGTAACCACAACTGTCTTCCTGCAAGCAGGCAGGAGCCAGTATATCCCACATTAGTCATGGCAAATGATTAAGCTTGTATTTTGTCAGTAAACTTGGCGAAACTGAAAAATGGATTTTCTTGTGTCTAGAGGCGGGACCGCAAACCGAAGGTTGAATATGAGATTAAAAAAGTATGTAATGATGCAGCACTGGGTAACAACATGGGATTAAGGTGTTTCAGCTTGAGCCATCTTTACACTCGAGCTGAGTAGAATCTTGTGTCCACTGGTGGTGGTGGTATAGGTGGAAAACTGGTTGCCTCACTAAGTAACTCTGAACACAAATAGGTGTTGTGCACTCAGTTATGCACAGTATTCCTGCAACTGAAACTAAGTACTGGAATAGTCTCAGGCACTTGTAAAGTTCCTTGGAGTTTCTGGTGTCAGATTACCTTAAATGCAAGATGGTTCCTAATGAGAAGATGCTTCCTCTTATTTTTATATGGGATGGATAGATGGATGGCTGAAGTGGTTGAGAAAACTGCTGCAGTGAGTAAAGAGGAGGGTCTCCAGTCATCTGGAGAAGCTTGCAAACTGCTTCAGAATCTCCCTAGTAGTGTGCAGGTGTGCAATATACTGACAAAATTAAACTGTTGGAATGTGAGGTCACTGAAGGGGGATTGCTGAACTAAGTAAACAAAGCATATTTTAAAGTATTCAAACTTGGATTTATGTAAACCATAGGAAAACATCAACTGCCTTTACTTTTGCTTAGTAGCTATTGAGAAATCCTAATACTAAAAATACATTGAATGAGTAGAAAGCAGGGTACTATCAACATAACTAGTTTCCATAATCCATTTTTTAAAAGAGATGTCTTTGACTTGAGGTGCACACAAAGAACAATTAAAATCATGTTAATCTTTTCAGATAACAATTTCTTTTGCCCTTACTTATGTAAAAGAGAGGCAATGCAGTGCTGTAGCTGGATCTGTTTGAGAAAATCTATAAATGCTTTTATGCAGGGGTGTAGGCATGGCAGATAAAAGACTTATGCCACTGCTGCTGTCCTTTGAGCTGAATCTGCTAGAGCTCTGAGGTCTTTAGAAAGACTGTCCTGAGATATTAAACTAGGCTTCTTTAACTTAATATACTGTAAAGTGGAGTACCTAAGAAGCTGAGCCTAAGACACCAGAGTGAGCTGATGTGCAACCTGTTTAACTGTTGTTCTGTTTAAATGTTTGTGCAACCTGTGGATCAGCAAGCTTGGTTAGAGCTGAATTTCTGCCCTGGTATGGGAAAGCAAAACAGTTTGGCTTGTGCTGTCATCCAGCTTGTCATTCAATTCACACCCACTGTGAATGCTGCTCTGAGAAGAAAGCTGATTTTAATTGTGTATCTACATGGCAGTCACTACTTACAGTTTAGGTATCACCATTCCACCTCATTTAGTACTCCATAACTGACAAACCTAAAGAGGAATTCAAGTCCTGTCCCATAGGATGAAGTTTCACCAGTAAATGAGGTGGTTGAAGTGGTATGTTAGTGTTGCATTTTTTAGAGACCTTCAGTCTCTAAAAAATCCAGCTTCAACAGGAGTCCCTGGTAAATTTGCATTCTGACTAGCCAAATTCCAAAGTGGATGTTCGTTTATTTGCAATGGCTTAACTGGTCCTAGAAAAAATGCTAGATGTTTCACCTCTACTTTTAGTCAGTCAGTTCACTGGATGTAAGTCAAGATACATTTTGCTGAATGCATGAGTAGTGTTGAAGCTAGGTTTCAGAAACATTTCTTATGACAAATTAAACTCTGAATTTACCAGTGCTGTTCAACTGTAGTGGTTCAAGCAGCATTCAGGTTAACGTTAAGTGACCTTAGCATGTACAAGTTTGATCTGAGCCAGACTAATAGGTCGGAGTCTGCTGCTAGCTTTTAGTGACTACCAGAAACAGCATCTAGTTGTAGGCTAGAAAGAAAACATTTTAAGAATGTCAAGTACCTGCTCCTCTTCAAAGCATCTTTTTATTAAAAAGCATAAAACCTGAAATAGTTTAATTTCCTGAGGCTTTTCTCTATATAATCTTATATTGCACTTAAATATTTTAGTTTTGAACCCCTAGGTACCAGCAAATCAATATGAGGTAGCTTCACTGCAGCTTCTTCTGGCTGGTATATTTTAATATCTATGTGAACTAGAAAATAACTTCTATGGAATGAAAAGTCTCAGTGTTTCAGTCCTAGTCTAAGGCCCTGATATCATATATGTAACCCTGCATTCTTGAAGTAAAGAACGTAACAGAATGCATAGAGTAAGAGCTGGGGAAGGAGATAAGAACTCTGACAAATTGTACAAGCATACACAAATTTTATCTTATTTGGAAGTAAAAGTGACAAGTCTTTTCTGCTTTCATGCCCTTGAGGCTTTTTCAACCTTTTTTTGTTGTGTTTAATGTACAAGTCTCACTCACATAGCTGGTGGACTATCTTAAGTGTTTTAGACCCTGTCAGACTTGACCTAGTTAGGTCACCTAAAGGTGAAGAGCTTCTGTTACCCATTTTCAAACACACAGAACAGTTTGGTCATGTCCCTGTGTCTTGGTAGAAATGGTTGTGGAGGAGGAAGAGGGTAACAAAAGCATTAATCAGTTTAACCCAGAATGGATTTACTATGACAGCGAGTGCTGTAAAATAAGAGTTTTTGTAAGTGAGGATTAAAAGTGATGGACAGAAAGATCCAGTTTGCCAGTAACTTAATCTATAACTCACTGAGATTCATTTAATTCATCTCTGTCTTTTGTCCTGCGCTTATATCCTTAAAAGCTGTAGTTACTGTTCATTATTGAAAACTACTGCAATACAAACTTGTATTTAACTGGTAGTTAAAGATAGTGCTTGTGCAGTGGAATTTCTAATTAAGATACAGCTGTACCAAGATGCACTCTTTTAACTAGAGAATGAAGTAAAACTTCTCACAGCTCATCAAGCAGTTGTCATGTGGGCCACATAGATAGTAGAAACTGAGTCCTGCCGAGTTAATGATGTGCTGTAAGCTTCTTGCCTGTGCATGGCATTGGAATTTCTGCAAAAGCCAGAGATTACTTTCAGAAAACTGTTGAAAGGAAATGCAAAAATGTTTTTAGGCTTGTCCTAAAAGTGAACGAAAAGCACTTCATCAGTTTATGGTGGATTTAGTGTAGCAGTTGTCATCATGACACAAATACCCTTCTGCCATATATTTTCCAATGACTATGCAAATAATAACATTGCTGTGCAATATATTGAAGTTGTAACTTCCTGTTAGAAACACAGCTGTTTGTCCTGTAGGAAAAGACTTTCACATGTTCCTGCATATCTCAACATTTGGGCCAGTTAAAATAATGCTACTATGTCTTCAGATTTGCCTCCCTCTAGCTGCACAGACCAGCATAAGAACAGTAAAACTTTGGAGAACCACAAAAAAATTATTGGTTTAAAATACTTCTAATGAGCCTACCTCCTCTCCATGCTGCTTTCAAAAGACATGTTAGATCATCTAGACAGTCTAATATTATTGTCACCTTATAAATAACAGGGCTTCTGCTGCTTAAGGAGCTTACTGTAGTGATTTTTCTGTTACCTTAAACTGACTTGTTCCCTGACAAAACATTTCCCTCTTTTAAAGTGGAGTGAGAACCAGTTGGGATGAACTCTTAAGGAACCAGCTGAAATAAACAAGCAGTAATAAAGCCCTGCAAAAGTCCATGTCAGACTCTTGTGTGGGAGCATGGGTGTATTTATGCCAAACTGGGATGTAATACTTTCTGCAGGAGGTGGTGCATTGAGATTATCTGGCTTTTTAGTAGAAACACTTTTGTCTCATCCTGAGTTACTTGTTTGCAATAGGTCTCTTAGGTGCAATTTCTTCAGAATGTCTGGAAATGCCCTCCTAATAAAAGATTTGTACTTGTTGTTGTAAGCTCTATTGGGAGAAGTAAACCTTGAGTGATGTAGCTTTGATTTTTAAGTTTGTTCTGGCTTTCAACTGAAATGTGAGTTTCCTTAGATGGAAGTGCCTGATTTTGCACTAGATGCAGGCAACTTAGTTCTTTGCATTTGGCTATAAGAAACTGAAGTGAATTAATCTAGTGAAAGATGTTCCTGCCCATGGCAGGGGCGGTTGAACTATATAATCTTCAAGCTCCATTCCAGGTGATATCTGTGGCTTGACCAGTTGTAGCAACAGGAAGCTGATTGATTTTTTTTTCTAATAAAGTGAAGACATGGTTCAAGAAATATCAATAAGAGCACAGAATTCCTTGGCCCACAGTGTCTGACACCTCTAGGTTACTCTGGAAGTATATTGGATAAGGAGCTTGTCTTGCTTCCAGTATTAGATTTAATGTAACTTCTCCTTATTAGGTGCCTAAACCTGTACATCAGCCAGCTACAGAATTTTGCTCTACTTCAACTCTTCCAAAAGATCCAGTATTGAGAAGGGAAAAGCTTCAGGATCTGATGACTCAGATACAAGGGACTTACAACTTCATGCAAGTATGTTTTTCTCTGCTGTTGTAGCACAAAACTCCTGTTCCTACTGGGTCGGGGAGAACAATGATGACAATGTGTTGGCACTAAATGAATGAATTTAGCCATAATTAGCTAAAAGCAGCTTGTCAAGTGAAAATGTTTCATTTGTATCTAGAGTTTAATTTTTTTCTTTTTTTGAAAGGAGTCCATTCTGGATTTTGATAAAGCTTCACCAAGTGCCATTGGTTCATCCCAACTTCCTTCAGTTACTCCAGCAAGTAGTCCTGTAGGTAGGTGGTACTATAAGTGTAAATGGTATGTACAATTTTGCATGCACTAACAAGGTTTCCTTGGGCTGTAGGCCTGGTGAAGATAGCTTGTTTAAATATAAAGAACAGATCATGCTGAAAGACTGGGTGGATCTTGGGCTGTAGAACTCAATTATCCAGTTTATTAATTTTCTTTCTTAATCTGCTAAGTCTCTCTTAATCTGGATATCTTTTCTGTGGTAAAAATATTTTTGTCATTGAATGCCTGTCCTCTTTTACCAAAAACCTGAAGTCTTCAACTGGGTGTAGTGTGCTGATGCTAGGTTTGAATATTTTAATTCTACATGGTAAAAATAGTTTGCCTTTTCACATACCAAATGTTTTAAAAAAAATAGAACTGCACACCAAAACTATATGTAGTGTTTGAATTTAAAAGTAAATGTTGCATAATACATTCTATTTTTACAGCTTCAAAAGAGCAGAAACTGCCAAGTCAGAGTGATTTTCTTCAACAGCCCCTTCAAGTAAGTTGAAGTTAGGACTGCCCTGAAGAGGCAGGTAGAGGTTATTTACCAGCATGGATTTATACTTGAGTTGTTTTTCTTGTCAGTAGTTTTGTGTTTCATACCATGTAATAGCTTGTGAGTCTAAGCTCACTCAAATGCTGACAAAGCTGGCTGCTCTTTAGGTTGAAAAGGGGCAATAAAGGCTTGAAGTATGTTGAAGACACACTGAAATAGTTTGCATATTTTCCCTTTAGATTCAGGTCATCGCCAGTAGTCATGTGCAGAAGAACAGCTAGTTTCTTTCCTAGATAGGATCTTGAAGATGAAAACATACTTACACCAAAGACTGTATCTCAGGCTTTGGTAGTTGTGGTTAAATGAGCCTTAAATTCAGTCACTATGCTTGCATGTCTTGTGACATTTGCTTTTAAATGTGTTTCCTTACCATGAACAAGAATTCCTAAAAGACTGACTGACTGGTCAAGACACTTCAGTCCCTGAATTACTCTGAGGTTTACTTTGACATGCTGAGGGTGTTTTAGTGAAACCAAACATTTATGTTTTGGTATTTTCAAAACCTTATGTCTGTTTTCTCTCCTTGCAAGGCTGCTGCTTCATCAATGGTGCTGCATGGTTCAAACACTTCCCTAGCATCTGCTGATCATGCTCTTTCTGGCTCTGAAGCTGAAGACTTGGTGACACCACAGGTACCATACCCTGGGGCTCGCTGGCATTCAGATCTGTGTGACAGCCAGCCTTGACAGAGAGCTCAGCTGGGGCCCTCCTGAATAACTCCTGGAACAACATACAAGTGACAGCAGTAATACAGCCTACAGTCTGGAATACTTAAAGATGGGTGGCAAATTCTTGCTAATACTGTATGAGTGCAAAGTGAACAGTCTGCTGCTTGACACAGGAAGGGTGTGGGATGAAAAGTGCTCACTAAGAAGTGTGGTGGGAACATAGGAGCAGCATAAATATTTGGTTACAGCGTAGAGTGTTCCCTCTAATGATGACAAAGAGGTTGCATAGATTGAGATGGGTATTGTCATGAAACAGCAGAGTCTGTGTGTAACCTGAGGGCTGAGATATTCTGTCAAACACTAACTGAAGAAATACTGGGAATCTCACTTCCTGATGTTCTGCTAAGACCTAAAACTTTGCTTGCTTAATTGTATTTATGTGCAGATAAACATTCAAATAGTGTTTAGAGCTGAAAAGTTTCACTTTATGCAGATGAGCGTTTTAAAGATCTCTTGTGAATTTTGTTGCTGTGTTCAAGAGCACAGCTGGCTCTTTGCTGTTGGACTCTATAACTGTGTAGATTATAATGGGAAATGTTCTTGCCTTTTACATTTGGTTTGCTGATGTAATTGTTATGAGCATGTGTGCATGTAGTGTTTTATTTCTTAATTTACTATATACTGATAGGGCTATTACTCTTACAACCTCTTGAATCAGCAGTTTTGTCCCAATTCTTGACACTTTCTATCACTTTTGCAGTGCTATGAGACTCCTTGTGCTGACAAGAATTCAATTATTCTGCTGTTCAATTTGATTCCAGAAGGCATGTGCTGTGCTATAAAGTGGAACATCTGATTTTTTTGTAGAATGCAAACTTTGTTTGGAATTAGAGTTGCTTGTGCCCAGCCTGTCTCTAGTCCCTTCAGATTGAAGTCTAGTGTCTGTCTTGCTTTTCCAGGGAAAGCAGTAGTTAAGTTTTGGTCCCAGCAGAACCAGGGAGTGCACTCCGTGGTGGCAGTGCTCCTCCTGGTGTGCAGATACACCCCAGTGCTGTCTGAGGCACTGTGATGTGTACATGGTGAGCACAGGACTGGTAGCCTTTAGCCCTAGGCTCCATATTTAAGCATTAAGCAACTCCTATATGTAGCATTGCAGGTGTTAGCTGACTCTAGGACACACAGGCTTTGCAAAGCCTTGTTCAGCAGAGCTTACCACTTTTTTTCCATTTAATTCAGGGAGACAGGTGTGTGTTGCAGACTTCACTGTAAGTGCTTGAAGCAATCTGCTGTTCTTAAAATGATCTGACTTTGCAGGGCTAGTTGTGCAACCACTTGTGTAAGAAGGGTAATCTAAATCTGAATCTCTAAAGCTAATTACTTGAAGCTTTGGTTAAGATGACTGTTTAATACTTTGGCTTTGGAATTAATGTTTGTCCTGCTCTTTCAAAATCCGTTTGATTCAACTTTAGCACTGGTGTTTCATTGCTTTACCAGAGCTCTGTAGTACTACTCATAATAGCAGGTGCATTATGGCTTCTTCTAGGCATCAACATCACTTTCTCAAGAGAATGAGAAATATACTTCCCAGCCTCTGTATCAGACAAGTTCATGTATTTCTGAGCCACTGATACCTAAAAAGATTGAAATTGCCCAGGTGAGCTATCACAAGTAATGTAAATATTTAAGTTGCTGAAATAGCAAGGCTCTAGACATGTCCCTTTTGACTCCTGTTTTGTGTAAATATTGGTGTTCTAAATCAACACTTCATTTTGCCATCTACTCAGCTGAGGCCTAATGCTGGTTAATACTTTGTCTGGACAACTCAGCATTGTTTCTAATCTGAAACATAATTAAGTTGGAAAGGGAAAAAAAATCAGACCCCCTAAATTTCCTAAGTTCCTCCAGAAAAGCGAAGTAATTTCTAATATCAGCCAAAGAATCTTCTTTTACTAAATGGTACAGAAAGCATTCTGTGTGTCCTCAGTGGACAGAAAAACACCTAATGTCTTTTTATTGTGATATTATTCCAAAGAATGGTATGTATAGTAGTTCATAGGCACATTTCACTTAATCAGCAGAGACTGCAATAGAAGTACTGTTTGCTGAGGATGCACAGCAAGATTTGAAATTGTAAGCAAAAGCTATTTTGTAGCTCTACTATGTCCAAATGTCATCCTGTAGAAACTGCTGACTTCTGTCAGTCTAGGCTTTAGAACAAATTAACTGCTTCTGTTACTGCCTGATAATTATCAAGTGACCTTTCATTACATTTGTTCTTCCCCCAGGCAACTATTCCCCTCCCAAGTGAACCACAGTCACCATTGCCTACTTCAAGCACCCCTATGCCATCAGTGCCACCAGCACAAAGCTTTCAGTCTCCTCCAGCAAGCAGCAGCTCTGTCACAATAACAGCAGCTCCCTTTCAGGCTATGCAGACTGTAAGTATGCAACACACAGAACTGATGGCCATGTGAGTAACTTGGGACTAACACAGAGGAGCTGGCTCCTCTTGGAATAGTACAGAACTTGATAGGACATTTTGTTTTAACAGTAAAATCTAGATTAGTCCTCTGATTCTCTTCAGAGGACTTCAGAACTTCAGTTCTTCAGAACTTAAAACAGATCTAAGAACAAAGATCCTGGTTTTACTCTGTACAGTGCCAAAAAACTACTACTAGTATATCTTAGTAGCCTTAGGGAGCTAAGAGGGAGAAGTCAGGCCTGAAATCAACAGATTGATAGTGGTTCCCTAAAGTAAGGTGAACTACACTTACACTGTTCTTGGGAAAAGATTTCAAATATACAGCAGACTTTGTTGGAGAGAGGGAATCCTGAATATAGATATTAGGCCAAAATGCTTTCAGAAGCCTGAGTTTGTCGTGTTATACTGTTTGCTGCAGTGGGGTAAAATTCAGTCCACTGGAATCCTGGAAAGTGTTTTTGGAAAAGTGGTGTTGCTCATGATCCTATGCTGTTAACAAGTAGTCAGTTGTACATATCTAGGAAATATACCACGCAGTCTGAGATGTTCACTTTAAATATAGACCATCAGTAATGGTATGTGGCCTAAAAAAATAGTATCAAACATTGCTCCTTCCTAGTAATCTGCAGTGCAGGCTTAGAGAGGTTCAGAGGAAGGGTCTTCCTTAAGTACAGGGAAGGTAACATTATTTACTCCTGTTACATTCTTCAGAAGATGATAGAAACATTGATTTTATGTTTTTTCTCAAAAGCAAGCTTTAGAGTCTCCAGAGGCAGTCTGCATTTTAACAGCAGTACCAGTTAGTTCACAACTTGCTGGCCTCTGTCTTGCAGTACTGAAACTGATGTGGTAGGAACTGGTGGCATCTAATGGCCTTTCAAATCACAGGAGTTAACTAAAACTTCTGTGACATCCTGGTGTGGTCTGTAGTAAAATCCATTGAGTATTTTCTGCTTGGTTTTCTGTATTTGTAGAAGAGGCTCAAGTCAAACCTACCTCAAAGGCATAGAATTGTGATACACATTACAAATGAAGCAGCTTGTGGTAGGGAGGTGGTTTTTTTCTAAGCTGCATGTGTTTAAATTATGCTAAGTGATTGAGTGGTGATTTTTCTGTAAGTGGAGAAGTGGCAGCATGCTGTGATTAAGGAATTCAGTGTCTTTTGGGGACCCAGTCTAGAAGATAAGCATCTGTCATGGTATAAATATGGAGTCCTGGTCTCAGTCATTCTTGTTATGTCTGAACTTGCTGTCTGTGTTCTGAGTGCTTTGCTCATAACAATATCATTGAAAATTCACTTGAACTATTACTATTACTGTTTTCAGAGATGTTAAATGTCTGAGGTTGCCCTTGGGATTTTTGGGGAAACCTGGCAGACATCTGTCACTAAGTCACAAGGATGTTCATTCCTCATGTTGTGGTAGAAATCTCTAACTTTGCAGTGCAGGGTTTTCTTCTTCCCTACATTGCCTAGATTCTCATTGCTGCCAGGAAAGCACAGCCATTGGACTTGAGTAGATAAGCCAGGATGATTCTCTGCCAAATAGTGGTATCACAGTGACAGTAATGGAAGTATCTGATTACAGGTTCTCAGACATCCCATTGCTGCTATTGTGCTTATGGAAGCTTAAAGGCAGACTTGACCTGTAACCCTTGTCCTTGATTTGAATTCCACCTGTAACCCTCACTGCAGGAAAAAGCAAACCACTTGCTACAAATTCTTCAGGGTGTGGGTGTTGATGGCCTGACTGCCCTGCCTTCTCAAATTCCTTTTAGGAAAAGGATAGCTTTGGATCACTTTATTTACCAGATGAAGTGATCAAAAATTAAAAATAAAACAAATCAGTTAGTTTTACTTTACAGTGGTTCAAAATTTATGCTCAACACTTTGGTATCATGAAGCACTTCTACTGCCTCTTAGAAGCAGTACTGGGTTTCTTGACCCTGGAAAAAATTATTCTTTTTGGGTTTTTTTAATGATAAGGGCATCTGCAAGATAAAGGCAAGAACTGTCAAGCTGTGAAGCTGTTTCTTGCATCATCTAGCTGTGGCTTTTGTCCAAGTCTGTCTTCAGAGAGTTTTTAGTCCTGTTAGATACACCTGTAGACTTAGTACCAGTACTGCTGGCAGCTCTTTATGTGAAATTTAGATACTTTTAATCAAAACAGACTTTGCCTATTTGATATTGATTCTAGTTGTCAGCATTATTTCTGGTAGTTGTGTTATTGGCTATAAAGCAGTACAGTCACTGGAGTGACTGAACTCTGGGTATTAGATATAACTCTCAGTAGTATCTGCTTATCATTGTATTGCCCAGACTATAACATTTGAATGACAAGCCTTGCTTAGGTTAAGTGTTTACTCTTGGAGAATGTTAAATTAGTAGGAAAGATGAAGCTCCATTTACTGAAGGGGCAAATGATACCTAGTATGGTGTTTGAGTGGCTAGCAGTGTTACATCAGATTCCAAGACATGCAGAAAGACTCAGATTCTTCCCAAATGTATCTCATCTCAGAATAGGTTGTCCCAGCTTCAGCTTGAGCTGTAGGACAGGTAGTCAGTGGATTTCACAGAGGATTTCCCATAGAAGGAAAATAGTTTATTGTATGGTAATTATTCTGCTGGCAGAGTACAGCAGCTATGGCAAATCAAGCTGTTCCTTGGGTAGTAGCTCCATAAACAGGAGTGTGTTCTGTAAGTTTACTGAGAGGGAAAATGGTGGGTTGCTCTATGATGTTTTTTGGTTATTTCTAAGAAACAGCTGGTGTTGTAGAAGTATGCTAAAAAGCATATGGATTCAAACCACAGCATGGCAGGGCAGTGGCAGTAGGCAGGGATGTTAGCTGGTAGTGTTAAGCACTTGTTTTCAAATATGTTGTAGGTGTTTAAAGTGAATGCACCACTGCCTCCACGTAAGGACCAGGAAATTAAAGAGGATTCTTCATATTCAGCAGGATATAACCAGAGTTTCTCCACAGCAAGTACACAGACTCCTCCTCAATGCCAGCTGCAATCTTCTCATGTTGCAGAACAAACCTCTCTTTCACAAGAATCTCTGTCTTCAGGTGAGAACCGCACTTGCATCTGTATTTCAAGTAGTCTTTCAATATGTTCAGTTTATAATAGTATTTAAATTCCCTGTCATGTGCTGTGAATACTCCTAACCAGTGAAAATTCTTAACAGGTGCTACATAAATGTCTAATATTAGGCATACATCAACTCTAATGTAGTTGATGGTATTTAAACTTAATTTCAAAACTGCTAACAGGATGAAAGTCTGGTTCAAACTTGTTTCTGTATTAGATGAACAGACTGTTGTCACTTACATGCCTGAATTTCCCAGTAGGTGAGAAATTCAAATATGTGGTGATACTTGCCAGTCAAACAATGATTTGCTTGGAATAGTAGCAATGATGAAATACTCTTATTTGGCACCATCAATTTGGTCTGTGTTAATAGTGCTGTC
Organism: Setophaga petechia; assembly: GCA_024362935.1. Classification (NCBI taxonomy): domain Eukaryota; kingdom Metazoa; phylum Chordata; class Aves; order Passeriformes; family Parulidae; genus Setophaga; species Setophaga petechia. The sequence goes on from JANCRA010000025.1 coordinate 7,433,544, forward strand.
AGTGCTGGGAGTTGCTGAATGCTACGTAGGAAAGCTGGGATAAGTTTTCAGTCTGACCTGAGAAATACTGAGCTAATAAGGGGTCTTGAGCTGTTGCATTCAGCACAAACCTGATTTAATTGAGGTAGTGCAAGAGGTGGGTTTGTATAGCTAACACTAAATTTGACATGAAACTGGCCTCTAAATGTCTTGAGGTTTTAGGATGAAAGAAAGTGACAACTAGGGATCTGTATTTATAAGGCAATCTAATGAAATGGCTCAAGGTCATTTACAACTGGTGTTGTTCTGCCAGAGTGATTTTCACAGGTCTTAGACTAGAAACACTGATAGTGTGTGAAATCAATGAGATATAAAGAACAGTGTAAGTGTAGCAGTCAGGAAAGCATGTTTAGCTTCAGTGTTCCTTCTCATCACTGAGACTGAGTGATAAGCCTTCAGGAATTTTTTTTTGGTGGAAAATCCTAGTTTTTAATAGCCTTGTGCAATGGCTCTGCACACACTTCACACAAGGGTTTACACTATTGTTTTGGATCAATTTTAAGCTTTTTGGATTGAAAATAAAGCATGATCTTGTGGACATACATTCAAGGTTGCAAGGTTTGTGTTTAAAGCTAACCGTTCACTCAGCCTTGTGAGTGAAAAGTGTTCTTGAATACATTTTGCTTGGAGTTGAAGGGCCTAGTATATGGTAAGAATATCTATTGAAGAGACTGAACCCAAATATCTGCTTTCCATAGTTATCTTATTGCTGTCTAGCTGTGATTGAGTTTGCCTTGCTGTTTCAAGGGGTGTCAATCCTGAGGTGACCTAGTTTATCAATGAAAATTCTTAATCAAATGTTACTTGATTTTAACCTAGATTGGGTATTTTCATGTTGCTGGCAAGCTGGTTCTCACCTGTGCAACTGACTCTGTTGAATGCATTATGGGCTTGCACTCAGAGCAAGCTCTTAACAGGCCCTACACTTTACAAAACAAAGGGAAGGATCCAATCACTTAAATGAAGTAATGAAGGGACAGAAGAACAGACTATTCAGAGCAGGTTAACTGGTCTCTGAATGTCCTAATAGTGCCCTTGCTTCTGTGTGTGGTAACTTAGTGCAGTTATAAAAAGCTTTGACTTATCTCTGCCTTCTGTTTTAAGCAGTGAACTATCAACCTGATGGAGCTGTTCCTGTTAGCAATGGTAGCCTTGCCTTTTATCCAGCACAGGCTAATGTTATTCCCAGGCCCCCTCAGCCTTACCTCAACAGTCGTGGGTCTGTCAGAGGGTCTGCTAGAGGTGGGAGGTCGCTGGCGAATTCCTATCGCCCCCCTGGTGGGTACAAAGGTAGGTCTGTATTTACTGTCATCCTCAAGAAGATCTAATGTCCTGCCAGTAGAATGTGGTTTAACACAACACAGTATTAAATTCATGTTCTGTATGTGAAATGTCTCAAAACAAGACTTTAAGGGCAATGTGCAGAGAATGGGGCCCTCTGTTGTAGAATTTAAGGAAGTTCATTCTAGCTTTTATTTGTGGTCCCTGTACTTGACGTCAGGCCGAATGGCAGAGCAGTTTCACAGCTTGCCTAAATATAAAGATAAAGCTTTCACTAATAGGTTATTAGATTACTCATACAGACTTTTCTGTTGGCAATTTCATTTGCTGTTCTGAAATTTTACCAACTTAATTCTTTCTCTTGGCATCTTGACAAACTGAGCAGGCCAGTTTCCTCTTCACATACCACTTACTGTGTTTGTGCAAAATAAGGTATTTTTTTGCTTAGCACTGCTCACTTTAATATTACCAGCAGAGACCAGAATGGGGGAGAGGCTCCCACTAGTGAAGAGCCCTTCTAGACAAATACCAAACTGAAGAGTTTTATGAGGAAGCTTATTTGGTCTCTGCAGAGCAGTTATTCTTTGGCTGCTACCTGAAGTACTTTAGAGAGTTTCAGCAGACTTTAGGCAGTTACTAAATTAAGGTTGTTGGTAGCTACCAGCTGCAGGCTGTGGCCTATTCCCATTTGAAGTGAAGGGCACTTAGTCTGTGATAGGTGCTTCAGTTGTTGGGCTGAGCCTGCTCCGTAAGTACCTTGTAGGAACATGTACCAAATGAGGAGTTTCATAGTTCTGACTTAACAGCAGTCCTGGATTTGGTGGTGTCTGGTATGAAATTACTTGCAGCTCTGCTTTGGTAGTTAAATAATAGCTTAAGTTAATAGCTGAAGAGGCAAAATGTTATAGTAGCCCCTAAATGTATACCAGTAATAGCTCAGTGTATGTAACAGAAAAGAAAGTGTTTCTTAATCCCATTGCTGGATATAGCAAGCTTTTCAGCTGTTCTGACATCCCATTAGTATCACAGGCAATGGACATGGCCTGATGTTAATATTTTCAAATACACAATTTTGGTATAGCCATAGTGTGTAAGTTATGAGTAGCTAATGAAATGCATTTGTTATAGGAGTAGCACGGTTCTTATTCAATTCCAAATTTAAGAATAGCTCTGTTACTGCATAACTTCATGTAAATAACTGCCAAAAAAGATCTGTAGTTAAATTCTGGACTTGTACTGTAAATCAAACAGTAAATGATACTGAATAATCAACTGTATTTGAACAGGTTTTGATGCTTACAGAGGTTCACCTTCATTAACCAATGGCAACTATGGCCAGCTTCAGTTTCCTGGTAGAGATTATGCTGGAATGCCATATTCTCAGAGGGTAGGTATTGACTTTATTTCCAGAAGCCTTCCACTGTATAGGAGCCAAATCTTCTAACATGGTAGTTTTTCATTACCTTGACAGGTGAACTGTTACTTACAAGCTAGAGGTTAGTTTTGTTTCACAGACAAACCCTTTTGTGGAATGGTAGACAGCAGCTGAAATAAGTCACTTCAGACAGGCAACATCTCTGTTTGACAGGCTGATTTTAGTCTGAAATGAATCTTTAAAATGCAAACAGATGGTAAACAATATATTGTATGGGTCCAGTCTATTATTTTAAAAGAGTTGGTTCACTAAAATGCCTCTGTAATGTAAAATAATGAACTCTTAAATGGACTGGCTGAGAATGTGGCTAGGCCAAAACCCCAAAAATAATAATTAAAAAAAAACAACTTAGGGACAGAGGTTCCTGGTGTGAGGTGAGTCTATCAATGTCTTCTGTGCAGGTTCATGGACTTAGAAGAGACTTGGGATTTAAGGGTATTGTTCAGTAATCTCAATTGTTCAGAAGATAATTTGCTACAACTGGCATCAAAGTAGATCTTTAATTTCATACAAGCTATTATAATAAGTGAATTTTCAATAAGTAAAACTGTTTATCTACATCTTGTTTCTGAACTGTCATTGTATTTTAGAGATGGAATTCATTGTGAAAAATGTATTACCTCAATTGAGTTCAGATTTACTTATAGCCATCTTCTAACACGTCTCTTTCAGGATGTCAGTTACCAGCAGTGCTATAAACGAGGTGGGATAAGTAGTGGTCCTCGAGCAAATTCAAGAGGTAAGGCCAACACCAGCCCCCCTGTGGTCCAGAGTGTGCTTAGGCATTGCAGCTGGGGTGCTACTGGGAGCAGTGTGAAAAGCAGAACAGGATCCCTCACCTAACAGATCGAGCTTAGTGTAAGCTAACCAAGCTTAGCTGGAGTCTAGAGTGCTGTTCTTTCACAGCACTGCACAGCAGAGGATTTAATTTCACTATTTTTAGTCTGGAGTCTTCATGTCAAAATTGTGACACAATGGTACCTTATTGAATTTCACAAATAACCTGACTAGGAAAAAGCAGCAGTTCCCTGTGTTCAGGGAAGGAGCACTGGGTTTCTCCCCTTCAGTGTGTGTAGTCCTCCCTTATTCTGAGTAGGCTATCAGATCATGGAGACTTGGTAAAATAATTTTTTCTATGAAAATGTATTTGGTAATACAGGTGTACTTTGTACTTCCATAGTGGAGTATAAAACCTAAAGAAATAAATAAGGCTAGTTGTGTCCAAGCACGAATAGCATGTGTTTTGAAGAGTTGGAAACAAGATGAGTTGTTTCTACCATATGTGCTGGAAAAATATGGACTTCCAGTGCCACAGGTGAGAAGTGAGATGAAGAGTAGCTGTAGATCACTATTTTAGAGACTGAAGAGAAATTATAGTGTATTGTAGAAGCTGTTTTAGGATAATGTGGGTCATATCCTAGCTTGAGGGATAGAATGTTTCAGAGGAGAACTAAATAGGAGATGATGGTAAATTAACAGCTGATGAAAGTACTCATTAGCATTAGGATCTCACAGCAACTTCACTTATTTTAATGTCTGTCTTAAGGTGTTGTTTTCCAGTGGAAATAACAATAGTTTGCAGCTTGAATGTGACTGCTCTAAATTTCTCAGATCTAATAAGGTTTTCATTCAACTGTTTGGATATTTGGAAAGATTGACAGCTTTATTTTGGGGAGTGAGGTGCAGAAGACTTAAAATCAACACTAGTTTGTCAGACTTAAAATATTCTAGCATCATAAGTTGACAAGGCCTACAAGAAATGCAGCTGCAGAAGAACAACAGTGTTGAGTAACATGAAGTGAAAATTGAGATCTTGAAGATAACTTGCTTCTAACTTTGTCAGTGTTTTCAGCAGCTACATTTTATTTCTTCTCAGGAGTTAGCATATGCTTTTTAAGTTGACATGATACACTAAAGTAAAAAAAGCAAAAACAATTACAGTGTGCTGCCCTCTCCTACTTGGAAGTAATTGTTCACAGTTCAGTTATGTCTCATCCTGCTCAATGCAAGTGTGATGAATGTGAGCCAGTTTCAAAGTTCTGTTTTCACTGGGGTCCTTTGACAATTTGCTGTGGCTCAAAGATCAATCTGCTGCAAAGCCTGTACACTTAAGATTATGCCCACAGCCTTAAGGGTATCCTACTGTTGCAATACTTACTGCTGCTAATGGTTTTTAACAGCAGGGTGGAGTGACTCCTCTCAGGTGAGCAGCCCAGAACGAGACAATGAGACCTTTAACAGTGGGGACTCTGGGCAGGGAGACTCGCGCAGCATCACCCCTGTGGACATGCCAGTGAGCAGCCAGGCCGCCACCATCCTGCCCGTGCACGTGTACCCGCTGCCGCAGCAGATGAGGGTCGCCTTCTCCGCCGCCCGAACATCCAACCTGGCCCCTGGAACTCTGGACCAGCCCATTGTGTTTGACCTGCTGCTCAATAACCTTGGAGAAACTTTTGATATCCAGCTTGGGAGGTTCAACTGTCCAGTGAATGGTACCTACGTCTTCATCTTCCACATGCTGAAACTGGCTGTCAACGTCCCTCTGTACGTGAATCTCATGAAGAATGAGGAGGTCCTTGTGTCGGCCTATGCCAATGATGGGGCTCCTGACCATGAGACAGCCAGTAACCACGCGGTCCTGCAGCTCTTCCAGGGAGATCAGATCTGGCTACGGCTGCATCGGGGAGCCATCTATGGAAGTAGCTGGAAATACTCCACCTTTTCGGGATACCTCCTTTATCAGGACTAAAATCCAGTGCAATGTTTACAAAAGAGCTGCTCCAAACACCTTGGTGAGGGGGGTGGGACTAGCTTTGCACTTATTACTGACTTTATAGAGGATATGTGGTTCCATTATTGGTGGGAAATGGTGGTCCTGTTTTGCAAGGTGAAATCATGGAGTTGGGGTACTGAATCAGCACTAATTTGGCACTTTATCAGTTGTGATGTAGCCTTGCTAATAAAGCTGTGAATGTATATTGTTTGCACTTACCCTAAACTGTATTAATGTCCAGCTTACTACACTATTGATTGCCTCAAGTATGGGCTATTCACAATGCCTTGTTGTGCCTCAATAAAACAAGTTAATATGCATTTTAGTATTAATCTTGCCCGTGGTTTCCATTTTAAGACACATCACCGACATTTTTCCTGATGTGGGGTGTACATGAATATTACGTAGAACTGGTCTCCAAGTTTCAGTAATTTAGGCTAATTTGTTTTAAAATTTAACTCTGATTGTTTGTTTAGTTCTTGTTTAATGCCATTCTCAAGAGTGTTACCTTGGTCAAAATGAATTCAAAATTTAGCTACCTTTTTTCTTTCTAAAGGTCAAGAAATTACCTGAAAGGTCAAGAAATTCCAAGTGCAATGCTACATACTTCATTAGAACTACTGCTTTTAAATACGTACCCTGTCAAAATCTAGCATGGTCATCATAGCATCAGTCCTTCAGAAGTGAAGTTTTAAACCTGAAAACTGTCATTCATGGGGCTGGCTTACACTGTCATTCAGCTGCAATATATTTTGAAGTTAAATTCAACTTTATGAAGCATAAATGTGTATGGCTTCCCCCCTGCATGAGACTTGAATCGTATTTTAATACAGGTTATTTCCTCATTTCAGAGAACTGCTGAGGAACTTGGTATTTGTAGTTGAAGCCTGGTGCTTGCATTTTACATCAAACCTGAATACAAATGGTAGGAAGTGTTTCTGAAATCCCTGTCTTAAAGCTCGTGGGCTTTTTGACCAGCCTTCAGCACTCATGTGGCCTGGGAACTGAACAGCCACGATGTATGTCCTTGTCTAAGCTGCTGTGTCAAATACTATAAATAGTTTCAATGTTTAAAATGGTAATATGAACTAGTAAGAAGGTAGGTCAGTGTCTCTCTCCCCTTTCAAAAGCTTCAGTAAATTGTTTTAACAGTAGAAAGCACTTGATCTGAGTGTACTAAATTAACCAGTGCACAACCCTGACTGGTATATCTAAGGCTGGAGCAGAACTATGCAGAGGGGAAAGCAGCTGAGCCTATCTGGTTAATTAAATAAAAGTAAGAACCTAAACTGAACAAACTTCAGACCTGATATAAAGCTGCTGTTTCTTGCTAAGTGGTTTCACAGCTTCCAACTTCAGTTTGCCCTTGCTATCATGCAGATGCCAAAACCAGTCTGGCATGGCTTCATAAAGTTACTGGCATAAGGATCTTGTTCCAAGCTCAGCTTTCTTTTTCATACAGATCTTGAGGGTGCTCATATTTCAAGTATGGGTTTAGCAAATTTTGAGAGAAGTTGAGGTAGGATAAGCTTTGGGAAACGTTTTTACCACTACAAAAATGTCAAGCCTTAACTATTGTACATTAAGCCTGTATTTTGTATTTTAAAACATGCTAGTTCTGACTTTAGGCAACAAAGAGGCTTATTTCTAGAACACCCACTACAGAATAAGTGGTAGTTTAACTTGATAAGAGGTAAATATTCCAGTTTTAGAGCTGTATCTTGTTTAGGATGCATTTTTACATTCCTAGCTAAAAAGAATATGCAGTTACAGCCAGAATTGTGCAGGTACGATGAAATAGGAAAATTAATTATACAATTCCTTGACCATAGGTTATGTAATGGATTTTTTTTTTAAAAAGTGAATGTTTTTAAGCTTTAGCCTGAATCACAGTAATCTCTACTACAGTAATTTTAAAGTAGTAGCTACTTTGAAATAAAATGTCTGGCTTTGTCCTGCTATTTTTATTTGAAAAAAACCCCCACAACTTGGAGGTCTCATCCCTTAGAATAACTAAAAAATATGATTGACTTGTAGGTTTCACACATACAAATTTTTTAGCTAGGATTGTTGGTTTTCACTGTGGTTTTAGCCAGCTGTGAATGCAGGTTTTACTAACCTCTGTTACCAAAAGGAGGCTAAGTACAACTGAACAGGTACTGTCCTAAGGAAAGTTTCAGACTAGAAGCAACTCCAAAGGCTGTAACTGAACCTTAAATGCTAAGGCTGTTTAAAAAAACACTAGAGAAGACCAAGCCAAGCACCTTTTTTCCATACCCATAGCTGGCCAAAATCCACTGGTAGAAAATTGGTGTTCTGATCTCCAAAATCCCTAAAAATGTTATATCATATAATTTTTCCATGATGATAAACAATAGGGTAGGGATATCTCATTATGCTTCTATACTAATAATTGTTTTTGAAAGCTTTTCAAAGGACTTCTGAATATCTCAGTACATTTTCTACTGACACAGTTTTAGTCTAGTCAGTATGTCCAGACCAATGACCTATTTCTTTATTCTGCTTCTGGGCAAAGCATTTAACAGGTGAGTTTCACAACCTGGAAATACTTTACTGTGTAGTTTTCATGTAAATACTGTCTGACAGTGTAAGTTGTATTTACACTTCTTTTTCCTCAGTAATTGTTAAATGAATTGATTGAATAATTTCATTAGGAAAAATGCCTTCACTATGTGAGGATTATAATTGGGTCTAATCAAACATATAAAAGGGCATCATCATTCTGCTAAATTTCCTATTGCTGTCTGCTGTGCAAATTGGCTACCACCTAAATTCTCTCTGATGTACTTCTCTCGTGCAGCCTGCTGAAGATAAGCTTTAAAGGTAAGAAACACTATGTTTTCATAGGGAGTAAATTTCTGTGTTTCCTTCTCTTGACATCAGTGAAATATTAGACCTACCCTGAAATGGGAGACTAGAATGGTTTGGCTGGGAGAGAGTGAATTTTAATCAAAGTAACTGATACGGGGCTGTATGTGGATTTGTGACCAAAACAGTGTTGGTAACTCAGGGATGTTTTGGTCATTGCTGAGCAGGCCTTGCACAGAGTCCAGGCCTCTTCTGCCTCTGACACTGCCCCACCAGTGAGTGGGGAGCACAAGGATTTGGGAGGGGTTAAAACCAGGACAGCTGATCCCAGCTGACCCAAGGGATACCCCAGCCCACATGATGATGATGATGATGTACTCAGCAGTACAAGCTGGGGGAAGAAGGGAGAGTGGGACATTTGAGTTGTGTCGGACATCCAAAGTCACTGTTCCATGTGATGGAGCCCTGTTTCCTGGAAATGGCTGAACACCTGCCTGCCCATAGGAAGTGGGGAATGAATTCCTGTCTTGGCTTTGCTTGAGTTCCTGCTTTACCCATTAAACTGTCCTCATCTGAACCCACAGCCTTTCTCACTTTGGCCTTTCCAGCTCTTTTCCCTGTCCCATTGCAGGGGAGTGGCTGTGTAGGGCTGAGCTGCCAGCTCAGCGGAGTTCAACTGCGACAAAGGCTTTCCTAAAGTTTTCAGTTTTAACAGACTTGTGACTTTTGTGGGGTTTTTCCCAGGTCATGGAAGTGAGGGGAGACAATGAATAATCTCCCACCACTGCCATGGCAGGAAGTGTACTGCAACTAAGGAAACCTCCATCCTGCAGGCTGCAGTGGTGCTGCAGAGAAGTCACTGCCCTGTCCTGCTGGTTAAGTTTAGGTGCCTCTTCCTCCCTGACTGCTTTGTTTCCTACAGCTACTCCAACAAACTAGTCAGAGAGGGAGATGCTTGGGAATTTTGACTCTGATCAAGGGCTTGTGTCTGGAGGATTAGAATACATTTATCTCCTAGCTCTTTATTCAACCTATAAATGTCTTGTGAAGGATTATGAAAAGTCTGCTGTGTGTTATAATTAGAGAGATGCAGTACCATAACCAGCATATGAAAATTCTGCTGTGTATTATAATTAGAGAGATGCAGTACCATAACCACTTAAAAATGAATTAACCGCAGTCACACACTTGTTCACAAGTCTCTGATCCACTTTATTTTCACCCAATTGTAAACAATTCTGTTAAGAATGCAAGAAAACTTAGGCATTTTTATTTGTGGATTGAACATTTCCTGGCAGTGTTATACTTGAAAAAATAATATTGTGAAGTACTAATCTGGCTGCAAAGTATTAGTTCACAGCTTTTTTACAGCTGGCACTTACTACAGCTTTTGAGCCCTAGAGTAAGGTTTGAGGAGTGGTTGTATGAAATGAAGGCTTTATGCTAAGCACATATCCATTCACTTTAGTGATCATTAGCTATCATTTAGTCACTAGTTCACTACAATGAAATAAACCCTGCTTTGAGAACAGTGGTTTGCTTTCAGCCTGCAGCACATCACACAGAGGAATGCTCTCTTCTTTCTCATGCTTTTTCAGGAGTGTCTGTTATTAACTACAGCTTACAACCAGGTGCTGTCCTAAAGGCACTTGGTTGGCATGAAAAGAGAGAGGCTGTTCCATGCCACAGAAAGTGTGTAATGTGCAGCTGAGAGCCCACCAGAGTACACTTCAAAACCACCAAAAGTCAAAGGACTAATCGCAAGTAACCTGCAAGATGTAAGGCTTTTCAAGTTTTCCCCAAAGTTCTTGAATTTAATACAGTTATCTTGATGGCAACTCTGTAAAGAACCAGGTGTAATTTTTGTTCAGGTCAAACTGCTTACTTTGAAAATCCTTGGTTTTGCAACTGAATTTAAAAATAAGATTGTTTATTCTAAATAGTTTACAAAACTGTTGTTATAGCACACCTGGAAAGATTTGGAGCTTTAAAAAAACCACATCTTTGCTTTGCATTATCTCCCTATCTCCCTGGTACTATCATTCTTTCTTTTTCCTTACTTGCATACTGGTGCAACTTTGATTTAATTTGTTTTAGTTTTTTAACATCTCATTTGTTCCTTCACATTGGCTTATCTGTCACCAGCAGTTAAGAGAGCTGACAGGAAAAATCTCTGAATTTTACCTCAGATTTTTTATCTGCAGAGTAGCGGGACAGATTTAAAAAACCAAACTCAAACATTCACTCTAAGTAGATAAAACTGCAAATATTAACAGAATCTTTGCTCTAACAAAAAGGCATATGAGTTCTTGCTTACAAGCAGTTACTTTCATCCTGAAGTATATGAAGTCATAAAAAATATTTCAATTAATGACTAAACTTATTTTTATACTAAAATAGTCACTGGTATCTATGAAGGTTCATGTCATACAGGAAGAAGTATTGGGCATCCAGAAAATAGGCAGACTACAATGCTTGAAACACTGAAAGTACAATTTAAATGCAAGTGGTATGTGCAGTAAAATCCATTTTAGGAAGATGATGTAATACCCTTTAAGGATATTCTGTTCTTTATTGGTATGTTTTACATCACTAGCTCTGCAGAAGTCTTTCAGTAAAAAAATTTAATAACTTTTAAGCTCACCTACCACGGATGAATACACAGAAATGGAATGAAACATGACTGCTCTTAAACAGTCCATAACATGGTAATTTGGGAAAAGGGAATAGAGATACACTACTACAAATCCTTTAAAGCAATTTGGATTTGCTGTGATATGGAATCCAAGATTTTTTAAGTGGGCAGTTTTCCCTGGACAATTCATTACCTTAATCAAAATGGGACAGCAACAAAGAATTACCATAGTTAATAATATATACACTATCTTTGTACACTAACATTGTTTTTGTTTGAATTTTATGATTACTGAGCATACTCTCATCTGCTTTTAAGAAGAAAGGTCAATGGAAGTGCCTACAATTTCTTGCTAGATGCTGTAGAGCTGCATCCCAGGTGAAAGGAAAGATAATGATCAGGTGTTCTGCAACACTTCAAAAGGTGATGAAAACCACAAGAGAGAGCATGATCTCCTCGTGCCAGGTAGGTGCAATTTATTATGACAGCTGGATTCCTTTTCAATTAGAGGCAAAGTTACTGAGGGACATTTTAAAAATTATTAGTAAATCACTATAGTGCCAGCTGCTTTAACATTTTGGTTTATACTGTAATTACAATGAACAAATTACATACTGTCCAACTGTATTATTAAGACACCTATATAATGGGATGATCTTGTAATTGCTGTTGTGTTTCACTCCTCCTAAGCACAGCAAATAGTCTTTCTGTTCTTCCAACCAGTTAATCACATGTCTCTGGTTTGTATATATTATGTGAAACATCACCTGCAGAAGTAACCAAAGGATTTGGCTCACCAAAACCACATTAGTCAGAGGTTTTTCTGGTCTATTTACCTGAGAGTTATACCTTTGACAGACATCTTACACCTGCACTTAAATCTTCCTTTGGTTCACTAGCATGTGCTAGGATTTAAGGGGGGGAATAATAGGCAAGAGGTGGAGAATCAGGGTGGGGCAGGAGTTTTCAAGTGTTGGTGTTTGTATATTCCTGACAGCCTGAGGGGTAAGCATCTCCCACCCCCTCTCACACAGAGCATTAAGATAAGCAAACCCTTTTCAGGTTCTAATCTACATGATGATGAGGACAAGTATCCCACAGAAACCTGCTCAGAAGCAGAGTAGGAATTATGACGTGTGACCAACTGTGCGTTTTAGTAAACCCCTTGCAGCAAATTTCTGTCTTCCTGCATGTTGTCAGTCGTTCTTGCGCAGGGCACCTGGCTAAGTGTGTCCAGTGCCACTTCTCCTCCATGGACCTGACCTCATCACCTCCTTCAGTGCCCGTGCTCCCACTCTTCATTCTTGTCCCAGCGACTCGCGGGATAACAAATACAGAGCGCCCAAGCCTGCCATGAAAACTGAAACGCTACCTAGAAAAAAAGAGTAAACTATTAAGAAAGAAAAATGGGATTTTAAAATCCTGATTTAAAGATAATCCGTGCAGGGCGCGGCAGCAGCCGCCACCGCCATTCCGTACAGCGACATGGCGGCCCCTACGGACCCGCGGCCCTCAAACCCCACCCCCTGCCGCCCTCCCGGCGCACTCCTGTCCGTACAACAAGATGGCGGCCGCCGCTCGCCGACCCCTTCCCGAAGCCAGAAGGCGGCGCCGCGGCCGTAAAGCAGCGCCCGTTTCCCGATATCCAGCTGTCGCAAACCGGTGAATGGCTGTGGAGAGGGGCCGGGGGGGGTGGGGGACGCGGGCCCGCGCTGGTGGCACGGGGGGGCGGCGGCGCTAGCGGCGGCTCCTCCGCGTCCTGCTGCCCCGGGAAAGCGCTGCCTGCCGGCGGGCGAAGGCCAAGATGGATCCCAACAGGATCATCCAGGCGCTGAAGGGCACCATAGACCCCAAGCTGCGCGTCGCCGCCGAGAACGAGCTCAACCAGGTGAGGGGGGACCCGCGGGCGGCCCGCCCCACGCGCGGCACGGGGGCGTCCGGCCCCGCCGCCAGGGGCGGGGGGCGACCGCCGCTCGGAGCCGGGACCGCCCGCCCTCAGCGGGGCCGGCGACGGGACCGGGGCCGGGGACGGGCGGGTCGCTGCCCCCGCTCGGCGGTGCCCGCGGTGCTGGGGCTCCAGGGCAGGCGCTCCCGAGTGCGGCAGCCCGGCGCTCGGCGTGGCCGGGGCGCTGCCGCTCGGCGCTGGAGGGGATGACATTGCTGTGGCCCTGGCGCTCACGGGACGGGCGGCAGTGACGCTCGGGGGCGCGTTCTGTCCCGTCCGGCCGCACGGCAAGGGGAGCTTGGAGCAAGGAGCCTTAGGTTTCATGGGCAGTGGATGTCCTGGCATCCTGCAGTTAATCATGGAGTTACAGAATATGCTGAGTTGGAAGGGACCCGTCAGGATCATCGAGTCCAACTCCTGGCCCTGCTGCCCAGCACCATCCCCAGCAATCCCACCACGAGCCTGAGAGTGTTGTCCAAACACTTCTTGAACTCTGTCAGGCGTGGTGCTGTGACCACTTAATTTCCCGAGGAGCCTGTTCCAGTGCCCAACAACCTCTGGGGGAAAAACCTTTTCCTAGAGCAGCGGTAGTATGCACTGAATGAAACTGTGACCCCAACCTTTGAACCTTTGAGAAAAGAGAAAGTTCCCTTGCACAGCATTATTCTATGCTTTGATGGAATATTTGATCAATTCTCTTTGAGGACTTGGGATTTTTTGGTCGTGTTGGTGTGTTAACAGAATAGTCAGTGAGACTTGGTTGGCAGGAATTATGCTCTTCAGGATTGCTCCTCCAGCTTAGTTTTATATTTAGACAACTTAAAACTCCTTCTGAATTAGATATAGCTAATCCTCGCTTTAGCAGTTGGTAAATTCCTTTAGTAAATCAGTGGATTAAGTACTGGGCATTGAAAATGCTCTTGTGAATATTTAGATAAGGATGCAAGGCTTTTTTCCTCTTTTTGGCACAGTTACTTTAAAAATGCATCAGTATCTGTTTTTATCCCTACTGTTAAGGGCTGAGAGGAAAATGACAAATATTTGTCAGCAGCCTGTTGCACAGCAGTCTAAACAACAATACAAACTACTGCTGCTACAGTGTTCTGTTCAGAACAAAGAGGCAGCTCCTGGGTCCTGCTCCTAATGCTGTCATCACCAGTAAGTACTGGGAAGCTCAGGAACAGTCTTGAAAGCATTTTGAGACTGAGAGCTGTAAAATGTTCTAAGTTTAAGTGATGGATGGTGCAGTTCCCATGAAATACACAGGTTTTAGATTCAAGAGTGCAAGCAGACTTACTGAGAACAGGTTGAGATGTAGAATTTTCTTTCAAAATACTTGATGCATTTTCTTTTTTCTCGCTATTATGAAGAATGAATCCTGGAATCGAGACATTCCTATTTTTGTGCAGGCTTCCTGTTACTAGGTGAAGCATGATGTATGTGACAAAATGTGCTATGCAGTGCTGGGTTTGACATGACTCTGGATGAGAGGAACAAAAGTGCTCCTGAGCAGCGTTGCTCAAGTGGGACTTTGACATCTTGAAGCTTTTTAGTGCTTTTGAAGCAAGGCTTCAAAGCGACGTGTCAGACTCCCCTCCCGTGTATCTGATGGTAGTGTTGACACATCCCTGTGCTCCTGCAAGGGCTGCAGTCCAGGTGCTGCTCTAGCAAAGGGACCAATCCACCAACCAAACAGAAAATTCACTGTCGATAAGTGGTGATGGAGCCCTTGGCTGAACAGCACGGGAGTCACCTTTGTTCTGTGTCATAGTCACAGGGATGCTGCTCTTGAGACAGGTTCAGGGGTGCTGAGGCAGAACTTGCCTGTGTGAGCTCATCTACAGTGTACATTGGGATTCAACTCTTGAGTCCAGGCAGTGCCATGACCTCCCCAGACACTGCAAATCCTGCCAGTGCACCAGGACAGTGCCTGTCTGTAGGCACCCCAGTGCTGTACCAGTACTGAGTCCTTTAGAGCAATATCCTAACAGTCCTGACTCCAGTTTGCTTACTGTGTAGAGCATGGGGAATAGAGTTTACATGAATGAAAGCTTTTTTACGTCCCAACATATTTGAAAATGCTTCTTTCTCCTCTGTATGTTTCTACACCTGCATAAAGATACATCCAAATCAATGAATTTGCTGTCTGCCTCCTGGATTATCACCTAACTGCATTCAGAAATGGAATTGGGATTCCTTCTTTTTTTTTTTTTTTTGTCCTTTTTATATCTATTAAAAGGCTGCGTGTGAATTTTCTTCCTCTTGCAGCTAGAAACAAGTGTTGGTTTTCAGCCAAAATTGGTTTATGATCCATTTATATCCATTTTTGCCAATCTTACTTCAGGTTTCTTGAGAGCCTCTCTGACAGATTTGTCAAAGGCTGATCCCCTAGACGCCTGTTTTTCTGGCCTCAAGAGGCTATGTTTCCTTTGCCATATCATAAAACTGAATTTATGAAATCTAGTAATAGGAGCACAGCTCTTCTCTGCACCAATTTCCCTTTGAAATAATCCTTTTTGTGGAGTCTGGTCATTTGTGTTTGCAGTGTTCCAGAAAGTCTTGTGTTCAAAGCTGCTAATACCTCATTAAATACAAAATCTACAATTATCTTCTTTGTGTCCAACATCTACATGTTTCTTATCACTCAATATACCAAAGTCCCTTGATCCTTTTATTCTGTTGTTGTTCTTCACTCACAAACCTCAAGTTTTTAGGAGAAGTTCTGTCATCCTTGAGTCCCTGACCATGTACTTTGGCCTCTTACCCAACTCTATTTGTGTTGGTGCAGTTCTATAGATCATTCAGTTCTTAGTAAGATTTTTCTGATCTTTCTCCTTGGTTGATGCTACTTTGAAATCATTAACAAATTTCACTTCTCTCTGTGATCTAAACACATCTGTAAGTGTGGGATTTATTTGAAATCTGATTCTTGCTAAACTAGAGCAGTTTCCTGCCAAGTCAGTGTCTATCTCATGTAATTGCTGCCATTTCCCTTTTAGCCTCTTGGGTTTCTAAGTGTACATGTCTTTCCTTCCCCCTATTTTTCTTTTGCCTCTCTGCCCTGCCTTTTTTTAGTTCAGCTCTGTAATGTAATTAGAGTGCACTTGATGATGATATTTATCACTCACACTGTACTTAGTAGAATGGTTAGTTATCATACCAAGAAATGGATTGAGTTTCTGTGCATCATTTGTCAGTATCTGTTCCAGGTTATTAATCCTGTTACATCTGTCTCCTGGACTTAAAGGACTTTTGCTGGGTTCATTTATTTATTTATATTATAAATATATACTGCTTTCATGTGCCAGTTCTTGGAGAGCTGTGAACGTACAGAATTATTGTAATTCCAGTTCAGATAGGATTCCCATACAGGTTTTATACATTAATCTTCAGTGGCCCAACATGCTGTAACACATTCCTTTGGCCTGTAGCAAAGGAGAGAACAAGAACTCAATTGCTGAGATACAGTTGGGCTTTTTAAATACTGAGTAGGAGTTACATAATTTGGCTTTGATAACAACTGAGTAGCAGTGCTGGAAGAAGTGTGAAAAGATTACCCAAAAGCAGAAGAATCCAGAATAAAGTCTGGCTTCCTTCCATATCTCTCCACATCTTTGTTGAGCTGGCTGCTATAGTAGGCAGGGATCTTAAGGGCACTCTGTAAGTGCCAGTGAGCACTTCATGGTACGTAGAGGGAGAAATCTGAGACCAATTTGATGAGGAAGTTGACTTGGATAATTAAAAGTTATGTGGAAAGTGAAGTTTCTTTGATACTGGATGAATTTGGCAGCAGAACCCATACAGGAAAGAAATTCAGGTGGGTTCTTGCACAAGCTTATTTTCCTTCTGTGGAAACAGTGTTTTCCCCACTCTGCATAGTATCTTTGCATATAGGCAAGGAAAGAAAAAAGTATCTTTTGAAGTTCTGGTTTGTTTTATCAACTGTCTCTGACTGACAGTGTAAAAAAACAGGAGTGAAAATGCTAGTAACAACTGCAGAAATACTCCTAAGGTTGTCAGTGGAATTTCTAAGTATACATTTTCAGTACACAGAAACAGAAAATAAGACTTGGTAAACCAGGTAGTTAAGCATGTGGATCAGATGTATTTTAGCCTTGAAATTATCTTTGTAAAAGGTTTATTTCTCATTAATTCAATGTATAAATTTCTTCTGTTTGCAAACAAAGATGCGGTGCTTTGTTTTTTCAGCGATTTTTTTGTGCCATATTTGTATTCAGAGATATAAAAATTATGTTTACTACCAGTGGAGAAGGATGATTTGGGCTTGCAGAATGTGGAGGAAGGCTTCCAGATTTCCCATATCCATTGTGCTAGGGCGTCCTGATGTTTTGCAGGGGAAGAAGCACCTTTCAGTGCCATTCTGCACTCAGGCACTGTGGCTGCCATTGGTACAGTGGGAAGGTTACTGACTCTTGTGGTTCTGGAGCAGTTATGGTCTTTGAATGTGACAGCAAGCAAGACACAAGAATAATGTTTCATGAAATGAGTTTGGCAGTGTATGATCTGTGAGAACCTGGGAGCCAAATAGGAACATAAGATGTGAGATGTGTTTGCTTCAGTAGGATCTTTTTGGGGAGATTTTAATGTATGTTTTTCAGCAGCCCATCTGAGGCTCACTTGTCTGTCATATGTCCTGTACCTAATCAAATGGAAGAGGACATAGGCAGAAAAAGATGTGTTCTCTGATCTTCTGAAGCCTGGAGCTGTGATGGTGATGCATGGAAGGATACATCAGGCCAAAGGTGAAGGAACAGAGTGCAAAAAGCTGTGCAGCTGCAGTGCACAGATCCTAAGAGAGTAGTCACAGATGGAACAACATGCGTGGCTCATATGCATCTCTTCTCCACTGCTCTAAATTTACCCAATTATGCCTTCCCAGTGCTGTATGCCTCTCCCAGTGTAGCTGCTAGCCTTGCACACTGCTGCATCCCATCCTCTTAATCCCAATGGAAATTATGTGAGATTCTCTTTTAAGATAAATGTTTTGATCTGGGATTCATACAAGAACAGCCTATATGTGTTTTACGCATCTTTAGAATAATTGCTCTTTGTAAGTACTCAGAGAAAGTTTACTTTTAAAAAACTTTCACTTTCTCTTTCAAAATAAACATGTGCCCCAGTGGATCGGCACTTTGACAAGTTTTACCGGATCCCAGCAGTGTGGGTTCGGGGCAGTGTAATTCTTCCCCAAGTGCACAAAGCACCGTGCTGTGTTGTGGGAGTTGTGCTGAAGGTCTATTTCAGCCATCTGGTGCCTCCCTGCGGCTCCTGGGCACAGCTCTTCAAAATCAGCAGATAGTTTTGTGTTCCTTCTGTGGCACTGACAATATTCCTGCTCTCCTTTTGTTAAGGTGCAGCTGCAGTGATGTAAAGAACCGTCTTGTTGTACTCACACGGCTCCAAAGTCTCTTCCATGTCCATTCCATGTCACAATATACACCTGACAATTGCTCTGCACCTGCTCCTGGGAGAGGTCCGGCTTTGTTTGCTGATGTCCGGAGCAACGCAGGGAAGGGACACATCCCAAGATCAGAATTAGCATGACAACTAAACAGACGAGAATGTGCTGGTATAGGAAAAATGTTGCTGCATGCAGCTTTTTAAAAAGTCCTCTGTTCTAAAAACTGCAAGCAGCATGTAGTTTTCCTGACCCGGGTTTGTTGCTGCACAAATGAGCAGGATGTAATTTGAGCTTCACCAATACAACAGAATCGTGTGTCTTGTTTCTAACGTGGGCTCACAGTCTCTGTTGATCTCTACAGTCTTCTTGTTTCTGATAACGAGTAGTAAACAGAGCTATGTAAAAATGTAAATTCCGGGCACGACAATAGAAGGGAACAGAAGGATTTAATGGGCCTGGCGATCTCTGCAGGGGTGGCGGAGTGTGAAGTGTAAAGACACGCACACAGCGCCGTGCTGGTGGGGATGGGACCCCCTCGGGGACACTGCGCCTTCCGCCTGCGGCACAGGGCTTTTGTCACTCCGGGTGCTCGCTGAGCCGGTCTGGCACGGAGGCAAATGACCATATTTGTGTAGATCCTGGCAAAACTTCAGGGAGAGCAGTTGTACACCAGCACAAGTAGTACTCATAAAGCTTCCTGAAGTAGCAGTGATTTTAATGTAGATTCAGTAAAAACTGTTAGGACAGGGAAAGGGAAATAATATTGTTAGTACTGTGTCCAGCCTAAATGTGGTACTGGTAGGATTGCAGCGGGAAACCACCACCAACAAAACAACCCCCCAAAGCTGCATTTTCAATTGGTGTGTTTATAGTAGTAAAAGCTTTGTGGGTTGGATCTGAGAGCAGTGTACAGGCACTGTTGAGAACAAAAAGGACGGTTAGAGTTCATGCATGGTTTTGGGTTTCTGTGCTGCTGTGATTTCTCGTGCTTTCCTTATCTCTGTGCAACTTGGGTATTGAGTGCTGGAGGATGCTGCAGTCAGCTGTGGCCCTGTCAGAACACACCAGTGTTGTCCAGTAGTGACTGAAGGGCAAGCTTTGTACTCCAGGCTACTGGATTAAAAGGTGCATTTTGTAATCCAGTATGCTTCAACCAGTTCAGCATGTCTGTAGATAAATAGAGTTCCTGTGCTGGATGTTACAGCTTTTACTTTATTTAGAACATTTCTAAGGGATAATTAAAGTTTATAGAGAAGGAAATTGCAGGAGAGTATGCTTTTGATTTGCCACTACTGCTTTTATCTCAGATCTCAGATTACTCTATAAACATCAAATGAGTGTCTGAGTAGTGTAATTCTAATTACACTATCATTACAGTGAATAAAATGAGGGCCAGAAAGTTAAGTGATTTGGTGAAATTATTGAATGATAGTGTCGCGATGCTGCTGGGACACTTAGACATCATGAAAGCAGTGTAATTTCACCTTGTTATGGATATGGTAGATCAAAGAGCTGGGGACATGAAGGGCAGAAAGTATCTTTTATTTCACAGCTTTTGAATGAGGCAGAGTTCTATAGGAGGATGTTCAATACTTGTGCTTTAAGCACAACTCTGGGAGCAGCCGCAGAACTGCCAGGTATAATCTAGTGGGAAGAAATACTATAAAAGGTGAAATACAGAAAGCTGCTGCCATCTAGCCCCAAGAAACCTCTCTTTGAACATAAAACACATGGATCCAAGAGATGGAAGATCTGACCTACCAGTACTGATCTGTCAAGGCTTAGTAGTAACTGCACCATGCTGAGTCAGCAATTCCTCGCTGGAGGAGTCCTGGTGGATGGCAGCAGGATAAAGCTATCAGATTGTCACATCTTTTAAATCTGGTATGCTTTGCTCAGAAGTTCACTGAGCATTGTTTTCTCTTTGAAATTCTTCAGCTGCATGGCTGATGTAGCATTTGAAGAGTTCCCATGAAGGCTGTGGGTTTTGAAGTGTTATCTGCCTACACTTGATTTTAATTGAAAATGTTTGTCCCACTGTTTCCCCAGTTTTTATTGAGATGCACTATGCATCTAGTTTGCTAAAAGATAATTGTATATGGGTAATGCAGATGCTGTTTACACTTGAAAACAATTCTAAATGATTTTTTAAAATCTCTTCACTATTGCTGTTCTGCCACACACTATTTTGCTAATAAATGGCATGTATTGGTGAAGCTTGTCAATATCTGTGCGACTTATGGGGCTAAGCTGAGTAATTCAAAGACAGATATCTAGTGCATTTCACTATGTATTCTTAGAATTATTTAAATATTTTTTATCACTAATCTGTAATTGAGAACCTTTTCACATTACTTACCCTGCCCATGTGCAATTACATGCTTTGCTTTTACAAGGAATTATTTGGATTTCTGCAGGTCTGGGTAAATTCAATTCCCGAAACCTTTCATCCATCATGAGGAGGATGCAAAAGCAGTGCAAAATCCTTATTTGTACTTCTCATTCAGCATTTGTTAATACAGTCTGCTTTAAACATAGTGACTTACTAACTGTGTTGTCTGTGTGTTTCAGTCCTATAAGATCATCAACTTTGCTCCAAGTCTGCTGCAAATCATCGTGTCTGATCAGGTTGAATTTCCAGTGCGTCAAGCAGGTGAGATGAAATCTCTTGTTCCTTTTTCTTTCAGTCAGGCTGTTCCTTGAACAGACTCTTGAACTGTTGCAATGTAAGTCAGTTCAGGTTTGCTCTGGGGAGGAAATGAAAAGGATCTGTCTTTGCTGTTTCTTTCCATCATGAGGGTCACATGAAACCATGGGTATAGGGTTGAGTCCTACTTCAGCTTTCCCTGTGTGTATAGTGATCCCTACTGGATTGCTGTGATACTGATAGGAAAAAAGCACGATTTCTACTCAAAACTGAGAGCCCTTAGGTATCATTTCTCCTGGTGGTGCAGAAGTAATGATGCCAAGACAAGTATAAATTTAAAAATAAAAAAGAGCATCACATTTAAGTGCCTGTTTTTCTATTTGAATCTCTTTTCTCTGGAAAAGTGAAAATTTCTGTAAAAGGGAAATCACTCCTTAATTCACAGATCACGGGTAGCCAATACATTTAATCAATATCTTGGTGGCTTAAATGGGTAGATATGAAGGAAGGTCAGATCACTGATAAGTTGCAGAGTTACAGTCTGAGCACATCTGGAAGGATTGCTCAGGTGTGTGTGTGAGTTCAGGTATAGTGGTGCAGTTAACTTTAGTGTGTGCATTTGTGGAAGATTAGATTCTAAATTCTCATAATCCATTTTAACTACTCCTGTGTAATATGTTTGTCAGATACAGAGACTGTTCAGGTCTTTCAGTAAATTAATTAATACTGTTTCATTCACAGCTTTGTTTTTATCCTGTGGAACAGCATTTCCCATAGAAGCACTGTTAGGGTTTTTTTGTGCAGATCCCATTAATCCCCTGAGTGCTTTGGAGCGTGCTGACATATTCTGTTTGTCATGCTGGCCTTTATTTTTTCAAAGATAATCCAACTTTGAATGGTGTTGTTAGTCCATCCTGTGGTAAAGAAGTTTGAGGCTTAATCTAAACTCCATAAGGTCATTTTTATAAATTAATCTCTCATTTCAGTACCATTCAGCGAAAAAAGCAACTATGTAGAATGTAATTTTTTTTTTTTTTACAGAATAGGGGTGTAAAATGAAAAAGGACATTTAAGTTATATTTGCAAGCCAACAGATTTCCCTGGGAATTTTTTAAAAGCCAAAAATTTGTATAACAACAAGATCTATGGACAAAATAGATTAAAGTCTTGGGCTGGTCTTTCAGGACCTGTTTCTTGTCTGACTAGTCTGGCATGTCATAGACAAAGAGCTTTTTTCCCTCTTGCTCCTATAAAATATTTTACAGACTACATGTTTTCATGCTTTGCAATTTCTTATCACCAAAAGAAATGATTGTACCCAAGGATATCTTATTTCTGCTTTAAAACCCTCGGTAGTAATCAACCAAAACAGTGTCCAGGCATAAGAGTTTCTTAAGAAATTCCATTAATGCCTCACACCATATTTCTTATGTTTCCTGAAGAGTGCCCTCAGGCATTTTAGTACTGATGCATAAATGCTGCTTTATTTTTTCTGTTGAAGATTAACTTTATTTTTCTTGTTTTTTTCATGTGAGACAGAAGGGAACAATTCAAAGGTATTATGGGAAATCCTAATAGTGAAATAAAGCTTAGGGAATTCACAACAAACATTTCTGTCTGAATAGAAGGTAGGCCATGTGCCAGTTTCATACTGGGCATTTCCCCAAGCAGAGTGTCCCATCTGTGTGTGCAGTGATTTGTTTACACGAGCCTTCCAAAACTTCACTTACTGAGTTTGAGTCCTTGTTTTAGGAATGAGTGAAAACACACATAAGCAGATTTTTGTTGGCTTGTTTAGAATGAGGGGATATTATTTTCATATGGAAGACTGCTGTAGCAAAAATATACCTTGATAGATGCTCATGGAAGTATTATCCTGGTCTGTTCTGATCAGATGCTTGAGCCTGATCTTGTGTAAAATCATAAGAAAAATGTTTTTCTGATTCAGCTGTGCTCAATGCCCATAATTGTTAAGAATTCAGGTGGTGGTTTTCAGTTGCCTTTTCAGCACTTTGTTCTACTTTGAGCCATTTTGCATGTTGAGCACTGGACAGTGTGTAGAATTAAATTATTCTTTTTCTTTAGAATTTAACTATTCTTTCCCCTCTGTCTGTCCTAAGCTGCCATTTACCTGAAGAACATGGTGACCCAGTACTGGCCGGACCGTGAGCCACCCCCCGGAGAAGCGGTTTTCCCGTTTAACATCCATGAGAACGATCGGCAGCAGATTCGGGATAACATTGTAGAGGGAATCATTCGTTCTCCTGACTTAGTGAGGTACCTTGCATTGCACAGAGATTGTTGTGTTGCTCAGGTTTTCAGACCTGCCAGTCTGATGTTGTATGTCACAGACATCTTTTATGAAAAATCCTTTCCTTAGGATTTTTTCTCCTGAGAAGCTGAGAGGCCTCAGGAACAAAATGTAAGCAATGGTTATCTGCTGCTGTGGAATGCAACAGGTGGATCTGTGATTGGTCTCATGGGGTTGTTTCTAATTAATGACCAATCACAGTCAGCTGGCTTGGACTCTCTGTCCGAGACACAAACCTTTGTTATCATTCCTTCCTTTTCTATTCTTAGCTAGCCTTCTGATGAAATCCTTTCTTCTATTCTTTTAGTATAGTTTTAATATAATATGTATCATAAAATAATAAATCAAGCCTTCTGAAACATGGAGTCAACATTCTTGTCTCTTCCCTCATCCTAAGACCCCTGTGAACACCACCACAGTTGTTAACATGAGAATCTCTATGTTTTGGAAGATGAGACAAGTACTTTTTTAGCCAAATTAATAATAATCTGTTTACACTTATTCCTGTGTGTTTTTCAGAAAAGTAGTAACCTGGCAGCAAGCCCTGTGATGTGGTTTATCCTCTTAGGGTGTTCAAAGTGTCTTGTAACACTTGCTGTAGTAACAGCCTGTCTGCTTGGCTGATTCAAGGCAGATAGTATATACAGGGCTGTCTGCAATATGGAATTAACCATTCAGGGAAATACTGTACAAGATTCCTTTTTTTCTGGTAGCCCTTTCCTTAATTACTTTATCAATTTTTATCTGTAACCCCAGTATTTAACTATGTATTATGGTTCTTGGTTTTAAGGTATTAAAAGAATGAAGAATTGTGGTTCTGCTTTTGCTGGAAGAATAGTCAAGAATCACAGACATACTACAGTTATGATTTTTCACCCCTTTATTTAAAGTGACGCTGATAGGATGGGAATTGGTATTTTCTGCAGGCTTTGTTTTTTCATTGCTTAGCAGAACTAAAAGTATTTCTCCACAGATTCTAGTTCAGTGCTGCTCAGCTAGTTTAGTCAATCAACAGTTCTGCCTTGCCTCCCCATTGTGAGTGGCATCTAAAAGTGTGTGGCAGGAGAGAAGCAGTAAGATGTTGTTTAACTAATTGGCTCTGCCATATGCTTTGGAGGTTGAGAAAGTGCTGTTTTAGAAGGTCCCAGGAAAATTGTAATTTCTTGAAGAGCCTGTGGCTTGGATCATAACACAGGCCATTATTCTTTAATGAAAACATACAAATTTGTTTTTGTGGTTGCTTTCAGCTTGATAAGCAAGTATAAACATTCATTGTCAAAGCACAAAGCCAGCTGGTTCCATGAGCAAGTAATTCTTTTAAAATACTGCTTGATCCATGTGAAGAGAGAGGGAGAAAAGTAGCTAAAATATTCTGAAATTAGTTTATTCTTTTATGTTAAATCCAGTCGGATTTTTTTCTTGCTTTTCCTCTGCTACTTCCAGAACTCTTTTTTCTTGCATTTCTTCTGCTACTCCCAGAACTCGTTCAGTGCTGTCAAAATATGTTTGATGCTTATGACACAATATAGGTATTGTAGCCAACAAACCAAGATTTGGGATTTATCCTTTAATTTAAACACTATGCCATGACCTTATTCCCATACATTTTTTTCCTCCCTGCACTAGAGCCCAGCTGACAATGTGCCTCCGTGCTATCATTAAACATGACTTCCCTGGCCACTGGACAGCTGTGGTAGACAAGATAGGATACTACCTGCAGTCTCCAAACAGTGGCAGCTGGCTTGGGAGCCTCCTGTGCCTCTATCAGCTGGTGAAGACTTATGAGTAAGTTGATGTCCATCAGTAAATGAGGAATTGGTACTTTCAGTCTAAGTTGATTACTGAAAATGACATTCTTAAGAGCACTGGCAGTTCTACAAGTGAATTCAGATGGAAAATGGGAATTAATAATTATCATATGCTTCCTTTCCTGCAAATAAATGAAAAATATTCATCATCTTTGTATCATTAGTGAATTGAAAGCAGAGTTGCCAGCAATAGTCTGTATGAATTTACTGCAACTTTTTTTTTCAGACTTTATACTTTCAATCTGGCTGTAAAAAAAATCCTTATGATTATAACTTTCTTTGTTTGAAGATACCCCAAATTCTAGATAAATGAATGTAAATTATTTTCTGCTTTTATGTCATGAGTACAGTGCTGTCATTGTCACATACTGCTAATGCATATTGTTACCTGTAGCATCTTCCTGGCAAGAAGTCTAAATCCACAAAGCATAAATTAGGAGCAGTGTAGTGGGGCTTATCACTCATATTTTTTTTAATTCCCTATTATTAGAAACATATGTATAAACCACACAAAAGGAATGTAAATGGAGAAAGAGAATCTTTTCCAAAGCAAGAAACTGCCTTTTCCTTTCAATGGCTGTTCACTCCCACTTATTCAGCACCCAACTTGGTTTTAGCATTGGTATGAAGAGCAGAGAAAATCAAGTCCCTGCCCCTGTGAGGTGACAATTCAGTAGTAAAGAACAGTAGTTCTTCCTCCCAGTAACTGCCTTTGTGTAAGGCAATGTTTATTGCTTTCCATTTTTTTTATTTATAGGTATTTTTAGTGAATTTGCCCAAAGGGTTCAAATGGGGGTTAGAGGAGGGGAGAATGATTGAGTGAGTGCTGGATATTCTTTGTTTTTTTAGGGCACCAAAATTAAATTGTTGGTGGGGAATAGGCATTAGAATTGCCAGTGTGTAGGTCTGGACCAACGTTTTTGTTTCCATTGCAGGTACAAAAAGGCAGAGGAACGAGATCCCCTCATAGCAGCCATGCAAATATTTTTGCCTCGGATTCAGCAGCAGATGATCCAGCTTCTGCCTGATAATTCCCACTACTCTGTACTGCTTCAGAAACAAATCTTAAAAATCTTCTACGCTCTTGTTCAGGTTGGCATCTGTGTAGAGGAAAACCAAACTTTGCTGGGCACAATGACCTCCTTCACTACATTCAGAGGTGTGATAGAATCAGAATACCCTTTTGGATGGGAAAAGTCATGTACAATAAACAGCTGTTATAAAAATAGGATATTTATAGATTTTTCTACCTAGAAGCTGGTCACATCATCGCCCAGATTAAATTTTTAATGAATGCAGGGTGCTTCTGCACATTGTATCTGTAAGCTCACTAGAGAAGTGTGCTTTTATAAAGTCCTATTTTAATAAAGTTGCACATAGCCTGATACAAACTAGGTATCTAGACCATATGGTTGGTCTCTGAAGTGTCAGTAATGAATATTGTAGTGTAATTGTCAAATGTTGCACTTCAGTAGGAGGCATTTCTCATTACCTGCTGAAAATCTGGCAGGTACTATGTATTAGGGCACACGCACTTCAGAGAGATAAGTTTGGCTTTTACTGAGCTGAGTTTTGTGAAGGAGTATTTACAATCAGAAACCAAACCAGGTCCTTCATAAGGAACAGCCTGAAAATTCTTAGGGTGTGTTGAAAAACTAAAATAGTTTGTTTCTAAATGGACGGAGAATTTAAAAAATACCGAGATCCTGTTTTCCTTTTCAATAACTTGGCTGAATATCATTACTTTTCTTTGGATTTTGTAGAGAAGTGAGGTTTATGGGATAGTAGCTTGATAGTAGTAGTGAATCACAGAATGACCAGGTTGAAAGAGACTTTCAAGATCGAGTCCAACCCATACCCCAACACCTGAACTAAAACCATGGCACTGAGTGCCTTGTCCAGTCTTTTTTTAAACACACCCAGGGATGGTGACTCCACCACCTCCCCATGCAGACCTTTCCAGTACTTTTTCACCCTTTCCATAAAAAACTTTTCCCTAATATCCAGCTTATATTCCCCTTGGTGCAGTTTAAGACTGTGTCCTCTGGTTCTGTCAGTAGTGAGTATATTTTGCTTGCTAAAATGTTGTTTGCCAAAGCCCTGTAATATTGATACTGCTGTAATCCTAAAAAGTACCTGGGCTGTTGTGAAGAAGAAAAACAAAGACAGTTGGCAAGTTCTTAGACTGAGTAACTTTCCTCAAATTATGTCTGCTCAGAAATTCCTTTTCAAATTGTACCAAGAGAGATGCAATTAGAGTAGTGTTGATATGTAACCTGATTGGTTTTAATTCTACTTAAAACCTCATCTTCCTTAGAATGTAACTGCTACAGAAATATCTGCCTTTTACAGAGAAAAATAGTATTTCATACCTGTGTTTTTTCCCTTATTGCAGTATGCATTGCCCCTCCAGTTGGTGAATAACCAGACTATGACTCAGTGGATGGAGATCTTCCGAACCATCATTGATAGAAATGTACCTCTGGTGAGTTGTAGCTTTGTGAAGACCTCTGAAACTTGTGTGTTGGCATTTGAGGAACAGTCAGTGGAAAGATTTTCTAAGTGGGCTTTTCTTAAGATTCTTATCCTTGGATTTTTGAGCCAGAGTGATGTAGTATTCAAGTGTATCTGAGAATTTGTATTTTTTGAATATGCATAATTTTAAAATTAAAGTACAGGCATTGTGCAGGTATTGCACATCCACATCATACTGCCTAATTAAGATAACTGAAAATTCCTGAGTCTCATATAGCTGTTAACAGAACCAAAGCTTTAGTCCATGCTGTGTGTTTATATTAGTTTACTTAGCAAGGAATATTTAAAACATAATTGCTTCTCAACAAATGACATAACTAATTTAAAATAAATGTGTTTGTTTGTAGGAGACTTTGCAAATTGATGAAGATGATAGACCAGAGCTGGTGTGGTGGAAATGCAAGAAGTGGGCATTGCATATTGTAGCTCGTCTCTTTGAAAGGTAACTGATGAAAAACTAAATTTGGGTTACAGGTCTGTACCATTACTTGGCATGCAAGTAGAGAAGACAGTTTGAGCAATTTAACAACTCCTGGTCACTCAAGAGGTTTTCCTGCTGCTGTCTGCTGCTTTGCACTGGTACAACTGGTGGTCTCAGCTCTTATTGAAATTATTTGAATCCCTTAAGATGTCAAGAAACTTGTCCCACAGGAAAAGTAAATCTAGCTAACTACATATTTATTTTAATACCCTCAGCTACAAGTGTTTATATTATCAAACATAAAGGCAGGGGAAGACTTGAAAAGAAATCCATAAACATGGAAGTTACAGAGCTTGTGACAAAAAGCCATGTTTACTTCAGTATAATACCTTATCTTGGGATAATTTAAGAGAAGGGAAGTGAGGTGTTACATGGGAAAGGATGGCTTAGAAGGAACCTGTGGTAAATTTTTCCTTTGTTGATGCAAGAGCAGTCAGGGTCCTGTATGGTTTAGGAAGTACTGTATTTTCCTGACACTACAGACTTCTCATAGTGTAAATATCTGTGTCCTTTTCCTTTTAAAGATATGGAAGTCCTGGAAATGTAACTAAAGAGTACTTTGAATTCTCAGACTTCTTTTTAAAAACTTATGCTGTGGGCATACAACAGGTAAGCACAGTTCACTTTTTATGAATTGCATTATTTTGGCTTAAGGAATGTATTACTTTTTAACAGTGCTTGTGTTGAGGTTCATTTATTGAACAGAAATGATGAGAGTCTGACAGGTTTTCCTTGTAGTGACTGAGAACCTCTTTAGAACTCAGTGCCATACAGCTGAGGTATAATAGCACAATTTTTCAGCAACTCAAAAAACACTGCAGGAAAACTCTCAGAAAAAGTGAGTGCTGATAAAATGGTATTATTGTCGTGTATAAGCACTCTAGATACAACTGAGAGGAACACTTTTGGTGCAGAGGCCTCATTTCACAAAATGGTGTATTTTCAGGCCTGTCACACTAATCCAATGATACTGTTTTATTTCAGAAAGATACAAGCAGATTAGAAGATGTCTGGAGAACAGCAATGACCATTATTTTATTCCTGGAAAGTATATTATGTGAAAATATAACCTAAATTCACCATTTGCAAGGAAATTATTTTTTGTTAGGAATGCTAATTATTTGTTTTTAACATGGTGTGTGGAGACAGTTCAGTTCTGATAAAGTTGCTAAACAAAATTACTCTTCATCCAGTCTGACAGCAGAGTTGTTTATCCATCAGGAAGAACTAAGGAGGGGAATGGTTGTGGTAAGGCTGTAAATTAAATGAAGAGGAAAATAACCAAATATCCTTTCTAAATGCCTTGCAGTGTGTAACTTCTGAGCAGAAAAATGGACTCCCATGGGCAGTTATAATTTGAAATACTTAAAGTTTGTCTGTTAAGGTATTAAGCTATGTTGCAGAGGGGACAGTTTAGCTTTCAAGATAAATGTACTGGATGATCTGCACATTTCTTCAATTTCTGGCTCTTAAATAGTGATTTATCATTATTCCTTGTAGAGTTAGTAAGAATTCTGTTGTGAATATTACATGACTAAGTCTTTGTTATTTATTCATCAGTTGATAAGTGCTGACATTGTGCTAGAGTCTGTATAAGATATAGACAGTTCTTGTCCTTGGAGCATTTCATATGAAAGACTTAACATCAAACTTAGTATTCCTAATGAAGGAGCTATATTCAAAATAAAATTTATTATAATGTTCTGAAGAATTACAAGGCAGAATTGTTCTGCTGAAAGCATATGACTCAAAATTTTGTTATGCATTGCCCTTGACTTTTATTGTTATTCATGTATATGCCACTTCTTTACACTTACTAATAATTCACCCGTCATTGGTGCAGATTAGTAGCTTTGTACTGTGCTTTTTTCTTAGTAGAAGGAAATTTTTTACCAAGGAAGCTTTGTGTGATAGAGTTGGTAATAGCATGCCAGGTGATACTATCTGATGGCTACAATAAGTAATTGAAGTTAAGGGGTTTGCAGCTCTTCTGCTTCAGAGGCTTCAGTGAACCTATTTTTCTTTCCTGGTTTAGTATTTCTGTTCTCTTCACTGTTCTTCCAAAGTAATTTGTCTTTTTTAGGGACCTGTCATTAAATATGACTGCAGACACCACTTAGCAGGTATAGAAGCCACCAGTTTGGAAACCTCACTGTGCCTTTTCCTTAACTATTCCAGGTTTTGCTGAGGCCTCTCTAAACTGTGAGCCTCTCACTACTGAAGTATATCTTTGGTTTATAACCACAAGTGATCACATGGTAGGGCTAGCAGTAAAGGTGGACATGTGCATAAATGTTTGCAGGATTAGAACCTTGGTATTTAAATTATTTATGATTTTTAGATCAAAGGCATTATAATGATTTCTAATGCTAGAACATCTGTTGTAAAACTACTTTATCTGTTCATGTATATTCACTGAGGAAGTGCACTGCATGTTTATGCATGAGGCAGAATTTTCAGTCTTCATTTAAAAATACCAATTTGTCACCGCTTTAGGTTCTCTTAAGAATCTTAGACCAGTACAGGCAAAAAGACTATGTTGCACCACGTGTTCTTCAGCAAACATTGAATTATCTGAACCAAGGGGTGATTCACTCTATCACATGGAAGCAAATGAAGCCACACATACAGGTCAGTGCTTAAAACCCAGTCATAAACAATACATGTCATCAGAGGGGTTAAAAAACACTCCCTGGCCCCCCAAGTTTTGTGTTTTTAAAGAAGGTTTCACTAATCATTCAACAATTGATCTGGAAAATAAAATAGCATTCCTACACAAATGTGGTTGTATTTTGCAATATATGGCTACCCTTTATTGCAGATAATGTTAACTCAAGCAAAGATTCTGTTCCATAAGTTCTTTATTTGAATTCTTACAGTCTGCTAGAAAGTCATAATGTTCTGGCTTTTCTTAGTTACTGGTGTTCAGAATTGTTATCGATTTTTGATTGTGGTGCAAAGACAGTGCACAAAGAGAACATTCAGCTGAGAGGAGCTAAACTCTCTTTTAAGGACATGTTTTATAAGTGAACTAAAGAACAAGTGAAAAGTGATCTTCCTGCTCTTTTATTTTTTCATATTATAAGATCGCCTGTGTAGTTTGTTAATTCCATGATTTTTAAGGGGAAGGAGTCTGAAATGCATTCTCATGTGAAGTATTGCATTGGTGAGATCCTTCTGCAAAGTGTAATATTGCAATGTGTACAGACAGGTCCTGAAGTGTATTTTGTGCATGGTAATGTAATATTATAAAGATAGACTGTATAACTACTGCTGCTGTCTGGGCCTGTTTCAAAAGGAAAGTACCTGTAATAATGTGAATGTGTTTCTGGTAGACAAAGTAAAAGAGTGCTGCTTAAAGGAATGTAACTCTCCAGAAAAATAAGTCTAATAATTAGTGCATGGGAGAGGGTAGCTGTACTGGAATTGGATTTTATGTGTACTTATATGTATTTGGCTTTTCTAAAATTAGACTATAACAGAAGAGGTGATATTCTCTCTAATGTGCTACAAAGATGAGGATGAGGAGCTCTGGCAAGAGGATCCATATGAATATATCCGCATGAAATTTGGTAATTTGACTTTGTTTTTTGCTTTCATCATCACTCTACCCTGTAGTTCCAGTGATCAGCATGGCCACTGTAATGTCTCTTTTCATCTGAACAATGGGAAGAACAAAACTTTTTTCTTAAATTGGTAGTTTTCTTAAAACTACCAATCTGTAGTTAAAACCATGTGGCAGATCAGGTGAGTTTGGGCTGTGTGGGCTGGTAGCTTTGATCTAAATGATTCTCTCAGAGTTTTTTCCTACTTCACTTGTGCTCAGAGCAGCCCAGACAGACTGGCTTGCTCCCTTGAGGGTGCCTGTTTCAGCATCCTGGCTTGCAGATGTGCCAGCTGTCTACAGGTTCCTGCAGCTCTCACTTTGACCAGAAGAGGCCTGACTTACTCTTTCCCTGCTGAAAATTGTCAGTGCCTTCAGCGTTCTTCTGCCACTTATTTCTACTCAATTGTAAGATAATTAGAGATGTATATTCCTTCAAAAGACACAGTGCAAAATCTTGGGAATAACACATAGGGCCATATTATGAATAATTACATTTATTAAAAGATTCATGTCATTGAAAAGGAGAAAGGTACTTTAAAAGTACAGCAATTTTAGCTGGAAAACTCCTGCAAGCCAGGCACCACAGAGATATATATGCAGCATTTGGGAAATTTTAATTAGTTGATTTGGGATTAGTGTATGTGAAAATGGAATTTAAATATTCATAGAATTATTTAAAAGCTTGGAGAGTTGTTATGCAACAAATTAATTACAATATAGTGTTGGTCACTAGGGGATACATACATCCTTGATATTTGGTGTGTGAATTCAGTTCTTTCTGTGTAAGTAGTGAATCTTATTTTTATGTGTAGCTGAGGCAGTTAAATACAGATTCAGATTGTATCATGGAATGTAAAAAACCACTCAAAGTACATTACACTCACGTATCAAAGTACATTAAGTGAAAAATTTTTTGAGGCACTTTTTCATTTGGAACAAGAATTCCAGTGGTCTGGTGGTATTTCCTAATGATGTTTTATCTAAAAGGTTTTGGGAAAACTTGAGTTGTAATTTGAGTCACATTTTGAGATAGCATTTTAAGATCTTTTAGTTTGGTTTAATTTGTGTGGGAATGTTTGGATTAGAACATGGTTGCAGCACAGATCTTTTTTTCAAGATCTAAATTATACTTTCAGTATGAACAGCAGAGGTTTAGTTGCAGTGAATGAAAGTAAAAAACTTGACCTTTCAACAGATTTTAAACTACTCCAGATCTAAGTAGATTTTATGTACAAAAAGTTTCCCATGAGGTTTTAATAAAATCAAGTCAAAAATGTGTACATGTGCTGTACAGATGGTACTGGAGTGTACTGTTGTTCTTTCTATAGGGGTTTTAATTAGAAAAAGAGACAGGATTTTTCATCCCTTGTATATGGTCTCAAAAGAGCTAATGAGTAAATAGAATGTTCTTGATTAAGGGATTGAAGTGTGGCAGTGGATTTGGAAGGGAAGAAGTAAGGTGTGTGACATAAGCTTGGGTCTGACTCTTTAACCAGGAAGTGAAGAGAATCATGTCAATGATTTTGAGGTTTATATTCATCCAAATTCTGTGAAATCCCAAAACCAAGATGGTTTATAAAAAGTTTATTATTCAGAAAAGAAATTTTCTTTATGCTCGTTTCTCCCCATTTTTTTTAGATGTATTTGAGGACTATGCATCCACAACAACAGCAGCACAGAATCTCCTTTACACTGCTGCAAAGAAGAGAAAAGAGGTATGATATCAGTGGCTTTAAATTATTTGAGTTTTCCTTAATAAAGTTATTTTCCCCATATATTTGAAGATGCTACGGGAAGCTAATCTTGAAAAATACACTTGCTGATTACATAGTTAAATGTTTCCTGGCTGAATGCTATCAATTTGAGGAGAGTTAAAATATGTTGTGTATAAATACTGAGTGGATTCTTTTTGCAGATTTAAAATGCATCTGCCAGATACAAAATGGGTTGGAATTGATATATTGGAATAGATTTTCCCAGGTTTACAAACAGCCTCTGTCACTGCCATTCTCAGCATCACAAACTGTAGCAGGAGGGAAAGTGGGTGTGATCCTTATTAATTTTCACTGATGTTATTTAAAAATCCTCATTAAAAGCAATGAAGTTAGGAAGGACAAAACCCATTCCACAGTTACTCTTTAAATGAGGACATAGCTTTTCTGTAGATCTTTCTGTATTTCTAGTGACCTGTATAAAAACACCCAGGCAAGCCCTAGAAGGCACAGTTGGCTAAAATGGCAAATGTTTTTCTAGGTTCGATTTTAACATCCAGTAATCATGGAGCTCAATTTCCAGATGGATTTTCATAGGAGAACACAGTCCTTATGTTAGGTGGAATAGGTGGAAAATGACCTTTCTACTTTTTTATTGTCAAAACTGTTCTTGTCCACTGATCTTCATTCTCATTTTCATAATTTGTATTTAGACCATCCCAGTGGCATGGTGGAAAAGGACATAATGGATGTGGAAATCACATTCAAACATTGGTTTTGCCAAGAAACTTTCCTAAGTCTAGTCAACTTTAGAAACTACTGCCAAAATCAATAGATCAAATTAAGTTTATGAGATTTTATTCCCAGCTCTCTTTGAAAATATATGTATATATTTTCATAGATATATGCACACACACATATGCATTTATATTTTTGTGTGAGACAAGCCAGAAAAGAAGAGAAAAAGTGGGCGAGGTGCTGTTTGAACCTTTTGCTTTTCCATCACTTTTTTTTAATTTGCTTCAAGACAGTGACAAAAATACCTTACTTGCTATTAGTAATGAGAAATTTCATGGAGATTAATGTAATTTTGACCAATTTGGCTGAAAAGTTGAAAATTCCAAAGTTTTACATTTTAACTATTGAAAGATGCTGCATTTAGTACCTCACATTGCTCTGGCCAAGACAAAATTTCTTCTTGAAAATGTCATAGGAATTTTTTAAACAATGCTATTAAAATAACTTGACTAAAGGGGATTGTGTGTTTTCCGTCCTGCACAGGTATTACCAAAAATGATGGCATATTGCTACCAGATTCTGACAGAGCCAAACATTGATCCAAGGAAAAAAGATGGAGCTTTGCATGTTATAGGATCCCTAGCAGATATTTTACTGAAGGTAAATGGGTAAAGAAATGAAAACAAGTTTGCAATTCTTGCTATCAGCTGTGATTTAAATTGTAATATGCTTACTTTATAAAGTATGACTGGCCCTTAGCCATGTTTATAAAAATCTGTAAAGAGATGGCACTCTGATTGCAGTCAGAATATGAGAGTCTATTTATTTAAAAATATTAGCATTCTTTCCTGGTTTTTATATCACAATTTTATACACAGATTTTTCCTTCTCATGTTTTTCCAAAGCTCTGTTTGTTTGTTACACAACAGTCCCTTGGTCCCTTCCTGGTTTACTGGGAAAATGGAAGTGTTAAGAAAGCAAACATGCATTCCATCAGCAACATGGGCTGTGATTCTTTATGAAATTCCCCAACAGCCTGCACTGCTTCTTCTGCTTCCAGGAAAAGATTTACTTAACATGTTACAGGGGTGTTCTGTCTAGCTTTCCAACTTTTTCACTCTTCAATAAGTGGCTTTAAGTCTTATTTCATCTGCCAGTTGGGAGTTTTGAAAAAAGCTGAAAAGAGCAAGGAGCCTTCCTCCATTTTTTGTAAACAGCATCTTCAGAATTTTGGGTGTATTTCTGGAATCTGAATGCAAATGCAATACACACTGTTGCTCTCTAATTGAAATTGATTACAGTTTGCCTGGTGCTTTTGAAGATGGTGGAGTTTAAAATATGCCTTTGCTCCATGTCAGAAGTAATTGACAAAGCATTATCACTTTTAGCATGAAAATGGTGATCTTGTGCTGGAGGCTTATTTTAAAAATTGATTTATTATATTTTATCTGAATTGTCTTGCTGTGCAGGATGTGTCTTCATATTACAAGCAACATCTCACCAACACTTGACCCTCTGTTTTTTTACCGATCTGTTTTCTGATCTTAAATCCTGAAACATGAGTAACTTTTGTAGAATTATTGTAGATTATTTTGGATTGTAAATGCCCTTCCTCATGCAGGAGTATAACAGTGAGCGAGGACAACATTGTTTGTGTTGTGAGGAGATTTTCACATTAACATATTTATCTCTATCCTGTGAGGAAGAAAGGGGAATTTCTTGTGTTTGGAATTTGACACATTGAAACATTCCATCAGCTGTTTCCATATCAAATCCTGGATTTGTAAGTGCTTTCTGGCTCTTGAGCTGACTGAGATCCTGAGTCTAAGGAGCTCAGAGACACAATGGGCCTGTCTGAGCCACCTGGCTCCCCACAGCAGCTCCAGTTCAGTGCCTACAAACTTCTGGCCAGTGTGCACAAAAGAGCAGCATTTTCCTTTCTCTCTGTTTCTTCTCTGCTCAGTCCTTCATCCAGCTCTGTGACGGCTGGGGAATGAGTGTGGAAAAAATGCTGTGTGCATTGGTGAAATAAAGTGTGATCATGTAGGATACATATTGTATTGAGTGTCCCATTTCACCCTTTTCTGTCTTAGCCACTGAGTCATTCCTTTGGATGGTAACAACATCCCTAGCATGTATCTTTTCTATTTTTCTGGGACTATAAGGAAAGTCTCAAATCTCCATGCTGGTTCTAGTTTTCTGTGAGTGTCTTGGGATTTGCTAAGGTTGGAATAATGAAAAATAACTCTCATCCAGTATTCTTTTCTAGCTAAGGAAATTTCTTTCACAAAGGAATTATCTTCATCCATTAATAAACACGAAAAAGATGGGATTTGTTGCTGTAGTGTTCAAGATAGTAAGTTTTGATACTTAGAGTAACAGTAGTTCATTTGAAACTCAGATCTGTTGCATATTAAGTCCATATTTATCTTCAGGTATATGTTTTCTCCTTTGTAGGAAGAATGGAATTATGAGGTTATTGATCCTTGTTAGTTTTTAAGAAAAATCAGCTGGTATTAATTACCTTAAATAGCATGAACATTCCAGTTTACGTGTTGTAATGAATAATGCCAAGTGAAATATTATATGTACAGTTCTGTCACTTACCTGGTTTTGAACTTGCTGTGCTTTTGAGTTGGTTCTATTCAAGGTAAGGGATCCAGTTCTCTTTGTGGGAGGATACCTTTATTATATAGACAAATTACTGTGTTTCCCATGGTTGATATTTAAAATGCATTATGGACTAGAAAGAAGTATGTGAAATGAATAGTCTTCAAAATTAATTTTTCCTTACTCCAACAGAAGAGTGTCTTCAAGGATCAAATGGAGCTGATGCTACAGAATCATGTGTTTCCCTTGTTCATGTCTAACCTGGGATACCTCAGAGCTCGAGTAAGTTCACCTGTTACATCAATTCCAGTATTTGCCACGGTTCCTTCCTTTGCAGTTTAATTTCATTCTGAGTGTTACTGAAAAAATTAGGTAAATACATAGTAAAATTTGAAATAACATTCTTGTGCTGTTTTTTTTCATAATTTTATTTTTAAAAAATGATTTTTCAGTTAAAGGAATTGATGGAGGGTCTGTTGTATTAATGTTCACCTCTTCAATGAAACTTGAGAATTTGAGCAGCAATTGTGGCCATTTTTCATTAGCAGAGATGGCTGTGAAGAGTAGGCAGGATTTCCACAAGTAGGTAACATCAATTTGGGTGTTGCTTGTAGAAAATCCCCAAGTGCCGATATCAGTCATGGACAAGCAGTTTTCATTGTTTTGTTCTGATTTTATTTCCCCCAGAAGGACCAAAGTAATGAATGCAAATTATGTGCACACTGAATTTATTGGAATTTGGAACAGTGTAATAAAGAACTGCTTGAGTGCAATACCTGTGCTACATTTAATGAAAGAATACACCATAATTAAGTGGGGGGAGAAAAGCAATGCATGCAAACAGGGAGATAGTTAGCATTGGTTTTGACTCAGTTAAAAATGCTTAAAATTGCCATAGTCCCTAACTTGCTT
Source organism: Setophaga petechia (assembly GCA_024362935.1). Lineage (NCBI taxonomy): Eukaryota > Metazoa > Chordata > Aves > Passeriformes > Parulidae > Setophaga > Setophaga petechia. Next base: position 7,471,264 of record JANCRA010000025.1, read on the forward strand.
CTGTTTTTGCCTTGCAGTCCTGTTGGGTACTTCATTCATTCAGTGCTTTGAAATTTCACAATGAGCTAAACTTGAGGAATGCAGTAGAGCTGACAAAGAAGAGCCTGATTGATGATAAGGAGATGCCTGTCAAAGTTGAAGCAGCCATAGCCCTTCAGACCTTAATAAGCAACCAAGAGCAAGGTATGTGACAGTGATTCATCAGCTGTGTACACTGATCTATTGATTTTTTTGTCAAGACAAGGAGGTTGGTGCAGATTTATCTAAACTTCTGTCATTTGAAGACATAGATTTCAGAATATTTTATCATGTTTAGGCAGATTCACTTGCTCATTACATCCCAAAGTTCTGACTTGAAGTTTTTATGATGCAAAAGAAGTTAGAATCAGCATGTTTTTATGGAGTAAATATCACCCATCTTTGAGGTTTTTTTAGTGAACTTAAGCAGTGTGTATGTTTAAAAATGAGCACTGCTTTATGTATGAGAGGAAGTGTTCCCTCAAAAGTGGATTTTAGCTGTAGGTGGCATTTCAATATTACACAATTTATTTACTCTGTCTACTAGTTATGGACTGTAAAATTGCCTTGGTATGTTTTTTGGCTTTTTTATTTCTTTAGTGAATTCAAATTTAAAAACTTATTTTGTTCAAGAGTAGCCAACTACCCAGGCAGTTTGGAGATGCTGTATATTTGTGTTTATGGATAGCTGATTTCACCTGCTTTCTATTCATCTTTCAGCCAAGGAATATGTGAAGCCTTATGTAAGGCCAGTGATGCATGAGCTCCTGCACATTGTCAGGGAGACAGAGAACGATGATCTCACGAATGTAATCCAGAAGATGATCTATGAGTACAGCCAGGAGGTCGCCACTATCGCTGTGGACATGACCCAGCACCTGGTGAGAGCAATAGTAAATGACCACTTCAGTCAGAAGCATGTGCCTACTTTGGTGAACATTTAATGAGCTCTGCTTGAAGTACACGCTGTTTAAAGTAATCTTTGTAAGAGTTCACCTGTAGTATTTGCAGTATTTGTGGGGTTTTTTCTGTATGAAGCATCTTTAAAACCTTTAGATTTTTCAAAGACACTGATTTGTGTCGCTGGTTTTAATGAGCCATGGTCTAACTATTTGGCATTTCAAATGACTTAACGTAGACTTCTGAAAAAAAAAGAGGAGATTTTAATTTGCTATGTTCCCCTTTCAAAAGCAGCCAGCATATTTTTCAGTGCTGACAGCTCTTAGAGATAAGGCATTGCTGCTGCTGCATTAACTGCCTTGGTTTTGAATGACAAATTAGAAACACGGGTTTGCTCTTGAATGTCAAGTTGGTTGGTTTTGTTCACAGGCTGAAATATTTGGTAAAGTACTTCAGAGTGAGGAATATGAGGAAGTAGAGGACAAAACGGTTATGGCCATGGGCATCTTGCACACAATTGACACAATCCTGACAGTTGTGGAGGATCACAAGGAGGTGAGATTTTCTTGGTACTTTCCTGCTTTCATGCATGACAAGAAGCACTTCAGTGTATGTTGCATCACTTGGCATAAATGTTCATTTACTGCAGCAGGATGGTACCAAACCATCTCTGACAGATTTGAATGTAAAGCCCAGTTTACTTTTGTGATTTATTAGTTGTTTGGCTTTCAACTTCAAGGGAATTTATGTCCCAAGGGTAAAATTCTTAGCCCTTACTTGGTAAACACTTCATTGGAATGTGCTGGTTTTGGTTGGGGTAGAGTTAATTTTCTTCACAGTGGCTAGGTGTATTACAGAGTAAATAGAGAGTTAAAGTAGAATTTAAAAGAAATATTTTGCATAAGCCTAGTTTTTTACAGTGATGACCCATAGCTTTAGTTTATCCAGCAATATCTTGGATAGAATTCCTAGCAATTGGTTTCCCAGGTGTCGTGCAATGTATGCCCACAAATCACATATTCAGGGTAAAGAGGTTCTTTCTGTATCAGGGAGACCTTATTTCATAATATTATGATTGTTAATGCAGCATTTAAAAAATGATAAAAGCCTTTTTGATTTCAAGAACTTCTCAAACTGAATTAGTCAAATACATTTATTTGATTGCTCTTTTTCTAATTTTTTAATAAACTGCTTTATGTTTTTATTTCAGATCACTCAACAGCTTGAGAGCATTTGCTTACAGATCATTGGCCTTGTTTTGCAGAAACACGTTATAGGTATGTTTTAGAGATATGTAAAAACATGTAAATTAATTATTGTTATCTTCCAAAACAAAATCTCTTTTTTGTGTGTGTTTCTTTAAAGAATAAGTCTTTACTTTACCATTGTAATTTGTTTCTCCTGATCTACTCTTGTACGTTAGTCAGATTGGCTATTGTGTTTTGGAGGTCAAAAGCTGAAGATGCTGTTCTGATTATAATTCTGGCTAATTGTGTTAAAGGACAATGTCTAAATTACATTAGTCTCTTATGGACATGGTCTGCAATTAAATTACTGCTTCATCAGTATGCTGCACTAAAAGTTACACTTTTGTGATAAGGCCTTTCAGAAAAAACAAAGACTGAGGGAAAAATATATTTTTCAGTAAATCAATTAGGAGCATTGTCTTTAATGTGCTGCTATATTTTTTGGTGTGTATATTTACAGTGGAAAACTATGCATATCATTGTAACTATAGCCAACACAAGGCCTGTCTGAAAGAGTTTTTACAAATTGTTTTATTTTTCTCTGTATGATTTGGTTTCTAATTTCTTTCTTCTAGCTGTTACATGACTCAGGACTTGGTTTCAGATTTCAAGGTATTTGCAAGTTAAATTTTTTTTGTAAAGCACCCTGCTTCAAATTGTCTTTTGCAGAGTTTTATGAAGAAATTCTGTCCTTGGCCTTCAGCTTAACATGCCAGATGATTTCACCTCAGATGTGGCAGCTTTTAGGTGTTCTGTACGAGGTTTTCCAGCAGGACTGCTTTGAATACTTTGCAGGTAAGTTCACTTCTGTTCTAATGACATTTTTACTGTTTGAGAATTCATCTCTAGCAGATCAGGGTCTCTTCCATTTAGTGTCATGGTTTAAAATGATCATGTATTTGAGTCATGCCCTGCCTGTCTGTTTAGTGTGGGAGTGTAACAGGAGATATTTAAGTAGGAGAAGCAAAGCTGTCAGTGTGATCAGTTGTTGTAGGGGTCCTGAACTCAAAGATTAAGTTGAATATTCAAAGTTAATGTGAAGCTACAAATTGATTCATTAAAATGTGATCCTACTCTAGTTCCAAGAATGCACCCTGCATAGTGCATTTTATGAAGAATTCTTCCAGAAAAGACTTTCAGAGTTTGAATTTCCAGCCCTATTCAAGAACATCAGTTAATGAATTCCCCTTTTTAGGACTACCTCTCTGGATAGCACTTTTTGTAACTTTTTTCTCTTTTGCTCTCCATGTTCTGCAGATATGATGCCTCTCTTGCATAATTATGTGACCATCGACACTGATACTTTACTGTCTAACCCAAAGCATTTAGAAATCATTTACTCTATGTGTAAAAAGGTAAGGCTTCTTATTCTTACTGTTGTTTTTATCACTGGTGCATAACAATTAGAGGAGCTGAGTGACCTGAACATGCCACGTGGTGGCCAAGCATTTCAGAATTAAGTGAATTTTGGTCTTGACTCAGTTCTGAGCACACACAGCACCTTCACACTTTGTAAGTGACATGCTTTAAGAAAATTACATGCAAAAAGCTGTGTGGGAGAAAGTTGCTGTTAATCTTGACTCTCTTGAGCTATTTTGGTAGGTAGGGAATTAATGAAGCCTCATTTCCTTGGGTTGTGTATCTTGCAGTTGGACTCTCTGGTTGTCAGCTAAGGTGCAAACTCATTTGAAGTTCTTCCTGCATTTATCTTGTTTCTATTTCATGCTGAGTCTCTCATGTATAATAAAGTATGAGATCATGCTGCAGTCCTCCTCTGATTTGGGGCATTAGAGAGTGTTAGGCATCTAGCTACCTGCTTATTTTTAAGAAACTTGGAGTATTTATTTGATTATGAAAATTTTGCTGCTTTTGTCAGGTTTGATTGACAGTGACCGTGGGGTTGAAATGTATTGAGATGAAGCACTCAGTTTCATTTGTATGTGCCTACACACAGAATGATTGCATACATCTTGTTCTTAATCAGAAACTAGCCTAGACATAGCACTTCACTTTGCCATGCTGTTAATGCCAGTGACTATTGAATTGAAGTGAAAAAGTGGAAACGCCATGTAGAAAACATCAGTGATTCTTCTAAGTGACATTTCTTTCTAAAAAAGGGAAAGTGAGGACATATAAATAATATAATATTCTTTAAGAACTACAGTAATTTCTTCTAGTTTTTAAAATTCACCTTTAGCCACTTATTCCTGCTTGTGTCCTCTGGAGATGAATTATATGTCTTAATTCCTCACAAAATTTAACATGAATACATATGTATATGCTGTGTAGAGATTTTTGGATGTATGCAGGTACAGGAACACTTGCCCTCAGTGTTGTCAGTGATTACTGATAAATTGTCACTCTGATTGTTAGGTACTGACAGGAGATGCAGGAGAAGATGCAGAGTGCCATGCAGCCAAACTCCTAGAAGTGATTGTTCTTCAGTGCAAAGGACGGGGGATTGACCAGGTGATACATATTGAACAGGTTTTCTCTTTTATTGCTTTCTAATGATCCATAACTCCTGAGAGAAACAGCTGCAATTAGAGAATTTGAGGGAAATGTACAGTGGGGAGAAAGACAGAAAGAAGTAAATGAACTCAGGAAAGTTTGTAAGGTTGGGGTTTTTTGGTTTTGAGACAAGATGTTAGTGGGCATGACCACAAAATGGATATGGACTGAATTATAAGGATATAGTATGTTGTGAAAGATTGTAGTTTTTTTCTTTCTATTGATAGAATTTCCCTTTTGATGCAAAACACATAGTTAAAACTATGTGAGTTTAACTGTACATATCCAACTGCTGTTGTTTCTCCGAGCTAGGGGAACTTTTTGATATTTTAAATTACTAAGTGCATTTGGAAATGCAGATTTTTTAGCATGGCTTACTTGTGATTGCAGGGAGAAACATAATCACGATTTTCCAGAGTTTCTTAGAACACCTTTTTAGGTAGTAGTCTTTTTCCTATTAAGTGCCAAATTCTGGACTCATGTAATGAGCCTAAATTACCTTGACATAGCACGTTTGATGTTGCCACAGTGCAATCCATGGATTTCAGTAATAAGTTTTTGGTTAATTTCACTGAAAGTGATATAACTTTACTCGTGTGAATCTGAAGTAATTGAAGATAAAAACGTTCTCTGAAGGGTTTTATTTTTTAAAGAAAATCTGGAAGAGTTTAAAGTGACTTCAATGTATTTGCATTGAAATAACTATGTGGTGGAAGGCTTAATTGAGCTCTACAGGCCTAATTGAGCTCTCTGTGACTTAAAATGGTTGCACACTGAACTGAAACTCATGAACTAAAACTTTTGTAATGCTTACCAATTTTTTGTAATGTATAAATTTGCCCATTGAAATATACATGTGTTTAGAAGATGCTTATTTCATTGTTTAGAAATTTGTGCATGTTTGCTTTTATCTGAATAAATTTTGATAAAAAAATGTAACATCACTTTACATTTATTAGGAAAAACTTCTAACTATGTTAAGAATTTAGGTAGTTTAATTTCTAATGCCTGTTAGTTTTGAAATACTTTATATCTTTCTTCAAAGATGAGAATGTCTTGAGTCTTTTTCTAAATCTTTTCAACATGCTAGAGCAAACTCCACCAAATGGCCTGAAATATTCTCCCCTGTGCTCAGAATAACACTGCAATTTTTAGCTCAGAGAAGAGCTGTTTTGGGGAAGATTTATAAGCCTGTGATCAGAGGCTAGAAAGTGAAAGGAATGTGTTCCTTTCTTCTATACCTGAACTTCAGATAACTCAGGACATAGTTCTGGTAAAAATATTACAAAATTTTATATAATCTGGCAACATGTCTAATGACTGTTTTCTTTTTTCTTTCCTTTCCTTTTCTTTTTGTCTTCTTTTGTGCCCAGTGTATTCCCCTCTTTGTGGAGGCTGTTCTGGAGCGCTTGACTCGAGGAGTTAAAACGAGCGAGCTCCGTACCATGTGTCTTCAAGTTGCCATAGCTGCACTCTACTACAATCCTGACCTACTTTTACACACCTTGGAGAACATCAGATTTCCACACAATCCTGAGCCCATCACTGCACAGTTCATAAACCAGTGGATGAATGACACAGACTGTTTTTTTGGGCAAGTATTGAGAGGGTTTTTTTTTTTACAATGTTCAATATTGACCAGCTGTTTTTCAACAATGTGAGAAACTATGATCACTCTTGAAAATGTTTAAAAATTTAGTAAGGGACAAAAGGGGCAATATCCAGCACTGGGGTGCTTGGCAATTTGCCAAAAGCATACTGTTAGCTTAAAACCATTTTCTCTATGTACTGTTGTGTTACAGGGGGTACATGCATATCCTTTGAGTTTACATGTTCTAGGAACTCTTTTGCTTGGTTTTAACCTTAGACTTGTCTGCATGCCATCTTGTAGATTAAATCAGTATATTTTATTTCTTCTTGAGGCTCCATTCTGTTGTTTTGATACTTTTTAATAATTGGAGAGTCAGTAGTGAATGTTTTTCTCTTGGTGTCCTGGTTCTTGTCACTGTTATCATTCAGATAAGATGGTCCACAAATGTGAGAAACAACCTAGCTATTGCACACCATTATCTGGGCTAGTTACACAAATAAAAGCATTTTAATACATTACTCACTTTTCATTTTTATATTATGCTAAGGCCTAAGATATGATCTGTATTTATCACACTATTATTTATATAAACTCTACAGTACCTACATAAACTGACAGGTTATATTATACCAAAAAGCAGTTAAAAGGAATTACAAATTGTATTATATCAGAATCTTTGTGATCAATAACACTTTGCAAAAGCTAATACATACATGTGAAAGCCAGTAACTATATTTACCATTTATAACAAACAACATGTTAACTTTTTATCTGAAACACTGTATACATACTTTCTGTTCTGTATTTTGTAAGTTACTTTTAACTGCTCCATCTAATTAAAAAAAAAAAAACCATTACTCTTTGCAGTGAACCCCACTTCTGATTTTAAATGAATTTTCACAATCAACTTGCTTATTTATCATTGTGCCATTGACTTCTTAGCATCCTGCTGAATTTAAACGTCACTGTGACCTCCCTTGAATGTGTGTGTGCTGCACTGGAGTGCACTCAGGCAGGAGCTGAGCATTTGTAAAGTTAATGAAGGGGAGCAAAGCCTGTCATCACCTGGCAAAGCTTGCACTTGATGCTGAGCAGAGGTGAAGGCCAGTGCTTGCCTCTCAGCTGAGATGTGGTGTCTTAACTGGGAGATTCAAATCCACTTAAGGGCAAAGCAGACAGATGTAGTTAACAGCTACCTCTCACCTTCCTGCTTGAGTTTTGTTTTGCTACTGGAGGCTGACATCTGCCTGCAGGTGTATGGATAGGCTTAGATGGGTGTCTTCCTTAAGTTGCTTCTTCCACACCTTGTGGTAATATTATTGGTAATTACTAAATTATTTTTATATCTACCATCTTTAGAAGAGGGCAAGACATTTTAGGATTTCCATGTACCAATTTTCTTGTATGGCTGAAGCAAAGTTCTTGAGCTTCATCTCTTTGTGCTTTCATTTTTTTCTACCACATATCACATGCTGAGCAAATACAGAGATGTAGGAAAGAAGATATCCTTACAGATGGTAAACTGAAAGAGATTTATAATCTGAAACAGTTCGTCCTGGAGCATTCACTGAGAAGCTGGTCAGATTCAGAGAGTAAAAATGTTAGGGTCTGACTAGGCTCCAATCTCAGTATTGTGAACTAAAGCTAGATTTTCAGTTCTTCTGTGTTGCTCATCAAAAAGCATCAGCTACTGAAACTACTGTTCAAATAAACTCATACTTGGAGCTGAGACAAAGGTTAACAAAGCCTGTGAAAATGAAAAGTTAAACACGTGGTTGTCATGCCCGTCATTCTACCCAGACTGCACTTGAATGGCAGCGGAGGGTTAGAAATCTCTCTTTGATCTGCTGCTACCAGCAGAGAAATAATTATCTGTAATACTGCTTAAATCTAGAAGTCACTCTTCTGTGCTCTCTCCTCACTTTGTGGCTTCCAGGTGTAGGGTAGGGCTTTTGCTGTGATACTGCTGGTGAGGCACTGATGTGCTGTAAGGGACTTCCTCCCTTTCCCTCAGGAGAGCACTGCTCCTAGCAGACCACTTGTTTTCTTAGGAGTGTTAAAGGAGCCCCAGATTCAGAGGCCTAACTGAACAGGAAAAGACAGAAGTGCAAAAGAATTTGGTGTTCTTGAAACCCTTTGTTGGGTCCCCCCCAATAATAAGTTCATGTCTTCATCAGAAAGCAGTGGGCACCTTTATTTGTACATCCCCCTTTCTCATCAGCTGCCATTTGTTGCTTTGGTTTACACTTAGCTCACTTTCCATTAAGAGGCAGTTTTAGGCCCAGATTCAAATAATTTGGTAAACTCACAGATCCTAGAGAAACTGGAAAAAATCAAAATAGATCCATCTCCTGATGTGAAGGACTAGATGAATCTTGCTGTCATTTCTTTGTCAACCATGCAGGAAACCTGGAATGTGGGGGTGACAGTGGCTGTTCAAGATGCCTTCTCCACATAAATCTCACACTCTCTTGTGTGGACACTCCATCCCTGGAAGTGTTCAAGGTCAGGCTGGATGGGGTTTTGAACAACCTGGTCTAGTGGAAGGTGTCCCTGCCCATGGCAGAGGAGATGGAACTAGATGACCTTTAGGGTCCCTTCCAGCCCAAACCATTCCATGATTCTATGTCTTTCTTCTGTTCCTGTGGAGTCTTAGTCCCCATAGATTGGGCTCTGCCAGCAGTAGGGTTGTGCATGGCTGCACATGCTCAGGCTGGAGCCATTGGTGTTTGCCAAAAGAATGCAGTATTTCTGGAGCAGCACGTGCAAACACATGAGATGGAATCCATGGGAAAAATGCAGGGGAAGAGCAGTTATGGTAAGATAAGGAGATGTTCTTCCATGTTATTAAAACCATGGAAACTATTGAAAAAGTGTTTCAAAGTTGGCATATTAAAAATTAACCAGGCAAGGAGAACTCAGAATTCCTTGTGAGACTGTGCATAAATTCAGTATGTCATAATGGAAGTCACATATCTGTGGTTGTGTGCTGATAGTGCCTATATGCCACAGGATGTTGTGTGTATTTCTAAATGCTTTCTGTAGTAACTTCACACTGGAAAGCCTTTTGCAGAAACATTTGTTCCTTACCACTTTCTACCTTTTTACTCAGGTTTGGATGAAGCATCTGCATGACTTACGCTTATTCTCATACTAAAAATTCTTCTGTGGTAGCTTGGGGGAAAGAAAAATCTCACTTGCTTCAAAAAACCCCTCAGTAAGTGATTTTGGGTTTTTTGAAGCTGAAAAGGGTTATATATTTGATAGGAGTTTGAGTAGTTAAAAATCCTAGGTTTCTCAGAGTTGTATATAAAAATCCCAGTCTTATGTTGGTTCCAGCTTTGCAGCTAGAAGGAAATGGCTAATTATTAGCAGTTTGTCCAGGAACTGGATTGATGTATAGAGACTTGATTCTCACAGTAAAATTAAAGTCTGAGCATTTTTTCTCTGAAATACTTTCAGCTTGGTTTAAAATACAAAAGATTTTAAAATCCTTTGTGCTGTATTAGTGGAATATATGTTAGCAAGAAGAGGTCCTGCAGGTTGTGAGGACCACACACAGCTTGGTAAAAATAGATGTGGCTTGGAGTTGTGCATTGCAGGGCTGTGTGTTGTGTGTTTAACACTCCAGGCTTGATAAACCATTGAGGAATAAGCAGAGTCCCTGATTGTTAGGGAGGGCTATTGTGTGTTTCTGAGCAAATAAGTACAGATCTCAAAGCACAAATTACTGAAGAGAATCATATCCAGGCTCCCTTGAGCAGATGGAAGGGTGCTGAAATAATGAGCCTTTTGATAGCAAGGGAATGGTCCTGAAGCTATTCTTTGCTATTATGAAAATATATAAAACTCCATTTTGCTTGTTCAGTCCTTCATACAGCTGGGGTATAGTAGAATACTGAACTTCAGGCAAGGCAGATGCTTTTCCTGCTGTTTCTCTCTGCTGGCAGGTGAAAGAAAAGTCTCCTTCTGGCTCAGGTTCACTAAAGATGGCTCAATGCCTGAATTTCTGTTGTCCTGCAGGGCCTTCTAATAACATGCATATTCTGATGACATGTGTTCATTCTTGCAACTTCTCTCTTTAGCAGCTTTAAAGTGGAGCATGACAAATGTGCTGTGGGTTTTGGTCATTTGGGCTGCTTCCCAGTGATGACTCCCTTTCAAACAGCAGGGCTTCATTCTTGTACTTTGATTTGCTGCCCCAAAATGACAATTTAATATGAAGCTAAGCCATGAATTACTAAGATTTTTTTTTTACATTTGCTGTTGCATTTTGTAATTTGTGTTGTGCAATGGTAGCTTTTTCAAATGTATGATAAAAAATAGTGCGAAGAGTTGTTAGTTTACTCTGGTGCATGTGGCTGAAATTCCTTCTTTGTACATTTGGGTCTTGAAGAAATTTCATGGCTTCCCAGTGTCAAGATGCAGGATAGAAATCTTGTGCATAGATTACAGAGCTTTGGTCACACTTGGATGACAGTGCTGACAAAAAGATGAGGTAAAAAAAGTTTTTTCCATTTGTACTTGCACTAAGGATAACTCTCCAAATAACAGCTATCCTTCATTTATAGGTAGCATAATCTTTAGCTTGGCTTTTGGTCTGCAAAGTGTCAGCATGAGAGTGAATGCCTTGTTTTTAACATGCTGGAGTAAGTAATTTCAGCTGAGAGGAGTAAGGGATTTATGGTTTTTTTCTCATGAAAGCAGACCCTGTTCCTCTATCTCAGTCTCCCTGGTTTGTATACCCTCTTTTGTGACCCATGCCATCTGAAAAGAGAGGATTATGGTTACAGGAACGCTGCATTCCTGCTTGCGCCTTGGTGCGTTTTTCAACACGTGTAACCAGGCAGCCAAACCCAGTGTGACAGAGTGTGTCATTTGATATGCTGCTTGACTTTGTTGTTCTTGGAAGGTCTGCAGGGATCATAGTGTTCTGGATGGTCATATATAATTTATTTTTGTTGTCAGCTACTCTTGAGAATGAATCACTTCAGTAAATCCTAACAGGACTAACAACATGGGAGGTGTCATGAAATCCCTCCAGATCTCTAACCTTGTTTAAGCACAAGTAAAGTTTAGAAAGCTGCAATACAGGATCACTTGTGTTACTTAGAGGATATAATAGTTCAGTAGCATGTTATATAGGAAGTTAGGTAGTGAAATTACCTAAGCACTGAAAAGCTGTATCTCTGTAGTGATTTTTGAAGTAGTGGATTGAGCTGGTAGCCCCCCCTGTCGGCTTTATTGCAGCCTGTGGTGCCCATCTTATTTCTTCTCTCTCACCTTGTATTCTCTCATTCCAAAGTAAAACTGGTTCAGTAATGGAAGTATCCCAAGAGTTTGGAGGATGGCCATTTTCTCCCAGCCCTGGGGGTTTGCTTGGTTTCTCTAGGTTTTGCTGCAGAAGGTTTGCACAGAAGCTGTCAGCATCAAATTGAATAGTTGAAACAAAAAAGCTTCTCTCAAGCCCATAAGAGCAGAATACTGTTATGTTACCTCCAAGTTGAATACTTCTGATGTTTCCAGTAAAGGAAAAGTATCTGCAGAGGCATTTAGAGATTTTTTTCTATCTTGTGTTGCAGAAATTCCTGTTTCTGGAAGTGAAAATAAATTCTTATGTTTAAGAGCATAGGTTCTTACCTAGTTTCCTGACTGTGGTCCCATAAAAATCTTTCTGCTAATTCAGTTAATTTCTTTCCCTTCAATTGTCTTCAGTTTGTTTTACTGGAGGGCTACTCACTTGTAAGCTCCCAGTTTGAGTGTACTGCCAGTTACTCTTGATAAGACAGAATTATTTCCCTGCTTTCACCAGAGTTAGCAATGTGTCTGAAGTTAGCATTAGAAATTGTATATTGAAATATGTATAAGCCATTCTGATGGACTTCTCGTAATTTAACTTCAACTGTCCCTAGGGCTTTCCATAAATGCACCCTGATTCAATGCATTCCTGCTTATCATTGCTCTTCACTAATAGTTTTTGCCAATTTCCATCCCTGAAACAGTACTGCTATCAAAGCCAAGGCAAATTAATTTTCCATCCTATTTAATAATGATAATCTGTATCAAATGCTTTATTAAAGACAAGATAGTCTACATAATTATTAAACAGTATTTATTTAGCATTACAAATTTTGCATTTGGTAATCAGAAAAAGTTGCTCCAGGAATTTGACCAATGCTTGGAAGATGTTTAATTGTTCTTGGATGAGTACTTTCCAGTGGGAAACTTGCATTCAGAATGAAGTAAATGGTTTGTGTAGGATCTTTGAACATAGCTTCTGAGACATTCTCTTCTGCACATGTCAAGATATTTATGTTCTCTGTATATCCTTGCAATGAAAAATCTGGTTTTGTCTAACAATTGTGTTTTGTTTCAGACTCCATGACAGAAAGATGTGTATAATAGGACTGAGCATCCTAATGGAATTGCAGAACCGACCACCTGCAGTGGATGCTGTGGCTGCCCAGATTGTTCCTTCAATCCTCCTCCTCTTCTTGGGCTTAAAACAAGTGTGTGCCTCACGAGAGCTCACAGAACACGAGGATCATGCTAAAGATGAAAAACACTTTGCAGAAGATAATGGTAAAATCTCCCCTTTTCACATTGTGGATTTTGTCTGGATTTAATTTAAAGGGGGTAAGAAATTGCAGTTCATTTTTAAGACTCATTAGTCTGCTGAAAATAGCTCGGCTTACTGGGTGCTTGAAATACCATCTTAGGAATTGATTTTTCCTCCCAAGAAACCACTGTAATCAAAATGTTTCAAGGTGTAGCAGCTAACATTTTGTGAAAGGGTTGTACTGGTTCAAGAGTAACTTGCAGGTGTACTCTTCTGGGTTGTGAGTATACTGTCTTCTCACATAGGCAGCAGGAGTTTGCCAGGACTCCACTAGGTATATTGTTATTTCCTGGAAAGAAGCTGTTCCACTACTGAGCTGTTTGAAAGACCTTTTTGACTGAATTTTGAAGGAGGTCCTGGCAGGTCTTCTTTGTCCAAATGGAAAGTTGTTTGCAGGGTAGGATTTGAGACAGCTGAGGTTCCTTGAGCACACAGGCCTCTAACCTCTATGTCTGCTAGGAGAGAAAAAAACATCAAAGAATGCCTTACAGAGGGAATTGAGGGGAGGGAATTATCCACAGCATTGCAGGCAAATGTGTTTGATGAGGGGTAGGTGTTTCGAAGTCTGAAAATCAGATTAGATGTAAGCAGATTACATAATCCACTCACATTTCACCCATAATTGTTCTGTAATGGAATCACAGAATTCTTCTCAATACATAGGAATACAGTATGGAAACAGCACAGGAATGTTCAAATCTCTGTCCTGTGATTCAGTCCCTGCTTGCTGCATCTATAGCCATCTTTATTCTTTCTATATTGTTAACACAGGAAGAGCTGCAGGTTTGGAAATGAAGGTTTTGTTTTTTTAAAACTTGATTATAAGTCAGAAATACTTTTCCTTAAGTAAGAAAAAGCTGTATTTAGAATTGCAGGTTGTAGTTGCATTTAATTCAGGGGGTCATCGTTTCATAAGCAGAATGGAAGGTAACACCAACTTCAGGTGTTCAAATAAGGCAACACTCAAGAGGAGGAGGCATACATTTGGTCTACAGATGGATTTCCCATGGTTGTATGTGCATTTGTGAATTCTGTGCAAGTCTCTGCAATTTAAAAAGGAGAGTGATGGACCATTTATTGGAAGACATTTCCTCAAAAATTTTGGAGCCTACAATTGCACAATGACTACATAAATGAAAGAAGAAAAAAGATGTCAGTTCCACATTCCTCGGGTCTGCATAGAAACAGAAGTTTTAACTGATCTTGAATGTAGGAAACATTTTAACATTTAACATAAGGCTATTAAAGATTTTGGGGAAGGAATGTTAACAGATGGTCCCTTTTCCAGCCAAAACCTAGATTTACTAATTGTTTTTAATTCATCAGGCATTATTTCCTTATAATTTTAAACTTTTACAAAACATATCAATACTTTTGCAGATGAGATACCGAGCGATGAGGATGAGACAAATGAAGTGAGCCAGGCAATGCAAGAGAACCATGGTGGAGGAGGAGGTGGCAGTGCTGGAGGTGGAGAGGAAGAGGATGAAGATGATGATGATGATGATGACTGGGATGAAGATGCATTGGAGGAGACTGCTCTTGAAGGCTTCAGCACACCTCTTGACCTTGAAAATGGTGTTGATGAATACCAGTTTTTTACACAAGCACTTCTGAGTATGTGTTTGCTGGTTGGCAGAATGATATAACATTATGAAATCATGCTTTTATTTGGAGATGTTTATGGTCATCACTGGGGAAAACCCTTTTCTTCATTATGAGTAATGGTTTAGATTACTGAAATGGTAAAATGTGATCTCACTTTCTAATGTTAGTCCCAAGATTTTTTGGCTTACTAGTGCTGCAAAAAGAAAAAAGGTAGCAAGTAGAGCCAAAGATTAATTCTCTTCACATTCTCCCTCAGAATTTTTCAGTCACAGCCTAAGTAAGTGGGGCTTGGTCACTAGAGGGACTAGTATATAGAGAAATACCTGTCGCCTTCTTGATGTTAATGGAGAAATTATTTTCTCCCTTCCCTGTTTCACTAATCCAGTTGCTTTTAGTTTTCATATGAGTTTTAAATGAGAAGATTCAATTCACATTGTCCATGAATAATGGCCACATGGTTAACGTTCTGTTTCAGAAAGCAGAGGATGTAATTAAGTTCCCCAAAATGGATTGCCTCTATTAGAGTGGGACCTCTGTGCAAAGAAAACCAACAGGAATACTGATCTTGTTTTACAGTGCAGATTCTGTTTTAAAACCAGACAGGATTTCATGTGATTCAGTTTGTTATTCTAAAATGAACTTGTATGTAAGCTGATGGTCCCTTTTCCTCCCTTGCTGCCGTGACAGCGGTGCAGAGCCGGGATGCAGCCTGGTACCATTCCCTGACCGCGCCGTTGACCGAGGATCAGAAGAAACAGCTGCAGGAGATCTACACATTAGCAGAGCACCGGAGAACTGCTGCAGGTGAGTCACTTCCCTGGGCCCCTTTCAGCTCTTGCAGAGATGTTGGAACTGCTTCTAATCTGTAACAACCACCTCTGTGCAAATTAACATTTTCTAGGAAGCGTGAGCAGGATATCATGATTACATTATTCCTTGCCTGGAAGTGTGTGTTATTCAGAGTAAGTTTACTGTTGTTTCTAATTAATTGCCTTCTCATTGACTTGTGCTGTTGTTTTTTTTCAACAGGGTATGAACTAGTTTTACACAATCTGACATTTGAAATGAGGAACAAATTAAGGCAATATCCATCATCAGCCAGGCATTTGATGAAGATTACTATCAGTTATTATGTGTTTAACAGTTTTCTATCTTTTTTACTACTTATGTTGCCTTGCAGTTAGTGTGAAGTTTTAGGTGTGTAGAAAACTTGCATCATGAAAAATAAATTCAGATTTAATAAAAAAGAATAGTGTAGCATAGACTGATTTGGTAAAGGAATAATTTCTCAACTCTGTTGTAGAGGTGTGCACATTTATGCCCTCAGAGAAAACCTGGGTGTAATTTATTCCTGTCATTACATTTAGGGAATGAAATTTTGACTCAGCTGAGAGTTTTTTCCATAACTTTGCATTCATAGTTGAGCTATATTGTCTCTTATAAAGGTGTTCTCTGTAGACTATTTTTCATAACCTTTTTCTTTGAATTCTAGAGACTAAGACAATAGAACAACAAAGTGGCTACACATTTGACAACAAAGGACTGATCACAGCATTTAATTTTGCTGGAAATACTCCCGGTGGCAACTGAAGGATCGGCTACAAAGGTCAATGGGAAGGGTCTCATCATTACATTTTCTTGAAATCATCGTGACTTCTGAGTGATAGGGGAGGGTAATTTAATGCTGCTGAAGGTTTTCTGGGAAATAGCAGTGTGCTTCCCCCACCAGAATGCTCTCTCTAACCAGCTACTGTAATGTACAAATTCTTGTTGTGTTTTTATAATTTGATGGACTGAAAGAAAATGTTCGTCCTCAAGGAACCTGGATGACCGGGAGGGGCCAGGCTGCATCTAATTGAGTTGCACTTCTCAGGTTTTTGCTGTGCAGAATTGATAGATTCATATGGATAACAGTGCCTTCTGTTGTACATGGATTGCCTGAACAAATGGATTTTGGGAGTGCATTATAATTTTTTAAGTGTAAGGACATTTCTTGATACACTGTAAGCCTTGGTTCCATGTTTTCCAATCACCTGCTTTTTACTGCTCGGTTTAATTGTTTGTTGGTTGCATAGCAATTGCTGGATTCACAATATTAGCACACCTTCCCTATTTGGTGCAGACCAAATACGTAGAGGGAGGTGTCTGTTGGAGTTGCAGAGCAAACACTGGTTATGTCAAAGGGTCTTAACAAAATGGCAGATTTTCCCTTGATGCAGTAGTCTTAAATTATTTCTCTTAGCCATGAATTCAGTTTGCTTGAGTTACAGTGGCTTACCTGGCAGGTGGCTACCCTAAATCTACATCAATATTAGCTCCTGCCTGGACAAATGGTGTGGCCCTCTCATGTAGATGTTCTACATGACAGCTTATTTCTGCTATTATTGATGAATATTGGATTATACGTGGGATAATCTCTTCTGTTTTTTTTCATTCATTACCATTCCAGTGGTAGTACTGAATAATGTGGTACAAAATATTTGCAATATTTTATTTATTTTGATAGAAGAACAGCTTCAAACTTACTTCTTACTGTTACACTCTGTGATTGTATTTCTGGTCTGCATTGCAGTTGGTTATTCTTGTTCCATGCTAAAATTTCTTCTGACAGATTTTTTTTTCCTGAATTTTGAAGACTGGTTTCACCAGTGGAGGTTTAGACTAGATATTAGGAAAAATTTCCTCATAGGAAGGGTGGTCAGACATTGGGACAGGCTGCCCAGGGAAGTGAGAAGAATCAACATCCCTGGAAGTGTTAAGGCAACGCATAGATGTGGCACTTAGGGGCAGGGTTTTGCAGTGAGCAGGGAGTTAACACTTGTACTTGATGACCTTAGAGGTCTTTTCCAACCTAATGGGTTCTATAGGACAAGGTGTTTGTGGAGAAGTTCATTTAGAGAGGAAGTGATAGCAGTACTAATTTGAATAGGTGCCCCTCCTTTAGGTCTACTGGGATCACAGTGGTGTAGCAAAAAGCAATAGGGGTGCTTTAGAATGTGAACTTTGGATTGGAGATAAAATGTTTAGACCAGATTTTGTCTCTGTGTTAATTTCTTTATAATTTAAAAATATTCACCAATCAGTTTTAAACACATACTGATATTCTGTTTCTTTACAGCAGTGTCCCAAATAAAAAGTCAAAGCCTTTGTCATACCCCATCAAATTTTCTTCAACTGCAGTAAATTACAGACTGCTGGCTCTGTGCAGTGCTGAAGCTTTCATTTTGTTATTCTGAGTGAGTCTGATAAATCTGAAGCACTCTATGCTTTGGCTTCTGGAAAAGGCCAGAGGATCTCTGCCCGTTCCTTCTGGAGTTTTCCTGGCCTGGCAGCTGTGGGGCAGAATGTTCCCTGCACTTTCCTGTTTCCTGCACCTTTTTGTCAGACTCTAAGGCTGTTTCTGTGCTGCTGCCTCCTCTTTCTTTTTTTTTGCCTTCCTTTGCCCAGCAGCTACAGAGTGAAGTTGGCCTGGTTCATGTAGGTTTTTCACTGATGCTGCTTAGTTAATAACAGCAGTGAAAATGTCTCGTTTTTAGGCCTGTTGTACATGTGGAAACAGTGAGAATTCCAGGGTCTGTATTTCTAAAAAAGAACAGTCTGTTGAGCTGCACTGGACAGGCTCTTTAAGGTCAAGCAGAAGACGGCCAAAATATCCTTTATTTTGAATGTCAGGTTATGAAAATTACAGGTCACTTGCTAATTTAGGCCTGGGGGTGTACTGGCAGAGACAGTAAGTAAGAAAGCAATACATCCAGTTTGTTGGGGAGTTTATCAGAAACCACAGAAGTTTTGAAATCATTCACGAATTTAAGAAATGGTTTTTGGAAGTTAAGGGCACTGGTGACTTCTCTCTTACCTGTCAATTGAAGTTAGTTATTAGGCAGGTAAACTGTGTAAGCCTTTTATTATTTTATTAAAAGAAACAAGATTGTGAAGTTGGGTTTCTTTCAAAGCCCGTTTGCCTTCTCTATACTGGTGTGCAGAGTAGAAAATGGATTTATTTTTCTTCTGCTAATGAGATTGCTTGCACTGTCACATTTAGGAGTTGATGTGTTCAAGGTAAAATCTGCTTTTGCATAGCATCATCTTGGTGTCACTAAGCTGAACTATGGCTGCTCCCTAGTTCTGCTTCTTGTATACTTTTCAAATCAGCTGCCAAGAAAATTTCATCCAGATGTTTCATACAAGACTTTAATCAGCATTGTGGAGTTGGGAATCTTTGTTGTCTACTTTGCATTGGGGTCAGAGATGTCTGAGGGAATGGCATGTAAAAAGGTTAAATGCCTTTCCCTTCCCAGAAGATTCATGAGCAAATGTTTCTACTGGCAAAAGCAAATGTTAATTATTTTATTCCTTTTTTTTGAAAAGGGTTTTCATCCAGAAAGATTTATTGGGCTCTGGCCTCCACTTTAACATATGGTTCTCTTTTAACATGATAAATACCCATTTGTACATGATCATAAATAGGTAATGGATTTTAGGTGTTTCTTTCTGAGCTGTGTCCAGCTTTGTACTACATTAAAGGGTGAGTAACACAAATGTGCATTTACTGTCTCACTTTGAACCGAGGTAATCGTGGAATATCAGATACCAGCACTGCCAACCAAGCATGATGTATTTGCCATTGGAAGGATAGAGAATCATGAATGTATTGCAGAATAAAACAAAGGCTGATAACTGGTGACTTATGTTGCCCCATGCCCGTAATCCCAAAGTGCAGAGATGATCTGTGTGGGCACCACAGTGGCTTTACATAGGAAATTTGTGTATTGGGGGTTGTAATCATAGCAAATGGGAACCTACATAAGCTGCTTTTCCAGATAAAATTAACTGATCCTGGGTGTTGAACTGCATATGGTGTTTTGTCACTTGTGAAAAGAAAAGAATCACCACATGTTTTGGCTGCCTCTTTTTGCTGTCTCTCTTTCAGCACTGAAGTACATTGCTTGCTTTCACTACAAAGCAGAATCTTTAATCACAATGGCTAGCTCCAGGAAGTGTGCAGAATGTCAAGCTGAGGAAAAGGTTGGAAAACCCCAAACTTCAACAATCCCCCAAAACCCACATGTGCACAATCTGACTGAAATGAATGTACTTGGGGAGTGTTAAGTCAAAATATTTAAAGAATGTCACACCAAATGATATTGTGAGATTCTTTGTTTTAGGGTAAAAGGCTGCCTGTGGGGTGTGAGGGAGCTATGAAATGCTCTGCTTTAGGACATGCCCTTTGCCTGTGAAGTCCTGGCAGTTTGTGGCTCTGGATTCCATCATACATTGTAGAGAAGAGGTGGCAGGACAGTAGAGGATTTTTTTGTTTCTTACTACAAAGCCAGAATCTGTCTTGAGATTGTCTTGAGCCAAAGGAATTGTAGACAACATGAATGATTAACTGTCCTGTTTTCCAGAATGCTTTCCTGTCTTTTTCTTTCCTCCTTTTCTTCTTTTGTCAGTGACAATGTTGTTGGATATTTCAGGGAGTTTGCAAAAGACCTGAAAAGGTAAACCTTAAGCAATTTCTATAAAATCTTTTTCTTGAAAAAATGCAATTTATCAGTTTCATTTCTTTCTGTAGAGCAGTCTGTCATTTGACATACACAGATGATACAGAACTTCAAAAGCCCCTCACTTGTGCCTGTGGTTTGATGAGCATTTCTGTGATTTACTCCTTAATATGGGCACTTTTGAAATCCTCATACCTTGGACTGAAATTTGCTCAAAGGATAGGCAAAAATGCAATGTAATGGAGTACCCAGTCCTCATCTGAGATGTGCCCCAGTCAATCTTTTGTTAATATTTGGCAATTTGGTGATCAGTTCCTCAAGGATCTCTGTGTCTGATTGAGGACATTCTTCAAGTCCAAGAGGCTGTCTCTGCAGGTAGGTATTGATTTTCCCTCACTGCAGAAAAGCATACAGCAGGCATGGCTATGAACTTCATGATCTTAGGAGTGAAAATGGCATTCTTTTCTCTGGGATATCAGGTTTTAACCCAGGTGGGTGGGATACAGTAGAGGTGCATGTTCCCATTGTGTTTAAGGAAGCCAGACACTATTCCAGATACCAAAAAGTCTCAGCATAAAACCATATCATAAAGGGGATGTGTGAGGAGGCCAAGCTGCTTGCTTTGGACACCTCTTCCACTGCTACTGCTTTTGTTAAACTAGTCAGGGAAAACCAGTGAAAAAGGAAAGAAAATTAAAGCAGTGCTTGGGCACTGGGCAGGCTGAAACTTTCCTGGCCTTTGAATCTATTTCTGATACTCACTGCAAATACACACAGCTACTATCAGATCCAATATGCATCATCTGTAGGGATGTCAGTACCCTGACTGACAGCCATGCATGAGAAGTGAAGACTTAAGGTGATTTTTCTCTGCCAGAAATCAGATGCATCTTTTTAAAAAGTCTGGAAACTGCTTGTCCTGACTGATACGCAATCACCAACATGAGACACTCAGTGGGATTGCAACCTTTCTTAAAGATGATCAGCATACCTCCTAAAGGGCTACTGAAAGTGCTCTTTGTCTAGGGAGCTGGCAGATGAACTGCACTTGGACTAGAAGAGTTTTGGAGAACACCAATTCAGAGAGAATCTGCAGGCATATGTGGTTGTGATGAATTGGGAAAGGATGCATCTAAATTGAGGAGATGCTTTTGATATGACCTGAGGTCTGCAGCATTCCCTATGTTGCCTAGGTCTTCTAGAGCAGCATCCAAGAACTTCTTCCCATGCCTGCCTTTGGGAAGAGTATGTGCTTGGGCAGCCCCAAATTTGGTGCAGTGCTTTGAACTTGAGATCAGAAAACAATTTTGATTACAAGTTGTTCATAACAGAAAAACAAGATGGAAGAGGTATATTAATACTAGAATTCTCTTTGTAGGCTATATAGAGGTTCACAGTATAAGAGTTTGGCTCTGTTCATGGTGGGGTAGGAGTTGAAGTTCCAGATACTTGGATTTCTCAAATGTGAATACAGCAGTGTCAGCTGCAGGATTCACCTGAGACAGTGTCGGTTCAGGGGCTGCCTGCTGGACCATCTGGATTATGTTACATGAAGTGAAATGCAAAAACTGTGAAACTACTTGATAGTTAAAGCTGTTGAGCAACAAAAATTTTCTTGAAATTTTATTATTCTCAGGTATGTTTTAATTTTCATGTTTTGTGCCCTTATACAAAATGTAACATTAGTGCATAACATAGAGGCCTCTTCATTTCTCACAGAACTGTTTACCATTGAAGGTGTTTATCCAGGAACTGTTCCTCATTTTTAGGTATTTTCAACATGTTTGTTAGTGAAGTTGCACATATCCATCTTTCACCACTTTTTATGCACAGAGATCTTGGAAATGAACTTAACAAAAGGAAGAACAGTGCTTTGAAAAGAGAAGATTATGCATAAGCAGGTTATTTTTAGAAAACAGAAGAACTGTGGCTTCTGAAGAAAATATGAAACCATCACTATTTATACAAAAGTGCATGAGGTAAAGAAATTAATGTAAGACAATATAAGCAAGACATGTTCTTTGATCACAGCTGTAATGTTTATTTTTCATTGCCAAACAATGTGTGACACTTACTTTTGATTGCATGTGCTGTTGGAATAATGCCTGGCATAAATCACATGAAATGTTTGGGGGCTCAAAAAGAGACCAAAGAGGCCATGCACATTTCTTTTGATACTAAAAGCAAGGAGATGAGCCCAGGACTGCTGTGACTGGAGAGAGCATGCTATGTGCTACATTAGCAGATTGAATTGCAGGATCATCACCTTTGTAAAAAGCCTGAAATACTAAACTGTGGGTTGGCTTTGAGGGCAAGAACTGACAAATGCAAAGCATGCATTGATGACAAGAAGAACCTTTTCCTAGCTTAAAGAATTCTGTACAGTGTTCTCTTAAGCTGTGCTGAATTTGCTTTAAAAACAGTAATAAATCTTATTGCTTAGGTTGAATGTTACATCTGTTGTGCATTTATATGGGAAGAATAGTATTTCTTAAAAAATTGTAACATGCCACCTACCAAGGAGCCAAATCTCATTTTATAGCTGCTTTTCATACAGCCATAAAACTTATTTGCAAGAACACCCGAGAATTCATTTTAAACAACTGTGTGTGTTATCCAGAGTTAATAAGTGCATTTTTGTAGCAGTGTTTGTTAATCTCTGACCTGTGAAGGCAGCTGTTCACTTACACACGTTGGCTGGGAGAGAACATAACTGATGTTTGATGCAGAACACCCAAACACAATCCTCAAAATATCAAACTAGTGAAGATAGTCATCTGCACCAGAGCTTTGGCCAGTCTACTGTGCATGCAGTTTGTAAAGAAGACACTGTTACCAGCCTTCCACAGGACAAGAAATGAATTTTTCAGGCAGGAACTGCAGGCCTGGTATTCGTATCAGTGGAGTATTTCTGTGGTGGTGAGTTGCTGAAGTAGCCTGTTTGTTAAACTGCACTGATTGACAGTGCTTGCCCCTTACTGTATGGACCACTTCTGTGTGTGCTCCACAGTCTGTCTCTCTAGAAGCAGTCCTTAGTGGTCTATGTTTTTGAACTAGGGAGGCTGAATTAATGTAGTTTGCCCAAAGCCATAGCAACATGTTGCAGCTGGCATGAGAAATTAAAATTCTGGCTCTGTATAAGTGCCTGGGAGTTTTGCTATTGCTTCTAACGGAGCTAGGATTTTACCCATGCAATTTGCTAGGTCCTGGTGTTTGGATTACTGCTGATACCTTCCACAGAAACTCTGCCAGAACATACTTAATTTATGAAATTGCTCAGCAACAGCGAGTTCCACTATTGAACCACAATTTTAATCTGTCTAGCAGTGACACTGTTTAATTGTATTTTGTGTGGGTTGCTTGGTATGACAAGCTCTCCTGGAGAAAAAATGGTTCTCAGCAAAGTGATGAATGACATCCCAATTGCTAATTCCCCCTGAGGCTTTGAAGTGAACCTGATGGATTGGAAGCAGAACTGCAGATGACTGGTGGTATCATCTGCACCATGTGTGAGGGTGCAGGCTGGGAAGCTCCTCTGCAGGTATTAACAAACATCCTGGATTGCTTGTGAGGTTGCAGGTTGTGATTGCCACTCCTAACAGGCTCTAAAAAGTGTATTTGTTATCCAAGTAAATATTTGGCTCTTATGCTGCCTCCTGCCCTCTGACAGTGTTGACCTTTTTTAGACTAGAATCACATTCTTAACCTGAATTCCAACTCCCAGTCTCTTAAAATGGTAACTTGTTCCATTTGGTCCCCAGCAAGGGTGAAATAGGATCAGTGTTTGCTGTCTCTGGTTGCCAGGTATGTTAAATGAACAATTTAAATAATTTAATTACGCGTTTGATTAAATTACTGGGACTTTACCCAATGTCATACAGTTTCCTGGTGATTTTTTTTTTCTGGCAGAGCTCAAGCTGCATGGTATTGTGTGCACGTCAGGAAAACTCTCCATAGTCACATAAATGAGATTCTGAGCAAAATACAGAGTATGGAAAGGTCATTTCAGTATATGAATAATGGATTTTTTCCTTTTTATTAAATGCATTGGCCTTCTGTCTCTCAGCACCTTGTAGAGCACAATGTGCAACCAGAACAACAAAGGATGCCTTAAGCAGTTTCTATTAAATAGAGATACTCCATACTGTCCTTTTTACACAGCATACTTGCCTGCCCTGAGAGGTTGTTGTGCAAAGTGTGGAAATGGGGTCAAATGTCTGCACCTTTGTGTAGGGATTTGAGTACAGCCATGGGGCTGGCACTGGGCTCTCAGCAGCAGTTGTGGTTGTGTTCTGCAAGAGTTGTGTCCTCACAGGGACAGCACATCCTATGTCTTGTGTTCCTCCTACCATTAGGATCTTCCTGGAGAATGCGGCGGGTTAAACAAAACTGCAACGAGAATAATGGGAGAGCACCACAGTGCATCTGACTGTGCACTGAACTGAACCAGTCATTGCCATCCTTTGCTATGTATAGACCACTCAGAAATGTGTCAGCATGAGGTGAGATTAAACAGAGACATGGAGTCTGGTTCCTCAGTGTGGCAAGGATCATAATCCTGCCAAACAATCAACTCAGTTAGGGTGAACAGCATGATTAGGCTCTGTTTCTATTACTCTTTTGAAGAAAAATTGACAAGGATCTGTCTGCACCACTGTAATGGAGGGAAAACAAAAAGCCAGTCTGGCCAGGAGAGAATCCATGCACAAGAAATAGCCTAAACATTGATTTCACTGGAACAGCAAGCGTGGAAATCACTGTGAAGAGGAGCGACTATTCCAGATGTTCAGTTACAGAATAGTTATCCCAATGCATTGTTAATCTGATTTACTGATTACATGAAGGAAGATCTAAGGTAAAGAGGTTGCATATGCTTTCCTATTGTGCTCCTCTGATCTGTAAGTACTTTGGAACTGGGGCTGTCTGAGCCACCAGGCTGGAGGCTCTAAAGGAACTTTCCTGGCTGCCAAAAGTTGTTCTGTCAATAAGAGAGAATTCTGTACAGTCTCAGGCTGCCTGTGTTTATTAAGTTCCTTAAGTCTGGTGAAGGCTCATTTGATTTTTTGTTTAAGGGGATTTTCTATTGGTGATAGATATTCTCCTAATAAAATACACAAACCACTGTCACTGTGTGGCTGAAGTAGCAGCTGGTTTTGGTTGCAAATCATTCCTGGCTGCCTGTCACAGAAGGAGTGCTTCTGTTAGTCTCTGTCTGCTCTGATTAGGCTTTGTTACCCTCTCACTTTGCTGTCTGGTCTGTAGCTTCGCAGTGCAGTGATCTTCCAGGCTGTTATCTTAGATCTTCAGCTTCTGCTTTTTGTAAACACAGAAATTTTCTCACTTCATTGTGATTCTGGATTCCTCTGTCCTCTCTTGCACCTCTTTGGGGTTTGTGACTGTGATCTGCTGATTTAGGAAGCCTAACTGTGGAGTGGTGCTAGATTTTTCTGTCAATAGATACTTCCATAAAGCATGGATCATGAGATTATCTTACTTTCTTTGGATACAGTTTAATGTAAAATGTTTTCAAATAGATTTTGTGCAATTTTTTTCAGTGTTTCAGGATCAAATTACTGAATCAGGGCCCAGATCCTTATATGATGAAATTCTGTAACTGTATTGCAGGTTGGGGAAGATACAGAAAACAAGGCAAATACATCCAAGATTAACTATGACAAGAAGAAGAGAGTATTGCTTTGCTTAGTATTTATATTTAAAATATCTCCATATTTTTGCTTTGTTCCAGTTTTGGGCAGGGGAGGATTTAATTGGCTTCTACTTTTTATTTGGATATGGAGCTGTAGTTGACTTTTAACTCTGGATTTTACTTTGTGACAGCATTGCTGCAGGAAAATATAGCACCAACTACTTAATGTCAAAGGATGTGTGCTAGTTTATTTTGTTGCCATTTTTGTGGCTTTCATCCAAGGTCACTTGTGTCATGGGACACCTGAGTCCAAGATTTATTCTGCTGCAGGAGATTGCCTAGCAGTACACTAACAGTTCATAATCTAAAGCATTTTTGAAGCTATATTAAAGCACAGGGAAGCATTTTATCCTTCTCTGAATGGTTTCTGTTTCACAACAAAACTTTGTACAATAACATTTTCTTACTTTTTAAAAAATATCCCCCTTTTGTTTGAGGAAAAAATAGAGGGCAAAAATCAGCAACTGTGGACCTTTGAAGATATACAGATGAGCACTAGGATTTGGATTGCTAGTAGGTAGATAAGGAAAAAAATAAGCACACTACCTAATTTTAGGCACCTAATTTAGATTAGGAGGCTTATCTTGTTAGGTTTTTGTTAGGAGAGTGAGGGTTGTGCTCCTAAGGCATTAGATGTCACCCTCTGGCAAAACCTGCTTCCTTCTCATAAAGCAGGCTCAGGGAAATGTGCCATCCATGTTGGGTGGGGAATTCTGCTATTGTGAGTGCACCCCTGGTGGGTTATTTTGAGGGGAAAGAGAAACACTCAAAGGTTTATAACCTATAGTAATTAGACAAGAAAAGTCTCCGCATCTTGCTTGCTGGTAGTGTGCAAGTGGATAGTCAGTTTTGCTGATATTTGTGCATAAGAGAGATTCTGAAACATGACTAATTTGATGCATATGCTTTGTCTTTGCCACGGTAAATTAGAACCTTTCCATACCCAGGAGCTGAGCTGTAGCTCTTCTTGATTTAAAATGTGTTTTGTTGCCTTAATTGCACCATTTATCATGACTTTTTGGTGCTTTTTAATTTTGCTTTTGACTGTGAATTCTCTAACCCAAGTAAATGATACTACAGCATTCAGGAAACTTGGAAGGCATTCAAGCCAGCACTTCATCAGCACTCTTGAAAGATAATCTATAAACACCAAAGTTGCAGGACCTTGAAAAAAGGCCATTGGCATGAAGAGCTTGGAACTCTGTGGGACAGAAGCACCTAAAGGTATGTGAGGTTCTGATTCTGAGTTACTGAAGTTGTTGAGCCCCTGGGCCAATGGTGTCCAGGTCTGTCTTTTAGAATTAGGAAACAGAGCCCTTGAAGGAATATGTTACAGAGCTGAATTTTCTGTCCATTTCTGTTGCTATCCTTTCTTGAAGACTTAGAACTAGAACTTAGTTCAGGTTAGAAGGGAGCTTAGGAGGTTCCTAGTCAGCCTGGTGCCCAAAGCACAGCCAGCTCAGAGAAGATGGCTCAGAATTTTATCCAGCCAGTCTTTCTGCTCTTTCTGTAGGATGGGCAGGGGGAATCTGAGGGTAGCAGAATAGCTTGGTTGGCCTGTGTGGGCAGAGATCATTAGGAGGGCAGGTGCTTGACTTGTTCAAAATGTGATAATGGCAATAATCTTGAATGAAGTGGCTCTGCTTCCAGCAGAGGATAATTAGCCTTTGCATTTGAAAGGAAATGATCAGGAAAAGCAATAAGCATTAGGCAGGAGTCCCACTACCATGCAGTTTCCAACTCTGGTAACCACGGCTTGCTTCAAGGAGTGTTGGCTTCATTCACAAGGGTGTGTCACTTCCTCAGAGCAGGCCAAAAGCTGAAGCATGAACTGTATAGTTCTGTGGCATCAAACTATAGAGCTGTGGGGGAAGGGAAGGTGTGAAGGGAGAATCCATATGAGAAACCAGTGGCTGTTTGGACTGCCCAGTGTCAGCAGGTGTCTGGTACGTTCTGCTTGCTGAGGGAAGCAGGAGGCTTATTGTTCACAGGAGAGAAGAAGTATCTCTGTGACAGAAGATCTAAGCATGGGAGAAGCAGATGGATGGACTGACCTCCAGAGGTTTCAAGGACATGGGTTGTGACCCCCATGTTCTTTTCCAAGGAGACAGGCCATATTGGTGAAGGAGAAAAGGCTAGACAGGGAAATACTGACTTTTCAGGGTTGTGAAAGGTACCTGCTGGCATTTACTTTGTGTTACTGTCAGGGAAAGCATAGGCATATTCCTGACCCTGAAACTGCTCAAAACAGGCATGTTCCTGACTGAAACTGCTTGTGACCGTGTTCACAGGGGTCTTAGGATGAGGGAAGAGACGAGAATGTTGACTCCATGTTTCAGAAGGTTTGATTTATTATTTTATTATATATATTATATTAAAACTATACTAAAAGAATAGAAGAAAGGATTTGATCAGAAGGCTAGCTAAGAATAGGAAAGGAATGATAACAAAGGCTTGTGACTGACCAGACAGTCTGAGACAGCTGGGCTGTGATTGGCCATTAATTAGAAACAACCACATGAGACCAATCACAGATCCACCTGTTGCATTCCACAGCAGCAGATAATAATTGTTTACATTTTGTTTCTGAGGCCTCTCAGCTTCTCAGGAGAAAAAATCCTAAGGAAAGGATTTTTCATAAAAGATGTCTGTGACAACTGCTCAAAACAGGCATATTCCTGATCCTGAAACATAGAGATGCACAGGCAGCACAACTGTGTCTTCCCAGTCTCCGGTTTTGTTATCAGACTTCACTTTGCAATGATCCCTCCATGAGAGGTGCAGGTACATACTGAATATACTTATATAATTGGTATAAAGTTTATTTGTACAATATATTGCCTCTCTATGGATGTACTGAAAAGCCAGATGGGAGAGGCTGGGCTGTGGGAGGGTCTAGATAACAATGTGGCGTTGAGGAAGAGGGGATACACAGGTACAGGCAGTTTGGGGAGGGAGAGAGAGGGAAGGTGTGTGCGGGCGCGGTGCCGCTGTCCGCGGTGCTGAGCCGTGCCGGGGCTGCCTCCGTTGGCTTCTTGCATCGTCTAAGGACGGGCTGCTCTATAATCTTCCTGCCTATAACATCTCTGTGTCATTTCACAAATGGTGTGGCCCGCTGGAACCCAGGGATTTTCACCGTGGCAGGTAACTCTGAATATCTCCACCCAGAGCCAGGTTTCCTATTTCCTCACAGAAAGCTGCTATTATGGAAATAACTGTCTGCTAAGCTGAGCGCAGTGGGGAGTTCTCAGGAGGATGATTCTTCTGAACATGCCAGTGAAATTCAGTGAAATTCTGCTGAAAATGTCTGCACCACAGCAAGGAGCAACTCCTCTCATACCATCCCAGCACATCAGCTGACAGAATTGCAAAACCTGAATCCTTAAAATCCTGACTGAACTGATGTAGCTGAGCTTTTGTATGCTCTTGATTACAATACTTGATTGCCTAGAACTGCTCACAGGACCTAAAAATATCTGATATATTCAAACTATCAGCAACACATCCAGCATATAGCACTGAGTGCCACCCACTGGCTTGAAATATTTTTTTCACCATGTCCCTGACTTGCTACAGGAGCCTGAAAACAGGAGAGAGACAGTCAGGAGTGACATTGAAAGGAAGAGTATCCCTCATTATTTAACATGTTTAATTTGTTTAGACTTCAAAGTTTTGTAGTACTGAAAGCTCTTTGTGAGGTATGACTGTTTAAATGGGTGCAATCTCTCTGATGGTGTTGAAGTGCTGCTTTGAGTCCAGCAGTTCCTAGGAAAGCTGATAGCAAAAAACAGTTCTATAGGTTTTGTTACATACTTACGTCATGGTGCTCCATGTTGGACTAAGCTGTACCATTTTATAGGTGCATAACATATAGAGATTTAAACTTTTTAGAATTAGATAGATTTCTTTTTCACCTGAATGTGTCCTTGGATTTCTTCTGACAGGGTATGTATGGCAGTCAGGCTCACAGTCTCAACACTCAGCATCACCCTGATTTCCTGGGCCAGCTGAGCATCCAAGGAAGGAGTATGTGAAAGGAGAAGATCCTAGATCTCTAAACACATGCTTTCTGATGCTGTAACTTCTGTCAGTCATCCCTTTTGGCATCTTTCTGAAAAGCCATTGTTAGTAGTCTAGGGCACTTTTCCCTTCTGTTCTTACATTTATCTTGCATTGGGCCCTGTTTCAGTTTAATTCAGGGAATGACAGAATGCCTTTTTCAGAATGGTAAAGCCTTGGCTGTCAGAGTCAAAATGTTGATTTGCAGCCTTTGATATACAATAGTTTTATTTCTGTGTGTGTTGTTCCTTGCACTTGCAGGAAGGAGGTGATGTTTCATCTACAACAATATTACTTTCAACATAAGGGCTTGTCCTCAGGAGTATTGTTAGCATGGGATGTTTTTGTGTTATATATTAGATTTCCTGTGATTCTAGAAATCTCTGCTTCATTTTCCCCACATGTTGAAGTAATGGCTGAACAAGGGAGGCTACTCATCTTGCCTGTGTCAAGCAAGAACTCATTTCAGCAATTGATGTGCCATCACCCAGAATTGCCTGCAGGACTCTGTTCTGCATAGGGAGAGTCAACCGTACAGGAAAAGCTCCAAGAGTGGAGTACAGCCATTTATAAACCTGTGACAAAATGAAAAACATGTTTCCCATTAAAAGTTGAGCCTGAGGATGCCTAATGTATAATTTTTCATCCTGTGAGCTTCAAGAATGGTGTACATGTGATTTTTGGGTTTTTAAAATAGTGATCCTGTTAGGAAGATCAGGTCAGGCAGTTCTCAGCCAGCTATCAAGATGATTTTCATTCTGTATGTCACCAGTTTGTCAATTTTTCAGTCCCAAATGGCTAATTATTTTATTAGGTTTGATTGCATGAGATGATAGACACAGGTTTATTTTCCCTCTTCTTTGCAGTATTCAAAATCTTGTTGATGGTGGTTGCAGGAAGATACCTGATACTTTCAGACACCACAATGTTTAAATGAAGTAAGATATGATTGTCTGGCAAGCATATTCTGTCAAGTGCAAGAAAGCTTTGTTAAAGCAGAGCAATATCTGTTATGTCTCTGTTATGAAATACCAGTTTTCTGACCTGAATATTCATATGGAGATTTTAGAGAGAGACAATGGTTTTCAGCATATCACTCCTTTTCCAGAGCTCTTCACCACCTAATTTCACTGGTCTCTGGTGTGCTTAGACTGCAGGGAAACATTTTAAGTGCTTTTTCTTCCCTGCAAAGCAGGAAATTGCCAGTTGTGCATTATCAAAGGAATGAGAGCTTGTTGGTGAGCTCTCTCTGTGCTTCACTGTGGTACAGCTATGCAGTAAATTTGCCAATGGCTTCTGCTGCTCAACAGAATCCACACCCTAAGGCTGTGTACAAAATGTTCTGTTTTAGAAAACATGTCCAGGTGATGTCTCTGTGGTCTTCAGAGCCAACAGATTAGCTGTGGCATTGTGTTCATCCTAATGCACAAAGGCAAGACCTTCCTAATGTAGTTGGCCCTGCTTGGAGCAGAACATTGGCCTAGATGACCTGCAGACCTCCCTTTCAGTCTTAAATTATTCCAGGATTCCAATAAAGCTCCCTGAGCATGTAGCCAGCATCAAAGGCGCTTTGTACAAGCAGTGCTGGAGCCATTGCTGCTGCAGCTGCCCTGGGGCAGAAATTTGTCTCCAAGTGTCTTCCTTTCTTCTGAGCAGAAGTTTGTCTCCAAGTGCTGCCTGCCTTTCTTCTGAGGACACGGAGGCACTCAAGAGAGACAGTTTTTGGGGACTGTGGTGTGCAGAGATTATACAGCCTGAGCACTCCAGCACACTGCAAGTCCTGACATGCCTCTGCCTTCCTGCATCCCATGCTTGGTTCACTGCTTGCTCCCATGGATGTGGCTGGATGGCTGCTTTTTGGCAGGACTTACTCTGAAGAAGAATCCATGCAGCCCAACAGAGCCCCGTTGGGTACCCCTGGTGTTTTGTGGAAGGCTCAGTTATCTCCAGGCATGAAAAGCTAATGACACCTGTCACCCCACCTGGTGTTCCACTGCTCTTCTCTCTGAATGGGTTTTTCCCTGGGTTCCCCACAGGGTTGCTAGTTGCACAAGCCAGCACCAATTAATTCAGGGGTCAGTCCTGCATCTTTACTGGGATGCATGTTTCACATGCCCCTTTCAACTGCTTTCAAACAAGATAAATCACACAAGACTTTTACCTTTATTTTCTACAAATTGTCTTTTTCAGTGTTGTGTGCCATGAAACATCTCTATAAACAGGCAGGAGCTGAAAGAACTGGAGTTGCTTTGAGTTATACTAAAACCAATTTTGAGCCCAAATAGGGACATTAATAGAGGCAGGTGGCTTGTTGAATAGTATGCTCAACTGCAAGCCATGATTCTAAATGTCAGTCTGGGAATGCCATAAATCCTATCTAAAATGTGCTCAGGTTGTTTTACATTTCAACATGTTAGCCCAAAACTCCTCAGACAAGAAAAGAATAAGCAGCGTGGGTGGCATAATTGTTACTTTTTTAGATCCCAAACATATGCTTTTAGCAATCAGGACCTCATAAATTTTCCCTCAATGCCTGTCAGTGTTGCTTAGGTTTCCAGCTAGGGGCTTTGAACTCTGCTGGCCCTTCTCCAGAGCTATCATCTTGCTTGCACTGATGTCTGCAGTTTTGGGGGTCTAGTGAAAATGCTCCTGAGACAAAGACACCACAGCCTTTACTGGCGAAAGACAGAACTTTACAGGTAGGACTGAGACTTTTTCCCATTTTAAATGGGCCTGCCTTTACTCATCACCCTCTCCTTTCCACTCCCACCCCAGCCTAAAGCTGGGGCTGTCCTGCAGTTTGGTCCTTTTACATTTAACCTTTGGCAGCCTGTGCTGCTCCTGTACTCCTGTCCTCTACGAGTTTTCAATCAGGTTGGGATTTGGGAATCCTGCTTGGCCCTCCAAGAGGGTCTGTGTGAGCAGGGTCACCAGATTTCAAGGTTGTTTGCTTCAGTGCCCATTGTGATCTGCAGAAAAACCTCTGTGATGCCTGCTGGAGACAGGCTGCTGCAGGGCTTGTAGGAGTTCTCAGGGGAAAAGCTTTGAACTTGTTTTGATTTTATATTAATTCTTGGTGGTTTTTACCACATTTTAAAATTTTGGGGTGGTGGGGTGTGGGCTTGGGATGTTTTAAATTTTTCAACCTCCCATGTATTGCCCACTGTTCAGCCTTTTGGCTGATGTCTCCTCTAGGCTAGGTTCTGATGGGTTCTCAGCAGTGCCTTAAGAGGTATCTTTTACTTATTTGGAGTGTATCTGATGACAAAGGAGAGAGGGCAGGAGTGGGACATGGGGCTGTTTGCAGAACCCTAAACACATTCCTTCTGAAATCTTTTTTCCTCCTTCTGTTGAAATCAGATTTCAGCTTGATAAGTCCAACTCTGTAGCAGACCCACCACAGGGATTTATGTCATCTTTGTAGAGGAAGAAAAATTGCAGGAAGAATGATGTAGTGCTGCAGCTTTCCAGAGTGGTAAATTTAAGGTACTCAATTTACACCATTATAACTCTTCAAAATGATCAAAGAAAAACACCTCTGAAGCTAAAACTCTGCTTACTTCTTGAGTGCTAAGATTAACCTTTTGTGAAATCTTTGTGTTAAACCTACCTGTAGTTTGGCAAAAGTTTAGGGAGGAGAAAATGAAATGGTCTGGAAAGATGATCATGATGTAAGAAGCTGCTCTCAAACAAAATGGCTTCATTCTTTTATTTCTATTTATCTAGCCTGTCTTCCAGAGAGCACTTTTTGGCTATCAAATCACATTTATTTAGATCTCTCTTTTGTGTGACCAAGACATTGTCAGCCAGTTCCTGGCTTTTAACTGCTTGATTCTGCAACCTTAATATTTTTTTAACATTGGTTTGTGTATAAATTCATACACTTTGTTTTAGGAGCAAATTGAAAAAAACAGCTTTCCCAGCATATGGAACCATATGTAACCCTCACAGGAGCCAGCAAAATGGCTGAGCTATTTAGACAACCTAGCAGAGACCTCCACTTGAGTTAAGAGTGTGCAGCCAGAGCACTGAAAAGTTGTTTTCTCTGGCAGGGTGGTCTGCAGCCCACGTCTGTCAGTGGCTGTAGTGAGTGGTCAGCAGCTCATCTGCAAGAGATGTGTTAACATACATTTAATTTGATGTTTAAAGATGGAATATCCTCTTTGAAGAAGAGAGGGTGTGCTGTGGGTTTGCTGTGAACCACTGGGCTGCAAGTTTTGGGAACTGCTGGTCTTTGTGGCCAACTGATAGAAGAAGGTGGGTCACCTTTGCTAGGGATTTCTTCAGATCAGTTCTCCAGAGCTCTTCTGCAGAACAAGAGCTTTGATTCCAGTTGCTGTGAAAGAGTGGATCCACAGACATCCCTCCTGTCTCAGCTCCTGTCCATCACTCTCTCTCTGGTGAAGGCAGTCACTCTCCTCTACCTGCAACTCTCTAGGTGCTGTCACCAAGAGAGAGGTGCCACCTGTGCGTGCTGCTGGTTTGTCTCATGCCACAGTGACCCCCAGAAGCAGAGAATTACAGAATATCCCTGCTTGGCCCTTGGTTCTGCTTTAGATTGGTGGTGGGCTGTTAGAGCTTTTAACTCCAGAGGCCTGAACCAGCCTAAATTTTACTATTTCTTTGTTGTCTGAAGATTGCTCATGTACCAAGTACATAGTTCTGCAGGATTTCTGTATTTCCTTAGAGACCAGCAGCTGAAATTAATGTAGCTCTGCCTAAGCAAAGACAATACAAGGGAGTTTTTGGCAGTGCTAACCAGGGCATTTCTGGTAGTTATTTATTTGCAAAAACAGAACAACAAAACCCAAACCAAACTAAAAAACCACAGGCAAACAAAAAACCACACAACCACACAGCCTTAACTTTGGGCAGTTTTCTCACTCCCCTCTTCTGTCCTTTTCCAAAGTCTGCTGGTTGTCCATATTGCCCAGCTGCCAGCTCTGGCCTTCTGAACTCAGCAGCCTCTGTTCACTGCAGCCTGCAGAGCAAACACAACGTGCTCGTGTCCCAGAACGCCTTCAGCACTGATCACTCCTTGTAAATGGGGCTATAAACACCCCCGGGGGTTTGCTGTGTGATGATGCCTTGTGTGAGCACAGAGATCTCCTCTCCACATGTGGCTCACTGAAGGCCTGGTGCACAGAAACAGCTGAGTGTGACCTGCTGGGTTTGGGCACCTCTCCTTTGGATTGTGGACAGATTTCAAAGGCAGCAGCACCTCCTCTCCTGGGATACAGCTCAGTGCTTCATTTCAGTGTTTGAAAGCCCTGCCTTCTAAATAAGGGAGGCAGAGCGTTTCTTATTATTAGTGAAACACTGTGGTTTTCCCTAAATTCATCCTCCAAATGGCTGGGCTAATTTTGCTGGAACTCTCTGAAAAATATTTAGCCTTAGGCAAGCATATTACAGAGGAACATTCCTGCCTGAACACTGAATGCTTGTAAGTTGCAAGCAACTGAAATCAGGGTCTTGTGAAAGGGAGTAGGAGGCAGATTTAACTATTTCATCTGTGCCAGGTGTCTGCCTATACTAATTTCTGGTTGGATGCACAAGTAATATGTACAAGTCCATAATATAGCCTTTCTTTTTAGGAACCAGATTTATTCTGGTAAAACTCATCTAAGTCTATGGAATTACAAGATCATAAACCTGGTTTAACATTGGAAAATCAGGCTCTATGGATGTGCTGTGTGTGTGGTATGAATCTATTTGCAATGTATATATAAATAAGATTTGTGGTGAAATGAGAAAAACAAGCTGCTTGTATATCATCTAGGAATGAGCCCTATGTTATGTTTAATATTTTCCAGAGACAAATGTGGTGACAGACTTATCAGAAACACTGGCTGAAATGAAGCTGTTGGTCCAAACATCCTCATCATCCTTTATCCTAAAGCCAAAGCAAAAATGAGATGTCCCAGTGGGTGTGGGCCATGGTAACATTACTTTTTATCATTATTATTATTATATTCAGATGTTGGTTGTGTTTACAATTACAGTGCTGGCAGATGGACTCTATTAGAACTGCCAGATCTGATCATCTAGCCCCAAATCTGATCATATTACTGAGAACACAGTCTGGGATTTTACAGGGGCCGGAGACAAATTGGCTGCTTCTTACTCGCCAGCTTATCTGGCCATATCTCTTTCAGAGTGAGGCATATCTATTTTATTGAGCCTCTGCCACTTGCTCTGGATCCTTCTGGGTGGCTGTGGGGCAGAGACCAAGCAAAGTCAGTGGCTTTGCACTCTGGAGGGAACAGCACATGGATTTGACAGGTATGGGAGCTCAGGTTCACTGTGCACAAAAGATGAACAAGGGCTTGCTTTCCCATTTTGGCATTCCATTTCTTTTGGGGTTTTTTTTTTTTTGGTTTATTTTTTTTTTTAACAAAGGAAGATGTAGAGTTGAGGAGAGGAAATGCCTGACAAGCCAATGTGTGTAATTTCTCTGTGGTCAGGCTGATTATTTTTCTGTCCCAGGAACAACAAGCCAACAGCACTTCCATGGTGTACTTTTCATCCAAAGAGTAAAGTGGGCCCAGCAGCTAAATTGGGACAAAAGAAAATCCTTCAGGCAGGTCTAGCTGCCAGCACTTCTGTTAGTTTCCACTGCACAGACTGTTTCCTGGGTTTGATGGCTCACTGAGTGAAAATGGAGAAATAAGAAGGTTAGCTTTCCCTCTGGGGAGCAAGAAAGGCTCTTTGGAAAGCAAGGTAGATCTCTGATTATATGCAAACAACGAAGAGTCAAGGAGGCAGGAACCCCAAGGAAATTGCCATGTACTAAATGACTATTCTGAAGTAGCACTGTAAGGTAAATAGTGGAGCAAAACTACTTGATCCTGACTCCAACAGAAGGCCTGTTTTCTCCTGTAGGAATGACTCCCTGCAACTGAATATTAAAGACTCTCAAAAGTCAGCAGAAACCTTCCAGTCCTGCTTATTAAATCTTGGGACAGGAGCTCATGGGGCTTTGTGACAGCAGTCATTGTCCTGTCTCACAAAACAGAGAGATTCCAAAGCCTCCCCATTTACCTGGCAGGGTATTGGAGTCTAGATGCAGAGCCCTAATTTAGGGAAGGGGATTGCTGATATCCCACCTGGCTGCCAAAAACTTGGTCCCTGAAGTGGTCTGTGGCAGCATCTCTTTTCTTTAGGCTGGCAAGAGCTGCTGCATGTGGAGGCACTCTAAAGGAAAAGGTTCATTTTGATGAACATGAAACTTATGGCCATGGTTTCTTTCCTTGGAGAAAACTGCTTGCAGACATCCTGGGGTTTCAAGGTAATTGAAATTGCTTTTTATATTGGCAAAAATCTTCATTGCATCCTACCCTGCATTTGTACAGTGCTTCTGACGTGAGGAGCCTTGGAGAGGGCTGCAGACTCAGCAGGGAGCACTCTCAGGAGCAGGCAGCCCAAAGCAGCTTCTCCTCAGAGCAGAGAGATGCCATGGGAGACAGAAATCTGCTGAATCCTGAAATTGGTGGGAGACAGATGTCAGGAACCTGTTTCTTGCAGAGATGACATCTACCTTGGGTGGGGGTGCAAAGGGCTTCTGACACACAGCTTGCAGGGTATCCCAGATTCCTGAG
This sequence comes from Setophaga petechia, assembly GCA_024362935.1. Lineage (NCBI taxonomy): Eukaryota > Metazoa > Chordata > Aves > Passeriformes > Parulidae > Setophaga > Setophaga petechia. Next base: position 7,508,623 of record JANCRA010000025.1, read on the forward strand.
CACCACAGTTGGTTGTCCCTGCCATTTGTGGAAGCAAGGTAGCCAGTGGAGCTGATGCAGTGCTGTCACTTCTCTCACAGCAGCAGAACCTGGATCCAAAGATCCTACTCTATTCTGAGCTCAGGAAAAACTGTGATCTTGCTTTGAACGTGGTGGGATTTTCGTGATCTATTCAGCTCAACAGCTGTGAGAGCATGAAGGCTGCGCAGGTGGAGAGAGGAGAGTGATCCACAGCTGCTGCCCCTCCAGGTGATTTCTGGCTGCTCAATAAAGCTGTCAGCCTTCAGGTGGGTGAGCCCTCACAGTTGTTCTTCCTGCCTTCTGGGTCTCAGCACTGGAAATTCACAGTTTCTCTTTGAGCTGGTTTCTTCCAATTTTCTTTGGAATTTTTCTAAGCATGCGCTCAACTCTTTCTGATGGGTTTAATAATTGATTTGTATTGATTTCCTGCATGGTGTGTCAAGATAAGGTGAGAGACAATCCAAATGGGCTGAGTCAAAACCACTGCTGTGTGTGCAAGGGGAAGGTGTAGATAGAGTTGTCAGCACAGCTGGTGGAGAGGAGCCACTTTCTCCTTTGCCCTAAGCAATAGGTATTTAGGTTTTGCATGACTAAGAATGCAGCATTATCTTCTTCTTAATTCTTGCTTGTTGTTACTTAGGTGTTGTCTTTTTATCTGAGTGAGTAAGCAGCTCTGAAGAGGAAATATAGCTGTTTAGTGTTTTCCTTTTTTTATTTCCTGTGGACAAATGCAGGGAAGATCCACTTTGCTGTTATTTTAAGCAGCTCATTTTTGCTGCCTGACCTACGTGACTTAGTTAAGGTCGCAGGAAAGTGCATCTTTTTTTCCAGATTGCATGATGTACTTCATGCCTTGGGCTATGCTAATAATTTTGATTTCTGGGACAGAAGGTAGAGATAAAAAGGCACCTTAATTCTACTAGTCCTTGCTAAAGCTTCTCACAGGAATTCTCTAAGCTTCTCCTGTAAACTGCATCATCCTTCGCTTTCATCTTGAAAAGTAAGGGCATCAACTGCCCTGTGAAGGACAGCAGCACAGGCTGTTTTCCAGCAGCAGGATGAATATAACAGAGCTGTCAGTCCTGCACTTTCTGAGTTTATACAGTACCATTAAGCTGCTATCATCTCTTCCATGGTGTTGCTTCCAGTTATTTTGTATATTGGGAGTACTATATGCTGGAGGGCAAGGCTGCTGTCATTCAGGGGGACATGAACAAACTGGAGAAATTGGATGACACAGGCATGAAATATAAGAAGGCAAAGTCCTGCAGCTGTAAAATAATAACCTCATGCAACAGTACAAGCTGTGGACTGGTTGGCTGGCAATCAGCTTAAACTGAAAGCACTTGGAGTCTTGATGGACATAAAGCTGAACATGAGTCAAAAATGTGCCATTTCAACAAGGAGAGCCAACCACACCTGACATGAGGTGCAATGATGCCAGCACAGCTGACAGGCCAGGGCAGGAATTGTTCCCTGTTAAAAACTTGTGAGACCACACCTGGTGTAATGCACCTGGTTCTGGCTCCTAAAAGGTATTGATAAAAGCACTGATAAACTGGAGCAATGTCAGTGAGTGGCCACTAACATGGTCAATAGGCAGGAATTCCAATGTTCAAGAAAGGCTGAGGGAGATGGGTTTGTTCAGCTTTAAGAAGAGAAGACTCAGGTGGGACCTTCTGGTTACCTTGAGCTGCATAATGGGGGTTGCAGAGACACCAGAGCTGCTGAGAAGTGCCTGGAGAGAAATGACAAAAGGCACCAGGCAAAACTTGAACCAGGGGAAATTCCTGTTATGTCTGAGGAAAAAGTTTTTCACTGGAGAGAGATTCAGAGGTGCCCAGAGAGGCTGGAGGCCCTGAATATTACCAAAACTTGACTCTGCAAGACCCTGAGAAAATATTGAAGGTAGTCCTGCTTTTAATGGAATGGATGGACTAACTGTTCTCTCTATTATTTGATGTTGCCCTGTTTTATTAGTGCCCCTGTATTAAATCTTCTCTCAGTGTATGAGATTTCTCTATCAGACTGTTTAGATATTCAAGTTACAGCTGTTTATGGTCTCTTACAAAAGAAATATGTGTGCCCTGCAACTTTTGCAACATAGATATAGACCTAAGCCTGTGAACACCTGGGTATGTCTTGGTGCTGTGCCTTGTGTCTCACCCTGCCCTCATAGAATGCAAGTGCTGTGTTCAGAGAGGTTGGGTCTATCACTCTTAATATTTATATTTAATTAATGTCATTAGGGCTTTCTTATAAATTAAAAAGTTAATTCTTCACAGAAATGAGTGATTTTAGACATGACCTCTTGCTTTATATTGAATGGCTGCTTCTTAAATGCACATTTCTTAGGAGGTGTGTTAATTTTGCCTTGTAATCATAATTACCATTTGATTCCCAAAATGGATTTGGGGGAAAAAATACCCTTGGACAGTTCCAGTTCCCTCACTAGTGGTTCCCACTCCTTTACTTGTCTCCCAGTCCCTGGGATAGTAGACAGGACTGTATTGTATTTGCAATTTATTGTGTTGTTCCCAGGTGAAAGGAGGAATGATGGATGTGATTCCATGTTCTTAGAAGGCTAATTTATTATTTTATGATGTTACATTATATTAAAGAATTATATACTAAAGAATACAGAAAGGATACTTGCAGATGGCTAGAAAGATAATAATGAAAACTTGTGACTCCTTCCAGAGTCCTGACACAGTTTGGCCATGATTGGCCATTAAGTTAAAACAATTCACATGAAACCAATGAAACAATCATCAGTTGGGTAAACAATCTCCAAACACATTCCAAAGCAGCAAAACACAGGAGAAGCAAATGAGATAATATTTTCTTTTTAATCTGAGGCTTCTCAGCTTCCCAGGAGAAGAATCCTGGGCAAAGAGACTTTTCCAGAAAATATGATGGTGACAGGACTGTGGTACATGTCTACTGAGAAGATCAGCAGCAGCTGGAAAGGAGTGGGACTCTGGTACTTCTCTGGCCAGTTCTCTGTGAGTCCCTGTGCCCCACCATGTTCCCCTGCCCTCTGAAGAACCCTCTTATCACCTTACCCACCCCAAACATCAGATTATTCATTGTCTGGCCCTGGTACAAGCAGAAGGGCAAAGCCCTGTGGGGGTGGCTGGAGGAGAGGTGGGAACACCTTCAAACTACCAGGAAAGGAGAAGCCAATGGATTCCTTCCCACTTGGGGATCAGCAGGCAGGTTACTGTCTCACAGCTCTCCTTGCTATCAGACAATCTGTGATTTGCAAAGGCAATTAAAAAGTGCACCAGGAGAGCCTGCTCGGCTGAGCAGGGGGGAGAGTGCAGGCTCCGTGAGAGGAGTGTGACCAGGAGCTGTCACAGGTGCTGGCACCGGTCCCCGAATGATGTCAGTGCTGCACGGAGGTGCCTGCAGAACAACAGGCTGCTTATCTCGTTTGCAGCCCAGCCCTGCCGAGCTGTGAGAAAGGTCACACTCCTCACTGCTGCATTAGGCTTCCTTCAGACCCTGCCCAGTGGCTGCCAGTGGATGTGGAAGGCAAAAAATAGAACTTAAACCCAAAGCCAGCCCCGGAGAGAAGGGGAATGCAGGCACAGAGTGTTACTGCACTGAGAATGCAGTGTTTGCCAAATACATCCTGCTCCTTTTCCACTAGCAGATAAACCACAGGGAAAACAGGGCTTTGCTGTTGCTGTCAGCTGATGAGGTTATTCCTTTGGTTCCCTCTGAGAACTCGGGCTGGAGATGCTGAAGTCCCTTCTGGCTTGTATTACCTTGTGTTGCCGGGGGTGTTGCAGTGGCTGTGAGCTCCCTTCATTTGCATATCCCCTTAAAAATAGCAAATGACAAGGAGATGAAGGAGAGAGGGAAAAAGATTTCAGCTTGGTCACTTCTGTTTCCTTGGTAATGGGGAATATATACCCCTTTTTTTTAAGAGGAAGTCAAGCAACTTGAGGTTCTTGAGGGCAAAGTTTCATGAGGTCCTTCAGACAGATTGTGTTCTCTGCTAACTTTTTGCATGAGAAGGACTCTCTGTTTTCACACTTACAACTCTACTATCTCACTCTACTTCTTGGTTTATCTTGAACATGCCTCTTCTAATAAATAGGGAAAAAAGAAATTAATTTTCTCTCAGAATCCAGATGATATTTTGACCAGTGCCTCCTTCAGCAAAGCCATTCTTATGTAATAGCAAGTACTGAGATTTTATTTCTCTGTAATCAAATACATTTTTACTTCACAGTAATGCAGTGCAGCAGTTGAATTTTCAGTGCCAGTGTAAATAGTTCCTGCCTCATATTGTGAGTGATTACATGACACACTGACACGTCTCTGAAGCTCACCTGCTCTTTTGAGTATTTTGGTGTTCCCTAATAAAACCTGAGGAAGATCTCAACCTAATGGAAATGCATTCAAGGCAAAAGTGTTTTGGACAGGTATTTGTTTCTTTGGGCTGCATTAGAGCACCAAGGGTAGAGTAAAACTGGGAGCAGGATAGAGCCCCCACATGCTCAAGTCTCTGAAATGTTTGCAACCAAATTGCAGTACTGATCTGTATGTTTTAACTGGGTCACTGAGTGAGAGCCATTTGAATGCTTCGTGCTCTGCATCTTCCAAGTAATTGCAGTTTAAGGATTCATTTTAATGTTAATTTTCCCACTTAGACATTTGAAGCTGAGCTTGGAGTTATGCAAAAAGAGGCATATTCGATCTGTTTTGAATCTGAAATTGAGTGTCAGTACAAAACCAATCCCACATTATATCATTGCACATTAAAACTTTTTACATTGTACTTTTGAGATGGCTAATGACAAAGTTCTCACTTGTAAAAATTATTCTGTGTAAAAAAAATAAATTGATAAATTCTTTAAGGACCATAGGATAAGATGTTCCCTCACACATTCATGTCTCAAGCTCTGGTTGTTTCAAAGCAAAGACTGAATGTTTACACTGCTTCATCTGACCCACATCCTGTCCAATTTGTCTGCTCTTTTTTTCCTTCTTTGTAATTCTTTTTGCATCTTTTTCCAAAACCTGGCTCCTGGGATGAGTCCTGTCACCTCCGGACATTAGAACTGACAGGACCTTTAGGAAAAGGAAAACCAAGAGAAGCTTTGTGGTGATGGATTGGGATTTAAAGCTGAGAGATGGGACTGAGAAACAACTGCTCACTTTGAAAATCTCAAAAGGTTTATTAAACCTTAACAAAAACACAACAAAGGACTACATAGGGAAAAAGCTGCAGCACTGGGAACTGCTCCGCGTGCACACCATGCAGCCAGTTCATCTTCAAGATGGATGCTCAGTCTTTTATACCCCTGGGGTTCCATCAGCCAGCCCTGGCCTCTCCCAAAGTCTGTCAGTCAGCTCTTTGCCATTTATCACTGGAAGCTGCTTTCTTGTGCCTGGATTGGAGGTCAGGTGTTGCCATGCTGCCCCCCTAAGCACCCCCAAGCTTTTCCATTCCCAGCTGCCCCATGCCAGGGACACCTGTGCAGCCTCCTTTGTACCTGTCCTAGACAGCCCAGGCTGTCTGATGGCAACAATACAGGGGGAAAGGGAACTGTGGGGAGAACAGAGGGCATCTAAACTACAGTAACATAACTGTACATCACTACAGCTTTTCTTAATATTCACACAATAGTGATCTTTTAATTGCAAGAGCCAATAATCTCATTTTCTATCTGTAACAGGGCTCCTGGCTACTTCTCCAGACTGCACCCCAAAGCCAAAAGGAGCATGATTTCCTGGCTCAGGGCATCCTCCCCCAGTTCTGGCTGTATAAAAAGGGAATTACAGCTACGAGGAACTTCAGCAAACCGAACCTCTTTACTTCCTTCTCATAGCAACCTGCACAGATGTTTTAGTGGTTCCCCTCCCTACACATCCCCAGGGCAATGAAATTCCAGATTGCACTTCTTTGTAGAGCCTGGCAAAGCTCTTTCACTTGGATGGGGATGGTGATTACTCTGTTGGCTTCGCTGGAACGATGAGCTGATCTGTGTTAAAGTCCTTAAGGGAGAACAGCCACTTTCCCAAAAGAAGAGAAGCAAATTCCATCACAAAGGGGTTTGTTGTGTAAAGAAGAGCTTTTGCCAGCTGGCCACTGGGAAGGGGCAGCTTCAGTTGCACTTGGCATGCTGGTGGAATGGCTCTCGAGCCAGCGGGACAGCCTTAGTGAGCACAACTACCAAGAGGGAGTTGCAGTGGTCACTGATGGCAAAAAGTGGCTGGAGACACAAGTGGGATTGTTGGGATGGACAGGATGAGGAGAGACTCTGAAGATAAGGAAAAAGCAGCTGAATTAGATTAGGACTTCAAAGCAAATGGCAGTCTTTGAATGACCAGGCAAGAAAAGCAGCTTCAGAAGCAAGACAAAATGATGGCTGGACAGTAAAGAAGGCCAGTAAGTGAATGATACAGATTTTATTGCAGAAATATGCAGCAAAAGAATGTAATTATAGACATGATTTATTAAAATGAGCTGGGAAGCGTCCCAGTTTAAAGAAGCTTTTTATAGAGGAGGCAGCCCACATATTGCCTATCCAATTAACAAGAGAGATTTGTGGACATAGGATGTGGGAACTGGCAGCCACAGGGTGAATGGAAGTGTGTCTGTAAATCAAATTTTGACAAGCGAGGGAGAAGGCCTGGCTCATCACAAGCACTCTGCTGTCTCTGTCTCTTTTCCTTGCAATCCAGAACTGAAGTGTTTGTCCCTTCAAACAGCTGTCCTGCCTTTGCTTCTTTTGATGCTGTGAAGTTCATCAATATTCATCAGAACCGGGGAGAGAGAGGCAATTTTCAGCAGAAGCAGCTGAATGACACACTGGCAACAAGGCCAGATCCTTTGCCTTTTGGAGTCTCCCACCCTGGACACTTACTGTGCCACCACAGTGCTGCAGGCTGGAGGAGGTCTGCCAAGGATTCAGATGTGATGCCCACACTAACCCTACCAGCTCCCAGTGAGAGTGCAGGAAAATCTAAGCAAGCTTGCTAGGTAGTGGGCAGAAGCTTTAAAGGGTGTGCTCTTGTGTCTAGCCTGTAGGCAAAAGAAAGCCTTCACAATTCTTTAGAGAACTTGTCAACTAGTTAGTTGGATTATATATATATATATATTAAATAAATTATTATGGTTATTTAGTTTTTAAGCAGAAATTAAGCTTTTAAACCTGTGAACCTCTTCTCCAAATTCTGGTCTGAGCAGGCCAATTCCATTTATCTTCCTGTTGCCATGATATTTTATGAAATATCCTTTTGCTAGATTTTTCTCCTGAGATGCCTCAGAGGAACAGAAAACCACTAATTATCTGCTGCTGTGGAATGCAACAGGTGCATCTCTGATTGATCCATGTTGGTTGTTTCTAATTAATGGCCAATCACAGTCAGCTGGCTCAGACTCTTTGAGAGTCATGAGCTTTTGTTAGTCATTCCTTTCCTTTCAAGCCTTCTGATGAAATCCTTTCTTCTATTCTTTTAGTATAGTTTTAGTATATAATTTTCTTTTAATATAATATATATCATAAAATAATCAATCGGCCTTCTGAAACATGGGGTCAAGATTCTCATCTCTTCCCTTGTTCTGGAACCCCTGTGAACACCACCACAGCTTCCTGGCTGTTAAAGATGACAAAGCATCTGCACTTGTTTCAAGATTTGCTGATGTTGTTTATGTGTTACATGCACAGCTCTGTATGGGGATGAGAGTGTAAAAGGAGCTTAGAGCCTGTTCCAAAAGCATCACTGTCACTCAGGGCAGTGGCAGTTGTTGGGGAGCTGCAGAGATTTGTCACCCTGGGAAGAGAAGCCCTGGGAAGTGTTGGGCAGAAACACCTTGTAAGCCTTGCCAGACAGCTCTGTCACAGCAGCAGAGACCAAGCCAGCTCTGAAGCTGGGGCTGCACCATGCAGTGCCTTCCCTAACCAGCCATGGTGAGTTCAGGGCAGCAGGAGATGCATTCAGCAGTGTCAGCCCAAGCTCACAAAACTCCCCCTCCTTGTGATGATTTTACTTGCAGTGGTCCCCTTCAGATTTGGGCCTTGGGACCCTGCCTAGACTCTGCTGGTGTCTATGGGTGCTACAGGTGGATGTCTTCTTATTATTCCCTGGGCAATGACAAACAACTTGGCTTTTGCCAGATCTGGCTGATCAGTGCTAGTTGTGGCAGATCAGAAGTGATTCCAGACTTACCACATCTGTTCCTTCATCAGTTTGCCACTGCTCCTGCTGAGTAAAATCTCACAGCTGAGCTTGAGAGCAAGGTAAACACTTTATTATTTCTTTACGACAAGTAACTTTTTTTGGTTTTAGTTTTTTTTTTGTTTTTCTTTTTTTTTGCTTGTTTGTTTTCAGGAGGGCTTCTATACCAACCAAATTAAGACATTTCTTCTATACAGTCAGGGGCAGTCCAAAAACTGATTTGCTCTTGGAGCTTCCAGTGAAATTGCTGTGCCCTCAGGCTGTAGCTAAGTGAGCTCAGGTAGCTACTGTGGGTACTCCAGAGTCTGAAGTTTTACATTAGCAATGTACTTATCTTACGGGACTGGAACTATTAATGGAACAACAATATTCTTCTCCACTTGAAAATCTTTATCAGATGGAGATTTCCATAATTCTGTGTCCATAAATACAGAGAAAGACAGACATGAACCCTCAAATGGTTAAGTGCTTTCTGTAACTGTCTGATATTTAGGAATCTCATTTTGTGAAGGACGTGCAAAGCTTCTGCCTTTTTTGTTGTTGCTGTTGTTTGATCAGATCCGTTTGCCACCAGTCCAGATTTGCTGTGGGTTTGAGATGTAAATGTGAAACTGACCCAGCATCACTGAGATTTGCCTGGTTTCATGTCTGAGTTGGACGTGCCTTTGGCAGATGGGCAATTGCAGCTGATCCAAACCCATTCAGAAGCTCAGCAGATGCTTCTCTGAGCCTCTTCTGGTGTTTTAACATGGAAACGAAGCATAAAACCAGGTGCTTTCTGTGCTGGTCTGAATTATGGATTTTATTCTTCTTGTTAAAACACATCTGACACATCTTCTAGTTTATCATTTTCAAACGTGACGGAGTGTAAAACACCAAGTCCTATCTGACAAGTGGTGCTGGGAGTCCAGGAACTGCTCTTTTTTTCTGAGGCTCTGGTCCAGTTCTCTTGAATTCAATAGCAATTGAATTCAGTTGAGGGGGACTGAATTCAATCAGCAGGGAGTGAGGGCTCTGTGTGCTGCAACACTGCAAATAAAACTGAAATTAGTCATGGACTTCACAGAAACCCTGCACCCTGCATTATGCAGGAGCTCCAATAAGATCTTAAAAGTCACTTTTAACCTAATTCTTGAGGAAAAAGGAACCTACATTTTTGAAATTAACCATCAGAGGATGCTTTTACAAAAAGTTTTCAGAGGAGGCAGACCCCTGCTTTAATTATCTCATCTGAAAATATCAGCAGGGTTTTTTTTGTCTTGTTTTGTTTCCTTTAAAAAAGAAACAAAGAAAAGGTGCCTTGAAAATGAGAAGAGCATTGCCACCATGCCTGCAGGTTTGCAAAATTAAGGGAAAATGGGCTGCCATATCCCAGCTATTCCAAAAGGTGTTTGGACATACTAATGTAGTGATAGGTTTTGCATTTATCAAGAATGATCACCTTAATACTGAGCTAAAATGCTAAGTGGAGAAAAAATTATTGTTGTCACAACTGGCCTGATTCTGGCAGGATTTTTTGCTGCTTGTGGCTTATGTAATTGAAATTGTTTTCCAGCTTCTACAACTGTGGAATCTCTGCAAGCTGAGCTCAGACAAGGAAGGTCGATAGCAGGAAAGGAAAACCTGCTGCAAACCCATCTGAAGGCAAAAGGTTGGGACCTCTGGCTCACAGCAACTTACAGGAAAGCCATCCTCGTTTTGTTTGCAGTGATTTAAGGTGAGCATCGTAGCCCTTTGTGGGATTTTTGGCCTTTGAAATGCATTTAGTTAATTATTACATCCTAATTTATCTTCTGCTGTGGAATAAACCTTGCTGTGGGCAGCAGAGCATATGAAGCAGAAGATGGTGCTTTTCAGTGGCAAAACTTCAACTCTGGCATAATTTTTTTTGCAATGTTAAACCACAGAACCCACAAGGGAGGTGCCATAATAGCAAAATGCTGTTAAAAGTGATGATGTATTTTATAAGGGCTTCAAGTGCCTCTCATAATATTTGCAGATAATCTCAGTTTGCCAATTTGTCAAGTCATTATTCTCCATCTGTGATACCCAGTGATAACCAAAGAGATTTTTCATCCATTTTTATCCACATTAGTGAGTTCATCATGAATACATTGAAAAAACAAAATGCAAGCATTAAACTCAGTGTGAAGACAATATATTGTTATTCTAGCATGGGCTCAAACCTGCACAACTGCAAATTAAAATGTTTAGTCTTCACTTTAGAAACAAAGGGAAGTGATCTGCCTTTGGACACTACTCTCCACACATATTTTGGTATTTTATTTCTATGGTTAGTGCTCATGAGCATATTTTGTCTGGCATGAGACAATTTCTCATAATCAGCTGTATAAAGGAAAAGTCAGGGGTTGCAATTAAACATTCACTCACACCAAACAGGCTGCCTCTAACCAGTATGAGCACACAGCCTTATACCCACAAATGGCAGGCACTTTGCTGTCCCTGGAGAGGAGCAAAGCAGAAGTTTAAACCTTTTTTCTATGGCCTGGATGCAGACAGACACCTACACACATCCATCCTCTCCCCACAGACTGAGCAGGACCCACGTCAGCAGTGCAACAGAAGCTCCTTTAAGGAACAGGTGGAGAAAGACAGGTGTGTCACAGACATATTTTCTGAAAAATCCTTTTGCCAGGATTTTTTTTCCTGAGAAGCCTCTGAGGAAAAGAAAAGCAATAATTATCTGCTGCTGTGGAATGCAACAGGTGCATCTGTGATTGGTCTCATGTGGATTGTTTCTACTTGATGCCCAATCACAGGACTCTGGTCAGTCACAAGGTTTTATTATCATTCTTTGCTAGCCTTCTGATGTCTCCTTTCTCTTTCTTTAGTGAAGTTTTCTTTAGTGTAGTGTAGTTTTAATATATAATTTTCTTTTAATATAATATATATCATGAAATAATAAGTCAGCCTTCTGAAACATGGAGTCAAGATTCTCATCCCTTCCCTCGTCTTGGGGACCCACAAACATCACCACACAGGTGGGAATGAAGGAGACCTCTGTGCTGTGCCTTCAGACTTTTGGGTACTGTATTGGTTTGGACAATAGTGGTGTCAAGTAGAACTTTTTGCCTTGCTCATTAGCACAGGGCACCTAAAAGAGACCCAGGCCGTTTGCTGGCACATAGGTTGGATCGGGTTGTGTGCTCAGAGCATCCCCTCCCGAGCTGCACTATTACAGCTGGACACTAGAGAGCTCCTTGTACCAGAAACAGCTCAGCAGTGCGAGGGGAGGCTCCCTGAGAGGAGCCTTCCAAGCAGTCCCCCCCTTTCCTAGAGGAATTTTACTTGGGTTTTACTATTGTGTTAGAAATTAATATTCTCGAGGAAAAGCTGTCTTTGCCAGAGCGATGGCTGCAGCTGTAACTCCACACCTCCTACCCCCACCAAGACAGATTTTGCAGTTGTAACTTGGAAACTAATTACACAGATAGCAAAAAGTAAATCAAATGCTGCCAGCTTGGAAATTATAATTAAGTTTTCCTTGCAATAACAAACACACTCAATATGTGATTTATTATGACTATTGCTGTATTAATGATAGTAATAGTCTATGTCATGCACCTATGCAGAGTACATGTTTTCATTTAAATTGCCAGATTACAGTCCCAGATGCAGGATGAATTCTAACTAGCTCTCTGCAGTCAGTCTGCTGATAACCTTAAGCCTTACAACACACAAGCTATTGCCAAACACTACTCTATTAGCAAGCAATAAAACAGGATGAAGACTGGGTCTACTTTTTTTCATTAGCTGTGTTTGACCTGTCCCCCACAGTTGCCTTTACCCTATCAATCTCTTATTAAAAACCAAAGCAAAATCCCCTATGCTGTCACTGTAAGGGCATATGCATTCCTGCTTTGCAGCCTCTGACACAAGCACAGGCTCCTGCAAGATGCTGGAGACAAGGAACAGTCGTATTCTATTCCCACAGGGATTTTGCTCAGGGCTTGATTTGCAGTTAATCTTGTCCTGAGCTCAGCAGCAGGAGGGCACAGGATTTTAGTGGGAACGGCTCAGCATTTTCCCTCCCAAGCAATTCCTGTCTCACTCCCATCTCAAAATCCTGGGACACAAAGACTGGAAAAGTCTGTATGAAAACTCCAGGAAGGCTGGGGAAAGCCTTGTTCCAGCCTCTGCCATGCTCTGTGGCTGTGCATGGCCAGGGCAGAGAAACAGCCCCTGGCACTCCTGGGACCTGTAACAAGAGCCCTGGGGAGAGGGCAGTGTCTGTGCTGCTGCTGGCACAGCTGGCAGGCCAGGCTGGCACAGCTGGCAGGGTGGTGCCCCAAGCTGGAGGCTTGCTGTTGCAGTTGCTTAGTGACACTTTCAGCTAGATGGACCAATTCATTATGAATGATAATGTTCCAGATCCCATAGATTACTTGCAGGCAGCCTGACAGGGCAAAAATAGTTATTGCTGCCTTTGCCTGGATGTTGAGGAGGATTTTCTGCAGGAATGAGTCAGATCTGATTGGGTTTCTGTAGAAAGCCAAGGAATCAGTTTTGAGTTCTGAGGAAGCTTCTCTTCCAGGACAACTTGACTGTGTTAGTGACAGTGAACTGAATTGTGTCGTGATCATCTTGTCACTTGGTTTCCAAAACCAGCGTGTGGCAGTGACCGCTGAAAGATGAAATCTACTGTTTGTTTCTTTCTTCTTTTCAATCCATGGAAATGTACAGATAACTGGAAAAAAAAAAAGAAAAAAAGAAAAAAAAAAAGGAGGGTTTTCAGAGTAGGGCAGCGCCAAAGAAGATCAGTGTGGGAGGTGAGAGGCTGCCTTCTGATTCCTCTGAAATGCTCTTTTAGGAACTGGGCTGTGTGAGCCTTGGCCATGCCATTCCAAACCCATACTCTGCCTCCCATACATGCACAGCAAATCCCTGGCATGGCACTCATCAGCTATCTTCCTAAATGACCCTGAGCTATCTGGAGGATTCTCTCCTACTTTTGTGAGTCAGAGGGCTCAAAATTATAGAATATATAACAAAATCCAGCAGCAACTCACTGAACTGGAGCTAACAAAATCAAAGGGTGTGGTGAAGTCAGAGCTAGCAGTCTCTTGCAAAACCCCGGGTGCTCAGAAAATTCCGTTTTATTGTTTCCATCCCTGGGAGCTCACATTACACCCCAGCTAAACCTAGCAGGGTCCTGTCATTCATCAGGCAGTTTTATGGCATGACAGGAGTCTGGAAAATTAGAAGTCAGTTAAACAAATTAAAAAATTTAATGGAATCCTCTGTCTGCATCTTGAGAAAGAAAAAAGGAAATGCCTTGGGATATCTTTTTCTCATAGGGAGGATCATATTGGCCTCCAAAAGGCATCAACATCGAGGTGGCCACTGGAGAGAGAGAGAGAAAACCTTGCAAAATTTTATGAAGGAAATGAAAATGTGATTCCTGTCAAGTCGCCCCTCATAAGTCAGTCTTTTCTCATCAACCTCTCATACCATGTGATATTCAGAAAAAGTGAAAACACTAGCTGTGGCTGTGAACTACTTTTCTCCTCTAATTTTATTTTGCTTCAACTGTCCAGAGAGCAAATCTTTTGGGAGGTATCCAAGACCTCAACATCTAAGGAACCCTTTCTAGAATCTAAATATAATAGCTCTGCCAATTTGGCTGACACATGTGGTTACTTCAGTGACAAAGAACTCTGGGACCTTCTAATCCCTTTCTCAAAAAAAAAAAAAAAAAAAGAATCCCCCAGTATAGCTTTAATTATCTCCCCAAAATATTTGGATATGTGCTCTTTGGGAAAATGGTTCATTTAAAATTATTCTTATAAACTGTTAGTGAATGGGTGGTGATCCATAGGCTATTGCTTTCATCAAGATGTCACCCACTGTCATGTCTGACTAATAAGAGTTTATACACCAGCCATGAGTATAAGTAGTCTCAGTGACACAAATTCAAACTCAGCAGCTCAGCTTACTGCAGCTTAGCATGGATTAATTTCCCAGGGCAGACGCCAGCCTCATGCCAAAAAAAGACTAACCCCCATCTTTATGATTCTTCTCTTCTTCACAATTGTCAATCTATGTAAGTACAGAGATACAAGAAATAGGCCCAAATTACAAAGTGTGGATCTCTGCAGCACTTCTTTGAAGCTGGGCTGTGCCTGGGTTTTCCTTTAGGCTCCTCTCCAGTCCTTTCCCTTATAAAAGTATTCATTTTCTTGTGTTTTTACCCTTTTTTTACTAATAGGTCTGTTTAAGCAGCAGTGATACAAATGAAATTGGCTCTCAGGTAATTAATTTCTTTCTCTCTGTCTTTTCCCAAGGAAGGATGAAGAGTACAGAGGGTGTAGTGTGGTTTGGCAGAATGGTTTGTTTGCTATTTTGTTTATACTGGAGAGTGTTGGCCTTTCTGCCCTGGGAAGGAGATATTGATGAGAGTCACAAAAATCCTTAGGTCTTGCACAGAAATCACTCATTATTCCTGAAGCAGCTTCCAGAGAAGTTCTGTCTCAGTGCACATGACCTCTAATCTACAAAAGAAAAGGTTGCCTTGTGCCTGAGGAACAGAGCTGTGGCATGAACTTGGCAGCAGTTAAGGTATGCTGGGCCATGGAGCATCTCTGGAAGCCTCTGGACAGCACACAGGAAAAACTAAGAAGGACCTGGGGAGGTCAGAGGAGCCTGAGATGGGCCCCTGAATTTGATGTGGTGTCCTGAGGATGGAAGGAAGGGGCAGATGTAACGTGCTAGGAGTGGTCTTCTGGAGGTGACAGCAAATCCTGCAGAGAGGTGCTGCCAAGCACGTTCAGTAAGGCTCAGTTTGCTAGATTTGCTCCCAAACTGTGACTTGTTTTGGTTTCTGTGCCTTCCAGGTTCCAAATGCTGTCCAGAAAGCTTCCAGACTCCTATTCAGGGATCCTAGGAGTGTTTCAGCTGAACTGCAGATGGCTTTGGGCTGAAGCCATGGGAAATTTGTAAGCTCTGAACTAGGCAAAGCTCAGTATCTTGTTTTTTAAAATGTTTGCAATAGAAATGCAAAGGTTAGAAGTTCTACTGACAGAGAAGAAAACTGGACTGGAATCAGGCAGAATAAATTATCTGAAGCATTGCAGGGAGTGTGAGTGGCCGTAAGAAAGCAAGTGAGACTCATCTCCTTGGAGAGGCTGAAAGGAGGGAATTCTTCAGTCCCCATTAGCAGGAGGAGCTGGAAACCCTGAGCTCATAAGTGTGCTCTTGTCTCAGGGAAGGCTGGAGAAAGTCACAGATATGTCTCACTAGAGCATTTCAGGAGAGCCAAGAGTTTGCATTCACTTGGATAAAAGGTGTGTAAGTGTTGTTGGAGCATATGGCCCATAATTCTTTTCATTGCCATTTTTCTAGCCCCAGAACTATGCAGTAACTATGTAACAAATCTCAGTGTGAGCTAATGGAAGTGGGAAAGGTGATTTTAGCCAAAACAAAACAGAATTTGGACATGCTCTCACACCCTCATGTGTTCTTCATCCTGTTTCATCTGTGGGTTATGATTTATTTTTCTCTCCTTGTCTGGGGGTTTGAGCAGCTCTAAGTCTGCTTTTTTCTGCCTCTCATCACTTCTTTAGGGTTTTGGTCTATAGTCTGTCCTCTGTTTTACTCTGTTTGCAGTTTAGGGAGGTCCTGATAAGCTGCACATAGATGTGCTGGCATCTTGATGCCCCAGGTGTCATCTGCACCTTCCATTCTCACAGCACTTCTGCTGGTCCTTCTGGTGCTTCCACATCTAAAGAATCACTTCCATTCAGAATGGGCTTAATATTTTTATTAAAAATTCCTTGAGTATTACAATATATTTTACCTGTCTGCAGCAGACTCACAAGAGTGCAGATGAGTGCTGTGCTGAGCAGCAGGGATCACTGGGGAGTGATTCTTTCATCCTACTACCAATTTGAGGGTCATTTAGATGCATGGTCTGTGGGAACAATGGAGAAGGAAAAGGGAACACAGAAAAGCTACTCCAATCATTCCCAGCTGCCTCCTTCTCCATCCTGCTTCCTCCTGATGCTGCCCCCCTCAATCAGGCTTTCAAATTGTTTCCTCTGACAAGCCGTACAAGGTTTTTACTGCTTTGATTTTTAACTGATTTATTGGTTGGCTGATAATCTCAAATGCCTTGGGAAAAGAGCAGGGACAGAACCAGTGAAAAGCCAACTGGTGGGATATCTCCCCAGCCAGCATAGCTGGCTTAGGCTGTTGTGACTGTGCTTGAGGACTTACCTTTGCTTTAACACAGCCAGAACTGGTCCCTACACCTCAGTGGAAGAGAACCAGCGAGCAGAAGCCAAGCCCAGAATGAATGCTTGATGCATTGTTTTATCTGGAGTGTTTGTTCAACATAAACACCAGAAAGTTAAGCTTATTTGGAGTTAATTTAATGCAAAATAAAACTGTAGCTGCTGGCAAAAATGAAATCCAAAGAAGTCACCTGAAAAGAGATAATGTCATATTCCTTTCACAGTAGCTTTTATGGAAACTTTCACCCTCCTCAAATTACAGTGACTCCATGTGGCTTATTCTACAATATAGAGTTTAATATTTGTGCTAAAATTTATTCCAGCTGTTGCTAATAATAGAGATATGAATAATAATATTACAGAGAGTCTTGACTGGACTTGGTGCAGATTTATTAATTTGTAATTTTTCCATCCTAAACCCAAATATTAAAAAAAAGTATGAAAAGAAAGAAAAGTAATTGCAACCACTGGCTTCTACTTCACCATGATGAAATTGAGCTTGCTTGGTAATCAGAGAATAAATGTAGAGATTTCCTGATTTTATCCAACAGTATGATTTTATCAGACCTCTGGAGTGAATGCAATTCAATCAAATGTAGGGATGCCAGAAGATCTTTTGTATAAATCAGTTACTTTTAGGAGAGAACTGCTGCTGCATTCCAGCTCAGACATCCACAGAAAACAAAACTAACTGAATCTGAATGGGGAAGAGACTCAGGGGCTTTAACCTCTGCTTTTATTTTGACATATGAACTTTCAAGAGACAATTGCACTGGGGAACCTACAGCCAACTCTGAAGACCGACTATAGGGTAAATTAACTGTTTCAGTACAGTCCAAAATGCCTCCTTTATCTCACCAAAATCAGGTTTATCTTCCAAATCCAATATCTCCCTACAGGAGCAATATAAATCCCAACTACTAAATATTGATCAGAGTGTCTTACCCTGCACTTGACCTCAGCATCCAGCAGTACAGCCACATGACAATTTTCACGTGTCCTTGCACAGCCTCGTGGGAAGCATGTGGTGTCTGAGTTACTAATGGCCATTTCTTGGGAAAGTTATCCTTTTAAAACAACTTCTCTCTAGCAGGATTTTCTTTAAACAGCCTCACACACACTCTGCTTGGAAACTGCTCCAGGAAGAGTGGAAATGTCATCCGGCGCTATGCAATGTAAGTGAAAAAAATGTTGGGTCATATAAGAATCCCTCATTTGCTTATCCAGAGGGTGGCCTATCTTGGGTTTTGCCTTTTTAATTTTTGTGGTTCTGAGTCATTAACTGATTTCCATGAAGTGCATAAAAATTTTTATAATACTGTCTTATAGTTAATCAGCAATAAATAGATGACTGTTGCAAATGATAACTCTTATGACTCAAACCCTATTGCCTGTACTTTTCCCTTGCTCTGCTGCAATAAAAAAGATCTGTCAGGCAAGGGCGAGGCTGAGAACTTTCTTTGGCTTTGGGAAACTTCTTCAATGCCTCTAGCAGAGGAAAAGTGCAGATCCATTCTCAGTAAGGAAAGAAATATGCTTTTGCTCCTCCACTCCCTGTTTAATGGGTTTCTGAGCACCTAAATCATGCACACGGAAATGGAAAGCACTGATCTCCTCAGCTGATGGGTGAACCTGCTGGAGTGGGGAATCTCATCTGCCTATGCCATAGTCTGTCTCCTCTCAGTAGAAGAAGAATTCAATTATTCTCATTATTGGGGCTTGTCCCACCTTTGTATTGTCCCTGACCTTTGAACTGAGATTACATAACCCAAGTCACTCTACCATTTGCTAGTAGAGGTCAAATCGTGGACATTCCCTCTACTGTGGGCGTTCCAAGACTCTGAATAATCCTGCCCATAGACCAAGGCTTAACTCAGGTCTCTTCAAAGGCAGAAAATGCATTTGTTGTATGAGCTGAAAAAGAGATTCCCTCTAATCCAGTAACAACTATGGCAAGCTTTTTCTGGGCTTGAAATCTCTCATTTTGCACAAGCATATGAAACAGGTGACAAATGGATGTGAAAATGGGTCACAGAGGATTCTCTGCTACTTGCCATCTGTGTCAGGGGTGGGAAATGAGCATCCATGAGGATCCACCAAGCAGTGCTTATCATGTGATATCTTCTTGTTGATATCCCTTGGTAAATACCGAGGGGGTGGAATTTTCAGGGCTGATATTTAGCACAGTCTGTGACTGCCATGGTGAGAAGGCTTCTAGGGGGTTGTGGGCTGAACTTGAAATACTATATCCCCTTTGAAAAGGATAAGTCATCCCGAGGATATTGGATTTCTTTGTCTTCTAAGGATCACAGGTCCTTTCCTGCTTGTTCTGGCTCTTGGCCACAGCTGAAAGTGAAAGCAAAAACATAGGAACTTTCTCTGGGCTTTAGGAAGAATTCACCAAAGAGAAACTTTCTGTTGCCTGAATAGACTTAGAAGCAACTTGGTAAGAAGGAAAAAAAGATCGTACTTAGGATTTTCCCAGCAAATCTCAGTACAGCCTTTCACTGTTGCAGTGCTCCCAGTAACTCCAAAATGCAAATCCTACTTGACTAAACCAAATTATTCCTGCACTGAACCCCTTGGAGGGGTTCAAGCCCACATGGATTGCTCTCTGACTCTCCAAAGCTCTTTTTGGCACAGGCAGCGCACTGGATTTAGGTTTCTTGGGGTTTTTTTAAGCATACGAACATAATCTGTATCCACCGAAGATTCTCTGCGTGGCAGATACAGAGTTTCATCCTGGGGCAACTGAAATGAATTGCAGTAACTGACTACAAGCAGAAATCAATTGGACCAGTTACCAAATGACTTCATTTAAATGTAAAATTATTTGCTCAGACAGCAAGAAACTATTTACATGTGCTAGTTTTGAAATTTACCTCTAGCTATGACCATATGGTAATTTAACTTTTAAATTGTATTTACTGCATTCTTATACTTTAATCAGTCAATGCAAAGCTTGACTCTTCAGAACTCCGCGTTTAAGCTCGAAACTCAAAACATTTGCAGTTTCTCTCTGCCTTTGAGCAGTTGCAATTGTCAGATAATAGCAGATCAATCAGTGCTCAACCCTTTGAAGTGTATCTGCTCAAATGTGTCTCCTGCCTTGCATTGGCTGCCGTATGTTTTACTCCAAGTGGAGGCAAAACTTTCCTGCTTTGGAAGTAACGAGCTCTGCTCAATTAGCAGAGGAAGGATTTTTTCAGCATTGCACATAATTAGTTTCAAGGTCTCTAGTTTTAACAGCCATTTGTTAATCTTTTTTATATGGCTGGCACAAAACTTGTGATTCAAATACAAGGAAGCAGGAAAATAGCTGGAGTACTTCAACTACACATAATTCCAGAAGCCAGCTCGGCTTTTCTGAGAAGCAATTTGGCTTCACATTTCAGAAGCAATGGCATGGTTACTTTAGGTAGAGAAAGAACCGAGGCTCACAGAAGAAGGAAATACATCTTATTAGATAACATATTTTTGGAAGTGACAAAGCAGCTTTGGAGCAAATCATCCCATCTCTGTATTCTCTTCTTTCTCTCTCTCTTTCATCTCCCTCTGTGTCTATGCCTGCATATATCTGTACAGATCTGACATTCAGAACACAGCAATGTTCAGTATTTCTCCTGTTCTCTGATTCTTGTTGCTGTTACTTTCTTTATAGGTGGACAGGACTTCTAGCAACAGACAACACCTTGAATTCAATCTGTGATGGTGACAGCTGCACGAAGAGGTAATGCTTCCCTTTGTGGAGAAGGTAGATGATGTGTTAGTATTTCAGTGGGTCTTGGTGTGAAGAACAGGAGGTCTTCCTCACTGGCTGACTGGAGCATTGCTTTGTCTCTTTCAGATGTTTGCTTGAGGGAAGGAAGGAAAGAACTGGTCTGTCTTGGAGAAGTGAGAATAGATTTTCTTGTCATATAAGGACTTGGCAAATCAGTGTTGACTATATGTTATGCATAACATTTCAATAAGGACATAAGAAACAGTTTAAAAATACATTGGGTTTTTCTCCATTGCAAAGTCTAGGTCTGTGCCAGACAAAAGCCAATGGTCTGTGTAGGTGCCCTCCTAAAGAGTGTGAGGGGAAGGAATCCTGAGTGGGTCAGGCCTGTCATCTCTCTCTTTTTGGTGTTAACCAAGCATGGTGGGTTATGGAAGAGAGCAGGATATTGTAGCTCTGTATGAGAAGCAACGTTATTTATTCCATAGAGTGTGCCTGTTGTACTATGTGATGTTAGATGGCTGTGTATGCTACTGTCAAAAGATATTGTCAGCAAATTCCTTAATGGGAAAATTATTTTCTGCCACCTCTTCATCATTTACTGGTTTAGAACTCTGCACTTTTGGTGAGCTTTTTGTAAAGAACTAATTAATCTGAAGGAGAGGACAGCAGAGCTTGTGACACTGCAGGGACATGTCCCACAGCCTTGGATAACAAATGGGGAGACCTGTCCCAGCCCCCGATGGCAGCCCTGGGCCCTGTTTTGTGGCAGGAGCAGGCTGTCAGTGGGCTGCCCCCATCCTGAGATGATGGAGAGTGACAGAAGGCTGCAAGACATTGACGAGAAAGGCTGTGAGGACTCTGATCCCTGGAGGTGAAAGACCAGAGGTACAGGGGTCTTGTTGGGAGGGACAGCCTGCTAAGGCCCAGCTGGGCTACAGGATTGCAGAGTTTGTTCAGCTGAGTAACTTAGAATTTTAAATATGATCTGCAGCCTACCGTAAGGCAATTTCGACCTTCAAATCTTACACATTGTTTTTGCTTTCAACAACATGACAGTCTATTCCTCTCTACCACCCCCCCCAAACTCTAATTTATGTCAACAAAAAGTCCTGATCCCACCTCTTAGGCATGTGTGCAATAGTGAGGTCGTTTCCAGAGCTGCTGGGTCCTTGTGGGCTCTGGTACTTGAGAGCCTCTGGATACCAGGCTGTTTCTCTTCCTATGCCTATGCACTGACTTTGGAGTCTAGCTTTGCATGCCTAGGCTTTGAAACTTTGGTGAAAATGAATACATTATCATGAGTGGTCTCCCTGTGCTGATGAAAACTCCATGCAGCCAACTGCCTAAATCTCATCAGCTGCTTAAAGGGAAAGTTTGAATTAATGGCTCTGATTGTGGTGGAGTTTCCTTCTGTCCCGGATATAAACACACTGTCCTAGGCAGAGTTAACTGTTATTTTTAGCTATAACAAAAGTGCATCTGTAAAGCCTGCTCTGTTGCACTTGGAAAATACCAGATCACTCCAAGTGCCAAATAGGCTGGGGGAAAAAGCATTCCTGGAGCGGGCTTGCCCTGGACAGCCTGCGTGAACTTTCCAAGGCTTCCGCTCCCCTCTCTTTCCCACACGGGAGCAGGCACGCTCACACGGGAGCAGCTGGGAGCTGCACAGGCTGCTGCTGAGCCCTGCTCAGTGCATCTTTTCCCAAGAACAAATTCAAACTCTGTCCAGTTTGTTATTCACCTAATTGAATTGAAGTCTCTTTGCCAAGCAGTGTCATTGCTTTGTCTGGTTATAAGCAGAAGGTTTTATTTAAAGGGTAAAACTCCATTAATAGAGTCCTTGTTTTTCTGGTTTTTGAAAAATCTGTGACTATGTAGTTTTCATAAATGGATGAATAGATGATCTGACCATGGCTTTTCCTTAAGTTATTGAGGCTTATCACTAACACAGGAAAGGTCATCCGTGGGAGGGTATGGATACATTGCAACTCTCAAACGATTTTGGAATAAAGACAGGAAATGGACCAGAGTAGAGAAAACAAGTTCTGTGGCACGAAAATGCCTTTTTCTCCAGCAGGACACAGTGGGGGACTGTTTGGCACAGCCAACGCCGCAGCGTGGAGGATGTGGCCCAGCACTGATGCCGTGGAGCAGCGTGGATGCGGTGCAGCAGCATCGATAGCGGATCAGCATGCACGCTGTGGATGCTGTGGAGCATCGTGGGTGCCGTGGAGCCGGCTGGGATGCTGCCGCTGGCCAGGTGAGCACGGTCCACAGGGGAGCTGCCCGCAGGGGGGTTCGGAGGGGCGGCAGGACAGCCCTGCACGCGTCTCCTGAGAGAGCAGGGACAGCGGCGACCCGAGCGCCGCAGCGGGACTGCGCTCCCCGCCCGCGGGCCGTGCCGGGAGCGTCCCCTCCGCGCTGTGCGGCGGGGGCACCGCGGGCAGGGCGCACCGCGGGCAGGGCGCACCGCGGGCAGAGCGCACCAGAGCGCACGGCGCCGACGGGCTGAGGAGGTGGCGGCGGTGTGACAGCGCGGCAAGGAGCATGCGTGCGGGAGGGGGCGCGGGGGGGGAGGAGGAGGAGGAGGAGGAAGAGGAGGAGAAGGGATGGCGCGGGGAGGCGGCCGCTGTTTATTTGCAGCCGGGCGGGCTGCGCCTCGGCAGAGCGCGAGTGGCCGGCGGCGGTCCCGCTGCCCGCCCCGCACCATGCGGGCGCCGCTGCCTCCCCGCGCCGCGGCGGCGGCGGAGCCGGGGCAGCCGGGGCCGAGCCCCGCGCCATGGTGACGGGCTCGGCGCGGGGCTCCCGCAGCCGGGACCGAGCCGCGCCGGCCCCCTGCCCGTCGGCGGGCGGGCGGCGCGGCGGGGCGGCGGCGGCGGCGGTGCTGACGGGGCTGTGCGCCCTGTGCTACGGCAACTCCCTGCGGGGCGAGTTCGTGCACGACGACGTCTGGGCCATCGTGAACAACCCCGACGTGCGGGCGGCCGCCCCCGTGTCCGCCGCCTTCGCCAACGACTTCTGGGGCAAGCGCATGGCCGAGAACACCAGCCACAAGTCCTACCGGCCCCTCTGCGTCCTCACCTTCAAGTGAGTGTCGGCGGGGCGGGCTCTCCTCCGCACGGAGCCTCTCCCGTCTCCGTGCCCGGGCGGACGGGGGCGGCCGGCCCCGGGTGGGGGTCAGAGAGAGCCCCCGGTCCCGCGCCCTCGGCTTCGTGATTCAGCATTCCTGCCCGGGGCTCTGCGGGACGGGGACTCCGCCGCCGGTGCGGTCCCGCGGCCCGGCCCGGGGCAAGTTTGCCGGAGAGGGGAGCGATGGGGCGACGCTCCGGAGGAGTCCGCCGCTCTCCCGGCAAGTGTCTCTCTCTGCCCGCCGGTTTGGGAGCAGGTGGCGCCTCTTCCCCGGGCTGCGGGAGGGATAAAAGGGAAAACGGAGCGTTTCAGAAAGCCCTTTTGGTTGGGGAAGGTGCTCACATGAATTCCTCGTGAGTTCCTCCTGTTCTTTATCTCGAGTACCTTTTCTCTGCAATTGAGTGATCGTGCTAGAAAGTTCCCGCGTTGTGTTTTGAAGCAGACCCGTAGTTATCCCTGCCTTTGTTCTTGGCGCTAAGTGGAGGGGTCAGCCCCGCGGGTACCGCGCCGTTCCGCGCATCCCTCCTGGCAGCTGCCAGCCTCCCTTGTAAGCCGCGGAGTTGCAGCCTCCCTGCGTCAGATGTTCCTTCCCCGTGTACCAAGCAAAGTTGTTGAGGAGGAGTTTCTGTTTTACAGGAATAAAGGGAAGTTAAGAGGCAGTAAAGTGAAAGCTACCTTCGCTAATCCTAGAAAGAAAACCTTCGCTGGCCCCTCTCCCCCAGGAGAAGAATTTGTGGCAAATCAGCTCAGTTACAATCCATACAGTTTGTCTTTCTTTCCATTATCTTGTTCTCTATTTAATTTATTCTGATGGAACATTAACGATGATGCATATTTAGCACATTTTAGTCTTTACAAATGATACATGTGTTTGCAGAGAGCTGTGTAGAAGAGCTGCTGGTGTGGCTGAGTGATGTGTAGTGCTGGGTGATCGGTAGATGCTCAGTCCAAACTCATTACAGGAGGTGTTTGGAATAAAGGGTATGGGCATTGGCAAGTCTGCCAGGGGGATATGTTACCGGTTCCTGGTTCACTCTGCTGATTGAGTAACTCATTAGCACACCGGATATATAAATAGAATTTCATGAATATGTGGAAATTGAGTGTTTCTGTGAAGCGGGAGCAGTTTTGGGAAATGGAACGTCCCTTTGGCACTCCAGCAGAGCACTTGCTGCTCTTTGGTTGTAAAGGACTTGGAGCCAAGAGCCATCAGTATTGGCTGTCTGGGCACAGGCTGGCATGCTCTTCATAAAGAAAAGCCGAATAGCACAGACCCTTGTAAGCTGGATTTTTTAAAACAGGTTTTGTACCTTCTCCTTGAACCTTCAGCCCGTTTCTCTAAAGAGCGAGGTGGGAGTAGGTAGTTGCAGGCAGAGCTGGCTTTATGCACAGAGAGTGCCTTCTCTCTTCATCGTGTGTCCAGCCAACCCTTGTAGTTTGGGGATCCGTGTAATTAATCCATTCCTCCAGCAACACACCTGGGGGTAACTGGAGGCAAGAGTGAACGTATGTGTGTCACCGCTGACCTCACTGCATGCAATATTAGCGCTGGAGTGCTGGACTTGGCCTCCTAGATCAGGTTGCAGGATTGAGATTGTGATGCTAATGAGGAAAAGGAACTTAAACTTTAATAATGAAATGGAAACGAAATGTTCTGGTTCCCATTTGTATGTACTTGAACTGGTTTAGCCTTTGCTGTTTAAAGGGGTGTGTGTCAAAAAAGGATGAAGTGCTGTTTCTGCCTAGTCCTTTCTGGAAGGGAAATGACACTAATTTTGTGAACAAGATTTAATCCTCTATGCTTATAATAACCATACAGCCAAGACATTGGGTCAAAGGCAGAGTCATTTGTTCACCACTTGGCATTGCATTTGGAATAGGGAAGGAATCGTTTATCTTCCCTGGCTGAAGAGGGAGATGATATCCACTGTGTTCCAATTATCCTTCCAGCCTTCCAGTTTCCACATTCTTCCTATTTCATTTCTACCAGTAGGGTGTCAGAGGAAGATGTTGAGAACGGGGTGGAGTGAATCCTCAGTGAAACCCAGCGCTTCCAAAGAAGCCTGGGGCAGCTTTTGCCAGGCAGCTGAACCTGTGGCTGAGCCGTGCTCTGCCTGCCTGAGGCATCCGCCCCTGCCTTGCCCAGCAGGAGGCTGCTGCTTGCTCTCTGTCTTCCTGCAGAAGGAAAAAAAGGATTTACCCTGATTCTTGTAAAAAGCTCCGCAGAAACTGATAGCAACATTCATTTCCATTCTGTTACCCAATGCTTTTGTTAGAATTTACTCCACCCACCTAAGATACTCGAGAAAATTGTGTGATGTGTACAGGAAGGAGGGAAGAGAGGACCAAAGTATTCTGGTATCTTTATTGTTTGTAGATTTGCTTGTTTTATTTAATTAATCTTATTGTGGTGCTAATTTGGTCAAATCCAAGGCATTTCAAAAGCAGCATGAATCTTTATATCAGCCTAGTGGCTCTACTTCTCTTGCATGAAACTTTCATCTGTAAGGGCTTGTTTTGCATCCTGCTGTATTAAGATTAAAGAATCTGGGAGATCTCCAAATTGCCTGTACAGAACAGATGTGAAGGGTGCGCTGAAATTTATATCTACAGATTCATCAATCTACTGAAACTTTGTCTCTTTTCTGCCTTTTGTGGCTGTGAAAGTAAGGGGCAGGACTCAAAATGCCCTGTGGACTTCTCATTAGGCTCAACATATCCTACATATAAGCTACGTATTCCTGAAATGATCTCAATTAAAAAAATTTATCACCCATCTGTCAGAAAAATCTGAAGCAGACGTTGCTGAAATTGTGTAACAGTAGTTCAGTGTCCCTGATGAATTGGAAATCATAAGTGACAGTCCTCATTCCCGTAGACTAATGCTCTGGAGCCAAACAGTGAAAAGAGCTCAAGTATTTGACATTATTCACACTGGATCTGACAGTATGAATGATCAGAGGAAAAAAAGAGTGGCCCGCTGGAGCCATTAAGCAAAACTTAAAATATTCACAGAATTGCTGCACTGTTTTGAGTGGGTTAACATCAGAAGGGGGAAAAAGCCTCCATATGGACTGTTGAATTAAATAATGTCTGGTTTGTGTCTTTGAACTTCTCTTGCCTTTTCTCTTGACTTCTATAAAATAAAGGAATGCTGAATGAGTTGGTTCAGAAGCATACATGTTACACATGGTTAGCTGTTAGGTGACAGGTCTAGCAGAACTCCTCATCTGCACAGGAGCTGAGATGGTAGGCAGTGGTTTTGCTTAGGCCTTCAAAAAAACTTACTTCATGCTCTCTTCTCCAGCTGCTATCACTTGGATTTACTTACCTGCAGGTGTTTTCTTCTCTAAGAAGTGATTTAATACACTTTCTAAACAAGGCAACTTCTTGGACTCAGAACATACTATCTTTTGGGGTCTTCCCTATAAAATGTTAAGATGAAAGGTAGAAGAAAAAAGGGAAAAAAGAGAACTGCCAGTTCTGTAATTCAATCAGGATTTATATTTAAACTGTGTGCTTTCTGTCTTACACCTTGCCTCCACTAACAGAAGTTCACTGAATCATTTATTCCCTCAGTAGCACTTCAGCTACTCCTTGTTTCCAGTGGTTTTGCAGAAATGTTTCTCAGCTGCTGAAGCAGAAGGTGCAATCCTCAATGCTGTCTCCCTTCCTCTTTCTCCTTCTGTCTGCCAAATCCCCATTTAGATACATTCTCCAGCCCAGAAACACAGGTGATGAAGATTTGGTGTAGTCAGCAGCACGGTGTAGGTACACAGTGATACAAAATGGTGAATGAAGCCTTTCAAATCCCCTGTATCCCAAGATGTAAAGACATTTAATCAGATATGAGCCTCCTGGTTTGCAGGTGCCTGAGAAGTGAAAGCCCTGTGTGCTCAGCCTCGGTGGTGGTGCCAAGGTAGATGCTGGTGAGGGATGTCTCAAGGAACAGCTCACCAGGGACAGAAGAAAAAGGTGGTGACACATCTAGGACACATGGCTGTGACAAAGACTTGGGAGGATGGCATGGCAGGGAAGCACAGCAGATACCTGGCCTTCCTCAGAGGAGGTGGGAGTGATGTTCCCTGGGAATGTGCCTGGCTCTCTGGGGAGGGTGTCAGAGTGTCCGCTCCACTCCTTGGAGGAGAGGAGCTGGAGGGGGAGTAAGCTGCAGAAGGGAATTTGAAAAGACAAGAAAAGACACAGTTTGTGCAGAGAGCTGTCCTACTAGTACTCTAGCTGGGGAAAAAAAATGAGGAAAAAGATAAAAAGTCTGGGCTGTGTTCAGGTGCTGACTGCAGAGTGGATAACCTTCCAGGTCTGCCCACCAAGGCTGCTAGCCAGTGATGGCTTGGGTGTGTACCTGCCTGGGAAGTAAATAGGGCCCTTCAGCAGCAGCTCAGTATTCTGAGTTGGCATTGAGAGGCTCATGTGAGGCTCCAGTGGCTTTGGATCAAAGGCTTAAGTGAATGTGAGCTTGGGTTAGAGGTAAATACAGAGCCAAAGAGAGAACTGATTCTATAACTCACTGTCAGCCTTCTGATCTGTCTGGTTGTTTACAGCTGATCCTTCTGTTTTTTCAGCTGTATCAGTGGCATAAGTTTCAAGGACAGGGAGCTTAAGAGAACCAAAACAACCTGGGGAAGGAAAAAAGACCTTACATTTTCTTTGTTATTGATTTAATGCTATATTACAGCTTGACAGTGCAGGGTAATATAGTGGAGCTATAATGTGTCAGGTTAAATACACAGTGCACAAGTATTTTCTTCACTCTGAACATCACAATGTTTAAGATTGTGTCAGTATTTCTCTTGTACAGCTTAGTCTACTATTTCTACTCATGCTGTGGCAGTCACTTTCCACACTGCTGCTGTGATACCTGCCATGAAATTGATGTAGTGCTGGTGTAGCCACGCGGGATGAGGTGGGCTTGGTGAAGAAAAGCAGATAGTTCTTTTCAAACTGCTTGTGTTATAACTGGAATATACAGACACATCTCTAAGCACATAAGCATTTCTTTTGACCCAGAGCAGAATGCCTTGCTGTGGTTTTAGGTATCTTCCAAAGCTTGGGTTTTCCCCCCAGTTTCAGGTGCACAAAAAGTCTCCTTCACAAATGTAATTTTTGTAGCAGGTGTCTGATGTTTGTGGGCGTAAGTTTGGGCTGTGTTTCTCTTTGGTTGCTTGCACTCCCTGGAAGGAGGACAGGCTCCTGTGGAGGGTGAGAGGAGGCTCCCTGCCCAGGGATGGGGCTGCAGACCTGGCTGGGGTCTGTGCTGTCATGCTGCTTGCAGAGGTGAGGGTTTGCCCAGTAGGAGAGGTGTGTTCAAAGCATGAAGGTGTCTGCCTTCACGTTTTGTCAGCCCTGAATGAAATTTGCCTGTCTCTTGAATTTAAAGCCTTTTGTGAGAGAAAGAGTTCTCTAATGCTCCTGAACAACTTGGCTGAGGTGGATGCAGTCATGCGTATCTTTGCTGCTTCCTTCAGTGGTGTCTTGTCTCTATTTAACACCAACAATTCCTGGTGATTTTCTCTCATTGGGGATTCTGTTCCTCTTGCACCAGTGTCACCATTAATTTTCTTTGCCTATCTTTTACCTAAAAGTCTCGGCTTTCGACCAGCCTTCTTGCCCACAGGAGCATCCTTGTCAATATTCTTTAGAGTCCATGAAAATAAAGTACTCTGCCTGCTGCTGGTTACCTAAAGGCATTTCTCTGCATTTCCTCGCTCTGTTTCTGACTGCTTTCCTGGGCTTTCTCTTTATTGTCTCACAGTCTTAAAGAAAGAAAGGGAAAAGAAAAAAAGGGTATTCTCTTTTCACTCACTATACCTTTTTTTTACCTTTTTTCTTTGCTTCTTTGTAAGTTAGAATAGCATTTCCTTCATGGTCTTCAGCTCATTTCAAACTTACTTCATATTTGGTGAAGAACTGTTACATCCAGTTTGAAATACTATCTTTAGGACTAATAACTTTATACTAGATTTTGGATTCTATTGCTTTCTCTTCTTGATGAGTGACTGTCCTAGCTTGCTTTTTGATCATGTCTCATCCCTTTTTCTCTCCACACTTTGATGGATGGTGCTGAAGAGATTCATGAGATGTTAATTTCCTCAGTTCTTGCTGAGGTGCTACTTAAGAATATTTTTAAAGACAAACTGCATTTTGTTCACTATCCAGATAAAATGACACCTAGTTTGTAATTTTGTTGCTTGCCATCATCTGGATTTTTTTCTTCTCTTAGTTTACCGAGGCCCATCATAAGAATGATTTGCTTTCTTGTGGATTTCTTTTCTTCTACTTAGTTTACCAAGGCCCCTTGTGGGGGCAAACCTAAAGCTGTGTGAGTGGTGCTGTTGTTATTGGTAACACAGAAATGATCATCAAACCGCACTTGCTGTGGTTTTACCAGAAAATTCTGCCCTGGCACCTTCAAGTGCTGCTTCTTCCCAGTTTAATTGTGATTTCTTTTTTCTTTCCCTACCCCTGCTGGAAAGCAATAAGTTGTTCTGAATGTGTGCACTTAACTCTGCTCTGCAAGTGATGATTCCTGTGCTCTGAGGCAGTGGCTGTAGGTGGGAATTGGTGCAGCCTCTGTCTTGTCACCCACTGCCATCGCAGCAATCAAGGACCAAGCCTTTTAAGCCTTATTGTGCATTTAATTCTCAGGCATTGTACTGCACTGTGGAAAGATTATCAGTACAAATCAGCACCAAGTGCTCTTGCTCTTTGTGGTGGAAACTGGCCGTTGCAGGAACACCAGTGCACAGGGGCTTATTCTGTTTACTGCTACAGGTTTTCATTAATCTTTGAGCTGTTTCCACACAGAGCCTTAACCATTATTGCCACAGATGCAGCTGCACCTCTTTTGGAGTGCAAATGCTCATTTTCCTGGCACGAAGTCCATGCATGTGTAGAGTTTATAAGGAGATTCCACCATGCACTGAGAGTGGGTATTACTTTGCATAAACTTTGCCATATTTAACACACAATTTGAACAGGAAAAGATCATCACAGAAAACGTAATCCATCCTTATGTATTAAATTAATTGATATAAATCTGCATGTGAGCCTTCCTTATAAAAGCTGTGGGGGTTTTATGAGGTATGGGATGCTGTGAGACTTTCCATTAAGTGTTACTTGCTGTAACAAATTACCATTATTATCCTGTGCATTTCTGTTTCATAACATGTTGTGTTTCATTGTTAGTCTTCTGAAAATAATAAAACAGATTAAACTAAACAAGAGCTGCCCAGGGATAATAACAAAGTCTATAAAAAGAGAAACTCTCCAATTATGGTATACAATATTATTAAATCATAAGAGACCTTAAAAAAGGTTGAATGAATCTTCATGTGTACGAGTGAATGAAAAGCACTATATTAGAGCTGGTGTGGGGGAATGCTGGTGATTATATACTGTAAATAACTGGGTATATATGGAATTTGTCTATGAGCCTGTGGTCTTGCATCATGGACCCCTCTGATTCTGAGTCTGTGAGGATGAAGCCACAGAATCCCACTCCATTTCCAGGCCCTCTCTGTGGGGAATTGCTTACCCAGAATTGATGTGTCCCTGACAGCTTCTCTGGAGGACATCTGATGGTACTGATGGAGATGGTAAGAATGGTCTGCTGTCTTCTGCAGAGCTGTTGTACAGCCTCTATTCAGTGAACCTTCAACAGAAGGCTGCTGCCTGTGGAGGTCTCTCTTTCTGAGAGTGAAGCTGTGCAATTCCTTTTCTGAGAGTGGATGGTGGAGGAATGGTAGGAAAACTGCTACACATGGCAAAACTGTGCTATTCCACTGCTCCTGGAAAACATCCATCAGCCTTAACAAAACCAAGGGATTTCTTATTTTGGTGTACCTCCTGCATGGGTGTGTATTTTGGGCAGTGTGCTCTGCCCTGGGTGTGACATGCTGAGCCACACTTGCTGCAGCACTTGGGCACAAAAACAGTGCTGAGTCTTGGATTGAATATGTGTTTCAGTGCAGCCTGTCTGCCCTGCTGGGACATGTGACCAATGCTGAGATTTCTGTACTCATTTTTTTGTTTTAGTGGTGGCAGGGATGATGCTGGTCAGCTTTATTAGAAGATACGTGTCAATGTCACCTAGTACTGAGAGACTGCACTTTGGTGTATCTTTGGTGCTCTTCTCCTCCTTTCCCTGGGTCTTCTGAGGGCCTTTGCATTTGAACTGCCCTTTGCCATTTTGCAGGAGGTTTGATAGAATCTTTGCTTCCAGGGACTCTTCCAGCAGAGATGCCAAAGCAGTAAAAACTCTTCTCCAAGTGTTTAGTGGGTGGCTTCTTTGAGGAGCAACCTCCATGTCTGAGATGGTTCTATCTCCTCTTTTGAGGGTCTCTATTCCTAGCAGTGTTATCACTTGCTGTGTTCAGCCCCAGATCTTTAGGATGCTGTTTGCAAACACGTCTCTGTTTTGGGGAGCAGCCTGTTCATACAGCCCAGAGCACCTCCTCTCCTCGCTGTGTGCTCTACCAAGGCCACAAGATGTGGAAGTAACAATTATTGCAAAGTCTCACAGCCTCCCATACCTCATAAAACCCCCACAGTTTTTATAAGGAAGGCTCACATGCAGATTTATATAAATTAATTCAGTATTTAAGGATGGATTAAGTTTCCTGTGATGATCTTTTCCTGTTCAAATTGTGTGTTAAATATGGCAAAGTTTATGCGAAGTAATACCCACTTTCATTGCAGGGTGGAATCTCTTTATAAGATGTGTCTTACAAGTTGTGCTGCAGCTCAGGCAGAGGTTATGATCTTCATACAGAAATGGCCACATGATATGATTTTCCCCATTTGTGAGGCAGTGTAAGTATGGAAATACATGGGCAGCACCACCTCCTTCCAGTGTAGTACAGTTTTTGCTTGCCAGAACTTCTGTTTATGAACATTATGTTGGAGAAAGACCACTTCTTCCTTAATTTTGAGATTTGTATCTCTGTTTTACTTCCTTTGTTTGCTGAACAGTCTGCTCTGTGTAATTGCCGCATGCTGCTGCCAGTAAACAAGACTGAGTCTCTCTGTTAGGGTATTAAAGATTAAGAGGAGAGAAGTAATTTTTTATTTACCCATCCCCTTCTTGGCTCCCTTGCCCAGAAGTTGCTCCCTAGTTCCCCTGCAGTGGAGCAAATTTGGCATTCCATAGCAGGCTGCCTTTTTCCCCCATGGCTGTGTGAGCTGGGCAGCTTTGCAGAGTTCTTGTGACTTGGATTAGAGCTGTTTGAAGACCCAGATTTTTGACATGCAATAAATTTAACCACTGCTAACATTTCACCATCATTCTTCTGGGATTGTTTCAGGACTAAAGAATGTTTCCTTCATTGCCATGTGGCCTAATTTCTTATGACAAAGAGCTTTAGCAGCAAAAAGCACTGGTGTGAATATAGCACCTGCACATGCTCATGTTTAGTGTTCATGGACCACCAAAGATGGTATTTAAAACACATTTGCAGGCTGATTTTGATGTTTAGTGGAAGAGTTACCTGAACAGCATGGTATTATGTTTGTATTTTGTTCTGCTGTTTTTTATTTATTTAAAGAACACACGGGGGAACAGCCAGGCTGCGAGGCTGATGCTTTTACAGAGCTGTTCTCAATAATTTACATCAGGTAACTCACAGCTTACAAGCCTCATTGGCTTGATGTTCACCCTAAGAAGGGGTGTGAAGGACTCACCCCACCTTTGGGATAGGGGACCTGATGGGGGTAGAAAGATCCCTTACCTGTAAAGTTCTGCCTCTCCTGCCAGCAGGCCTGTTTTGCAGGATGGGAAGTGGTCAGATATGATCCATGGAGACTGATGATAGAATTTTCAAGAGTATTGCCAGATGTCATGAATTTAGTGATTGGTTCTCACAACTTGGCCAACTAAATGAGAATCTCTCCCCTTTTGGTGCATGAGTTCATATCACCTGATATCCTGAGCACTTGTCCTCACCTGCCTGCATCTGCTTTCTCCAGAAATCAGAGTCCCAGATCACACTTTGGCATTTGAGGGGGACCAGTGGACTCTGCTTCAGCGGATACACAGCCAGAAATTATTCCTTTGTATAAAGAATGTCTCCTGCAGAGGGTCCCTGTCGTTGTGCACATCTGCAGGTGTCTTGGGGTGAACTGTGGCTCCTTTAGGGGCAGGGTGGCCCCGTGCTGCCCCTTGTTCCCTTGTGCTGGAAACGAGATTCTGGCCTGGGGGTTCCTGCTGCTGCTGCCGTGTATTTGCAGCTGAAGCTCTGGCTGGGTGTGTGTTACTGCCATTTGTTGTGGTTGTCATTCAGTGCTGGTAGAAATAAGGGAAAGTGATGGATGTTGCTGCCCTGAATTGGCTTGCAGGAGAAATGGGATAAAAAAAGAAAAACCTCCAAACTCTTTGTGTATTCTTGAATCACACAGACTGATGTCTTGTCAAAATGTAACTACATCAACCCATACTTCAAAGGGAAAGGTCAAGTCATGCCAAAATCTCACTTTTTCACGAACTCCCTGGGTTTCATCTGTTGCCTCCACAAATGCTCCAATAGGAGCGCAGCCGGAATACACAAGTAAGACTCTTGGTCTGGTAAAATTGGATTGGCCTGGAAAATTGAACCCAGGACAGCTAGCACTTCCTTGCTTATGAATAAGAAATGTAGAGAGTTATTTATAAAAAAAAAAAAAAAAAAGTTTTCTGGCTCTCACAGACCTCTTCACACCTCCTCTGTCTCACAGGAACACCTAAGGTGTTTTTTTTATAGTAGCAACAGCTCAGTGGCCTTGCTGTCACATCATGTTTGTCATGGGAGACCTGGAGTCTTTTAGTAACAACAGGAAGGATTATTGACCCTATAGCATATTTACAACTGCATGTAAAATATTTAGATTGAGTCTTCTTTTCACTGGTTATCTTGTTTTTGTTTAGAAAAAAAAAATCCTTCAACATTAGTTAGACATTTTTCCAGATTCCTTGCTCGTATATGGAGTCTTCCCTAGATAGGCACCATGTGTATGTGTGTATGTTTGTGTAGATATATATATATATATTTGTCCAAATGTACAGATGTTAATATTTAAGAGAATTGTCTTCAATTGTGTGTAAGGCAAGGCTTGTCAGCAGCTGTTAAGCAAGCTGGCTGTAAAAAACAGTAACCAGAAGAATGTATTAATACATGCTGTCAAACAAATGTCATAACAGCTTGTTACATTTTATTTTTTTTTTACAATTGACACAGGTAATGAACCCTAATTGTCTCACTGGGTCTAGGATGATGTTAGCTAACTTATCTTTGCCATCAATGTCCTTATACAAGTGATGTGAACTACTAGACAGGCTTCTTTATGCCAGTAAAACATTTAAATAAAGGCTTAACCTTCAGTGTGTGACATGGTTTTGAAAATTAAATGGGAGTAAATGCCTGTGTTATGCTAAGCAGATGCTCCACCACCTTACCAAGTCCTTGTCTTGGCTGCTCCTGGGCAAAAGAATCTATTCTAGAGCAGAAAATAACTAGCCATGTTGTAAAGCTGCCACGTGGCCAACAGAACCACAGAAGGTGCCAACAGGGAAACAGGACAAGTGCCACGGTGCTGGCCAGGGGGATTTGCTGCTGAGGAAGCACAGGCGTGGTCTCAGTGCAGTAAACTCTGCTGGGAGGGCACAGCACTCGCCCATCTCTGTCAAAAAGGTGCCAAACACAACCACATAATAGAAAAATTGGGGAAATGGTTTCTCTTTAATCAAATAAACCAAAGTTTAGAGCAGTTTGCAGTAATTAGTTTAATAGCACTAACATTAGATGACTGCAAATGGGGCAAAAGGCATAATTTAGAGTATTGGAATGGTATTAGAAGATCTCCCAAAATTAGCAATGGTTTTGTTTTGTTTCCTTACAGGTTAAACATATTGCTGGCTGGCATGAACCCCTTGTATTTCCACGCAGTGAATGTAATTTTACACTGTCTGGTGACTCTTGTGCTGATGTACACTTGTGACAAAGCTGTGTTCAAGGACTGTCGCCTTGCTTTTGTCACGGCGCTCTTCTTTGCTGTGCACCCCATTCACACCGAGGCTGTAAGTATGTGCCACCAAACCCAAAAATAAATTAATTCTTCAGAATTTTAATTTTTTTTTTAAGGAAATCTCTGAGTCATACAGGATGTTGTACTTGTGGTTTTTTTTGCTGTGGGGGAGCAAAGGTGGGAATGTAGTCTATTTAAAATAATTTGTAGGAGTCATTAAAAAAAAAAGCGCATTCATACTTTCAGTCTTTATGCTCTGGAATTGAATTCTAAATAGTGGTCCTAATCAGCCCTGCTGGGACTAAATGGACAGTCAGGAGTTTTCTGAAACCAAAGACCTCAGTGAGGCTGTGCTCTCCTGCTGGGATATTGTTGTATGCTTTCAGTCATTTCCTATAGCCATCAGTTTTAGGGAGGAAGAGTGAAGGTAGCATTACTGTGTGTTCTGGAGGAGCTCTCTCAGACAGAGGTGGTGTGACTCACGGATTTATTAATATTTATTTCATTGAAAAGCTAGGAGAATCCTTTTCAGAAAAAAAGTTGTTCACAAACACCAGCATAAGTTGACAGAACAGCAGCTCATATTGGAAAATCTTTCTGTTCATTGTAAGGAAACATTTAAAGATGTAATCATTCCAAAACTGCAGTCTGTTAGTGCTAGGAGGCACTTGTATAGCTAAAAGGAGTCTTGCTGTCTTGGAGAAGGAGAGGTAATGTCCAGCTCTCCACACTGCAAAAAAGAAATGCTCTCATTAGCTGAGATACCACAGACATCAGACTGCTCTCATTCCAAGCCTTTGTAAGTGGGGGAGGGAAACAGCTCCTGTGGCTGAGAACTTTTGAGGAGAGATTACCTTAATAACAAAAAGCCACAAGCTTTGGAGTTACTCCCTGTGCTGTGTTGTGTGAACTAATCAGCTAGGCTCCTTTTGATAATACAGCTTTATATTTTAAGGGAGGTTTTAGATGAGGCCCTCTTGGAATTTATTTTTGTCTGGGTCAGAACATTAAAAGGTTAAAATAAATGCCAGAGCTCTGAATATAACTTAATTATGTAATCTCAAAAGGGGCGAGATTTGAAAGGGCCTTTTATTTGCTTTATGGGTGATTTTTAGATCCTTATGAAATAGGATATTCAAATAACTGTAAAAAAGATTGTTTATCTATTCTTCTTCAGTATTCTCTCTTTTATAAAAAGATTTAGTTCATTAATCTGTAGGAAGAAACTCTTGCAAACTCAGATTGTTCAGGAGGAATAAATTATATAATTTATATAATATAAATTATATATCTTATCCCTTTTTAGTGATAAAAGTTCATTTCAATGTTACTTATATAGTAAGTCATTTTCTTTAACAAATTTCGGTACTGGGAGTTCGATGCGTTTCTCATCTAAGCCTTATTATACAAAATTAAAACAAATCCTTAAAATTGGCATTTTCTATATAGCTTAATTAATATTTTATTAAGTAAGGAATGACTTTACTGTTGGCTTACTCATTTGTTTTGCCAAGCTAGAAATGCAGCAAACAAAACTGAGCGTACCCTACACTGTGATGGTGTTCACAGGGATCCCAGGAAGAGGGAGGAGACAAGGATCTGACTCCATGTTGCAGAAGGCTGATTTATTATTTTATTATATATATATTATATTAAAACTATACTAAAAGAATAGAAGAAAGGATTTCATCAGAAGGGTAGCAAGGAATAGAAAAGAATGATAATAAAATCTTGTGACTGACCAAGACAGTCTGAGACAGCTGGACTGTGATTGGCTATTAATTAGAAACAACCACATGAGACCAATCACAGATCCACCTGTTGCATTCCACAGCAGCAGATAATCATTGTTTACATTTTGTTCCTGAGGCCTCTCAGCTTCTCAGGAGAAAAAATCCTAAGGAAAGGATTTTTCAGAAAATGTATCTGTGCTACTACACTGTCCAAATAACATTTTGGTATGCTGAGGGCGGATAACACTGAAAGAGCAAAAACTAGTAGCTTTGAGCATGGATTATTGAGGCAGTCAGTGAGTGTTTGTACTTTTTTCTATGTTTTTACACCTGTGTGTCTCCTTTCCTTTCAGGTAACAGGTATAGTAGGCAGAGCAGATGTCCTCGCCTGTCTACTCTTTCTGTTGGCTTTTCTCTCCTATAATAGGTACGTGCTAACATCATGAGATTCTTTGTTCTGAGGAGGGGACCAGAGGCAGCTGTCAGTGTTTCATGGCTGTTGGCAGAGATGCTTCCCACAGCTCTGCTGTATGGAAGTGTCCTGGCCCCTGCTTGCAGCCATGGTGATGATTATGGGAACAAAAAACCATTAAACCAGGAGTCAACATTGACAGTCCCTCTTCACTGACATTGCTGCTGACCATACAACAGAGGAGGGCTTGTAAAAATGGTAAAAAAAAATGTTTTCAGTGGAAGGCAAATTGTCTGTGTGTAGAGTGAAGAGCAGGCAGACACATGCCTGCCCTTCAAATGCATGTTGTGCCTGTGGGACTCTGGGACACCTAGTCTGAGAGTTAAGGAGTGTGTCTAGACCATTAGTCATCCTTTTCAGGTGAAAAGTTGGCACTGCTTGCTGCTCTGTGTTCTAAAACTGTAACTGAACAAGTATAGATACAGAAATAGCTTCCTTGGATGGGGTTTCTGCACCTTTTGCATTATTTGCAGTTTGAAATAACATTGTTTGCATTCAGAAATAGCACCATGTCATCACAGCCACAGGGAGAAACTGCTGATATCCCTGTGGGGCTGTCTGCTGCAAACCCACTGTGCTGTTTTCTTCAGAAGGTGTGAAGCACACTGACCCCACAGGAATCTGCCTGTTTGATTTCAGTTCTTTCCTGCCTTCTCCCATGTGAACGGGGCTTGGTGCCCAGTCTGTTAGTGATCAGGACACATCTCTGACTCAGGGACTGTGGGTGGGAGGGAGGAATTTTTGCTTGCCTAGTGCTTTTTGTCCCAGAAGGAGAATTAAGCATGTGTGTTTCACATGACAGAAAGCAGGTGTTTTCCTGCCTTTTCTGTACTTTGCCTTCCCCTGTTTCAAGTCTACTTTATTTTTCTGCTTGTCTTTGTTTCACCTCTTGTGCACCAAGAATTGCAGCAGCTTCCCGTATTTTCATCTTCCCTTCCTGTCCTGTGGCTAAGCCTTTTCTCATTTTAGATTGTTCATGTCTTGACATGTTTGTGTCAGCCATCTTAAGGCATTAAGGAAAAGTGTCTCAGCATTTGTGTGACTGAAATACACATGAAAATAGCAGAGAAGTTATTTCATGTCAATTCTGTTTTTCAGGAGTGTGGATCAGCTTTATGTTGGGGAACATTTCCCTCCCACCGCCTCCCCATTCTTTTTGCTGCTTAGTTTATTCCTTGGGACGTGTGCAATGCTGGTGAAAGAAACTGGAGTCACTGTGTTTGGTGTGTGCTTGGTTTATGACTTCTTTTCCCTCTCCTACAATGGCCTCAAATTGTAAGTAACTTGTTATGCTTATGGTGCTTTTCAGGTCTTTTCACCTGTTAGTCTAAAATATGTGTTATTATGGTATACAGCACTGGGGGGAGATGGACTTGCCCTGCTGAATTAGATGGATATTTGACAAATTTGAAAGGACCCACCATTGCATTCTGTGTTTTGTGGTGGTGTTTTTTTAATTTTTTAATTCCTTTTTATTTTAAAATTTTTGTTACTCTTTTGCTGCCTGATTACTTTTGTTGGGTAAATCGACCAGATATGAAGAACTGATCCCTGAAATGCTGAATTCACCCTGGCAAGGCTAACATTTATTTTTAGTGTGGGAGTTCTGACTGAAGCATCAACATCCTAAAGTTTCTCTGGTTTAACTCCTTCCATCCACAGTGTCTGCTTGATTATTCCATCACAATGCCATGGGTTTAGAAATGTTACATGATGCTTAGTAGTAAAACCAGGTTTGATATTTTTTCTGTCCTTTCAGAATGGAGAAAGAGGGAAAATACCCATCCATTTCTGGTTGGAATAATTAGCAGCTCTCAGAAGTCACTGGAGAAAAATAAAATACTTTGAAGTTTGTACCCCTGACCCACTTAGTGTCACAAATAACTATGCTGTTTTCCATCTCCATTCA
This sequence comes from Setophaga petechia, assembly GCA_024362935.1. Lineage (NCBI taxonomy): Eukaryota > Metazoa > Chordata > Aves > Passeriformes > Parulidae > Setophaga > Setophaga petechia. The sequence continues at coordinate 7,548,077 of JANCRA010000025.1, forward strand.
CAGTCAGAAGTCTTGGTTTATTAGAATATTTTTATATTAACCATTACATATGGTTTTTGTCCATTTTTCTCACAAAACATCCCTGCTACAGATCTGTGAGTGTAAAAGCTCGCTGCTCATGAGAATGGGAGGTCTTGCTCCTCATATAATTTCTTGGGTTTCCAGTGGTGCTGCCCACCAGCCCTGGAACCTGTCACACCCTACATGAGCTTGTGTGTATCTGGGTTATAAAAAAGACACGGAATTTGTGTTTCTGCAGTGAATTAAATGAACAGAGCTGGCAAAAGGTGAGAGCAGCAGCTGCAGGGAGGAGAAGGGGAGCTCTCAGGAGCATCGTGGCTTCCCTCCCTTTGTGGCCCCTTCTCTAGGCCCTCATGGGGACAGACCAGTTTCAGACCTGCCCTGTGGCAGCACTGGCAATCAGCAGGCAGGGGATTCCTCCTCTTTTCACTGGATAAGTAGTTCCTAATGGTTCGACTGGTGGGCAAGGAGCCAGGGAGATTTCTGGGGGCTGACAGCCAGCTTGCTTGTTAACACTTGTATTTACACCCTGACAGGCTGTTTCGGGAGCTGCCTGGCTAAAGGGAACACAACTGTTAATTAACTGCAGGAAAATCTGTGCCTTCCTCCTCCCTCCTTTCCATAGTCTCCCCATTCCCATAGCCCTGCATTCCAGGAGGTCTCTTCAAGCTAATTTTTTGTTTCAGTGATGCCCACTTGCCCAGATGTGGCACTATTTAGCTTGTAGGAATGAAGCTCTTTAGTCCAGATGTGCTGTATTTTCTTATCTCCTCTGGTTGCATGTATTGTGCATTTATCTCTTTGTGATGCTCAAGATTTTATGACTGCATTTGACTTTAAGGGGCAGCAGAAAACAAACAGCCTTCTATGTGCTGCTGAAAACTGACCTGCTCCTTCTTCCAACCTCTCCAAATTTGTTTTCTGTTTAAAAGTGGTGGAACGTCATTTGTTTTCTGGAGCAGAAAATTAGGAGTGACACCACAGTGCTTCCGATCTCAACAGAGGTCCAGAGACCAGCTTGATATAGGAGTGCTCATCTTCTCTTGCTGTCAAGTCTCTAGCTCTAGTTAGGAACTAATAAATACTGTCCTCTCAGCGCACAAAGGCTTTTTTATGGATTAAAGCAATGTTGTCTGTTGTAGTTTTGTTAAAAATAGGTTAAAAACTGTTGTAAAATGTGGTGGTGTTCACAGGGGTCCCAGGACGAGAGAAGAGACGAGGATCTGACTCCATGTTTCAGAAGGCTTGATTTATTATTTTATGATATATATTATATCAAAACTATACTAAAAGAGTAGAAGGTAGGATTTCATCAGAAGGCTTGAAAGGAAAGGAGTGGAATGAAATGATAATAAAATCTTGTGCCTGACCAGAGAGTCTGAGACAGCTGGACTGTGATTGGCCGTTAATTAGAAACAACCACATGAGACCAATCACAGATCCACCTGTTGCATTCCACAGCAGCAGATAACCATTGTTTACATTTTGTTCCTGAGGCCTCTCAGCTTCTCAGGAGAAAAAATGCTAAGGAAAGGATTTTTCATAAAATGTGTCTGTGATAGTGAAATAGTCGATAATTGTTAAACATGTACTGTTAGTTTGCTTGTTACATTGTAAAAGGTGTTTAAATGAGTAGTTATAAGAAATACGGTACTCAATGTACCATAACACACCTCAGTGAAGTGCAGCACCCCCCAGGCAAAACGAGCCAGCCTGGACAGAGCTGTAATGGGCCAATCCAGCGCATTAAACCTTCATGCAAATGAAGGATCCAAAAATAAACCAATCCAAAGGGACAAAAAACAGGATAAAAAGGGGCTTCTGACCCACTGAATTTGTGCCACATCGGGGACATCCCCAGCATTGGTGCTGCAGCATCTCCGAGGGAGCGCTCCTGCTTGGCCTGGGCCCCCTTGCTTTAGGCCTTTCTTTTTCTTATCATAAATACTGAAATCACTTTAGTACTGGGAGCTGCTCCTGTTTTTAACACTGCGATACCGCATTGTGCCGATTTCACAGCGTTCAACCTTTTGATGAGTAAAAGTGCCAAGAATACAAGTCCTCACATCCTTTTCTTTCCCTTTCCCTGCCTTTTCTCAGGAGGAACGGGGCCATTCCCCAGAGGCCCTCCCGGCTGCCCGTGCCCGCTCCGTGGGGCTCGCCGCCGCCGGGCCGGGAGAACGGGAAGCAGCAGCAGCGCTGTGCCCAGCGCGGCGCCTGGAGCTCCTGCCACCCGCCCGTGCCCCGGGAGCAGCCCAGCCTGCCCGTGCCCAGCAGGGCCATCTGGGCCATCCGCAGGTACTGCTGCACACTCCTGCTCTGTTCACCTTGTGTTAGCCCTTTTATCCTGAAATTGCTGTGGTTGTTCTTGTGTTACCGGAGAGGGAAGGCGGGAGGAGGTGGAAGAAGGGTTAAAGGAGAAAGGAGGAGGATATCTATTGGAAATCAGGGCAACCCCAGTGATGGGGAGAGCATGATGCATCTGACTCCATGGATATCAGAAGGTGTAGCAGGCACAGGGCCTGCAAGGCCTCCCTGGTGGTCAGCAGACTAAGACAGGAAATGCTGAGTCATAATGACTAGACCTAGGAAACCCCTTTTTCTGCCTCCAGACCCTTGCTTATCGCTCTGTAAGACTATAGGTCACTTTCCTTTGACCCTTACTATTGGACAATTCCTAAAACCCCTGTACCCTGAATAAATGCTACTTGTGCCTAGTTTCGCAGAAGATGCTGTCCCTGAGAACCTTCACAGAAAATCTAATAAAGACACCCCTGTGGAACCTCACACAGCCTTCTCCTCTCTCTCCCTGTGTCTGCCAAAGGCCCTTAGCAAGCAAAGAGCTGAAATCACAAAATGAAATCACTGATAATCATGAAAGATCTGATATTACCTAAACTTGCTAAGGTAGCCTGTGGCTGGGAGCTGCTTGGGAACTCAGGCTGTGCTGAACAGGACTGTGCTATCTGGACCTGTAGCAGCCCACAGGGGAGACCCTGAAACCTGGCCAAGGCTGCATTAAGAAGGCTTATTAATTACTTTATTGTGCTATATTATTATACTATATTGTACTATATTATATGACATCTGAAACTGATTCTGCCCAAGCACCCAACTGCACAGAATCTTGTGACTGTCTCCTGATGGACAGTCTGCAGTCATGCTTGACCCTTGTGAGAAACAACTGCTCACTTTGAAAATTTAAAAAGAGTTATTAAACCTTAACAAAAGTACAACAAAAACTACTTAAGGAAAAAGCTGCAGTGCTGAGAACTGCCCGTCATGCACACCACATGGCCAGTTCATCTTCAAGATGGATGCTCAGTCTTTTATACCTCTGGGGTTCCATCAGCCAGCCCTGGCCCCTCCCAGAGTCTGTCAGTCAGCTCTTCTTTGCCATTTATCAGTGGAGATGCTTTCTTGTAACTGGACTGGAGGTCAGGTGTTGCCATGCTGCACCCCCTAAGCACCCCCAAGCTTTTCCATTCCCCACTGCCCCATGCCAGGGACACCTGTGCAGCCTCCTTTGTACCTGTCCTAGACAGCCCAGGCTGTCTGATGGCAGCAATACAGGGGGGAAAGGGAACTGTGGGGAGAACAGAGGACATCTAAACTACAATAACATAACTGTACATCCCTAAATCTTTTCTTAATATTCACACAATAGTGATCTTTTAATTGTGAGAGACACTCATCTCATTATCCATCTAAAACACCCTAATAGGCCAAGGAAACAAAACACCATCACTTTGGGTAAACAATCTCCATATTGCATTCTACTTTGGCGCAACACAGGAGCAGTGAATGAGATAACAATTGTTTTGATCATTCTTTTCTCTGCTTCTCTCGCTGCTTCTCTCAGGTTCAGAGAATGTGAATCCGAATCCCACAAATATATGAGGACATGTTAGTGTTTTTGTTCTCTTTGATCCTTGTATTTGTCTCTGTTTTCCCTGATGGATAGTATCATAGAATTGTTCATAGTTTGGAAAAGATGTCTTAAGATTATCAAGTCCAACCATTACCTCAGCACTGCCAAGCCTGCTGCTAAACCATGTCCCTAATGCCACATCTGCACATCTTTTAAATACCTTCAGCGATGGTGATTCCACTGCTTCCCTGGCCAGTCTGTTGTTGACAGCCCTTTCAGTGAAGAAAATGTTCCTAATACCTAATTTTAAACTTCCCTGGCACGTCTTGAGGCCATTTCCTCTTGTTGTGTTGCTTGCTACTAGGGAGAGACTGATGCCCACAACAGGGGGCAGGAGGTTAAATATAAAAAATATCTTCTGTCTTGTTCCTTGTTTCTTTCACTCCTTTTTCTTTGTACTGCTCCTTTCTCCCCTCCTTTGTTTTGTACTTTTTTCAAGACACCCTCCCTCTGCCCCCGCTTTTGGGAACATCCCTTTCTTGCACAAAGGGAAAGCCTCTCGCCTCCCAGCCTCTTCAGGAGAGGCTGCAGAAGCTGAGTTGGAGAGCCTGTGCACGTGGGATGGCTCCAGAGTGAGCTCCTCCACGCTGCCAATTGGCATTTGCTTTTTGGCAACTGCCTCTTCAAGTGTTGTGAAGGATTTCTGCACATGGCAAACCAAGCTCTGCATGTACATAGCTGCTTTCTGTTTGAAAAGGGGCTCTCATGGTGGTGTGAGCTGCTCAGCTGCTCTCTTCTCAAGTGACTGACTGTGTACAACACGCTTGCAATGGCTTGCTGTGTGAGAGTTGGCTCTGGGATGCCCAGAGTGGAGCTGGCTTGGTCCCAGTGGCTGAGAGGGAAGCGTGCCTGTGAGAGTTGTGCTGTTGACATATTATATGACATGAAGCAGGAAGAACTCAAGACAATTTCTCTATTAAAATATATTCTGTATTAAAAAATAATCAACCCTTGCTATAGAAAAAAAAAAAAAGAAAGAAAAGATGAAGTTGCTGTTGAATCTGTAGGATTCGTTATGCAATTTTTCCTTGTAATTCACATTTGTCTGACTTGTGTAGGTCTTCTTGCATAGCAAAAGGATGGGGGTGGGGGGGGAAAGCCTTAAATATTTCAGAAGCTCCAAAATTGGTGGACAGACTTTGCACAGTGAAGTGGCTTCAGGTATCTTATTTAGTCTACCAGATTACTAGTTGTAAGGTTGTAATTAGAATAAAGTAGCAGGGCACTAATCTGTACTTTTAAGTACTTGTAATGTGATCAAGTAGGTTTCTATTTAATAATAATTTATTGTACCTTTTCTTACTAGAGCTAACTGAAAAATGCAGGAAGATATAATGGAGGAATTAAGGCAATTGGTCTAATTAGCAGTAACTGGAGCTAGTTATGTAAATTCTTGGTGCAGAGATATTTTTGTTCTTCATTGTCACTTGCTCTTATCTTCAGCTATCCAGTGAATATGTGGGTTGCAGTCCCAGTTGCCTTTAGGAGTAAGGAATGAGTTAGTCTGGAGGAAGTTGTAGGTTTTATCACCACCATTTATTGCAGTTTTGGGGAATGCTGGCATATGTACTGAGATGAGGTAACTATAATCTCTTGTGGGTTTGATCCATCTCCCTGAGTTTTAAAACCTGAAGGAGGCTTGTGAGTGTGTGTGCATTTCCATATGATATAAATGGGGAAGGACAAGCAGGAACTTTCATGTCAGGCTTGTTACTTGTGTTTGGGGTAAGGCCTCAGTGCTTTCACTCTGGTGTGGTATGTGTCCTGTTGAAAATCACTGTCAATGGCAATCATCACTCATTCTCTTTTTCATGATTTGTTGAAGCCACTGAAAACTGGGACTTATTTTTTTACCTTTTTTTCTTTTCTTAATTGGTTTTGGTTATGCCACGTTGTATGTGCCTCACACTCTGTGTTGCTAAATGTAGTCCAGCCCATGAACACCTCCAAGCCACCTAATCACTCTGAAGGTTTTGAGCTGTGTAAATAGCTGGGGACTGCAGTCTAAGCTTCTTGAAAAACAAGACTCCACAATAGCTTCCATACTTTTGAAACTGAAATCTCTGTTCTCTTTGGTGTCCTAGAAGCTCATTTTTATTGTGTCTGCTGGTGGTGAGACTCTTCCCTTCGAGTGGACCATAGACTGGAATTAATGCTGCTATTTTCCACGTGTATGAATGGTTGCATGGTGTTTTTTGTAGGTTATTTTTATTTATGTATTTAATTTTAATTTTTTTGTCAGGTTACAGAAGAAGCAGGTGTACCTGGAGCTGTGCCCAACAGCATCACTTTAAATCTGTGTTGTGTGTGTAAAAGAGAGTGTGGTAGCTCACTAGTCATTAGCATTGTGGGAAGCAGTCCCAAAACCCCATTGATCCAAAATCCAATGAAATCCTAAAGGCTGTAGCAAGGATAAATGGGATGTGATTACTAAACTGGCGGCGCTGTTTCCTCCTACAATAGCAATGGAAGGAAGATGGAAATGCTCTGCAGAATGTGGTGCATTCCAGGGATGTCTGTGTGGCCCTAAGTTTGATAGACTGTGAGGAAAAATATGTTGAGGTCATAACATATCTTCCCTGAGTGCCTGTGCAGTGTGCATGGTCAGGGGTTGAGCTGAAACAGATGCTGTCCTTCAGCATGAGGGAAGAGCAGAGGCAGAGGTGGAGGGAAGGCACTGGCACAGACAGTGTGGGACTGTGCAGCAATTGCTTGGCTTTTCCTCACTGCCTGCTTCTATTTCCAATCTTTGTGTAGCAATGATTTGTAATTTTTTTTCTTTTTTTGACTAATATGATAGTATGGCACATTTCTGCTTAAACATGAAATTACTGTTCAAAAAGCAGAAGTGTCAGCTGAATTTCTGTTCCTTTCCCATGCACACAGTGCAGTGCTATGTCCTGGATTTTTAACTGTTAAGGACAGAACAGTGTGACCACTTTCCCAGATGTGGGCTTTCATGTGTGCAAGCTTCACCTTTTCTTGAATTTGTTAGAGGGTGTTTGATAGGAAAGTGTGGGTGTGAAACTGCCTGGGTTATAAAAGTGAAGGAGAACACTTTATGTTAGATGGGGTACAAGTTTCTAAATTTTGGTACAACTTCCTTAAATTTTGGTAAGTTGTTCCCAGTTGCACTTACACACCCTGGAGGTCGGTGTTTGTTGCTTTCAAATGCAAAGCACAGCAGCAAAAAGCAATGTGTGTCTCTGAGAAAAGCAGCAGGGAGGTAACTATTGTTCATGTTGTGTATTTGCCCCTGACTAAAATGAGGCAGGAAACCTGGGTACTTGTCTCTGGCCTGAAAGTTCCTTGCCAACAGCGAAATAGCAAGGAAGTGTTAAAGGGCTTTGCAAACACCACTGCAAAAGCTGGTGGAGAAATTCCAGGGCAGTTTGGGATTGTCTGTGGTGAAAAAGGTCTGGGTATGGGAATAAATCACATGGACTCCATTTCCTTCATGGTGCAAAAAGTCCCCTGTTTATTCGCATAACTCCTTTTTATGGAGTTTTACAGACCTTGTGTGTGACTCCAATTGCTCAGTAGCTTTCTTGCCAATTACTTATTGGTGTGTAACAAGTTGTCACCCTGTATTGATTGGTCATTCAAACCCTCTGTGTGTACGTGCAGGAAAAGTTGTTGATGAGAGATAGTTGTCATTTTTCTATCTGACAACAGTTTATACAGGTGCAAGTTGTTTTTCACCCAGGAGTAGACTGTTATGCTAACGAACTGCTCACACCAGAATTGCCTTCACATGGGAACTTGCAAAATGTGAGCCTGACAAGGCCAGCCATTGATGTTAGGAGAACAGGCTTGCTTTTATGAAGCCTTTCTTTATGATTTTTCTACCTTACTGCAACATCTGGGAGCCTAGCAGTCAAAATGCTTTTCTTCTTTAGGAAAGCAGAACGAGTAATCTGGAGCATTAAGCAGTAGAGCCAGCCCAGGCTTTTTCCTTCTTCTGTCACTGGTGATGTCCTCAGGGTTGCAAGATATTACAAATAAAGGATCAAGCTCCTAGTCTGTGATGCTCTGAGCAAAGGTTGGTGTGAATTGCCTCTGTGTGAAAGCAGAGAAAAGGAAGTGCTGCATTGTCACTGGCTATAAGGTGATTTTGTTTTTTCTTTAGTTTATATTTAAAATTGAATTGCGAATAGGACAACACAAGTTTGTTCCAAAAAGCAAGTAGGGCCCTGAGTCCCAAGGCCTGGGGAGGCACAGTGTATCTGAAAGATGGCAGGTTAGGTAAGTGTCATTGCTATCCTGGGATCCGTGGGATGCTGCTTCTGGGGTGTTGCAAGATTTTTAATTCTAGCAGGTTTGCTAAGGCTCTGTCATTCTTGCTGTTTAGTAAGCTTAAGTTATGAATGAAGTTTGGCTGCCTCTGGGGAGGTGGATTGCAGAGGTGGATTTGGCCTGTGGTTTATTCTTCTCTCAACTTAGTTCTTCAGATGGTTTTTCCATTGTGAGTTTGAGCAATAGCTCTCTCTGCTGCTGTGTCTGTACAGTCTGCGTAGGAAATGCTGAGTGACTCTTTCTGAAGGCCAGGAATTCCCCTGCAGTCAGTGACAATATTTATTGTCATGCACAGATGGCACCTGAGGCCACCAGAAGGCTCTGCTAGAGTCTAGAAACATGTGAGATGTGGGTGCCCCTGTGCTTACAGCCATGGATTCAGCCAAGGATTTACATGCTCTGCCCTGAAACTGTCTTCCAGAGAACCCTTGTGTAATCTTGGGGAAATAATTACATCTCTCTGTTCCCATGGCATGTGCTGGAAGATGAGGCACAGTAATGCATGCTGCTTTTCTACTTCCATTTGTGTGATGTGCTGGTTGTCTTCTGCCCCCCTCCCAAAAGAGAAGACAAGCCAAGGATTTTCTCTTAGGCATGCTTGTGCCATTATGTGTCTTAATTTTTGAAATCTTCAAGTGCTGTTTCAGTACAAGTAACTGAACTCATTGCTTGCAGACTGAAGTTTAGTTAAGAACAGCGCTGCTTTGATATGGTGATGACTAAGGTTGCATGAATGCAGAAAAAGGCTTGTTTAGACCTCATTGTGCTGCAAAAATATGCACTAGCCAGATAAGAAAGATCTGCTTTAATTTTGGCCTCCTTGTGTGTTTTTATTGTGACGGTCTTTAATTACACTATCACATGGCTTTTTCTTTTTTGCACAATCCCTGCTTGAGTCATTGCCCAGAATGGATGGGGATCAGTTAATGAGTGACTATGTGATATTTTGTTTTTTTCTGGTCCAGAGCATTGCCCCATGCCCTATTTACTTCATGTTATTCAAGTCCTGCTCTGAGACAGATTTACAACTTCTCAGTAATTCCTCTGTGTACACACTACCAAGTGCTGGTATTTCCTTGCAGTTTGTTACATAGGTCTGCAATCTTCTAAAGTACTTTTGGCATAGTTTCTGGATGTGTAACTTCCTTACTGTTCAGAACAAGTAAAGTGAATAGCCAAAAATTTTGTAGTGGGGAACCACATGGATGTTGAATTGGATTCACCTTTGTATTTACTTCATGGACATCTGCTGGTTGAGCAAGCAGACTGTCTGGAGGCAGCAGGAGACTGTGCTCTGTAGGAGTCAGTCTTGGGAGGTGAGGGACCTCTTCCTTTAGATGTTTGCAGGCTGAGGAGGCACAGTGACAGTTCCATTCCAGACTTGGAGAGGAATGAACCCAGCTCAGGATGTGCAGCTTCTTCAGGCAGCCCTTTCCTTCCTCTCTCCCCAGTTAGTTGCCCTGCCTCACCTGCTGCAGCCTGTCCTCATCTCTTCTCTTGTTTGCTTTTCCTTAGCCATGTAATTGTTCTAGTCTTTGCTCCTCAGGCTTTGCCTTTTGGATCTTGCTGCATTCCTCAAGGGCTGCTGTGTTAGTCTCACTCCCAAGGTCCCTCCTGTTCTCCTGTCCCCTAAGTCCTTGCCAAGCCAATTCAAGGGCCCTGATCTGTGTCCTTGTACTGCCTGTTATGTCCTTCCTGTGCTCCCCACTCCTCCCATCTCTCCAGTTCAGTCTTCTGGCCAGCATGGGGGTGAGCTCCCTCTGGATTCTTTCAGCATTCACTCTCTTTGCTTATCTTCTCCTCCCCTCTCCATGGGTTTCTGCTCTATGGGCTGCAAACCCCAGTTTCTTTTTGACCTCTTCTCTCTAGCTTTGGAGGTTCAGCTCTCCTCTGCCCTATAGCTAATATACTGCTTTTTTTTTTACTTGGGAGTTTTCCCTGTGCTCACTGCATGGGTTTGAGGAGGAGGGAGTGTGGAGAGCCAGGCAGAGGCCAGGAGCCTGCTCTGCTCTGGTGCTTGGTGTGGCATGGAGCCACAGCTGATCTCACTCTTGGCTTCCCTGTGGCTGGAAAAGTAGGCACTTGTGCATGCAGTTGTTTGAATAGAAGAGGGTTGGTTTTAAATTTGACACCCTTTGTTAGATCTGTTTCAGCCACTGTTCTGGATAGCACTTCTCTTGCAGTGCAGAAAAACACCTCTCTCCCTCTTTTTAAGTACTTCCTAGAAGGAAGAGGAAAGTAAATAATTTCTCCTGGACTCTTTATATTGACAGTACCAAGAGGCCCTGTTTATTTCAGTAAGCAGCAAATAAACTGAAGTAGTTTGCCTTCATGTACATTGAATGTCAGAAAAAAGGGATGAGACTGAATCTGATGTTACTTTTCTTAGCTGATGATGACTTAACATGTTCTAGCTTGTTTGGTTGTTTTTTCCTCTCTAGAGAAGATTATTTAGTCTTTTAAAGATTCTTTAGACTTTGATTTAGTTCATGAAAATCCATTTTTGTGGAAACTGTGCCTGGGACAAAGAATGGTGCTGTGCAAAACAAGAATCAGGAGGAGAAGTTAATGACTGGTTTTGGGTTTCTTTTTTCCCCATCTTCTGAAAGATGCTGATGGCTTATTCATTCGTGTGCAGAGGGAGAAGGTTTTTCTCTCTCATTAATGGGAATTGCGTTTAAGCGCTGCAGTTGCAGTCACTTCATTGTACATCAGCCTCTTCTGTTCCCTGTGTTGCTAATTGGAAATCCCCAATTTGTAGGTGCAGCCTGTGTGTCCCAGAGCTGACTCACAGGAGTCTCTGTTCATTCCCTTTGCTTCACAGGACTGCCTTTCTATTCACAGTTCCTGGCAGTCTCATTAAAGCAGCGTTTGAAGCAGCAGCGTGCCCGTGCCCATTGGCTTTCTCTGAAAGCCCTGTAAACCACTGTCAAAGAATTAACAGCAGCTGAGAAACAGGAACAAACCCTAATGGCTTGCAAGGTCATTTTCCTTGCAGTAAATCTAGGTTAGTTTGGCACAGAACGGTATTTCAGTCTCCCAAGAAATAAAAAAAAAACATACCCAAGCACAACACCTGAAGATGGATGATACCGAGATTATTGCAGGTATTTCCCTGGATAGCAAATCTAATTGAACAATTTCTCTCTTACACTTTGACTTCCAGGCACATTTTTTGACATCTTTTTGGAAACTTCTAGGCTGTTCTCAGGAGTAAAGGACTCAGCTGTACCTACCTACCTCATTAATGACTGATGCTTTCCAAGCTGGTCCATGTTTCCTCTGTGAGCCTGGTAATCACAGCATGTATTAGGGAGGGACAGGAGACTCTCAGGACTAAGTTACTTGGCTTTAGGTGTTCACAGGCTGATACAAGCAATCATTTGCTCAAAATAAGGACACCAATTTCATCAAGTGTGACTTTAGGTGAATGGTTTCAGTTATGTGATAAGGGTTACTTTGATTTTTTTAATATGAAGTAGCTGTTGAGATTCAATATTTGGTTAAAAAAATCTAAAAAAAAATCTAGCATGTGTAATGTGTCTCCCATCCTCCCTGTATGCTTTCCAAGATGAACAGATTTCTTCCCTGGCTAGAAACTTAATCTTCAACTTAATCTAAAGTAGAGTATTAAATCCTCTTTCACATTTCTAATGCAGTTATCCCAATATTCTTTTCCAACGAGTGCATTAGAAACCTTAATCTTCTACTTGGCTTGGAAAGGCTGGAACACACTTTTCTCTCTTGATCTTTGAAATGCAGATTTTCTGTTTCTATTCTTTTAAGCAATTTCCAGAATGTGAATATCCAGGAAACTGCAGTGCAGAAGGGACTCTTGTAAAATGCATTCCACATTCCCAAACATCCGTGTTAAAATTCAGATATTGGCCAAAGTAAGCTGAGAAAGGCGAGGTTTGTGCTTGGGCTGTTGGAATGCTGCTGCTGAGTGTTTGCTTTCCAGGTCTGACAGGTCTCACAGCATCTGGTGGCACCCAGCTTTGCCTTATGAGTTCTCATTGCCTGCCACAGCTGATAATGCAGTGGTTTAAATGATAATCTTCTATTGGAATATGCTGTGGTGGCTGCTTTGATTTCCTTTTTTTTTTTCACCTCCTTTCTAAAAGTTAGGTTCTGTCATCTTAAGAAATTATCATTCTTTTTCCATGTGGGTAATGCAGTTGTTCCCTCTGTTTAAAGCTTTGGTTGGCAGTATGTTTGCTGTAGATCCTCTGCTCAGGCTGGGGGCTGAAGTCTGCTCAAATCTCTCCTTTTGTGACCTGTGAAATCCCTTGGTTTTGCAAATCAGCTCTTGCATAAGGAGATATTAAACATAAAATTATTACTTTGAAACTAGCTATGATTGCACTTTGGTTGTGCTAGTATAAAAAGTATGGAATAAAGTACTGTTCCATTTAATCTGTGAAAGATGCCAACAAACCTTCTGGGTGTTATTCCAAAGAGAAAAATTAGCAGGAAAAGCTTGACAAGAACTTTTCCACTGATTGTTCACAATAAAATTCAGGGAAAGAGTAATTATCAGTTAGAGATGGAAGGGAGATGGAACATTACCTTTATATCCTTCCATAAAACACAGCTTTATCCCCTCATACACCACTGTTACACATACAGTTCCTTCAAGGCCATGTAGGAATTTCTGCAGAGACCAAGCTGGTGTAAAAATGATGGCCTTGGGTTCTCTTGGAATTAACTGATTTAATTGCATTTACCATAATCTCTGTCTAATCTCATGACAGCACCTGCTATCACTGCAGCTGTGAGTTATCTGTAAAAGTTGGAAGCAGATTTTTTTGTTTTGTTTTCTGGTAATAAACTCAATTAATTTATTGTTCTCCCTCTTGTCCCCCATTCTCTCCACTGTTAATTATGTCAAACATTCATTTCAGCAGATGAGTTGCTTACAATACAAATGTTTGTGGTAAAAACATCAGGAATTTTCATTTTAGAAAGCTGTCACCTGGTCTGTGGTCTAAATGTCTGCTAATGGTGGTCTCTCTGATCAGTCTGTGATGATCAGCATTCCTTTGCTGATCTTGGCTGGCACACTGTGGATTCACTGTCATGGCCCTGCCTGTGGTCCTGAATGGTGTCTCCATCATGGAATTACTCACTATGGAAAGTGAAATTCTTTCATTCATTGGAGGTGATGGATAGCTTTCCAGCCAGAGGGCATTTGTTCATGCATTTGGTCTAGTGCTGTGCATTAATGTAATTAGAGGAATTTTTGCATGATGCTTCTTCAAGGGAAAAAAAAACCAACCCAACAAAGAATTTGTTTTACTTTAAGTTAGGATATGTCTGTTGAACTCCTTTTAGTATATTTAACATAATAGAAGAACACTGTGGGAGCACCATATCAAACCATTGATCCATCTAGCTCTGTGTTCTCACCATGGTCATTACTGGGTCCTTACAGAGAAGAGAAGGATGGGAGTGGGGCCAGGGCAGGGTTATCTTTCCTTACTGTGGCTGCTGAACGTGTGCCAGGCATTGATTTAGAGTCCATGGATCTGGATGCTGTATCTGGAGCACTGTGTTTAAGACTCTCCATGGACCTGTCCTCTATGGAGTTGCCTAATTTCCTTTTTAGAGCCCTTCTCTCCTCTGACTTTGAGGGCCTCTTGTTGCTGCAAGTTCTGTGATTTTAATTACACACCATATAAAGGAATCTTTTTGTTTGCTTGAAACCTGATAATTTCATTGGGAGCCCTTTGACTTTGTGTGATAAGAAGTAGAAAGTAATTTTGCTGGTTCCCTTCCTCAGGCCCTTTATAATTTTAGAGTACCTCTGTGTGTGCTGCCTTCCCAGGGTGGAGAGCCCTGTTCTCTTGACTCCCTGCTCACGCAGACACCATTCCATGTGTCTGATGAGCCTTATTACCCTTTCCTGTACCTCTTTGATCTCTATTAGATCCTTTGGGAAATGGGCAGAGGAAGGGAAAGTCTCAGAATATCATGCAGTACTCCAGATGCTGGGACTTGGATTTTTATTCATTGCATTATTACTTCTGTTTTTCACAAGCTGCATTTTTTTTGGTGCTGATTTATGGCATTACTTTTTTATTTATTGTTTATTCTTTTGTTTTGATTAGAGTCTGTTTAGGTAGTGTGTACAGTAAAAATCAGAATGGAAAAATGTGAGTATATTTTATTACTGTGTTTTCTATTGTGTGTACTGGCTTTGGCTGCATCTGCCTGGCCTGTTCCCCATTACAAGGGAAGGGCTGCAGTGAGATGCTGAACTAAGCTGAGATGAGCCAGGCTGATTTTGGGGCCAGAGATTACACCATCCAAGTTTGTAGTTGCTGTATCTGGATCTCAGTTACCTAGATGTGGGTTTACAATATATCCTTCTCCTCTTAACTGCTCTTTGGGGATCAGTAAAATCTCAAAGAAACCTGGGGCAAGGCTTGTGGGCTGAGTAGAAGGGCAGAATCCCCTTGTGTCTATGCTCTATCACTCAGGGAGAAGCATTACCTCTCTAAAACAAAGGGCAGAAAGTTTGAGCATTTGCCCAAATTCACATACGTAAAATCTGACTTAAAGCAGAGACTTAATCCAGGATTTCCCAAATCTTAAGCAGATCTACCTCAACAAAAGTCTTCCTCCCAGTAAACTGACAATTTCTTTCTTAAAATTTGCTGAAAGGATAGAGCCCCCTATCATCCTCTCCTTCCCTGGAAGCTGAAAGCTTCAGCATTTGTTGCTTTTGAGTACTGAGATCTAGACTGTGCAAGCCATGAGAGCTGCTGTCCCATGGCTTTCATGTCACTGTTTGTGGCATTATTTACTTTGATCTGATTTGGCCTCTTGACTCCATCAGAAGTGCCTTTCAATGTGAATTAATTAAGAGAACTGTATTTTCTTCTCTCAATTGCCTTTAAAAGAGAAATGCTCCCAGGTGGCACTAAGGAAGGAGAGAAGTGGGTTTTTTCTCTGCACAAGCTGTGTTTTTGTCATGGACCAAAGGCTTTCTCTGCCTTCCCTTACTCTTTAGGAGTCTGGAGTTTTTATGGATTGAAGGTGCTTTTTTCTGGGAGTTTGGAAATGCCAGAACAGAATGAGACTCCCTCAGTGGCCTACCAGCCCAAATGAGCAGCTCTTTCATAAGGAAGATGACTTTAATATTGCAGCAGAACACTCAGTTAATTATGAGGTGTGAATAAGGAATATGTTTCACAGTGCCTTGGCAATTTTCTGAGTTCACTGATCCGTAAACAAGATTATTCCCTAATAGTCCTTCATCTCTGCCATTATTGTACAAGGATATTCAACTTTAAATTAAATTAAAAATTATCATCGTTAAAGTTAGTTGAGCCATGGCTAATCTTTTGAGAATGTTTCCAGGATTAACTATTTTAGATTTGCTCAGTTATTTGGGGAAGAGAGAATTTTTTGTCATTCTTCATGTGCCATTTTTATAAAGACCACACTGTAGCAGCCCTCTGCTGGGAAATGTGAATTAGACCAGTTTTTCTTTCTTTTCAAAGTCCTTGATACTTCAGGCAGCTGATGTTTTAGGGGGAAGTGCTTCTTCAAGGTACATGGTAGTTTTTTTATAGCTCTTTCAGCTTTTGCTAACCCAAGAGCAAGGAACTAAATTTGATTCTTGACTGCCAGCTGTCCAGCCCAGCTCTACCTGTGGCCCTCAGCCCGTTTGTATGGGATGGAAATTACACAGGCTGTTGGTGTAGAAATGTCACACAGTTTGTGATCTCTCTGGCTTATGCAGAGAGATGTGACTCCTTGAAGTAATTCTTACCATTACTTGAGCATGATTGTAGATTTTTAAGGTCAAGAGGGACCATTTATGATCATCTAATCTGTGCAAGAGACAGAACTCCATGTAAGAATGACTGCAGGAAGCCTGCATTTCTCTATGAGCTGTGTCACACATCTGTCAACAGCCCTGACTTTAGGGACTTGATGTGAAGGAGTATTTAAAATAATCCTTAGGTGGATGGTTGCAGCAGTATGCTATTCTCACTGTTAGAAATGTCCCTATTTCTGGTTTGATCTGTCTAATTTCAGCTGCCAAGCACTGCATCTCATTATGTCTTTTTCCAGTAGATTAAACAGGGCTGTCCTTGCTGAAAGTTTTGCAGTCTGGGATTGTTGTTTTATTGTTCTTCCAGACACAGAAGGCTGGGCTTCCTCTGGGTACATCTACTCAGCAGTTGCTGTTGTGATGCAGTTTATGTATTTGGATTGGAACAAGTCTCACATTAGATAGTTGGGTCCTGCTAATAATGTGTCTGCACTGGCATGGAGATCAGAGTGGGTGAAACAAGCTTTCTAAACATTTGCCAATCTTTGTTTTGTTTGTTTTTTAGAATTTTTTCCTTTGGATGTCATGCTAAGCTGTTTGAAAGCAGTAAAATGCAGTTATGTTTTGCAGTGCAAAACTGGCATATTGTAAAAGCTTTGAGTAAAACCAACTAGATGAGGGTAAAATCAGCGTATCTTTGATAATAAATCCCTGTGGAGCCAGAACAAGCTCTTCCCATGTGCTTGTTGTGTTTTTAGCACAAAAGCGTTTCAATCTTAATTGGAAAATTAGTCATATGAGGAGGTGCACTTGATCTTGCATCTGCACACACAGATGACATTTGGATGGTGTGCTGCTCCTGATCTTAGGAGTGCTGCCACGCATCAGCAAATGCAAGTGCTCCAATTCTGGAGTTGACATTTTGTGTGGAAGGGCTGTGAGCCAACACGTGGTCTTTGAAATGCTGCACTGAGCCCCTGCTCACAGGGGTAGAGTTGGGGAAAAGGGAGTGGAGGAAATTTAGAATGGTTGTCTCTTTTAACACAAGGTTGTCCCTCACAATGTAGTTCCTAGCAGATTTTACACTGAATTTACTTTTAGAAACCAGAAAATAGATAGATTGATACCTTTATTTCATATCCAACGTGTTTTATAATCAGGAAGAATAATTTCAGAGGGGAAAAATGCCTTCTGCAGAGTTGCTGGCAGCCTTACCTAGAGTGTGTAAGAAGCTGTCAGGAAAGCAGAGCTGTCAGGTGTTGACCCACACAGATGATGCTTAATTTGTGAGATTCAGTTAGATTAAAGTGCAAAGTCATATGAATAATTTGGCTTCAGGTTCAATGTTTAAGAATGCATAAGACCAGAATATCTGCATTGTGCCTTTATACCCACTGAGACTGTGACCCAGCTGTCAGACTACTCTATGGTTACCATTATCTTTTACATAACCACTTTTCCTATTCTCATATTTGATTTTTTTTTAAGCATCTGTCATTACCTCTCCAGAAACCCCTTACAAATTAGAGGTGCATCTTGCATAACTGAAGAGCAATTACTGTTCCATTACCAAGTAATGAAGTGCACACTTGTATGAAAAGAAAGATGACTCAAGATTTGATAAAGTTCACTAAGATTCTTAAGATAATTTCTGGAAGTGTTTTCTGCCTCCAAAGCTTATATTTCAGTAGGTGGAAGATCTTATATCTAGTATCTTACTCAAAAAAGTATTAAGGAAGAAAAAACATATGTGAGAGCTTGGAAAAGGGAGTTCTTTCCATATCAAACTGAAGGCAGATGTTTTGACAAAAGATGTCTCCCTGCCATGGGAGGTCAGGGGAATTTGTGATTGCTGATGTTGGTTTAGTGTGGTGATTCAGTGTGTTCTTGTCTCCCTGGTAATCCTGCCAGGACATGAGAGGAAGCTCCAGGGAAGGCAGGAGTCCTGGGAATTCAGCATGGCGTGGTCATCCCCTGGGTTGTTTGAAGACAACTTTAGTTTCCATAGAATCATTAAGGTTGAAAAGGACCCTCAAGGTCATGGAGTCCAGCTGTTAATCCAGCACCACCATATTCACCACTAGCTCCAAAGTGTTTCTGAACACTTCCTGGGCAGCCTGTTCCAATGTCTGACTGCACTTTCCGTGAAGAAATTTTTCCTAAAATTCAATCTAAACCTTCTCTGGCACAACTTAAGGACACTTGTCCTGTTGTCAACTGGGAGAAGAGACAGACCCCCAGCTCAGTACCACCTGCTCCCATCACTGCAGGGCCTCTTGTGACCCAGGAGCAGGACCCAGCCCTTGGACTTGTTGCATCTCACACAGTTGGCCTCAGCCCATTGATCCAGCCTGTCCTGGTCCTTCTTGCCTTCGTGGCTCAACACTCCCTCCTAGCTTGGTGTTGTCTGTAAACTGATGGAGGGAGCACTCAATCCCCTTGTCCACATCATTGATAAAGGTATTAAACAGAGCTGGTATTAAACACTGAGCCCTGGTAGCACCACCAATGACCAGTCCCCAGCTGGACACAACTCCATTCGCCACCACTCTGGGTCTGGCCATCAGCCAGGTTTTTACCCCACGAACACTGCACCTGTCCAGACCATAGGCTGCCAGTATCTCCAGAGAAATGCTCTGGGAAGACAGTGTCAAAGGATTTAGCAAAGCCTTTTCAACTGGATAATGTTGCAGGGCTCTTGAGGGAGTCCAGATGGTGCTCCCAGGGCCAGCTTTTGAGATGTGGGATTCCCTGTGCAATCACTTGCAGGGTAATGCTCTCTGCCAGTTAGGAATTGTCTTCTCTTGGGCACTCCAAACACTGAGGTACTTATCAGGAAATTACTTTGCACGTTTAGGTCCTTACATTTAATGCTTTTGTGAGCAGAGCTTAGTGTGATGATCACAATCTGCTAATCCCTGTAGCAGGGTCCCCCAGTAAGTGGGACACATAATCATGATGATTACTGGGTCAGTGCAGCAGAACAGCTGGTGTAGATTGCTGTAGTTCTGTTTGTGCTCAGCACAGAGAAGGTTTCCACATCTCCAGAATCCTCGTGGTAAGGCTTGCAGGCTTAGGGAATGGGATGGTTGGCAGTGCAGATCTCACCAGCTCACTGAACCTCCCTCTGGAGATTCTTCTCACTGTCTTAAACTGGGCTTGCTGAATTTTGGATCATTGGTTTTAAAGGCTTTTCCCAATTGGTTAATGCTGATATTCTTGGACCACTTCTCTGATGGGACTTGCTGTGGCTTTAGCATCTGATTCAGTAAAAGAGAAAAAGCCCCAAACCAATGGAAACCAGCACAATCCAGGAGATAATCTGCAAATGGTCAGTTTTGTCAAATGAACGTCAGGTGGTAAGGGACTGTTTGGCTTATCAGACATAGAACCTCTTATCATGCACAGCCAGTTATGTAATTCCTTTCACAGACTAGCTCAGTGCTGTGTGTGTCCAGTTGGATTGTCTCCAAGGCTCCCCTTGGAAGGCTATTTGTCTGACAAGCTTGCCTGGAAAGCTTTCTTCTCCTTGCCTAAAGGCCTCAGTAACCAATTTTTGCCCACTTAATCCTTATGTTTGTGCATCTCTTTTATCCTCCTTCCTTTTCCTGCCTGTGTGTTCATGTGTGGGCACACAGAACTACAGAGACTGTCGAGGTACAAAACTGGGGTGAAAGTCTGAGAATCCAGCAACAGCTCTTTATTTCCTAAGTCTTTCTGGGCAGGGGACACAGGATTGCCATTTCTTGTTACTAAATAACATACTAATTTTCTTCCTAGCTTTGTCCAGGTATGTTTTGTGCAGGGACAATGGCTGAGACTCTCCGGAGAACTTGCCTTTGCTTTTGCCAAGGAGAAGTGTATGTTTGGAGTGCATATTTTCATTTTTATTTATGTCCTTTGGTCTAGTGCCATGAGAATCTCAGCAGTTTCAGAAACTTAAGCTTTTCATTCTGACTTGCAACCATTTTGAGAAAGCCCAGAACAAAATACATCAATTGCAAATGTTAAGGAAGAAAAAAATGCCAAAAGGATCCCCACCAGATATGTTTAAGGTAATTTTATAGGTGAGTGAAGCACTAGAGAGAGCCTCCTGCTTTATCTTGGTAACTGGCATGCAGGAAAAAAGTTGAACTATTTTGTATAGTGGCTCATGCTTATAGCTTGTTGTACACTAGTGCAAAGCATGTCTGAGTGAGATGAGAACTGAAACCTAAAACTGGACCAAAATGTAAATACCAACACTTTCCCCACATGTTAGTGAAGAAACTTGCTGCTTCTTCTTTTCTTCTGGTCTCCCAGAGGCTTTAGCTCTCATTGTGTCAGGAGACCCCAATTCCCTTTCCATGAGTGTGTTGGATAGGCTTCCTTTGCCATGCCAAGAGGGTGCTGCTTGCCTGTTACATCAGTCTGAAGGATTATGAAGATGATTTAGCCTCTGAGCAGAGATAACATATTCATGGTTTAAGAAAAGGATCATTCCTTCCCTTCCTGCTAGCAGTGTACTTCTGGGTCCCAGAGGGTTCTTTTCCCAGAGAGACATCTGCCTGTTCTGTCTTTGCCATGGAATTCTGTCCATGAATACCCATAGAAAGATTGCCTGTTACTGGACAAGGGTGATTTGCTCCTTTTTGGCTGGACAGTCTGAAGGGGATGCTAAATCTCCAGGGGAAGCAGGGTGTGCACTTCTTTCATCTCTGCCCCTTTGGAGGATTGTGGACTCAGTCATCCCCAGGCTCAGCCCAGCCCCAGGGCTGGCTGACTTTTCTTCAGCCATGAGGTGAGGCTGGGGCTTTTCCTTGGCTGCAGCTGGCCTCCATGGACAGGTGGGACAGTGCAGCAGCTGCTCTTGGATGGGCTGGAGTTCAGGTTGCTGCAGGGTGAGGGAAATCCTCTGTGGGCTGGGTTGCTCTGTCCCTCAGCTGCTGAGCATCAGCTTCAGGCTCTCCAGCTCTGACTAAGAGGCACCCATCAGTCAGCAATGGTACCAGCTCCTTCCTAGCTAAAGGAAAAAAGCCAAGAGAGGAAATAACTTGGAGCTGCATATATTAGTGGTCTGAAGTGTTTCTGGATCAGAGGAGACAAAATAAACTTTCTGCATGAGCTTGGATGTGTGGTGCTCTGACAGCAGAGTGACATGAAGGCATTTGACACCTTCCAGTATTGGCATCAGGAAGAGACTCAGTCTTCTTAACACCTCCCAGCAGTTGGGTAAGTAATTTCCTGAGAGCAGAGGAAGGAATGTTGTCCTTCCCTCTCCCTGGCAGGCGTTGGGAGGTGAATTCCTTTGTTTTGGAAACAAATTTGATCTGAAAACATTCTTTTCTGTAACAAAAATAGACTCTGTGGTACAGTCTCTCGACCTGATGTGAGGACTGAACACTTGTGTTGCAAGGAGGAGCTTTGGTGTCAGGCAGAGATGACTTCATGCATGGATGCCACACTCTGCTCTGAGTAACAGCCATGGTGTCAGTTCTGTTCTGAGGCCCAAAGAGCTGAAAATGTACAAGTGTGAGGGTTTACAGATTCCTTCTTTACTCTTCTGGTATTCTGGTTTGCTAAAATGTATTATATGGAGCTATTTATGTTAGGAAACAGAACCCAAGCAGCCCTGCTCCCCAGTTTCACCTGCTTTACTGCTCCTTCCAGCCCACATTGCTGTGCTTGCTCTGGGTGGCTCCAGGGGACAGAACCTTTGCTTAGGATGGGTGCCAGCCTCCTGGATAGAGAATCACAGTGTTCTCTGTGTTCTCTGACCTGCTGCCTTCAGGAAAGCATTGTTGTTTTGCTGAGCTCACAGCTTGGCAGGCTGTCTTTTCTGCCTGCAGGAGTACTGAGCAGTCACCAAGAACCTGCTTTGGGGGCTTTATTTAAAGGAAATAACAATTACAAAGCAGCAAATTATGTGAATGAGCCCTTTTATTTTCCTTTCTAGCCCTGCCATGGTGGTAAGGATGTATTAAGGGCTTTTCAAACCTTAGTTCACTTTGATGGAATAGTGCTGGTGAATTATGAAGTAATGAGTGTGTAAAATTCGGTAGAAATGAAATTGTCCCTTTAGTTCTACTTTTCTTTTGTCCACAAATTGGTTAAGCAAATAGATGTGTATTTATGGATTAGGTACCATCTTCCCAGAAGACACTAAGAAATTAATACAGGCAGACCATGTTGCAAATAGCATTTAAATAGCTATTGCCTTTTTTTGCCACACTTGAGTGGGGAATCATGCTGCAGAGAGGAATAATGGCTGCGTGATAAATCTCCAAAGAAGCGCAGATGAGATGTCCTTGTAATGAGAGACGACAATTAGCAACTGCTTTGTTTGGCGCGGTGTGGATGCTGTATTTGGATGCAGCAATTGTGTAGGTGTGGTGAGAAAGCAGAGGAGGGCCAGGAGAAAGGAAACCGACTCTTGAATCGCTATTTTCAATCTCAGCCAACTTAATGTTGCGTAATAGGAGCGCAGTCTAGCAAAAGCACTGCCAAGAGATAAAATGCTGGGTTTTACTCTTCTTCCTGCACTTCTCTGCCCTCCCAGCATTCCCTCTGCTGTTCTCTGCAGCACAACTTCTCTGAGGCTGTTGGTATGTTGTCAAATCTTTTTGTCCCTTTTTTTTTTGGTGGTGAAGTTTTCCTTGCTGTGAAATGAAAGATCCTGCCTCACTCCCTTCTTCCTGCTGTGTGAGTTTTAATTAATGTTTTTGCAAAGCGTGTTAAGATCCTTGAATAGCAGTGTGGTTTTGGCAGTGGTTCCGTCTCCTGGAGAAAAGTGTATGCCTTGGAGTCTAGGAAAAAAAAAATCTAACAGGTTTTTATATTTAGAAGAAGACAGGTAAAAAGCCCAAACTTGGTGGGATAAAAAACCTGTTTTTCTTTAACTCACATTATCTGAAACTTTAGTCTGATAAAAGCTCATTTTTTTTTAAGTAGTGGAATTGGGTGTCTTCTTCCTGAAGGTGGGAGTCATCCCTATTGAAATCTTAGGAACAATGTTCGTATTGCACTAGTTTATTTCCAGAACACTATTTCCTTACACAGCCTTCCTATTCTCTATTCTCATGATAGAAATTAAAAGGAAACTTTGAAATGTGTCAGCTGTTCTCTTAAAAGATAGAGCACATCCCATTTTTAAGCAAGGAATGGAAACCACAAAGCCTTCTGGATTGCTTTCAGTCTGCAGTAGGGTAAAGATGCTGAGTGTGTCCTGTATAAACTATGCCAGACCAGGGAGACTGGAATGCCCTTTTTCCCAGTCTCCATTAGGAATGCTTTGAAGCAGGTCTCTGTTTGAGGCTGTTACCACAGTGCTGAGAATGTAAATCAGCAGCAGGACAAAACTGGGGAAGAGCCTCACCCACTTCTCAGTGTTGACCCAGATGTAAGAAAGGTATCTGCAGTGTTTGGGGATATTTTGGCATGGTTGACTGGATTACAAAATACAGGTATGGCAACCAGTGTTAGGAATGTTAGGAGTCACATCTGTGGTTCCTCTGAAATGGTTAGCTTCATCATGGGAACATTCTGCATTTTCCACATGCTTGCTTTTAAAAGTGTCCATGAAGCAGCTTGAGGACATCTGGGAGGCTGGATAACTGGTGCTTCTGGAAATTGCAGGGAAGCCATTTGGGATGAAAAGCTTTGCTTGTTACAAAATGTTTGCTTGCTACTGAAGGTGCCTTGTAGCAAGCACACACACTAGATCCTCTGTTAGAGAGAACAAGGAATTTTGTGTGCTGTGTCCTCCCATTTAATTTCCAGTAGTTGCTGTGGATTGTTTGATTTAATTCACTCTGCTATTCTGGAGGTGAAATCCTTGAAACTTCTGATGGGAATTATGACCATGGTCTGTACATTCCTGGAGAGCCCTGGGATAGGTGGTGTGGTAGGCTGGACATCTTGCCTACATCCACAGAGACAGAGGTGACAGTTCCCAAAATCTGTGTCTGAGGAGGAGCCCAGCAGTGCAGCTCATGCTGAACGTGGCAGTGATTGAGGGGGGATGCTCTGGAGGGATTCAGGGGCTGTGGGGCAGCCAGGTGCTCCCCCTCACACCTGAGGTGTGTGGTCCCAAAGAGCCTGCCCCAGTTCTGCATCTCAGGAGCTGTTTGGTGCCTGGGTTTTGGCTGAAGCAGATGGCTGAGGTGGGATTGCATTGACACAGACAGGCTGCAGGCCATAAAGCAAGTATCTCCACCTTGTTTTTCCAGAGCTGCCTCTGCCAAAGTGCAGTAAGACAGGCTGGCACTTAGGATTCTGGATAAGCTCTCCTCTGGCCTTCTCATTATTGATTTTAAACATGTGTTACCATATCAACGTTATTTGTAGTCATCTTATTTTTTTCCTCTGTCAGAAGGCAGCCTGTCTGTGTGCTGGTATTGTGAGATGACAGAAGCTTTTCCTTTTATGAATCTGTCTCTTTGACTGACCACAGAGCAGCAAAGGGAAAGCTGGCCCTGTGCTTTTTGAGGCTCAGCAAGATATTTTTCCATCAAAGCTGGCATCAGTTGCTGTGAACTCAAAGGCAGGTGTGACAAAAAGGTGACAGTATCTTGCACTCTTGTGCACAAGAAATACCAGATCCAAAAGATGTTTTTCTCCTGTACTCACTCTAATTATTTTTATCAAGCCTGAGCTGCATTTGGACAGTTGGGGTTTGGGGGAACTGAGTCCACAGGAGATGATAAACCGTGGACAACAGAGAGATCTGATGGGGAGAAAGAGGGTCCCCAGAAGATGACTCAGAGGAGAGCCATCCTCCCCATGCACTGCTGATTGACAAGGATGCATGGGGTGCTCATTTCCCTTGGCTAAAGGGAAATCATCCTTTACCCCCTCTGCTGCCACTGTTCTTGCAGGGTTTTGAGCAGCTTTCACCAGGATTTTAGTGTGTGCCTCGGGGTGTTTTGTGAGAGTAGTTTGGTCTGTCAGATCCCCACTGAGGCTGTCCAAGGCAGAGCAGAGAGGGCAGGAGAGGGAGCATCCCCTCCTGGGTGGGGCTGGTGATCCTGAGCTGTGATGTGCTCACTGAGCATTGTAAATCTTGAATGCTGGGTTGGTCAGTGCCAGGAATGCTGGCAGGACAGGGATGGATAGCACCCGCTGGGATTGTCTCATTCTTCATCAAGTGCTGGCTCTCTACCAAGAGTTGCTCGAAAAAATAATTATAAAGAAGGGGAAAGAAGTTATGGTTCCTGCTGTGAGGTCAGCAAGAGCTAGCTGTTGACAGGAATGAGAGTGGAATGGGGTCTGTAGGGTTTTGACTTCCTTTACCATAACTTGCTGGATGCTGATATTATTTTTATCAGATCTGGCCTTGCAGAGTCAGGAAGGCAGATCCTGACTCTGAGAAGAGAAAGAGAAATTGAAATAAATGAGGTGTCTGGCAGGTTTGATTTTTAAAGTGAGCTTGTGTGCAACTGGGAGATGGTTGGTGGAGGTGAGGGGTGTGATGTGGTGCAGCACAGTCCCTGTCCTGCAGATGTTACTGAGGGGCAGACACAGGATCCTGATCAAGTTTGCATCAGGTCCAGCCCCACAGCTGGCCATCAGCCCAGCTCTGTGCCAGGCACAGAGGGCAAGGAACCAAAGCAGAGGGTGGCCTGCTGACCCTGGAGGAGGGAGGGAACATGAACAAGCTCCTGCTGACTCCCAGCAGGGTGAAAAGTAATTTATAGATTCATCCCAATGAAAAAAGCAACCTGGACATCCTAGAAGTCTTTGCTTAAAGACCATCACCCCTGCCCCAAAATGGAAAAGAAATAATTTCTTAGTGAACAACAGGTTTTGTTTTTATTTTGGACATTGTCTAAGTAAGAAATGCGGAAAAAGAGATTCAGTAACAGTGACACTCCTCCCAGGGGTGGAATAGAAAAAGGAAGCTGTTAAGATGTTCCTTCTTGTTCCCACCAGCCTGGGTTGCTGAAGGCTGGTCAGTGCAACTCCATGTGTTTTTCTTTGGAGTTTACACAAGTGCAGTGTGGGGCTGGTAAAAGGATTTGCAAATCTGGCTTGAAATAATCAAAAAGTTTCAACTGAAGCAAACACTTGCTTTCCTCCCCAGGCATTTTAGATATGATACTGCTGCCCTGCAAAACTATCAGTATGGAACATATAATAGCTAAGCTTGTGTAATAAACAGGAGAACCAAATGAAGGAGGCAAAGAATCAGCTCCTGTTCTCTTTGGGAATTTCTGGGAATTGCTGGTGTTTCCCTCAGCAGCAAGAGTCAGGGCAGAGTGGGGCCAGTTCAGAACTTTCCTGGGGAAATACAGATTTATACCTGAGCATTTGCCTGCTATGGTCAGTGGAGCTCAGAGGGAGCTGTGTTGCTCTCTGGTCCCTCTCTTTATTTTGCTCATCTGTGTAAGTTATTCCTTAATCCATATTTGCAAATGGATGCAGTAACCTCCTTTCTCCCTCTGTATTCTTCCTTCCTCCCCTTTCCCATCTCTACATTTTATGCTTGAGAATAAATTGGTTACTCTGCTTCATGGGGTACCTACAGCACTCATGGCTGACCTTCAGAAGTTTTCCTTTTTTTTCCCTTTCAATATGTTTGTAAGAAAGCCAAATAATTTAAACCAGCTGGAAGATCCCTGAACTGCTACAGTTCTATAATGTTCTATAATCATTTCCCTCCTAGCTTATAAAACTGGCTCTCTGTAGTTTACTGCCAGGCCCTTTCATTGCAGAGTGAAATAATAAAAGTCTCTGAGGACTGTGTGCTTCTCAACTCTCTGAGAGATCGATGGGATCAATTTGCCTCTGTGTGTTTCGATGTCTCTGTCCTAATTCTGGAGACAGCTGCTCTGCTGTGCTGTCAGGTGGCTGCTTGCAAAAGGAGGGGCTCCTGGATCTGCTCAGGGCTCTAAAACAAGATCATTAGGGTTAAAAAACCCTCAATAACAAAAAAAAAGGGAGCAGGGCTTTATTGCTCTGTAAGAGGTACTGCTGAGTTTGGGCAGAGGTGTTCTTTGTCCCTGAGGTGAGCATGGGGTAAAGCAGCACAAGAGTTTAAACTCATGCAGGCGATTTATAGTGATTTTTGTGATGTGAGTTTTACAGAGTTGCCTGAAGCACAATGTGTTCATCAAGGCTTTGCCTTGTTTCACTCCATCCATCTTGTAAAACCCTTTTCTTTCTGGCCCTTGTGAGAAGTGCCCTTTTGTGTCTTTCCCATCACAGCCCTGAGCTATCAATTGGAGGGAGCGAAACTGAAGCAGGCAAAATAGCTTTGCTCAAGTAGAGTGCACTTGGGTGAGCTGGTGCTTTCTGGAGTAAGCTCTGGCAGGTAAACTCCACTCCACTGCTTCTCAGTTGCTCAGAAAACACTGCAGCAACCTCCTGCCCTGAGACATGTTTTGTAAAAGGGCCCTTTATCCTGAGTATAAATAATACATATAGGTGTAACCTGAAAGTTTTTTCAATGACTTAGAAACACCAGTCAGTATTGACACTTCTCAAATTTTAATTATGTTTAAAAAATCTTACCTTTGCTTTTACTCCCCAGTTCAGCTTCCCATTATTTGTTTTTTGTCTGGCATGTAGGTATATTAGATCCTTTACTTGTTTAATTGCATTTTAACCACAGGAGTGTATGTGATTGGCAGTTGGAATAAGTCTTTATTTCTCTAGGAATGCTTGTGGAATAGCAATTCTGATGGCTGCTTTATGGATGTTACATTTAATCAATAACTCAAAAACAGAAATAACAGCAGCTCTCTGTCTTTCTTGGTTGGCAGTTTTATCCATGCTGGCTGGTACTTACCACTTAGTTACTCAAAAAAGGCTATTGTTTTTTGTGTTTAATGATAGGATCAAACATATGCAGCACAAATCTTAAAGGAGAACAAGGAAAGAAAAATAATCTCTTAGTTTCATGCAAATTCCTTTTTCCTGTGAGTAAATCAAACAAGAGTCTCTGGACTGCTTTTGTTGCAGCATTGGAAGGTAACAAGCCTTGAACAAAGTTCCCAGTGTGTTTTCCCTCTAGCCAGGTCAGTGATGTGCTTCTGGCAGGGGGTGCCTGGAGCAGAGGCTGTCAGCCAGGTGGGAAGGTGTTCTCACTCGCTGTCAGCTCCAGCCCATCCTGCAGAAGGCTGGGGGTGTGTTACAGGCTGTGGCAAAATCCCCAAGGCAGAGGCTGCTTGTATTTTTGGCTGAGTGCAATATTCCATAAACTTCCCTGAGAAACTGTGCAGGATCCTTCATGCTTGCCAGGCTTTTAAATTTCAGAATTTAAGCCCACTTCTGTGGAAATGGAGACTACAAAATCGTGTTGTTTTCTTGCTACTGTTTACTTTTTGGAAGTTGCCAATGCAGTTCAAAGTGAATATATCTTAGAGACTTAAAGAAGACTGGAACGTTTGTGGTTTTATTTTTCTGGCAATAGATGAGACTGAATCATGGTCAAAATAGGATAAAATGTAATTATTTTTTATAATTCTGCCAAGTTTCAGAATTATTTTTTATTGATGTGCTTTTTGGCTTTTACCATTTATTATCTGCTTAGATGAGATATAAAGAATAGCTTTGCTGAGGAAATCCATTTAAAGTGGGCCACTAATCTTCACCGGCTATTGCAGATTTTAATTCTTATTTTTCACAGATGAACTCTGTCATAAATGAACCACAAATGTATGTGATGAAAGAACCAGTCCATTTTTAATTTGAAGAATTGAAGGATTTGTAGATGTTTGTACGGAAAAGCAACAGAGATAAAAGTTGTTGGAAGTACAGTGTTTGGTATTTCATGCCAACAGGAACAGCACAGGCACAATTTACTTACAGGGCTGCTGACAAAAGAAGTAATTGGCTGCCAATGTTTGAATTGTTTTCTTTCAGATTCTCTCTGTGTTGCAGTAAAACTTTGGCATCGAGTTGCATTTGATTGCAAACATCAAAAAGTTTCTCTGAAGGGATATCAGCTCAGAAGAATGTTATTTTGATTCTCACTATATTGCTAACAGACTCGTGTCATTCGTGTTTAAAAAGAACAAGCTATTTTTGAGGATGTTAAAAATAGCAGACTTTCCTAAGAGAAAAGAGTGAGGAAGGTTGGAGTTTTTTATCATTTATTTTGTATTTAGGGATGGCTTTGGCATATTTACGGATCGCTTTACTTAATCTGACAGAAGCAAAGGGACAGGGTAGAGAAAATGTCAGATTAGGAGTTTTCTGGAAAGGAAATACCTTCCTTCTGAAGTATTTAGTACTGACATGCAGCAAGCTGTGTTTAAAGTAGCTCAAGGATGGGAAAAGTTTTTGGAAAAGGGACCAATCTCCCCATACACATTTGTTTTACTGTCCTGAAGGTCCACAGTCCTTCCCCATCAAAACAGTCTGATGAGTGCTCCTCTTTTCATCCTGATATCTCAAAGTCAAGGATTCAAATTGTGAATGCCTGATTTCCCCCCCTCCTTGATTAAGTGCAAAATGTGGATTTAAATTGCATTTTACATGTAGTTTCAGATTACAAGTAAATAATGTCAGAATTTAAAAAAGTCCAAACAAGTAGGTTTTGAAATAAAGCAATGCTCTTCAGGTTACATTTCCCAGTGGTTCAGGTGATCTTCTCCCTGCATTTCTTTGCAAATTGTGCCCATATTTCCTTCTGAGACCAGACTTTTGCTTACCCCTTCTACTTGATTTGCCAGAAATGCTCACAGCGAAAACATTATGTGCCTCTCCAGGCATTTCCAAAAGGTTTTTTGGGGGATGACCCGACCCCAAATGATGACTTATAAAATGTAATTCAGCTGAGCAAAGTTATTTAAGAAAAAAACCCAACAACCCACAACTGAGCATTTGCCCTGATTGAGAGCAGCTTTGCCTGTAAACATTTTCTTTCTTCCCCTCCTTCCTCAAGTCAAACTCTGTACGAATAAAATGTTTTAAATTCCTTAAAAAGATGTTTCAGGTTTGGAATTGGGACCAGCTGACTATTACCTACCCCTGTGCTTCTCATCAGTGCCTATCCCATTTTTAGGAATGATGCATGGAGTAGAAAGGAGATCACCAAACCAGTGATATTGATTTCTGTGCCCTTTCTCTGCATATTTTTGTTGCTTTTTTGGTTGCTTTTCTTTTTAAAGTTTGCTCATTGGCATCCTTGTCAAAGACAACAGCAAAAAAGTTATATCCTTAATTCTCTAACTGGACATTTATAATGTTAAAGCTACCATAGTTACTTCTGTAAATTAACAGCTAGCTGGATCAGTGTGTGCTTAGTGACATGAAACCCTTTACAGAGAGCATCAAAGCAAGGCAGCAGGCTGCCACATCTTTTATGGCTTGTTTGTAAATTTTTACTGGGACACTTGATTCCCAGGGACACCTCAATAATTTACACTCATGGTAACTGGGCCTTGTGCATGAGAGGAGGATAACCTCCTCCTTTCTTCCCATAAAGTCTGTCAGGTAAGAGAGTATTTTGTGATTAAGGAGTGTTTTAGATACCGTGCAGGCCTTGTGCTCCCTGCCTGTGCCAGCAGCCCCTTTCCTAAGCCTGGGCATGCAGAGTGAGTGTGCTGCTGTGCTTTGGGGGTGGCTGTGTTCAGTGCTGCCACACCTGCCCTGTGCACCCACAAAGGCAGCAATCAGGCTCTTGGAGTCCTCTCTGGCTTTGGGTTTGCTCCTGCTGGGCTGGTTCAGGGAAGGCACAGCTGCTTTTGCAAGTGGAGCTGCTCTGGGGAAAGCTGGGATTTTCCTGCTTCCTGTGCTTCAGTGCAGCTCCTGAGTGCTCACTGGGGACACCAGGGAATGGAGCTCCAGTGGTAGCAGGTTTTTTGGATACTGGCACTGGATCTCTGACAGCAGCAAAGGTCTGAATATTGCCATATGTATTTTCCTGACTCATCTTTTTTCCCCTCTGTGGTGGCGTTTGCAGGGGTCTCAGGACGAGGGTAGAGATGAGAATCTTGACTCCATGTTTTAGAAGGCTGATTTATTATTTTATGATGTATATTATATTAAAAGAAAATGATATATTAAAACTATACTAAAAGAATAGAAGAAAGAATTTGATCAGATGGCTAGCAAGGGACAGAAAGGAATGGAATGATAATAAAATTTTGTGACTGACCACAGAGTCCGAGCCAGCTGGACTGTGATTGGCCATTAATTAAAAACAACCACAAGACCAATCACAGATCCACCTGTTGCATTCCACAGCAGTAGATAATCATTGTTTACATTTTGTTTCTGAGGCCTCTCAACTTCTTGGGAGAAGAAATCCTAACTGAAAGGATTTTTCATAAAATATGTCTGTGACACCCCTCCATTTGTGCCGGCCTTTCTTTCTTCTCCTTTTATGCCCTCTCTTCCTTGTAACACATACTCTCATAACCTCTTCTTCAGACACATTTTCAGCCCTCTGCAGTCCAAGAAAGTGGTCTCCAGGCTGGATACAGGCATTGCAGGAGTCTCCTACCTCAATGGCTCTGCAGGAGCAATGCAAGGAGAGTCTGATGCTGTTCCTCCCAGATGATGTTTGGTAGGGCTGGAGAGCCTGGGGAATTGCTGCAGGTCTCTAGTGAGTATTGCAAATAGAGATCTTTTCCCATGGCTTGTCACGTGCTCAGAAACAGTCAGTTGTCACTGAAATCAAAACCAGCAGCACCTCTGCAGTCCCTCTACTAAGCAAAAAATCCCTGCTCCAAACTGGAACCACTGAGTTTTCCCAATAAAATGGTTTCAGAATTTGGTTAACATGGGAAAATCTCTCCAGCTGCTTTTTCAGGAAAAGCCAAACTGTTTTACCTGATACTTTGGAGGAAGAAAACAGTTTTAGCTTAACATTAACTCTGGGAAGAGAAAATTTTCAACCTGAATGAATAAAGCTTGTCAAAAGCACAAGTGGCTGTAAATAGGGATTGGTAGCTCAATGTGGGGAGCAGCCAAAGCTGCCATCAGTGCTGCTATCAGTGCAGTTACTTGAAATATGTCTATGGGAGCCCTTCACTAGGCTAGGAGAGGGAAGAATGAGCCTATGCCTCAGGTGTGTGTGGTGCAGAGGAAATAAAATGGCTGAAATCAGTGGAAGCTTGAAACTGCAGCCTTGGTGCTTTGGATCTGGTGGCCATACTTTGATGAGGTCTTATTTTTCCTGTTAGCCCTCCTCCACTTTGTCTCCTCTTTGCATGGGTGGAATGTCTGGTATGAGGAGAAATCCTTTTTCATGTTCTCGGTCACATCTTTGATCTATTAAGTGTGTGTTGTTACTTTCCTTTTTTCTCTTTCTATTCCTGATCCCTCACTGTGCCTCTCTCTCCTCCTCTCCCTGTTCCTCCCTGTTTTCTTCCTCTACTTTCATCCCACACAGAATGAACCATGTACTACCTAAGAGAATAAGGAAAAGCCACGAGTGGGATCATCTCTGCTGTGTATGCCCTGCCCTTGCCTTCCCCAAAAACCCAATAAATGGCAAGAATTCCAAATAGGGTCACAATTGAAAATGTACACAAAAAATACATGACATTATCAGTGAAAAGGAGTTAAAACAGTTGTGGCTTTCATAAAACCTCTCCATGGCTCCCAAAAGAGCCAGTAAAACTGCTGCTGTTTGTGTGTGTTTATGCATCTAGGTCTGCGTGGGCAGTGGTAGCTGGGGTTTGAGGCTCTCCAGGGAGATAAGGAGCAAGGATGCCACACACATGCTGTGGGCAAGGTCAAGACTACCCATAAAGAAGGAAGCAGGAGGGCTTTTCTTCTCCCTTGCAAAACCTGCAGCTATGACTGGTATTTTATTTCCCTGAATTGACAAGTACTTTAAGCAAGTTAAATATCCAGACGTGGTAGAATATATTGATTTTTTTTTTCATTCAGTTCTTTTTGCTCCATGATGGATTTTTTATTCCTGTTTTCTCCCTGGGATATCACATACACACACACTTTCTCTTCAAGGGCTGTCCTCAAGGACTGTAGGCTGAGCTAGGGGGAAAAGATACTTCTCCAATAAAAGATGCAGCTGTCTGGACAGATGATAAGGAAGTCTCCTTTAAGTAGGAGAGGTAAGGTGGTCTCTGTAGGCAGAGTGTGGCTCCTGTAAAACTTTCTTATTCTCAGTAGGGGAGTCTGTCAAGCTGATTTAAGATTAGATGTGCATCTATCAATGACCTAAAGCTTTGACATGTTCTTAAAATATCCCCTTCTGAGTTTAAAAATGTTCTTGATTATAGGTGTTTTACGGTTATCAAGAATTAGGAATAAGAGAACAGCCTTGCTTTTTTATTCATCCATCCAATATCTTCCTGTAGTACTTGGGGTTTGAAATTGCTCGTTCTGGCTGTTGCTGGGAAGTGGATCTGTTTCCTAAGCAGAATATAAATGAGAGCAATGATCCTCTCAGAGTGAGTGACCTGGCCAAAACAATCTCTTGTTGTACCAACACTTGTTCTGAGGCATACTTATATTGGTCTTTTAGACATTCCTGATGGAGAGTCCATCACAGATCTTAATTGTTCATTTGCTTCCCTTGAGAAAGCCTTCAAAGAGAGCCCAGAGCAAGCTCACGTTTTATGCCAGAGCTGAGTCAGCTGCAGTGTGGGATAAACCTGTTTCCAATAGTGGTGTGCAATAGCTCCCAGGGCTGTGGCAATGAACAGCAGCTGAGGAGCTGCCTCACACTGTTCTGTGAGCTCGAGGTGCCTCCAGTGGCACAGGCAAATTAAAAAAGCTGCCTGCTTCTTAGAGAAGTTTGTTTTGATTAACCCAGCGTCCATCTGGTACCAGCAAAGTGTATGTTCCTATAAACTGCACCATATTGAATTTTACTGGGCCACCTACCCTGCTGTCTTCAATTATAAAGCCTCGGAGTGCCCTGGTGATGTAACTGATTCCAGGATGAGCTGTGCTTTTCAGGAAGCTGGGTCTGCCAAATATCTGTCTTGGCCTCTGCTCGAACTGTGCGAGAGAAGTCCCTGCATTATTAAGCCTTTCTTGGATTTATTGTTTGTTGTGATTCTGGTTGTTTTGGGAAGTATTCCTGAAAGGCTTTTAAAAGAGAGCAAGCAGGCAATTACATGCTGGGTTCTTTGTGGGAAAGCTGGCATGAAGTGGAAGTGGAACCTCTGTCCAAATGGGCTCTTCTTGCACTTGTTTAGCGAACCTGATGAGCTGGATTTTCTCCTCTAATTGTGTAATTTTTTAGGAAGATCTGGAACACCCACACCTTGAAATGGTCACATACTCAGGAGGTAGCATGTTGCTGTGTGGTGCTGCCATCAGCACACTTTCCCTAACTCTGTCCCACGCCCACTCTCATGTGGGAGTGAATGTGTGTGTGTGTTTTGGCATGTTTTTGGCACCCCAATTGTGCTGGTTGGGGTGGAGCAGGTGATAGGCAGTGGTTCCCATGAGCAGAGGGATGTTTGGCAGCCTGGAGAGGTTGGCAAGTGTGTGGAAATGTGACCGGTGAATGGCTTTTTACAAGACAGATGTTAAAAAGTGGTATAAAACAGTTTAACTGTTAAAATAGTAATTTCTTTCCTTCTCCTAGCTAAATACAAAATTAAGAGCTTTGGCTGATCTTAAGGTTATTGAGCGAAGTTCAGTGTAACCTTAGATATGTGTGCAAGCTGAGATTTTACGTGGAAAAAGCTGCTGCACGTGGTTCTTCTAAAGCATTGAAGCACTGAGTGTGACCTGTCCCTTCATGCCACTCCTGCAGGTCAGTCTGGTGGGTGGAGAGCAGGCTTGCTGAGCATTGAACCATGTTATCTTCTGTGGTTTCCAGACAGACTTCAGGACAGCAGCTTTCTCAAAATGGAAAAGTTTCACTTTTTAATTGAATTAGTCATTACCTGACCACAGGTGGCTTCTCTGGAGGAGGGCAAACACACAGCCTGGAGATGATGGCCACCTCACAAGTTTTGGGTCATTGGTGTGAGGTGATGCTGCTTCTCAAGGATGAAGTTGGCAGACTTCTAGACACTGATAAAAGTGCTCCTCTGTCTGTAACTGAAGCCTTGGAGAAAGAGCTGAACTGTGGTAGTTGATCTTTTCCTGGAATAATTCTACCCAAAGCAAACATTTGTAATGGAAAATTCCTGCCTAAAGTGTTGCAGAGAGTTAAAAGTAAAAGCGAGTGAGAACAGGTTCTGGAAGAGTCAGGCAGTGTGATGAATAGAGGGCTCTCCTCTCTCCACACATAAAAATGTAAACAAAGTGCAACCAAACACTTCCGGCTGCAAATCACAAGAGGTTGAGTTTCATAAAGGGTTCCAGTAGGGGACAAAAGCCTGGGGTTTGGTCCAAATGCTGTTAAAGTCAGTGAGAGGCTTTCCCTTTGGTTCCGGTGGGTTTGGAGCCGGGCCATGGCGAGCACTTGAAGGCCAACCTGACCTTTCATGGGGAGACAAAGCTGAAGGCTTAGTTTCACCTCCCTTGTACTTGCTGCTGCCTGATTAAAATCAGTGGGAACTCCAGAAACTTTGCACTTTGAGGCGTTCAGCCCTTGTAGACTAGTCTGACATTTAAGTCAGGTTTGGTGCTTAAATGTCAACATTTCACAGTGAGTAGACTCCAAAGACTGAAAGTTGTCTGGCTTGCTTTATGCTGTGTGGTTTAGTTCCTTAGTTTTAGGCATGGCACTTAGGGAAAGCTTTCTGAAGAGCAGTTCCTTTGTACAGAGCATCCAGATGTACTTCTTTCATCTTGGTAAATGCTGCCTCTGTTTCTTGCTGGCTTTGCCCTGGTGCTTCTTTTCTGTAGTGTAATCTTTTCTACATCTTGCCATGGTGACCAGGCTTGCAAACTTCCTACTTTAGAAAATTTGAACAAAACCCCAGGTATTAAAGGGTCTTGGCTCCATTAGGAAGTGCTTAGTGTTGTTTTTTCAAAGACTTGAAAGGTGGAAGCAGTCAGGTGATAAACTGTCTTAAGGAATTTGGAGAGGAAATAAGTTGTGTTTTATATGCTCCGTGTTCACAGGAGAAACATATGAGGATTTCATGCTTGGAAAGGTAGCTTGCTTGAAGGTGTTGCAGTACAAACTGCAGTTTTTGTAAATCATTTAAAGAGAGTATCTTGATACTGACTGTGTGTTATACAGAAGAACCTGCAAAGGTTTTCCGTCTGAATTTATTTTATTGACTTGATATTTATAACTTCTTAGAATAAATTGTTATTATTTTCAATAGTTTTTTACCTGCTATATGTTTAAAATATTCCAGTTGTTTCTTCTGTATTTCTTTTTGTCATTGCTTTATTACAATGATGGAGCATTTCTAAGGTTGAATAGACACAGAATTATCATGAAATTAATGCCATGAATATGGCACTGTTTGTTATAGTAAGAAAGTTCCTTAGACTTTGGCAAGTGCTTCTATTCTATATTAAAATAAATGCATAGTTTTGACTCCAAATACAGTTTCATTTTACTCATTGAGAAACAGGAAGGGTTTTATGAACATTCCTACGACAGTATGCCACATGTGTGTTTCTCTCTGTGCAATTAATTATCATAGCACTTTGTCAGCAGGCTTGTGATGAAACTTCAGCGTGCAGAATATGCTCCCAAAAATGCTTAGAATCAGTTCTGCTAGATAGTTATTCTCCTCTCTAGAGACTGAGCAGAGAACTGGGAACAAGGAGATTTTGCATTTTAATCATAGTCTAAAATTGAATTGCTCTGTTTGGGTGACCTTTTAAAAATACGTCTCTGTCTAGTCTTCTGGGAGTCTGAAGACTGCAATCTCACGGAGACATACCTGGGATTTTTCTGAGGATTAAGGAGTTAATTGAAGATTTAAAAACAAACAACCAAAAACCAAACCAACAAACACACCAAAACCAGGTTTTGATGGCAAAACTGCAGTGTGTTATAGTGTGGATTACTTGAACTAGTCTCAATATTTTACTTATGTGGAACGATTGTTGAAGAGTAGGAGTGATGTCATTATTATTGCACTTAGGGTGGTTAAATCAATGTACACATTTTTCTCCGTTTGAAAAATGAGTTAGTGTTCCAAAGTACTTCAACAAACATTTGTTTCCTTGTATTTCAGCTACCTGACTGCAAATAACAACCAGAATTTCTTGTATACTGCAAGGCCTTTTTTGAAGAGAGCTGCTTTGGTGATAAGCTACGTAAGTATGGACTTGGCGGTGTATTTGGTGAGAATAACAATGCACAGTGGTATCCCAAAAGACTCAGAAAGTTCACATGTTAGCTTTTAATACAAAGGTAGGCTTGGGAGTTAGTCTAGAACTTCAGCTGCGCAGAAACAAGAATATTACTGTGTTTCCACTTCAAACCTTTTGATTTGTAGTGGTTGCCCTTGCAACCATGTAATCATCTGCTGGTATTTCCTGCCCTAAATACAGGGGACTCTGTGGCACTGGGCTGCCCTGTCAGTGACGTGCTGTTAATGCCAGTGCAGGTAAGAGTTGTAAGAAAAACTGCTGCTTGATGTGCTCCACACGGGACTCAACATGTTGCAGAGGAGAAAACAAGCACTTCCATGGGAATGTTCTGGGTGTGCAGCTCCCTGTGCTGCTCCAGGAGCCAGATCCCCTTGCTTGTCGTTTGACAAGTGCTTACCAAAAAGGTAAAGGAGTGGCAGCTTCAGAAATCCTTCTAGGAATTAGGATTGTGCAGCATGAGAAGCACTGATGGAGCTTCTCCTTACACGTACGCCAGCATGGGTAAATGATAAGAACTTTTAAGACATCACCCATGATTTTCCCCTCTGCATTTAGGTAGAGGTCAGTAGCAAATTTCTGCAGTCTACACTGCAGCAGAGTGACAGATTTGTCCGTGAGAGTGCTGCCCTTGTGGTGGGTACTGAGATGTGTGAGTTGCTGGCAGTAATGCAGACAGGAGGAGGGACACACAAAGTCACCGTGTGCTCTGTGCCGAGGGTTTGTCACCCTGTGTAAGGTGCCAAACTTGAATTTTGCCTAAACTGCTGAGCTGACTGGCTTTGCACAGCATGGAGAGGTACCACAACAAAACATTTGCTGGAGGCCTTAGCTCTCCTTAGTAGTGCATTGCTAACTGAGGTGTTCTTCTTTGAAGGTGATCCTCGTGCTGTATTTCCGCCTCTGGATAATGGGAGGTTCCATGCCAATGTTTTCAGAGCAGGACAATCCAGCCTCATTCTCACCATATTTTCTGACAAGGTATGATCACAGCAGTCAAACAGAACCTTTCAAAAGTGTGGACTTGATGTTACATTTTCCTACACTAGAATGGTTTGCAGATGACAATGAAAAAATCTGTTGTGTTGCCTTAACTTAGTTCTTGATATTGCTCTCTCTCTCTTGGAATAGAAAGCAGCCAAAACTATTTGAACCCTAAAGCACATTGCAGGTCATCTGGGGTTGTAATTACAGGTGCTTTCTTACTGAAAAATGTGTGCCTGTTATTATGCAAAGCCAAAGAATATAGTTTAGTTGCCTGAGCGCAGGACTGGAAAGCCCAGTGACTGAGGCATAATCCTAAATCTTAAAACTGGCTACTGCTGAGATGTGGGATGGAAGCATGCAGAGTTTTGGCTTCAGCTGAAGTTTGTATGAAAAGGGGGTGACCATGCTTCTTGGTGTAATATCACTGACTGAGCAGTGAATGTGGATGGGTTTTTGCTGTTTAGCTACTGAAGGACACTTTGGAGCGTTCTGGAGGAATTTCCTGATGTCTCAAATGAAAATGGGAGTAGTCTTCCTATGTGCCAGTTCTGGCTTGCTGGCTCCTCATTCCATCAGTGAAATTGCAGCTTGGACACAGGTTAAGACCAAGCAATCCTTACTCAACATCTGCTGCAGAATTGGACTGGATCTCATTTGGGGAACCTTTATGATAACGTGGCAACAGCTCCTATTACCATCAAGGCTAAAAGTGCTTCCAGGAAGCACTTTTTTGTCTTGTTTGGAAAGCTCTGATGTGTTTGTTTCTGGTGGAGTTATTAATACCAGACTCAGTGCAGCACAGCATGAAGGATTTGCTGCTGTCCCTTTTTGATATGTTTATGCTGAGATGGGGGTCACCAGGTCACAAATGAGCCTGGCCTAATTTCAGTTACCTCTTCTGTGCTGCACATGTTCTTTTGCGTGTTTGTCTCTTTGCCTCTTGTAATGACAGGGGAGGGGTTTCTAAACCCAAAAGCTAAGTCATTCTCAGGGTATGGAACAGTGACTATTTTTATCACTGGCACTGTGGATTTTATTAACAGCCTTAGGAAAAACAAGTCAGAGTGCTGCTGGCTGAGGTCCTCCTGTGGCCCCAGCAGCAGCCCCGGCTTCACCTGCAGTCCAGCAACACCTACCCACTCCAAACCTAATTAAGGAAATCCATTCCAGTAAAAAGCAGTATTACTGTTCTGAAGGGATTCTAAAACCCTTTAATTATCCCAGCTCTTCCATTTCTGCTGAGCTTGATCTTAATCCTCATTTTAGCCAATTTACCCAGAAGGCTTTATCCTCCATTCAGGAAACCCGTCCCTTCAGCAGGTCTCAGTGTCAGTCCTGCAGGTGCTCTGAGACCCAGTGACCGTCTCTGAACTGACAGCCCATGATGCACCCTCTGACCCTTGTATTGGCAGCAAACCTTGTCCTTCCTCCTCTGTCAGACTCTAAACTGTAACTCTCATCTGAGATTTGCTGTGGTCAAAGCTGGAGCTTTTGCTGCCCAGGTGGCCTTGTGCCACACATCCCATGTGCAGGGTTGGGATAACAGGTGGAGCTAGCAAGGTTCAAGTGGCATAGGTGTGGTTTCCAGGAAGATATATGAGAATGGTTCTGCCCTTCTACTCTGCTCTGCTTTTGTGAGATCCCTCCTGGCACCCTGCATCCAGCTCTGGGGTCCTCAGCACAGGAAATGCATGGAGCTGTTGGAATGAATCCAGGGGAGGCTGCAGGTGTGGTCACAGCTCTCTTCACAGAGAGCAGCAGGCACAACTTGCCCAGGATTTTTCATAGGGAAGGCAGTGAGAAAGCTCAGAGAAAGAAGAGAATACAATTCTTACCCCTATTTGCTACTCCTGTTGCTTGGCACATGTGGAATGTGTTATGGAGATTGTTTACCCAAAGTGATTTGTTAATTGGACTCTGGTGATGGTTGTTTGGATTGATTGGCCAATTAGGTCAAAGCTGTGTCGTGACTGTCTGTAAGGGGTCACGGGTTTTTCTTTTGTGTAGAATATAGTATAGTATTAGTATGTAGTATAATACAGGAAACTTAATAAAGGAATTGTTCAGCCTGCTGAAATCATTGGAGTCATTGCAGGTTATTCCCCAGTTGGGGGACACCCTGCTACTATACTGCAGGAGTGTTTGTGTTACTTCAGAGAAGCTCCTGAGCAGGGTGTGTTCCTCACCTGTGGACAGGCACAGTAGCAGCAGCATGTCAAGAGCTGGTGTGGGAAGCTTTTAACAAGGTTTTGGAGGCAGTAATTAGCATGCAGCACTGAAGCCAAGATGTTTACTGCAACTTGGGTTGAATTGGGAAGAAGGCAGTGGAAGAGCTAAGTTTGGTGTTGAGACAGAAACTAAAAGATCAGTTTTGCGTAGTGCTCTTGAAGTGATTAGTAATATCATTACTGTAGTTGAAGCAAGGGTTAGTCTCAGGCAGTGAGCAAGTTGTTTTGTAACTCTGAAGATTATTTAGGTCACAAATGGGAGTTTTTTGTTTTCAAAGAGTTGTCTTTATTTGAGCTGGAAATGTGGTTTGTGTGTATGTCTCGCCAGGGTAAATGTTATGCTTTTCAACAGAGCTGAAAATTATTCTAAGACTTGGCCAGCTCTGTGGGACTGGAAGGAAGGCTGATAACAGTGGAATAAAAAAGAAAAACAGTAGTTTGGAAATGTGTGGCAGCCTTTGTGAAATTCATGAAGTTAGATCTGGAGCTGGGGTCTGGGCTGACACAGGCTGAACCCAAAGGAGCACTGTAACTTTGGCAGGGTTTATTGGGGCCACCATTAGGGGTAGGTGCCAGTTAGGGGGTTGAAAAAGCAGTGACTTGTGAGGTCAGAATCTGTGATCCTTTAGAGCTGATACAGCCTGCAGTACAGGACTGGGGGTGTGAGGGGTCTGTGCATGTAGAACTCAGGGTGTATCAAAAGAGGACACAGGTTCCAAGCAAGCCAAGGAAGTGACACACAACAGGCAGCTGAGCCGGGAGCTCCTTCCTGCAGGACACCAGGAGTGTGCTGAACGTTTATGCAGGGTCAAAGAGAGATTTGCTGAGCTGAAATAAGAAATCCAGGCTACTAAATATGGAGAGACCACATCCAACTCAGAAACTCCAGCTAGGAACTGGGGGAAAATTATCATCTTTTATGCTTTACTTGGCATGGACTTCTGGTCACTGCTGGATAGACCTTTGATGTGGCTCAGTTTGGCCCTAGAAAATGCCTATGTGTTCTGTGTAACTTGTCTCCTATCTTGGACAGCACAAATGTATAAATTAAAGCAGACAGATAATAATTTATTTAACAATTGAAGGGCATAATATGCTGAAATGATGACAGTTTTGCAGTCTTTAGAAGCAGTCATCTGTTCAGCATGCTCACTAAATTACTATTGTTAAAATTACCAGCGATATTCCCAAGTACCTCAAAGCTTAGTGGCACAAATGAGAGCCACATTTCCATGGCCTTCCGTGTGTTGCTTGGCAAAGGTGGTCTGAGAAGATGAGATGTGTCTGTCATTGCCTTTCTCAGTGGAGGCAGAAATGATGGTGTTGGGAATCCTTCCATTCCTAAGCCCTTCCATGCAAGCCTGTCCATCCAGGCTGTTGCAGAATGCACTGTCTCCAGTGGCCTTACCTTAAAGAACACAGACTTTGATCTCAAAATCTGCAATGGGTAAGCAATATTTGAGATAGAAAAACCAATCCCAAACCTCTGTTAAAACATTCTTGCTTGTATCAGACAGAATTTGAGGGAGAATGCAACTATAAAGGTCTTGAGGGCTACCCAGCTTTATGCACACAGTGTACCAAAAGTGCAGCTCCAGAGTCAGGAGGGTGTTGAGTGCAGGGCTGACATGCTTCAGATGTTTTGCACAATGTTTTTTTCTTCTGTTCTTCTTGAGGGGAAAGAAGTAGGAGGCCTCTGGATAAACAGATTTTATTACCAATACTTTGGCAAGACAAGGGAAAAATCCATTGTGCAGCATGTCTCAACCTGTGTGAAACAGATTGAATTTCACCTGTAATTTCTAATTAAAAGTCTGTTTTTTAAAAAAACTATGTCTTTGGGAGTCAAGTTATATTAATTTCTGCTGGCATTTGCCTTGTGATCTCTGGTGGCTGATCACCCTGGGTGTGAAGCAGGTTATTTGTGGTGCTTCCTTAAATAGTTAATGCATTTCTGCTAGGACTGCCTTGAGATAACATTGTCCTGTGGTTGAACTGTTCTCTCTGTAAGCTGGCTTTCTGTATTGCTTTGCTGTTTCAATCAGGTAAATGAGAATTCAGTACTGCAGAAAGCTGAAGAAGTGCTTATACATAAAAACTGGCACATAATCCTTTTCACAGAGATTTATGACTGTTTTCTGAGCATTGCATTTAATCATCCCAGTTGTAACTTCAAAGGCAATGAACTACCAAGAGGGAAGCCATGGACCTGTGCTGGGAAAATGGGTCCCTGTGCCAGCCAGCTCTGCCAAGGAAATAGAAGTCAAGTGTAGCAAGTACTTTGATATGGAGTTTTCATGGACCTTAGGCTAGAAAATAGCATTAAAATAGATGCCTGTGACATACCAGCTCTTAATCAGCCAGGCTGGCATAGGCTGATTGGGTGGTGAGGTTCTGCCTGTTTTCTCAGGGCTTTCTGTTGTGTGCTCAGAGGTGTTTAAGTTCAGCCCTGCATGTAATACCTGCAGGCACCCAGCAGTCAGGGGTCACTTCTAACAAAAGAGAGAACAGCAATGTTGCTAAAAACTCCTCTCATGCCTACCCAGGGGCCAGACAGCCCATACATTAAGCATAAACTGTAGCTTTATTCCACTGGATGTTGGGAGCTGGGGAAGGCCTGGCTTGGAAGATGCTTCTCCAAAGCAAAGGCCGCCCTGCAGAGAAGGTGGCAATCAGAGAGCCACAGGAAAGATTTCAGCATCTCTCTCATCCAAGAGTTCTTGGTGTGATGAGCAAGCCCTGGCAGTGCTGCTGTGGGATTTGATAGGCATTTCAATGGGCTGTGGTACTTGCTGCAAGTGCTGGTTACACAACAAGCCTTTCCTGCCAGAGTCTGTGTCTGAATTTACTTTCCAAAATCCTTCCACACAGAAGGGGTAGAGAGTGGCCAGCCTCTGAGGCAAAGCAGAGTGCCCAGAGCATCCCTTTGGCTCCCACCAGCTCTGGGTGGGCAATGCTCTGGGAAACAGTGAGCCATTTCCAGAAACATTACCCCAGTGGGTTTATGAGGCCTGGTTCTTAATTTCTTGAGGATCTCAGTGGCTGTCCACAGAACCCTCCATCTGCTGCTGTTTCAGTGATCCTCTCCTGAAGCTGTTGCCCACTGCTGGGCTCTGCTGGTGAATTTGGGCTGCATGGCTCTGG
The DNA here is from genome assembly GCA_024362935.1 of Setophaga petechia. NCBI lineage: Eukaryota > Metazoa > Chordata > Aves > Passeriformes > Parulidae > Setophaga > Setophaga petechia. The sequence goes on from JANCRA010000025.1 coordinate 7,591,611, forward strand.
AATGTGCTGCTGTTGGTGAGGAGCTGAGGGTCAGGTGTGATCACAAGGCTTGTCCTTACCCACAGCACACTCAGAGGGAAAACACTGTGAGGTCAGTCCCAGGTTTTCCAGCGCTGAGATTCTGACAGGAGGCTGGGGTTTCACTGGAAACTCACAGGCTGTTTCAGATTCTCCTAGAGAATTTGGTATTTTTCAGCTTCTTAGCCACAGAGTTGAAACAACTGAGAGACATTCAGCAGAGTAAAGCTCTTCAGGGAGTGTAGCTGTAGAAGACAGCATGTCTGCTTTTCCCCATGTCCCTGGTGCACACAAGCCCATCTTCCGCAGGAGTTACTTTGCTATTCATCATGCTGCAAGTCTCTGTTTATCCCTGTCTGTCCTTCCTATCCCTGTCCTCTACTGGTTGGCAGCTCTTTTCCCTAAATGCAGAAGGTTTGATGAAAGGGAATACACAGGTACTTTTCTAGTTACAAGTATTTTCTGTCTAATACTCGCATTTGGATTTTAAATGGAATTTGTCTGTCTGCTGCTTATTTGTGTAGTTTACTATCTCTGAATGAGCTGGATGGACAGAGTGGGATTTTTTTTCTTCTAAGGCTCTGAAAAGAAAATGTTTAGGCTGACAATATACAGAGCAGAAAAATAAACTCGTGTGGGAAGGTATGACTGGACTGGGAGTTCCCTAGGGGGAGTGTAAATATTACAATTTGAAGGCAATACCTGAAATACCACCACCTGGTTATAATTGCAGCCACATGTGTCCTAGGAGGGCATTATTGTGAACTGCCTTGTCAAACACACTTGGGTTTAGGGCTTTGTAAGAGGATGAAGAGAGCCTTGAGCCAAAATCAGTTCAGCTGTTAATACAAATGAGAAGCTCTTTTCCCTAATAAAAAAGCTCCTCTTACCCTTATAGTGAACTGAAATCTCCCTGAGTACCTGGCAGTGTGCAGGTTGTGTCAGAAGAGCATAACCACAGGTTCTGTGACTTCTGAAAGGCCAAAAACTGTATTCCTGCTTCTGTTTCACATCCCCACCTTTTTTCCCCAATAAAGAAAGATCCTCCCCTTCTTTTTTCCCCAAGTACTAGTTAAGTGCAGTTATTACCTGCCTTCTAGACAGGTCCATTTTTCCCCAGCCAGGAGAATGGTTTGCCTCTGCTTTGTAAAATCCCCAGTGCTGGAGATGTTTCACTTGCAGGTGGGTACCCTGATGGGTCTTTGTGGGTAGGGCTGTCTGCCAAGGAATGGGATGGGCTGGCCCAGAATTGATTGTCTGGTGGGTTGCAGCACAGTATGCACTTAGAAAAAATAGTATCACTACTATATATACATGTAATCTATAATGTATATGTCTGTAATTATATGTATAATATACATATAATGCATATTTTTTATATATAAAATCACTGTTATCATATAGGCCCCCACTTTTCCTTTCAGCTTTGGTGGGACATGGTCAGAGCTTTGTGATCACTCTTGTAGCACAGTTTTAGAAAGAAATCCATAGTCCCTGGGTGCTGTGGGGAGAAAGCTTAAACTGCTCCAAAATCAGAAGAGACAGGAAACGCCTCATAAATTTCTATAAATCTTGTATTTTTTTTTTACCTAGTCTCACATTCCTTGTGTGCTGATTGCCTGGGTTTGGCAGAGCTGAGATGAAGGCTTTTCCAAGCTCCTTGGTGTCTATTACAGCAATTCCTCAAGTATTTTCCTGTCATATTGTTATGGCTTTGAGTAGTACCCTTTTACATTCATTTTTGCAGCAGAAACAATCAGTTCAGGTAGTTGTTTTCTGCAACAAGTTCTAGATATGAGTCATCCTGTATTTATCTCAAAGCATGCAACAGAACATTGAAACTAAAAAAAATGAAAGCTAAACAAACTGGATTGCCATGACAACACTGGCTACCTACAGGAGGAACTGTGTTTTTCTGAGCATGCCAGAAATGATGAGAATTGAAAAGAATATTTGAAACACACTGAAATGTGGATTTCCATGTTCATTTTGCAAATAAAAAATTTGCTGCAGTGCAAATGCTGTTACCTGGCCTGGGGGAAAACTGCCAGTTAAGGGGCAGAATCTTCCAGTCACCTCACCAGTAATACCCTGATTTTCATGGGATTAATTGAGAGAGTGGGAGGCAGGCAGGAATTTTTCTCACTTGGAATTCCAGCAGACCCTAGAAGCAATATCAAGAAGATCATTAATTTAAAATGTAATTCACTCAGTCAACTAATTAGGAGAAAATACTCTTGTTGCCATTTGCAGGTAGGCTGCTGAAATGTAATTAGCTCCTGGAGTGATTTCAGAATCTTCAAGTCTTTTCAAAATTTGCAAATTAGTTCCTTGAGGTGTTGGCTTTGGTAAGAGGTTTCTTCCAAACTTTCTCCTTAGTCTTGTGATACAAGAGCCACATAGATGAGAAGGAATATCATATGCTATTGAGAGCCATGAATAAAAACAGCCCTGGATTGTCAGTAACTATTATTAGCATCTTGTTATTTTTCTGTTCCTAGTAGACAGAATAGCGATAGTTTATAAATGCTTTATTTTATACAGCCATCTATCATGTTCAAGGACAGGCTATCAATGCTGAAGGCATATCCAAACTTCTGCTTGACTCAGAGCCTGCTGAAGGCTTTGTTTGAATGTCTCCAAAAGTCAGGCAGTGCCTCTGTGGCTCTCGGCTACCTGCTCATGTCACATGCACCTTCAGAGAGGGAGCTCAGGCTCAGCCAGGAGAGGTGGCCCCAGGAGGGTGTCTGCAGAGGCCAACCACCTGACTGTACACTGGTGGTGATGATTGTCAAGGCTTTGAAATGTTTCACTGCTGTTGGAAGAGAGTATTTAAAGGCTAATTATTGCCATGGTGGAATGGAGTGATTGTTCTCCTTTGGGAGCTGCCTCTGGCACCAAGCTCTGCACATGGCTCCCAAGGAAGACTGAAACCTCACAAGCATTTGGAAATAGACACATGTTTACAAACCTGTCCTCTTCAGTCAGTGGCCTGGAGTTGTCTTCCCATCTTCAGCAGCAGCTCGTCCTGCCTTTCCAGCAAAAATGCATTAACTCACACTGATCTGGCTACTCTGAATGCCTCTGAAATTGAGTGGACTCAATTTGTTATGGCAGCAAACTGTTTATTTATTCTGTGCTGTGTAAGGATCTATCAGCTCCTGCCTTATCAGTGAAGATGCAGAAAAGCAGCTAGTCTGTCCTTAACTGCAGTGCTGCAAAGATCCCAAATGTCATCTTGTTCCTTCCTGCCCAGCATCCCAGTCTGAGGAAGCAGGGGAGGGTTTTCTGGTGTGTGTTGTGGTTTGCAAACAAACTTCTATGAATATTGTGATGTCTGTTGAAAATGTTAATATTCCAGGGCATAAAAGGACACTCCCTGCAAAAACTGGGCTCTCCTAAAGCATCAAGTGCAAAACTAACTCAGTGCTTCTGGAAATCCTGTCAAATGTACATACATACTTAGAGTAGCAATGTCATATGCCATGACATTATCCAGATTCATCTGAGGAGACATGCTTTTGTTTTAGCAATAAAGCCAGAAATGGATCTCAGTTTGGCTTTGAAGTAAGTAGCTGTAAATAAATGCTGGCAGCCTTTTCTGAGCTGCTGTGTTGAGGGTGATGGAGAAGTGTGTTTTATTGTGGCTGAGCAGAGGTGGGTCAGGCCACACAGAATGTCACGAGTGAGTGCCTTGGTGTGATTAAGTCTCAGAGGATTTTGTGTTGCTATGTTTCTCTGTAATGTGTGCCAGAAGGGTTGGTGACTAGAAAACACATTTATTTCTTTAGAAAGAGAGAACAATCAAAATTTTAAGATTCATTTGAGCAAAATTAGGTTATGTTTTTGAGGGATGCTCTCTTAAATAGGAACTGGCTTTCTAATCGCTACCTCTGTTAAGAGAAGATTGATTTTCTTTCTTTCTTTCCCTTTTGTTTAGTACCTCAGGGTGGGAAGGTGAGGAAAGTGCAGGGGATGGAAGAGAAGTGTATCAAAAGGCTGAAAACCTTAAAAATGTGGGAATATTCCACTTGCCAGAATTGGGAGTTTTAGAAGGATCTGTGGGAAAATGAGAATGTGCCTCTGTGACTGTTTACAATGACACATTCCAGCTCAGTAAGCCTCCTTGCTTTTGGGTCACTGTGCTGCTGGAGACATTTGTTTTTCAGATGAGAAGAGAAACTGATACCCTCACTTTGTAGTTATTTAAATATGTTTTCACAGAAATTCAGGGCCCAACACCCATGTGGGAACTTCCTGCCTGGAGTCACACTTGGCTTCAGTGTTCTACCATTCTGCCACAAATCTGATGTTGTAAGTGCTGTTGTAAGGGGCTGCATTTTGACCACAAAGGGCCATGTTTGTAAGTGGCAGGTGAGACAATCCTCTGTCTACATGCCTTGACATTTCTGCCATCCTTTGTTACCATTTTAATAAACCTGCAAGGTACCATGGCAACTGGGTGTGATAACAGCTGCCGAAGCAGGCTCAGATGGAAGATGGAATGTATGCAGGATGGAATGTAATTTTTTCCTTTTTTTTGAGTATTTGCCATTTTTGGTGCTGTGTACAATTTGGACTATTCCATTTGCAAGCAAAGGATGGGTTTGTCTCTTTGAAGGCTGTCACAGTTTTACTTGGTTGACTTCACAATTATTGGAATAATCAATCTGCAGTCTCTTGTACTTAAAACTATTTCAACTTTAGATGCATTTTTTGGCAAGTACATGCCAAGAAGCACAAGCCTGGGGCAGAGAGGGATGTTGGTTTGATTTGTTTTTTTTCTTGTTTTCTTTAACCCAGTGGCACACATGCTGTTCTTTTTTAGTCCTTTGAAAGCCCTGCATACTTCCCAGAGGGCAGCACTCTCCCCATTTCCATTCCCCATTAATTTCCTCTCTATTGAGAATAACAATTATTGAAGATTACAACAATTTGAAATCCCTACTTGCCCATCACTTCTGTGGCACATCTCATGCAATCTGGCCCCAGCCCTAAGAGACTGTGATGGGATCAGCTAAGAATCACTCTGCCCCTCCTTTCTTCTGTACTTTCCCTCTTTTCCTTGATTTGCAAAGAGAAAAGAGAGAAGGGTCTGACTTTAATTGCTCCATGTTGTGCAGATAGAAAAAATCCTAAAATGTAAGTTAATTGTTTTCCCAGCTAAAGGGATATTTTGTATTGCAGCAGTGATGCAGTGAAGTGTGTAAAAGTTCAATATATGTGTATGTACCTGTGTAGTTATTCATTTATTGTTTAAACTGGCAGAACGTCACTTCAAAAATTTAACATTCAAATGGGAGTTGAAGTTCTGTTAGTTTTCCAAAGGCTGGTGCATAGAAATCATGTAAATATTGCTGATCTTATGTTATTTCTTCAAATGACCTGTTAAAGTGCCCCTCACCTGTGGTAGATCTCTGTTTGCAGAGAGGTGTGGCGCTGCCTGTTGGTGCAGTGATGTTGATGAGTTTTTTTTGTTGTTTCCTCCTCCCGTGTGGTATGTGGTAAATGCCAAAGGAGAATGTTTCCTGTTCTGGCAGTCATTCCATGCATTACATGACCTGTTTTCATTTGCAGGTTTTTAACTTATTCCTACCTTCTGGCCTTCAACGCGTGGCTGCTGCTGGCACCGATCACCCTGTGCTACGACTGGCAGGTCGGCAGCATCCCTTTGGTGGAGTCCATCTGGGATGTCAGGAACTTAGCCACGGTGTTCCTGCTGCTGGTGATGACATTACTCAGCCTACACTGCATTGCTGCATTCAAGGTAACACCAAAAGCCGTGTAATACAATCTAAAAAGAAAATAAATACAAAAGTGTTTTGTTTCCTGGTCTTCAGATGAAATGGTTGGTAAGCACATGTTTTCCTCTGGAATGCATTGGAGTGAGGTGAAAAATCATTCCAGTAATAACTAATGCAGGCAAGCTCAACTGATGAAAATGTCTCTCTAGTTGAATGTCTCAGTCTTTAATTGGTCTGATTTGAGGGCAGAACTTGGCCTGGACTCCCGCATTCAATTATTGTTAATGATCCAAACCTCACTGAAGTTTTTAAGCATCTCTGCCTCTCCCATAATCATTAAACTTTTTGTCACTTACTTCAAACAGGACTGGGAACTGTCATTTGCAGAGCCTTTTGAAAATAAAATCGATTCCTCTATTTGCACTTTTGCTAGGCTTCTAAAACCTAAACATTGCATACGTCTTGATGAGGCGATCTTTTTTATCAGCAGAGTAATGGAATGTGGGAAATCGGAAATGACCTGGAAATTGTTCTTTAACATAAATGATACAGTTGGTAAGCCATACTTCCCAATTCAACATTTCAGAGGCACCATTGATCATATTGCAGAAGTGAAAGTGAGGTTGTATAAGCCTTGTCAGATATGCACTTCCATGGAAGGGTCTTTTTTTGTGGATCATAGGGAGTTACAAGCTGTTTCTCTTTCAGTTGAGTTGTGGAAGTTTCTTTAGGAGAGGTGTCAGTAGTCAGTTTGGAAATAGCACAAAAGTTTCTCTTCCTTAAATGTGTGTATGGCTGAAAAGCATAGTTGAAGGGTGTCAGGTTTTAATACCTGTTATGCTAAAATGTGCAGGTCATGTACATTTTCATTCCACCCTGGCAGTCTTCCCTGTGCTCCTGATAAGAGACAGAAAATGAACCAAAACAGTTTGAGGCTGCAGAGCTATTAATTTAGATAATACATTCACAGATGCTGTATGGCAAATATGGGAAAACACCCTATTAGGTATTCACCAGTTCTACCTGCAGGTTGTACATCATCTCATATTCATCCTGCCTTCATTGCTCACTGCTAGAAATATTCAGAACTGTTTGTATTAGACCTAATCCTGTTCTCAAGAAAGTTAATGATAAAATTCTCATTAGCCCAGTATTGAAGACTTCTGAAAAATCTTATTCCATGTTCATTGAAGTTTTGTTTGCTTTTTATTTCTTCTCCTGCTGTCAGAACTATATGTAGGATTAATACTGTTGGTTTTCTTGAAAAAGATTTTATCATTTTTTATTACTTTTTTAAAAAAACAATTCAGTCTGGATTTATGAATACCACTGCTTAATTTGAAACTGTAAGTTGTAATTTTTTTGTGAGAAGTTCAGTTTTGCTCTTGACCACTGTTACTGTTCAACAATATGAATTTTGCTCTTTGGACACTGAAATTTGGGCACTGAAATTCATCTTAAGGATTCCTTTGTGTTTAGCCTTGAAAACCCCAAACACTGAATGAATTGGATCTGAACTGATCTGCTTTGGTATCTAATCCAGTAAAACTAGAACAATCCTGACAAAGTGCTCTCATGAGCACTTGCAGCCTCCAACAAACCTGCTGTGAGCATGGAGCTGGTGATGATTCCTGGGGATCACCTTGGATGTGTTTCTCTCAGCCCTTGGTATAGAGTCACAGAAGGGTTTGGTTGGAAGGGACCTCAAAGACCATGCAGTTCCAACCTCCTTTCAGTAGACCAGGTGGCTCAGAACCCCATCCAACCTGGCCTTGAACACTTTGAGGGATGGCACATATGTACATACATAACTAGAAGTATAATTGGAAATATTTTGCTCTTCAGGAAATTCTACATTTCTGAAGCTCTTTTCTGTTTTATTTTTAACAACTCCCACAATCTCTGAATTGTGGTACTGCCCTTCAGTGGTGTGAAGGTGGTTGTGTTAGGCTGAGTGGTATGAATTACCAAGGAAAGCAAACAGGAAGCAGCACTTTTTCTGGAAATAAATGATGCCATTTGACTTCAAACAATGCCTTTTATAACAGGGAGAGGGGAGTTGAGGGCACCTGAACTGCAGGTAAATTCATTGTATTGGGGTCTTAGGAAAGCTGCTTTCCAAATGCAGCAGCAGTGGCCTTTTATAGGGCATTGCTTCCCCCAGGAAGGAGCATCCTTCAGTCAAGCCCCAGACAAGCTATTACTCAGTGCTTTATAGCTTAGAGGCAGCACAAGATATATCAGTTGATTCTCACATTTGATAAAGTGTAAGATGTTCTGCTTTCTTTTGGAAGCACACAGAACAGTCTTAGCAGCCATTTTTTTCTCCTTTTTCATTTCAAGGTCTCACCTGCAAGAGGTAGCTTGCAATTTCCTAAGGAGTGATTGTATAGTGAACAGGCATGCAGTCTGTGTGCCTCTCTCTTTAGAGTGTAGGTGTGCAGGGGTGAGAGAGAACAAAACCTCATATTCATTCTCAGTGGCACCATTGCTTTCCTTTCTGCAGCACAGAGAATGGAAATGCTGGAAATTGTTTTGGCAGCAGTGAAGACACTGGTCCAGTGAACATTGAACTGATTTTCAGTGGCAAGAGGTGATGTGTGTGCACACAAACTCACAGGAGACTCACTGAATGTTTTGTGTGGACTGTAATTGGAGAATACATGGGTTGGATTTCTGCCTTTGTTGTCATTGAATTTTTACCAGGGCTAATTTGTTGACGTTTGTGATTAGGGTAATAACTCTGTTGGGCATGTATGTGTGGTGCTGATAAAGGACATCTAAGGCACAAAGCTTTCTTGTTTCATTTTGTGAGTGTTGTTATACCTCAGAAAGAGAAGGAACAGGAAGATTTCTACCCACGGGTGCTTTGCTTGGAACATGTCTGGTACTAGATGGGCATTTAGTGATGGAAACTGCAGAAACAAGAAGAGAAGGCAGCTCTGCAGTTTGTTTGGAGAAAGAGGCCTCCCTTCTCATCCTGCTTGTGCATCTTCACTGTTGTCTTCCTCTTTACTTAATGAGGAGGTCACTTAAAAAATTGGCCTTGTTTACTGTGTATAACTTCCATTCTCTGGGTTGTTTCTCCTGTGTAGTGTGAATTCCTCTCACCTACCAGCTGGAGAGCTCCCTGTGAACAGCTCCCCAAGCAGGACTTGTTCTGCTCAACTCTTTGCAGTGAATGTCCTCACACAGGCTTCAGGCACTGTGCCGGGAATGTGACAAAGGCTGGGGGTGCTATTGAAAATGCCTGCATCATGGAGGAATTTTAATAGTTGGGGAAAGAGGATGACATTTATTTATTGTTCATTGTCAAAGATAGCCTTGGCTATGAGGAATGGTTGTGGTGTGACTTCCAGATGGATTACAGAGGTGCCAGGGAACGGATGAGGCATTCTCTCAGTGGATGTCAAGCATGCCAGTCACAAGGTCAGAAAAATAATCTGGTGCTTCAGAAGGCCACTGGGGTAGCCAAGGGCCCATGGCACTGCCTTTCTTTGCTGGAAGATACGGGGAGCACCTGGTGAACTGGAGGGAGGACAGTTCTTGGCATTATCATCAGGATGACAGTTATTTCTTTGACATGCCATAATAATTCAATGAGCATGAAAGGGAAGACCCTTCAGATGTTTGAAGCTCCACTCTGCATGGCATTTTTAGGTCGCTGCCTAATTAGCAGCTTGTCCCACAGTTTTAGCTGTGAATGTGTGTGTGCAGAGCACGTGATGGATGGGATTCCATTTTCCCTGTGGTACCTGACATATGGAGGGCTGATAGTGGGAAAACTCATGTGTCTAATGGGCTAATTCAGTGGGGTGATCTGGAAAACTGAAGCAGTGGCTTTTGCACCTGGGCAATCTGGGGGAGTGTGGGAGTGTATTGCACCTCATACTGACAGCCCTCACACATTTGTACCCGTGACCAGCATTGTAAAGGTGCCTTCTGGTGGTTCTCAGCACCTTCTGCTCCTTCAGCAGGGGCACATAATGATGTGCAGCAGTTTGCTCATGTCCGAGGAGGGAATGCTACTAACATTTCACATCAATTAAAAAAAATACTATAATATATATTAAAAATATATAATATAATATTTTTATATATATAAAACTTTTTTAGAGAGCATGCTTGGCTGTTCTGTGTGATGTGGCCACATATGGTACAGGAAATTGTGATGGTTTTCAGGTTATATTCATGGCATGTGACTGACATATGTATTATCCTGATCTCTCATATGCTACAGTTGGTTGGTTTTTTTTTCAGAGCTAATTTTAAAGGTGATGCTGCCTCTTTGAATTTCCCTGCATGGTGTTTCTTAGCCAAGACAAGGCATTTTATACCATATTGTGATGACTTTATTTTGTGCTGTAATTGGCATCATAGTGCCATTTATCTGGTGGATTATATGTGTGGATAGCATCTGAGCATATTCTTCAGTGACTTTCAGACTAAATTTCTTGGCTGACAACGTTCAGTACCATCCAGGAGAGGAATGCATTTGCATCTTGTCTTTGTGTGCATGTTTCTGTTGTTTTTGCTAGCACTCATTATGTGTATTTTGTCATGCTATTTACTTTACCCTGCACTCATGAGACCTTTGCCTCGTTTCCCAGGTTTGGCATTTCATTAATAAATCACAGCTTATGGACCTTTCTGGGGAACAATTGCCTTTTCTAATATTCTACAGCAGTACCAGCATAGTTAGAAAGTATGCCTAGCAAAATTTATATGCCACAACACTTCCAGAACAATACCTGCTTCAAAGGCACAGCAAGGTGAATAAGGCTATTTATTGACGGAGTCTATCTGACGAGCTGGAAACCACAGTCATTTCCATAAAAGGTCCATTTAAAATAAATCCTGCTTTCATTTTCCTGAGGGCCACTTGAATTCCTTCCACATAGAGAGAAGGTCAGGACTGATGTTCTTAATCCTTTGCAGCGAGTTTTTTTCCTGTGCTGCTTCTGTTGTTAATATTTGCTGCAGGGGGAGAGTAATAAGCCAGAAAGAGTGTTCAGTGAGATCTGGAGGAAGGGGGAGCCCCTTGCAGGCACCCCGAGCTCACTGAGTGCTGCTTTTCTGCTCCATCGAGTGCTGCAGCTGCATCAGTGCCGTGCAGGTCCCTGGTGGGGCTGGCAGGAGCAGGGGAACCTTCCCAGGGAGCTCTCTGTGCCAGCTGACAGACTCAGGCTAAAGGGAAAAGCTGCCCTAGTCTGCATGTGACTGCTGTTTTGGGTTGAAAAAGCAGCCACAAGCACTGTCAAAACACCTTGTGCGTCGGATTTTCTTTAGCTCGGTAGATGTTTGGAAATAGCAGGTTTGGAGCGTGGTGCTCGGAGTAAATATAACCACAGCTTGAAGCAGCTCTGATTTGGCTCCCTATGAATATGTTCAGCATCCCACCAAATGGGCTCTCACTGCCTGCAGCGTGGTGGGGTAGGTAATTATCACGGGGGCAGAGAGGTCTGCCATTTTCTGCATATTAAGGCTGAATTACTCCTTTTATTCTGCCATTTTCTTCTTCTGTTTTGAGTTAGTATTTCAAGGCCCACTCAGAGCTGAAAGGTTTTGAAATGGCACAATAGTAGGGGTGAGGAGGAGAGTGTAGGTTGAAATGAGGAGTAAGAAATTTACAGCTTGGAGGGGTAATGAGTGTTCATTGTGGCTACTTGGCCTCAGTTAAACGCTGGGGTGCCAAGCTGCTGTGTGGGTTTTGTTTTTTGTTGGGCTCCTCTTGTTCCATGTTACCTTCTGAAGAGCAAATTCACCATGAACCAAGTTGCTTTTCCAAAGATCATGCTTTTATGTACTGCAAATTTGTGCATTGAATTTTACCTGTTTTGTTGGTTTTTTTGCTTTCCCCACCTAGTCAAGCAGCCTGCAGTCAAAGAGTGAAAAGCAACCACAAGGTGAAAAGGCTTATTCTAAATCTTGGAGCAATTTGTTGATTTTCCTATTTCCTTTAGGAATGTTCCACTTCTCTTTCAAAGATTCGTGTGCTTCTTCATCCTGCTCAAATGGGCTTGTCAAGTGGAATTAGAGGTTGCAGAGATTAAGGATCGGGAAAATGAGCTTATATTTTAAGGGAATTTCAGAAACCTGGGTGAGAAAGACCATAAAGACACAGCTGAATGGATGGGTAGCTGACTTCTACGGGGAAAAAGAAAATAGTAGATATCAAAATTGTACTCTGAGATGCTACTATAAAATATGAAATATTATGGGTTATATTTCTGTACCCTGTTATGGGAATAGAAAAGGACTGCTTTCTGCTTTAATTCCATAATTGAAAGTCAGATTTCCAAAAGTGCTGAGCACCCACAATTCTCATTCGGGTAAAGTTTTTAGGCATTTTCAGCATTTCTGAAATCCGTGCTGTTTTACCTGGTACAGACCAGGACTTTCTTCCTTCTGGAAACAGAGAGGGAATAATCTTGTTAGGGTGGTCTGAGATGTGTCCCAAGGATTTCTCTTCAGATAATCCTGGGTGAGGAAGCCAGTGCTCCTTTCTAGGGCTTTGGTTTCAGATTCTGATTGTATGTTTCACTTTCTGGTGTATGCTTGCACCAGTTCCTGAAGAGGTGCTGCTGCTGGTGAACTGGAAAGTAGATTCTGTTGTTGCCAAATTCTTGAAATAGTGTCAGTGTGTCAGGCAGTTAATACACAGTCAGCAGTGATTATCAAAATAGCATTAGAAATCCATGGCTGTTTCTATCAAAACTAGATGATCACCAAGAAAAAATTAGTTATTTTAGGAAATGAGTGAATTGCTAAGCCTGGCATTCAAGTAGCTGGTGCTACTGAAGATGATGATTTTTTTTTTTTTAAATGAGATGAGAAAATAAAACTCCTAATAAAGTGTAGTGATTACAGAATTTGTGGCTCTTTTTCTAGGAGCAAGCTGATTAAGACAGGTGTCTGAGGCAGTTTTGAAGCTGGTAAGTTACCTTTTGCTTACCAAATGCTCGAGTTTTTCAGACCATCTGTTGGCACCTGACTTTTGGCATCATTCACTTGGAAGCAGTGGCACAGGCAGCAGAGTGAAATAACCACAGCTCCACAGCACCCTGCTGTTTGGTCACAGCAGACAAAGATGTGTGTGTCCCATGCAGGTTTGTGCTGGTGTCCTGAAGGAGAGCATGCTGATGGTGCATGGAGCGTGGTACAGCTCTGCCATGGCCCAGCTGTGTGTGCACCAGTCAGGTGAGACCTGGAAACACCCACAGCTCCTGTCAGCTCTACAACCACAGAGGTTTCTTGTTTTTTCCCTTTGAAGGAATCAATCCCTAGGGTTAATTCCTGATTAGCTTAATACTTTCTTTTTATCACCTTATGCATGAATGGAGAGTGAATTTGACATGCTTCTACACCATCCCTTTTATCTTTAATGCTCTGTATGTGGAAAGTGCAAGAGTGGGTGTTTGCAGATGCTGACCTCTTGCCTGGTGAGATGCTCACAGTGGTTTGATGCAGGCTGGTGAGGAGTCACATTGCTGAGCCATTTGAGAGAGTGGCACAGCAGGAATAGATAAAGCAGGGTTGTGTGCAGTCTGCACTAAGGGTTTGTAAAAATGGATGTTAGGAATAAACTGAGCAAGTGCCATCCTCTGTCTATGGTCTGCAGAGAGTCATGCAGCTTCTCTGAGTCTCTGTGTCTCTTTTGATGGATAATGCACTTACCTCCCAGGCCTGGAAGGGTTTGAAAATGTGTATTAGCAATCATTGCTTTTGTACAGCTGTGCACTGCCAGCTATGCTGGATGCAGCTTTTCTGCACATGCAGTCAGGTGTTCCAAGCAGAACATCTCACTGTCTGCAGTGGGCCATCCAGAGCTCTCTGTCACAGGGATTGATGCCTTTGGTGGGAAGGAGATCTTTATTCCATGGAGCTGTTGGATCTAAATGGTAGAGAGGTGACACTTGTCTCATTCCCAAAAAAAAAACCAGTTAGAGGAAGGAATTAGACCCATTTGATTGCCTTTCCATCAAACAGGCAAGCACGTATAAACACCTTCAGAAACATTCTGAGGTAGAACAGAATGGAATTTGCTTGGATTTGTTTGCCCAGCTGCTGTCTTCCCTGAGGTGCAGCTCAGTCCAGCCAGGAGAAATGCTGCACTCACAGCTCTGCTTTCCAGTGCCTCAGCCCTTGGAGGTGCCAGGCAATGTGAACGTCAGTCCTGTCAGCACAGTGCAGATTTCATGGATCTGGCACCTCAGAGCATGCCTCCTCCAGGGGATGAGTAAGGAATTCACTTGTGCAAGCCCACAGGTTATGGCAGTAATGCTGAACTGATCTGTGCAACTCCTGCACTCACACTTTGGGCTCTGCCTTGTAGAAGACTTGTGCTTTAGTGGAATATGGAATATGTCTTACATGTAAAATGGAAAGACCTCTTCAGTTATAAATTCTAGAGTTTCTTCCTTTCCCCCCAAATTGCTAAGGAAGCAATTTTTGAGATTTATTGCTGTATTGATCATGTTTGACCTTGGAGTGATTCTTTGATATTCTGTTTGAGACAGTGGGACACTTTTTTTGCATTGCCCTTGGGAAAAATAGTTTTCTGTAGTTGTTTGATAAGTCTGTGAAATAAAAGTTGGAAAGCTCTTTTTTTAAAATCAGTTTTTGGTTTGGTTTGTTGTTTCATTCGTGGGGCTTTTTTTTTACAGTATAATGAAGGCCTAATTGTAATGACTTAGATGTGGATTTCAAAACTCCTCCCTCCCACCAAGCTATTTACTATAAGAAATGCTATTTTGATTTGAAGTTGGTTTGTTTTTGACAAGAGAAATCATTCTGAAGTTAATTCAAACGTGTTGGTTGATTTCCCTTCCCACAGAGACTACAGTGACAGAAAGACAAGCTTTGTATTTCCAAAAGAAAGCACTGTCTTTAAGGGGAATGGAATTGTCTCTCTGAATGCAGTGATCTATAATTTCTAGTCCTAGCTATTTTATTTTAAGGAGAAAGGAAGACAAACAAAATTGCCTATTACTCTTTAAAAGCTTTTACTACTGCTCTGGGCACCTGGAAGATGCTGATTCTGACACCTTTACCTCGGCTATCTCAAGCAGGATCATATGACCAAAGTAGCTAAACAGAAGAAATGGTCCTAATATTTCTTTTATTTCTTTGCCAGGAAAATGTAAGAGGTTATGTATAGGCTGGATTTGTTTTATTTAGAAAAACACATGGAGGGGATTTCCCATGGCTTGTGTTGCATGGGAGGTGCTGCTGTCCTCTTCTCCTGCAGCCCCACGAGGGGTTCCCAGGCACAACCACACGTAGCACAGAACCAGCTGAAGCCTGGCCTTTGAGGACCAGCTCTTCCCAAAGGCCTCTGCCTTAATGGAATGCTTTAAAAAGGCACTGCCAGGTGGTTTTTGTTTCAGAAATAAGGAGCACCATGGAGGGTTCTGCTGCTCCATGAGGCTGGTTTGTGTGTGCTGGGTTCTGAGCCCTGCCCAAGGGACTGAGCTGGCAGCCCTCAGTGGCATTAGCATGGAGTTGTGACTTGTTCTGAGGAGAAAAAGGGCATGCAGAGCCATTTGATCCTTCAGCTGAGCTAATTCCCACATTTCCCTCTTTGTCATTTAATGAACAAGTTTTATTTGTCTACCTCTAGCATTCAGTTTCCTTTGCTTATCTGCCGTGCTGCAGCCTTGAATAACACCATGGCCTTCCTAGAGATATTTAACTAGAGATTGTTTTCCCAATTAATGATCAACAACTGGAGAAATATTTGATAGCTGGTTTGTTTGAAAGCACATGTGTATGTTGGGGCCTGAAAACGTTGTATTTGGCCCAACATACCTTGCTGTGCCTCCTGGTCCTCCAGTGTCAAACCTCTGGGGTAGAGTGGTAGCATAAGATGGACACCATGATCAGGTCAGACAAAGCGGTAAGGGGCAGCCACATGTCAGAAGAAAAATGGAGTATATTTCCAGATCTAGATGGGGAGGGAAGTTGAAGTTGAGCTAGAACTGGTAATTTTGATTTAGAGTTGAGAAGAAATTTTTAATCCTTTTTTTTTCCCAAACTCAATTTCTGCTGTAATTACCAGGCATCTCTGCTCATCATCTTTATGGATTGATGTCTCCTTCAGCTCTGAGAATAATGTACTTTGGATGCTGTTGTGACTGCATGTAGGCACTAGTAACTGTGAATCCAGGATACTGAAAAAGTGGATAGTAGGAGTACTATAGATAACTGTGGTGCTATTTAAAACACATATTGATAAAGAAGTCTGGAGACATGAATTCTACTCCTCTCTCTGCCTCATGATTCCTCTTTGAGCCAGGGGAAATCTGTGCACTTTTTTGTGATCCTGTGGTTTAGCTCCTCTAAAGCTACATCAGAGCCTCCTGGCTTGTCCCCTTGCTTTTGGTACCCACAGAAAAGACCTGTTGTCTTTCCCACGGAATAGGATGAATATATTTCAGTGGTAGGACTCCTGAATTTCAGCCACTTTCTAGACTAGTGACAACTGCTGTTGCAGTCCATGCAAAAGCAAGACAGTTTGTACTGCTTGGCCCCTCATCATTGATGGAACTCCATTTCTCTACTCAAAAATCTTGTTCACCGTTTCTAAATGTAGCTCCCTCTGGTAAAGAAAAGTCAATTTGCTCTCCAAAATTGAGAAATTGCCCACAACAATTAGAAAGTGCTGCAACCATTAAGTGATTCTGGTTGCATCTGTTTCTGGGCATGACAAAGCTTCTCGGAGTGTCTGCAGACTGTGAGAAAAAGCATCTGAGCCAGGAGAGCACAGATGCCGGCCTGGGTGATTGAACAGGCCTGAAGCTACACTTCTATCCTGGTGTTACTCTTTGAGAAGAAAGAGCTGATTTACCCTCTTGGCTAAGTGGAGCTAAGCCTGACACTCAGCTTGCTCAGGAGGCTTGGGTCTCTCCGTGGCAGGACCAGTGGCCGCTGCATCCCCGGGCTGGCTCCATGGATCACACTTGGTTTGAATTGCATGTGGTAATTCCATTCCTCCTCAAAGAGTCAGCTAACATTAAAGTGAGTACAAGTGGAGGGCATTAACTGAGCTCAAGTGAAAAACATTAATTTTAGCATGCAGCATGTCTCAGATTTCTGACTCTGTATGAGTGTGGAGACCTTGTGTGCGAAAGTATCATTTCAAGTGTAGATATTTTCCTTGAAAGAGATAAAATGACTGCATTAATATGTCACTTAGGGCTAGTTTTCTTTACACAATACGTGACTGATTGAACAGCTTTTTCTCTGGTATAACCATTTAGGATTGAACACAGCAGTCTGTGTGTATGTGATATGCATTTGTGTGTTTATGTAGAGACACACTGTCGCAGACATGCTAATGTATACATTCACACTACTCTGTACTTACATGTTACCAATATGAGTTATATCTTAGGTGATAGCTGTGCCATGCATATGGTTGAGCTGACCTTGGGAAAGAGACCAAGGGTAATAATAGACACAATGGGTAGTGTTTGTGGACTTTCTGGGCATATTAGATGCACCAGGAGTGCACAAATATCAAAGATTAGTGTCTTGTAAAAATTTCTTTTAAATGCAAAATCATGCCAAATGTTAATCTAAGTTGCTTCTTTTATGACCCTCAGAAAAGTTAGAGGTGAATCAAGAATCAAGTTGGATTTTTTTAGTTGATACTGTTTAATTTTGTATTATTGCAGAAACTGGAACACAAAGAAGTTTTGGTTGGCTTGTTGTTCCTGGTTTTCCCATTCATCCCAGCCAGCAACCTCTTCTTCAGGGTGGGATTTGTGGTGGCAGAGCGAGTCCTTTACATGCCGAGGTAACTATTGCAATTGAATTTTTTTTGCTAATGAGACCACCATCTCATTTTCTGAAAGCAGGCATGATTGCTTCTTTCCTTTTAAGTACTTCAAACATTATATTGCCAGTCAGTGTGTTCTCTGCCTGGGAGTTTTGGTGTTACAGCATGAGAGATTTTATAGTCAGCTGAGAGCAGATTGCTTGGCAGGAGCAAAGCTACTCCAAATCCTTGCTTTTCTTTTTAAACACAGTTGGGTTTTTTTTGTGTGTATGCTTGACACAGCTCAATACAGAGATGAGGTGTTGTTTCTTGAGGGTTGTCCTCCAAGACTCTTTTTCTTGGTAGCATGATCAAATTAAATTCCTTAATGATTTTATCTTAAAGACAGCAGCTGAAACATTAGCCTGTCATGTTTTTATTGGTTTCTTGTTCAACTTTCCCACTCCATTAGGTGGTCAGTAAATACAAGGGAGACTTCTGCTGTCTCAAAAGGCTCCTGGATTCAGTTGTGGGATATGCACATGGGCTCCTGCCTGTAAGCTACTGATTGCATGCACATCTGAGAGTGGAGATTTGCACTTGGTGAACAGGACGAGGAAAATCCAACCAGTTCTCCATCCCTCAGCCAGTGCTCTGAATTTCCTCTCAGCTTCCAGCCTCTAACAATTGTCACTTCAGCTGTCTGGGTTCTTCCAATTGCATTTATGCAGGGACAGCTTTGAGGTGTCACTTGTGACATCTCCACAGTGTCCACACCAGAGGCTGCAGTGGCACTCAGAGGCCATCCATCCAAGATGCACCAGAGCATTGCCCATTTGGCAGAAACACAGGCTGGTTGAGGCTGGAAGGGACCTTGGGAGGTCATCTGGTCCCAATCCTTTGGGCAAGCAGAGCCAGTTGTCTGGGACCAGGTACAAACAGCTTTGAGTCCCAACAGGGAGATTCCACAGCAGCTCTGGAAAACTTGTCCCAGTGTAGTTTGTTCCATAAGTAAATGCTGTGTCTTGGATGCTGCAAGTTAGAAATCCCAATTCTACCCTTGGTGCAGGGGACCAGCCTCTGTTATATCACATGGGAACTGCCATTGCAGAGCAGATTACAAAATGGAGGTCCTCAGTTTCACCCTGGGTTACATTCCAGAAAACATTTAAATTCTATTCCTCAGGAATTGTAAATCCAAACATCCTAAGAAAAATGCTTACAGATAATCTTTTGAATAGCTGTATATATTCTGATTGTCATTGGTGTAAGCACTGTCACAAAAAAAGCTGCTCATTGGTGTAAACCTCAGGCTGTGGAGGAGCTATTGCATGTGTTATAAGGCTCTTATGCAGTTTGGCTGTATCTCTGTGCCTCTGTACACAGACATGCTTTTTAGATTGAATTCTGCTGACTTTGTTCACATCACTAGCCCTGCCTTTGTTAGCTGAGGGTACACCTGAAAGTATAGTGAGTGAAAGTTGTCTCTCAAAGTTATTTTGCAAATGATACCCTCAACTAATGGATCCTGCATCATTTCAAATTAACTTGGAAATCAGATTGCTTTAAATTCATGTAACAGAAAATGAGGAAACACATGAAAGAGCAAAGCTATTAAGGAAACAGTCAGCTGAACACAGGGCTGTGTTGAGTGGTTGCATTTCTGAATCTCAAAAGAACAACTGCGGAAAATACTTCAGCTGTCAGCAGTTCCTCGTCCTCCTCCAGATGAGACTGCTGATATAATGAGAGGAGGGGCAGTGAAGAAGAAAAAAGGGTATGTTTGCACAGGGAAAATTAATCAGCGTTAACATGTGTGCATATAGTTTGTATAATGCTTTTCATCTCCCTGAGGGCTTTGCAAATATATGACCTACAAAGTAGGTGATTGATAGTTGCAACTTTTTCTTTTTTTTTTTTTCAATTAGAAAGACTGAGGTAGAAGGATTAAATCTGGAGTAAGTTCCTGTCAGAGTCCCTGGATCTCATATTTGGCTCAGATCACTCCTGTCCTGCTTTGTAACATTTGGTTTTTGCTCTCAGCCCAGGCTGGCAGGTAGCTGGCATGAAAAGGGAAGGCAGACCCTGGCAGTGCATGGCAAAGGTGGGGACTTCCTTGCCAAATGATCTGGAGAGAGCTGAGCATCTCTTGCATCCTCCAGGTCCAAAATTGCAGGGATGGTGAGAGGGATTTCTGCTAACGTTCATGCTATGGCAACACAAAAACAATGTGATTCTGTTTTGTTTTGCTTTTTCCCTCGGGAGGATGGCAGTTTAGCAAGGATGGCTAAGGAAGTGCTTGTGTTCTTTATTTAGAACAGCCTGTAGCAGTTTTCTCAAGTTACATCATGAAAAGGGATTTTCCTATCCTTTGCCCTTCAGTCTCTAAAACTCAGCAAGTCAGAGGTTGCCATGCAGTTTTATTTAGACAAAAGTTCTCAAAGAGATTCAGGTGATTTGGTGATCTGTGTTTTTGGGCTTATGCTCGAAGGAACTTTCCTCTCTTTGTTTCAAGCAATAGCCTTTTATTGATATTTATGGATGTGGCACTTGCATTTTTACAGATGGGACAGTGGAGTATGTGTGTCACAGCCTGAAGTCCTGATTCAGTGGTGCTCAGTGGGTACCTGGGGAAAATGTCAAGCATTTTCTTTTCAATAAAAGTTAAGTAAGGACCCAAGGATTTATGTAAAATATATTATAAATAGAAAGAAGAAAGAAATAAGCCTTTTTCTCAATGTCTAATTATATGTCTGGGCCTTGCCTTCTGGGGATTGATGGGTATTTGGAACAATTCCTCTTCTGTCTGCAGCCCTGCCTCAGGGGAGAAGCATACAAACTGTGTCAGAATGGTTGGATGTTTTCTTTAATTGTGTTCAGCTAAACAAAAATATTTGGAGAAAATATTTCTTGTCTTTATTTTTCATTTGAAGGTTACAAGCACTTAAATTAGGATTTAAAAAATTAATTAGTTTTAATTAGGAATTTTTAATAATAGTATTACTTTAGCTTGAAAAACTCAATTGGAAAAAAATTTATTGTCTTTTAACTTTTAATTTTGCTTGTGTGTTTGTTTTTTCTTGTGTAAGATGGGAAAACTTGTTTTCAGGAGGGCAAAAGGTGTAGAATACCTAGGGAGTGATGAACAGGATACAACTCTCTAGACCAGTTTTACGGAGTGGCATCACTTAAAAAGCTGAGTCAGTGAGAGACTTAAATTACAGTTTTTCCCCTCTTCAAAATGTCAATGAAAATGCTGCTCAGAACCCCACAGACAATATAATTTTTTGGAACTGCAGAATGACTGAGGGCAGGCAGTTGTTCTGAGTCCTGAGCAATTTGTAGTCAGGCAGGAGCAGTAGCTCTTACCCTGTGTAGCCCTTTAGTGTGCAGAAACAGGAGCAGCAAAACAAATTCTTGGGCTGTCCAGGAGCTGCCTGCTCTACTGACATTCCCACAGAGCTGGGCTTGCCCTCACCTCATGGGCCCAGACCTCTCCTACCAGAGCAATTTCTGTGTTTGCCGCATCTTTCACTGCTCCCTGATAGCTGTGGCTCCTGGCTGAGCTGTTGTGTCATAGCTGGACAACTTTAGCTGTTTTCAGAGCCTCATACAAACCAACAAATCACCCAAAACATCACTCTGTGGGTTATTTCCAATTTGCTGAAAGCAACAGGCAATCCAGTGGTACCTGCCCCATTTTTATGGCCACTTGTTCCTGGCGGATATTGCAGTGAGTGGGTTGCAGGGTGCACAGTTACTCTTTCATATTGCACAGGCAATTACAGGTTGCTGTCAGGTTTTTTTTACCAGCTCCTCACTATATCAAGAGTTGATGTTGCAACCCTAATTGACAATACTGGGAGATGAGATCACTGCTGTATACAGGATGGCATTTGCTTCACCATCTATCTTAAAAATCTGCAAGAAAGCCATCACCCAGGAAAAAACACACTTGTATTTTTCAAAAAATTAATGCATCATGGTAAAGTTTTTTTCATGCTGTAGCAAAGCAGAGACCATATGAATTTTTGCCTCTGCATAGAGCATGTTTTTAATCCTTTGTGCTAATGCATTTTTTCCAGCTGGTGTAATCCCAAACATTAGTAACTTAAGTAATTGGAGGAGGGGGAAAAAGGAACCTGATACATGGTGGAATCATCTGTAACTTTTATGAACCTGATAATTTCTGAGCAGAAGTGCCCAGTGCTAACAAGGCAGCCACTTGGGGATGGGACTTACTGGTGCTTCTCTCCTGGGAGCATGTCATGTACTCCACATTATCTTCATTTCCTAAAGACCAGTTCTGCAATGGGGTTTCAGTTTCCTGTACCACTCCTTTCTTTATTGTCATTTGAAGCTAAAAGTTCACCAGGAGCTGAATTTCTGTTTGCCTTTCCAAATTCTTTCAGTATTAGATCAGATCCTGTAAAGGATCATCTGATTTACAGAAGAAGCTTCTCTTTTTATTTGGAGTCAAACACTGACCCAGCGAAGCCAGCAGTGAAAGTCTCATTGGTGCTGTGGAGCCAGTTTATCTTCTCCCCGATCTCAATTCAATGACACAATTAAGCATTTTGCCAGTTTTCACGTTAAGCCCACAAGTCATTTGGGATTTGTATATGGAATCCAAATTACACCTGTTCCATTTCCTGGAAACAGACCTGATTTCACTGCCTTCTCTGTTGCTGCTGTTCTTGTGGGGGCCACGGGGCAGCCAAAGTTCAAAAGAAGTGAACTGGATTATATTCCCTGTAATTCAGGTGCAGACCTGAGGGCACTGGGAGTGAAATGGGAGACCATTATGTGATGGCAGTAGGCCAGAGTGCAGCCCTAGCTGAGTCCCTGTTTCCTGTGAGGGATGCCTCTGTCCCCCTGCAGGGTATCAATTTGAGCAGCGCTCTGCAAAAAGTGGCTGGAGGCGAGGTGCTTGGGACTTCAGCTGGGGCAAGTGACCCCAGTGCTGCTTCCCCATCTGTGAAACAGGGATAATAACTCCTCTCTGCCCTTCAAAAGGGGGCAGAGAGAGTTCTCATTAATAAATGAGAAATAAAGGCTAAATGCTGTGAGCAGCTCCCTTGCAGATGCGTGTCCAAACTCCAGCTCCTGCCTTTGGAGGCTTGCCCCGTCCCTATTAAACACTTCAAGGAGAAATCAAAGCAGCCAACCTCTGTTAATGCAGGCAAGAAATGCTGAGATGCCAGTGCCATTATTTTGGCAAAAGGCAGTAAAGATGTAGGAATAAAAACTGAAATGATTCTGCAAAGCTGAAAAAGATGAGCTCATGGCATGTTTGGTCTAGGCTGCTGTATTGAGTTATTTTAACTAAATTTAAAACGTGCTTTTGAGAAATGTGTTGTGTTTTGGGGATGTACAGGAAAAAGCTATATTTTTGTGGAGTTATGGGCACTATGGCTATAGTGGAAAGATTTCTGGTTTTGTTGTGATAGATTAGCCTAAAGGAAAACCTTCAAATGCATTTATTTTGCTCTTGAAAATAATAGAGATAGGTAAAGATATTGGTTTAAAAAATAATAGGTTAATGTCATCTTGTGAAAGTAATCTACTTGGCCATGTTGATTAAAAGTGGAATTCTTATTTACAAGGTAATACTTTGGCCTTAAGATGATGCCTTGTGAAATTTAATAAATAATATTCTTATATTTTTGGAGGTTTTGGAGACTTGTGATGGAACTGTACGGGAAATTATTTCCTATTATGGAATTCCAGAAGTTATGACAGTATTAAAACTGTAGCATACAGACCCATCTCCACTGAAGTATATAAGATGTAGGGAAATTTCTGTGGAATCCTCATGGAATTATATTGGATTTTTCATTTATAAAATATTTTCTTTCCATTATTCATATAGAATGAGAAACCTGAAAGGTTTCTGTATTACCTGTAAATATTTCAGGTAGAAATCTGTTGGATGTGAAATCTTGGACTCCAGCACTCTAATGAAGGGGGTTGTTTATCACGTGACTTTTTGGAAGAATGAGGAAATGTGTCCAAATGTTGAATAGCTATTCAAGGGTTAGTGAAATCATTAATTTCTAGTCCATATTTTCTCTCTAATAAGGAAAAGTTCCTGCATTTTCTCTAATTACATCACGTTCTGCCTAGAGGATCACATTGCTAGTATACGTAAATCGCTTTGATTACTTAGGTGATCATGTCTAAGTACCTTTAGTACAGGCCTGCATAGATTTTAATTTAGAGCCAGTGACAAAGTCTTAGCACTAACTCATAAGGTACCTTTCCAAGTTAGATAGATTCTTCCAGTGTTTATAGTTTGCTATGTCTTTGTATTATGACCTGCAGACTTTATTCCAGGAAAATCCTGCTTAATTCCAGTGAAAATTTGGTATTTTATTCAGCAGGATCAGTATAAGTTAAGTATGTTGCTGGTTCTTGGCTGTCACACTGATACTTCCAAGCTGTAGAGATATTTTTTTTCCAGTGGGATTTTTTTGGTATGTTAACTGTTACATCTTGATGGTCTTCCTGAAGTCTTTCAAAACCTCTAGTGACCAAGAAAATGTATATAAATTCCATGTCAGCCTTACTGAGAGAGAGGCAGCCATTGTTCCCAAAACTCAGTGCCAGTGAATGCTGCTGGCTTTCCCTGTAGCACAGAGACACACCCCACATCCTCCTTGTCTTTACAGGACATTTAGTCCAAAACATGACTGTTAAACAGATTTTTCCCTTCTGGTACCATCTGGTTGAGCAAGTTTCAGTACTTTGATACTCACATCATCCTGTGAAAACTACCTTGTTGTAGTTAACCCAAGGTGTGCTGACTGTAGTGAAGCTTTAGACAAAAATATTAGAAACAAAAGACTTCTCCAAGCCAAGATGAAGTTTACAGTCAAAAGGAGATGGACAACAAAAAGGATGGTTGGGGAGAGCAGCCCAGAGTGCCCCTTTGGAAGGGGACACCCATCTGAGAGTTGAGACATCAAGGTTTATCTGCCACATCCCCAGCACCTTTTTGGGATAAATAGTGCTGATCTAAACCCTCCTGGAGCACTCAGTGGTGGCAGTTTTATCTAGATCTGACCTAGGCCACACTTGCACTTTTGTTACATTTTCTAGCCTGTAACTTGCTGGGTTTATGCTGTCCTAGTACCAGCTGTGAAGCCAAGTCTCAATCCAGCAGCAAACTTGGCAGTGCGAGGTAAACTTCTCTGAAATTTTGGAAAACTTGGGCCAGTGCAGTGTGGTTATTCCAGATCAGCACATGGGCTCTCATGGCTGGGGAATTTTGAGGACTCAAAACCATACGTGTGCACTCACCAGCATGCCCAGGTTTGAGACTGACCTGGCGCAGTGCTTTGAATCCAGGTGATCCTGTTTGTAGGAAGTGCCACAGCTTCTGAGTTTCTGGATCTTTTGGGTGATCCAGAAATTTTTGTTTGTTTGTTTGGGGTTTTTTTGTCTAAGATTGGGCTTGATAATCTTGAAGGTCTTTTCCAACCTTAACCTTTCTATAATTTTGTGACCCAAGTGCAACCTAGCATGCACATACACGTACACTCCATTTCCAGATGGAAACATTCTTTTTCAAAGGCCAGAATTCGTTCTGGCCCAAACAGCTCCAACCTTGAAAAACTTGACATTTTTCGTAAGGCAGCATCTTTGCTATTCTGCCAGCACAGCTCATCACTGGAGCTGTGAGCCTGAGAGTGCTTTTTGGGGCAGAAAGAGCCACCGTGGCTATGCTGATTTTTGCCAGCACTCCGTTCCACATGTGGCTGCTGCAGCGAGGCAGGAGCAGCCCCCAGGGCATGCCAAGCGTGCTTTTTGCAATCAATTACTCTCCATTAGAGAAGTGTGAGCAGAGCCGATGAGTTTTGCAGGGATGAACTGTCTTTTCCCCTGCAGCAACATCAGCTGCCTTTGCCTCTTCCTCTCAGTGCCTCTGCTCTGCTCAGGCTGCAGAGCTGGAGGAGCTGGAACTAGGAGCATGTGTTGTGCCAGGTAATATATGTGTGGTTCTGAGGCTTAGAAACTTGTGGGGAGCTCTAAAAGTGAGAGAATCTGAGTGTTTGTGTTCAGCATTTGGAGCTGGCAGCAGACAGAGTCTTTCTGGAGGGCTGTGCTTGCTAATCTCTGAAGGGCATTGTGCATTTAGTCAAGAGCACAAGGGTTAAACTTGCCTCAGAGCAGCTTGGAAGCGAGGGTTGATTTTTATGGAGGGTAAGGGAGTAATCTGAAATAAGTGCTGGAAATCAAGAAGGAGTTTTGCAGCCCAGAAAGAGCCTCCTGGGTGAAATGTTGAAGCCAAGTGCATCTTCTGGTCTCAGTATACTATTGATATAATCCCTTTTGTTGCATTAGCAGCCCCTGAACGTGGCAGTGTTTCTTCCATGCTTCCACAGGCTGCTTGTAGGCAACTCTTTCCCAAACTGATATGTATGCATGGATGCATCTGGATTCTTATCTAGGCTGAGCTATGAAATCTGGAGTAACTGCTTTGATGAAATCAGTGGATTTACTCCAAGTTTACATTTGTGTAGTTGAGATTAAATCAGTTTTAAAAAAACCCCAAGCAGCTAGCTCACAAGATTTGGCATCCACAAAATTACCATTAAAAAGTGTGAGGAAAGCATCTTTTCTGCAAAGTGTCCCCAACCTTTTTTAAACTCCTTTTTACAGCCCTACTTGGGTGAGTTAGAAGAGGCTGGAACTGCAGCTGCTGGTGTCCAGGCTGGTTCTCTCAGAACTTCAGGTCTCAGCCTGCTCTGACCATGCACTGTGCAAAGCCACAACTTGGAAAATGCAGCAGAAAGCATGACCAGAACATGCCTTACTCCTCAGGAGTTTATCACAGCAGCAGGTCTTCAAGCAATTCCTGAAGGAGGTAAAATGGTTTCTGCTGCAGGCAGAGTGCTATAGCAGAGCATCCTGATAATCCAGGGCTGTGCCACATGTGGCTCTGATGAAATGCCATCACCACAAGAGCCAAATGCAGTGAAACTGTTCCTGATTTTTACTGAAAAGGGAGAAACCTCATCCATAAGAGAGCAGAGCTGTGTGCAAGCATCCTCAGGAACAGCCTTGCCTTGGGAAAGGAGCTGTAATGGCCAAAGGAAAGGTTGAATTTGCAATCTAATTACCCAAGATGTGTTTGCAAATATTAAATATGTGCTGTTTTGGCTCTAGCTTTAATGGGGCAATACATGTAGAGCACCATGGGAAATAAGGTCTGTATGCCACTGCATTCCCATCTGCTTGTGCCTCCTATCACTTTGCTTCCTTACAGGTGGAACAATATTAACAAAGCACAGAAATCATAGACAAAAATGTGTCATTAGCCAGCTCCCTGTGTGCAGTCTGCCAGCATCACATGGCAGTGGCACAGAGGGTTTCCCTGCTGGTGTGCCTGGCCCTCAGCCCTTGCTGTGATTTAGGGCATGCCTAAAGTGCCGCTTTAATACTGCAGGAGTCTGAAACCGTGAGGAATCATGAAACCATTGGCCTGTTTGTCCATTTACCCAGCTTTTCTGCTGCATCATGGAATCCTGAAGTTACAGGTTCTCCTGTAATGCATGCTCATTTTGAGCCCACATGAAATCTGCTGCCCTGTGAACTTGGTGGGCTGTTTCTTGGAGGGCTGTTTCTCAGGACCCCAGGGACCAAGGTGGCATGGACTTCTCACTGCTGTAGCAGGCTGTTGCTTTTCCTACAAAAGCCAAAAGAAAAAAAAAAGAAAGAAATAAAGCCTAGCAGTTTTACAATAATCCAGTGGAAAATAGATTTAGGAAAGTGGTTTGGGGATTTTGCTTGTTTCCTATTGTTTTGGTTTTGCTACAAAGTATTTCAGAAAAGTGCTTGTGTGGCAAGGCTGAGAGAAAAGCTCTTCAGGAGAAATGTTTCCCTCTCTAGGAAATGCTAGAGTTAACTAAGAAATCAAACAGCCCCCAAACCCAAAACCCTGCAGCCTCAATACATACACAGTTAGCTACAGAGATGTCTGGAATGTAGTACTTAAGGGTAAGTTTTTCAAGCAGCAAACAAGTCTTTGATAAAAGGTCCTTTTGAGATGTTTTCTTTTTTTATTTTTTCCTCTGTGTGTGAGTAAAACCTGATTTCCAGTGGTAAGATTTGATATGGAGTCAAGTCCCCCATCACTCAGAGAAGAAAAGCAAATCTGTTGGAAATGTTCTCTGTGTTTGTAGGCAGTGGCAGGGTCGCAGCAGAATTAACCACACAGGAGGCATTACCTGGCAAGTTCCCTTCATCATTCGAGTGCAGCCTCACCTGCACGGGCTCTT
Source organism: Setophaga petechia (assembly GCA_024362935.1). Taxonomy (NCBI): domain Eukaryota; kingdom Metazoa; phylum Chordata; class Aves; order Passeriformes; family Parulidae; genus Setophaga; species Setophaga petechia. The sequence goes on from JANCRA010000025.1 coordinate 7,619,417, forward strand.
TCCACCAGGGTACAACTGCTGGGGCTGCTGCTGGCTGGATACAAGTCAGAGCAGCTTCAAAGGGCTCCTCTGAGGCCTGGTGAGGCTGGATCAATGGAAGAGGGATGAAGCTGGGGTGGGGGGCTCTCCAGGTGCAGTGGCCATCAGGGCAGGTTGCTGCTGCAGCAGCTCCATCTTCACAAGTTTGGTGCTTCACTGGTTTGAAATGTCATGGTCACTGTGATAAAGGTAATTTCTGTGCTGGGACTGTTGGCTCTAGTGTGAAACAAGTGAAGTAAGGTATGACAGGTTATGTGGTTTTGGATCTAGGAAACAATAGTAATATAATTACGTTTTTTGGACAGATGCTTTAATGCATTGGTGTAGACACTGTTTTGTTTAGAGCAGATCCTGGGATCTGGAGGAGGTGTAATGTGATGCTGACTGTGCCTCAGACTGAGTACTGCTTCTAAGGCAGAAATTCCCAACAGCTGGGACAGGATTTGACATAAATACCAAGACATTGACTTTTGCATTTTTGTTTCTGTAGGAAGAGTCTGTTCTTGAATACGTGAAGGTATAGGGAAATCACTTTGAAAATGGCCTTGTGCTAAAGCAATTAAATAATATTTATTTCAGATAATTAATTCCAAGGGAGGGATAAAATTGAGGAAAGGCAAAATAGCAGAGTGAAAACCGTCTGCAGACTTTTGAGGCATTTCTTGTTGGAAAGGGAGGGATTATTACTGATACTAGCTTTTCAGAGGTTTTAAAGTAGGGTTCAATAACTAAAGGCTGGATTGTTTGGCATCAACTTCTCTATAGCTCTAAATGTTGGTTGCAGTTAATGTAGGTGCAATAAATATATATGTGCAAAAGAGTTAATGAAAAAACAGCACATGTACAACAAGAAACGTGTTACAGCAAAATGCAAGCATAATTGACATAAATATACAGGTAACCACTTCTGAAGAATGGGAGAACTCAAAAACAGCAGTGAAGGAGTTCTGATTGATCAGCAGATCTGATGTTGTCTCTGGATTTGCCCCATATTTCTATAGTTCTCTCAGTGTTCTGTAAAGCACCTGTACTGTGACAGAGACAATGCAGTGATGCAAATCAGTACGTGCAACAAAGGCAGGTTTTTTCCTCAGTGACAGGCAGAATTTTTGTCCTTCTCCATCCTTGGGAAGCCTAAGCAATAGCAATGTTCAGCTCTCCAGGAGGGCAGAGAAACCATGCCAAGAAGCACACAGAGAGCTCCTCAAATATGGAACACTTTCCTTTTTCTGATTTCCACATTGACTTTCACCATATTGCACGCTTGCCTGCAAGGTCACCTCTGACAGGGGAATTTTGTTCCTAGTTTTTCTTACCTCGTAGCATTCTGACCAGGAAGTTGCTCCAACATCTCTGTACAGACCAGGAAAGCCTGTAAAGGTCTGGCCAGAGTGTGGGCAGGTGCAGTGATCTCTCAATGATCTGCCTGCTTTTAAATGTGGATTCAGCTGGGGTTCAAGGTGTGCCAGTGTTTGGGAAGGGCTGTGCTTTTGTCCCTGTTTATTGATCATCCCCAGGGGTTATTCGAGAGCCTTCTGCTCCCTTATTTCACCAGGGAATGCTGCCTGGACTAAGATAGGTTTTAAGTCTAACACTAAATCAGGTGCTAAGTAACCTGAAGTGTTCTAGATAAGCTAATGAAATTTGTTGAGCAATAGAAATTTAGATTCCTTGTAGAAAATTACAAGCAGAATTAGTGATTACAAAGCACAGCAACCAAAAGCATTGAATTCCCAACTCAGAGGGACATCGTTGGAGGAATTGACATAACCATTGAATTAGGGTAAATAATTACTGAATTGATGTAAATTTATGCAGGAGTAAGACTTCAGTCCAAATTTGGCTTGTGAAAATGCCACAGTAGTTATTCATGGAGAGCCCTGGAAGTGCTGGGGGCTGGAGATGACTGTGTGTCAGTTCATGGGAGGGCAGCAAGGAAGATCTGCCAGCACATCTCAGCTCTTCTGGGCTGGCCTTGATGTAGAAGTGCAAGACCCAGAGAGGCACTTCTGCCTTTTGGTGGTCTCTGTCACCTGCTCCTGCAGCAGCATTGATTACAGCTCTCGCTCTCCTGCCTCAGCTTCACAGTTTGTAAACTGGAATTAATAGCAGCCACCACTGGGATTGTTTGGAGACTTCCCCCTGTTAAAATGCCTGTCATTTCCACACTGCTCCAGTAGTGCTCAGTATTACTGTTATTACATGGTGCTTTCCTAGCTTGCTGTTCAGAAAAGCAGCTGCCTTCTGTGGCTGGTGTAAGCTGCCATTATACTGGGTTATATTATGTATGTGACTGTACTTTTGGCATCCGGGTCTATCATTTAGATTAATTTGGAAATTGTGTAGTGACTTGAGGAAAACTGCTGGTGAATTGAAGTTTGTTAGCCCAGAAAATATCATTAGTCCAAAAATTCCCTGTAATTGTATAATAAATGCAATAGTGGATGGTCTTGCATATAAACCAGACACTTGAAATATAACTTTAGGTACATTTTGCCTTTCCTTTTTTATTTTTTTCTCCACAGTATGGGGTACTGCATCCTTTTTGTCCACGGTCTAAAAAAGCTGTCTACGTGGCTAAATAAATGGAGAATTACTGTTCCAACCCTCTTTGCTTTGCTGCTGCTGCTCTTCTCTTGGAAGACTGTGAAACAGAATGAAATCTGGCTGTCACGAGAATCCCTTTTCAGGTAGGAGTGACCACAGGAGAATACTTGCATTTTTATATTGTTTAAAGTAGGTTTGTTGCATTGAATAGTTTTCTGTAGAAAAAGTTGTGCTATTGATGTGTTGATCTAATTAACATTTTTATTACCATAAAATAGCTCTTTCTGTTGTGTGACAACTGTGCAAAAACTGGTGTCAGCAGTTTACATGCTGATGGACAAACTTTGGTTCTGACAATCACATTTTTAAGACATGCTGTTTTTAAATAACTTTGATTCTGTAGATTTAATGATAGCGTTATGCTTTTGTTTCTAAAGACATAGCAAAAGTTTTTTGCAGCACTCCAGAATGCCATAGTAACGCTACTGAATATATTGAAATTTCTTTAGCAATGTTCTAATGACAAAAATAAAATGCCACGAAGTGCCAAACTTAATGTACCATATTTCATTTTATTTGATTACTCTTTGCCAAACAGCTCTGTTAACAACCTCATTTATGTATTTTCTTGCATTGAAACAGACTGTTTCATTTTGTGTTTTGCTAGAAAATGTATTGCATTTGCCTCCAGCTGCTTTCAGCAGTTGTCTAATTGTGAAGTAATTGCAGAAACGCAGGTGATCTGCACACAGGTTGAGCTTTATTTCCTAACTGATTGGCCAGAGCAAAGTTTAATTTATGCAGCACTGAAAGTATGAAATTGTTTTTTATGTGTACCCTTTGGTCTTCAGCAAACACTGCTGAAGTGGTTGGAGCTCTCTTAGTGGGGCCATTTAAAAAAAAAATCTGGAACTGGGTTTTTTCCCCTCTGAATGATTCACAGAATATTCTGAGTTGGAAGGAACCCACAAGGATCATTGAGCCCAGCTCTTAAGTAAATGGCCCATAGAAGGATGGGATCAAACCCACAACCTGGGTACTGTTAACAGCACACTCTGACCCACTGAGCCAATCTCAGCTCCCTGCTGGCTCCCTGAATCACTGTTTGCTGTTCAAGCTGTGGTGACTGGCCTGGACTCACACAGCAATCCTGTGGGACACACCTCCAGTCCAAACCTGGCCACTTGGAGGAAAGTAGGAGGGTTTCCAAGTTGGACCACTCTCTTACTGAAGGGGAGGTGGGAATATGACAGTTCCATTTGCAGACTTGCAGGCATCAATGGTGGTGTGTTGTGCACAGCTATGGTCACCCAGGTTTAAGAATGATGATGTTGAACTCTAGCAGGTGACAGGAGGACATAGCCTTCTAGTAAGGAGCATTCTAGGGACAATAAGGAGTGCTGTGGGGTCTGTGGCAGAAGAGAGGGATAAGTTTATGTCTGCTTAATTGGGTACAAATAGAACTTCATCCTTCCAGCCTCCATTCAAAGCAGGGTGACTGTTTACTGCCAGTTCCAGTTCTGAGGTGGTGCCACTGCTGCAGTGCAGCTCTGAGCTGGAGCTACCACACCTTTCCCTCCAGGGAGGAACTTGGGGTAGCCCAGGGCAGTACTCAGGTCTCAGTGCCTTAGCCTGACCTGTTCCCCTCTTCAGCTCAGGACTTTTGGGGACAGTACCAGCAGAGAGGTCTGCCCCAGGCTTTTGAGGGGATGGCAGAGCTCTTCAATTCCTGCTGGGTCACGTCGTATTGTGGCCTGCCCCTGAGAGCAATCAGCAGCAGCTGCTGAAAAAAGCACTGTAAGAACAGGGCCAGCAACAATAATGCTGCTCTCCAGTTCTTTCCCAGCTTGCAGTAATCTGCAGTTTAAAGACTTCCTGAGTCAGGAGTTACTTGCTATTTTTGCTCTTAACAGCCACTGATGGACTTTTCTTCCATAATGTCTCTGACTGCTTTTTCAAATCTATTTATAGTTTTGGCTTCTACAGCATCCTGTGCTCTGGCTTTGTCGTTAAATTACAGAGTGTGCACACTAAGATTTCCCTCTGTGTGCTGTGAGCCTTCTGCCTGATTATCTGGTTGGTGTCCCCTGGTTCTGGTGTGCTGAATGAGTTGTGAGTAGCCATCAGCTTGTCACTTAAAGGCACTTCCATGCCTTGAAGTCCCATGCCCTCACCTAAGGCTGTCTCCTTTTCACGCTAAGTCAGCTGGTCTTGTACTCCCCTCACATGGAAGCTGTTCTGCATTTCTGATTCCTCTTGTCAGTCTTCTCTGGATACTTTCATACTTTAATCCATCCTTTTGAGAAAGGGGCCAGAACCACCTTTGCAGCACAATAACATAGAACTTTCTGGTCTTTGTTCTCTTCTACTAGTTCGTAATGTTCTGCTTGCCTTTTATGACCTCTCCTAAGCAGTGATTGATAATTTCACAGCACTCTCAATGCAAATTCCATGACACCTATTGTGACTGGAAACAGCAGGTTTTTAGACATCAAACTGTGTGCAGATTTATACTGTGTGTGTACACACTCTCTGATGCTTGTGTCTGTACCAACACTGCATTTCTTGTGCCATCTTTTCCCCCAGTATTGAAATACTGTGAGTTCCTTCTGCAACAAGGTGTAGTTAATTCTTGCAGTGTGATTCACATTGGTGTCATAGTAAACGTGTCCCCTCTTTTCAAGATCTTTTGTGAGCACCTGAAATAGCTCAGGTGCCATTGCATGTCTCCTGGGAGCCCTGCTTGTACTCTTCTCTAGCTGTAAAAACTGTTCACATAGTCATGCTCTTTGCTTGCTGTCTTTCAGCTAAGTATTGATTCATGAGAGGATCATCCCTCTTACTCCACAATGCCTTGAAGAAATTGGAAGTCTTTAGTGAGGGATTTTGTATAAAAAAGCCCCTTTTGGGCATTTAAGTGCTCAACATTGGTGTATGTGATTTTGATTGACTGGGCTATATTTGGGTATTTATAAAGGCTTTCCATAGTTTCAATAACATGTACGTACCTGTTGAGTCTATAAAACACCAACAGAGCTTCCCAAATAACTTCTTTCTGCAGTATGCAAGGCTAATTATTTGTTGGACTGTAGTTATCCAGAAATGTGCTAGAATTACGATTTGTTATGGTTTTCCCCAAATTACCTGAAGTGACAATCACATTTTCTGGTCTGTTTCCCCCTCAAGATCCCTTCCCTGGAGCCGAATGAAGTCATGTTCATCAACTTCCATTCCCCTAGTGCCAGTCTCATTTAAATTATAGGCTACCTACCGCAGCTAATAGCTGCCTGCTTGATTTCCTCTGGATGCATTCTGCCAGGCCCAATGGATTCATAACTGTTCTGGGTGTTGATTTGCTTTAAAGCCTCTTTTACTGCCACTTCAGTCAGCGACAGTGCTTGGGTCTTGCCCTGTGAGGAAAGGCTCCTGTGTGGCAGCTCCTTCGGTTTCCCTGTAGCAGCACTGGTGTAGAGAATCCATTTAGCTTTTCTGCTGTGGTCTTTTCTTCTTTAAGCACTACTTTTAGACCTCCATCATCTATTTGCCTTAGGGGATCTTTGGCAGGTTTCCCCTATCTGATGTATTCCATTATTAGCTTTGATAGCTTTAGCAAGTTTTTCTTTAAATCTCTTTTGGTCTGCCTAATTATGGTTTATGTTTAACTGGCTGACGTTTATGCTCTTTTCCTTTTTCCTTCTGTAGCTGTTCCTTTTTAAAGAATGGTTTTCATTTCTCATAGCTGTCTTCACTGTGCTGTTTACCCTTATGGGCCTTTTTGTTGTCCTTTAAAGATCTTCTTTGATAGGTATTACACATCTCTCACAAGTCTGTAATGTGGTAGGACCCTCCTTGTTGATGGGAAGGAAATGCAAGAGAAGAATAGTATAGCAAGAAGATAATGTCATTCTAGGAGAGAGAGATCTCCCCTGTGGGGAAGGAGGAGGAGGCTGATGAGGAGAGGAGGGAGAAGTGGATGGAGGTATGTGGAACGACAATAAATTTTAATGGACAGAACAGGAGGAGGATACAGAGCAAATCTATAGATGGGGGAAAGGAGATACAATCAGCCTACTTGGTATTCTCTGTGTGTGTTGAATTTTTTTTAAGAAGTGTGTGCTGGGAGAATCTTTACTCACAATCCTCGTTCCTCATTCTTCTTTCTCCAGTTGCTGCTTTAATTAATTACTACTTCTTCCCTCCTCTCAGTTTTTTTTTCCTTTCACCTCTACTTTTTGTGCCTCTGTTTGCTTGCTTCTGCGGGATTGATCTGTCTCCATTCCCTTGGTTTTTACAGGCCTGTTCTGTTAAATATGCTTTTTCTATGCTCGTCCAGGCGATGTTTGTGTACTCTGTGTGTTCCTAGCTTTGTGCTTGTACCCCATTCCATCCCTTTCTTAAAACTGACACCATTTTGACACTGTTGCCATCTCTAGGCCACTGTGGCCACTCAGTCTTCAGCCCAGGCACTGAGTTTTGTAGGTGCAGTAGTCTTGCTGGGTGCTGGCTGAAAGCAGCAGTGTGGGGGAGGCTGCTGCCGTCTGAGGAAATGATGCATCTCCACATAGTGCACAAGCACGTGTGCAAGGGCTAAATGAGAAGCAAATAAACCACAAGTACCAGAAGTGGCCAAATACATAGAGAGATATTTGAGGCATATTATTCCAAGACATCTCTAGAAGCCCCAAGCAGTTTGTCTTACTGTGTTGACAGGTGATCAGGGAGGACTCACTTGTTAATTATTTAAGGAACTGCCCTCTAGAGTGAATGCACAGGCCAGAAGGTCAGACTCAAACTGTGGTCAGCGTTAATGTCCAAAGCCAGGCAGAGGGAGGGGAGAGCTGTGGGCTGATATCTGCATCCTCTGTCCTGACCTTTCCAGGCTTGTCAAGCTGCCATGTTTCCTGTTGCTCCTGGAAAGCGACCGCACACGCTGCCCGTCTTTGTGACAGTGCCTGGAAACCCAGTTGTAACCAGCAAAGGAACTGTACAGAAATGATGCTTTCTTAGTCAGCAGCTCCCCTTTCCAAGCCAGGTCTGCTGACTTCAGGAATTTGCAAAAACTGCTCCAGCCCCAAAGTGGCATTTACTGCTGTGTTTTGTTAATTCTGAAAGCTGGCTGCGCTTTAAAGAGCAAGTCCCGTTGCATTTTGGACTTCTTCTATAGGACTGTTTATTATGGCCCAACACTAGATATCTGTGAAATCAGTACAAGGGTAGGAGACCAAGGAAGGTGGTTGTTTGTGTCATCCAGAGAAGGATTTGTTGTAGAGAATCTTTGTGGATGATAATGATTCCCAAAGCAGAGGAGACACCATTGGTTTCCCTGGGTTCCTGCTGAGGCAGGAGTGGTCTCATGTTTTAAACTGAGCACTTTTCATATGGATATCACAGAAAATCAATGAAGACTCAGCCCTTCACCCAGTCACCTTGTAGAGCAGAACATGCATTTTGGAAAACAAGAGAGGGGATCGCAGGGCTTTTTTCCAGCTGAAGTGGAGTTTGGATGATGCTGGTATTTGAGGTTGGAAAATAGCAGTGGCATTTAATTTCCCTGATTTATGGTTAATAGGGTTTTTGTTTTTCCCTGGGGAGGAAGTGTTACGTAAAAAGGTTTGCCTATTGTTTATTTTCCATTTCTGTTGCTTACTGCTGTCGTAGAAGTCAGAAGGGAAGGAAATCCTCTGGAGAAGTGACGTCCAGTGTCAGTGGGCTCGTTTCTGGCTGGAGCCAGATTGGTGCTGTAGGTTTTCAGAGGGACATGTGTGTGACAGGCTGGGGAACAGAGAAACAGGAGAGTTTGGAAAAGCACATTGGAAAATTATATTGAAATTGTGAGAGACTGGGAGCTTATGGGAAGCAGAAATGGAAAAACATTTTGTTCTACTTTGTTATTTATACTCCACCCTTTCCTTCTTGGCTTTCACTGTGGACATCATTGTTTCCTCTGTCAATGAGCAAACAGCGTTCTCAACTGGTCAGGAACCAGTTGGCAGGAGTGTTAACTCCTGAACTCTCCTGAAAATTCCCCTCTGCATCCAGTGCCATGTTTGCTGCCTCCCCCAGTGCAGAGGCTCCAAGCAGCTTCAGTCATTGCTACGTGCATTTGCAAAATGAAACATTCCCCCTCCCCGCCCGTGTGAGGAGAATAAATAGGTCAGTGTGATGCAGAAGAGAGCATCTTAAGAACCCAAACCCATTTCTGCCTTTCCTCTGTCACCCCTGCCACCAGCAGAAGCACGCAGATGCAAGAAGCTTTATCAGTGATGTTCTAATAAATGGAACCAGCGGAATTAGTGATAAATTCTACTTAAAGGAAAACAGCCCAGAATTCAAACACTTAAACGTATGTATCTTGCTGTTAAAACTGTATCTCATTAGAATTGAAGTGCTGGTGCATGTGTAATGTACTCCTCACTGTTAGCTCAGCCTGCTCTGTTTCAGCACAGGCTGTAGCAGAGCGGCTCCTTGCATGTAGCTCTGGGGGAACAGCAGTTTCGAGTGCCATGTCTGTGCCTGTAACACTGATGCTGATGTAATGAAACCCTCTCTGTATAAGAATTAATATTCCAGTAATGCCCAGAGGTTGTAAGTGTGTAGTTAATAGCTCCCAAGGCCAATGGAAATTAACACAGCCATAGCAGTCACACATTACTTGCTGCTGGTGCAGTATATCTTTGTGAAAACTAATATAGAAAATCATTCTCTTAAGAATAGCATCAATTAACTGATTTAATTCAGCGATTAGTCACAAAATGTCTTATTCCTGTAGTGCTCCCAGTAAGTAATTTGGAAATACCTGATGATTAGGAAACCAAATGCAAGGTGTATTTTTAATTTTAGAAGGCAAACTGTGGCTGTGTTGAGCTGAACTCTGCAAGGCAGTTGTCAGCGAAGCTTTGGAAGCTCTCACAAGTAGGTGTTAGTGATGCTGGATGCCACTGGCTGCAGATAACCAAAAGAATACCATATTTGCCACTGCAATCCCTCAGTGCTGTTCTGCAGTGAAATCCCCCTCAAAGGGTTTCTGCATCTCTGGGTGCATTTTTCCCATGAAGAGGGTGTACACCCCACAGCAGGGGCTGCCTGTGACCCTGTCTCATTACAATTAACTTCCATGCTAACCAGAGTTAAATGGGAGAGGAGGACAAGGCAAAGCAGCAAGGCTTGGGAATTTTCTAGTCCTTGCTTTTCCTACCTGAGTGAGGTAGCAGGGTTGGAGGCGCTGGGAGTAGAAAAGAGATCAGCTGGCAGGAATCTGCTTGTGAGCAAGAAACAGCACTTTGTCTGCTTTTACATGTATAGATCCATCCATCCTTATTTCCCATTACCTCAGAGAGCCCCTGTTTATGTGCTGGAAAGGATTCCCCTATTAAACAGAGCACTGACTTCTCTGGATTCTCGCAGGGGAAATGTTTCCACAGTGTACGTGCTCCTGTGATTTCTTTCTCTGTTTAACCTTGAAACAGCATTTCCTCTGGCTGTGCAAGGTGTACCTTGCTTTCTGTGCTCTCAATTAAGTGAATAAGCATATGCTTGCTTTTGTCTTTGTGCCCTCATTATTAGTTCCAAATGTTGAGTTCATTCTACACGTGGCAGGGGAGACACAGGGGAGGGATGGGGTGGCTGCGCAGCCAGATATCCCCAGTCATGTATCATAATGCCAGAGTGTTATTTTGCCACCTAAGGGTTGGAGTTCCCATTAGCCCTTACCTCCTGGGCACGCTCTGCTCTGCCTTAAGCACTGCACATGGGCTGGTATTTGGAGTATGCCATGCATTCCATCTAGTGGCTGATGCACATGGAAAAGATACCCTCTTTCTGGTATCTGCAGTGCCAGGTTTAAATCAAGATTTTCATAAGATGCTTCATGACACTCAGGTTTAAGCAGGGACCCTGTTTTTAGAAAGCACTACATGCTTTCCCTCTAAATATTAACCATTTAGGTTTTGGTCTTTCAGTTTAGTAATTCAGATTTTAGAATACAGCAGCCTCTGGCCACAGGGAGCGTTGCAGTGCTGCTGCTGGAAGTGCCTGCAGTGACAGCCACCAGGATGAGTTGAATTGCTGCCACACATTTATGTCTGCTCGGGGCACTTGACACAGGGGACAAGCTGGGAGTTCAAACATGAGCTGTGCTGGCACCAGTGCACAGGAGGTGCTGGGATCACCAGCGAGCTTTTCAGGAGAAGGGAGGGACTGCCAGAAGAAGGTGGGCCCAGGGGAGGGTGGGGCAACCTGGTTGCTCACAGTGTCCTGCTTCTGTTCCTCCTCACAGCTCAGGAGTGAAGACCCTGCCCCACAACGCCAAGGTGCACTACAACTATGCCAATTTCCTGAAAGACCAGGGCCGTAATGTTGAAGCAATCTACCACTACAAAACTGCTCTCAAGTAAGTCCCCAGGGCCTGGGGGGGCTCCTGCTGTTAACCCTTCTCCTTCCTGACAGGCATGGGGTGAGCTGGCTGCTCCTCATTCCTGGCTCCATGGGAGCAGCTTGGCTTTGGGAGCCTGGGAAAGTTCCCTGGCTTGGTGTTTGTGTGTCATGAAATGAGGTAGCCTGGCTTCCCTCCAGCTCCACGTGTGTGTGTGTGTGTATGTGTGTGCACTTCAGTACATGAGATAGAAATGTTACCATAGCTACACGTTGAGCGATGAGGTGTCATTTACACAGCTGAACGTATGCTGGTAAGCAGGAGGTAGTTGTCCTAAATGCATTTTCAGGTTCCTGGCCCATTTATCTTTGTAAATTGTTAATGGTGCATGCCTGGAAAATGTCAGTGCAGTAGCCATCTGAAGTGCAGTAACAATAATGGTACTTACTGCTTGTGTTGAGGCTTCTGTCCACAGAGCTTTGCATGAATGCTAAACTAATTGATCCTGAAAATGCTCCTGTGCAGTAACAGGGTAAATATCATGGCTGAGGTTCTGTGCAGGGGGAAGCTGAGGCAGCAAGATGAATTGCCTTGCTTGTAGATGAATGGTAAATCAGGGCCCAGGCTGGGCTGTAATTTGGGACATGTCCTGTGGTACCTGTGGAGGACCCTCCCTTCAAACACAGATGGGGTCACTCCCTGTAAGCAGCTTCCCTCCCCTTGCTGCTCCTCCCTCTGCTGTTCCTGCAGCTCAGCTGCTCCCCAGGCAGTGCTCAGTGCACCATGCAGCTCGCCCTACATCCCCAAACCTCTCCCCTCTGCTTCTTGGGACCTGGGAGAAAGGACAAGGTCCTCTGGGGAATGAATGCAAGGAAGAGGGCTGGGGGATGGCCTGGTGGCAAGCATGGAGTGCACAGATAGTGTTTTCAGGAATAGAAGCATGTTTGGGAAGGACAGGCAAGGTCAAGAGTGGCTCTGATGGACAGCAGGGGCAGAGCTCCATAGGGCATGCCAAGAGGTGGAAGAAATGTTTCTGTGATGTGACAGAAAACTCCAGAAATTACATGTATGTTTTGTCTCTTGGCCAACTGACAGGGTTATGATAAAAGCTCTCCAAGGGCTCCTAGCCCACCCAGGCTGACCTGTGAGGACAGGAGTTCATTGTCACTGAGGAGGGAGTGAACCTGGGTGAAGGTGATTTTTAGCTTTTTTGAGCAACATCCTGTTCTGTTTTGCCATGCTGGGCATTTAGGAAGTCATTTAGAAAAGCCTTCTATTTTTTTAAAGTTTCCAGCAATGGAAAATCCAGCACAACCATCAGTAAATGGTACTGAAGGTTAATTACACTGACTGTTGAAAATGTCCTCCCTTATTTTTAGACTGATTTGTTTGACATCAGCTTCCAGTCATTGAATTTGTTTACACCTTTCAATGCCACACTGAAGATCCCATTACCAAAATTCTGTTTTCTGTAGAGTGATCAACTGCTCCCTTAACCTGCTGCTTGATAAGTGCTGGTTTTTTCAGCATCACAAAGTTTTGCAGTCCTCTGGTTGTTCCTGTTTGTTGTCTCTGAACTTCTTCCAAGTTACCAGTAAAGCCCATTGCAAGTTAAAAAAAAGAAGAGGGACTGACAAAAATTATCCAAGCCCTGTGGTGGAGTGCACAGAATAATGTAAGTGCTCCTACCACCATTGCCTCTGCTTGTGTAAATGGGATTTGCAGACAAAAGATCTTCTCTAGCTCAGCAGCACCTATTTATTATAATTATAATGCTGTTTTCTGCGCTGCAGTATTTCAATTATGAAAGAGTCTGTTTTGATTGCAAACATTTTCTCTACTGTATTACAGAGCACTGTTCATGCTGGTGCTGTTTATAGAGCATCTGAAGCCTTGTTGGGGCTGGGAGCCCCACAGAGCCAGCCCTTCTCTAGGTGCTTGGTGTCTCACTGGTGCTAGCACTCGACTTGCTTCAGTAATTTCAGCTTTAGCCGGCAGTTTGGAAAAGCGAAACTCACCTTGCACATTCTCTTTTTGACCCAAAAGTGCAGGCCAGGACTTGGAAGTCTCCATCACTGGGAAGCTGCACTACTTGTTCCTGTCACAGTGTATCTCTGCGCTTACATTTTCCTTATATTTACTCCTTCTTCCCCCCTGTGGCACAGGGAAATTATCTGGGATCTGTGTATTGAGCAGTAGAACAGTGTAAGTAACAAGTGCACTGTGTTCTTCTGTTGAGGATGACATTCTGTGATGTCTGTGTTTCCCCTCAGACAGTCAGACCCTTCCCGCAGTGCCAGGGTTTGTGTGTGAGCCCTGCAGCCTCTCTTAGCTGGGTGCCTGCATTTGGTGGCTGTGTTGGAGCAGTGGAGAAGCTGCTGGGTGTGGGCAGGCAGCCTCTGGTGGATACAGTGCCAGAGCATGCTCAGGTATCACAGAAAACAGCTGCTGTGTCTACAGAGCTGTTTCCCCATCCTCACAGGCACCAGCTCCTCACAGACTGCTCTGATTGTAGACCAATCTCCATAATTAGAGAGAGGGAAGTAGTAGCTGTAATATCCTGAGCAGAATTTGATGGTTCAGGGTATTTTTGGCCACTGGCTTGACCTGGAAAGATGAATTACCACTCTGTAAATTTCCATGTCAGGGAGTAGGCAGACCAGCAGTTGAGGTATTCTCACAACAAGCTTTCATGATTTCCCACAGGTACCCCTCACTGAGTGCCTGCTCTCCCAGTGAGTGTGGGTGGATCCATCCTCCCCAGGTTACAGAAAACCCAAGCTGCTCAGGAGACTTCACAATCCAATGGCAGCACAGCCAAGAGCGCAGAAGATAAAAATATTATTTCTGCCTAGTGCTCAGTGAGCAGATCAATAGGGAATTAATAAGGAACTGGAGTCGATAAGGACACAGCCTGCTGCCTGGGAGCTCCTGGGAGTGCTGCACTGCCTCAGTGGGTGATGGCTCATCCCCTATTCCAGCTTTGTTCCAAATGGCAGTGCAGCTCTGCTTGATCTCTGGTGAATGAGTTTAATTGTTTAGTAAACAAAAAGTGATCTTGTCAGTCTGCACGCTGCTGCTTGAGCTGTGAGCAATTTGCCATTCCACCAACCCCACCAAGGTGAGGAGGCACTTCCATGAGCTCCTGCTCTGCCAGCAGGGCTGGCTGCCATGTGTCTGCTCAGCAAAGCAACACCTTCCTCCTGGGAAATTGCAACTGTGGGAAAGAATGCTGAAGTGCACACAGGTTACCTAGTGAAATACTAGCAATTGGTACTAAATCCTGGGAAGTTGTAACTGTGGGAAAGGATGCTGAAGTGCACACAGGTTACCTAGTGAAATACTAGCAATGGATATTAAATCCTGGGAAAGTTGATCCCCAATGCTTTAACTACTCCTTTCCTGCTTTCAGAGACAGGTGGGATTTGCTGCTGGCAAATGTTGGTATGGCTCTGTTAGCTTCAGGGCAGAAAAGTGGTGAAGGAGAGTAAGGGGTTTTCTCTGACAGTGGAACTGCAGGGCAGGTTTCCAAGGCAAGCTTGGCGATCAGTCCCAACAACCGCCATTGCAGGTGGCCCATCAGAAAACTCATTCCTCAGCCCAGCCCAGAGGCCAGTGACACAACACTCTGACCTAGCTGGACTTGGGTAATTAGTGCAATCTAATTATGTTCTCCAGGAGTGGGGGAAATGAACACCGAAATGAAACGCAGAAATGGAGAACAACATTTGCAGAATTGGAGATGGGTGATGGGCGCTCTGGTGTCTAGATGACATGAGGAGTTGGAAAGTCTCTTTTTCCCAGCCCCAAGACCAAAGAAGAGGTTGGGATTCCTCAGCTCTGTTTTTCAAGGTTGTTTATTTGCTCTTATCTAATACATTGTCTTTCTGACCCGTTGAGGTCTGTTCAGCAGGTTGGGTTGAGGCACACTGACTGCCCTCCGGGCGGTGTTTTTATACTAAAAACTATATGTACTTTATTTACAATAATTTTCCAGTACCTATCACCTATGTTAGACAGTCTGTCTCTACCATAAACCAGTCAAAAAGTGCCATCATCACAGCAAAAGATGGAGGACAAGAAGGACAAGGAGAAAGACAGAACACACCCAGATTTCTCCATTTTGCCTCCTGAACCCCCATTCTAAAAACCTCAAATTCTACTTTTTCACTTGATGATAAATTCACTATCATTCTATTCAAACTCTTGTGGCTTGTAACTCTTTGCACAAAGTTGGTAATTGTTTCCATGGGTTAAAATCCAAGGCACAGGTGTCTTTGACTCCCTGTCAAGGTCTCTGAGCCCCCTGCCAGGGTCTCAAGTCCTCCAGGGCAGCCAGAGGAATATCCTGGGTTCTGACAGATGGGGAGAATGAAAAGAACAAAAATTCTTTATATGAAGGAAAAGCTTTTCCTATATGTAGTTCCTAAAAGGGGAATGGAAATTAAACCCTTCAGAGATGAGTTACCTGTAAAAAAGCCCCGACAAACAGCTGGTGTTCAGCAATTGTACAGTGGGTTATAAACCTTTCAGCTTACCTACAGTAAAACAAGAAAAACACACTGCTGCATTAGACTGCTTCACTGGTTTGCCTGACATATGGTAGTGACCCCAGGAGATCCTTGGGGCTTTTTCCTTCAGAAAGTAAAGGCCAGAAATAGTCCATTTGAGATGGGGGTCGACCACGGCTATTCTGAAAGCTGACCTTAACGTTCTTGCTGCTGCTTGTGCTGCAGGTTTGTGGCTGTTGTTAGGAATTCTGGAGAACCTCTGCTCCTGGAGATCAAACAGGGTTGATCTTATCTGAAATTTATCTCACCACTTGTCTCCCATTTGTGAGTGAGAATATGAGGTCGTAGAACCTCACTCAAATATGAAGAACAACTCTGATGTGCTAATGAAGATGTTTTTGCTGTGTTTGTAGTTACCAAGCTTTTGTCCTGCTTCTCTCCAGCCTTCTGTGCTTCTGATGTTTCTGTTGAGACTATTGTATTGCTCTTCAGCAATGCACATGGGCTGGCATGCAGAGAGAGCAAGAGAGCAGAGCTTTAAAACCCAATTGGCAAACATTCGTTATCAATTATATCAATCTACTTTTAACAATGGAGGGGAGAAAAATTATTCACCTTACCTCCTACAATTGCACTCATTCAACATTTTAATTCCCAGAGCAGTTCTTACCATCCCTCTCTGTGTTTGTTTCCAGGGCATGGGAGGGGCAGATCAATGTGGGTGGGCATCAGCGGGTGGGGCTGAGGGAGGTTGCCGAGTTCCTTGCTGGAGTTGGGTGGATAAACATGCTCATAGTTCTGTGCTACATTTCTGTGTCTGGGAAAAGGTCATCATCTAAAAATTCATGTTTGCGTTCTGGATGTTAAAATATACTTGACAGTAGAGAGTCCTGCAGGAGGTGTTCACCTTGTGCAATGTGATACTGTGGATTTATTTACAAAAATGCACTGGTGTGTGTACCTGAGAGTGCTGCAGCGTTACCTCTGTGTGTGTACAGGTCCATCAACAGGTTCCTGGCCACAAACTCCCCTTGGACTTCCTCTGCCAAATGCTTCTGGCCAAACAGAGCAGGAAGGGGACCAGCCTGCCATGCAGAAATTTCCATTCCCCCTCGTGGCATCTTCTAGAGGAGGGAAGTAGGAACTCCTGGACTGGTTTTCTTTGCCATTCAGGGAGCTGTTCTGCTGTTCAGCCATGAGAGAGAGGAGAGAGTGGGCCAGGAGGCAGGGAAACCAGTATGGGAACACTTGGTCCTGCAGCTTGTGTGGTCTAGCTCTCATAGAGCTTGCAAGTAATACACTTAACATTGCATACAGCCTGGAATTGGGGAATGCTGGTTTGTGGCATCAGTAAGGATCATGAAATCATGGTTAGTACTCAAACACAGGCTAGATGGAGAAGGGAAAACGGTGTAAGCAGCTTATCTGTATCTCTCATTTGGGGGAACAAAATTGGTTCATGGCAGAAGTGGAATGGGTAGAAA
Source organism: Setophaga petechia (assembly GCA_024362935.1). NCBI lineage: Eukaryota > Metazoa > Chordata > Aves > Passeriformes > Parulidae > Setophaga > Setophaga petechia. The sequence continues at coordinate 7,636,369 of JANCRA010000025.1, forward strand.
AGAAAAAAAGCAAGGCTGTTCTTTCACCTCACTACACTTAGAAATAAAGCCCTAATGCTATAAGGGAGACTCAGGTTTCTTCCTAAGCTTTCCCACATACCTTCCTGCTGGGTTTTTATATATCTTAAATCAACAGTATCTGGGGTTGTTTAAATTCTGTTAAATTGCACTCTCCATGCAGTAAAAAAATTGTGTTCTTACAGCCCTTTATGTGTGTGTGTCAATGTATTTGCCTTTAAAATGCCTCTCAGCATGGACTGCAGGTGGCCTTGGATACCATCTGTGATTTATTTCTGGGAAGAATTAAAATACCAGGACCATTTGTTAGCCTGTTTTTACAGTGAGTAAAAAATGTGCATTTGCTGCTTTGCTGTGGCTGCTTTTACTCCCAAAACCATGAGTGCCCTTCTGACACTCTGATATTACTTAGGTCAGGCCCTTGGAGCAAGCCTGGAACATCTTCATAGAGATTTCATGTAATGCTCTGTGTTAGTGGATATAATGGGCTGGATGTCCAAGCAGTTGGGAATATCTTTGTGGTGTTCTGATTTGAGCTTTGACAATGGGCTTAAGAAGTATTGCATAGGGATGTGGTGTCTGTCCTGAAGCTGGACAGAATTGTTGAGTGTTTTAATGGTAATTGATGGCTGAAAGGGCTGCCTTGTAATTTGAATCAGAGACTTAATGGCCTCGACAACACATTGTGGGACAATGGCCAGATTACTTCAGCCAGTGTAATTTATTTTTTAACCTGTTCTCTATAAAGTGCTAATCCCTGCCTGTTTTGAGGGCTGCTCCAGTTCTGCTCAGTTTTTATGCTTTTTAGTGACAAAATAACAATCAATGCACAGGCTTTTATTTACTTGGAAACAGAACTGGTATAAGTGCAACCATGATGCAGAGACAGTGTGTGTGCATTTAGAGCCACAGGAGCTGGGTGTGCCTGCTGGGATGGACAAACGGATGTGTCAGCCCTGGACACTGATGGTTACAGGTGGTGGAGTCCCTTCCTGCACCTGGTGTCTTGTTGTGGCTGCAGGTCCTTTTGTGCTGCCCTTCAAGGACTTGCTGGCTTTTCACACATCATCTTCGAGAAAAGCCCCCATCATCCCTGAGGGTAACATCTCCATAACCTTCCTCAGAACTGCATCAAAACTCTGCCTTCTTGTACTGGGGACTGATTAAAAAAATCTAGGTAATGAAAAATGCTCCCCTAATTAAAAATGTTTCCTTATTGGGACAATAACAAATCTATTTTGACTATTTTTGAGGATCTATTTTGATTCTCCTGTGGGGTATGCAGAGGGAAGCTTGTGACTGTATTTTGCACGTGTTCAAGTCTACCTTTCACTTTTGGCTAATGATAACCTCAGATCCAAGAGTTGATTACTCTTCCCCACAGCCGCTGCTTTTTTCTTAGGCTGCTGTCCTTGTTTTGATGAAAACCATTCAGTATGGGGCTGTACAGCTTCCCCTGGCACCTGGGTGATTTCACCCCATCTGCTTTGGTGAGAATATGTTGTTATTCTATCCCTCATGCCATGTTTGATTGAAGGGCTCACCCCATGGTCTCTTGTTTGCTGTGGGGTCCCTCAAGATTCCGTGGGCTCCGTGGAGGTTCCTGCATTGTTCACACTGTCTGTAACTCAGGCATGTTGTGAATTATTAGTCCTTTGCTGGGCTTTGGGAGTGTTGAGATTTCTGGGATTTTCAGGACTATGTGGATCCTGCATAAATTCTTTATGTGAGAGAACAAGCAGACAGCCCTGTTTGATAACCTCGTGTTGCCTCGTCACTTCAGGGAACATCCAAGTTTAGCAGCAGAGATTTTATTTACTTACTAACGGTGATATTTTTTGACTTAAAATCCTGGTTTTTCTCCTCAGCTCTAACTCTCAGGCTTCTACCCCTGCCCAAATTTGGAAATCTAATGAAAATTTATAAATTACAATCTTGTTTAGTGTGCTACTGGTTGGTTATTTGAATGACACATGCTTTTGGATATTGCTGTAGGTTGGAGGTGTTTTTTCCTTAATGTTTGTCAAGCTCAAAGAATTCAGGAGGCTTTTGTAAATGTACAGATTAAATCTATTCAGCCTCTCTATTTTTTTCCCCATTTCTGTCCTGGGGAGGTTTCTCTCAATGTTAGGGTGCTCTGCAATTCAGCCTGGGAGGCTCACCCTGCCGAGAGGGTTTGCTGGTGGCAGGGCACCTGTGGGCTGCTCTTCCTGGCTAATGGGCAGGGGGAGAAGCTGATGCCTCAGGTTTTAGCTTTTATGCTTTTCAGATTCTATGCTGCTTTGGTGTGTAGTTCTGAACTTCATATTGGGGGATGGTGAGCTCTCTTCACAGAGTAGGGAAACAAAACAACTCCTTCTCTAGCTGGGGACTAGGGACAAATGATCCGAATTTCAGGCGCAAGAGCACAAACAACATGGACTGAAGAGAGTAAAAAAAGGATGGGACTTCATAAGCTAAAGCTGTAATTGGACAATTAACTCCAATATGCAAATGGACCAGAACTTATAAAAGTGTGAGACCCTGTGACTGGTCATGAATTTAGTGACCATTTTGGGTTCATCTGGGGTGTAACCATGGCTGGGCTCTTGTGCTGCCCAAGATGTATCCACTGAGGCCTTCTAATAAATCCCTACTTTATTCTTTAGCTGTGCCTAGCCTCTGTTCTAGGTCAGCCTTCACAAGGCATCAAAGCCATAAAGCCAGGACCTTACTTCCTTCCACTGATCCCTGGCTGTGATTCAGCACTTGCTATTTATACCTCAGCCTCTGGAGATCCCAGGTTAGAGCAAGGTCCTGCTGGAGGCGCTGCTGGTCAGGCATGACCCTGCACTGACTTCTCTGGCCCATGCAGCAGGACCCACAGCGCTGCTCAGGGATGCCCTGTGAGCCCCCAGCACCAGGCTGGGATGGCATCACTCCCTGTCTCATGCCTGGCATTGTGTCAGGAGCCCCTGGCAGCTGAGTGTGTGGAAATGGGTGTGATGTAATTCCCAGCTCCGGGCTGTGCTGTGTACAGCCCTGAGTCGCGCTGCTCTGTCACGCTTTCACTGAAGGAGATTATGCCTGAGGCTTTCAAAGGAACCTAAAAGCATTAGATCTCTCACTTGCCTGACTTTCAACAGGATTTCCAGGTGCTTTTTTAAATACAAAAAATACCAGCCTGCCACCAACCTTCTGCCAAGCTGAAGGGTGTTGCCTTTGAGGAAATATTGATGCAACTGCTAGAACTCTTCAAGAGAAAAACAGCTGCTGCTTGATATTGCAGAATCACCTCTCCTTCCTTGAAAGAAATTAAAATGTTGCAAATTGAAAACCGTTTTGAGGAAGACACAGGATCTGCCATCCACATCTCCACATCATGTAGAGCAGCTCTTGAAACAAGGTGCCACACCATTATGAGGCCATGACCTGAGTTGTTGTCAGTGCAGAATTGTTCCCAGAAGGATGACTGGTCTCAGAATTACATCAGATCATGTTTTAATTCAACCTGACATAGAACTTTATTGAGAACTTACATAAATACATGAAAATGAGTATGATGTAATATTGAAATTGAAAAATTGGCTTGAAATAGCATGCTGGAGTAAACATAAAATGGGCAGTATTAAAACTTGGCACAGATAGAAACGTTATTCATATAACATTCTTACTTTAGTTGGCAAAACAATGCCAATAATTACAGTATATATTGGAATGGGCAAAATGTGCCTTAAAAGCAAATTGCCATGCTGCCAGCAAGTAATTGAGCCTGGGTAATTAAGGCCTGAGTCCCTGTGCTTAACGTGGCTGCAGGGAGCCCCATGGATGCTGAGCTTTGTGGTAGGGCTGGACAGGCACCAGGAAAGCCAAGAGTGGCTGTCAAGGAAGAGTTCTCTTGTATGGAGGAGGAGTGGTGAGAGCTGTGGCTTTTCAGGCTCTCCTCTCATCTTGCCACAGAGGGGTAACACAGCCTTTGTCAGGGCACCACAGGGGGCTGGCTTACCACAGCTGCCTCAATGTGAGTGCTAAGTTTAAATGCATTATTTAATCAAAAGTTGTGTTAACAAAAACCAGGTACACTAGATCTGTCCAACTGAAAATTTTATTTTTTAATTATTTTAACTTATTATTTTAATTTATAGAAGAAATTAATATGCTTGGACCCCCTTTGAATGTTATGCAAGATGATGCAGGCAGTTTTTTTGTCTTTCTGCTGCTGCTGCCATGGCATGGCTGTTGGGTTAACGATGACCAGAGTTGTTTACAAGTTTTATAATGGTTATAAGAACTCCTCTTGTAAGTCACTGGGAATGTGCTTTCAACGGGCTTATTGTCAGCCCTTGGAGAGTGATGAAGGGCTGGGGCATCAGGAAGAGTCACCCTCATGTGACATGTCAGGGCTGTCCCAGCTCTGAGAAGTGTCTCTGCGCTTTCAATAGCGTTTTTCATTGTGCAGTGGTTGTGGGGGCCTGCCCAGACCCCTGAAAGATGACATTACAGCTTTTTCCCTGCTGTCCATGGTAGTTTTCCAGGCTAATTGCATGCTGGTCTGGCCCCTTCCCCTGCTGCTTGCTGTCCACACAGCAATGGCTGTAGAAAAACCACATAATGCTCTTTAAGAGCAAGTGGGTAGTTGTCACACTAATGCCTTCCTCCCCCCGAATACCCCTGGCACCAGACCAGGCAGGGCTGTGAGCAGAGCTTGCCAGTTGTTTAAGTGGTCTCTCTCGATCTGAATTGAAAGAATTAAAATTCCTGGTGGATCATACGTTGCAGTCATGACAACAAATTTCATCCTTTTCTCTTCTTTCTGTAATTGTCTTGTAATTCAGATATGGAGCCAAACAAAGCCCTTCAATTTTTTTTCAAAAATGCTCATGTTTCAGGTAATAGCAGCATTAAATGAAAAAGCAGAATAAATGGTCATCAGCGTTTTGATGACTGTATATGTTTTATACCTGGTTTTGTCTTGGAAAACTGGAAATCTCTTGACTGTGCAAGTCAGTAGGGCTTTTGTTCAGTGGTATTAGAGGGAATTTTGCTAAACTAAAAGAAGTGGGGATAATCACTAACAGCAGTTCTTGTGCAGTCTATACCTGTAATAGTTAAAGGGAAGGCTGCTGAAATTTATTCTGACAATTGCAGATACAGCATTGGAGGAATCATTTGAATTATTCATTCTACAACAAGGAAGCAACCCACTTGTCTTCTCTTTAGAAATGAAATCTCCATCAGCTTTAAGATATACTTTTATAGGTTGCTTTCCCATAATTTTGCTGTTTCAAGACTTCTATTATAATTATCCTTGAATGTAGATTTTTAAAGAAAATTATTCTGATTTCTAAAGGAAAGGATAAACTGATTTCTTACATGAACTGCTACTTGTAGAATAAGTTTAATGAAATTCAGCTTTCTTTCATAAATAATGCAGCACTTGCATTTGATTAGGCGAAGCCTAGAGGAATTTCTACCTAATCAGATGCGTAGCAAGAAGGATATTGCCTGCAGATTGTTACCATTATCAGTGGTGGTGGCAAGGAAAACACAGCCCTATATATATCCAGATAGAAAGCTTTGTTTCTTAAGAGAAGTTGCAAAACAAGCTAGGTGTGTTCCAACAACTGATCTCTTCCATCCCAGTGTCTTTGCAGTGATGGTTTATAAAATGAAGTGTGGATTCTGAGTATTGCCATTATTGTGGCACACAGAGGCTCCAGGTTAACTGGAGACCTTCCTGCCTTGGTATGTCTTTCTAACCCTTCTAAGAAATAAATGCATTTTTCATATGAATGAAGAATGAGGAAGAGACAATGTTTGCATTAGAGAGCTTAAAATCAAAACAAGTTAAAGCTGAATATCAGGATTCATTGAGATCAATTCCAGAAGTCTTGATAAGCAGCACAAATCTCCTGATAACTTCAAAACAGGAGAAGTACATTGTCTCCCTCCATTACAACAACAAATCACCTGCAGTAAAAGCAAATAAGTTTGGTGTATCTGCAAGTCTTGCAGAACCATTTTGAAAGTTATTGAGTAAATGTTGCTTCATTTGGTAACTTGTGGTCAAGTTTTATGCTCCTGCATAAATCCTGCCACAAGACTGTTCTGCTCTGTTTTTACTCCCACGGAGCTGTTGTTAACAGCAGTGGGTGTACCTGAACAAAGGGCAGTTTAAATAGAGCTGCCAGTCTTTTATTCAACATCCATATTAATAAATAAAAAAATGATCTGGTGCACATTCTCTAGCCCTGAGGTCAACTGGCATAACTTGACCTGGAAGTATTCAGTGAATGTTTGTATCCTCTGAGAGACAGTGGCCAAGTCCAAGCTGACTTTTGGGGCCAAACTCTGATCTGAGCTCAAGCCTGGACTACTCCTGGGGACTATCTGAGAGTGTTGGGAAAGCAGCATGAACAGAAAGAGGGAAGGTTTAGATGGGATTTTAGGAAGAAATTATTTACTGCAAGAATGTTGAGGCACTGGAGCACGTTGTTCATAGAAGCTGTGGATGCCCCATCCCTGAAAGTGTCCAAGGCCTCGTTGGATGGGGCTTTGAATAACCTGGTCTGGTAGAAGGAGTCCCTGTCCATAGTGGCTGGGCATTGGAGCAGATGGTCTTTAAGGTCCTTCACATCCCAAAACATTCAATGATTCTGTAACAGCATGGATGGTCATGGGCTCAGACTCTGGCTCTGGTTTCCTCACCAGAGGTAATGCTCTCTTAGGCATGGTTGTTCTGTTAAACTCAGTTGAGTGGCAGCTTGCTCTACCACCATAACAAAGTCATATTCCAAATAAAATATCTGGAGAGAAATAAAAGAGCTGAACCCTGGCAGCAAAGCCCAACACTGCCACCTTATCTTGCTGTGTTCAGAATTTCTGGTAACTTTGGTTCAGGCATGTAAAATCACAAATCTCCTAAGTTCTTCAGGCCAGATGCTAAGCAGGTAATTTGTGCTTGCTGAGGTTCTGGGTTTTCACTTACATTTCTTGGAAAGGGCAATGAGATGTAATGAATAAATGGTAAAACACAAGAAATAGAGCCCAGGATACCTGGGAGACGTGTTTGCATCCTGTGATTTGCTGTTGAGAGGTTTTAGCAGTGAGCTCAGTAGTGTATTTATGGAGCTGCTGGTCAGAACTGTGCAATTTAAAGGTGAAATCCGTTCCCTTTTTTAATCTTGAGTTTTCATTCCACTCCAAATTGGTGCAAGCAAATCTCCTGGGCCTAAAATGCCACAGGAGCACTAAAGGCCAAGAACAGAATTAATTTCTGAAAGTTTGAGAGAAAAAACATCAGGTTTAGGGCTGTAAAATGTTAATCTGTTTCTGACTTACCCAAGAATTGTCTGAAATCCTTTTGCCCACTCATAACTCAAGTGACTTCATGTCAAATACTGGAGCTGTTTTATGTGTGGGTACTGACAGAAGTAGTGCACACTTTTATCATAGCCATCTGGTTTAAAAGGCTAAAAAATTTAACTTCCAGACCTTTTTCTTGGTCCAAAACAATGTCAAAATCCCTTGGGGGAAGTTGGAAATAAGATTGAGCCTGTGGTCATTTACCCTAAGATGTTCTTTGTTCAAGATTCAAGTTTTTTAAAAAACATGTGGCTGCATCCCTGAACAATTTCTCCTCAAATGTCTGGCTTTGCAGTCCTTGTTTGCTAGGTGAAAAAAGGACTTGAGCTTTTCTCTTACTTAATGGTAGGAAACATCTTGGTTTTGTTAGTGGTGCATGCCCATTTCTCCCAGAGTTCCCTTGAATGCTTCCAGCTTCATCCCCAAATAAGACCTTGCCAAAATAATTTATGAGCTGTGGAGTGAAAATGTGACTGATACAAATGTTGCAGAAGTGTATAAAATGCTAAATTATTCATGGTACTTAAGCACCGAAAATCCTAGGGCTGAACTGGCGTAGTGAAAAACTCCCGGCAAAAAAACCCACAGTGGAAAGTCTTGAATTAAAAACAATTGCAAACTTTAGTCAAGCTATACTAGAGAGTCTTAATCCCTTCTACCTTTAAATGCCCCTTCTCATGCTGTACCCTGTGCTTTCATGGCCAACTACTTTTAATGTCATTTTCCACATCACTTTCCCCTGATCAGGGACCTGAGGCAAAGAACTGTCAGGTGCCTTGGTCTCAGAGCCTCAGACCTCACACAGCAGGTCTCCAGGGACCTCTGTGGGCATCTGTCAAAAACTTACTTCCTTATCATAATGACCCTCAGTTTTCACCTACCTATCACACAAAGGGTCCTGGGTGCTTTCATCAAGCCCTGGATCACTTCCACCTCTGGAGTTTTCTGGCAAAAGACCTACAAACTAAAATATTAATGCAGGAGCAGAACTTTGAGAATTTAAACTGCTGCATGAACCATGACCTGCTGCCTAATTCGTGGAGAGTTTTAACAAAGATGCATTGGGCTCAGTGATGTAACTGAAACAGGCAGATGTGAAGATCAACAGGTCATATAAAAGGAGAACTGTACTGAACCAAATGCTACAAGAAGCTTAGAGAAATCATACTGTTAAGCAGTCTGGTTCCAGATTCTTTTACCATTTTGCTTGGTCCTGAAAGCATTGCTCAACACCTGATTTCAGGTTTCCTTTTGCACTTTTTTATCAGTTTTATTGTGAAAAAATACTTCAAAACCCCAACAAATAATTTTAAACAGTGTTGTGTTGGATTCTGTGTATATCAAAACCTATTTCCAATGGAAACGTTTTTTGACAAGGCAGTTCTTGCTTGTTGCAAAAGCATTTTGAATAAAAACATTCAGGCTGCTTCAGTCACTATGCCTTTTGCTTGAAGGGTATGATAGGTTTTCAATTTGTTCCATTTGTTTCCAAATGTTCCATTTTGCCCTGGAGATATATAGGAACCGTCGGGAATCTGATGGGGAGTTGAAAAGAGTCCTCAGGACCCCAACTGACCTGCAGCAAATTAAGGGAAAACAGGGTTTTTTGGCTGACATTCTTGCCTCTATTGAGTGCCAAACAGCACTGGTGGCAGAGTCAGCCACATCAGCTTTATTTGCCAGTGAATGAGCATCTGTAACTTGCTGTTCCATTTTTGGCAGGCTGTACCCTCGTCACGCAAGTGCTCTCAACAACCTGGGGACGTTGACCAAAGACGTGGTGGAGGCCAAGGACTACTACAGACGGGCCCTTCAGCTCAACCCCCAGCACAACCGAGCTCTCTTCAACCTTGGCAACCTGCTCAAGTAAGTTCAGTGCAGGTGGGGCACAAAGAAAATTCACATTGCCCCTGCACACGTCACCAAAGTAGTTTTTTTCTGCCAGCTGGTGAAGAAACGGCGTCATTTCTTAGTGCCATCCAAAAGTGCTGGCACAAAGGTGAGGTTTATTGTGGATATCCCTCTGCGTTGTGCCACATCACTCCAGGTGCTGTTCATGAGTGTGTTCCAGTTATAGGAAATTCATTTGTTCTGGGCATCAGAAATGAGTTGCCTAAACCCAGGTAGGCACCTGAGATCCCCATCCTTGTGGAGATTGTGAACATTTCCAGGAGAGGAAGCTGTATTGTTCCAAGGTAGGCATCAGATGCCAAGCTAATAAATAACACATTTCCAAAAAATCCCTTTCTTCAAGTTCCCATTTCTCCTCATTAGCTGTATATGTATTGTTGTATAGTTTAGGCATAAGCACCTTGTGGTAAGGTGCCCAGAGCAGCAGAGTTCATTCCCTTGCAGAGCAGGTAGGTCTGGGTTTGAGGAGAAGGCTGGTTTACATTCCTGAACAGTTAGAAACAAGTTGATGAGCTCATTACTTCGCTTGTTGTTGTTTAGAGTGTCAGCCTGTAGCAAGGAGAATAGCAGACAATCATAATCATGCAAATTAATTTGACAAACCACATCTAAAGACTAAACTTAGATCTGTACAAGAAGCCACTATGATAAGATCTGCAAAGGGTTCAATTAAAAAAAGTAAAACATCTCTGCTTAGCACCAGCAAAAAGGTCCTTGGTTTTGTGAGGATATTGTGGTATATTTGCTGACAGAACTGCATAAACTACAGCAGTAAAAGTACATTTTTTCTGATATGAACTGCCCTTATTTTGCTGATAATAGGTCTTGGTAAATCTTTTAAAGCAGACAGTGCTGGTTAAACTGTGGCAGGCTTAGTGTGGGGCTGGTTTTAAAGCGCTGCTGTGTCATTAAAACTTGGTCTTTCTGGTCCTGAAATGTAACTTTGAGTGTGGATTTATATAAAGGATGTTAAGTGGGCTGCTGAACTCCCTGGTCTGTTCAGAAGCAGAGAAATTATCAGAATAATATTACAAGTAAATCCATTGGTTTGAGGTTAGAATATGGGAAATGAGTAATCTTAAATAGAAAGTAGATAAGTGCTTTACTGGAAATACAAGGAAGGAAAGTGGTACAGTCTTGTTACAAGAGAAAAGAGAGGTCTTTGTATTATTCATCAAATTTGGTTGATTGAAATTAATTTTAGGTGGCAATGGTGTTTAAAAATACATATTGTCTTTTAAATCCATCATGTGTACCTTAGTAGTTATTCTCTGTTGAGTTTTGGAGGTTTTTTTTTTAAATATAAAATATTAATACAAAGGATCTGAGCCAGAAGAATCACTGGGACATTTCATGTCAGTTATGCTTAAATCTGGCCTGTCAGAGGGCTCTTACGACCCAGCAGATGGATAAAAACTGGACTTGTTGCACTGGAAAAGCACAAAGGAGACGTGTAGGGAAAATGTCTTAGAAATGCTGTTTGTTTTTTGTGCAATATGTCATGTTTTTCACATTGTGATGCCTAAGATATTGTGTGTCCTGTTGGATTGTATGTGCTCTGCATCCTTCTGTGGTGCCACATTTTGCAGTATGTTAAATGTGTGTGATGCTTGTGCTAAACTTGGCAAAAGGAAGCACTCAGGATCCTCCTGCCCTTTCCCCACATCCATTTGCTCCCATTTTCTAAACTTCCTTTAGGCACACAGGAGTAGTGTTCATTGTATTGGAAGCTGAGTGCCCTCATCGCCCTGCTCAGTTTTAAAAAACCTGCTAAAAAATAGGTGGAGCTCACAGTGCAGGAATTAGCACATATGTGAGGCAGGTGCTGTGTGGGCAGATCCTATATGAATGTCTCCCCTAAAATAGGATCCCAAACCCTTTGGCCAGCTCCTTTCCTAGGTGATCCAGCAGCTTAGCAAAGAACATCAGCCATGCTGGAGCATGAGGTAACTTGTGAGATGACCAGACAGGTAAAGGCAGAGATTTGACATTTCCCCTTCCTACAACAATGCCTTTATTTATATTTTCTACATGTGTCTACAATTGTCCTTTCATATATATACAAATGTGCATATATATGGCAGCCAGTATTTTGCAGACACTAAATGCTAGTGTAATATGGGTAATAAATGAAATAAAATGGAAATCTGCAGAATATTACAGACAGATATTACTTTCTGGCTGTGTTATGAGACATTATGAAGAGTGTTTTGATTTTTAAACATACATCAGAGAGAAGATAAATGGTCAGGCAATAGAAGCATTTTCTGTCCTCTTTACAAAGGCTTCAGAGCTTGGGGCAGATCAGGAGGGGATAGATGTGCAACACTTAAGGCATGTCCAATAACAGCAGAGCTTGTACTGGGCCATGGAAGGAAATTGTCTGGCATGGGGAGCCCCCAGTTAAATTCTGCTGAGTTCCTGTACCCATCCCTGCTCACAGTGTGCAGATTTGATGGTAGATCCTAGATTTCATCTCCTCTGGAGTGCTGAGAGAAGGGAAGTCCAGGATTTTGGAATGATGGGTTTGTCATATCCATGTGGGAATCTGCCCTTCATTATTCCATGCAAATAAGCTATTTAAGCATCCATTGCTTGTGATTTAAACTTGAGTAAAAACTGTTTTGAGGACACAGGGTGGAATTTATAAGTTATTTTCTGTGGAAGTCGTAGATGAAAAATGATGTTTCTATTTTCTGTTTGCACATAAAGAAGACAGCTATGTGCCAGAAGATGAATGTTCTCAGGAAGTATTGCAGGGTAATGGCTGAATAAACCTCTGGTTTTGTTTACATACCCTAAAATAAAGTTGTATGTCATCATTTTTGTGCCTAATATAAATATTGGAGAGCAGATAATTAAACAATGCTGGCAGATTTCTTACTTAAAATAGACCTAGAAGATGGTCTACCTAAAAGTAAGAAATCTTTCTGCTTTTATGACACAGAGCAGCCTGATGCTGCTTTCTTGTGCTTGAGTATTTGACCCTCTGTATAGATTCAGGTTTTTTGAGATACAGATAAATATTGTTCAGAATACCTCATGAATTTATAGACTTTGAGTATTTCTGTAAAGAGACAAGAAATAATATATTATGAACACTTGAAATAAATATCAATCTCAGCTTTCTGTTGCAGGAATAATGGACAAGACCTTCTTATTTGTGGTAGTGTATCAATCCACACGTAAAGCACTGCAATATCCAGTACCCTGCTCCTTATGAAGAAGGGCCTCACATGCTTTGAGAGTGTTATGGCTTCATTTTCAAGGGGAAAATGAAATGCCTAGAAACAATCTCCACTGAATCTTGAGTTTACTCAAAGGACTGATTTTCTTCTGGATGTGGAGAAACACACAACGTGTTCTGAGTGTTTGTTGTTGTGATTTAGTCCCCGTTGAGCAAAGCCATTTATTCAGAAGGGGAAGGACTGTCTGCCTTCTCTGATACATGCTTCTGGATGTGAGTGTGCTGACACAGCCTTGTGGAACTGTCTGGAATAGATAGATAGATAGATAGATAGATAGATAGATAGATAGATAGATAGATAGATAGATAGATGGATGTTTTTCTATCTGAAAAACATCAGATAGAAATTACAAGTATTGAGATTTAGGACCTTTTAGCAAGTGAAACGTTCCTTCCTTTCCTTCAGTAGCAAACTTGAGTGGTGATGTGATACTGAATGGTGTCTGCAGGTTACTCTGTGTCTCATGAAGTGCTGCAGTTATCCCTCAGTATCACAATACGCATTGGGGACTCTGGTTAAAAACCCCCACAAGCTCTGGCAGTCTAATTTTTGCAGTAGATTGAAAAAATAACTTACGTTGTTTTTATAACCTAGGGTCTCTGGAGATCATTTGGAGATCAGGCTAGCTGCTCAGAGCAAGTCTGATTGGATCAGATTGTTCAGTTGAATCTTGGATCCCTCCAAGGACAGAGAGGCCACAATCTCTCTGTGTGACCTGTTCCAGTGTTTGAACACCCTTGTGGTGAAAAATACTTTTCCTGCTATCTAATCAGGATGTCCCATGTTCCCACTCTGGCATCTGTTGCCTCTTGTCCTGTCATTGTGCACCTCTGCAAGAATTTGGCTCTGGCTTTGCTGTATCCTTGTAAAAAATTGTTCAGAACCGTTGTGAGGCCTTGTTGATTTCTGTGTTTCTGGCTTTAGTACAGTCTCAATAACTTCACAAAATAAAAGATGAAAGTTACCAAGTCCTTTAGAGCACTAATTCCTGGGTTGCTCTCTGCTGCACATGAAATTTGCTCCAGTGCTAGCAGCCCTGTGCATTGCCAGGCTTTGGCAGGGTGGTTTAACCTGGTGCTTCTCCAACTTGCAAAAATATGGGAGAGATGCTCTCAGTGGAAAGAACTGTTCCTTGAGCATGCTGTTTTGTAGAGGCAGGGCTGTGAACTTAGGTGGGAGAAGGAGTGAAGAGAGAGCATTATAAAACAGGGTAATTTGGGTAAAAAGTTGGAATAAGTGGTCACAGCTTGCTCCCGTCAGTTGAATTTGTTCTTCTCTCTATTGCAGTGAAGATGTACATTACCTAACTATTCCTGCTCCAGATCCCCAGTTTATGGTAAATTAGTGCATTGGACTGCTCTTCAAATGCTGTGTGCTCTCCCAAATTGCAGGAGATTTTAATATGAGATGGCCTTGATCCTGCAAAGTGTTGGCCTTGAGCCAGGAAAGCACTTCAACCAGTAATTAATTTTCAACTTGCATGCATAAAAGTTAAGTACACATTTAAGTGCTTGGCCAGAGCACTTGGTATCTTGCAGGCCTAAGCCCTCTGAGAAACTACTGGATCTGCTTCTTTTAATGTGATTCAGTCTGTCACATAAAAAGATGCCATAATCTTTCCCTCTTTACCCCCACTTTCAGGAGACAAACATTGTTCTTGGATCAAATGGAGAAAAAAAGGGGCCATGTTGGAATAAAAGAGTAATTAAGAGGACTGCCCCATGTTCAGAGTGAATGCTTGTGGTTAATGGGAACTTTTACTGCTGTTGAGTGGATCACTTAATCCTTTTATTTCTGTAGCGGGCATTTCCTACATTTTCTGCCAAACATCAATACCTTTATTAAGCAGTCATCTGGTTTTGATTTATAAAAATGTGTCATGAAACTCCAGCCAAGGGATCCCAAAGTTTTATAAATTGACAAGCTAGCTAGACTTTAATTAGTGTAGGAGAAAAGTGGTTCTTTTTTGTTTTTGCTTCATTTGTGTAATTTATGTGGAACAGCACTGGAAGAAGAAAAAGGCTAGCACAACTGGTTTTACTTAGCTTAATGCACAGGCAAAATATTCTTCCAGTTACACAACTAGAAAGGGGAAAAATCTGCAAAGCCACATGTATTATCAGCTGAAATTTGCACCTTATAAACAAGATCTGGTTACTTGACCATGCCACTCAGATGAAATCTAAGGCCAAAGCAACAAGGTGTTCACATATTTTCTGTTTCCCCAGAGCCCTTTGTTTCTTTTTCTAAGCTCTCCTATTCGTATTCTTTGTACGCCCAGCACAAGAAAAATGTTGTTTCAGCCCAGCTAAACATCCTTAGATGTTTGTTCAGGAAACCTTCTCATTTTTCAAAGGGGAGAAATTGTAGCTCAAATAAATAAACATCCCAAGATTTTTGTTAGGGAAATCTTTTCCATTTTCCATAGCAATAAACGCAGAGCAATGCTAGGGAAAAACCATCAGCACAGCCACCTTTCAGCTGTCTCTGTTCATAATCCTTGGGATCTGAAGGACAGAACTCCTCCAGCCTAATCACTGAATTCCTTGCTAAGGAATTATTTAGAGATCCCAGGCAGATGTAACTTGCAGATATTTTAATTTCAAAATTACGGAGTTGCAAGTGGATCTGTAAGAGAACTTGTCTAGAAACTGCAGAGACTCCTCAAGGTTTTAGTAAAGGAAATGAAGGATTTCAGTGTCTCCAGCCTACTGAAGTGAGAGGGAATGTCCTGTTCCCAGATCACAGTGCCTCCATCCTCTCGGTGCCCTCCCTTTAGATACTGTATTGATTCATTAAAGCCTCTGTCCTGAGGAAATGCTGGGTGCTCACATTGTGGAGAGGAGGCGTGAATGAATCATTTCGTCTTTGTTGGAAAGGGCAAGCTGGGCACTTCCACTTCTTTTTAAAGTAGTTAATCAGTGGGATAACCTCAACAAGTGCTTACAGGAATATTCCTTTCTGGTTTTTTTCCCTCCTTCCTGCAGGTCTCAAGGGAAGAAGGAGGAAGCTGTAATCTTGCTGCGGGACTCCATTAAGTACGGCCCAGAGTTTGCAGATGCTTATTCAAGCTTAGCCTCGCTGTTGGCTGAGCAGGTAACAGGGGTGGCTCGGGTACTCTGCCTTGGTGTGTATGCACTGCTGCCACAGCCCCTCCTGCACCTCCCAGCCCTGCACTGCTGCCACAGCCCCTCCTGCATCTCCCTGCACTGCTGCCACATCCACAGCCCCTCCTGCACCTCCCACCCTGCACTGCTGCCACAGCCCCTCCTGCACCTCCCAGCCCTGCACTGCTGCCACATCCACAGCCCTTCCTGCACCTCCCAGCCCTGCACTGCTGCCACAGCCCCTCCTGCACCTCCCAGCCTGCCTCACTTACCCATGGTGGCAGGCATGGGCCCACGCTGTCTGCACAGATCTCTCAGGCTGCTCTGCAGATGGCTTTTCCAGGATGGGAGGCAACTCATACACAGTGAGTAATTACACCCACATGATGTGGCTCTGAATTAAATCACTGCTGAAATTGTGAGTAAATCCCCTCCCTGCCTCTGTGGAGAAGTCTTAATCCATGGCACCTTGGATGTTGTGACAGCAGGAGAGGCGAGCTTCCCCTCACACACACACGCCTACACAGATAGCCTGGAGATTGCATAATAAATCATTCCAGAGCTGGGGGTTGTCAGAAACCAGGTGGCCTCTGCAGCCCAGATTCTGCCCCTTGCACACACACACACACACACACACACACACACACACACACACACCCACACACAGGGTACAGCCCCTGATTACCATGGTATATGATCACAAGCAGGGAGGTGAGAAGGCTCCCTGGCTTTATGTTGCTCTTAATGAGTGGCTGTTCAATATTTCATTTAACCTCGTGGTTCAGGTGCCTTCAGGCCTTATTCGCTGTGCATGGCCCAGGCTGTGCTCTGGAGGCAGGATTACTCATTTCCTCTCAGACCTGTTCCCCACGCTCATTACCTCAGGCTCTCCCTACTCTCTGGAGTTAGATAATTTATTTCTACAACATCCCTGTGAGGTGAAATGCTGTCCCCACAGAGGAAAAGAGAACTTCAGGCACAAAATCCTTGAATTCAGAAGGAGCCATGGAGGCCTGAGTGCCCACACTGGGACCACTGAGCTCTCCCTCCCTCCCTCCACACCTGCAGCAGCAAGTGAGGGATGCTGTGCTTTGTGCTGTGATTCCCACTCTGGGGCTCTGGGGGTGGATGACAAGGTCCCTGTAACTGCACAGCTCCAGCACACCTCTGCAAACCTTTTGAAAACTGAATTTTTTCCTCCTTCAGTTTTCAGATCTAATTGTTCCATAGCATGGGGTGCTGAAGCTCTCTTAAAATATAAGCAGAGACAAAGCAATATGGTATCTTTTGCTGTTCTCCATTATTCTGGTTAGTGAAATCTTCTCTGTGTAAGGGAAGGGGATGAATTTCAGCAAAACTGTAGTCAGAGGTCTTGGTTTATCTTCTTCAAGGATGCAGGCACTCTGCAAAATTCACTTATGATGTATGTGAATTACTGAAAGATGAATTGATTTTTGAGGAGCTCTGTAATGGCATCCTTTTTTTTTCCCTTTTATTTTTATTTTATTTTCCCTTTTATTTTTATTTTTTTCACTTTTATTTTTATTTTATTTTCCCTTTTAAGAGAATTTCAAATATTATCAATATTACCTGCAGGGATCTCAAAATATAGTGTATGAATTTAAAGACAAGCCTCGTTGAGTGGTAGCCCTGCTTTAAATAAGCCCATCAATGAAGAGTGTCCTGCAATATAAGAAATAAGTCCTTGCACTATTACCTGGTATTAATATTAATTGAAATTATTAATTAGAACGATCGATTGCAAGGTCAGCAGAGCAATAAAATCATTATAGAGTCCCGAGACCTTCTGCCCAAAGCAAATGCCATTAATAAGTCCAGCAATAATTCATCTCTCTTATATATGGATTCATCCTCTTGTGACTTGAGTAAGTGGTAGGCAAAACAGGTAGTTAGTACAATTTTCTCAGAAAACAGCAATTTTTCTGCAGACTTTGAACACTTTCTCATGTTCAGCCACAGCAGATGCCTGCTTGATTGTGCATCTCCTGCCTCACACATCCATCCTACTGAGCACAGGATGGTCAGGGTCCATCAGGGTCTGTCCTACAGTACCTGCTGCTATCCATGGCTGGGAGCTGCAGCATCACACCCTCCAGGGGTACAGGCAGAACTTCAGCATCTGCAGCCCAAAGGATGATGAGAGGAGCTCATTTTTTTCAGTGTTGGGTTTTCCTTTTGTGTGAGCAATAAAAACTTTTAGCTGAAAACTGCTAAAAATTCCAAGGAGTATTTTTGTGTCTCCTTGTGGCCCAGAGCCTGTGTGACAGCTGTAGGGGTATCTGTGGGCCAGGCATTACAGGATGGCATCACAGTGGAGCTTTGAGAAAGGCAGTATTGGGTCCCTTGTTGTGGTGTTGGGTCCCCAGGATGAGGTGAGAGATGAGAATTCGACTCCATGATTCTCAGAAGGCTGATATATTATATTATATTATATTATATTATATTATATTATATTATATTATATTATATTATATTATATTATATTATATTATATTATATTATATTATATTATATTATATTATATTATATTATATTATATTATATTATATTATATTATATTATATTATATTATATTATATTCGTATATCATATCACTATACTAAAGAAGAGGAGACATCAGAAGGCTAAACAAGAATGATAAAAACCTGTGACAGACCAGAGTCCTGACACAGCTGTACTATGATTGATCATTAAATCAAAACAGTTCACATGCTGGGTAAATAATTTTCCAAATCACATTCCAAAGCAGCAAAACATGGAGAAGCTGAGGCTTCTCATCTTGCCAGGAGAAGAAATCCTGGAGATTTTTCAGAAAATATCAAATGACAGTCCCTCTTGCTGGGATCTGATAGAAAGGGGGTTAAATAATAATGTTAAATGCCATTAAAATAACTTGCATGAGGTGCCTGTGACAACTTCTGCTTCTCCAGCTTTGCTCCAAGGGTAAAAGGGAAATGTGTGGACAGAGAGAAGTAGCACCAGGACTGTCTTGGGGGCACAGCCATGCACAGCATGTTCCCCCCATATTAAAGGGGATGAATCTGAAGTAGGCCTTACAGTTCCTTACCTCCTATCCCTGTAAATAGTGCTGCTAAGAGGAAGGGTTCAGATTCTGGGGAACTAACCTGTAACTTCATGTAATTGCCCTTTTCTCTCCTTTATAGCTGATTCTGAAGCCAGAGCTGACAAAAACCCACTGCTGTATTGTATGGAACAGTTTGGCTTGTTTGTGCCTTTTATAAATGCTTGCCCTTCTGGCTGCTCTTTCTGCTTGGGACTGTAACTCAGTTGCAATGTATTGCAGTTTTCCTGATTTCTGGGATCACTGCAGTCGTGCTGGTAACAGAAATCAAGCATTTTTGCTGCCTGTTTTCACAAGGTTTTAACACTGGTTCCCCACAGTTTCCTGTCTTCCCAGCTTTAGTTTCATCCATCATTTTGTGCTACTTGGTGGCTCTTCTCAGGCCCTAGCTTCAACTGATTTTGTGTGTATGTGTTTCTTAGAAAAAGAAACTTTATAACCCACTTAGCTGCAGAGGAGAGCCTACTCAGGCATAACCAAACTGAAAAACTGAGCCTTATAAAAAACAGACCTAAAAACCCTTGAGTTCAACTGAAAGATTCTCATATGCATAATTTTTTTAATATCATAAAAATCTCATACATTTTTTATGCCAGTCTTCTGAGTTTTGTGAGGTCGATGAATGTTTCATGAAGGTCTGGGAGTGGCATTATTAAGTGTTAATGAGAATCTACCCTTGATGAACTTGGAGCTCTGTTTCTGCTAAGAAGAGGAGAGGCTGTGAGGAGGGAAAGCTCTGGCAGGAATAGCAGGTTCCACCCTTGCCACTTTCTGACTGTGCTTAATGCAAACACTTTGTTAGACTGGGCAATGAGCCTGAGGCATGCAGGGTCAGGATGTTAGGTGCCAAAAAAGCAATACAACCACCATAAAAGTGCTAGAATGCTTGATACTGGTGAATGTTTTGACATGGAACACTCTAATCTAGTTTAACACAGCCCTTCCTTGCTTAAAAAATTTGGTTTATGATCAGTAAATAAAATAAGCTGACATACGGGCATACAAAGCTGCATTCATTGGCTGAAAATTAAAAGCAGAGGAGAAGAAAGTAAGACATAAATCCTAGGAAATATGCACAAAAAATTGCTCTTCAATTTAGTCAATTCTGATGATCACTACACTTTCCCTGACTCTGCAGGATAATGTTGTCAAATTCACATCAATTTATCCAAAACTTCCAAAGTTAAGCACTTTTTAAAAACGTGTTTCTGTGCTTTATTGCACACTTATCTTTTTTGCTGGCTGACCTTTATCATGTAAATGTGAAGGGACTTAACTGTGGCAGGCTGTGTGAGATTCTCTGATCAAGTCATCCTCTTTCACTGCAATTTATTCCAGCTCTCCAGTTCTGAGATAGGAGGTGAGAAAAGAGTCCTCACATTAAATAGCTGTGGAGGAAAAGCTGCTGTCAGGTACAGATTTTGAATCCAGGGAAAGCCCAGGAGGCTCAGCCATTTGCAGGCTTTGAGGACAGTCCATAGCTGGGAGTGGACCAACCTCTTATTTCAGCATGGATTCAGCATGGGAGCTGCAGGCTCTGCTCAGTGAAGAGCCACTTGGCTGAATTTGCTTTCTTGGGAGGTTTGGGGTTTGTTGCTGTAGGGCTGTGCTGCTCAGTGGAAGAGGAAGAATTGAGAGGAGCATCTTTGATGCTGGAGGCTCTTCTGACACCCCTCTGCACTGTGCTTGTCTCTTCTGTTCACAGCCTCCCTCCACAAGCACAGCTGGCAGCCAGGCTCTGAGGTAGGGGGAAGGAAGGCAGCCTTGCTGGTGAGCATGCAGACAGTGGGCACACGTGGTCTGACTGTGGAGGGAAGTGGAAACCTTTTAAAGTTGCTCTTTGATCCAAAGGAGAAACCTGATTGTTGTTTCAGAACCAGGCTGCCCGTAGCTCAGGCTAGACAGAACCCAGCCAGGAGGATGCTGTCTGTAGGCAGGGTGTTTCCAAAGAAAAGATCTATATTTTCTAGAAATGTTCAGAGCCAGCAAACCTCCCTGAAAACCTATGCAAAATGAGAACTCAGTGCATCTGGGGAATCAGCATGGTGGCATGTCCCATCAGTCTCAGTGAGCTTCACCTCACATACTGACAATGCCTGGTTTTAATCTGATTTGTCAGATTTGCCTGCTCTTTCACTACCCTCTGAATTTGCCAGATTTCCCTGCTCTTTCACCACTCTCCGACTTTCTCCAGCTTCCTTTATCCCCCTGCACTCACTCCCTAGCCATCACACACAGCAAGCTTTCATTCCTTGTATTTTCCTCACTGCTTGAGGAAAGGACAGCAGAGCTCCGGAGGGGAAAAGTTAGCCAGTGAGATGCTCATTAAACAAATAAATTAGAACATTTCTGCTCCCAGATGACAGATATTTCTCAACAGAACCAGCCCAATCTCTGTTGCTGTGTTTTTCCTGGCTGGGCATGTGCCCAGCTGGGGACTCAGTGGCATTGCACAGGCACCACTTTTTGCAGGTGTTTCATGAGTAGCAGAGGCATGGAGGAAAGCTGTCTGAACTGTCCTGGGATACCAGATGGCAGCTATAGCACACCCATGCCATGGGGTCAAATTTTGGCCTCTTGGAAGGTGGGGTGAGTGTGGACTCCCCAAGCTTCCCCTGCAGTGATGGAGCTGTCCCAGAATGCAGGGGTGCAGCAAATGGTGCTGACAGACTTTCTGCCATGGCTAAGAAGCCTCCTTCTCTTTTAAGGAACGGCTCAAGGAGGCTGAGGAGGTCTATAAGGCTGGCATAGAGAATTGTCCAGAGAGCTCTGATCTGCACAACAACTACGGCGTTTTCCTGGTTGATACCGGTAAGTGAGAGGGAGCGCGGGATTTTCCCCTCTCTGTCTGCTTTGCTTTGATTTATTTTATTCAGCAGTACACATCTAAAAGGGTGTTCAAAGCTTCCAAGGCAATAGATGTGCCTCCATGGTAGCTTGGAAATAAATATCCCTGTGCTGCTGAGAGGGCACAGCACACTGGAATTCGTAATCAGTGCAGGTACTGTGCAGCAGGAGCATTCATTCAGCCCCCCTGCTCCCCTCAGTGTTTGTCACCATCTTCACACAGGCAGTTGGCCTCTTCAGTGTGAGCTAGGCAACACCCTGACAGTACTGCCTTTTTTCCAGCAAGGCATGGCCACATCAAATCAAATCACAGGCTCACAAATGGATCATTATGGTCTCTGGAGCACGTGCAGCCCTACTTGGTGACAAAGCAGCTCTTTGACTGTAAGGCTTGAGTGCCACCACTATAGAAAGGAACATGGCTTTTAAACCGCAATCATCTGTGAAAACAAAACCTTATACACTGTGGAGTGAATTGATTTTTGAGGAGCTCTGTAATGGCATCCTTTTTTTCCTGGCCTCCTGGTTCCCATCCAACTTCCTTGGCACTTTCTGGCATTCACATAACAGCAACAGAAACGTCACTTTAATTGCCACCTTTTATTGACAGCTTTATAAGCAAAGCTAAGTTTGACAAATGACTAGTGGAAAAGGACTGTTGTCTCACTGTGGTCCCCTCAGAACAGAGCCAAGACTCAGTGGTGAAAGAGTGTGGGCTTGAAGTGTGTAGTTGCCACCCCTTCTTTCCCCATCACACGTGCCCAGTTCCAGTGATGCTTGGGAAGAAGGGAGATGGTGTCTGTCAGTCTGCAATTGGCTGTTGTCCCTCTGAGCTGACACTTGGCCATTAGCCCTCTGTAGTACCAGAATGAAACAAGTACAAAACCAGAATCAATATTCATAATCAAAAGAGGCATCGTGGCATTAGCAGGAGAGGTTCAGGTTCTGAATTTGGGCCCTGGCAAAATCCAAGCTTGCAAATAATAAAAATTCCTGAGTAATTTCCCTCTCATGTTGTACTCATCTTTGCTTGCCAACCCAGATAAACTGTCCTATTCCTGCCAAAATTTGTGGTTCAAATGTAGTGCAGAGCACTTTCTGCTTTTTTGCACTTTCGTACTGTGCCAAAGTCAAAACTATCATTTCCTGGTTTACTCCTACGCTTCCCTACAGACAAACAACTGGAAAAAATCCCACTGACTCCTGCTCCTTGGGGCCTGATGTGTCAATAACCCTGCTAGAGGCATGACAAGGCGTGAAGGCAGTGGCTGCTGCTGAGCCTGTCACCGGCTGCGCTCCGCGCCGGCGGCACAGGGAGATGCTGTGGAGCACCACGCAAATTAACTGACAGGGTTCTGTGCAGCAAGTGCCAGCTCTGGAGAGCCACAGCTCCAGACAGCTCTGCTGTGGTCACAGACACTGAGTGTGTCTCCCTTAATGATGCACATTACCCCTGTGTGCTGAGCAGGAGAGGCGCTGCGTGGCTGAGGGGCTGCAGTGCATGCCCAGCTGCTTCCCAGGATGTTTTGTAGGTATAATTTTCAAAAACATCTGCCTGCTCAGTGGTGGGGAAAGATTGAGGCTGCTGCTGGATGTTTTGAAAAAGTGGTACCTTGAACAACATGTCCTCAGCCTTGGCTGAGTCTTCAACACTCCTAAACCTCTGCACAGATGTTCCTCCTCACTCCTATAAAGGAGATGCTGAGATGTGCCTGTGTATATTTTAAGTTGCATAGATGGTCTCAAAAAAACCAAACATCATCTGTGAAGATATGAAAACAAAATTCCCACAGCAGCATGTTCAGTGCCCCAACAAGCACTGGCTGTTTTTGAGATCTGTTTTCCAGCTTGAAATGGAATTAAATACATTGTGAAGTGAATCAGTTAAAAAAAATGTCAACACTGAAAAGCTTTGCTGGTGGACAAAGCTCTTTTAGTATTGGTTTTCATCAGGAAATTATCTGGTCTGGAATTTGCAAGCCAATTAAATGACCCTGGGATTAAAAATGCAATATTAGCATTGCTGTAATGCTGGAACTTTATACTTCTGTCATTATTTAGCTAAATAACAATACATTATTAAAAGTAGAATTTTATGAATTGGAGGAGTGATCTTGCACCTCTCTTTTTGCTTGTTTTCTTGTGGTATTGGTGATGTCATGGGCTGCAGGACCTTGCACATTTTCACACAGCGAAGCAGTGCCACCCAATGGCTCCTGTGCAGCACAGAGATGGTGCCTACGTGCTCCAAAACAACCACCTGGACACCTCTGCTCTGGGATTTATTGCCCAGAGTGGGAATTAGCTGGTCCCTGGCAGCTATTCCCAGTCGTGTTGAGCAATACACAGAGACTGAGCTGGAGCTCAGAGCAGCACAGCAGAGGTGGAGGGAACAATCTCTGTTTGGAGAGAGCTGAAACTATTTGCAGTTCTGGTGGTGTTGTGGGGAGTACTGGGGGCTTGTTCTTCATTCTTCATTGCCCATTTCTCCAGTGGGCCAGGGTGAAAAGGATGCTCCACCAGGAGATGGAACATGTGCCCCAGCCCCTTCCCTGAGGTGGGCTCTGTCCTTAGCACAGGGGTTGTGTCCCCACTGCTGCATGATCAAGAGAGTGCTTTCAGTCAGGAGTCATCTTGTTGTGACTGGATCCTTAACTTTCAAAAAACCCACCCCTAGAAAATCTATTTCTCAGGATTGTCTCTGAATATTGGGGATTAAATCTTGGTTTGGACAGTATTTCTCTTATGCTTAGATTCAAAATGCTGAGGCAGGATTTCTTTCTCAAAATGTTTCCATGCTGTCTTGGTTTAGGGAAAATTTGGGAGAAAACCTCCAAAGGAGTTCCTCTAGAAAGCAGATATAAGTGGCCTCTCCCTCAGCTGGTTTGGGAAAAGATTTCCTTGGAGAAAAGTGGAAAAAACCTGTTTATTTAGCAGGCAAAGCATTCCCCAGCACACACACACAAAAAAAAAGAAAAATATTAAACAATAAAACCTCCGCCACTTCAAAAGAGAGACAAACTCAGGAAGTCCCTTTGTGGGCTGTAGCTCAGCTCACTCAGTCTCTGCTCAGTCCCTCCAGTGCTGGAAATGCCAGAGCCCAGGCCTGGCCTGGTGGCCACAGGTGGAGCAGGGTTAAACAGGTCCAAGAAAAAGACAAAAACCACAGTCCAGGGAACATTGCCTCAGCTAGCTAAAAACTAACTGAAAAGCAAAGGAGAGCCCTCTCCTGCCATCTGCAGACAACACAGGCTGTGAGAGGGATGTGGGCAAGCAAGTGCAGTTCCTGATAACAAACTCCACATTTCTTCTCTCCCCCTTCACTCTTGGAATGTCCTAAAGATGCAAAGCTTATTTCTGTGCTAAACAGACGAATGGGGATAATACAAGCATCATAAAGTCACCCCAGGACACATGCATAGGGTAGTGGAAGAAAGAAAGCCAGAAGGTTACCGTGTGCTGAGTTTGAGACAGGTTTTTTCTGCTGTGCAGGGTTTTTTCTGGTTTAATGGCTGTTTTCCTCTGCAGGGTCTCCTGAGAGAGCCATGTCCCACTACAGGCAGGCCATCCTCCTGAGCCCTGCTCACCACGTGGCCATGGTGAACCTGGGCAGGCTTCACCGCTCCCTGGGGCAGAACAAAGAGGCTGAAGTGTGGTACAAGAGGTGAGGATTTGGGCTGGGAGACAGAGGGGTTCCTCCTGTCCCTGTATGGCTTGTCTCTGCTAAAGGGTTTCTGTTATGTGGTTTATTGATGCATGCGTGGGGCTTCCTTCCTTCATTCTCCATCTGTTTGAAGTAGATTTGGCTATTTTTGGGGAGTGCTTGGAAAGGCAGCATGGGCTCAGGCAGTGTTGATTTCCCTGTACTATTCCCAAGCCCCCAGGATGGACACTGCTGCTTTGGGCTGGGGGCTGCTCTGATTATAAAGTTGGAGGTTTCTCAGTCGCAGGAGCAGGCTGTATGACCACAACTCCCAGCCTGCTGGAAGGTGGTCTGTGATTGCTGCACCAGGAACAGCCAGAAGTGCTGCACAACTCAGCACCAAACCTTTGGCACCGTTAGGAACTCTGGCCCTTCCCAGCAGTGTTCCAAGTCGGGCTCTGACTCCAGGTGTGCAGCAGGATGGGTTGGGTGGGAGTATTACATAGATTTGTGCTCACATTGCCCAGGTTTCATCACTGTCAACCATCCTCACCCCTGCTGCAGGCTCATCAAGGACACTTTGAAGGTGGCTCCTTCTCCTTCTCCTTCTCCTTCTCCTTCTCCTTCTCCTTCTCCTTCTCCTTCTCCTTCTCCTTCTCCTTCTCCTTCTCCTTCTCCTTCTCCTTCTCCTTCTCCTTCTCCTTCTCCTTCTCCTTCTCCTTCTCCTTCTCCTTCTCCTTCCCCTTCCCCTTCCCCTTCCCGTTCTCCTTCTTCCCCTTCCCCTTCTCCTGCCTTCCCCTCCTCAGCTGGCTCCTGGGATTACTGCCATGAGCACATTCATCCCTCCCCAAGGGATTTGTACTTCCCAGGCTGGGATGGAGCAGAGCTTTGGTTCTCCACCCACCACAAGCCCACCTCCCTCTTCCCTTTGCTCCTCCCACGACTGAAGTTTGCCTTTTTCCCACCCCCAGGGCGCTGAAGGTATCCCGGAAGGCGGAGATCCTGTCCCCGCTGGGGGCTCTGTACTACAACACGGGGCGCTACGAGGAGGCGCTGCAGGTTTACCGGGAGGCGGCGGCGCTGCAGCCTTCCAGCAAGGACACCCGGCTGGCGCTGGTGAGCGGGGGCCAGGGCAGCAGCAGCCACTCAGCGTGTGGCAGAGGGCTGAGCTGGTGTCCTGGCTTAGGGAAAGTCTGGGAGAAAACCTCCAAAAGGGGCCCCTCCAGAAAGCCAGCCCATGCGTCCCCTCCCTACACCTGGTTTGGGAACATTTTCCTCGTGAAGTGGAAAGAGCCTGTTTGTTTAACAGGCAAAGCACTTCCCAGCACACAAAATGAACAATACCCCATGACAAAACTCATTTGCTGCTCTGAAGAGATTACAAATTCAGAAAGTCTCTCTGGTGGGTGGTCGCTCTGTTATCAGTCCCTCTGGAACTGGGAAAGGCTGCAGAGTGGGCCCTGGCAGGCTGCAAAGTGTGAGCTCTTGGTGTTTTCCTGGGTCCCAGTCTGGAGCAGGTTCGAATGGTTCCAAGAGAAGTTAAAGAGAAACAGTCCAGGGAAAGCTCAGAGTGCCTCAGCTAGCTAAACTAACTAACTAAAAAGCAAAAGGAGCATGGTGTTCTGCCCTGTCCGTGCCCAGACAACAACAGTGTTCCAGCAGACTGTGGAGGAGTGAGTCCTGATAACAAAACTCTGCTGCTTCTTCTTCCCACCTTCGCTCTCAGGCACAGAGTATAATATCCAGCATAAACAGAACACTTGATTGGGGATGTGTGGTGTTACATTTTAGTTAAATGGTATGCTCTGTCTCACCCCTTGAAAATGTACTTCCAAGTTTATTCCAAGCCTGCGATCCTCCCCTGAAGTATCATGGATCTGTAATCCCATTGGCCCAAGGCTTGTTCCGCACCCACTTTGAATCTCCCTGTTCAGCTGTGCAGGGGAGATGAGAATCTCTCTTAGCTCTTTGCTCTTAGCCCTTTCCTCCCTAGGCTCTCCCGTTCCCCCTCTCCCTAAGAAACCACGCTGCTCCTGGGAGTGGGACCCTCAATAAGCCCTTATCTAATTACACCCTCAGAGGCCGTGTGGAGTCTCCTTGCCTGCTTGCTGCTATCAGTGAACATACAGCTTAGGGGGCCCCCAGGGACCCCCTAAACGAACTGCATCAGGGGTACAAGCATCATAACATCACTCTGGGACAGCTGGTCTAGAGTGTAACACTGTGGCTCTGTTACAGGCTCAGGTTCTGGCCATGATGGGGCGGACGAAGGAAGCGGAGAAGATGACGAACCACATCCTTAATGAGGATGCAGAGTGCCTGGAGTGCTACCGCCTCCTGTCAGCCATCTACAGCAAGCAGGAGCTCTATGCCAAGGTACCATGGTGTGGGATACCCTTGTCCCAAGGGCTGACACACAGAGCTTGGGTTGAATTTTGCACTCCATCTCTCTGGGGACAAGTCACATGCCTCAGCACACATTCAATAGACTATTTCTTGACTAAAACATTCAGTTTATCTACGTACTGAGACTGAAGATAAACAGTGTGGTTTTCTTGTCACTTATACCTCCTGCTGCTGTCAGCCCCAGTGCCCATCAGCACCAGGCTGTCTCAGAGTCTCTGTGGTCGAGATGACCCCGAGATGTTGGAAAGTCTCTTTTTCCCAGCCCCGCAATTGAAGAAGGAGTCAGGATTCCTCAGCTGTGTTGTTTATTTTCTGTTATCTATACATTCTTTTTCTGACCTGCTGAGGTCTGTCTAGCAGGTTAGTCCGTGGCACACTGCGCACCCCTGAGGTAGTGTTAGTTTTTTGTACTAAGAATAAATAAACTACGTGTAGTTTATTTACAATAATTTTCCAATACCTATCACCTAGTTAGACAGTCTGTTCCTACTCTAAACCAATCCAAAAGTGCCACCATCACACAGAAGATGGAGGCTAAGAAGAAGAAAGAGGAAGGACAAGGCACACCCAAATCCCTCCATCATAGCTTCTGAACCCCATTCTAAAAACCCCATAATTCTACTTTTCCACCTTGTGACTCACTGTCATTCTACTTAATGTCTCATGGCTTGTAGATCTTCACATAAAGTTGGTAATTGTTTTCGTGGGTTAAAATTGAAGGCACAGGTCTTTGGCTCTGTGCCAAGGCCTCTGAGCCCCCAGCCAGGGGTTCCAGCCATCCAGGGCAGCCAGAAGGACGTCCTGGGTTCCGACACAGGCATTCAAAAATCTCATTTCCCTGTATGTTAATGATGTGGGGCAAACAAGGGATGGAGGAAGATGATTCTAATGCTGGTAGTCCAAAGTGGTGAGGAGAGAATGAGAAGTGGGAAGGCACTGAATGGAAGGCACACAATGTCCTTTTGCTTTTTCACAGGCACTTGAAGCTATAGAAAAAGCGCTTCAGCTAAAACCAAAGGATCCAAAAGTCATATCAGAGCTCTTTTTCACTAAAGGAAACCAGCTAAGAGAACAGAATCTCCTTGACAAGGCTTTCGAGGTATGACTGCTCTAAGACCTACCGGTGGTTTTATAGGCTAAAAGATGGAGTTTGCTCCTTGTATGTGAAACTCCCAGGTGCATGTGCCCTGGCTGCTGTTGGCCTTGGGAGCTCAGAGTCTGTAACTGGTACAGAGAAAGCTATGAGGCAGCTAACTTTACCAGCCTTAATTGCAACTTTTTTTCCTCATTCCTGTATGGAAATACCGCTCCCTGTTCTGAGAGGTTAAGTACAGAACTGTGGTGGGATTCACCTTTGCTCCTGCTGTCAGTGACCAGCTCCAGGTGGCTCAGCTGGAAGCTTGGGGACCTGTGAGAGCCCACCATGTTGTTATATCTCACTTCAGAAGCCAATAACTGAGAGGGTGGCTTATCCTGTGAAGAAGGATGCTTGATAGCTCAGAAATTATGTTAGCATTAATAATAGTGCAGAAGCAACCTGGTCTAGTGGAAGGTGTCACTGCCTGTAGGAGGGGAGCTGGAAGTAGATAATCTTTAAAGTCCCTCCCAACCCAAACCATTCCATTATTCTCTGATTCAGAAAATATTAATGGGACTGTTCTGAATATTTTCAATGTCCCTAAAGATGTTTAATCCTGATTTGGAAATCCTTTCCTGTTGTGACAATGTAAAAACAGTGCTACTTGACAGACTCCAGAAGGTCCTAATTGCTTCTTCTCTCAGTATCAGTGGGGAAGGAAAGCACTGCCCTCAGGTCCTTGTGAAACCTCCACACAAGTGGCTGTACCAGAGTCTGCTGCCAGCTCCAAATTAAAGCCTTGCAGATGAAGAGCAATCACATGGCTTGTAGTTGGCAGGGCTTGTGCTTGGCACTGCCTAAGGAAATCACCTTGATGTGCTGGAGACCCCAGTGGTGCAGGGACAGAGTGGCAGGTGGGGCTCCTCTCAGAGTGCAGGAAAAGCACACATTGGCATCGAAAACCTGTGAGATGAGCTGAGCCGTGGAGCAGCACATTCTGTGCCTCTTCTGCAAAGAAACTGAAATTCACTCTGTGTGTTGTATATGAGAGGAATTTGAATTCCATTCTAAGTGGCTTCAGGAGAGCAAACTGTGTTTCTCTTTCCCCTCCAGCACTGGTTTTGTTTGAAGAGTCAGACTCCTAACCTAGAAATGTTTCCTGTTTCTGTAGAGCTATAAACGGGCAGTGGAGCTCAACCCAGACCAAGCACAGGCCTGGATGAATATGGGAGGCATTGAGCACATCAAGGTATGACAGTTTTGGTTTCCCTTAAGCTGCCAGGTGCAGATGCTACTACACAGGACTAAAAGCTAAATTGATTTCAGACTGCCAAGAATTGCATGTTTGTGAACAGCAAATCCCTTGACATATTTTATCCAAAAAGGAGGGAAGTCTCTTCACCCCAGCTGGAGTTCCCAACCAGGTTGCTTGGTAAAGCAAATCTTATATTTTTAGAGTGTAGGCTGCAAGGAACAACCTGCTCCTCTTAAAAGCTTTCCTGCTTCAGTTGTTGACCTACCTTAGAAAAATGTCACCGTGAATTGACTTTTAAGGTTCTTCTCTACCTAATTAATTTAATAAAGATGTCTAATGCAGAATAGTGGCATGAAATTATGGAAATAGGCAGCCTACCCTGTGGTTGCTTATTCTTTTGAATACTTTAGCATATCATTATGATTTGGGTCTTAAGGAGTCACATTGTGTGATGTCCTTAAGCTATCCTGTTGCTGAGTAAAATTAACTCTTCTGATGCAACACAACAAAAAAATGTAAATCTATTTGAGTTTCATCAAATTTAGGTCAACAGCACTTAGTGATTTATTTCATAAAGAAAAAGTATTTTTGTAACACAGCAATGTCAGGTTTTTTAAACTCTGTTTCCCCTGTATCTCGTTTTTCACTTCATCCTGGGAATAAACTTTCTGTGTGGAATGTGACTGAGATCCACCACTCATTTTCTTTGCAGGGGAGCTACATCACTGCCCGTGACTACTACGAGAAAGCCTTGCAGCTGGTTCCAAACAGCAAGCTGCTGAAGGAGAATCTGGCCAAACTGGATCGCTTGGAGAAACGGTTTCAAGAAGTCCAGGAGAAAGACCAAACATAGCAATCAGTCACCAGCAGGAGGACACTCATGCCCCATGGAGAAGAGTGTGGTGGAAGCCTGTTGCTCAAAGTGATGCTGGAAGAGCTTTGATAGGACTCAGAATTACGGAAGGCAAACTTCGAATGCATGCTTAGGTTCAGTCAAAATTACAGGATCCTGTGGGATCATGGGATTTTTGGGTCCTTTGGGATGTGCTGGAGCATGAATGAAAACCTTCCTTTAATCAAGATTTACATCTAGGCTGTTCTAGTCACACTGGGAGTGTGGGTGGGACATGTACCTTCAGTGTCTTGGTTGTCACCAGGGAAACCATGGAGACAAAGCACTCATCCATTGCAGCAGGGGTGAAGGAGCACCTCCTGTTCCTCCACACACAGGCTCACCTCATCCATGTAGAGCACCACTGATGGGCTTCATTGCAAGTGCTGCAGACAGGAAAGATGGTCATAATGGTCACATAAAAAAGGTTCCAAGGTGTTAATGCTGAGGAAATGGTGGTCGCTTTTACAGCTCTAAATGAGACTTGAAAATTATTCAAAAGAAAGGGGAAACTATTTAAATATCACCCTGGAAGGATGATTCTACAAGTAGGACAGATGATCCTTTGAGGGAAAACCTAGCCTGAATGTTTTATTCATTAGACAATAATTTTGTAGTAATTCAGGTTCATTATGTCACTTTTGTCAAATATCATATGGCTTTACCCTTTGCCCTCTCCCTCCAGGCCAAATAATTATTACTCTGAAAAAAATTGAAGCATCCAAAGGCAATGGGAAGCTCTAGGATTACTTGTCCTCCTGCTCAGTCCCCAGTATGGAAAACAAACAACCTATCTAATCAATATAGGAGGTAAAGTAAAGCCACAGGGGGATTAGGGAACATTTCCTAGCCTGGAAAGGTACGAAGGAGGCTCTTTTATGGGTGTGCAGGGACAAAGCCCATTTATCATGGTGATAATACTGACAAAATACTTGGCCAAAGTGTTCTCACCACTCCCCTAAGAGATACAGAAAATGACCTATAGCTGATCAGTCATAAATCTATATTTTTAAATACTGATGTGGGAAAACAGATTCTCTTCAGAACTGGGGCTTTTATTTTTGAGCTTTATTTATTTAACTTATAATAATCAAATAATTAATATATTTTCTCTGTTTTATATGAATTGGGCAATATCCCTCACAGCTGGCCACACAGTTGGGCATTGTGACTCGTATTGTCTGAAGTTAGGAAAAGGGAGTACCAATGAGGCGTGCTGGAATAATTTCCTCTCATGATTCTAAGTGGCTGCAGAGCACTTTGGACCACACTGGCCCTGCAATAGCAGCACTTCTGCTGCTTCCACTGGGGTTTGCACCAGTTCCCAGGAAGCATTAGTGGGATCTGCTTCCTGTCTTTGGGTTTGGACATCATGGTCAGGCGCCAGTTTCCTCCTCTTGCAGCACTAAACTGCTAGAAAAGTTGTTTGAGCTTGACTGTGGCCAGCAGCCCAGGGTTTGGCATTGTTAGTACAGTTCAGGTGGGTGTACAATGCCCTGAAAAACATCTGTCAGGAAAAACCTGGCACTGCTGTGGTGCCCAGATTCAGCTGGCCGTGGCACTTCAGCACTCTCCCAAGTTCCCTCAGTGGGATGGCTCAGCTATGTGCTGGAGGTTTTGCTGCCTTCCTTTGAAAAGCCTGGTGATAACACTGTGTCTTGCTGCACAGGTGATGGTTAGGTTACTGAGGAATTATTGATGTGACTCCAGGTGTGTTTGGAGCTCACAGGTGGTGCAGTTGTCTGTCCTACCAGGGTTTATGGACCTGCCAGAGCCATGGCTGTGCATCCACTGAGACCAGGCTGGATGGTCCCCACCGGCCAAGGAGAGCAGCCAGCTACAGCTGGGCAGAAGTCAAAGACTGCTGGGGGGAAGAGGTGGCACCATGAGTGTTTGGGCTCTCTCCCTCCAAACCAGCTTCCAGGGGAGCACTGGGATCAGAATAAGCAAATTGCTTCGCTGTTGGGTTTTCTGCTCCCAGCCCAAGCAGCCTACTTTACTTCATGGGGCCAGGGGCAGGTTTGAGCTCCTGGGGCTGGCTCAGCACCCCTCTCTTGTTTTTTCACACAGCTGTTGTGGCTGTGGACTGGCTGAACTGACATCTCATTTCTGCAGGTCCCCAGTGCAGGTGCTCTGCTGGCTGCCATGCACACGGTAGATCTGCATGCCTCTGGGCTGCCAGGATGGCCTGGAGGAGGTGACATCATGCCAGCACAGTGCCATGGGATGGGGACACCAAAGCTTAAATGGCCTCTGACAGCAGTCACCTCCCCAACATGCATTACAAGGTCATAGATGGTTCCTTGCTGGGGTATTCAGAGGTACCTGGACCAGAAAGCTCTGTGCCTGTCCCCAAGGTGAGCCTGTCTCTGGGACAGCTTCCCAAAGGCCTGTGTGCCCAGGCTGGCTGTGCTGCAGTGAATCTGGGGGCTGGCAGAACAGTGTTTGGTGCTGCCCTGACAGTGGTACTGTGCAAAGCCCCCAGGGAAGAGGCACCTGCAGAGTGCTCCAGCAGCCAGCTGAAGGTCAGTGGTAGCATGAGGGAAGATGTGCCTCCTTTAAAAATGTGTATCAGCTATAAACTTTGCCTCAAAGGATATATTAAATAAATACTATATATTATACAGGCCTCACTGCAGTTTGTGGCTTTAAATAGTGGCCAATGAAACATATTTTTTCAAATACAGATGTTGTATTTTTTATAGCAATGCTTTGTGAGGGGGAAGACTTAGTTTTATGTTTTTAGCTTCAACATATATCTTAGTTTGTCTTTCCTGAGAGACCTTTTAGAAATTACTGTCTCCTGCTTGTCCTAAAACCTGATCAAAGCCATCCTGACCTCCTAAAACTCATGTATGTGTAGAGGTGTAATACAGCTTTGGATGCTCCCCTCCCAGATTCTGGAGAAGGATTGATTACCATTTGTGCAACTCTGTCTTACTTGCAGAAAATGGAGAAAGATGAGGCTGTGCCCCAGTGAGGGAGGTGGTTTGTTGGAAGGCAAGGCATATCCACTTGCCTGAATCAGGCTGATAAGATAGCCTGGGATTTTAATGCCAGTTGCAGAAGTTTACATTTCCGTGCCCAAAGGCCAGCCCTCCACATCTTGGAGCTGGGTTTGTAGTTCTGCAGAGAAGAGAGGTCACTAACGAACCCCACGTTTCTGAACCAGCACTTTATACCCCATCTATGCAGGATGACAGTCTGCAAACTGGCAGCAGGTTGGGAGAATGGCTCAGAGCATGGGCTACCAAAGCAGTTACACCCCTGTGAAGCTCTGAGCTGACTCCCTGTCCTGTTGGCACCCATGCTGAAGCCCTGTGTTTGTTCAGGGCAATCATGTCAAAGGTTTATTGCAGGCAAAGAACAGAGTATGATATGAAATGGGTTACCTCCACCAGAATGGAATGTTATTGTGCAAGATAAATCAAGCAACTTACCTTGTGATAACTTTATATTATCTTAATTAATCATAGGAAATGTTCTCTTCCTCCAGCATCGCACAGCTTTTAAAACAAAGGGTTATAAATACATTGTTTTCTACCAGTTGCAGTGCTCAGCATGGTTAGCAGAGATTGCAGATTAATAAATGGCTGCAGATCTGCCTGGTGGGGGAGAGTTCCTGCTCTCTGCAAGTTGCATTGGATAAACCTCAATGCTCACTAATTTTAAAGCAAAGAATTAATGGAAAGCTGGTTAGACAGAGCTCTCATGTACTCACTGTACATTTTAATCCTAAATGAGAAACATAATAATTGTGTTGCTTTTTCCTTTCCCCATGGATAATATTTACAGCTGATGGATTTTATTTTATTGCTTATTTCAATTCCAGTGTTCTTTGCTTCCATCCCTTTTCTGTCCCCCAGGATAAATGATGCAGTGGGGGGTGTTTTCTTTCTCTCATGGACTCCTTGGACTAGATTTTCCTACAAATGTGCAGGCAATTTGTTTTGGCCAAACAGTAAGTGAATGCAGCAGTGCAAATGGCCTTCATTCCAGAGGAGGACAAGGGGCTGCGCATGCATGCATGGGGGTAGAAACATATGTAAGTCAAAAAAAATTTCAAAATAAAGAGGCTAAATTGCAGGGGAGGCTGGACACCCCTAAAAAGATCTAAAAACTATGAAAGCTTCTCCACACTTACAGAAATCAGGCCAGATATGGTGTACAATATTTGGTGAAAGAAGATAATGGTCAGTCTAATTTATTAATTAAGCAATTCAGAATATTATTATATGGTCCTTTGCCCCACTTGTCCTCCAGCTCATTGAAACAGCTGGTGTATGCTTAAGTCTCTTCAATCTTTATGTGATTAAGTTGACCAAGTGCTCAATTTCTATCTTTCATATATGCAATTATGCACAATCTTTTAAAAAATTAGCCCTTAGAGGGCTTTTCCCCCAACCTTCAGTCTCTTGCAGCAATTTCAAAATGCACCATTTTGCTTTCATGTACATTTAAACCCGGCAGCAAAAGAGAAAAAAAGAAAAAGAAAAAAAACAGCGCTTGGCATTCACTGGTGTTTTAATGTGGCAAAGTTGCTTCAGGTAACATTGATAACTTTGTGCAAAAGTTCATTGCCATGTTTGTACTGACTTGCTGAGAATTTTTTCTTCTGGAAAATACCCCCAGTGGTATCCTCTGTAAAGTTACAACTGTAACACAACTGTATTACTGTAGAGATCTCTGCCTGAAGTGGATGTCACGCTGCGTGTTCCTCTCATGCAGAAGTTGTTTGCATTGCCTGTTGTTCATATGGTTCTTATTTCTGTATGTAATTTTTTTAATTAGCTGTGCATATCTTTTTAAGAAAGAAAAAAACAACCAAACAAAAACAAAACCACAAGAAAACAGCCCGTGGATAGGAAATATTTTAGAAATAAATTCACTCTTAGCAGCAGCTGGATGTATGTCAGTGATGCAGGAATTTGCAAAGTCTTTGCTTCTTTCACGGTGGGATTTCTGGCTAGATTTCACATCAAGGAGTTATGCTCAAAGTCTTTGCAGAAGAAAATGTATGTAAATGTCTATTTTATATAAAAAGTAAGAAAAGTAGGTGCTGTGCCTGGTTTTGTTCTTTTTCTTTAGGACCAGCCATGAACAAGTTCTTCTGGAGGTGGAAGGGCCGAAATTTCTTACTCCACTTGATTTATATTTTATTTTATGTGCCCTGAATTCCAGGTTATTGGTCATGTAGGAGCAACTATGCAGCATATGTGTTTGAGTCTGGGCATGTAAAAACATTGGAGCAGGCATTTTGTGGAGCCTGAGCATGAGAAAAGATGTGGGCTGGTGCTCACACAGCCTTGATGACTGAACATGTTATACTGACATAAGCTCTTCATGTCAGGCTTTATGCCTCTGTCAGGAATGTGTCAAACAAATCCACAGAATGCAAAGAGAAAAAAACTGAGATTAAAAAGAAACTAATTTTGTTGTAAATCCCTTTTTCCTGGCACTCATTCCTAGATGCTCCCGCATGCTTCCAGGGTTTGAGTTCACTTGGGATAGTAATGGTGATAAACACTTCTATTGAAAATGGACCCAAAAGAGAATCAAGAGCCCTGAACACATGCCATGGTGTTTCCTGCCATCCTGGTTTGTCCAAAATGCTCTGTTGCATGAAGGGGAATTGCATGCTCTGAAGTCAGACTGTACAGCCTGAAGTTCTCCCACATCCCACCAGCAAAGCTTCTACCCAGTGCCCACCTGGGTCCTCTGCAAGGCCTGAGGCACCTCAGGTCTGGTGGCAGTGATGGAGGGGACATTAGATCCTGCTGCTTCCCATGGAAATGGGCAGTGAACTCCAAACAGGTGAGACACAGTGTGAGAGCCTCCAAACCCAGCTGTGCTGCATCCCTGCCGCCTCAGCTGCCAGCACTGATTGACCCCATAGGCATTCAGAGTGCTCATCAGCTGAGTTGTTCCTCCTGTGAGAGGTGGGGCTCCAGCGCTGGTCACTTTTCCTGAGCTGTGGTGGGAGCAGGACTCCTCTCGGCTCGTGTGGCTTCTATGTAGTGAGACCCCCTGTGGGGAGGTGTGCCCCAGTGTGGGTTTGTGGTGGTGAGTATTGGTGTCATCTGCTCTTTTGAGGTACCAAAAAGGTGAAAGTAGCCAGTCAGTGTCACAGATTGATGTATTTGCCCTGGTGAGTGATTTTTAGGCTGCCTTTGCTGTAGCCGTGTGGGGACTGAGAGCCTTTTGTGCCTTTTGTATGCTGGTGCTACTCACCGGAGCCCTCCTTGGCTGCTGAGGTGAGTGACCCATTCCCTGTGCAGCCTGCCCTGAAAGAAGGACAAATTGTTTGGTCCTGCTGAGCTTGGGAACCGCTCTCCCAGGGGCACTAGGTCAAAATCGTCTTGCACATCCCCCTGCAATGGCTAATGTATTCATAACTCCCTGTCTGGCCTGTTCTACGCCCATGTGAAAATTCATGTCTTTTAGGTGGGAGAGGGAAATAGGCACTAGGTAGGTTGTGAAGTGGTGCAAGCCAGGCAGGAGAATGGTGATGTTCAGGGTAACTTGCTCCTGCTAATGAAGCCAGTGCTAAAAACACTCTCCTGCTGAGGTGAGAGATGGGCTAACCAGCTAACTGCAGTTCCTCCCACCCTGCTCCAGTATGGTGCTGGTCCTGCTACTAATGTTATTTCTCTCACCACCTAAGGGAATGGTGTTTTCTCCACCACTGACCACCTTGATAAAGTTTATTTTCTGCTTCACTAGTGGACTTGCTGCTATAGCAATAATCACCCCAGTCTCTTGTTGGAAAAGCCAGTCAGCACTAAGCACTAGGGAGAGTTTGGTCCAGGTCAGTGGCTTAGAAAATTGTGCCTGGGCTTTGCAGTGGTCAGGTGCTTCGAGGCCAGAGAGAGAGGTTGGTCTGAACAGGGCAGCAAGCAGCTGAGCCCCTCTAGAGCCTGGAATGCTGCAGGAGTTGTGCAGGGATCCCCAGAACCTTGTGGGGTGAGTCCTGCTGGTCACTGCTGAGGTCAAAGAGTGTTTAATGGTCTGAGTAGCAGAGGGAATTGTGGGCTCCTCGGTGCTCTGGTGCTCTCATAAGGTGATGTGAGAAACTGGTGAGCTTTTTGCCAACCTTCATCAAACAGCATCACCTCCAAGCCTACACAGAGGGCATCGGCTCCAAAGTTAAGGAGTGGTATCACTTTGGATCCAGTCACAGTCTTGTGGGGACTCTAGTGAATTATTCCAGGCTCTCACCCAAGCAAACAGAGTGTGAGTACCTCCTAAACCATGAGCTGTGGGGGTACCAGTCATTGGTTTCTCTGGGTCTGGATTGAAGGCACTTGAGACAGTAATTCATGTTCAGACTCAGGTGTTTATTCTTATCAGTAAAACAGTCTCATTACTGTGAGTTTGTCTTTTCATTAGAAGGCACAAAATGGCCAACAGTACAAGACTAAACTATCCAATTAAGAACTGACACCTAGATTATTTTCCCTTTTAACGCAATCTCTGATCCCACAGAACTGCAATGCAGACTTTTCTGCCCAATTACAAAATGCCACCCAAACCCATGAAGAAGAAACCCAGGACGACACCCTGTGCCGTCCATCTTGCTTCCATCCACAACATACTAAAAACCCCAAAACCTAAATTTCTCTCCAAGTGATACACCTACACTGCTCTCTATAATCTACTTCACACTTTTGTGGAATCTAGTTTATCTTGAAGTCCAGGAAACTTTCTCCATGAATGAGGGTCAAAGTCAGTACTCCCCTGCGGTCAGGGCAACCCAGAGCAGACAGACAAATATTCCCTGTGCCCTGGGTTTCCACAATGAGCATTGCTTATGTTTGTGTGGCTGGGACTTGCCATCTTACCCCTTGGCTTGTGAGAGGTGTGGGACCCCTCTGGGCGTGAGAAACAGGTCAGACAGGAGGGGTTAAAGAGTGATTTTCAGCTGATGCAGACACAGGCCAGCTGAAAGGAGTGGAGAAAGACCTGCTGTCCTCAGCAGGAGAGCCAGAGGTCTGATACAAGCCCTGTCCCCCAGCCTGCAGAAGCAGACCTCCAGCTGGTGGGGGAAATTGCAATTCTTTTTCCTCGTGTCCCAGGTGCTGGAGATCACTTCTGCTGTGTGATCCTGGTGGTGATGGCTGTTCTGGGCTGGCTCAGGGGAGCAGCACCCCTTGCTCCCCCACCCAGCACGGGTCTGCCAGCCTGTCACTGTCACCGTGTGTGTCACTCCCTGATGGGGGAGGACTGGAGGCATTTTCCCTAGAAAACACAGGTGGGATTGACACAGATTTATCTCCAACTGCACAGTTCAGTGAAGCATCAAAGCCTTAATCAGAGCCAGCTGTCTCCAAGTCAAACTGTCCCCGTGCTCCTTGCCCACATTGCTGAGGCACAGCTGGTGCCAAAAGGGATGGAAGAAAGCTGTGTCTCCTTGGGGTGTGGTCCAGAGTAAAGATGGAAGAAAGCTGTGTCTCCTTGGAGTGTGGTCCAGAGCAAAGCTGAGCCTGAGGGCTGGGCCAGCTCTCTTCAGAGACATCTCTGATGGTGACTTCACTGTTCAGGGACATCTCTGATGGTGACTTCACTGGTCCAGGCCAAGTACTCCAGGGCACTTCAGGCATGGAAGCTTTTAAAAATAAACTTGGAGTGGTCTGGTGATGTCATTGCAACCTGCTTCACTTGTTAATTTTGTTAGTCCCAGGTGCAATCATTAAGAATAATTAGGCTACTGGATGAAATCTAAATTTGGGGTTTTTTTCTGGCTGAAAGTATCTGACGGGAGAGCTCAGCTTTGCACACATCAGCTTTTTCTACAGAACCGCAATTTCTCTGTGTTTTCATTGATCTCCATGGAATTGCCTTCAGCAATTCCAGCACTCAGCCTGCAGCTCAAGCTGGAGTGTCTTGGTTGAGGCAAATATGGGAGAAAGCTTTTAAAGGGTTCCTCTAGACAGCAGAGTCAAGGGGCCTCTCTCTCAATTGCTTGTGGAAAAGTTTTCCTTGGAGAAAAGTGGAAAAATCTGTTTATTTAAGGCAAAGCATTCACTAGCATGAAAAGAACAATATTAAACAATAAAACTACTTGCTGCTTGAAAAGAGATGACAAACTCAGAAAATTTTCCTTTGTGGACATTCTACCTTTTTATCTCTATATTGTTAGTTTCCTACTAAAACGAATAGAGATTTGAACTTGGTAAACACATACATTATATATACATTTATATATAGTATATAGTTATATATAGATAATGGTAGTAGTATTGTATATATTTATATATAGATAATGGTAGTAATATTTAGTAAATAGTGATGTTTATATAGGGTTTTTACTTAATAGTTAGATCTTTTTGAGGTACGTATTGTGTTGTTTTATCTTTTTGTATTATTTACTATGTGTAACTTGGTTTTTGAGTAAAGATAACTTTATGAATGGGTTTGTCTGTGTTTGAGGTAGAACTGATTTACATTGTTTTTTTAAATACATTTTTGATATGTATTATTGGGATTTAGTTTTTGTTTATTGTATGTAGGGCTTTAGGTTGGGTAGGGTTTGTTTGGTTGGTGGAACTTTGGGTGTTAATTAAGTAGGTGGCTTTTGTTTGATGTTTTTAATTTTTGAAAGATTTTTTATTTAATGTTTTTAAGGTGGTTTTTAATAGTTGATTGTATTTTTTTTTTTTGTAGTTGGTGTATGGTAGGGGATATGACACACTTCATGTTATGGTTTTTAGTTTAGGTGTTGATGAGGTTGTTTTTGAAATGAATTTTATTTTTGGTTTAATTTTTTAGGGACATTATGTTTTTAAAGGATTTGGTTTTGAAGGTTCAGGGTGGTGTTATGGGATGTAATGTGAGGTCCAGGGGAGGTTTTGAATTATTTTGTGGTGATTTTTATGAGAGTGAGCATGGAATGATTGTTTTGGTGTGTTTGGGATAGTGCAAGTGAATTAATTCATTTGGCTTTTTTCTATTTAGATTATTGGTTATTATATTCTAGGGATTTGAATTGTTTGGTTTGTTTGATGGCAGTATATGTTTATAGTTATGGATAATTTGAGAAATATTTTTTAGGGTTAGATTTTTTTGGTTTTGTGCTTACTTATAGGGAGCATTTTAATTTTGATCATTTGAGGTATAGGTTTATTGAGTTAGGAATAATTTTTGGTGTTGTTATTTAAGTTTATTTTTGACAGATATTTTTGTAGCTTGATTTGGGTTTTTGGTGTTTTTTATAGGTTGTATTTTTGAGTCATGGGTATATATATGGGGGATTTTTATAGGTAGTTTTTTTGGTTTTGTAGTAATATTTTCTTACTTTTTAGTAGTTTAAACTTTTTTTATGTTGTTAATTAGCGGGTTTTTTTTAGCTTGCTTTATTGAGTATTGGTTATTATCTATAAATTAGTGTAGAGGTAGAGTTTTGGCTTTTTGAAAAGTAATGTTTAGTTGAATGGGTTGTAGTTTTGTGAATTCACTTGATTTATTTTTTCTTTTACTGTTTTTTGTAACTTTTTGTGTTGGGTTTTATATGGATGTTTTTTATTTTTTATATTATTTTCATAATGTGACCAGAGCTATTAGTAAAAAGAGTGTAATGTGGTTTTTTCGTTGGTTGTATGGTGGAGGATTTTTTAGTATGTGTTGTTTTGGTTTTTTTCTTTTTTTTTTTTCTTTTTTTTTTTTTTTTTTTGTTGTTGATGAGATAAAAATTTTATTTTTAGGCTAATTTCTAATTACTATTAAAATTTTTGGGTGATTTAATTTTTAATATGGGTGTGTGGTGTGCTGAGGCTGATTGATTTGCTTTATGTACTATTAGTGGTGTGGTGGGCAGAAGGAATTTTGATTTTGAATATTCCCTTTACAACTTGCAGTTGGGCTGTCAGGAGCAGTTGTGTTTTAGTGCTGATTATTTTTGAGGGGGTTTGGATTTTTTATAGGTTGCTATTTTTTTTATTGGAGTGTAGTTGATTTTAGATATATTTCATTTTGATTTCAAAACTGTAGTGGTCGATTTTGAGGTTTTGTAGTGTTTTTTGTTAAAGGTTTAGGCTCGATGATAGTTTTTGGTTGTAGAGTGAGTTTTTTCTGTTTGGTTTGGGTTTGATTGCATTCAGGGCTATTGTCAGAGGGATTTTTTGTTTGATTTGGGTGCAGGTTTGTTGTTTAGGGTTTTATTGGAAAGTGGTTTTTTGTGGATGATTAGGTAGAGAGTATTTATAATGTGGTTGTTTTTAGGAATGTGTATTTTTTAGAAGTTTATGGTGTTTAGGAAAGTTTGTGGGGGGTTTTGTTGGATGGTTGAGATATTGCGATTTTTTTGACAATAGTGGTGGGAATGGGATGCTCATTGTGGAATGGAATGTTCATTGTGTTATTTTTAGAAATTGGATTTTTTGAGTCAGTTTTTTAATTTTATTGGTTTTTTGATGGTGAAATTGGATTTTAGGAGAATTTGGATCATTTCTTTAAACACTTTTGTTGTCTTTTTTATATAATGATGTTTTTGATATATTGTAGACATTTTGTAGACAATTTGGTTTTTATTTTTTTAGTGTAGTTTGGCTTAGTTGATGGTAGATGGTAGGACTGTGTTTTTATTTTTGGGGTAGTTGGTTTTAGGTGTGTTGTACACTTTTTTATGTCAAGGTAAATTGAGGTTGTTAAAGGAATGGAGAAAAATGTATTGGTAATGTCAATAGTGGTGTATTATTGTGGTGTTTTGGAGCTTTAATTTGTGTTGGAGTTTTAATGTGTTTGGTATAGTAGTATTCAATGG
This sequence comes from Setophaga petechia, assembly GCA_024362935.1. Classification (NCBI taxonomy): domain Eukaryota; kingdom Metazoa; phylum Chordata; class Aves; order Passeriformes; family Parulidae; genus Setophaga; species Setophaga petechia. The sequence goes on from JANCRA010000025.1 coordinate 7,678,979, forward strand.
TGGAGTTGTTTTATTTAAGATATGATATTTGATGGTTAATTTTTATTTTCTTTTAGATTTGTGTATAGGTTAAATGGGGTTGTTGAAGGGTGAGTGGGTTTTGTTGATTTCTTGTGGTTTTTCTTAGTTTATGAGTTATTTTGTGGATGGGGATTATGGTATAATGGGTTTAATGAGTTGGGAATAATTTTTTTGTGTTGTTAATTAAAGCTTATTTTAGATGATATTGTAGATACAGTTATGGTATTTGAGTTGTATTGTTGATGGTGTATTGTTGAGGTGGTAATTGGTATTATTTTTTAATTTTTAGGAGTTAAATTGTAGATGGGTTTTTTGATAGTTTGGGTAAGGTGTTTAATTATTTAATGTTTTTTGGGTTTAGAGTTCCTATTTTAAATGTTTATTTGGGTTTTTGAAATACTTATTTTGGAGGAAGTTTATGTTTAAAATGTGTGGGGTTTTGGGACATTCATAACGGTGTTTTTTCCACTTTCTTGGGCCACATGTTGAGCACCAAAAAGTGTATTTGTCTTGGTTAAGGCAAATTTGGGCAGTCTGGTGATGTCATTACAACCTGCTGGGGATACAGCCATCCTAAAGTCACCCCAGGACATGGAGGCAGGAAAGCTGTGGCACCTGGGATTTCTCTTATTAATTCCCTACCTGCCAGAAGAGCCTGAGGTAATGCATTTGAGCATGTGGGGTGTTGCCTTAATGAAAAACATCCTTTTTTCATGTCTGCTATGTAGCCTGAAGAGCTCTGTGTGTGTGTGTGTGTGGAGTTTGTCCCAGTGACCAGGAGAGCCCAGAGGCTGCTCTGAGATTTGTTTTTGGAGCCTGGAGGGCAGCCCTGTGCTGCTGCGTGCTGCCCTCCTCTCTGGGAAAGGGGAGGAGAGGCAGACACCCCATCTCTTGTTCATCCTTGAGTCATTGGATGCTGGTCACTCAGGAGAGGAAAGTCCTTTTTAGGTAAGGTAAGTCCAAGCTTTAGGTAAGCTTTCCAAGTCTGGTCCAGGGTGTGGAAATCTCCATGCTACCTTTGCTCTTCTATGCGTCTCAGCCACTCATTATAAATGGGTTTGTCTCTAAAAGGCCCTGCTCAGGGAGCAGGCATGCAGAGGAGCATTTCTGAGGCAGGAGGAGACACGGTGCTGCTTCCAGGCAGCTGCCCCATCACTCTTAGGAGTCACGTTGGCTTCTGTACTTTAAATGCAAGACCAGCTTCACAAGCCTTGCTAAAGACTTCTTAATGGGCAGGGACAGTGATTTAAGGGGCCTCTTTGCCAGCCCTTTTATAACCCATTATATTGTATTTGCAGACCAGTCATCTTCACATCTGTTTCTTGTTAAACTCGGGCATCTTTTTTGAGGACTAATGTTAAATAATGAGAAAGTAGCTGTGGTATAGAAATTTCAATGTGCAAGATTAACCTTCATAATGAGGCACCTCCTTGTAGCCATGATATTTTCTGAAAAATCCTGTCCTTAGGATTTTTTCTCCTGAGAAGCTGAGAGGCCTCAGGAACAAAATGTAAACAATGATTATCTGCTGCTGTGGAATGCAACAGGTGGATCTGTGATTGGTCTCATGTGGTTGTTTCTAATTAATGGCCAATCACAGTCAGCTGTCTCAGACTCTCTGAGACAAGCTTTTGTTATCCTTCTTTTTCTATTCTTAGCTAGCCTTCTGACAAAATCCTTTCTTCTGTTCTTTTAGTATAGTTATATATAATAAAATAATAAATCAGCCTTCTGAAACATGGAGTCAGATCCTCATCTCTTCCCTCTTCCTCAGACCCCTGTGAACACGGTCACACCTCCTTGTTTCTCTATTCCATGCAAGTCTAGGCAGTGCTTTTACTCTCCACTGTTCTGCTGTCAGTGCTCTTGCTGTGCTCCCATTACTGCAGCATTTGCATTGCCAGGCAGTCCTGGTGTCAGACTTTGCTGGGAAGCATGGGAACTTTCCATTTCCAGTAAACAGCCTCCTGGGACTGAGGCTGAGCTGTGCCATTACTGGGTCTGTTACTTATGGCTGGAAGTGATTAGAAAATGAAAGTAAGGTTTTTCCTGAGTGGGAAAAAGATAAATCTTAATTTACTCGAAAGCATTGAAGCAAAGGCTCACGCTGAACCCTTGATGCCTCGATTCAAAACGCTTGAGGCCACACTTCAGGGACAGGCAGCCACAGGAAAGTGAATACCTGCCAGGCTGCTGGACTTGCCATCTCCAGAGGCTGCATGGGTGAAATAGCATGGTGTTAATTCAATAATTCAGCAATGGTTCAACTGCTGGACTTTTTTTTGTCCCACCCTGCACTAAAACTTTGCATCCCTAGAGGAGGATAAATGCTAAAGATGGGACCTACTGTTCATCTGTTCATTGGGTAACTGCCCTGACAGTGAGTCTGTCTAATAATTGCTAAAAGAAATGCTGAATGGAAACCCTGCTGGAGCTGATTGCACTGAGTTTAATTGTGACATTATATTGCTTATAAAATATGCAGAAAAACTGTAATGGCCATATGCCTGTCCAGTGTTAATTTAAACTACATGTAGCTGCCTAAAACCGCCATAAAGCTCTTGGATGTAAGCCTCTGCTTATCTCCTTAAATGCACCAATAACAAAATTAGGAGGATTTATGGGGCCAGAAAGACTTGGCAATCAGTTCCTGTTGTTTTTAAGGCTTCTCATGTGTCTTTTAGGATCCCAGACTGCAGGTAACCAAAGCTGAGCTCGATGTTTCAAGGTCAAAAATCGCATGGAGGCTCTGTGAGTGCCAAGGTGAAGCATTGCTACTGAGCTGGCAGCAATGCAATCTGCTGGCATTTCTCCTGGCAGCTCTGAGCTTCTCAGGTACAAACAGTGGCTTGATGGATCGCAGATGAAACATGAAAGGCATTTATCCATTTGAGAGAAAGTCCAGCTTTTGCAGTTGGAGGTCAGGGAATCCTCTGTATTGCTGCTGATGTGAAACCAGTCTGGCTGAAAGTCCTATTACTGAAAGCCAGCCCCAGAAGGCTGTTCTTAGAAGGCTATTTTATTTTATTTTATTTATTTTCTTTTTCTTTTTTAAAAAAATTTTTAGAATTGTTAAAAATGTTTAAATTTTGTTAATTTTTAAATTTCATTTTAAAATTTTAATAAATTTTAAATTTTTATTGTATTTTTATTTTATTTTAAAATTTTAAAATAATTCTAATTTTTATTTTTTAAATTTTAAATTTTAAAATTTTTATTTTATTTTTTAATTGTATTTTTATTTTATTTCTTTATTTTATTTATTTTTTATTTTAAAAAAATTATTTATTTTACTATTTATTTTTAAAAATTTTTAAATTTATTTTTAAAAAATTGTAATTTTTTATTTTATTGTATTTATTTTGTATTGTATTTATTTTTTAAATGTTTTCATTCTTAAAAATATTAACATTTTATTTTATGTTTTTTTAATTTGACTTTCTTTCTTCCTTCTGTCCGTCCTTCCTTCCTTCCATCCTTCCTTCCTTCCGTCCTTCCTTCCGTCCTGTCCTGTTACTGAAAGCCAGCCCCAGACCAAACTGCAGGGTTGCAGACTCAGTGTCCCCTCAGTCATGCCTTTAATTCTTACTGAAGTAGCACAGTTTGTTTAATTCTTGTCCTAGGCTTTGATTAATTGTCCCAGAAGTTTATCCCTCAGGGTCTGTGCTCTGGCTCTGCCTGTGTGGCTTTGTGAGATTGCTGTGTCCTTGTGTTCCCCTTACAAGGGAGGTGTTTCCTTCTCCAGTAGCTGCTGGAATGCCATGAGTTTCCCGTGGCTACAGCCCTGGGCTATTGCCTAGCCATGGGCTACAAGAGTGTTACCCACCAAGGAAGAACTGGATTAACTCCTGCTTCCAGTATTCTGCAAAGGCAGAGCTATGGAGGCAGCTTCAGGGTGTTAGAGTGTCTTGGTTTGGAAAGCCAGGTGTCTGCTAAGGAAGGCAGGAACCTCCCCTGAAATGGAAAAATGTAAACCCCCTCCCCATGAATTGTTATAAATCTGAAATTAAGCGGGGCTCTCAGGCAAAAATATGTGAGCAGGAATAACAGTTCTTTATCAGGGATGAAAATAAAAAGCTAAAATAAACAATGTAGTAAACTAAAACAACACTGACGGAGCCAGAGGACAACCTGACACCCTGTTGGTCAGGGTGTTGGTAGCAGTCCAATTGGAATTGTGGCTGCAGTCCTCCTGGAGTGCCAGGTGTGGTTCTGCTGGAGCAGGGATCCTGTAGAAGGGTGTGTTCTTCCTCTGAAGTACCAGTGGAAGAAGAGGCAGCTGTTCCTCTGGGAAATCCAGTGGAGGAACAGTGCTGGTGTTCCAGAATCTCCAGATTATATCTGGGTAGGAATACTTGGCTCCTCCCTCTGGGCTCACATCTCCCATGGGATGCTGTAGTTCTTATCAGTCATGCAGTGACATTCAGTGGCCCATTATCAGCAGGTGTCTCCCCAGAGGGAGGAGTGGCTGTGGAAGAGATGAGGAAAACTGCCCACTTAACAGAGGAGAACTGTCATACAGATGGCAAATAGAATACAATTTGCTTGGCAATCCAGGACATTGAGTTAAGAATGTGGCACAAGTCTCTAACTTCCTAATCTTTTCAGAGGCATTCCCTGTGTCTCCTAGAGATAGGAAGGGCTGCAGCCAACTGGCTGTGACTGCCTGTGGCCATCAGATGGCAGATCAGCCAACACAGAGTGACAGCCTGTCCCTGTCATGTCCCCAAGCACTGGCTGAGGTGGCAATAGCCTTACAGCTTGGCCATAATGGCAGGAGCAGGGGATGAAGGACCAGAGAAATGTTCACTTCAGGGCTCAGACATCCTGGTGGGCGATGAGGAAGGCTGCCTGTCTGCTGTGCTCTGTGGTTAAGGTGTGTCTCTAGGCATGGACTAGGCAGGGCAGCTTCTGTGGAAGCTACCGGGATCCCTGCTTTGCTGCCCTGGAGGCTGAGTACTGCCAGTGCCCCATCAAAGATTCCAGGGGGAACTGTGATCCATTTTTCTCTCAGTATCAAGGAAAAGCAGACCAATATGACTCAGGATTGAGCTGAGCTGAATCTTGAGTTTTGCATGACCTACACAAGTCCTTTGATCTGATCAGTGCTGGTCTTTGGGGAGAAAGATACAAAGATTTTGTCACAAGCACTGAGTCATTCCAAGGAGAGTGATAGAGGCAGTCCAGTCTCCTTGTCTCTGCTGGGCTCTTCCACCTCTTTTGTCCTCTTCCCAAGTATCCTTCTGCTTACATTAACATTCAATTTTCCTAATCTCTGCCTCTCAATTTAGCACGTATATATTTTCAATTTGGCATATATATATTCAACTACATGTGACTAACTTCAGTTTGTATTTTCATTATATAAATGCCTACATGTAACTGTGGTGTTTTGGGAAGAAAATTATTGGAATAGTATGATTTGAAGGAAGATTGTGCCTGTAAATCAGACACGTCCCTGGAAGCATGTTATTAATGAATTCACTTGTGCACCCTTTCCTCTGCAGGGGATGGGGTTCAGCCCATCTGCCTTCCCCACAGAGATGAAAACTTCTCAGCTGGGACACTGTGTGTGGCCACTGCCTGGGGTGGGTGTCTGAGGGTGGTCAGATGGCAGGGTCACCTGGTCACAGCCACAGGAACAGAGTAATGGATACAGGAAAGTGTGGTATTTTCGGGATCCCCTGAAGAAGGGGGAAATGATGAATCTGACTCCATGCTCTTAGAAGGCTAATTTATTATTATATTATATTTTATATGTATTATATATTATAGTTTTTATATATGATATATCATATATATCATATCATAATTTCGTCATATCTCATATATCATATCATGCTATACTAAAACTATACTAAAGAATAGAGAAAAGATACAGAAGGCTTAACAAGATACTAATGAAAAACTCGTGACCCTCTCCAGAGTCCCGACACAGGTGGACTGTCATTGGTCATTAAGTAAAAACAATTCCCATGAAACCAATCAAACAATGACCTGTTGGATAAACAATCTCCAAACCACATTCCAAAGCAGCAAAACACAGGAGAAGCAAATGAGATAATAGTGTTTTCCTTTTTTCAGCTTCCCAGGAGAAGAATCCTGGGCAAAGAGGATTTTGTAGAAAATATGATGGTGACAAGAAAGGAGACTTTCACAAATAGAAATGCAAGAGAAGGTGCCTCCCACCAAAGGCAGTATTCAAGCACCCCTTGGCTCATCAGGTCTCCTCTGCCTGTCAGAGGACCAGCCCCTGCAGGGATGTGCAGATCAGCATTTTGCTGCAGCTGAGGACCTTGGAGGGCATCAGGGACGCTTGGGCTTTGCTGCTGTGAATATTCATGTGTGCATATTGGAGCCTGTCACTTGCAGAGCCATCCTCTGAGGGTGGGGGCACTGCTCCTGTCCTGCAGGAGGTGGAGCTGCCCCTCATCCCCTGCCAGATGCGAGTGGCAGGGCCCTGCCCTGGTACAGGGCTCTGTGCTGTGCCAAGTGACAGCTCCCCTGCCCTGGCTCTTCTGGGCAGCAGGTTTGTCCTGTCCACCTGCAAACCTCCTCCTCTCCTGGGGAGAGAGGGGAGCAACAGCACTGAGAATGCTGTCAGCACTTTGCTGAGCAAGGGCTTTACAAGGAGATTTGGGATAATGAAGGCAGGAGCAGCCTTTTACATGTGGGAATGTGGATGTGAGCAGGACACTGATGCTGGCTCTTCCCCAGACCTGCCCTGGGCATTTCTAACAGCAGCACCTCTGTCTCTGCAGGTGCAGAAACCAGGGAGAATCTTCATGGTTGGGCTGCAGGCAGTGGGCAAGGGAACCTGGCATGGGCAATGGTGTCAGGAGGATGGAAAGAAGGCAGCTCCCACCTCCACCTCGATGTCCCTCCCCATGCACCTACTCAAGCCTTTTGATACCTTTGCTCAGACAGTCCCACTGCAGTAGAGGAGTGTGCTCAGTGCCAAACTCTTCTCTGCTGGTCCTGACACCATGAACAGGGCCAAGCCTTGCTCTGCCCTAGGGTAGGCTGCTGGTCAGGATGTCACTTGTCCCCTTGGATGTACTTGCATGAATGGTTTTTTCCAACCAAGCAGTAGCTTGAGAACTTCCCTGCTCTCTGGTATATTCACACCTTGAATATTTTCAAATCAGTGCCACAGCTGATGTTGGCAAAATGGCTTTCAGTTTTACATTCTTCATGGAAAAAAAAGGGGTTTGGGTATGGGGAAGGGCAGGCTGCCAAACAAGTCAGGTCAGGGGACTGTAAGAACAGAGCTTAGGTTTGTGGGGTTTGGGTTAGATGGTAACAGCTGAATCAGCAGGGATGGTGCCAGGTTCCCATGACAGGGAGAAGCAAGCAAGGTTGTGTTGGCTTCTGTGGAAAAGCTGGCATGTCATGGAGTAGCATCAACAGCTGGGACTGCTGGAGCAGCACTAAATGTCACCTTTCCTGCGCAGTGGCATTTGGACAGGGTGACTCTGGAGGCCCCTTTGTGTGTCAGAGGACTGGTACCCACACACTGGTGTGCTGTTGTTGGCACAGGGTGTGCCAGAGGATGGGATACTCTTGTGAGAGGCACCATGGCCTGGAGCTCAGGAGGCATCTTCTCACAGGTGTGTGACTTCCTTGCCCAGCACAAGGCAGCTATGAGTGCTGGGAGGTTTTTTCCACCACTTAGCACTACAGGGACCCAAATGGCCCTGCTAATGCTGCCTCCCTCCTCTCCACCCACAGCAATTCTGTTCAATTTTCAGACACTGAATCAGCAGGAAGGTTTACTACATTTTCATCTGGGATGGCAAACCCAAAGATTTAAACATATAAGTCCCCCTTCAGAAACCATGTTATAATAGCAACCCTGATCCTTGCATCCCCTGAAGAAAAAGCAGAAGGCGCCTCAAGCTGCCCTTTTTATGACTGAATGCAGCCCTTCCACTTGGGTGAGGTGCCCCTTGAGTGCTGCATATCAGCCCTGCTCTCTTAAAAGAAAACTTACCAGCTAGAAATCTGAACTGCTGTTGTGCTCCTGAAGCAGCGTGCAGGACTGGGCAGGGGTTATCTCCTCATCAAATTCAACTTTGAACATGAAAGGGAAGAGGGGCATGACATTAAGTGCTGTGGCTCTTGTGGCTTATTGGCACAGCCTTTTATAGCTGGGCACAGGTTTAGTGACTCCCCACTGGCCACTTGTATTTTTCTGTGCAGATAATTACGAGTTATTAAAGAGATGGTGTTATTTCTGTCATAGCCATCAAAGCTGAGGTGTTGGTATTAACTAATACCCAACCTATTACAGCTTTCCTAGGGATCCTTAATGGTTATGCTTTCAAAGGGGCACTATCTGCAGCCAGGAAAGTGCCTTTAATTGGGAGCAGTGACTGCAAGGAGCAGAGGCCATGTGGCTATGCAGGGGATGTTATCCTTTGCAAAGCAGAGCTATCAGGATCTGCAAACACCAAGTGCCCATAGAAGAGGGAGGGAAGGCTGACACAGGGAAGGCAGTGATACTTCATTAGAAATGAGCTTGGAGTAGCCATGTCATATCTTAGGAGGATGAATGAATATGAGCCCACTGTGGGACAGCTGGTGGGGCAACTCCTGAAAGTTTTGGGATTTTAAAGTAGGACTTTGGGAAGAAGATTGCATATTCTCCTCTGAGGTGTCCCTCAGCTGTGTGTTAAGCCCTTTGTCTTTGAAACAGCTGCAGTATCTTAGCCTGTGCCTTGGCCAGTTGTGCCTGTACTGCAATACCCCACATAACCCCAAATAACATAATTCCCTCCATGCCAAGCCCTCTCCCTGCAGCAGCAGAGTGAGGTTCCCAAGGCATCCTGCTCTTTGGAGAAGGTGGGCTCATTCTGCATCCCCTGGCTGTGGAGCACCATGTCCCTCACAGCAGGTGGCTGCAGTTTGGCTGTAATAGCCAAACACTGAATTTTCCTCATGGCCTCCCTGAAGTGTTTCCCAGGGCTTGGGAGCCCCAGTCAGCACCAGACTGAGCCCCACTCTCAGCAGTGCCTGGGTGACAGTGGTGTGTATTCCCCCAGAGCAGATCCCCAGCTCTGCTTGCTGGGCAGGGTGATGCTGTGTGGCAAGGCAGTAGGACACAAAGTCTGTGTGTAATACAGATGCTGTACAAGCCATGCTGCAGCTGTTGTGTTCTTTGGTCTGGGTGTGTCACTGCCAGCTCACACAAAGCTGTGAGAGCTTCAGCTCCTACAGGACACAGGGCAGTGAGATGGACTGGGCTGGAGGTGTCAGTCACACAGCACAAAGCTATTGATGCTGGAAGGAAGCATCAAGCCCAACTAGTGCTGAGCAAGTCCATGGCAGCCCTCTGCTGCTGGCAGCTCCCTCCCCAGCTGGCTGATGCCAAGGGGGAAGATAAAACTTACCAGGTGGAACCTTCTGTTGTGTGACATTCCCAGCCTGTGGTGGGACTGACAGGGCCAAGCTCAGCCATGCAGAAACCTGATTTTACCATTGCTTGCTTCTAGCCTGTGCACTTGTACCATGCTAGAGGACAAATATCACCCCAAAACTCTTCACTAAATTATGAGTAGGGTACCAGCTGGGACATGATCCTGAATGTGTGTCCCTCTACTTGATTGGAAGAGAGCTAATCAGTAAGTCTGGGTGCCTTGGAGGTGTGAGGGCTTCTGGGAATGATTTCATGTAATTCCTTGTAATGAAAAAGAGCAAATCTGTCTGGCTATTGAAAGCATTTTGTGTTTTCCAGTATGAATTTAAAGAGATAGAGAAAACACCCAAATGGAACAGGGCAGCTGGAACTGAGGGTTGTGTTCATATTTGTGCTGGCATTTAGTCCAGTGTGATGGGTGTCTCAAAAACAACTTTCAACTGTGCATAATTATGTGCCCTTGTCTGCCTTGTCTCCCATGAATGTGGTGCTCCTACACACTGTGGCTAGCAGCAGAAATGGAGAGCTCAGCCTTGCTGAGCTGGCCTGCCCAGAGCAGCTCCTCATGTGCTAGCATAGCCAGTAAAGTGCTGGATACAGAGCTCAGGGGCTGGCTCTGGGCTCAGAATTGGTCATATGGCACAACAAGGCTCCTGGGTAAGTGCAGATAAGACAAGGAAATGGGGCCTGTTGTCCCCCTGAAGTGGTGATAAATATTTCCTGTGCATCCTGACTGCCTTTTCTCTTTAACTCAGCAATGGTGATGTGTTGGGAATACTGCTGATTCTTAATCATGCAATTCATCCTTTGGGAATATTTGGTTGTTCATGTGGTTGGACTTTTGGATGAATCCCCATCTCCTCAATTCCTTTGTACCAACTCTAAATATTTTACAGATAATGAAAATCAAATAACCTCTCCTCTTGATCTGAGACATGACCTTCCCTGTGGGATCTAGCCTGGTGAACCACTGGGAGATCTGTCTGGATAAATGCATGTTTAACCCACCCTTAAACTAATTCCTTGTCTCCCTTGGATAAATCTTGCAGGGATGTCTTCCCAGCCCCTCTGCCAGCAGGGTTGGACCAGATCACAGTTTGTTTCTGATGGAAGCAATGCTGGCTGTGGCTGTAGCTCACCTTTGTGGCCATCATAAGGACTCTGAAGCAAGTGACCCTGTAGAAACTCTCTTCCTCTCCTTCCTGACTCTCTTAAAATAACAACTCTCCTCAGTGTGCCTGGCTCCCTTAAAAATCAAGTTGTTGAATTGTGTTTATTGCAAGTACCATGTGTTATATTGCTGTGTGAGTGTTTCAGGCTCAGGCTGTGGCAGTGTCACAGTGTTAGTGGAAGAGGGGAAGATTGATACTGCTAATTAGCCTGGCTTGTATCCCAGGGACATGAAGTGCCACTGGCTCATTGAAGGTCCAGCAGAGTATGTCATAAAGGTAATAAAAGGAGAAGCTGCACTTAAACCTCTCTGCTAAGAGCTGTTCAGGGGAGCAATTCAATAAAATCCTGCCAGAAGCATCTGTGATGTACAAGACTGTAAATTGTAGAGTTTCCAGGTCACTGATTCTTTGCAGGGCATATTTTGTCAATTAGGCATCACCTTCGAACTCCTGTATGGGGGCTGGGACTGTTGTGAGTGTTTGAAACCTGTGGGCACCAGGCTCATCTCAGGACAGCTTTTCCTGGAAGTCCAGCACAGGTCTGAGGATAAAGGGAAGGTAGAGAGCATGTTGCAAACAATAGAATCAGCCTTTTTCTCGTGGCAGTGTCAACCCTCCCACAAACTGCTGCTTGTTCCATACCAAAGTGCCTGTTTCTCACTGTGCATGGGCTGTCTGACACCATTCCCCACTCCCAGGAGCAGCATCTTTTCATTCTTATTGCCTGCTGCATCAAGCACTACAGCCTGTGGACAGCAAGAACCCACCAAGCTCAGGGTGAGCCCTGATGCCATTTACATTGCTCCAGGCAGGAGCAGATTTCCTGCCCTGCTGGGAGAAAAAAACCCAATGTGTCTTGGTGTCATCTAGAGGAAATTTGCTTCCTAATACAGTGCTATGTTTTGGATTTAGGATGAGAATAGCATTGATAACACAATGATGCTTTACTTGTTGCTTAGTAGTGTTTACCCTGGGTTAAGGACTTTTCAGGGCTCTCCCAGTGGGGAGAGGCACCAGGAGCTGGGAGGGAGTGAGGCCAGGACAGCTGACCTGAACTGGCCAAGGGGATGTTCCATACCATGGAATGTTGAGCCCAATATGTAAACCAGAGGGAGCTGGCTGGGAGCTGCTGATCACTGATGGGGATTGTGATGGTTTTAGTTGTTGTTTTCTCTGGGTCTGGATTGAAGGCACTTGAGACAATAATTCATGTTCAGACTCAGGTGTTGATTATTTCTTATCAGTAAAACAGTCTCATTACTGTGAGTTGGGCAGCTTTTCATTAGAAATGGCCAACAGTCTCTTGTTGTTTTTTTGAGGTGTTTTAAGACTGAACTATTCAATTAAGAACTGACACCTAGATTATTTTCCCTTTTAACCCAATCTCTGATCCCACAGAGCTGCAATGCAGCCTTTTCTGCCCAGTTACAAAATGCCACCCAAACCCATGGGCAAGAAGGAAGAAGAAGCATGAAGAAGGAACTCAGGATGACACCCTGGGCCCTCCATCTTGCTTCCATCCACAACATACTAAAAATCCCAAAACCTGAATTTCTCCCCAAGTGATACACCTACACTACTCTCTAGAATCTATTTCACACTTTTGTGGATTCTATTCCATCTTGAAATCTAGGAAACTTTCTCCATGAATGAGGGTCAAAGTCAGAGCTCCCCTGGGGGTCAGGCATCCCAGAGCAGACAGAGAAATATTCCTGGTGCCCTGGGTTTCCACAGGGGATGGACTGAGCATGGTCAGTGGTGGGGAGCAATTGCATTGTGTATCACTTGCCTGTCTTGGGGTTTATTCCCCTCTCTCTCTCTCTTTCCTGTCTCCAATTACAATTATTATTATAATTTTTTTATTTCAACTCTTCTTATCCCAGACCCACAGATTTTTCCTTTATTTTTCCCCAGTTCCCTCCCTCATCTGGGGAGAGGTGGTGGTGTGTGAGTGGCTGTGTCCTGCTTCTTTGCCTGCTTTGGTTAAACCAGGACACTGTGTTAAACCCAGGGATGCCTGAGGATATGGAGACCTCTGCTTTGCTTTGCTGCTGCTCTCTTGCTGTAAGAACCTGCAGCTGGGATTAAAACCAAGATCAATGAATGGAAAATCACACACTTCCCGTGCTTGGAGGAAAAGCTCTTGGAAGGGCATTCCACAGGGGGCACTGACCTTTCAGATGTACAAGGCTGCAGTGAAAAAGACAGCTGAAATGCCTTAGGACAAAGCTCAGGCTAACCTCATCCCCTGCAGACCTGTGTGTAGCCCTGCACAGGAAGGAGCAATCAGACCAAGATTGCCAGCAGACTGTTTCCATGAAAACTGTGACACACTCACCAAGGGAAGCCTTGCCAAATTCTTCCAAAATCTAGCTTTCCCCCAGCTCATGTTTAAGAAGTTTAAGTGTTTCAGCTTTGAGAATCCTCTCTTTCTTGTCCACTTTGCAGCTGCAGTTGGAAGACTTTGCTGTGGAATTTAGCCTGAGCTGCATTTATGATGCAGCTACTGTTTATTGTGAGGAAGAAGTAAACCAGCTGTGTGAGCACTAATTGTTTCAGACTTTAATTAGAAATCCTGTGGAAACAGGCCTGTTTCTATCACCAAAACATGCTGTGTGGTACCGTGGTACTCTGTACCCCTGGAAGGATTTCTGCAGCAGCCTTGAGGCTTTGTCCTTTTGTCTTGCCTGTCGTAATGGCCAGGTGTGCTATGGGCACAGGAGATCCTGTGGTATTTGTTGGGATCCCCAGGATGAAGGAGGAATTGAAAATCTGACACTGTGTTCTTATAAAATAAAATTCAATACAATACAATAGGATTGTGTTTTTAAATTTATTTTGTTTTATTTATTTTATTTTATTTTTATTTTTATTTTTAAATTTAATTTTTTTTAATTTTTAAAATTAATTTTCTTTTATTTTAATTTTTATTTATTTAATCTTAATATTTATTTATTTTATTATTATTTTATTTATTTTATTTTTTATTTTTAAATTTGTTTATTGATGTTTTGTTATTTTATTTAAATGTTTAAATTTTTTATTTTAATTTTTAATTTAATTATTTTATTTTATTTTATTGAATTTTTAAATTGTATTTATTTTAATTTTTTAATTTTTAATTTTTTATTTAATTCCATTTTTATTGTATTTTATTTTAATTTTATTTCATTATTTGATTTTTAAAATGTTTATTTTATTATTTATTTATTTTATTTTCTTTAAATTTAAATTTAATTTTTATTTTATTTATTTCATTTTATGTTTTATTTTTATTTAATTTTTAAAAATTATTTTATTTTATACTTATTTTATTTTTTCATCTATTGCATTATATTTTATTATATTTATTAAATTTTACTTTATTTTTTTATTATATTTATTTTATTATATTTTTTATACTATGCTATATTTTACTATACTATAGAATAGAAAAAGGATACAGACAGAAGGCTTAACAAGAATGATAATGGAAAACTCGTGACTCTCTCCAGGGCTTTGACACAGCTGGCTGTGATTGGTCACTAAGTTAAAACAAGTCACATGAAACCAATTAAAGAATGACCAGTTGGTAAATCATGTCCAAACCACATTCCAAAGCAGCAAAACAGGGGGAAGCAAATCAGATAATTATTGTTTTCATTCTTCTCTGAGGCTTCTCAGCTTCCCAGGGGAAGAAATCCTGGCGAAGAAATTTTTTAGAAAATATGACAATGACAGAGATCCCCCATCCTGATCCAAGGTCCTGCTGTCCCATGCAGAGCCTGCTGCCAGTGCAGGGCTGGCTGTGGGACCATGGCTCAGGCTGTGCTGCAGAGCCCAGGGAGTGCACAGGTGTGGGATGCTGGATCTGGCTTCTGGCTTTGCTCTCTCCCAGGAGACTGCCAGAGAACCTTGCTCTAAGTGCCACTGGAAAAGAAAAATGTTCAAAGAAAGGCAGAGTGAAAGGATGGCTGGTGGTGGGTGCTTAATCCTACTGAAATGGATTCTTAGTAAATGGAAGTAGTTCTGTTGAAATTCATTAATGAAAAAATTGCTGATCTGAGGCATCTTTTGCCCACACTTTCAGAAGGAAATATGTTTTAATTTCTCACTTTAAACCTTCTTCAGTTCTATCAATATGAAAATCTTTAGTGAAAGAAATGTTCTTCACTTTCCTTTTTTTTTTTTAAATTTCTGTATTTCCAGATGTTCTTCCTACTTGGACGAAAAGAAAGCACATTGCAATAGCCTGTCTTTTTTATAAAACAGATCCCAGGCACCACACTCACTTTTACAGATCTTGGTATTTATTCTTGAGGTCAAAAGCAATCTTGTGCTCAGAAGTAAGGATATTTGACTTGAATTCTGGTTACCTCTTTACAGACCTGTATGTTAACCAGAAACCAGAGTAGAGTGATCAGGCCCTGCTGCTCTTTCCTTTGTACCAAATAAGATGGGTAAAAGGCTTGACTTGTCTTGGGTTTGCATTGACAAGTGATCTTTGGCAAAGGCTTCTATTTTTTCCCCTTTTTCCACTTTTCATTTGGTCCTTGTGACTCTGTTTTGTGGTGGTAATTTAGCTGCATGTGTTTACCAAGTGCTGTATGATTATTAGCACTACAGTTGCAAAAAAGAAATCTGGTTTCCATTGGAAAGGATTGTTTAAGTGGGGGGGGGGGACGGACAAGGCTGACAATTTTGGATCTGGAATCTTTCCTGGGAGAACTTTCAGCATCTTGGAGCATTTCCCTCGATGCTTTCCAGCACAGTTTTGCCATCAGAAATTCAGATTCCTACATGAAACCTCCTTTGGAATAAATCTTCCTATCCAGCTGCAGCTACAGGGCTTCCAGATGTTGTGCAAATGGAATGCTCTCAATAGGGAGAAAAGTCTGGTAGCTGCTCTCTGGGTCCTTAACCTGGACACACAGTCTGTTCTAGAGAGACTTTGCTTGTGATGGTGGCAAATTCAATTCTCAAGTGTGATTTGTTGGGTTGGAATTCTGCTTTGTGTAACGAGGGGCATACACACTGTTTGCTGAAGACTACCTGTAATCCCTCTGTAAAAAAAATTAGGATTGATTTTATGTACTCCTGGCATAGGGATGGTAGATTAATCCTGGCTGCTCTTGCTTTCTAATCAGAGAGTTGCCAAGTCCTTATAGTTTGGGATTTTTTAGGGATCTAAATTAACTAAGGCCACACATGCTTACAGGATGACATTTCTCATCTTAAAAATACAGTTTCTTGTTCATTCCTGCAGGTAATCTCTGTGGATTCTCAGCTCCCAAACCAGTGCTGAATTCAGGGAATACAGGCTGGTAACATTTTCAAAGTGATGGGGAGAACAGCTTCAGAGAGTTTAGAGCCTGGCTCACTTCTGTTCATTTGTTAGTAGAGAGATGCTTGCTGTGTCTGAGGATTTCCACATCATCTGCAGCTATCCTTCAATACCTGAGCTTATTTTTCTGCCTTATCGTGCTGCATTATGTCAAGGTAACTTTAAAACAGAATAGTTACTTGTAGCAGAGCTCCCTTTGCTGAAAAAGGGAGGCGAATCGAGTGCTTTTTTTCTTATTCTCACTGAGAAATGAGATGCCTAACATCTGCTGCCTGAAACAAGTAGTCTTGTTAATTCTGTCAGTCTGAGATGTCCTTTGAAAACCTCACTACAGAGCAGAGCCTGGATCCTGGGGACCATTTTGCTGTTGTTGCTTCCTGCTTTCATGAGTCTGTGCCAGCTGCTGCTTGAGATGGTTTTTTTTTTTTGAGATGGTTGGTGCTTGAGACTTTTGCCTTCCAGAGTGGGGACTTTGTTTGAGGGACAAGCCAGAGCTATAGACCCAAGTCAGAGCTCTTATTTCTTTCCTCTTACAAAGGAGGCAGGAAGAGAAGTTTCAGGATTAACTGCACCAATATTGTATCTTCAGGATCTCCCCTTAGGTAAAGAAATTAAATTTGGCTCAGTTGATTCAGTCTGAGGCTCTTTCCTCTAAATTGTAAGAGAATTATGCATTGAGGCATTTGTTTTCTGACCTCAAGTCCCCTCTTTTGCACTTGTGTGGATGAAAAGTGATTTATAGGTGCTTCATTGTGGTGGTTTCCAGGGGTCCCAGGATGAGGGAGTAGATGTGAATCTGAGTCCATGTTTCTGAAGGCTAATTTATTATTTTATGATGTATATTATACTAAAACTATACTAAAAGAATAGAAGAAAGGATTTCATCAGAAAACTAGCAGGGAAAAGGAAGCAATGATAACAAAAGCTTGTGACTCTCAGAGAGTCTGAGCCAGCTGACTGTGATTGGCCATTAATTAGAAACAACCCCATGAGACCAAACACAGATTCACCTGTTGCATTCCACAGCAGCAGATAATCATTGTTTACATTTTGTTCCTGAGGCCTCTCAGGGGAAAAAATCTAAAGGAAAGGATTTTTCATTAAACATGTCTGTGACACTCCATCACTCATACCCATACCATCCTCTCCATTCTGGTTGCCTTTGCTTCCCACTGGGAGCAGGGACACAGGGTGGAGTGTGGCAGAGATCCTGTTTCAGTACCTGAGCCTCACTACTCCCTGAAGGAGCTACTCCTTAGCATTCAAGTTTTCATTCCCTGATTTTTTCCTACCCTCAGTACATCCTGAAAGAGCAGACAAATTTTCTCTCTCCTACATCTTTGGCCTAGCTGCAATCCATGGTGTGAGGTTATCCAGGAAAACAAGAGATTTTCCTGTGAAGGTATGGAGAGATTTCTGGCTCCTTTGCTGACACCCGTGTTTTTTTTCCCAGTTACTCCCCACTGACTATTCAAACATGTTAGTTTGAATAGGGACTGAGGAGGCTGTCCTGCTGTCCTCACTGCTGCCCTGAAGCTGCTTGGGGATTGCCCGTGTGACAGGGCTGTCATCAGCCTGCCCACTGTGTGTGGCTGTGACCAGCACGTTCCCAGGCTCCCTCTGCTCCTCTCCCCATGCTGTGCACTCCCCTGCTCCTTCAGGCCGGGGGCACAGCTATAAATTATATTCACACCTTTCTGTCCTCTGCAAAACCTTTCATCTGCCCTTTCTCCATGAACACTGATTTTTGAGGTGGGAAGAGTTTGGTTTTCCTTGTAGGAGATCCATTGAAGTTAATTGGACTCTCTGCTATCAGAACTGAAGGAACAGAGCTGTCACCACGAGAAGCTCCTGCTCAGCAGTTCTGGGAAGAAGTGACTAGTTAGAGAAGAGCCAGAAGGGATGTGTGACTGCTGAGTTAGGAAGTTCCATGGCTGACTGTAAGTAACTCCAATATGTTTTATTTCATCAAACATCAGTCTCATCATATCAATATGTTTGATTTTATCATACAGGTTCAAGAAACCCTTGCACTGGACTGTGACAGCAGGAGAGCATTGTGAAGCTCCAAAAGAGTCAAAAGAACAGGCAAAAATCCAAGCAATACCATCAAAAGCGCTGACTTTGTTGTATTTGACCCTGTAATATTCCTCAAACTAGATCTATACGTACAGATAAAAGTGTTGGCAGCAAGGCAAAATCACTGATAAGTAGCACAGGCTGAAAATTGAGGACTGAAATCCAGTAACTTTGGTTTCATTCAGCTAACTTGCAGCATAAGGAAGTATGTTTTATACCTGGTCCTTACTACTGGCAGTAAAAAGTCTTAAAATCTAACAGAGATGACTGTGTACCCTCAACATCTTACTCCCTTAGTGCCCAGCAATATATCTGTCTATAAAAACCTTGCTGACTCTTTCTTCCTAAAGGGGAACAGGAAGAAATACATGTGGGAAAGAAGCTCAAGCAGCTCACACTAGGCTTCTGCAAAACCTCAGTGGCTTGTGTTTGCACAGTCAAGCCTTCCCTTTAGTCTCAGGAGGTCCCTGTAATCTGTCTCAGTAGTCTTCTCAACTGACTGGAGAGGTGGGGAATTTGTTTTTCCAAATCCTTGCACCTTTTTAAAATTTCTTTTCATGACCTCTTTGGAGGCTGGTCATAATCTGTGGGGTTGTTTTCCCCCCTTCCTTTACAAGTATCCATTCGGGCTGCGCTTAAAAGGCAGCTTGTTCCTGTGTGCCCTGGTCACAGATGAGACAGGTGAAGAGCACTGGGGTGCATCCTCACTTAGGCATGCTGAGCTCTGACTTCAACATTTCCCTTGATGCTGCTGAAATTACATTTCTCTCAGAAGTATTTTCTTCTTCTGCCCAGACCTAACCTCACATTTATTTCCCAGCCAGATGGGAGCTGAGCTAGGTAGTGGCAGCAGACATGAGCACCTGTACTTGAGAATGAAGTCTGTGAGATAAATCATGCTTCAGTTACCCTGCAGGGATCACTGCCAGGATCCTTTGTTCTGGCTTTGTTTCTGTGGGAGAGCAGGACTCCTGTCAGGGGAAGAAATATCGGAGGTGAGTGCTCTTGGAAATGTCTGCATGTGAATGTCTGTGGGTCACTTAGGGAAGGGGGCTGGAGGGGACTTGCACATCCCAAAACCCATCTGTGATCCCAGTGAAACACTTCCCATTGTCACTTGCTTGGAACTCCTCTTCACAGCACTCTTTTGTCAAGGTAAGCTATGACTTGCGTTGTTCTTATAAAATTCTTGTAGCATTGTACAACTGATTAATGTCACCAAAATCACAAGGCAAGAGGGTAAGAACAGCTGAGTAAATAAAAGGAAAAGTAATTCTGGCTGAGGCATTGTCAAGCTAAAATGTGAGTTCTGCTCAATATCACAATGTTATGGTGGCCTAATAAATTATGTGTAACACTAAAGAGCACACTTCAATCATACTTTGTTTCAGACTGTGCTCAGTCCTAATTTAACAATAACTAAGCCTTTAAATCATTCTCTGTTGCATGTGGGAAATTAATTTGTAGAGAATTTTTAAAGTTTAACAGAAAGTTTATATAGTATGTATTTGTGTGTAAATCTTGAGATAAAAAATGTTGATTTAGAAATATTATAAAATGAGATAGATATTATTAAGAGAGAAATAGAATTAAAAATAAGTTTTAAAAGATGGTTTTGTAAATAAGATTAAATATTTTAAAGAAATAGAATTATTAAAGATATATTGTATTAAGATTTATGATGGGTAATTTTAGATAATTTAAAAGTATTTATAGTATAATATAGTGATAGAAATATAAATATTTCTAGGGTGAGATTTTTTGTATCTTTGATGTTGAAATTTTTAGTCTAGTATTTTGAACCTCATTGATGACACTATCTTGAGTCTGTTGTATTTTTTTGAATTAGTGCTGCAATGAGTAAGTCATTCATGTAGTGTAAAATTCTTGACTGTGGGTGTTTTTGCTGGGTTGGAGACAAAGCTTTTGTCAAGAAATACTGATAAATAGCAGGTGAGTTTTTAATCTCTGGTGGCAAAACGGTCTAGTGATATCTTTGTAGTGGTTCTCTTTTATTGCTGGCTGGAAGTGAAAAGGAAAATCAAGGAGTGTCCTTGATTGTAATGCTCCATGTCATGGCCTAATCCAACAGTCCAGGCTGCTGCTGAGTGGGCCAGTAGCTCTATTCCCAGTTCCTGCAGGAGGGCTTTTCTGGGCAAACGGGGTTCCAACAGTTCTCTTCTTAGCTGCAGCAGTGCAGAGGTCAAATGAGATCACTCAGACTTCTCTCTTGATTCCTAGGATGGTTCTGGAGGCCCTTTGGTTTGCAGCATTGGAGATGGACCATTTACACTGGACAGCATTGTCAGATGGGGTGGGGGTGGTGCCAGCCCAAAGAAAGCAGGGGCCTGTTCCAGGGTGAGGTGTGGTGGTGTTCACAGGGGTCTGAGGATGAGGGAAGAGATGAGGATCTGACTCCATGTTTCAGAAGGCTTGATTCATTATTTTATGATATATATTATATTAAAACTATACTAAAAGAATGGAAGAAAGGATTTCCTCAGAAGGCTAGCTAAGAATAGAAAAACAAGGAATGATAACAAAGGCCTGTGTCTCTCAGAGAGTCCGAGCCAGCTGACTGTGATTGGCCATTAATTAGAAACAACCACATAAGACCAATCACAGATGCACCTGTTGCATTCCACAGCAGCAGATAACCATTGTTTACATTTTGTTCCTGAGGCCTCTCAGCTTCTCAGGAGAAAAAATCCAAAGGAAAGGATTTTTCATAAAACATGTCTGTGACAGTGAGGATTTTCCTGGACTGGATGGGAATGCTGAAGAAAGGGGAGTTGTCTTTGTCTGGGATGAGTCCTGAATATAATGGCTGTGTATAGAATATCCCTAGTGCATTGGGATTTTGTCTGGTAGGCTTTTTAAGGCAATTTAAGATGAAGGAAAACAAAATCCAGGTGATTTCCTCCAGCAAGTCTCCATTTCCTCCTTTTCCTCATAACTTTCCCCTAAACAAAGCTTAACTGAAATTAGAATGGGAGTTTCAGAAGCATCAGACTTGTGTTTTACACTTCTGACTCTCAAATAGAGTATAAACTTTGGATGGATACTTCTCTCAGTAAAAGCAAATGCTTGTGGAAATTCCTACCAGCCCTACACTTTGATGGGCAGGAGAGTTTGGGAAAATGCTCTGAACTGAACTTGTGCATTTATGTATCTCGATATAATTAGCACCACATTCAGAAGTCTGCAGGATAAATTTTGCCAGAGAAAGAGTAGCATTTGCTAGTGAATAAGCACTGATTACACAAAAGTGATGGCATCTTACAAAAAGAAGAGGCCCCTGTTCTTAAACTGGAGGGCTCTCATACAGAGAACTGGGGGGGAAAAACCTGTTTGAAATATTCCATGTGAACCCAGCATTGGCATTCTGCTTCCCTGCACCAGCTCTCTCTCTTCTTCCCCAAAAGTTTCTTTTCTTCTGAGCCTACTCAGGTCAAGAGGAATTTGGCTTTTTGGTTTCACTGGCAAATGTAAAAATCCACTACTTCATCTTGTGTAATCTGATGGGATTTGAGAGATTTCAGAAATGTTCTAGACATAGCTCCAAGTATCTTTTCTTGCATGTTAAATGAATTAATTAGTCATTCTAGAGAAATGTTTCCCTTTGGCTCAAAGTAGTTGCACTAAGAAACTGCTGATGCAAAATCTTTGTGTTCCAGAATTTTATCTTCTTCCTTCCCTGCATGTGCACACATACAGCCAGCTATGTTATTGAATAGGTGTGATTGTCCCTTGTCATTTCTTAAGAGGAAAAACCTAATCCTGGACATAGTGTTTGTGTTTCTGCCCGTCCTACTTTTTTTCCTATTGCTGCCAGCACAAAATGGAAGACTCCTGCTGATAGGAACAAATTTCATCCTTTTTTCCCTGCATGCTGAATAAAATATAGTGCAGTTAGGAGCAGGAAATTAAAGTATATATTAAAGAAAAGAGCATGCTGTGGATCCACTCTCAGATCAGATGAACACTTGAACTCCCCTGCTTTGTGCTGCAGTTGTCTTTCTCCCTTGTGGCATCTTCCTTAGTCCCACAGTGACCTAACAGAATGTTAGTTCAGATGCTGACTAAGGGAGAACATTCTCCTAAGCTAAAACCAATCACCAAAACAAGTCATCATTTGTGTGGTAGCCAGGTCATCCCCACAGATAAGCTGGGAGCTGGCTGCCCATCCCCTTGGATCTGACACAACTGGCTGAAGGCAGTAAAGGCTCTCTGGCCAGGCACTCGATGGATGCTCAGCTCTGTAGTGTAAATCTTTCTCAGAGTGCACACAGCTCTCACACAGGCCTTCATACAAAAGGTTCAAAGCCCTGAGGGTTCTTTGAGCAATATATTGACTCAGAGTTTCGGTATTCAGGTAGTTGGCTCCTTTATCTGACCTTTGTATGATTGTCCTCCTATTGTGGGAAGTAGAGGAGCAGGGATCTGTTACCGCTGGTGCTGCAGATTCCCTGTATGCTTGGGTATGTTGCTTAATCTACTCTCTGTGATATTCTATGAAAATTCCCTTTGCCAGGATCTTTTCTCCTGAGAAGCTGGGAAGCTTCAGCTTCTCCATGTCTTGCTCCTTTGGAATGTGATTTGGAGAATTGTTTACCCAGCATGTGAATTGTTTTAACTTAATGGCCAATCACAGCCAGCTGTGTCAGACTCTCTGAGTCTGTCACAAGATTTTATTATCATGCTTTGCTAGCCTTCTGATATCTTCTTTCTATTTCTTTAGTGTAGTTTTAGTATATAAATATAATATCATATCAGCCTTCTGAAACATGGAGTCATTCTTCTCATCTCATCCCTCATCCTGGGGACCCTGAAACACCTCCACACTTATCATCCTTGAAATAAGGCATTGCTTTTTTATCTTCCATGGTTTGGGCTGAATCTCTTATACACTTTCTTTACTTAAACAGAGCTGTGGTTTTGGATGAGACACTGTCAGCTTGCTGCTGCTTCTAAAACCCAGCTAACAGCCCTGTCCTACTAACGCGCCTCCTCCTGCCTATTAAGCATCTAAATGTTTCTCCACACCCAATGCTGTGTAGGAGGCAGGATGATGAAAAGGCTGAAGTAGCCCTGAGCTACTGCCTGACACGAGCTTTAGCAGCAAGTTGGTGACTGCAGTTGCTCAGGATTTCCAAAGCAATCTGTTCAGGAGGGACGTGCTGCCGGCGCTGCTCGCAGCCTCAAGCAGCAGCCAGCTGGGCAGCAGGCAGCCTGTGCTTCCCTCCTCCTCCCACTGGCACCCACGCTGCTGCTCCACAACATCTCATCACTGAGATAAAAAGGGGGCCCCCAAAGTGGTGAGCAACAGGAGGTGTGTCGGGTTTGTTGTTGCTGAAATGGCTCCCGAGGTATTAAAAAATCTTTTTTCCCAGCCCCGCGCTCGAAGAAGTTGGGATTCCTCAGCTCTGGTTTTCAAGGTTGTTTATTTTCTCTTATCTAATACATACTTTTTCAGACCTGCAGGTTGGTTCGAGGCACACTGACTGCCCTCAGGGCGGGGTTATCTTTTTATACAAAAAACTATGTGTACTTGATTTACAATTATTTTCCAATATCTATCACCTATGTTAGACAGTCTGTCTCTACTCTAAACCAATCCAAAAGTGCCACCATCACAGCAGAAGATAGAGGACAAGAAGAAGGAGAAAGAAGTACATGCCCAGATTCCTCCATCTTGCCTCTTGAACCCCCATCCTAAAAACCCCAAAATTCTACATTTTCACCTGGTGATAAATTCACCATTGTTCTATTCAAACCCTTGTGACTTGTAACTCCTCTCACAAAGTTGGTAATTGTTTCCATGGATTAAAATCGAAGGCACAGGTGTCTTTGATTCTGTGCCTGGATCTCGAGTCCTCCAGGGCAGTCAGAGGAGTGTCCTGGGTTCTGACAGAGGTGGGGATAATTTCTCTCCACAGGGAAGTGCAGCAGAGCTACCAACTGTGGGGACATCACTGGCAGCTCGGGGCTGGTTAGCAGAGGCTGGAACCGTGCAAAAGGCTCTTGCTCACCCTGAAGTAGCCGTGTCTCAGCTGAGCTGCTCATCTCTGGATGAGCTCAAAGCCATGGCAAGCTCAGTAACCCAAAAGCAAAAACAACTATTAAACTGAACCTAGAGATGAGCCCTTGTGGTTCAGCCTGTTGGGCTTTGTCATCTTCCAGACTGCAGCACACACCCTACACTGGTGTTCCCTGCTGTCCCCTGATGCCAGCACAGGGACCACATCCTCCAGAAGTGCCGGGTGTGTGCAGGAGCCCTTGTGCAAAACTGTGTGATTGACTCATTGCTTTTAACCTAGAGGGTGGTGGAAGAACTTTGGGTGTTTTTGAAGCCAGCTCTGGATGAGGAAGGGCACCTTCCCTGTAACTCAGCTGGGCTGAGGAAAGGCACTTTCCCTGTGACTCAGCTGGGCTGAGGAAAGGCACTTTCCCTGTGACTCAGCTGGGCTGAGGAAAGGCACTTTCCCTGTGACTCAGCTGGGCTGAGGAAAGGCACTTTCCCTGTGACTCAGCTGGCTGAGCTCTCTTCCATGGGGGGGTTTAGGCCCCTGCCCCTTCCCTGTGTGCTCCCTCTGCCAAGCACTGCTGTGCAGAGCTGT
This sequence comes from Setophaga petechia, assembly GCA_024362935.1. NCBI lineage: Eukaryota > Metazoa > Chordata > Aves > Passeriformes > Parulidae > Setophaga > Setophaga petechia. The sequence continues at coordinate 7,703,612 of JANCRA010000025.1, forward strand.
TCACACCACAGCCCCTTCCTTCCTTCCTCAGGAGGCAGATGTTCTTCATCTCCCTTCTGCACTGGAAGGGTTTCTCCCCAGTGGGAGGGCTCAGCCCTCCCTCCCTGCACTCCTGGTATCCTGTGCAGGTGCACAGAGACACAGCATGGTGTCAGCATCCCATCTCAGCAGAGAGCTCATAAAACCTTGGTGTGGGAGGGAGCACACTGACACAGAATTTCAGCTGCTCTGTGGAGGGTACGACTTAAAAAACTGCTGCCTTGGGAGGCAAACAACCCTATTATGCTTGGTACTAAAGGGACACACAGTTCTCATTAGTGATCTTGTTTTCTCTCCTCCTGCTCTGTTATAACCACTCAGATGCTTCCAAATATTTCCCTGCTGATTTGGTCTCTTATTTAATGAGTGCTGAATCTGGATGGACTGTGTGTACATGAAGCTATTGGCTAGATCTGCTCTCCTGTGTTTCTGGAGAATCAGGGACTTCTTAAACAAAAGTATAATATTTCATAACTCTTCTTAAGAGCTGGTCACAAGGTCAATTAAAAAAAAGTACATTTCTTTCTCAGTAGTGAGCATTTGAAGTTGGCAGGTCTTTTAGCCCCAGGCATATGACCAGCCTGGTACCTGTTTATCTCTTTTCCAGGCATTGATTGAAAGCACAGCTCAGAGCAAATTTGCAAGCAAATCTGCTTTCCTCTAAGGCCCAGCAGCTCACCCCTTTGTGCTCCTAGCCTGTGTCCCTGCCTGGGTCTCCAAGGTTAAGGCAACAGGGCTGCTGTGTGATCATGCACGCTTCAGGAGCTCCTGCAGGCTTGTACCAGCTTGAATGCTGAACCCAAGAAATGATCCAACTGTTCAGAATGGGCTTTAAATATTTATAAATATATATAGAGAGAGATGATATATGTAGGTTAAGCCCTCTCATAATTTTTACCTTTCCAGTAAATACCTGTGCTCTTGCTAGTGATATCAGCATCTTCAGGCTTCCACCAAGTCCAGTAATACTGAGGCAGGGGAGGAATAGGTTTAAAAAATAAGAAAAGGAAATATTGGAAACCCATTTCTCAGTAACTTTATTGACCTGCTATACTCTCTTCAATCATGGGCAGGACTGCCAGGTTTTGTGGAAAGCTTACTGTCTTGTCTTAATGCTTTTATCACTGAAGCGCACATTTATCCACAGAATGGGCATCAGAAGTGAAGCTGGAAGAGCCCCAGGGATTTATATCTGCTCCTTCCTCATCACGTTGTGGGGGAAGCACAGAGTGCTCTTGGATACTCTGCCTGTCTCTGAAAGGCATGGCAAAGATTATTGTAAAGTATCCCTCAGTAACATCATCACTGAACTGCCAAGAGGAGTTTCTTGGGATTTCTGGAGAGAGTCAGAGAGGAAGAAAAGGTGAGCTCCCATCCTCCATATTCTCTGAGACAGTGATGCTACATGATTTGCCTCTTGGAGGTGGAATGGATGACACTGAGGGGTCTGGGTGTGAATCTTCATGCCAAAAAATGTATTAATTTCCATGCAGAAGGCTTTTATTTTGCTCACCTTGACCCTGCTGAGGTGCAATCCCATCACTGAGGCAGTAGTCTAGATAAATACAATTCACAAATTAAAAGAAAGCTAAATTAAAAAGAAAGAACATTAATGCTGTTTACTAGCAAGTTAAACTTTTTGAGGACCTCTCTATCTGCATGTGTACAGGATGGTGTGCAGTTAAGTAAAATCTTGGAAAGGCAGTGAGACAGGGAGCAGGAGAACATCAAGGTAATTCCATTTTAAAACACACTGAGGAAATGGTTTTTGTTTCCTGTTTTAAAGGGTCTGTAAACAATGTAGGGGAGAAGGAGGAAGGGGAAAAAGTGCTGTATCAAGCAGCAACTTGGAAAGAAAAGGAATTAACTGGAACTTGTTGGCACAAAAGGCAAATGGGGAAGGAGGAAGTAATAGGAAAGGAGTGGGAAAAAACTCAAGAAACTTGTTCTTGCAGAGATTTTACTTGGTATACTGAATGTGTTCCTTCTCCCAGCATCTCCTCACACCATTTCACTGTGGGTTTTTTCCTTCCCTTCCTTCATTCCCCTTTATTCTACCTCTGTGTGGGTTTAATATACTGAGTTTGCAGATGTTACATAGAACTTAATTTCTGTAGGTATCCACACTGATCTGCTGTTGGAGAAAGCCTGGTGGAGAAATCCAGCACCAGACTTTGGGGGTGCCACAGGTGAATTTTAGTGTACATGTTTCTCCAAATATTTTCAAAATTAAGTGATGGCTCTGGAGAGAATTTTTGGATAGTAACTTGTTGCAATACGACACGAAAGGAACAACACTCACGCCGAGATGTCCAAGGCAAAAAAGGCACATTTATTTCTGAACTCTGATATTTATAGAATTCCAAAAGTGATCATGGATTGGAGGATGAAATTGCCACCTCTCCAACCACACCAGTCAAACCAACTATCCATCAATTCTCTCCTCCTCCAGAGAGGAATACAGAACAATCATTATTTATATGAAAAGTGTGTGAGAAGCTCCATTACAAAAATGTAAATATCAGAAGTTTTAGAGTTTAGCAGAACAGGGCAACAGTAACTATTGGTGTAGACCTTCATGCTGTTAACATCACAGCAGTGGGATGGTTCCTGCTCTAGAGAAGAGGCCCTATTTCACTTCTGGATGGGTGTGGTGGAGGGCTATGTGCACGTTCATTGTAGCTCTTAGGTATGGGGAAGACACTGGTTTTTCCCTGACACTTGAACAAGAACACTTTTGTTACTAAATGCAGCAGTAATGCCTACTGCTGAAGACTATTAGGGTGATGGAACATGCTAGGAATATTATTTTCATCAAGAAAACACCCACCACCCACCAAATCTACAGTTTAGTATGTCAATTAACTCTTGAGTTGGGAGTGAAAGGACAGGAGAGGGGGAAGGAGAGAGGAGATGCTAAGGAGCTCTTGGAGCACTCCACAACTATCTTCTTCCAAGTGCTTATTTGTAAAAGCACACAAAAATTTCTAAAAGTATATCTATTACAGCTGAGAATAGCAGTTGAGCTATCATAACTATTTACATGCAGTACAGTGGAAAATACTATCAGAAATGGGGCCATCAGTCAAAGTTTTGCCTGAATAGGAGTCTCAGACAGCTCCCTGGAGCATCCTCCAGCACACAGACTCGCTGCTATGTAATAGCATTTGTTATGGCTGGCAGTTTTTCAAGACTGGTTATATTAAAGTAGATTTCAATGCCTATTTATGTGCCAACATATTGAAACAGCCTGTTTTCTCCTTTATTTTCCCCCCCTCCTTCTCCAGAGCTGGTGAATAACAGAAGTTTGTGGATGCCTGTCCCTAAACTAAATTACTTTTACCCAGGAGCTAAAAATCAGAATTAGGCTTTAGTGTCAGAATGAGCTATAACTTTAGAATGATGTTATGACAGGGGAGCAGGAGGCTGGGAAATTCAAAGAGACAGAAAGTAACCAGAAAACAATTTAATGTGCATAACAAGGGAAGTACTTATCAGTGGAGATGCAGCAAGGGCAAAATGCTGAAGCTGGAAACAAGGCTAAAGTGAATTTGAGTTTTGTAGGATTATAATGAACAAGGCCTGGCAACACAGGAATGTGAGAGTTTTCCTAATTGGTTTGCCATCTAATTGAACACTTTTGTTTCCAGATGAACTTTAAAAATGAGTATTTTCAGGTTCTGCTCTTCAGACTGTCTTCAGCCGTGATCCATGTGTTTCAATGAGGGTCATATATAGGAATTCTTCTAGCACCTAGTGAAGGTCCTTTTAAAACTTAATGTTAAAAATTAATTTAATGCTCTACATTCTTATTCTTCCCAGGGCAAAACCTCTCAATGCCCCAAAAATTCCTGAGGAGATGAGCTTGGCATGGATGTCATCCTTCCAGATTGAGAAGGAATCATGCAGTCCGTGGGACACCCCTGTGAGACACAAATGCCACCAGGTGAGCATCCAAGTTCTCCTGGCTTTTGTAACTCCCCTGTGAAAATCTGCAGACATCTGTGGTGTGGCTTGTAATGAATCCATGGGGGCTTCAGTGCACGTTAGAAAACTGGGCACGTTCCTCAGAGAGGGTTAGGAGAGCTGGTGGGTGCCAGTGTCCTGCTTCCAGCAAAGAGCAGACAAGCCTGGCACCTCTGGGCAAAGCTCTCACCACAGGGCACATCAGAGGCCTGAACGTGGCAGAACTGAGGGGCTAACAATAGCAATGCTAAATTGTGGTGCTAAAAATCTTCTGGCACTTTCATCTATTTCCCTTTCTTCCTCCCTTATTGTGCCTAGTTAGGGTAAGAGATAAATTTTCATTCATGTGGCAATACCATAGACTTCTAAACCATATGAAAGGTTAACTTCAGAAGTAATGAATAATATGACCAAAATAGCTTTGGACCAGTATCCTGCCTTTGATTTTTTTTTCTTTTCTCTTTTTAAAGGGCCTTACAATCCCTTTTGCCTTTGCTCACATTTTGATAGCTATCCCTTGGAAATAAGAGCCAATTGTTAAATATGCAGCATTGTGACTTTGTTCTTTGCTTTGTGCTGCAGCTGCCACAGGAGACTTGTAGCCCCATTAAAATCTGTTACTCCCCTTGAAGTCCTGAACTTTCTGGACTGAAAGAAATCCGTCTAATTGTCAAGGCCAGCTGATGGTGTGTGAAGGATCTGGGCTAACCAAAGAGTTACTAGGTGAGAGAGAGCTCACATTAATGTTGGGGTGAGAGTAATGGGGGAGCTTAACCAAGATTTTTTTTGCTGACAGACAAGGAATTTTTACATGGCACACTTCCATGCTCCTGGAGGGATTTCTGCTAACACTTGGAGTTATGTCAGCTAGCCTAATCACCTTTCCCTTCCTAGAAATACTTTTGTAATCCAGCTTGTTGGGTAGGAAGTCCTAATCATGGCATGGCTGTGCCCTGGCACTGTGTCAGTCTATGTAGGATACTCTTTCCCTGACTTTAACTTGCAGGAGGACAAATTGCAGTGTGTGTCCAAAGCTGTGTGCCACAGACAAGGCAGCAGGGCAGAGAGAGGGGCCAAGGCAGGCAGGGCTTTCCCTACAGCTCTGCTGGGTATGAGGAGGTACCAACCTGACTAAAGAACTGTTGACTTGGTTATGTAGGACACTGTGGGGAAAGGGAAGCTGCACAAGTATCCTCTATACATAGGAGAAAAAGCACAGACTGGAAATTTAAACTGTTAAAACACTTATGAATGCAAGGTTCTTCAGTGCCAGCTGTCAGTTATGTGAGACACTGTTGTATTTGTGTTCCCCCCAAATGAAGGAAGAAATTATGAATCTGACTCCATGTTCTCAGAAGGCTAATTTATTATTTTATGATACTACATTATATTAAAGAATATTAAACTATACTAAAGAATACAGAGAAGATACTTACTGAATGCTAAAGAGATAATAATGAAAACTCATGACTCTCTCCAGAGTCCCGACACAGCTTGGCCCCAATTGGCCAATGAGTGAAAACAACTCACACCAGAATCCAATGAAACAATCACCTGTGGGTAAACAATCTCCAAACACATTCCACATGAGCAAAACACAGGAGAAGCAAATGAGATAAAATTATTTTCCTCTTTCTCTGAGGCTTCTCAGCTTCCCAGGAGAAAAATCCTGGGCAAAGGGATTTTTTCAGAGAATGTGAATGTGACAGGACACTCCAAGTGATTTATTCACCAGAGGAAATGGATGCCCTGCAGTCTTGTGAGCATTGCATGGTGTCTGGTACAAAGGAGCCTGAGGGAGGGGCTGCCTGTCAGGGCAGGGATTTCTTCTGGCCAGAGTGGTCCAGGCAGTGGCAGTGGGCGTTTGCCACTGGTGACTTGTAGCAGTCACAGGGGATGCCTGTAACTATTTGTCTGTCTGAGGGAGGCCAACCATTCTGGTTACAAGTACAGCCAGTTCTCATCTGGCCATGTCTGCAGCCTAATGCATGACCTCAAAGCTGATTGACATGAGGATTTTGTGTTAAGGGGGTTTTTAGGAGGGAAATATTTTCTGACACTGCATTTTGAAAGACTATGCCTTACAGTCCTCAAGAGTAAGAGGTTCACATCCCATTCTGGTCATTTTTACAGGCAACTTTTGTGGTGACACTCCTGTCTGTCCCATGAAATCTCGAGGTTCAGCAGTGACAGTGGCCGAACTTCGAAGGGCTGTGGCAGGATGAAAGGCTTTCTCTCAACTTGCTCTACTCAGAAAACATCATCTGGTAAGTCTGTTACAATTTTGGGGTGGGGATGGCAAAGTAGAGCTTCAAGTATGGCTGTTCTGTTTAAAAAAATGAATCTGTCTGTTCTGAAGAGAAATGGCCACTAATAAGAAGAGATCTATTTGAGATCTTGAGTGTTGATGATTGAATGCTTAAGTGGTGATCTAATGACTGTACTCATTTCCCAGTGTAAACCTGTAAAAATGAGACACTTGGTTTAGCTGTTGCTCTCTTTCTGCCCCTTTGCATTCTGCTCTACAGAACCCCCTGCTCAGTCTGTTAATGCTTCTATGATCTCTCTTCTGCTTCTCCTCCTGGCTAGGCACTAATTCTGCCAGGTGCTGCTGTTACCACTGCTCACCTCCCCAGCCTCCACCCCTGCCACAGGCCCAGGGACCCTCGCAGTTAATTGGGCTCTGAGCTCAAGGATGAAATGAAACCTCCTTCACTCTCTTGTTTCCCAGGCAAAGGCACAGCTGCTGACATGGGTGGACAGTTTTCTCTCTCAAGAGCAGAGCTGCCTTGGCATCATTAAGCAAATTAGTTCTTTGAACCCTCAGATCAGAGAAACTTGGAGCTTGGAAAGATGTGTCCAGTCTGTCTCTTCTGTTTTGTGGAAACAAACCGTTTTGCCTTTCTGGCTATTTGAGCCATGTCGAATCTTCCCCATCCTCCTTTCTTCTGTCTCACCTGTGTTCCTCACTGCTCTGTGAATGAGCACATCTGCTTGGGCAACTGCCTTGGGCTTCAGAAGTAAAGCACAGCAATTTAATTTCTCATTTTAAAATGCACCAGACTTGCAGCACCATCAGTATCGATCTGTTTGCTTTTTCACGTGCTCATGCACATTTCCAAGGTGAATTTCAAACCCTAGCTCTGAAAATGGTGAGGTACCTTCTCCATTCACATATGTCACTGTGCTTCTTTTGGCTGGGGTAGAGGTAATTTTCTTCACTAGATGGCTGCTAATAAGGGGCTGTGTTCTAGATTTGTGCTGAAAATGGTGTTGAGATGGTTTTGGTACTGCTGAGCAGGGTTTGCACAGAGCCAAGGCCTCTTCTGCTTCTCACACCTCCCTGCCTGTGGTGAGGCTGGGGCTGCACAAAGGGGACACAGCCAGGACAGCTGATCCCAAGTGACCCAGGGATGTCCCACACCTCATGGCATCATGCTCAGCATATACAGCTGTGGGAAGAAGGAAGAAATGTTTGGAGTGGTGATAGTTGTCTTCCCAAGTAGCTCCTACCCATGATGGAGTCCTGCTGCCCTGGGATGTCTGAACACCTGCTTGCTCGTGAGAAATAGTGAATTAATTCCTTGTTTTACTTTGCATGCATGCCATTTGTTTTACTACTTAAACTTCCTTTATCTCACCCCAAAACTTTTCTCACTTTTACTCTTCCAATTCTGTCCCTGATGCTGCTGGTGGGGAAGCAAGGAAGTGGCTGCATGGGGCTTGGCTGCCAGCTGGGGTTACACCATGGCAGCCACAAAACATTGCTGCTGCTATAAAAATGTTTATTTGCTGAATGTGCTTTGCATTAAGCTGCTGTCTGCGATCATCCCAAGATACTCTTCTATACTCTGATGTATCCAAAATTGCAGAAAGTTAATTCAGTGCTCACCCCAGGCACTCCCACATGGGTGGTAGTCCCCATATCTCTGCAGTTTGCACTGCCACCAAATCAGGCACAGGAACATTCCTGAGGAATAAGTGATTATTTAAACTAGTTTTTGGGTTGGATTGTGTTTGTTTAAGAAAGGTGGAAAGGATGATTGGTCTCAGCATGGAACTGACCTCTGATTAATTCATTAATAACCATTGTCTGCAACCTGACACTCTAAACGGGAAGTAGAAAGATAAACAGCTTAAGCCACCTGTGCTAACTTCTGCTGGAGAGCTTGACTGCTTTTATGAGATGGTTGTGCCTTTTCCTGGGGCACACAGAAGGGGTAGGGGGAGCCCACTGTGAAAAGGTCAGTTCCCATGACATGACCCAGAGCACCAGCAAAAGAGGGGGAGTAGAGCCATGTGTTGTACCTTAATACTCTCAGAAGGTTTCTCTGAATCAGCTCTACCAACAACAATATTTTAGTGGATTTAATTTGTTAAAGTTTATTCTCCCCCCCCCCCCCCCCCAGATTTATCCTCTGCTTTACTAGTTTCTGAGGAGAGTAAATATTCTTCACTTCCAGTTTTGTTCCTTTCCTTTCTCATGCCCCTTGTGATCAGTTTATTTATGCACTGTTTAATTTGCTGTTGTTACTTGAGATGGTTGGAAACACTTTGGCAAACTAATTTTGGAAAGTGAAGACTTATTGTAATGGAAATGCTTTATAAATACCATTTTAGCTGAAAGAGTGAGGAAATTACTATTACCTGCAGAACGTGGCTCCCTGAAAAATCTGTGAAGAGCTGTTTACCCAGGACATTGCCAGCCTGTACACACCCTGCTAGGCTCCAGACAAGGGAGGTTTCTAAGCCATCTCATGGCAAACAGGTGGGCTTACTGTTCCCCACAGGTCTGCATGCATCCAGAGCTGCCCCCCAGTAGCTCAAATCTTCCTGTGCAGCATCCTGTGCTGCTGGCAGTGGTGGCAGCAGAGATGGATGGAGTATGCATTTGCTGTGTACCTGGTAAATCATATTAGGCTGAGGTACCCTGTGCCTCTGTTGAACCTTCATCTCTATTTTATGGGATACCCCAGTGATGGTGGCATAGGTGCAGAATGTTTCATCAGATCTATGGATTTGATGTGGGCTCCATCTGTGTTGGGGTCTGGTGGCTGAGAAGGTGAGAGACTGAGGACTCCCTGTGTTGATCATAATAGCAGCAAAACTTTAGAGTACAAGTTAAGGTTCTGTGTCAGCACAGCACAAAGGGCACTGGGACCTCACTGGTACTCCCAGAAGTGTTCCCGTGATGTCGGGTTGAAGTATGAGAGTTGTTTGGCATCAGGTGTTAAAAGTAAATTTTGACTCTTCCTGTTGTTTGAATTATGGGGGAGGTTTAGACAGAAAAAAAATATCTCCATTTTCCTTCTTCCTTGCCCAACATCAGACAGAACAATTCTGAGGAGAAAAAACCTTTTTGTCAAATGTGAAATGTGTCAAGCCCCCTGCTTGTGAAAGCTGTGTACACACACTGGTTTGGGTGGGTTTCCTCCTGGAAGTGGCCTGGCACCCCCAGAGCTGCAGAAAATTGCATCAGGTACCATTTGGAGTGCCACCAATTCAGCTGTGCCAGGGTTAATGATTGTAGTAACACTCTGACGAGGGGCCCAGTGCTTGTGTGTAATGCTAAGAGTGAAGTGAACAGCAAATCTTTGGGCAGGCTTGCTACTTATTGTCTGGTTAAAGCACAGGGTCAGGAATGTGACTTTAAGGTATAAGTGTAGGCTAGACATGATCTAGAGAATAGCAAAGATCACCTATTCTGTCTTCCCAACCTGTCAGAGCTGTATATGACATTAAAGTTAATGAGCCAGAAATGAGCAGGCATGTCCCTAGAGAGCTGTTCTCTCTTTTTTTTTTTTTTTTTTTTTCCTGCATAAAGACTGATATGAACAGCACTAACATAATATGCACCTCAGTGCTGGTAGTAAATTAATGTCTGACATGGCAGGAGCTGAAATATAAAAGAAAGCTTTTAAGTTGTCTGTACCCATTGTCTAAACCCCAGGATATTCTTGTTAGAGGAATATGTTGCAGTGGCATATAATTTAGATTTTATATATATAAAGTGCAAAGGCTGGACAGAGCTGGGGGAAGTTGCCCCTTTCAGTTTGCTGTGCACAGCTTGGGGCAGGACATGGGGGAAGGGAAGGAGAAGAACTGAAGACAAACATTAAGCATGGGGAAATATGGTCTGAGCAGAGCCAGTGCATGAGCACAGAGTGTGTGAATGAGGCTGTAAAGCACATGGATTTCACCATATCCTTTTGGAAAATTCCACAGTTATTCTAAGAACTGCGTGCACTGATGATGGGAGACTTCTGCACCAAAGGAGTAATGTCCTGGGTCAAACTTGCCTGAGGAAAGTGTCTTCACTCAAGCCCCCAGACCCATGTCTCTTTGGAGGGTCCCATCTCTCATCTTCTTAGAAACAGCCTTCAAAATATGTTCAGTTTGACTGTGCTGTGGCCCCAGACAATGGCACAGGAGAAAGCGTGTTGTGATTCATTAAAACAGTGCTCTCAGGCATCCAGCAAGTACAGCAAGGGAATGGATACATTATCAAAGCTCTGTCTCATCTGTTCTGCAGTGTTGATGTGGGATATTTGGTGGGATGGAGAGATGAGGCACTGAGCTAAAAAGCAAGAAAAGCAGTGGGCTGACAGAAGTTAGAGCAGGGAAGCTGTACCTGGGATTGATGGGAATTTGCTTTCCAACATTGGCAGATCTGACAACAACCTGCTTGCAGGTGCTGGGGCTGAAGCAAACACTGCTGTGTGATGCTCAGCAGGATGGGGAGAGACAGGAGCTGGCACTAAGTGTGGGTTACTCTGACATGGAAGAGCACCTGTGACTGATGGAGGGCAGTGACCGCCCAGACTGGGAGCACTGCCAAGAGAGATTTCCCCTGCTCCCTGAATGTTGCCTGCAGTGTGTGAAATATTTTTCACCTGGGAGCCAGGCTGTCTCTTCTGTTGGGAAGCTGGGAAACTTTGGTAAAGGCAAAGCCAAGGTGGAGGCTAAGCAAAGGGCAGTGGACTCAGGGGAGATGGGATTAGATCTGATCACTCTCATGATATCTCAGTGCCCAGGGCCTCTGTCACCCCTGCTGCTGCTCAGACACCTCGTGGTGCCAGGGTCTCCGTGGGACACCTCAGTGTCTGGAGAGGAGAAACCTGTCCCCTCATCTGCAAATGAAGAGGGCTGTAGCCCCCTCCTTTGTACAGCTCCTGCCCCTCTGCCAGGAGAGGTTTGAGTGCAGCTGGCACTGAGCTGGTCTCTGTCCTGTCTGACAAACTCTGGCCATCTCCTTCTCCTTTTTCAGGGAGGCTCTTGTTGGCCACACATCTGTTTGCAGGCATGACAAGCTGGCCAGCATTGCAGTGAGGGGCTTTTGTGTGTTTTTCCTCAGTGAAGAGGTTGTCATGTGGTACTGGGTAAACGTTTGTGAATTGGGTCCCTTCCCTCCAAACCCTCCCTCTTTGGAAGTTCAGAGGTGAGCACCCTGTTTCAGAAATCATCTTTTTACTACGGTAAACCTTGTGATGCTTTAGTGCTTGTATCTATTCAATTCCTGAAAGGTGCCCAGGAAATATTACCCTTCAGCATCTGGGTGCATGGCTAGTGCCAAGTCCTGTACAAAAGTGGTGCTCATCTGTCAAAACAGAATTGGCAGCCCCGTTCCTCTGGGATAATCTGATTTACCAGAGGGATGTAGCTGCTGCTGCAGCACGGGGAACTAAGATGGACTGCTCTGGCTGCAGTGTTATCTTGCTGGGAAGGAACTGATCTGGAACTTGGTGTGCTGGCTTATACATTGTGAATATGCCTTGAGGTTTCTGAGAGATTTATCCATGCCAAGCTCTTAGTCTCGGCTCTGATGTTAAGGGGGCCATACTGACACGATTCCACTTGCCAAACAGTTGTTTTTTCTCTGTTTTAAGTGGAAGGGTTTAGATTTGCCTTCTTAGGGGAGGGAAGGGTGGTGTCTGACTCAAAGTTCCCTGTGAACTGGTAGCTAAAAACTAGACTTGGAAGTGAAGTGTGTTTGTGAAGAAGGATTATAATGCTCAGCCCTATCAGCCTGTATCAATGAGTTACAAGCCAGGAAACATCTGCCTGCCTCCATCTCCTCTGGTTTCAGCACTGCTGTGCACTACACACACATCCATGTTTTAAACAGAAGAGAGCAGGCTCTTTCCCATCTCTGTGTTGCTTATCATAGTCCACATAAATATTGAAATACAAGCACAGGAGTGTGTGAGGTGAAGCAATGTGGTGTCGTGTAACCAGTGAACCTGGCAGCCATCTGCTGCTAAATGGCTGAAGAACTTCAGCCTGCCCTTATACCAGCTCATTCTGGTGCAACAATTAAAAGATCATGTGGGCAACTTTTGATTTATTAGATGTACCAAATACCAGTGTATTTGTTGCTTAAAAGAAATCCTTCTTTCTCCTATCCTCATCTCATGCTGCTTTTGGAATGAAAACCTCATATTCTAGCTCAGTTCAGAAAACATCAGTCAATCCTTACAAAAATAATAGTTCCCCTGAACTAGCAGAGCTGTAAATTGCAGTATTTTGTCAGGCTGCTGCTGCTGCTGACTGACTTGTCGTGTTCCAACCAACTTTAGAAAACTGCTCTGCCATCATGACAACAAATGTTGTTGGGGTTTTGGCTTAAAGATGTGATTTCCCCAATGTGTCTTCAGCTGTGCAAATAGAGCAGCTCAGTGTTTGTAATTTAGTGCTGTATCACAGAGCAGGGAGGCTTCCTGTTGTGAAAATGTGTGTGGCATTAGGGGAGTGACATCCTGACTGAAACCTTCCAGGAAGTGGGGGCAGGATGGGTTGGATGCCTGCTCCTGGTGGCGAGGAGCTGGGCAGAAGGAAACCTGTTCTCAGGGCTCCTGATGTGCCAGCCAGCACTTCTCACACCTGGGAAGAGGATGTGTGTCGGAGTCTCTCGCTGGTCGCAGTGACCCCCAGAAGAGTTAGAAAGTCTCTTTTCCCAGCCCAGTGCTTGAATAAGGAGTCAGAGCTCTTCATTTCTCGGTCTCAAGATTGTTTATTGTATCTTATTTATAAAATTCTTTCTCCTGTCCTACTGAGGTCCATCCAGCAGGACAGTCAGAGGCACTCTGCCTGCCCCCAGGGCGGTGTTATGTCTTTATACTGAAACTACGTATACAATGTTTACAATTATTTTCCAATGCCTATCACCTATGTTAGACAGGTGTAGCTTATACTTTAAACCAATCTGTAAGTGCCAACATCACAGCAGAAGATGGAGGCCAAGAAAAAGGAGGAGAAAGGCTGGACATGCCCAGTTCCCTCCATCTTGCCTCCTGAACCCCCATACCAAAACCCTAAAATCTGCTTTTTCACCCCGTGATTACCTCATTATCATTCTGCTTCAACTGTTGTGGCTTGCAGATCTTCATCTAAGGTTGGTAATTTGCTCCACGGGTCATAATCAAACCCACAGGCCTCTTGGGCTCTGTACCAGGGGCTCTGGGCCCCCTGGCAGGGGTCTTGGCTGCTCAGGACAGCCAGAGGGATGTTCTGGGTTCCCACAGATGTGCTGCCCAGTGAGGTGACAGCCCCATCCTAGCCAGGGTGCTCCCCGTGCCTTGGGAGATGGACAGAGCTGCAGGGGGAATCCAGGCTCCCAGGCATGATTGTGGTGGTAACATAACCCCCTGGCCTTCCAGAGGAAACTGGAGGAAGAGGGTTAGGAAAGCTTCTGTTTTTTATTTTCTGACCTAGAAATGGGCAGCTGGGTGCCGGGGGTGTAACTCCTGGCCTGCTAAGGAAAGTGTCAGCAGGTAAAATAATTTGGACTTCCAGTGCAGAGCTAGAATTGAAATGCATGTAGGGTATCTGCTGGGGTTTTTTGTCCCTGAAGATCTGTTGGATGGTCTTCTTTTGGACCTTCTGTTTGATACAGAGGCATTTGGTAAGAGAAGAATCACACACAATTCAGGGTGAGGTGCAGCACTTTGTGCAGAGGAGTTTTCCCTCCCCACATTTTTACAAGTGAGTCTGGCTTTTATATTCTAAATATACCCCTGAGGGAAAGGGAGCAGCAGAACCAAGAATTATTTACATCTTTTGAAGGAAGAGGCACTGCAATCCTGAGGAAGGAGGCATAGATGTGGGGGGAAAATTGCATAATTTAAGTGTGACAAGTAATTCCCATTAGTGTGGACTCTAATGAGCTCTTTTCTCCAGTCCCAGACTTGTTTGAAGCAAGGGTAATCATAAATTAATCTAGACAGCATTGCTGCTTGCTTTTTTTTTTTTCACAGTAGCTCTTCACTGTAGGACAGAAGTTTTACCACACTGCAAATGTTGCTCCTAATTCCTCCCTTCAGAAATAACTTGTGCACTGATGTTTTTTGGCTTAAAGAGGACACAGTAAGTGTTTATTGTACCAGCTGCAGCTCTTGCATGCCATGTGACTGTAGGGTCAACACAGGAACTCAAAACCAGGAGAAGGTTCTCCTGACCAGCAAATCCTGCACCAGCCTATGCTGTAGCTCAAGCTTTCCTGGTTTTCTGGGTCCCTGGCTCTGGAGGTTGTTTGCCAAGGTCATGAGAGAAGGAGGCCTTCTGTCTGGCAATAGTTACATTTGTTTGAATTCTGCACATGACAATTTTATGGCACAAGAAATGGGACTGTAAAATCCCAAACAGACTTCTCATCACAATTTGTCAGGTAGCCACCCTGATGCTGCCAGAATTGTCCTTTTCTTTGCACTTACTGCACCAAGTTGGTTGTCCTATATGAGAGGGAAGTTCTGCCTCACTGCAATGGAGGTGTTCTCCTGATTAGTTTTTCTCTTTGTGGATTTTTTCTCTTGGCTTGAAAGTAGTTTAGCAAGAAACTACAAGATCCTGCTTTTATAAGCAGGGTTTTTTAAAAAATTTAGCTAGTTTTGGGTTAAGATGAGTGGTGTGAAATTTTGATTATGTTTTTCCCCAGAATATCTTGTGATTAATGTTGAGGCTCAGATTTCTTCCTTTTTACACTCCAAGTAGCCTGCCACATTTGTATGTGGACTGAGAGGCCTCCAAGAAGAATCTCTAACATTGCCATAACTAAAACCTTACAAAATCAAAACCAGAGCAGAATATCCTTGAAGTAAGATTGCCTGTGCTGGCTGGAAGCTGTGTTTTAGCATCTACATTTCCTTGCAAGAGCCAGCTCTTTGTATGTATGTGGTTTTTTTTTGGATGCAGAATGAATGCTCTCACACACCAACAAGGATCAGTTGCTATTTATTTCCTTCTCAAGACCTGTACAGGGTTTGATCTATGCTGGCTGCCCTCTCTGCTCTCCCTTAATTTAGTGGCACTGTTTATGTAATTGCTGCTTTTCTGATTAAAGTGCATGAGTACAAGCTGAAGGTTTGACACAGGCAGCCAAACTTTTTAAATTGCCTTTAGCTCATTTCTAGCTGTGGCACATCTCTTTGAATGCAGCTGACTCACAAGAAAGTCTGGGAGAGAAACTATACCCTTTTTATTTATGCTTTTTCTCTTGCAAAATTGCTCTGTGAATTTTTATCACCTAATGGTTTCTCTGACACATTTTAAAACTGTTCAGCTTCTCACCAAGAGACTCTTTTATATGAGACTTGGGCCAGTAAACCATTTCTGTGATCTGGGAAGTGCTGTGCTTCCTTCACAGAGCAATCCATTTTGAAATTAGCTGGGCCTGCCTGCTCGAGAGGAACTCACAGTTGCTTGGCTGCTAGTCCTGAACGGGCCTATTAAATGCCATATTCCTGTAAAAAAACCCAGAAAAAATCTACTGCTGACTAGCAGGTCCTGAAATTCATGCATGTCAAGGGTAGCATAAATAATTTCAGCGTGCAGTTTTGGAGACAATAGTGGTTTCTGGCTTAGTAAATACTAACTTACATCCAGTCTATTGAAAAAGGTGATTATATAAGGTAGAAATCAGCTGGGGATTCAGCAGAGTTAGAGAAACAGGCTCCTCTTCCATTCAAAATGCCTTTTAAAATTCAAAGCACCTAGTGATGTGCATGTTATTTGTTCATTGACTTACCCTGTCCTAATTGACTTATGCTGTCCTAAACTATGTCCAGCCATGTTTTGCCTCTCTCAGGTGGTTCCAAAGCACAGATAGATTGAAGCTCCAGCTCTGTTCACTTCCTTGTCTAAGGCATCTTAGAGAAATGCTCTCACCCTGTCTTACCCCCTTTGTGTACAAGTGTGATGGGTCATTGCTGCTGCCTCTGACCAGCCAGGTGGAATTGTGCCAGATTTAAGGACTTTGAATTTGAGTCTGGAAATCAGTGTCTTATGGATAGGTGTCTGCTCACTACAGCAAATTATAATGGCAGGCTCCTGGCCTGAATCCTTTGTAAATGTCCCTCTCTTCTCCCAGCAGTTCCTCTCAGGAAATACAGCTCCTGTGAAAAGCCTGAGGAGCTCCTTAGTCCATCACTCCCTTCTCTAGCTCAAGTGGAATTCAGTACATTCTTCTCCTCCGAGGTAAAACCATGACAGTTAGCAAAAGTATGTGCTGTGTCCTGCTCCTCCCTTCTAATCCCTGGGAGATCTGCTGGAAATATCATCCCACCGGTGACCTGACTGGAAATATCCACCTGGCCCACCACCAGTTAGAAACCTGGGAACTGGTTTGTCTATGGGAGCCTTTCTAGATGGTGAGGCAGAAGGAAGAATGCACTCACCCAGCTTGCAGGAGGGAAAGCAGAGATGATAACTTCTAAAAAGATACACCAGTCTCAGTTATACCACATATTTCTCAGACTAGAAAACCATGATTTACTTGCTTGAGGGTTTCTCTTGTCCACCTTTGTTTTTACTAAGCTCCTCTTTCTTTATTCATAACCTGTGACAGCTTGAAAGAGTTTTCCAGGGAGAGAGAAGATGAGTGTGGGCATTCATGTGATGAGGAGCTGGGGAACAGCTGTTGTCCAGCTTGTTGTGTGGAGGATGCTGGACAGTTTAGGATCAATCTGGACCACCCTTGTCTTGTGGTCTCCTCACAAGGCTGTGAGGCCAAGCAGGTCCTGGTGCATTTTTTTTTCCCCATCAACTCTTCCATCCCACTTGACCAAGGGCAAATGAGAGCTGCAGGTTTCCCTAAAGCTGAGGTTTTTATTTCCCAGAGTTACAAGCAATAGCAGAGACTCCTTAGGGGCCAAGGCCACGTTGCTGAGACGTGTGGCAGGCTGCAGACCTCACTGTGTTTGTACCTCTGGGTACAGAGGGAAACCCTGGCAGATCTTGCTGCCCTTTGCCTGCTCTTACTGCTCAGTTTCCAGCTGAAATCTGTGCCTGGCTTCCAGGTGCTGCTGGGGATTGGGACAATCTGTGAGGCGCAGGAAGGAAAATCAGTCATAGAATGGTTTGGAAGCATTAGAGCTCCACCTTGTTCCACCCCGCTGCCATGGGCAGGGACTCCTTCCGTTAGACCAGGTTGCTCAAAGCCCCATCCAGCCTGGCCTTGGACACTTCCAGGGATGGGGCATCCACAGCTTCCCTGGGCAGCCTGTGCCAGGGCCTCAGCACCCTCTTGTTGCCACATTTCTCTCCACAGAGAAAAGCAAGGCACAATTCTTCCCAAGAATACTTCTGGGTTTCACATTTTCTGAATCTCAGAGAATGAAAACACAATTCTTATCGTTTGCTGTGCCTGTGTTTGTGCCAATGTAGAATGCAGTATGGAGATTGTTTACCCAAAGTGATGGTGTTTTGTTTCCTTGGCCTGTCAGGGCCAAGAGAGTGTGATTCAGTGCAGTGTGAGCAGGGTTGAGTGCTTGGTTTTAGATGTATAGAATAATATAGTATAATAAAGTAATTAATTAGCCTTCTGATAGCAATGGAGTCAGATGCATCATCCCTCCTCCCTCGTCGGGGCCATCACAGCACTGCCATACCCTCTCAATAAAGGTGCTTTCATGGCTGGTGGTGTTCTGCAAACTCAGACACCGGCTCTCCCTCTTTAGGGCAGCTTTGCCCTAAGCAGTGCCAGGTGAGGATGTGCTCGATTATCTCAGTGCTGTTTAGACCTCAGACTTCCGACTGGGTTCGGGCACTCATGGATGCTTGGCACATTGGATCACCCTAATGTTGAAGGTGCGTGCTGTTAGGTATGTCCTTAACTGAGAAATGCTTCAGCTCGGATTACTAATGCTGATCCTGGGGCTGCCTGTGCTGTTTGCTGGCTTTCCTCTGCTGCCACCGCGTGGGCACGTCTCGGTGTTCATTTAAGGCTTATATTAATCTCAGAAGAATACCCTCCATCCTTGATTGTGCTGCAGTTTTCAGCTGTGCACACCACGCTTCTTCATTTGCCATGGAATTCAGCAGGGTGGAGTCTGACATATTAAAATGACAAAATAAGGAGAGGGAATCTCTATCGTGTTTTTCTTTCCCATTTTTCTCCTGAATGACTTGCAGAAGGTGTACATTTTTCACCTCTAGAAAAGATTATGTAAAAGTAACTAGTTACTTCTGCATAACCTTACTTAAGTGCACATGGCAAGTTACAAACCTCAGACAGAAGTTTCACAGGCATCTCAATCAAAAACCAGGCTCAAGCCTTAGCAAAACTTTTCCAAAGGGCTGTTCCTGAGGCAGTTATAGGTAGAAGAGTCTGTGTCACTGCAGGCTCATTGAGTGGCTTTTATGTGCCCTACATTCAGCTCAGAAAATTGCACTTGGGACTCAACGTCATTTATGCTCTTCTGGAAATATTGTTTTGAGAGCAGAACTCCTATTGAAACTACCAAAATTGAGTTTTAGAGTTGGAGAGGGACTGCTGGAGATGTCTGGTGCAGCTTGTGCAGTTTGATGACAGAGCAGCTTTGGAGCAGCAGTGTGACCTGGATCCTGCTCATCTTGGGGCTCCATCAGGCCAGAGCCGAGTGGATAACTGTATTTGAACTGGACATAGACAAGGATGATCTAATTTTAGATTGAACTATAACTTATTCTCCTATATTTGTCCATCAATGACTTTCTATTTATTGTTTAATCAATAAATGAAGCATTTATAACCTGCTGCTATATAAAAAGGCAACATAGAGATGCAATTCTGTTAGAAGTGATGCAAATTTAGCTTTTGTGAGGTGAATTTGTATCAGTATTGAACATGAGCAAACCCCTCATGAGGTCCTCACTTTGCCAATTGGTTGGGCTTCAGGACAGTACTCTTTCCCTCTGCCATCAAATACTGCAAACAATGAAAATTTGGGGTGAGGGGCTGATCTTCTCACCTGTCCCCTTTCAGTCCAGGGATAGTTGCTGGAAGTAAAGACTTGAAAATGCTTTCTTTCTCTTTGTATCAGAGAAAATCCTTGTGAATGGCTGGGGCACATTTGATCATTTTACAGTCTTGTTAGGGGGAAAAATGTTTAAATGAAACACAGAATTTAATGCAACAGATGCAGCTCTAGGTGTGTGGAAAACTGTGCTGAGCCTGCTTTTCCAGAGCCATGGGTCAGCTGCCAGGGCAGATTACAGCTAGATTCAGTCCTTGACCTTAGCTATGTGGCAGGATGTTCAGTGTGGTTACAATACCTAAACCAATAACTAAATATCATGTGGTTTTTTCTGTTACATTAGCTCTGACGGAAGAAGTTTGGCCCCGGGGCTAAGTCCTGGTGCCTCTATGATAGAGAATCAAGAATGACTTTCCATTTCCTCTCTCTTTTCTCCCTCTACTGGCCGACAGAATAAGAACATAAAGCATTCAGAGCTTTCTTTTGGTTTTCAGAGACATCCTCATCTAAAATTCATCCACACTTCCAGCTTTGACTCACCTTGAAGGTAGAATTAAATGAGCCAACACTGCTGCATTAAAGACCTACACAAGGTGGAACACAACGTGCTGTTCTGGGGATAACTTTGGTTTCAACCCTTGTCTAGCAACTGTCACAGGAATATTCTGGAAATCTCAGTGTCCATCAGTGCCTTGGAAAATTCCCTGAGAGTGAGTCTGGGATATCTGGCTGCCTGGGGCCAGGCTGAGCGTTGTCACCCCAGCACTGCAGGGCCACCAGGGTGTGAAGGCTCCTCTGGAAGTCTCCAGCCCAACCTCTGCTCAGGGCAGGGTCACCTGAAGCAGGTGGTAAAGGGATGTTGATAGTGAGGTTTTGAATATCTCCAAGGATGGAGACTCTACAACTCTGGGCATCCTTTTTCTGTGTCTGGCCACTATTGTGGTTAAAAATGCTTTTTCTTATGCTTCATTGGAATTTCCTATGTTTATGTTTCTCATCCTTTCAGCTGAGCATGCCAAAGGGAAAGCTCACAGATATTGGTGTTCAATGCTTTTGCATCCTGGAGTTTCAGCCTTTTTCTTCTAGATTGCCTACTGCTTTGTATTTTCTGAGAAGCAATCTCTGATTATAAAATGAGATGATATAGCAGCAAACACTTTTTCAGGTCTGCTTCTGCTGAAAGAAAGCCTGTCCAGATGCATTAAGAGAAATATGAGCCTCTTAAAGCTGCTCACCCCTCAGACAGAAGGAAGCTATATTCTGTTCTGTCTTAGACAATTTAGAGCAGCCATTCAAAAACAGCCTTTAGCATCTTGAAAGCAAACATGCCTTCAACAAGGCTTCTTAAGAAAAAAAAGGACCCCCATAAAAAGCATGAGCAATAAAAGATATTCTCTTAAAACAGCTGGTGAAATAATGGGAGGTGTCCTGGACTAGAGTTAAATTTTGCTGTCTTTTTGACTACTGCCACCTCAATGCAACTTCAGCGGGGTTTGTCTCTCTCCTGGGCTGTGGGGGAATAATTTGGAACCGTCCTGCTTTGGATTTAGTACACTGACACTGAGGAAAGCAGTCTTTAACCATCTCTTTCAGCCCCAGGAAGGCATTTTGTCTTTCTTCCCAGCTTCTTGGAAGTTTTTTGTCTCTGGCAGACAAAATGTTTCACAGCTTTTATTCTGAGAGACTCAGAAGTATCCCATGTGTTGTGCTAAGATGGAATCCTCTGTCTTGCAGGTTCTCCCCAATAATGAAAGCAGTTTTGGGGGTGTAACCTGCAACACCTTTGGCAATGTTTTATATGGTGATTCTAATATAACACCTAGAAATCTCTACCTTTTCTTCTCACCCAACTGCAGTTTTTCACAGGAGAATTGCTTTGCCTCTGTAGATCACAGGAAACCCTGTGTATGGAGTAGGAATATTCCATCCAGGCTACAGAACTGTTTGGGACTGGCATAATTTTCACCATCACAATGCTTGTTGCTTTGAGGTACTTTTTAAATTCCTGCAGAGGTTTGTGGGGGGCCAAATCAATCATCCCCTTGCCAAGAGAAAAATTAAATCTCTTGGTTCTGATCTGAAATTTTTGCAGTGAAGTGCTGCCAGTAGATAATTAGCCACAAGAATATAATGTGGATATTCATAAGCAGTGATAAATAGATTTGTTGACCTTTTTTCCTGGTCAAGTGTGAAATGTAACTGCAATGTAACAGCAAGGCAGAGGACCCCTGAAACACTGGCTATTCTGCAGTGCCTGTTATGGCTTCAGAAAGCTGAATCCTTTTGAAACTTTTACAGAAAAAGTAATACAAAGGATTTTAAGATGCAGCAGTGTCTGTGGGATGACATGAGATGAAAAATGCCAAAGTTCTATACAAAGCTTTCAGGTTCATTTCTCTCCAAGCACATCATCCATCAGATGATGAGCTCAGAAGTTATGGACTGCCACGTATAACATTGGAGAAGGAATCCCTGGAGAGCTAAACAAAATCCATGACTGCTTCTTACCTATACAAGAGAATATGAAATACTGTGTTTTCCCCTCCTAGGGCTGCTGTGTTTTGCCTGTGCTGGCTTCCCAAGAGATCCAAGTGTATAATGAATTGTACTGGAAAAGCAGATTTGTCATTTTGTTGGAATACCCCAGTTCAAAGTTTGGAATACCAGATTTTTCTGGGAAGACTGATGAAAACCTCACTGTTTCTGGAAAGCATTGCACCAGGGTGTGGCAGCCTTGGGAAGTACTCACTCTCTCATGTGTGGGACTTAGGTATAGGTGGCCTTTGAGTCATAGTAAAATACATGTATTGTGTAAGTGGCCTTGCCCCAGTAAGTCCCAGTTGTTCTAAATGGGCTGCAGCTGTGACTAATGAAGATAACTGGGATAAAAGGGGGTGGGCTGGCCAGTCAGGGAGGGCCTTGAAGGAGCCCTGAAGAAGAAGGAACAATTGGCAGAAGGAGTCAGTGCTGCCTGCAAGAAAATCACCAAGAAGGTATGGGACTTTAGAAATATGATGACAACACTTAGGAGGTCGTTCCAATCAGCTCAGCAATAACCTCTTCCTTCTTTTCTTTTTGTTTCCAGAGGTGTGGCCCTCAGACTTAAGCAAACCTGATTTGTGCTTCTTCAGGGTAAAAACTTTCCCAGTCCCCATCCTGCTGTCCATCCACTTGAGAAATGTGGGAAGAGAGGCTGTCATTGAAGAGAGGTAAGAAACCTCAGGACCTCAGCCTACTCCTGATCTATTGTTACCAATTTCCCAGCATTGTTTGTTTGGGGGACAGAGCTTGATATCAGTGAACAATTGTCTATAGCCTTACTCAATGCAGTGTTCCTTTGAATTTAGAGGGCTTCATTTGTTTTCAGATGGTCCCTTTTCCTAAAAAGGCAGAGTATCTCTTTTTCTTAAAAAAATCCCCAAACACCCAACTTCCCATGAGCAGTTTCCCAACTGCTAACACATCCATGGAGCAAGAAATACTGTGTGTGGTAAAATACCTCTGCATACTAGATTTTTCTAATGCTATTAAATTGCTTTAGAGCATCAGCTTTGACTTTGTTATTAGTAGAAAAAGAGTGAATGAGGAGTTTGAGCACTTTTCTTGAAGACTTGTTTACAGTTCTTTTTTGATCCTACCTGTGCTGTAATTTGTGCAAAGAGGGGCCGCACAGTCTTCCATCTCTGCATTTATCTGAAGAGTTTGGCTTAGGAATAGTAAGACAGAGTTGCTGCCACTGCTGTGATGTTCTGAGAACCTGCCAAGCCAGCCCACCAAAACCCACAATTTCTCCCAGACCAAAGCTGCCAGCAGCTTAGACTCTGGCTGCCCTTGGAGCCTGAAACTGGGTTAAGGGAAGATTCCTACACACAGACACATTTTTGATGCATTTTATTAGGAATCCTGGTGAGCCATAGGATTTGAGCTGCCTTAGAGTTGGAAATAAGTCCCTGTTTTAGAAGCTTCAGTAATTACTGAAGTTCTGCTGAGATCCAGCTTGTCAGTAGCAGCTTACCATCCATCCTGGGAAACTGGGCACAGTTTTTTCCCTGGAGACATGCTCCAGCAGCACTTGGAAGTGAATGCTGGGGATTAATCCATAGGAAAGGTTAAATCCATGATCACTGCCAGGCTCTTGGCAGCACTGAATTCCCAGCTAAGGGGAAAGGAGCCACCAAAATTGTCCCTTCCAGTGCAGCAGCTGCATTGTGCCAGTGCCTATTATCTGGTATTTATCCTGATTGTCGACTCTGGAGTCATTGAAGTGGTGGAGTATGGAAAACAGACCAGACAGTGGATTGAACTTGTGTCATCTGGTGTTTTTTGGGAAGGGCATAGCAAGTGGCTGTTTAGGGAGAGGAGCCACTGCTTCCTGGTGAGGTATGGGAAAGGCAGCCCAGAGGACATGGCTTGGGAACTGCAAGCTGAGAAGTGGCTCAAATCCACCTTAAACTCCTGAAATAATCCTGTTCCACCCCCATTCTGTGGTCAGGGACACCCTCCTGGGATGCCCATGGAATATGCTCTGTGCCAGGCTGGTGAAACAGGTGGGATTTTCTCCCTGAGCCCAGTCCCAGGCAAAAATGGGGTTTCCATGGGAAGAAGCCTGGGAGCTGCATTCCAGAGTGAGAGGCTCCATGCCTGGAAATATTTCCAGTACTGCTCTTTGGTTCTTTCCAGAACTGGGCATGATGACCTTTCTCCCCAGAGTGAGGTTGATTTCCCTGCATTGTTGGGATTATACACTGGGTGTTTAAGGGCTCTGTTGCCTCTTTCTCCTGAATGGCAGAAGTGAGGAAATGGGGATACTTCTGGCTGTCACAGAGATGTGTCAACACCTCAGTTCCAGTGAGAAATGTGATACCCATGGTGTGTGCCCTGAGATGGTCTTGTCTGTTGTTTATTCTTTAGAGCCCATTGGAGTGCTGGCCTGGATTTGGGAGGAGCCAATTAGCCTGAAGCTGAGAGATTTTTCCTGTCAGAAATCCATGATGGGAATGATCTTCCTGGCTGTTCCAAAGGGAAGGAACAGCTTTGAAGCTGCTGCAGCCACATGCTGTGGATGCATTCCCTGAAGACCAGTTCAGGATTGTTCATCTGACTCTGCCCCTGACTGACCCATGGCTTCCAGGGAGTCTCCTGGTGTTGTGGATACACCCAGGAGAAGATATTCCAATATGTGCTTTTTGAGCCAGGAGCTCCAAACTCACATTCTGTGAGTCACATTCTGTGTGAGCTGTCCCAGTGGTGGGATGGCAGAGGGAGCACCCTCACACTGCTGAGACATTACACCTGGGAATTGGGACCAGCTGGGCATTTTAGAGCAGGGAGGCCACAAGGTCAGCCTTGATCTGCATCCCCAGGGAATGCTGGGGCACCCCATGCCTGTGGCACTTGGTGAAACAACCCTGATGTGGAGCAAAAAGAGGAGGCGGAAATTTTGGGTTAATGGGAGGAATGGAATTGGGATTTCTGGAATGGAATTGGTAGTTTGGCTTGGAAGGGACCAAAAAGACCTCTGGACTCTGTTATCCCATCCTATGGCAAAGAACACATCTGAAACTGCCTCCTCACCTTCATGGAATGGCAATGGCTTTTGGGAGCTCTGGCAGGAGCACCTGGAGACCAGGTAAGAATAGAAATGGGATTGTTTTGGCTGCTGTTGGATGTTGTTTTCTCTTTTCAAGATGTTCCTCTGACTGATGTTTTCACAGTAGATTTCTAGGCCTCGTTTGAGGGTAATTCCAAAAATTTGGAAGTAGTTGGAAAAGAGCAAGGAAAAAAGATGACCCTGATCCATTTCTAGTAATTCCAAACTTCTCCCACAACACCACTTTGGGGGAAAGCTGGTTAAACTAGAAAGATACAGAAGAACAGGTGTTGTAAACTCTCCTGGCTCTCTGACAGAGCAAAGCTTCCAGTAAACCCAGTAGATCTCTCAGAGAAACTGTGGGATCATGAGGTTTTTCAGGAAAGGAAAACAAGGACAGAAATGAGGGAATAGATTTCCAAATAATAATGATTTGATGGGCGTAGGAATGATTCCTGTATGTTTGATGTCCCCCTTCATATTCCTGGAATAATTTTAAAGTACTCCTCTAAAAAATAATTTAAATTAGGGAATTCAAATTTGAAAGAAAATTATGCAAAATAAGTACAGGGAGAGATCATGGAATCATCCCGGAATTGAGGAATGGTTTGAGTGGGAAGGGACCTTTAAGGATCACTTCATTTCATCACCCTGTCATTCCATCCACTAGCTCAGGGTGCTCCAAGCCCCATCTGGCCTGGCTTTGGACATTTCCAGGGATAGGGCAGCCATGATTTCTCTGGGTTTATGGGTACCAGGGGAAAATTTTTAGTAGGAACTTACATGTTTTTGTTGCTCTGTCCAGCCCCAGCAGGCCTTTGGGGGCAGAGGGTGTGGGAATAGGAGCTTTGTTCGCTGCTTCAGTCTCTGATGGCCACAAACACCTTGAATCTCCTTTGTTCTCTCTGCAGGCCTTTTTGTGAGCACACAGGTTACCAGACCAAACAATCAGATGCCAGGTAAATCCAAAATTGGTTTCTACCCAGAGTTAAATTTCCAACCCCCCGTTTCAGTGCCCAGCATAGGGACATCCAGAGGGTCCCACAACTCTGTCTGTGCTGCCCAGGTTTGGGATGAGCAGGTTGGTGACTGTCCCTGTGTTTGCTCCACAGGATGAAGAAGCCAACCCTGCTGAGGAGGGAGATGAGCATATGTGGGAGGGTGGAGACAGTGGTCACCAAAAGCTAGGGAAAGCAGAGGTTGCCTTCCAAGGAGAGGGACATGTCTATCCTGTTGGCATTTGGGCTGTGAGACCAAAGGAAAAAAAGGTTAGATTTGAATCTCTTACTTGGGTTCTAATGGGCCATTGAAGAGATTTCTAAAAAGCTCATTATCTGTGATGGGACCTTGGAAAGACAGGAATTGAAGCTTTCTAAAGTGGCCTGAACCTGCCTGCAAGTATCCACATGCAGCTGCCAATTTGTGTGTTTGAGTAGAGCTGTGGTAAGGCCACGTGGAACTGGACTGGAACGGTGGAACTGGCCACTTTTCGTGAGAAAAAAAACCCTTAATACCCCCAGTGTCTTGAGGTCAGTTAAGAGGTGTCTTTGAAGCTCCAAGGGCAGTGAGAGTCCTAGTTACTGGCAGCTTTGGCTTCAGAGAAATCCTGCAAAATAGGCAAATTTAGGAGGCATCAGCCCACTGTCAGCCAGAGTGACTGGATGTGAATGGTGGATATTTTCTGTGGGGAAAAAAGCCTCATTCCTCCAGTGTATAAGGGTCAGCTCAGAGATGGTGTTTGGGGCTCCAAGGGCAATCAGAATCCTGTTTGCTGGCAGCTTTGTTTTGGGAGAAATCCTGCGATAGTTGTGAATTTAGGAGACGGCATCCCACTTCTGGCCAGGGTAACTGGATGTGAATGGTGACCATTAGCCTTGGGGGAAAAACCTAATTTCCCCAGTGTCTTGGGGTCAACTCAGAGGTGGCATTAGACGCTCCAAGGGCAGTCAGATTCCTAGTTGCTAGCAGCTTTTGTCTTGGAGAAATCCTGTGATGTTAGTGATTTTAGGAGGTGGCACCCCTGTGTTCCAAGATGCGACTGGACACGAATAGTTGCCATTTTCTCTAAGGAAAAAAATTTCTTCCCCCAGTGTCCTGGGGTTAAGTAGGAGGTGGCATTTTGGCTCCAAGAGTAGTCAGACTACCAGTTGGAAGCAGCTTTTGTCTTGGCGAACTCATGTGATGCTGACAATTTTAGGAGGCTGAACTCCCTGATCAGCCAGCTGTCACAGGAGACAAAAAATAGTCATTTTCCATAGGAGAAAAAACTTATTCCTCCAGTGGCCTGGGGTCAGGTCACAGGTGGTGTTTGGCTCTCCAAGGGCAGCTAGAGTCCTAGATGCAGGCAAGATTAGTTTGGGAGAAATCCTGCGATGTTTGCAAATTTTTAGGTCGGCACCCCACTGTTGTCCAGCGCTAGTGGCTGCAAACAGAGGCCATTTTCCACAGGAAAAAGAAGTCATTTCCCCAGGATCTGGATATCATCTCAGAGGTGACATTTGGGGCTGTAAGGGTGTGCAGGGTACTAGTTACTCTCAGCTTTAGTTTTGCAGAAATCGTGCAAAGGTTGCAAATTTTTAGGTTCGCGCCCCATGGTCGTCCAGCGCAAGTGGCTGCAAACAGATGCTGTTTTCCATGGGAGAAAAAAAGTAATTTCCCCAGGGTCTGTGTATCAGCTCAGAGGTGACTTGAGGCTGTAAGGGAATGCTTGGTCCTAGTTTCTGTCAGCTTTAGTTTTGGAGAAATCCTGCAAAAATTTGAAAATTTTTAGATTAGATTGGCACCCCACTGTCATCCAGTGTGAGTGGCTGCAAATGGAGGTCATATTCCATGGGAAAAAGAAGTCATTTCCCCAGGGTCTGGATATCAGTTCAGTGGTGGTGTTTGGGGCTGTAAGGGTGTCCAGGGTCCTAATTTCTGGTGTCTTTAGCTTTGGAGAATTCCAGTGTAGTTTTCAAATTTTTAGGTTGGCACCCCACTGTCGTCCAGCACGAGTGGCTGCAAATGGAGGCCATTTTCCATGGGAAAAAGAAGTCATTTCCCCAGGGTCTGAGTGTCAGCTCAGTGGTGGTGTTTGGGGCTGTAAAAGTCTAGGTTCCTAATTGCTGGCCTCTTCAGTTTTGGAGAAATCTCGAGAAGTTTGCAAATTTTTAGG
Organism: Setophaga petechia; assembly: GCA_024362935.1. Lineage (NCBI taxonomy): Eukaryota > Metazoa > Chordata > Aves > Passeriformes > Parulidae > Setophaga > Setophaga petechia. The sequence goes on from JANCRA010000025.1 coordinate 7,731,588, forward strand.
TTGGCACACCTCTATCATCCAGTGTGAGTGGCCATTAACAGAGGTCGTTTTCCATGGGAAAAAGAAGTTATTTCTCCAAGGTCTGGGTATCAGCCCAGAGGTGACATTTGGGGCTGTAAGGGCAGGCAGGGTGCTAGTTGCTGGTAGCTTTAGTTTCGGAGAAATATTGCAAAATTTAAATTTTTTAGGTTGGCACCCCAATGTCGGCCATTGCACGTGGCTGCAAATGGAGGCTATTTTCCATGCGAAAAAGAAGTCATTTCCCCAGGCTCTGGGTATCAGCTCAGAGGCATCATTTGGGGCTCTAAGGGCCTGCAGGGTGCTAGTTGCTGGCAGCTTTAGTTTTGGAGAAATCCTGTGTGGTTTCCAACTATAGGAGGTTGCCTCCCGCTGTTGGTTGATGAGACAGTATTTGAATAATGGTCAGTTTCCATAGGAAATAGATCTCATTCCTGCAGTGTCCTGTGGTCAGGTCACAGGTAGCATTTGGGGCTTCAAAGTCAGTCAGAGTTGTGGGAAATAGTAAAGGAAAAAGGTTTTTAGAAACTTGGGAAATGTAGGTTTTAGAAACAGAAAGAGTAGAGAAACTTAGAATTAGTTTTAGTTGTTTAATTTGAAGGTAGAAAAAGTTATAATAGTATAGTAAGCAAAGATATGAAACAATAGTTTGAGTTTTAGGCTTTGTCAAGATAGATTTTAAGATTGTAGAAAAATGTGTTTAGCAAGATAGTAGAAGGTTTTAAGCTTAATAATGGTGTATTGTTGATAGAAAGAAGATAAGTATTGTGTGAAGTAAGTCTATGAGTACTTTTAGTAATTGGTTAAAACAACTGTCTGTGAAATGTTTTTGGTTAAAAAGTTTTTAACTTTAAAAAGTTTTTAACATTCAACATTAGTAAAATGTTATTAGTCAAAAAGTTTTTAAGATGCTCTGTAACAAAGTAATCTTTGGCTATTGTTGGGTGTGTGTGATCTTTATTTTTTTATTGTCTCAACTATGGAATGAGGTCGATGTTGCAAATAAAGCTTAAGCAATGTACTCTAGCAATCATGTTTTGTTTGTGAGGGGAAAAAAACTATGCAAATGGTGCCCCTTCATAATCTTCAGTATAAAACCCTGTCACATTATCATACTAAAAAACTCAAATAATAAAAGATAGCAAGCTAGTTTCTCCTTATTTTGAAAATGTAGTGGAAAATATTTTTAATTCTTATAGCCTCATCCCAACAGATTATCATAATGTAACTTCTCTGATTTTACCTAATTCACAATACATTTTATAGGATTTAGAATAGAAAAGACTTCTCAACAAGTTATTTGAAAAAAACGTGAATAGTCCTTATACTCATTTTACTATTACTCAATTAACTAACAAAAATCCATATGACCAAACAACTAAGCTACCTAAACCTGTATTTACAGATATTAAAAATACTACAAGAAAAATGTTATTCACTATTGAACCAACAAATAGTCATGTAAATGCTTACTCTACAATAATACAAAGTGAGTCAAAAACCTACAGTACTTTTTTAAAATCAACTAACACAAGCTGTTATAAAACAGTATCAAAACAAACAAATACACCCCTACATTCCTAAAATCCTTACTTTTACTAATACAAATGAAGAATACAAAAAAAGTTATTCTAACTTTACCTAAACAACCTCCAGCTGTTCCTCAAATACTTTCAGCTTACAATAAACTTAACACCCGGCAACAGTTTACTAAAATATGAACCAATACTTTTAGAGAACAGATTACAGAATCTCAAGAAAAATAAAGAAAATAGCCAATAGAAAGAAGACAAGTAAGGATTGTGTGAAGCAGGTGTACCTGTACTTTTAGTAACTGGCTAAAATAAGTGTTTGTAAGCTTTAGCAATATGCTATTGGCTAAAACGTTTTTAAGATGCATTGTAACAAAGAAATCTTTGGCAGCTGCTGGCTGTGAGTTTTGCCATCTTCCTATTGCTTAAACAATGTAATGAGGCTGATACTACAAATAAAACTCACAAGAGCTGTGGGGGAGAGTGGCAGAGACTGGAGAGGAAATGCAACATCAGAGCTTTCCAAGGAACACCTGCCAGATCAACCTCCAGGACCTGTGAAAAACATTTTTCAGCTGAGTTGTGAGTCCATCTATTCCCGTCTTCCACTCACAGACCTTTCAGTGATGCTCAGGAGCTGGTCTGGATGGAAGGACCCCTCTTCTTTACAGGATAAACAGATAATGAAGACCTTTCCATGATTTTGAAGCATTTTTAGATATGACAAACTTTTATTTTAAAAAATCAATTAATAATTTACCAAATATTACCTAATTCCAAGAGTTGATTTTGCAGATTTTTTTGTTGTATCAAGCAGAGCCTTCAGCAAGTGGTTTATTAAAATTTAGAGCAATTTTCAGCAAGACTAAGTTGACAGCCAGAATAACAGCATCAGGCTCTGATGTGGTGCTGTGCATTGAAGATGCTCTGTGCCTCTTTGCTGTATACACGTGCAATGAGAAAAAAGCCTGGTTTTGCCTCTCACCTGCTGAGATACTGCCTACCTGTCTTTGTCATAGGGTGGCACTGCACACTAAAATATGGAGGTCACTCCCAAAAAATACTCAGTTGTGTTTGCAGCAGGCCTTTTACATAACTTCTGATCATGTGGTAGATTTTTAGGCTGCCCAGAATCTTTTTTATTTGTTTTCTTTGTGTAAAAATATTGCTGTTGTTGCTGTTTGGTTTTTTATGGGAAGTTTTAACTACCTGAAGAGAGTTGCTTATATGTGATACTATCCCAAAGTACCAGGAAACAGAAAACAGTTAAAGAGAAGTTAAGGAGCAGAACAAAATGGTGAGTGAGACAGTTCTAGTAACGGAAGTGTGATTTAAAGTGAAAATAAAAAAAATAAAGAGGTGCTGTCACCACAACCTGAAGTCCTAAAGATCCCACTTCACACTCAAGTTGTTCTCCCTGTGGAAAATGCTGAGGAGAGAAGAGTGAATGTACTCTGCATCCAGTTACTTACCTGTCTGCTGTAAACTGCTCGAGAATCTCTCTCTTCAAAAATTCACTTGAAAAATCTGACTTACCTGTGACTGTGGTCACCGGGGTTTGCAGGTGAAGGAAGAGACGAGAATCTTGATTCCATAATCAGAAGGCTTGATTTATTATTGTATGATATATATATATATAACATTATGACTATACTAAAAAGAAATAGAAAAGGCTTCTTCAGAAGCTGGCTGAGCTAAGAATAGAATAGAAAGAATGATAACAAGGCAGCTGGCTCCGACAGAGAGCAAGAGCCAGCTCTGCCATGAGTGGTCAGTAAATCCAAACATCCACAGGAGACCAATCACGGATATTCCTGTTGCATTCCATAGCAGCAGCAGATAATCATTGTTTACATTTGTCGCTGAAACTTCTCAGTTCCAGCAGGAAAAATCCTAAGACAGGATTTTTCACAAAAGGTGTCTGTGACTCTCACCTTTCATTTTGTGGTCTTAAATATCACCCTAACAATGATCAGAAATCATCACTGCAGGGTAGTTTGAGATCCAAATTTTACTACTTCCATGCAGACGGTATTTGCACAAAAAGTTGAGGAAAGTACTACATCCTTTCAAGCTGCTATGGCAGAGACTGTGTCTGCTTTGTGTACTTTCCCCCCTTTTCCTCAAATTAGTCAATGATTTTCCTCTTTTTTTAAAATATTATTTATGCAGTGTCACTATTGATAGCACTAGAAATAAAGAATCTTCATCTTACTTCCCAGGAAGGGTAGGAAACATCTCTTTATTGAATCATAAGAAAGGAAAGGTCCTTGAGAATTTACCATTTGTTTACACAAATAATAGCTCTTACACTGTTAAGTTGCATTTTTTTATAATGGAAACAGTATGCAGAAGCAATAAACATCAAATGCAGCCCACATCAAGTGACAGACTCCAGGGGTTTATTTTTCTTTTCTATCCAATCCAACATCAAACATTTGCTCTCATTTTACTTGCTAAAAAGAGGGAAAGAAAAAATAATACATTAAATTAATAAAATGCACATAAACCCCACAGGAACGCATATGGAAAATAACGTGTTTGGATATGTCCAAAAGGTCTCACTTCTGACAGGTAATTCCTGTGTTTGAAGGGGTGGGTTTTTGAATTCTGATTTGGAAGCCCTCCTAAACTAGTTTGATCAAACATCTGCAATGCTCTAAATATTATGAATTATAGACAATATGGCTGCTAATGAATATGGATTATTCTTAGCCTATTGTCACCATCATATTTTGTGAAAAATCTCATCACCAAGATTCCTTTTCCAGGGAAGCAGAGAAGCCTTAGAGAAAAAGGAAAACAATATTATCTCATTTGCTTCTCCTGTATTTCGTTATGATGGAATGTGGTTTGGAGATTGTTTATCCAATTGGTCATTATTTGATTGGTTTCATGTGAATTGTTTTCACTTAATGACCAATCATGGTCCAGCTGAGTCAGGACTCGGGCAAGAGACTCACAAGATTCATTACTATCTGTCTAGCATTCTGTCTACATACTTTCTCTATTCTTTAAAGTAACATATAACACAAGGTTATAATATATATTATTAAAATGTATATTATTATATATTAAAATAAATATATACTATATTATATATATATATATAATATAATATATATTATATTAAATATATGATATGATAGAATAGAATAGTATCATATGACATATTATGCAATGATATGATATAATAATATCATATAATAGCATAATATAACTTATTAAATCGTATTATTATGTGCTATATATTCTATTCTATCATAATATGATAACAAAATATAATACTATATAATATAATATCATATAACATATATATTATAATTTAGTATATATTTATATATATAAAAATATATATTTTATATTATATATATTATAATAAATTATATCTAAGTATATAAATAATAACATATAATATTATATATCTATTATATGATAATACATTAATATATAATATATATAATATAACATCATATCGTGTCATATATCATACCATATAGTATCATATTATTATATGTACATATACATATTAGTATATAATACATATAATATAATATAATATATAATATACAATACACAATATATTATTTATAAAATATAAAATATAAAATTATATATATATACTATTTAATTTATATGTAATATATAATATGTAATATATTATTATATATTAATGATATAAAAATAAAATTATATATAATATTATATATAAAATATATAATTTATAAAAATATATAATTAATATTATAATATTTATTATATATACTATATTATATATTAGATATAATAGTATATTTATATATAATAAATTATTACAATGCAAAATACATAATATAATATATAAAATATATACAATACATATTCATATATATTAGAAATTATATTACAGATAATGTAATAATATATAATTTATATATTATTTAATGTATATAATACATATAGCATATGTAATATAATATATAATATTATATATAAAATATATAATTTTATATAATATAATTTGTAATATATATTGTATATAAAATATATAAATATATTATATTTTTATTATATTTTAATATTTCAATATCTAATATATTAGATATTAGATATAATATTATAATTATATATTAAATTATTATAATACATAATATTATATAATATATAAAATACATATATATTAATATATATTATCTATTATATTACAGATAATATAATAATATCATAGCATCATATATTATATTACATATTATATAATTCCATATTATATATGCAATTATACTGTATTATATTTTGATATGATGTTATGATATGATGTGCTTATATGATATGAAATGATATAATATAATACTATATTATAATATTACATATATTATTAGAATATATATATATATTATATATTAAAATATATCAATATAATATAGTATCACATAATATAATAATATCATACAATAACATTATGTGTTATGTTATGCTATATTATCTTATGTTGAATTATATTATGCTACTTTATGATATTACATCTACTTTCTTTATATTTATATTTTATTTATATTTTATTTATTATGTGTATTATATATATTATTATAATTCATGGTAAATAATATAATATCATATCATATCATATCATATCATATCATATTTATTATATCTTTCTTGTATTGTAATATTTATTATATACTATATTCTATATTTTATATATTACAATATATATTATGGATATTATATTATATATAATATAATAATATCATCGCATAATATGTATATATTATATTATTATATGCTATATTATGTATGATATGCACTTATATTGTATTATATTATAGTATATTATGATACATTATGATATGCTATTAAATTATTATTTAATATAACGTAATATAATAATATAGTTTTATATTTATTTTATATATTATATATTGTAATGTATACAATATATTAGTATAATACATCTGTTATATATATATAATATATATATATTATAATATATATTGTCTATTTTATTTCTAATATAATATAATATAGTGGTAATTATATTGTATTTTAATATTATATATAAAATATATCATATATAATATAGTATATAGAATATGCATAATTATTATCATTATATATATCATTTAAATATATATTATAATCTTTATTATAATCTTTATTGTAATAATTTTATATATTATTTATTACATACAATATAATATAGTAATAGCATAGCATAATATAATATATAATATATAACTTATTATATGATTATATGCTATATTGTATGTTATATGCTGTTATATGCTATTTTATACTATTATATGCTAATTTATTTTATATTATATGCTATTTTGATATGATGTTATGATATGATGTGATTATATGATATGACATGATATAATATAGTACTATATTATAATATTGCATATATTATTATAATATATGTATTAAATATAATACAATACAATAGCATATAGTACAATACAATAGCATATAATATCATATAATAGCATATAACAGCATATAATATAAATATATCCTTCTAAGAACATGGGGTCAGATTCATTCCTTCATGCCATGGAAACCCCAGAAAATACCATAGTCTTATGGTATTGGTCTTGTGGTTTATACAGGTAGGACTACAGAGTGACACAAAATGGTGTGACCATGCTGCCGCATGCCATGAAAATCTCCATGCTGTTATAGATGAATTTATTGGAATCACAGGACTGCTTACCACCTCCTCTAATTAAACTGGTGTGACTTGCACATTGGAGACTGCTAAATTTGACTTTCCTCCTTAATCTTTGTGCTTAGTGTTTTGGCTAATTGCTTTATAGAAAGCACTGACCACAAGTGTTTAGCTGATGGACTGATAAAGAGGCCTTGAATTTGATTAAGAAACTACTTTGGTAGTTTAAGTGCTCTGTGCATCTGCTGTCCTCTCTCCTTGCAGCACAGGTGGAGCAGAACATGTGCCTGGGAAGCTGCACCTTCAAGTGAAGATTGGAGAGAGATTCAAGGAGGGGCTTGCACAAGATAAAACTCGCTTACATGAGGTGGCTGGGGCTAGCAGCCTGGCTTGCTCTTTCACAAGAAGCAAGCTTTGGGCCACTGGGATAACAGTGGTTGAAGCTGCTGCAGCAGCACATCCCTGTGAGTGCCTCTCAGGCTTGAGAAACCTCAGGAGAGCTAGGTTTGGATTCTGGCTGCATCATCACCTCCAAGTCCCTAACAGCTTTTGGAGCCACAGGAGCTCCTGGAGCGGTGGTACCCACCTGCAGGGCCCTGCCCTTGGTCTCAATGGGCAGTGTCACTGCAGAGATGGCACAGATGATGCACACAGAGGAGAAGAGACACAGGGCTCCCAAAAAAGAAGCACTCATAAGAACCTGCAGGTCAAAGAACATCAAACAGCAGCTCATTGGTGTGGGGGGCTGGCACTTAATTAGCAATTAAGAGTGGACAAAGAGTCACAAGTGCCTGAGAGACTCCACAATAGAAAAAACAGTATCTTGTGAACCTTAAGATCTTTCAGAAAATATCAAATACTAGTGAGCTGAACTCTGTGATGAGAGTTACTCAAATCTGCATCTGGCAAGGACCACCCAAGCACTCTGTATATGGTGTTGGGAGTGAATTGATTACATCCTCCCTTTTTTTTGGATGAATTTCAGGGGCATCTCTGTATTTGATGGCAGTGTTCAGCACAATGTTTATCAACATTATCAAGCATGCTCTTACTTGTGATATAAATGGAGCCACCATTGCTCCCACACGACACAATGCCCCACTTGTCCCCATCCCCAGTGCTCGCATTGTAGTGGGATAAACCTAAAACAGGCCAGAAATAAATTGGATTAGTGCAACAGCAATCTGCAATATCTCTACTTTTCTTTTTCTTTTTAAATTTTTTTATCAGAGAGACCCATTGTGGTATCAAGGGCTGCTAGTGGGATAAGATATGAAAAGGAATAAAAGCTCCTTTGGGCCTCATTTGAGCCATTACAAATCTCTCATTTTTTGCCCCAAGTAAAGTTTCAGGGCAAGTCAAAGTCGGATGTGATTCTCCTTTGTTTAGCATTTGTTTAGCATCACGACCACCACTTTATTTCCTGGCTCTATGATCAAAATCACAGAGGTTGGGTTGGATGCTAAAGGAAAAATTTTGTTTATACTGCTGGGCCCCCCTGTATCTGGGAAGCAGGAAGAAAAGATATTGTCTGCATCATTCAAGTCTACCTATTCATTTTTATGAACAGCACCCTTGTTTAGAAGGAAGAAAAAGAACAACAGATCCCAGTAAGAAATAGTCAGGCTTAGAAAAATATGCTTTGTGTTGTTTATCTTTCACACCTCCCCAACACCTGTGCCAATGAAACACTTAAATGTGAATTTTACTGAACTTTTAGTCCTCTTAATATCCACAGATTTTAGCAAGTATACTCATATAAGTCTTTTTTAATACTTTACTGGGCCAAGCAAATGGAGTAAGTTATTAAAGAATAGTCCAGGCACTTGGCTCAAAAGATTTTGATCATTGATTAAATTGTGAGTAGAATTGATTTATGGTGTGGCTGTTACAGCAATGGTCTTTACATCAACAGCAACTTATTCAAAACTACTAAAATTGTGGTATTAAAGCCAGGTGCAAGTTTAAATATTACAGTGCACTATTAAAAGTGCAAGGGAGCTACTTCTGTTTGCTTTGGATCCCTTTAGTCAATTAACAAGGAAATCCATTTAACACCACACAATTTTTTTTAAAGAAAAAGAACAACAAAAAATCCCCAATTTATACTTAACTTGTAGAACTCATGACTCCAAAGTTGTATGATGGAAAAGCTCTTTAAAGGATTAAAACCTTTTGCAGACAGAACATAGCATTTTCCATTAAGTGAAAAGAATCATACACGTAACCCCATATACTACCTCATACAGCCCCTTAAGTGCTGAAAAATTTTCCTTTTAGTGGTAGTTTGTTTTCTCACTGTGGGGGAAAGTTTGTGGGTTTTGGAATATAGTGGTACCAAACATCCTCAAAAATAATATTTTATAGGAGCTGAGCAACGGCTGGCTTAGTAGGGCACTCCTCTTCCATCTACTCCTGTCATCTCCAAGCTGGTTTTCTGATTCCTTCTTTTATCTTGTGTATGAAAACACTGCAGCCAAGATGCCAGAAAGGCATACACTGCTCGAGGAAGGTGACTCTTTCCTAGTCCACAAGCTAGTAGGCAGCATTCCTGGGTATACACAAATGGTATTTGAAGCCTCCAAGCAGCTCAACATACCTCAAGGAGAACCCACCTCTGCCGTGTAAATGTAGATGGTGTTGAAGTTGGCTGAAACCAAGGCACGCAGCATGAAGAGAAAGCCAACCATGCCTGCCCTGGAGAGAAAGCCGTGTGGAACAGAGTTAATGTCACCCAGCAGCATCAGCAGAGATGCCAGAAAGAAAGAAAAAGAAGAAAAAAGGGAATGAAAAATATAACTTCTTTCCAGTGCATGTTGTTCACACATTTTTTAATTTTCTGGGCTGTGCCAGAAAGCCTCTTGTTGGATGCTTAGGGAAGCCATGGGGGCTCAGTAGTACAAGTGAGCCCCTCTGCACACCACTGCACCACAGAATCTGCTGCCACACCTTTCCCAGGAAAAGGAGAGCCTGTCAGAGGCTTTTCTTAGACCTACGAGAATTACCGGCCTGACAGACTGGTGACCTGAGAATACCAGGGGTCCTGCCCTCAGCACTGCATACCCTCAAACAAGACCCATAGTCTCAGCCAGAGTACCTTGAGGTGCAGATATTAAGGAGAAGAAAGAATAGAGCTGTACATCCCATGGTGATACACAGGCTTAGACGTCTTCCAAGGAGATTGATGCTGAGAATGTTCACAGGATTCACTGGAAATGAAAAGGAAAACCATAAAACATTTGATGATCTAACTGCAATGATTTTCTGCCTTGACAGACCTTATACAGTGTGATACCAGTCTGCATGCCCAGTGCCTACCAAACACCCTGTAAAATGCACAAACCCTATCATTCTCTTCCTGCACCCAAAGTTTGTGATTTGCCCCATGCCCCTTTTGTTTCACCCTTCCCTTCAGATGGTGAAGACTGTGCTTCTCTGAAATTGGCTGTGCTGAGGCAGGACACCAATGTCTGTGCTGAGCCATGCAAGGAAGGCACAGCTGGGTGAGCAGCACAGGCCTGGGTGGTTTTGCTCCCCCTGCTGCTCCAGATTGCAAGGCAAGATGTTTTCTATTACCATCTGTATGGCAGTTGTCATACCATCTGTATGGCAGTTGTGAGGCAGTTTGCCTCATCTCTCTCTCCAAGTGATCACAATCACTCGTCCCTCGGGAGGGGACATGTGCTGCTAAGAGGCCATTGAATGTCACTGAATGACTGGTAAGAACTATAACATCCCATTGGGAGATGCTCCACCCAGAAGGAGGAGCCAAGCATTGCTACCCAGATATAATCCAGAGGTTCTGAAACACCAGCAGGGCTTCTCCACTGGATTTCCCAGAGGAGCAGCTGCCTCTTCTTACACTGGATCTTCAGAGGAAGACTACACCCTTTTCTACAGGACCCCCTGCTCCAACAGAACCACACCTGACACTCCAGGAGAACTGCAGCCACAATTCCAATTGGACTGCTACCAACACCCTGACCAAGAGGGTGTCAGGTTGAGTTCTGACTCTGTCAGTGTTGTTCAAGTGTACCGCACTGTTTATTTTATCCTTTTATTTTTTTTTCTTCCCTGTTAAAGAACTGTTATTTCCTACTCCCATATTTTTTGCCCGAGAGCCCCTTAATTTGAAATTTATAGTAATTCAGAGGGGTAGGGAGTGTTTACATTCTCCATTTCAGGAGAGGCTCTTGCCTTCCTTAGCAGACTCCTGTCTTTCCAAACAAAGACACTCTGCCCACAACCCAGCCTGAGGTGTGTCCCACTGAGTGTCCTGCTGAACCAGGAGCCACAGGCTCGTGGTCTGTATATCCCAGAAGGGGCCAGCAGTGCCCATTTCGTGTCAGCCCCTGTCACCAAGTGCACACACAGCTCAAACCATTGCAGCGAGCACCATAAGAGGGGAATGGCAGGGCAGGGATGGGGGAAGGGTTACGTGCGATCTCCCCGGCTGTGCTGATGATCATGCTCTGGTAGGCAGCAGGCCCAAACAGGCGGCAGTGGCAGGGGCTGTGGCTCTCCTCAGAGTCATCGCTGGGGTCCTGTGGTGCTGGGGCTGCAGAGGCACACACGAGGTCCCGCTCCAGCAACTCAGCACTGGCCAAGATGACGCCGTAATAAGCGAAAGCTATGCCAAGCCTGTGGGGAGAAATGCTGCAGTGAGGTGCAGTTGTGATGGGGAAGGTGAGGAAACCCAAATGCAGCACGTTTGGAATCTCTGCTGTCACTGTCATATTTTATGAAAAATCCCTTCACCAGGATTTTTCTCCTGATAAGCTGAGAAGCCTCAGAAAAGAAATGTCAACAATAATTATCTGATTACTTGGATTGTGAAGGAGGTTTCTTACCAACAGGTGCATCTCTGATTGGCTCCATGTGAATTGTTTTTACTTAATGACCAATCACAGCCAGCTGTGTCAGACTCTGAGATTTTCTTATTCATTCTTATCTAGCCTTCTGATGTCTCCTTTCTCTTTCTTTATTATAGTTTTAGTATATAATTTTCATATAATAATATAATATATAATAAATATAATAGATAATATAATATATAACATACAATGTAATATATATTATATTATACAATATAAAATATATAATATATTATACAACATATAATGTAATATATAATATAATGTTATATAATATATAATGTTATATAATATATCAGCCTTCTAAGAACTTGGAATCAATTCTCATCTCTCACCTCATCCTGGGGACCCTTACAACAGCACTACAACAATTGGTGACCACACCCTGCTGCTCCTTGTACCAGCTCTGCATGATGAAACCCCTTAGCCTGAGCAGAGAGGTGGCTCAGGCATCCACCAGGCCACTGGTCACCTATCCCATGGCACTCCCCTCCTTTCTATGTCCAGGCACTACTCTTTCTCAGTAAACCTCACCCCAGCTCATAGCTCAGCTTTGTATTGGGTTTCCATGGCCAGGTTTTGGTAGTGGGTGGGGACTACAGGGGTGGCTTCTATGGGAAGGTTCTGGAAGCTTCCTCCATGCCTGACAGAGCCAATGCCAGCCAACTCCAGCTGCTGACCAAGGCTGAGCCCATCAGCAGCACAGGCAGTGCCTCGGGGATAACATTTGTTAGAAGTCGAAAAAAATGTGCAAGAGCAACAGCAGCCAGAGAAAGAAGTGAGAACATGGATGAGAAACATCTCTGGTGTGAGAAACACCCAAGTCAGTAAAGAATGAAAGGCAGGAGGTGCAGAACAGAGATTCCCATGCTTCCCATGGTGAGGTAGCTGTGCCCTGAAGACCATGGAAGTCCACAGTGGAGCAGAGATCCACCTGCAGCCTTTGGAGGTTCTCATGCCAAAACAGGGGGATGCCTGAGGGAGGCTGTGACCCCATGGGAAGCCCTTGCTGGAGCAGGCTCCTGACAGGACCCGTGGGTCCATGGAGAGAACAGCCCATGCTGGAACAGGTTTGCTGGCAGGACTTGTGACCCCCTGGGGGACCCAGATGAGGGCAGCCTTGCTTTGTCATTATCAAGTAATTCAGAATATGCCTGATCATAAGCAGGCTGAAAAGTAATTTTTACTTTTTTATCCCCTCTGGCGGTTTCAGAAATGAGCAGCAGAATTTGGGCCACCTGGGAAGGCAGGGAATGCTGGGGGGTATGGAAATGCAGACCTGAGAACATACCAGGAACTCCTGGGACAACTAGGAGACAAAGAAAGATAAAAAACCAAAAATATATTTCATAACATTCAAGGGAAAAAACTATAAAAAATTCAAGGCCCGACTTCACAACATTTTGGGTCAATGGGTTCTCACAGTCCTATTATTTATACATTTCCATTCCAGAGAGCAAAGCCAATGAAACATATATTACCCTTGCATACAGCTACTGGGAACACTGCATATGAAACCTGTCTCCTCAGCCCTAATTTCCCCCAGGGAGTAGCACTGGTAATGGTGAATGTGTTTCTGTCAGAGCCCTGTCTCGGCAGTCCTTTGGCCATCCTTGGGGAGAATGTTTTCCCCAAGCAGGGGAGGAGAGCTGCAAGCATCCAGCTGGTCCCACTGCAGTCAGGTGTGGGCTCTGCCCCGTGGCTCTCCCCTGGCTCCCAGGAGCTGCTCTGTCCTGAGGAAGGACTCATAGCACCATCCTGGAAGTCCAGCCCTTTTCTGCCTAAGTTAACAGCAACCAGTCGGGGTGTCTGAGGTGTGGTCTGAAACAGGACAAACCTATGTTGATCCATGTCCCTTCACTCTGCCACCATCAGAGGCAGAGTGCTGTCCTGCTAAAGGCAGAGTCGATGGGAGAATTCTGCTCCCTGCACACTGTCAACCAAGACAATGAGCTGATAAGCAAGAGACAAAAAAAATTTACCATATGATCCATATCTGCAAAGTGGTTCTGAGGTATTTGGGGTGGATGAGGTCCTTGAATCTTCCCCTTCTTTCCTGAAAATCATACAAGAGAAATAGAAGTTTCTATAAAGGCATCTGTGAGAGCAGTTGGCATGTCAGGCCCTCCTCCTGTGCTCCCCCTGTCCCCAGGCTGCTTGTGGCACAGAGAGAGTCACAGATGGTGCAACACAGCACCCAGCAAACCTCCAGAGAGCAAAGATCTGCTTCTCAAAACAAACCCACAGGAAGCTGCACTGCAAAGGGTGGAGGAGAGGAGAAGAGAACATCCCGAGCTCTCCTGGCCCCAAAGGATGCCCAGATCTGAGCAGTCTGGTGTCATTGTGACTGTGATGGTGCCAGAGGGGCCCTGGTTGCTGTTGGGTGGGCTTCTGTCAGCTCCCACTGCCCTGGGTGCTGCTCTGCCTGTGAAGCAAGCTTTTGGACAAAAAACATCTTTCTGGGGAGCCTGAAGTGCCAGTGAGCAGAGACTGGCAGGCACTGGGGGCCCTGCCTGGCCTGCTGCCCTCCAGAGTCCCGCCACCAAGGGGAGACAAGTTCACAGGGATGGTGTGGGTTGACTTTATTTTTATTTTCCTCATCATTGGTTAAACCTGGGAGAGGGCAAAACTAATAAAAGCCCTTCCCACATCTAATGTGGGTCCATTACATAAATTCAATTAAATTACAGGGAAGCTTTAATCCTAACTAATTCCAATACAATAGCAGCATCTTGCATGAATTGCTAAGGACAATACTCGGTGCCTGTGGGATTGAATATGCAGGAAAAAAGATCCAGGAAGGGGATTTAAAAGAGTTGAATAATTTTGAGGCCCTGAACAAATGGATTTGTCTTATCTTCCTGTCTTGGGGGTCAAAGGAGCCACCTAAGTCCTCCCACCCACCAGTAAGCAGGGCCCAGACTGGATGAGAGGGGGAGAAGTCTGGGGGGACCTGCCCCCCCTGCAGCACCCACATTTTTTTGGGCATTTCAGTCCAGCAGCAATCCACTCCTGAGCTGCTCAGCTGCTTACAGGTACAGGTGGTGCTATCAGTGAAAAGGTCTCTCCTCCTTTGACCCTCTTCTGCTGGTCTTTGGCTCCACACTCAGGATCTGTGGTCCTGGGACACAGTGGACAAGCCAGGCCAGGGGCTTGGAGAAGCCTCTGGGAGCACCTCATGGCAGGGATCTGTGCAGCCTGCCCAGTCACAATACTGAGAGATACCCCAAGGGACAGTTCCCACATCTCATGGCAGAGGGAACACCCCTGCAGGGTGGGTGGGCAATAAGGAACAGCATGCTTTGCCAGTAGAGAAAGGAAGCAAATATTTTCTTAGCCCAATATTTTTCTGAGCAACCACAAACTGAGAAAGAAAAAAAGAACACAAAATTGCATTCCATTTTGAAGGCCAAGGTTACTGTTTCTCCAAAAAAACCCTGACATCTTCATCATTACTTTCATCAGTTGTTTGGAAAAGAATCAGGCAAGGATGACAAGAGAGGCAGAGCAAGATGTGGTTGGCAGTCCCGCTCCCTCCCTGAAGCCCAGATGCTGGCAGCCCTGCTGGGATGGATGGGGTGGAGAGCCTGGACTCACCTGGGCAGGCTCCCTCAGGTGTCCCTCTGGCACAGCTGCCCTGTTGATCTTGGCTATCCTCTGCAGCGTGGCCAGCGCGGCCCCCGTGTTCCCCGTGGACACGTTGTACCGTGCCGACTCCGGGATGAACTGCAAGCAGAGCAGGGAGCCCTTCTGCACCTCTCCTGTCCTGCTCACATCTTCACAGCATGCCCAGGAGCCTGCTCAGGTTGGCACAGGGCACCCCATGAGCTGGAACAGCCTTCTGTCTGTCATTCCCTGCCCAGCCATCAGTTTTGGGCTTTGGGGTTTTGGGTTTTTTGGGGTTTTGGGGTTTGGGATTTTGAGGTTTGGTGGTTTGGGGATTTTGACATTTGGTGGTTTGGGGATCTCTGGTTTTGGGATTTGGGGTTTTTGGTATTTTGGGTTTGGGGTTTTGGGATTTTTAGGATTTGAGGTTTTTGGGGTCATGGTCAAGGTGGTCATAAGGTCCAGGTGGTCACTCTCAAGGTGGTCATAGTCAAGGTGGTCACAGGGTCAAGGTGGTCATGGTCAAGGTGGCCCTAAGGTCCAGGTGGTCCCTCTCAGGGTGGTCAGGTGGCCTGGTGGTCAGGTGGGCTCATGCTCATGCTCAGAGGGTACAGGTGGCCTCAAGGTTCGGGTGGTCATAGGGTCAAGGTGGTCACTCTCAAAGTGGACAAGGTGGTCACAAGGTTCAGGTGGTCACTCTCAAGGTGGTCAAGGTGGCCTCAAGGTCAGGTTGACACTTTCAGGGGGGTCAGAGGGTCCTGGTGGTTGCAGGGTTCAGGTGGTCACTCTCAAGGTGGTTGCAGGGTCAAGGTGGTCACTCTCAAGGTGGATAAGGTGATCATGAAGAACAGGTGGTTACTCTCAAAGTACTCACAGGTCAAGGTGGTCACTCTGGTCATGGTCAGGGTGGTCACTGGGGTACTCTGTGTGCCCCGGCCCCCCCACTCCCCATGCTGTGGGGCTCACCCTGCCCAACAAACCCATTTGTTGGTCTAGCTCCCAGGGGTCTGCCACTTGGTCTGGGCCAAGCACTTGTGAAAGGTGAAAGCCAAAGACACAGGTTTAACAAAACCAATCCTGAATTAATTGACATTCTGAAATAAGATGAGGCACATATTACTTGCTGAAGCAAAAGTCTTGGAAGGCACAACAAGGCCATTTGAATAAAAAAGAAGTGGTTGAAATGTAACTCATCACTAGCATTTGGTGCTCTTTCCAAAATAAAATAGTTTTTTAATTAAATGGCTCAATTAAATTATAAACAATTACATCTATTTCACTCAAATGTAAATTAAAGGCCCCTTTTTAAAAGGTATGTATACTAACTCTCTCTTTTCCCCTGGGTGACAAACTTCAGCTATCCAAATTTTTCCTGGCAAAAACAATCAATCAGGGAAATGAAACATCCAGGTTATATGGGTGTACACTCACAGCAACCTTAGATTTGCCTGCCCAGGTAGCAGCCAAGATGGAAATGTGCATTCACCCAGCTGCACGAAGAGCTTTTACATCTCTATAGCCTCCAGCAGCCACAGCTCAGCACTGCAGTGCCCATGAGCACTGAAAGCAGGGATTTTCCACACCACCCTCCACAAACCAGATTCTCCAAGACTGGTTTTCCTGAAGCATAAGGAAACCTGGGGAAACTGTGGTTTACCCTGGCACTCTGTGAACACTTCACTGAGGCTACTTTCCTCAGCCCTAGAAAATGTTAATGAAGAGAGTGTGCTGTGTCCAGCATTAGACTGAAGGTCTCATACACTATCTAGCCTGTCTTCCTCTTGGTGCCTGGCCTGTCACCACAATCCCTGGGTGCTGTTGGCAGCCTGGACACTGGAACCTGGGCTGCTGGAGGGCTACAGCAGACCAGCAAAGCCAGGCCATCACTTAGCAAGGTGGCATCTCCCAGAAACTGATCTGCAGCTCTGCCAGGACTTAAGGACCTTACCAAGCTGCTGTGTGAGACGAGAAAGGAGGACACAAGAAGAGCTCTAGGATGAAGGGGGTGCAGGGCAATGGTGCCTGGGGAGACATCAGGGCAGTGGCAGTACAGCAGGTAGTGGAGAGTGGAGATCTTCCTACCTTGAACACCAGGATGAGAAGGATGCCAGGGATGGAGGCAATTCTGATCAACCACCGCCAGCCGATGGTTGGGTTCACCACTGATGCCAGGCCAATGATCAACAACGATCCTGCCAACCAAAACACCTTTCCAAGTGAAAGCAAGGGGTTAGAACATGAACACATGGCAATGACTCGTTTATTTTCTTCCCTTCCGGACCAGTTCTGTGCTAGGGAATGCTGAGGTTCAACTGAGCCATCCTCAGTGGCTGTCTGAGAAGCTGGGCTTGGGTGGGAGGAAAAAGGGAAAGACAAAAGTGTAGGGAAGGACAGTGAGGGTAGTCTTAATTAGCTCTAGGTAAAAACCAGTAATTTGCTGTGGATACAATTGTAGTTAAAGCTGCTGCTTTTGTCCTTTCAGTCACTTCTCTGCTAATGCTCTTGTTCATAAATTTTCCTCTTGTCTAGGTCTCTTCAAGGAAGAGAGATTTGCAAGCTCAGGATTCAGGAGATTTACAAGCCCAGAAGGCAAAACCAGGACAGATTTCCACTGCTGAAAGTTGGTGGAGAGTAGACTCAATGCCCAGCTATACCAACAGTGAATCTGGCTTCTGGTCTGCCAGGACATTCCTTTCTGAAGTTCACTTGTTGTCATTAGGAGACACATCCCTTTCCAGGGGACCACCCAAGGGAGCTCAGCCACAAATCACAAAAGCTGCAGCAAGTTCATGAATATCCTGTGGACAGAAATAACAAATTTCTGGGGAGAAATACAAGATTGTTTTTCCATATATCTTTGTGTTTCTGATGACACTTTGGTAATGATGTCCTGGGATCAGGTTTCAGTGAAAAGTAAATTATCCCTGACACGTACAGTTTGGTTGAGCAGTGGGATCAATTTGTGCACTCAGAGGGGTCACCACTGATCATCTTCACACTCAACAGCTGCCCACTGCAACAGTCTGCAGTAAGCAATGACCCAGCAAGTGGGAACAACCCTCCCAGCATGTGTCAGGCCAAAATTGGGGCTATCTGTGCTAACCCTCCTGTGCAAAACCCCTGGCAGAACCTGAGCAGGGAGAGGAGCAGATTGGACCTCACCTGGGAGTCACTACATAAACCACTTGTTATTTCTGGGGGTCCAAAGAGGAGGGAGCAGGGATACACCTCAGCTTGGAGTGGGCTGGGAATGCCACCAGCTCCAGTGCCTGCCAGTACATCAGTGCTGGCCCCATTAGACCAGGTAACCCCATTGCCAAAAGGACAACCAAGAGCCTGGGTGTCAGCCATAACTCAAAGTCCCTATGAAATGTTTGGAGCACCAAATCATTTGAGAAGATATTGCCTCTCTCCTGTGCATGTCTTTAATAGAACAGATGCCACACTCTGAGGTGCAGGAGGCAGCAGACACTTGCTCAGACCCAGACAAGTGGGATTAGTCTGGGAGAAGTGCTGATGTGCTGGAGACGTGGCTTCCAAACTGTGGTGGGACAAATCTCCTGGGACTTGGAGACAGAAGAAACAGTGGTATGCTCACTTTTACCTGAGATAAGGGCAACATGTATCCCCGATATTTGGTGGGCAAAAATTCCGTTTTTATGATAAGTCTAGAAAAAGAAGAGAAAAAAGCAGAAATACAGTTGCAATGAGAATTTCCATACAAATCAAGTAACACTTCAGCTCAACTCAGAGAATGAATACCATCCTCTTCCACCATGCCCTGTCCAATATTCCTCCCACTCCAGCACCAAATTACATGCAAGGGAAACACAAGGCACAAATCCTTTCCAGCCCATGGCTGTGGGATACAAGCAGGTAAACACTGCAGTCCATACATCAGGAAGCCTATGGGAAGGTCCTGTGGGGTGACTGAGGTGTCAGCACAGGCATAGATATGTTCATAGAAATCAACATTTTAGTAAAGGGTTTTTTCCATGAAGTAAGGAAAACTCTGTTCCACTTTTTAAATGGTTGGCATGCCTTTGGGGCATGGGGCTTGTGGCACAGGCATCTCTCAAGGGCCCCAGTGTGAATTGTGTTTCCTTAGCTGGACAGGGAGAGAGAGGTGGCAAAAGGCCCTCAGTGAGTCCTTCTGTCTCAGCCAGTGAAATGTTTTATAAAATGTTCAATTTCCTTTCACCCTCATGAGGCTCGTGAGCAACCTCATGGCCAGGGAATGGGGGCCCTCTTGTAAGGGAGGTTGTGCTAGCAGCTCAGCAGATCCATGACTCAGGTGAGGGTGCCTTCTCCCAACAGCACCTCTCTCCCCTATGTCCTTTCCTTCACCAAAGGCCTTTTGGGTCAATGTGACCAGTTTGAGGCTTTCTTTTGTGGGCAAAAACCAGGAACCGTGGATGGTGCAGGAATGTTTAATTTGTTTCCATAAGAGAGTCAACAAAAAAAACTCCCTATTTTTCCAGGTCCCTAGTGAAGTGGTTGTTACTATAGTGAACTTTTCTTCCCCAAATCCTCCTTTCTGTCCCAACAAGACAAAAACTTAATTTCTGTGGGAACATTTCACACAATTAAAAAATTATTTTCTACTTAAGCAGAATTGTTGTGATTTTTTTTTAAGGAGGAGGCAGTCTTTACTCCTCTGTTACCTGTCTAATGTTTTTATATGTGCTTAATAACCCCTCTGTCACCAGTTTAATGTAAACCAGCTGCCCCCTCTACTCCAGGCCTCAGGAGTCCTTGCAAATTAGGTCAATTGACCAGGTTTTAGTGAAATTACAGAATGGCTTTTTGTTTGAAGACGATGTGGGAATTTGGTCCCTTTCCCTTTGCAGCCCCTCCGTTACCTTCTCAGGGAGGCAGCTGGCACAGCCTTACCCTTGCGCGTGGCCCGACACGCCGCCTCCCACCATGGCCCGCAGGAACACAAACCAGGTGTAGGACGGGGCAAACGAGGTCAGCAGGGAGAAATAAGCTGCCCAGAGGAAGGAGAGCAGCAGGATCTGCAAAAGGGCAGGAATTGGGGTCATTAAGGCACAGGTGCATGGCTCCTGTGGAGCACAGGAAAAGGACACATGGCCCTCAGCACTCACCTTCCAGCGGCCGTAGCGGTCGGCCAGGAGCCCGAGCACTATGCTGAACACCATGTAGCCAAAAAACACCATCTGAGGGGAATTGGAACACAGCTGTGGAGGGCCTATTCCCAGCTACATGGGGCAGCTCTGCTCTTTGAGCTGCGGGTGAGGTGGGTGTTCTCAGGGTAGCAGGATGAACTGTGGCCCCCAGCACCACAAGGGAGAGGCTTTCAGGGGGTGGCTTCCTTTGTGCAGGCACTCACTGCTGCAACCCTCAAAGCTGGGGGTGGGTGGTAGGGTTTTCAAAATAAGAATGTGGAAGTGGGGATTTGCTTTGGCATTACTTGCTCTGGGCATGGACATCTGCTCTCATCAGTTTCATTTCTGATGTCTGCAGTTGTGGCACTGTTTTTGTCCCTGCCAAAACCTAGGAATTTGGTTTGCTGGGAAATGTGCTTTCCAAAACCCATGGTGGTACCCATGACTTTGACCACATGGTGGATGACCTGTTTGGGGGAACATGAGTCACTCACTGTTGTCACCAAAGCCACCTGCCAGTCTTGGAGCTGCCACTCGCATCGGATGAGAGGGGACACAACTGTTATCAGCATGATCTCCATGGCTTCAGCCACCTTTGGGAGCAAGTGTGTGCGTTAGCAAGAAGGAAAACCACAAGAAGCCCACAGGGAAAAGTCTCTCAGTCCTACAGGGCCTGCAGCCATGGCAGTTCCACCATGTCAGAACAGTCCTGTGAAGCCATGGTACTTCCACAGTGGTCTGAGCCCTGTGCCTGACCTGGGAGATCTGGGTGACAGGGAAGAGACAAAGGTGCACCTAGAAAGCAGGTACAGGTACACTGTGTATCTGGGAAGTTTGGAAAGAGTCATCCTTGGCAGAGAAGACTTTTACCCTGCTGGGTTATTAGAAGATCTTCAACTATCTCTGGAAACCAAGCCCCTTGCTTGAGTACCTAGCTGTGGATTCAGGCGTCTAACATGAACTCTTAAAACTGTTTTGGTTAAAAACATTGTTGCTCCATTGGCTGTGTGCCCCAGTGCTGGCTTTAGTTAGGAATGAGCTGACTGTTTACACACAACTTCAGACTTTTTAACCTCAGCTGCAGCAATCATCATGGATAGACCCTCATTACATCTTTAGCCCAGCCTGGCCTCCAGCTTTTGCCCAATTAACCTTGAAAGTTATGAAATTTTTCAGGTAGCTAGAGGTGAGAAGATGCCAGGCCTTCTGAGCCAGATTGCACAGGATTTGGGTGCCATGGGGATGAGATGAAAAGTGCAACTGTGAAGCTGAACCTAACCTTCAGGTCCTAACTGAAGATGTGTCCTGACAGTGCCCCAGAACAGGGGCCAAACCATGATGCTCTGGGCCAACCCACTCAGCTTTGCCCTGAAATGGGTCTGATATCAACAGGACCAGAATCTACTTTCACCAAGGATGAAAATAGCAGAATTCCTGCTTGAGAAGGTATGAATGGAAAAAATGGGCTGGCAGCAGTATATGTGCTTATGGTTGTTATTGCACAGCAATGAGAAAAATGAGAAGAAAGCTTTTTTCAGGCCAGCACAGATGGCTGCAGATACCTACCCCAGTGCTGCCCATGATGAGGAAAAGCATGATATGGAACCTCCCAAACCCAATGGTTTCCACAGCTTCTTCCACTGTAAATGTTTTTTGTCCTAAACATGAAAAGAAAATTAAGACACAAAACCTATCAGCAGTCAAATTGTACCTCCTCTTCATAAAAAATTTCTCATGCTCCTGTGGGACTGCACCAGGAAAAAGCCTGGAAACATCTACCAGCTTTACGTCTGCTGACCAGCCCCTGCATGTCCTGGTGGCAGGGCTGAAATAGCAGCCAGTGCAAATGGAGGAAGGACAGCCTTGTACTATTTAAAATGCTTTTGAAACAGAGTAATATTTCAAAAATTATTCCAAGTAAATAGATCCTCAAATTGCCAATATAATAAAATGTTTACACAAAGCAAAGGCCTGAGAAAAGCCAAGCCATCCAGCTCATCCCACTGCCATAGGCAGCAGCTACCAGCTTGGTAGGTGTGGTGGGAGGGGAATGTAGGGTGCTGATGATGTGGCTCCATATACAGAAGTTTTAAGTGGCTGGACTGGCACAACTGAGGACCCTCCCTCTATCTCAGCTAAACAAGGACTCAAATTTCCAGTCCTGTAAATAGAAACCAACCTTTTGGTGCTTCTTTTCTCTCTGTGTGGATTTCCTCCAAACCAATAGCATTTTCTGCCTCTTTTGGTGCAGTGGCCATCTCAGCTCCTGCTGGGATCTGCTGTCACTGCAGGCAAGGCTAGGATATACCTGTGAAATCTCACAACAGTCACCTGAGCAAGAAAACAGCAAAGCAGTTTCTCATACTGGAGTGGAAACTTTGAGATACAGTTAAACATGAGTTTCATGCAGCTACTGGAAGATGTCCCTTCCCATTAGGATTTTGGTGAAAAGCACATAGAAACATCACAGGGTAAGTTAATTGAATGGAGATGCATCAGTCATCACACCACACTTGCTGTTTTTATGGAAAGTCCAGGGATTGCCTTAGGGAAGACTGGAGACCTGCTAAGACAAGAGAGCATGTGACAGCTTCCCCAGCCCAGAGGGCAGTGAAATGCAGTGCCGCTCTAAAAGATGCTGCATCCCCAGGAGCCAAGACATGATACAACCAGTAGTGCTTGCCCCTGTAGGAGGCTCCCCAGTGGAGCTGGGTTTGAGTAGAGGTGCTGCACTCTGCAGCTACTCAGTGTGGTGGGAACCCCCACTGAGGCAGAGCCAGGGGACCCAGCCAGCTCCCTAACCCCAGCTACCCCTGAGGGTGGCAGGGGTAGCATTTGATTCCTCACCCCAGCAGCACACAGCTTCCTGCTGCAAACAAACCCCTCTGCCTCATCCCTTGGCACACTAATCCCCCTCCTCTCAGGCCATCCATAAACACAGCCAAGCATTCTGGATTGCAACTGGAAGCTGGATTCCTCTGCCAGTGTTTCTGGCTTTCAGCACTAGATCTTTTGGCCTCACCACTGTTGCTTTTCCTCATCAGAAAAACTCATTTTAATCCCAGGGCAGGGACTAAGCACACTGATTGCTTAAACCCACAACCTTTCCTGCTGAGCGCATGCTCAGGCACTGCAGAGGGGGAGCTCAACACATCTCCACTCTGCTGACCCCCTCTCCTTTGATGACCTCCCTTCAGGAGTGCTGGGCTTGGCCCAGGCTGTGTTCACAGCCAACCAGCAGAGACTGGGGAGGCTGCAGAAGGGCAAGAGTTGGAGGGAATTAATGTCTGAGAGCATCTAATGAAAGATACAAAACTCCATTTGAGATAGAGGGCAGCTTGAACAGAGAAAGCATGGAATTACAGTACTCCAGGATGGACACCTTGATCCTATACTGAGGAACAGTTAGAAGGAGGTCATTGAGGACTAATGGCAGATTAGTCAGCTGGGTCACGTGCACTGATCTTGCTGTCACAGGTCATTACAGTCCAGCACCCAAGAATATGCAAAGGATATTGGTTGCATCTGTCTCTCAGCAGTGCCCTCAGAGGCAGCAATAGCTGCCAGCAGCTTACAGAGCCACGAGTTGATTATGATGGCCAACAGCTAGGGACTATTTCCAAGTGGAGCCAGTTCAACAGAAACCAAATAAGGTGCCTGGAAGAGCCCATGGGAAGAGGAAAAGATTTACTGTGTGCCTGAATCGCCAAAGGCTCTGCAATAACAAAATCTGGGCACCTGTTCTTCTCCTTTCCTGTTCCTTTATGCCTAGAGACCTGCAAACACATTCTGCCTTAAGCTGCCACATCACATCTCTGTCAGGTACAACAGACACTCTCCTCCAAAATGTCTGTGGCAGGCACAGCCCACAGTGGTGGCAGGACAAGCATCAAGGCCTGGACCTTTGCCCACCCATCCTGATGCTGGCATGCCCTGCCACTGTTTGCTGAGAGGCGTTGGAGCATTTCACTGGTGCCTGCTCTGGGCTGCAGGCACTCCTTCTGGGAAGTGCCACAATTCTTCCACAAAAGGGGAAGGAACCCCAATCCCTGGTGCTGCTGTGCAGAACTTGCAGTGAGGGTCAGGTGCTCAAGCAGAAGGCTGCAGGACCACCTCCAGCATCCCACAGTAGTCAGACAGCCTCAGAGGCAGCAGATGGTGGATAGCACCTAGTGTGAGAACCACAAATAAAACCTCTACCACGAATAAAACCACAAATAGCAGCTGGTAAGCAGGTGGGATACACTCTCCAGCACCTCAACACCAGAAATCCATGCAGGCACAGTAAACCTCCTAACATTTCCTACCAAACCTGAGTTTTGCTCATCAAAAACCTTTGCAGCCCTGTTTTCCTTGATGGAGCAGCTAGGATCTATCTTCAGGGAGTCACAAATTTCCCTCTATTTGTAAATCCAACTAAACACCAATTACAAGAGCCAAATAAACAGGAGTGACAAAGCTGTTGCTGGCAGGGAAAATAAAAATCCTCCAGCTGAAGGGAGCAACCAAAAGTACAGCGAAACTGCTGCTGGGACCCATTGGAATGATGCTGGGACCCCTCCCTGGAGGGCTGTGAGGCACAAAGGCATAAAACATGAAATGCTGCCTGTGACACCACCTGGGAGCTCTGTCAGTAATGTCAGAGACCTTCTCTGGCTGACAATTTTCCCTGCAGGTGAGAGTGGGGCTATCTGATCACACAAATGATCAGATGTGCCCAATATTAAGCAAGCTTTTACTAAATATATTTTATTTAGTGAAGCTTTCTTACCTCTGTGGTGTCTCAGGCTTGGAGGAGAAGACCTTTTCTCTTTTCTGCCTGTTTCTCCTCTGCCCAGTGCTGGCAGTGCTGCTTGTTTGGGATCCAGCTCCCAGGAGTAGGATTTCCTCCTTGCTGGCCACAGGCAGGTGCCTCTCCACCCACCTCCACCACCCAGGGGTAGGTGCTGCAGGCAGGGTGCCCAAGTGCTGACCTGTGCTTGTCTCACTGCAGCTGCAGGTCCTTCACAGCCACTGCCTGCCTCAGGTGTTGGTGCTTACTCCCCCTTCTTGTGAGGATGACTCCAAGCAGGTGGAAGGAGGGTGCTGGGACACATCAATATTGAAACACCAGCAAGATCTTAGCTCATAGATTTCAGAGATAGGTCATGCAGCAGTCAGTGTCCATGTAAGGCACCTATGCCATCCCCTGCCTGGGCACAGCAGCCACCAGCTCTTCTTAGGCTAGATGAAACCATCTCAGGAACCAGCACTTATTTTACAAGAAAAGTAAGGTCTGCTTCATCCTTCTAAATTTCTTAATGAGGTGGCAAAATGCAGGGAGCATTCAAGGCTTTAAACTGCCACAAGGATCCCAGCCTTGCTGTGCAGCAAATCTCAGTGCCATGATAGCTGTGGGCTCTTGACTAGGAATGTGCTGACATTTACTACTCAGTGTTGGTATTGGTCTCACAAAGGTTTCCAAAATCCTTCTGCTTTGAATACATACACTGAACTGGTGGCAATGGTGCAATAATTTAATCAAAGTAATTCCCAAGCTGAATCCCATCCTTCCAAGCATCTGGAAGATATTTGCTACCAGCCAACATATGCTATCTCACAGTTTTATTTTATATCTTCTTCTTCATAATAATATCTAATATTCAGCTGTTATTGGCATCTGCTGAATGAGCTGCACCATCCAAGCTGCCAGATCCATACCATTATATTTTCATTGCAAAAACTCCAACAGAGTGTGTGCAATGACAGGAGGGTGTGGATGTTTCAGCATTCCAGCTCCCCAGCAAAGAAGGGAAAAAATCACCAAAATTCCAGTGAAGTTCAAAGCCACAAAGATGAGCTTTCAGGCCCAGGTGTTTGGGATTGCACAAAGGGATTCTACGGCTGTTACATTTTTCCAACCACGTCATGGTATTCTACTTATTTGCCATGGAAAGGCAAAGGCTGGTCAGAGTGAAGAACAAATGGAAATGCCTACATGCATGAAAGGTCCAGGAGAAACAAAAGAGTGGGACAGAGAAAAGAAAGGTCTCCATGCTAGCCAAGGACACGACGGAGAGCCATTGTATAGGTAAAGACTGAGGAAAGTGCTGTTTTCTGGAGGAGTCAGAGGCTGAATCCCAAGAAACTATTGACTCCTGGATTTTCAGAAACCTCAGTCCAAAAGCTAGTTCGTTATCACCAGTCCAGAGGACCTAAAAGATGGCACAAGAACTTGAGATCCAGCTTTTTTCATCTTCAACATCACAAAGTTGTCTTGGTAGGAAGGCATAGACACACACAGAGCAACGTCTCTCACAAGAAGGAGTAAAAATCTCAGGAAAGAATGGCTGTGAGTCTCACTAAAAACAGTTTGCTTGACTTCCTTTGCCTTTTCTTTCTACAAGTTCATTCACTGAGCATTGTTCAATGTTTGTTCCCTACAAAATGACTAAACTCATGCCACCAGTTCTCAGAAACAAACTGCTCCCTAGCAATGGGATGAGCTTTGGGTCCAGAAGCATTTCCCACCATTCCCTACAGGCACAGATCCAGAATCTGCTGCAGAGGGGCATGATGAGGTCCTGGCTTGGTCAAGTAATCACAAGTCACAGCTCTTCCAGCTGTGTACAATTCCTGCTCTTTCAGGTACAGTACAATTAAAGACACTGGGCTGTTGTACCAAGAGGGTCTATTAGTCTATAACAATGGTCTCTGCTGGGCCTGACCACGCCTGATGGCCACATCCACAGAACCAGATGAACAACATGTTCCACTCAGCTTAGCAGCTGTGCAGGGAACAGGCAGTCACTGCTCCACTCCAAAATCCTCCTCATCTTCTGCAGGAAAACCTTTCAAAAGCAAAGCACTCTCTGGGACATTTCTAGATTTTTAAAGAATTCTTAAAAAGAACCCAGATGAAACCCAGGGCTCTCTTCAAAGTGTATCAGTGCAACCCTGCCTGTCAGCAATCTGAATGCTTCTGGAATATTAGTGGGCTTAGTGGAGTGGGGAAGCATCATTCCTGTATCACAAATGCTCAAGTGAGACACAGGCTGTGCTGTGTTATTTGGTTGCACACAGAAAGAGAGAGAACTGAATACAGAATTAAGTCCAGTGTTTGAGTTGCTGCTCAGTACAGTAAACAACAGACCACCTTGTCACCTGAGGTATTCACAGGATAACTTGTTTTTCTTGCTTAAAATGTAAGCCTTAGACAAAGAGCAAAACACCAAGAAGCTCTGAAAGGAGCGGATAATCTGTTGCTGGTAATCATCTTCTCAGTTACATTGCAATCACATGGAAGGCTGCAATTAAGATAAAATATGTGTTTGTGCAGAAAATTCACCCACTGTTTCATAAAGCAAATTCTTTTCTCTGTGTTTGATAATGCACCAAACTACTCTGGCCATTCTTTCTGCAAGACAGCTTTTCTCCTGAGTAGGAATAGAAAAAACAGGCTGGAAGGAAGAAACAAAGGTGATGTGCATATGCTGGGCAACTGTAACACCATCTGCAGTCATGTCTGTGCAGCTTTTTCCTGGGCCATAGGTTACTTATGCCCAAAGAACTGGTGACCTGGGACCATGCATGGGTCATGGACACACACCTGTGCTCACCTCTTCTCATCTCCAGCTGCTGCTCCAAGCTCAAGCTTTTGAAAAGGTTGGTATGACTTCTTGAGGCCCCAAGAGAAAAATTGGGACTACTGCTTGGCTTGGGGCTGTATTTTCTCCCCTGTCACTGTAGCTGGAGGTGACTCTCAAGCCTGACTACTGCAGAAACATAACCTGTGATGAGTATAACACTGTGTGTCCTGCTGGGAACACTCCCATGTGGGTTTTTTGGTGGAGCTGGATATCAAGGCAGTGAGTTTTGAAAAAAAGGGCTTGTTTGGTCACACCCCTTGAAAGGGAGCACTGTCCACTCCAAATCCCTTGGTGTACTCTGTTTTCTTTACATATTTCAGGGTTAAAAAATCGTAGCCTGTTATGATTAACATTATTCAGTTTGAAGGATTAGTAATTCATGAATATTTCAGAAGATCGCAGTACATCAGTACTTCAAATTCACGCCAACTGTTTTGATTCCACTTTTCTTTCTGTTCATTAGATATTAGCATTTCTGCACAATCTGCTTTAACAACCCATCTTGAAAAATACAGCACATCTTGAGTCTTCAGTGACAAACAAGTCAATTGAGATAAATAAAATGACTGCCAATGTAGAAACTTTTGTTTACACAGCTCAAAACTAACACTTTTGTTAAGTGATGATGTGTGTACATTTCTATAATCCAGTGCTGTCAAGCCCTGGAGCAAATCAGATAAAAAGGGGGTTATTCTAGTAAAGCATGTAGAAAATGCAAGTCTGCAATACGATCTGTCTTTGAGATGGCTTGCATTGTGCGCTAAGTGAAGGGCTGAAATCTTATAAGGGACTTAATTACGTCATATGACCAACCACAGACAAAACGTATTTTCCTTGGAAAGAAATGCACCACAACGACAAGGCAGCAAATGGAGCAGAACGCATGTGAGTCGATTGTTAATAACCAATTTAATTCCAAAGCTGCATCTCCTCTTTTCAACCAAGCAGTAGGCAGCTGACCCCATCAAATGCTGAGGACCAGGTACTTGCAGACATCAATGGAGTCTCAGCCAAGGGTCCAGCCAGACCAGCTGATACAGGTCATCTCTTAGCTGATACAGCAGTATATTGGAATGTAGCTAGGACATATTCATCTACAGCTTTTCTTTCAAGGGCCATGCCCCATTCTCTTTCATCCCATCTATCCTACTCTGTGGGTAAGCCACCACAAGGAAACAGAGGCTGATCTGAGGAGGGAAGCAGTGATGCACTGGTTTTACTCTTCTGCAGTGCCATTGATGATGTGATTGAAGGAGAACGGAGAAAATTTGTACCCAGCTCCCACGTAGAACTTGTTCTGAAATTCCACCCTAGGGAGGAGCAGAGGGAGGGGTCAGTATTGCCTGTAGGCAGGACCTACAGCCAGCCAAGAGGCTGAAATACAGCAACCATGGGAAAAGAGAGGCCACAAGAAAATTGCTGACTCTAAGCTGTGAATGTAGGCCCTTTATGGGACCAGCAGTGAGACACTGGCAGCCCAGGGAGCAACGTCGCACACATCAGCTCTGACTTTCTATGGAGCCAGACTGGAAATGCTCATCACGAGGCCAATGAGCAGAACCTTGCCTGGTAACCTACTTCTAGAAGCTCTGAGAGCTGAGATAACCACCTGCTAATTACTGGAGCGAGGCAGACACCTCCTCTTCCCTGCACAAGGACAAGCAACTGCACCATGGTTTGGCAGTGTTTATGATTTGTGCTAGGACATGGGGAAAAAGGCCACAGCTTGGGGCTCAGGTAGGATGCTGAGTTACAGCAGTGGTGAAGGGTGTTTTGTCACCTTGGTCTTGCTCACGTGGTGATGGTGGGTCCCCACCTCTGTCCTTGCCTGCACTGATGATCAGGGGCTAACTTGGAGCTGGTTTCCCACAAAGCCTAAGCAGCCTGAAGCTCATCTTGGGCTGATGACACAAGCACAGACCCAGGTTTTCATCAGGTTTTGCACTCCCAGCTGAACTCTTGCTGCCCTTGGCAGCAGTCTTGTTAGACCCTTGGGTGGGATACACAGCTAGTGGTGTGGCTGTGCTGCCTTCGGGCCTTGTCATGCTGGTCAAAGAGGCCTCTGTGGCTCTGCATGTTTACCAGGACAGAACTGCAGGTTGCCATTTGCCTCACATGCTGACACCACCACAGGTGCAGGAGGACAAGCAGGTTGCTCCAGGGAGCAGGTCAGAACAGGGATCTCTGAGCTCCCTTTGGAAGAGCCTCCCTCACTTCATTTGCCAAAGGCAACTAATGGTCCAAAGCACTGGCACAGCATGTCTGACACTGTGCCCAGCTGTTCCTACAGCCTGTTCCCTCCCAAGCCTGATCTGGAAAAGCTCCAGAGAAGCCGTGCCCGTACCAGTGCAGACGCAAGGCGTGCAGAAAGGCCGAGAGCCCCTCCATGACCAGCAGGATGGCCACCGTCAGCACCGCGAACGCCGCAAAGATGATGAAGATGGCGATGAGGCCTGCCCAGCCACTGCTGCTGAGCCCATTGTGCATCACCATGGTCCAAAGCACCTCTGACAGCTCTGCAGAAGGAAATAAAAGGAAAACAGTGCTGAGCAGCAGCTACAGACAGACACAGCATGCAGTCTGCCAGCTCACCCATTTTTCCCAGTTTATAGAATATGTATGCCCTTAGCTAAGCTTTTTAGTTGCTTTATTTTATTTGGGTATCTGTTCTCCATGTAAAGCTAGTGTGCATCAGCTTCCACTCCACACTTACTAAGCTCATTTCTGTGCCAAGAAGTACAGCTCAGCCCTGTCAATTCATGGCACACCACACCATAGCCCCCCTCCTTGCCCTCCACCCCTTTCTGTTTTCCTTTTTTTGTGTGCACAATTATTTAGGGCAGGTGCAACTCCTAGCCAGAGGCATTACAGCAATATTAATAAAAAGCATTTTAGAGAAATTAGAAACATTGAAAATCTAAGTTCCACCCTGAGGCAATTTCTAGTATTTGAGCATCTGTTTTATCACAAACCAAGACAAAAGACATTGAAATGCTGTACATTTCTCATGGAATGTGATGTTCCACTGAATGTTTCTGGGAAAAATCCCAGTGAAAATGACAAATTCCAGCAGCTCTTGAGCCAGACCTTTTCTTTCTTGTTTGGTGAACAGAATCAAAATTACTGTTTCAAGTAATTTTGGCATTCATCTGCGTACCCTAAGGCTACAGCATGTGCTTCTTGGGAAAAACAGCTATGGCTCCCATACTGCCTCCACCTCCGTGGACTGGACTACACAAGTGGGCTGCACCTCCCACCGTGCCACACACCATGAGGACTATTCCAGAGGGGTGGTTAAAGAGCAGTGCAGGAAACTGCCCCAGCCAATAAATGCAGTCAGAGCTGCCAGGGATCACCTCTGAAAACAGAGATGCCCGCCATGAAACACTTGGAGTGATCTACCCAGAAGCAAAACGTCCTCACACATAAATGTCCACAAGGAGAAGCTTGGCGTTCATGAAGAAGTTTGCAGGAATAGTCAAACACCAGCAGAAGCCATGACCAGCATGGTGAGGACACTAAAGGGGGACAATCACTCACGTGCATGGGCCAAGCTCAGCGCCCAGAGTCGCAGGTAGGAGGCTGTGTTGGAGATGCAGCCAAGGCAGTATTCAATGGTGTGGATAGCTTGATGGACAAATATGTCTCCAAAATTAAACTGAAACAACATATAAAACCAAAAAAGCTTTATTAGTTCTCACTTCAGGGCTTTCTGGTTAGCAGAGCAACACTCCACCAAAGGCTTTTCTAAGTCTTTTCCTTGCTATGTCCTGAGCAACACAAAGGTATTTCCCAGGAAAACAGACTCCTCTGAAAAGTGTCAGTTCTGTATGATCTTCCCATACATTCTCACTGGAGAAATCCAATTCCAGTGAAAACTAAATGTTTGGGGAACAGCTCATGTTCCACTCTTATGATTTCAAATCCTTAAATGTCAATCCAGTTGCTGCCAATCTCTGCGATTTCTTATAAAGACAGAAATTCTTATGTAAAATAGGGGCTTTCAGACTATCTGCCTTTGGGCATACACATTTTGGGAGATATCACTGAATAACTGTATCTCATAATAATGAATAAGCAAATCTGTGAAGATTCCCTGTGACTGGGAACAGCCAGCCATATCCACACTCAATATTGTTGATACTCCCAACTGCTACAAATATTTTTGTCACTTTTTCCTGTGTTGTTCCCTACTGTAGAAGCTCTTGACAATATTGCCAAAGGAAGGATTCTCTCCCTAGTCAACAATTCTGGCTGCCAACTTTAAATTCTTCTTTGCAATTTAGAGGAAGGAAAGCTCACTGACTCTTGGGAAAGAGTTGACCTTCTCTGGGTGCAATTCTAGAAGTGAACAACCACCCCTGAGGAAACAAAACCTTGAGGTTTGCAAGAATGCGTGCCACCACCAGGCAAAACCAAAGGAAAAATTCAGAGGAATTAATTCAATGAAAGTTCAAACCCTATTCTCTTTGAAAACACAAACTGTTACAACAGTATGTGTTGATATCTTGTTAGAAAGAAGGGCTGGCAACTCTGCAACAAAGTCTTCTGCTTGACTTTGTGTCTTCTACTACTGTGTTTGTCTGAACAATTTTCTGTCCAAATTTTCTTACCTCTTCATCCTCACCCTCATGTCCTTCATGGCCACCACTATGGTCTCCCTGGGAAGCTTTCTTGGAGTGATTGGTCTCTGGGACATCTACCTCATTTTCACCTCCTGAGTTTCCTGAGATGGCTTGAGAACGGAGCTTTCAGAAACAAAATGTTTGGTTGATACCAAAATGAAGATATCCTCCCTCAATAAGCTCATGATGGGTAACATGTGAAGGATTATATCATGAACACAAAGACAGTTTCAACAACAGTCATCAAGGACAACAGAAACTGAATATTCCCACCAAATGGCTAATAATACCTAAATGTTTTCCATCCCAGAGCATTTTCCAGTGATTCCAACTATATTGTAGCTAGTTTCTAGTTTCACAATGCACTCTTTGATCCCGCCATGAGAAGACCCATCACTTTTAGCAAATGAGAAAACTGAGGTACTTTTAAAGCTGATCATACCAATTAGATGGGTGGAAATCAAAGGAATTAGTGTCAAGCAAAAGAGCAAGAAGAAGCCTGAGAGGATCATATGACCTGATGAAGGTCATACAGCTCTTGGATACAGGCAGAAATAAAATTCAAAGCTCTTGATTCACTTTAAATTGGCAAAAAACTTGTGTCAACTTCTCTACAATTATTATTTACAGGACTTTTCTAGAGGCCTGAACAACCTGATCTAATAGTCCTATTATACAGCATAACCAAATAGAGACCTCATGGTTTCTGTCAGGTTCTGCCTTGTCACCCTTTATAGCCTCCAGGAGGTTTCATGGGAAAGGCCTCCTGACATGTTTTTTCCTAGTGTAGCAGTAATGATTGTCACACCCGCTTTATCTTTGCTTTACCTGAATGTCAGCACAGAAAACAGACTCTGCTGCAAACATATAAATCTAGGGGAATGTAGGATGTGATCAGACAGCTAACATACGAAAATTAGGAATAGAAATATGGGGGCACAATAGGAGGTGGGTAAAACCTGTCAGATGTTCGTGGCATAAAAACAGAAGATGGAGTCAGCCTTGTCAAGCCTTCATCCAAATCCCAGAAGAATGACAAAATAAGAAATTACAGTGCAGAGGCAGGGCTGGAAAGGTCTCCCAGGGACCTGGCTTTCAATTATAGGTCAGAAGTGACTGGGTTGGAAAAGGTCAAGCAGCAAAACCAGCATCTATTTCTTCAAATGGAAACATCTGTGCCCTATAAATGGTACTCCAGCCACTAACTCTAACTATAAAGAGAAGTAAATCTTGACTGACAAGTAAAGTCCTGTTAGTGCAGTAATGGAGAGAATTAATGATCAGCTGGGAAGCTGCAGCTGCCACAGCTGTGTGTTGGAAAGCTGTGGGCAAACCACAGAGCCCATGGGAAGGAGGGCTCTGTTAATGTGAGGGCAATTACTTAAGGAAGAAAGAACTACAGAAAGCAGGCAACAGCTTTTAAATCAAACCTCTCCTTCAAGCACTGTTGCTCTCTCCATGGCCAGGACATTCACAGATGCCCCATTTCTACAGAGAGCAAACTAATGGTTAGTGGAGACACTGGACTGACAATTGAGGTATTTTCCCTGTCTTTCCTTTACCAGCACTTCAATCTTCTGAATCTTCTTTGGCTTTGGATACAGCAGGTAAAAGAGCTTGGTGTCAGCTTAACAAATAGGGTATGCCCTTGCCAGCAAAGCTCCTGCTTCCAGGGAAATGTTTCCTTCACTGGAGATATTCAAAAGCTGTCTGGACACAAACCTAAGTAATGAGCCTTAGGGAACCCTGTTTCAGCATGGAGTTTGGACCAGATAACCTCCAGTGATCCCTTCCAAATTTAGCCATTCTCTGATTCTAGTTTAGATGGTTTAGACATGTTCATACACATGTCCTGGGCATATGTGGCATAAAGCACACTTTGAAATTGTCAGAGAAAGCCTGAGGTCAGAGAAATGTAGAATTACTGCAAAGAGTTTTTGGGGTCTGTCTCCCCAGCTTTGTCTTTGCAGTACTGAATCCCCCCAGCTGATCCACATCCCTTACCATGTGCTGTGCTTTCTGGTGGCTGGCTCGGAGGATGAAAGGTTTAATGAGGAGCATCCAGGGAACAGCAATCAGAGCAAATATGACTAAGAAACTCTGCACTTCTTTCTAAGAGACAAAACAACAAGAGCAAAAAGTTTCTTTACTTCATTTAGCCAACTAGGTTTATGGTTAGAAATCTAAGTCTATATAATGGTAATTTTTTAATACAACAAATACAACTCAACTCCCTGTTGTATTTGTTGTATGTGACTGTGTATCCTCTGCTTGTGAGAATAAGAATAAATGTATTAAATAAAGTGATTAGGCCTCCAGAAAGCACATTCAGCTAGAGATGGTTGGAGATCTGGAGACAAAAGGCTTCATGCTGAAAAGGGTTAATTTATCAAAATCTCATGCTACTGGCTTGAACCTGGCTACTCAGTGTCCCAAGTGAATGTTCTAACTCTGTGTGAGTCAGTCAGGCTGCCTTGCTTTGATCAGTGTAGAAAGACTGCAGTAAGAGCCAAGTCATTCAAGTCTTGCCCTGGATTTATTCCACATCTGCAATTCCAGAAGGAATTGAATCCCCATAACTTGGGTTTGGTAACAGATTTTCCCCACAATATAAGGTGTTCTTACATTGCAGTACGGCACCCATGTTGCTGTCCTGACAAAACTGTTGGTACTTTCAGAAAACAGCAACATCAAAACAAACAAAGAAAACCTTAAAGCACAACTTCTGCATTTTTGTAAAGCTGGCTCAGATGTCTGATCACCTTGTGATTGGGCTCATACAATATTTTCATTCAAACTACCCCAGCAGATGGTACATTCTGTTCCTGGTGGGGCAGGGGGACAGGAATATAAGAAAAAAATTGACACCTTGGGAAAGCTTTGGGTTGTTAAAAAGCACAATGTTATCTAAAGACTTTTTAAAGGCTGGGAAGACTGTGTTTTTCCAAACTCCCCTGAATCCTTAATTCAGCTTCTTGGAGCTGATCAGGTCTCTCTACTAGTTCTGACTCACCAGCTGTCCCTAAAATTGAGCTCCTGTTGGAATGCCCAGTGTGCAACTGTATAGATGTGGCTGCACACATGTGGCTTGCTTGCAGATTCTTCATTGATGCTGCTGATGTAAAATCAATCAAAGAAAAAAATTCCATGTTCTGAGAATATAAATAAAGATGACTTTAAAACAAGTTTCCTCTTAGGGGATATTTTTTGGCTTGCCTTTTTTTTTCTTTAGTGAACTCCCAAGAGGAGTTATTTCTGACAAAAAGCTGCCAGAAAATCCTCTAGCTACTTCTACTTTTTAAAGTGAAAATGTCAAGTATTAAAGCTTTCCAAAGATGAAATAGGAACTTATCTTATAGGAAGAAAGGAAGATGTCTCTAGCATTGTGACCAGACTGCAGGACAGCATGCCTGCAATACACAGCTTTGTATCTCTAGTCACACTTTGATTTTTTTTTCCCCCAATAGTATCTTCCACTGCATCATTATTCTTTTTCAGAATGACACCAGGAAAGAGATTTCCTCTGCATCACTGACTGATAGCTGCTTTCCCCTCCCTGTTGACAAGACCAACACAAATACCAGAAAAATAAACTTTACTTTTGTGACTGACACTTGTGATTGAGCTTCTGAGCCTGTATCTTTATGCCCACTCTCCACAACACCCACTGCAAATACAAAACTACAGTGGATTCAGGCTGCTTGATCCATACCTGATGCAGATACAATGGAGCATTTGAAGAGTCACTATAGTTGAACAGAAACATGTTGATAAAGTGGATGAGGATGCTTGGTGCACTCTGGGATGAATGGACATCAAAATGACACCATTTGAAAATAATCATGAAGACCAGGTAGCCAAAAAGAGAGATAATAAAAATCATCTCTGGGATGAACTGAAGGATAATGTTTATGTATTTCCTGAAGTAGCTGGAAAGAATCAGTAAAGAAAACTAGAGTTAATACACTAGATATATTAATACAAGTTTGCACCCAAGTCTGGTAGTACTTAGTTTTTAGAAAATAACGTAACAAATTTACAACTATAACTAGCCAAGACAGAAGTCCATAATTACAGGCTTTATCAGTGAAAGCCATTGATTAAATACAAAAGCTCTGCTACACTGGTTATCTTCAGGGTTTTGTACTTGACCTACCAGTATCTCAGCCCCTCAAAAGATTATTACACCAAAATAAAAGACAATTTTCAAAAAAATGTCTTATTCACAAAGTTGAGCATTATATGCCAAGAAAGGTATATAATTATGTATAATAAATATTATATATATATAATATAATATAATATAATATAATATAATATAATATAATATAATATAATATAATATAGATAACATATAAATACAAATATATATATTTATATATAATATAAAGGCATATAATTATACATAATTATTATATGCCAAGAAAGGTATATAACACTTGTGTCCTTGAAGGTCACTATATACACTGCAGCTTTGGAGAGTCTCTCAACACAATAGTATCAGTCCCTGCACTCTAACACCATTTTTAATTTGTTGTTGCAAAACGTAGAGGCAGAGATATAGACGAGTACACCCACAAATCCTGACTAAGTGCTGCTAAGCTAGGCCAAATGCACATGCTCGGCAAGATTTCAGTGTGTTTTGGTTTAGGCCAAA
Source organism: Setophaga petechia (assembly GCA_024362935.1). Classification (NCBI taxonomy): domain Eukaryota; kingdom Metazoa; phylum Chordata; class Aves; order Passeriformes; family Parulidae; genus Setophaga; species Setophaga petechia. The sequence goes on from JANCRA010000025.1 coordinate 7,769,307, forward strand.
AGAGCTTGTCTTTCAAGAGAAAAGTTGTAAATAGTGGGAAGTGCTACATCTTTTCAATTTAGCGTGCTTCAATATTTCTGCAGAATTGAGCATATAAGAAAGTAAGTTTAAAAAAGAGTTTATTGAAGAAAATACCTGCAATGTTATGGCTTTGGATTTAGCATATGTCCTTTGGATTTAGCACTGTATATCAACCATTGTGTGAGTCAGCCAGTGTATGGGACATTTCTACCCACACCAGGAAAAGGTCAACACTCAAATCATCCCTCCAAAATATGACTTTCTCTCAGTGAAGGACATCAGTTTAGTGATGAGAACTTGTGTGCTGCTGCAGCAACAGGTTTGCTGAAATGAACTTACATGTGGTTGAAGAGACTGAGTATCACCCCAAAAACCATGTGCACAATCCCTATGACAACCGACATCTTCATTTTGTAGGAGTTCAGGAAAGTCAGCTTGTTCGTTGCAACATTCCAGATCTTTGGGTAAAGGAACAAGGAGAGAGAAAGAACAAGATTTTCAAGTGTTTGATCAAAACAAAGGTTTGTGGAAGTTGTTGCTTTGGCACCATCAATTTACTCCTACCAGTTCTAGGAGAGGGTAGCAATGCACAGAAATCTAGATGTTCCTTTTATTACTTTTCACTCTGCCAAGGTATTAATCTAAAATGTATAAAGTATTAAACCTGTTTAACAAAGGAAACAAGGATTTAAAATGATCCTATGACTTTGCTTCAGTCCTCCAGAAACCTCTGCAGAGGCTGGTAGCAGAACCTAGATATTTTCTGTGTCATTTCCTGTCCTTAGGCTGAGTCATCATCTTTAGATAAAGTGGAAAGGCATGAGAAAATCCCTCCTGCTGCAACCAAAATTAGTTCCACTCTCACCAGAGAAGCACTGAGGACAGAGCCTTTTCAAACTCTTTGAACAGAACAAACTCTTTTCAACTCTTTGGCCATGGAGATCAGCTTACTGCCTGCCTCTCTGCACTAACTTTTTAGTTATGTTAGGACATACATCCCTTCTCAGTCCTGCCTTTTGTATGCTACGGAGCTTCAGGGTTGCTTCTCCTTTCTTCTCAAACTTCCTAGACCCCAAAGTCTTCTGACCTCAGAGACAGTAAGTGGACATCACTTTTCAGACACTAAGTATAGTACCTGAAGAGAAAGGAGGAAGACAGGATTGTTTGGAGGGTGAAACCTTAGGTTTTGTGTATTTGTTTGACATGCTTTGCCTATTCTCTGGGTATCAGAGATTGTCTAGCTTCTCCATATCAGGGTGACTTATTTTCCAAGATACACCTCACTCATGCCAGCAGGATTTGCAAAAAATACAAGAGCCATCCATCCTTCAGGGCAGACGACACAAATAATCTCAGAGATTATCTGGAAGCTGTTGCTTCCCATCCACCCCTTTCCTTCCAGCATTTATTCAGCCATTCTTCCCTCCCAGCCAGGACTTTTACACTCTTGAACAGGGAGAAGCCAGGTTGGAAGAGGTAGTCTAGGTCAACCTAAATTAGGGCAACATGCAGAAAACTCAGCTGCTTCTGACATGATTTTCTGTACCAGACTGCCCACATCCCAAGCAGAGCTTTAGAGCTGAGTTTATAAAAAACCAGCTACAAGGTCAATGTCTCTGAGAACCAGGGGAGGACAGAGTTGCTTGGGGTGACCAATTGAAATGAGAGTGCAACCAGCAGGGATGGGGGTTATTTGACTAATATGAAGATTGAAACAGGAGAGCTTGAGGTGAACAAGTACATTTCAATATATGATAAAGACAGAACAACAACAAAAAAAGAGAAATAGGACAAAGAGAAGGAAATGTGGCTAAGTTAAATAATACTGCCATTTATTCGATGCAACAAATAGACTGCATGAAATTTGGAAGTTTGCCTTCAAACTGGTGAGCAATCTCTGGAATGGGTTAAGTACTCAAGTAAGGAAACAGAGTTCAGCAGATCTGTAGTAGAAAAGAAAGTGTAGCACAAGACCACTCTCCAGAAAATCAAACTTCCTTCCTGCTTACTGTTTTGCTGCTGCCTGTGCAGAGCTGTTAGCAATATATCAATTGGCAATAAAGGAAAGCATCAGAAGGACTGATGACTGAGGGGGTGAGTGGTGGTTAATGAAGTTTTATTGAATAGTGTGGTACCTGAGCACGATGTAAATAGTGTGGAATAAGGAGTGGAATGGGCTGATTTTGCCTGAGTTATTTTTCTTCATAGTGGCTAGTATGGGGATGTATTTTGGATTTGTAAACACAGGGTAGATAGTATGGAGATGTTTTTGTTATTGCTGGGCAGGGTTTACACACAGCCAGGGCCTTTGCTGCTTTTCATGAGGCTGGTGAGGGACTGGTGGGGAGCACAGGAGGTTGGGAGGATTCAGAGACAGCACAGGTGACCCAAAATAACCAAAGGAATATCCCAGACCATATAGCATCATGCTCAGTGTATAAAGTGGAGGGAAGAGGGAGGAAGGGGGGATGTTTGGAGAGATGGTGTTTGTCCTCCCAAGTCATCATCACATGTGATGGGGTCTGCTCTCCTGGAGATGGCTCAGCTCCTGCCTGCCCATGGAGGAGATGACTTAATTCTTTACTTGTGTGCACAGCTTTTGCTTTCCCTGTTAAACTGTCTATATCTCCACCCATGAGTTTCCAGCTTTCACCCTTCCAATTCTCTCCCTGATCCCTCTGGTGGGGGAGTGAGCAGGGGACTTTGTGGGGCTTGGCTGCTGGCTGGGGTTAAACCACAACAACTATATAAGGAACAAAGAGCAAGAAGTGAAAAGGACAGCTTCAGGAGAGAGTGCAGGGAGCTACTGATGTACCTGATATGCAGAAACAGGATTGAAATACAAATTATCTTAGAGCAATTTAATTTAATTACCGGATCTATTCCAAATGGATATGGATTTCCAGAGTAGACTCCTGGGACAGCTGGATTCAACTGCAGCACTGTATTTTCTAGAAGCACATCCTTACTACAAGAGAAAAGGGAAATGACCTTTGCAGCTTACTCTCTCCATTGAAGCCCACAGTATATTTATGTGAGGTGTGCTGAGGACTACCACAGGGTATCTGTAGCTGACTCCAGCCTTTCTGTGACCCGTTATCTTGCACTTGTGTGCATGTAAATGGGCCCCACACAATGACAGCCTCCCTCACAGTGATAATTCTCTATGCATCAGTCCTGGACACCTGCAGATTTTTATGCACATCAGTGCCTGAACAAACAGGCGTGTTCCCGGGGACTCTGCATTTCCATTTCAATAGTGAGTTCATCTGTGTGTGTCAGACAAAACCTCTGATTCATTCATGGCTGCATCCACAGCAGGGAGTCTTTCCCTTCCCCACACAGGCAGTCTCTCTTTCCAAGCCTACATGCTCCATTTGGTGTGTTTTTACTTCCTTCCTACATTTAGCACTTACTTCCAAGTGTTATTTTTAAACATGGGAATGATATGCCAGGAAGAACCGAAGAAGTTGAATGATTTGGAGAAGCAGTCATTGTAGATGAAGCCAGTGTACATGGAGAATATGCCCATGAGCAGGATCAGGTAGCGCCCGCTGAAAAAGGTGTTCCAGATCTGCAGGGGGAGAAGGCAGTGCCAGTGATCAAAGTACCTGCAGGCCAACAGCACACATGATTGTACTAGTCTGTGTATATACAATTATTAATAGGAAGTTTTGTGTCCCTAGGGTGTATGAGTAGGTAGAATTGCCAACCTCTGCCTCACAGGTACCTTTGAACCATCTCCACACAGCCCTTGGGAAGCTGATGTCCCCTCTATCCAGTGGGGCTGATGAGCCTTTCCCTGGTGTGCACCCCTGGTACTCACCTCATTAGTGCTTTTCTGGGCCAGAAGGCTCTTCTCATTAATGACCATCCAGAGTGCAAAGCCCAGCATGACAGCACCGTGGCCACAGTCCCCAAACATCACCGCAAACAAGAAGGGGAAGGTAATGATAGTGTAGGGAGCTGCAGGAGAGAAAGGTCAAGAGGCTCAGCTCTCTCTAAACAAAAAGGCCTCATCAAAGAAGTAGTCTACTCCAGCAGGCCATTCCTTACAGGTGCTGCCCTAAAAGGCCTCCTCAATTCCTCCCCTTCACACCAGGTAGTCAGATCTAGTGCAGAACTGGCTTTACCATCACAGAGAATGTTCAGTTGTATGACCTGTACCTTCCTTGCAGTTTTATCCTTTGCTTCTTACCTCACCATAATAAACACCACGTGTAGACAACTGCATTCTGTTTTGCAACACAAAAATGTATTTGAAGGTTACTATCATGTTTCTCAACCTGCTCAGCCTCAACAATCTGAGTTAATTGCACCCTCTCACACAGGCCCCCATTTCTAGGTTTCTATCAATTCTCAGTGGTCTGAAATTCTCTACTATTGTTTCAAACTTTTGGCCTTCCTTGCCTCAACACAGTGAGCTCAACTTACATTTTCCTGAGAAGCTTAGTTATTTTCCTCAGACCAGCTACCTCACCATTTGTTCTCCATCCTGTATTTGTATAGTTCTTTACTTCTATCACAATCATGCATTGAAGACCAACAGCCAAATTCTTTGCCTGAGAAAATCCATGCCTATACACCAAACAGTTCCAATACGGTTCAGATTTCTCAATCAGCAGTGAGTACATTTTTTTGGATAGTGAGAGAGTTCAAAGGCTTCAGTTTGGCTCATGCAAACCAGATGTATGTAATTGAGTGTTTCTCACCTGGGTTCATCTCCCTGTAGTTGCCCACACCATATGCATCCACGATGTTCTGAAACCCAGCTGTGAACTTGTTGGTCCTGTTGAAGGTGGGTGGTGCCATCTTGGTGTGTATGGCAGTGAGGATGGGGGCAATTGTGGAGCCACTGCGTTCCTGCAAACACAGTGACAAGGGCAGACACAGAGTGGATAGAAGAATTGGCCCCACAACACCACTTCTGGCTCAAGGGTCTGTCAAACAAACCTGCTAACATTTAATGCTGACCTTAAGCTCTGTCAAAAAATGAAAGGTCAAATGACAATTGGACAACATCAACTTAGAAAATGGACACATTACAGTACCAGACCTGTCTGAACATATGCTCAACATATAAACAATTCAGTGTGGGTGAGAGCTTCAATGACCCAAACTGTTGCTCTCTTACCATTCCTTGATGGAGAGCTCTTTTTATCCTGTCAGCATCAGCCACTGGGAACCAGATCTCTGCAATGACACACTGCTGGGTGACGTCGATGTTGCAGCAATTCAGGATGTGGTAGATGGCCTTGATTTTCTTCACCTTGATCCCCCAGGCCCACAGGTTGGCTGCTGCCTCATGCAGCAGTCGTTGGCGGTGGGACTCGGTTTGTGTTATCACCTGTAAGCACAACACAGGGCAACACTCAAGACAGGGAAGCACAGGGGGCAGGAGCTGCTCAGTTAACTGCAGAGGGTTGATGGAAAGGAGCTATTTGCATGAATGTGTGGGGTATCCCAGAGAGTAGCATCTGCAGGTATGGACACAGGATCACTCAACACCAGGTGCACAGTGCTGCTCACCAAGAACTCTCCCTGCATGGTCCTGAGTCACTGTAAGTGTAGAGGAGACCACTGGGGGGTTACTTAGCTGTGGGACTGGCTCCCTACCCACTTGCTCACAGACTGGCTACATGCTCCCAAGCTGGCATCTCCTGCAGGCAGCTCTGTGCCACAAACCTGGGGAATATCACACCCATGAGTAGAACTACAGTTCATGGTCTTGGGACCTCCACACATCATGGGGCACCACAGCGCTGCTGCGTAAGTGAACGAGGGAGACAATGCAATTAGGTGTCAGGAAGACAACCTGTGTGGTCTGCAACATGGTTTCAGACAGGAAAAATATCTGAGCTGGTTCCACTTGTAGGGTTTGGTCCTCAGTGAAGCCACTGCCACTTACTGTGTTTAAATCCTCGATTCTTGTGTTGACTCCATCAAGCATTTCTCGGCGCTCGGTGGCAGACTCTGGACAAGGATAGACTGTGGCACGAAATCTAGCCTCAGTAAGAGAGAGTTGAGAAACACCCGTTATTTTATGTGAATTTTATATAAAACCTGAGTTTTCTTCCTCTGTACTCTTAGCTCAAAGGCAGCGAAACTGGACCCAGCAGTATACTCTTCTCACATACCACAAAGTTGCACCTCGTCTCATAGAAAAGTGCAAATAGGTACCTTTATCCCTTGACAAGAATAAGGATCCCTTCACCTGCTCTAGCTGAAAAACCCTCTTTGTCTTTGGTGATACAAGGACCTGATGTCAAACAGAGGTCATGCAGACACCTCCCTTCTGTCCGCAAGCTGCTTGAATTGAGACTCAAGGAAAACCCACCCTGGCAAAGGCAGCCTCACTAACGCAGTAGCCAACAGATGTCCCTGTTGCACCGAGGTTGGAAAAATACCATGTGCCTGTCTCTGCACTACCCTCCCGCAGGCACTGGGAGAAGGCATCAGCTGAGCCGCTGCCGCACTGCAAGCAAACGCCCTTTGTGCGGGCGGGCTGCATGAGGAAATAACCCTGCAAAAACAAACAAGCAAGCAAGCAAGCCAACAAAAGAACAGCATTTTCAGGATAAAATAGGAGAATGGCTGTATGCTTCTGGTCCACCTGTTTGGCTAGACACCTTGGGAACAAGGGAAGGATAGGTGAAGACTTTTAAACACCTGAGAGCATGTCTGTTACATCAGCTTAGATAACCAGTATGAAAGCTTTAATAAGCTTACCCCCAAGGTTCTGTTTGGAAGATTCAGCGGGTTTGTTTAGTGTGGAGGACTAATAGAAGGACTAATGTGGGATTGTAATTTGAGTGAAAATCTTAGCTCCACACAGGTAGGGCTTCAGCTGTAGCACAGAACTTGACCTTCTCTAGCACAGCTGCAGGTCACTCTGGGGCAAAGGCACTTCCACCAGCACAGCACACTGCAGTGTTGGATACCATATGATCCCAGCACAGACAATTAGAAATGAGTTGCATGTCTCTCTGAGAAGTGTGCAGCTACCTGTCCTGCCTGCAGAACAAGTCACAGAGTACTCTTCATGCACAACAGTGGGCACAAGGAACAAGGAGTTCCCCCCGGGACCTTAGAGGCCACAGGGTGCACTGCTGCTGCTCTCTGCCTGCAAGCCTGAGCTGAGGTGCTGCAGTAACTAAAATAGCAGACATCCCTCCTTTTTTTTACTTCTTGGCTTGTTCAGTGATATCTAGTGCATGTGCCACCCCTGCCACTTTGATACTGCCCATCACATCTGCAGGAAGAGATCTTTCCTCTTTGCAGAGCAGAGATCTCCTGCCCCTGACCTAAGGCAACACATTTCCACCATCCTGCCATGGATATGGGGAGTAAGGGTTGCTGAAGGACTGTCTTTCTCCAAGTGAGATGAAATAAAAGATGTAACGGGGTCGTAGGGGTCTATCCCTGTTTAAGAGACAAAAATGTACAGGCTCTGTGTACAGATAAGCATCATACTCTGGCTTTGTCTGAGCACAGGATATTTCACCACCTGCTCTACAAAATCAGTTCCAGCACACATACAAGTGAGTACAGTTGCAAATTGAACAAAACATGCTGCAGTTTCCTAGAGATGAGCCCAGAGCTGTGTGTAATGACAGCACGTGCTCTTCAGCTAAACTTCCCTTTCCAGAACTGAATTTCTCCTCACTCAACACCTGGTATTCGTTTCCAAAGGTTATTCACCCTACCTAATTATTTCCATCTTCTTATTCTTCACAGCTCTTAGTTCATCTTTAATAAGGATTTTTAATCAAACTTGAAAGCCTATTCCTCCATGCTGTACAGTTCCCCCATTCCCAATAACGTTATTGCAGCAGTGCTGCTTTGATCTTTTAACAGCCATTTTGCATACTGAGTATCAGCTTTGCCCTAATGGCACAGACATCTCTGAAAGCTCCAGGAGAATTCAGCAGGGAATCCTTACATTGATAAACTCAGCTTAGTATTCACATTAGTACTGAGGCAGCCGCAAGAAAAGGAGGAAAAGAAAAATTCTTACATTTTCCTCCTTCTTGCTCCCTCTACACCTTTCACTAATAAATTTGTGCATGGACTTAATGCTCATGAAATTGGCAGACTAATGTTACCAATTAGAGTCAAGCAGGGACTACAAGCGTAACCTGAGGCACACAGCTCTGCAAACAAATCTTAGCCTGCCTTGCAGGAGGCTGGCTCAGACCAGTCCCATGATTTTTGCAGGATATTTACTTGTCATGAGTGATGACTTAGTGCTAAGCAGAAATATCCTGCTGGGGCTGGAATGACACTGCCATCTGCTTTAGGTGTAGTCATGCCTGCCTTAAAGGTAGAACAGACTAAGGTGGACCAGACTAAGGTGTCTTGGCCTGGGTACCACTGATGGCTGATGGCCCACAGAGCACAAAAGGAGGGCCAGAGGATTAATACATTTAGAAATCTGCCACACAGGAAAAGATCTGAATAGGTAGGCATATTAGCAACCAAAAAATCTGAAATTAAGGAACATAAAAGATGACTTCATTAGCACTGCAAAGAGTGTTCTGTGGATTTGTCTTTGGTAGTTGTATTTTCCTTCAGTTACAAGGGCCTGAGAGAAAGCAGTCTAAGTTCCTTCCTACAAACCTACCACCACATACATCTGCAACACTGGCTTCTAGAAACTTTGCACACCACAACCTCCCTGTAGGGATCTACTCACATTTCCAGCACTGCCTGACCCCTAGCTGCAGAAGGTTGTGCCCGTGGTTTGGGGGATTTTGGTCAATCAACAATGAATATGTTGACAGGCATTGTGTTGCTTGCTTTTTTACTCCCATCCCAGGAAAAAAGTTTTGGCTTTTGACTGCAGGGAATTTTAAATGCTGCAGGGGAAAAAAAATGACATCCAAAATGGAGAACTTGCAGCACACTACGGGTAACCCCAGCCAGTTCTAAATGTATGCCCTGGTGACTTGCAAGGCACAGGGGAAAATCCAATGGGAAGCATTTCCCATCAGCAACTGCCCATGCAGAATGGGAGAAGGGGTCTGAACAGCATTTAAAAAGCAGGCAAAGAAATGAGACATAAAAGGGACATGGGCCTGATGAAACAAGTCCAAAGGAGGTCCAGGAAGATGCTCAGAGGGATGAAACACCTTTGTTATGAGGAAAGGTTGAGAAAATTGGGGTTGTTCAACCTGGAGAAGGAAAGGCTCCAGGGAGACCTTACCACAGCCTTCCAGTACCTAAAGAGGCCTACAAGAAAGCTGGAGAGGGACCTTTTACAAGGGCAGGTAGTGACAGGACACAGGGGGAATGGCTTTAAACTGAGAGTAGGTTTAAGTTGAATATTAGGAGAAAGCTCTTTATTGTGAGAGTGGTGAGGCACTGGCACAGGCTGCCACAGAGAAGTTGGGGATGCTCCATTCTTGGCAGTGTTCAAGGTCAGGCTAGATGGGGCTTGGAGCAACCTGGTCTACTGGAAGGTGTCCCTGCCTATGGCAGGGGAGTTGAAATGAAATGATCATTAAAATTCCTTCCAACTCAAATTGTTCTATGATTCTATTATAGGCAGGAAATTGTAATCCAGAAAGAAAACGAGGCTTACTGAAAACTCAAAGGCCACTGGCAGCAGCAGTCTGATCCTGTATGTCTGAGCTACTGGGTCAGAAATCAGTGACTGAGAGCTGGGGGTCTTTCCTCATGTCCATGACTGCTTCATAGAGAGATGCCCACCTCAGGAGGGCTGAGTTTCCCTCTGGATGGTCCTTGCCCTCCACTGCTCATAGAAGGTACCTTGGAGGGCCCATTTGCAATGCAGGAATTGCTAACAGACCCCAGGGTTCTGTCACTTCTTGGGACTGAAGTCAGTCATGCCAGCTGGATGAAAGATCCACCTGCTTTTATTCTGATGAAAGGCAGGATGTAAGGAAAGGCCTGCCCTGAGTGCAGATGTCAGGGAAGAGCAATTGCTCAGCCTCTCCCTGCAGGCTCTTGGCTGGCCTTGCCTGGCTGAGGAGCTGTAAATGGGTTTGGTGACAGCGGAGAGATCCTCTCATCAAATCTGATTTACACTGCAACAAAGCTCATTGGTCATCAGTGTTATGAAAGAGTAACAAAATATTCAGCCTGAATTATCTTTTCAAGATGCTTAACAGGGTGGAAACAAGTCAGGTTGTATGAAGCTTTCATTTCTCTCCTGGGTTCTGTCTCTGATTACACAGATATTGCCCAAAGGCCTTGGGAAAGGGTTGAATAAACTACAGTATGATCTTTCTATGAAGAAATTCAGGAAGGCTTGAGAGCAAGTTGAGGATTACCTTGTTTCTAGTCCTCAAGTTAGGGACCCTGATTTTCAGGGGAAGAGTGCTGGGTATTTTTTTAAAGAATCCCCTTTTAGATGTTACAAGTAAAAAACCTAGCAGCTGAAGCTCTCAAGAGCTGCATGCCACTTTGGAAAATGTAGGATCTCCAGTTCCAAGTGCCAAGGTGATGGATGTCTTTCATGATTAGGAGCAACAGAGCTGAGGAGGGAAGGGAGGTTGGTTGCAGAGCTGACAGCTGGAGATCTGATATATAGCTCCAAATTCAGCCGGCCCAGATTGCCAGCAACCACCTCTAGGGGATCCATTGTGGCTTGCCCACAGGCCTGCCTTACCCATCACAAATCTTCTTGATTTTTTGTTTAAGCTGCTCTCCTTGATAGAAGATAATGAACACGTTCTTCTTCACCTCTTCTCTCTGCAACACACAATTCAAGCAGAATTTAATACACCCAGAGTTCAGTGCAGAAAAGTTGGCATCTTTTTTTGGCAGCCTCTCCACTGGTTGTTTTATCCCCCATCCCCAGTTTCCCATCAGCTGTGTTTTCCCCAGATGCTATTTGAGGAAACAGGCAAGGGCAGCAGCTCTGGGTTATGGGGGAAGGAGCAAAGGGGACAGAGTTCCACTGGGGCACAGGGTTCACCCCAGAGACACCAAGGGGAATTGACCATGGCTAATTCCAGGTGGGGACAGCCACAGTCCACTTCCATGGTGATCCCTGTAATACAGCTGCCCTGTGAGGCCTCGTGTGCATCAGGAAGAGGAAACCACCTCAACAGCAGCAAAAGGGGAAAGCAATGTCAGAGAAACGTCTCCCACCCTCAAACTGTCCCACACTTGCCCTACAGGCTGCCCTCAGACACAGGGCAGAGGAAAGCACAACCAGGTTGGTACCTACTGTCACAGGGTCCTCCATGGGGGTGTCCATCTCTGTGTACCTCAGGTAAATGTTTCCCCTGCAGGCTCGCCACAGTAAACGCTCAAAGGGGATCATCCTTTCCCTCTTTATTACCCCTGCTGTGAATCTGAGCGGTGTTACAAGATAAATTAATTACAAGCCCATTCCATGCCTTTTAGGACCTGTAGCACACATGATTTCACAAGCCCTTTTTTTCTAGTCTGTGCTAGCCAGGGCTCTGCTGCTGCTGCTGCTGCTGCTGCTGCTGCTGCTGCTGCTGCAGGCACTTCTAGGAAAACCTTCCCTGCTCAAGTCTGGCTTTTATCTCAATCTACTGACTTTATTCTATGGCTCTTGCTTTAAAAAAAACTTTCCTAGATCATCAGGTGAAGGTGAAGAGAAAATTCTAGCTAGAAATAGAAGAATGGAGAGATGCCTAAAGTCACAAAAACAAGAGTATCTGAATGGCAGAGGCAGGAGGTAGAAATTTTCAAATGTTGGTTTATCTTTACTCTCCTGTTTTCCTTTGCAGAGAAAGCATCAGACTGCAGCCCAGTGCAAAAGAAAAAGCATGGCTTTTTCTGTGGTTAGACATGCATCCATGAGGACCAGATGCCTGAGTCCAGAAGCCATGGGTGAGGTGCCTTAAGAGTGCAATTTTCAGTCAATACCTACTAAGGAATTGGTGGCCTGGAAGCACAAGTTCATTTGTCCCACTGACCCATAACCTGACCATAGTTTTGATGACAGTTTCTGAGGACAGTCACTCTCTTATCTTCATGAAACAGCTGTGCAGAGGAGGCTGGTGAGCCCCCTCTGCTAAGAAGCTGAAGGAAGCTGTGCCAGTGTCACAGCAATGCAGCACAGGTGGGAAGTCTGGCCAGGCTGGAGGCCACCACCAATACCCACCCCAGCTTGGCAGCTGCAGCAGCAGGAGTGCTTCTCAGCTCCAGCAGTCCAGATGTGTCTTCACTAAAGAAATCATCTGGCAGATTGGTTTCTGCCTGGAAAACATTAGTTTTACAAAACACTCTTCAGCATTGCCAGTTTGAAAACTATTTTCACATTTTTCTCTTAAAAATTTTTCCCCAAAGGTGGCTTTCCATGGAGATTTCCATGGAGATAAGACCAAAGGAAAACCAATAAAAGTAAGCTATATCTTAGCAATGGAAAAGCATAAATGCTATTTTCAAAGAGATCTGTGAGCTAAGTTTTTGAGCCCCACTGACTCATGGAGCAATGAAGGCTCCAAAGTGACTGACGTGTTTTTGCAAACCTCATCATGGCTTGTGGTAGAGACCTCTAAAAGCAACATACACCAAATGAAAGTGCAAGTACTTTAAAGAACTTTCCACATCTCTATTAGAAGAGCAAAGAGGCCTCTCACCTCGAAGAAATCCTGGGTTTTCTTCAGCAGATGTTTGAGCTCTGTCAGCTCAAGGAAGTTCTGCTTCAATGTTTGCTGGTTCTGGTTGGCTTCCAGCAGCTCCGCTTCAAGTTTCTCCAGCACCGTCTGTTTAGGGTCCAAGCACATCCAGAAAAACTCTGAAGCAGATCAGTGGCTCTTTCCCAAGCTCATACCAAATCTCAAACAACAGTTTTGGGTTTGTTTGTTTTTTTTTTCAAAAGAGAATACAGAAATATTCAACAAACAGTTTGATAAACAGAAGATATTCATCAATGCCAGTGCACTGCTTTTCCATTGTAAACATTCCCTGATGGATGTGTTGTCCTCTTCTGGCATCAGAGTTCTGCTGCTCCTGACCCAGGCACAGGCAGGTAGGTGTGTGTGTGGTGTAGGTGTCTCAGCCTGGCTGGGTTTTCTCTGTGGTTCCTCACAAACATCTCACACTCCAGACTGGCTAGCTGTCATGTTACTAACTACAAAAGCAACCTATATTAGTTTAGGTCAAAAATTAGTCAATGACATGGGGTCAGGAATACACCAGGAAACCAAATTGCTTGTGAATCTGAAGCCCTTGGAAAGCTTGATTTTCCTTTCTAGTCACCTCCATATGCAGCATGATAATTTTAAAATTACCCTATTAGTAAACTTTGCTACCAGCTGGACTAGAATAAAGCATCCCTTGCACATCCAAAAGCCAGGGCCAAGTATTTGTGTCAAATAAATGTCAGGCCCCAGCATCACAACCACACTTCCAGCAGGACAGGCAGTCCTGGGATTTTTATGCAGTGAAGTGGGTTCTAACATCAGGTCTCTTGGAAAAACACCAAACCCTTCTTATTCTCTCCTATAGGATGAAGAGGCATTCTGTGAAAGCAATACTTTTTCATTAATATGGGGGACCAGAGGGATGTTTCACAGGGCATGGTAAGAAGTCTGGGCTCCTTCAGGAACATGCAGGAGGAGCAGCCTCAACCTAAGTGCTGAGGCAGCAACTTGGGGAGCTTCTACTCGGGCAGGGAGAGTTGTGCCAGCCTCAGGCACCAGACTCTTCCTTGCAGGGAGGGCTCTACTGAGCACATTACACAGACAACACACAACCCTTCCCTCTCCTGGCTCCACCCCAAATTCTGTACCTCCATATCAATCATTTCCCGAGGCAGGGGTGTCTCTGGGTACTTTTCTCCTTTGACTATCTCAACATTATCTTCCATCTCATTTTCCAGAAAACCTGCAAGGAAAGGGCACAGAACTCTCAACTCATCCCTGATGCATCATCCTGGTCACCAGCTTGTTGCTCAGCCAGGACCAAGGCATCCTGTGGAGCTGTGACAAGATTAACTGATACATGAGTGCCATCATCCCAGTGCATATACACAGCCACCAAGGAATTAACACCCCCAGCCTCCTTTCTCAGTGGAGGTGCTGTTTCCTCTGAAGTCACAGTGCCCGTTCCCACGTGGGCAGCCCTCAGGCCTGGCACAGGTGGCCACCATTGTCTCCTTTATTTGGGGCAGTGAGTAAGGCACACAGAAAGCTCAGGTTCTACTGCTTGGCCAACAATGCCAGGTGCTCCCACTATGGGTACAGTGGGCACCAGAACTGTGGTGGGGAGAGTGCAGAGCTCCCAGGACACAAATCCACAGGACAGTGGGAATCACAAGCTGTGCTGCTTGCTTTTTAAGGACTTATCCCAAGGCTGAAGTCCATGGCCAGAAGTGTGTGCCAAAACCTGGTGCACTGGTGTAAGAGTCAGGTTATCTGGACCAACCCCGGATTTATCTTGTGATTTTATAAAAGCTAATTAACAGTTTTAAGTTCAGTTAACCATTTTCAAAACAAGGGCAACAATTTATTGCCCATATGGGGTGAAGTGGTAATTAGCTGACGCATGGAAAACATTTCCAGGGGCTCAGATGAAAACATCACCATTTTGCTACTAATTCTGCTCCCCAGTGTGAGAGCACTTAAAGAAACAAATCCCACACCACCAGTTGGCAGGAAGCCGATTGCATCTGACAAGCGTTTACTCACGCAGGATTCTCTCCAAGGATTCGCACCTTCTCACTTCATTCACAAACTTTCTCTGGAAGCTGTTGACATTCACATTCAGCTAAAAACAGGAGGGAAAACAAGCCTGGGGCTGAAGGCTGCACAGTGCTGTGCTCATTTTTGAACATTAGCAGAGAACAAGTGCCTTTGGTGTGTGTGGCAAACACCACTGGGTGTGAGAGGGTCCTGCTGGCAGGGAAATCCCCTGGCCTTCCTCATGGACCTGGTGGCCTTGCCCACAACAAGAGTCAAAGAGGGGCCTTCATGGAGACACTTCTGAGTCCTGATGGTGCAAAAGGTGGCTCTAAGGTTGTGCAGAAGGCACAAGGGTGGGGATTCAGGGACGGGTGGGGTCTTGGCATGACGTTTGGGTTTCAGATCAGCCATGGGGAAATCCCACTCTCAAAATGGTCTTTTTGGCCTCCCTACAGGTGCATCTTTCCCAAGTGCTTTGAGGGAAGGACAAGCACACCCTGGGGCACCTCTCCAACAGCTCAGCACGCCAGCCAGGCACTACTCACATCTCTGAACTGGACCAGCCCCAGCTCCCCCAGCTCAGCCACGCAGCAGTAGGCAGCCTCCACCTGCAGGAAGAGCTGCCTCAGGCTCATCTCCTCACTCCGGAAGATGGAGGCCATCCTGCCCGCTCTCCTCTGGCCTGGGAGGCCCTGGGACTCCTCGTGGCAGCAGCACAGTCTTCCTTGCTCAGGCAGGTGCAAGAAGGTGCCAAGCTCTGCAGGAACACTGGAGTCACTGAGTCAAAGTGCTGGCAGATAACCAGTGCTGCCCATCACATCCCCCAAAAGGGTTTCTTCCCCTTCTAAGAGCCTCCTTGAACCCACACAGGCTTCATCCCACCAGAGCAGTAAGAGATGCTAAGGTGTGTGTGTGCCACAGGGAGAGGGGAGAGTCACCAGTCTCCTGTGATGAATGATGAGCAAATTCCTTGCCCTGTCCTCTGCTGGACCTAAGCACTCCAGACCACTGCACTCAGGCTCTGTCATTTGGTGTTGAATGCTGTGATTGGAAAGAACCCAACTTCTCTTTGCCTTAAACACAGAGACAAAAAAAAAAAAACCCAAAGCAACAAACCCCAGTGATTTCACCTTGCAATTAGACAAGTGAAAGAGGCCTGGGTGCTTTTTTGTCACTGTCATTGACAGTGTGAACATTGCAAACCCATCTGGAGCATGTCATATGGGTGTGGGGAGAAGATCAGACTATTTCCTTTAAATTAAAACAACCTTTTGGATTTTAGAAGAACTTTTTCCCCAAAAAGGATTGTTTTCAAAATGAGAGACATTAAATAGTATGTACTGCATAAAATTTCCCATCATCTCTATGCTTATTATTATTTACTTTGAATAACCTGACCATAGAAATTGTCTTTAGTTGTTCTCACACAAAATTAACTGATCAGCATGCACAAACACAGTAATTATCTTTTTCCAGAGAAAAACATGCAAGTAGATACACTTCTTGCATGTATTTAATTTTGTAGCAAGTGTATGTTTTATAAATAGCAAAACAAAATCCCTTCATAACCTCACTTCTACTTGTTGACAAGGGCAGCAAGTCAATTGTTTTTAACCCCTTCTGTCTCTATGAACCTTATCTTTCAGCATTTTTTAAAATAAATTGTGGATTCTAAGAATTGCTTTTATAACATACAAAAATATTAATCTTAAATATAATAGAAGCATTTCAAGATCTTAAAGGCTTATTTAACAGGAACATGATAGTCACGGGTCTGTATTTGCTCAAATGTCTCCTTCTCTCTGTACCCATTCACTCAAACATTTAGGATGCTGAAAATATAATATATTATAACTAATAGCTTGTTAAAAGAAAATAGCATGTGCCAACTTAAATTGATTGAATATATACATTTTAAATTTGGTTGGAAATTTTCCAGCAAACTGTATTTTTCACAGGAGAAAAAAAAAAGCTGCAAGAAACTCACTACTCACACAAAGTAAATCTGTGGTAAGTAAATAAAAAAGTTTAAGAGACCATCAAAGCATTCAATCCTAATTTCTTTAAACTGAAAAGTGTGAAGAAACCATGATCTAAAGCAGTTTGTACTTCTAAACCTGCAGCTAGCTTCCATTTTAAAAAGTGCTAAATCCTTAGAAATAATAGAACAAAACTCAAATAAAATACTTAGAAATATCTTAATTAAGCTGCTTCAAGCCAGGGTTCTACTCTTCCTTGGTAATCTGTCAGGGAAATCTCCAAAAGCTCAGTTTCATGTTGATTTGGAATGAGAGAAATACCTTCTCCGAGGAAGGCAGAGCTCTCAGCCTTTCAATTACTCCTACAGATGCAGGAGGCTTGCCCAAAAGCACCTGCTGGCCAGCAACCCTTCTGTCAAAATCAGACAGAAGTACTTCCCCCTTCCCTACTCTTCCTCACCCTCACTTTTTGCTTTGGCAGAAAAAGAGTTAATTGAGAAATCCCTCGTCGCTTTTTCCATTGAAATGCACGAAAGCGCTCCGGGTTTGGGCAGGGCAGAGGGTGCAGGAGGTGTCACCGGGGTTTACCTGTCTGCCAGCCCCCATGGGTGCACCTGTCTGTCACTTACCACAGGTTTATCTGTCAGCCACCACGGGTGTACCTGTCAGTCACCCATCACAGGTGTACCTGGCAGCCACCATGGGCTTACCTGTCTGTCCGCCACCACGGGCTCACCTGTGAGCCACCACAGGTGTACCTGTGAGCTACCATGGGTGTACCTGTCAGCCACCACAGGTTTACCTGTCTGTCACCCATCACAGGTTTACCTGTGAGCCACTACGGCGTTACCTGTCTGTCAGCCACCACAAGTGTACCTGTGAACCACCATGGATTTACCTGCCAGGCACCACGGGTTCACCTGCCAGCCCCCACTGCGGGGTTATCTGTCTGTGAGCCACCACAGGTTTACCTGTCAGCCACCACAGGTGTACCTGTGAGCCCCCACGGATTTATCAGCCAGCCACCACGGGTACACCTGTCTGTCACCCAGCACGGGTTCACCTGCCAGCCACCACAGGTTTACCTGTCTGTGAGCCACCACGGGTACACTTGTCTGCCACCATGGGTTTACCTGTCAGCCACCGCGGGTTTACCTATCTGCCACCACGGGTACACCTGTCTGCCACCACAGGTTTACCTGTCAGCCACGCTCCTTTCCGTCCGCCCTCTCTGTCCCCAGGGCAGCGCTGAGCTGTCCCCGGCTGTCCCGGTGTCCGTGCGCAGGTGACAATGACAGCAGCGCTCTGCAGTGACAATGACAGCGGGGCTCTGCAGCGGCTCTGCCGGGAGGGGAGGGCAGCCCCTGGCCAATGTCCCGTCCCACCCGGGGCACGGCAAACCTTTGCTTTTAAGGTCAGAACCGGTCTGGACCAGAGAAGGGAAACCCTTTGTGTCCCAGACAGCCCGCAGGGGGACGGGACCGAACGCTGTCGGGCTCGGTCACCACCTCTGTGTCGGGCGTGTTGTGGCAGCTCAGCTTGTTGGGACTGACAACAGACGGGACAGCCTGGCTGTCGCCGCCCCGGGCACCCGGAGGGAGCTCTGGAGCCTCGGGACCGCTGTGTGCGGAGCGCTGACCCCGCATCAGCGGCCAGGGAGGTGGGAAAAGCTCGAGCGCTGTTTGTCGCTGGTTTTTCCTCGCTGAAGGCAGTCCGGGAAAGGGCAGGGAAACAATGGGAGATTAATGATTTTCCTGGCGCAGGGGGACGGGCAGAGCGGCGGAGCAGGGAGAGAGCTGGAAGGGCAAGGGCACTGTTAGCCCTGGGAAATTGATTCCCAACCCTTGACATAACCAATGTTGGGGGGCAAAGGGGGCTTTATAGACTCTCTGCCACTTCAGCCACTACTTAAGGGCTCCAGAGAGAAATTTGGCCCCTCCTAAAACCAGTGGCTTATCTCTCATTTATGAGGCAGGGTTTCACCCCGATGAAAAAAAGGCAAGCTGGGAAAGTACTAAATCTAGCGCCCAGGAAAAAAAAATTCCCCCCCAAAATAAGAACTAAGCAAAAAAATTCCCTCCCATGTCACAGACATCTTTTATGAAAAATCCTTTCCTTAGGATTTTTTCTCCTGAGAAGCTGAGAGACCTCAGGAACAAAATGTAAACAATGATTATCTGCTGCTGTGGAATGCAACAGGTGGATCTGTGATTGGTCTCATGGGGTTGTTTCTAATTAATGGGCAATCACAGTCCAGCTGGCTCGGACAGAGAATCCAAGCCACAAACCTTTGTTATCATTCTTTCTTCTTCTGTTCTTAGCTAGCCTTCTGATGAAATCCTTTCTTCTATTCTTTTAGTGTAGTTTTAATATAATATATATCATAAAATAATAAATCAAGCCTTCTGAAACATGGAGTCAGATCCTCATCTCTTCCCTTATCCTAAGACCCCTGTGAACACAGTCACACTCCCAAAATAAGAACTAATAAAAATGCATGGCTATATAAAACAGTAAAACACCCTTAAAGAAATGCTTTCTCAGACCTGTTCTTTGGAGGTACCCAGTAACCCTGGCCCAACAAGCCAAAGGGTTTAGTTAGTCTCTGGGAACACTGCCAAAAAACAAGTAACACCAGAGGGTTTCCCAGCACAGGGGTTTTCTACTCAAAAGCAACAAAGAGTTGTCCTACTTCACAAGGTCAGCTTGGTGAGAAGGGTCCTGCCCCTTGCTCAAGTCCAGCTGTCTCAAGCTATGTGACCCAAAAGGGAAATATCAAAAATTACAAGGTACTTTTGACAGGTGGGCCTGAAATGTGCATTTTTCTCAGCAAACCCCCAGATGAACTGGCTGTGGGGCTCCCTGGGCTCCCACCCCCTTTGGCTGCTCTGTGCTTCTCCTGGACCAGCCACTGCCCATGGTGAGCTCTGCTTTCTCTATCACTGCTACCAAAGCAAGGGATTAAAGGCTGATAAAGGTCAACACCTTCTGCTGGGAAATTGGAAATTTCCATCATCAGGCAGATGTGAAGTCACTGCCATTGACTGTGTGGATGCCCCACAGGGCTGTGGAGAAGCTGGTGTGGCAAAGGGAGGACTTTGCCTTCCAGCCCATGTGGTGATACCAAACAACAGGAGTCATCATTCAGTCCCAAACTGGTGCATATTGACACAACAAAACGAAACAGCTCCTCAGGCTGCTCCCCTCACCTCTGACCACAGCACATTCTTCCCCCTTTGCTCATCTGGTAACATCTGGCTTTGCTTCCCCTTTGCTCCTTTGCTGCTCTTCCTCAGCCCCCCCAAAGCACACCCCATCCCCAAAGCAAGCTGCACCAAGCTGGCTGCTCCATCCTGCTGGCCAAGGAGTGAGCAGGGATAAAGCCTCTCTGCTGCCCTCCCCCCACCCTCCCCGGGTGAGAAGCAGAGAGGAGAGAGAAGAAAGCATATCCTGTTTCATGCCTCTGGCATGTGGAAGTAAGAACATTATTTTATAATAATCCTATTAATGCAGATGAGATGATGATGGCTGGCCATTTGGAGAAGCCCCATCAGTGGGCTCTTTGTTGGCGCAGGCAGCTCTGCCTGGCCAAGCTGAAGGCAGCCTTTCTCCCAGCCCTTCACTGCCTGGCTGCTCTGGAGCCCTCTCCCTGGGGTCTCCAGATGAACAGCATGAGGTCACAGCAGGGCCACAGGCTCAACATTTGTCTAATACCAACCCCAGCCTGGACTGGACAACACAAAGGGGAGGGTTGTGCTGTTTTCCAAAATGCTAGACTTGCTTTCCTCTGTGTGACAGCACATCCCTTCTCCTCTTCTTTCATTTTGAAAGAGTAAAAACTTCGTGAGTTTAAGCATTAAAAAGTAAAACCTTTGTGGTTTTTACATTTTTTTGTCTGAGTTTTAAAAATCAACCCCCTTGTTCACAGGTAGCTTTATCTTAGATGGCTTTTTTTCCCCATCAATGAAGACAGCAAACAAATTGGCCCCCTCCCTGATGGACACATTATTGGCAGCAGGTTTAAGGTTTTGAGCTTTTTTTTTTTTTTTGCAGCAATCAGATTTAACTTGGAATGAAAAACATGAACTAGTTGCCTATGTAAACAGAATATGTATATACACACACAGAGTGAGTGTGTATGTGTGTGATAAAGGTCATAACTTTCTGAGAACCACACCTGGTGATGTGTCAAGGGCAATACTTTGGTCACCAGAGAATCTTAGCCATGAAGCTCTTTGTGGCACAAAATCTACCCAACAGTAGCTATTGCCTCCTCCATAACCATCAGGGAAAGCTGCCCAGCAGCCCTACACACTGTGGAAGAATCTCCAACAGGACAGCTGGGGAAGGACCTAATTTTAGAGTAAAGAGTCTTGTCTTGGGAACAGCATGGAAATGGGAGCCCAAGGGAAGGAAGCAGCATCTCTGCAGGGCCTGCAGCTCTGCCTCATGTGCCAGGGCACCCTCGTGGAGGGAGATGGGAGTAGAAATCAGGGGAGGGCTCTGGAGCGTCTTATCGCTCTTCAGGCAGTCACAGCCCTGAAATAGAAACGTGTTACAAAGAAGAATGAAACAAATCCAAATCTGTGTCAGGAAATGATTTTGCAGAGCTCCCATTGTGTCTGAACTTATCAAGCAGAGCCTTCATTTCCAACCTGATCCAAAAATCACTGAAGCCAAGCGCAGCCTGTTCTCTGCTTCAGGAGACTCTGGAGCAGCCCCTTCTGAGCCACGGAGGGAACACAATTTGAAAAAGAAAGGAAACACATTATGTTAATTGTGCAAAAGCATTTTCAGCATCCTTTAGAAATGGGGACATTTCCCTACAAGCTGACAAAGAGTATTTAGTTAATAGTTAAAATTCAAAAGAGATTTCATTAAAAATTGAATCATTCATGCAATAGCAGATCGGTTTTGTCTTTTTGTTTCTCTTCAAGCATTTTGTGCTGCACAGAACACTTTTGAATTAATTTACTTTTGCCAAATTAATTGCCAGGTCAATTTTCAGTGGGAATAAAAGGTGAGAAATTCAAAAGGGAAAGGCAAATCTGGCAGACAGCAGAGGAACTTTCCCACTTAAAGAGTTAAAGTTTAGCTTTGATGCAACACGTAGCTCAGAAAAATACACAACTTAAAGGCAACCTCCACAAAAGGAAGCTGAGACACTGAAACAAGCCAGAGATTAAAATTATCCCAGAGGTGAATTTCAAGCAGCTCTGAGCATTCTACAGTGCAGACAGCACCTCTCCTGCTGTGACTCCTGTCTGCTGAGGGTGGTGGCTGCTGGGTCACAGCCCCAGGACTCACCTCGTGCCACACCTGGGGTGTCAGCTGGAGGACAGGGGGACAGGGCCACACCTGGGGTGTCAGCTGGAGGACAGGGGGACAGGGCCGTGCATCCCAGCAGCAGCAGGAGGTGGCTGTCCCAGACCAGCCAGCACAGCTCCAGCTCTGCCAGCACTGCTGGCGTGTTGACATGAAAACAGGCTGGGCAAACACGCCCGCCCCAGCTGACCTGCCTTCACCTGCAGCTCTGTGTGCCCTTTGCCTGGGGAACATCTGGCTGCCTTGTTCTGGTGCATCCTGGAAATATTCACAGCTGGGTGGGAGCAGAGCATTTTTGGTGGTGAGGACAAGCAGGTTCACCCCATAGAAACACTGGGCAGGGCTAAGCCCATGTGGGTTTTGCTGTCAAGGTTTTCATTAAACGGAGACCAAATCAACCTCACAGCTTCGCACAGCTGTACCCTGTTGTACATTCATGGGTGAAGCCTGTTGTGTCATTTCCTGTGGTTTCAGCCATATGGAAGGGAAAAGAGAGAAATTTGTTAAATGCTCTCCATCCTACAAGGGCTGCTGCCCCACATGCCTTGTCCTGTGCCTCCCCTAAAATGTCTGCAAATCCACAGCAGGCCCCAGACAGGTCCCTTCCACCAGGAGCACCCAAAGCCATAAGTGAGCACTGCAAAAGAGCACCAGCAGCCTGCTCCCTGCAGAGCTCACCTCTCCCAGTGCCTTCCTGCCTGATTTCATGCCTGGTGTTTCCTCTAACAAGGATATCATCACGTCAAAGATAGGAGCAAGCACAGCCAACAGCCTGGGGAAGAGCAGCAGAGTGTGCTGCTCATCAGACCAGGACAACACCACATGCACTTTATAGTGTGGCTTTTCCAGCCAGGATTGCAGAAAAAATTCCTGCAATCCTTTTTCTGTCAAAAATTCCTGCAATCCTTTTTCTATCAAAAGCATCCTTTTTCTGTCAACCCTCCTGGTGTGCAGACAGCGTTATGCTTGCAGGAAGGTTCAGCTTCTGCTTTACACATCCCAAGGAGGAGGTGCAATACCCACCAGAGAAGAAAGAACAGCCTTTCCAGAATCACCTTGCAGAGGGTGATGGAAGAGCTGTGCTCACAGGGAAAGAACAAAAGCAGACCTAATGCTGCTGGTTTTTGGGATTCCACACAGCTATTCCAAAAAAGCATCACTGTGGAAGTCAAGCCAGTGAATATGCAAAAAAAAAAAAAAAAAAAAAAAAAAAAGCCAAACTGGGAGACAAAGCTTCTGCTCCTTTCTGGCTCTATTAAACTATCTTCACAGGACTCAAAAGAGAGAAGCTGCCTGGGACCCTGTTGGGAAGGGCTGGCTCTGGAGGCCTCTCCTCCTTCCAGCTGCAGCATATCCTGGGGAGAAACCTTCAGGGGCCACCTCCTGGTATCCACCTCCCTCTGAAGCTGCTTTGGTCAGAGCCCTTCTCCCTCCTCACCTGGCTGTGGCAGGAAAGTTCAGGGTGTCCTGGCAGCAGGAAGCTCCCTTGCTCCACCCTCTGCCCAGCGCAGCGGCTCCCTGAGCTCACCGAGGGACTGCTGCAGCAGATCTGACAGTGACAGCGACAGCCACAGCCACTGCTCTGTGGGGACACTGGAGTGGCACCTTCGGCATGAAGCACTTGTCCTGTGAGCCCCGGGCAGCCCTCGCTGTGCTCCTCCTCACCGCTGCCCTCTGGGATTCCTGCTCTGCAGGTATTTCTCTTCTCTTCTCTTCTCTTCTCTTCTCTTCTCTTCTCTTCTCTTCTCTTCTCTTCTCTTCTCTTCTCTTCTCTTCTCTTCTCTTCTCTTCTCTTCTCTTCTCTTCTCTTCTCTTCTCTTCTCTTCTCTTCTCTTCTCTTCTCTTCTCTTCTCTTCTCTTCTCTTCTCTTCTTTCTCGATGCCCTGCCCTTTCCCCCCTCTCAATGCCTTCATGTACTGCCCACCAACAGTAATTTGTTCTTTAAAAATAAGGAACACTCTTTTCTTCACCTAAAAACTAGAAAGAGCTGGAGTTAATTAATGCTGATGAGAATTACTAGACATGACTGATCACACTGTAAAGGGATGTTCTTTTTCCAGTTATTTACAGAGCCACTGTAATGGTGACTGAGTTGCAGGTGGCTCCTCTGAATGGCAAGGAGACAGAGGCCACAGTTTACTTGGCCCTCTCCTGCTTGCTGAGAAAAAGGACCACCTGCAATACCAGCCATTAGGATCACTGGAGTCTGATTTAACTTTCATTATAAGCTTTTTGCAGAAAATGTGGCTTTGGTGCCACCTTAATTGTAGAAGTTGCCTGAAACCAAAATGTAAATGAGACCTGTGAGCTGCACCTTTCTCACCAGGCTACTGCCTGCATTTGTATATCAGCATTTGTATACCAAATGAGAGCTGCCAGCTGCTGAAAGATGGCCTGGCTTTGCCAGCCTGTTCTTTGGGCTGCAAGATCTGAAAACACAAACCAGCACTCAGCATTCTGCAGTACTTCCTTCCACAGGTCATACACAGGTTTTAATGCTTCTTCTGTGAGGTACTTATTAACTGAGAAAGCAAACTATGGGCTTGGCCAAGGTCATTCTGCAAATCCTACAGACAGAAGAATGGGGAATACTCAGACCCTTCCCTGAAGCAGGTTGCCCAGGGGCTCCCTCTGAGCATGGCAGGGGCCACAGGGAAAGCTCTGGTATTGCTCATGATGGGTCAGCTCAAAACAGAGCTGGGCAAGAACAGGTGACCCCAAGGGGAACATGTCCTGCAGGACAACCTCAGTTTACTTCCTGTTACTTGGAAAACACCAAACTCAAAGCAAATCTTTGGTCAAATGTGTCTCATTCTGTTTTGTTTTCCTCAGCTGAAACTAAACCTGAGCTCTTATTTTGTACTCTTTGGTGAAATCAAGCTGGTGCTGATTTTCTCTGTTACATTCCAAATTACCAGTTCAGATGAGGACTTGACTGGAAATAGTTCTCTCATGGCTTCTGCCTGCTCTGTGGACCAGCAGCACATTAGGGCTTCTCCATGCAGCAGGAGTCCTCACTACTGGAGCCTCCCTGGGCCACTTCTCATGTCTGCGCAGGAAATACTCTACCTGGCTGAACTTGAACTGTGCTGCTGACAGGAAGAGGTGTTTCTCTGATCCCCTTCCTTCTGTAGCAGGGCAGATGCACAGGGACCAGTGCAGCTTGAGTTTTACCCCTGCAGGCACCCTGCAGCTGTCCTGGTTTGATCCTGCAGTGCTGCAGGGGCAAGGCAGTATTGGGAGGACTAAGGAGGGTTTGGCCTGTGACACCATGAGCAGATTTGGAGAGCTGGACACCAGCTACAGATTTGTATCAGAGAGTGTGTGTGTGTGCTGATTCTGGGTAGGAAGCAGAATGAATAGGCAGAACCCTCATCAAAGTTCCAGGCCTCTCCCTCCTGACTTATTTCTGGATGTTGTGTTTTCTACTCTGGATGTTGTATTTTCCACCCTGAGCTGGTTACCATGCTGGTAGGAACCAGAGTCCAGCCAGAGCAGTTTCAGATGCTCTGATCTGCAGCAAAGCCAAAGCTGGGGCCTTGATGGACCTGCTGAGGCTCCCCAAAGGTGGCTCAGCCCTCGGCTCTGCCACACTCCTCTGCACTCCGGGATTTTTCCAAGGGCAAAAGGAGGCAGAGGTGGAGCCTGCTGGCCATGGATCTCTCCATGCCACTGAGTGGCGCCTCCCCTTTCCGTGCTTGCTCATTCTGCCCCTGCAGCCTGGGCAAGGACCGTGGTTAATCTGAGCTCCCAGAGAATGGCTCGGCCAGGGTCACACCAAGGCAGAGGTGCAGAGATTCACCTGCTCCTGAGGGATGCTACTAGAGCAAGTCTCTGGAGCTGGGGTTTAAAGTGGTGGGATAAGGAAGCATATCCTAATGCACCTATGTTTAGGGACAGGAACTTACTTTCTTCAAGTTGTTTCCACCCAACAGACAAGGCCAATGGCTTTCAGATTTTCCTGCTTGATGCCCAACATCGTTTTTCTAATCCAACTTACCTTTTGTCCTGTGCTTTCCTTCTGGCAGCAGCTGAAGACATCTCCAATGTTTCAACAACTGAGTATGAACCATCGTGTCTTAGTAAGTCTTCATAAATAATTACTACCTGTTAAAGTTAGGTGATGAGTCTGCACAGTGACTGAGAGGCTGTCCTGGAAAGGGATTTATCTCTTCTCAAGTCTTTCATTGTGGGTCAACCTCTAGGATGCATTTCTAAGACTCCTCCACTGTGATGGTGTGATATCTTAGGTACATTGAGACAGACTCATAGCTTTGAACAGACTAATTGATAGCCAATCTGTGTCCTAAAGCTCCCTGCCAGACTGCCTGGAGGCATTATAGGGGTTCCCAAGAAGGCCCCTTTCCCCCCAAACAGCCAGCTGGGGCAGCAGCTCTCTGGCCACAGAGAACAGGGACAGGCCTTCCCAGGCATTTTTCCCTGGGGAAGGCTGTGAGAAAACTCAGAGAAAGAATTAAAACAATTCTTACCTCCACTTGCTGGCACCTGTTGCCAGGCAAATGTGGACTGTGTTATGGAGATTTGTTTATCAAAGGGCGGTGGTGTTTTAGTTGGTGGACCAATGAGGTCAGAGCTGTATCAGACAAGCTAGAAGGGGTTTTGGGTTTCTTAAGAATACAGTATTAATAGAGTATAGAAGAATAAACCAATGGCTCAGCCTTCTGCATCATGGAGCCAGTGCTAATTACACCCCATGTATCAACAGCCAGCCCCAAAAAACCCGAGGTCCCACCACTCCTCCAGAGTCATCCACCAGCCTAAGGGCCAGGCTTAGAGGAAAGATGCCAAGGCAGAGTGATAGGGCAGAAGCCATCTGCCCTCTCTAGTGAAGGAAACCTGTCATGTACATGGCCTCCATGAGCTCACTTCACTTCTCCTCCCCCAGATGTGAACTTCTGCAGGCAGGCAGCCACGTGCTGCCCCTCGGGCATGGACGACTACGGGTGGATCGCAGCGGCCGTCGGCTGGAGCCTCTGGTTCCTCACCCTCATCCTGCTCTGCATGGACAAGATCATGAAACTCAGGCCTGATGAACCCAAATACTTGGTGGCCTGAAGCAGAGAGAGCCAGTGAGCAGCGGCACTGGGCAGACTGACGGAGCATTTCAAACATTTGCTGAGAAACAAAAGGGAAAGGGAAAACACCTCCAGCCAAAAAAAGGCCAGATCCAGGCAGGGCAGCTGCTGAGGCTGCACCCTCTCTGCAGGCTGGAGGCGCCAGCCAAGGTGTGGAGCAGGCAAGTCCCTGTAAGCCACCACATACCTGCCACAGTACAAAACCCCCACTTGTCCCTGAGCCCTCTCAGCTGTGAGCACAGCAGCAAGAGGAGGCTGAGGGACCAGGGTCCAGCCTATAGCACATTGCCTTTGGGTTTGACACAGAAAGTGGGCAAATAAAGCTATTTTCTGGAGCAGCAACATTACCAGAGCCATTACTAAGCTATAGGCCAGGTCACATCTGTAAGTGGAAGTAATTATTTGACTTTACCGAGGCCTTTTCACTCACTAACCTGTGATATTTAAAAGTCTATTAACTGATACATGGGAAGACTTATGGAAACTTAGGGATTGTTTGGGCTGGTTTGAAAATAAAACTAATTTTTCCAGAGCCATTCAGATGTGAACTGTGTTGCAGGAATTGAACGTTGGTTGTATTTATTCAGCTTTCACCTGCCTGAACTGTGGCAAGCAGGTTTAAACCAGCATATCCAATTCATGCACAAAACTATTCCTATTTATCCAAGATGATAATAAACACTTTTATTGATTGAAAGACTCTCACTGAATGGTTTATATGGATAAAGCTTAGAAATTGTTAGAAACAGGAATCTCAGAAGATGTATTCATGCAAGAGGGTTTGCCTCACTGCAGTCAAACTCTGATTTGGTGCAGTTGCACCACTTTAATTTCTATCTCAATAAATCAGCATTAAACCTACCTATACCTACACAAGGTTAGCAAACCTGCTAGAAATCAAATGAAATTAAACATAAAAAGTTACTTTTAAATCTAAAAAACACCATTGCGAGATCTTTATCTGCTAGAAATAATTATACTCTCCCATCAGCTCATCAGTATGTAACTTCATGAGTGAGAAATGACAGAAATCAGTTTAAGACTCTTCCTACTAATTCTGGCACAATTAACACTTCGATCAGGACATTTGGTCACTTCAAAGTGATGGGCAGCTCTCCCTTATCAACTAGCCCCCATCAAGAGGAACAGGGGCAAATTAGACACTGAGGAAAAGAAAATACATCCTTCCCTGTCACTGTTATCACTTAAGATAAAAATTCTTTCAGGGTGAAATGCTGAACAGAGATGTTCATGTCAGAAAAGTAAATTTTGAAAGGGAAAGGCTCAATTCTCAATATTTCAATATATAGCAATTAAAAAAAAAGTAATTTTCACACAACAAATCTCAGTGTTGGAGACACTCAACTTCTTTCCACAAAACCAAACTTACAGAAACAAAGGGCTCTCAGTTAACACCAAAATGTAAAGAGAGTGAGTTGACAGTTAAACCGTTGCAATCACTCATGTATTACAAGTCTTCTACCTACACACATAATTTTTTCCTGTTATATTAGTTTTAATAACAGAAAACAATGTGAAAGCAATGTGAAAGATACTGTGGAAAAATCTCCATTTACTGCCATCATGTCTACCTTCTGCAGATCTCTTCTTACAGGCATTTTTCACTGGGTTGGGAACACAGAAGTGCCTGCTGGATACGGCACTGCACTTCATCTTTGAGGGGATATATTTCATAACAAACATGTTTCATAGAAACATGTTTCATGTTTCAAAGACATGTTCTGCATGTCTTGGAGTTTTCAGCACGTGATGCAAGCTCTAGATGTCCTATGAGCATGTCCAATGAGATGCACAACAACTGGGCAACTGTGGGGCTTCCTGAAGTCTGCCTTTAGAAGCACAGCTTGTTCATTCTTCACACTCCAAAATAGTGCAGATACCTTCAAGGGTTGTAGTTGACTTAAACCTCAGGTTTTGCTTCTTGCAATTTCCTTTGAGGATTCCCAGCTCAAACAAATGGGGGAGAAAAGGAAAAAAAAAACCCATATTTTTTCATAATGTAGTGCCCTCAAGGATTTTGTGTGCCTGTGTTCAGAGGTGATACCCAAGCCTCCACAAAAATCAGGTATAAAAATGGAGTACACCTCACAGATAATTTCTGCTGTGAAATGTATACTTTTTCTAGATCAGTGACCTGCAAACCTCTGATCTGATGTGACAGGGTTTCTTCTTCCTGCATCACCTGCTCTGACATCTGACATTGCCAGGTTTGATCTGCAGCTGCTTCTCTTCAAGTCATTTGATGGAGCCATTTAGAAAGACTCAGTGCTGTAATAAACCTCATGAAAGCACTGCTGTTCTCAGGTGTGTCTGGGATCCCTAAACAAGGTGGCAGTGTTCCACAGGCTCCAAGGCTATCAATGGAAACATCTTATCTGTTTCTACATATTACAGGGCATACCCCAAAGTATTATTTTAAAGGGACTCTCTGAGGTACACACTATGTGCTCTACTGATCCTAAGGGCAATCACAGGTACAGTGCAAAACAACTCAATTTGTAAAAGGAGGAGAAAAGCCCTAATGGTGTTGTCAGTGCTTGTCCAGTTACAGAAAACACTGAACTAAAAATTTGCATCTGACTTGAGAAAGTGATATAAAGACAGAAATTAGTAGGCAAAAATTGATTATACATACCTGATTTCTAAAAGGTAAAGATGATCTGTAGTCTGCTGTTACATTTCCTGGAATAATTTTACCCAGGGAACACATGGGAGCACTGGTTGTGGGTTATAACCCTCATTTAAGAGCAACTGAGTCACAGTTGAAGGCTGTGGTCTGGTCTTGATGCACAAATTAAACATACAAAAGCACAAATTAAATACACATGACTGTATATTACAATGCCTTATAAAAGTGGTCCATGAGTAGAGCTCCAGACTGATGGTCACATTTATTGTGTATTATTTCATGCTCTTAATATCACTCAGAGTTTAATACCTTTAATTGTAGATCCCAACCAGTGCAATGCTGTCCAACCCCTGCTGACTTCAAGGGAGCTACACAAACATCCAGCACATGCCTTGTTTGGTTCTTTGGGGTTTTTTCACTGTATTTCAGGAAGCCTGTCATTTTTATTCCCACAGGAAACCTTGGGGGCAAAGCATAACCACTGATTTATCAGCATGCATAAATCCTTTTTGTGTTAAACCTGGGTGCCCCCTCAGACTGCTACATACAACCTCATGGCACTAGGCTGGTGTAGGCACATGCACATCTCCAAACATGTACAAAATAAGGTGATAGCTCCTGATGATGGAGGAAATGTTAATGCTCTAGTCATTCATAGTTATTGTCCAGGACCAAAAAGTTCCTCACTGGAATGAGATGGAGGGAAAAAAATCTATTCCAGCTTTTACAAAGAAAAGCAAGGAAATTGTTAAAACCTGGATGGCCGGGGGAAAAAAAAGTGTGAATAAAATTCATCAATTTGAACCACAGCACTGCTGGCCACATCAGCAGAGTTCTTCCTATTTTCTGCGGCAAGTTTCTGAATCTCAGGCATGATGATAAGTAGTGCCTGGAAAGGGAAGGGAGATGCAGATGGCAGCTGGGAAAGCTGCTGGTCTGCAAGTGTTTCAGACAGACAAACAGCACTGGGGACATGTAACTGAACAGCACTTTCAATAACAAAGGAGAAAAGCAGCAGCACAGCATTGCAGGTAACTGCTTTAATTTGCCTGGAGATATTATCAATCACATCCAACTAGTGATTTTTAAACAATTCTGAATTTGAGCCTGAATGGATTGGTACTTGATGCATGACTCTTCATCCTTTCAGATACCACTGCTTTGGTAATGACTCACATTACTCACTGCCGTGATCCTTGGGGTTTTAGAGAATGAGCTACATATTAAGCAATTGCACTTTACAATGATTACACTTTGCCAAATCACTAGAGGAATGAAAACTGGCAAGCATACTCACATGACACACAGAGACAAGACAGAGGTTAAATTCATAAGAAAAGGTGCTCTGTGCTGGGACTCTGTAGGAATTTTGATAAAGTCATTACAAAACCTAGGATTTCAAAAACTTATTGTCATTAGTTACTACCAAGGAATGGACTATAGGCATTCTTGAGACGCAAACCAACCTCTCTTATCCTTACACTCCAGATTCTACTTATTTTGTGGCATCTGTGGCACCAGTATCTGTTGTGGAATTCAAAGCTCACTGCAGGTTTCTGTCCTGGAATCAAACGTGTGCAATGAGCTAATTTCCAGCTCCTAGATTGCAATAATCATCCAGAAATAAACCACGACATAAACAGTGTCTCCCAAGTCTGCAAACTGTTGGGAAAAAAACAGCTGTAAGAGACTTGTGACTTTTCCTGACCAGTCTGACAATATGACCTTTACAGTGTGAATTCTGGAGCAAAAATTAAAGTACTTCAGGTTTCCCACAGCTTTGTC
This sequence comes from Setophaga petechia, assembly GCA_024362935.1. Taxonomy (NCBI): domain Eukaryota; kingdom Metazoa; phylum Chordata; class Aves; order Passeriformes; family Parulidae; genus Setophaga; species Setophaga petechia. Next base: position 7,800,793 of record JANCRA010000025.1, read on the forward strand.
TAAATGGGAGAAGGGAGAAACCTGCAAAGCTCCACCTCTACTAGACTGTTCCCCCTTCATGGCATTTCAACACACTGGGTATATAAGTCAGATTAGTTCAAAACTATGCAAGTTCTAATGTAACAACCCTCTGGGCTCAAATATATGAAGAAAGCACTATGTTTTTAACTGAGTGATACTATACAGATGCGACAACATTAGCTAAGAGAAGTCAGCTCCTCCTTGAGAAGATAAATAATGCCCACTGGCACTAGTGCTGGGTGCTCTTTCAGCCGCAGGAAAGGGCACTGCCTGCTCCCTGGCAGAGCTAAATTATTGTAAGCAGTGTTGTGTCAGTGATGCTGTCTGCTGGAAGTGACAAAAAACTTGTTGTAACTTAACTGCAGTTCTACTCTGCAAAAACAAGAGCATCGTTTCCAGCACTCCAGAAAATTTTCTTCCACAGAGCAGTGAAGTGCAGGAGGATGCAGCAGTAATGTCAATACATGGCTGTGCACTGCAGATCTTCTAAACAGGAGATTCCTGTGCCACCATCAACCCCAAAGACAGAGATAATTGTCAGGATCAAAATCATCCATGGGAATGCTTGACTGGGAATGTTCCATGCAAAATACAAAGCAACTTTCCTGAAACCCTTTTATCCAGGACAGCATGGACACAAATCCATGTTCAGAATTTTGTGGATGCTCAGATCACCTGTACTGCACTGAACTTGAACTATTTCATATTTGGTGACTATACTGAATTACTACTGATGGTGACAAATCCACAGCCCTTTCTCCTATTTCCTTAAGTCCTTAAAAACTTTCTTTTTAGTAATAAGGAACTTATTTCCTTAAGTTCCTTAAAAGCTTTCTGCTTTTTCATCATCACATTATTTTTAAATTTTTTCTTTAATCAAGTTTCTTTCAGATCTGTGTTTTAGGACCAAAAGAGCGCTGTGCATTGCCAAATATAACAGCATTAATTCTCCTTAAATATTGAAAAATTGCTCCTGAAACACAAACAACATGCAGCTACTGCTTTTAAATCATGCACAGCAATAAATCCTCCCAACAGTCTGGATCAGGAAACCAACTTCCAAGAAGCCTTGGGATGGAAATATTTGAGAAGTCTTCCAGGGAACACTACAGAGCTCTTAAGAAGTGTGTACATTTGAATATACCTGGAAATGCAAACCAGTGATTTTCATCTTTCAACTCTTTAGTTCTCATTTCATTTCACCTGCTCTACATGTGGCAATAAGAGGACTTCTGCAAGTGAACTCAAAAACCACCATGTCAGGGATCCAAGGAGGTTTTGCATTTGTTTCAAAAGATTCTTCAGAGCATTTGTTCAAATATGTCAATACTTTATTCCAGTTTGGATATAACAGCCTAAACATAGACTTCCAGTTATGGAGTAAGACCTACTCAAAACTAAATATGAGGGGCCATTACAAAGGAAAAAAATTATTTGATATGTAAAAGGTACCAAGAAAAAGTAACAAAAAATCCAGACAAAACATTCCATCTCCACAAACTACAAAGTGCAAAGAAATGTGTATTTTCCTAACATTAATGTAACTTCTTAATCTATCAGTCTTCAGTGGGATTCATGGGACTGCGGCTCCACTCCAGAAAAGTCTCTTAAAAAAGGCAGTGCAACTCCATGCAATTGTTGCTTCTCAAGTTTTTTACTCTGTGAGAGTAAACTCAGCCTGGGACTTGTACAGCAGAGCTAGAACATCTTGCCAAGTGCATCCCAACTGCACTAAAGAAGCTGTAGGATGAATTCTTCCAAAGCATTCACGTGGCTACATGGTGTTCAGTGGAACTCATGTAGGTGCAGCCAGGGGCAACATGCAGAGCAATGTTTGGATCTGACCTCCCAATCCTATGCCACAGGCTGAGCCATGAAACATGGCTACTGGTGACAGCAGTAGCCTAAATAAATCTAAATAAAATCCTAAATAAAATCTAACAGGAAGAGAAAAACATACCTTCTACAAAAGGGAACTGGAGTTTGATTTCCACATTTAAGCGATTCAAAGCTGCTGCTGGTCTCTAGGCACAGCTAAACATTGCTGGAGAAACTCCACAGCCATGGTGAACTGCTTTTGGGAGTCTCACTGAGGAAAGATGTTCCTCACCCATGCAAACCAGCACTGCAAGTGGTGAAGAACTGCAAAGAGGGGCTGTCATGGACTCTGCTTGAGTGGGATAAGGATGAATCCCTAAAATTTCATCTCTCTTTTCAGAGCACTGTCACAGGTGGTTCTGGAGACCTGATTGGTGCCCTCTGCCTTCTGACAATCAGATGTCATCCTTTTTATTCTTAATCAATTTCCAGCTTTCTGTCCATACTCAGAACACACCAAACTGGTGCTATTTAAAAAAAAAAGAAAGATTTATTTCTTTGCATCTGCAAATGGCCCACAACATGTCCCCACCTCAAATCACAGATGTTCTTTATCCTGCCACTTCAAAGCTCCTGGCCAAAATAGAGGATTTTCAGGAACTGGCACCTGTTAACAAGGAACTGCTAGTTAAGGCACACAACAGAAAATGCACATTTCTTCCTTGAGCTAAAAATTATGATAGCTGGAGAAGTGGAAAACATAGCGAGAGCAAAAGCTAAAAAAGTGAGTTCAGCTGCCTACTGTCACCCACATCACACAACTGGTGACTTCCCTTGGGCTTGAATATACACCCAGCTTCCTCATGTAGTTCATCAAATGTGTTCTCAAGCCATGAGTTAACAACAGCAGCGTGAGCTGTTGTGGTTCTTGGGGAGTTATGATTGCTGTACACAGCCTCTTTCCAAGACAGGTTCCCTGCTGTTCATGGTGCAGCTCAGAGGCACTGGCTGGGCAGGAACTTGCACTTTTGGGTGATCACTCTGTTATTTACCTGTGTCCATAAATGTCACCATACTGGGGTAGCCAGCACCACAGCAGCCTCCTGGTGCAGGGTGACACACACAGACCTTGGCTGACACTGACTGCTGCTCCCCAACCTCTGAAAGGAGCCTGATCCAAACACTGCAAGTACAACACATTGCAAACAGTCACCAAGATTCCACTTCCTGCTCCAGAGTGGCCATTTTTAACATTTCCAGCCCAGCACCTATGCAGTTTGCTCCTCCTAAAAGCAAAGTTTTCTCCCCTGAGAAAAAAGCCCACAGCCACTGGTGTGAAATGACCGCATTTCACATCCTGGTGGAGAGTATTTTATAGTACTGAAGCACACCCCACCTTCCACACTGAGCGTATGAAAAATAACAGTAACATTTCACTTAGCTCCAGCAATTTTGGAGCTAAGAAGCAGGCTGGAGGTCAACACTCTGGCCATGAAAATGAAACCAAGCACGCTAAATTATGTAGCTCTCATCTTGCCAAGTTCTTCTATGTGCCAAACTAAACAGAGACTAAACACAAATGTCAAGGAAAATTGTGAAGAAAGGGAAGAGCCCGAGGATTCTGTGAACCAGATGGTTTAGTCATGGAAATGGATGCAACAGTTGGTAACAGCTTTCTGCGCCCGTACCAACTTTTCATCTGACTGCTGTTTACAGAAACCAGGAGATTCATTAGCAGATACCTAAATATAGGATACTTTAAGTTTCAGGGAAAAAATGGTTTGTTTGGTTTCCCCCTCCTGCATTTTAATAGGGCAATTAAAAAAAACTCCCAAAAACTGGCAAAAGAACTCAAGCACACAGGGATGCAGAAACTTGCAGATTTTCTCCCCCCAGAATTTCCAAGTGGAAACACACATTCTGGCACATGCATTCCACAGAATCCTTTTGTAGCACATGAAAAAACAGCTTTTCCTGTAGCTGCAAAAAAAGTGGGTCTCTCTTGTTAAGGCTGTTCTTGGACCTGGTGGCTGGTAACTGATGTTATTTTTCTTCCTATATGAAGATACAGACTAGGTCATACCAACTTTTTAGACACTGGATGAGGTCTCCAGCCAATCTGAGAACATAACTTCCAAACATAGCTTTCTGACTTTTTATATCTTACTATCCTGTTGAAAGTTTTAAAGAGAGTTTTTTTCATCAGAAAGCCTCTTTTATTTACAAATACATATTTGTCTTGTGTTCTTCATAAGATTAGGGACTGAAAAGAGAAATTATACACATCCAAATATAAAAAGATGGAATTTCACAATAGCATCATCACCATCACTAGCAAAAAAATGAATGAGAACTGGCTTAAGTACCTCTAAATTTCAAAGCTCTCATTTCACAGAGAACATATTGTTCTTAAATAGCTGGAACCAGACAAAATTAATTTACCTCCTAGAAGACCACATTTTCTTGAAATGAAGTCACAGTAATGTGCTAATATTTTTATAAGCATCCGTTTCTGAGCTCACTACAGAATTAAACTGGAGAAGGACGTGGGGTCTGAAAGAGATGGTTTTAATGGGAACACTTAGCAACAGTCAGTCTTCAGTGCTGTCAAAATGACCAAATGAACACTGCCTGATACACTCTTCATTCTTCAAAACCTGGCATTTTGCAGAAGTATTGGCAACATTCATGTTTACAAAGTTGGCAGAAAACAAATGTTTATTTTTATCCTAGAATTATCACACAAAACACTTAAAAAATTCAAATCATAGTGACCTGTTGGTACTGCTGTTACAACCGTGCTGGTGTTCTGATTCCTTTCAAACCTCAACCGGTGCCCAAGAGGGCTTCACATATAGGCCAGGGAACTGGAAATTAATTTACACTGCTTCATTACCCTAAGTCCCTTAAAACAGTTTCATACAGCATTTTGATGATCATAGGTAAACAGAAAAATATCAGAGCTTCCTAGAAAAGAGGGAAACATACCACCTTTTTTTCCACATCAGCGATCAACGGAGGTTTTGGTTTCGGCCGCGAGTATGATGGACACACTTCAGGAATAATGTGTGGAGGACATGAATAAGGTATGGAGGACATGAATAAGGTATGGACTTCTTCCACCACGTCCTCCCAGCTGTTTTCATTTCAGTCTTAGTCCTGTTGTCCTTAGTGAACTGTGCACTGGAGCCAGGAGCAGATGTGGCAGCCAAGGACCACCACACCACACTGGTGTTATGGTACCTGTATTTCACCCCTGCCATTTCTACCCCAGTAAATGAGGCAAAAATGCAGCCCCTGCCTGGTTGCCCAGTGCTCTCTCTGGCAGATCTTTGCTCCTCAGACCCCTGAGCACTGCTATCTGCTCGTGTTTGAAACACTGCAGCACCTAATTCTCCTGCTGTCCATTGCCCTAGGGTAGGGCTCCCAGGCCTCCTCACCAACACTGAGCCTGCCCTCCATCCCTGTGCCAGTTTAGTAGCTTTAGTTCACTCTGACCTGAAAATGAAAACACTTCAACCAATCGTGACTTAAGCAAAATGTCCGTGTGTATTATGTCAGGTACAGTTATGCAATGGCCAATATTAGTAAATTCGTAGCTAATTTTAAATAAAAACTCTGAAAAAAAACAGCGACAAAACAGTTCCATGGCACGTACCATTCTTACCATGGGCATAATGCTTACCCTTTGTCCAAAGGGACAGTGGAAACAAATATAAATATAGAAACTGTCTCAAAACTGCAAATCTAAGCCTATGTTAATGCTCTAAACTGTCACTGACTTCCACTAAAATTATTCAGATCCAAACATAAGCAATGATTTAGGACATCAATTTATAACATAATGCTGGTGACCCTGTACCAGTCAGGCTGGATTGGTTTCTGTCCACAAAGCAAACTACAGAGTGGCAATAGTTTATCGCTGGTCTTGCAAGAGCATTTAGTATGCAAATATGGTTTTTTAAAGAGATACACACACATTTCCCCAAATTCAACTGTGGCTGAATATTCCCCTTCCAGTTTTCAGTAATTTTTAAACAAATTAGATACCAAGCCCTTTCTGTTTGGATGCTTTGCTTTCTTTTTCCAGCCTGAATGAGTCTACAATTATTTTCTTAATTATACAAGGCCAATGTTTCACTTTGCAAACGTTGAAGATGAAGGAACACTTGAAGCTTCAGCACCAGAAGGAAAACAAGGAAGAGTGCAGAGGGTAGCTCCATTCGGAACCACAGAGCTGTAACAATTATTGTTCCAGTTTAATACAAGTAACTCATAAAGACTTTTTCTAAGTAGTCCCATTGTTCCTGACAACCAAAGTGATTCCTATGTGAGATTGGACCTTCACGACCCTTAAGTTGATACAGTTTTCAATCCTGCAGAACAGCAACACAAACCAGTTCCCCATAAGCACTGGAGAGATAAGAATACTCGTAATCTCTTGCAAAATGTCATCTCAGTTCACTAAAAACATCACCTACTTCCTTAGAAAAAGGAGTCCATCACTCTTGGAGATAGTTCCTGTCTTTTTTTTTGTTGTTGTTGCTGGAGTACTGAGTTCTTGACCTATGGTTTTATTTATGTGTTAGCCTGAATGAGAGTAAGGAGAGAAGAGGAGCACCGTAATATTCGCAGATTAATTAATATTACTTGTGATGACACTGATGATTTACCCTGTTTGTCCCCCATCTCTCCTTACAATTCTCATTTTGTTGCCTTTTTTGATTTTTCCAGAGTGCTGTCAACAGAGCTGTGGAAGTTCCTTCCTTTGTGAGAACAACATTGCTGATTTCCTCTGAGTCTTTGCTTCCATAGGAAGCAGATACCTGGCAGATTTGCAAGGGAATGCTAAATCAACTATGGAAGTTCTGCACTGTTGTCTGTTTCTGAGAAAGCCGCAGAAGTTCTTCTCGAATTGCTTTGATAAGAGAGGCTGACGAGTGACCTGGCTGGAGGTCCTCAGTGGAACTGGTGGTGTAGCAAAGGCCCTGGCCCTGAAGGCTGTTGTGTGGAAGCTGAGCAGGAGGTGCTGAGGGCTGCCTGGCTGAAGTCCTCTGCATCTGGAATACTGGTGAGGAGGAATATTCTTGGTGTCCATGCATATGCGTCTGGAAAAAGGGAGAAACCATTATTGTATTTTCTGAATAAATGTGATTATCCCAGAAAAGACAAGAAAGCAAAAAGGCAAAGAACAGGGGGCAAAACAACATGGAGATGCTGATATCTGCTGCAACGGCTTTTCTGTTACATGAATGAGTGATGTCTCTTATGGAGCACAAAACAACAAGTTTACACAAAATTGTGGGACTGCCTCAAGTTCAGACCCCCCTTTCCAATCTACAGTATGTTTAGAAACTGAAATGGAAGGAGATGGGGAGAAACCCCACAGGACTGGAAATCAACAGAATTGGATTCTCTTACCATCCACTTCCATCAACTTCCTAAAAGACAGCAAGCAAATCACTTTTTTCCCTGGCTGTCATTTCTCCATATTATTTATAAGCAGAGATACAACTATTTCCAACTTCCCTTTTCCTGCCTGCTTTGGCTGTTCAGACTGTACACGTTTGAGGACTCTGTGACTGACCAGTGCCCAGGAAAACACTGTCAACAGAAGAAGCAGCAGAAGAAAACTACTATGATTTGAAAGATTAGATTTTTCCATACTCAATATCTGAGAAATGCTATCCCAGCTTAGGGACAATCATTGTTTCAGGGCAGGGAGGGGTTAATTCTGCCTTTGTTCAGTAATGTACATTTTCAAACAAAACAAGAGAGACAGAGAACAGAAGCCTGAGTTTATGGCTTGTCCTTCTGCAAGACAATCTGCTTACACTAAAACAAAGCATGGATTTACAGTACACAGGGAGACTGCAGCAACTCCCAGTACAGACACAAACAAGGCACATTTTGAAAATCCAGATTCCAGCTGACAACCCTGAAGCAAGTGTTTCCTCTTGCTTCAAACTGCTGAAGGCTGGGAGGCAGCCTGAAGAAAATGGGACACAGAGGACTGGAAGGCACAGGTGGGAGCAAAGCAAGGTGATCCCCTTGCAGGGGGAGCAGCAGGCTCAGAGCACAGCCACCACAGGTCCGTGAGCACTACCTTGGTCTGGGAACAAGCCTTAAGGAGTAGCAGAGAGAGCAGCCTGATGGGGGAAGAAAGGACAGCAAGGTCAGCTAAAAGAGGATTTGGGAGCAAGGGGGAGGGGAAGGAAGGCATTACAAAGGAGAGCCTGGGAAGGATACGGGGGACCTGCAGCGACAGTGGCAGCATGTGCAGGGAACACACAAAAAAAAGGGAGCAAGTTCCTTAACATCTCTCATAATACAAATGAAGAAAATTTAAGCCATTTTGTATAAAGTAGAATTAATAATAGATTCTGAATCTCTTGCGCAGCTCACATACAGCACTCCTCCTTTATACTGTTAATTCTGGGAGACAGATTAAGGGGAAAAGAGGCTTTAATAGAAGAATGATAGGTAAAGGTTTTCCAAGTAACATCCTGTCTTATTTCTTATAAAAGAGAGGTGATTTCAGTATCAGAAAGGAATGAATGGGTCTCCTGATTGTTCAGAATTATTCATTTGGCAATGAAACCTGAAACTAATTCATACATGCAGTCTAGAGTTGGCAAACCTGACAAGTACTCTGTGGGTTTATGGGGAAGAGATGACATTAAAAAAATATTAAAAGGAAACACTCCTTGATACATGAGTCTTAACAGCAACCTAAATTATGTTCAGGTTACTTTCACATTAAAATGCACTATGTGATTCAGCTCCTCTCTCACACTGCACTAAATCACCACCATAAGAATGGTTTCTTAAGGGAAGTTAGGGAGTCTGATGACCATAGTGGCTGTTGTTTACACTTAAGTTCTTCAAGGTTTTCTTAAATATCTCAGAAAAAGAAAAGGGTGTGTTTCTGTGATTTCACATATAGCAACAGGATTACACAGGCCTGTAAAATTTCAGTACTACATTGGTTAAAAACCTAACCTCTACTAACCTACAATAGCAAAATAACAGGAGCAAAAATCTGAAATAATTTTTGCCATTTTTAAAAATTTCTTTACTAACAGAAACACACAAAGATACATTATATAACATTATATATGCAAAAATCTATATAATAGCTATACATTTTTATCTAAAAACTTCTAGATAATTAAGAGCAGTATGAAACAACTGACAAAAATATTTTTATTGAATCTTCCTTCTTAAGGAATGAAGACTTATGAGATGAAAGTGTAAATTTGTTAATCTCCATTCAATACTAGTTGAACTCTGGCCAATTTCAACTGAACTGAATGTATAAATATATACCCAGACAAACCTGTGTATGAACAGACAGATAAAATTCACAAAACCAGGTAGCTAATTAGACATCTTCTGATTTGTTATCAGCTTATTTGTTATCATTGAATCTGCATCTGAGTGGCAGAAAAGTCAAGTTAGGCTGTACTCTGCTAGATCTCTTAGCCAGCATGGATCTCACAGGGCTGATCTTGGGGACTTGAGAGACAACTAAGTTTGGAGAGATTTTTTAGAGACACTAGAGTGGGCAGCTGAGTAGAAAAATAGTGAAAGCGTAGGGGTATCTTGGGGGAAACGCTGGAAACCTGCAGGAAGGCTTGGGAGAACACTGGAAAGCTCCAGGGGACTGTGGATGGGTAGGAGGTGATGCCAGTGGTGGAGGGAGGTGCAGATATGCCAGACACTGAGCCCATCTGGAAGAAGCCAGGCTTCATTTGTTCTGCTGCTCAGATAAGCACTTTCTCAGGATTGTATTTTGTGTCAGCTAAGGAAATGCTGTCCTTCTCCTGGCTGCCCTGGTCCTTCTGGATGGAGAATTAAGGTGAATTGATGGTATCCTGCACACTGGCTTTGGGCTGGGAGAGGTCAAGTTCCAGCAGAAAATCAGGTATTGACTTCAGGAATAAAGGGGTGAAGATGCTGTGAGGAAAAGCACTATTGCAGGAAGACAAATGGAGATCCCTCTCCAGTTTGTGTGCAAGAAGAATGCTCTAAATTTCAATCTTCCTAAATGCAGAGTTTAATTTTAGAAACTTGCTCAGAATGAGGGAACAGTAAGACAAGGTTTGCATAGGGTCAGTTGAATAATGCACCATAAGGAATATGACCATCATTAAGTAAAGCCTCATTGCCAAAACGAGGGAACACAAATTTAGAGCTCTGTCCTATTGAAACATGCAAAATCCATAGATAATTGTTTAACTACAGAAAGCTACAAGATGACAACTTTTTGTTTGTTTGGTGGGGTGTTTTTTTTTTTTGTTGTTGTTGTTTGGTTTTGGTTTTGTTTTTTTAATGAGAAGAATCCTTTAAAAAAAAAAAATTGCAAATTGCTCACAGGAAAAAGAAAGTTCAGGCAATACGTGAGCTCTCCTACAACTGCATGACACCAAATTCAAATAAGTTTTAGTTCATTATCTCCTCCTTTTGCCTGTTTATTAATAGCAAACTGAAAAAAAATCACATTGCTGTAACATACGAACTGCAGCAACCAGTGAGCAAAAAATGCTGTCAAAGCTGAGGAAATCTTTAAACTGAGATGAACTGAAAGAAAAACAGCTTGGATTTAAATGACCTGAACAGGAACGCGCCCACAGATGTAGAAAAGCCATTTTCAGAAGAGAGACAAATGTAAAGAAAGGTCAATAAATGGTAACCCAGAGATGTTTCTGAAAATGGAACTCAAGACACTAAGATCTCTCATGCAAGTGCTCTTTTAGATGTAAACTGAAATTATGGTCTTGAATTCAAATGCCACAGTTTCTAGCACAGAAAGCACATTAAATTAGGGAAACAGATCTTTCAGCTTTGACAGTTGAAGTTTTTGAAGAATATCAAACAGTATACCCAGTTTTCAAAAACTTTATGCTGCTCCTCTTGAGTTTAGTTGGAGTGGAGGCAGCTCAATTTCACCAAAATCTAGAGATAAGCCCACCCTGTGGCATTTCCTTTCTGCAAAGCTATGTCATGATCATGCAATACTGCAAGGCAACATCAAGTGAACACACACTGCCCTAAATATGCAAAAGGAGGAGATCCCACTTTCTTTCCTCAAGGAAGAAACCTGAAAAAGATAGTTTAAACTAAGAAGCAAAAGAAGAAGCATAAAGTTGTCACTCTCAAGAGTACTGCAATAAACCTGTTGCAGGTCATTCTGCTCCAGGATGCAAATGCACCAAAGAGGGATTGTTAGCAGCCAAGTGTCTCTCTCCTGGCAAGGCCATATATTATCTTCAACCTCACACATCTGGTTGAATCAGAAATGTCAGCCTCTGGAAGCACACCTGCCAAGAACATGAAATCACCATGGCTGCCTGGGCAACAAAGGCAAATGAGCATGTGTTCATTTACCACCTCCTGCTGACTTAGGCTAGGAAAGAAACTTATTTAGAAACACCTCCAATGTTATGGGCAAGTATGCACCTTTTTCTGCTGCCCTGACTCCTGCTGTTATCACTGATACAGAAGATAAAAGAACTTTATGCGTACAAAATAGGATGGCAGCCTGGGACAATTTAATTCAATGTTTTCTAATGACAATGATCTCAAAATACAGAGGCATACTTCAAAGAAGGAATGGAAAGCAGTATCCACCTCTGCTGGAGCTCAGAAGCAGAACTGGATGAACTGCAATTAATGGGTGAAGGCCTCAGGCGAGGAAAAAAAAAGTTAGGGTAAAATGAGAGAAAGCATTTTGAGAAGCAAAGGTGAAAGAACAGCAAGCAGAAGTCAGAAGAGCTAACAAGGGTTTGAAGAGCAAAGCAAAGGATGTCAGAGAAGCAACTAAAAGTATTCCGGGGGGGGGGGGGGGAGTTCCAAACAGTAATGCAAGAAAAAAATACCCAAACAAATCACTACTTTGGAAACTATGCAAATGTGTAAGAGTACTCACTGCATCTCGCCTAGCACATTCATCCTCTCCACGATACTGGGGCCACCCTGGCCCCCCCGGCTGGCCATGCCCTGCTCTGCCTGAGGGGAGCTCCACTGGTTGACCTCCGATCCTGCTAGCAATTCCCACCTGAGTGAGGTGCTGTATCTGAGAACCTTAAAAGCAAATATTGGTTTTTTTTCATCTTCATACACAGTCAAGTTTGCAGGGCAGACATATGATAACATAAAACTTTGTTGGAAGCAGGAGACGAGAAGAAAATGGAGCTCTGTTTCTGTGCAGTTAATAAAAATCAGCAGAAAGAAGGCTGTCAGTGTGGAATGAACACAGAAAAGTTATGTGCATTTTGTGCAGTTCATGTGAGTGTGATGCATTTCATGGCACTGCACTGAAAGAAGAGGTTGAGATACACACATCTCTGACATGGGTTACTCTTCATTCCAAAAACATGCCAGCCCTTCCCAAACAGCGCTTACTGAAAGCTCTGGCAATGCTTTCATGCCAATTACTCAGCAGCAAAGAGAGGACATTTGCTCCTGTGGCACACCTTATTTGCATCACACTGGCAAGACCCTAACTCTGCAGACTGCCTCCTGTTGCGTGGCTCTGAAGAATAAAACACACGACTACATAAGAGTGTGCTTCTCTCAGCTTTGCTCTGTGGTTAAATATTAAACCATGCTGTCCTTAACTAAGAGAAGGTCAGAACACACTGCATCTCCTTCCAGCTTGAAAGCCAACCTCCTCCTTTCTCCTCTTCCTTCCTTTCCCTCCTTCCCACTGCTTTCAAACATATGCAAGGATAGCTGCCACCATTAACTGCAAGAGATACGTAACAACATGCCAGCTTTCCTTCTTCATTAATTGTCTCCCACAGGGAAATGTCATTTACATTTTTATTCTTAAAATTACTGTTAATACTTCATTATTCATTAGAAATGAAACACATTTAAGCCAGAGATACATAGAAGTGTGTGTATGTACAAAAGGGGAGGAAAAGACAAAAACAACAGTGTGATTTATGGGATGGACAGTTTGATTACTTCCCTATTTTCTCTCAAAACCCGCCAACATTTGAGAAGTTTGGTATTTATGTGTAATTATGCTGAGGGACAGAAACTAAATATATTAAGTACCTCCAAACTTTAAAGCAGAATACATATGAACATTTAGACAATAGTGTGAATGAGAGAATAAAATAGCCATTGTTAAGCTGTAATAGTTACAACATTCCTACTATTCTTATTCATTTAACATTTACAGGGAGATGAGAGCAACTATCAAAACTGGGCTTCTGAATGTAAGTATATGATCATATTTCCAGGCTTTTTCAGGGAAGAAAATATTTATCTGGGAGAAAATTAACTGTAACATTTACGTAGCAATACAACATTTTATTCTTAGAAGTGCTTGCTGCTTAGCTGCCATGTGATGTTACCATCATGACAGCATTGGTGACTACTATCAAAATTACCTCAACCAGATCAGGGAAGGTGATTTCATGGGGGAAAGCAGAAATAGATAATTCAATCTAAAACTAAGAGATAATGCTTTAATGCACACAATTCTACAAAAAGAAAGAAGAAACACGCAGATAAGTATTAAAAAATGTTTCTATTTAGCATGCTGATTTGGGATGCAAAAATTAGTTCATTTAGCACAAAAGGAGGAGTTCGAAATGGAAAGGTAGCATACATTGTATGTAATCTCTAAAACAAGTAATTTTCCATTCTTAGCAAATGGGGTTTTGTGAAAATACACTTTGTGATAACCAGTGCTTGTAAGATACTAAAAAAAGGCAATGCAGGGTCCTACAAAAAATAAAGTTAACCTCACTTTGTGATCATCCTTTTTTGGGCATTGAGGACAAAGACCATATCACATGTAGCAGCTGAAGAAGAATGACATCTTAGTGGTGACCTTGGCATAGGAACAGATAGAGGAAAGGCTCAGTTATTTTTCTGCATATTTAACTTCAGTGAAGTGTACCTGCAGTGCTTCCAACGGGCCGTGGCCGTGCCACTGATGGCATTTCCTCTGAGTACATCCCCCTGGAGGAGTACTGAACCTCAGGGGGTGGCTGCTCTCCGTGCATCAACTCTGCAGGCTGAAGGAAACCTGGCCCAAAGTTCTGCCTGTGGAAAAGGAGGCAAGGTTAAAAGAAGTGAAATCCCTAATTAGAAACAACAACGTGGGTAAGACTCACACGGTAGTTTTTTATGCCTTTTAATGTAATTGTAACCTTCAATGTTGAGGAAAATATTTACGTCGGAAGAACATGTTTTAACAGAATTTTTCACAAGTAAAATTTTTCACATGTTGCAGTCTCCTCAATGAAAAATGATCAATGAAAAAATATAGAAAAGTAAGACTTCAGCAGTGATGTAGCTGCTTACCTCAGCAACAAAGCTGACTCTTTGAATAGAGTTTCTAGGCACACACTTCTGGTCTAAACCAAAACATAAGCTGCATTACATGTGTATTTTGTGAACAATTATTACTTCATTAAGTATTCTGATTATTTTTCAGGAAGTTTTCAAAACTGTGTTAAGATTTGTGACACTACTCAATGCACTAGCACATATGAAATGTAATGTGTACTGAAATTAATGTTTCCTATCAATCAAGCTGGTGCTGGTAGTCACTGTTATGTATTTGATAAAAAGAGTTAACAACAGAAACTCTAGTCCATTCAACTTCACTATTTGTGTGAGTGTAAATGAAGCAAAGTGAGACAAGCAGCCAGGCTCAGGCACAAGGAATTACACCAAGTGAGGGCTAGGGATGAGTTTTCCATGCCTTTTACCACAATGGCATCTAAGCCCTCCTAGGCTACAGGCTGCAGTGTATCCTATTCCTCAAGATCTCAATTTTACACCCTTTTGTTTTACTCCAAAATCCTGCGACTGCATCTAGTTTAAACTATTCTTGATATGTGCTTTATTTGGAAAACTATCCACCTTCATATGACAACCAGATATCAAAGTAAGTTGACATAATAAATTGCCTAATAAAGCACAAACAAGTAATGGTAAATAAAAGTACCAGCTATTTGGCATACAGTGTTAAAAGATGGAGGAGGTTAAAGGGCTTCAAGCTGTAAAACTCCCATTGTGGAAGTTTCAGAATTTTTCAAGTTCCCTCACGTCCAATCCCCACCTGTCCACTCAGCAGATCCAGAGGAAACCATTTCCAACCACACAAGCTAGTTAAAATAAATGCTTCAATGGGTAGGTAATGTTTAACAACATCACTTCTGTTATGTTAATCACTGTAATCAGTAAAGGATGTGATCATCTGGCCCTTTATGCCTGCAGTGTTGAGCTGGAATTTTGAAGTTGATGAATTACTACAAATTTTTGATGTCTAAAGAAAATATTTTCTCAACATTACTACAAATGTATTCTTTTGGTGCCAGTTTTTCAGAGGACAGGAATTAAATTCTTTATTGCTGATGTGTTTGCACTTAAAAGGTTCACATTTAAAAAGGCTTCACCTTCTTAATCTTCTATATAATAGATATCTATAGCTTCGCTATAAAGTCAAAGATGAATGTAAGAGCATAAAACCAGAATACAGCTCTGCATCTGTATCATACAGGCTTTCTAGTGCTCCTTCCTATTTCCACACTGAAACTCAGCTTTCAATTTTGCAAAAAACCCCAAAATTATCTCCAGTCATTTAAGTCAGGAGATACTGCTCCAAGAATCAATTTTACACCACTAATCCACTCCAGCTCAGTATATCTATCTCTGTTGCATGATTCAATACCCATTTCCTGGCAAAAGCTGTTCATTGTGCCTTTATGACTGCCTAGCTGTTATGTGACCTAGGTCTTTTACATTTAATTTTTTTCCCCAGGTTGGTTCCACCCCATTAAAGATGCTGATGGTGTTATTACAGGGAAGAGAACAGTATGCTCACCCAACTAGTATTCCATGCATTGGATATTTAACCCAATGGACTATGACATTGATACATGCCACCTAATCACACTGACCTCAGGTTATTTTTCCTTCCTCTAGCTGGTGCACTACTTCTATCAAATTGTTTATCATTATCTTCAGATATAGAGAATAACTCCCACTGCACAACCATGACAACTTGTTTTCTATTGACCAAGCTTTAGGAAGCTTTCTACTTCGAAGAGAAAGAGGAATTCTTTCTGTTCAGATCAATGACTTTGAAGATTGTTAACTTACTCTGCTGACACTGGCAAAGCCAGCATTTGGACTTCTGTGATTTACATAAATTCAGCCTGCCCATGCCAAAGAATGATAAACTTTTGAACAAAAAGTAGCTTGTGAAGACACTATCTTGCTCAGATGTATTAACATGGATTACAGCACTTCCATGATTAATTTGTCACATTTTCCCTGAATATGTACATGCTGTGTGTCATTTCATGTATGCTCCACTCTCACTGAAAGTGTCACCTCCAGGCAAGAACTATGCAAGATGCTTAGAAACTCCTCCCTTTCTACTTGGTCTTCTCAAAATCAGGTTGCAGAACAATAAATAAAGGAAAGTTCTTCACAGCTATTTTACCATCAAGTTTCCAAGGCAGTGAAGACTTCAGGGGAAGTGTGATGAATGACATGAATAGCTGTGGGATTTCATCTCACATGGTGATCTCTAAGAAGGCAATGAGAGATGAGCACAAGGCCACCATTTGACCAGCCTGGCTGCAGCAGCTTGGAGAAACTGAGACAAGTTTCACCCCAGTGAGTACCATGACTCAAGAGTCCAACTTTACATGTGGTTAAAACACACAAACCAAATATGAAATTAACAATCACCTGGACAAACGTTTTCTCTCCTTTACACAACTCTCTCATGGCAAGGGCAAGAGAAGATGGAAAATGTATTCTTCCCCTGATTTTATAATAATAGGGCTGCAAGGCAGACTTTCTCTGTGAGGGTCACTGTGCTCTGTCATTTATTCTCAACTTGGTTAAAAATAGAATGAATCTGTTAGTCATATGAAAGCTGTTGTGAGTGAGTGTTGCCCTGAGGATACAGAAACAAGATGAAAGCAAGAGTATTGGGAAAATTACATGCATCTGAGTAACTGTTTCAGGCTCTCCAAAAGCTCATACTCAGTGGTTTACTGAATATTGGAAGGATTTTGCCATAGCTGAGGGGCTAGAAACACATTTCTTTTAAACAAGGGCTTGGATTCCATACAGCATGCATATGTCATTTATGCTTCATAAATAAATAACAAAGACTGGATCTGGACTCCTGTTACTTCTCATTTACGCAGTACTTTGCATAATAATATACCAGTGCCAGTAAGAAATCTGAAGTAATTGCAAGGAAAATAATAAATGATAATTTGATCAGTAAAAAGCTACCTCGGTAGGAGACCTGGTGCTGCTGGTGGAGTCATTCCAAATTCCATGTATCTCTGTCAGGAGAATGAAAAAAACCACCAAATTAAAATCAAAATTCATACCTTGGGAACTCCACAGTCAGCCTTTTAAATGATGAATGGCAGAGATCACTAAGCCTGTATGTAGGACTTGATGGCAGCCATAAGAACTTAAGTTTTACAAACAAAGGAACACAAGAAGATCTGGAAATCACTGCTACAGCAGCTACAGTCTCTTCTGTGTGAGCAGAGTCTTAGTTTAAAAACCTTTTAGAAATACTTTTTTTCACTTGCAGAAGATCAAGAGCTGCTCCAATATCTATGTAGCAAAAAACCAACCTTGGCATTTGGAAATCTGTTTTGACCACAAAAAGCATCAGACTGCAGCAGAGAGATCACAGGGCTCAGATTCATCAGAACTTATGATGACCTACAGGATTATCCATGTGTTTCAGTGCTCCACCAAAACAAAAAATCATACACAGAAACACTGCTTCCCTATCCCTCACTTCCTGAAAGCTTTTGGATATCCTACTGAAAAATATGACCTATGCCAAATACATTCTTTTTTTCATTGTCAAAATAGGATCTACTACACATACTAAAAAAAAAAAAAGTTTGACTCTCTGACACAGCAAGACTGACTTGTGTAAGATCATAACTGAGAAGAACTGAAATTATCCTGAAGGGAATGAGATGGGAAAAGGGAGAAAGAAACCAAACAGCTCAGAAAGCAAGTTCACCATCTTGTGACAGTCATTTCTGAATTCTCCTTGTTCCAGGAACGTTCTAGCCTGGGCTAAGCCCTGACAGCAGGCACAACTGCAGCGGCTGTGGCTCAAGTGGCGCTAACTCCCTGCCCAGAGATGCCTTTAGAACTGCATCCCAAATAAACATTTGGGATGTTTACTGCCCAGTGTTGCAGTGTGATGTGATGGTTTGCCGCAGATACCTCGGGTTTCTCCCTGCAGATTTCTTCCCCAGGTGTGTCAGCCACCTCTCCTTTCCCCCACCCTGACCCCTGCTGAGCATCGTCAGTCAATCCTGGCATTCCAGAAGGGCATCAAGCGATGGGCAGAATTCAAAAGGTGCCTTTCACTCTTGGAGGACATTGGGCCATCCAGGTGTCCCCCTGTACCTGGTTGGTAGCCCCCCGTGCCCCTTCCCTCCCCCTCTCCCTGGGGTTAAAAGGAACAACAACCACGCTGTTCAGTGAGTTCTGTTGGAGCTGTTGCTGTATTCAGAGGCCTGTGGGCCAGGAATAAAGCTCTGGATTGAAACCCTCCAGCAGAACCAACTCCTTTCCTTCACCTTGCCTTAAAGCTTCTCCGCCAGAGGTAAACCTGAGCTCCTGCATGTCTGGACTTGCCTCCATGTAACCAGCTGCAACATCCAGATAGCCAAAAGGTATCTCTGAGGTGAAACCACCACAGTTGCCGCCTTTGGTCAGCAGCAAGGGCCAGATTGGTATTACTGGGATTATAATACCAATAATATTGGTACTATTCCAACAGCCCAGCCAGCCCTGTCCCTCCCTGCCCCAGCTGCTCACCGGCTGTCCTGCGGAGCCTCCGGGCGCAGGCACGGCCGCAGAGCCGGCCTGGCTGCTGGGAGCCACCAGGGCGAAGGCGTCGTCCAGCAGGGAGTGCATGGTCTGCCGCGCCTCCTCGATGGACGGCTGCGGGGGCACGTACTGCGGCACCGCGTGCGCCGGCAGCCCCGCGAACTTCCCCACCTCCGTCGAGGATGATGTCTGCGGCTCGGCAGGCAGGTCTGGGTCCGACTGCAGCAAACAGAAGGAAGGTGAAGGGCAGCCACAGAGAAGATCTAGCCAGCTTCCAAGCCCCTGTGGGCCTTCACTCTGAGCAATACTGTCTTGGCCAGAACCACGGCACCTGCCCTTACCCTCCCCACTGCTGCATGCACATATGTAACACCAAACACTTCATTCAACACTCCAACACTTCATTCAGTGTGATCTGAAGGACTCTGATCTCAGGTAAGGCAGCAGAGCTTTGGGCAGGAGTTACTCAGCTATAACAGAAATCTTCTGGTTTGCAACGATGTAATGAAGTCATGCAGAGAGCATTTCTCCACCCAGAAAAAAAACAATCAGCTCTGTCTACTTCTACGACTTCTTTGCAGCTTTTGCAATTCTAAGAAATTAATTCAGTCTTTAGCTCATAACTGACCACATCACCAGTAACACTAAACAGTTATCACCTCCTAGAAAAGCGCAGAAAGGAAGCTGCTAAGGAACTAAGTGGTAACCTGCATGGAGCTTGAACTTGGGTGCATCACCTGAATGGGATTCATGTAAGTGCTTCATTGCAGCAATACCTTAGGCATGCATCATAATTACTACCTGGGATCTTACCACATGGGCTTATTGTTCATCAGTGAGAGGAAATTAAACGAGCTTTACAGCAGCAGACTTATTATCAGAGCTCATTCTTACCACTGCATGCAGACTGCAAAATCAGTCGTCAAGAGGCACAAGCCTCTACTTTATTAGGAACTTAGCATTCCGAGCAGTCTCACTGCAGATGCCAAAGGGGCTGAGCCTGCTGTGTGCCATGTCTTAATTAAACAGCTTCAGATGATAATTCATTCTACTGCAGCATGACATTAAAATCATCACACTCATGTCTGAAGGCAAAGGGAAACTGCAGAAACTGACATCAGAGTCACCTGACCGCATATGCAGCTAACACTGAAATTCTTAAAATTATTAAACCATCTTTAAAGATAAGAACTGTCCAGGGGCTTCCAGTATTAGCATTTGGCTTCACGGAATCTGCTTAGAAGTGGTTAAAGATGCCTAAGTACTGTTTGTGACACGGATATGATTGAACAGAAGTATTCTCCAGTGTCTTTCTTTTTTTAGATGTGAGACAAAATTAATTTTCAAAACATTGCACTAGGATTGTTTCAAGTTACTGTAGTACAAAGACGTGTTTCTCTATCATTAATAATTAATTGCTGCATTTGAAAGATGAGAAAATGTCTCACAAAAAGACCTGAATCTTCCACTCTGTAAGAGCAAAGGATGAAATTTGCTGTAATATATTAATATATAACATCCAGCAAATTGGACTAGAGCAAAACTATGTTCAAGATATTGTGGAACATGTCAAGCACACTTTCATGTGCATAACACAGTGGCATTAATCAAAACAAGGCTTTGGTTCTTGGCCTCTGTAATACTAAGGAATATTCAGCAGAATTTTACTGCTTAAAAATGACAAGACTGTCAATGAAATCCTTATTTCACTTTGATTTACATGCTAAGTGCATGACTGAAACTAACCACATCATATGGACCACAAACAAAAGCCCAAAAACCTGCCAGTGTCACAGCTGTCATCACTACCAGAACATCCCTCCCATTCAAGAGACATACATACAATATATGCAGAATTATTGACTCCTGGAGGCCTTTTGTATGTCCCATCACTGTCAGTTGTGATTAACCTGTCCTTTTCAGCATCAATTGGATTCCCATTTATCTGATGGCGACGGCGCTGCTTGGGAGAACGTTTTGCACGAGAACTTAACAGGAAAAAAACAAAAAACAGAGAGACAGAGAGACAAAGGTAATCACAATTATTTTTGAAATTTTTCTTCTCAAGGTTGAACTCCTCTGCCCATTTCCTGCAAGTCATCCTTGCCTCGGCCCCGTTTCTCTTCCCTTTCCCAGTTTTCCATGCCAGTCCCGTTAGGCAGCTCAAATCTCTTTCCTTTAGCTTTTCTTAGTAACACTCTCATTGACAACTCTCTGAAGTATCCCATTCTTCCCTTAAATTCTCTCCAGAGTCACCTCCCTCCTACATTCACCTGTCCAGGTTGCCTGTGTTCCAGCTCCCCAGCCCAATGTGTGACACATCTGCAGCTGCCAACAAGGCCTGGTGCTTGGTAAAGAGGGTTTAACCCCACCAGGCAAACCAGCTGAGGAACCCACACCCCCGGAGAAAAGCTACTTTCTATCAGCGCAAAAGCACCCACTGGGCACCAGTGCTCCAGGAACAAAGTGCCTGTATTCTTAAGCCCGAAACAGAACACAGGGAAAACTTTCTCTGCAAATACAAGGCCAAGAAGGCAGATCTAAGAAGCTGACAGATGTGCCTTATAACCTTTTATGTATTCCCTCTGGGTAATCTCGCTGATTTGTGAATTTGCCCTTAACATTCAGAACCTTCATGCTTTTTAGGTTGTTCAAGGTTTTCCTTATTTTACAAATTCCCCTCCCCCCATCCTACTTTATAAAAATATTATTACTTGCTGGTTATATTACTTGCATATATATTACTCGCAGGTTTCTTTTTTAGTGTTGATATTGCAATTCTGATCCCTCTACACCACACAAGAATTATTCAAACAAATGGCAGAGCAAATACAAAATTGTTTTAAGACTGTTTTCATACATTTGGGCTTATTTATCAAGAATTCACTGCTGAGAACTTGTAAAAACATAATTTGAAATCAAAACATAGTGGCATATACTGAAGTAAATAAAAGTGTCTAGAACCCCAATCCTTTTTACCTAGATAACTCAAATTCAACTAGTGATCAAAATGGTTTCCAGCTCTGACAGTTAAGAAATACAGTTCTGATGCAGTTTGGGCACTGACTCTAGAAGAAAATTGTTCATTCCATCTTTGAAATCCCTACCTCTTCCTGGGCTCTATGAAGACGGTAGGCACACTGCCTCCAGGGTCCAAGATCTTATCGATCTGCATCTGTGCCTTGCGATATATCCTGTGCTGCTCCTTGGAGTCAACCACCACCACGTCATCCACCACTGGGAACTCATAGTGCCCCTTGCGCTTGGCACGGAGGCGGATCTTATTGCGGTGGTGCTCGATCTCAGATTTGTGCCTCAGGGCTGTTTGTATCTTCAGGAAGGAGAAGGAACAAAAAAAAAAAAGAGGAATATTTTTGCAGTTGTATATTTTGCAAACTGGATTTTGCTGCTCTTCTGTAAACCTCTTCCCCCCACCTCTCTGCCTGCCTCTGCCTCCCTCCACCAAATCTCTGAAGGACTAAAATAAGTCACACAATTTATGAGCACACTTTCCTTCCTGGATATTTTACAGTCTCCCCATTGTCTCCCCAGGTAGATGTACTATTATACACAGCATGATTGCCAGCACAGCAGGTGCAATTAGAGGGAAGTGGCAGTTTGCTAATAAAAGGCAGGAGGAACACAAAAAACTCCTCCTGTCTGCCAGACGTAACACTGCTTTGAAAAGATCAGACTAACCAGTGTGTAGTTAGCTATGCTAGGCAAACAGATATTTGATCATCAGTGTTAAAATCTGCCACTCTTTCCCTTTAATGACCTTCATCACATAAGAAGCAAGAACTTCAAGAGCCAACTGAGCTCACAACTCAGCGCCTCTGCTGTGCCATATGCTAGGCAGGAACACAGCAGCAACACAAGGACCCAGATACCCAGCTGAACATGGCACTATCAGCTCTGCATCATCATGGAGGCTGAGTTTTCATGCCTCTCTCCCACCTTTTTTCAAATTTCATGGAGTGTATCTCATTATCTGGGTAAAGCTGCTCTAACACCACACTTTTAAGTCCTGGCCCAAAACCTACTGAAATGATTCTTATCACTGGGAAATACTTGAGCACCATATTAGATAGCAACAACTGCCCTGCCTGTGCTGGACTAGTTCTGAACACAAGAGCAAATTAAGAACCAAATAAAAATTTATTTTTGTCCGTTCTCTCATGAAAATCCAAAAAAATAAAAGCATATAGAGGACAGAAGTCAGACTTGTTCTTTATGTTTATAGTTAGAATCATACGTCTTCTGCCCATACAGATTTCTGTTTTGTGGCTCCTGTTGCCTCTGTATCCTAGATATATAGATATTTGCCTCTCTTCAGTAAGATACTGAGAAATACAGATTCCTGACAAAATTACACTTTAGAGTAATCAAAATTCAGTTACAGGTTTGAGTAACCTTCCAATCTGAATTATGAAAAAATGTCATCTTGCACCAAACCAGGATGCAGGTAGGTGCTACTGTCAGGCAGTATATGATGAGGTTTTATGGTGCATCACCTCTCCTCATGCCCCAGGCATGCTCATACTCTGCTAATAGTAACATGAGCCTCAGAGAAAGCAGGAAATTTTGTATCTTTACTGTCAGCTAAACACATTAGAAGTTGAAAGCAATGAACTGGGCTGCAAATTCACACCCCAGAATGTTTTGAGATGACTTCTTTTTATAACGAACATCCTGAGTCCTGAAAAGTAAAAGAACAGTATAGAATGAAAACCAAGGTGGGTCATATATTCAAATTCATATACATTAATTAGCACAACTTTGTCTTTTAGTCATGTCCTGCTGACTAGCACAAGGATGCTAACACAAAGGTATCCTGACCATCAGATCCTCTCTGTGTTTAAATTTTGGTTTAGGCATCCCTTAAAAACAGGTCAGATAATTTCTCTGGATGAAAACAGCATTATTCCTGTAACTTCTCAAGGAATTTACAAGGAAATCCTGATGATAAGAAACTGGCTACTTTTCCCTTGGCTGGGCATAGAATCCTCCAAAACCATGCAAAGCCCTTTCAGAAATACCTCTTTATTGATTTTGTTGGTCTCTGCCACCCGATCGGAGAGCACGGAGTTCTGGACCGGAGGGGCTGCCATGGGCTGCATGGCAATCAGCTGGATCTTGCTTGGGACACGTCTGCTGGCATCTGAGGAACGGGACATCCTATCCACGTGTTCAAAGATAGAGGCTGAGGAGTGCTGCTCGTTCCCACTGCTGGTCTGAGGAGGTCCTAAATTATCAGAACCAATACAGAGTGAAGCAGTGCTGCCAGGGTTAGCACAGTCAAATGTTAAGCTCTACAGATGCTGTGCTACAAAACTATGCCCTGCTTTCCATCTGTGTCTAATTTGCCCTACAGGCCTTCCAGCTGACTCATGTTTAGTGTACAACAAGTTTACCCCGTGGCTTGCAAATTATAAACATTTTCCCATTATATTTCCAGAAGGTGAGCTGTCATTCTTTATTTCTGTAAATCAAGCTCTTGGCACTTGCAAACCCCCAAAATCTCAATCTACATTCCTGCATAAAAAGCTGTTTAAGTACATTTTGCTAATGATTCCTCTTATCAGTACTTAAGGAGATGCAAATTGCTCAAATGGGGGTTCAAAGAGCAATGAAAGATGCCTCAATGCAAAATGCATTTCTTAAATGATAGGAGTGATACAGAAACCAACAAAAAACCCATTAGAAATCCACACAAAACACAAAGAATTTTACAGACATTTTACTGATTAATGCTTTTAAAGCAGATTTTTTTCTGTGTGACAGGACAAATAGTCACATAATAATAAGCAAGCAGCATAAATACTGTCATGTTGTAATTTCTTGAAGAGGTTAAACCAACTCAAATATAATCAGCAAAATTACAATACTGAAATTATGGAAACCAATATGCATGGTAGTGCATCCAGGTCCTGCCAACAGCTAATTACTTTAATAGAAATGGGTCATCTCCCTCAAAAGACTTGAAATTTACAGGAACACCCCAGTGATTTGCAGTTAAGCACAGATTTAGTAATTTTTTTTCTGAGTTACAACTAAATCAGAAACTGTTATGCAGATGAGGCTTGCAAAAGCTACTGAAAACTTTCAAATAACCTTTTGTCTTATTAATGTGATAAAGCCACACATTCTCAATCTGCTCTTCACCATGAAATACAAGAAATGAGAGATCAAGACTAATGACTCTCCTTAAGAAGCAACACAACAGTGTTGAGGGACATCAACAAATACAAGCAATGAAAGATCAAGACTTGTGACTCTCCTTCTTATGAAGGAACATATCAGTGTTGAGTCCCACATCTTTCCACAGACTTCTAATAAGGGAATGTGGTTCTCAATATTCAAATCAGCTTCTGATACAGAATCAATTGCTGATCAATATGATCCACCTACAACAGACAGGAAGGAAAATAAAATAGTCCCTGCTGTGATCCTGTTGCAACATGTGCTGGTAATGCAGGATAGGGTTCAGAAGAGGAGTGAATCCTATCTTCTGTGGAAGGTCACAGTAGATGACTTGCCCCTTTGCCTCTTCTAGCACAAGGGAGCAGGACCAGAAAGGAATAGTATGCTTTATATATTCACAGCATACTACTTTTGGGCTGGAAAGCAGTCTGGCCACAAGTTAAGCAAAATCCCTATTCATATTTCTCAGACTTGATCAAAGCATTGTCAAACATACACATTTACAAAAGGCATGCATCATTTATAAATGTGATTTCTCTGTACAACTGTTCTTAAAAAGAAGGTAAACAGCTCCATTCAAGACCTCTGTGTCCCAAATGTTTTGCAAGACACAGAGCCTCAATGAAACATATCCATCTCTCCTCTATAGCTATTTGCATGATCTTAACCATTAGTTGCCTTCACAGCCCCATCTTCATGCACCTCTCAGAAGTGTGCAAGCACTGCCTCTCACAGAGAGGGGCACAAGATACATTAAGGACTTAGTGTGAACCTCTCAGAGCAATCATGTAGTCAATAGAAATCTGAACTTCTGCATTCATCTTCCCCAAACATTAGTCATATTTTCCTCACCTTTCCACTCTATCAGCCACTCCCAGGCTCACTGACCTCCAACATAAAATTGTAAGGGTATTTTCATATTACTTGGTTAGCGAGGTCCAATATTTTCAATTACACTGAGCATTCACTCTGATTCTTTATAACTTCATCCATAACTTTCCCTTGCACACACATAAACAAATGCTTGGCAGGAGTCTCTTAGCTGAAAGGGTTCTTAAGCTCATTTGGTAAAACAGAAGTCCCACTGACAGATTTTGGTAAGGATCTACAGTAACATCATATGTGACTCCTTTTTACAGAAAAGATATGCACAAAAACCCTTCATGAGCTGCATATGACCTTTAAATCCTCTCTGTGTGTCTACACTCAATGTGCCTATAAATACAAACCAAGATGGAAGTACAGAAAAGGACATAAAGTCAGGAACAGAGTAGCACTGTATACATACAACAAAAGGAGAAATGGTTTCTAACTCAACATAAGAACGAGGTCCTGAAAAAGTTTTGACAGAGAGAATAAGCATAATTTCTCATTTCAAAGTTCTTATATTACACGATTATTCACATTTAGAAAACCTTCCTTATAAAGCTATCAGATGGCACAACATGAATGAAATGTCGCTTTCAGAATAATTCAGCTGAGGCTGAAGAACAATGGAGAGGTACTTAATACCCCAGTACTGGTCAGATCATGTTTGAACAACCAGTCCATACAGGTCACATGCCAGGATCAGTGTTCATCACTGCTCCCTGAGTTGAAATCATAAACTAAACTGAAATGTCAGGAAGTTGGGATTTCATATGAAAACCAATACAGCTGGAGACAGAGAAAGGCTACTGCCCTCTGCACCCTTGAGAGACACAGCAACCAAGGTGCATAAGGCTCATCCAAAAACAGATAAAGTCAATGGGATTCTTCAACTCATCCACTGGTATCTTAACCATGCCAGAGTATGCAATTAGAGATAAATGTCACGCAGTTTGTGTGTATCCCAGTAGGTGACATCCCTAGGATGCAGCTGATGACTCATTCCACCAGAGGAAAGCAGAAGGACAGACAGAGGGCTGGCTGCTATAAGATGATCAGTGCTATCAGAGGACACAGTCCTTATTTTATCACTAGATGTGTTATACATTATTGAAGACAGCAGCAGCTTTCTCCTGCCCTATGTTAGCCATGTCAATCCTGGCAGAGAAAACACTAGCTCACTACAAAATATTTGTGTTTCTTTGCAGGTAGCTCATGTTTTTCTTGAGCTTCCAGTTAATTAATTCTACATTAATTCTAATATTATCTCCAACTTGTTTGTACAAAGCTGGTTTCAGGACCAACAGCTGCACTAGTTTTGCTTCTTTCATAGTGATGTTTTCCTCAATAATTTGAAAGAATTGGGAGGAAAAAAATTAGAAAAATGTGCTGGATTACTATAATTTTCGGTTACTGAGACTTTTTTTATACTTCAATAGCTCAAAAGCAATTTTATTTTCTTAGACTCAGAAGACAAACTCTTCCATCCTTAAGACATAATTGCAGTTACCCCAACACCCCTATTCATATTTGTACTCAACTACCAGCTCTGGTTACTTACCCACTCTGTTTGCTCCTGACAACATAAAGGAAAAAGAAGAGACAACACAGTAATTATGACAAGTAATTTAGCTAGAATGGCAACTGGAACAAAAACACAGCAGTAAGATGACTGCATTTACTTTTGAATGAGATACATGAACTTGGATCAAACTGCCAAATCTCAGCTGCACAAAAAGGAAGCTGAATCTCCCATTTAGTAGAGAGCTCTCTGCAGACACTGCCTCAAATTCTGCATGCTAAGAATAGTCCCTATGATTTGCAAACTAGGGGCACCAAATGCTGAAAAAATAGTGCATTTTACCCAGTGAGGGCATGATAGGTAGAAAGGACACATTTTACACAGTCTCCTTGCTGCCTTTACCAGGTAATTCAGATGCAGCAACACGTAACATTTCTACACCAAAAGGAAATGTTAAATGTTACATAAAGTTTTAAGCCAGATGTAAAAAGAAGAGATGAAGCTGGAGTTCCCAGGTAAAAAGAAATGGGAGTACACTAAAAGAGTGCAACAGAATTCAAGTCAGATAGGTTGGAGGACCTCAAACACTCCTGAGATGTTTTAACATCTTTTCAAATATATAAATGTATCTATTTTAGAGTACCTCCAAGAAAAACAGTGGCACTTTAACTGGAAACAAGATGCCTCTTTATAAAAAAATACCAATGTTATTTACATAGCAGCACTGAATTTTGATCTTTCTAATGTACAATCATGCAGGCATTTTGATGATTGAATTCCAGCTCATTTGTAAAACACTGATCTCTCTGGAGTCTTTTTTTTTTTAATATCACTTTTTCAAAGTTACTGTTACAGACACACCCCTGTGGTCTGAAGTCCTGCTGTGACCTCTGCTGCCCATGTAACTGCCTGCAGTTCTGCTACCATGGAAGACTGAACTGGGACAGGCTGGACAGAGTTTGGCTGGGGGTGTATGTGGCACCAAAGGAGGAAAGATTCATTCCTGCTAAGCCATTTGTTTCAAAAGCATGCTGGAATGAAAGGAATGTACAGCTCCCCAGTTTCAACAGAAGAAACTAAACCAAATATGAAGGGATTTTGTGCGGCAAGAAGCAGAAAAATCAACGGCCAAAGATGCGTTTAGAAAAGTTACAGCACCAAAGTAACTCTTCAGCCTGAGTAAAGCACCAAAGCACACAAGGATGGAAAAAAAAAAAAGGAAACAAACCCTTCTTCACTGCTCTGCGTGGCTTGCCCTCGTTTGCAGCAGTTGATGGTCTTGCACTTTCTTCTCCCGTCTCTCTCCCGCTGGATTGTTCACTTGCTGTGGATTCAGCATCTGATGGCGAAATTCTGCCACAAACAGGACAAAACAAACAAACCAACATGTAACACAAGTCTGCAAGGGGGCATATTTGTCACACACAAAGAATCCTGTGCTAAAATACCTTGTGAAGTCTGCCAAAATTTTCCTCTGTTTGTAAGTAAATGTGTAATACATTACCATAGCTAGATATTCATTGTCACGATGTTGCTGTTGCTGTGTGTGGAAAATGACTGCAACACAGTTCACGTGTGACAATATTATTAAGTAATCTTTCCTTTAAAATATACTACAATAAAAAGCTCTGCATTTGTAGCTAGCAATTTACCTCTCAGAAAGAAAATAATTGTATTAGGAATATGAAATCTACATAGGTAACTAGTCTAACATTCAGCCTTCCTAACTTGGTGTTCTCTTGCTAACAGTACAAATCTATGTGAATACTTCCCTGACTAGTCAAATGTCAGGTCAATCAAAAATGCTTCTTTTATGTATTTATTCCACGCAGTCACAAGATTTTTAAGAACGCTTATTATCCAAAAAACCACCATCTCAGTGCTCACAGCTCTAGTAGGCAATATAGAAAAATACCATGATCTTCAGCTGTAAAATTATTCTGATAATATAAAAATAGAAAAAATACAGGGCCCACACCACTGCCTGACACCAAAGCCTGTCTCTTCACATGGGATTAGCCTTTGTGATAGAGTCTCTAGTGACCACTTTGTCCAGTGAACACTCCTATTCTATTCTGGCAGGGAGTTAATCATGGAGAGTGTGCACATGTCTGTGCACCAACCTCATCAGTGCAGGATTTGCTTGAGCTAGATGGGTATATCTCAGCTACTGAGGCTGTTGGCTAAACATCAACCTGCCTAGAGCACCCAGACTAAGATAACTATATGCAGCCTGACAAGTCCATTGAAGTTAAATCTACTTCTTGCAGCTCTGAATTCAACTTCCCCTTTTCTGCTCCCTAAACAATGCCCTGATCTGCAGGACTGCAATAGTAATGTCACATCCCAATTAAAAAAAATAATAGCAGGGAAAAGAGGATAAATGGTCCTCAATGAGCTCAGAGATCTGCATCACTGCATCTTTTCCTGTGGGGGAGAGGGTGCAGAGCTATCACCTCCATCACATTTGTCCTGGTTCAGCAGAGTATGAGGCTGGAGCTCTGTGTCCAGATCTCCTACTGACTTTCTGTTTCATCTGATTGTGCTCTGCATTTTCCAAGATACTCCTTTCTGAACGTATCCAAATTACCACCAAGTAAAAGGAACATAAATAGTGTTGAGTCAACATCAGCCATTTCTTGTAAGTGCTGTGGAATATGCACTTGAATACTCCCAAGTCAAAACAACAGGTCCAACTCCCAGCTGGAGCCTAGGGATGCTGAGCTTTCTGAACTCAGCTGTTCTTGTTTGCTGTTTCCTACAGACACAGGACGTGTACTCACATCACCACTAGATTTCCTGGCATGTAACATACAATCCAGAGCTGGACTGTGATGAACTGAGCTCTGTATTTCCTCACAAAACATCAAGCAGCTAAACCCAACACAACACAGTATGATACCATTTCACATTTCAACTTCTGCCTGGGGGAATAAATGTTTCAAATCACAAGCTGACACAGGCACGTCGGCATGGCAGGGAGATGATGGCAGCATCTCCACAGCTAAGCCTAAAGGAAGATTTGTTCTCAAGGGAATATGAGGGAGAACAGGGAGATTCTCTTCTGAAAATATTTCAAGTGTCTGAACTACAGGTCAGCCACTCTCACCTCTGTGCCTAGGGAGATCATGGAGCAGATTGTCCTGGAAATGATGCTAAGGCATATGAAAAATGAGAAGGGGCTTGGTGACAGCCAACATGGCTTCACTAAGGGCAAATCACACCTGAATTACTTGGTGGCCTTCTACCACAGCCTATCATTAGAATGCTGGCTTCTGAAATTTCCCCTGCTTAATCTTCTGAATTATTCTAGACAAAATACAGTAGCAACTCCAAATTGAAATTAGTTTCTTTTGCTTATCTGCATATAAATATATATGCCTTTCCTCCATCCACAGATCATCTCTGTCCTAGGTCACTTCAAAAGAAACACAGAAACGCTTGTCTTTTAGATTTATATTACTTTGTTTCAATTTATGTAAACTACATGAAAACTAGTATAGCTCATTTTTCTTCCATCATTTTCCAGTTTTGTCCACCTTTCACTGTACCACTGGCAGTCTTCTACTTACAAGGCCTGCAGGGATTTAGGAAGACAGGCTTAGCTTCTGGAAGGGGGAAAGTGAGCTTCAGGAAGCCCACATAGAGAAGATGAAGCAAGGATCTTAAGCCAACTGGGGCTTTAGAGGAAGCACAGAGGGATGAACAGAGGAGCAAGCTGTGCTGCAGAGACTTGCAGCCCAGTCAGAATCACCATTAGTTTCTTTCTAAGTTCATCCAACCCTGCTCTTGATTGTTTGCTTTTTTTTCCTCCCACTGTGCAGTACCACATAGATATAAGCACAGGGAATGCAGAGCTGGAGACGAAGTGTGAGAGTGAGGGAGAGGAAGAAGAATTACTGAAAGTGTAGTTCAGAGAGGGTCTGCACAGAGTTCTATTTTTTTCCCACATTATTTTTTTGTGCACAGATCCATCTCTACTGCACAGTTTTGTTACATCATGCATACTACAAACACAATTTTTTCCAGCAAGGGACAGTCATGTCATGTGATTACTAGAAAATGTTAGGCAAATTCTGCTGCTGGTTTCAGACCCTTCTCCATTTGCATAGCTGTGAATTACCATTCCTTTTTCTGAATAAGAGTCATTTGCTATGAGACCCCCCCAGATAATCATACATAACAACATTTCTGCATCTTCCCTGAATTTTGGAGATACAGCTTAGTTTTGGAAATCCTGACTCCTCATACATGTATTGATCACTATTAATGGGATGGAAACACATTACCTTTGTCAGTGGTTTTCATTTGTTTTTAACCACCTGCTGGCTTAGTGGCTAGAGATCACAAAGAGACTGCACTGCAAAACATACACTTGGTGT
The DNA here is from genome assembly GCA_024362935.1 of Setophaga petechia. Taxonomy (NCBI): domain Eukaryota; kingdom Metazoa; phylum Chordata; class Aves; order Passeriformes; family Parulidae; genus Setophaga; species Setophaga petechia. The sequence goes on from JANCRA010000025.1 coordinate 7,832,476, forward strand.
TTCCAGTGACCAAGCAAGGACTTGACTCCAGACAGCTCAGCAGTATCTTATATACCTTTCTTAACTGAGTATGTTCCCTTGAAAAGAAAAATGAACACTAAATTCTCAATCTTGCACTAATGAGTGGCGAGGTGTAACCGTGGTGGCTCACTAGAAAATGCGAGTTCCGGAGCTCTGGAACAGCTCTTTCCACTGAAATTGCCCTAAAAATACAGCAGCCCTTAATAAACTGTTGTCTGCTGCAATTTGTTTTTATCTCTGTGAACTGACCTCCCTCTGTGTCGAACAGTCTTTGAAGGCTTTGTGGAAGTCTTGGATTTGGGGCTGGGCACATCTCCGTTCTCAGATGGGGTTGTGTCCTTAATAGGTCCTGGTAAAGGAGCTGGCTCATGGATAATCAGGACATCATCTTTATTGTGCTGGCCCAGATGCTGCTTAGCAAAATCAAAGCCTTTCACACTGGGGGCTTGTAGCTGTGAGAAAAGAACAAAGACAAGAAACAGGAACAGTGAGTGACAATGAGTACAAAGGCTTTGGTTCAGATCTGCAAACAATGGCCACTGAGAGGATGGTCAGGCCATGGCAGTCTCAGGAAGGAACATGAGAGCACCAGGGAAAAGGAAAAGAAACTCTCCACAATTCTGTCTTTACTTACTGCAGTATATGATACTCAGTTCAAAATTCCAAATCAATAAATCTAGTTAAAAAACAGACTTCTGATGCTGCTACTGGTTTTTACTGCTATTTCTTTAGATTTAATCATTGTGCGAGGAGCTTTTTGTGTACTCATGACTGCAAGGCTGTAGACACCTGTGTACAGACTGAAATGGCCACCACCACCAGGACATATTTCTATTTCTTCCAATCAAAATGGATGCAAGATTTTAAATAATTTGTATACTGTCACAGTTGATCTTTCTCATTTTGAGCTCCCCAAATCTGGGAGTGCTTGTACAACACCTAGTTCATCTGATGAAAGATAAACACTCTGCAGATCTGAGTTAAACAGCAGCCTGGCAATGACTTGTCAGCCAGTACTGATGCCTCCAGAAAAAAAAAAGAAAATCTCTTAGGAATTTCATACTGAACAGACAGAGAAATATACAAAAGGATTTGGGATTTAGAGAAATTATCATAAATACCTTATTCAATGGGCATCTTGCTTGAGAAAGACACAGAATTCAGCCTTTTACTTTCATAACTGAATTAATTAAAAAAGCTAATCTCACCTTATCAATTACTTGATTCAGACTTAATCAAGTCTCAGTTTCAAGCTCTCTGCTTATTTTTTGGGGGCTTTGGAGCAACTGGAAGATCTGAAGAACTAATTAAGAGCAAGTTTTTCCTCAAACCCCACTCAATTTCATGTCGTTTTGAAGTTGCAAGGAGAAAGAAACATTGACAACTTCCAGTTTCAGAACCACATGCACACTAAACCTGCTGCACACCACAGGCACAAAATCCTGTGTGCTCCCAGAGCTGATTTCCTGCAAAGTGAAGCAAGTGCTGGAGTGCCTTGATGGGTGCGTCTGGTTCCAGATGTTTAAATGAACCCCTTTTCATAAAGCTTGGCATGCCAGCACAGCTAACTGCAAACACACTCCTCTGATACCATGCCAAAGATAAGCTTGCCTAAGGAATATTCTGAAACAATCTCTTCAAAATATTTTCTCAGTAAGCAAACATTTTCCAAATGGTTCTTGGACTCGAGCAAGCTGCCTGTTTAAGCCAGTAGATGGCAATAAAAGCTCTTCTGTAAAATTCAACAGTTTATCTGCTGAGGTTTTGGAGGTAATTTCTCACAAAATGAGTAAGGTCATTATTGGAACAAATCTGGATGTCTTCTGCTATGTCCATTTGTCCTGAGCTTCACAACAGTCCCTTCAATTCAGCATTATGGGTGATTTATTCATTTAATTTATGCAAATACCTGCAACCACTGATTCATAAAGGCACCAGGGAGCTACACTAGCTGAAGGTGTAACTGTGTCTCCATTTTTTCTGAGTCATTGTCATCTAGTGAAACCTTCCTGAAATTTTCTCCCTTTCAGATGTCAAACATTTCTCTTCAGGACTTTGCTTACTTAATAAAATCCCTCCCCCAAAACGCTCCAAAAATCCCCATCCCCTCCCCGAACACTTCTGAAGACAAACTTTTCACTTCTGCTGTCAGAATTATCAGGCCAGCCTGCACCACTTTGGTTACTGAAACTTCTCAGCTACCCCACCTCGCTTAGGGCCTGTCTGAAGTTATGTCTGTTCTCCTAGAAGATACTCCTGTGTATGACATTCTTCCTTTGAGCCTCCAGTTGCTTCCCTTCTTCCAACCCTTCCACACTCCCTGCCTGCCCAGCCTGGCTGCTGCTTCCCAATGATCACATCCTCTGGTTCACTACATTCCCCTCCACAGACTCCAGTGCCCTTATCCCCAAAGACCACGACATTCTTCACTATGTGCCAGGCACAATTCTTCCCCAAACAATCTGGTGGTTCCCTACCCTTTTCTTATCAACCTGCAATGTTACCACTGCTTTTTGAATAGCTTGATGGGTGGGGTGAGGAAGGACAACTGAAGAGACAAACATTCCAGGAATACTGGAGTTACCAGGATGGTTTTACTAAGCTTGCTGCATGTCTGAAGCATGAACTTCAACCTGTCTTGGAGTCATTTTAGCAGACTGAGTTTGTAAACCTATTTGGGAGTAAAAAACCATACAAAAATATAAAATTTTCATGTTTTTTTAAACTTTGAATAATCTTATTCGTAGTTGCAGTCCAACATGACCTTTTATCTAAGCACAGTCACAGGAACAGATATATTTATGTGTCCAAGCACATGTGCCACAGCGTATGTATGCATGAATGTTTATCTGCAGACAGACCACACAGCAGCTGAATTAAAAGGCTGTTAGTACTGCAGAGACCAGCACTCACACTGTAAGAAACGGCAGTTTAGATTATCTGAAACAACCACAACTGGATCCTCTCACACACAGGCATTGCAATAAAGCCTTGAGTTAGAACATCATAAATTCAGTTCTTCCAGAAACCCTCTTGCTCTCTCTCACCCTGCTGGATCCTTGGAATAGACTGGCCCTTCTGCTGTTAGTCAGAGCTGGGCAGAATGTAGGAAAGCTATTTGCAAAAGCTGGATCCCCATCTCATTTCACACAGAATCTGGCAAACACCCACTGAAAGGAGAAGGGGATGCAAGATGAGTCTTTTATGCATGTTTACAGCAAGGGTGGCTAAGACTTCAGGGTTTCATGAACACTTGCTGGCAACAGAGGACTGGCCAAGCTCAGCTATCACTACCCCAGGCACCACAGAACCTATAGCTATATTCCATATATATACATATATATATATTTATATTTCTTATATATATAGATATTTCCTTAAGTTGGAGACAGGTAAACTCCTCAGCTGGTCTTACTCTTCCCTTGACAAGCAGAACCATTCTCTCTGCCCCACTCTCTCTTCCTGCCGGTTGACAGCATCCAAGAACCTGAGGCTCATCAGGTTTGCACCTTTAACACCTGGAGTCATAACAAGCTCTGTGTAACCCAACAGAGGAAAAACCCTCTCAGCTTTAAGGTACAGCTCTACAGACCTCATAAGCACAGAACTGCTGTAATCCTCTGACAATTTAACTGGTAAATCTCTAACAGGGCTTTGTCAACTCCATGCAAACATTTTCCTACTCTTTTAAAACTTAAGCCAGAAACTGGCAGCAAAAGCATTTCCCTCACACCAAACAACCTTCTTGTTCTCTTCAACAACCTACACCCCCTAAGGCCCAGAACATGCACTAGAGCTTCTCCACAACAATTTTTAAAATTCAGACCGAGCATTTCATTTTCTCTTAACCTTGTTCTTTGGAAAACAAACTCTCCTTCACATCTTAAAAAACAGTTTCAGTATCAAACTGATACTTGAATGGAAATGGGCTGAATGTTTCAAGTCTTATAGGGTTCTGTACAGCCAAACATTTCTAGATATCTCCTGCTAAAAAAACTTCAGATGGCACTACCAGCTCCAGCCAATACAAAGATTGTATGCATGCATGTATGTATGTGTTTGTGCACATGAATGAAAAAACACGATAGAAAAATATGACAATACATATATATAAAACATGATACATGACTGAATAGAAAGATGGTCCTCAAAAAATGATAAATTCACTTATTAAAAATAATATTATTTGAAAACCAGAAATAATAATAGGATTACTACTGTAGAAATAACATTGACATAAGCCTGCTTTGTCTTCTTAAAAACACAATCTATGCTTCCCATATCTCTCCTTGTAGACCACGACATTATGACTTAAGTGAGAAATGACAGCAGCCAAAATCCACATTTTCAGTGAGAAGTGTCTGAAGGACACTGAACCACAACTCTCCTTTCTTCAAAAAAAAGACAGTAAGATCACTGACTCAGTGAAATGAATGGTGCTACTCCTGACTGTTTCCAACGTTTTCCTAAAAATTTCTGTGTGCCACCTGCTGAGTTCTTTCTTTTCTTTAGATCAAGTCATGTAACAGGTTGCATCACCTCTACCCATTTTGGGACTGGTAGTCAGGACACCAGGTATGGATCAGTCATCTATTACTCATATATTAACCACCACCAAGAAAAGAATGTGGTATCTTTTCTAGAGCACTTTTAAAGTTTTGCTGATATTGCAATTAAGTTGTGCTGATATTGTTATTTGTTCAGGTACTGAAAATGAGCATTTCTTCACCAGCCTCAGGTGCCTTTACCCAGGACTGCACAAAACCAGTCTTGGCAAAGATTTCTTGATTTAAATGTAAGTTGTTAGAGGTTTTAATTTGTCTTTAATATACTTGTGAAAAGGAAAGAGATAAACTACTCTGAAGCTTACCACCAAAATGAACATGTCTCAATTACTGCACTCATAAGGAATTACATTATTATAAAAATGCAGAACCTGCCAAAATCTTAGAGAAAGATGATTTTATATTGCTAAGTCAAGAGAGTTTTAAATTCTACTTTTACATACTGAATGAAATATTAAAAAAAAAAAAAACAAACCAGTATTTAAAGCTCAATTCATATAAAAATCAAATAATTTCTGCAGGAGCCAACAAAATCTGTGCACCTCAGCCAATTCTTATTGCATAAAAACAGGTAATAGTTTCAGCATTGTTCAAGCCACTGAAATACAAAATGGTTGCCAATATATTGTTTTTTGGATGCAGAGACACACCAGGAATGTCAACAACCTGTCTTCAAGAAAACAAATGCTGCTAACAGTTCTGTGAGCAATTGCAGCAGAAAGCAGAAGAAAAGAAATATACTTAACTCAGTTTTCTCCCTGTAGTTCCTACAAGCAGCATTTGAATTTAGATATAATATGAAGAATAATGTATCAAGACCATTTTCCACTGATTTTATACCATGGTCTTGCCTTGCTCCTTGCAGAGCCAGCTGAACTGAGCAGAGTCTGTTAACATAGATTTGTAAGGAAAGAGAGGAGCTAAGCATGTGCTTTACTGTCAGTGCATAACCTGTGAACTGGACAAGAAACCCTATAAAGAAGTCCTGCTGACTTACCACCTTACTGTCATGCTAGCATATAGAATGTTACTGGATAAAGAAACTTCTCAGAAAAAAAATGTCTACAAGCTTAAACACAGCAAGTCAATGTGACACACGGTTCTTAAAATTAAGGGTTGAAGATGTAAGTCAGTGTGATTCAGGACAGCTTAAAGCTACTGCACACTGCCAACTGACTTCACAAGCTGACATTCACACCACCAAACTCCTGTCCATATCCCCAGGGCACCATAACATGAGTTATAGTGTGAATTCCTTGCATCACTCTCATGGCGCATCAAAAAGGATAAGAATTTGTAGTTGCTTGTGTGCTTGGTAGACTCTTCTTCATTTTAACTCTTTTTTCATTATTTGTCTACTATTTCATCCAAAAAGTCATATACATCTTCCCACAAGGATCATTCATCCATATGGTTTGCAGTCACTGTTCCACAAGGTATTTCAGAACACCTACCAGTCTACCAATAAATAAGAATTTAAAAGTACTGAGGCATGTTCACCTTCCAGAGTCTTATTTTCTTATTCAGCTCATTTTTCTATTATCATTCCCACATACCTTTCCACATAAGTACAAACTCTGTATTTTTGTTTGCATTGCTCTCCTTTGACATAAACCCCTTTGGGATGATGGCCAGGGACTGCCTGTAAAGTATGCATACAATATATACATGTGATTCAATTACAATAATGCGTGTCTGATTTAAGACACAAAACCCCTTCATTCATGAGAAAAGCATATTAGAAGATCTCATAGAAGGAGAGTTCTGACTCCATAGCCACCTTGAAAATACTGAAAAAAGACCCACTTGTATCCCTTGAGGTCTTTTTGTCCTTTGTGTCTTTTGTGCCATTGTGTCTCTTCTCTGACATGGGATATTATGCAATGTACTTGTACCATAAGCCAACCTTCTTTAAAACAAAACCCCAACACTAAGCATCACTGAGTAATGTGCAGAGGGGTTCCTTCACTTTTGCTGGTTTAGAAAATATGTTTAGGGACCAAAACAAAAAGTAGTCTCTAATTTAAACACCTTTACTCGGTAGTAAGTGTTTGTATGTAAACAGAAGTGCACATGCAATGTTCCCTGTATTTATTACATCTTAGTTGGGATGCCACCACCGTCCCACTGCAGTGGGGTGACAGCCTGTGCCCACTGAGGCAAGCCTCAAACCAGAAGCAGGATTCTGAGACCTGTGGGCCAAAAAAGAGGCTGCAGGTAAAAAATGCCACCCATTTTCTTATCTTGGACCAAGTATCTTTATACAAATTACATTTTCCATTTATCATCACAACAGCACTTCAGTCAACTATTGCCATTTCTGGGAATAGGTAAAGCAGTTGAGCAAACCTGTCCTTGGGGAAAAGGATTATGCTTAGAGCTGCTGGGGTTTCTCCCATCAAGTTGGGAAAAAGTAGCACACTGTATAGCCAGCACTGGCACAGAAAATCAGAACAAGCTGATGTACAGCCTCTGGTCCTCCTTGTCTCTGCTGGAAAGCCAGAACTGTGTTACTGCTTACCACCAAACAAACAGTAAGGAAAGCAGGAATCCCACAGAAAATACCTCCTCAGGAATTTTGCTTCTGGAGTAGGATTAAAAACAAATAAAGAAAAACCCAAACTTACAAAACTTTATAAAGCCTGAGATTCTCAAGACATCTGTCCTGAAATATTTTCTTAAGATGAATTCTTCTCGTGGATTTCCATCATTCCTCTTCTTCTCCTTTGCGCATTTCTTCCTGCCACACTAATATTACCATGACAGCTCAGTAAATTTCACAAAATACAAGAGGGATCATGTTGTTGAAAGCCCATAACTCTGAGTACATATATGCCCACAGGCTGCTGAGATAACTGCTGTAACAGGCAGAATTTTGTTTCTGAATCACACAGTTTTAGCTTTCCTTCTCAGACAGAAATGCCTCTGGGTGGATACTATCTTAATCATACTTTGTGAGGTTCCTTTGCACACTGGTTGGAGAGAAGTGTCAGGAGTAAGTTAGAAGAAGATTGGCAACTTTATACAATAGACAGGTATTTTTCATCCCTAAGTTACATTAACAATTACTCCTCTAAGTCCACAATACATAACTCCAACACCACCTGCAACCTCTAAGAGAAGACAGCACAACACATTAAAAAAATTACAAATTAAGGGAACTCTTTTCTAAATTCGTGAAGCAAACAAATACATTCTAACATAACTCTCACCATCTGCACAGAGCACAGACACAACACAGTCCAAAAACCATCCTCTTACAAATAATGAGGGAAATGCTACCCCTTTTAACTAAAGACTTCCAAGATAGAGCATAGGTCAGCAATTTTAATTTATTTTTTCATGCTGGTAATGTGCACAGAAAGTACATTCCCATGTACTACAAAAATATTCTGCTTGCTGAAATGAAACTGCAATTCAAACACAATGTGTAGCACATTAAAACCTTAGACAATAATGATTTAATGTTGGTGCATTTCCATGCTCCCAAAACAGCTAAATTCCACAGAAGAGAAAAATTTACTTCCCCAGTATTAATCTCATCTCAGAGGTTTATTATGCTTAGGATGGCACAACATTTACCTCTATCTTGAAAACAGACTCTTTTTGTTTAACTCCTTTTGAGAAGTAACCACTACATGAGCATGACTCCATAAATCCACTGATCACCTATATTTTGAATGGCATATTCAATTCTACTCTCCCCCTCTCAAAACAAATGGAACAGAATTAGAAAATGTTCACATTATTGAAAGGTTCAAACGCCAGTTCAAAAGAAGGAATTAGAAAACTGGGGCTCCTCTGATTTGAAAAAGAGGTGACAGAGACAGCAATATGACGGAGGTCTATAAGTCAAGATTGGCAAAGATGAAGTGCCTAGGAATCAGCTGTTCCCTGCCCCCTCCAATATAAGGACTAAGGACCATCACAGAAAAACTCAGAAGTAAGAGGATAAAAGCATGGTGAAACAAGATTATGTGGTTCTTCATGTAACGTGTTGTGGAAACCCCTGTCAGCAGCTGAGGTGAGCTCAGAAGGACCAAACAAGCTAATGGAAAAGATTTATGGTGAGGGTTGCTAAATATCATCACTTCTAACCACAAATAACTGGAGGCTGAAGAGTTACTCAAGGCAAAGCAATCCATATACCTGCCCTGTCCTTCCCCCCTTCTCTAGGCTTTTCCTTGTGGCATCTGGGCTAGCTGGCCTTTTGGAATGATCTCAAGACAGCTACTCAAATGTTTCTAAGAAAGCAGATGGAGACATTTTACTTTTTATACCTATTTGTATAAGCAGCGTATCTAAGTGTGGCATTTTATTTTTACCACTTGTGAATAGTTAATCCTCATTACAGAAGAACAGTTACTACAAAAGAGTTCTTTCAGAGGAATTGCCATCAGAGAAATGTATTGTTGAGAAGTAATTAAGATGTTGAATACTCTATCCCTTGTTAGAATCCAGCTATTGACTCTGGAAGAGATCCTGTATGCCATCCCCAAGAAGACAACAGTTTGGATAGTTAGTCAAGGTAGCTATTAGAAATGAATGGTATTTGTTATGCAAACATGAATCTCTTGCATAAACTCATGTCAGTTTTCAAGTAGTTTTTATAAGATTGGTGTCAGCTGCCTTTCTTAACATGAGTCTCTTTTGACTGAATTTTTCTGCAATGCAGAGCTGTTGCCTTGACATTAGACAGATGAATAAAAGGATTACAGGATGTCAAAACATCACAAGAATTCTTTGCATCAGGAGCAGAAGCCTAGTATTTAGCCTCCAGCAGGGCTGGCCTCTGATCTTGGGAACATCCAAGAGATAGTCTACAGACCATACAATAATAAGCAAAATTCTCAATTCAGAGGTGTAAAGTTACACCTGACACATGACATTTGGATATCATATTCCTGCTTAGAGGGGGGAAATAAAAATCCACACAAGTGTGTCTCAGACATCTTGCAGCAGGCACGACTCATTACCTGTGACCGTGAGCAGATGAGAGCAGACATGCAAGGGCTGGTGACAGTCCCCAGGAGATGATGACACTCCAGCTGAGCTGTGCTGGCACAGCCCTCCAGCACTGGCATTACCTGTGCTGCAGCTCCAGGAGGAGGTGCAGGACTTGGTCCAAGGCTTTGAACATTCCACCTGTGCCAGGTGTAAACAACCACAGGAGGGGCACTGAACCAGAAGGACACAGTCAGTCTCTAGGAAGCACAGTGGCATGCAGAAGGCTCCAGAGAGGACTGACATCTGACTGAAGAAGCAGACATTATTCCCCATGGGTTTTATGATGCACCCTTGGATACTCAAGGAACTGAGCAAGTCACTCAAAGCTATCACTGCAAAAGCAATTACTTCAGCACACCCAGCATTTACAGGAGAACACCCAAGACATTCTAAATAAACTGCCAAATAGCTTGTCCAGTTCTTGCCATTAGGGCATGGAGCCTTTCCCTGAATAATTGTCTATAGCTGAAATTATCTCCAAGAAGTCCTAGGAAGGGATCTGACATTTTTCTTCAAATGCTTGTAACATAGAAAAAAAAGTGAAACCCCTAGAGAAGCAGGCTCCATTTTAATTTTTGGACGTCCAGAGAGAAAGAAATAATACTGTTGACTCCGCTTCCATTGTGGATAACATGTAAAATGGTTGCTTTGCTCTCTGGGGAAGAGAAAAGAAGTGGTTTTGCACAAAAACATCAGAGGCCCAGTATAGGTACAGAGCAAAATAATGGTTCAGGCATTAAAGAAGTTCATTGAGTTTTTAATGAAGAAAAATTAAGTTACCTACAAAAGGCACAGCTTCTTTGCAGGGAAAAAAAGGCTTGGGACAAGCAAAAGGTTGGGACAATGTTATGGGGGATATAGGCAATGGCAAGAGAGAAAATCTTGTTCTTTAGAAATACCACTTGTGCATCTTTTTATTTTGTAAGGCAAGGACATCTTAATCCAGAGCAACAGCCCAGGTCACATCAAGGTGAATTTCCAGTAGGATGCTATGGCTTACAGAACAAGTCATGAATATTTGATGTGCCCTTTAAATATCTTAGTATCATCTCTTCAAAAGAATTATCCTTGCACAGACCAATGAATCTTGCATAGATTCACTGCTCTCCCCTGTTTCCTTAACTCTCAGTTTAAAAAGCATAAAAACAACTTTGATCTAAGCATCTTTTCCCATTTAATCGCCACAATGGAAAAGGAAACTTAACATTTTACAGGTGTTATTAATCCTGTTTTGACGCAAATGGATGGATTAGCAAATCACAATCTCTTCAAGATCCTTTATTTTTCCTTACTTCATGATGCAACCTGGTTTTGCTAGCATCAGTTCCCACAAAAGATTTCTTTCCCATGTATTTATATATATCTCAGGCAGCAGATAAATAAAAAATCCCTTAATAACAGGCTCCCTCTCAATACTCTTTGCAGGAAGTAACATTATGAGCCTTTTAAAGCAGGATCCTTGTGCCATCCTGTCTGCAAGACACTGATCCTGTCCTGAAACTGGAAGGCCAGATGGAAAGAACACGAACTGATGGAGTGGTACAGCCAATGTGCAGAACAGAATATCCTTGCTATTATCTACACTGCCCTGGAGAATGAGCTGGCCTTCAGGGTGGGGCCAAGCAGCACATCTGGAGTCAAGCCCAGCTTCAAGGCTGCCGTGGCACATCAGTATTCATGCAATCTTGGGAGCTTCTGTGCACTTGTCACCACAGGATTTGGGTATTTTTCAACACAGCCATGCTCACCTAAGTGAGAAATCTGCTATTTCTGACCATCACAAGTGAGGGACTGTGACCCAACTACTCTAAAGGGGTGTCCACAGAGCATTTAAGGGACCAAAGCCAATTAGCAGTGCTGGCATGATATGCTGGCAGTATGACTGAATTGCTGGGTAGAACAGCTACCTTGTGAGCATCACCCATCTCACCAAGGTGCACCCAAGCAGCCAAACCCCACACACCCAAAAGTCATGTAGGGTCTAAATGCCAGCAGAGAACAGCACTGGGCTCCATCAGAAGATAGACTGTGAGGTTATGAAGCTTATGGCTTACTTGTAATGGTGGCCATAGGAACACAGAAATCACACCTATTCTGTAAAAGTAAACCTTTACATTTAAAGATTAAAAATAAAACTTATATTGCCTCAGTGAATACCAACATGCTTCAGGAAAATCCAGCAGTTTCAAAGCAGAATGAAACAATTAAATGAAAGCAAAGAAGAAAGGAAGAAGGAGCATATGACTGACACATGGGGCTGTGGAATCCAGTAAAATTTGTAGGGTCTAAGAATCTCCCTGAAGAGGATAATACAACTTTGTAAGAGAGAGTCTAAGAATAAAAAGCTCCTGCACTTACGCAATCTGTATTTACAGTACATTTACAGAGTTCTCTCCATGTTCCATGAAACCAGCCTTTTAGTCTTGTCTCTGCAGCACACAGGCTTTTACCCTTCTTTTCAGTCACAGGTAACATAATTTGCTCTCAGCTGCTACTGTAAATTCTAACAGATCATTATGCTGCCCACTGAACTGCTATGTTAAAGTGGCTAATTGAAGATACTGAAGAAAGACTGGTGACACCCCTGGAGATCCACCAGCAGCAGGATATCTGCTATCAGCTGAACAAGAAACAGGTGTCTCAGTTCTTATCTTCCAATCAACACACATTTTAAAGCACAAAACGCATTACAGACTTATCACAAGGTTGAAAAGTATTGTCTCCTATTTCCAGCCATATCTATGCTAATGAAAAACTCTTTATTTACATGAATTTTTTGTTAAATATTAATGGAAGTGAGAAGAGTTAGCACATTATAAAAGCATCTTTACGTTTTTTACACATAAAATATAGATTCCAAGAGAAAAACTCAGATCTTTAATCTAAATATCTTTCTATTTACAGACGTAGTGCAGGCTTTCACCTTCCTTCAGTACCAAAGTCAAACTCTGAAAATAGAGAATGGAAATGTGGCTGTGGTGAGGAAGAGGAAGCCTAGTCCATTTTTATGGAGTTTATTTACAGACATAAATCCTGGACCATTGATGATGACACTCCTTTGATTACATCTTTGCATTTACTCTAATAAAAAGTACAAAACCCATTGAAAATTTTAAAGGGCAGATCAAAATTTTAAAGGAGTAGACCAAATGTACCTAATAATTTGTATGCTGTTTTGACTATCTGGAGGTCTTTGGTAGTGGTTAAATACACCCTACTCTGACCCAGAATTCCAACCCACTGTTTGAAGACATGAAATCCCAAAGACAGCCTGCCAGTATGGAAGCCAGAGTACTGCTTTTATTCCAGGGAAAGGAGGAAATGGTCTGCAAAGTAGGTTCTTCCAGTTGCTTGATGTGCAAAGTGATAAAAATTTAAGATACTTTTTATTGCTTTACCTCCAGTGGCACAAGATGGAACTGGATGCCCTTACTGGTTCTTTCTAGTTTGCTTACAGCAACTTCCCCAAAGAAGGCAAAGTGACAGGTTCCCTAGGCAATCCAAAATGAGACCTGCATATAAACAAGTTTGAGGCTTCTGACTCATGAATGATTAAAATGAAGAGTACTGTGGAAGCAGTGGGGAAAAGCAACTGAGCCATTTTCTTAAAAAGAAGTAATTATATGAAAGATGTTTCTGGCCTTACAGCCAATACAACCCAACTGCTTCCTTACAAAAAAGCTTGTGCTAGCAGAGAGGAACAGAAAATGTGATCAAACAGAGTACTGAGGGTAACAGCTCTCTCTTGTATGACCCTTCTCAAATTAGTCAAAACTAGTGTGGGGAACTTCCTCAGTCAAAAACCTGTGTTCCATATTCCCCCAGCAGAGGTGAAATAAGGTACCAGGGGGTGGTGTTCATCAAAGGGTACCACTTGTTGCCAGCCTGGATTCCAACACACAATTTGCAGTCACAAGACAAGGGGAAGTTGCTATTGATTTGTTCTGACTGCTTTGGAAGTGTGAGCGCTTTCTGCTTCTCTCATCTTTCACATCATTAATTATCTTGAAAAGAGAGCATGGTGTACAGACAAGGCTTGTTATGGAGAAAACTCTGTGACTGAACACGAGGTCACAGTGCAGAATGTGACTGCAGTACCACAGGATTAGCACAGGCAGATTATTCTGCCTTTATTAATGCTTCTGAAGGTATAGTCTGTAACAAGAATTTCTGACACACATAGGTTCTCTTTGGTTGTAAAAATAAAGTAACCTTTCAGGTACTTTATCATTCTTTTTACTGACTAAAAAAACCTGGATCACAAATTTTTTGATTTACACTCTGGGGCAAGAGAAATACAAGAGTACTGAATTTCTCACTATCCGAAACAACGCTGGCCAACAAGCTCCTTATGCAGGCACACACAGATCCACTAATTTACGTTCCAGTACTGCAACAGGTTCTCAAAATTGCAACAAAAAGAGCCCTGGCAGAACAGAGAGCAGCCAGGACAGGTTCTAGCAAATTCTAGTTCCAGTATGAGATATGATGGGTGGTGCACTTTAGCTGTCAGATTTGGTTAGCAGAAACTCTCCACAGAAAAATTCAGTCTTCTGGGGAAAACAAGGTCAGTGATTCAAGACTCAGTACATTTCTTCTTATTCAGTCCCAGCCACAGCCTTGAAATGAAGTGATAAAGACAAGTTCCTTTCAGCCTCAGTGCCCACATTTCTGAAGGATGGATCTATCTAATGCAGTATCAAATATCCAGGAGAATAAATAAAACACTATGGGATTCTTAACTTCAACTATCATTAGACTGCTTCCCTCCTTCTTTTTTTTTCCCTCTAAACTGGCATGCTCTGAAACTGTGTTTACACATGCTAGTTAAGGATGCCAGGTGCTCCCCAGAGTCTCACATTCCTTTGTTTTTAGAATACCCCAGCTCCTCTCAGCACAGCTTCCCCGTTTACCTTCTGTCGCTGCTGAATGTTGCTCACTGTGTCTGGCTGAAACTCCAGCTTGTCTGTCCTGCAGAGTTTCCAGTATAAAATAATAACAATCAGGAGCACCACAGCAACTGGGACTGCCACCCCAACGATAATCCAGAGGTTGCTGTTCTGAGTCTCTGACGTGGGCTCCTTCAGCCTCTCCACAGCTGTAAAGTGAAAAGGAACACAGCAATATTACACGGTTATATTTCCAACTGAGGACACTTCAAGGTTATGTATTTTTATGTTCCTGTAAACGCTAGTTAAGGAATTCATCAGAAACCACCTGCACATCACAGGAAATGCCATACCACTGTAACTTAAGGGATGTCATGCTCAGGAAGCATGGGGCAGGAGATCAATTGTCCTGGCCCACCTTCTGAAGAGCTGTACTTAAAATACTAATGAAAATGGCTCTTCTGCCACATCATCTTGTAACCCAAAACTAAGCTGACATAGTGAAATGGGTCTTAAAAAATTACCACTAGCAAAGGTAAGACAGACCTTCCAACACTGCTGCCTGTTTCCTGCTTTAGGCAGTATTACCAGCTGCCTCTTCCCTTTAACATTCTGTTATCAAAACCAATTTGAACCTCCTCCACAAGGTGTACAGTTCTGCATTGCTGATTACTTTTTTTCTTCTCTCTGTTTTATTGTCAATGTGAGATCCTTTGGTCCCAGGCAGGAAACAAACTGCTGGGAAGTGTAATCAAACAAGTTATTCTTGCAAAAGATAAACTGAAATAAATGACAAAACTTTTATTTGTTAATTTTGCACAGTTGTTAATTATGGGAATAAAAACCATAGCAATACATAAAAATACATTTTTAGTCAAATTTATGTACTTTCTAAAAATGATGTTTTCAAGTTAAAAAGAGTATTTCTATTCTTTTTCTATATATCATTTTATTAGTAGTCATTCCAATGATGAGCCTAGACCTTAAAGGGACATAGAATTCTTGTATTTTATATATCTAACAGCTCATTTCTGGCATTATGTTTTCTGTTACAAAAACAATCTTTTTTTGCTCTAGTTTCTTCCAATAGAATCACTTAAAGATTTTTATGACTCTGTGACTCTTAGAAGAACTTTTGAATAACAGGTCAAAGATAACAAAGTTTCAACACCCACTATAAGCTATGAACATTTTATTAAGTTTGTTCAACATTTATAATTTTTGTAAAGAGAATGTATTCTTGCAACGTTTTTCACTTCTGTCTAACAGCATTACAGTCCATTTATGGATATTGAGGAGATGCATATGAGCTACTGACCTATCTGTACACAACTGTTTTAATGAGGGACAAAATTTAGAAACACATACAGATGGTACAATTATTACTATTTTCTTTCTTTTCTTTCTGCAGAGAATTTTAAATCTCAGACACATGCTTGTTCTGTTGGCAAAATACCCTGTGGCACCATGTAACTCATGCCTCCATATTGCACAGAAATGAGAAAAGGTAATTAAACATTCATACCAATGAGGTATTTTGCAGATCATACTTGTCTCTTCCTCAGATACAATTAGGAAAGAAAGGTAACACGGAATTTTGAGTAGGTATTCTGTCTTGCTACTACCTGAAAATGGGTTTAATATTTATATACCAAGTCTCCTGAATGAAGTAATTATGTAAGTTTACATGACCTATCCTATTTATTCTGATGGGTATCTAGTAAAAAAAATCACATTACTTTTATATTATATTCATTAAAAGATCATATTACTTTTATAGTGCTGATGGACAAACAAGTAAAACCAAGGTCAATCATATTCCATGGAAGAAACAAATGCTCCAACTACCCTAAGTGTACATCTTTCACAGAAAAAATAATTCAGACAAAAAAGCAGTAACTGGTGTTAGAATACACTGCCAATACTCAGATAAAGGAAACACCCATTTCATACCCAAGCACTCCCATCTCCCAACTGTGGGGTTTGTGCAAGCTCTTGGACAAGACAAATTGTAAAGAAATACTGGCCTAGCAGGATGACATGGAAATGGCAGGGAGGTCTTTAGTCAGCACTGAGCTTTTCCAGCCCAAGCACACAGTGAGTGCAGTGAGGCTGGACTTAAGGACCCTGCTGCAACCCTTAGCTCAGAGAGGCAAAACAGCACTGCACAGCTCACTGCAAGGCTGCTGAAATTCACTTCCTCAGGAGAGTCAAAGCTGCAGCACCCCAAGAACAAAGCACTGCAACAGTGGGCATCGTGGAATGCCATAACATGCACAGGCAAAGCCACCCCTCCCATTTGCCTTTGCTGGCAGCGATGGAGATGGCACAGGGCTTGGCAGAGGTGTGGGGATGGCACAGGGCTTGGCAGAGGTGGGGATGGACAGGGCTTGGCAGTGGTGGGGATGGCACAGGGCTTGGCAGTGGTGTGGGGATGGGACAGGGCTTGGCAGTAGCGTGGGGATGGACAGGGCTTGGCAGTGGTGGGGATGGTAAGGGTTTGGCAGTGGTGTGGGGATGACACAGGGCTTGGCAGAGGTGTGGGGATGACACAGGGCTTGGCAGTGGTGTGGGGATGGGACAGGGCTTGGCAGAGGTGTGGGGATGGACAGGGCTTGGCAGTGGCAGGGATGGCACAGGGTTTGGCAGTGGTGTGGGGATGGCACAGGGCTTGGCAGAGGTGGGGATGGCACAGGGCTTGGCAGTGGTGGGGATGGGACAGGGCTCTGCAGTGGGGTGGGGATGGGACAGGGTTTGGCAGAGGCGTGGATGGGACAGGGCTTGGCAGTGGTGTGGATGGGACAGGGCTTGGCAGAGGTGTGGGGATGGCACAGGGTTTGGCAGTGGTGTGGGGATGGCACAGGGTTTGGCAGAGGTGTGGGGATGGCACAGGGTTTGGCAGTGGCAGGGATGGCACAGGGTTTGGCAGTGGTGGGGATGGGACAGGGTTTGGCAGTGGCGGGGATGGGACAGGGCTTGGCAGAGGTGTGGGGATGGCACAGGGTTTGGCAGTGGCGGGGATGGGACAGGGTTTGGCAGTGGCGGGGATGGGACAGGGCAGAGGTGTGGGCATGGCACAGGGTTTGGCAGTGGTGGGGATGGGACAGGGCTTACGCTGTGCAACGCTGCCCTCGATGCGGTACCCAAGGATGATGGCAGCCCGCTGGATGTCCACTCTGTTCATCAGGTCTGAGCACTTCAGAGCACTCAGCCTCGCTCCATCTTGGTCCTCCACAAAATAGATCAGCTCCACGGGGTTATCAACACCCACTAAGCGTGACACGTTCACAATCTGGAAAGAAATTGCAGAGCTGTTACATTTTAAGTTGTATTTATTTGGAGTTCCCATACATTTTGTCTCCTCTGTTGTAACTGAAAGGAAAATTTCAAGGGAAGTGATCCCTTAAAAAATATATTTTTATGACTAACCTTTCCTTTTCCTCCCCCCTAGCTGTATCATAAAAATGTACACATCTGGTAAGTAAGAGAACTGCTGTCACTCTAAAGATGCCAACACTGTGCCACCCTGGAAGCCTCTACTGCCTTTAGCAATGGTTGGTTAGAAGAAGTGTGACTGCACTTTTCCCTTCTCTAAATGCCTACTCTAACTTTGATTTGTTATTCATAACACACACACCTCTTTGCTCCAGTTTTTCTAAATGTTAAGCAGCTACACAGGTGAATATTCTGTTAGCATCAAATAAAACTGTTTGCTCTGTTTCAACTTAAGCACTTGCACAATCACCTTCATCCTGCACACAGCTCCCCTTGGCATCCACCTTTCTTCAGGAAGGAATATATTGGACGCTGTGGGAAGGAATTCTTCCTACCTACATCTGAAGACATTAATAATCAAAAGAATGTATGCTATGAGGAAGCCCTGTAGATACTCTCTAACCATCAAACATCTACATTGCATATGAGAACCACATAACTTTGAATTCCTGTAAAATTACATCTTTTTATATAACAACTCTCCTCTGTTTAACCATTTACCATGTAATGGTGAGCTCAAACTAGAATTAGGACAATAAACAGTAGGAGGTATGTGATTTTTTTTTAAAGAGTTTGAAGGGCTCTGGAAGGAACTGACATAAATAGAGCAATGTATTTTGCTTCCTTCAGAATTATTCTTCTGCTATAAAGTACATACTTAATAAATTATAATCTTAGAAACTGCCCATAGGCCTAAAGTAAAGCAAACACACAAATGTTTGCATGTGAGGCTTACAAAAGCAAATCTTTATATTGTTTTCTTTCTTAGGTTCCAACTAAACAAATCATGTTGATGGAAAGAAGTACAATTTCTAGCTCAACAGGAATGATGTTCTGGTTTTGGGGAACAGCAACTCAACATGTCCTAAAAAAGCAATTACCAGGAATGGCAACAGTCAAATATATATACATACATACATATATATATATTTATATATACATATTTATATTTATATATATAAAGAGAGGAAAAAAATGAAACAAAAGAAAGCACAATTGTAAGAAAAATCTTCTAGGACAAATCAAGTGAAAGCAAAAAGTAATGTTCACTGTCAGCCATATTTGATGCAAGAAACAGAATATCTACAAATAGAGCAGAAAAATGTGCAGATCTCTGAAACACAGCAAGAGCTGCTAACAGGACCTATTAAATGATGCTGCTGCTCACCTGAACATCATTCCCTCTTCCACCAGCTAAGGGAAAACAAATCCCTGACTGAAGGTAACAAAACAGCATCAATAAATGAGGTCTCACCACACATATTTGGCAGCTGTAAAGCTAAATCTGGCTTCATTGACCTCAAATGGACAATTGGTTAACAAATGCCCACAGCTTTATGTTATATCTGCGTCAGGAGGGTTGCCACAGCCTGGTCTCAGTGCACAGAGCAGCAGAGTGTACAGACTGGTGTCTGCTCCCAGCACAGATGAAACCTTCCCAAACAGCACCTAACTCACATGGAGGGTGAGGGAGCTGAAAGGCCATGTGGGACTGAAAATCAATGGGTTCTTAGTTTTAATTTTATGAAGCCTCTCTGTGCACAGTGAGAGAATCACAGAAAATTAGGAAATTTTCAAACTGAGCTGTCATATATTTTATGGCCTGTGAAGAATCCAAGGAGTGTAATTATGTGTGTTACACACATCAGGTCGTGGTACCAAGCTGCCTGTGTGGGTTAACAAAGGAACTTCTCCACAGCTGCCTTTAGAAAAGGCAGAGGGTAAGAAGAACAAGATTTTGGTGCAAGTAGTCACAATGGAAACTGGACAAATTTTAACACAGAATTAAAAACAACAGCATTTGGCTCCCTGTGCTGGGAAACAGGGATGAGTGAGAACAGGGGGAGTGGAGACAGGAAGAAGTAGCTGGAGGTATTTCAGCGCAGTATAGAGAACAGGGGAACAAGCACAAAAAAGTTTAGTGGAGGTGCAGGCTAGTGCTGATGAACTAAACTCACTATTTTAAGCTAAATTTTATCTGAAATAATTTCTCTTGAATATACAATATTTTATGACTGTTCACACCATATAGAGAGAGAAGCTTCACGGAGAGAAGCTGCAGACAAAATTTCAAAACCATGGGGAGATGGTTATGGATTTCTATTCTGGGAAAGCTGGTGACTAGCAGGGTAGTCTGGAAGCAGATACAAGACAGTTAATATTTGTACATAAACCCAGTACCTGTGACAATAGCAGTACCTCAGTTTTCATCTAAATTTTACTTACTGATTTTTGTAACTAGCTTCTGAGTTTGCTGAAACACAGGAAATGGCATACTGGGCCTGAGCTCTTAAATCTGGTCATGGAATTGAGGCATACAGTCACTGTGCCTCTTTGTTACAGAGTTTCTGGATTCTAAGTTTTGTGACACATGGTTCCAAATTATACTCTTTGTGCAGCTTCAGACTGCCTTAGTCTCTGTCCTTGAGAATGATAAGAATGCAAGCAGAGACAAAGAGTATTTGCCAGGCATCCAGCAAAGCAGCCCACAGCATTTAAGCATTTTATATTTATACTTTGGCAGTGAGAGATGACATAGGGAGGGAAGAGATAGAAGAATTTTAAATGCAGAAAGTTGGGAGGGGGGAAGAAAAAGAAGTAAAGACTAATTCAACTCCTGTGTACATAAACGATACCATCTCTGTTGATACTAGATGTGCATTTAACCTCCACAGAGGAAAGGCTTAACTGTGTTCAGGTGTCAGTAAATTTAATTTAAAAAGTGTTTTCAAGTGAATATCATAGGTCAGTGAACAGAGTTGCCTTGGTAACAAAATCTAGTTGGCAATTTCAGGCATGGAAATATAAGCGGTGGGGAAGTTTCCAAGGCATTCTCAGAGTCCTGGGCAGCCAGAGGGATGTCCTGGTCAGCAATCCCCACAGGAGCAAGGAAGCCCTGGTGAGCTGTTTCAGGGTCTGGAAGGCATGAGCACTACTGAGAAACAAGCAGATATGCACACACAATCTCCAGTGCTCGTGCAGGAGGATTATTTCCCTTTCTTGCCTTCCTTCATCATACTGGAAAAAAAAAATGAAAAAGATCCTCTTTCTGTCTTATGAAGAGTAGGATTTTAGTGTGTGGGCAATTAATTCAACCTGTACTGTGGTCAGCACACAGAGGCACAAGCAGGCTGTAAGCAACCTGACAGGAGGGGTCAGCTGCTGCCTGGGACGGCTGCTGGAGGCCAAAAGCCTCAGAGGAAAAGGTGAAGCAGCACCAGTGCCCAAAGGCTTCACTTACAAACCTAAAAACTCACAGTAAGACTTTATTTACAAACCTAAAAACTCACAGCAAGACAGGTTTCCCTCAGCCAGGAGAGACACACAAGCTGTCAGCAGAAAAACACGAGAATGAATTTTTGCCTTAATGAAAAGCTCAATTCAGTCACTGCATTCTCACATAAGTTGCTACTCCTCACACACACTGCAAATAAAATGCTGCCTAACATGTTCTTTAAATCAGAACATTCCTCTTTGTTTAATTTACTAGGATCAGCTTTTCACTTTCTGTTAGGTTAAAAGGACCAAGCATGTTGAAATAAAGGTAAAATAATATTTTTTATTAGCTGCTGTATTTTTAAACTACAGTTAAGCCTGCTAATTCCTAAAAAATGTATTGAGTTATTATAGTAAACTATAATATAATAAAATATATATTGTAGATATTAAAATATAAACATAGCACAGATGTCTGCAGATGCAGTGCAAGCCATAGTCAGCATGTGCCTTCAAATTTGCAGCAACAGAAGATGCACATTGAAAATATGCATGACCTACTCTGTGAAATATTAATACAACGTCACACAAAAATCAGTGGAACTATCAGCAGTACAACAACCAGGTGTGAGGCTTCAGAGGGGTTTTTGTACATAATGGTTACAGACTTTTTTCTCTTTTTATCATGGAGTGCCACCTGTTAACAGCACAATCAAACAGGAGGGGAAAGCCTGCTATTTGGGTACCCTCCAAAGCTCTTCTTCAGAGTGCCCAGGCTTAAAGCATAATTTTTCACATTTTTAGGCACTAACACATGCCTTCAGAAATGAAATCTAAACCTCAAAAGGTATCACTTCTATTTCCTGAGCACGTGAAAGGAAACTAATATGCCTGCAGTAACATTCACAAATAATTGCTTCACCTTTTGACCTGCAGTCCTGATTTTCCACAGAGCTTAGAAATGTCACATTTCAATACACTATAACTATATTTCACCTCAGGAAAAACTCCAGTCTAGAGGGTCACAAGGCAAGTGAAATGTGAGTCTAGTCTTTAATGGATATATAAACATGTTCTGTTAAAACTGTGCAACACTTTTGGTGCTGGCAGCTTTTTTTCTTATTTTCACTTCATTGTGCTCTACTATCATAGAGCAGTCACTGATTTGCGTGCAAGAAATATATATGGGAAAATGTGAATGTAAAGCACAAGAAACATTATTAACTCTCCCAGAAGATACAAACACAGCTTACAAACTTGGCTAAGAGGAACTGAACTAACAGCAGTAAAAGGTTTATGGCAGATGCCTATGGACAAGATCCTCAGCTAAGAGGGGAACATCCTGGAAAGCAACTATCCTTCAGTCTGGAGCTCACTGCCAGCTGCATCACTGCAGCTGCACACCACAGCCTGCTGTTGTGAGCACAGCCAGCACACACACTTCACTGCAAGCATTCTCTTCAGCCTCCCTCCATCCCAATCTCCTTTGTTCAGCTCTAACCCTACCTGAAAGGGTGGGCTGGGAGCACCTGGAGAGGCCCTGTGATGGTAAGATGTGCTGACTGTAATGAATAGAACCCTCCTCTGCCCAAAGCCAGCAGTTGGCAGGCTCTTTGCACTAATTAAGTGCCATAAATGAGCAGCACTGCTGTCTGGAACACGAGCTGCAGACCTTATCTTACGTCCCAGTACATAACACAAAGTCAAAATAAAAAAATGCTGCATTTTCACTTTCCTAAATAGCACTCCTTATCTAAAAAGGCTGTGCCCATAATTTTGTGCATGAAAAAATAAACTACCTGAGCTTTATTGTGCAAAGTCATAAAACTGTAATCTAAACATACACATTTTATAGGCTGTGGTATCTTCACTAGCAACATAAGGAATACTTGTTTAATTTATATGCAAAAGGAGGACAAAGGCATAATGAACAAAGTGCAATAAGAGGTGCTGGGAATAGGAGATCTGAAGCAGACACCTATTAGCAGCAATCCGAAGCTGTACAGAAGAAAAATAAAATAAAATCTCTATTACTGAAACAGATGTTTCTGAGACAGGAAAGCAGAAGTAAGAATATCACAACATCTGGAAATGTAAGTGGTAGCAAAAACCTTAGGATTAAATTAAATAAAGACAATAGGTCTGAAATGCAAAAAGGGCATCTGGGAGGTAAACCAACTGTCAATGAATTAGCTGGAAATGGCAATTTTTAAGAAGATGAGCCATTAAAAAAGTACTTTGGCTTTCAGATTGTTGAACTGACTAGAAAGAACACATCAGAATTTAAAACTTTAAATTGAATAGTGAAGTTTTCTTGGACTTTATGTGAATAAATCCACCTGTGACTCTGAAACTCTAAAGCAGCACTGGAATTCAGATAACAGAAGCTGCTATGTGTGCAAAATTTGGTATGAATAATCATTTTTACCTGAAATCCAACCCTGTGACCAGGAGTACTGCAACAACTTAGAAGTTAAGGGGTAGAATGTACTATTCTACTGCTGCACTAAGCCATACATAATTCTACTTTGTATTTCTACATGTATTTCTACAAGTCATACATGATTCTACTTTGTATTTCTACCACTGCCAAAACATCAGAGAGCTGTGAAGTAGCTGTCCCAGGAGATAAATGTTTTTCAGATGATCATCCTGTCTCCTTGTGCTAGGCGCCTCATGTAAGCCAAACAAGACAGAACATTTTTAAAATAAGACATTGGTAAAACAATTTTAACTGTTGCTTCTATGAAGCCATCAGAAGTTTTTAGTAATCAGTTATTTGCATTTGTTAGGTTTAGCTTAAAAGACCTATGTGGTGCTTGAAAGAAGACCCATATTTTAGGTGCCAAACACAAGTATCACCAACTAGTTAAAGGTGATGCACGATTTTGAGTTATATTTCTCAACTCAAAACCTGAACACTTTGTTAACACTCATGCTAACTAATTCAGTAATTTATCATCCCTTATTTTTCATCCTCTTAATACCTGCACAATGTTGCTGCCTGCAAAGCTGGCCCGTCTCCAGATCCTGCCTCTGAGCAAAGCCTCGTTGAACAGGTGAGCGAGTTTCCGCTCCATCTCAGCCCGGAACACTTCCTCCTGAATGCGCTGGTCAACCACACCCAGGAGAACTGCACGGCACAGAAAACAGCCCAAGAAAACAAATTCATTAGTAAAACTTGTCAGTTTCTTCTCCACAACTTCAACTGCAAGCTTTGAGTCGCCCTGGGATAGCTCAGGGATAACTCGAGAGCATTTGTATTTAAATGGGAATTCTGACCTGTTCAGGTGGAGGTTATTTCCTGGAAAAGGGACACATTTGGGTAATTTGGGGGGAAAAAAAATCTTTCAGACAGTGGACTTTTTTTGAAACCTTAACCAGGCTAGACAGACCCAGGATAATAAGAAAACTATTTCAATTCTAACAATGCATAAAATCATGAGCATCCAATGAATTTTTAAAAACTGCTAAGAGAGAAAACTTAGTCTACATCATCTGCTTCAACTAATTGCAGTCAAAAGTGTTGTGCTGGAGATGTACCAACACTTGTGTACCGACTTGGAGCTGGGGAGGGCAAGGGTTCAGAGTCCTGGAGAAAAAGTAGAACAGCAGCACATGAATGAAGCTGTGTATTCAAGTGCAACTTCCCCAGATAAGATTAACAAGTATGTCAGTCACAGCATAAAAAATGGGTTTGCAGCTCTGCTCACTTGGCAACCAGGTACCCTGGGTCACTGGGGCAGCTAATGCTGAGAGGAATCCCTGAAGGAAGATGAAAAAAAGGGTGGACTTTTACTAGCAAGATGGCATCCAGTTGGAGAAATGTGGAGTGGATGGAGCAGTAGTCATTCAAATGATCCAACTGAACAATCCTCCAGGACAGCAAACCAACTCACTGCTGACTGCATCAAATAAATTCAGTTTTAATTCTCCTCCACGAAAAATACATGTATTTTTTTAAAAGCTGCTTTTTTTGTGTTTCAACATTTACTTTTTTAAGTGTAGAGCTTAATAAAAAGTCACCAGTTAGATAAAATCAATTAAATATAATTTTTTAAAATTTTTAAACCAAATCTATTAAAGCCACTTTTTCAATTTGAAGCTCTCGCTGCAGATGTCAGAAAAAGGAAACATTTTCATGATTTCTCACTGAGATCAACAGTATCTGTCTTCTAAATTCAATCACTGACTAAGTATCTCAGAATTAAATAGCAAAACAGACAGTGACCTAAGGCTATTATATACAGCAAGCAGAAAACTGTTCTTGCCTGTGTATTGGCTTTCAGTATAATAAATTATGCTTAATAGCATGAATTGTACTCTACAACAGAGGGGGAACACTCTATATCCCAGTTTTTTATGACTACTGGGATACATGCACATATATCTGGGTAATTTGATATTAAAAAATCTTTACATGCATAGATTCTATCATTTTCCCATGTCATGATTCATTACCCTTAAAATACAAAACACTGACTGAAAGCAATGACTCAGCCAAAGTCTACCAGCTCTTCCCAGGATCCTCCAAGAACTGAGACTACAAAAAATTCCTCTGCAGAAAAAAAAAAAAGAAGTTGCTGCAATTTGCTTTCAAAATCTTACAGGCAGAAGTTTATCAAAACCCAAGGGAATGTGATTTCAGAGCTGGAAGAACCCTTGTTTTACTGCAGGAACTAAGGGAATTTTCAGACAATCTTAAGGCTGAGCAAGAGAGGGAGCAGGTGGAGCCAAAAAAGCCAACACAAATCTCTGAGGAAGGATGTCACTGGTTATGGGACACACATAGGAGATTCTCCCACATCAGTGAGCATTATCTGAAATTCTAAATCTTTCTTCTCTGAACCAACCACGTGGGCATCAGAAATTGAGGTGCAATTTGGTTTCCTGCTTAAAGAGTGAAGTGGTGACTGGTGGGAAGAGATGGGGAAACCTGGAAAAAAGAGCAAGTCTATACAACAGGTGAACTAGAGGTGATAAAAGCTGTAGGAAGACAAGAGAGCATCCAGTGGGACACCTGCACCCTAAGAACACGTTTGGAAGGCAAAGCCTCCTCACCAGTCAGGCTTAAAAACAGCAGGTAAGACCTACAGCAGGAAGGCAAACTCAACAGCCTTTGAGAACCTAAATGTGACAGTTCAAGCACATCTGTAAATTACAGAATAAAACACTCAGAAGATTTTGGTGGGAGGGATCTTCTGTGAACGAATCAGAAGAGACCAATGAAATGTGATGAAACTCTTTTATGTACTCAGAATTCATCTATTTTCACTCTGCTTTATTCTGGGCATGTTTTGGTAGAAAGTGTCACACAAATAAAATTTTAATTTTCACTTAAAATAGATACCAAAAAAATAAATGTGGCATATTGACAACATGCAGAGTAGATACTTTATGCCTGACAGTCTGAGCTGTTTCACTAAAAATGAACTGCCTTATAAACAAAAAGTGCTTTGTCTGCATTATCAAGGAATTTCACTAGTTAACTCTAGACCAGGGATTTATATTTCCCAGATATTCCAGGTCACTGGGCCTTTGGTTTTAGAATTTATTCAGCTCAGACATGTTATTACCTCATAAAAATGCAGCACCCCTAAGCTATTGATATTTATGCAGGCTAGTTATCCCACTACCAAAACTAATTGCACTTTTACTTACTCACAGGGACCATACATACCTGTTCTCACCCAGGAAGATTTCATCAACTGGGACACATTAAGCTTAGGATAATGAAAGGCTGAAAAAAAAACAGAATGGAGGAAAAACATCCTTAAGAACAGTTTTCTAAACAACATACACAAAACCAGAAGCCACTACATAATTTATACTGTCAGCAAGCATCTTATTTACACAGATGCATTTCTGCTCCTGAGGCAATGCAGACACAATGGCAAGGGAAGTGCTCCCAATGTACACTGCTGAGTTTGTCTCTAACAAAAAGAAGCTAAGTGAAACAGTCAGATTTATTACGTGAAAGACTCCAAGCTGCTGCACCGGGGTCACTGCTCCCAGGAATTTAAAAGCTCACTGTCTGAGCTGTGACTCTACTGAGCTAGCTGCAGGATCATCAGACTCTCGCTCAAAGGGCAGTGAGGCAAGTCCTGAGTGTCTCAGGATGAAAATAAGAACTTCTCTGAGGCAGAAACTACAAGGAAACAATAAATGTAAAGCAGAGAACTAAACATGTATGATTTGTGTTCCAGACTTGTGCAGTTTTTTTTACAAAACCTACAAATAACCACATGTAGAAACACTGCTGTAGACAAAACCTCATGGCTTTTCTGCTCAGCTTGGTGGCTCCAGGCTTTCCTAATTTCTCAATTTTTCAAAAAAAAAGCTCTGTTCTAGAGGGAAATCCTTTCCCCAGTAAGGAAAACAGTCTATTTCTACTGACTTCAGTATAGATAAGATTTTTCCCAAGGTTTCCACTGGAGAGCAGTAAAGACATGTTGGGAAAGAAGTGAAGATGGGGGCTGGGCTAACAGTTTCCTCAAGGGAAGTCTTAAGCTTCACTATGGTAATAAGGAAAAGGAATGGTCTTAACTTTCTCAAAATATTTAATCCAGATGCAGTTTGCTAAGCATTATACAAAGGTTAATTTTTAAACCATTTCATGAACAGAAAGAACGCAGCACATAACAATTAAATGACCTGGCCCATGATGGATCAATTTAGAACAAAGATGTCTACAGTTGTGGACTAGTTTGCCACTACTCCACATTTCAGGGAAGTAGAAAATTGAAGTTTTTCTAATTTAATGATGCAAGAATTTGTATACAAGCCATTCTCTGTCGGTGTACCAAAAATCTGATTCTTTTGCCCATTAAAAATCTTAGGAATTTTTTGGTTAAGGTAAAAGCAAAAGAATCATTAGTTACATTTTACCTTTTATTTTCACAGATTTATAACTAATTCCTACTGGAAGAAAAAAATAAAAGAAAATTTGGTTATTTCACCTTTATTTCAGTAACAGCACCACTAGCTTCAAGATGACCACCTGGATGGGTGCTCTGTGACTTACTATTCAGAAGGGTGTTGGACCATGGTCCTTTTTTTCTGAACATATAACACTGGCCCTCTATGCAACAGATCACAATGCATTAAATTTCCAAAACTCTCAGACAGGCAGAAAGCACCTCAGAGTCTATTTAAACACACCCATTTATTTTTGGCATCCTGCTACTCGATTCTTCTGATTGTAGCTTTTAGATTGAAATTCTATTTACTCTAGTCATGCAATTGTTTACTTCAATTTAGAAATGGAAACTGAACAAAAAAAAGCATAAACTAAACTGAAAACTGATTCTGTTGTTTTCCAATGCATGGAAAGAGCATGATAAGGAAATAAAAAACCTTCCAGTGACCATAATGCTTTGAACTCCTAGCACTTTTGAGTTTTTTCTTCTTTAACCCAAAATCGTGTTTTGCTTCAATACTTACTGTGCTCTTCACACTTTTTCTAATTAGTACTTGAAAATGATTTAATTCATGCAAATTGCTGGGTGACTATTCATTTAAACTTTCCACGGAATTAATGCAACTTAAAAATAAATCAACTTGAGCAGAAAATCTTGACATTGAAAAGGAAGATGTGCTGCTGTGATCATTGCCAACTAAGATTAGGTTCTAAAACCTGACAAAGAATGCTGAAAATTGCCAGAAGTCAGCCAATCCAGGTTCCAATTCTTAGACCACAGGTCACTCTAGTGTCTCACTGACACACAGACCTTGGGCTCATCTGGAGTCTCAGCACTTGCAGTAAGATCAAATTTGCAAGAGTTCTGATGTCCTCTGGAACTAACAATTACAAACAGCACTGACTGATTGTTATTCTGAGGGGGAAGCTGGATAGACAAAATGCAATTATTAGCTAGATTGCAGCTGCTCTGCTAATGACTCTGGATGCATTAATGAAGTAGATGCTGGCATCATTAGAAGATGCTAACAGGCAGCCCTGGAGCACCATACCGTGTAACAGCATCGATCTGGTGCTGAATGAAAAGGCAAAGGGTCACCTGCTCACCAGAGACCTACCAAGAGCAGTCTAAAGCTCACCACTCAGGCAGAGTGGCCATTGCCAGATGTTCTTAGGATCTCTCTCTTACAGATGTGTGGGACCATGCAGGATACAACTGGTGTCATTCTGACCGTTTTTATTTCTGATCAACGGAGAACAGTAGTAGAAAGCATGGAGGGAATGCAGGATGTGAAATGAGAAGGTATTAAATGAAAAGTAAGATTCCATGCAGATACTGGGGTGTGGGCAATAGCAACACACTGTGACTTTAAAATCTGATCTAAAATCCACACAGAAAAAATTGCCAAATATTTCTGCAGTGCTTGGACCATATCATAAAATTTTATATTTATCCTATTGGCCTTGCAACATCTTAAGATAGCCAAAATAGATGACATGCATCAAATTGCTACTTAGGACTGAAAAAATAGCAAGCCCCAAGGCAACTCTCTTTACTCTCTCTCTCTCTCTCTCTTAGGACTTGAAGTCCTAAGAAAAACAAAGAGCTTTATTCAGGGTAAGTTCATGAAGGCAAATACTGCCATCTACTCCACAGCTAGCCTTTACCTGTCCTCCAAGAAATCTGCTAGCCATAAAGAGATACCAAATATATAGTTTCCTGTTATTTTTAATGAACTAGCACCCAAACCCTGTGATTAGACTTGGTTTTCTTTCTGCTGACTTGTAGGTCATGACCATCTAACCAATTTACAATCTGAAACATGAGCTGTAAGGTGGACAATGAAAAATAAGCACGAGAAAGGTGTAAACTGGGCATTTGAATAGAAACATGTTGCTTAAGTCACCTAGAAGTCTCGTGAGGAAAGAAGAAAGTCTGGAAGTTTCCATTTAGACAGCCCTATTCCTGCAAACAACAGTCCACATCTGCCAAACAATTTCCACTCCTGATCCTGACTCTGTGTGAGTGGGGAAAAAACTGACAAAGAATTCCTGGTGTTAATGATGGGACAAACCACACAGTTAAAACTATAAACAGGACATATCATTTATGTGAATAAAAACCACGTGAGGACAGTGTGTGAAAGGCAATGCAAAGTGAACAAGTGGCAAGGAGCAAATACACCCTTTGGAACAAGGCTCATATTTGGGATATTGATGTCATGGTCTCACTTAACAATGTAGAGATGCACAAGTAGCTTTTCTTGGGTATGATCAACTTCAACCTCCAAGGCTGGGGATTGAGCCCCGGCACTCAGCTCACCCACAAATAATTTCTTTAGATGCAGCTACAAAGCTTACAAGATCATGCACAAAGTCCTTAAGGGAAAAAGAAAAGTCACTACCAAGAGTATGAGTTGTTAGCATGCCTGATAAACTAAGGCACAAATGGCACAGAACAGTATGCCATGGAATCTTTCACATTTACATATGAACCCTGACATACATAAATGGTTTACATGTAAATATACAACATTCCTAGAAAATAAATCACACTGAAAGCAAAGGTGTGCATATTAATTGGCACGGACCAAAGCAGCTATATATCTAAGGTGTTGTAACACCTTCCCTGCTACAGTTGCTCTGTAGAGTTCAGGGCCTAGAAAACAAAAACATTTAGGCATCTCCCTGCTAAAGTAGCTTTGAGGATCTGGCTGTTGGTCACTCTCAACAGTCTGTTGAATAAGATGTTTCAGGAAGGATCTGCCCAATGCTGCTGAGCCTTTGGACAGGATTTTTGGCTCTGAATCTGAAGATCTAAAAGCCTTAGGCTCAAAATCCAGTCACAGCAGCAGTGTAAAAAACTGTAGGAACAGCTAAAAATAGGTGGCTGTGGTTGTCTCACTGATAAAAGAGTCTGAACTACATTCATAATTTCTGTGCTTGCTGACAGAAGGACCCACAGCTCTGGCAATCTGAGAAACTGTGTTCCCACTTTGCCAACTTACCAAATAGCACCAGAGCTGGTATTCCAGAACAGTGCCTATTAAAGCACTACTGAGACCAAACCAGACCAGTTCAAACCCAAATGTGCTGTCCTACAATGGGCTCAATCTACAGTAAATGTGAGCTCTCCTAACAGCAAAAAAGTTGCTGACAAGATGTTCCTTAATTTAGGACACCTTATCCACCAAATCCTCATGTTTTCTACATTGCAATCTTTGGGAAGATCTCATAGTTCTCAAAAATCCTGAGCTCTCCACTCATCCTACTTCACTTTGCTTTGTAATTGACATGTGAGTGACCACAGGGCTCCACTGGCACTGGCATCGTCCTCAGTGCCAGGTACTGTACACATGCAGGTCACAAACACAGAGACAGCTCCTGACACGAGCATTAAAGCAATTTCAAATTTCCTAAGTACCATCAGGAAAGGAAAATAGAAACATAGAATTGTTTGCTTTGGAAGGGACCCTAGAGGTCACCTAGTTCAAAGCCCAAGGAAAACCATGTACATTCATCTTTAATGGGAATGTCTTCCCCTTATGACCAGCCTCTCTTTCAGGCTACAGCAGCCTTGGTAGAAATTCTGTTACCACTTAATTGCACTGTAGCTCCATTGCACAATCCAGAAGATAGATTCTCGGCAAGGGGCAACCAGAAAATGCACTGCAAATATAATTTCAGAATATGTGGACAAAACTAAAAGCTGTAAGAGCCACTGTAGGCTCTTACATCACAGGAAAAAAAGCATCCCTCAACACCAAAAATATTACCAGAGACTAAAAGCTACCTAAACTCAAGCTCAAATGCATAAAAGAGAGGACACAGAGTAAAGAGAGGTGTCTTTCAAGCAATCAAGACACCAGCAACATTTTATTTGCATTCAGTGAGCAATAAAGACCATAGTCCACAATATGACATATTCCGGGGCTTCCAAGATAAAAATAAATGCTCCTCATCTATGGACAGGGATTCTGAAGACTTGGTCCTGGCTCCACTAAATAGACCTACTACTGCACAGAGCTCAGACTCTATGTGAGACCAAATAAAAACAGAAATGCTTAACAGCAATGTGTCAACAACCTCATACAACTTTTAATTGATTATGGAAGTAGAGGGATCAAAAATGCTGAAAACATGAAATCAAAAGCTTCAAAAAATTAGTATGTTTAGAGTGCATCTAGTAAATGGGGAAGTATCCTGTGCAATTATCTTACCTAGATCAAAAGCTGCTAAGGAGAGCAAATTTTCTGTTGACAGTGACTCTCTTTCCAGTATTTTCACTGACATACACAGCTGCATAATGAACACCAGCTACAATTAGACCCGATTTTCCACTAAATGTTTAACTATATTGTAAAGCTCACTGTCAGAGGTTATGCATCTCTACAGCTAGCTCACAGAAATAACTCCGAAAATTAAAAAGCATGGTGAGATAGGAGAAATGGGGAATTAATGGGCTGAGTCAGTGACACCCACCAGCAGGAAAAGGCAAGTACTATTCTCCCATGATCTTGCTTATGTTCCTGAGTCATCTGAAAAATCTAAAATCTAACGTAAGTTGTCAAGGCCAAGTGTCAAGCAAGCTCTGTTATGCAGGCAGTTCCCACTCATCTACGTTTAGGATGATGGTGGTCTGAAAAAAAAAGACTTGCCATGCAATGTACATAAAAAGCGAGAAAGGTAATACTTTAAAACATAACGGACTGCATAGACAAATTAATTCAGACTATATGGGCAAATATCAACTTAGGTAGGCAGTGTCCCAGGAGTTTCTAGAAGTCAGAGACATGGTTAAGAGCAGCTGAAAGCACTGAAACTCCTGAGAATTAGAGAAGGTCTCTCTAGACATAAGCACAAAGACACACCTTGGACTATACTTCACAGCAATATTGATTTAAGTGATTTTCTTATTTTTAGATCTGGACTAAGACCAATGAACTGATGAAGCCAGGTTAAGCACAACTGACCCACCACACAAGGAAAGTATGATGACAAAAGCAGCAAGATGCTGTAACACCAAAGTGTGAGCAGAAAGAAGCACAGACCTGCCCTGCAGAACTCATGATTCAATTTAGGTACTTGAAGCTGCATTATCACTTATGCAAGAAATTATTTTAAAATTGTACAGAGGGAAAACACTGGACAGAAGTATTTTGCAGTATTGGATAACAGCAAATACTCACGTTCAGCAATCTGCTGCACAGGGAAGCCCAGATAGAAGCTGAATTCCACCACAGACAAGTTTCTGAGCTGCTCGCTGACTTCAGACCCATTGAGAAAACCGTACCTGTCTCGGATGGCAAAAACAATGCTCACAGGGCCCTGTCGAAATGCCACCCCAGGCCTGCTCAGAGTTATATTCAGTATCTGAAAAGATAGCATTGAAGCAGGGTCAGCAAAATCAAATCACTGCCATTTCCATCCCTTCCTTGACAGACTTTTCTTTTTCCTCTTATATGAAGAGGGGGGCAATTCACATCAAGACAGAGGAACATCTGTTCCAGATTGGTTCAGCCAGCTGAGTCTCAGAAGAGGCAAAGTTACACGTAAATTCCTCTTCAAAGAGTCATCTTTTAAGGTCAATCATAATCCAGAATGATCTGACAGCTACAGCCCAGAAAATGATGAGAAAAAACCACCTAGCGAGACAGACAGCAAAATAAATCTAGTCGTAAATAAGTCTTAGATGAATGCCAAACTGCATGGAACAGAAGAAAGGGATTGATTATGGCAAAAAAAGTTCTGAAAATGGATGTTCTCTTGGTAAAAATCTCCTGCACCATGCACACCCAGATCCACCAGTTGTTAGAAGCCTTTTTGTGGCAACAATATAAATAGCAAATATATTCATGTAGATAAACCTCTTCTGAAAAATAAGAAGCATTTAAAGTAAGTTGGCTAAGCTAATAGTCCAAGAAATTGTTTTACATGTTCTGTCTTCAGTCTATGCAGTGACACTGTGTTTCAAGTTGTGAGCACTCTTCTATATGTATTACATAGTACTTTAGACACTCTAAAATTTGTCATTTTTCTTCCTGAATTTATTTTAGTGTATAACAGATGGGTATTTATGGTGTCAGTTAAACAACATAATAAAATTTTTACTGAGTTTAGTATTACAACAAAGTTAGATTAAATTTAAGAATTCAAACAGAAGAGGGAGTTGATCTCATTAAATTGAATTACTGACTTTCCAGGGAGCTCTAAGCTCTGCTGTGTGATTCAGGGCTCTGCACATGTGCAATACCTTTCATGTGTGAAGTTCCAGCAGCAGCTGTCACAGACATCATATACTGTAAGTATTTCTAGACCTCAGAAGCAACTAGCATGTTTGCTCACATGATGGCAGGGTCATGTAACTCCTATACTCCCTAACAGGGTGGGGAAAAACAGCATGGCAATGAGACCTGAGAGCTTTCTTCCAACAAAAACTTTTTAACCACACCTTAGTCTTTTATAGTAAACTATGATGGGAATGACTCTGGTAAGGGCTGTAACAGTTTTTATTTGAGAAATTATAAACCCTATCATATTCAATAATGCTTTTGGATATAAACCATCACCTTGGATATCTTTTTCAAAAAGCTTGTAAAAGCTTGTAACAGGTGCCTTGTTATTTTTTAGGGGGAAAAAACCCAACTGACTTCATGACACAAAGCCTCGTAGGTCTACATGACCTAGACTGAAAGTGACAGCCAGAGAACACCTAACTCATTTTATTGTCTGGATGAAACACAGGACAAGCAAAGGTGAGGGGGGAAAAGGGACAGATACAAACCATGCTCATCCTCTCACCTGCACAGTGAAGTTGTAGGACTCCTGGTGCTTGTTCACCTCCAGGAATGCCATTGTCAGCCCTCTCTCAATGCGCTGGCTAAAGGTGCAGAACCCAATATCCACGTTTCGAGGTACAAACTGAAGCACTGAAAGCAAAGGGCAATTATTCCTACAGAAAAGTCTTCCCATGAGAGAGAACAAAACAACAGAATCCACAGGGCTATCATTTCCTTCTTTCATGAAGCTCAGGACACATTCAGTGAAACACCAGATGAAAATACATTAAAAATACATTTTGTGTTGCTGCAGTAAATTCTCTACCCACAAAGACTGGTTGCAGCAGTAATTAAATCCCTGAAAGATACTAGTGACAAAATACTCACTGTTTCCTCTTGTATACTAAAAGACCTTCACTATATACATGTGGCTAACTTTACCTCACCTGACCACTGAATTGGCCACACTGAAATTCTGAGCACCCAGCCAATCCATGAAAATATTCAGAAAATAAAGCAACAAATATCTCTTTCTTGTAGTCTGAAATACAGTATTTAGGTTGCCTAAAAGACAACATATTAGATCCATTAATGCACATTAATATTGGTCTAATACTTTCAGAACACTTAGTAAGCTATCTGTTAAATTTAGATACAGACATCTTTAAATTCAGAAGAGAGAAAGAAAGAGCACAAGGCAGAAAGAGTGAGTGTAGTGGATGGTGATCAGGCACACAGACCTAACTACATGCACATCTGTGGATTTCCACATATAGCCTTACCCAAAGAAATGCTACAGTTAGCTCACAGATCCTAATAGCAATGTTATACAAGGTTCAAACCCAAAAAATACACCTCCTGTCTATCTATATAACCATGTTAAGCAGTGGAACAAGACATCACACCTGCATAGTTGATGTCTTGCCATACAATTATTAACAGTGCACAAACAACACACAAAGCGTATCTGAACAAAAGTACAATGTTGACATTTATTAACTCTGCTTGTATGCTCAGTCCCTGTCACTACCTCATTACACAGCCAACCAACCAGGCAAGCAGTTTTATCATGCAAACAGGGCCCAAACAAGATTTTAAATGACAACAATGACTCTCAAAATCTATTACATGGGTACTATTTTGCTTTAGATTAGCAGTCAAACTTTGCATGAATTGCTGCAATACAGCAGCCATGGAAAGTTGAATACTACATAGGCAATCCTCCTGCTCATGTTATACACAAGCAATCAATCCTCCTGTTCACAATTCTCCTATATCACAACACAAAAAGGCAGCTTTTAACATAAATTTAATCTAAAACTGACACAAACATTACAAAGTAGCTGCACTGTGATTTTATGAATAAATATTTCATGGATTTTTTTCTCTTCTCACCTTGAGAAGCAAGAGAAAGAGCATTTTGCAATGTACCACAAAAAATTCAGAAAAATCCACTAAGTGTTAGGGTTAACTGTTCACAATTTACCACCTCTCTGCCATGGACCTGTAAATTATGTCATTAACAAAAAGAATTAAGATTCACAGTAGAACAGAGGGTTTTGACATGACCTTGCATTGCAAGTGAGAAGTGTGAATCAACAGGAGCCACCTTTTCCCCTCTCTGTCAGGAGGAACTCACCTGTCTGAACCTGGAATCTGTTGTCTGGCACAGTGAAAGCAGGGTGCAGTGAGAGGATGATGGGGGCCTCCCCACGAAGAAGACTGCTGTTCACAAGCACATTTATGACAGCTATGGCCGTGTAAACAAAGGGACCAGATGTCACCAAGAAAGCAAATTTGGGGGAAATTTTATAAACCTACAAAAAAAGAAAAAATCTGAAATTAAGAAAATCCAAATATGTCAATGGTAAATCTGGCAACATTTTAGACCTACACAGTCTCATGCAGTTCAAAGCCACCTCACTGAGAGGCAGGAAAATGCAGTTTTTATTTTTCAAAGAGCAGCAGAAGCACAAACACAAGTGCTGTGCCTTGCAGCCTCTGTTCCAGTACATCAGAGACAACTCCCTCCCCTGTGCCAGATGCACCTACTGGAATATCTTCAGTACAACACACCTATCTCAGCACTTCTTGATTTATCACATTCCCACATATTAGCACTCCCCCTTGCCTACATTCCCCTGGTGTACATAACATTTCCCATACAAAATCCTGTTTACTTACTGAATTGCTTGCATAGCTTCTGCATTTCAGTCATGCACCACATAGTGAATGCATCCTATACCATTCATATGTGGCACACAAGGAGTAAAATACACGTAACCAATGTTCTTTAGATATAATTTTCACACTCAAGAAACTTTCTTCCAGGGAACACTTCTATCTGCTTGTTTCAACACAGCTACCACATTACAATTCTCCTCTTCCAATTCATGTCCTGACTTTGAGTCTTCTTAAAAACCCTGAGGAGCCTTAGACATCATGTAAAAGAAATGAGATTACAAGTTAAATATAAACCTTGAACCACGCAGACACTCTTATCCATCATTTCTCAGCCACCTAAGTAGAACAAATGGAAGTGTTTTATTTATTTAAACATATTGCAGTGTCTTCCCTCCTTCAGAGAAACTCTCTCAACATTAAGAACACCTGTTTCCCCACCATTACTTTCTTCCTTCCTTGGTTTACTCCCCCAGTTTGCTTTATTTGCCTGTGGCAGTCACACTTCAAAAGTATTTTGGTGATATCCAACATGATGGCCTCACGGTTAAATCATGTAAACCAGAGACCCAGAGTTTCTGATAAATGTGACCTATTCACTGAAGGGATGCTAGCACTTTGCAGGTGCCATGCTGCTGAAGGGATGCGTTAGATTCCTTCAGCTTCAGGAACAGCCTTATAGAAAACCACAGTGCCAGTTAAACTGCGACCCACATACTCCTTTTTGGTATTTCTGCTGTAGTGTAAAGTGATGGCAACTGCTGTTCAGATGAGACAGCAAGCAGCTCCTTCCTGTCTTCTAAAATGTCTGCATTTCAGAGAGCTCATCCCCACCAGAAGAAACTACCTCAGCAGCAGAAGGAAATGAGAAAAATTTCTATGCTGCTCATTCTGCCTTTTTTCTTTCTTTGCCCACAAAATATATGCAACATCCAACTTTTATTTTAAATGGATTTAGATCCATAAAATTCAAATTTGTTTGATATGAATAATGTGCACAGCTCCTTTCAGTTCCTCTTATCTGAAATTTTATTCTTTTATCTCATGATGAAATAATCTCTGCAGCTTCAGTTTGTCAAACAGAAACAGCAGTTAAAAATGGGTAACACATGCCAAAAGAAAGTTGCCCATTACTTGCAAATGAGACTGCTTAAAAGGCAAGAAAAAGAGGAATTAGAATTACAAATCTCAGTGACAATTTGCTGGTGATTTCTGGAGCAGTATATGCTGAGGAAGAGAGGTTGGCTGCAGCCAGCATATACTTATGCACTGGAGTTGGGTATTTCAGACACAAAAGCAAGCCTCTGCAACCAACTCAGCTGCCTCCATCTCTGACTGGTTGTGCTGCCCCACAGACAACCAGGAAAACAACCCTGGAATTAACTTTTTCAGCTCAGCAGCTAATACTGGTTCCCTTCTGTGCTGCACTGCATCAGAAGAGCAACAGCAACTCCAGAATGGACAACCAAAATAAAAATCCACTTTTAACAGTAATTTTGAGGTAG
Source organism: Setophaga petechia (assembly GCA_024362935.1). NCBI lineage: Eukaryota > Metazoa > Chordata > Aves > Passeriformes > Parulidae > Setophaga > Setophaga petechia. Next base: position 7,871,053 of record JANCRA010000025.1, read on the forward strand.
GCAGATTAGAACCACTACAAGTCAAAACAATAGCTATTTCTGCTTGAGATATTGCAGGGTTGTCTAGAATTAGCTCTCTTCAGCCTCATCCATATGACAGAAATGACAGACCCATGACAGTATGATGCTGTCTACAAGCTAATTCACAGAGAAGCATACAAAGTTATCAAGGCTAGATGAGCACAGCTCATGGCTCTGGAATCATGATTCATGAAGGAGAATAGCTGCACTTGGCACAGCTCTAATGGTTCACAGACCCAGCCATCCATCCAGCTCTCTCTTGGAATTTTCACCTCCACTGCTAGGACAGCTAGATGCTAACAAATTAGGTGGCTGAACCATCACATTTTAGAGTGTCACTATTAAAGTACAAAAGCATGGATTTCTTATATTAAAATGTACAAGTATTTTAACTTTTGCACCTTGGTCCAGAAAGCCAGAGAAGCACACAAAACTCCATGTGCAGTCTGGGCCATCCCCACTGCAAAAGCAGAAACCTTCAGCAGAAGCAGAGAACTCTTACAACACCTCGAGTTAAGCTATCCCTGCTCCCAAGTGCAATGACTGACCCAACTCTGCTGTTCCCAGGACACAACCTAGCTCATTCCAAGCTACCCTCACAAAAGAGAGCACGTCCAGCACAGAACGCTTTTATAAGGCTCAGTTTACTAAGGCCAGAAGAGTATTTAGGAAAAACAGGACTGAATCTTTTCTTTGTCCCTTATGATGGTTCCTAAGCATTTGCTATTGATTATTGTCTGCTAAAATACTTGACCAGATGCACCTTTGCCACAGCCCAATCCATGCCTACACTCCACTCTATTATGCTGTGTAAACATCTGCCAGAAAGCATCAACAACTGATTTTCTCACCACCACCTTATTAAGAATCCTATAAGGAGCCTGTAGAGAGTGTTTAACTTCTGAAGATGGACTACAAAGACTACAGGTCTTAAAAATAAAATAAAGCTTCTGCTCCAAGGCATGTTAGGATCCTGAGGCAGCAGTTCTCACTGCTTTTGCACACCTCTATGGAACCAGCCACAACTTCAGCAGTGCCGAAGCAGAGATGAAGCCAGTGCAAGCCCACAAGGTGGCATCTTTGAAAGAAGCATTTACCTGGCAATGACCTGAACTCCACACTTTGGAGGCAGAGTTCACTGATTTGGGATTATAGGAACCGGTAGGTTAAGGACACACCACCAAACTCACATTAAATACAACAACAAAGTGGCTAAGGTAAAAATGCCAGATGCAGAATAAAATTTCCAAGCACAAATGAGGCTAGCAAAAACCCTTTTCCTGCTGGCATGAACTTAATGGCACCAGGGGTCCTGGCAATGAGTCACTGCCAGCACTATTTTATTTTACACCCCAGTGCAAGTCAAGTCAAGAGAACATTGTCTAACAGATCCTACCCAAGTGTCATAAGCTTTACATTACAGAGTGTTGACTAAAATTACTCTTACTCAGACAATGGGGTCTTATTCTTTTGCAGATGCAATATGTTGAGACCAAGAAGAAAAAACTAAAATTTTTGGTTATTCTCACTTTGCTGTAAGGATTTTTCTAGGGAAAAAGTGACAGAAGTTTTTTTCATTTGGCAGGATCCTGTCTCCTCTTTTTTCCACTTCAGCAACTCACAGTGTTTGAAACAATAAAGTAGCAGAGACCAAAGTTTCAACTGAAAAAGCTGAGGGCAAAAAATGCTTTAATCCTCCTTTCACTGCTAAACTTGCTTCTTATTTAAAGTGAGCAGCAATTATAGCCATCACAGCCATGGATTTTATTTTTAAAGTATACATTACTACAAAGTTAAATTTAACTGGACTGTCTCCTGATTTACTGTACATTACATCACAGTGAGGGAACATCTGTGAGTTGTAATAAGAGACACAGTAAAAAAGCAGCTTAGAAAAGTGCATTGCTTTACCATAACTTGCAAATACACACATGGTTTCTAGGTACTTTCAACTAACAAAGGTCAGGTCTGTCTGATTGATTAAGTTTAGCAAGATGGAAAAATTCTGTTTAAAATACTGCATTACATCACCACTCAACACACTGCTGTTATAGACAGCTCTTTTTTGAACCAACAGTTTTGTTAGTATTCCACAGTTAGAGGTGAAAACATATTTGCTAGTGATTATTTTTAGTGCAGAACCCATATGATAGCAGCATTCTAGAATGAGCAAAACTGATTCAGCAAAGATGTCTTTCCTTTAGATAAAAAAGATTTTCCAAAGGATGAAGCTACACTAGCTGCATTATTTATAAAAACAGTTACTTCTGAGAAGCCTTAGGACTTCTTAGAAGCTTTCTCCCTATTGAGAGCTTTACAAGGCAATCGTAGGCATGAAAGGCAGGAAATTAAAGGGAAAAATATAAGGTGAGATATCAAATGCTTGTTCCAATTACCCTTCAAATATTAATTAAGGGATTTTGTCCTACTGCTGGTAATAGTAAGAACGTAAGTGCTCCCATATTAATGAGCTGTGTAAGGTCACTGAAAATTAAATGTGTTTCTATCATTATGAACATCTGACTTTTTCTTGACTATTCCAGTTTGCACAAACTGAAGGTATAATTCACAAACCACACAAAAAATCCCTTATATATTGAAAAAAAATCTAAGTAGCTCATGAGCAGGTGTTGCTAAAAGGACATAAACTATCGATAATTTACAGAGGCAGCTCACTGTAGCTGAAGTTTGGCAGGAATTTATAACACTCCTATCTTGACTGAGTAGTAGAGATGTGCATCCTCAAACATCAGACAGGAGTTGTTTAATTACTGAGTGCAGTGATCATGGGAGATGCCAAAATTAAAGGCATCAAGCAATTCTGTGCACGGAGAAATACAAGTTATGTTCAATGAACTGCTACTTGAGTTAACTACAGAACAAAAATGAGATCACTGACTCACAAAAGATCATCTGGTACTGGGCTGTGACAACTAGATGAATACAAACATGCAAAACTGCAAGTGCAGCTGAAAGTCATCCACACCAATAATTCTACTGAAGTATTTCCTCACCACTGAGGTATCTGATTACACAACAAAGGTACCCCCAAACTACCCCTATGTCTTTTCCCCTCATAGGGTTTGACATAGAGGGAACCCTTACTTCAACTAGATGATCACTTGGAAGTTAGAAAACAATATTGAAATCTTGTTCAAAGATGATTCCTTGAATACCAAAGCAGAGAAAACTTTCAGAAAACCCCAAGAGTACAGCTAGTCCTGTGAGGGGAGTAAGGACGTGAGTTACAGCTACCTGAAGGCTTAGAAATAACATCTTACTATTGCACACCTGATGTTTTCCCCCCTTTTTCATCTGCCAAATCAGGCATTCAGGATTCCACCACCTCCCCTGCAAGTGTTGATGGTCTCACTTATAACATAAAATAGCACAAGGCTGTGTAGGTTTCCTTTTGTTTAAAGTGCCAAGTATGTAGCAGAACAAACAGACCTGCCTAACAGGTATTTTGAAGGGTAAAAGGTCTTCTGTTTTAATTCATCAGCAAAGGAGGTGAGCAGTAGATTCTGGACATGGCTTGCTCACCTCTAGTAAAACCAAGAAAGGTCTGTCCTAGAAAATGATGGTATTCTAAAAGTAAAAAAAGTTGACATCATGTTCACATTAAAAAAAAAAAACAACCAAAACATGACTAACACTTAAAATAAAGCTCTCTCTGATACAGTATCTATGGACTGTTTGAATTACTGTTCTAGCATTTGAACTAAACCCCTACTGTATTATATTGACCAAAGAGTACTTGTACACACTTCATACCACTTACCTCCAGTTCCACTGATCTCCTGAAGTGAACTCTGAGCACTTCTCTGATGGATTCACTGACATTTCGTAGAACAGCTCTTCGGGCCAGCACTAGAAATTAACGTCAGTCAGAAAATATCTTTTAGCTTCATCTCTTAGGTTTTAATTCAAAGCTGTATTTTCAACTGTGCAGTGCATGAAGAAGCAGGTAGTGAGATCAGTTGCATCAAACAGGTAAGATGAACAACAAGGACAGGGGTGAAGGTGTGACTGTATCCTAAAAAGTGACTGTAAAGTTTAAGGAACTGTAAGTTTATTTTCTCTTGTTTTGTTTTTCCACAGCTAATGTCTTTAGCATTCTGATAAAAGAAACTTTTAAAGAGCCACTGAGGCATTCAAATGGGAAAGTAGCAGCATATTTGGTCTGACATGTGAGTTCACTGTCACAACACAGTTAAAAGTTTTATAGGCAACACATGGAATGCAGATAAGGCCAGAAAAAAGCCACAGAAAATATGCATCTACTTTTCTCTTAAATAAAAAGTAAGCAAACATGAGATTAATTAATGAAAGGGATATCCACATAGTTAGAAAGAGCTTTAAATCCCCACATCCCCATAGATGTCACGTCTGTTATAGTCACACTTGACACTGTGACTGTGGGTTAAGCAAACAACTGGAAAGTGTTGTGCTGTCATCCTGCATTTACTTTCCATCAATTACTTGCCTACAAAAGTACTCAAATTACATTTTAAAAAAATCTTCCTCATCACTAGCATAGCTAGATCACCTACATATCTGGAGGATGAGATTATGCTCATTCTGCTTTAATTCTTGCAACTAAGTCTTGAGAGTAAAAAATACTGCTCAGCACAAAAATGCAGCGCTTCTGCAGCTGCCCTGGATTAGTTTGCTGGCACTGTTTTGTTAACAAGCTAGGAAGAGGCAGAAAACACCAGAAAAGCAAACACAGATGCTAAGACAATTAATTTTGAAACACACTAATGTCACTTTTCTGGTTACAAACACACCAAATCCAATTGAAGGTAGTATGGGAGGAGGTAAGATACAAACATAAGCTAGTAAGGCGAAATTATAAACGGTTGCAAAACCCAAACTTTTTTTAAACCAATTCTCCTCTTACATATGACAACATTACCTCACACGCAGGTGTTTTTTAATAAACGCAGCAACAACTGAAAGGAGAAACTTACTCAGTCAGAACAATAAACAGTTTGGCAGAACAGTACCATGACAGTAACATTCATTTATAACCAATGAAATGATAAAGCAGCCTCTAACTCAGCACATTTGTATCAGCAATTTTTGAGGACAATTTTATTCTCTGCACAGTGTAATGTATTTGTAACTCTCTCTCACAATGGACTTTGTTCAAGTGAACTCTATTATTTTTAACAGTAAATGATAAATCAATGCTTTTACAGCTCTTTGTCTAAATTTAGACCATAAGGTTCACTTAGTTAATCCAAAATCTGCAATTTAGCTAGGGGTTCATGTTACAGCGGCTTCTGAAAACCAAAATGAAAATGCTGGGGATATCTTACCCGCAGTGACTAAGTAGGCGTCAGGAACGGTGATGTCGCAGACGTACGGCTGCCTGGTGGTTGTCACAGCAGAGGTCACAGCCACCACTTCAGACAAAGTAGTGGTCCTCAGAGGGGTGGAGGAGAATGTCCCTGGGCTGCCTGTAGCACTGGAGGAGATTGTCCCTGGCCTGCCTGTAGCACTGGAGGAGATTGTCCCTGGGCTGCCTGTAGCACTGGAGGAGATTGTCCCTGGCATGCCTGTAGCACTGGAGGAGATTGTCCCTGGGCTGCCTGTAGCACTGGAGGAGATTGTCCCTGGCCTGCCTGTAGCACTGGTGGCAGCGGTGGAAGGAGCAGATGCATCAGCACCAGCAGTTACGCTGCTTCCTGATGGAACCTCATGTCCAGGGGGTGGGCTGGCAGTCAGAGGGAACTGTGTGGGAGCAAACAACGAGGTCACGGACAGAGATGCTGTAGGAAAGGGCGTTATGCTGATGGTGTCAGCATCTGATGCAAGGATGTCAGGGTCTGTGGGAGGAAGGGCTGTGGGGACACTGCCCCTGCTGCCAGATGTTAAAAGCAGCGTGGGGTTAACTGTAGCACCAATATCCTCATCAGAATCCAGAGCAGTTGAAAGTAGAGATGAAGATATGTTTAAGACAGGAGTTGCTGGGAAGCTAGTAAACGAAGAGATCAGATTTGTTTCACTGAGCAAGATGCTGCTGGTAACAGACTTGGTGTCAGAAGAGGGCAGCACCAGGGTGGGAGCCACAGAGGGAGAGGTGGAGAGGGAAGGCTCCAACTGAGAGGTAGCTCCTGCGGCAGCTGAGGTAAACACAACTTCAGAGCCCACTGGCAGTAGCGAGGATGCTTCCAGAAACACAGATGACTCTGAGTGAAACTCGGATGATGGCATTATTTCAGGAACCTGTGCATCTGGAAGGGATGATGTATTTGAATGAAAGTATGGTGTTTGGCTAAGATGTAACTGAGAAACCTCGGCATCAGTGGCAGAGCTGACAGTGGTAGCTAAGTCCCAGCTGGTAACATCCTCAGGAAGTACTGATGTCCCAGTCAACAAGGTCTGAGGTAACAGTGTTAATAAATCACTTTGTGTGACAGAGTAAGAATTTAGCATGGTCAGTGACAAAGACAAGTAGCTAGATTCAATAAGAAACGGTGTTGATAAAAGATTGGATGGAAAATCTGAAATATTTAAAGACAGTTCATCCCTTGTAGATGTCTTGCCAAGCAAAACCACAGATTCTGATGGCATTAATTCTGGCAGTTCCAGCAAGGTTGTCCGACTGATTGCAAACGACGTGACTGGCTCACTGGGGGTGATGGCAGAGTCCAACAGAGCAGCGGTGGCACCAGGAAATTCTACATGAGCACTTGGAGTCAACAAAATTGTTTCCAGAACAGGGAGGGTCTGGGAAACAGAGATGTTCAGCAATGTTTCCCCAGGGAGCTGATGGAAGGAAGGAGATATTGTTATAGGTGTTCTAGTGTCTGTAGTGCTTAATAAAAACATGCTTGAGTCAGGGATTTCTGCAAGTCTTGAAGAAAGTGAAACAACTGGTCTTGATGGAAAAGAAGTATCAAAAATCTCAGGTGTAGGTTCCTCTAATTCATACCCATCAGTAATTATAGTTGTAAATGCAGTTATGCCTTGTACTTCAGAGGCTCTGATGGACAAAGTTTCAGCATCATCGCCTGAGCCCACATCATGTTCTGGGGCAAAGCCTGCTTCTGGCAGAAGGGAAACAGAGTCACAATACAGACAGTAACTGTAGGATCTCGTGAAAGGCACTGGACTCTTGAGCTCACCGGCAAGCTCTGATTGACTTGGTATTTCCGAACCAGCAGGCAAATTTGGTGCTGTAGTGGAGAATTCATGTGTAAACAGGCTGGCATTAAGAATTGTATTCGAGTTCACAGAAATGGCAGCTGAATCAAGAGGGAAAGACACAAGTGGAAGACTAATAGGATAAAAAGCAGGCTCAGCACTGGCTGCTGAAGCCGGTGTGAGCCAGGGAATGCTTGGAGTGGGGTAAGTCCTTCGACTGAGAGATTCTGCTGCCCTACTACTCACACGGGTGTAAACATCACCATACAGGTCTGCACCTTGCACTGGGGCATCTGGGGCCCCAGGGCTGGTTTCACCCAGCAGCTTGAGATGGAGAGGAGATCCTTGTGAAGCACCCCCAAAAGGCAGAGCTGTTAAACTTGCATTGATGCTTTCCTGTGCCACAACTCCCCTGTCAGAAGGAATGGAAGTGAAAGGAACAGCTGTATTTGGAGGGTACAACAGCAAGTCTCTGCTTGCTGTTAGTATTTCAGGATCTGGTACAAAAGGCTTTAGCTCCATAAGAGTCTGGCTGCGTTCAGGGACAGCACTCAAGGGAGTCTTCTGCTGCGCTGTTTCTGAGATATCGTACAGCGAAGAAAGGACAGATAATGAAGGTGTTAGCAACACAGTTTCTAACATTTCTCTTGATGGCTCTACTGTATTAACTGAGTGATGATCTGTTAAAACTGCAAAAGACTTCACGGGAGGAGTCCACTGTGCCTTTGAAAAGGAGCTAATAAATTCATCATCACTTAGGAATGCCTCATTGCTCCTTACAGAGACATCTACCAACGGCGTACTTCTCCCTTCTGAAATCATGGCTGTTTCTTCTTGGCTAAGTAAAGTCCCATCAAAGGAAGTGGTAACTGATGATAAAACTGTTTGAAGCAAATTACTTTCCTGGGACTCCAAAGTATTCCTTGCTAAGGCCGTTTGTGTCCTGCTGCCTGATATGCTTTCATGCACCGTTGAGAAAAAGGAAAAATTCTGCTGCTCCAAGGATCTCTCATCTAAATCAAGAGGGAGAGAAAAACAAAAGCCAAAACACAACAGATCAGCACAAGCAGTAAGACTGCCACGAGCAAATGTCACACTGAATATTTCTGAGACAACTGCCCAGAATTCAAGGACGAAGACAAAGTAAGTAAAAATCCTCCACAAGCAAGTCAGCACAAATAGTAAGATTTCTTGTGAAACTCCATTCCCTGGAAATGAACAGGACAAATAAGCTCCTCTCAAAGCACTGATATGTCTCTACAGCAGCACTCCAATAAGACCTGCGGAAGAGCAGAAAGTGCCTCCCTCTTACCTGGGCAAGGCTACACTCCATGGCAACTAGAGGTCTCATAAAGCAAACACACCAGAAAGGGTAATGAGGAGCAATGCGGGGGAAAATATACATAATTTTAGGTGTTTTGCTCTCCTTTAGTATCCCTTAATTTCTTCTGATTTTATTCCTTCTTAATATTTAGGTCACTAGGAGATCTACTCTGTTCATGAACCAGATCCTCCCTCTCATATCAGAAATGAGTGACACGAGAGATGAAGAGGAGTTCCCTTTTACATAAGGCAAATGTGGACCTGGTATCAACAGGAAGAATTTGCTATCATGCTGTGACATGTTTGTAACATTTATTTTTACATTGTCCACCATTCATCTGAAGTCTGGCCTGTTAGCAGTCACTGACAAATTGCTTCATTACATAATTGCTATGTTTATTCACAGCTTCTATAGGATTGTTCTCTTTATAGGCACCTGTAATAAAGCTTTCACTCCTCTAGTTTGCAGAGCTCAAGTAGTAATGGCCAGATTCAAACACAAAGGAGAAAAAGTTGAGAATTCACCACATATTTCTACAAACAAAATCCTCTCTCAAAAAGCATTCTTGGGTTACAGAGAAGATCTGTATATAAGCTTTTCCAAGAACAGATGAGTTTGGCAGAGAAAAGGCTGATTACTTTCCTGAAATGTTGAGATTGGATTAATAGCATTCAGAGCTGAATTATTAAAGACAATTACAGAAGACTGCAGCAGAATAGTTTTCAAGGGTACACACAAAGCGTTCATCTTTAAGTTAACGATCATGCCTGATCACCCTATTTTCATATGGGAGTGTCCAGGCAGTGCTGCTGGAACCCACTAGCAACACCCATTAACAAGGCTGGAGGGGCAGGAATCACATCCAGTTAAATCACCAGGGACCAGTTTAAAGTAAAAACAAGCATACACATTACAAAGCACTGGACAAAGGATACAGTACACAGCTCAGCTGCAAATACATCTGTAACCCTTTAGAGGATGCCTTGAACTCAGTAACTCACAGAAAGTCCTGCAGGAATAGCTCACCTATCTGAGCTATGAGTGGTGTTTCCCAGTGTTTAACACCACTTTCCAGAGGTGATAAACTGGTGTCCCTATTCCCTTCTCCCTGGTCTGTCTGCTGAACTCCTTGACACAACTTTTCAAGTGCTGACACACTGATTTGATAAATTTTGAAGGTGCTGATCTGAAAAGCACAACTAGGAGAGTTAATGCTTACCACTGATCACATCTAACTAAGTGAATTCTGCGATTATATCCTTTATTTTACAAATTCCATGCACATTTTGTAGCATAACAGATACTATTCACTGAAGCAGTCCCAATCCATTTTTTTCCTCCTCAAACTCACTGTAGGCTATACCAGCTTTATGATGCTTAGTTGGGGTATGATGATAAGATATACTGCCTTATAATGCTCTCAGGTGAAGAACAAGATGACAAGAAAAACCACTCTTGTAAAAGCTATGTAAGACAAGTAAACAAGTCCATCCTCAACCTCTTCAGCAGAGGTCAGACACTTGAACACAACACAGGGCAGAACAGTGCAGCCACCATGGAATAACAGCTTTCACAAGGAGTTAACATGAATAGACAAAGCAGCTTCCAAGAAACACAGAACCAAAATGTACCCTGACACAGCTCTGCCAGCTGACCAAAAGTTGCTCAACTTTTTTTCATTGCTAGAAGCCTCCCTGGCCTCATTCTTTTCTTTGACTTACGCTTCCAACCTTTACTTTTCTCTTTGTGACATTCTGAGTAAGCAGGGAGTTACTAAAGGAAGACTTACAAGGCTATGAACCAAACATTGCCAAAATTAATCACTTCTCTCCCTATATGCATGTGCATTTCCTTTCAGGCAGCCCTGTAAAACCTTGCCCAGCTTGCTACTCTGGACACCAAACCCTTGCTTACAGTGAATTCCACATTGCAGACAAACATGGTAACAGGGAAGGTTACTCCTTGTTCACCACAGCTTCATGCTGTAAATCTCTGCAGCAGTACAAGGCAGCTGTGACAGCTTCATAATGAGCATGGTGAATACAGCTGACAGTTAATATGACCAGACAGAGCTGAATACTCATACTAACTGCACTTTTGATCAGGTATCTCCACAAATCTCTGACTCAAAACTAGACGTGATGCCACAAAAACAACTCTACTGCCTATCTGTGCCTGTGCTGCACACCATCTTCCTTCACCCACAGAGAGCCACTTTATTTTTATTCAGCTTGACTGGGGAGCTGGCACATGGCAAGATCCTGCTGGAAGTAAAAGTAAATGTCACAGAAAAGATGTCCTGAAGAATTGAGTGCATAACCCTAAGCTGTCCAACAGACATGAAGAACAGGCAAGGCTTTAAATTCTTACTTTATAATATGGTTTTTAAATTTTTTGGATGGTCTGATAATATTTTTTCCTTGAAAGACAAAGGAATAGTAAATAATTATTTCATCACACACTTGTGCCTTGCCTCTTAATGCAAAGAATCTTGCCACTGATGCAAGGAAGGAAAGAACACAACTTCTGAAATAAATGTTTCATTTTTTGGAAGGAAAACACACGGTGCCTTGAAAAAGTTATAAGCTCTAAGACAAAGCAAGAGCACTGTTACCTATGGTAAGTGGAAATGAGAAAAATTCACCTATGCATGCAGGACTTTGAAAAAAACCCACCAGCAAGTTTACAAGTTGATGTTCCACCCTATTTACTTTGCTCAGTGTTTCAGAAGCAGGGAGCATTAGTGATCTGCCATTAATAATACAAATTAGTGTTTTCTGTCAACTGCACAGAACAGTGCACCACTTGAATAGCGCCTGTCAGGACTGAGCGTGCCTCTCAGGGAGAGCAGATGGGACGCGTGGCAGATGTGTTTGGGAGCAGCCAGACAGCCCACAAAGAGGCAGGAAAAGCAAAGGAGAAAGGGAAGGAGGAGAAGGCACACCATGGCATGACAATCAGCGCAGAGCGGCCGCTCTGGCTCTACCGTGGGACAAAGGAAGCAGACAGATTGCACATGTTCTGCTGCATCTCAATGCCGCGGCTGCACAAAGCTATTGATGAGTATCAACGCTGACTGGTTTGTTTGCACAGCTGTTGCTGTCGGGTGACTGTTCCCCGTTCCCGTTCAGATGGGCTCACATCAGACAAGCCAAACTCCACCAGGCTGATAACATTATGAAAAAGAATAGATAGCTCAGGGAACAAAGCTGTGATCCCAAGCTGCAGCAAAGGCAAGGAAAGGCGAGCACCAGCGGCAGGGGCCACAGGAGTCACAGATGGCACCGCTACACTGCCTCAGCTCAGACAATGACATTGGGGCATGGGAGGAGCAATAACATAGGAAATCTGCTGGTGGCCCTGCTCTCTGCTGCTCCTGCTGCCCCCCAAAACTAGCTGGTGTCACAGGTAATGAAACGAATCACTGAAATGAGCGACCCCTGAAACCGCCACATCCGAAATTAGAGAAGCACAGCCGTGTCCCGCTAAGGCTGATGGAACGTGTGAATTTGGGAAGGACAGAAGTTTCTCATGACTACAGCAAAGGACTGCTGCAGTCCACAGAGTTCTTTGGTGACAAAAATATACCATGTCTGCACGCCAGAAAACTACAAAAGTTCATAAACCAGAAACTATACTAGTCATTTTTCCAGATAGCAATTAAGAGGGATGCAGATTGCATCCTTCCTGTAGCTGCAGTGCTAAAAAGTAATGTCTGTTCTATAACCTGTAATAAATAAAAGAAAGGATGTTTTAAATATATATTTGTAATATACACACATATATATACATGTATATATACATAATACATGTATGCTGATATATATTTCTATATTCTTAATTTATAACAAATATACTTCCATGTATTTTTTAAATGCAGCATCCAGATGTAATCTCACCTCTGTCACTGATGCCTCATGTGACTTCAAAAAAGTTGCATCGCTTTTCTGCACTCTGCTAATAAGATATGGCAATTGTACACTACCACAATTCTCAGTATTTACTAAAAGGTCAGTAATTTTCTATATTATCATAGATAGGTACAGGCGTGACAACAAACACAGGAAATCTTTACTTGTAATAAAAATGAAACCTTAACAATAGAACCAGTAATTTTTGTTCTATTATTTTTTGAGAAACTAAGTTATGAATAATAAAGTTTGCAAAAAACAGAAAATGCCAGCAGACTAGCAGCAAAACAGTTCAAAACACTTATCACTTCAAAAAAAAATCTTCAGAGTACTAACACAATGACCAACAAAATTAAATTTTAGTAGCTATGTTTTTAAGGCAAGGAGAAAAATTGCTCTTTTACTGCTACCCACTGTTTCAAACAGATCCATTTTAGGTAGAAAGAAATCAATGCTACATACATTCCACATATTACAGTAAAATTCCTGAGTAAATACGTAACAGGAGCTCCCAAATCATTAAAATTAAACCTATGAGCTCACTAAGAATATTCATCACTTGAAACATTTACCTGATTATGGGATGGAGCAGCATATCTCATTTAAGGAAAGCTTTTGACAACATATATTTTAACATTTTCTTTAAAAAATAGGAAGTAGGAAATTGAATGCAGCGTAGGACTCAAGACCACCCAAGGGTAGAAAGAATGATAGAAGCAAATGTATCTGAAAAAAAATCTTAACTCTTCCTCCTACAGCTTAACACTTAATAACTTCCTAATTTATTTAACAGGATTTAGTACAGCTTCCACCAAAAGAGCTTGTATGCATTAGGTCATTGCAAAAAATTTATATAGCTCCCTTGTGTAAGCCTCTAACTAAATTTCTTAGGTGTCTGGCTTGTAGGAAAATACCAGTCACAGAAGCTTGTGCAGACGAAAAGCTGTCTGCTTTCTTCTCTGGGAGGCATTAAGCACAGATTGAACAGTGACAATAATTACCCCTGGCACACAAAAGCCAGGGAGAGGAGGGGATGGGAGCCTGAACTGCCCCTCCCTTCCCAAGCTCCAGCTCACAGCTGCTCTGTGGGGCTCCCAGCAGATTTTGGAAGGTTCTGGTCCCTGGAGCATATGCTGCACCCCTGCCCAGTGCATCCTCAGGGCAGCAAGGGACACAAACCATACAAAGTCTCAACAGTTCTTTCTCAAAGATGTTGATTTTCTTACTGTAAAAGAATCCCTCATCATTTACCAGATGCTCATATGAATTTTAACTAATGAAGCTGCTTGTACCACCTGAAAGGCTAAAAGACAGTAAGGAATGAAATTGAAAAATTATGCTGTCTCAGCCCTCTTTCTCACTGCAGTTGATGAAAAAATTTCATGACTCAAAAATCTGTATTATGAGGAAAATAAGTGTTACTAGGAAGTAGCAGGCAAAGTGAGTGCCTAGGTACACACATGCTCACTTTTACATATTTCAGGTTTGAATACATAGCCAAAAAAAGATCAGGAACGTCTTAAAGTCATCCTTCACCCACATGCACAGCTGTGGTTCAGCTGCTGCCCAGGTGCAAGTAGACAAGAATCTCCTCCTGCAGCACAGCAAATAAGCACAAGCTTCCATTATTGTATGAGGAGAAAACGTGCACCACAGCTCAAAGGGGCTAAGACAAACCTGCTGGCCAGCAGAGTTACGAAGGTTTTGTAAAGAGTTTTAGATGGCAGCCTAACTGCATTTCATACCCCAGGCAAAACATACACAACAAAATCCTCATGAACTCTTGCACTGGAAGCCAATACCAATGAACCTGTAACAGCAGGCACTGGCACTGACATTTTTTTCCTTCTCCAACATTAAAGCCACCCTCAAAATTTCCTTTAGGACATTTGCTAGTAACCATCACGTAAACCATCTCAGACCTGTAGGCAGTCTGATATTCCACACTTCCACTGCATGGCAAATGGAAGAGCTCAGGAGGAAACTTGTGATCTGTGCTCTGATGCAGGAATCGTCCTAACACAGCCACTGCTGAAGCAGAACAAGACCCTGGAGTAGTTTACAGTAAATGGTAGAGTAAAAGAAAAAGAGTCCACAATTTCTCTTTATTTCATACCACTGTGACACATTCTGTTTTGCACAAAAGAGATCAAAAACTGCACAACCTAAGGAAAGCTTTCTGTAACAGAAGGCAACAACCAGATCAGGCGTTAAGGGCAGGAGAGCATACAGAGGGTGACGGAGTGAGCCACCCCACCATCCACTCCATAAACACAAGCACAAAGTGAGATCCACCTCCCAAACATTACTACAACCTTTGGAAAACCATGACTCAGCTAAGAAGTGGGCTGGGAACAAAGCCCATGCACAGAAGAGCTTGCTATGCCTACACAACACCTGCAAACCCCAAGGATACAGAAATCCTCTCCTGTGGAACTGCATGAAGCTCTTACAGCACCGAGATGCCTCGAGCTGACAGTCCCTCTCTAGAACTCCTCTGAAGCAAATTAGCTGTGACAATTCACTCCCTTTTCCAACATCTCAGAGGGGAGAGAAGTAGATGTTTATGACACAGAAGCCTACTATGGCCACTGTGCCTTCCTGCAGACCATCACCCACAGCTGAGGACAGCAGTGCCTCCGTGCAGAGCTCGGTGCTCCAACAGCACCGGCTGTCTGGCCATGCACACACAGGCACAGAAACCACACATCAAATCCCAGTTCAAAGTGTAGCTTTTGCTGGGAGCATTCACGCTTTTTTTGGCACTCTGTTGTACATGACATCATTGTGTGGGAAGCCATATGCTAGAGATAAAGTACACACAAACTTGAATTGACTTTACAAATGTTAATTCTAAGAAAAACTCTCATCAGATGTGCTCATTGGGATAACCAGGTCACATTTTTAAAATGGAAAAGCTTTCCTTCCCCCCACTTCCTTTTCTTTTTCCTTTTTAATTGCTTTCTGCACAGCAGCTTGATTTTTAGTCTCTAAGTAGCCGTGTCGTTTTTCATCCAACCGAATGACTAGTGAAAAGCTTTATGTTTATACTCAACACTGCAGTGTCCACCAAAATGCAGATCCTGGAAGCTTTTGAAAAGACCAATTAAATTTCTATTAGCCTCTTTTTTAGTGCAGATGACAGATCACTGAGTGGCATTTTGCACACAAGCAAAAAATACATCCTTAAAACAAAACAATTTTACTTCTTACACTATAAAATCTCTACAAGCAATGCAATGAGAGAGCCTGAAGACAAGAGTTAACTGTCTAATTAAAACAGATCATATGCTGTTATCCTAGAAACCCAGTTATCCACAGGGACTCTCTTCATTGACACATATCCTTAACTGTGCTGTGCTACCAACAGAGGAAAAATACCCTTGATTGAGCTTTAAGTTGCTCAGGTCAGCAGGCTCGCTGCTCCAAAATCCTGTTACTTCAAGGAATAAATGGAAGTCCCAACCTGCAGCACCTAAAAGCAGCTCCTGTGAGAGGCTAATTCACAAGGCTTCCGCAACAGACACAAAAGCACGATGAAAAATCTGAAGATGAGATTTTCAGCTGGCAGGGTACCATCACTCTGTATTGAACTCAGAACAACAACTTCATTGCTCCGGGGCCAGATCGCAACAATATGCCTGTACATGCTTAATTTTTCAAACAGTTGTGTATGAATAAGCAAATAATACCAAAAATCTCCTGCACAGTCGGATATGAAGGCATTTAGTGGTACTCGCAGCATGTATCACTTGGCAAATCAAGGCACATGAAAGAGAATCTGTCAACGCATTTTCACAGGAAAAGGAGATCTCAAAGAAAAGCTGGGAAAGAGAGCAGAACAGTCCCAGCTACCGCAGCCTTTGAGGCTGAAAATAAGCGTTTCACCAAAAGAGTGCTGAAAACATGGAAAGAAAAGGGACATTCAAAGAGATGGAACAGAAATTCAAGAAGTACTCATGTACATTTAAGTAGAGGTTACCTAAGCTTTTTTTTTTTACAATGTGCAATTGTTATTGACCTTGACCTCACTTGGAAAAAGAGAAATTAAAAAAAAAACCAAAAAACCATCCCACCCTGTAATAAATAGAGTAACTGCATAACACCAAAGATCAGACTTCTGTCACACTTCATACCCATAAAACTTTGAGAAGACAATTTCCTGGGAAAATTACTACAAAGAAGGCAACAGAAGTATTACTCCAAACAATAAGACCCATACAAAAACTTAACCAAAACAAACAGACAGAAATGACCTTCGCTATAGGCTGTCAAACTTAGGCATCCATGTATAACATAGACAAATTCAGTGCAGATATCTTTATTAGAGATTCTGGAACTGCACTGGCTTTAAGAATAATTATGCTATCAAGAATATTTTCCTGTGCAAGTATCTCAAGATTTAGCAACTCATTCTTGTCTTTTTGTTCTTTTCTCCTTAGCAACATACTCCAAAGATGACAAGTAAAGAAACTGCAGTAGCTCGCATCTGCAGAGAAATGAAACTTGCCCAACGCCTTTTCTTCCACGTCCTTAATGCAATCCAACAGCGCTCATCAGCGCTCTCAGAGCACTCTGCTGGAAACACGTTATCCTGCTGCCCGAGCTTCCAGACCTGGGAACAACTTCAAGCACAAGTGAGTTCAGCTCTGCCAGCTCCAGCCAGG
The DNA here is from genome assembly GCA_024362935.1 of Setophaga petechia. Taxonomy (NCBI): domain Eukaryota; kingdom Metazoa; phylum Chordata; class Aves; order Passeriformes; family Parulidae; genus Setophaga; species Setophaga petechia. The sequence goes on from JANCRA010000025.1 coordinate 7,888,131, forward strand.
TCAGACCCTCTTTTCCCAGCACAGAAGTTGGTGAAGCTGTGGCACCACCAGTTATCAGGTATACCTACTAAAATACCCAGGATTATAAGGTGTGAGTCTTCTACTTCGCAGTACTCTTATTTGCTTTAGAGTTGTGTGGCATCCCAAACTTAGCATAAAGGAGCTAGGGATACTGAAGTCTCCAAGTCACGGCAGTAAGACTATCCTGTAATAAGAACTAAAGTTTCTCCATGGTCCTAGAAACTTCATAGCCTCAGTTAAAAACAGAAAAAAAAAAAAAAGGAGTAAACATTATATTACTAAGACTAGCCAAAATAAACCATAAAAGGATCTGCTGGAGGAAACGATGAATATATAGATAATCCAAAAAGAGAATCTAAGCATAGATTATATATTTCTTATGTACAGAAGAACCAGGAAGGTAACAAAACAACTGTCAAGAGAAGTATATGGGAGTGGAAAGCATTTCACAGTCGTACTTTATGGGGCAGTCTGCTCACAGCATGTTTTACAAGAACAATATCTCTTCAGAAACATCACAAAGTAAAACTTTCTCATTCATACATTGGAACTGGAAAAACAACAATAAAAAGAGCAGGCAAGCAATCTCTTCTTACCAAAACTTAGCACACACCAGCCAATTTAGAAACAATCTTGGGAAACAGATCCATTCATGTGCCTTTCTCAGGCAAGGCTACCAGCAGAGCAACTGAAACACGTTTCAGAAGAACTGAGCATTAAAAAAACTAAGAAACCACAGCACAGCTCGGAGAAGATGTTTGTATTATAACTGACATTTGTTAGAGGCATTCAAGAAAACATATTTACCTTAAAGCAGCAAAGAGGAAAAAAGTGGGCAAGGCATCACTCACAGGTGGATAACAACAGCCAGACTGACACATTCAGAAATAATCACTGCACACTCGTCACCTTGGCTGACGACAACTACTCAAGATCTGCAGTACAGCACCATGTCAGCTTGGCTGGGAATTGCTGCCAAGGCAAATGACAACACTGAAGATCCTTCTAAGTCCTTAACAGGACCTTTCCTGGCCCTTTAGCTCCCTGGGTCATCTTATCCCTCCACTTCTCTACTGTGCAAGACTGCACAAGGTTCCAAACTTCCTCCATTAGTGCTCAGTAAAGCTACAAACATTAGACAGCAAGGGTTGGAAATTGCTGTACATGTTGATCAAGCACAGGTCCAGGGGCACCAATCCATGTACCACACATGGCACTGGTAAAAACAGTCTCTGATGAAAAAACTGGGCCAGATTTAGAAGGTACCCAGGTGAATCTCACACCTGGTTAAAACCAGCCTCATTCCCATGCACTCTGGAGAAAACAACTGGGAAACAGGGCTGAGATGCACTCTGGCTGCTGTGTCTCCAAGACAAAGACAAGGAAAAAGAATAATATCCAGAACAGTAAACACGGGTGTCATGAGAAGTACACAGGATTCTCTTCAATTCAAACCTTGGTATTTGTTTTGACACAATCTGATCTACATTTTTGGACAACACAGAAGTTTAAACTAGTGAAGTGTGATGAGTTCTTTCATTATGTGGGACCCCTCAGGACAGTACACAAAGATTTTAGAAGCTGAAATACATAGACCTTAGATTACCAACAAACTTGGAAAAACTGTAGGTTTTTTTCTGCTTATGATGTGATCAACCTATCTAATTCAATCTATCTACTTAAAAAGATACTGTCAAATTGAATCTGGTGAAGTAGCAGGTTCCTTTCATAGGAATACCTCAGGACAACACTAACTATGTTTAGAAGCTGAAAGAGCCACCCACTGGATTCTAAACTGAATTTAGAAGTGGGGGTTGATGTCACAAATAGCTACAACCTTTCTACTTAAAAAACACCACTGCATTGAAACTGAGGCTGCCACTGTTCTCCACAAGGTACCATACATTTAAAGCATTTCCCTTCCCTTTCCAGATTTTCCTAGAGGAAGGAAATAAATTCAGTTACATCTGTAATGAGACAGAGTTGTGGGAAAACACAAATTTAATGGGGAATAATGACCTGAGTTTCAAGAATAAGAACACAAAGTAGAGATGAGACTGATGTACATTTTATAATTTGAAAATAGATATGATTTTCCAAGATAAAGAACAGATCCCCTTCTGATCACAAACAGAGCTATTCTGCTTTACTGCATGCTTAGTACAATTTAAAATAATTGCAGGCTTCTTCTGTTGATTTTTAAAAAAAACTGGCTTATCAACACAATGTCTCCAAACAAAAATGAAATGAAAATGACTGCACATAGGATTAACTACTTCCACTTTTATCCAAGATAATGATAAAATACACAGTATTGTTAAAATACACTGGATAAAGAAATAACACTCATCTGATAATTTCCACAGTGTATCAGTCTTAAGAAACTTACTGCTCAGAAGAGTCCGATTTGAACCTGAAATGGGTTCAAAAGAAAGGGGAAAAATACACTAATGTTCTCTAGTAAGTTCTCAGTTGTTTGTGACAGAGTATTTACAATGTACATAAATGCTCCTTCATATGTTCCTTAGAAAGTTGGAAAATCCACACCTGCCTTAAAGGACAGAGGCTGCTAAAGAGGCACATCAGGTATAACCAAATATTCTCTTAAGAGCCAACCCCAGGTCCTGCACATTGGGATCATTCCCCTTTCTTAGGTGGAAGGGCTAAATTCAAAATCCTCATTGATGGCTGATGCATTTTTTTCTAATAACCCACTCCCAAGAAATAACATTACACATAATAACTATATGCCTTAGAAACCACCAAAAGTGCTTAGGCACCCTAAATTAAATTTCTTGAAGCAACTACTTCAAATACAGTTAAATAAATAAAATTATCTCATGAGAAAATACTTTCCTATGGAGAAGAGCAGCCACAACCAATAAAGTCTTCTGTATGAAGCAGATTTCAATTATTTAATACCCATGTATATGGGTATTTTTTCCCCTTACCAAAGCTTGGCTTTCCCCAAGTCACAATGCCTAGGTGTCCATTTTCAAAAAAAGGCCAGTGTTTATGGATCACAGCACACACACTCTGTACTACTTTGGCCTGTATTGTCAAGCTAGCATAAAATTTTTATTTATGCTAAAGGAAAGCAGGTCAGTCTTACACAAGTTTATGAGCTACAATTTACTCTATTTCATTCCCTGTGCTTTCAATTCCCTCCACAACAAACACTTGGGAGTGGACATTTAGCCTAATTATCTCTCACTGCAATATTCCCACTATCCCATGAATACTCTTCAGCTATAAACTGACCTAATATAGAGACTGGCACAAATGCAGTTACCATAGACTTAAGACATAATTTCTCCAATCTCTGCATAGAAAAAAACCGCTTCAGTGAGGGTTTTTTCCCCAAAGAATAATTAGAATAAATTGCTCTGAAAACACAGGTAAGTTTCTATATTATTTTAAAGTGGACCAGATGGGGCTCAAAATGGTCTAAAGAAAATACTGTGGAGTACAGGAGCTTGGTTATCCTTTGCTTTTAACCTGACACAGGTATTCACACATCTGTCAAGTGCTGTTATCCTAACCTGGGGAGGTTTGCACACAGAGCTTCAACTACAGAGAGAATTCAGTTCATTAACTAATACTGGACTACCCAGGAAAGGATGTGGTGCAGATAAAATCTGCTAATTAAAATAAAAAGAGAAAAAGCACTGCAAGTATGATAGCTTGAGCTTTGCTTTCAAATGCATGATATTTAAACATTTCCAACTGCAATGATTTGAGCCTTATTCAAAATTTGGAGTAAGAATTTTCTTTTCTGTGCAGATTTTCTCCTGCAGGGCCAACACTACATGGCAGCCACCACAGTGGGACAATTCAGTTTAGCAGCCCTAAGCAGAGCCCCCGAGGTGCTTTAGGAAACAGTGTCTCTCATCCAGCTGACTGCACAAGATTCTTCAGGAAGGGATACAAACCCAAGTGGGTAGTCTCACACTATGATAGTAGAAAAGGAATTAAATGAGCTTTTTCTGTGACTTTGTCTAGATTTAGATGCTGAACTTAAGGAAAAATATGGTAAATAATCCAAAGAAAAATACAAGAGTGGAGGGACAGAGGTGCTCCAGTGAGGAAAAACTGAGATAAAATTGGGATTAATCATCCTAAAAGAAAAATTATTAGAGTCTAAAGAGAAGGTGCAGAATAAAACATGCCAATTGTTTTCAAGATTATGTAAAATCATTGAAAGGAGGAGTAATCTCTTTTCCACTGAATAGCTCAGCAATTTACTAATAGCCATGAGGATGTTTTCCAAAGGCTAGTCTGTATTGGAAAGGATTGCTCCAGATGATCCAGGAGCCTCCATCACTACAGGTCTTTAAGAACAGTTAAAAGAACCACATCAGGAATTATAATTTCAGCTGATTCTTGTTTTAAGACTTCTTTCAGACCTATTTCCTCAATAGGCTGTGCTTATGAACATCCAAACTTTCCTGCTACTTGAGAAAGGAACATGTCCAGGATATGTGAAATCAAAAACATTATCTTACTATATAGTGAGATATATGGATGTAGATACAAATATGTATATGTGTATTTTCACCATAAACATGAAGTTGCCAAGGAAGAGGTAAACTAACACACTTAAAGTTATGCTGAGTGGGGATTTTAATTAGTGATTATAGGGAATTCCCTAATCCTAACTGGCCATTAGTTGCCCATGGGTAGTAAGTAAAGTGTTTAGAACTAGAAGAGCAACAGAACAATACGTTCTGTATTCAGCTGGATAAAAGCATATACAAACAACTTCACACCACTGAGAACTTGGCAGTGAAAGGGAGCAGTGTTTGAAAGCAGTATGTGTAGGACTTAGTCACCAGTTGTGCATCCTTTGTGGTGAATGTGTTATTTACAGCATCTCTGAACAACCACAGAAACTCATTATAGAAGCACAACTTGTCTAGCTGTCCTGTCAGGGACCTTTCTCAAGTGAGGCAAGCCTCCAAATTCTCTTTTTTCCCTTCCAGCATTGCCCATTCTCTTTCAAAGGCCACACTGTTCAGTTCTTGATTACAACGGGAATAACAAGTCAAATGTTATGAAAGACTCAAATAAACCAAGCAGCATTTCCACCTGTAAGCAAATCACAGCTCATGTTCAGCACCCCAGAATTTGTTTGTGCATCTTCTTACAACCATGAGAAAGGAGAAAGAACTTATAACAGTTTCTTAGTTATTATCACAGACATTTTACAAGCATTCAGTACAAACCTCCATACAACTGTAAAGTCAAGAAAGTCATCCCCATCACAAACATGCCACCCTTTACTTCATGAGGCCATTTCACCCTCTCCTTCCCTCCCCTGCTGCTTCCCACAATACCTACAGCAAGGATGAAACCAAAGTAATGAAAAATCTATTTTGAGCTGCTTTGGACTCCTACAGCCAGCAAAGAATTTTCTTTAGCAGCCTAGGCTGTGGTTATCCTCAGCTGCACTCCCAGGACCTGCTTGGGCCTCCAAACCTACATACATTTTAGCAACCAGTGCAGCCCTGCTAACAGAGATTAAGAGCACAGTAGGACAGTTCCTGCTGCTGTGGAATGCCTCAAATTCCTATCACTGCTGACAAAAATGGTGTGAGATAAATTTCCAAGGATATACTGCACTGGAAGTTGTCCCCCTCCCACCCAAACTTATCTTTTATGATGCTTCCACCTGCAAAACTCAGATGAGAAATGGACACAGACAGTTACACTTGTGTGCTGTAGGGCCAGGGCTCTGGCACCTGCAGCAGTTGTGGTTATTTCAGCCTCAGCTGGGAAGGCAACAGAGGCTGCTTTTTCTGGGCAAGTATAACTGGAAGAAAATCTGTGTATGCACTTCTTGCCCTAAGAGACAGAGCTATTCTAACATTGCCATCCTAGGATCAAGAAGAGTGGTTTGCCTTCTCTAGTATAACACACTAGCCCCCAACAGGCAGGATAGTTAAAAAGGGAACCCTTAGAGATGCTCCAAGATAAAGCAGGTGAAAGAGAGTTTGCTCTCACTTGCTGGTTTGTGGCACCACATACAGGGCCCCAACAGAGACCCAGACTCCAGGCCTTGGCAATACCTTTTCCATGAAAACCAGCTTAATGAAAGGTACACTAAGTGCTGGCAGGAGTTTTGTCTCAGCCATAATATCATAAATTAAATTTATTCTGAACTGCTGAAACTAGACCCAGAAAATCTTTTCCTCTAGCTTCTTATTCTCCCTCCTTGTAAAGTTAAGCACCTGGCACCATTTCAGCTTGAGATGATCCTAGATTTTATTCATTCACACACATACACATGTTCATTCTTTATTAATTAGGATTTGGAAAAAGCTAAAAGCATATGGCCACGTAAGCTTTCTACAGATTCAGCAGTAACATCTGAGGTTATTTCCAGCAACATTTTCCATTCTGGCCCATCAGATCATCAAGTCTTTAACCCACAAGTGGTTTTGCTTATTATTTCTTTAAAATGAATGACATTAAAAGACTAGAACACTCAGTACCAAACTGAGCTGGGAGGTGTAAGCAGTAAAGTTTGCATCCAAGAAAACTTCATTCAAAAATAGCCAGGTCTAGTACATATTTCAATCAAACCACAACCTGCTTAATAAAGAAACAAAAAACATACAGAAAAGAAGCCATATTATCATAAGTATTTGCAAAACCAGAGTACCATCATCTTCACAGGCAGCTATGTCACTAAAGCACCCATTCAGCTTCTAAAAAGCTTCCTTGAGACCCTCAAGGTCCAGGCACCCCCATAATTTCCTCCATAATCTTCTTATGTGCTCAGAAGTCCCTGCTAACACTAGTTGTCAAAAAACCCCCCAATAAAATTACTTTCCCATATTTTGCGGCACTAACTCAAACAACAGTAACCACAATTTGTAGTCAAGGACCAGTTATCCTTTTAGGACACAGGAGAAAAATACTGACATTCAATGAACTACCTGCAGTTGCCAGTTCTAGTTTTAGCAGTTTCCATGCCCAGAGACGTGGGATGTGGTTTCCTGTTTGCCAGGTCTCTGAAATGTCACATTATACAAATCACCATGAGGATGAAGGCAAATGGAAGGCATCTCATGCCATGAAAATATGAACAGTTAAAGGTCTTGGAAAAAGCAGGTGAAGAGAACATTAAACATAAACATACATATATTAGCTCTAGTATATACATACACATAACACATCAATATGTGTGTGTTCAAGGTCATTTCTAAGGGTCCTCCCTACACAGCAGAGCTTAAAGCTGTGATCTTTCACCATTTCCTAGCCTGAGACTCAGCTCTTCTTTCAGTAACAAATTCTTCTGTCTTCACACAAGAGATCAAAGTACAGGGAATCACATAACACTCGTATCCAAACTCTGCTATGATTTTATGGAGACTTAAATCCTCATCTCCATCTCTCTTCTCCCTCCTCTGCCCAATTTTCACTCAGCAACCTAAATCAAGATGAAGATCTTAATATTCTTGTGAAGATTTATAAGATCCTGACCTGTGGTATTCACATTGTCTGAACAGAGACAGACATAATTCTCTCTCCCAGGATTTTTCCTGGGGAAGGCAGTGAGAAGCCTGGAGAAGAAGAGAAAACAATTCTTATCTCTATTTGCTGCTCCTGTTGTTTGGCACATGTGGAATGTGTTATGGAGATTATTTACTCAAAGTGATTTGTTAATTGGGACACCTGTGAGGGTTGTTTGGATTGATTGGCCAATTTGGCAGAAGTTGTGTCATGACTGTCTGGAGACAGTCACGGGTTTTTCTGTAGTATCTTTCTAGTATAGCATCTCTTTAATATAGCACAGTATTAGTGTAATATAGTATAGCTTAATAAACAATTTCCCAGCCTCCTGAATCATGGAGTCAGAGCACATTATTCCCTATGTCAGGGGCACCTGCATCGATACTGACCTACCTCTAAAAATTCCAAGGGCCTTTAGCATGGTAAGTGAAATGATCACCTTAAGGAAGGTTACAAGAAAACCAGCCAGCAGTAACAACCAAAGACATATAAACAAAGCATGCTGCTCCTCCTGTCAGAAGGCAGCACTGGAAACGGGGAATTTGAGGAACATGATTGCCAGCCCAGTCTCTGGGAGACACCGCAGAGCCTCCTTTGCAGATCTGTTTCTAACAGCTGCCAATGATGCACAGACCATAATCCAAAATCGCTATACCAAGCCTGCTTTCCTAAGCGACTATGGAGTAACTTCTACTTCTGCCTTCTCCAGTAACTTCTGAATCCAACAGCCAATGCAAAATATACTCGACAGAAGTCTAGAAACTCAAAAATAGCCCCTTTCATATTTCATGAACATAAGCATCTGAGATGATGAATGTATAAATTAATCATTCATCTGCCCTTCACTCCACTGAGAGAGGCTCAGGCAGAAATCATGCTTTTAAGATGCCTTTTGGGAGCAGGTGGCTAGCAAACTTGCATATCCACAGATCCACACACAGCACCACAAGTACTGCTGGCTGCCCAGTTCAAATATCTCTTTGACACTAATCTTCTGTGACTGCCCTGGTTGGACAGAGATAAAGAGAAGAGAGGGAAACAGAACACTAGTGGCAAGCTACAAGGATTCATAAATTATGCCCATCATGGAATATATTTATATGAGATCACAATGCCCTTCCATCCACCCACCTAGTTCTGTCCTGTGCAGAAATCCCAAATCCACCTAGTCATGACAGTTTCTCAACTGGTCGCACAAAACACTGAACCTAATGACTTCCAAAAATGAATCCTACTTCCAAGTTACTTCTGCACATGGTTTGAGCACACAAACTCTTCCAGACTCAAAGCTCAAGCTGGCAAACAATCACAGAATTGGTTAGGTTGGAAAAGACTTTTAAGATTGAGTCAAAACATTAATCTAACAGCGTCAAGTCTACCACTAAACCATGTCCTTATGAGCCACACCTACACGTATTTCAAATGCCTCCAGGAATGGCGACTCAATGGCTTCCCTGGGCAGCTTGTTCCAGAACTTGACAACCCTTTCAATTAAGTAATTCTTCTTAATACCTAAACTCAACCTTCCCTGGCACAACTTGAAGCCACCATTTCCTCTTGTCCTGTCACTTGTTACTTGTGAGAAGAGACATGGTGATGAGGCACCTCCTTTTCTCCAGGCTAAATATTCCCTCAGTTCATAAAACTTCTGCTCCAGCCCCTACTCCAGCTTCACTGTCCTTCTTTGGAGGGGCTGAAGGTCTTTTTAGTTCAGAGGTTTATTCCCAAAATCAGTCTATTCAAGACAGGTGTAAGAAGGAAAAGCTGTACAGGTTCAAGCTGCAGTGTTTGCATCACCTCAGGGTGCCAAAGACAGCCAAATGCCCAACACAAAGAATGGGTTCTCATCCAATGAGAAAAGAGGCAATCTTGTTTTCCCCAAGTAATTATTCACTTGTTAGGTAAGTGAAAAGATTAAAACAACAGCTTGACAACAATGATGATGATGACATTATGAAGCTGTTAAATTATTCCTATTCTGACTCCCATTCCCATCACAGAAAGAACATACATGAAATGATGGCAGTCCTACAGCAGATTCCATGTTACTCAAAACCAAAATTTTCATTGTAAACTACTGTATTTGATGGTTCCCTCTTCCACTAAAACTAATCGTGTATGTCTGAGAAATCTGCCCTTTTCCAAAGCCTGCTTCCAGCTCTAAATACTGCAAAATCTCAACAGTAAGCATGGTTTCTTCCTTGATTTAACAGAGGATCAGTAATACACAGCTCCAGCATGGCCTACACTTCAGCCTGCAGCTTGAGGTCCTCTGAAGAGTGATTTCCTTTCTCATTCTTACTGAACATTTTGTTCATTTCACAAAAGAAATAATTTCATTAATACAAAAATGCAAAATGAGCATCCTACGTGACATGTATAAAAGAAAATAAATTGGAGAGGAATATGGTTATAAACGAAAAACTAAAGTAGACTGAACTACAAGCGTAACTTGGACTGGGGGCTGGAGTTACAACAAGGTAGATGCTCTCGTCAGATTTACAGAAATCATGAGTCAGATGTAAGTATTAGCTGGGAATTGAATACATCACTGTGCATTAGTCAGAGCACTAAATTCAGCATCACTCAGCATAGGAGAGAAGGATAGAGAATATGCATCTTCATTACTCCCCAAAGCCTTCTGGCCCTAATTTATGTGCACAATTAAATTCTGTGTATATTAATGCATTTAAGTTATTTAATAATTTGACTTGGAAAATCTGTAATTAGGCTTAGCAGTCCTCATCGGAGAATTGTTATTTCTGGATACTTAGAACAGCACTGTATTTATATGCACATTTGGAATTTAGTCAGTCCTTTCAGCTTCTAAGGATTAGAAATTTTACTTCTATTTCCAAACCATAAGTGAAATTCTGCACAATCTGTTATTGGATCTTGATAAATCATAGAATCATTTCGTTTAGAAAAGACCTCCAAAATCACTGACTCCCACCATTACACAACCCAAATCCATCACTAAACCATGGCACTAATGCCACACTCACATGGATTTTTAACACTTCCAGAAAGGGCAACTCCACCACTCCCCTGGGCTCTGGTTCCACTGGCTGACCACTCTTTCAGTAAAGACCTTTTTTCTAATATCCAATTTAAGTCTCCTCCGGCACAATTTGAAACTATTTCCTCTTGTCCTACCACTTGTTACCTGGGGGAAGGGACTGATCCCCACCCCACTACAACCTCCTTTCAGGAGCTGGTGGAGAGTGATGGGGTCTCCCTTGAGCCTCGTTTTCTCCATGCTAAACATTCCCAGCTCTGCCCCTCAGCCTGATAAGGAGCAGCTGGTGTCCCAAACTCTTCCCCAGCTCCGTGCCTTTCTCTGGACAACCCCTCAATGTCTTTCTTGTAGTGAGGGGCCCCAAACTGAGCTCAGCACTCCAAGTGCGACCTCACCAGGAACAGAGGGACCGTGCCTGCCCTGGTGGTGCTGGCCACAGTACTGCTGATACAAGGAGGATGTCACCGGCCTTCATGGCCACCTGGGCCCACTGCTGGCTCGTGCTCAGCTGCTGTCAAACCAGCAGGTCCTTTTCCATTGGGCAGCTTTTTCCAGCCACTCTGCCCCAAACCTGCAGCACTGCAGGGGTTGTTGTGACCCCAGGGCAGGACCTGGCACTGGGCCTTGCTGAATTTCACACAGCTGGCATCAGCCCATTGAGCAGATCAACATTCCCACAAAACTTCATGTTCCCCGAAAACTGAGGATGCACTTGACCCTCTTGTCCAGATCATCAACAAAGATATTAAACAGGACTGGCTCCTGAACACATCAAGAGGCCAGATCTAGCCTTAAAGGCATGGCATTCAACTTTCCTGCTCCTGATACATTCCAGCTTCACAATCAGAACTTCAATATGCACAGGTTAGACTCTGGAGCTGACAGACAGCTATAGGGGAGCAGAAGTCTAAAATCTATAGGCTATTTTCCAAAATCAAGTCACATATGTACAAAAGATTTATCTGTAAGCTATATAAAACCAAAACTGCCACCATCATTTTATCTGTGTCATGTCAGAAGTCAGCCTGTCAAAACACCAAGCAGCAAAACCGAATCAGCCCTTGAAGAGAATGTGCTAAGACAGCAAAGAAAGCAAACCAAGCCTCTGCTAAGTGGCTGTTAAAAAAATAATTAATTAATATCAAACAATACCCTACCAGAAAAAGATATAGTAGGCTATTTTATTTCTAATTACTCAGAAAATTATGTTGGTGCATTACTGTGACTAAGTAGGGCAATGATCTTTTCTCTCAAAAATATAGGATTTGGGAGACCCAAGTTGCATGCCAGCTTTGATTAGCACAGCATTCAAGAATCCCACTGTGGTGTACCTTCCTTTCCAACAGAAATTTAACTCCCATAAGGAATCAGAAAGACTAATGAATTAACCAGCTGCACAGCGCTAATTTCCGCATTCTCAGTGCACAGTTCTGATCTCTGCAAGGACATTTCAGTGGGAGGAAGAGGAGGAGGCTGAACAAAAAAGTCAGAATTTGTCTGCTGCACCTTGGCCTAAGAGAAAACAAAATTAGGTGAAAATCCAATCATATGATGAACACTACAGTGACAAGAACCAGATTTAAAAAATCCTAGATCCTCCGACATTCTATGTTTGAACTTTTGGAAATAAAACTAAATTATTTTGCATTAGTAACAGTTTAGGATTTAAGTTTTTCTTTTAAATACAGGAAAAAAGCATCAACTCTTGAAATTTAAGCAGTAACAGAAATTTTCATAACATAGGCTATTACTTGCAGTTAATACTAGTACTATGCTTACATTTAAAGGAGAATAGAAAGGAGATCACAGTGCTTAAAACAGTCCACACATCCACCTGCAGCAGCTTAAAATCACATGTGTAACCAAAAATGAAGACATTAATTCTTTCCTGAGAGATAACAAGAGTAAGACCCAGTACAAGATAGAAGCCAAGGAAAAACATGCCCCTTTTACATCATGGAGCAGCAAGATAAGATGAAATCCCAGGAGAGAACAAGACTGAAGAGATGCTCTGTCACTTAATTATGTAACTGAATAGCTAGCTAAACATAAGGATAATTTCTGGCTTGATATTTGCCCAACAAACAACAACAGTAAGTAAAGACAAATTGGATGTAATCTCTTCCTCATTTCCTTACACACAGCAGTCTAGAAGCCATACAGGATGAGATGGAGAGGGAACATCACAAAATGTTTATTGAGGTGCCAAGAACGGAAGTACTGAAGCACTGCAAATACAATAAATGTAAAGTCTGAAACTGCACAGGACTTCAGATGACAGAAACCAGGAGGACACCAGGCTCAGTCTGGCTAAGCTCAGCTATGAAGGTGAAACAAACACAATTGGTGCTTTACTGATTAAAAGCATCTCTGTCTCAAGCCTGCTTCTTCTGCATTTGACTTCAGAAACTGAAGAATGAAATAATGAGAGGCTCTGATTTATTTGAGTGTACCTGTAGCTGTTAACTCCAGATCTACATTTTTTTCTCCGTTTTCTGGTGCTCAGTTTCTAAAAATCCAAAAAGCAGTACTGCAATTAGTACAATTCAACAGCAAATTCCACTTGTGCTGGGTGATGTGCAGTGCCCTTCAAAGTCATCATAACTACTGGAAATTCTAAAATTCTGTAAAACAGATTTAATGTCCTGTCTCTGAAAGAGGCAACAACATGCAGGATACAATTATTTCCACAAAATTCTTTGAAAAGTATTAAAATGTCCAACAATAAAACTAGTTTATACAAGTGAGCAGCCTACAAACAGCACAGACCTGGCAAAAGCAAAATGGTTTTGCTGCGTGAGTTGGATGAACTGGCTCAGTGGAGAATCCAAAGTACATCAGAACCACTGAAAAAGTGAAGCTGGCCAACACTCAGAACACTGGAAAGAGAAAGTCAAGTGAGCTGTCCTTTTTCAGCAACAGTAAACCAATTCAGCCAGCTCAGTATCCTAGCAGCAAAAGAAAGCTAACTCCAAAAAGAGAGGAAAAAACCTAAAAAGGGAAAATTAAATGAGACCAGGTTCAGATCATGTAGTTGAGCAGATAAATTCTGTTTAGCTTATGCTCTACCTCTAGAGAAATGTAAGAAAGAATGTCTGATCTTAATAGTAGCAAAACTGAGCTGTTGGTGCTGAATGATTTATAAGTAAATGAAGTATTAAATTTGTCCTGCCTTTTGCTTTTTTTTATATGCTAACACACAAATCTAAACATTCCAATCACTGGGTAGGGTTAATTTCAGAGGAGATCATTCTTCATATTTCATTTAAAAACAAATAATTGACATCAGGTTGGCATGTATTAGGACCACTGCCACAATAAAGCATTATCTGGCCTTCACCATAAGGAAAACCATGAAGGAAACTGAGTCAGACTCAAAACACCAGGACTTAAATTGCACAGGATAACATTTTTTATTTTGCAGTTTTAATTTGCAGTTTTGTTTTTTAATATGCAAAAGTCCACTGTGATGATTTTACCTATTCTGGTAGATTGATTCATTGTGCAGTGGTTTCTCTTTTTCACCCTATCAAGCTCTATGCGTAACACACTTTCCCTGTACCATAACTAAATTCTGCCGACCAATATAACCTTCAAGTGCTACATGGTTCAGCACTGACCTGGTTATCAACAAAGCTCTATCACAGCATCTTCCTGCAGTTCTCACGTCAGGCATGAAAACTCCAAATCATTTCCAACTTGCTGGTTTCTAAGTAAAAATTCGAGCCACAGTCTTCAGGGAATTGCTCTTGGCTAGCCCAGCAGTCCAGCTGAGAGTGCACCACATACAATTCTGCTTTCAGGAACACAGGTTTGAAGTTCATAAGCAAAACACCAACCACTTAAATCCAGTAGATTTACCAGTACCTTGAAATCAAAACCTTGGAACAAAAGCATATTAATAAAATCTCTGCATTTTTTTGACTTGCAACTCTCAGTACCCCAAGGTTCCCTGAATTCAACACACGTGGTAGGAGGAAAAAACCACACTCTTTATACCCCTGCACTTCCTCCTGATACCTCCCATCCTCTCTTCAGAGCACTCTCCTTCAGCTCATCTCTTAACTGGGGTATTTCCTTTTGATTCTCTACTTAACTTCAAAAATTACATCCTGGTTTGGGTGAGACCAGCTCATTAAAGCTTTTCCCAACAACTGATAACATAGCAAGTGTGATTTTAGCCTCTCTAAAGCAAAGCTCCTACAACTACTCATCTTCATCACCATTTTCTTTTCTAGCCCTGCTAGAGTCTCCAGCACATCATCATGAAAACAAGAAAACACGACATTATTTTTAAAAAAGCACCTGTTTTTTTGGAGGGTTTTTTTGAGTTTTTTTGTCCAGTTTGTTGCAATCATCCTGGAAGGGCTTAGAAATCTTTCTCAAGTCAGAAGTGCCATACAGGCTTCTCTAACTCCAGATTAACTTCTGTTCATCCTACATTTAATGCTCTGTAAATTGTGAACATTTTATTTTGGCTTCTCATATTCCTCTAACTCATTAAGACAGCAATGTAAATATTAAACAGCTATTCCTTTTTGTTTGTATTTATTTATATTTACTTAAATTTTATTTATTTTTATTTATATTTAAAGCTGTAACATGTTTTAAAACAGAATGTTAAACCCTTGGGAGCTTAAAGGATCACTTGATCTAATTCTTTTTCCCCTCCTGTAAAATGTAATCATGACACAGTATTGCAATGTAACAGCTGTGTTGATGATACAAGATGTAATCCCCAAGGCTGCACAAAAAACTACCATGTATTTTTCCTTAATAGACTCCAAACTCACACTACAATTTAGACAAAAAAGGGAGAAAGAAAAGTGTTTTCTGAAGTCTTAAATCTTGAGATTTACCTGCCATCCCCCTTTTCTTCTCTACTCTTCCACATGAGCAAGAATAGATGTTTAAATTCGAGACAGTCACCACTCAGATGCACTTACCTATGTTTATCTAGATATTCAACAACGCAGCACTTCATGTTTTGCAACAGCTTGTCAGCTTTATCACATAAAAGAGTATGATTTTTATCTATTTTTTAAATGTAATAAAGACTTCAATTATGCTACCCTTAAGCTGATAAAGAGATTCCAGGAGAGTCTTACAACAAACCAAAATAAAAAACCACCACCCTTGGTTACCACAGCAAAGAATATCCTGAGCATTACATAAATATCAAATATGTACATAATTCTAATGAATATATCAAATGCAGCTTTCACTTAAGTACCTGTTTCAAATTAAAGGTTCCTTACAGTCATTCAGCGGGGAAGACACAGCAATTTGAACAGAATGCACACACAGCTTGTTACCACTCTGTGAAACCTACAGCAATTCCTACTCAAAAAGATGCAATTATCAGTGGTTCATCCACGAAGGGAGTGCCACTGTGCCTCCAGAAGACACACTAATCACTGCCTAGAGTGCAAAAGCATTTCCCTTGGAGCTAATCAAGGTAAAACCTGATTGCTCTCCTCCGCCTACATTATTATTTCATGACTCCACATTAATACTTTGATATTCGTATAGTCCAAAGGACTTTGCTTTTAACAGGTTTAATTCACAGATCCCAGCATCACATGGTTATGTTCAGTATATTCAGGAAAGTTCAGCAATCTGGCATACTCCAAGCCCTTTCTATTCTTCTATTCTCCAGGAGAAACTGAAGTCTTAAAAATGGGATTAAGGAGATGATGAGCATTTTGTTTCTTGATTTTTACGTAGTTATGTATGCTAAAAAAGAATAAAACACTTGGAGAACTATACAATGAGAACCACATGTTATTTTAGAAAATGTTTTAGGTAAAAAAAAAAAAAAAACAAAAAGGAAACAAAATTTATTCTATACTTGAACTCCACATGCGAATTTTTTGTTCAAGGCAGAAGTCTTTTAGCATGTGAAATTTACTTGCATCCCTCTCCCTCCATCCACAATCGTTTGCATAACCAGATGTTCTTATACACTGCAGTTCAGAGCTGCCCCATATGGAACTGCAACAGTAAATATGCATAACTATGGAAACCGAAGCAAAGGTCAGAAATAAAGTCAGCACTTTAGTAACCTGATACCACAATTTTAAGTTACTCAAAATGCATCTTTCCCAAATGAACCTGATTACAAAATATGTCAAATGCATGTTGCATTCAAATGCCTCTCTATTCTTAAAACCTAAAGATTACTTGGAAAAATGTAATTTGGTTTAAGACTGAGCTTCTTCCTACAAGCTTCCAAGTGCTCTCTGCCAGAAGAAAGTACATTAAACACTGACTGAACACAACAGGTTATAAGTGGTACACCTCAAAACCAAGATCTCCACGACTGTTCTCAGATCTTACTGAGCTACATCTTTGAATAATCTGATGTATATGTTGTCCATACAGCAAAGAGTTTGGTGAATAAGTATCACTTGTTTTTTTCATTTCAAACCATCCCTCTCTTTTGGTTATAGAACAAGAAGTGGACAGTAGTGTTAACAGTTCAGTAACACCACAAACATAAGTGATCTTACATTTTAAGTTACACGAAATGTGAAATAGAATATTTGCACGTGTCACCACAATCTTTTAGTGAGGAATAAAATCAAAACACCTGCAAAAGCATGTACAGCTAGCTGGTTTATTTGGTAAATATACCAAACCTGTCATTTATCCCATGCTAACAAAGAATCTAATTTGTACCTCTAGAAATATGTACAAATTCCCTTTCTTGTTATTGGCAGGAGATAAAATGAGGAGAAATAGTTTACTACAAAAATACTTTGCCATTAGTATGGTTCATGACTTCAAAAGTAGGACTGCCAGATACTGTCCAGCTGAAATTTTTGAAGATTGTTTATTTTTAGCAAAACTGTAGTTTGTCTCAGCTCTGGTGCATATTACAGAATTAGCAAATAGCTAATTGAGTAAGGCTTTTAATTCTGAAATCTGTATAGGCAATTAAGCCTCTTTACTTAAAAACTGAGTATTTTATAAGAGGTCCTGCCCAATACAAATGACAAATTTTAAACACTGAAGTTCTCCTTGCAACAATAAAGTTGGGGCACAATGGAGAAGTTTAAATATTTAATTTAGACTGAGCTGCAAGTCATTAATTTTTTATCGATGCAAATCTGCAATTCATCTAGAGCTAAACAGTTGCAACCCATTCTGGCTGAAAGCAGGATGAATTTTTCCAACAGAGAATAGGATGTAAGTAAGTTCCCTCTTTCCAACATCATCATCTGCTTTTCCATGGAGATCTCAGGCCATGTCAGACAGAACCAGAACAGCATCTGGGCCTGGATGAAGGTGCATCTGCTGCTCATCATTTTGCTCACTATTCAAAAAATGTGTCTTGATCGTGCATTTGGAATATGCAATTGCAGCCTTAATCTACACAACACTGCTAAGAACACTCTGTGCTTGGAGAATGCTGAAGATACTTTGAGCTAGGTCCTTCCTGATAGTGGCAGGATATTATTCATACAAGTCACTGAGGAAGTAGTGATATTAATACCGAAAAATGAAATATATCTGCATTTCTTTATGCACAAAAAGAGAGAGGTTTTAGCTACTAGCACATCTACAACTAGAAGCAATATATTGAAAGCAGTTAAGGTTCACTAATTCAACCAATGTGCCAAAAATGGGAAAATTCTAAGCTCTTCCAAGTCCAACCATTATTAAAGGCAAATTATTCTTATTTTCTTTTTTAGTGGTTTTTAAATATTCTGATGAAAGTTCATGCTTAAAATTTAAGTCAGGCTTGCTGCAAAGTACTAACAAGTGTTGACATTACATATACTTCATAAAATTTACCTCTTTTGTGGGAAGCAATGGGAGACCTGATACCTGGCCTTACTTTTACAAACTAAGCCTTGTTACTAGTTCAAAAGCTCAGTAATTTTGTCAGGATCAAGATTCTCAAGATTAAGTCAGACTGGTCATCCAGTTAGTAGTGAAAAACCTGAACTGATGACATACAGTACACTGTTATGCAGATTTTTTTATTCATCAAGTCTTTCTATAGAGAAAACTATTATTAGATTGCAGTGGTGTACATGAGAGTATATCAAAGGTGCAGAAGAAACAGTAAATGCAGCTCTGGTAAGTGAATTCCAACTAAACAGAAAAGAAAAAGTGAAACTACCAAAGCAAGATGCCTGTGATAACTTCTGGAACTCAATCTTTTAAATATTTAAGTTGACTTACTTATAAAAAAAACTTAGAAACATTTCAAAGGCAGGAAGTTCTCAAATGGATAATAAATGTTTAAATTCATGAAATTGTACTGCATGCACACACTAAATATATATTTATACATCTGTACACATACAGAGACAGAAATACCTGGACAAGTAAAAATTGAGCCATCAGTATAAGTAAAACAAACTGAATCTTCTGAGTAACTTAGTCAGAATGACCTTTACACTTTGGGGATTCCATCGTACAAATGTCTTGATTGGGGGTAGGTCATTAGGTACTTCCTAGTTGCATTTCAGGTTTATTGCTGAAGCTACAACAGGACATGTGAAGCATGCTGCTGAGATAGAGATGACCTGATTTATTTTCTAATGTATATGGGCCTACCACCCACTGGAAACAGGAAAAAAATAGGACAGCTTTTTAAAGTTCAGCTGGACAAGACTGGACTTTCTGCCTTGAAATCAGAACTCTGAATGCTAAAATTATTATGTGCATAAAAGTTTGGATTTTAAAAAATTTTTTATATCATCATTTAAAAAACAGATTGCATCACAAGTGAAAAGCAATTTGAAATATTTACCATGACTTAAAAAAACCCCTTAATCCCAGAAGGGTAGCAAGATTTCCCTAGTTAGTAAAAATCAGCAAAGCTTCAAAAAATTTAAGATTCAATAACACTAAAAATATCACAAGAAGTTAGCCATGCTAATGAGAATAATGAATAAAATATGATGCAGCAATATTTTTACTAAAATACTAGTCAGTTTCTCATTAAGAGAGCCTCATCACTTCTGAGGTATGATTTGGTGGTCAGCAGTCCTGGCTAACCAGCAAGGCCCTGGGTGACTGGAGTTAGCAAATGTGGTATCTGTCTACAAGAAGGGCCAGATTTATTTCAACTCAAACTACTCTAAGATTAAGCTGCACATTGTGGTATAAAACCAGATTTGCTTGCTTTAAATGGTAAAAAAAAAATTAGGCCACAAGCATTGAGAAGCTACATATGCAGTAATCCTCTTTTCCTTCAAGACTTTAAGATTGCTATTTTCTGTTTGGTGTTTTTTCTGCATATGTAAAATGTATTCCCAAGCTTTTTGCTCCCAATGCAAATGAACTGACAAAGACATCCTCAATGCTGCTGAGCTGTTACAAAAGCCATCCTGCCTCCTCTGCAGCCCCAGCTCCCACCACAGACACAACAGACTTTTCAGAACTCAGTGCTTACTGTCTCTTCCTTCCTCACTGCTGTGAATTTAAAAGTACTGTGGAAATGATGCTTGATGGAATCACCTCTCCACTGAGGCCATCTCTATCCACACAGATGACGAGGTGATCAGGAGCAGTCAGCATGTAATCACTGAAGGTAAATCATGCTTCACCAACCTGATTTCCCCTCTATGATCAACTACCTAGAGAGATGAGGGGAGAGTGGAATTGTGCACCTTGACTTCAGCAAGGCTTTCAGCACTGTCCCTCACGAGATGGTCATAGGCAAGGTCAGGCAGTGTGGCCTGCAGACAGAGAGGCAGATGGAGAGCTGGCTGAATGGCAACCCCAGAGGGTCTGATCATGGCACTGAGTTTAGCTGGAGGCCTGTCACTGCTGGAAAGCAGCTCCCCATAGAAGGGCCTGGAGGTTGTGGTGGACAACAAGCTGTCCCTGAGCCAGCAGTGTGTCCTTGGGGCCAAGAAGGCCAATGTATCCCAGGGGACATTAGGAAAAGCACTGCCAGCAAGTGGAGAGAGGGGATCCTGCCCTCCTACTCAGCCATGGTGAGGCACATCTGGAGTGCAGTGTCCAGTTCTGGGATCCTCAGGACAAGACAGACAGGGAGCTCCTGGAGCGGGTCCAGAAGAGGGTGACAAAGATGATGATGATGGGACTGGAGCATCTCTCTTATGAGGAAAGACAGAGTTGGGCCCATTCAGCCTTGAGAGAAGATGACAGACAGGACATCATCAATGTCTCTCAGTAGCTGAAGGGAGGGTGTCAATATGATGGACCAGGCTCTGCTCCATGGTGCTGAGCAACACAAGAGCCAACGTGAAGAAACCAATGCACAGGAAGTTCAACCTGAACATGAGGAAGAACTTCTTTACTGTGCAACTGACCACAGAAACTGGAGAAGAAAACTGGAAGAAGAAACTGGAGCAGATTGCCCAGAGAGAATGTGGAGTCTCCATCACTGGAGATATCCAAGAACCATGTGGACACACTCCAGTGCCATGTGCTGTAGGATGACCCTGCTTGAGCAGATGATCCACTGTCAGGCAACCTGACCCATTCTGTGACACCATAACAACATCAGAGAATGAAACAAACAATACTCAAGAGGTCCAATTCTGGACTTGTAAAGTTATTGTTCTTTGTACCTGCACTTATAAAAGTACCATATGAAAAACACCCATACAAAAATACACTGATGAATCAGGACACTGTGTAAGTGCTAATACCATGGCAGACAGATTGCATCACTTGTCAGTAAGCAGCTGCTTTTCTGCCAGTGGATCAGCTCTACTTTGCCCATGCACAGACTATGTAAGCTCCTGTGCTAGGAGACTGAGTTAGGAAAGAGGGAATACAGCCTGCACAAACCTTGCTCTGGATACCACAGGCCCAGCAGGACACGTGAGCTCAGCAGCAGGACTATGAGAAGTGCTGGTTTTGGAATCAGCAGCAGAGCAGCTCTGCAAAGCAAGCAATCCCTTTCAAACATCTAAGACTGCTTTGCACGGAGCCATCTTGGACATAACCAAAATGTCAAACAATTTCTAAACACAGCTATTGTCAAATTCCTCTCACAGAAGGGAAAAGATAAATGTAAAAACCATAATAGGGAGACGGGGTCAAAGTGACAAGCAAGAAATGCTCTCTTTCTCCAAGGTTTTGCATGCCTTGGATAGTCAGGAGAGACATCCTATGCTATTTTTTTGGCAGTCTTCTCTGTCGCCCAATTTCTCAACAAAATGTGAATCTTGACAAAAGTGAATCTCCAGAAGGAACTCAAAATGACTTACAGATGACCTCTAAAGAAATTTCCTTAAATGAAGCACACAGCCATCTCCATGAAGAACTCAATAATTAACACCTGTAGTTGCAAACTAGGAAATTATAGGGAACAAGAAATTAAATGAGATCTTTCACTGATCTAGAAAGTGGTTTGTAAGATAATTAAAACTGTGAGCCCCACCCTGCAGCAAGAGATAAATAATGGAGAGGTTCTGTCCACTGCATTTAAAAACCAAGAAAGCATTATGTAAATCATCAACCTAAGCTCTAATTGTTTATACACAAAACCCCAAGTACTAAGATCTGTATTCTCTTCTTTGCAGACTGAAAGAGAATTTCTCTCAATCCAATTACTAATGGAATAACAATCACATTAATAAAAAGCCTTTTTTAATAACCAATCTACAGAACCCATTTTCTGCCTAATTAAATGGGTAAAGTGTTTGTGGGGGCAGTTTTTCTTCTCCTGCTAATACACCAAGTATCGTCTTTCAGGGCCATTATTGTTTATTCAATATTTTCAGCCAAGCAGATACTTTGGGAAGATGTGACTATTGATTAAACCCCTGATATCAATCAGGGGTTACATGCAGAGGTCTGTAAAAGGCACCTCTGTAAAGCCATTTTTGGTAATCAAAAGGCCTAGAAGTACTGACTGAGGCATGCTGCTATGAAAACTTAACCACAACTTCTTTTCCAAAGATCATTACTTCATTTGAGTCTCTCTCATGTTTCCCAGATGCAAAACAAGCTAAAAGAAGAGAAGACAACAGGCTCTTCTCGAGGGATACTGAATGTTTCCCTCACCTAAGCCAAGATGCTCACCAGTGTCAAATACTACACAGAGGTCTCAGCTCCACCTCGCTGGGAACACTGGTTTAGCTCACATTTAGTGGAACAGCATCAGAGCTACATCACATGTCTTACTTCAAAAGTGCCATAGGTCTACATCAATTCTTGTTCCCTCTCAAGTCTTCCAATATGTCACTGTTGGCCAACCATGGCTCAAAATTGCGGCCCATGCATCTTCAACACTTCACTGCTCAGAAGAATTTTCTGTGCAAGCAGGGCAACCTAATCACATCAAGTGAAATATAACCTACTACTTAGGTTATATTATTGCATTGCCTCAAGGGCAAAGTCAGATGGAGTCACACAGCCTCCTATCTACCTCAAGATATTTAAAACATTAAAATGAACTTTATTCTGCAAAGAAACAACTTTTACTCCAACGCTGAATCTCTCACGAGATTCAAAGTTTAAAGATCTTCAGCTAGATTAAACTGTGGTATGAGTAATCTCCAGCAACTAGAAAGGTACAAAGCCAGGCCTGAAAAACCTAAGAGTCCTAGCAGTGAAGTATTCCAGACACTCTGAAGAGCTAAGAAGCATTAGTTGTGCTAAGATGTCTAAGTCTCCAGCATGGATAAGGATGTCTCACCATTTCCCATAATGCTTGGGTATTTCAGGAGCAATATAGTTATGAGCATACAGACTTTTCAAAAGACAACATTATTTGGGAAAACTTTTCATTTTATAAAACACCATTTTCATAAAATTAATTTAGTACCTGAAAGTCCATTTTTGCCACTAGCTCCATGACCAACAGAATGAGCCAGCATTGTTTAAAATACAATAAACAGACGAGAAAGGGAGCTAAACCAACCCCACCCTCCCCTCCAGATTCCCCTGAGATAAGGTTGCGCCAAAATCCTATCAGATGTACTTTGATCATTCTTAATTCTTCAGTGTTTCAGGCAGTATGAACTTGGGCACATCTGCATTTCTTTATTGTCAGAATAATGACAGGATAATGGTGCTGGCACTAGGCCAGTCGCTTTTTTGAAACATTGTTGGCAGAGACCATATTTGCAGTACAGAGAGTAAATGCTCTTGCCTGACAGTTATAGAACAAGTCAAGGAAATATCGTAAAACAGACTTATCCCTACATTTCCTGCATTTGTAAATAACTCCTTATTAGTTACAATCTTTGTTATTAAGTAGTCCACATAACTGTTTTAAGACTTTTCTGGAAAGTGAGGCCTCTTATATACAGAGCGAGCAGTCCTGTGAAAAGAGAAAACGGCCCTCAACTTCCAACATTTAAAAACCAATGCTGTACCTGTAGAAACACTAGAACAAATTCCCAAACCACTTTTGAACTGACTTAATACCAATGTATTTTTGAGCTGTATGAGAAAAAAGTTGAAAAAAATTCAGTAACACAAAACATATCCTTGCAATGCACTGACAGCCCATAAGCACATTAAATAAACGACAAAGTAGAAGTCATTCTCTCTTCCCTCACCATTTCAAGGAAGTGCTTGTGCACTTCAAGTTTGCTCAGTTTTCCCTCTGAAATAAGTGTATACTGAAGAGGAAATGGCAAATCAGTTAAGTTCAAATCAATACTTACTTGAAATGCCACAGGGCTCTGATGTAGGAAAGCGACTGTGCCAAGGCTATTTGTGAAATTAAGAAAGTGACAGCCAGGCAAAGCCGATGCTTTTAGCACCACACGGCCTTCAGACTTCCCGTATATGAAAGTATTTCTTATTCATATAAAGGCTTTTAGCAAGTTATGGAGATACACAACCTAAATAGGCTTGAGAGACATTCACCTCTGGGAGCTCGTATCTCTAGCAGGTTTCTGCTACATCCAATACTCTAGTGCTCAAATAAGGCTGTCATGGAAAAGTCTACAAGTCTTACCTCATTACTTCCCAGGCAAAATACAACATTCAACACTAAGTGGTTTGTTTTTTAAAATTAGATATTCAGAATAAATATTTTAGCATCTTGTGGGTTCAGATGATGTTACAAATGTTACCGTGTTTAAGATAAGAAGTTTGTCAAGACATCTGATCTAACATAAGCGTACTTAATGAAATGGTATTTATTTGGCTTATGTTTACATAAACAGTCATACCAAAACTACCTGTTTGTTATAAATTACCTCAATAGACTTCAGCTGAAGTAGTTTCAGAAGCCATATGAGCTCTCCATGTATTGAAACAAGGATAAAGAGCTCCTTGCCAAGTTGTAACAAAAAACCCCTATGAACTCTCCACAGCCACCATACTGAGAGCTGCAGACATAAGAATTGGCTGGAATAAAAACCCAAAAGGACTCATAGAGAGAAGAAAAAAAACCCCACCAATGAAAAACAACTAGCATAGAAGATCAAGTTCCATTCAGTCAGAAATGTCAATACCATTGAACACACTTCATTCTGTGTCTCTGTCTGCAGAAGTGCAAAAAAGCACAAACATTCTGTGGAACTTTCTCCAGTTTAGGCAGTACGAGAGTTGTACCTAGGAATTACTCCTGAAACAAATGTATTCACTATTCCTTACCTTGCTAGTTTGAACAGAGTGAAAAAACAAGCTGCACCTAGCTTCATCATTGTGTTACCAACCACACAAAACTATAGATTAGGAAAATTTCTAGTCTCAGAGCACATAACTGACCCTTAATATAAAATGGACAGGACAGAATAGGCCAGCTTCCCTAACACAGAAATTCTCTCTAGCTGTGACTTTTGATTGCCCTTGAGACTGGAACCTGCTTGGCCTGGTTCTGCTGAAACACATCTTGAGCATGCTGCACATGCACTTCTGTGGGAAATAACAGACAGGCGCCTGATACAGGTACTGCAGTCACAGCTCAGAGGAACAAAGAGTGGGTAAAGGCTTTCCAAGACTTACCCTTCAACCTGATAACAAACCATTTATGTGCTGCACAGTTCAGGCACTTGGCTTGTTTAACTAAGCTTAGGAACTCCATAAGGTTCCAAAATGTTCTGCTTAGTTTTGAATGCAGTAGATTCTGAAGGCGACTAGGCTGCTTATTGAGCCTCTAGAGCTGGGTTTAATTCAAGATCTCTAAAGAATTACTGGTGAACTGGCAGTACCAGGGACAGATAAAGTCCTCCTGTGAGCTGCCACCATCATTTACAGTCCTCCTGTGAGCTGCCACCATCATTTTCAAACACAGCAGTCTTTACTTTCAAAAGCTCTCAGGAATTTTATCAAGATGAAGAGCCTGAATATTCAGGACTAGTTGGAGCCATACTTGTGGCAGTCCTACAAGGTATTTCTAGCTCATTCCACCCTCCCCTGTAACATCTATGCATTCCACTACAAGAAGCTTCCCACAGCAATGACTTTTGGTGGTGCACTTCTTCAGATCACTGCTTAGGACAGGCAACAGGGCCAAAATGCCTGTAAGACAGTGACAGCAGGACATGAAGATGTCCCACCCTACCTGAAGTATACTGGGGGTCTCAGCTCAGTTCCTACAGCTCTGCTGACTGCTAGCCACAATCTTTTTTTTTTTGTCTTTTCAATTAGCACTTGCAGTTGAAAACAAGAAATCTACAGAGAATAAGGAGTACCTGGCAGTACCACTCTCTCCCACCCACCACATGAGGCCAAGTTCCCATCAGCAATGTCTTGCATGGGGCCATTTCTATCCCCACTACACTGCAGCTAACTAGAAATCATACTCTTTATTAATAAAGACTTTACAGAAAAGCCTATGTTAAATGCATGTTATTGTAACTGTACATTTAAAAATACACTAGTTGCTTTAAAATTTATTTCATCATTCTGTGAGGCAAGCACAAGCTTCCATTTAAACAATGCACTTCCAAGAAAGATCACAAACAGTAAAGTGCTGTTCTTCACTCAGAAAACTTTTATTGTATAGAGCTTTTGAAGTATTTTCCTACTCAAAAAGTACTTCAGAGTGGGGCTCTCAGGATGAAGAGGGAGACAGCCTATCAAAGCATTTATTCATGTAACTGTGACAAACATGAACTCAACATTGACAAAGTGATATTGAATTGTTGGGAGGTACAGAAATCTGCAGGTCTTCAACCCCTCAGCATTTGTATGGTGAGCATGTTATGTTCAGTATAGTCCTTACAGACAAAGTCATGGCACATCCAGGAAATGGACAGCTGAAAGAGACCTCTGAAGAAGAAATGAGAAGTTAAAGTTACCCAACTAAGTGCACGTGAAAACCCAAATAGTAAGAATGCCTTTAGCAGCAAAAGCCATGACAAATGCCTTTATTTATTTAAATAAATTCATTACTGGATAATTTTTTTTGGAAGAGGGTAGGATGTTCAGTTTTTTAGTGAGGAACAAGATGGCTGAAGAAGACGTAGTTTATGAATATTTTTCAAACAGTCTTTAAGCATTTACAAAATTAACTGCTTAGCCCCCATGCTGATGGCAACTTCTCATGTGATGGGTAGGAGAGAGTGATAGTGTTAGGGCCCCTTATTCTCCACAGATTTGTTATTTAGGTTTTCAAGTGCAAATGCCAATTAAAAAGACAAAAAAAGACTGGATAGCAGTCAGCAGAACTCCAGGAACTGAGCTGAGACTACCAGTATGCTTCAGGTAGGGTGGGACATTTACAAATTAATTGTTCATTCAAGCCTTAGTCATGCAGCAGTAGGATTTTTCCTCCCCACCATAAGCCATGAATTTGTGACACAGCTATGAAAATAAAATGGGCCTCTTTTTTATTAATTGAGATATTTTAGTTTTTGAAAAACCAACTTGGACCAATTTACAGAAGCATTGGTTCAGTTAATATAAACACACTTGTCAGAAGGAACTAAACTGTGATCTTCGTGTAATTGAAGTTTCTGGCAGAGTTTGAACTGACAAATTTAGAGACCCACAAGAATGTAAAAGGCACTACAGGGAATTGTAGCCGAACAGAGAGCACTAAGAATCCCTTGCCTACCTCTGAAATATTTATGTTATATCAAGCAATATCTCAATTAACCTCTCCAGCAATAGTCAGACAAGCAGGAAGTTACAGTTCCACAGCAATGCCTGCTAGAGAAACCCCACAAACAATCTACCTTACCTTTTCCTATGTGTTAGGGTACGTGCATTAGTCCCCCTGTAACTGTAACACAGTAAGAGGAGCACCAGGCTGTCTGGCAGATTAGTTTCATCAGGCTTTGTATATAATATTGGGTTTCATAAGGCTTCATATACAATGTGGGTCATTTTAATAGTCACAATTTACAAAATGGATTCTCAGTCCCAAAGTGATTTCTATAGAAATCAGGTATCTCTACGGCAAGGTTTGACTTTGGGTTCACAACCATTTTATTTTCCCATGTCGCCAATCAGAAGACATTTTAATAAATAATTTTATAGGCAGCTTACACCCTGATGCAGAACACATACTCCATAGGCATATACAGAGCCAAAATTGTTCAAAACTCTCATCAAGAATGATGAAACGCATTGCTTCAGGCACAGAGGAATGACTTACCAGGTAGCTTAAGACAGACATCCTTCCTATAACATGGTGTTGCTGTGCTCTAGTAATGCTAAATATAGTTTGCATTTATTCAAATTACACATAGTAAGTGACTAGAAATCACTGCAGCTCAGGTTACATAATATTTCTGGAGTGCCAGAAAAATGTCTTGGGAGGAAAAGCAGGCAAAGAAGGGGGACACACAGATGACAACCTGCCCCCTACCTGGCATTAGATCAGGTCACAAAGCACTGTAGTCCTTTTCCTCTTCTTGAACTTTCATGACAAGACAAAGGAAGGAAAAAACCCTGCAACATGACAGTTCTCTTTTCTTTACATCATAAAACCAAGCATTAGTGCAGACAGCTCACTTCTCATTATCTCCCAGAGAGCTGAAGTCAAAATAATGCTGCTCAGCCTGAACAAACACTCGAATGCTTCCTCACCCAGTTCTAACCAAACAACAACTTTAGTTTATAATGCACATCTCACTGGAAAAAAAAAAATTACCCACAAAAAAATTAAGGACTGCCATCCATCTCAACATTTCGTGAAGTTCTTAACTAAAATACTCCTTTGCCTTAGGAGATGACTCTGTTGCAGAGCTGTCAGTACAACCACTTTCACCACTCCCTCTCAGTACTCCAAAGGAACAGTGGGATACATGTTGCAGATTACTTGAAACTACCATGCCTGGTTTTACTTTGCCTGCTTTGGTGCTCTGAGATCTAGAGCTGGCAATCTTATCCATACTGGAATCACACATTAATTGGAAGACTCCTCTTTTAAAAGGGAACCTCATTTCAAATGGCATAACCTTAGATTAGGCTAAATATAGTCATATCAAGCTTTTAAGAGAAGGATAAAAAAAAAGATAAGGTCTCTTCCTAGGAAATCTATCGTTTTTTCAAGCTTTCTTTTGCTTCGAGGCAACAAACGCAAACAGAATGACAAATCTCTCCTTGTTTATTGGTTCAATTTAACCAACAGCAAAATGTACCTGTGTAATCACAGAATAGTTGAGACTGGAAGAGACCTCTGAAGATCATCTCATCCAACCTCCCTCCCCTGCAGTAGATTTCCCAGGACCATGTTCAGGTTTTTGAGTATCTCTGAGGATGGAGATTCCACAACCATCTCAGGCAATCTGTGACAATACTCGATCACCATCAAGGTGCAGAAGGTGGTTCCTGATGTTCAAGGAAACCTCCTGTGCTTCAGTTTGTACCCACTGCCTTCAGTCCTGCACCTGAGCATCATGGAATAGCATCTGGCTCAGTTTCCTTTGCACCTTCACTCCAGGCACTAACATACACTGATTTTCACCCCCCACAACCTCCTGTCTCCAGGCTGAACAGCCTCCAGCCCTCTCAGACTGGGAGATGCTCCAACCCCTTAGCAGCCCTCTGGTGAACTCTTTCCAGAGTGCCTGTATCTGGTTTGTACTGGGAAGCCCAGAACTGGACCCAGTATTCCAGGTGTGGGCTCCTCTGAATAGAAGGATCACTCCTTCGGCTCACTGGCAACACCCCAAATGGAGCTGGGGACACTGACAGCCTTTGATCTCCAAGGCCAGCACCATCCCCCGTTTTCTGCCTGCATAGTTTAAAAAATGTAACTACAGAAAAACAGTTCACAGTGAACAAACATCTGTGGCTTCAATTTTCTTCAAATACTAGGTTTCCTTGAAAAGAGGAAAATTCTACCAGGACATTGCTATAGCATGCATCTTTCACATGCCTGTACAAAATACAGTGCTAGTGCTCAAAGCTCCACAAGAAAGGAGAAGATGAATTTTTCCAATTAAAGGCATTTGTGCCATATACAGCAAAGTAATACTCAAATGAAAATTATTTATAACAGATGACCACAAAATAACCTTTGAACAGTCACCCTGTTTTTCGTTTTGAAAAAACAGGAATAAATAGCACAGTGTTTACTCCTAAAGTAATCTTTTCCTATTGAAAAAAAAAAAGAACAGAAAATACCTTTGACAAATCCTTTCTCAGACTCAAATTTTCCATTAATTTCAAAATGTGAACGTTTAGCAAATCCTCGGACATGAAAGAACAAACAAGAGCTTTAACTTTTTTAGCTAAGGTTTTAAACAAACAGAAGTGGCAAAAGATGTCTCATATCCTGTGTGTTCCACCCGTACACGTACTCTGCTTCACTGTAGGTTACTGTGATGCTTTTATCCCCACATCTTTTACTGCTTGCTTGTTCATTTTAATTTTATAAATGGACTGTTGTGCTGCAACTAATTCCCTCAAGGCCAGCCACAAGCTAAGGACATTTTCCTTGTTCCACCCCATCTCTCTATTTCAATGGACCACTCTCACTTATGAACAGTACTACGTGAGGGGAAGCCTCCACAACTTTGGTGTTTAAAATTGTCAATTCTTGGCTTCTGTTTAGCCAAGTTACACATGGCATTTAGTCATTTTATTTAAAAAATAAATCCCTGAAATTATTTCCCTGGAATTAAGTAAATGCAAAATCCTTTCACAGAAGTTAAAAAAAAAAAAAGTAACAAAAGCCTGGTTCAAAAGAAACCTGGTGCTCTGACAGCTGACGCTGTAAACAAGCCTGCCATTAAAAGGGACTGTTACAGTCGCCAAGTCGTGAACAATGGAAAAACATTTATTAAATACTACCTACAATTGGATGCACTATTCTCTACCACAGTGTCATGCTTCTCCATTCCCATCAGAAGGAGAAATTGGACAAGAACAGGACAATACAGTGTCAAGAGTCTTGTCTGATATGCCTTATCATTCAACATGTAAAAGAGGCATGAGAAAACTGCCTTTGTGTTGATAATTTACCCCAAACTGATATATTTAATACTCTACAGAATTACCTGTTATGTAACATGTCGTTCAGTCAAATCTTCCAAAGCAACATAATGTCTTGTTCCAAAGTACTAAATAATTTGCTTTTTGCGTACATCTCCTGTCACATTCAGTAAATCTACTTAAGGTTTCTCTCCGTGCAACAGGAAATTGCCTTAACTCACGCATTCCATTAAAGCAGACAGCCAGTGCCTGGCGCTCAATTGCGCCTTTGTGAAAAGTCTGCGGAACACCAAAATGAAAACTCTGCTCTATCAACATGCACTCTACAGGCTAAAGGAAGTCAGATTTAAGCAGATGAGTCATGATAAAGGGATATAATATCAACTCTGCTTTGTAAAGAAAAATGTGGTTTAAAATTGCTATTAGCAATTTTATATATATTATATATATGTATGCATGAAGGCAGACGTCAATGTATTTAGGGTCTGCAAGATCCCCATTATGCCACATCCATTACTGCATATTTGTACTGCTCAGGAATCCTGAGGACCCCAGAAAGCAATTTTCAAATAGCAAATGGAAGCAAAACTTCAAAAAGGCTCCCCCCATACACAAACATAATTGTTTATGCACAATAAATCCTTGCATTTTATATAACTATACCTCGATTTCACTATGGAATCAAAACCCCTATTCTCTTCCTAAAGCACAAGCAAGACAAGCAAGATCTTGGTTTATATTGTCCTACCATACCCCATCTGCCCTTTAGCTCAAACTCACAAGTCTGGATAGGCAGATGAAACACCTCTTAGTGACTTTCTGGTCTTAGCTTTTTACACTTTAGAGTCCTGTGTTTTTGGACATAACTCTTACATTGTATTTCTCTGTATTTCACAAAATGCTAATAAAAAGTTTTATTACTCTCTGTCTTTCATAAGGCAAGATTTCCTTTTCAATCAGATTTGATAACCACAGATTCTTTGGCCCAGCATTTCAATGCATTATACAAGTCAGTTTTTGCTGAGAACACAGCTTGTTTAGTACTTAAAATTTAAATAACTCAAGTAACATCACTGGCCAAGACCAGAACAGGTCTGTAGGCAGGTTGCACCACATCCTCAGCACAGCCTGCCAGCTCTGCAGCACATGTGTCCCTTCTGAAGTTTCACTAACAGCAGTATAATGTACTGAACACAGCAACATTAACAACCATCCTCCAAAATTCAGATTATTTTGTTTCTTTAATAAGTCTGTTGAACTTAGGAAATTTAAGACATAATGACTCATTAAGGGACTTAAGTGAGACCATAGGGAATACATGAGGAAGCCAATAGCAGTTCTTAGGTTCCAGTATAAATGTAAAGACAGTTCTTCAACACTGGATGTAAATGACTTGGCTCACTAAGTAATTTACAAGCAAATGTCAATTTAAAAAGAGAAATCATATACTTCATACAAGCCTATGTAGGCTTCCTAATTTCAAAAGTTTATTATAGACCTGAAAGCAAAATCACTCTATGCCCTCCCTGTACATACAACCATTGACACCTCTTTTATGTTGCTTTCAGCTAGACACAGTCCCCTTCCTCTTTCATTACAAGAGCTGGAAATTACATTTCCAGACACTACAGTATTTCAGAGAAGCAGTGTTTTGCAATTGCTTATGCTACCCCATCATTCTGATACACTGATTTATACAAGAAATCTTAGCCAGTGTCTTCTGTTCTTCCAAATACACATGTAAATTAACATCAAAATATTTTGATGGAAACATTACCTGTTTTCCCTCACAACTCAGTTACAAGCTCTCACTAAGTATCATGTGATCTGCATAACAATGTGCAGACAGATCACACCAGCTGTATAGAATATATAAACAATGGCTAAATTCAAATTAAATTAGTTTGTCCTTGCCAACGCACCCAACGCCCCAACTACTTCAGGTTCATTGACTGAGGATAACTCATGAAGCCATTAGGCCTGGAAACATTCAGTACTAAAGACAAATGATCAATCTGTTGACTCCACGCCCCATCAGAAAACAGCTGCATTATAACAGGGTATAATCTAACCAATATTTTGCCTGATGCAAAGCACCAACTCTTGTAGCTGAACCTTTGATAGAGGCAAGGCAGCCATCAGGAACACCAGCAGGCAACAGTTTGCAACCCCCACATGACCCTCAGCTTTAACCTCTGCTAAACTAAACAAAACATACACTTGGATTTTTCAGAATTCACATATTACAAATCTGTGACATACTCAAGTCTGTTTGCCCTCGTAATCAACAGGGAAACTCTCAGTAAGACTCTTTCCAATTGCTATCCTTTGTTTTAACTCCCTAGCGGATGTGGAAATTGGTGTTCATGACTGTACAAGGACACAACATGGCACATTTCAGTCTCTAGCAGCTGCCACCACACACTTAGCCAACAGATTCATGAAACTCTGCACACAGTAAGCAACAGTTGGGCAACCAGCCCAGCCAACAGACTTCTAAGCCTTCAGCAGTTGAGGCAGCCTTATACTGGAGCAATTCAATTCTCCAATACTTGGTAGTTTATAATCCAAGTTCTGGGAGGGCCAGCTGAAGTTCCACATGTCCTTCAGAGTAAGAAACCACAGCAGCACACCCCAAATGCTCCCTGCACACCAAAGGGTAGTGAGAGGAGACGGCTCTGATCTTGGACCTTGGTCAAGTCAGGACAGCTGTCACTTGTGATCAAAAGAAAAAGTCCATTTAGAGAGCACATAAACAGAAGAACAAACATTGAAACTACTGCTGCTCTGCACGTTCTCAGCATCACTGTAAGGTTTGTACCTTGAGCAGCTGGGTAACCTGGAATGTATGCAGAGTTCTTCAATTACATTCCATAAGCTAGCAAGCAACCTAATTAAAGAGATTTCCATCAACACAGTTTTGTTCCCAATACTGCAGTCACTATTTATGCAAATAATCTTATCAGCTGCTCTAACAGAAGTCACTGTGAGACAGAAGCAAGTGTTATGCTACTTAAACACAGCTCTCACTTACATATCTCCCACATTAAGGATACAGAACAATATAGATAGTGAACCCATGCTACTAAACACAGCTGGGAAATCGTAATTTCTCCTTGCTTGGGGGTTAAAAAGGAAAACAGCACACTGTAATTATTATACAGTATACACTATATATTACATAGTAAAAATTAAGAACCCTGTCATCAACAGTGTGATTTAGAAAGCAAGTGGAACAATGCCTTTGCAGAAGCTTAATGAGAAAAGCTACTCGAACTCAATGCCTTAGGTAACACTGAAGTTTCATTTTACTCTCCAATTAAACAGCAACAATCATAGCCCTAATAAGTCTCATAATATTTATACAGAGCAGTGAGCTCATTCCCAGCTGAGATAACGAAAAGGTTCATTGACAGCAATGAAAAATTAACCTTAATATTTAAATTCTAGTATAGTAGGATTCATTATACACCCAGGGATACCCAAAGAGATTCTATCATGATACCTTTATGATCTATGTACTTTCATCAAGAAACACAGGAACATGTACATGGTGCAAGGCACACTGCAGGGCTGCTGTCTTAAAGAGCATCAACCAACCAACCATCACAGTATCCTAACTGGAAATTTGTCTAGTATCCTAGATGCAGACAGTTAAAAATATTGCTTTCAGAAAGGACTTTCCCATTAGCATGCACATGTTTGAGAAGCTTTTACAAAAATTATGTAATACTTCTGCAGTAAGTGAGGGAACATAGGAGCGACAAGGAA
This sequence comes from Setophaga petechia, assembly GCA_024362935.1. Taxonomy (NCBI): domain Eukaryota; kingdom Metazoa; phylum Chordata; class Aves; order Passeriformes; family Parulidae; genus Setophaga; species Setophaga petechia. Next base: position 7,922,749 of record JANCRA010000025.1, read on the forward strand.
CACCAGCTTCTTAAAATTTCCAAAATGGAGGGAAGTGAATAAATACAGCTAGCAAGTGTACAGCCACATTACAGCTTCTGATGTTGGCCCAAGTCTTATTTCTCCAACAAACCAGTTGCTGTCTGCTACCCTTGAGAACTATAGGATGTGGTTTTACCTCAACAGAGGAGAGTCAATACAATCATATTGATTCCAAAAAATACACAACACTAGTAGAAAGAACGTGTAGAAATAACTCAGACCAGTTGTTCCACTGCACACTATACATGTTGACTTTACTACTAACAACAAATGCATCTATCATGAGAACACTGGCCAGCACTGCATCAATTCTATTTTCTTTTTTACTTCCAAATTCAGATTGCAAGAGTTGAAGATGGATGTGTCACACTTCCAGTATCGACTGCTCCCACAAACCACCCATGGAAACTTTCATTGCATTGAAGAAACCACGGGACAATTTAAAATTTCAGGTACGTGGTTCAAATAGGAACTGTGCTGTAACATTCCTCTTATTTCAGCCAGTTGGGGCACACATGAAAAATATCTTCAGACACTGACTCCTTGCACCAGAATTTTAAGGCTCCATTTGGCTGCTATGTGGAAACTGGAAAAAATAATGACAAACTGTACTACTCAATTAATCTTTCTTCTAGTAAATGGATTATATTCTTTGACACAGTTCACAGCCCTGTAAGAGCAAGGTCTTGAAGACAGAACAACAGAACACCTCTGATAGTTTGAGGACATTTTGTCTAGATCAGTTTGCATTCTCTCGTGTGTTATGTAAGTTTACAGAAACTAAAATCTGAGTTTATACAGACAGGTTCTGCAAAACTGTGAATGAATGCCAAGACACTAAAAAACTACCAAGATCACAACCAAAAAGACATTCTAAATGGAAATCATTTTCAGAAAACAACTGTCAGCATATTTGCAAGTCAAGGTTTTCTAATGAACTTCATGCGTCAGGTGTTTTCTTCCCCCCAATCTTCTCCATCACACAAGTATGAGTCAGAATAGAAAAAAACTTTGACATGATCACACATTTTCTTGCATTGTCTGGCATCTCAAAAAAAGTAAAATTCTTCTCAATTAGTAAACATGGCAAGAAAAACAGAAATTGAGAATTTTGTATATCAAGTACTTCCAAGAAAAACAGCAAATTCCTAGTTTCAACTCTCTGTACAGTATCAACCCACAAACTCTGTGGTCAGACTTACTTTAAAAGCCCTAACCAAAATAAAAAGCCTGCCTTAGCCAGCTGCATGGCTTATCAGCCTGCTGTCATCTGCAAGGATTGTAAACATCAGTTGGGATGTTGTGTACGGTTTGTAAGGAAATTATATGACCCTGAACATAACTTCCTCTGAGGATTCAAGAGGAGAGATGGCTACCATTCATACTGGTCTCCCAATCTCTGTTAATAAGCAAGAACACATAAAAGCGACAGCTAAGTTTATTATATGAGACCTTGTTCATAAGTGGCCTTGACAATGAAAATACTCCGTTTTTTCAGCAACCCTTCTGGCGCCTTCACACCCGAGATTATTAGAGTGGCTTACAGAGTTTTTAAAAATGCTTTGCATGCTGTTGTCACCTTTGGCATATCTCTAGCTGCTTGGGTATGACAATCCAGTACCTACTTACCTTCACACCTGCAGCAAGCCTTCCAGAAAGTTTGGTTGTTTAACTGCAGCTACATCTGAATAAGCAAAGGCCACTCCAAGGGCGATGGAAAACCACATATAGCCAAAAATAATTAATCTAATAATAATGCAAAAATGTTATGCACATAATTCTGGAACAGACAACAAATCATGGCTTCACTTCCTCCAGATACCTCCTCCTAAAAATTCCTCCACAGCAACAGTTGGCAAGATTTGGATGCTATGTATGCACATATGCTGCATATCCAAGATAAACGGGTTTCCTATATCAAGAGCCCACTCGAAAGTTGCAGAAAACTATACCCCCCCCCCCCCCCCATTTTTAAGAGAATGATTTCACAAGAGAACATCCACCACTTAGGATGATCTGATGAATTACATCAACACAGCTGCTTGAGGACAGACTGGGAAGTTATTAAACACTTACACATTGATTGATTTTAAGCTATGAGTCAAAAATTTGTTGAAAATGTATGGGTTTTAATACACAGCTTTATTTTGTGGGATCTTAAATTTATGGGCCATGTTGCCTACTACCATACAATCCTTAAGTTCACTGATAAACATTTAAATCAGAGAAACATGAGAAAATCAATGACAGGATATAATGAGTTCAGATACACACGGTATCCTGACGTCCAGATATTTGCTTTTAAGTAACTTTAACTAAATTCTCAGCCTTCTATTGAACTGGTATAATAAACATACTGATTATTCACTTCTGCTGTTTCATGGCTGTACATACACATAGAAAAAGAAACTAGAACATTTCTATTCACACACATCATTTTCATTCACACAGATCTTTGCTAGTGGTACAAATAATTCCGAATTGTTTACCAACTGAATGCAAATAGGTGTAGCATAAACCAAAAAGTAAAACATTTGTGAATGGCTGCCAATCCCCAAGAAAGCCAAAAGAATAAGTAAAATTACTTTTCTTTCCATTGATAGTAGCCAAGCACTGCTAAAGGTAAATCTCACAAGATGCACTGCTTACAGACCCAAGTGCTGGCTGTGCTAGAATGACACACAGCCTCTTACTGGAGTTGGGTTTTATTGACAGCAGACTGAAGCCCCCAAGCTTATCCTGAGAGTACCTCCAAAAACACCTACTTTTTGAATGAACCTACCTAAAGATTACTCTTGTTCAGACAGATAGTTTCAAGAGAATAGAGTTCCCTATAATCCATGAACATTTCTATTTTGGATCTGCTACCTTATTGTGTTGCACAGATGGACTAAGGACAAGGATGTGGCAAAGAGTTTAAATCTGTAATCTCAGAGGTTCACAAATAATTTTAGTAGAAGTAAATTGTCTCTCACTTGTCAGTGACAGTACAGTGAAGAGCAGTCTGTACACAACCTTAATGCACCTGAAACAATTTAAACTGGATTTTCAAAGTCTTTAGCAAGGCTCTTGGTCAAAACTCTTAAATTTAACCACAATGGAGTAAGAAACCAACTGAAACCAACTGAAAGCTTTAGAATGCAAAAATACTTCCAGCAGAGGTGCAGCTACAATGCTAAATGTCCTCAAAATGTGATCAGGAGCAAAGAGGTAAAGTTGACACCATTTGCCAACAGTGTTTCAGGAAAGTCCCAACTGGAAACTGACACTGAAAAACAGTGGAAGGCTCTTCCAATGCTATGGGTCTGTGTCAGGTTAAGTAAAATTCAATATTGGTGAAGGCGAAATATAGAAAGGAAGAAAACCCTATCTACACATTCAACAATAAGCTCAAATTAGCTACTACTAACTTGGGAAAAAGAGATTGTAAAGTATGATCCACCATGAATTCAAAATGCCCATTCAGTGCTCATCAGAAGTCAAAGATACAAAGCAGAATACTAAAGACTCCTAGGAAAGGAGCAGAGAATGAGAACAGAAACGTGTTATTATGCCACACTATATGCAAACATTGTGATCTCATCTCGAGTGCTGCATGGTTATAATTATCACCCCAAGAATAGAGTAACAGAGGTGTCTCAAAGAAAATTAAAGATTAAGTGTAGGTACAGGCTGACTCCGTTGTAAGATTTTTCAGACTGGAGAAGAGACAACAGAAGCAAAATTATGAGAATGAGGCTTCTAGAGCCACAAGCAGGACATAGGTGATAAATTTAAAATAAAAATTACGATGTTTCAGAATAAATTGTTAAAAAATTCAATAAAGGTATCAACAAGAGTAAGTTGAAGAGCAAGAAATTAAATTCCCCCCAAACATAATGAAATTGTGAAACTCAATGCCATAGGATGTTAGGAGTCCAAAGAGCATATATAAGTTTTTAAAAAAACCTAAGCAAACATTTGGAAAATACTGCATTCATATTCATGCTGCATTCAATTGCAGAAAACTAGAATAAACATCAGAGGAATGAATACTACAAGCTTGTTCTGTTAGTTATGAGTAACAAGAATTAATTTGACCATTGCTACAAAACAGCAGCGGCAAGAGTAATGCAGGAACAGACTTCAGGATCTGCCATGTGGATAAAGCACACTAAACACACAGCCCCAGACATGAAAGTAGATGGGTATGTTATCAAAACATATGGTGCTTTTTAAAGTGTTCATTAAAACACTTCTAACACTCTCTGAATTAAAGTTTTATTGGCAAAATGTTATCTCCTCCTAGAACTCTTTTCAGAAATTAATCTGAACTTTTACAGTGGCAGAAATATCAACCCCATAAACCTCCTTTAAGAAATTTGCAGCTGGTTGATGGAAGTCAACTTTCTCCTCATATGACCACGCAAGGTTTGAGAACTTCAGCTCAAGAATTTTATCTAAACGCTTGAAAACTTGCCCCACAACTTCCACGGAAGTGCCATCATTCATTCCAACACTATGAATCTTCACATAATATATATTCCATGAATTGACATTACTTTAGAATATGCTGTTCTGTATGCAACATATTGCAACACAAGTTACAGCCCTCACTTTAACAGGAATTTGAGTTTCACCAAGTCATGAACACACAGCATACCTTTAAAGGTTTGTCAGGTTTTAACTGACAAGTTTTGTCGTTTCAAGAGAAACATAAAGGACACAGACTTGTCTTGGTTTCTTCCACACTAGCAGTTTTTCTCATCAAATGCTCCTATAAATGGCAATATTTTTTGTCAGACAATTCTTGTACATTGATGTATTTGGGTGTGGGAGTGGAGCTTTTGAATAATTTTACTGAAATGTACCACTACCTATAGAAATGGAGGGGTTTAATTTAGTTTCAAGGGAACACAAGATTCCTAGACAAACTGGTTTGGAAGATCCTATTTTTATTCTCTGTTTTTTCTGGTTTGCTCTTTTTGTTCTATGTGCACCTTTATCTGCCATGCCTTTTTCAAGTCTGTCCTCTGCCCTCACCTCTCAGAGCACCACCCCGTTCAACCACACCATCTCTCCCCTCTCACTTTTTACATTCTTGCCCAGCGTTCATATTTTCTGTTACCTGTGAAAAAAAATAAAGGGCATCTACAATAAAAAACACTTCTTGAGACACATTCTTTTCTCCAATGAAAAGCCATAAAAGTTCCCTCATTTTCATCCAGCTGGTCTTTTCCCCAGTCACTGCTTGTCTTGGTCAACCACTGCACTAAATTTGAAATCTGGTATAAAACTCGATTCATGAACGCCAGAAATCATTACAGCAAGATTTTTCAACCATTACTTCCCAGTCTCCTGGGGAAGACCACAAAACACCTACAAATGCAAACTCAGAAGGGGAAAACCTATCACCACCAACTTTTCCTAGCTACTCAAAGTCTACAAGTTAAAGAGAGTCATAGCTCTGCTGCATACGGCCTGTTGAGCAGTAAATTCAGTAAGGATTTCTGAACATGGTAGAAATTCAGCAGTAAACAACTGAGCTGAACAAACACAAACGAGTTCAGCTAGCAAACAGTAAATGAACTTGGCCTGAAGAGTCCAGGTCAGATGATGCCATCTTCAGCACAGCAACTACAAGATGAATAGGACCTGTCCTCAGAACAGCCCAGCAAGACCCTATGCTACCATTTAACATCACAGAGACCTTAAAGGTCACAGATGAAAACCACACAAAACTACTGAGATCTTGTTGTCCCACTCCAATCACAGATTAAAATGACAAATACTCTTGTTAATTGGCTAACAGAGCAATGAAGCAAGAGAGAGTCATTAAAATGATTGAGATTGTTCACCACAGATATCAGCTTCCATAGTGCTGCACTGAATTATTTATTAATAAGTTTCCACTGCTAAAGAAGTGTCAGCTGAACTCACTCCAGCTTCACCACCCTGTGCACACTAAGAGCTGCCAGTGTGTAAAAGATGCTTCTACAAATAATACTGGCCAGTAACACGTAAACCTTGGGTTTTTTTAAAGAAATATGACAAATATTCCAAGCAAATTAAACCTTTGCTATAGAAGAGTCACTCAGCAAGGGAAGAACATGTTGTTGTCTGGTCTACTTCCAGTTTTATTTCTAGAGCTCCCTCTTACTCGTGGTGGCACACATCTCTGGGGAATTTCTCGTTTGGTGGAAAAGTTGACTCCAAGACTTCTTTTATTTTTCCTTCTTTCTTCCTGCCTCTCCATGGAAATTCAGAACATCATCCAAACACAACCATCTGCTTCTACACCCACAGAACCCTTCCTAGCACGGGTACACAACAGTCTGTGTAACACCTCTACTCCTCTCTGGCACCTCCCAGAAAGAAGGGAGAGGCACAGGCAGCCTGGGAGGTGGGGACCCAGCTCATCTCCAGCTCCCCACTGCTGGCACCACCAGCATCCATGCTGTGCCTTGTCACTCTCCAGAGCACTGCATGCTCCTGAATGACACTGCAAACTGTTACATAAGCCAAAGTTTTATTTATCAAACTGCATGCTATACTTCAATGTCACGTTCTGTAAATTTAGTGCAATTCACGACCATCATGATACTTCCTGGTATGCAAGTGAATGTTTCCAAACCACTAAAAATTCGCATCAACCTCCTCTAAATCCCAGCCAAGGGAAACAAACACAAGCAACGTCTTATGCTCTTGGTTGGAGCACGTTTTGCCATTTATTCCAACAGAAGGTGACTGGAGTCAAGGGAAAGGAGAATTAATTCCATGCTACATGATTAGACTCCATAATGTCATTCTCTTAGAGCACATAGCCAGAAACCTCTAAGGACAGAAAGTGACAATGTGATCTTCCCCCCCATCTCTGGCCTAATCTGTTCATAAATCTTGCCTAAATTAACTCTTGCTTTTTAAAGTTTCCAACACACTAAGTTGCTCTACAGATAGTTGTTATTCCTCACTGTTACAAATTTTGTAACTTCCACTCTAATGCTCTTAAACTTCAATTTCCCCTCACTGAAAATCTCTCCTATCTGGTCCAAGAGCCCTTCCACTACAGAATTAATATTTTCCACAACCAGAAATTAAGTCACATCTCTATTGTTTTTAGAGCATAGGCTGCTATTTTTGACACTTTCACCTGGAACCATCTTTCCAAAGCATCACAGGGACATTCTCTGAACTATTCCCACTTAGTCAATCAACATCCTTCCTGAGCAATTGATACTTGTAGCTACCACACAGCTGGCACACAGGTGGGAAAACTTCCCAGCTTCCACTCATACATTTAAATTGTTTTCCCAACCATGCCTTTGCACAGCGAGCTCCTCTTTAACAGCCCACCAAACTCTTTCTCCTCCTGATACATTCCCCTACAGCCCCACGGGACTGTTTTTCGGAAATTTTTGCCATCTTGTCAATACAGAACTTCAATGTTTATCTCTAGAGAAATCAGTTCTGTCTCCCTGAGCCATTAATACAAAAGCCTACCCACAAAAACAAATACAAATGCCTATCCACAAAAACAATCAAAATGAAATTTCCTACACATAGTTTACTCAAAATATTAGTGAACAAAGCTTGGTATAACATGCTGGTGACTGTTCCATTGCATCTTTAAACAAATGGCTTTAATAAGCTTTTTAATCTAAAGCTAATACCTTATCACAACAGCTGTACCTTTGTGGAGCACACTTTTAAGGACTCAGCTCCCACAGGACAAGTTATTCCCAACTCCCAATAACATCTCTGCAATTCAGAAAGTCACCTCATGTCTCTTTCACACCTCCAGACAAACCAGCATCTCTGACAAGTTTAATGAACCCTAAACCAGCAACATCCCTCTCATGTTTGCAAGCAGTGTGCTACATTTATCATGCACTGGCCTGGTACCTTGGGTGATAGTTTGTAATAGTTCATGACAGAACTGCAGCAGCGCTGTGTAAATGACAACGCACAGAACACCTGTAAAATGTTACCCAAGGATTCATCTCACAGAAACCAGTGGAGATGCAATAGTGGGTCTTTCCACAGTCATAAAACAAGAGGCTATACTCAAAATATTAAATTGTTCATTCATTAAGCTGGGCTAAAACCACTTCAATACAAATGCAGATGCTGTTGTAACCTGAAAACTGAATGCTCCTGTCTCCACAGCTGAAGAATAAAAAGGACAACGTACTCAGTAATGTTTCTCACTATCAATAATCCAGTTGTAGTAAATGCAAATGTCTGTGGTAATTTCCATTAAACATAGTTAACAACTGCTCCTCGCAGCAAATATGAAATTGGATAATGCCAACAGAGAGCTGCACAGGATTCCTTCCCTCTCCTCACCATCATTTTACTCTATTATCATTTTATTCTATTCTATCTTCTGTTACAGGGGAATAGAATCACTTAAATAGGGTTTTAAACAAGTCAGGAATAAAAAAAAAAATAAAAATTAAATGAGCCTTCCTTCATTAGGGATCTAAAATAGTCCAAACCACATGACTAAATATATTTACCATGTTTTATTCTACTGTAATGCCAAGATTCAAGCGTGGCCCATGCACTTTCTAGAAAGTTAAGCCAATCAATAAAATGTTTCATTTCCTCTGCCCTTCCTCCCCTCTTATCCAGTACATTTCCAGGTTTAACGAGCTAGAGGATTTTAGAAACACTGCCTTCCCTCCTTCATCAAGAAGCATTTCACGACATGCACCAGATATAATATTCATGAAGGGTAAGACCGAGTTCAATAAAGACACTAGACCTTGGCAGGGAAGACAGTTTCCAAGGTATCTAAGCCAGAGATTATTTCATTTTAAGCATTTGTGAGGTAAATTGCATTTCTTGGAGTGTTAATCTCATCATAAAGTGGAGCACATGTGAAGTGAAAGAAACTTTTGTATTTAACCAAGCCAAAATGACACTCTCAAGACATTAAGCCTGTAAAAAGTAGCCCCAGGTTATCAAATGCCAGCAGTATGTCAGCATCTGTGTTGTGGGTGCCAAAAAGTGATGCTGCTGACAGAAGAACCAAGTTTATCTGAAAAGTCAGCACCTGTGTTTTGCACTCAAGCTTGGTCTAGGAAGAAGAAAAACCTGTGTATTAAAAGACAAGCTATTGATACCTTTTTTCACCAAACATCTGGGACATCTCACAGCATCCTTTACTTTCATGCCTGCTCTGTAGAACTCAAACGACCGATGAGAAGCAGTTCACTACATCAAGCTTCTGCCACAGTTTCCTTACAGGAGCCTAGTAAATCTGCACCTAAATTCTTACCCCTTCCTCAATTTTGTGTCATACACCACTATTTCTACAACAGGGAACAGGCCAGGGATTAACAAAAATAAAAAAAAAAGCTATGAACATCTGCATATTCACTCCAGTGCCATTTCTCAGCAAAACCACTTTTTGGTGTTTCCATTAGTGCAAAAAAGGCCCCAGTAAAGTCCATCTAACCTGCAAAAATTTAATAAAACCTGGCATTTCCAACACTTGCAGTTTTCTTTTAAAGGTCAGCATGTTCAGATTTGTATCTTTTGAGCCTTCTGGGTTTTTTTTTTTTTCTTTCCTCCTTTCCCTGCACGGGATGAGGAAACTGAGAACTTGTCAGTTCCCAAACTGGTTTACATAAACCAGCCCTAATTAGAGCCTGAATCTGCCAGAGTCAGCATCATGAGAGATCTCCCTATTTCCCTGAGTATCTCAAAGACCACACCAGACATTATGGACAGAGAAGCACCTATCACTGATCTTCAAATAGTTATTGAGCAGAACCCATGAAAACTCTCAGTGTAAATGAAATTAAATTTGACTGAGATTCTATGCTGAAATATATAGCTCTGGAATATTTTCCTGCATTAGATCTTGGTGGCAGCACAAAATTTTAGTATTGAAGATAACTATGGAAAGGTGTAAATCTTTTACATGATTATGGAGGGACATATGAGGAACTCCATTTTTCAAAGAAAACCTATAATAGCAAAAAAAGTCCTCCTCCATTTTAGGCACCCCTGAGAACTGCAATCATAATTTTTTTTTTAACTCGTTGCCAGAGATGCTTTAGAATTTTTAACATTTTGCATCCATGTGATGATATTTAAATCATTATAACAAAACCACAAAGGCAACACTTCTAGTTTCACACAAGTCTCTCAAGTGACCTACAAAATGCACTGCCTCAAATATCTCACTTCTATTAGTTTTTCTCTGGTGAGGCTTCCTCTCCCCAAGACACTCTTCTATCATTAAGCCAACATGCAAATTAAACAAAATACTGAGTTTTGTATCATTTGGCTTTAAAAAGACCACAAAGACAAAAATAAAAACCATTTACACTGAAGTAAGCAACATGATGGTTTGTATTTTTCTCCACAGTATTTCAGTATTCTTTTCTGCTCCCAACCCTCCACACTATCACAACCTTCAGGAAGACTCATGCATTTTCTGTTGTAAAATACATTAGTTTCCATCAAAAGGAGTGACATGCCACCATGCTGCCTGTCAATGTTCTCGCTGCCCCACACCATTAATACAACTCTTCTGCTCACAGGAAAGTTGCCACCAGCAGCCACTGCCAGCAAGATCGTGCTGAAAAAATTGCAAAAGTCTGCTGGAATTGATGAGTGTGCTCATTGCAAAATATTTTGTCTCCACTATTGACAGTGTTTTCAAATCCTGTCTCTCACATGGTAACATTGAGTCAGGCAGAAAAACAAACATTTCCACTACCTATTTAAAGTTGAAGCTCACTAATTGGAAGCTTGCTCTCTCTTGGACGATGGGGAAAACATCTTAAGCAGTGGTAGGCAGACATCATGATGTATGACAGAACACCTGATTGCAGTCAGGTGCTAGACCTTTACCATTTCATATTGGGTCACCCATATATTTTCTCGCTTTTCACATGGTCCTTGAAAGCCTAGCTTGCTGAATTAGGAGCACTGAGATCTCTGAGATGTGTTGGATTCACCTCAGAACACTCAGGCATGCATTTGCTGCCCTACTGACAAGCTTGGCTCGTTAGACCAGAACAAATTTCTAGCAATGGCCTGATTTGTACACACAGTAATACAGGTGTAACTACAAGGTGGTTTCCTTTTGGACAGCTGAGTGTACAGAAATAGAAGAGAGCCAAAAATGCAAGAGCAGCAGTGGTTTAGCCAGTAGCCCAGCTAGCCCTCCACAAGGCAGGAGCAGTGCTGCAGCTCAGGGCAGCAAGCAGATGGAGGGAAGCTGAGCACTTTGGCAAAGCTCTGGGCCCATGAGGCTGCACAGGGAGAGCACATGCAGAAACAGTGTGAAGAAAGGAACTGTCACATGGGGACTGAACAGTAAATAATTCTCAGGCTAGGGCAAGTGTTGAAGCCAGGACTGAAACAGAAGGCATCAACTGTAAAAAAGGATGGACTAAAATGCATGAGCAACAACACTGCCTCTCTATACCTGTCAGCTAGAAAAGGGAATATTCTTCATCTAGACAATTTATGGAGCTTAAACTTTCTATACAAATTACAATATGACTGAGGACCAAGAGGACATTTTAATTCAATTATTGATAGGAATGTTTCCTTAAAGAACAATTTTTACTAGGTACTCTGAGTTGAACAAAGATCCACTTTCCTTTCAGCTGATAAAACTTCCAGAATGACCAAGAATTCATACAAACTACTAGTAAGTTATGCAGTTCAAACAAAAAAGGAGTTGCTGTTGAAATGAATGCTTCTCAATAGGACAGGCTATTTAAGATCAAGCAAATTCAAATTCAGTTGCTCCTTAACAAATTCATTTTGGACTAAAAGAGAGCTGTGGTGCCATTCTGTCAGTGGCAGCTGTGTTTTGAAAGGTTCTTGCCGCTCCCTTCTGTCCCCTGATACTCATTGCTGCACTCAGAGGTGCCAGTACAATTGTTTGCATGATTGTGCTCTATTAAGGGTTTTAAGAACTGTCCCATTTAAAGTGGAAAAGGCAAAACCAAAATAGTAAAAATATCACAATAAGTTACTTTAAAACAAATATAGCCTATACAAAAACCACACAAAAAAAACCCCAAAACAACAAACTGATGAGGCAAGTTAAGACAGAAGTAACAGAAATATCTTAAATTGAATCATTCACGTCTGGCAAGAGACTACACTCCTCCTTCTTCCTCCTCCCCTTTTTTCCAAGTATTCCCTTCCCCAAGAAGAAAAACCCCACCCATGTCTAGCAAATTCTACAGTTAAGAGCCTGGAAGAAGTACACAGAATGCAAAAACCAACACAAGATGGAATCAGGTCGTTTTTCCTGGTCTTCAGTAAGAGGTAAGATGGAACTCCCTGCAACTTTCACTCTAAGACACAAGAGGTAGCAAATAGGACAGAATATATGGGGGAAAATAAGAGGAGCACTGAGGAAAGCAGAGAGGGCAATGTTTGCTAAAAAAAACATCCCATAAATTATTTTCTCCCCCCTCCCCCAAAAAAAGTAACTGAAGTTTACTATATTGGTTAGAAGAAACCATATTACCATGTTTGTGTAGCAAAATCTCCTGGTCTTGTGTCTCTGTTTGAACAGGCACATTTTATGACAATTCAACATTCCAGACAAACATAAAACATTGATATGAAACAAGGCTGAGCTCAAAAGACTAGCTTTGACTATTATTGCTGTGTCTTCTGATTAAATATACATAACACCTGCTGCAATGTGTAAAAACAGAGGAAAATCTAGAGGGTTTACTTGTTTAAAATAGAAATTGATTGCTTCATGAACAGCCCACTTACCAGAGCAGGATTTTTATTTAGAAATGTGCCATTTTCCATAAACACCAACAGAAAATAGTATGAGGAAGCCTGCAAGATTTTTTGGATGGCAAAAAGACTATTGATATGGCTATCAGAGACTACATCATCACAAGTCATGCTACTCTTAACTCAATTACACGGCCACTGAACAATTTCTGCATGAGCATAAGTGTTTAATTAAAAATTAAAAAAAAAAAAAAAGGACTCAGCATGTCCTTTTTAACTGCTCAATATAAAAATATCCAACACATTAAGGAAAACCCCCACTTGTTCCCCCAAGAGACTATGAACAGGAGTCTGAGACATGCACAACATTTATTGTTAATAACATATTCCATTGGCTTTGATATTCTTTCATGAAAGCAAATCAGAAAAAAACCAAACAAATAAATCTTCTTTAAATGTTCTTTTAAAATATTTAGGTTTCAAACAAAACTTCTACTTCAATATTTTCCACCAACAGAGCTCCAATTTAAAGGCTCTATATTCTTTAGATTGGAAGAGAAAGGAAATTCCTGCCTCAACAGTTTTGGAGCAGCAAGGAACCCAACACCAGAAGTTACAAAGGATGCAATAATGCAGTTTCTCTTACACTGCAGAAACAAATCAGGAAGCATCAACAAGCTTATAACATTTCCAAGCAAGATGAACCATACTAAAGTTGGCACAATAAATACACTGCAGGTTTTAGAGACAAGCCAAATGGGAGCTTTAATCACTGGGGTTCCCCATCTCGTGAACTCCACATGCTCCCTGTTCTTTCCTGCTGACAGCCTGTGTTCCTGTTCCTTCCCACTGCAGGAAAAGAAACCTAAGGCAGGCACTGTAGAATTTCCAGAGTAAAGCTGCTCTCAGGTTACTGTATGAGGTAGTTCCCAAGGTGAGCATAACAGAAACAGAATTTGAGACAGCGCTTCCAATTAAACTTTAGGAGAGTTCATATGGCCAAACTAACACAGGTAGGCTTCAACCTTTATGCACTGTTCAGTCATGAAAAATAAACTACCTGATTTAATATTGTCCCTTATCTCCCAAGGGAAGGGGAAAACTCCCCAAAACAATCCAAAACACACACGTTAATGCATTATGAGCATAACCCAGCACTACATGCCTCAGCCTGGATGGTGTTTCACAAACTCCTGCTGGTTTGGGTGGTTGCTTTCCCTGTCTACAACAAACTATACTTAGCATGCACCTGTGCTTTTCACCTGTCCTCCGATGAATAATTCCATCCACTAGAACTGATCCTAAACACTCTGAAGAATCCAAATAGCTGCTGTTGTATTTAATTCATTACTTTCATCCTACTGGTAAGATCCTCATTTTTTCCAGCTCTCTCAAAACTAAAAGCATCAAATCTCAAAATACATTTTCATAAACCCCAAGTCCACTAATGCATTAGAAATATAATTTCTGATTAGGAGAAATGGAAGTACAAGCTATAAGTATTCACTCAATTCAGCATACTTAGCCTTATAAAGCGTAATAACTCTTGCACCTGCATTTCGAAAAATGTAAAATATTTATATCCTTTGAAAATATCTAGAAAGTTATTTAAATTTCATATTTACATGTCATATTTACAGAGAACAAATCATATTTACAGAGAACAAGTTTTACATGTGGCCTCCAAGGCTGATACTATTTAGGAATGAAGGAAAATACTGAGGAATATTTCTGAAGTATCTCACCTAAGTCACATAGATGTTTTTACTGAATATATGATCCAACATAAGCTGCATTCTATTCTTCAATGACTGAGTTTTATTTTCAAATATAAAATAATACAACCATTCTAAATTGTTAGTGCAGTTTCACACATCAATAGCATGTTTCAATGATGGCTTTGGCTCATTAAAAAAATACATCGAAACCATGATTTGAGTTTTATTTTAGAAAAAATCTGAAGGAACCTCTTTATGGTTTCTAGACCTATCTTCACCTGATTCCTCTGCTTAAACTTTATACATGGTAAATACTAAGGAATCACAAGGATAGGTCAGTACAGAAATTTTATTCAGTTTTGTTTCTAAGTTTCTAATACTCCCAGGACGTTAAGAAGATTATACCTTCAAGTGACACCGCCTGCTTGGAATCCAGTCAATTCAAAAAGAAAGAAACTGGATTTACTTTCATTCCACATTCCTGAGCTTTCCTAATCCTTCTGACAAATTTTACAGTTTTAAGAACATGGCTGTGGTAGAAGCAACAAAGTAACTACTCACAGAGGTAAACAAAGTAAACAGACTAATACAATTTATTTTCTTGAAACTTCCTTGCTTGTATTAATATTGGATAAAATATTTCTTGAGAAAACCTTGATTACCATGTTGATAAGCATTTATGTAATTTTTAAAACCAAGTTACTATAAAAAGCACACGTACTCTGGAAAGACAAAGGAAAATTATCTTTTTTTGTTCTTTCAGAATGGAACAAATTACATCTTCTAAAAATTGAATGTCAATGGCTGGAAGCCCAAATCTGTTTCATCCTTCACCACAAGAACAGGAAGTAAGGTCACTGACAGATTTTAATTGAAAACATCTTCAAACCAGACTTCTGCTATAGATCAGGATTTTGTTCTGTGACGTGCAATTTCTATCCTAATATATCACACAAGCTAGTCCCAGTTCAGCAGCAACTTCAGTTTTAAGTACAGCCACCACTGGAGAAGTTACCCAACCAGAATCCAGTGTAGCTGATAAACAACGGCCTGTCTCCCGTTCAAAAAGTAACCTGATACCAGCCCAGAGGGGTCTGCTACATAAATGCTTGGAGCTTTGTCTGCAAGTAATGCTCAGCTGTATCCTTGTGGCTTTGCGGTTGAGCAGAGCTCGCTGCAATCTCCACACGTGAGGAGGAATTTATTTACAAGAGAATTACGAGCCACAGGAAGAGGTGAGACAGGCTCAATATGTAATCAAGTTCACATCCAACTAGAAGAATAAATGCTCCCTCCACCACCCTGCAGCATTAAACAGCTGCCTTTAAATAAGGAAAGAACTTTAGAGACTGTCCACATACCAGCTCAATACACGACTGGCTGGGGAGCAAAAAAGGGAGAGTCTTCTTTTCCTGTAAGAATTTGTAACAGCTTAAATTTCTTATTGCATATCAAAAGATTCAGTAAGAAATTCAGTCCAAGAGGGTGTGAATTAAGAAAAAAGAGGCTGAAAACAAAATCTGTAAATTGTATCAATACTGCTTAGGAAAAATAATCTTTACGTGTACTATCTAACTGCCCTATGTGACCATTTATTTTCAGAGCGCATTTAGAGTTCTCGAGCTTATCTTACCAGACATCTGAGAGTTTTCTGTTAAAACTGAGACCAGCTACCCATTTAGATAATGCCCTTCTCCACAGCTCTAAGGCAAGCTCGAAAGTGGGAATGCTCAAATCAAATATTCAGGGCAGCCACAAAAACCCCTCAAAAATCTGCAACATCAAGCAGCCCTCCTTTTAGCACAAAACTTCCCAACTCAGCCTTCCACTACTAATACCCTGATCTATATTCCCAATTTCACCCACTCCTACCACAGCTCCAGCCCCAGTGTTATCTCTGCTGTTCCTTATTTCAGTATCCTCCTGATCAAAGTTGGTATCCCCCCTGTGCTCTGACCCTGCCACACCAACCACTTTCAGAGCGAGGGCACAGAGACAGCCCCATACTGCCTTAACTGTCCAGAAAAGCTTTGTCAGAACTGAGAACTTCACACACCTGAGCCCAGCCCAACAAGCTCACAGCTCTGGCCAGGACACCCCTGCTGCTATCCTAGCACTTGCTGCTCCACTCAGGATGCCAGGCAGGAGACTGATGTCTCTCAGCTTCTGAAGAACTAAAGATTTGTCTTCTCCCTTTGACACAGACCCACAGGTGCCAGCACACAGAATGTGGTAGCTGAAAGCTTTGGTCTGGGGTCATTTCTATGCCCAGTTTCCCAATTGTCTTGCATCACTTAGGGCCTCTTGCTTGCACCATCACTTCCTTTGCTAAGGACAAGGGCAAATCCTACATTCTGTGCCAGGATGAAGAAGTTCCCAGCTTGACCAACTACACATTTTATAGAAATAGCAATAAAGTGTTTTGAGCTTAATACTGGCTCTCTCTCCTACCTGTGAGATATAAAAATGCTAGTAATAATTCAGTTGATGAATAAAGACATGCACACTCACATCCATAGCACTTAATTGTAGCTGTTGTCTCAGTGATAATCTCTCAATGAAGCAGCATTCTAAAATGCTTCACAAAATGACCTTGCACAGAGAGCAACTTACAAAGTTAGTGTGTTCATCCTGCCTGTTAGTACCATGGATAAACAAATAACAAGGATTACAAAATGTTCTCTGAAACCTTAAAAAATGTTAATACTAAAAATCAACCAACATAAAAAACACAGATTGTTTCTTCACCTGATCAGTACACCAAAGTTCTCAGTAATGAATGCAATTAGTCCCAATGCTGCAGTCTGCACATAAATGACATTTATTTATTTGTTATTTATTATTTGTAGTATCTCACAAAAACAGAACTGCAAAGTATTTCATATCACTGTTACAATCCTCTTCTGTTAGATCATTCTACAAGCTCATCTGTCAACTCCAGTGACACATTACATTATTGCCTCAAACCATGCAATTCACAGTTTCATTATCCCCACTGTTAAAAAGATCAGCAGTTAAAAAACCTGTCTTGTCCCCTTGAATTCAAGTCTTCTTTTCTTCCTCAACATAAACAACTATTCATTCCATTTCCCTTTATGTTTAATATTTTATATGTTTGAATAAAGTTCTGTCCACCTGGCATTTTTCCTAGATTATACAGTCACAATAGTTCTGCAAACTGAACTGTCTCTAATAGCCTGTCTCCTCCTTGAAGGACAAGGCCCTTTACTGGACACAGCATTCCAGCTGGAGCTCTTCTGCTACTGAGGAAACAAATGAGTTATTACACAGGATATGCCCAGTTCAAAACCAACGTGTTCACGAGGCCCAGTACCACTGGGATCCTGTTGAATCCCAGTCTGTCCATGATCCCTGATAGATGCCAGGCCCCTTAATACAACACTATTGCATTGTCTAGTCCCCATCCTGGAGCTAAGCAGGTTTCCAAGTCCTTCAGTATGACACTACTATGCATGTTCCTTACTGAAAAGCATGGATTTCAGGCTCTTGATTTACTGTGTTTCCACCATTCCTCCCTCCTGTTGCCCTTACCTGCAGGTGAATTTTAGCCTCTTATCTATTTCAAACCACAAGACCTAACGTGGTTAGGTCGTGACCAGATGGCTGAAGGCAAATCAAAGTTCTATACAGGATATTAATTCACAGAAGAGAAGCCTCTCTAAATCAGAGGGGAGAATGGAAAAGGACTAAAAGGAGTAGAAAACAGTTTGCACATGAAGAGCAAACAGGTAGGGGATGTAAGCTGAAACTGCTAAAACTAAAAGTGAGTAAACATCAGTAACCATGACTCCTTTTAAAGAATATTTGATTTATAAAAAACCCCAACATCAAAATCCTACTGCAGTTTGATACAGTCTAGTACATCTTCCCATCTCTAAGGGAAGTTAATTCACTAAAAACGTCTTAGTGTGGTAAATACCTCATGCTACACCATCACCTGTTACTTTCTATTTGCTAACAACTAGTTTATTTCTTATACTTGTTTTCTGTAGAGTCAAGTTCTGCAGACTGGTTTATCATCTGCTGGATCTTTTTCTGCTCTCAAGACAAAAATCTGGCTTTCTGACCAACTTTTTTTTGCTCACTGTTATTGCATCTGGACATTCCTTAGGATCTTGAAAATCAAATGAGGAACTGCATCTGAGAAATCACTTTTTACAAATGGGGAAACTGAGAAACAAGGTCAAATTCTGAGAGCCTAATTTGAAACATTAATTAGTATTTAAATTTCAGACACAACATCTATTTAAGAACAGCTTTCCCTGACTTCTTTGGCAGCTGGAAGCACTCAGCATTTCTGCAACACAGATCCCAGAGGTCTGACATCCAGTAAATGAGGAACACACACAGCTAGTGACCACCTGTGGGAAGCTTGGTTTAAGCAACTTGACCATCACTGAAACTCTGCAACAGCAACACAACTCAACTGTCTAGGACAATTACATTAACAGCAAAACCTTTATTCAAACTTCCCTGCCCCTCCCTTCATGTCACACCTCAAACATCTGCTACAGAAGGAGCAATTCTCCTGCAGACTTTTTCATTTGCTATCCAGTTCCCATCTTTCCCCAGAACAGGATCAGTCCTTGAGCACAATGATGGTGCTGTCCTTGTGTAGGTGTGTTCATGTGCAGGTGCCTCTACAGCTATAAATATTATCTATATGGATACATATAGATATACATATGCTTTGTGACCATAGCTGTACAACAGCTTGCAGGTACAGAAGTTTAAAACCTCTATATGGATTAATAGGCTATTTTAATGTCAATATTTCCAACTTGCTGATTTTTGTCTCTGCAGTCTTCATATGCTGCTACAATTTTAGTGGAGGAATTTTTCCAGTTCTTAAAACAAACTTAGAAAAACACTTCTGTCACAAGGCTGATTCATGCACATTCATGAATGTTCTAAGGAGCAGCAGCAGATTATCATGCTTCTGGCTAAGAGGAGAAAAGGACCAGCACTCTGAAGCCCTGAATTCTGTGCCAGATTCTGAAGGAAGTGTCCCAAAGCAGCAGGCACACATTTTCCCATTTTTAAATTGCAAGCTTGATGCTTTTGGTCACATCTCCTCCAGACTTGTCCCAGTCCCTTGTCTTCCTTGTCTTCTGATTCATCCCTTCAACACTATTTTTTTTGATGCTTATTTTCTTTTTTTAAACTTAGTCCATCTGTGTTTCTCAGTGTGCTTATCCTACTATCAAACTGCATTGCCTGCTTCACCTAGGATTAATTTCTGCATTGCAGTTTCCCTCATCTACAGACCCATTTTACACTCCTGACCTACTGTCCTGCGTCCTACTCTTTGTGCCCTGCCAGTTCCAGTTTCTTTCATCTGACAAACCTTCTTGCAATTTGTGTCTCTTCCCCTCCTACAACTTCAAGGTTTCTGGACATATCTCATCAACAAGCTGAAGAGTGACTGGAAAGATCCTCAGACCCTACTCCAAATTAAACTTAACTGCCATGTTGGCTCCTTCTAAAGACTTCTTTCTGTTTGCCCCCTTGGGCCTGGTGCAGTCAAAGACCACCATACAACAGAGCACCAGGAGGCACATGCCAAAGACACCCTAAAGAAAGTAAGGCATTAGAAAACAGAGACATGGCCTTAAAAACAAGGCAGGAAGGTGCTCAGCTCTCAGTCCTGAAGCTCAGTCGAGTCCCACTCCTGGAGCAGTTTGAATAGACTTTCACAGCTAAGTCCAATCTTTCATTTAACATTTTGGACTGAAGAGGGCTGAGTACATCTGCTCAGGCAACACATATACTCCAGGTCAGTACTGACAGATAGGTGAGAATAGTCCATATTCAAGAATAGACCACAAGAACAGTCCATATTCAAGAATAGCCCACAAGAACAGTCCATATTCAAGAATAGCCCACAAGAACAGTCCATATTCAAGCTTCAGCTGTCAAAAAAAAAGTCATCTTCTCTAATGTAGCCATGTCTATCTAAATTCAGTCATTACAAGCTTTCAAAAAAGTCCCTTTCAAAGCAAGACTGGAGAAAACATCCTCTCAGAGCAGACACAATCCAGCAAAGTTTAACTGCACTGCTCCAAAGCATAAGGGTATTAAAGTTGTTCAGAAAAGAAGCTGGCAGAACTCAAAGCAGAAACCATTGTTTTCCTATTGCCTCAACATCAGAAGTTGCTGAACTCTTTCAACTCACATTTTGCAAAGATGAAAAAGCTAAAGCCCGTAGCTAAATGCACACTTCACAAAATTTCAATTGAAATATTTAAGTTTGTTTTCAACTCCACTCCAAAGCAGAAATATTTCTTAGACACATCTTACAACTTAAGTAAGATCTAGGACAGTCAGGCCCATTTCCAATATTTATTTGGGCATTTTACATGCCATTAATTACACTGATAAATGAGTGATGTGAGTACTGATAGTCAATTTTACCTTTTCATTCCCCCAATCTCATGTGTTACCAAAAAAAGAGAAACCTCTAATGAGCTGCTCTTATAAAAGGTTTTTCCTTAGTCTTCCAAAACAGCTGTCTCCAGTAACATCAACAGCTGAAAACACATGATTGATACTCCCTACATATATACATATTTGATTGATACTCCCTACATATAGGGAGTATCAATCAAATTTGTTATTGAGTTCATGTGTGTTTGGCAAGCACTGCAAAAAAGCATAGAAATAAATTACTTTTCAAGAGCTAGAAAGACATCATATCAGGTAACTCCAGAGTGAAAAACTGTCCATACTTATAAGGACTCCATGAGAATGGGATTCTTCTACATGAGCCAAAATAGAAACTGACTACATAATTAAGTTCATTTAATGCTACTGTTTTACTAAACTAAGACAAAATTTAAAGGATAACCATTTCCTTGCAGCTTTTTTTCCTTATACCCAGGTTCCCAGGACACACTGTATTTAATAACTCTTATGCAATTAGCATTCATCATGCTGTATGCCACAACAGGCCAGGCTGGAGACACACTGGAACTTAAGGACACCATCCACAATAACTCTTACACAACCAGTGTTATTCATTCTGTCTGCCACAATGGGCAGAGCTGGAGACTCTCTGCTAGTTTAGGACATCAGCCACAATGAGATTTACTTTCAAATGAAGGAAAGCCATGTCTCCCACAGCTGAAGTGAGACTGTATTATTAAGAAGTCTATTCTGCTTCACTTCTCTCCCAAGCAACTCCCACACATGCACACAGATTCTGAACTGACAAGCAAGAATTGGGATGTCAGAACCTGCCATTTACCACAATCACCAGCTTCCCAAGACAAAGATTTGTGATGCAGCAAGGAGTCACTGCTCTTTAATGCGCCCAGTTCCTGAAATCTATCACCCAAGGTAGGTCAAAGCTGTTAAAGCCTGCTTTGCTGAAGTCATGCTGTATTTCAAGTCCCAGCCCTGCCTGAGAAGTCAAAGGCCTTGCTTCACAAAAAGCACTCACAAAACAGACATCATTGAACAAAAAGCTGCACTGTCCACTAGCTTGTTTAGCATTCTTATTTCTTGAAAGAACATGCAAACAAAAAACACATCTCCTCTGGCAGGACTACAAGTGTAGCTTGTAGACACGAGGCTGACATAAATAAAGCTAGCACAGCATAGAAAGCAGTCATAAAGAGGATCCTCCAACCATATGGGTCTCCTGTGAAAATGAACTGGAAGCAAGCTTGACAAGCTCAACTGGCCACAAGAGATGTGATGCCAACTCAAGTGTTTGCAACAGACTAATGCAATTAAGTTGAATAAACAATATCCTGCAACTCTCCCATAAGACTGCTACATCTGATTCCCTGCTTGACCTCCACAACCTGCCCTTGGTCCCTGAGTCTCTGAGGAGACTCACTGCAGTCTTTTCAGAGTCCACAACACAGAGTTCTCCTCCCTCCCATGAAAACAGCACAGCGAGACAAGATAAATCCTCCTGATTGTCAGTGCGGGAGTTGTGCAGATTGTGCAATGGAACAAAAGCAAAAACACAGCCTGTGCTGAGCAGCAAGAAATTCAAATAGCCTGGCCAAGGCCCTGCTCCACTGAGGTGCTCAAAGGCAAACCTACCTTCAGCACACTGGTGTCCAACCACATACTAAGAGTACAGCATCTGCTTAACTGGCGAAGCTGAAGCCCTGATTCAGCAACATGTGACTTTTGTGGGAGCTGGATCAAGCATTCCAAAACCCAAGTTGTTTAACTACTAAATTTTCTTAAGTATTGTCCCTGCTATTTCAACTGCAGTAAGTGGCCATTCCACTCTTACTGTATGTTCCTTCCGTGTAACTCAGAGCTGTAGGAGTTTGCTCTTGCTGTCCCTAGACTGGTCAAGACCATATGGCACTGAAAGGCAAATGAACAGCACCCTAGAGAGATTTACAAGAGTTGAAAATCTGTTGATCAGTTAAGTGAAAGCTGCCTAGACCTAGGGTATTTGATCGGTATACAGCTCTTCTGTTTCACAACATCCATTACACCATCAAAACATTCAACACTGAAGACAAGATTCTGATAAAGATGGTGTTTTCTGAACCTTATGAGTCCCAGAAAGATAAATCAGACTTCTGTCATGCTTTTAAACAAAGTATTTCACCTTAGTGAAAAGGAACAAAATATCCTTGCTCTCTTCAACTTACAGACCTTAAATCTCAGCAACCAACGGACCATTTCTGAGATGCCAATTAAAAAAGCATCCTCTGAAGAGCAAGTTTACTCTTAGTATCCTCAAGTTCATTGCACATGATTCACATGCCCGTGGAAATGGAAAACATAGAGGACTCTCAAATCAAAACAGCTTAAAGGCTCCTGCCCTAGACTGAGCAGGAAAGCAGAGCTTTGGGCAAGATCTGTTGTCTCTAAGTACTCTCTTCCAGCAGCTCAAACACTGGCTGAGTTACGTAATTTTTTCTACTGCTGTTTTTAAGTTATACAAGAATGTACAAGAATCACACAAATGTTTACAGAAATTCACAGCCATGTTTCATTAAAAGCTACTATGTACCAGAGAAACAAACAAGAGCCTTCAATGACTTACTATGAAAACATACAAGAAACCCAGCCATTCTCAGAGGCAAAAAAACACAAGTAAATTTCCAACTTACAAACCTATTGCTTTGCCTTCTATTTGTATGCAAAGCCTGTTTTATTTAAGAAAAATCACTGAAGTTTACACTGAAATATCAATTTTCATGTAGCCTGGAACATCTCTTGTAGACTAGGACGGGAGCTGGAGGAGGGCGTAACTTCTCTGAAAAGCTAACTAGTCACCTCCAAAACATGAACTACTTTCTGAAGTGGAATAAAGGATTATTATAAACAGATAAGCATGTTTTATAACACCAAGGGTTCTTAAGCACCCAACAATAATCACCACAATTCCTGTGTTTGAACAAAAGAGTCAACACTAATTGGTCCGCTTCATGACACAGGTTACTGCAGGCTCTTATCACTTATTGCCACTTATCAACAACTTTCTGATATTGAGTAAAATGTATTACTTTATACCTGTTATCTACCAAAATAAAAATCTAATCACAGCAAAACTGTACCTTTCCATGAAATGATAATTATTACTATCTTTTTAAGTATTAAAGATGAACCAAGAAGTGTTATGGGACCAGAACCAAATGAGACATCTTTGTGATTAAACTGTCTACTTAACTACAGACTAATTTTGATACCTAGAGCCACAAGAGAAAAGACGAGAGAAAGAAAAGGGGTCACTGATTCATGATTTTTCCGAAACACCTACTGAATACACCACCCTCTGGAGCCCGAACCTTTCTCTCCACGCTCAAGTCGTGCCACGGCTGTGCTTGGAAAGTCGTATAGGGCGTTTCGCGAGGCTCTGAATGCCTCTTTACTCGAAAGCGGGAGGAGAGCCAGGCTGCCCTGCATGTACCCCGCAGGTGCCACCGCAGCCCGACACGGGGCACCTCCAGCTGCCCCGGGCGCTGAGGCCACACCGCGCGGTGACCACTGCCCGGCACAGGACACCCTTCAAGCTCGAAACGCCGGCTGTCCCCTTTGTCCCCGCACCGCTTCTCTCCTCCTCCTCCGCGGGTCGGGTGCCAGCCCCCGAGCCTGGGGCTGCCGCGGCCCCGGAGCGGAGCGTTCGCGGTCTGCCTGCGAACAATGCGCGCCTTTTCTGGCGGAGCTCCCCGGCCGCGCCGCGCCGGCCCCCGCCCGCCGGCACCGCCGCATTGTTACCGGCGCTGCCGCCCCCCGCACCGCCCCGCTGCCGGCACGGCCCCCGGGCCCCGCACACCTGCCCCCGGGACCTCTTTGTTCCCTTACCTGCGGCGGGAGAGCCCCGCAGCGCCGGCACGGCGAGCAGCAGCGGCAGCAGGGCGGGCAGCGCCGGCCGCCACCGCGCCGCGGCCACCGCGAAGCGTGTCATCCCCTCCATGGCACGGCACGGCCCGGCCCGGCGTCAAGTCATCGCGGCGGTCCCCGCGTCCCCCCCGCGGGGGGCTGGAAGGGCTGGGCGGGCTCGGCGGCTCCTCCCGGGCGCATCCACCGCCGGCGGGGCTGGGACGCCCGCGGACGGGAGGCCGCCGCAGCACCCACCCTTCCCCACGCCCACCCCGTGGGGAGCGCTCACGGGGGCAGCGCCGCGGCGCCTCCCAAGAGCGGCGGGGGAGGGCGAGCGGTGTGGCTCGGCGCCCGGAGGGCAGGCGGAGGGACAGCCCCCGCACTGCGGGACAGCGGGGCTCCTCGGCGGGACGGCTACGGCCCTTCACGTGTGAGAAAGCGGCGGTGGCGGCAGCAGCCCGGACCTGGCACCCGCTCGCTCCCCGCCCGCCGGCGACGCGCTGCCCCCGGCGGAACCCGGCGCGCGGCGGCGCGCACAGCCGGCCCGCCCGCCACCTGCGCGCTCCCGGCCGCGTCCGCGTCTGCGCGGGGGCGCGCCCGGCCCGCCCCCTCCTCCGGGGCGGTGGGAGCGGGGCGGGGCCGTGAGGGGCGGGACGGCTGCGGCTCCGCCCGGCGCCTCCCGCCCGCCGCGGCCCGGGACGGCGCTGGAAGTGGCCCGGGATGGCCGGGGGCTGCCGCTGTGTGTTCCCGGAGCGGGGCGCCCCTGCAGCCGCTGCTCCCTGGCTGCGCTCTCCCGCGGCACAGCGGGGTTGGGAAGCCGGCAGTCCCGTCCATCAGCCCTCAGGGCAGGCTGAGTGGTGCCTGGGCTCTTCCCCAGGCGGTGCACGGAGGTTTGAGAGCTGGAACGGTACCGGGCATGGCTATGAGGGTAGAGCTCTGTGACAGGACATCCAGGGGATTGCAGTCATAAGGACAGGGGATCTTTCACCGCAGAGTTTGTCCTGAGCCCTGCTCCCTTCAGGAGCAGGGGTGAGTGCAGCAGTAAAAGAACCACAAAATACACTGAGCTGTGAGGGGAGCCCTGCACAGGGCAGCCCCAAGAGTCACACCATGTGCTGGGGAGCGTGGTTCTTCAGTTCTGTCAGGCTTGGTGCTGTGACCACTTCCCTGGGAAGCCTGTTCCACTGAATAACCACCTTCAGGGGGAAAAGCCTTTTCCTAATATCCTGGCCAAATCTCCCTGACACAGCTTCAGGCCATCCCCTCAGATTCTGTCACTGGTCACCAGAGAGAAATCAGTGCCTGCCACTCTGCTTCTTCCACAGGCAGGTGTACAGTGCTGTGAGGTCTCCTCCAGGCTGAACTGACCAAGCAACCTCAGCTGCTCCTATGGTTTCTTTTCAAGGCCCTTCACCATATTCATGGCCCTCCTTTGCATGATTTCTGATAGTTTTAGATTCTTTTTTTATATTGTGGTGCCCAAAACTGCACACATGACTCAAGGTGAGGTTGCAGCAGCACAGAGCAGAGCAATCATCTCCCGTGACTGGCCAGAGATGCTGTGCTGGACCCATCCCAGGACATGGATGGCCCTTTTGGCTGCCAGGGCACACAGTCACTAAGGAGCACCAACCAGGGACAGCTGGGAAAAGATCCCACTACAGATTAGAGCTGGGCTCACATATTTTTCAGCTGCACTCACAATTAACCAGGGTATCAGTTCATCGGCAACACATCCATTGCAACAGAAACAACTCACTCCTAGAGATGGATGGAAGGAGAGAAGGAGTCATTTTGCTGAGAAGAAGTAGTAAAACAATGAGCTATACCTGTACATCACACAGTGAACATCACACTCACTCAGCAAGAGAAAATAAAGCATGGTGAGTCCTTGGCCATGGAAATAAGCAAAGTTGAAATCACATCAGCTGAAGATGTGGCTCAATATAGACATCACAAGTGAAGAGAGGGTGGGAAATCTCAAAAAAGCCCCTGGTTTTACATTAGACATTTTCAGGGTCAAAAAGTCTGCAGATGCCATTTTATCAAAGGTAATCAACTATGATGAGTATTTCAGGCCTTCTAGCACAATACTCTCCTCTACTATACTGACCTATAATTTCATTCTAAAAGTCGCTCTCGGTCAGCAAGATATAATTTTTTTTCAATTTGTACAGTGGAGAGACATTTCACAGAATATTTCATGAGTGTTTACAACATATATCTTCAATCTAAATTAAACATATAAGGTATAAAATCTCATGCAAAGATGTTAAACATTGCAAAAAAGAAGACCACAGTAGGACAAATCCCCCTCCGCCCCATAGTTTTTGAAATATCTAACAGAAAACTGGATGCAGAAAAACTTGCATCACATTACCTTTTTTCCCTTTTATCTGCGAAAATAAAAAAATCAAGGCCTGAGGATTACTTCTGCTGCATTAAATTGCTGATAGACAGAAGAATGGCTTTGATATTCCTTTTAATTTACTAAAACCAGAACCCATTAGGACATCATTTTCTTCTTTGCAACTTGCCAGTCCCTGAAAACAGCTCAGCTCAAAAGAGCACTCTAGCCTTTTGTTGTAATTACATACCCACCATTTGTGGATACAAGCCATGTCAGGTATTTCATTTCTGCCATCTCTTTCAGTTACTCCTGTCCTCCCTAACCTCTCCTGTAAATCTGCAGTGCAGACTAAACAATAGCCACCAAAAGCTTAAAAAACCCCACATCATTCCAATATGATTTCATTGTAAGCAGCTGTGTGCATGCATGTTCGGCATTGGAGCATGCAGTCACATACTCTTTCTCTTTGCAAAATGTGGTTTTCTTTTTCTTTTAATAAGCTAGCCCTCAGTAACTGAACAGGAATCCATCTCTCCTTCAGATTCTGTGGGAGTTTTGGCAGTTAAGACCCTTGAAATGCTTAATTACAGAACATATTTCAGACCCTGCCTATTATCTTCACCTAAAGATACCACATTTCACTGTTGTCCTAACAGTGCCTCTAGTAACAGAGCACATAATGCTGCCTTTAGTACATTTCAGATTGCCTGTAGATAATTTGTTGCACTAAGATCCAGAGGTAACTTTCCAGACTAAATTGTGAGACTTCTCTCGCATTTCTAAGATGTCATCCATAATGAAATACTCTGCAACCACTAACTCATTCACTGTCTCACCTAACACGATTTCCTGCTCCAGTTCCCAGAGTTCAGGTCACGAAAATAATCTTCTTGTCTTGTATTTGGGTTCTTGTTCCCCAGTTTCTGGCCCTTTTGAGACCAAACTTGTATTTATGTTACTTTCCTGCTTCCTGGGGCAATTTAAGAACTGTCACATTCCATTACATATTCTCTATTCCCTTGCAATTTCACACCTTCCAGGAGACACCTCCAAATTAAAGTCCTGTTGTCAAACAATAACTAGCATTGAAAGAGGAGCTGTGAGGTGGTTACCTGTTATGCTACAGTTCATCCTCTGGTTTGGGCTGCTGTTTCCCAGAAGGTGTGAAAGAATTTCCCTAATCTCAGATGATCCTCTGTCCTGTTTAGCCTCCTCTTTCATCAGAGCTATACTTTGCCATACTGGGGCAATGCATTTGCAGTTGTAGGTTCTACTCCTCTTAGCAATTACATTAACTTTAGGATTTTTGTACTGTTGTTTAGTTTCTTTAATTTTTTGCAGTCTTGGAAAGCTTGAGTCAACCTGATTGACATTTACTTCACCCATTTGTCTTGATGAACAACAGGGCAGGATTTATGCACGTGAACTTGGCATCTTTGTGGTAGCTGACTCCCACTGATTTAAGACCAACTGCCTTCTCTCCCTCTCTGTCATCTCCTTTTCACCAATTGCAGATGCACAGATAAAAGATGCTACAGAATAACCATCAAAAACTTCACACAGATGTCCCCTGTTCAGATGACATGCTGGGGTTTGTGGTGGAGGCTGTGTTTTCCCTTCCCTTCCCTTCCCTTCCCTTCCCTTCCCTTCCCTTCCCTTCCCTTCCCTTCCCTTCCCTTCCCTTCCCTTCCCTTCCCTTCCCTTCCCTTCCCTTCCCTTCCCTTCCCTTCCCTTCCCTTCCCTTCCCTTCCCTTCCCTTCCCTAAGAAAACCAAACCCAAAACAACTTACATGCTTCTAATGAGTATCTTAAGAATGACAGTTAATTATATGAATATAAAAAACCAAACCAAACAAAATCCCCAAAGACCTATAGGACACTTCAGATTCCACTAAAACAGAAATCTGAAATAATGTCACATTTTGTTAGGACATTAAAACAGACCAGAAGTAGTGGAACTTTGCCAACTCAAAGAGTGAAAGCAGCTATAATTTTAACTAAGATTTACGCTGCAGCTTGCAAATACATTTATCATAAGAAGTAACTGACTTGGAAGGTGAGAAATTCTTTCCTGTGGTATCCTGCTGTGATCCATGGTGATATGGAGCAAGATATGAGACATCCTGCTCAAGGGAAGAGTAGAAGCAATCTTTTCTAACAGTGTGACTTGCAAGGGTTATTTACTTACTGCTGAATGACTTCCCATTGCACATTCACCAGGAAGCTTTTGACATTACTGAGCTTTCCACTACAGCGGCGGCTACTCTGATTTATCACTGGGTCAAGGCTGACGATGCAAAAAAAAAATCAAAGGCTGTGCAAAGTATGATTAGATTAATGATGACAGGCTTCACCTGGAAACTGAGAGTTTGTTTTGTGAAGGGCGTAAGGAGGGAAAAAAACCCCACAACATTTTAGATAGGAACCTTAGAAGTGAATACACACGGAGGGACATTCAGAAGCTGCATCCTCAGCTGTGGGAATGTGCACCCACACTGCAGTGATAGAAACAAGAGCGTCCTCAGAAGGCTCTTCTTGGAACTGCTCACATTCAGGTTTTGCTGGAAAGAAAGGTATGAAATTAGACCCTCTTGCCAACCTGGAAACACCTTCCAATCAACTTGCTTTTTGTGGCAATTGTAATACCCAAATCCAGAAACACAATTCTCAAAATTTCACATCAGAACCCTGGTTCAGAGACACTGAAGTGAATCAGAAATTATCAACATTATTTCCCACAGATCCAGACAACTGCCCAGTAATTTAACTTCCAGTTATTTCTAGTTTGGGACTCAGTGACCAGAGCTCCTGCTGATATATTTTCCTTCTGTGAACAATATCTGTGTAAAACAAAACAGGTTTTTTTTCTCCTGCTCTTTTGCTGCTGCTTAAATTTGTGCAGAAATAGATTTTTGTGAATGTTTCCAATTTACTGAACTACCCATTGAAAAAATATTTGATGGCAGTGTTCTAGCCTGGCTTTGTGAAGACCTTCAAACAGTTTGTTGGACTATTCCAATGCTCTCAGACATCTAGTTTTCTTACCAACACTTGTGTCTAAGGAGCAGAGAATGCTTTTTTTAAAATTAATAGTATTCTTTCACTCTCTGCAAAGCTGTGTGCTATGGGAAGTCACATGGTATGTGACATTAAGAAGAATCAAACCATTTAGAGAACAATACAGCTCAGTCTTACTGTGCTCTTATGTTCTACTTCTGAATTCTCACAGATTGCTTGATGCAAACCTATGCTCTGGGTTACTTCTGCCCTACTCCTTTTAACTAGCTGAGGAAGTACAGTAGCAACAACTGCTGGAATAAGAAGAGAAAAAAAGCCAACTTCAAAACAGATTGGTTTCATTCTAGAAAAGTCCTATGAAAATACCAGAAAGTATTTTTTCTAGGTTAAAAAGTGAAAGGAAAAAAAAAACTCCAAACCTTCTAAGAGTATCAATGTTTGTATTTTGGGGGCTTAACAAGATTCTCCTGTACAGTCTCATGTTGTAACAGTGTAAGAAGTGATATTGTAACAGTGTAAGAAGTGATGTTGGGAACTGGCACCAGAAACACTCATAGAAATACCAGTAGCAACTACCAGATTCTCCCTATATTAAAAGTCAAAAGGCAAAAGATGCATGTGTGCTCTGTGTTCAATCCTGAGCTTCTAAGCTGGAGAAATACATGAGAATACAGAGGTAACTATGAGCCTCGCATTTTAAAAAAGTAGGTGTCTAATAGATGTCTTTCTTTCACATTTTCCGCTATGAATTTCATTGAGACATTAGAGAGACTGCCCAAGTGCATCTCTGTTTTCTGACAGACTCATCATCTTCTTGCAAATACTTATAAAATTCCTGGACCTCTGGCATTGGGTTTGCAACACATCTCTGATATACAGCTTCATACTACTCCTCCTAAGATTGATTACTCTGATTGCCTTCCCTGACTCCCTCGCTTTCATTGCCTGCCAAAGCCTTTTATCTCAAATTCATTTCTCATCCAGAGAAAATATGTTACAATAATGGGCTTAGTGTTCCTCCAGTAGAGGTGTGTAGATGTCTGAAGTGTTGGTCACTTTTCCTTTATACCTTTAGCCAACCTCACCCTTAACTATCCTATTTTGTTCATAATCTATCATTTTGTAACACATAGACACGCCATATTCAGAAATGATTGCACCACAGATACATTTTGCTCTATCAAACTATCCTTCATTCTTATTCACTGAGCAGCTGTAAATAATTCCATCTCTCCTTAGCTAATTTACCCTGTTTAAAATAACACTGTAATAACAATAATGCTATAGCACTGATCATAATAGGAATTAGATTATTTTGCTGTGTTATGAAATGACACACACATAAAATGAGCAAGCCAGATCTCTTCTGTTGTAGTTGTATAACTTAAATAATTTTCAAATACAGTGAATTTACTATAAAATATCCTTGGTAATCCCATTTTGAACAGAGTGCTCACTGAAAACGTACACATCCATTAAGCTCCTCCCACAAAACAGAATAAACTAACCTGTCACTTTATGTAATGTCAATAAATAAATACAAAAATACCCAGACTTTGCAAAATCTTCCCCCACATCTGTTTTTAGTTATCACATTATAATTCAGGATACATCTCCCATCCCATTCCAGAAACTGTTTGAACTTCATATAAACGATAAGGCTTTCTCCTGTCTGGCCCAGATATAGTTTATACCAGAGTTTATTCAAATGCTATCCTAATTTATATAATGAACAGGGCAGATCAATAAGTTTCACCAGAGTCAAGGATCAGTGTCTTTTGGAAAGTAAGAATAACTAAATCAGGCAACTGGTAGATGCTTTGCCTGATTTTAGCAGGAACAGCTGGAAGCAGCATTTTCAAAATCTTGTCCATGACATTCCCCTCTAGTGAGCTTTTGCACCTGCTGACAGTTGCTGCTAGCTTGATCTTCCTCAGAGAAACGCTTTAGCAGTCCTTTTCCCTTCCCTCAAATCTACTCTGATTTCCTACTGTTGATGGTTTCTGGTCCCTCTAGAAGTTCCAACCCCAGGCTCCCTCCCATTCAATAGCTCTCACACAATACCTATACTTCTGTTCTCTACTCTTTTTTTCTTTGTTCACATTTATCTTCCAACACTTTCCCTACCTTTATATCACCCTAAAGACCTTTTCTCCCCATGTTGCTTTCCCACCTTTCAGTGAAATGTCACCATCCAAATCTTTGTTAAGCAAGAAACTTACTTTCTATTACTATACTCGAGACCCAAATTCTGCGATTCCTAAACCATGTTTCACATTATTTGCTCTGACAGCATTATCCCCCACTGAACACCTTTGGTTAGCATTGAACACTGCAGTCAGGGTGATGTGCAACTCCTTGTTACATTCATTACTTTTTTTCTCTTCCAAAAGTAGAGCTTACAAACCCTGCCTGCAAACCACGACCCCTTTGTATCAAATTCAACAGACACAGAGCAAAGGGAACCAGAAAAGATGGTCCTTGTCTCTCTCTCTCTCTATTAAACAGCCAGAGTACAAATCCCAGTTTTGGAGCTGGCTCATTCAGCTTTGCCTCAGGGATATTTGCACCATGGTGTGTCACAGTGCAGCTGTGCCCTAAGTAAACTTTAAAAGACCATTGTACAGACTTGTGACAGGCAGGCATAAGAGAGAGGCATAAAACACTTGAAAAGCCTTAATCGACGAGAAAAAGAAGAGTTTGGTAAAGACAATGTTTGAAAGAGAAATAATTTAATCCAAAAAAGCCAGACCTGAGTCAGAACCTCCGGGTAAAATTTCTGGCAGTGGGATAAACCAGCATGGAAATCACCCTCCAAGAACAGCAATAATCCCCTCTTCCTTTGGAATTTCAAGGCTCATGTAGACTGGGCACAGAGCAGAATCCAGGGAAAAACATTAGATACCATGAAAGGCTTACTCTGCTGCTAAATTCAGAGACAGAGAAATGAGCTGAAAGCTCTGGTGTTACTAAGGTACCTCTTATTCAAGCTCAACTGTCTTTTACATTTAATATTCATTACAGGATGCTGATCTGGTGTTTTCTTCTGTACTCTGATGCAGATTTTAAGCTGAAAAACCCTGTGAACAAGATTGAATTACTGACACAGATGCATTAATTGGCTATTTGATTTTATCATATTCTATGTTCATCACAGAAGTTATTAAAATTATTTTCCTTCCTTCAAAGATGGGAGAGAAGACATAGGCAAATGTGAAATTGCCTCTGAAGCCCACAGAGACATCAGTGGCATGGGCGTTTGCCTCAGCAGTGCAGTGAGATATGTGGCTGGCACATGGTCCTGAGCAGCCAAGTCTTCCATAAAGATAAATGCATGCCTAATTGCAGTCTTCCTTCTCAGGTGCCATGGCAGCAGGCATCACCCAGACTGAGGTTAAAGCATTAGAATAATTAGTCTGAGTCAGTGGTGGGCCAGTATTTTCTGCTGTGATGACTTTACTAGAGTGGAGCTGCCTTGTCAAAGCTCCCTCTAAAACTCTGTAAATGCTTCTTCTAAACACTGAGGCTGAGTCCCAAGGGAAAAGGCAGCACAAAGAGGAGAGACCAAAAAGTTAAGACAAAGGAGGACAAGAAGTTAAGACAAAGGAGGACAAAATAATCCTGTGCCACAGAAGAAGTTAAAAAGGCACGAGCTGCAGCTGCTGCCAAAGTTTTGTTAGGAGAGCTACTGGAGCAAGCAGCTGCAATTTGAGACGAAACTCTTTCCTCTTCCAGTTCTTTTCAGCAATATTTTATGCAATGTTAAATTAAGGTCAGATAAAGGACATATTAGTAGTGTTCTTGCCAGTGAAAACCACAAGTTCACTACTACTTTATGTTTATTTACTTACCGTTTGATAAAAAGAGTTTCCCTTTGAAGGTCCATTTGAGGAACCTGTGAAACAGAACAATATTTGGACACAGCTCTGAAGAGTTAATGGAAGCTCTCTGTGCTCTGTCTGAAGTCAGTTGGGGTTCTTTTTCAGCATATTAGTTGAATGTATACACAGAGAATATTTTACTTTGTTTTATGTTTATTGCAATTTACAAAACTTACTCTAATAGCCCAATTTCGTGCAATTATCTGAATGCAGAACATTGTTCAGTTGAATTCCCATAACCTAATCCTACTGGTTCCCTTGGCTGTCTCACTTTCAATTATGAACCAAGGTCTGTGCACATCAGATGAAACGTTGCTATTGTAAAAATGTAACCTTTCTTTAGAAGTTATTTTCAGTGGTCTTCTGCCATGCAGGCTGTTTTCATTGTCTGCAACCAAAAGCACTTGAAGAAAATCTGATTTTAACATCACAGCCTTGCAATACATATACTTTAGCTAGAGCGGTTTGTTGTGTTTTGTGGTAATGATCCAGTTATGTTTGCACCATAATTGTACCTCTAAATGTCTCTTGAGCTGCAAAGTGGGGCAAAGTGTGGCTTTATGAATATACAGGGGAAGGGGAAGAAAAGAGGAAGGCCATATAGAGAATTACAGCTTTCTTTTCCTTACATATATAACAGAGCTAACAAGTTTTGAAAGGCAAGCAGTGGATGATGTTAACACTCCATTAGTGCCAACTTGGTGCTCAAGTCTGAGTATTAAGATGTCCTGAGGCTGGCTAAAGGTTCACAGATGTTTGGTTTAGTACTTACTTTTGCCTTTTTGAGGCCTTTACAGTTTGTTTCTGCAAGATTTAGTCCACAGCCTATGAAAAAAAAATGAGCTTTTTATTCTTTTTGAGTAAAATCCAGGATTTATTAAATCATATGACTCCAGGAACTAGAACTTGAAGAAAAATACTAAAGAAGCTGAAACTTGTAAGAGCCAGGGACAATGTCCTACATTCCCCAAATCAAGTTAATGAATTAACCTAGTCAACTGACCTGCCTTTCTGGAAAGAAAACATGCACCTTGAAAAATGTGGATAGCGCCATACTGCAGAGTGAACTTCCTTGAAGCTTTGCAGGGTTTGGTTCTGGTCTAGTACATCCCACTCTTCCTGTTCCTCTGAAATACCTATCCTGCATTTCCTTATTTGTGCTCTTTTACTGTGCTTTTGGTTAATTACAGACCTATTGGGTAGGAGGAAATCATTCTTACATCCACTTTGGAGGGAACAAGCCTTGCTGGATTCAACCAGGACAGATGTAATAGATAATTTTTAACTGAAGTTACCTACATACATTTCTTTGAAACTCAATCTCTAAACTCCATTCCTTTGTTGTGAATTGAAAGAAATAATATTAATTTTATTATGAGATAGGGCAGACTTCTGCCTCTGGCCTTGCCTGGCTCTCTCATCCATCTATAGAGGAAGGCTTCAATAACCTGGGCTTTTTTTGCACATCGATAATGTTACATGAAATTAATCTCAACCCTGATGTCATATTTTGGATAGCCATAATTCAAAATAGTAAAATGAAATTCCTTTTTCATTTTTTCTGCCTTAAATATCTTCCATCTTTTTTTGCCCTAAAGGAACAGCTGCCTCTCCAGGCAGTTAAATTTCTGTTCCTTATAAAAGCTACACATTTATCTGATATCATTATTCAGGTCTCCAAATGACCTTCATCAAAGAAGAGGAATTGGAGATACCATATTTTGGTTGTTAAAGGGGGGAAAAATAATCAGAAAAAGAGGGAATGAAAAAAAAAGAACAGTAAGTTTTTAAGCAGGAGAGTAATAAAGAACAAACAAACTGGTTTTACCTTTGCATTTCACCTTTTATAAACTACCTATTTAATCATGCACTCTGATAAACACACATAGATACCCTTGTTATTAATTATCTTTCAGGAATCCTACTACAGATAGTAAGGCATGACTCTCCCATCTTATTTTGGCTGGCATGCTCTACACTAGTCCCTTGTCACTGAACCTGCAAACATGGCCACTCTGGCATTTTACTTACACAGTATTTTATTTGTGAAATTACTGTTAGCCCAAAAGAATGTCTTGGGGAAAACAAATTTCATTTTGTGCTATATGCCAGCCATCCCCATCACAGATGACAAAGAATAAAAAAATATATATTGGCTCTCTCAGGATCCTTTCATTTTCTCTGTCTGCTTTGTTAGAGCTGCCACAATTGCTCGTTCCTTGCAGAGCATGAGACAGACACGTGTAACATCTCCACTCGCTTGCACAGGGAATCACACACAAAGCTGGTTTCCTCTCATTAAGCCTCTCTACAAAGTAAGTGATAGCAATGCAAGCCTTGGCAATTATTTAACATTTTGAACAGACAGAAATAAGTGGACTGGCTGCCTTGATGCTGCAGCACTTCATTCTCACATGACTGTCTGGAAATTCTGCTGCCCTAAATCTCTGGTTTCTAGTGAATGTGTAGTAATACACCAGCCTCTCCTCAGGAATGCCTTTCACAGGCATGGAACTGTATAAAAGCTTTCTAGCATTTATTTGTTATGTGCATTGCTAGCACAAAAGTTTGCATGGGAACAGGCAAGGTAATTAATTGCTATTCTGATTTAACATTCCTCTGTCTTTCACATCTTTGCAATACTCATTTTTTTTAATATATATATATATACATTCACCCATACATCTATAAATATACAAGCATTTGATGCCCTATTTTTGGAGCAGAAATCAATACTAGCTGCCCACTGCCAAGTGGCTCTCCACAATGCATGGCCATGAAATTCTGCATTAACGAACACCTGCATGTAGGATATAGAGGAGAAAAAAGAAAAATGTTCAAATGAAGACATCTTTCCATTTCCCATTTCCAAAGCACTATATAAACACAAAATTGGAGGAGATCAAAATCCACATTCTTAGAGCTCCTTGTGTATCACATATCGTATTTAATTATACATTTTTCAAAAGACTCCACCTACTCTCTGAGACTAGAAATCTTTTAATAGCATGAAGTTAGTCAATCTTTCTTTCATTAATATTCATATATATGCCCCAGTTCTTACATTTAAACTCACTAATGAAGATTCACTGCTGCTGCAGCCGAACACTGCAGGACTGGGACCCTTTTGTGCTGTCCTGAGTAGCACTGAACTCCGTGATGGGCAAACAGCACTTATTAAACAGCAACAACTTCACCTGCTTCCTGCTCCCTTAGCCCTTCTGTTAATTCCTTGGACAGTGCAGTCTCAGTTGAGGGGGGTTATGTTCTCATTGCAGTGATATGGGAGATGGCAGAGACTTGTATGTCGCTGTCCTCTGTGTTGAAAAGACATTTTTAATAATCCCTGCCAAGTTATTCAATCTTTTCATCTTTTGCAATATAAAATGTTCCCCATTTTATGAAAGGGAGACAACAGTGCTTCTCTTCTTCGCAAGGATTTTTTACAACCATGCAGCTTCTGGTTTCCATTTAGCACTAACTTGATCCCTTTATGCAGCACCACACTGGGATGTGTAAACTTAGCCTGGAACAGAGTCTGAAGGCAGAAGAGACCATTATGATCATCTAGGATTTTTCTCAGGGATTCCTGCATGAGGCTCCACAGTTTCAGTTGCCAAGGAAACAATTATCAATCTTTTCCATCCCTCGCCATCCTTATGCCTCCTTCCCGTTTTGCTGTTTCTTGCTACAATAAAAAGAATCTTGTCAAATGTTCTGGTCTCCAGCTCTTGCATCCTGACCTCCACCACAGAGAAAGAAAAGGAAAGACTGTTGAGGATCCTTGTCTGGGAGTTCAGTGTGAAGTTTACCTCCTATCCTTGAATTTTGTGCTGCAGGTGGACAGCCCTTTGAAAATGATCCTCTCAGCTGTAGATAGCTTATCAAATGCTCTATTGTTTGACTAACAAAAGACATATTATTTTTTAAATTACTCAGCAGTGTAATCAAGTGTTAAATTAACACTTGATACATTTGTGGTATCTTTTCTTTCACCACAGCCTTAGCTTCCCTACAACCTCATGCAGAAATGCTTTGAGGAAAAAAGCACACTTTATTATAACATGTAGCTGAAGAGCAAAAGCAATAATGAGGAAAAAAAGGAGGATGCAAAAGATGGGAAACTGTGTAGGAGGAAGATAGAAGGCAAAAACTCTGCATCAACTAGAGAATAAATTAGATGAAGTCACAGCCAGAGAGAAAATGTTGAAGTCTCAGGAGGTTAAACTTGGGTACCTTCAGGCAAGTTACAGATCTGCGTGGTCCCCTAAGGTCTAATGTGTTCCACCTGGATGGTTCATAGCTTCTGACAGTTGCACTGATTTTATGACTTTAAATACAACTCTGATCAGGGTGACTGTGTGAAGGACAGAAGGGTGGCTCACCAATGTAATTTGTAACTTGAGGTATTCCCCTCAAATTCAGTGGAATTTTATCAGTGTACTCCACTCCTCAGTGTGCCCAAGAGGGAGGATGAACACAGCAACTGCAGGAAGGGAAAGAAAAGCCACAAAAAGCTTATGGGGAAGAGGGCTGCCTTTTGATAATTCATCACTTAGGGTAATTGTCATGCTTTTATAAGTAGCCTAACAATAGCTCACTTAAAGGCAAGCAGACTTACCTTGCAAACCTTTGAAATATCAGATGACCAAAGAAACGTCAGATAAATAGAAACTGAAATATTCCTCAGAGTATCCTTCTATGGAGAGAGAAACAAGGTAGATCACATTAATAAAACAATTGCTGTTTATGTTGGGGGAGAGATGCTTCAGCCCTTCCTTTTCTAGACACTTATTTTTGGAGCTTGCTGAGGGGTTTTTTTTAATTCTTTGTGTGTATCAGCCATACCAGGAAGATTCTGAGGATGGCCAAACCATGCATGCCGACACAGAGGGTGTTCTCATACAATCACCACCGTGGAAACACCAAGCACATGTCCAGAGCCATTGTGCCTCTTCTGGGACCTCCACCAGCTTATGCCTCAGGACTGAGCTGTGCCAATCCTCACTACAAGCCTGGGGAATCTGGACTTTTTGGCCATTTGGCTCCATTTGTTCAAGGCACTGCACTTAAACAATGTAGCCCAGAAAGATGAACCATACTAAAATCCTTGAAATATTTTTCTACTGAAATCACTTGCCAATGATTTGGGGTGCTTGTAACAGAGGTAGTAAGATCTCTGTGTGAAAAAAAAAATGATGGAGAAGACAAGTTATTTTTATGAATGTCAACAATATCTCAGTTTTCTTTTTGGCTATTTTTCTATCAGGCTGTACAGAAGAATGTTAGAGGGAAGCAAATAGGAAGAAAACAACAACAATGTACCAATACAGTTATCAAATATCACAGTGCTGTTAAGAGTAGTATATTGAGGAATGTCTTCCCACATACCTTCAGGCAGGTGAGTGTTAATTTCTCCTGAGTCCAGGGAGAATACAGAAGACACTGAACTGCTGAAAAGTGCTGCTAGACAAAGGGAATGGATGAACAGCAGTGTTGAGATGAGTCAGAAAATGCCAGTCTTTAAGAGAGAGTTGGGTTTGGCACTTGACCTTGAACAGGTGTGTTTATGCTCTGTGGGAACTGCTAAAACAAATGTGTTTTCTGGTAAGACTTATGTACAGATGCTCTCTCTTTGTTTCATCTCATGTTTCATCTTCTGATTTCCTTTGGCTGAACAAACATCTTTTCTGTAGAAAAAAAAAGATATTCTTGAGCGCTGTGGATCAGCTGCTGGGTCAGTGAGTGCTGTGAGCCCCCAAGTGTGTTGGGTCAGTGCAGTGCAAAGCGGGCACTGCTGGCTTCTCTATTCACGTGGTGAGTGCTGTATTCAACAAACCTGGAGGGGACTGCGTGGAGGGAAAAAACCATCCCTGGCTGGCAGGGACATGACATGACTTAGCATGCCAGCTGCCTCACAAGCCTGTGCTTCCTCCCCTAGGCAGCAGTACACAAGTGGGAGAGCTCATTATTCTCATACAAGAGAAGCAACTCCATAACAACAAAACCAGGCAAGCAAACAAAACAAAACGCAAGAAAACCCCTCAACAAACAGGTAAACCTGAGAAAGGTTCACTGTCACTTGACTCTACTGTTTCTCTCACTGGGTTGTGCTGCATATTTCCCAGGCAACCGCTCTCCTGCTGCTGCCTGCCCCTGCCAGGCTGAAGGCAGGGAACAGGGTATCAGTTTGCAAAAAGAGAGTGATCCTACTCCTCACAGACACAGCACAATCTTCCCCTATGGCAGACCTGAGCACATTAATCAAGCAAATGGCAGCAGGAGGCAGAACCTGAAGATGCTCTCTTCTTCTGTCCACATGGGCTTGCAACTATTCAATTCCTATAGTTTGCACTATAGGACATATTGGCAATGGGATGCAGGTAGCAGTGTCCTCTTCACATCCCTGTCCACAGATGTACTGGGGAGGAAAAGGCTCTCTGCTACTTAGGAACCTTGAGAGGGAGTCAGAGAGGGTCCTGATCATGGAGGCCTTGCATCCTGGAGCTTGCCTCTGGATCCAAGACAGACCCTTTATGCACTCTGGATCAAAACCTGCTCATTTCACTAAATCTCCTCTCAGATCTTGAATGTTTCAGACTCATCAACACCACCCACTATGCTAAAACTTCCCTGTCTACTCCCACTCACATCTCCCAGCTTTCCAAGCCTAAGTAGCCCCTTGCTGTCAGACCATGCTTGATCACTCTGCGTGACTGTCTGCATCACTGTCTTCTGTCCTGCTACTCACTGCCAACCCCTGCTGTTACCAAGTGATTTCATGTGCATTTAGATAACAAATTGTTACATTAATGGATTAAACAGCTTCCAGCATTGCCCTAATCTGCATGAGCCTCTACTGGGCTTCTCACTGGCTATCCTGAGGTGTCATTCAGCCTCCTCTTGGTGCTGTTCACACAAGCTGTATTGATGTAATTTTTAGGCTGAAAAGGCAGTGAGTGTATTGCTGACTCATGTGCCCAACACAGTTTCACATACATTATCATTATGCAGTTTCCTTTGTCAACCAAATGCATAGTCTCATCAAAGCACAAAAATCAGATTTGTTTGAAGTTTGCTTATAGGTCCCATAAACTCTGTCAGTGGAAATATTTGTATTCTTTCACTTAGTTCTTTCTTGACTGGTGCACACAAGCTTTCCTTTACTTTCCCAGCAACTAAGTCTAGCCAGCCTCCAATTACTGGATTCATTCTCTGGGGCATAATTATCACCAGTCTTTTTCCTCTGTACTGTGTCTTTAATGTGCCCTGACCCCACCTTTCTCTGACCGTCCCTACCCTGTTCTCCTCCACAGAGTAGCAGGTTCTCTTTCACTCCCGGAGAGGCTTAGGGGAAGGGGTTGAGGCTTTTTCCTCTCCCTTACAGAACACTGCAGACCTATTGCATGTGTCAGACTTTGTGTTCTGGCAGGGCAGGGGGCAAGAGAGAGAGCTGTGGAGATCTGCAAGCCCACAGAATCACCTTGGCACCTCCACAATGTGTTGGTCTGATCCAGAGGCAGCCCTGGTCACAAGAGGGACCAGACTGCCCCAGAAAAGAGGGGTGAGTGAGAAGGGTGAAGCTGGGAAGTTCTCCTGCCCCTGTTTACACTTCTCCTAATCTTTGTCCAAAAGGTTTTACAGTTGTGCCATGACTGATGATGGCATAGTCTTTTGGTTGCTATCAGAATCCTTTTGATTGTGACAATCCTTTTGGTTGTTAGCAGGAGTGAGGTTCAAATGATATCATTTCTCCTTACCTGCAGGCTGATTCCAAAGTCTGCTGGAGTCCTTTCATTAGCATCAGATTAGAGCTTATGCTTGCATTTCCCTGGAGGTACAAAAGACACTTGCACTCCTCTTCCTTTTTGGGATGCTCAGCATGGTTCTGTCCTGCAGAACAGCAGCAGCATTTGCATTTCCAGA
Source organism: Setophaga petechia (assembly GCA_024362935.1). NCBI lineage: Eukaryota > Metazoa > Chordata > Aves > Passeriformes > Parulidae > Setophaga > Setophaga petechia. The sequence continues at coordinate 7,964,700 of JANCRA010000025.1, forward strand.
GGAGTTACGGGGTTTCTTTCCACTCACCAGGCCTCTTTCATGCAGCACACAGCTTCAGAGCCTCTGGTGGGGCTCCTTTCCACCAAGCTAGATTCTCTGACTTCAGGATTCACCAAAGGATTAAAATAGATTTTCCCCACAAGTCCTGAAAGAAATCAGTGCTTATTCACAAGGAAACAGACTCAAGATCATGCAGCTGTCCTGCCTGGATAACCTGCCATATGAGCCTGTATAAAGAGCATATTTCAGACCACAAGAAGCACAGGAGAAACACACATTGCACTGTACAGAGGGCAGATGCAGCAGAGTGGGTCTCAGACGAGGTTAGTGTATTCAGCAAAGCACTTCAAGTGCCATTTGGTGAGAAAACCTATTAATAAATGGAGACAAAGGCCATAATAAACTAAAGAGCAACTGCTTCACAGTTCAGAGAGTAAATACAGTGCCCTGGGCGAGGAAGTGAGATGGCTCAATTACAGAGAGCTCGGCACAGACCAGCTCAGACCATTGATAACTCTGCTTATCACAAGAGGAAAAATTCCAATGATGGGAGAAAATAAATAAAAGAAGGAAGAAGAAAAGTGAGAGAGAAGGAAACCACAGAAAATTCAGCTTTATAGTAAGTGTGTGCATTGACCTGTGACACTGTCTGCATAGAGTTAGAGGTCAAGGAGACATGTACCTTATTAAAAATCTCTTTCAAAACCTAGATCCTTTCTCTGTAACCTTCACCTTGTTACAGGTTTCTCTGAAACCTTTGCTGTAAGGTCATATATGGTTCTGAAAAATTTTCAACAAATTTTCATTCAACATAAGGTCGAAACTGAGAGCAGTTTGCTTCTCAGAGACTCTTTACAAGATACACTTTTTCTGCAAAGCATATAATTGGCTTCTCAAGTGTTTTCACATTGCTCAAAACTTTAGAGCATTTCTTGGTGAAAGCCTGGTCTTTGAAAATTTTGAAAGTGGTAATGAGAAAAATCCAAAACAGACACACTTCTCCACTCAGTTTTTTTTCTCATGGGGCTGAAATCAGGATGTTGCCTTTGCAGCTGAGGTGAAATATACTGGGGAATGGGGAAAAGTTGTGAAAAAAAAACCCAACAATCCAAAGAGCTCCTCACCTTCATCAGAAGTTATATCTTTCATCTTCCTTACTGTAGCCAAAAGCATCTTAGGAGTAATGGATTTAAGAAGCCAAGGACTCCCATTCCAATTCAAAGGAAGGGCAGCTGGAATGGATGAAGGGAACCTTGTGACCTTTTGCCATCCAGACTTTGCATTCAGGCAGTTCCATCATTTTGCTGTGAACATCACAATCAATGGTTCCAGCACTAGATGTGTCAGAACTTTTAATATTTGATACCCAGCTAAGGTATTTTATATCCTCTGTGCAGGCACAGGGCTGTTGCCTGTGATCAAAAGCAAGCCCTGTGATCAAAGGTGTGTGTTTGACTCCTTCTAGAGAAAAGCACCAGTGATATCCTTACTTGAGTGCTGAATGGATATTCTGTTCGCTTTTCCTTTCCCTCTAGTATCATCTAATTTTTTGACTGAAATCTGTGAGTGCATTTTTTTGTGATTGTATGCTCTCTGAATCCTTTTTGCTAGCTCTGTTTCAAGGCCCCTGCATTATAATGCCTTCACAACAATTCCCTGCTCTACAGAGTTTGGCTGGGATGGAGTTGATTTTCTTCACAGCAGCTCATATAGTCCCATGTTTTGGATTTGTGTCCAAGACAGTGCTAACATGGAAGTGTTTTAGCTATTACTGGACATTGCTTGCACTGGACCAAGACCTTTTTTCCCTGTTTTTCCCTTTGCACCCTCAGCAAGAAGGCTAAGGATGGGCAAGGGGCTGGGATGGGACAGCTGACCAAAAGATATTCCATACCACATAACATTCAGCAATAAAAACTGTGGAGAGGGGGGAGATTCCAAGGAGGGTGCCCAGGAGCTGTCTGAGATTTGCCTTGCTGGTGGGAGGTGGTGAGTGACTTTGCATCACTTCGGGTTTTTTTCTTTACTTGTTAAGGTGTCTTAATCTCAATTTAGCTTTCTTTCACCCCTATGTCCTTGACTATTTCCATTTCCACCGTGCTCAGCTCTTAAAGTGTTATCCAGCACCAAACTACTTTGTGCCATAGGGATGCACAGCACCCAGCACAGCATGCTGGCCAAGACTGACTTTCCAGTGCCCCTTAATTACAGCTAAGGAAAAAGGCAGGGTTTGTTTAATCCCTTCACTTCTTGGGACTGGCAGCGTGTGCCTCACATTCACTCACCCGGGCCGGGCCGGGCCGGGCCGGGCCGAGCCGAGCCGAGCCGAGCCGAGCCGAGCCGAGCCGAGCCGAGCCGAGCCGGGCCGGGCCGAGCCGAGCCGAGCCGAGCCGAGCCGGGCCGGGCCGAGCCGAGCCGAGTCGGGCCGCGCCGCGGGAAGGTGCGGGCGCCCTCTGGCGGCCGGCTGGTCCCTCCGCCTCGTCAGGGCCCGGTGCTCGCCGGCAGCCGCTGCTCTGAGGGGCCGTGCCCGGGAGTTCCGCTGTTAGCAGCCGGGAGAAAAACACTTCATTCCAGCACTCCCGTGAACTGCTGTGTGCACACCCCGCTCCATAGGCTGCATGGAGACATCTGATGGCGGGAGGACCGGATTTTTCCAAGAGGTTGAGCATACAACCCTCCCCTGCAGCCCCTCCTCCCAGCAGTGGAAACTCAGGACGTCTAAAAATTTTCACTCTCCCATCGATTTTCTACCTCTCTTCAGCCTGCTCCCCCCTCGGTTGTCTTTTATGTCCCCTCGTATCTGCTCTCAAAGCATTTCATCCCCTTTATCAGTCATTCTCAGTAATTCCAGACCCCCTCACACATCTTGTCACGGGAGACAGCGTCTCCAGCCCTTACCTACCTGCAAACACCGTCATTCCTGATGTTATTTTAAAGTCTTAAAAAACCCCAAACCCAGCCCTTTGGCGCTTGCTTTTCCCATCTCCTCCCCAGACTCTCCCTGTGCCCCTGGAGTCAGCACCACGTTGAGAGACAGGAAAGCAGGCGAGGGGAGAGGCAAGGAAATGGGATCATGCAGGACAGGGGTCATTAAAAAAGAAAGAGGGGGTAATCCTAACCCAGGGAAAGAGGGATAAAGCAGGCAAATGTGACCAGCAGACCGGTCGAGGAGAGCAGAGCTCTGGCATCTGCATTTCCACATCACAAAGAACAGGGTACAGGACAGACAAATAATCTGGCATATGCAGGTGAAGTGTGGTTGAAACTTCATCGATCCTCCTGCAGTCTCCTTGCAGGCCTGCCTTTGTTGCTCCTGTCACTCCTGTTCTGTAAACTCCTGAGGAGGCCTATTGATGTCTGAAGGAGAGAGGCAGATTGAGGATATCTGGATATGAAGAAACAACTTCAAGAGAACTGAAGCAAACTTTTCTCAAGCAACCTGTTAGCTGGTCAGGCCCAAACCCTGGTCATTGGAAGTCCAATTCAGTAGCAGCCTCACTTTTTCTGGGAGCATGAATTCTTCTCTGTGGTTTTCAGACTGGCACTGACTGTCGAGAGGGGACGAGAATTTTCAATGCAGGGTCCAGTCACAGTATTGTGAATTACAGTAAATCCTTCTTTTAAACTGCACTTCTCCCCTTTTTTTTCCCCTCTGTGACATTACTTCAAGTTTTAATTTTTTTTTATGAGCTTGGAAAAAAGAAAGGGGAATAAAATGACTTCTTTGTATTTAAGGAGTTCACACACCCGAGGCAATATGCTGTCCAAGTACAAGTGGGAAGCATTCCAGGTGCCTCCTGGACTTGCAGCCTCCTGCACCCCATACACACGTGTCTGGATGTGCCTAGAAAAGCCTGTGCACAAATGCAGCCTGCAGTTAAGTGTACTTAAGCCACCCCGTGTGCCTTTTCACTGGACCTCCTTACACCATTACCACAGGGGTGACGAGTCCCCATGGGAATGGAGTGCTGTTGGTGCTGGGCTCCCAGGGCTGGCAGTGCTGCCTGGAGAAGCCTGCTCCTGTCCCTGCAACTGCTGCTTTGCCAAATGGATTTAAGTGTGGATCTGTGCATCGAGCCCCTCTTGTGGCTGCCTTCCTGTGAGTAAAGCCCCAAACAGCAGAGCCTTTGATACATAGTCCAGTGCAGGGGCCTTTAAATAACAGCCTTTATGGCTCATTATTTGCACAGCCACCTTGCAGGAGAAAACATAAAGGAAAAAGCGCATTGCAGGAAATGCTGATGCAGGTGTCTTTGCCCTGGCCTGACCAGCAGAGAATGAGAATTTACAAGCTGCAGATCCACTTCTTCAGCACAGGTTTGCTGTGGAGATTCCACAGTTGCACAGGTAACCAAAGAACAGCAGCCCGTGTTTCACAGAACAGGACCATTCTCCTTCTACCAGAACCCCATTAATAGTTTAATTTGACATTAATGGCAGTCAGGAGGGCAGAGCTGCACTGTGCATAAAACAAGCTCTTCTCACATGTATAAATACTAATTTAGGTGCCATATTTTGGACTCCAGTAAATTAAAACATAGCCACTGCACTGGAAAGCACAAGCAGTATATGCCAGGAACAGCAGCACCACTGTGCATACACAACACCATGAGTCCCTCCACCTTCCCAATTTTAAGATACTCATACCCACCTGGAATAAACTGGTTCAGCTAAGGTGAACACTGAAAGCATCAGCGAAGATTCCTTGTGGCCCAGAAAGAGCTGAATGTGCTCAAGTTCGTTGGTGGTAATTTTTACCAGCTGCTCAGGATTGTGGTCTCAAGGTGCTGACATTTACTGCAGCTCCAGTGGTTTGAGAAGACCCTTCCCAGCCTCTTACATGGTGGCTGAAGCCCTTGCTGTTTCCTCTCACAAGGCACTGCAGGCTCTGCTAGAAGCAACCCTGCTTCAAATGAGATCCTGCTCTCCCCTCCTAGGAAAAAAAGGGTCAGAAAGTACATTCTCCAACTACAATGCATTTTTAATGTCTTTTGGTCTTGGACAACAGAGTGACAAATAATTTTTACAGTTTTATTTATAAGTTTTACAAAAAGAAGAAACAAAGAAGACACCATCACACAACACACACATGGAGCAACTACCCTACTTAAACTATCTGTTCTGGATTTACATCTGTTGCTGATGTTAGATCATTCACTAATGGCTCTCATATCATGACCCAGTAAACTCCTCATTTCCCTTAGAGTACTTAACACTGCAATTACCTGTTAGCTGTTTAATAGGACACATGATTTTAAATTAAACACTGACTTAATTGGTTTGCTGGACACACACAGTTTTAACTGCTATTGCTCAGCTGGGTCTCAGCCAACTTAAGGCAGTGGGGAGAAAGTGTCCATGACCTCCTGTTACCAAAAGTTTCATCTCCACCTAGAAATTCACTGCAACAGTTTCTGCAGTGCTCCCTCCTTATTCCAAGGAAAAATGAGACAGGAGGCTGTAAAACTGAGATGCCAGTACTCACTGATAAAGGAGCCTCCCATGCTAACTCCAGGTTGGCATCCTGAGGCAATCCCTCGCCTGGCAGTGCCATGCAGGGCCATCCAGCAGTGATGGTGTTTGCAGAAGCCATTTGCCAGACACTGAAAGCAGAGTGTGGCCCTGGACCATGGGCAGCCAGTGCAGCTCCTGGAGCATCCTCTGGTTGTGCCTATGAAAGGAGAAGGTGACCTAACAAGATGAACCCCATGGGCTGGAAACCCAGTGGGCTGGCACAGGAGTCACCACACTAGGAAAGGCCAGCAACAAACCCAAGCTGGTCTTACCCTCCCTCTGTTAAGAGGAGATGTTGAGGAGCCCTTGGCCTCCTCCAAGGTGACACTATGGTGTAACAGGAGACCCTTTGCAGATACCTCCAGCTTGCTCCTGAGCAAACCTCCTGGTGAAAATCAAGCCCAGCCCAAAAGGGCAGGTATGGCAATTACCAACACAGGGTGGTTTCAGCATTTAATGTCTATATAAGCCTTTCAAATGTCAGCTGGGACTTGGCAAAGAGAGGAAAGGGAGCAAATAACTAAGGGCTCAGGCTAAAAGAAAATCCAGACCTGTGCTTGCAGCTGATGACCACACTCCATTTGGCACAGTGTGATATAGCAGGGAGCTCTTGACTCAGCTGAACACAGCAGCTCTGAGCAGCCTCCTGTGCTTCAGTGAAGCATCTGAATGCAGATGCTCTTCTGCCCTGGGAAAAAAATGCATCTCACAAGTCTAAACATGTTACCTCAAAGAGAAAATTCTTTATTATTAATGGTACTATTAGGGGTCTTTTTTCAACTGACTGAGGAGATTAAATAATAGTATCTGAAAACTAACCAAATGTTCAGACCAAACTTTAACTAGTGAGAAGACAGAGACACACAAACTTTGCAGTGACTTAAAACAGTTTAATGTAATTCCAAGACAAAGTGTGATTACATTTCTACACATATACAATATGCATATGTGAGTTGACAAATTCTGATTAATAACTCGTTTCACCTCAGAGACCGAAAAAATGATCAAAAAGAAACTGTGAATAACAAGCTATAACATAGTTCACCACAACGGGACCTCCTTTCTCACCCTACAGTTAGTAATATTACAATTAAAATAACTATATTCTTCTATAATGTATTTTCTGTTAAAATCATCTCATAAATTTACAATGCTATTATTAGTTTCCAAGACTAATATAAATTCACTCCATTTTTCTACAACGAAAATGATTATTAATTAGAAGCACACAACGTCATGATGAAAAACACAAGCATTTTTTTTTTAGTAGCAAGAACTTGATTGGTTAAGAATTAGTTTTCTTGTAAAACATTCTAAAGCCAAGTAAAATATCCATTCTTATAACATACCTATAATATGAGACTAAGGAATAGGTTACATATAGGTCTACAACACATCAGTTTGTTTTTGTTTTTTCTTTTAAAAGAAGAAAGACATATTACTAAAAGAAAAAAAAAAAGAAAAAAGAGGAAGGAAAGAAAAGAAAGAAAACAAAAAGGGACAATTCACATAGGTAAAAAGCAGTACACAAGAAAATACTGTTGCACACAATAATTTTCACAAAGATTAACATGGATTAACACTCTTATTACAGAAACCGTACAGTGAAGGAACACAACGGCTCAGGGCTTTCGTGGGGTTACTGGGCTGAGATGATACTGTAGAGAAAGAACCACTTGAGATCCAGAGCTGGGGCAGGGGCATCTTTTCCCTTGCGACTGCAATAGCATTTCACAGCTCTGCCCCCACCTTCCCTTAATAATTTTGGTGCAGTGTATATTAACTTCCACTTTCCATCCAGAGTATGCTGGGCTTGTGGGTAGTTGAAAGGCATAAAATGTTCCCTCTATTTCACCCCTCCTGTTTTTAAAAGGATTTTACAGCTCATTAAAAAAAAAAAAAGTTTCACCCATTGGTTCATTTTTAACTACCCGAAATCTAGACTTTTCGCCTTCCAAGATGCCCCTTGTTCTTCTCTCTTTCTCACTCCCTCTCTTTCTCTCTCTCACACACACTCCTTTATTAAAGCTATTAATGACACTTCCTCTCCTTTCAGAAATTGGATTTGGTATGAAATATACAGGCTACATTCTGGTTCTGCCCAAGTAGAATCTGGTACCCAAAACGCCTTGATTGCTTTGTTGGTGAAACATGGGATGTGGAGATCCTTTTTTACACCTGAAATGGTTGTGCCCTGGAATAGCTGTGGAAGTTTTTTTTCAAGAATACAGAGTAAAAAAATATATAGTGAAAATTAAAATATCAAACACATAAGGGATAACAGGGGAAAAGAAAAGCCAGAGAAGTGTTGTATGTAACCATGTGAGGTGGAAGCGTTGCAGAAGCGCTTTCTTTCCTTGCTGAGGGCAGAGGTGCTGTATGTAACCATCCAGATCCTATGGGATCTGCGTTGCCAGTGTTGGAAACCCCTTCTTGCTTAACAAGCTGCAAGCCAAGGTATTCTACAAGACTCTGTGGCTCCTGGAGTGTGCTGGCATTTATTTGTGAGTGTGACTCTGTCCCGGAGCACAGGGGACCGGGCCGGAGCCGGGCAGTGCAGCCTGGTGATAGAGCGGTGGTGCGCAGTGAGGGAGGGAGGGTGGATGTTTGCCAGCTGGCCCGAGCGCTGCTGGCACTCCTGGCCGGCCGTGTGACACCCGATGGCTTTGGCAATGCGGCCAGGCAGGAATGGCAACCACCGGAATGGTGCTCAGGAGGAGGAGGAGGCAGGCTGAGCTCCCCGGCCCCAGGGCTCTGATTGTACTGGGAGCAGCACCCGTGCCCAGCTGCAAAGCGTCGCTGATTTCTCCTTTCCCCCACCTCTGCTGCGAGCTGACAAATACAGCACGGTGGAAACAGAAAAGGAGCCCTCCCCTGAGCACCCCAGCTCCACAGCTGAAGCCCAGATGTACATATACATATTTTTAAATGTCAGTTCCTGTACTTTCGGGACCTCAAAGTACCATTTTGCCCAGCAGACATTTATACCATGTTCATTGATTACCCAAGTGAGAGAACACAACAGAAAAAACTAGACAGCTAAGTGAGACCAGGGAGTGGGGAATGTGATATATCAAAATGCAAAGTACAGGGTAGCAGCAGTGAGAAACAGCATTAATGGGGACTGGCATGTGCTGAGAAAACAGAGTTGACAAGGAGATGGTGAGTGAACTTTGTATTTTGTTTACTGGTTTAAAACATTTCTGTGGTGGTGAGCATCATTTGTAAGAAAGGGGTGAACAGATGAAAGCCAAATTACAGCATTGCCTCTGAGTGGCTCACACAAACACACACACACACACACACACACACACACACACTTACAAGGAACCCCCCTCCCACCCCCCAAATAAAACAAGCATTCACTAACTCAGGAATTATTTGTTTGGCTAATGATTTATCAACAGTACAATACAATCCTTCTTATGAATATCCTTCATTCTCCTAACGTGGGTATCTTCATCCAAATGAGGATCTTACATAGGACAGTGAATTTTTTATCATGCTCCCTGTTTCAAACCAGGGAGGCCTGATAAAGCACATTATTAAAACAAGCAAACAAACAAATAGCTTATCTGTTGAACTAAATCTTCAAAGCGGGTGGAGTGTTTTTTCAATCAGATTTTGGAATACATTGGATTACTTAATCTCTGGACTGACTTTCCAACACTATGTTATATCTCAAAACTGAATATACATATTAAAAACACACTTGTACTTTTCTATTTTTAACGGGCAAATTAAAAAAGAGGCAGCTGTACTGAGTTTTTGAAGGTGTCACTTATAAACACAAGATTTCCCTTAAAAAGTACCAGTTTAAATGTAAACTATAAAACACTGTAGTAACTATAAAATGTAGCCAGAAAACTGTTTAAGTAGCCACAGTCTATTATTCAGTTCATATTGGTTTAAAATGTGACTCATTAAATATCTTCTAGAAGGCCAAAGCATTTTACAGTAGCTATAAACATATATACTTACATGTGCATTTTAACATCACAATTGATTAAAATACATAAAAGAGTAATCTATTCCTTGGTTTAATTTTTTTTTCTTTTTAAAGATTCACTGTCTTCAGAATTCACTCAAGCAACAATGACCAGGGTGGGCATTTATCGCTATTCTGCCCCTATGGAGTTCAGAGTCTTTGAATCAAAGTTCAAGCTGGCTACATGATTTCAGAAAGGCTAAAACCAGGATGAATGCCCACATTTGAGGTAATTATTGCCATTAGGTCACAGTTTGAGTAATGTAAGTGTATTTAAATCCTTCTTTTAAAAAAGCAAAAGTATCCCACAGTACCGGGGGATACTCATTGAAGCAATCAGAATCCAGAATCCTGATCAGTGGGTTTGCTTCCAAAGGAGCCAGCGGTCCCAGAGCACAAGGCACTCCCAGGACAGCCACCAAGCAGCCTAGAGCTCAGGCAAGCAAGCCTGCAACAAGCCTTTTTCAATTTTTAAGGTTTTTTTTAAAGAAAAGGAAACCATAAGGAAAAAATGCCACAAAATAGATGGGTAACTCTTCTGATCAGAATTCCAGACCGAAGCTTTTTCTATCCATCTTATTACTTTCCAAACAGTTTGCTGAAAAATCAAAATACATCGGCTTAAATATTAACTCTACGCCAGCACTGCAAAAACTCCTTGGCTACGTTCTGAAAGTGGGATAAGCTTTGCTTTTGCTGAGCATTGTTGCCCCATTGCTTTCTGTTTCAAAGAGGAAACCTTGTTTGAAAGAAAGAAAGAAGAGGAAGAAGGAAATGAGGAAGAAAATGAGAATGGAAATAAGGGGGGAGGAAGGAAAGGAAAGGAAAGGAAAGGAAAGGAAAGGAAAGGAAAGGAAAGGAAAGGAAAGGAAAGGAAAGGAAAGGAAAGGAAAGGAAAGGAAAGGAAAGGAAAGGAAAGGAAAGGAAAGGAAAGGAAAGGAAAGGAAAGGAAAGGAAAGGAAAGGAAAGGAAAGGAAAGGAAAGGAAAGGAAAGGAAAGGAAAGGAGATAGATCCCTGGCTGTCAGAAGTACACACAAATATTTACAAGGTTTGTGTGAATCTGCACACAGTTCCCCTCACAGCGAAAGAGTTAAGAACAGAGATGTCACAATATTTATCAGTGCAGTAAAAAATATCATTTTTGGAAAAAAATATACCTTTAGTATTGCCTTTCTTAGATTAACTATGATAAGCAAAAGATTAAAAACAAAAACTTTATCTTCAAACACACATGAATAGTCTGTTATAGCAGCACTGCTAAAACTGGAAGGACAAAGCTAACCCGTAAATGAGAAACAGGAGTTTCAAACCACAAATGCTGAACACAAAACCTCCTAATATGCTTCATAAGACTTCTGAAGAACCAAGCCAATCTACCATTCAAATTTCACTCTCAACACACACAAATGCTCTAAAACCACATCTTCCCACTGAAAGCATTTGACACATGCAGAACCCAGGTCAGTTTACCTCCAGACTGGTTCTCACACCCACCACCTGCATCAGCAGCTCCTCACAGGTAACCACTGCCTCTGGGGTCCCTCACAGCAATCACATTTGTCCCAGGGGACAAGGAGCCCTGGAGCACAGAGCCTTTGTGAGCAGCTCCTGTGCACACTGCCAGGCCTTCCTTCCAGGGCCACCCCTGCTGTGGGTCTCTCTGTGTGCCTGGTGAGCATGGTGGCAACACAGCAATACACACACACAGGTAGTGGTGGGGAGGATGGACCACAGGGATGGAGACCAGCATGGAAAGTCCAGCTCCTGTCACCAGTGCAGTACCCCTGTAAGGAGTCCATGAACAGCCACCAACAACAGGACTGGCACCGTTTCTTCGAGCACCTCACTCAGCATCTGCAACCCAGGGTGAAATTGTCACCGTCATCGGAGGCAGCTTTGTTGGAGTACAGCAGTGGGGGAACCTCAGCAGCAGAGAACCATCTCCTCCCTATGTCTGGAGGGAGAAAAATGATTTGTAGGCACAGAAGTGGGCCTTGAGAAATAAGCTGGGGATTCCAGGTACTTTGGACACAGGTCCTTCTCACAGGAGCACCAGGAGGGTGACGTGGATAAGTGCTCAGGACCACAGAGCAACTGCTTTGAAGCTCACACAGCAGATGGGATCACAGTAGGGACAGCTATGTCAACAGCAAGAGGGAAAAATTCCCTTCCCACACCCTTCCCATCTGTATTGCCTACCCACAGCAGACCTTGCATGCACATATCCAGGACTTGGCCCACAAGTAGCACTGTAGATCTCTAATGGAAGCCATGGAAGAACACAAGTTTAAGTCCAACACCCAGCTGTGCCTGGCCTGACCACGGCATCACTGTCTGGGATATCAGGAAAAAGTTTTTCACCCTGAGGGTGGTTGGGCACTGGAAAAGGCTTCCCAGGGAAGTGGTCACCAAGCCTGACAGAGTTCAAGAAGCATTTGGACAATGCTCTCACACACATGGTGTCATTCTTGGGGTGTCCTGTGCAGGGCCAGGAGTTGAACTTGATCTTGATAGGTCCCTTCCAACTCAGCATATTCTATGATTTTATGAATCCACAGAATAAAACCACTGTCCTAAATCCAGAGGAGACACTACAGAATCATGCAGAGCATCCAGAAGCTTATCCCCACTACAGAGCTCACCATTTGCACGCTGCAATGTCACCACTAAAACACCTAAATCAATGTGAAAAATAATGAGAGAAGAAAAATGTTTTTGACATCCCCTACAGTTTAGGATAGCAGCAATACTTAGTGTGAATTTCTCTGCTCATCAAGCTAGCTACTCGAAAAGATGTCAGAAACTTGAGAGAGAGAGAAAAAAAGAAGTGAATTGAAAGATTGAGTTCCACGGTGTATCCTCATTGCCTGGTGCTCATGACTTGTGGTGCTTCATTTAATTTCTGGAGTAGATGGGAGTCTCCTTCTCTCTTTTTTTAAAAAACATAAAGTATCTTTGGTTAAAGAAAAAAAAGGTTTATTGCCCTTCAAATTGCTAATGGAACTGCCTTCAAACCAAATTACAATACACAATCCCTTGAATATATAAAAAAAGGAAAAATGTCACAGTCAAAAGTGTCCCTTTCTTGGAATGTTTTGTGTATTACACCAGAACGACTAAAGAAAGAGAGAGAATTAGAGACCTGCCAAAGCCCAGTTTGTTGGGTACAAGCAGGTAAAACCTGCCAAGGAAGATTCAATTGCATTTGCTCTCTCAAATGACTGGATTAAACCACTCTACAGTAAAATGTTCTTCCATTTGGGTTTTCCAGTCTGCTCATGTCAGTGGTTCTCTACCCTCCCTCCTGCATTCTGACCTCACAGCAGGCAACAGAACATCCTTCTGAGGAGAGACAACTTCTGTGCTCCCTTCTGCTTCCTGCACAGGCAGAATGCAAGAGGACACAATGGGGAAAAGAACCACTTTTTCACTCTGCCAGCCATAAGCCACCCATAAAACTTCCAGTATCTAAACATTCTCCTGCCCCCTCAAGTTTCCACACCATGTACTCCATGCACACAAGGAACACCAACTGACCCAAACCATGCCAATCCCATTTCCTCTCCAAAGGACTCTGCAAGCAAAACCAGCTGGCTGTTATTATGTATGTGGTACTGACAGCATGCAAAGCTTTTACTTCCCCTGCTGAAATGACTGTGTTTCCCCTATGACCCTATGACTGTGTTTCCCCTATGACCCACAGAGCAATCTGATGGCTGTGCTGTGCTTCTTTTTAATCAGCATCCCATCACCACGACTCTCTGGCAGACCAGCAGCTCCAGGATGGACAATGTGAAAGGTGGCTCCTCTGACATGCACTGTAACCCTTCTCTCTGCCAGTCTGTGCTGATGTAACAGTTCCACTGCCAAATACCCCCCAAAATCAGATCTGAGCCCATGTGGGAGAGCAGGCCAGATGGGTACACAGGGAAAATGCAATTAATACAAGTAAAGCACTACTGTGATTGAGACTGCAACCTTCCACGCTTCCCTAATCTTAGGCCAGAGGAGCACATAAAAAAGTATTTAACTTGAGGTTCTTCACTCAAGTGCATGATTAACTTTTAGTCTTTGCTGAAGTCCTATAATTTTTTGATGGAATTCAAATTCAGTCACTGCTTCCCCCTATTCTAAAAGAGCAGGTGATGCAAATCAAACCACAAATACCTAAACTGTAGCAACCAGAACAGCATAACGAAATTCCACAACAAATAATTGTAAAAGAAGGGAAAATCTACATCAGGAACAAACAAAGAAAAAAATCAAACCAAGCATCCTGGCCTGTGGACGCCTAATTAGTCTTCAGAGAGAGCAAAAGAGCAGGTGAGGAACACTGCCCTGTCTGCAGCCCTGCTTTACCCAGCTAATGCCATCTGTGTGTGGCAGTGTGCTTTATCCAGTGATGGGACTGAGAGCCACCCTTGCAGTTCTGCTGTGGCTCCTTCCATAGCCCTCTTTCTGGAGAGCCATCCAACCATGTCCTCCTCTAGGAAAACCAAACCCTTAATATGTAGTGTGGCCTTGTGTTCTTTGCAAGGGCTCAATGATCATGGTTTGGAGCACAAATAACTCTTAATCTCATATAAATGTCCTTTCAAGCTAAGGGATGGTGAGCTGGACCCTGGGGCACCAAGGTCCTTACCTGCCTTTGATCCAGCTCTCCTGACAGATCATTATGTTAGCTGCTAGCAGGTGTTGGCCTCTGAATGAATGTTTCTGGACTTATCCTGAAATGCAGATGTGACCCAGAGGATAACTTCTGCTCCTCAAGGCTGTAACCACTCCCACTGAGTGGTACCACTCCCCCAGATTAGTGGCAGAGTTTTCATCATCGGAATAATCTCATTTCTCCTTCCTCCTGCAGTTCTCATAATCACAGTAACCCTTCCAATGCCACTGATGAAGAGAAATAAAATAAACAACAATAACAACAATAAGAGAAAAAAAACCCCCACAAAGTTTAAGGAATGCGTGTGCAATTAAAATCCAGAGTAAAATATAATAATAATAAAATAATAATCATAATAACCATACAATAAAATAACATTATCTTTCCTTTTCATGACATAAGCAGCATGATGCTCTCGCTCCCAAACTGGTGAGAGAGGAGAGGAATGCAAGAGAGAGAGCAGGGCTTTATTTTCCTGCTTCAGATGAAAGGGGATGTGTCTTTCCAAAACAAGAGCGGGGGTAAGGTGCATAGGCTGCTGGGAGACTGCATCCTCATCTACAGTATACTGAGCTGGAATGAAGGACAGGCAGGAGAAGAAAACTGTGCAAGAGTAGCCCAGGAACCAGAGCTAGCAACCAGGAAGGTTATTTGGTGGTTTGCCAGAAGACAATGGCCTTGTTGAACAGCCTAGGCATAGCAGGATCCCTTCGTCTTCCAGCCAGCCAAGCACTTACCACAAAACAATATATTTGTGCTTGTCCTTCTGTCAGCTTTTCCAACCTGAGAGAGCCTCCTTCCTCACTGCCACTCAGGGAACCCATCCCTCACCACCCTGCCAACAAACCTGCTATTTTCCAGCATCTTGCAAAACACCTGACTACTCCATGCTCTAGTTACAAGGAAATGTAGAGTGGAACTGAGCAGCCCCATAGACTTCAGCTTTCATAGAAACGTTCTACCAAACTTCTTTCTCTCCTTCCTCCTCAGGGACATCCACAGGCATGATGGTACTGATGCACCAGTGCAAGTGCCATTACCAGGGAAACTCCCAGCTGAACCAAACCAAAGACAGGAAAGGCTCTCTTTAGAAACTGTTGGAAAACAAAACAACCATGTAGCATTCCTTGGTGTGGAGGGACCAACCTACTCTCCAGTTCCAGGGTCACTCAGCCATTGCAGGCAGTTTTTTCGGGGTGTAGGTGAAAAGAGAGCAGGGGAGGCACACAGTGTCACAGCTATGTTAGAGTGGGTAAGGCTCTATGTATTACAATACTCTTTTCACTTAAGAAAACCTGAGATTGACTCTCTCAACTGGATTTTCTCATGCTTGCTTTGGGACTCCAGCCCCTTTCCTGACCCTTTCTCATCAACAGACACAGTGAGAGATGTTGGCAACAACTAGTGTTTCCCCCCTATCAAGGACTAAATTTTTGTTCCCATTTCAGACACATGACCAGGACAAACCTGATGATGAGGGTGGACACTGTCCTCCCACTCCATCGAGAACATCGGCAAACAGCAGAATGAGAATTCAGTTTCCAGGGAGGAAACCTGCTATTTCAACAGGACAGAAACAGACCGGTCCACAAATGAGTTCCCAGACCCTCTGGGTCCTCACAACTGACCTGGTTGCTTCTAGCCCATCCAGTGCTTGACAAAACACCCAGTTATATGCACTTCTGACCCCAACAAGCCACCCCAACACCTCGCCAAGTGAGCTACGATTGACGACGTGAGAAAAAACCCAACACCACCAGCAGGAGAAAATCGGCAGTAACAACTCCCCCCCCCCCAAAAAAAAAAAAAAAGAAGAAGAAGAAGAAGAAAGAAAAAGAGCTGAGAGTAAATTCCAACTAGCCTCAGTCAGTTTCTAGGAGTACCAGTGGAAGTAAACCCTTAAACCGCGTCTGGTAGTTTGGTAAGGCACTACGAGGGAATGATGTAAAACTAAGACTGTGACAGTTGTAATGGCTGTGCCGAGGAACACATCACAGAGAGAAGGCAGCATCTGCACTCACACACACACACACACACCTGGACAATCACATTGTTACATGCCTATGTTATATCACTTTTCTTTGTGCAATCACATTGAGGAATAGTCTATTGGTATCGTTGAAGTTCAACACAAAAGAGTAAAAAGGGGTATGACCTGTATAGTGCTACATTCTACCGGGGGCTGGGGGCAGGGGGTTTGAGGGCAGCTAAAATGTCTCCTCCTATACTAAAATGGCTAGGGATTGAAAAGGGACCACTTCCAAAAAAAACAAAACAAAAAAACTAAAAAAAAAAAGCAACTGAAATCCAACATACATTATTAGAGATCTTGTTTAGGAATAGCATTTCTCAAGGGATTTATCCAGTGTGTTCAAGAAGAGGGAGAAACACCCCCATTGCTTCTGCTCTCAACCAGTGCTGCATGGCCTGTTTTGCCCAGGTGTGTTAAAGTGTAGCAGTGGTAGGCCCAAATTTAGAGCACTGGGACAACGTTCTGTCCTCCACCCTCAGCCTCCCTTACCCACTTTCTTTTTCTGTTAAAAATCCCCCCAAAGCTATGTATACTCTGGGATACAAAAACTGCTGTATAAACTCTTTGAAATGCTGGATAAATCCCCAATCCATATACCTACAGGATTAAAAACCTAATGGATTTCATTTTAGGTGTTCTGGACAACAAATTTCTAAATGTAGCTCACTATTGGATGAAAATAACCTTTAAAAGTCTGTTGGTGAAGTTCTTCAAAAGACAGGACCCGCTGGAGGGTCCTTCTCCTTCTCTCTTTCTCTCTAGTTTGGTGCAGAATGGTTGTTTATTTTTTTTTTTGTGGTTTATTTTTTTTTCTGTTCTTTTTTTCCATTTTCTTTTTTTTTTTTTAAATAAAAATTGTAGAATTGGTTTTTCCCCCTTTTTCCTCTTTTTCTTTTCTTCCTAAAGTCTCCTTCGTTCAAGTTTCATGCGAGCCTCCCATTGCATTGTTAGTTTGTCATGTTCTTCAATACAAAAGCGGCTGCCTCACTCCCCCCGGGCTGGGTGCGTCTCTCTCGCTCTTTATTCCAGTGTTTAGATGTAAGGGTACTGGTTGACCTTGGTGGGGCTCAGTGGGTATCCAGTGTAGACTGTGGAGGCTGGAGAAGCACTGATATAGGTCTGATGGGCAAACTGAGCCTGGTACTGGCTGGGGTGGATGGTGGGCGAGGGCAGGACGCGCGGGCCCATGCTGACGGGGACCTGGTGGACGATGCTGGCGGGGTAGGTGGTGTGCTGCACCGCGTGCCGGGCCGAGCCCTGCGAGGCCACCAAGTGCGCGACGGTGCCCGTGGAGCCCAGGGCGGCGGGGGCGGTGTATGTGTACAGGTGGGGCTGCGTGGGCAGGTGGGCGGCGGCGGCCAGGTGGGGATGGACCGTGCCGTGGCTGGGGCTATTGTGCGGGAAGGAGTACGGGGCCTGAGCTATCGTTGGAGTGATGTAGGCTTGCTGTCTCCGGTGACTCCCTGCGCGGTCAGTCGAGATGTGCTGCTGGCCCTGGATAAAGACAGCAACAGTGAGAGGTGGTTACAAGACAAGAGATGGCTCTTTGGCCTCCTCAGTGGGTCTGGCAGCCTCCCTGCAACACCAGAAGAACCTCAGAAAAGTCTCCTGAGCTCCCCCTGACACCCTGAGCATCGCCAGTCTTCCCTTGAAAATGGGTGACAGCACTGGGTCCCTCACAAGCTCAGGAAAACCCTGTAATTTCATACATTGACCAAAACCACAGGCTATGAAACCCTGTAGTTTCATACATTGACCAAAATGACCCCCAGAAGGTAAGCAAGTCCCCAGTTTGAGCTACAACCTGCTGACACAGCTACCAAAAGACACAACCTTGGATGCTCAGCTCCTAAGTACATCTTCCTCGAGTCCAGTTTCTCAGGCAACAAGTTTTTTTTGTTGGTGAAATCTCTGATGACAAATTGTAGTCTACAGATAGCTCAGGGGAATGAGATTGCCTAACTATGCCTGGAACAGGCAATTTATTTTTGTTCAGTTTGGGTATTTGCAGTTAATGATTTCCTTGGTTAGTAAAAATAACCACGTTATTTTTTTAAGGAGAAAACTCTCAGCTTGATTAGATCCTGCAGGTGCCTGGTGCCCTCATTGTCCTTAGCTAAAATTACTTGAGCACAGGAAACTTCTAACAGTGGGAAGGGACCAATGTACTTTTTTTTCCAGGGATTTTTAAAGTTGTTTTCTCGCATTGCACAAAAATGTAAGGAGTTTTCCCAGTCATTTGTATTAAAGTATCAAATTACCAATAAAGGAGGAATTAGAAGACAAGAAGGAAAATGCTCCATGCTATTTCCTTCTATTCTTCCAGACCTTTTCATCCTTTTTGTAAGCACTCTCTGTGTTGTCACTGTGGAAATATGGCAGGCACACTCCTCCCCATCTCTTGCAAAGAGCATCTTGCCCACTTCCTCCATTTTCACACACTTTTATTTAAAATTTGTTCACATTTTAAAATTTCCTCTGCATATTGAAGGAGAACAGACATTCTTCTCCAAAATAAACAAGTTATTTTTCTTTTTAAAAAACAGTTCTGCTAATATCCAGCTCTGGATGCATACCAGCACTGTCCTCTGAGCTCTCCAGACTTTCTCCTCTTGAAACATTGGTACCTGAACTGTAACTTCCCTACTCTTCCCAGCTCACCTCAGGGAAGAGAGAGGCCCCAGGTGCAAGATGTGAAAAGGACATTATTTCCTGTAGCTCCTGGGAAGCTCCCTGAGAGTTCTGATCACAGACTGGGAAACGTCTCAAAAACTACATGCTGCCAAGAAATGGGATTTGTCCAGATCTCAGCCCAGCTTTTATCACAGGATGGATCAAACTCATTACATGAGGTCACCTATATATATAGAGGCTCTGGTTTGCCTTGACCCACTGGATGGGGACTGCTCTCCCAGTCCCACAGCCAGGCTTGTGCACTCTCTTCACTTGGAAGATATTCTCCCCACAGTTACTTACAGCTAAGGAGAATTCAGTCCTTCCTACATGCTCCTGCTCCACTCCTTTGTGGCTGAGTCACTGCATTTCCCCTCTCATGTTATTCCCACCGACTCTATTAGACCATCAGGCTTCAGAACACAGGAAGAGTACCCCCAGCCCACTCAGGGGTGTGATCTGCACTACCTCTGCTGCTTGAGCTGGAAGATCAAGGTCTGCAGTCAAGCAGAAACAAGTTGATCAAACTCAACACAGGGTCCAACTGTCAGTAGACTGGAACAGGACAGCCCATGATGGAGGAGTGGTAGGCAATAGCTGGATGATGCACCACCAAAATCAGTCTTGGTTAACTTACCTGACTTAGATTTAGAGGCTGCTGCTGCTGGAAATGTGCTCCTGGTCGCTGCTGCCTATAGGCAACGGCTCCAGACGAGCTCCCTGAAGAGTGACCGCTGGTGGAGGTCACGGTGCTGGAGGACTTGGACTTGTAGGAGGATGAGTGGTGACTGGTGGTGACTGTGCCAGGAAAGGAAACACATTTGTAGCTTACATGACATTGTTTAATTACTCACCCTACCTTTTCCTCACCGAGTCTCCTCCAGAGTGGCTTTTGGGAGGAGACATACAACAGAAGCAGGTTAAGAAAACTGTTTCTCTCAAGTAACAGAATACCTCAGTAGGGCTTGATATACACGACAGGCCTGTTATCCTAGAGGCAGACAAACAAACCTGATTAACTGGACCCAAAGCAGGTCTGGAGCAGGCTTTATAGATCCTTCAGAACCATGAGACAATGTTCTGCCAGCAGAACTGTACAACGCAGGTACAAATCCCAAGGAGAGGAAGGAAAGCATGGTGTGCACAGCTTAAAAAAGCCCTGGCTTGCCTAAAGTCAGGTGAGTGGGAAGGGAGGGAGAAGGAGCTGGTGGGGAGCTCGCCCTTCGAACCTTTGTGTTCACCAGCAGTACATCCAAAGCAAGGACTGCCAGGTAGCTCAAAGCCCACAGCTTCAGGCCAGACTTCCACCATAAAGCCCTTTTCAATCATCACACTATCTAGCATTGCAGAGGTTCTGGAGCAAACCTCATCAGTCCACAGAGAAGGTCCTGGGGAAATGTTCTTCCCAGAAACATCAACAAATTCAGATGAAAATTCACATGTTTTCAATCTCTTACCCGTTTTAATGAAAGCCTATGGAAAGGCAAAGCAGCAAAGGTTCACACTTGCATTTGGGTGCCTTTCATGTCAAATGTTGAGCTAAAGGCTGCATTCTGTTCTTGAGTTTGTACAGAACTAACTGGGACCAACACTTGACCCACGACTCCTGAGTGAACCAGGGCACACAAATAACGCAATATGGCTACCAAGAACAGATGTGTCACTTGAGAGAAGTGCAGGAGCACAGTTTCTTTGGAAAACAAACCAACCAAACAAACAAAATGAAACTGAACAATGAGATTCTTCCAAGATAAATCATTTATTTCTTACTAATTTTCTTGACGGAAGAGGTGCAATTTACCTGGTGCCAGGCTATCGCACTCTACCAACACCTCACTGGCCTGGGTTTTCAGTGGTGGCACGATGATGGTTCGGGGGTTCCCACTGCAGTGAGTCTCTGGAACCCCTTTGGTGTCGTAGCTGTTCCCATTGTTCTGCCCTGTGCGGTGCTGCACGGCGTAAGGGCTGTTGTTGCTGGAGGAGTCAGAGTAGGGGGAGTCATGCACGGTGACACAGCTGATGACATTCTTCCTCTGCTTGGACAAGGTGCTGCAACACAAGCAGACAAGTGGAAAGAGTGAACAGGCAGTGACCAACTCGACACCATTAGAAGGCTCTGCCTGTGGCAGACGAGCTCCCTAGAGGACAAAGCACAGCCTTTAGTCCTCTGTCAGAGAGAGGCTGCTTAAGCCAAATCCTGGGCTTCAAAACTCCCTCGTTACTATTCCAGGAAAGCCTTCATGGAGGTCAAGGAGTGAGTAAGATGTTGTGGATAGATCTTATATTCACACTGCTTAGAATAGCACTGAACCAGACTGCCAGATTTATTTTCAGACTGCTTTTTATGTATGTGTGCAGTAGAAGCCCAGCAGTTATACTATGCTTTGTTGCAAGTCTCACCTCCCACACAAAAACGTGGCGGTTTCTCCCAGCCTTTCAGCAATGATTTAATAATAGATGCTATGACTTTTCATGAATCTACATGAATTCCATAAATACATAAATTCCATGAATCTACAAAACACACACCATTCTATTTACTAAGATGGTACAATGGACACATATTCTCAATAAGCATTTGAAAATGAGGAACAAATGAGAAAGAAATTAACAAAGTATGCAAAGTATGCAATTCTTTTGATTTTCTTCCATTTCTCTGAACAGGCTCTGAGTCTCCTGACTCTAGTGTAGATTATCAAGGTCCTGCTGCAACTAATCTATCTATGACATCAAAAAAGTGATTAAAAAGGCACATCAACACTTCTAAGATTAGTGCTGGAAGTTCATTAGACTAGACTGCATGAGTACGATTGGGATTTGCTCAGGCTATTGTGTCTAATTATTCCTCATGGTTTCTCCTTCCTGTTATGAGCTTGTTTAGGGAGAAAAAGAGAGAGTGAGAAAGAGGAGGGAGGAAGGGGGATGGTGAAGATTTGCTTAAATGGCTCACATCCTTGACAGTGCACAGACCTTGACTACAGAAAATAGCTGTTATGTTTCACTGATTGCATTATGTTGTTATGGCAACTGAAGTTTTTAAAATGATGAAAAGAAATGGATAGCACATAAAAAGCTAAGTAATTAGGCTTAATGGTGGAATCAGCCCCAACAGGAACAGAAATGCCATGGAGAAAAAGGAATCTTAACTTCATGAGTGTGCACTTTAAACAGAGAGAGATCTCTTTCCCATGGAGCGTCCTCTCCGCTTTCTCAGTCTGGCTAGTCCAGTCCAGGGAACAGCTGATTAATCTGGTCTGTGATGGAGCTGTTTGTTCCCTGGTCTCAGCATCGTTCCTTTCCCAAAGGAAGGTGGAGCAGACACTCAGAACAGTCTCCTTCCAAGAACATTGTTTGCCTTATTTATTTTTCACAGTCCTAAAGGCGCACTGGTGGGTGCCCTTCAACTTGCCCACGTCCGAAGTCCCTCTGTCAGCATTCACAACATGAAACTCACCCCTTGTATCCCAAGACTCAGGGTTGGAAATCTATTTTCTTTTCCCTTTAAAGAACACCTTAGGTTGCTGCATTCACAAACAAATTCCCATCACACAGATGTTCCCTGGGCTATCATCACAGGGTCCTGGTGTGTCCTGAAGAGGACAAAGGGCCACGTTGTTCTACTCACAGTGGAAAACATGTTTCAAGAGGCCCCTGCCATCCTAAAAGATTGTAACTTGAAACAGATGATAGAGAAGGAGAGGGAGGTATTGCACAGCAGTTGGAAGGAAATTCTTCCAAGGGCAGGGATGGATTGACAAGTAAAATGTACAACAGCAAACCTTCATATTCTGGCTTTTCACAAGGAGCTGGAAAAAGCAGCAGTGCATCTTAGATGGACAATGACTGTGTGTGAAGAAAGATGTAGCAGTTTGGATATGCTGCTATGAAAGAAGAATATTAAGCCAATAAAAATGACTAATATTGCATCAATATTCCCCTCTCCATCAGTAGCAAGGCCTGTAATCACACATTTATGAGTATCCACGCTGCTTGCCCTTTGCAGCTACCCTTGGCTGCCAGTTGGGAAGAGAGATATATTCTTTATCTCTGACAGTTATTACGTTTTATAAAGAAAAATCAAGTCACTAAAGAGTTTTCTGACAACTGATAAGGTCTAACTGTTCTTTTACAGTCCCTTCCTGATCTAAGTGGCTGAGCTGCTGAACTGGAAATACTTGCTCTCAGCTGACAATTGACATGAGAAAGTTGAGCTGCAGAACTGGAAGGGTAATTTTCTGTGTAATCTGTGCTATTTATTGTTTTAGTATGGGCATATTTTTCACCAGTTTGATTGAGGGCTTGTCAAAGCAGGGACCACGGGATCTTTCTTCTTCAAAGTGTTAAAGCTCCTTGGCTGCAATAAAAAATTCAAGTATAACAGTATGATTAAATAAGTGAGTGACCCCGAACCCAAACACTTCCAGAGAAAGGGACCATATCAGGGTGTTAACTCATTGCATGGATGGGAATCTGAAAAGGACCAGAGCTATGGTCCTGCCTGGCCTTATGGAAGTGCTCAGCACTGCTAATACATGTCATTTCCCAAAGTCAACTGGACTATTCCTGTAACAGAGCTAAAGCCCATGGGTAAATATTTGCAGGATTAGGGCCCAAGTGAGCAGCCTCTCGATTCAGCAGGCGGCATCATTTCAAGCACACGAGGAGTCCCACTGGAAGCAGCTGGATTTCTGTCTCTAGGAAATGTAACAACTGTGGTGAATGTTACAGCAGGCAGAGAAGTCCTCAGTCTGGACTAATCACACTTGCCCAGAGCTCAGCCCCTGATGTACCAGAGCCTGCCCCAGAGATTAAGGGTGGGAATTTCAAAAACATCAAAGGCCCAACTCATGCTGAAAATCAGTTGATTCACAGGCTTAAAGATACACTTTAATCCAAAATGGAGGCTTGTGAAAATCGAGCCCAGCAGTTAGCATCCCCCCTACTCAAAGCCTTCTTGGCAGTCAGCAGCTTCCCCCCTTCCAGCTCCCTCTCAGCTGCTCTTCCCACCTTGCAGTAACCCAGGAATTATCTGTGTGAGGCCCAGGCTGATGGATCACCATCCCTGCTCACAAACTATCAGGACTGAGAGGTTTTACCTGTTGACACAGCACTTGTCTACTCAGCAAGCTTACTGTATTCCTATAACTCAGCCACAGCTTTTGGGGATGTTTGTGCTTACAAAGAAAAATACTATTAAAAGTCTTTGCCCCCTTCCTATTAAACTCTCTCCAAGCCTGGTAATTGCTTTCCCTCCTGCATGCACAGAAGCAGCAGCAAACATGATTTAGTAGGTTGGAGAGCTGGTCTGTGCTCCTGGGCAGCTCATGTGCCTGCCTGCATCGTGTGGGAAGGTGTATTTTAATTCTCCAGAGGAGGAGGGGGAAGACTGGTGAAGTGGCAGCAAATCCATCCACACAGAATGAAAAGCACTGAGCCAGGTAGGCTTTTTAACCCTTACTGACAGGGTTTGTATCCCTCCTTTTGGGGGGACACAGATAAAA
Source organism: Setophaga petechia (assembly GCA_024362935.1). Lineage (NCBI taxonomy): Eukaryota > Metazoa > Chordata > Aves > Passeriformes > Parulidae > Setophaga > Setophaga petechia. The sequence goes on from JANCRA010000025.1 coordinate 7,989,078, forward strand.
TAAGCATTGCTTTTTCTGTTTATTATTAGTTTGTGAGTAGTATCCCATTTCCACTTGGTCCTAAAGGGCTTATCCTCAAACTTGGACCCAAACCAGTTCATGTCTGTCCAATGTGCAGACACAGAGCATGACCATGCCTTTTAAGTGGAAGCAGGTCATGGAGACGGCTCTCTAACATATACCACCCTTGGGAGTGCCCAGCAGAGATGGATGAGGGTCCCTATTCCCTCCAGCAAGGAGAAGCCTGTTAGAGGAAAAGGAAGGAAGACAATCTGTGCACAGGCACCCTGCAAGAAACTAAGGTGGTCACCTGAGATACTGTCAATGGAAAGGTGCTGAAGACAGATGTTTAGAACAAGAAGTGAGTAGAAATTAAGGAAAGGAAGATGCTGAACTAGGTGGTAAAATAATGCTGAATCCACCTCATTAGCCAAAGATAAGGACAGAGACAACAACTCCTGAGATGATTTTTACTTGCTGAAGGCCCACCCCAGAAGTTTGGTATGCAGCAGCATTGTAGGAACAGGATCTTTTTTCCCCTGAATACCTCGAGTTACAGCAGAGTCACAGAAAAACCAAATGTTGTCTAGTGGGAGTAATTCTTCAGCAAATGGCTCACTCCAAGAGCTACAAACCTTTCAGTGTTGCTGACACTGTAGCAACAGAGCCTTTTAGCTCTCAAGGTCACCAGCATTTGGGGATGAAGGCAGACACAGCACAACTGTACCTTTGAACTGGTGTGCATATACACCAGGGCATGTTAGCTTTACCTCACATCACAAACACTCTGTTCTAGGTCCCTGAAAACTTAATGACATGCAACCCTTTCAGTTTGCTGCTTCAGAATAATCCACCTATTCTAGGAAAGCACGGAGTCAGCCAACAAAAACTCACACCACAACTGCAATCAGTCTCCTCATGTTGAAATCTTGCGCCATGCATAGGTCAGTGCTGGGAACGTGCCCCCTCTCTTCAGCTCAACCTCCATCCTGACCTGTTAATCTGCTCTCACCTTCTTTGTGAATTTGTGATGGTAAGAAATATTTAATCAAGTACTACACTGAGGCCATTTTATTAGGCTATACAGCATGTGTCATTGCTATTTAAGTCGTATAAACTGAATTGCTGAGCAGGTTGTAAAGGTCCTGCTGCTGAAGGTCTGCTGACAGAGCTACTGTCTATTTCTGTAATTTTAAGTATTAGCTGCATGTCAGTGTGTTCTGGAGATGGAAGGCAGCAATCTTTTAACCAAATGACTGTGGTTAGTCAGTGTATTGCTATGCAGAGTCAGTGCATTACTATGCACAGCAGAACACAGCCACAATAGGCTGGATGTCAAAAGAGAATTACAAATGGTGTTTTGCTCCTCACACATGCACATCAGCAAGTTGACAAAAACACCTGGTTTGTGCCTGCCAGCAATTTCTATGTGTAAGTCTTCTGAAGTGGGCTCCACCACCACTGCACTACGACGTGAACAAGGTGAATAAAAACTTGCTTATGCTCTGTTACAGAGGTGAGACTCACACAGAAACTACACCACAGAGCTTCCCATCTTCACAGGGAGGGGAAAGCCCATAAGTCCACAAGGATTTTTTGCCAGTGAAGATGGTCAATGAGCATGCCAACACAACAGCAGTGGTCAGTCCGCCTTGTCCAGAAATACAGCAATTACTGTCAGGATCCCATGGAAAACCAAGCTGGAGTGATGTTACCTATGACACCAGCACAGGCAGCAGGGAACTGAGGGGTTCTCCTGCCTCTTTGGAAGCATCCCCAAAAGCACCCAGCTGAAGGCCATCATTTTTTTGTTTCAAGGAGTGTCATGTTTTCCTTAACTGCTGCCCTCATTGCTTGGAGGGGAGGTCATCTGGGCATGTCACAACAGCCACATCCACTCCCCTTCTTTCCACCCCTTCCTCCTGCTGTGCTCTGCAATGCATGGATGCAGAAATATCCCTCATTGGACCACCACTGCAGCCCAGTGCATCCCTCCCCAGGACCTTGTGTGCTGTCCCTCCCTGCCACAGTTCCAAGGTGCCTTTGTGCCTCTCTGTTCCATGTCTCAGCTCTTGCCTTCTCTCCACTTCTAAGCTTCAAAAATATTTAATCAAGGGAGGATTTACATTGAAACCAGTGCAGCAGGTGAAGCTGCATGCTGGGGAGCAGTTAACCCCTACTATGTGCTACTTGCTGAGTGTGTGCTGTGTGTGACTGCACTTGCACCATCAGTCAGCTGCCCGGTCCACTACACTTTCTTGCAAGAGCAAGTAGGGAAATTAAAAAGGAGTACATTTTTAAAAACAGATATCAATCTGCTTTCCATCTCACTCTCTTCACAGTGCTTTACAAGTAATGGTTGGACCTAATATCTTCCATTCAGAATAAATAACAGTAGGAGTTATTGTCTTACAGCACAACACTGAAATCTCTTTGGCCTATGAAAGCTCTCTGTAAAGTATTCTGAGCTGAGAGTGTTCAAGCTCATTAAACAAACAGAGTGACAGAACTGTGTCCTGTTCTTAAAATGCTCTTTATAAGCCATTATTTCCCTGCTTTTCTATAGGACACAATATCACATGCAAAACTTTGTGAGCAGCAGAAACCAGATAAAAACAGCTCCATTTGGTAAAAATGTTCCCTTTTTATTTTGACCATTTCAAAATAATTTTCCTATTATTTTTTTACATTTTGAAGGAACAAAACACTTTATTAAACCAGAAAAGAGAAGTCTGCTACTTAATTAGTTAATTTTCTGGCACTTTCTTCCCTGAAACAAAGGTTGAAACTTTTTGTAGTTTTGAAGCTCTTCCAGATTTCACTGTGTTGAGGGTATTACTAGAAAAAAAACCTCTATGTAGCCAGCAAGAATGGCTTGTGTTTGATGAAATGACATTTCTAATCAGGAATTTGCCCCCTGAAAATCTCTGGCCATCTCTGTGAGGCTGGGCCCTGCTGAACTGTAGCTGAGTGACTGTGCCTTAGGCACAGGGCTGGGGCCCAGTAGATGGCCCCCTTTGACAAGGCTCCACCGAGCAGGTCCTCCAGAGCTCATCTCACGCCTCCTCCCCTGCACCTCTACCCAACAGGAGCCCAACATTTTGAGATGACTATTGATTTTATAAAGATTACACCAAGCTACACTCACCAACAGTGCAAAATGAAAAATGTTCTGTCCTGCCAACCTGATCAGCTGGTATTTCATGAACACATAATGCTTCCTACCCCTCAGCAGGAAAAGCAAAATCCTACCCACTTCACAATTTTTCAGATTTTTCTTTCACCAATAAAAAAAGTGCATTCCCTGTATGAGAAAAGCTCTCTCTGCTTCTGTGGTATTACAGAAAGGCTTTTCTGTCTGAGTAAATCCAAGCTGTAGGGCTCCTTTACTGTTTCAGCAGTATCATATTTTAGCCACATTACAGTACTTCTTAAAGTGAGACTGACAAACTCTTACATTGTCAAAGGATCTACTACTTCGCACAACCAATCTCTCTGCACTGAGTAATCAACAAAACTATCACTTTTAGTCTCATGGGTCAAAGGGCAATTTCTAGCCCCGGAAGAAGTAAAAGAAAGAGGTGCTGTAGCAAATTCAGAAGCTGATTCAATGACAGGGAAGGTAATGCAAAGTTACCACTGCTATCAGTAAGATGTCATCAGGCAACTACCTCTGATCTGCCAAATGCCATTTGATTTCTATATTTTAACCTAGAAAAAGTTAGGGTTCCTAGGATGTGAAAAATAGCATGTTTCAAGCGATTCCTTGAAATTTTCACCCCACACCACAGCTATTACCCAATATGGTAATATTTGCATATATGAGCCAGACAATGCATTCTTTGCATGGTTTCATTTTCTACTCAGATCCTGAACCTTTGGGGCCTGATTACATTAAGCACATACTTCACTGTCAGTCCCATTTTTCTTGGAGCCAAAAAAATAGGCAAGAAAACTTAGAGGCATTTTCCTGAATGAGACAAACTTTCAGTGAGAAACAACTTCAGCAGGGACAAAGTTCATTGGCATCAAATGCTGATGATACAGCTTCCCTGACTGGAAGTTACACTTTCACTCCAGCTGAGAACCTGGTCTTACATCTACCCATGTCAAAAGGTACTGAGCAAATTGATTTTGCTCTCCTGGAGACTTTAGCCAAAAAATTCTCATTCTGGCCATGCTGTTTTCCACACATGTCTCTACCTCTGATTCTCCATTTGCTCTGGTTGCATCTGCACAGGAAATTTAACTCACTCATGTCCATGCAAAGTGACTCTGTGTGGCTCAGGAATTAAATCTAGCTCTTAAGCTCTGGCCTCTCTGGAATGCTGGCACCCTGGCACTCTATAGATATGCCATATGGATACAAAAAGTAGCCAGGGATCTGATCCCAGGCAGGAACGTGTCCGGAATATGCTTTAGTCATATCAAAGCCAGTTTGTTTATGTATGTCTGGCTCCCAGGACAACTTTTCAAGCCCTATAGCAGACTCAAATCTTTTAATACCCCAAACTCCCAACTCAGTTTCTAGACATGTTCCTGAACTTTGTTCTGTCTGTCGTTCTGGAGAGGTGCTGAGTAAAGAAATGAATCAGATGGCAGCAAAGTTGAAGCAGAGAAGAGAACCATTGGCTGAAGGGGCTGCAGTATCCCAGTTCTCTCCTTCACCCCTCTCTGGACCCAAGAATGACACTCAGATGGTAAGTTTAAGGATTTGCACATAACCTCCCAAAGCCTGGAATCAGCACTATGGGTAAACTTGCTTTAAAAGAGCTCACATGACTCTTGAGTTTTCAGCTACTCTTTGTCTTGCCCTTCCTTTCCCAGAAGAACCCTGGAAGTAGGGGTCCTTATTTATAGTGCCCCTGACTTTCACACTGGTCTTCATGCAACTCTTTCTGGAAACATGCTTTCTTGCCCCATCTAAGCAAGGAATGTTGCAGCAATTTTAATTTTTATTTAAATTTATTTTTAAAGTGAAATATGTTACACTGTCCTGTGAACCACTGCATTCATGGCAAGGCTGACTTTGAGAGGCAGTGAGCCCTTGCTGCCCAGTGGCTTCACTAGCACAGAGTGAGGAATGGGAAGTAGTGGTGGCTGCTGGGAGGTATGTTGAAATTCCAGCCTGAATCATATGGCTTTTTTTTACAGATTTTTAGCTCCTGGAGGCCAAATGTGTCACATTTGCTCTGTGCAAATTTGCAGGTTTCACTTATCACCACACTGCAAAGATGCAGAGATACAGAGAGGTATCTCTGGTGATTAAAGGAAGATCTGCCATGGAGCGTGTTCTAAAGTAAAAAAATAATCCTCTCTCAACAACACTGGAAGGATAAGGTTAAAATTTCCTATCTCAGTTACTAATATAGAGAGATTGTATAATTATTCAGCTGTTTGCAAAGCTACCTCTCTACATCTTATAAAGCAGAGTGACATCTTGTGACTGGCATCAGATGGGAAACCCAGAGAACTTGCATGTGATGAAAGGTGCTGAAAGGACAGTCCTAGAAAATTAAGTTCTTTCTGATCCACAAGGGATGATCAACAATGGCAGCAGTCCTGGGCCTTGCTGTTCACTTGGATAAGTTAATTCTCTGAGGAGAAAACTCAGCCCCCACTTTCTAGTTTCATCTATGCCTCTCTGCAGAGTCAGACAGAAAGCAGTTTCTGCTACTTTTATTATCGTTCAAGGATATTTTGGCAACACAATCAAGACTGAGCAACTCTCTTGCTATATATTTATCATTACTGAGTATTTATGACAGAACCACTGTTTTTGAGAGCTTTTAAAAGAAAGCATGGAAGAAAACATATGGAAGATGTCATTTACTGCTCTTAAAGATGCCTGGATCACTTAGAAAGGGAAAATGCAAATTTAAGGTCCCTTCCTTCTAAGCCCTTCTTTCTGTCCTTGTTTCAAACAGACGTCTAACTTACAGAGACTCATCACCACAGGTTATCTAAAGTCTTCTTTCCACAAAAAGGAGAAAGAGAAAACTGCTCTTTCCTCTTACAAATGACAGACTATGGTAAGAAGAGACTACTTCACTTCTCCAAGGTAACACAGCAGATGTACAGCACAGAAGGGAGCATCACCTGAATCTATAGTCCTCAGCTCATCATTTTCCTCACAAATCAAAGACAACCTGGCTGATGAGACGCAAACATAGCCCCTGGAACCACTTCTATGTCGGAACCCAGGATATTCCTCTGACTGCCCTGGAGGACTCGAGACCCTGGCACAGAGTCAATGACACCTGTGCCTTCGATTTTAACCCATGGAAACAGTTCCCAACTTTGTGCGAAGAGTTACAAGCCCCAAGAGTTTGAATAGAATGATAGTGAATTTATCACTGGGTGAAAATGTAGAATTTTGGGGTTTTTAGAATGGGGGTTCAGGAGGCATGATGGAGGAATCTGGGCATGTACTTCTTTCTCCTTCTTGTTCTTGTCCTCCCTCTTCTGCTGTGATGGTGGCACTTTTGGGTTGGTTTAGAGTAGAGACAAACTGCCTAACATAGGTGATAGGTATTGGAAAAATACTGTAAATAAAGTAGATGTAGTTTTTAGTATAAAAAGATAACTCTGTCCTGGGGGCAGGCAGTGTGCCTCAACCTGACCTGCTGGACAGACCTCTGCAGATCTGAAAAAGCATGTATTAGATAAGAGAAATTAAGCATGTATTAGACAAGAGAAAACTAGAGCTGAGGAATCCCAATTTCTTCTTCGAGCGCAAGGCTGGAGAAAGACTTTTAATACCTCAGGAGCCGTTCCAGCAACAACAAACCCATCACTTCTACAGCCCTCTCTCCTTCCCCTGCACACAGTCAAGAGCAGAGAGCAGCAGCAGCTCACCTGGTGGGTGCATGCTTCTGCTCTTCCTCCTCGTCCGTGTCGCTGCTGATGGTGATGACGCTGACGGCGGGGCTGGGGGTGTCGGGGATGACGATGGTTTGCCGCTGCCGCTCCCGCGCGCCGCCGCCCGCGTCGCCCCAGCCGCACGTCAGCGAGGTGCTGCAGGCAGGGCTGGTGTGCACCATGGCACAGCGAGGAGGCGTGTTCTCCTTCACTCGTTTCGACCGCTGGGGCGAGCTGATGGACTGGGAGGATGAAACTTCATAGGTGGATGCATTGCTGGAAAGGGGGGAAGAGTGTTAGTTGGTTAGGACTCTGCATGCTCGAGTTGCCTGTTGCGCTGGTTTAGGAGTCCTGGTCTCTGGTTCAGTAGTGCTGATTTATGGAGTTTAGGGAAACTGCAGAATTGGCACAGTCACCTCTTCAAAGAAGACACTGCTTGCATCACTTATTCATGTAATTGGCTGAAAAGAAGTTTCCTTTAATAAAAAATTCAAATTTGTTTTCCCTGGAAATTTCTAGATAAGAACTGCTGCCTCTCAGGAGTTTGCACTGGGAGGGTAAAGGCCAGCTACAAAGCCCAGACCTACAGAACAAAGGCAGGCACAGCATGGCTGACACAGGAGGAAGAACCATCCAAATGTTAATCCCTTCCTCCTGCATCGATGCATCATGATACTTTTTGGCCAGAAAAAAATAGAGGTAAAATTAGAATTTGTTGTGGAAAACTACAAACACTTATCAGGAAAGCTGCCTTTTTAAACAGAAATGAATTGCTGTTTAAGGATCTTTTTCAACGAACATTTCCTGCTCAGTACTTTATCCTTTAGGACAGTGGTGTCCCACAGATTAGAGCAGGCAGATGGGAGGACATATACTCAGTTTCATTCCTGTGTGAAGCGCCATACAACATATATAAATCAGAAAGAAATAAACAACATATTTATTACACAGTAGAGAAACATTCCCAGTCTTCCTACTTCAGCTTCCCTGCCTGACCAGTTGGAAAAGTAACACTTGGATCAGGGATCCAAACACAAAACTATCAGCCAAACAGTGCAGTGTGGGTCTACAGATGGGGTTATTTACCAAAGCACACTGACTAAAGCCCATTTCACTAATTTCCCACACTTCCTTTCTTGGTCGTGTTTCTTTTTGCTATTGCAGAACATCTGGAGACTCAAAAAAGAAGAAAACCCCGAAGTTCTGGTTTTGTTCTACTGTGGGGCCTGGGCTGCATGTTCAGCCTGGCCCGAAAGCTAACAAAAGGAATAGGTGGCATCCATCAAAAGGAAGTCACCCTGGCAGTATATCACACTACACCAACTTACACAGGCTCTTTTGCATAACAAATGGCTGCACAGTAGCATTCAAAGTGCTTTTTGAATACCAATGAGCAGCGTGGAGCACCCTCCTCTCCAAAGGAGCACGGTTCCTCATTTGGCACAAAGAGAGTCACAGTCAATGAAGCTGTAGAAACCCTTTGCTCTGAGAGTGCCCCATTCCTCCTGGACACAGCCACCCCACCCTAAATGACAGGAGAGGGGAGGCCCTGCACAGGCACACTGGCTGCAACAGGCACTCTCTTTTGCTGGCTAGCTGGGGACAGAGCTGCCTCTCTATGTTATGAATAGACTAAGACAGCTGGAGCCCACCCAAAGTAAATCCAACATTAGAGAGCAGATAAATGGGAAGGATTTAAATAGTGGCCTCTTAACTTGAGTTGAACTGGTTGTGAACTCAGAGCCACTCTGGCACCAGTCCAGTCACCCAGGAAAACCACAAGCTCAAGCTTTTGCCACTGCAGAAGTGGTGACCCATTTGGTTCTCCCCCCTGCACTGTTTTGTGTTTTTTGATTTTAAAAAAGAAGTTAGTTGCACAGCCCAGAGGACCTTCTCCAGAGCAGCTGCACATATGTCTTCAAGAGCCCTGTCCTCTGAACAGGATTGCAGTGCTGTGACAGACACTGCAACCATCCTACCATCTGAGCTGTGCAAGAAACCCCAGAGTTTCTCCTCCTTCCAGAGCCAAATGGTCCTATTGAGAGATGACAGATGCTAAGGACTGCTCTGTATGAGATACCCTTATAAAATGCTCCCTGTTTTATGCTGCCATAACTGTAATAAGGCCAGGCTATAATAATGGGTGTCTGTTGCTGGTGTGGACTGTTGAAGACAGGGGCTAACGACCCTGTTAGGAGCTAGAGAACTCAGGTGGCCTAAAGCCACCCCAGTCCCCCACTCCCTGTGGCAGTAAAGCTCAAAAGATTGGCATCACCCCACTGCTTTTGAAAGGGCAGATCTTGTGTGTGCACATCAAGCACACGCTCCTCAAGATGCAGCCTCCTCAAGGTGCATGTGCTGCACTGTGGAGGCCCTGGAGGGACTTCTCCTAAGGTACACCCCCATTGGCTCCTTCCCCTGTTCCTATGCCTGAACAGAGGTGTTCCTGAGGCTCTCCCTCCCTTTTCCCTGATCGGGCCTCACCTGGATACTGCCTGGAGACAAAGGTCAGCCAGGAGGCCCCTGGGGGAGAGAGCAGGACCTTGGGGGGGAGAGTGTGTCAGAGAGGAGAACATCTCACTGCATTGGCTCAATTAAACATCTGTGGATATTATGCAAACACCTTTTTTGCTTCTTTACCCTGGACTTTACTAGCAGCAATTCAAGCTGCAACACTGCACCTCAGGAGTGCTTCTTCAGAGGACATGGGAAGAAAAGGTGTGGCAACTGGGCACTTGATCACACTGACCTGAGAATATGGTTATATTTTTAAATCATTGTGACCACAAGGCTCTGGGTAATTGCAGCAGTGTAACAAGCTGTATGAACAGGGCCTGAGCCTCCCATTCTGCATCTTCTTCAGCCACTACCTCCCACACAAAATGATGCTCACTGGGGATAAAACACCCCTGGGTATAGAAACACCTCCTAAGTACCAAAGAGGCAATGCAGCGAGGAGCCCCATCACAGAATGTGTGATCTAATCCCTTACGGGCTGTGAGGAACTAAACCTGTTTTGCCCCCCAGCTGTCAGCAATCACCCCTGATGCCAGCAGGTCAGAAGGGGCTGGGCTCAGCCCCGGCACTCACCGTGGAGCCGACTGGTGCTGCTTGCTCTTCCTGGCGGAGGCAGCGGCGGCGGGCGGCTGGCGCATGACGTGAGCGACGCCCACGTTGACGGGCTGGGCGGCGGGCAGGGCCACGTGGCTGGCCAGCAGCGTGGGCTGCTGCATGATGGGGTTGTAGTGGCTGCCGTGGGCGTGCGTGTTCCTGCACAGCGGGGACACGGGCACACGGTGAGATTGCAACCTGCAGGCTCCTCCACGCAGCCTCCCACCACCCGTCACTGAGGTGCCCTCTCCTCCAGGGCCTGTTGCGTTCCCAGCCTTCCCAGGATGGAGCCTTTTCCCCAGCGAACAGACTGAAGGAGTGGTGTGGGCCTGTTGGGTTCCCAGCCTTCCCAGGACAGAGCGTTTTCCCCAGGGAACAGACTGAAGGTGTGGGCACAGCGTTCCACTCCAAGGGCGTGGAGCAGAGAAGTCTCCCACACCTGTCAGACAGTGGTGTCACAGGCTGCTGCCCTTCTCCCCTCAGTCCTGTAGCCCAGGAAGACCCCAGCCCTCATGGCTCCTCCAGCACCTGTGGGTACTTTAGGGCTCCTCCAAGCCTCCCCAGTTTACCTCCAGTCTGCCAGCGGCTGCGTGCCTGCCATGGAGTCTGGGATGACGGTCGCGTGCTGGACAGAAGTGTGGGTGGCCACCCCGGTCAGCTGCTGCCAGGCAGGAGGGAGCAGGATCTGCTGAGTGCCACTGGGCCATGCTTGCTGCCAGACAGAGGAAAATCAATTCCTTAGCAAAAGGCATCGAGCACTGAACATGAGAGATGGTCCGCACTCAGCTGGGGCCTCTCACAGTGATCATGGTCATACTACACGGCTCTTACCACCTTTCAGTCACTGTCAGGAAACTACAGTATAAGCAGGAATAGTTATAAATACAGAGAATGCAAAGGAGGGGGCAAAAAAAATCCTTGCCATACAAAGCAGCAGCTGTGTTTTAGGTTAAACAGGGAATGGAAGGGATCAAAAATTGTTGGCATTTCTAACCGAACATCAAATTTTTTAACACTTTCTAATTTTGACTCTCCAGGCCAGCTGGACACTATGGTTCCATTGTTAATGTCTCCTTTCTATACAGCCATCTTACTTTCTCAAGTGAGGCACAGCTACACATTGCATACCTGTCCCTCTCCATGTGTTCTCCAACTATTTCCCCCCTCTTAGAGGGTGGGAAATCTCTGCCCTTTGAGCTGAGCCATCATTCTGCTATGCAGTCACCCCTCCAGCTGTGCTGCCACAGGCATGATTCAGGTTGTCCTGCTCCAGTGACTCCACGCAAGTCAGATGATTGCTTTTTGGAAATGGGAAACTTTCTTAGCTATGTGCTGCCTGAATGTGGCTCTGGAAGCTTTTTGCTGCTGGGCTGAGGAACTCAGGGGTACAAACTACAGCCCACCTTACTCCCAACCTGCACTGCTTTACTGGGCCTGTGTTGTGTTATCTCACTGCTCTAAGGAGGCTAAATTTGAGGGGAGGTTCCTTCCAGGCATGCATTTATCCCCTTTCCCACCCTCACAAGGATTGTGTAAACTGTCCCCATGATTCCCTCCTATACCCCAGTAACACAAACCCCAAAACAATCCACCCCGCAAAAAACATTTCTTCCCAATTCTACTCCTAAGTTTGATCATCTTGTAACTTTTTGTGTTGCTGAGTTACATGAAAAGGCTGCTACAGTGAGGCCTCTCAGCAACATCTGCAAAGGATGGAGAGTCACAAGGCTCCTGAGAGCCCTTCATCTAGGGAGCCACAACCACAGACTGGCGATGCTTGGAGCAGGTAAAAGGATGAGGCAAAGCCACAAAAAGATCAGGGAGGAAAAAAGCCTTCTTATTATTCTCTTTCCTTTTTTTGCCTCAGCTTTGCTTTAAAAGAGGAGACTAAACTACTGTTGAAGTCAATCCCAGGGGACTACCTGGATTTACTTGCAGACACAACTGCTTCCTCCCTTTTCAGGAAGGGAATGGAACAAATCTAAGCTCCTTGTCCAACTGCAGTGCATAAATTTAGATGCAGTGTCAGGGCCTAGGCACAAATTCCTCACTTATTAGGTAAGGACCACTGAATCATTTAATCTGCAGATAAGACTTGTCTAGGCTGATCCACCAGCACTGTGTGCTGTGCTTACACATGGAAGGCTTGTCCTGGCAGCTGCAGCCTGTTCCCAGTCACTGCATTACTATGAAATTTTGGTGGGGTGGTGAAGCAATGCTCTGGCCCTTGTCCTCAGGAGCTGGTGGGTCCCCTGGAGGGAGCAAGACTGTACTCCAGACACAGAGCAGGAGAGCAGAAACAACTAATGGAATAACACTTTGAAAGCCAGTGGCAGGATCTCTGTAGGAAGTGTTGTTGGGAAGGAGATAAAAGGAAAGAAAATCAAGAATCCAGGGTGTTATTCAAGGGCAGGGGACAGTTCTGGGTCACACCATGGAAGCCTGCTGGAAAACTGCACAGTTTTGCCTCTTTTGAGATCTGAAGCTGCAGTGAGCTGTGAGTAAGAACAGGATCAGTCTGCTTTCACTGGTCTCTGTGCATGTAATATGTGGACCACACCTGCTTGAGAGGATGAAAGGAGACCCAGAGAAGTTATAAACAAGTTACTTTAGCCACTGACCCTGTATCTTGCAGGCTGCTTGCTCTGCCTTGCACTGCCTAGCTCCATGCCACAGGCTGCAGACACACAGCTGCCAGACACAGATGATGCTCAAGCTCTGTCAGTGCCTCCTGCTCTGGATCCCTCTGTCCCTCATCTGGGACATCTGGTCCTGTACAAAATGCACAGGGAGAACTGGATGCCAGCTGCACTGGGATGCAGTAAGGCTTTACCAGCCACAGGCATTCTGAGGAGTGCAAACACAGAAACCTGTGCCACGTGCTGGGCACGTGGGGAGAAAGCCTGACAGCACTCCACAGTGCTGGGAGCACAAGGAGCCGCACCATGCCTCACTAGTGGGACAAATAAAGCAGGGGACAGACAAAAGGGGGCTCTGGAGGCACTGCACTCTCTGCTGGGGCCAGTCCCTCTTGCAGTCACAGCAGTTGCATGGCCCAGGCTGAAGAGCATTAGATAAGCAGCTGTGCATGAGAGGAACAGCTCTCGGCTGGGAGAGCGACACGCAGCCGCCAAGATCAGATGTGACTACAATGCATCACAAAGAAGCTGTGTTTTTCCATTCAGGAAACTGGAATTGGGTACAGATTTGTTTATCAGGCCAGCTGCTCAGCCCGAACCCAGCAAGGCCCACGGACACCAGATGCCAGGGGCATCAATCAGAGCACCCTGCCTTCAGGGACAGCTCGCATATCTCACTGCGTGAGACAAATGGGCACAGCAACAGGCACATCTCCCTTCCTTTATTACAGCAAAAATTTAAAGTCTGTGCAAATGAGGAGTGTTTCTCAGAAATACCCAGAATTCCCCTTTGGAAGTGAATGAAATATCAGTAGAAGGTATGAAATGGGACACCCATGAAACAGGTGTTCACGTGACAGAGGCAGCAATGAAATCAGCAACCTGTGGGCAGGAGGGTGCTCAGGAGGAGCTTTACTACCCAACATTCCTCACTTGCACAGAGCCCAGCAAAGCCATCACGAGAAGAAAGAAGGAGCAGGAGATACTGAGATCTTTCAGGATCCTGCTGCCTTTGAGATGTTTCAGATGCAGCCCTCACCCCTTCAAGCTCCAAAGGACAACACACCACAGGAGGCCTGGCAGAACGGTGGGGGCATGTAAAGTTAGCTCAGTGACCTCCTTCACTCACTGCCCTGGCTGACTTCTCGCACAAGGAAGAGGTGCCAGCCACTGAGCCTGCACAGATTGCTCCTTGCTTTGCCATGGCTTTTGTCTCCCCGCCTCTAAGGCTCTTCTTTCCCACCAAACAAGGGAGGTGGCCCATGTCAGTTGTTACAACAGGCTGCAGCAGAGATGGGTTTGATGTTTCAGACAGCTCTCTGACAAAGGCTCTGCTATTGGGAAGGGGCAGGGCTGATGGAAATCACACAGGCTGCAAGTAGCATTTTGATCTGTCTTTACCAGACAAGTGTGACTGGCAGCTGGCAAAGGATAGCAAGTGTGACGGTGTTCACAGGGGTTTTCAGGTGAGGGAAGAGATGAGAATGTTGACTCCATGTTCAGAAGGCTTGATTTATTATTTTATGATACACATATTACATTATAACTATACTAAAAAGAATAGAAGGAAAAGCTTCATCTCAGAAGGCTAGCTAAGCTAAGAATAGAAAGGAATTAATACAAAAGTCTGTAGCTCAAAGAGAGAGAGCCAGCTCTGCTGTGACTGGTCACTAATCCCAAACAACTACATGAGACCAATCACTGATCTACCTGTTGCATTCCACAGCAGCAGATAACTATTGTTTACATTTTATTTCTGAAGCTTCTTAGCTTCTCAGAAGAGAAAAAATCCTAAGAAAAGATTTTCACAAAAAAGTGTCTACGACAGGCAAGAGCACCAACAGTCTTACCCCAGTCGTGCAACACATAGGCATAAACCCTGAACTCTGCTGGTTCCTGACTGCATATGAATGTGCTGGCATGGCAGATCAAACAAGCCTGAGACAGAGACATGCCTTTGTAACTAGCTGGTCATCTTTTTCAGCTTGCACAACATAGTTTTAAGTCTACTAGGTGGTTTTTTTCCCTGTCTGGTATCAGCAGAGGTACCATGGTGCCAGCTCAAAGACAGTTAAGGCAGATTCACTGAAGCCTGCACAAGGAGGAATAAACTGCTCCTCTGGTTTGAGGAGCTGGGGTAGCCCTTGAGGATGTGTATGTAATCAGAAATACCCATTCCTGTTTTGTTGTTTGGGTTTTTTTTAAGGAGGAACCATGCTTTTCCTGTGAGAACATTTCAGAGAATTATGCCAATAAGAACTGCTGACAAGAGAGCTCCTTGAGTGTGGGGCCCTTGCCTCTGCCTCCTACATCTCTCTCATACCTCACGAGCAGAGGTTCTCATAAAACAGAATCGTGAAAACTTAAAGCACGAAATGTATTTATCAGCAGCATGCAATTCACCAGTGCAACTCCTGGCTGCAAACTACCCCCAAGATTTTGAGTTCAGAAGGATGCAGGAGGTTATTATAGGTTCCTTCTCAGCAGAGGCCTAACACTGCTTTCCCGGAGGCTTTCCCACTGATTTCAGTAGAAAAACAGAAAGAAAAAGGGTTTTTCCAGTGGCTTTTGCAACTCTGATATAGTCTTTGAGCTGAACAATGAGCTGGGGGAGATTTTGACATTTCAGAGAAAGCTGCAGACCCATATACAGTTGCCCAAGTCTCCAAACTACACCACAGAAGGCCCTCAGCGAAAGCTTCTCTCCTCAGCCTCCAAGAGCCAAACAACACAGTAAATACCTGCAGAGCTCGGTGCCTTTAGCATTCCTTACCTGTGCGAGGAGTCCTGGCTGGATCTGAAGAGGCTGGGCCCCAGGAGCCTGGGTGACAATGGGGACGGCGTTCTCCATCCGCACCGAGTACCCGGCGTGCTTCGAAGGGGACGCCTGTAACCCTGTTCCAGCAGCACACAAGGGACAGCATGAGCCACCAGCAGCACTGCCAGCAACAGGGGCTGGCTCTCAGAGGAGCCTAAAGGCACTCCCTGATGTCCACTTAAATTGCAATGTTCAGTTCCTCTGAATAATCAGCTATCAGAGTGCCACCTGTTACACCCTGGCCCAAAAATGTCCATCAAACGTTCACAAAAATTATATGGGTATAAGAGTGCAGAAAAAACATTTCCAAAGGCAATAAGGGATTAGCTGAGTTTGTATTTTAGGGTACCTCAAGTACATGGGAAATATTGCAATACAATGTGCACAGGCAAAAAGGAAAAGAGGGGCTTCTCTTCCCCATATTCTCTGGTTTAACAATAAGAAATGGTTTTTATCAGCCAAAACCCCTCTTATATGAGAATGCTCTCTTTACACCAAAGTGGGATGGGAATCCAGAACTCCATATTCCCTCAGCCTTGATGGGGACAGATGATTTTCTCTAGCACAGTTTCCTGGGACTCATATTTGAAAGGCCCTAGCACACCCCAAACTCCAATCACTGCTGGCTGAGCCCCACATTAGCCTGAGCTGGAGGAAGCTTCCCTCTCCAGCACCTCAGTGCATGGCACAGCCTGTGTTCCCTCCCCTACTTTGGAGCCTTCTCAAAGCAGCAAGCTGAGGATGGTCTTTTACATCCCCCACTTCTGAAGTCAAACCCTTGAGATGCATTTTAACTACGCTGAAGAGGTCTAGCTAAACTTCTCTAGTTCAAAAGAGCTTTGATAATCTTGCAGAACATTTAACAAGTGCCTGGAGACTAATGCACAGACAGGCTTGTAGATATGAAGAGCAGAAGTTACACCAGCTGAACTGAGGTCTATTTAGACCACTTCCTACAGACACTTGGCAAGTTTTCCCAAATTGCAACAGCATGTAAAGTTAACAGAAGGACAAATGGTTAAAACTGAGCATCTCCCAAGTTGTCTGACAATAGTTCCTACCACTAGTATACACAGGCAGAGCTGTTTGCAGCAGGGCTGGAGCTCAGGGAATTGTCCTCATAAATGGTCATGGCATTCTGTTATGGGGGAGAACCCTCATATCCACCAGCAGGACACTCCCTGCTGCATTACCCTCGTGAGTTCCCCTTTCAGCAATGAAGTCACTGAGAAGTGACAGTATGACCCATTCCATACATATGTACTGATTTACTGGTATTGTGTGGGAAAGCTTTCAAGTTTACCAAAGTATGGCAGAAGAGCCTTAAACTTTGTTCAGGGCAAAGAATGACAAGTACCACATATTCTCCCCCAGTCCCTTAGATCTTGCAGGACATCAGAGGCCTGCAAGATCCTCTGCCAACACTGCAACAACCTCTCTGCTCTGATTTCCTGGGCCAGCCCTTTTTTCTGCCACATGACCTGCACTGAGGATTTCATTTCCAACAAGAGCTGGATGAAGGAGCAAACCAAGGCCTGGTGAGGCTGTCCCTTACCTTGGAAGCCTGGAGGGCAGACGATGAGGGCTTGCTGTAAGGGGTCTGGCCGGGCACAGATCTGCGCTGTTCCCGTCTGCAGGGGCATGCTCCGCTGGGCCACCGCAGCCATGGACGCCGCTGAGGGCTGGTAGAGTGCAGATTGGTAATTTAGTATGGAGACCTCGGGGTTGGCTAAGGAAATAGTGGCACTGGAGGAGGTGGGAGCCAGGTTGGTGGTCTAAAGGAATGATGGGAATTAAAACAAACAAAAAAAAAACAAACAAAAAATGAGGGAGATGGGTAGGCTAGAAGAAGCAAAATCCAAAAAAATAATAAAGTAAAGTAGTATAAGGTAAAATAAAAACTAAACCAAAACAGCAAACAAGGGGTAGAACAGGACACTGAGGAGTAAAGAGACAAGGGCAGGCTGGGGGAAGGATCACAATCTGCCTGAGTGTGCCACTGCTGTACCATGCCGTGAAACCTCCAGCCATACTGCCCAGAGACCCAGCACATCCCCTACAGCAGAACTGCAGCCGCATCTCTCACCCAACTGCCTCTGACTTGCAGCAGGAGGAGGAGGATGGGCTCAGAAAATGTTGCTATCCACGAATCACATTGTTCATTCGTCATGTACATAGCTCCAGAAGCTACTCACATTTCTTAGGTAAAATAGACTCAGCACCTCCACGGCCTGTGAAATCTCATCCTGAGAGGGAAAATCCATTCTGGCCTTTCCTTTTAGACACCTTGTATCTAAGATGGCACATGCCCCTTGAATTGTTTGGAATTTGAAGTAATCAAAAGGCACAACAGGAGGTTATGCTAATACTTGCAAAGTCCAAACTTCACTCGAATTGTCTTTAAAATCTCTTACAGCAGAAACTCCATTTGGGGATGTTTCAAAGCCAAGAAAATCAGCCCAGAGCTCTGCAGAAATCCAGAAATCTGAAGACTTTAAAAAAATTTTATTTATTTTGACTGAGTCTAACAGTTGCAGGCAACTAGACAACTCTGCCACTGTTCCAAATATATGTTCTTAGCATGCATGCCTAGGGAGCCAGACACTACCACACTACCAGAGCCCATCCTTCCCCTTTGTCCAAACATGCCAGCAACACTGCTGGAGATAGGTCAGAGAACACCTTCTCATGGTGAATGTATGAACCCAGGAGGAGGCTTTGATCAAGGTGCAGGAGAGAGCATTTTGCACTGCACTGGCTGCCACTGGACCTATACTGCACTGCCACAGCCATGAAGGATTTGACAACAAAATATTTCCTCCTCCTCCTCATCTCCTCTCAGTACAGGGCTGTGCAGTGCAATCTGCTCCCCTGTGCAACACACTGAGCAGCAACCACAGCAGCTCCCAAACTTGTAATCTCAGAAGCCATAACTGGAAGGAGGCAACCCCCAGACATTCTGCAGAGGCAGGAAACACAAGAAAGCCAAGACAAGTGGTATGTTAAAGAGAATTGTGAAAGGCTTAGACCTTGTTCAAATTAAAACACCCTTCCTAGAAATATTTCTGCCAATTCTAAGAACATTGGGCATACTGGTTCTGCTCAGAACACACACCCCTTATGAGAATTCAGAAATTACCATGAATCTTCCCCAGCCAACAGCTGATCTTAATATCAAGTGAAATGCGAAGAAATGAAACCAAGTCTGCCTTTCCTACAAATAGCTGTGGTACAAGCAGTGTCTCTGCCCTGCCACTGGGGCCTAGGGGAGCACATAGCATGCATTTCTTTAGTCAGCATCTCAGAAACAGCCTAGAAAGGGAGCTGGTGCTTGTGATTAGTACCCACTCACACCAAATCATGATCTCTGTCTGTGCCTGCCTGAATTGTTTCAAAAGACCTTCTGTGATCACGTGTATCAAGACCTGAGTCAAGAACTCTGGTTTTCTCACTGACACAGGAGCATCCTGCACATCTACACAGACTGCTTTAGCTCCCTTCCTTTCCAAACACCATTTCCACAATGCCACCTGCAATCTCTAGAGTGAATCTTGAGCAGCCTGTTCCCAAAAGGCCTCAAAGCAGCAGCTACTTCTTGAGCTTCAGTCTCCTAGAGTGTTCTCCCTAGAGAGTTTCCTTTCACTGCTGTAATACAGTACCACAGCAAACAACTTAGCCACATAAAATCTGTTAATGCAGCACTCCCCAACATTGAGGCAAGTAAAACTAATACAAAGCATGATTATAAAGCCAGAGCCCACCAAACTGGAGTGCAATGTGTTCACAGTGGGGGCACATGCACATGGTCCCTATATCAACTGTGGTCCCTGGAGTAAAAGCAATGAGAGATAAGAATAAATATTATCTCTAAACTCTTTTTTCCTGTTAATTAGTTACAGTGCTGTTACAGAGGGTTTAAATTCATTTTACTTCAATGCCAATTTGAAGAAGAGCTGTAAGATCACAAATACTTCTGCCTGACCCAGGGAGTGAAGTACTGCTTGCTGCATTAAGGGACTAATGAGCTTTTCCCCATAGCAACCTCCCAAGTAAGCAGGATTTATCACCCCAACAACAACATAAACAACAAGGGCAACATTTCACCGTCACACAAAATGTCACAAGATTACTGCTTGCCTGAAGAAAAGAGAATGAGGAGAAGAGCAGAGGAAGGAGAGTAGAAAGGCACCATCTCTTGGCAGGCATGTTAAATGGGATGCTACTTTGCTTTTCATCTTCTAGGCCCTCCTGACATAAATGTTTCAAGCACTGGCTGCTTGTGATTGATGGCCTCACCTGGTTGTGGACTGTGTTGAGCTGGTTGTTAAAAGTCATGGTCAGGTTGGTCGATGTACTTGGGGCCACGTGGGTGATGAATGGTGTCTTGCTCTGGTTCACCGTGTCGTACATATTCACCCGCCGCTTGCAAATCTCCATGTTCTGGAAGCAGGACTTGACACTGCAAGGGGAAAGGAAGGCACAGAAAAATCAACCAAGCGACTCACACAGGTTACAGTTCATCACAGGGACCCTGCAATAGGTCTCCACGGCAGGCTTAGCACTTTCTAGGCTCTTAAAGCCCTTTGCTATTTTACGCAGGTCTCTCTTAACTGGTGAGAGTCAGAGTAACACTGCGCTGAAGAAGGCCAAGATGAGAGCAGCTGCCCTGGAACTCCTGGGTGCTCCCACGGGTTTCTGCACTGCAATACAGGTCACAAAAGCAAGCAAATTGGTTGCTCTTTAGGGGGCATGGCAGAAATACAAAGTGGCTATATTAAAAGACTGAAAGAGACTGAGAGCAAGAAAGAAAGAAACTTTTTTTTTCCTGATGATGGAGCCTGAAAGGAAAAGAAAATTCATGCTTTTTGCCTCAGTGTAAGCGTAAAGATAGTTTTACGTGCCTTTTGCAAGGAAAAATTTTACTGTTCTTGATCACTGAGACCCCCTAAAAAAGCCATCCTTGCTCCTTTTAAATAGTTGTTCACCAAGAACTGAGTCCAGCTAAGCAGTTAAAACATTGCCCCTGTCTGGCTAAACGCCTGTGCAGATGCTTATCTTGAAGCTTGACATCTCCTCTTGCAGTCAATGGGACAATTAATATCAAAAAGTTATTCCAAAGCAAATTCCTCAATGCCCCGAGGGAATCTGGTTCTGAGGTTATCTCACACTGAGAACTGGATCTCTGGGGAATGATTACAGCTTCTTCCTCTACACTGCCTTTCCCTTAAATGTTATTGATATAGCAATGGAAATTTTGAGAAGTATCCTATTTTGTGCCCCAGTAAAGGAGATTACTCTCTACATTGCTAGAGCACAGCAGGCATCTGGTAGATTAAACTGTCCATATTTCATTAATTAGAGTGCCAAAGCATGCAGAGGTTAAGAGACAGCAACACAGTGAATCTGGGCAACACTGTATTTTTAGTACAATCTCACTTTTGATATCTGAAAACCAATACATGTTTTCCACAATTCTTCCACAATAACTGGTTTTACAAATGTGACCTCTGAGTCTGAAACACAACCTCAGAAAGTATAAAGGCATTTATTCTATTTCCATTATTCCAACATGGAGAAAGAGAAATTCCAAGCAGTGAAAATCAGCTGTATGCCAACTATTTCGTAATGAGCTGAACTGCTGGAGGTAGGGGGTATATCCTCACATCACTTTTAAGAAACAGTGTCCCTTGAGAAGTAACAACTTTATATGATCCCCAAGGTTGATGAAGAGGACCTAGATCTTTTTATCCCTGTCTTGTCTCTTATTCAAATGGTCACCTCTCTTATCCTACAAGTAATATCTTGGTAACTGGATTTGGGCCATAAACAGCCTGCAGACAAGCCAGGCTGAGGACACTGTGCACAGTTGCCCATTATGTGCATTCACTTCCAGAACTATTGCTGTTGGTCACAGAACATCCAGCAAAATCAAACACTTATCAAATAAATACAGAAGGCTATTGGATCACTTCTTTTCAGTCAAGGGTGAATATAATTCTCCCTGCACAAAGAAGAAAGCACTGGGAGGAGTATAGGTTCTGTACATGGCGAACAGTGTGTGTCATCAAATGGTTTTATCTAACAAGATGTAAGCTCTACAAATGCAACACCAAGTTCTCTGGCTTTACTTTAAAAAAATGGTGCAAGGAAAAGTCCAGCAGGGACAAAGCAAAACAGACCAAAAGTCTGAGGAGTACTCAGCCATTTAAGAGCCAGGAAGTTAAATATGTGAAATGGGAAATTAAGTTCACTTTGCTGTCTGCTTGTAAGAAAGCAGAACAGCACTGCTTGAACTTTCAGCCTCTCTGAAACGTGCCACAGCAGAGATTCCTTCCAGAAGCTACAGCTTCCATATATTCTCACTTTTTCTGCTGCCCAATTTATTTCCAAGAGAGATTATAGCTCCCTGCATCTTTCAAGGCTTTGAAGTTTCTATTCTCCAAAGCACAAGTAATCACAGACAAAAGCTCCATCCATTTGCCATGCTGGTTACAGCTTACTGCTCCCTTTGCCAGTCACCGTTTCCAGTGTGGAGGGGCTTGCAGGGTTACACACCCGGTTGGCACACACTTGGTATTCAGAGATGTGATGCTGAATTCTTTATTTGGCTAAAATTCTCACTGCTGTTAGCCCCAATGATATTTTCAATCTTTCTGGGGCTTTGCCTGAGCAGCCACAAGTGAGCACTTCAAAAATGAAGATGTGGTTACAGACTGTTGCGTTAGTGGAAAGACTTCTGACGGCAATGCATTAGCTCACGAATCTCTCCTATCTTACACAATCAGCTGTTGCACATCAGAAGGACTGTTGCAAATTAAAAGACTTTTGTCTATGATGCTCACTCAGTATTTTTGCTGTCATATTTTATTCATGATCTTTTTTTGTATGAAACTTTACTTTTTTCCTGTTTAGCACAATCATGCCCCATCTTGTTTTCATTTATCACTTACTATCTATTTATAGGTAACAATGCTCAAAGATGGCTCTGCAGGCTAAGTCTGGGTCTACACAGATCGTGCACCCACTACCTTCTGGTAAGCAGATGCTCTTATCTTGTGATAAATGTAACAAAAAGACAGCTACAGCTCCTTCAAAGGGGGAAAGTTACCTTAAACAAACTCAAAATACTGCAGCCACCCGTACAGGCAAGGGAGCTGACACAGTTACCTGTTGATCTGCAGCTCTTCAAGCAGCCGCCTTTAATTTTGTACCTGAGCTCCTGACAGCCTTTAAAACACTCATGCAAATAGCACCCAATGAAAGTACAGCACTGTGCCAATAATTGTTCTCCTGTCAAGGGGAAGGGACAGCCTGTGAAAGCACCTGGATCTGCTAAGTGCTGTAAAGCAGGATGTTCAAAGATAAGTGCCCTGAATGCTATATAAAACTTCCACTATGTGTCTGCCTTCTCCACTTACACCTGAGAAGCCTGTCCCTGTGTGAACTGGACATGGGCAGTGGGCTGGGGACAGGTACCCTGCATTTCAGGCTGCTGTGTTCTGTGGTGCAGCCTTAGGAGAAGGGTAGTCAGGCTTGAAGATATGACTTCTGATTTCCATCAGGCAGTGGAGCCCGTCCTCATTCTACATGTGTCAGATGAGGTCAGAACGTGGTATTTAAGGTGACACAGGTGGACAACAACCAAGCCGAAAATCAAACTCCTTGTCCTGGTGCTTATGCCTGTAAAACAGCCTGCTGCAGATCAGCTCTTCCCTTAAAAAGCAAACAGCCCCAAGCTGACTTCTGGCACGATGGGAAGGTTCTGGGAGGAAGGGTCGACTCCCCACTGCAGATAAGGTTGATTACTTCAGTAACAATCAGGACTATATTACTTTGAAATAGACTGATACTTTCAGCACTAATTGCATAATTTCTCCTGCATTTTAATGCAAAAATATGTAATTACTGAATATTTACATAATTAATGTAGCACACACTGCAGCGTTTTAAATGCCAAGCACCTACAACACAATTCTTGCAACCTTGAGTTGGCAATCATCTTTTCCTTTTAAGCAGGAAAAGATTAAAATTTAGGGATTAAACATCTTAACAAAACCCCTCAGATACACTTGGTCTCCACCACCACCAGCTCTCCTTTTCACCCCTCCATTCAAAACCCAAGGGGAACAAAAGCCACGTACTGTGTGCTGTGAGGGAAGTCGAGCAAGTGTGTCATGGTGACAAAGGGGTGGCTCAGAGTTTCAATGGGGGTTATCCTCTTATCCGCGTCTATCGTCAGCATCTTCTTCAGCAGATCTATGAACTCCCGCCGGTCTGCCTTCTCCACCAACATATCGCTGCCCTCCAAATCCGTTGTCATGTTCACCTGAAGGAGAAGGGACAGGAGTGAGTGCTGAAGGGGAAGAGCAGATGGTCAGGTCTCCAGCGAAATGTGCTCACTCCTCCTTGGAGCACACGCTCTGAAAGCCTCCCTGTCTAAAGGAGTGGCTGCTGAAGAGCCACGTTGTTGGGGAAGATGAAACAGGAAAGCCTTATAAATATGATTGCCTGGCAAAAGATTTTGAGAATATAGAAACTATAAGCAAGATTGAAATGAAAGTAAGCTTTGAGATACCTTAGTTACTGAACAACTGGAAAACAATGGTGTGGCTGGACTGAAGGTCATCCCCTTTTGATGAAACAATTCCCTCTGCTTGCAGACAGGCCCAAGGGTCAGAGCAGACCCTGCCAGCTTGGCAAAAGAGGTCCAAAGAGTAGTTTTAGGGTTTAAAATGTAACACAGTATGGTAATGTAGTGATTCTTATAGGCTGTATGTAAATACTATAGCATTTGTATACTGTACTAGATTGGTTAGTGAGAATCAGAATATTCAACACAGAAGAAGATGTATTGTATTTTAACATGAAGTTCATGCTCTTACCCCATTTACTCTCTTGCCTCTCTTACTCTCTTTCCCTCTAATCCTCTCTACCCCTCTCTTCTCTTGGGCCTGCTCCAAGCTGTGGCTGGCAGCTCCAAGCAGGGCCCTGCACCCAGGCCCTTTGCAATAAACCACAAGTTCCACAACCTGGCTCCAGAGATCTCTCGTCTCTGTCCATCCTGACTGTTCTACCCTCTGATGCTCCTACACCACACCAGGCTCTGTGGTGGCCACTCATCTGGTTGGTGCATGTCACAGCTCCAGACAGACCCTTAAGTGTTCAGCTCGCCTGGGTCAGTGGCTAATGAAACACTTAGTCACCCTCCACTGAGAATGAACAGCTTCCATGTGGTAGCAGGCAAGCTCTGATAATCACAGTATTTATCATATACTGTGCCGTCAGATACTTATCTATGTGTCCTATGAGCAAAAAAATATATAAAACACATAAAAATTGTCAGCAGGTTTATGGAAAACATCCCATTTGTGTATCAGGTGCCAGGAAATAAAGACTTGTTATATTATTTCATTAATTATCTATTCTGCTCAGATTCCAGTCCTCCCTTCCTGCATGCCTACATGTTTTACTTGCTACAATGTCGAGACCTTGCTAGCACAAACTCTAGTTTGGTGCTAGTGTTGGGCCAGTTTAGCACACTGGTTTGTCAGCACAAACTCCTGTCACAGGGGTGGTTATGCTGGGATTAGCTCTCACAATGACATGGAACTGACACAGGGAATTAGTACTTCCCATTCTTCCCCCAGCCAGCCAGGTTTTACAGTGAGCACACTCTTCTGTGGCCATGGTGAATATTTCCACTGTCACCCTTTAACAAATGGAAATATTAAAGCACAGAGAAAGCAAGTGACTTGTCAGTGGTCATACAGAAGAGCACTGGAGAGACAAGAGAAAATGCAGGATTTCAACACTCAGAGAGGTACCTTAGCCACTTTTCAAGGCTGCTTTACTATAGCACCCATACCCCTGTGTGCAGTAACTCCTACAAAGCAGCACGTAAGAGCGAATTTGGTAGGCACAACCCTGGTATGTTTCAGGAGCTGGCCCCAGAATAGGATACACAGAGAACTTTCATAATTCCCTTTTGTTAGTGTTGCTGAAAAGCATGTGAACAGTCTTGCTGGTTACTCACCAATGCTCTTACCTGTGCCATGTCATCCAAACAGTTGAAAATATACTTTCTTGCTTCCTTTGACTTAATCCCCGTCTCCGCCTCATGATCATCTGGCGTCTGCTCAAAACAGGACACAGGCATTGACCAACACTGCCCTGCAACCAGCTGCAGATTATGTGCCACTTCCCACATGTGCCTCATCCTGTCCTCATCAGGGATCATCTTGCCTGACCAGACACCATTTACACCATCTCCACCGTGGTTATGTGACATCTTTTATGTCACAAAGTGATTTATCTCTTCTGTTTCACTTCTGAGGATCCTCCCAACTATGGTGGGTCTCTTACATCCACACCCTGACGTTGACGTACAGCATCCCATCCCAGCCAGAAGCCCACTGGCCTCTCTCCCTGGGGACAGCATGCTGTCAAACCCACTGGCACAGGACAGCCAGGGTTCACCTGCTTTACTGGAGGTTTTGACAGTAGAATTAAAATGCTTGCCTTTTTCTCCCCCTCCACAATGAGTTAGATATTAGAGCAAAGTCTGCCCACTACATACCAAATCATTGACTACCTTAGAGGGAGATTTCCAGGTC
The DNA here is from genome assembly GCA_024362935.1 of Setophaga petechia. Taxonomy (NCBI): domain Eukaryota; kingdom Metazoa; phylum Chordata; class Aves; order Passeriformes; family Parulidae; genus Setophaga; species Setophaga petechia. Next base: position 8,015,120 of record JANCRA010000025.1, read on the forward strand.
AGTTCTGGACTTAAATTTCCTACAGTGCCAAGCAGGTGAATTATAGGCTCCAAATTTTGGGGATGGCAGTTTTACCTTGGGCAGTACCCATCCCTATATCTGTGCTGCACTGCAAAATGCAGAAATTCAGGCTCCGAGGTGACCTGAGTGTCTCCTCACTTCCAACCAACAACTCCAAGGTAAAAGAAGCAAGGGAATGTCTTCCTACCTTCAGCCTCCACAAGGGATATGGTGAGTCTGTATCCCTGTTGAAAAACCTCGTGGTCTTTGTCCCTGCACTTAACAAGTACTCTGCTGGTAAGCCCTGCGTCTGTGAAATGTAGCGAATCTGCAAGAGAAGGATGAGAGGTCACTGTTGATCCTGTGGAGATCTCTGGAGGTCTTCCTTGAAGGAATTCAGGAGGCATTTGAACCAACAGAACAGACAGAAAAAGATGTAGCATGTAGAGAAACTTCATGCCAAAAAACTCAGTGCAAGAAATGAGAGAAAGAGAATTTCTGAATGGAATTCCCTCAATTTATCACATACATCACTGGAAACTCACACTTAAGAGTGCACTCCCACAAGGCCTAAGGATGAAAAGAAGAAAGTTCCTAAATTTTTAAAGTTCAAAGAGAAGGACCCACACAGTGATTTCAATAGGATGTCTCAACACTTTGCACCCTCTCCTCTCCAGGAAGTCATTTCAGCAATTTGATATTTGTTCTCTAACTTCTGCCATTTTTCTTCCACCTGAGCACACAGCCTGTCCTAGGAGCAGTCTGAAGTTCCAACCAGAGGATTATGAAGTGACTGCCTTTGAACTAAAGGTGAAACATACAATCAAACCAACTGATGGTATGGAAAGTACTTGTCTCTACTGACTACATGACGTTATTTGGGTTGCATCCACAAGCATGACCTCATTGGCACCCACACGGCTAAAAGATACTCTATTTTTCTTTCCAGGATCTCAAACTTTTATTTATTTATAAAGGAGAAAAGCGTCTGTGATTACACAATTAAAGACCAATGTCACACATGCCTGAGGTGCCACACAAAACCTTAACTTTGCTTAACTCCTTGCTTAAAACCTTAACTCCTGCTCCTGCATGGCTTCATTCTGCAAAACTGCTGCAAACTCTGCAAAACTACTAAAACCAGTCATCTACTCTTGAAAATGCTAGGGAAGAATGGAAAGTGTTTTTGAGAGAAGAAACAGAGAGGGATAAAAACATTAAATACATAAAGGCATAAAAAGCAGCCGTGCTTTCAATCACTTCCAAGCACTCAGGCCCCTGTTCACTGAGCATGGCTTGCTCAGCTCTGCAGCTCCTCAGGTCCATGAGAGCTCACACACCTCAGACACACCAGAATCCTGCCTGCACCCAGTGCCAGTGCTGCAGCCAGGATCAGCCCCTACCCCTTCCCCAGCTCCCCAGGAGCCCCTGTCACAGTTTACCAGAGGAAGCTTTGTGCTGGGAGTTAAGCTGGCCAGTAAGGTACAGTGATTTCTTTTCCAGCTGTGTGTTTTATGGCTTTTGGGGTGCAATGGGGAAGAGAAAGAAATCTACTTTTCATGCTTGGTATGTGATTTTCAAACACTTGTAAGTTTCTCAGCTACATTTGATTTCCTTTAGAGTCACTAATAGCCCTGCTCTTTGCTGCAAGTTATTTCCCCTGCCAGATTTTACCTTTAGAGCTCTGATTAAAAAAATACTGGTTTCAAAAGAAAAGTCAAGAAAACATTTCAGTATGTGAAAATCTTATTTATTTTCCTGCCTTTTTTTTTTTTCTTTCCTTTTTAAAAAATTTATTTCCTAAAAGAAAAAAGACCCTTTTCAGGCTGCATTTTCAGACAGCTAAGATCAGCCTGAATACTATGGGAATGCAAAGTATTCTACAGCCCTGGCTCTAGCTGCCGCTGCATTATCGGTTTTAGGACTACAAAAAGGGCATGAAAGCCTATAGGGAGAAAAGGGACGACAGCTTATATTAACTGGAAACCTACATCAATGCCAACATTCTCCTTCTTGTCATTGCTTTTAATATGCACTCTCATAAAAGGGGTTATGAAATGCAGCTGAGTTCATGCAGTTTCTTCTAACAAATAAGGCTTTATGCTGCACTTGGTGTTACAGCAGAGAACGGGTGCCTGCTCTGCTCTGTGAGGAGGGACATATACAGAGCTCTCCAGTCAATGGCAGCATTGACTCTTGATTGAGATTTCACTCAGGCAGCCTGGTCTTAAAAGGCAGTGTACCAAGCTGCACAGTGGTTACCTGGAACAAATACCCAGGTGCATAATGACAAGGTTGACTTGGGAGAACAAGAAATACAGATCCATCATTAGCCACAGTGAAAAAGTTGGCATCTGCTCACTCTGACAGGAGAAGGGAAAGAGATGTGTGCACTTACCAGCACCCAGGGCAATATCCACACCCACCTGATCATACTCTGAAGCTCCTGGGTACAAGGGCCAGCCCAAGAACAGCTCTGCAATGACACACCCCAACGACCACATATCGATTGCTTCACAAAAGGGTAAACCGAGGATGATTTCAGGGGCTCTGCAAAGAAAGAGGTCAGAAAACATCAGCAAGGGTAGCAGACCTGCTCAGCTGACATTGGGCAGCTGGTGCCCATTGTGACACTCAAAGAGCTGCCACCAACAAGTGTCACTGCTCTGACAGAGATGAGGGAGTTGCTGGTCGCTGGCACTGCTAACCAAACATCAGTCGGTGAATATTTAGCCTTACAGAAGAGTACTGTGGCCATATACAGCCAAGAGACAGCATCACATCTGGCAGCATTTTGTAAAGGAGGGAACTACCACTGCTTTCATCCAGTGAGTGGGAATACGAAGGCACCCAATCAAGGCCCCCACTCGAGGCTCTCAGGCCCAGCTCGCTGTCCTGTGGAGAACTGTGCAGATCCCCTGCATTGAAGCATCCTCTGTTCACACAGCTCCATGGGCTCACAAACAGCCAGACATTAAATAATCATTACAGGACTGGTATAAAAGGATTACTGACTTTTTAAACAAATGGCTGTAACAATAAAACAAAGAAATAATGTAATTAGATCTATTAGACCTAAGCCTTTTCCTCAGGAGGAAGTAGCCAAGAAGCCTTCCTTTCCCAGTCTGTCCCAGGCACCTGATTAGATTTCCTTTTCCCTTTCAGCCCAAACAGCCAAAATGCAGCAGCTCTCTGGCTATGCATTTATTGCATTATCCAGGAGATGCCACCAAAGCACCTCTGCTCCCTCCCCTTCCATGGGGAATCTGTCCCAAAGTATTGGGGTGGTCGAAATCCTTCACCACTGACGCTGAGAAGGTCTACAGGATGAGATTAGATGAACTTGCTCAACTCCAGTGGCCAAGCTGAGACAAGATGAATCCTGATCTATGTGCCCTAAACGTTCTGTTTCAAAAACTTGTGTGAAAGAACCAAAAATATTTTCCAAATACTGAAAACCTTATACACACAAACACCTTCCTTACTTATCCCACCTCTGCCTAGATGTCCACATGCAGTTATATGACACAGTTCTTATTTATACAAGGATCTTCTAAAGGTTCTCTCCTGCTCCTGCAACGCTTCTAGAGCCCCAGTTTCTGGTGTCATGGGATGTACAGCGGGAAGAATAACTTACTCGCCCATATGCCTCTAACTATAAAGAAAGAAAAAAGCAGAAGACAGATAAAATAAACACACACTGATTTAAAACTTTCATCATTTTAAATATAGCCTTGGGATTTCTCAGGCCCTTACGCGTATTTTGGAAATGCCTGGGGTTGGCTATTGAGCAAATCAAGTGCCACCAAGCAAAGCTCAAAATAGGACCCATGGTTCCCAGCTCCCCATTTGTCATCAGGATAAGATCTGACACTAGTGAGTTCATACTAAGGATTCCCAATTGCAGTGGAAAATATTATGTTTTAATCACACCATTACATAGTCATGTCAAGACAAGTCTTTAGCCAAGAAACCAAGCAAAATGGTAATTTTTTTCCAAAGAAGCAAAGACACTGTAGCAAGAATTCATGCCCTGTCTTCGGTCCACAAACTCTCACAGTTTTGGGGGGACTTGTAATGATAAAAGTCCTGAACTACCTCTTAAACCAGCAATGCAGAATGTGAAAGTTACAGGAAATTCTAGGATTTTAAAGTTAGAATTCTTTGTGCCACTCCCACAAAACACAAGTCAGAAACTTAAAAAGTCTTTACCCCGTCTAGCTTCATCTGTGCTTGTCATTGTCATACCCTACTGCTCTTTAGCCCACTTTTTATGGGCAAACTTTTTATTCTAACAGCAATCTCTCCTCATGAACAAGGGGTTAATTTTCCTCCTTTCCTCCCTATTCCGTCATCCATGTCATCCATACACACCACCCGACACCTAGACAAAATGCAGAGAGAAAAAGACAGCTATGGTGACCTGAATCTCATTACTATGTAAATCCTGCATTCAAAGCCATCTGCCTCTCCCTGCCTGCCTTCCACATTGTGAAGGAAATGTCCCTGGTCACTAATAAGAGCTCAGCCACAAATCGCCTCAACTTCAGACCCCTCCCACTAACTCAAGTGGAGGGGTGGACTGTAGGGATATTCCCAACATGATTTTGTGTGGAAAACTCCCTGTGCATAAAAAAACACTTGCACTGCTGTCATATGCAGCACACACCTCCCCTCCTCTCTCCCCACACTTAGGCTGCCAACACCTTCAGACCCCTGCAAGAAGGGATGACCTAGAATTTGAGGTTCCAAAATCTCTTAATCTCTTTTTTTTTCTTCTGAGTCTTCGGCTGTCAAGTGGGTTTACCTGAAAGCCCCACTTTCTGGAATAGTAAGGAGAGAATTTCTTTTTTACACGCAAAAGAAGTTTTCCATCTTCACTATTGGGGAGAAAAGCACAAATCTATGTCCATATCATTTAAACACAAAGAGTGTAACTAAACAGAACATCACTCATTCCATGAATTCTAACAATGATGAGAATGCCTGTGAGAAGAGGCTACATCTAGGTGATATGGTGCCTCACATAGACCACAGCCATCACTTGCTGAGGTTTTTTCCCAGCCTTCATGGAATCATTGTGATTTTTCCATGGAGAGGGAGGGGTCCTAAAACAAAAAGGTCTTGTTAATTAAATAGTCATTAAGACACCTCAAGAACAACAGGTAGTGGAAACCGCACAGGATTCCAGATTTTCAGCCAGCAGATACCTCCTGTTTGCTGTGGCAGAGGGAGCTGCAGTCACCAGGAGCAGTGCTCTGCCTGCTTGAAATGGCCAATGCCAAGCATTTTGGGGCAGGATGCTCTGAGCTCTGTAATGAAATAACCTGTCCACTGACAGAATACCTTTGGATCTCCACTGTGGTGGATATTGTTCTTTATTCTCAGTTATGGATGCATACATCCTTCTGCACATGGTATCTAACATGCATTGCCTCTCTTTCTTAACATAAGCATGTCAGTTTTTTAAGACGAGGTGAGATCTTGACTTCCATCACATGTTACGGCACAGAGTTCCACAGGCAACCTTCTGCTTTCAATAGCATCTTAGCTCAGCTTTTTAAAGCTTGATTTTCCTTCATCAGGTTTAAATTCATCACCTCTCACTTTGTGTTCACATAGACTGGTTTAGAGGTGAAGATGGAAATGATTGAATCACCTGTCCCTTACCACGAGCTGGTTTTATATCTTTGCCCTGTTCTCCCATGTCTGCAGCAGCTTCTGCCTTCTCAGTGTACCATCCCATGGATGTTTCAATCCACTTCCACTGCCTGACCCTGCAGCTCCTCTTCCTGACATGACTGCTTGGAGACAGCCTGAACAGCCCTAGGAAGAGTTAAACATAAGGATATTCCCCAGACTTATTTTACACTATTTGCAGAATGCTTTCGCGTTCCAGTCTTCCCTAAGCTTAATATTTTGTTTGCTTTTGGAGTGACACGAGGCATTTCAGCAGATGTTTTATCTGGGAGATCCTCTGAGACACACAGTCCTTTCTCCAGAGAAGCTGCAGTTAATTTAGGACATAGAATTATGCAGAAATAGTTCATTTTTTCTCTTCTAATGTTTACTGCCTTTTGGTACTGCACTGATCTAGCATAACGTTTTCTGTAATCTAGATCAAGTCCCTTAAATGCTCCATGCTCTTTTCTGCAGCCTAACCTAAGACAGTATGTGGTATCTGCATGCTTGAACGCTTCACTACTGGTCCAGCACTTTTTACAGATAATGAATACATTAAATAACTCTGGTCCTAAAATGCACATGCAGTCCACTCCTCAAGTGACCCTTGTTTTCCTAAAAGCGCTCAGATTTAGCTGAGCAATAAAAACAGTGTATTTTTCTTTCCCAAAGGGAAAGGAAACAGTTTCCATGTCTTAAACAGTTCTTGTGTGGGATTTCTGCATTCTGCAGCTGCTAGCACTGTGTAACAAGGGAAAATGCCCTATGAAAATGTGCACATCTGAGTATTGCAATCATAAATCAGAAGGACGATTCACGTGGCAGCAGATCCTCCCAAACAGCACTGAAATCTTCAGCAGATCTCTCCATGACTGCACAGAGAAGTATTTTCTGTACCAACAATACAGGTTTTTTAACACAGACCCACCAAACCTTTCGAATGTGGTGAGGGATCCTGTCTGACAGCACACAGTGAAGCCAGCCACCAGACACCTCAATGCATGCAGGAACATCCCCAGTTCCTGCTCTCCGCCCATTTCTTGGCTGTGCATCTGCAACACTCCTGGCACAGCAACTCCTGCCTCCAGTACAAGACACACAGAAGGAAAACAGAAAACTCTGCCCTCCTGTCCTTCCTCTCCCATGAGCTGCTGCCCTCAATGTCTTCCAACCAAAGGTGCTCCCCCTCTGCATGCACAGGCACAACCTGTTCTACAGCTCACACAAATCACACCAGCACAGACCAAAGCTTTGGAAACCACTTGTCACCAGCCTGGGAAAGACTGAAGAGCTCTGCCAAGAGCTCTCCAGGACAAAAGCAGCCATCCCATGCCCATTTCCTACACCCCTACCCATTTCCAACCAAATTACTTGCCTGGACAGCAAAGGGTGACCTGCTCCTCAGCTCAGCAGTGAATCCAGGTAGTCCCCCATCCTTTGGAGCCCAGTTGAACGTGCCTGTGTACACCACAGAGCTCTGGTTCTGGTGCCCTGGGCAGCAGGGTCCCCGTGCTGGCAGCACCTGCAGGTCCCCAGAGGCAGCAGTGCCACCTCATCATTTGCTTGCACCTCACACACGACCCCGTCCTGCTCTCAGGCCTGCTGCTGGCAGAGTATTTACTTTAGCAACCCTGCTTTGTGGCAGGGTAATTTCATTGTCTGGTGTTTCTGTCAGGAAAATTAATTACCAGTCTAGCTTGCTGGCTTTTTCACCCACACATCACAGGACATTAAAAACAGATGCCAAAAAAAAATTCATTTCCACAGACTCGGATTCGGAGAGTTGGGCTCTTTCTGAATTTTAAAACTTCCCTGCGAACTGCCCTCCTCATGGATAATTTACCACCTCTGGTAGGATCCCATGGCCAAGCGTGATAGTCTCAGCTGAGTCCTTCATGGACAGGTATACAGCTCAGACAAAAATATAACTCAAAGCTGGATGCTTCCTGGCACCTTGAGCACAGAGTGCTCCTGCTCCCAGAGAAGGTTGGGGGCAGCTGGAGGCAGTGCAGACAGAGCTCCAGTGAAGATGTCTCTGAGCTGAACACACAGCTCCTGTCTCACTCACTAAAGCCTGAATTCTGAGAACCAGCAGCTTTCACACCTCCACTCAGGAAGCCCTGGGCAGAGGCAGAGAGGCAGAAGCTGAGCTCCTCTGCCCAAGCAGGGATGCACTGACCAGCTGCACAGCCAGGGCTTCACCCCACTCAGAGCTCAGGCTCTCCCATGCACCAAGATACCTCTTGTGAGAACAGGGAACTGCATCCTTTGTGTGTCTTACAAAGGGGTGATGGAGCTCTATCCTCCTCTCAGATGAACTTTTCTTTGGCATCTTTATGGAGTCCTTCTCATATCCACTTCACTTGACTCTTGTATTTTATGGAGGTGTCCACCTTTTATTGCCATGTACTGTAGAATGCAGAGTACCTTTAACTCTTAGGTAATGGAGGTGGAATGCACGGAGAACCTTTTTTTTTGTTCCTCTGTACTTCTCAGACTCCAAATCATTTCTTAACTGAAGGGATGTAAAAGGAGACAGGCTCATATTCTCAAGTAAAATGTTACAGTTGTTATCTCCCTCACCCCTCCACTCACACAGACACCTGGAAGGGATGCAGACATCAAATATGGATGACCCCCAGACTAAGGCCATCCTCTGCTCCAGGGCTGGGCATCTGCAGACTTTTGTGTCTGTGATAAAGGCAGCCACCAGAGCCAGGGCATAACACACCTACAAGCCCCAACATCTCCTGCTTGCTCACTCCCCATCCCATGGACAGGAGAGCAGTTCTATGCCCCGCTCATGTCACTCAGCAGGGAAATGCTGGGCTCACCCTCATTGCTGGATTTCTGCATTTCTCCTGCATTCCTGAGCAAGGGACAGCCCTGGTAGTCAAGACTCATCCCATAATATGCAGGCACACTAAGCCTTTCAGATCCCAGCATAAAGTTCCAACCACAGAGAGTCCAATCAACACAGGGTTATTCCTGAGGGAGGGAAAGGACCACAGAGGAATGCCACAGTATGCTGTTTACCCACAAAGATCTATTGGTTTGAGTGATAAGGAAGGACAGTGCCACTACAGGGCCTCCTAGCAGGCTCTGTATCTCACAGGTCAAACACAGGTACACCTGGCTCCTGGGTGTAAGGACTGTGGGTGCAACCAGAGCCATTTCCAGGCTGCCAGGCCACCTGTACAACCACCACTAGAAGGGAGCTCCAACACTGCACTGCTCACATTGCCCATCCCTCAAGATTAGTCTGCAACACTTCAAAAAATATCTGAATCAGCTCAAAAGACTGGAAGCTGGATCCCCTCAGTCCTCAGTGATGGTTTATGTTACAGGACATAAATATAAACTGGAGGCTGGTAACCAGGGAGGTACCACAGGGGTTCATCCCAGACTGGTCTCATTTTACATCTTTATCCCTGACCTGAGGAGGAGGCAGAGTGCATTCCCACCCAGTTTGTGCGTGATGCCACACTGGCCATGCATGTGAGGGCAGGGCTGGCACCCAGAGGGACCTGGACAGGCAGGAGGCATGGCCTGAGAGGGACCTTCTGAAATACAGCCAGGAGAAATGCCACGTCTGGCCCCTGGGACAGTGGGGAACTGCTCAGCTGGAATGGCCATGAGCACCATGGTGGTGCTAGAAAGGAAGGCCCTGGCAGCAGCAGGACCAACAACATCCCTGAAACAGGGCCAGCTGACCAAGGAGTGTGGTAACCCACCTCCAGCCACACCTGGACACCACACTGGGCATGGGGATCCCAGCAGGAGGGTGAACTGGAACAACCTCATGGTGTCCATGACAACAGCCTGCTCCTCCTCCTCTGCCACACAGAGAAAATGGTGCCAGGCTCTTCCCTCAGGTGGGTAGCAGAAGGCAGAGATGACAGACAAACTGAGGATCCCTCTGGGGATGGAATGGGGAAAACACCTCCACTGTGCAGATAAACGAACCACCAGCAGTTGCTAACCTTGGAGGCTTTTAAGACCCAGCAAGATGAAGTCCTGATCTTGATCTCATGGCAGACTCTACCTTGACCATCACGTTGGACTAAATAATCGCCCAGGGCCTCCTGTCCCCTGAACTTCTCTAACTCTATAAGGTCCAGTAACCATACATTTCTCAATAGGAAGGTCACCAAGATCTTCCAACACACAGGGGATTTCCTACACAGCTGGGAGTGTTTCCTGTGGTACACTCCTGCGCAGGTCCCCAGGTATTTTAATCAAGTGTACATGCACCAAGTTGTGTCTTTTAAAAACAGAGAGGAAGTTACACAATAATTTCTCCCAAGGTTTGTGAGCCTCTCGTTGCTAGCTAAGGATATTTAATAACAACTCATAGAAGCAGACTAGACTACCCACCCCTGACCACTGCTCATTTCCACCAGGGTGCTGACTGGGAAGGGTGAAAATACTCCAGAGTATGGTGTCAGAGGCAGACAGGGCTAGCCTGAACCTCAGGGAAGTCACCCACTCCCTCCCTGCCCCAGTGCTGGGCCATCCCAGCAAGGCCTGTGTCACTCCTGCCTGGCAAGCATTCAGCTAGCCTGTCCTAGAGACCTCCCATGGTGGAGCATCCATAAACTCTGCTGAGCCCCAAGGGAGCTCACCCCTTGTAATTTTAAGGAATAATACAGCTGTGCATAGCTGACTTTATGTCATGCTTAATTACAACTTGTTGTCAATCTGGCATCTATGTAATACATATGGAAAAACATAATTTAATACATCTCACTTGACTTTGCTTACAGCTGGCTTCCTGCCAGGCTGCACCTCCTCCCTCTCCTCACTCTGCCTTGGCCTCAGCACACACTCAGTACCTATAACCTTCTCTCTTTTTCCCTCTTGCTCACTATGTCAGTCTCCTTTTCCTGCTTCGTCTTTTCCTCTCTTCTCGCACTTACTGTGGACACAGGAGCCCCCCACCCTTGTGAAGGGGCTGCACACCCTGCACCTGGGTGCACAACCCTAGGCTGCTGTGGGTTTGCATCCAGTTTAAAAAATGGGGAGTCACAAAGAGACCTACCAGGGTCCCCAACAGGATCCCCTCCCTGCTCACTGCCACCACCCACACGAGGCTCTTGGAAAAAGCAATTTCCACAGGTTAATCCTGGAAGACTTTCAAGCAAACCACAATTACATATCAAGCACTTGCCATCCCTATGCACCTTTTTTTGGGATTAAGAAAGCTGGATTCAGCCACGAACAAAGCCTGGGTTTAAACAGGGAGGGAGGGGTCCCTGCTGGGAGGCTCTGCACCTCTCTCCTCTCCTATCTACATTCTACATACACACTTCATTTAGGTTAGGGCCTTAAAGAAAACCTTCTGCTCCCTTCAGCAAGAGCATGGGAGCAAACAAATGACTGAAGCTGAGAACTAGAGAAAGCAGTGCAGCTGTTTGTGGAAACAAGACAAAAGATTCAGAAACACTTGCTTTTTTTCCCCCCCTCTCCCATGTCAGGCTGTTTACAGAAACCAAGGGATGAAATTTTGCAGACAAAACCACTGAGAGCAGCCTGTCAGTCTCGAAGGGAAGGAGAAAGGGAGGGAGACAGAAAGGGAGGGGAGCGTAGGCTTCTTTCAGGATTATGGATCATTGCTAAATTGCTCTATCAATTATTAAACCCATCACTCAAAGTGCAGTAACCAAAATATAGCAGATAAAGCCTTTCTCATCCACTCTCTACCAGCTGCTCTCCTCCTCCTAAAGCCAGAGGGGAATGAAAATTCCCATAGTTTATATTTCATAAAGATCATTTTCCCTGAGCCTTGAAAATAAAATATTTTTTGGACAAGGTACAGTGAAACCGAGCCCATGGCAGGAAGACATTAGAGGAGGAATTGCCCCTTTGACTAACAGACCTAAGGAATAAAACAAAATCTCTGCAATCGATACAATTTCTTAACACTGACAGGTTAAAACATTTGTCTGTGAATAAATGAAGAAGCAGGTCTCAGTCATCAATATCTGTTAGTTGCTGTTTGCTGTCTTTACACTGCTGCTGAACAGATCTGAACCAGCAGCAGGGTGGGCATGGTCCCAGGAAAGGACAGAACAAAGGGGCACGAGGCACCTGGTCTGGACAGTGGGTCTGTGGAGAAGAAAACTGCAACCGTGCATCCAGGGTGAGGCTGGAAGCCCTGGGTGAGCAGGGCTGAGAAGGAACCACACAGGGGGGATAACCAGGACTTGACATCCCACTGGAAAGGCTTCCATGTGGCTGCCAGGGTCTGGATAGACCTAGTGATTCTGTGAGTTTCTAGCAGCACCACATGCACTTGCTGGAGGCATTTACCAAGTGCTTCATCTGAAGCAAATACATGCCCAAATCCTGGCAAGGGCCTGGCTGCAGCTCAGGTTAAACCTGCACTCGTGTTTTGCTGAACCTGAATCCCCTAGCAAGTCCTTGCTATGATTGAGCTGGAAATCACAAAAGGCAAAAAAATGCTAATAAGCCAAATAATGGAAAAGAGAGCCAGGCCCTGGGTATGACCAAGAGCCTGATAAGCTTATCCCAGCCAAGCCCTTTTGTATATCCCTGGAGGAAGCCCCACTGGACTGACCACAACCATATTCACATATTTGCACTCAGAAATGCAGGAAGGACTCCTTAAACTTGAGAGGAGGTGCCCAAAAGAGAGCACCAGGACCATCCCCCTGGGGGTCGAGGGCTCCACGCTGAGCCAGAAGAACAGAAACACGCAAAGGGGGTGATGCAACAACAGCCACATTGAGCACAGCCTGACCTCTGGTTGTTCTCCCAAACAAAGGGCCGTGCAGGGGGGGAGGGCTGGGGCTTTCCCAGGTTATGGAAGAAATCAGAGAATAGAAAAATCATAATTTGAAAACAAAAGCCCTATCCATGCCAGGCAGTGAATGGATGAGCCTCAACGTATTGGGTGCAGAAATCCCCTGAAGGAGGCATCTGATCAAGAGGGGAAGAATGCCAATTATGTGCTCCCATTCATGCCACTGCAATGAAAGCATAATTCTGACTCTGCTTTCTGACCCGCAGTATGCAATTTATGCAAATCCAAGCTGTTCTCGCTTCCCTCAGAGCCAAGTGTCCACTAATGCCAGAGCTGGCTCTAACTTTTTGTTTTCCTTTTCAAATCTATTGTTTTCACTGCTGAATATTTAAGACCTTTTGTTGTTGCAGTTGCATTTCTTTGGAAATGAAATAATAATTGAAAAAATCCCACAGCACACAGAAACAAACAAAAGTTGACTTCTCCTCTCTCCAGCCATTCTGCCACACTCAGTTCCATCCCAAGCCCTTATCGTCCCAGCCCAGAGCCTTGCCATGCATTGGCCAAGTGAAGCTTCTCATGTCTGATCTGCAACGCTCCCGACACTTTTGTTCACAGCAAATACTGAAAGTGGCACCAAGTTGCATGGTGGTTTTATAGGATTAGCCTGAATACTGAGCCAACTGTCAATATAAGGCTCCAAAAGATTTCTATCCCTGGCAAACACGGATACGAACCAGACTCAGGCCATGATCCTAAGATTGGCTTCACAGAACAAGTAGCAGGTCTGAGGCTAAAAATATCAAATTACTGCAGCCTTCTTTTATTTTTTTTCTTTTTTTAATCATGTCTACTGGCTGCCTTCTTTTTTATAATTAGAAGAAGACAAAGACAAAAATAAAGTACTTATCCTGCCTGCTCCTTGGAGAAAGGAGCATTGCCCTTTACTTATCTCTGAAGAGCCACACAGATTTAATAATATTATTATTATTATTAGCTGCAACTATTTGTATTTTAGCAGAGCCTGGAGCCTCACAATGCTAGATGCTAAAACGTGCTAAGGGACTGTGTCTGCTCCAGAGAATTGATGATCTAAGACAATGTGTGGTGACAGGGGAACAGATTGGTGGAGCAGTTCGCCCAAGATCATACAGTGAGAGCACAGCAAAGCCAAGAAAAGAAGCGGGGTCCTTGTGAACAGCGTGCTGTATCTGTCAGACCATGACTCCTACTTATTTTAGCAGGGAACAACAACAACAACAACAATAATAATAATAATAATAATACATGGATTTGAAGGCTCTTTTGAAACAGGGTATTACTGAGGTAAGGCAAATTTCAGGTCAAAATGGCCTGTAGATATCACCCAGCAAAGCAGCAGCCATGCTGGGAACAGCACATGAAATCCAAGGCCCACTTTTAAGCCCTGCCTGGTGAGTCACAGCACCCTGCCTATGCTCTGAGGACCTGCTTGGCCCAGGCAGGAGTTTAAGGAAAAGCCTGGGAATGCCTGCTCATCTGCACATGGACATCTGCATGGCAGAGAACAGCAGGGACACCTCAGAGTTGCCCCAGTTGGCTTTTCCTGCTGCAGAGGGTTGAAAATTCCCACTTTCAACTCAAGCCCTACTTGAGTCAGCACAGCCGGTGGAACGGGTGACAACAGCCCCCTGTACAGGCAGCAGGGCACAGCACAGATTGCAAAAATGCAAATCCACTCTGAATTTAATTTATTTTTATTACATTTGTTTTAGAGCTAACATCTGGAAGTGTTAAGTAGAGCCCTACTGTACAAGATGATGTAAAAAAATGGAAGAAAACAGTCCCTGCACTAAAAAACTTGCAGCCTGATTTGGGATCCCTCATCATCCTGGAAATAAAAGCTCTGGGACTTGCTGCTCAGCATCTGCTAAGACAGGAGCTGCAATCAAACCTGAAAAAAACCACAATCCCTGACACACTGGGGTGACTGCTATGAGTCTAGATCCTGCAGCTACCATATTTTGGGGCCAAAGACTGTAATTGCTCCCTTGTTCAGAGATGGAAGAGGGCCCTTGTAGCTGTAGCAGAAGAACAACTCTGACTTTATTAATGTCACACATTTCAGTGGAGCCAGACAGAAAGCCAGGATACAATCAACAATGCAAGTGTGGTGTGCAAATAGTCCCAAAGGAACCATGATACTTGTGGGAAGAAAGGCACCTCTTCAGAGGAAAGACTTTTAAGACAAAGTCTTCTGAAAAGTTAAGTTCATTCTTTATTTAAAACCATCACATAGAAAATTCAATTGTTCTCTAACGCATCTCTGTACCAAATCAGGAACCTAAATTCAATCATTAAAGTGTGAAACTGATGAATTTAAATCCATAGTAAGTGCAAATTTCAACACAATTTTAAGTAAGGAGTCGCTCCCAACACCTTCATAACATGTCAACACATAGTCATATATTTGTTTCTAGGACTCTTCAAATGTCTCCTTTTACTGTTTCATTTTTTTCTTGCCAAAACAAATTCTTAAAGCTATCCCGACGCTCTGAAAAAACATAAACATTTTCCGCATGTTGAAATCTAAGGTGGCTATGAGAGAAATTTTGGAAAGACAAATCTTGCAGGGGGAAAAAAAAAAACCGTACAAAAGAAACTTTTCACTATACACAGGGGGAATCTGAACTGATTCCCATCTGATTAACTTTAACTTCTAATTTGTCCTTGGATCTCACTGCAGTACGGATGTCATTTTTTAATTTCACTGTTTTGTAAGCCGGTACTGTCCTTGTAAAGGGCGAAGAAATCCCCATATATCAGGAATGCTTTTGGCTGACAGGAAGTTCACTAATTATTCTAGAGAAATAAATACAACAATCCAGACTATTTCCCAGGACATGAAGGCAAAGATCCACCCTTTCTTGAAAGAAGGGGCTGTCCTATGTATACATTCCTATCTTCAATTATTGTGGCTGCCTGTAACATTTAGCTCTCTGTTAAATCAACTGCAGGGTTCAAGAACATTTCCTGGCATTCTTCACATTTTTTTACATGTTGCAATTTTATCTGGTGTGTATCATACACTTCCCCCCAAAATGCCTGAACCAAACCCTCTTCCTCCTGACTGAGGAGTTCAGGCTTCGTAAACTTGACTGCAGCTCTCTCAAACCTAGATTGAAAGCTTCTGCAAACCTCACCACATGAGAGCTGTGTCAGAAATAACTGAAAACAGAGCAGGTTTGGCTTTGATAGGTAAGAGCTCAAGCGGCAGGGGATGCAAATGGACCAAAGCCTCCCTTTAAAGACACTTTCAGCCAGTTCTAAGCCTGTGAATTTATTGCCTCAATGCCTTGGAGCTTCCCTGTCCCTCCATCAAAAAACCTTAGTGTACGTTTCGTTACCTTTACTGCACCCTTCCCCAGCTCTATTCCTGAAGCTCCCCTGACGCCCATTTTAGCTGTGGAAAGCTTTCATTTTGGTTTATCTGGGGCTGTGACAGAGCTGGTGCCTGCAGCACATCGGGCAGGAGCCTCCAGCTGGACGGGGGCAGGACAGAAGGGCCCTGCCTGAGGGGCAGCTCACTGCCCACCTGTGATTTACAACCAGCACACAGCAATATTTAGGGTGCAATAATAAGGTGGTACACGAGTGCTTTACCAAGAAACAAGACGGGGAAGGGAATAACTGTATTTCCCCTGTTGTTCTAAGGGGAGGTTCACCAAAAGGTTAGCAAGAAAACAATGTAGGCCCATCGATCACCGGGACAGTTACCCTAGAAAGGTTACCCCGTGTTCCTGCCTCATTTTTCACATCTATAATTACCCTGCCGCTTCTCCCCGCATCCCACCCATCGCCAGGCAGCAAATGCCAACCACTGCTGCTTTATTAATTATGTATTTTGCTCATGCCCATTGTCGCCGCCCCACAAGATGCTACAGCAGCGACAGGATTAAGTGGTACAACTTCTGTGATCTCCGCAGGATGGCGTGGCCAGGGAAGGGGAACTGCAAGGCTTTCCTGTTTTTCCTTCACCAGAGAGGGGAAACAACCAGCTCCACATCCAGCTGAGGTGGGATGGAGGTGGGAAGGATGCAGCTCTTTACATCTGCCCAGAGAGAGGGAGAAGCGATGTAGGGGCATATGAGGGAAGACTGCTTCCATTCATGAAGGGCTCAGATTTCTCTTGGATCTTCATCCAACTGAAACAAAATGCCAATATTGCTGAACATACTTAGCACCTCCTAAAGCGCAATCCTACTCTGAACAGTGCCTGTCTAAAAACAGCGACGCCAGGCTCCTTGTTTACTGTGTCTTCCTGCTGCCCAATCTGAATGTCTCAGTTTAAAAGAAAAAAGAGGAAGAAAAAGGAATTTTTTTAATCTACCAGTCCAGCAAACCCAGCCACGGCTTCAAGAGCCACTCTGGACTAATTCTTGCATATTTATGCAAACAAACACAAGCAGCCAAATTCAGAGTTATGCAGAGATGGGCAAGGGAAAGTGCAAGACAATGATTTGAAGACAACAAATTTGCATGGAACCCGATATGTTTCCACTCAAACTACAGCATCACGTTCCTGATTTTTGGGGCCTGAGGGTTTTTTTTTTCTTTTCTTTTTTTTTTTTTTTTTTGTTTGGTTTTTTTTTTGCTTTGAGGAAACCTAAAATAGCTTCCTTTGAGAACATGTATTCCATAATCACCACTTCATCCTTCTGCAGTATTTCCGAATACAGGTTTTTCAGTTGTAAAATAATAGTAAATATGTATAAAATAGGGAAAACTTCTGCTTGACTGAGAAGTATTTTCTATTCTTGCTTTTTTCCTGTTCCACCAGAAACTAAAAATTAGTTTATGTTCTAACAGTTCTAAAATCATTATTTTCTAGTTGTAATGATTTCTGCAAGAGAACTCAGGGTTGATGCAAAGTGGAATAGAAAATAAATTGCTGACAAAAGCAAAAAGATCACATGACAAAAGCCAGCACAATGACAGAGCTGCATGAGTGTCCTGTTTTGGACCACAGAGAAGTTCACACCCGTTGAATGGTAATGAAAAAAAAGAAACACCCTGGAAAACCAGTAGGAGTAGACTCAAGAGGAAATTAACTACAGAATTTCTCTTGAGAAAGAAACCTAGATCGAAAGCTTCTGCAGCATCTTTGATGCTGTTGAGCTTGAAGATGCTCACCTTAGGATCCTGACAGCAAAGTACTTGGCACAAGTAGGATCCAGAAAAACCAAGGAGGTGTAGCCACACAGCCAAGAAAAACCAAAAGCATGGCATCTGCTGACCTGTAGCCCTTTGAGCTAACTCACTGTGTGAAATGTGCTCCACAACACATCCCTGAGACTGGAGGCAATCCAGGCACCTCTGCCAGACTTGGCTGATGGCTGAAAGCAAGGGAAAACCCACCAGAAGCCCTGGCTTTTTGCACTGGTGCCCATCCCACACACACACAAGGCATGTGTTGCTCCTGACCAGAAGTCAGAATTACCATCAGCAGAAAACATGGATCACAGAGCTCATTTAAATGCAAGAGAGTGAAAGCCACCTACACCCTCCATCCATTCCCCCTGTGCTGACTTCTCTAGTCAGGCTGGAAGAAACCAGGCAGATCCTGGATTGTAGTGATCTTCCCCTGGAAAGGGACAATGTCAGTGAATCATCAGCCCCTGAATCCATAAGGCAACACTGACTTTGCCACATGAGTGTCAGGACTGACACTGTGCCCACCTATGGTTTGTTGGACTAAGGAAGAGAACTCTCAAGAGTGAGCAGGAGATTCCCTAAAGCTTCTGGTTTTGACACTGCCTGTGAGATCCTCAGGGACATCAAGAGAAGAACAGGAAATGCCTTTATTGCAAGGAAATTAATGAGAAAATGTTACTATCTTATGTATGCTCATTTTAAAAAATCTAAAATTTAATTATGGGAATTTTCTTGCCCTCCTGATTAAGTCCACTTACAGTTCTTTCAGGTTGATTGTTTATCCATAAGCTGGGGCATATGTACTTGAGGACACTTCAGGGTTGTTTCTTTGAATTCCATTATTTACTTATTTGTTACAGAAAGAAAGAACAATCAACAACATGGTACAGAGCCACATGTTTCGGAGTGGAGCAACAGCCACAGACCCTTCAGAACTGAGATGGGTCCTCTGAGGATCTGTCTTACTCACTTTTAGAAAAATCCCTGCTTTCCCCCACTTTTCCTTAGAGCAGCACACTAGACGAGGAAAGGATTAATTAGCTGATGTTTCTAAACCTCTTTGAAGATGAAAAGCGTTATTTTTATTTTCAAGTCTCACCAAGTGAAAAAAAAAATCAAAAAAGAAAAAGCCAGAGAAAGACTTCTGCTGTTTCCTACAGAGAGAGGTCTTGGGACTGAGTTCCTGTACAGAGACACTCCTCCAACACCATTTATTAACCTCAAGCCAACACCACAACCCTTCCTCTGGGCCATCCATTAACAGGGGCTCTGCCCAGCTGCCTGTTTTCATGGAACATGTAGAACTCAATACCACTGAGACCTCTCCCCCTGCATCAAATTTGCTGAACTTGTTCACCAGATTCAAAACTGAAGGGGAACAAAGCAGCTGTGTGATCACACACATACACCTAATTTTTGTAAAAAAGCAGACTAAAAGCAAATGAGGAAGGTCCTCGAATACAGTTGCAGGATGTCCAGCATGGACAGAACACAGATAGGTTATTTCTTCCTGAAGTGTAAATTACAGTAGTGATTTATCTTTCTTAAACACCTTGTACCTCCTGTTGGAATTTCTCTATGTCTCTATATTTTTTTTCTCCTCTGTGGCATCACGAGGATGCACTCAAGCAGCAGAGGCGTGCTGTGGGGAGGACTAGAATCCCCTGGCAGGTGGAGAGCAACAAGAAGCTTACAGGTAGGGTGCCCTGCCCTAGGAAGACAAAAATAGCAAGAAGACAGACAGGATTGCAATGTATTAGTCAAGACGTGCTTAACACCCAAGACAAGGACGACAATGAGCTGTTACAGGTCAGGCCTGAAATGAGCTGGAAACCAAGAAGGGAAAGACTCCCATGTGTAGCCCATTTACAGCTCCTTCAACTCCCTGATCTCATCAAAATCTCACTACCACCAAATATAAACAGGATGCTTGCTCTGAGTTATCCTGTTAGGTAACACTGAATATTCATATCACTGATGCCTAAGGTCCTGCACCAGATATATTCTTTCCCCTTGACCAGGCAGAGCTGGCAGGACCTGTCCTGAGCCTGCTTTCACCAGAATTCCTCTCCTGCTTTCAGCTCAGCAAGGCAGGCACAATGTGCAAGAGCTGAGAGGTCCTGCAGAAAAACAGCCATCTGGTGAAGGGGCAGGAAGAACCAGTTAAAAACAGAGTAGCTCCACCATATGGAGAAAATAATTCAGTTGGGCAGTGTAGGAAGAAGCAAACCCTATTATAATAATTGTGTTGCCAAGTGATGTTGCAGACTTGTTTTTCCCCTCACGGCTTCTGCACTGATTAAGAACAGAGCTTCCCCCATAATATGGCACAATCCCCATAGCAAGAGCAAACTGTTCCACCAAGCCACTTGTGGGAATATCAGGTTAATACCAAAATGTTCACAGCATGAGCTGACCATGGAGACAGGAGCATTGCACCCCCACCTTGCCCATCCTTCCATTCTGAGTTAAAATACCAAGACTTTGGGATAAGCCAGCCCAGTTCAGCTGGACAGCACCCTGAGGAAAGCTGACTCAGCACAGGAGGCAATTACACAAGTGACACGCTAGGTTTGGAAAACTTCTGGCCCACCAAAACCAAGGACAGGTAATGCAAAACCTGCTTGGAGCTAAGGCACCTCTCTTCCTACACATGGGAATTCTGCCCCCCTGTAATCATCCATATATTCAGAACAGAGTAACTTAATAAAGCCCTGATTATAAAGATAGCCACCACACTTTTTCCTTTGTTTCCAGCCCCCACCCCCTTTCCCCTTTCTTCTTTCTCATCCATTCCCATGCTGTGGCTTTCTACTGGCTGCATTTATTTCCAGAGACATGCACACTTGTAAACAGAGAGATTTCCTTGCTTGAGCAGTCTTGCAGCTTCCATCCAAAATGGACAAACCTACTCATGTCTCCAAGGGCGTGGAAGACAGAGAGGGGAAACACAGCCTCTTGCTGCAGACATCTTTCCCAAGCAAGCAAAACCCCAGTCTGAGGCCCGTTAACATATTAGTCATTAATTCTGGATAAAAGGAAACATATTTGCACGGCCCTGCTTAGACAAGACTGAAATCTTAACGTGCCCCTCCCCCTTCCCTGCTCTCCTTTAATACCTTATTAATATTATACAGCAGCACAAGCCAACATGCAAATAGAGCTCTATGCAAATACGGCTCAACGCAAAGACAGCTGCACTTGGTTCAGTGCCTTACTGCAACTCCAGAGGAATAGCCAGGGGAAAAATAAATCATATAGATGATAGAGAAAGCATGTCTTAGCTTCCAAATTTCCAGGGAGAAAGCCATGTGTGCACGTCTGTCAGGGCAGAGTTTACCAAGTTTCATCAAGGAGATAAGGTAGTTAATACTTGGCTTAATCAGAGGCTGCAATGTTCTCTTTGGGATGCTGAGAGGATTGCCCTCTTAAGTATCTAAGGCTCTGTCTTGCAAACCCTAATTCTAAAGTGGACTTAGAAGTACAACTCTGCTCGCTTAAAGGAACAGAATCAGTTTTCCTGTACATTATTTCTCTGTTTAGTATTTCACATCAGATATACTTAGTTTCTAAACAGAAGCCTTGTTACAGGTTTTCCCCAAAGCAGCAGCCTGCAAACAGAAACCCTGAATTTGAAAGTCAATCACTTCCATTCCTTCTCTAGCACTGCATTGCATTAATTGCTGCTGGCAATCAACAGGTCCCCAGGTATAACACTGATTAGGGGAAGAAGTATTTCAACCAAGAGTGCTGAAGACAATGAACAGAATGGAAATTTTACTCTGACACATTTGTTGTCTGGCCCCTTGGAGCAGGATCTAGATCAAGGGTGCTCTCGGAGCTGCTGGTAACTACCACAGCTGCCTGCAAGCAGAAAGAGTGAAATGGAACCTCAATCTGTGAGAAGCAAGCCAGCAGGTTAGCCCTTAGGGTGTGGGTGGTATCAGAAAAACTCAGGCATTTTCCATTTCCATGAAGACAGCCGTTGGATTCTCTTTTTAAACTTGAATATACCCAGGTAAGGCAAGTGCAATTTATTAATCCCACTTCATGGCTGGGAAGCCTACAAGATGTAGCAAATAACAAAAAAAAAAAATTACAAGTTCACAGAGGCAAACAAGAAAACAACTTCCTTTGTCCCAGCCTTGTATGTTAGCCAAAAGATCATCTTTGGATACAAGTGCCAAGTTTAATAGCAATGAATATCACTGCAATTGGTGACCTTGCATTCAGAAATACTTCTCAGCTGTAAAGGACAGCTGAGAACGCATTAAGGTCACTTGGTGCACTTTTTGAGAACAAGCAGTCCAAGGAATGTGATTTTTGTTGAAGAACTATTTGGAAATGAGGTTCCCAGCTGGAAAGCTCATCTGCTAGAAATGGCAAAGGAACGAGGGCATCTGTCTTGCCCAATAAATACTGAAACAACATGTCCCTGCTCTTAGCACAGGAACCATGAGTCTCCAAGGAGCTGGAGCTCAGGAAAGAACTGAGCAGAACACCTTGCATCCCTTACTGGCATCTCCTACAGCTGACACCATCACTGAGCCTGAAGGAAGGGCTTGTACAAGTTATCTCCACACACTTGCTTCTTCCAGGCACTGCGTTTTAGACTTTTTGCAAATAACAACTTCAAAATGAGAGAGACAAGAAGGTTACAAAACAATGTAACAACTGAAATATTCACAAAGCAACATCCTGTCTCTGGTGATCATTGGTTCAAGCCCAAGATGTGTTACTTTGCTGTTAACTGTACTCCAACTGTACTCCATACTGTTATCCCACATACCGTTTTTTATTACGGATAATGCTATAGTTCTATGCCTGATCCAGCTATGGGCAGGGCTTTTATTTATAAATATCCATAGGCAGGCATCTGGCGTGTAGCAACATGTCAGAAAAGGCCTCAACAATTTTATTTTTATTTTTTAAATTTTGGTGCTACCAGTCTTTTAGCATTTTTCCTTTATGTAACTGGGAAAGGGCTGAGGTGAGAAGGATCCCACACAGAAAAAGAGCTGGCTTGCAATGCAGAAGAATGAAAGCACTGCTAAGAAAATGAGAAGACAGCTGGCTGCCACAAAGGGTGCCAGACCTCGTGTCTAAAATTAAAGAATCTCATGTTCTGAGGAAAGCACCTTAGTCTCGCCCTTGAGTAGAAAATTAAAAAGCTAGAACTGGAACACATCAAATTATCACTGGTGCCCAATAAAAACCTTAGACAAGGTGGGATCCAGACTGAACCCTACACATGTTGGTAGTACCTGACAGGCTTTATTCTTCAGTGCTTTGTTTCAAGACCTGAATGAATGGAGATCAACAAATGGATGGTCAATGGCCAAGGGCTGGACCTACCTTACAAGAACAGTCACTTCTGGTAGCACAGCTGGGCAGCTCCAGAAAGGCCAAAGTCAAGAGAGTCATAAGGCTGGCTTACCTCTTTACCTAGATACAATCCCTCCAGATCATGCAACGCAAAAAAGAAACCAGGAATTTTACCCCTGCTCCAACACTGGTCATGCTACCAAACTCCCCACCTTCCCTTGCATCCCAACCTTAACTGTTCTGGACTGGAGGAAGATATCCTGATTAACAGAGATGAGTAACAAAGAAGGTACCAATACAGGCAACTCCTGTGCAGCTCTAATCCGACATGAAGAGCAAGTACCACCTGCAGAGTTGGAGTGTCACCTCCACACAAAGCTTGGGGAAGCACAGCCCCAGCCTGGCTGCTGTAGGGGCTCTGGTTTCCAGACACATTTCCTCCTGGTGGCATTGCTGTTTTAACCAGCCTCTGCCCCAAACCCCACATTCCCCTGCTGCTTATGACAAGCTAACACAAATTCTCAGTGGATCGGGGAGGGCAGACCAGCTCTGAGCACTAGGGAGGCAAGATGGGGAGAGGGAGGCAGCAGCGCTCAGGCAGCCACTGTCACCAAAGGGCACGTGGGTGAGCTCGCCCCAAGATGACAACTTGGCGAGCTCAGGACCAAGCTATCACACACAGGTATGTAAAAATCAAGCCAGAGCAATGAGCAGAGTGACAGACATCAAAGTGGGAGAACACACCACAGCCCCATGGCTCATTTCTCCTACGCTCCCGGCACTGCGGTCTTTCAGGTGGTGCTGAGTGGTTTGGACATTAATCGCAGATGAAGGGTATTTTCTCTCTCTTGAAAGCAAAAACCCCCAGAAGGCAGCCTGCCAGAGCAGGCTGTGATTCACCCAGCACCCAGAGGAGGGACTGGCAGATATCTCACAAGGGATCTCAGACATTGTGCTGTCCCCTGCCCTCACCTGCGGAGCCGCCAGGGAGGTGAGCTTGGCTTTTCATATTAGTGCACAGTAAATTAAATCTCTTTCTTTTTAGAAGGAAGGGGGGAATTTCATCACCTCTCCAGTTTCCCAGCACTTGCATCTTGAATGTATTTCCCACCAATAGCACCAACAATGCATTCCACATTCAGAAGGCAAAGAACAGCACTGAGAAGGAAATTGAAAATTTACCACTCCTGATCAGGTAACAAATATGGGAGAAAAACATCCCTGCCAAACAGTCAAAAGTACTTTGGAGGAAAATCTCTCATGCTTTACCAACTGCTTCCCAGATTGCTTCTGTTTACAGAAAACCCCCAGCAACAACAACAAAAAAAATCAATCAATCCACTGTCATTGATGGAATTTTGAAAAATTAGTTTTGCACCTACTTTTCTTGAATTGCTTTCGCACTGACTCGGGAGTTCACATACTACTCCAGTCTTTGCAGATTTTTTTCCAGACATATTTTCTCCCTGGCTCTGGGCCAAGCCCTGGTATTCTTTTTACTTGGGGAAAGTCCTCAGGAAATTCTGTTACAGATTTGTTTCAAATTATGGGTCTTTGCCTGTAACGATTCATCTCTTCCCATCACTGCCTAACACATGAAAACAATCAAGACCTGGTTGTTGGGAATTTAGCAGGATCACAGAAATTACCTAGCTGTGGCAACCCTGGCTGCAACAGGCTGTGAAATAACCTTCACACTCCACAGGTCAAACTGCAAGAAGCCACCTGAGAGTTCACGTACGCTGTTATCGATATTAATATGGCAATCAACACTTATTTCCCCTGTTCCTATTTTCCTGGAAACTACTACGACAAGGTCCCAGGCAGCAGCTCCCCTTGCTCATGTGGTGGGCACCCAGCAGAAGATGGATGCAGACCTTCTCCCTCTCTCCCCATCCTGCCGTGCCCCTGCCCAGTCATCCCCCAGTTCAAAGTCGCCGGAGGCCTTGGTGCTTATCATGAAATGTTCTGCCAAATCAAATGTAAACAAATGACATGCACAGTTGACATGGCAACAAAGCAGCCCTGCACGCAACGCGGCAGCACTTAACTCTGCCGGGCTGGGCACAAATTTGCAGAAGAAAGACCAGAGCATGCAGGAAACTGCAAAGGTAAAGGACAGAATCCTCTCTGCTTTCCCGAGATGCCTGGAGAAATACACTGCCCAGCACCCAGGGGTTTGCTGAAAGAACGGCCAGACCATCTCCTGAGAGAGGTCTTCAAATTTCCAGGCGGTTTTGGGTGGCACAAGAAGAACTCCAGAGCATCACACATATAGATCTTAAAGCCCCTCACAGAGGAGTTCAGCATTTTAGATTAGGTTTTTCTACTGAAGACTGGCAGCACATCCCTCTTCCTTCATGACCCACTCTTGTCTACAGACCACTCACAAAAGCAGAGCCCAGGCATCCACCACACACACAATGATGATAAAAAACCAGGAGAGAGAGTGAAAGGTCTCAGGGAAGGGATGCAGCAGCACACTGGTACAATCACTTGGTATACAATATTGCATTATTTTCCCCCTTTCTAATCTCCCACCAAAAAACAGCTCTAGGCACATGCATATGCAATAAAAGGTGTCAGAATAAAAGCTACCACTGCACTTGGGCTCACCCTGGACTGTGCAGTTTCATCAGCTCCCTTATATTAAGTCAGATACCCAAAGGTGGGTATTTAACTGCAAGCACTTTGGTGGATCGACTGCAACAGTGTTTTTTGACACTGCTATTCTCTACAGACTTCATAACCTTCCAATTTTAGATGCCCAGAACAATTTTCATGCTTTGACTTAATAAAAAACCACGCTGTGCTGCAACAGAGCATCTTATTTTTATCATGGTGGGAGCACTGTTCCAGGTATGGGGGCACAAAGCCTGCACAGGGTGTAAATACTTTGGAGACCTCAGCACTGGGAAGCATCTTTTTTGGAGCAAACTAGTTTGGTTTCACCTCTCTGAGAAAGGCTTGCAATCTCTGAGTGCCCTTCCAGGGGAGCCTAGCAAGGCACATCAAGTCTGCAAGGCAAAGCCCCTTTAAATAAAAGCAGCTGCTGATGTTAAGATAAGCATCCAAGCAGTAAAAATAATGAAGCTGGCTCTTAAATAATGAGTGCTGATGGCCCCCTCTGCTTGCATTCCTAGTCTAATTACTTACATGGTTAGCTCAGCCCTATATGCCTTTCAAATGCTGCCATTTAAAAATGAAAGGTAAATCCACTTGGAGAAGACAAGAACTAATGGGAGCTACAATGTGTGCACATTGCTGCTAGAGGTGAGGGTCCTGCCATGGGGGCCTTTCCCCTGCGTCTCTACTTTCAACAGGAAAACGCAATTTAAAAATCAAATGAGTTCCCAGCTTACAGATGGAAGAATAGCTCTTTAAGATGGAGGAATCTGCAGCATTTGAGCTTGAGAATTCAAACCTTTGCCTGGTTTGCAATACTGTGAGGCTTGGGTTATGGTGCTTATGCCAGGGAAGGCAGGAGGAGCAGCTCCTGATGGTGGAACCACAGGCTCAGGACACAGTCCTGCTGGTGCCCTTTGCTGGACCTCCTTTGGCTCTGCTCAGCTCCAGGAGGGCACCAGCAGCATCCTCATCCCATGTGGTCCATGTCCCAGTCATGTGGACAGGCAACCACTGGGAATGGACACGTGTGTGAAATCCCACCAGCACATCCAGGGCTCCTGGCAGAGCTTCTGAGATAAAACCAGAGTTTTAAGGGTTGCTGGGAAAAAAAAAAAAAAGAAAAGAAAAAAAGAAAACACAACCCCCCCAAGAATGAGATAGGACTGCACACACTGAAGGGGATGAGGAAACAGCAGGAAGAGGAGCAGATAATGGCTTTGGTGAATAGGTCAGGGCCCAGAGCATTGTCCCATCACCACAAGACTTGTGCCCACCTGAAGAAAGGCTGAAAGGAAGCACCCCAACTGGTGTCTCATATGTGCTCTTCCCATTTAGTCTGGCACCAACATTTTGGATCCAGAAGCAACAAATTCTTTGCTGAAAGTTTATCACGTGCCTTTATACAAAGCTGCCAGAATAATTTATAGACACTTATCTAACAATATCTGCTTTTGACTCAGTCATTAAGAAATAAACAGAGACTTGAAGAGAATCAGTATGGAAAAGGGGCCTTTGCTTTGGAGGAACAACAGGAGTGAATGCTGCTCTGCCTCAGAGACAGGCTAGCGTGACAACAGTGATGGATTATGGAGAGGGATTGCTTCTCCAAATGACGTCCAATTACTCTTCATGCCCAATCAAACTGGTTTTAAGTTATCCCTCAAGTGAAAGAAGCATTCCTGACCTGGAAGAGAAGGCAGGGGCTTTGTGTGTAAATAAATAATTAGAAATAAACATAGGCTGATGGTGCAGTTGCTTGAGTCTATAGAGAAGAAACGAGAAAAAGCAGCAGTAATGGATTGCTTTCTGTCTCACATCTGTGAGGGTTTTTTCTGAGACCTGCAATTTATGACAGATTGTTTTTATCAGCCAGTAAACAATGATTTATAACATTAATAAGCAGCAATAGGTAAGTTCCCCAAATATGATTCCCCTGTGTACTTCCCCATGACAGGGATGGAGAAGATTTTCCTTTCTAATAGGAAGAGTGAATCTCACAAAACCATTAGCACCACCCAGTAATCACAGAAGCAGTCCTGTGAGCTTGTCAGGGACACAAACCCTTTGCAGCCTGCCTTTGTCCCCATCCCTGAGTGCTCACCCCAGGGCAAGGAGGAGGGAAGTGATGGCTGGGCTCGCTCACCCATACAAGTGCATGGAACTAGGGCTCCTGGCTTGCAGTGTACTTGGGGATGTGCTGTGCCTTTTGGAAATGAAGCACCAGCTACACATCTATGCTGCTGGATGTATTCACTGCAGGCACTACATGTCTTCAGTGCCAGTTTTCCTGCAATTAATAACTCCAGAATGACCCTGATAACCTCAAGGAGCGATATCGAGGAGGGCCTGACAATTACTTTTCTTTTACAACCTAGATTTGGAATAAATGGCTTGGAGGAATCCACAGTAACTCCTCTTGCCCCTTCTTCACAAGTCCTCACAAATTTCATACCTCCAAAAAGTAGCTGCAACCAGCCAAGAGCTCAGACATAAAATGCACTTGTTAATGAAGATGTGCCTCTACTTCCAGAACGTAATTCATTAGGAGAGGAGTGAAGGGGAGGGAAAAAAGAAGGAAATCAAACGCACCTCCCTTCATGTTCAACAGTATTCTATGAGTCCAGTTCTGGGGAATACGAGCAGTAAATTGCTGAGCGACTTTCTAATCTAATTATTTCACTTGCAATTCAAATTATTTTCCAATTAAAACCAAGCTAATACATTCTGAAATGTAAATCAGACTCTATTACCTTCTTTTAATTGCAATGCTGAAACTATTCCCCTTTTCCCCTTAATTGATAGAAGTCAGGGGGAGATTTCCACACATTCTCTCACAGTCCTGTAAGGTTACCTCACACTGGCCTTGCTGGTCTCACCATCCTTCACCTCTGCCCTTGTTTCCACCACAGCAGAGGTGGATGCTCTCTGCTTAATAAAGCAAAAAGCCCAGAGAAAAAGCCCAGGAACAGCTCTTTTCTCCCTGCCTGATGGCAAAGGCACAGAGGTACAGAGAAAAGACTTCCATCAAGTGGCAGCTCTTGCCCTAGAAACAGGGTGTTTGTCCCCGGTGAGTGAGTACTGGACAGCCCTGGTGTGGCACACACAGCAAGTTCCCATGGCTTCACTTCTCCTGCACTTGATGGCTGCCTTCGTTCAGGGAGGGAAAAAAAAAAAGAGGAAATAAGTACAGAACATTTTGTCCATTGAGCCAGCCCAAGTCAGATATAAATACATGAAGAATGAGCAAGGAAGCCTCTTCCGTAAAGGGAAGCTATTTTTGATTTAGGCAGGGCCCTTTCCGACTGAAAACTTCTGAATAAACTTGCAACATCTATATTACTTCCCTTTTCTCTCTTAATTGACAAAGATAATCCTGGAGATTATCTCTGCCTCTGAGCTTCTCTCACATCCTACACTTGCTTTCTTCTTCTCCAAGTTTTTGCAAGTACTGATACCAATTTTGACCTCACCAACTGCTCAAGACCCTCTTGCTCCAGGTGGTTGTCCCTGCTCTTCCCCAGTACCTGTGGTGACCTGCACAGGAGCTGTGCCACTGCATTCCTGCCCAAAATGATGCCTGGAAAGTGGCCCATGACAGCATGCCCACCTTCCTGCAGGGCTGGTGGAGGACCACAAAGCACTGACTGTCACTGCTGGGACATGGGATGGGAGTGGAAAAAGCAGCAGGGAACAGCCTCAGCGCCAGCCTTCCCTCCTGACCCTGTGGATCATGACGTGATGGATGGAGCTGAGCAAGCACAGGGGCCATGAGGGGTGGGTGCCCATCCCAAAATGAAGTGAAAAGCAAAAGTGGAAACCAGTGAAACCAAGCAGAGTCATACCCCAGCTGCGTGGGCAGCTGCTCCAGCCGTGACAGGCTGAGCTTTTAAGTGCTCTTCTTCTTGAGTCAGAAACGTGAATTAAAGGGAAAAAACATCCCAAAGACACAAGAATAAGGAGTGGCTGACATTCAGCCTGGCAGACAGTATCTGCATTGACAAGAGCAGCATGAACCCTCACCTGTATTCCACTATTAATGGAATAAATTAATAGGGACTACAGATGTGGAAAGGCTTGTCTTGAATCCACAAGATGCCTAATCCAAATTCAGGGTGGATTTACACTTCCCACAGTCACACTGCCTTCAGCAAAGCTAATGGAGTTACACGTCAAAGGAAGCCACCTTTCTCTTTGGTGAAAATACGCCCTTTTCTGACGTTTTAACTTTTCAGCATTACCTCTAAAGTGCTCTGGGAATTTTCAAAATACAGATTTACTTCATTCAGTGAACACCCATTCCCTACTTGTGCTCTTCCTGAAGCTTCATGCTAAAGCTTGTATTGCTTTGTAGCTTACGTCACTGCAGCACACTAGAATTTTTTTGAAGAATACAAATTATTAATTACTTGCCCTCACACACAGCAAAAACCAAAAAATCAATAATCAATGGTGTATGATTATTTCTTTCAGGCTAATCCTCAAGTGAAGTATTTAATCTGAAAGAAAAATTGTCTGAATATTTAAAGTATTTAATACATGTACAAAATACTTCATATTATGCATTTGGATTTTTGAGTCAGAGAACTACCCAGCCAGTTAGAAATTGGGAGGCCTTTTGAGTCTGAACTACCAACACCTTTTAAAAATTGTATGTGGAGATATTTTTAAAAAACCCTGGCCATAACATACAGTTTTCCAGAAGTTATATCAGCAAATGGGTGGTGATCTGCTATTACAGAAGCATTTTGGACTTCTGATTTACTGTATTGATTAAGGAAGGCACAAACCCCCAAATCTTACACATGAAATCCCCATTTCCAGAGTAGCAAGGAGAAAGAAAAAGGAAAAAACTCTAGTGGGAATTGTATGTGTTTAATAAATCACTGGCAATCTTGTCATGATCCAGGTCATGGTAATCCAGCCTGTTTCTCCCTCTCCAGGACTTTGGTGCCTGGCTGAGCTCTCCAGGCCACAGTGAGATCACTCAAAGCCACTACGGCCCATTCTGTTTTTCTCTTCTGTGTTTTAAGCCATGTGCTGCCTGGGATGGCCAGTGCACAGATGAAGTAACACCATGTTCATCCAAATCCCTCCTTCCCAACTGGTTTGCGACTGTGGGGTGGTTTTGTCCCCCCGTGTGCCCGTGGTTTTTGTGTTTCATTGCTTCAGCTCCTTCTTACTGCAAGCACATTTCTGAGAGAAGCAGCAAGTGCAGGGGGGCAGTGGAGGGGTTGGTACTTGGCACTTGCAATCAAGGAGGTTTGAGGAAAAGAACAGAGCAGGCACGACCTTGCTGAGCTTCTCTCCTGTGCCAGGGTTTTGTCTTGCACCTGCCTACCCCACCCTGAGGGATTCCTGGCACAGGGCTTTTCACCTTCTCCCCTGGCTCTTCTCACTTTCTCCCCTCAATGGATGCTGAGGATTTTAAGAGTCTGAAAGGCTCTGGGCAGCTGTGCACTGAGGAAGGACACTCACCTGGGCAGCTTCCCACTCTCCAGGGCCAGGGATGGCAATAACATCAACCCCCCACAAAGCTCTTTTCACAGGGGATACCCCAGGGCCTGCTCAAAGCACAAGGTGCAGCAAAAACACTGGTCCTGGGACATCCCCTCCAAGCAAAGGGAGATTGTTCTGTAAAACTGAGAAAAGCAGAAGAACCCCCAAAAAACCAGCCAGCCAATCAATCAACCAACCAAAAATACCATACGCTGGACTTCCTCAGCAGCTTCTTTTCAGAACTCAGGAAAATTCTGAGAGCAGATTTTCCAAGAGCTGTTATTTCAGTGAACCTGAACCACAAATAACTCCACAGCTGTTGCACTGGAGATGCACGGATTTAAATCAAAAGAGAAGCAATTCCTCTAACTTCCATATCATGGAAAGCCAGAGAGGCATTCTTGTCCCACCCAGGCTGCTCCTGAAGGCTTTCTCCCAGGAAAAAATAACCTAAAAAGTCACCTGCTAATCACCCAAATAATGAGATTATAACTTTTTTTGTTTTAGGAACATACTAATTTTTTTTATATCTAGCTTGTTTTCAAACTCCTTTTTGCAGTAACACTGAGATCTAGAAATGCTTCACTGTTTTTTAAAAATTAAAATCCAGACTCTCTCAGGTAGTAGAGTACCTGTTAAAAAAAAAAAACCACAAAAAAACCCCAAAACAAAACAAAAAAAAAAAAAAAAAAGAAAAAAACCCACCCAAAACTAAAAAAGCAGATTATAAGACTTGATGAAATCATAAAGTAACAATTGAGTGCATCTACACCACTATTTCAGTTGGGCACTTTCAAGGTAAACCTCTCAGCTGCTCCCACTGCAAAGCTGTCTTGGATGGCACAAATGAGCATTCACCCACTGAACAAGACCTAGTCCAAATCAGTCACCCTTGGAATGTCCCAGACATGGCTGTTGGGTCCTTGACAAAGGATTTGCTCTCCAAACCACTTCCCACCTGGCCACACTGATTGCTAAGGCACACAGAGCCATAGACTCGCTCCTTGCTCCCTGCCATCATCCTTTGGGAGTAACTTTATAATTTCACATCTCTGCGCCTGTACCCAGAGCAGTGTGAATTTTCTTTTGCCTCCCTTTATGTGGCAGAACAAAAGCACAGGCCAGATTTATCACATGATCCCTCATGAAGCCCAGGAAAGGATTAAGAAAATTAATGGAAAGGGTTAATACACATCTGTAACAGGCTATCCTGGTTATGACATTTAGCTTCCCTGCCACAAACGAGTTATCCAGTCTCTTCTCTAGAGCAGAGATAAATGTCAGCAGATATCAACAATCATGTATTATAAATATGCAATGTGTAATTCTTTTCCCCCTGCTGTTTTGAAGCACTACTGCTTTAGAAGACAAGCATGAAATACTTAGAAACTTCTGGAATAAGATGTTCTGAATCCTCCTCAACTTTTAATAACTTGCAAATTGTGCTGTCACCCACAGGACAGCACCAGAAAGGTGCCTGTGCCAAGCAGCAACAGCCAAAAACCAGTATCACTTGCATAGCACCAAGCAGGTACCACTTCCCACAAAGCAGGCATTGTAGCTGTTGGGTGTCAATTTGTTCTAGTCAGACACTGGGGTATTAAATGCAAAATAATGCAAAAGAAAATTTGCAGAAAAACAATCCAAGTTCAGGAAAATCTTACAGAGTTCTCAGGGAAAATGATGCTGGCTTCTCTCACTGTCTGAGAAAGCATGTAGAGCCCACACAGGATATGCTTCCATAGAGGAAGGCAGGATCTGCTTTACAGTAGGCACACATGTGCTAGATAGCTGTTGTTTACTAGGTCATGTTGATTTTGCTTTCAGCTATGTTTTCTTAGGCACCCACGTCTCTTCATGTAGGAGTGCCTTAGAAATTACAAAATATTACTCCCACTCAACATGCACTCGTGTGTGTATACATTAGGTCTGTGTGTACATAGCTACAGAGATGCCCACCATAAACAAACATTTGCATCCATGAGCTTTCAGAAAAACAAAGGTATTTTTCCATCCCTTCACAGGGGAGGGCTGCACTTGAAGAGAGCAAGAGCTACCTCCTCACTGCTTTCATCCACTCCCCTAACCCCAAAAGTACTTTGGGATCCCAGTTCCTCTGTGCCTCAATTCCAAGGGGACCACACTCTGTTGGCCACCTCCCTCCTGGGGCAGATGGAGGAGCAGAACAGGAGGTTCCTGCTCTGCTGAAAGCCTTTCCCTGCAATGCAACTCACTTGCAACTCAGCGTTTCCCCACAGAGGGGCCTCCAAATGCGGATAATTTCACTCTTCTCCTTGCCTGCCTCTGAAGCATCCCTTCTGCTAGCTGCGGAAAAGCCCAGTTTCTTGGAAAGCAGCAGATTCTTGCTTGAGATCGGAATTCCTGTTACGGAAGCTGATCCCGATCAAGCCCTTCCCTTCTGCCTCGACCTCCACCCCAGCGTAGGAAATTGGCCTTCCTGGAAATGCCTTTGGCTATAAATACAGCCCTCAGAACAGTCTGTGACATTTTTCCCTTTACTAGATAAACTTTCCACTCGCTGAAATCCTCCCACCCAAAGCCAGCACACACAATACGATGTGGGGAGAGCTGCACCAGCAGGGATACCGCACTCATCCATCCCTGTCACACGTGGATTTGCAAATCTATAACCCACCCAAAGGGTTCAGCCCCCCTGTGCTCGTCCCCTCGGCCCTCCCTGCTCCCCAGCTCGCTGTCACACCGGGTTTGTTTCATTTTGTAAGCGGCGGCTCCTACAGAAGCCACGCAGCAGAAGTTATTAATGCAGCTTTGGTACGGGGAAAATCTCATTAACGTCAGCAAAAGGAGGAAGACTTCTGAAAAGCTCCCAGCTAATTTGCTTTCTTTTAATTTCTTGCAATTACAGTAAGCAGCATAACGCTCTCCCAATAAATGAGTCTTTAGCATTGTGGCAGTCTTCTCCCCAATCAATTCTCGCTCAAACTTTTAACCCTTTGCTGGATTGCTAGAGAGCAGAAATGACTCTGACCTGCACCTTCCCAGAACAAATGGTTTTCAGACATTTCCAGTAATTTCTCCACATGGTGGAAAATCCCTGTTTTGGCTATGCTTTTTTTTTTCTTTTTAATTTTTTGCTTTGCAGCCATCACAGCAGTACCAAGCTGGTGCTTCCCACATCCTTTGCTTGGTCTAAATTCAGTTTCTCTTACAGTAAACACAGTTCCTAAAGGCTGCAATCCAGTTCTTTTCTGAAAAGAGGTTCAGTGTAGCATATCCCACACACTGGCTGATTTTTAAAACTCGCTGTGTGATCTATTTTCCCTTACTGCTTTGAGGAGTTGAAGAGCAACAATTCTATTTCAGACTGCAGCATATTATTTTTACTCCACTGCAAAAAAATTACATTAAAATTTAAAAAATGAATAATGTTGAAGGATGTTTAAGCATACAGTCTGGAGGGTAGTAAGAGGATAAGGGTTTGGTTTGCTTTGTAAAAAAAAAAAAAGGGCAAAAGTTATCCTTTCAATAAAGTAAAACTGGATTGGTTTTTCATCCACCAAAAATGCTACAATAAAGCCAAACCCAAAATTTCATTTACTTAATTTCATTCATAGTGGCAGATTTTCAATTAGAATGGAAGAAAAAGATAGGGTTTTTTTTTTCCTAAAAAATTTGATGAAGTGGAATTTTGGAAGGAATTCACATTCTGATTAGCCTTATATGAGATCACTTATTCACATCAAAACAAGTCAGAGAAGACTAAACACTTATTACTATTATTTGATGACTCTTCCCGTCAATACTTTTTTTTTAATTCTCAGATGTGGATTCATCAAAAAAGCTTAGCTTTTCATTTTAATTGAGTTTCTAAGCATAAAACTCCACCCAATAAATCCCAACCTGAAAAAAAATAATCTGCTGTTATTTTTTTCCCCCTACGCACAGACTGAATAACACATTTCACCCATTCCTGTACTAGCTCACAGGGAATCTGGGACAATAGGAGTGCCTGGGAAGGAGCAGAACTCCTGCTTGGACATTTGGAAGTCTCTGCCTGGATTTAAACATTGTCCAGCCCTCCCAGCAAAGCACACTGCTGTCACTGGAGAGAAGCAGCACAAGAAACTTCTTGTCTTCATAGTTAACAGAGGCCTCTCCACCATAAAAATGACCTATCTGTCCTAGGGACTTCACAAAGGAAGAGGAAAAAGCACATCCTGGCACATTCTAGAATACACTGAGTTGTTTGCAGTTAATCAGCACACCAGCATATATGAAAAAAAAACCTGCTGTATTGATTAAAAATAATATCACAAGTGGAAATTAGGTAGTTAACGAATTGCTATATGACTGGACCCTTTGCTGAACACATTTCAGCCAAGGGAAGCTTCTTGCACTGATTTGCAAAGCCACAGAAAGCCCCACTCCCGCCAACATTTGAAAATAATTAAGTAGGACCTTTGTTGTCTGTGGAAAGAAAATAAGCCAATAAAGATACATTTTTAGCTTCTTTTAAATGGTATTTAATGATCACGAAGTTTCTTGCATGGCTAGAACTGTATTTGCACAGCAAAAAAGAGGGTCCACCAGTACACACACACACACATGCACTGCACTGAGAAACAAGTCGTGCATCATTTATAGCTACTCTGTGTAGTTCATAATGTATGCATGGATGAGCTATACTGAGTGCAGGACACTTAAACTGTCTCATTTGTCCAGGCCACTCACAATCACACAATTAAAGGATGGCCATAAAGAAATCCTCACTCAAACAGAGAGCAGACGGAGAAGATTAGTTTCCTTGTTTTCTTAGAAATGTGCCCTCCCTCCATTTACAAGTGAAATCCAGGAGTGACTGGGATTTACAGTATTAAAAAAAAAAAAAAATCAAGAAATTAGAAGTGGATCAGGAAAAGCAAAGTCAGAGGATTTCACTGGACAAATCCCAGGACTGTCATCCCAGCAGAAGTTACTGTCAGGAACCAAACACCAGTTTAAGTTTTCCTCCTTTTTGTGGAGATATGAAGACATTAGAAACACAAATCTTCCTTTCAACTCATCACTACTCCAGCATTTTAAAATGAACTCTTATTTCATCTTGGAAACATAGAGCACCAAACAAACTTTTTTGGTGGTGCAGTCAGTAGGAGAAGGTCTCTTCTTGCCATCCCTTCCTGTTCAGGACCCAGAGCTCCTCAGCTGCCAGGAGCATTAGAAAACCCATTCTGTCATACAGCCAGAAATTTCTGCTCTCACTCAAAACACTGAGCTCGCTGTGCTCCCAACAAAGCCGTGTTCAAAACAAGCACTGGCATGTGCGTTTATGAGAGATGACTGAATGGCCCTGCAGGTTGATAAAAGGTTCTGGAGTCTTTCACATACAACTAAAGTCATCAGTTTTAACCCAACCTGTGTCAGTGGTGTCTGGAACTGGCTGCAGCAGGAAGACTGCTCTGTTCCATCTCACAGAGTCAGTAGTATCACTCTGTCCCCTGGGAGACAAAATATATACACTGTTTTGGGGTGCTCTGCACAGTCAGGACAACACTGGTGGTATGGATTCTGATAAACCCTCCATAGCTTAAATTGAAAATATTCTCCATGTTATCAGTTCCTACAATCCCACCAATCATTTACCACAGCCTCGTGGTCTTATGGATGACACTTCAGTGTCCATGAGAACATCCTGGAAGAACCCATTCCTTCCACATCACACAATAAACTCCTGATACTGTTAAATCTGAAGATCA
This sequence comes from Setophaga petechia, assembly GCA_024362935.1. Taxonomy (NCBI): domain Eukaryota; kingdom Metazoa; phylum Chordata; class Aves; order Passeriformes; family Parulidae; genus Setophaga; species Setophaga petechia. Next base: position 8,051,945 of record JANCRA010000025.1, read on the forward strand.
TATCTGAAGAAGTTGTAAATATAAAAACCCAAAAAGAATACCATCCATCTGGAATCTGCCCCTCCCTCTATCTCCCAAGGCCATGACCAATCCTGCCTGTCAACTTTCCCATGTAAGCTCAATATTAGTACACTCAATCTGCCACAAAAAACAGACACAGAAACATAAATTTCCCATCCTGTTTGTTTGTATGTAAATGCTTAGCCTGAAGGAAGCAAAACCCTATTTTGCCTGAAACTCATTTCTGAGAGCAAAGGTCCAATCAGGCTGGAGAACCCCAAAAGTTATGGCAAAACCAATTGTAAAGTCATACTGAAATAAAGCACACTTTGGATTAAACCTCATTTCACTTCAAACCTCCTACAGGCACTCAAACTGGTCTGGTTTTAGCCCATTTTAACAGCCTCACACTGACCACTTCAAAACTCTTATTAAGCAGGTGAAAAGTACACCCTAGGCTTTACTTTCTAAACAGTACCAAGCTGCTCATCAGCCTTTACCAAAATGACAGAGAAATAAAGAGTGATCCTCCCTGTGTGAACTACAGGCTTTGCCCCAGCCTCGCTGAGGTGGCAAGCCCTGCCGGCTTGCTCCTGTTCACACAGACCTGCACATGCTCAATAACACCATTGATTTTGTTTGTGCAGGCAGAGAGAATCCAATTTTAAAAAGCCACATTGATTCCCACCCATTAAAAACAGAGCAAACTGCAGCATTTGCTAAATGGATAGAAAAAGACTGAGGTCAGGATGGAGGGGTGGGAATAATGTCATTACGCTGAGCTCGTTCTGAAGGACAGAGAATTACAAAAACAGACAATAAAATCTGACTTTTTATTATTTATTTTAGTTTCTAAATTACAAAAATAGCAAGTCAACAACCAGGGAGTGCCCGGGCACAGTGACAAGGAATGCACAACGGAAGGCATCCTCGAGCTGTGATTAGTTGCATTTGGAGCATGAAGACACGCACACAGAGAAAGAGGACACAGACATAGGAACCGAGAGAGAAGCCCTGTGACTATCTGCAAGGACCCTGCCTTCTTTTCAGTGCTTTGTTTTAGCACATTAAACAAACAGAGCCATCATACAGGTCACTGAGGACCTTCCTTCTGCAACTGTGGCCCCAGCTGCACTGCACACAAAAACTATTATTATTCTCTAATGGCCGCACCTTTTGGACAATGATTCAATGTTTTGGGGGTTTTTTTCCCTCCTTTTGTGCCGTGCCACTTAGTCTTTTGCTTCATTTTGTGTTTTATTTGCACACTCTTGAAATCTTCATGTAGTGACTAAAAATTCATGAGGCAGCCTTAAGTAGGAGCCCCCGCTTCCCTCCCTCCCTCCCCATTTCCTACCCGTAGCAAGCAGCTGAGGAGGCACTGGGCACATGTCGGTGCTGCTGCAGCAGCAAGGGGGTGGGAGAAGCTGCAGATGGGGAGGGAGATGCTGCTGCAGCCCTGGGGGTGCCTCCTCATCCTTCATCTGGGAGCACAGGCTACAGACAGTGCTGGGCACTGAGGCTCATCCATGCCCAGCAAACACATCCCAGAGCAGAGACACTCCGTGCTCGATGTGCTGCTTGCGCTTCAGCTGCACGCCGAACCACGAGCCTGCCCGTGTGCTGCACAGCAGTCATTCATCTCCCCAACTTCAGCCCAACAATGCCAACAGGCAAGTGCTTGCTAGCATTAGTGAGGCTTTCATAATTGGTCCAGCTGGTTAGTTGTAACATGCCTTGTTGTTGAGCAACTACCTAGTAATGCTGTCAGACATCCCCCGGTTGCATAAAGGAGGGTTAGTATCTTTATTAATTATGGGCTGCCACCAGCCTGTGGCACTCTCCACAGATAAGAAAGCCTTTAAGCTCCTGGTCAGCCAAGGCCTTGCTGGAAAATCTTGTGCCAGCTTCAAGCAAAGCAAGCTCAGGCTGCAGCCACAGCACCCTCCTGCCTTTGCTGCCAGGGCTCCCAGTCCCCTCAGGCTGCCACAGGGGCTGCTGCCAATGCCAGCTCCTTGCCAGCTCTCTGGCCACCACGTGGGCATGCAGGAACCCTGGCTTGCTGTGAGGCACGTGGGCATGCACAGTCAGAGCAGGGCAGACCTTTCAAAGCGTTCTGCAGAAATGCACCCCAGTGCCTGGCTGGGCTACTGACGACAGAAGCAAATACTACAGAGTGGCACAGCTCCAAAACACCAGGCAAGGCAACACAGGGTCAGGGAAATGCACTGTTCCTGGTGGGGAAGGAAAAACACAACCATGGGGATCTCTCAAAAGGAGAAAGTGTGTTGGAAATATGGAAGTGGCCATTTCACAGGATACTTGAGCATACCTGTGGCTGTAAAAACCTCAGTCAAAGTTTGCAGCCATCCCCACTCCCCACAGCCCTGACTTGCCATGCAATTTGATCTTTGTGATACAGCAAATCAGGGACATTTTCTGCTGAAAACCGAGCACTAGGCTCTTCTTTCTGTGCTGTCCCTGTGCTGCTGTGACAGCCCCCTTCCAAACGCAGCGACTAGAGTTATATCCTGCACACAGGATTCTTACACAACTTCAAATGTCATTTTGTGGGCAGTAATCAGATCCTGTAGCCCCAGGCTAAGATAAAAGTTGTGAGTATGTCTAGGAGCCAGAACTCAACAGCTGCTCAAAAGCACACACCTTGAACTGGAAACGAACCTCTTCAAATCCCATGTAAGGCCAAACCACAGGCTAGACCTGCAAGGAGTGATCTGTTTGGCTCTGCTGCCTAGAGCAACTCTGACCTTTGCCATCCTCTGTTTTCATCTGAACCAACTTCTCATATCCTGGGTTTGCTGCTGCTTTTTCCCTCTCTAACTTCTACTTTGGCTGCCCTTCAGAGCCTGAGATGGGCATCAAGGTGGTAGGAAAAGATGCTGACAACTTAGACGGGGTAGACACTGCTGGACTTCTAGAGCTGCTGGAAAAGCAGCTGGCAATTCCTCCCTTCTCTGATGAGGGGGCTGAAGGCTTGGGTTTGTTCAAGGGCCACTTAACAGTAGCTCCTCACCAAAGTAGCCCAGGGTGGGGGCTGTCAGCTGTGTCTTGATGTTTAGCTGCCACACACTGCAGATGGATCCTTTTCCCAAGACATGAGCTATCACCCCATGCACACACAAACAGCAAACTGCACCACTTCATGCTCATCACTACCATTTCCCATTTCAGCAGCAATTCAACACATCTTTAACATTACCCATGCCTCTGAAAGCCAAGAGGGCCATTCACATAAACTTAATCTTAGTTACTCTTGGTGGATCATAGGTACTGATGCTGGAAGGTAATTCTCTAAATCCAATGTAAATGTTTAAAGTTCATTCCCAAAGGATTTATGTAGACATAAACATACAGATTAAAAACAAGCAAGACGTCGGGAGCTTTTTACTACCTCCTAAAGTAGCCAGGCACGTGGATATTTTATCTCTCCTTTTGGATCTGCTTTCTTCCAATGGTACAGTTCAGGGACTTAATACAGATCAGAGGCAGAGTTCATGCTAGCACTGACAATTTCATTAGAAAAGAAAAAAAAAAAAGATAGAATTGTGTTTTCTTATGTTCTCTGTTCTTTTATTGCTATTTTCAAAATGAAGAACAGACCCTACCAAAGTGCTAAGGGCTGAAAACATAACTCTAAATGATACAGGAAACTCAACTTTGTGCCAATCCATTTTTATCCTCTCTTTGTGGCCATAACAAAGCTGAGAACAAGAGCCAAACAATGGAGAAGAAAGAATAATTTCAACATAATTTTTTTTTGCTGAAACTAACATCAGCAAAAATAACAAGAATCCATTCAAAGACAGAATCTTATCTTCCAACACAGTTAACACGCCTTTCTTTCTGTCCCTCATTATATATCTTACACATCAAGTTGTACTTTGACCTCCTTACAAAGGAATACATTTGGAGCCACCACATCCCTGCACCCACATTGGCATTGCTAAGTGAAATCCAGCCCATAGTGCCATTCTCTTCCCTGCTCCCTCATGCACCTGCCAAGAGGAGATAGATTATCAAATGAGCCTCCAGAAAAGTAATATGACTACCTCCTGCTCTTGCTTGTGCTCATACAGCCCTTCAGAATCCAGTCCACTAATTTAACAGGCTAACAACGACATGAGTTGTGTTTTTGACAACTGTGGGGATGAGATCACTTAGATGAGCTTTTATTTCTGATACAGGCTGTCACCATTACTTCCTTTTACCTACTGAAATCAACTGGCAGTATTTCACCATTAACTTTTTAGCACAGTAACCAGCAAATTCATCTAGCCTCAGCTGAACCTGTTTACATTTTAGATTCCATCTGCCCATCTTAATACTTTTGTGAGCATCAAAGAAATACTCCATTTTCCCCTTGGATGACTATTCTCTGTTTGCAGTCTCCCACTGGCAAGTAAAACACTCTTAAAACTAAATATATTGAAACTTTCCTTAACTCATCAGATGCTCCTTCCCCCTGCCACCCCCCTCCCAGACTTTGAGTGCAAAGCTCTGCATGGAAGCAACTACTGGAAGCAAATTCTTACCCTGGTGAATCCAAAAAAGGCCATCAGCTTTCCTTCTGTACACCAGCTGTCCCATTAACACGTGTGCTACCCCTCATTGTCATATGTACTGTTATACCTTACTACCCTTTTGTTCAAGGGCCTCAGCCACAAAAATCTTTGTGCACGAAGTGCTGTAAACACAGCCCTGCTTCAGCAAGCACAGCATTCCAGGAGAACAGCACAAGGTAAATGGCACAGACACATCTAGACTGGAGGCAGAAAACATGGTGCTGCTCAGCAGCATTACCACAAGCAATCCAACCATCCTGTGTGCAGTTACAGCAATTCAGTGCAGTGCAGCTCCTCCTGATGTCAGCTGAAACACTGCTAACTCCTCCTTGTCTGCCTCTATGTGAGCACAAACATCAGCTGCTAGAACACACAATTTTCCTTATCCTCCAAAGGCTTCAGCTGGTGACCTTCTTGAAGCTGTGTAGATCACCAGAGTTATCTGAAAACTGCTCCAAGCTTCTCACACAGGTAGAAATTCAGTCATGACAGTATAAAACTTGCAGCACTTTTCATGTCTTAGCAGGTCTGGGGTGTTATACTTGCTTTTGAGAGCTTCTGCTTTAAATCAGCTACAAATGGCAGTGGTTGACAAAAACCAAAATAATGGCAAGGAGTTAACCCAACTCTTTGAAGTACAGAATTTTCACTTCAGAGTCACTTCAATTAGCTTCAGATCAATTTCATCACATCCACTCTGCCCTCTCTCCCTGAGCAGAAGACTTTGGAGACAAACACTAGATCTACTAGTGGGTAGAAGTCTGCTACTCTCTGGCTAATGCAAAGCAGCAGAAGCAGGGACAGAACCTGGATGTCCACCCAAGTACTGTCCCATGCAGTCACAAAGGCAAAACAAAGGTAAAACAAAAAATTAAAGGTAAAGCAAAATTACTCATGCCTGTGCAGGTAAAACAATGTCTACAATTACCTTTGTCCTTCAATAAACAAAAAGAAAAGGTCAAACTGCCACTCAGGGACTCACAGATTACCTTCCACCCCATCACAGTAGAGGGATGCTGTCCTGATGGAAATTGGCTATCTCTGGCCTTGAAGTCTCCAAATAGCAAGAAGGGTGAAACTTCATCTTCTTTCCTCCCACACCCTTCCTTATATGGGGAACAGCAACTTCCAGGTAACCATGGTCTGTAAGGGGATTCCTCCTCTGCTCTTCCTCTCTCAGTTCCTAGAACCTCTCCCTTTTTACTTCTTCCTCTTAGAACTGTGAATCTCTCACTGTGGCTGAGAGATTTTCTATATATATATAGTATGGACGCCTCTCTTCTGCATTTCTTTTTTCCTTTAAAGCACCAAATAACTCTTGTATGATCTGGCCTGAAAGGCAAAGGACATTTTCTTGAGCATCCCTCTTAAACAGGTAACAGTTGTGGCTATATCTCAGATTAAGTCAGGCCACAAGATTAGTGTTTTTCAAGCAAGATAACCACTCTCAGCTGCTTGAGAGTTACTCCTTTTATCCAGCATGACCTGGAGAAGGAGGTAGCTACTGAGCCCCCACCTGAGAATAAGGTGCTTTTACATGAGCTTAGGCTAATTTGAGGCATCAGTGCAGCAAATGGTTTGACAAGATAGAAACTGGGGACTGGAGTCATGTCATTCAGGGGTCTGAAGCTGGGGAATGTATAACCCCATATTAATTGTTGCATCTTCAGGTAATTTTTCGCTTCTGGTAATGACTCATTCATTTATAAACCAATGCCAGTCATTTTATAACCTCATTGCTAATAAGCAGTAGAGCAGAAACACTTTCTAACCAGAAAATGCTCTTCAGTGGAATTCAGCTCTCCAGCACTGCTGTGCTGGGGACTAAAACTTGTGAACCTAATGAATGCACAGGCATCCACAGTAAGCTCCTCCATGTTACATTTACATCTCTTGCCTGCACTGAGCAAATGTACAGGGGGAGGTAAAAACCTGATAGGATTTAAATACATGGTACTTGAGCAAAGTATCCCTGAAATCCTGTGCAAACTGTGTTGTTAATGCTTTTTCATACTCAGGAGAGGATGAGGAATCTCACTGCTCATAATTATTTTATTTTCACACTTGGAGCACCGATCTCATCCCAACAGCTCCTCACCTCATTTTGCTTCTCAGCAGCCACCTCTGCCCTTGGCCAGCTACTGCCCTGACCCAAATACACATTGAAATAAATGTAGGAAGACACAGAAAACGCTACTAGTGTATGACTGTAGTACACTGTCCTTCACTGGTCACCTATTGCTGGAGTAACATCTGTGGCCACCACACCATTGCTCCTATCAGCTGCTGCTGCTGTTTTGGCATCAGAGCTGAAAACAAGAGCACCCTCTCCCTGCTCTGCTTCCTTTGCACTTGGTGAGGAAGTGACTTGAGTGGGAGGAGAGAAAGGAGGGCAAACACAAAACCACTGAAGTAAGCAGCTAGAAGCAGATACCAAACTTTGTGCATTTCATACACAGGCAAACAGGCAGCTCTGATTGCAGCTGGCTCTCTGTAGCCCTGTGAGTTGTACCTTCACTCACACTGTCACTGCAGCTGCTTGTCACCACACTGAGCTTGGTCACGTCCCAGCTCCTGAGCTGAGCACAGGTATCTTTCCCAAAACACTGAGTGTCTTTTATGTACTACAGAGATGGAGTTTGAAGTGCTACAGCCAATAGCTGCAATAGGAGGGTTTTGATTTCTTGTAGGTAAATAGTTCTTTTCAAGTAAAACAAGCTGGCTATTTGTACCTGTTTCAGGCTTGCCCTGGTACAGTAAATACAAGAGTGACCTTGATTTTTCACATCATTTCACCAGGCTCCTGCCTTAACAGGACTTACTGTGCTTATAAAGCTTAAGAGAAGAAAAATAGACAGCAGGAAATCCTGTGACAGGCTTGTTTTGGTGGTGATGAGAGAGAAACAGTAGCAGAAGAAGAAAGGGAACAAAAAACCATCAAAAACCCATAAACTCAACACCTGTAGCCAAACTACAAGTGGGGAAAGTGTGCCTTCCAAGCCACTCCCTGATCCTCACAATGTTACTGAAACTACTCTGAGAGCCAAGAGTAAAGAAGGTAGAGAGTAGTTTAGGATTCTCTGATGGGTTTAAAAGAAGAAGGCTTGTGATGTTCATGTTAAGAGTTCCCAGGGTAGTACACAGACTTGTAAGAAGTGTATTTGCACACTGCCTCCTCTCTGCAGGCCCTGAAAGAAAGCACATGGGGAACTCCTTCTTACCCCATTTGAAATGTTATTTGTTTCCAAACTGTAAGGCATTGCTTTTGGGGAGGTCAGCCCCAGGTGTGGGGCTGCGTGGCACTGGGTGGTGCAAGGGAAGGTTTGCTTAAATGGGTCAGTTATGGAGTAGAGGGGGTGGAGGGAAAGGGGAGCACAGGTCTAAAATCATGTTGCTCTGGAGGTGATGTGGAGAAGGATGAGGTGAGTTACCCTAGTTTGGGCAGGACCTGTGTCAGAGCTGGTGCCTGACTGCTGAGCCCTGCTCAGCAGCCACATCACTATGCCTCTGCTCCTGTTCCCTGCCTGCACAGCACTGCCTGGGTTGTGGGAAGGTCCCCTGAGGGTGAATGGGGCTCTTACACCCCGAGGACTGCCTTTCCCCTTGTGGGGGTCACTGATGAGTCTAAAAGCTGCAGCAGCCTTGGGAAAATTACATTTACCTTTTTCTCCCCAAGTTTTGTTTGCTCTTTACACCAGAGCCCCTCAGCAGAGGAGTAGCACCAGCTGATGGAAAAGCAGTGCTTCCAACCCTGGTACCTGCCTCTGGCTGTGCTCACATACTCCTCTCTGATCCAAAACACCCTTAATGAATTGATCCCTGCCTGTGGACACAGAGGTTCCTTCCTTTCCAGCCACCAGGACAAAACTGAGATGTGCAGGAGTAATTACTGCCAGTGCCTCATTTTTGCCACAGAGGAGCTGCTCCAGAGAGAGGAGAGGGGACTGAAGGGACTGGCTCAGCACTCAGTTGTGATATTTGATTTTCCACCTCTCGGACACAGATGAGGTAAAAGGAAACAGCATGAGACCTCTCCCTTTCTTGGTCTACCAGAGCCTTCTCTTCACTGGGGAAAGGCTCCCTGTCAGGCTCCTTGCAAACAGACCTTTGGTACAAATCTTCCTGGGCCCAGAGGCACGTAACTGGGCATATTTTATTCCCTTGGTTAATAAATAAACAGAGCCCTGCTGTGACTGACAGCCTTTCTGACTCCACACAGGGACACAGGGCTCCTCTCAGAGCAGGGCCAGCATCACGAGCTGGAGCTGGGCAGGAAGGTGCTGTGGCAGCCCAGGGAAAGGGGCACATCACCAGCTTTGAGAAGATAAAGGAGGAGCTGGCCTGTCTGCTCAGAGCAAAATAAAAAATACTTAGGGAAATAGTAAGAAGGTTTCAGCAGAGAAAACACCAGGGAGGGTCTACTCTGAGGAGATTGTTTAGGCTGAAATACAGGCTTTTCTGTTTTAAATTAGACCCCAGGTAGGGAGCACAGACACTGTGAATCTCCAGTTGGATGCACCATGAGCACAATGTTGGTTTGCCTTCCCTTCTCCAAGGTGACTTACACACAAAGAACTCAGCAGAGAACTATCTTTGCTTGAGTTCTGTAAAATCAAAAACCAACTTGGCCTGACCATCCCAAAGGTGGGTCAAAGCCAAAAGCTTTCAGCTAAATGTCTCTTGCTTTCCAAGACTTAGTAGTCTGGGTAGAATAAAGCTAAGATTCAATTAATCCTGATGTTGGTTTTGGAAAAAAAAATCCTGTTGAATTTTGATTCTGAAATAAAGAACTTCAAATTCCAAAGGTCCTTGGGAAAGAAATTAACAACTGCTTAAAATAGTGTAGTTTGAAGTCTGCTTTCCTCCACAAAGTCTTCTGCAACGTATTGCCAGTTTTGCAAGCCTGAAGTCCTACCAGGAGTGATTGTCATCAAGTGAAACTGAACTTAACTCCAGCAATGAACTTAGTGATTTCACTCCAGTCCTCACAAGAAACTTTCCTCCTCAAACCATCCTGCTCTTTACCTTGGAGAGGCAGAGTCAGTAAAGCAATGAATGTTGCAGCCAGGAGTGAAACAGACTGGCAGAACAATGTGGCTCCCACAGCTGCAAACACAGTCAAATCTGAGACAGAGGTGTTTTTGCAAGTCCAGAATGGCAGAAGATTTTGAAATACAAGTGCATTGAAATATAAGTGTTGTACAAGGACATAGCAGATGCCAATTCAGTGAGCAAACAAAAAAGCATAGCCCATCCCTGTGTCATTACAACCGCCTCATTTAAAGGGCAGTTTTGACCAGAATGACACATTTGTGAGTCACACAATGGGGAACAGGTTGTGACTTTGCTCAGAAATCTACCTTGCTTTGGCTTCCTTTCAGCACGGCTGAAAGACCAATACCTGTCACGGCACAATGTCCATGTGTGGCAAGAGGGACCCAGGTTAACCCCCTGCATCCCTCAGGACCTGCTCTCACCCAGCTAAGCATGCAGAGCCAGTTCAAAGCCACACCTGCACACTCTGTATGGGCGGTTGACAACATGCACGTAGCCTTTATGCATGCATGTTTCCTTGCAGTGTCTGAAACCAGACTGATAAACACCTCTTCAAACTGGTACTCAGCTTCATTCTCTGTTATCCAAACATTTCATCAAAGGCCGCTTACCTATAATGCAGACACCTCAACCCAAGCCAGACAAGCCACATACCAAAAGCCTTTTGAAAACAAGGAACCAAATCTGGATTTATTCGCTAACAGTGAAAGAGTGATAGCTGTTATTTTATACCTGCAATATTTTGCAAATTCTGAAACTCTCATAAGGTGATTACACCATTAATTAGCAAAACACTGTCATCCCCGAGGTGCCCACACAGCAGCTGTTTCAGCTGAACAGAAAAGTAAAGCCAAGAGGGCAAGGTTAACAAAGCTGGGAGTGCTCCCATGAGCAGCCCAAGCACTCCTAGCACCCCTACGCTGCCAGGCCATGATAGGAAAGTGCTCCTGTTCCAACAAGGGATGACTTCACCTCTCCCTCCACCACCCCAACCACCCCAGAGGGCCGTACCCCCTCTTCCACCCCAACCACCCCCTGGGTGCATGAATGGCAGCTCTGACAAAGAGCCACCAGTTGCAGCCTGAGCCCTGTATTTCCCAGGATATGGGTCCTCCCCGGAAGCTAAGTCATACACAGCTGATCAACCCAGAAGGGATCTCTATGCACATCATTCCTCTAACCCTCTGCAAAAGGGAGATCATAGAAACTCCCTCAATGATCTCCCCTTCCAACTGCAGCATGAAAAGGAAAAGAACCGAAATAAACCCCAAGGAAGATACCCTGTGATGCAGAGGCTATCACAGCTTTTTGATCCCTTACTCTGTGAACACGGCTTCATTTCTATTTTAAGCATGTCTAGCTAAAACTGCCAAGTGCAGAGCCCTGCTCCTGAACTCTGAGCCGGGCAGAGCAGCCCTGCATCACCAGCTTCACTTCCTCACCTTCTCCTTCAGGCACCTCCAGACCATGGCTGCACCACTACAAACCTCACTGAAGGGTCAGTGATCCAGCCCAGGCTGATGCAGCTGATGGTAAGGGACAAGATGAAGGACTATGGTGACCAGGGGGACAGGCTGGGACCCTCCCCCTAAGTAAGGGATGTTTGGATGGCCACCAGTGAGGTCCTACACACCCTGACTGATGTTGTCATTATAGTGCAAGAGTTCTAGTGTCATTACATTGCAAGGGTTCCATATTACTAGAGTTTCATACCTCCTTGATGTTACTTGCAGGCAGCTCCTCTAGGCACTGCCTCTTCCTTGTCCTCACAGTAGCAAACCAACTCCAGTTCCCCTCAACCAACCAATCCACTCTTTTATAACACTCTTCTTATTGGCTACAGGTGTGGCCTGTTAACATCAGGCCTTCTCCTAATCCTTAATAATTGGCTCAGCTGCAACTCTTTAGGGGGTGAGATTACTTTCTATACTACCTTTATTTACTCATATTCTATCCCCCCTACAGACTAAGGATGCCACTTTGCACCACAGCAAGTTTTGCACCCCAGGCTGCAGATGGGTGGGCAGGAGGAGGATGATCCTCTTCACAGCACTCCCCCTTTCAGATGACAATGCTGACCACAGGCTGTGGCTGTGATGTCCTTTCTCATATCAGGCAGGGCCCCTGGTGTGACCCTGCTGGGCTCATTCTCTTCTCTGGAGGCCTGCAGCAGGCACTGGAGGCACAGCAGCACTGCCCTCCCAGACAGGGATTCTTGGCAGCGGGGCAGTTCCTGCAAAGCCCACCTCAGGCTGTCATGTTCTGCCTCCCACGGGCTCCCTCAGTCAGGAGCAAGGGAAAAAGATCTCCTGAGTAGGACCTGTGGCAGCAGATCTAGCTTGAAGGAAGCTGTATCCTCTTAAGAGAGTTGGGAGCTAAACTCTGCTGGACTAAAGACATTTTAATCTCATTTTTGATATTTTTCTTCCCTCTCTGTCACCTCAATACCATTACCATTCTTCCAGAGCGCATTTGCTTAGAAACATCCCTGGTGGGACAGAAAGAGCTCTGGGTTTGGGGCACCCAGCCCCTGAGGGCCCCTGAGCAGTGCCAACAGCACAACAGCAATCTGCTCACCCTTCTTCCCACAAGAAACTGGGCTGAGGGATCCTGTTCATCTTCAGAGCATATGACACAGCAGCAATGGCAAATCACCCATGGAAAGTCTGCAAGCAGACATGGGGCTCTCTGGTTTATGCTGGGTTATGCAGATTCAGGTCAAGAAAAGGCACTGAGTTTGTTTAAAGACATTTTGTCTTCCACATTTGGGAGAAGAAAATGGGCTTGTCATTTTCACAGGAAGAGGAAAGGTCTTACGTTGCTCTGAGAAGGAGCAGGATCCCACACACCTTTCAATCCTTCAAAGGATTTGGCCATCATGTTCTCAAAAGCAGTGATAGGAAAAAGAAAAAGCAAGCTGTTAATAAAATATGGAGACAGCTTAGGAATTTGCTTGTGAAAGTCCATGATAAAAAACCTCCAGCTGAGATCCAGCCTCTATAGTCCCCTGTGTTCTGCTTCATCTTTCCTTAAATGCATGGGGCACAGGGCTTCTGTCACGCCTTGAGCATGACTGCTTAGAGTCTGAGAGGTTTCACTGGTCTGAGGAAGCTTTTCCTTCACATCCAACTTAAATGTGCCATTTCTTGAAGGCATACCCTTGTCTTTTATACTCTAGCAAGCAGAACAAGTGTAAATTAAATGGAGGACACATGAAATCTTTATAAAGCCCAGTGTTTCCCCTAGCATGAAAGTTCTTTCATTTTAGAGTGGAAGGGGTCTTTACTCTGTGCTGTATTTTCCCCATCAGAAAATGAAGAACAACATAAATTTTCCTCATGACTTGAATTTAGCTTAATCAGCAGCCCCCTGCTGATGTAATTCAACCCAATGAGATTTTTCTTTTTTTTTTTTTTTCCTGGTGAGCTGCTGCCCCTTTTCCCCTCCTCCCACCAATTCAGGCATGGAAAACAGGGGAAGAATTAGACAGAACTTACTACCTATCAAGCTGTTCAGACTGGGCAGGAATAACATTTAAAATATAAAAAGCAAATTTTATGAAGTCTTTTCCTCCCCAGAGACTGCCACAAAAATATTCCTTGTTTGTCACTGAGAATGAACCATTTTTCTCTATCATTTCTGCTTTCTGTCACATATTTCACTTTGGCTGCCCCTTTTGTCTTTCAGCTAGGGACATGGGCTGCTAACACAGAATCACAGGTAACTCAACAACAAAATGCCTGTATTATCTTTCTTTTTTTTATCCTAGTCTGTTAGGTAATTGCAACTCTAAAAGCCTTTGCATATTTACCACAGAAACATGTCTCTTCTGGAGGATGGGACTGTCATCAGGTAGAATATCTTATTTAATAAGCCTCTTCTAAGGTATAAACTAGGGCTGGGGATTTTTTTCCTGGCCTCCTTCAGAGCAAAGGACAAGCAGATAAAGATCAGCTGCTGCAGTGCTACACTAAGTTCCTGTTCCTGTGAAAATTAACCCTCTCCAAGCTCAGAGTTCAGGTCGGCCTTGCTACTGTGAAATTCATGAAGTAGGAAAAGGGTCTGTTACCAACTCATGTTGGTTTTTCAACCCCAGTCCTCACATGTATGAGACAGATTTCTTCTCTATTTACAAACAGATCAACTACCCTGCTTTTTTGTACCCCATCTGATGAGCCGTAGATGCTGCCAGGACTGATTCTCGTTAAATCTGTCATGAAGGAGGATCGAATTTTCTCTCTTTGCCCCTGTTTCACAGAAGTACAACGACAAAAAAATGTGGTCTGAACATTTCTAAATTCAGCTGTTATCTAAAGGCAAATTCCCTTCACCCCCTTCTCTATTTCCCCCGACCCCTGAAGCAGCATTAGACCTGCTTTTCTGGGTCCCTAGAATGCTGAATCAAGCTGACTGCTACCAAAGAGAGGGTCTGAGAATATCTGCAAGAGAGACTTTGTGTCTTGGAGTCAAGACAGAGGGTGAGGATGCCCTGCCAGGGGCTATGAAAAGAGGCTGCTCTGATGAAACTGTTCAACAGGCTGAAGAGGAATACACCTGGTTCACACATTTCACTTCAGGCACACCTGTGCTGAGGTCACAGCTCCATGCTAGCATGTAACAAAGCACCGTGAGTGGGAATGAACAGACAACAACAGGTCTTCACTCCAACACCAAATCACTGACAATACTTGCCTGGAGGAGAGCTAAGAGCCACCCAGAAGATTCCCATTGACTCAGAGCCTGTGTGAAAACTAATACTTGACAAACCATCTTCTGCATCCATACACTTTTCCTGTGGGCCAACCTTACATTTGTTAAGTCTCTGGTTTCATATATGAGTACCGACTGGAAGACACATTTGAGACTGTTTGATTGACTGTTTAGGTTCAAGTAATTCTGAAACCAAGAACCTATATCCATTGACCTGGAATGGAAATGTGGACATCCCCTCTCCTGGAAACAGTTCCAGACAGAACAAACTGATAGAAGTGAAAGACTTTCTAAACTGTAACTGGCAAACTCTTATTTTTGCAACACTTCATGATTATTTACAAACTTAAAATGGCTTTCAATGCAAGTAAACTCCTAACAAGAGGTTAGGACATCATTTTTTCTTATCATCAATAAACTAATCTAAGAGCCATCTCTGTTGAGAATTAAGGGATGAATCTCACTCATTTAAATGAATGCAAGAAAATTCCCATAGGTAAAATGCTTCTCCTAGTAGTGTTACATGAGTCCAGTCTCTTACCTGTAGTATCTGGATTGAAGGTAAGTAGAACACACAGCCTTAGACACATGGCTAGCTGAACCAAAGTCTATGACCTTGACCCTATATGGCTGTCGGGATGGGTCTACCAGCATGATGTTCTCTGGTTTGAGGTCAGCATGAATCAGTCCCAGGCTTTTCAGCTTCATTAGGGCAGTTGCTACCTGCTGGAGAATCGGTCGAATGTACTTAAGGGGCAAGGGACTGAATTTATTTTGTTTTAAGAAATCATAGAGGTTCTGCTCCAACATTTCAAATACCAAGCATGTGTGATTCTTGTGCTGGAAGCATTCATAAGCACGGACAAAGTTGTAGTCATCCGCGCTTTCCGTGCTCAGCCGAGCCAGGATGCTCACTTCAATCTGGCCTTGCCGGGCATAAGAAGGGTGGTTTTTTAGGATCTTGATAGCCACAATCTCATTAGTGCCACGTTTCCAGCATTTGACTACTTGTCCGAAGGTTCCACGGCCAAGAAACTCTAACACCTCGTACGTGTTGGTCATGGAACAGAGCACCTCATGTTGCACCAGCTGGTAATCCCCTTCACTGTTGGAGCCACTGTTTTTGGAAGTGGCCGTGGAGGTGGTGGCGGTGGCTACAGTGGCCCCACTGGCATTGTTCTGAATCATTGGCGGATGCTCCTCGATAATCTGAACGCTGCTTGTGTTCTCAATCTCCTCGCTCTTGCGCTTAAGTCCACATTTTTGGTAGGTGTCCAGAAGGCTCACAGTGCTGCGACGCATCAGGTTGTGCGGCCCGCCCAGCGTTTGCCCAGACACCGCAACCACGCCGGAGGTGCTGTTGGCAGATGTAACCACGATGTGCCCCGTGCTTGCTGGGAAGATGATGGTCTGCTCGTAAGGGATGCTGGGGTTGGGGATCTGCAGGGAGGCGTTGACGGCTGCTGCGGCGGCTGCTTGGGAGGACTGCACGTTCTTGCCCTGGTTGTAGACTTTGCTGTGTGTGCCGTACCCAGTCATATCCCAGTTCGAACTCGGCTCCACTTTCAGTTTCTTCACGCTACAGAAGGCACTTGACTGAAGGGTATGAGGAGAGAAAACTTGCACATGCGAGGCCATACCTGCAATACAACATCAGAGTGAAAACCACGGTGTCAAGATGCCTTCTCCAGCTTTTTGCCCAGTGTCAGGAAAGGGAAATGGGATACAGGCTTCAGATACATTACATGCACACACACAAAAAGCAAGTTCTTCCAGAACTATGTATTTGACACAAGTAAAATATTATGCTCTAAAATAAATCCTTACCCCAGTTTGAACTATACTAACAAGATCCAAGATTTCTGCTGTCTTGCTCTCCGCCTTTTCATTTTTAATAACAGGAATGCGCATGTTATTTTTACCTCCTCTGCCTAAAGAGACTCCTATTCCCATTGTCTCCAGGAATATATCTAGCTCTCTGGAAGAACTCATGTCAAATACTGCAAAGTATTCTGACTACAGAAGCCAAATCTCAAATCCTCAGGCTCATCCAATCTTAAGCAGTTTGGTGGATCTGACTTAAGCCCTCCACTTGTGTGTAGCTTCTGGCCTGCACAGAGTGAAGATGGAACCAGGAGATGATACACTGGGCAAATGGAGGTGCATAGATAAAGTTGAGGAGCCAGAACAGAAGAAGATGATGTTTCAGATTGCTTGCCAACTCTGTGAGTGGGAATTGTGCACAATGCTAGTCTGTACTCAGGGACACTGGAGATGGGAGTTACACAACATGAGCTTCACTGTGTGCTGTCAGTGCTCCCAGATTTATAAAATTTTGTTCATCTATTCTTATTCACAGTGACAATACCATCACCGGGAAGCAGATCCCCTGGAAATGAACAGCATTGTTTATGAAGCAACATACACATTAGCATGTGGCAGAATTAGCTCCTAATATAGCTTTATTTTTACAGGAAAGACAAAATCCTATTTTAATGCAAGCTTATTTGGTTTCAGAAGAGTTAATGATCTTCTAAATCTTTTTAAAAAAAACCCCAGACCACCAGAAAACAACCCCACAACCTCATAACCAAAGTGAAAATAATGCATCACTAAGACAGACTTACTGAAGGATTCTGAGTAATATTCCACTGAAACAGAAAAAGTGCCTATTCAGAGAAGAAAAGATGTGGTGCATGGGGAAGGGGACAGCTAAGTCCTGACTTGCTGCCAGCTTTCCCTCCCAAGGGTAGGGATAGTACTGCTGGGGCAAACATTCTGTGAAGAACACAAATCCATGGGGACTTCTGGGGAAGGAATCAGCACCCAGCAGGAGTTAGAGCAAAAAGGCACAGCCTCCTTCACCCTTCTATCTGTCATCAGTGTTTCTTTTTAATATACCAGAATGACTAGGGAAGAAAAAGACAATATGCTGAGCTGGCACCATTGTTGAATTATTAAGCACAAACATAACCTTGACTTGTTTTCAACTTAAAAAAGTTAAAAGCTGAATGAATGCTTCAGTAACAAAGCCACAACAAACTCTGCAGTGCACACGGATGACTTCTTCATGTGGAGGCATGGCAATATTTGACTTGGCCTCCTCATACCTCTCTAGTTCATGTTCCTCTTCAGAAGATTTTCTGGAGCTCATGTGTACACAGACACGCTCACACACATGCATGCATAAACTTACTCATATTGAAAAATGTGAATGTCACTCCACACTCACGAAGCTCAGTAGTCAAGTTAACAGATCTAAACACACCCAACTCTCTTTTTCCACTTGATTCCCAGCAGCCCAAAGGCGAGGAGGGGCTCAGGAGAGGGGTGCTGTGGTGAGCCAAAACCTACAATGAGTAACTACTCAGAAGTAACAGGCTAAGCAATCTCTCCACTTTGCTTCAGCAGCCCTGCCTTCACCCCTTCTGCAGTGATGAATTTCTGAGGACAGAGCAGATGCAGAAGAAAACCCCTTCAGGACACATGGGGAAACCCTCCCCTGGGCTTGAACACAGCACACAGCACCCCACTGATCCCAGTCTAGCAAGGAAGCCCTGCAAGCCATAGAAACCATAGCATGCTCCCCTCTGCAGACATGATTCCTGTCTCTAAGTGGATTTAGGATTGTTTACCGTTGTTCCTTTTACCCCCTGCTCCCCCAACCTCCTGGGCAGCAATTTCCAAGGCCACTGCAACTGGATGCTCAGAAGCCCTCCAGCTCCTTGCCCTGCTAGAGAAGTACCTTCTCTCCTCTCTCCTCTCTCCTCTCTACAGGACAATGATGCTGTCACGAATGCCATGGCATGTGGTGGGTGGTGAGCTCAGAGAACCACAGCAGTGCTACTCAACTTGTCATCCTGGACACAAAGATTGTGTGTGAGTGAGCCAAAACCGTGTTTGTTTTTCCACTGATTAAGAAGAATCATGGTGTTCCTTCCAGTACAGTACTGACCTGCCTGGAGAGAGGGGGTGGTTTGATGTATGTTTTCCCCCTGGACGCAAATAATATGGCAGATGTAATTGGTAACATATTGTGGACCTAGCAGAGGTGTAATTTATAGTTTTATGGCTTTCATTCCACGGTGTGCTTGAGCAATCTCTCTTCGTAGAAAATGAAAAGGGAAAAAATGACTGACGCAGAGCAAGGAGAGACGTTCTTCCTGCATTCTCCTCTAAAGATAACACCAAAAGACTGAGGCATGGCAAATTAAAGTCAAGGATGTGAAGCACAGCAGCTGCAACTTTCTCAGTGCCACTGTAAAAATCAGGATAATCGCCACCATTAAGGGACAGGCTTTCAACTGGTGCAAACTGGCAAGCCTCCACTTGATATCAGCTGACGCTAAAAACAAGGTCAGCAGTCACTCAACATTGTCAATGTCAGATGGCTGCTGCCTGTGCCCTTTGGTGAAACGAGTTGTTGTTAGGGACTGGTTTCCACATCAACAGCCAGCCCCTTGCTGTCCCTGAAACACTGCTGGCAGCCTCAGCAGAGGACAGGAACAGGGGATAAACACTGACTCACCCCAAAAATGGAGGGGATGAAAGAAGCAGTGCTTCTGTGGATAAAGCGAGGAGTTTGGACTCCTCTGCTCCAGTGCTGCCCTCCTCAGAGGTTACATCTCATCACAGAAAAGGCTTTCTCTAAAAAAAGAACTATGAAATCTTCTTCCTTACACCCAAAATGATTTTCTCATGTTTGAGGTTTTAAGGGCATGCATTGTAAGGAAAATAACTCAGTGAGTTCTTCAGCACAGTCCGATACCAAGAAATTATAGGCTGATTGACAGCTTGGTGATGGGAAAAGGCAGCTTCTGCAGAAAAGTAATTTTTATTGCAAATTTTCCTGTGCAGTTAATGCGAGAAAAACACAATCCTAAATTTCCTGAGGACACAATAAAACTGTGCTGGTAGCATGTTGTTTCTTTCAAAAAGGATTTTTGCTCCATGGCAATAGCAGGAATAGTAATAAATGTGAATAAAAGTTGGATGGTTTTGTTACAGGAATCAAATTCCTCATTACAGCCTGTAATATGATTTACACCTTCAGCCTTTTGATTACACAAGCTGACAACAGCTTGCCACAACGTCCATGAGGGAACGAGCCAGCAGTAATGGGGTGATCCACGCCAAGCCAGTGGCACCAATGCCTTAGAGCCAGTGGAAATGTCCCCAGGGAGTATTCCTGCTCCTGGGGTCCTGGAAGGACAGAGGGGCCATAAGCTGCAGAGGGATGGAAAATGGGATGTTTCACTCAGGAAAAGTTCTCTTAAGCCCCCATTCACAGGTCTGACAAGAAACCTCCTGTGCAAGGCTGGGCCTCTCATATCACTTCCCTTCTCTGCAGGAAGATCCTAGCAGTCACCTTGCTGCATTTTACATGGAATGCCCAAGGCTGGCACCTGGCTCCTTATCTTTCTGCACCCTGCCAGGAGTGGAGGGAGTGAGGATACTTGGCATGAGCAGCTTCACCCACTGAGCATTCCTGCCCACCTAAAGCCCAGTTCAGCAGCCCCTGCTACACAACCTAAAGCTTTGGCTGGACTAAGCCAAGTGGCAATTCCAACTGAGCCAGTCCCTGCCCTGGCATGGGTGCAAGGCAGGCCTCTATTAGCCAGCCAGGGTGAAGCCAGGATGCCACAAGCTAAATACAGGTCCTGAAGAGTGTAAGTCTAAGTTTTATATCACCCCTGAGCACAGCGAATCTCTGGACTGGGAGCAGAATCAGGGTTGGGCACCATGCATTAAATAAAATTGATAGTTCCTTTCTTTAATAATGAGTTTAGTGTAGTCATTTAAAGCTCTCACAAAGCTGATAGTAACTGGATTTAATGGGGCCTTCCCTGTCCTTGATATGACTCACATAACTCCTCATAGCATCTACACGAGCTGAAGTAGGTAGGGTGCAGCCAGGGGACAGTGTTAAAACAGCTGGAATGACTTTTATTTAAAGACTTGAGGTTTTTTGTTCCTGAGAACTCCTCCCACGTCAGCTTTCACTTAATAATAATTTAGCAGGTGCTATTTACAATTCAGATGTCCCTCTTCTGCATGCACACCCAAATCACGCAGCCGCCCCACTTGTACTCCTAACAGGTTTCAGGAAAGCAAATGAGGTAAAGTTCCCTATCCACCCACGTCACCCCAAAGGGCAAAAAATACACTTTGGGGACTAAAGAAGGAACAGTTTGGAAGTCTCTGATGTTTTCTTCTGGTTTACTCCCAGCACTCACTGCTGATTTTTAAGTGCGGCCTTTGAGGGGGCAAGAGACCAAGCTGGTGCCCTGTACTGAGAAGGAAGTCAGACCTTCTGCAGTACCTGCAGAGCTGCCAGTGCTCTGTAACCAGAGGCTGCTTCCTGGCTGCTGCCAGAACGACAGTGCCTGCTTGAAAAATACTGTAGAGAGCACCCGGCGTGTGTTCAGCATATAAATGATGCTCGCAAGACAATGCTGAAATAAGTATCTTCCACTCCTCCCCAGAGAGGCACAAGCCTGCAAACCCATACACACGCCTAGGCTGAGAAGGCAATGAAAAAGGGATCTGCCAGGTATGGCTAACACATTGCACCTTCAAAACAGCCATGTCTCAAGCACAACACCCTTCTTCACAGTGGCCTCTGTGTGGCTCTTTTGAGGCATTGTCCCCAACACCACAGCACTCCCAGAACCTCCTGAAAATTTATGTCCCTGGAGGCTATACAAATTCTTTCCCTTGTGGTGCTGAATGTTTGGAGACAACCTCAAAGCAGAGCTCAGACCTCAACAGCCTCAGCTCCTTCCTGTTCCTGGTGAGCCTAAGATGTCAAGGGGGCCTTCATTCCAGGTGTAAATTTCCCTGCCTTCCTGTTCTGCTTTTCCTGTCCTGCTAGTAAAACTGTCTCAGCCTAATTAGTAGTTTTCTAAATGTAGTGCACTGCAGTTCTCAAAGATATAACAAGTGACAGAGCACGTCCCCTGCACTGCTCCAGACCTGGATTCACACGGCTCCAACCTGCCATGTTTGATCCATGTCTTATGGCCAAATATAAAAGCAAAACTTCCCAATGCACAGAGTAGCCATAAACAAAGCCAAATGGACAAAGCCAAGCATCTGTCTCCTTCCCTCTCATCCTCACCCAAAAAGTACATCCCTCCAGTGCCATAGCTAGGACACCCTCATCATAATCACCTTCAAATCCCTTATCTCCCTGACAACCCAACTGCCCTCCTACATGTCCCTCTCCTGCATTTATAGCATCAACAACCCTGCCTCCTGCTTCATTCTGCACATCATGACTTTCATTTATAGGTATGATGAAAATTATCAACCAGGACTTACTTAGTACTCTTGAGCATGGAGGTGGTGTAGGCAGCTACTCCCCATCGTGGCCTGATCGGTTTATTTTGGCATGTGGCTCAGGATACTGCTGTTTTTCCTCACAAACCATCTTTATTCCCTTCCTCACTCTCCCTGTAATTCCTTAAATCCAGGGCAAATTGTCTGCTGGCTACTTAAAGTTTCTCAGCTGTAATTTAGAAACATTACAACTCTTACTCATCCTTTTGGGGTGGGCTCAGGGGCAGATGAGCCTGAATAACAAGCTGTGGACTCCTCTGACATATCCCTGGTTTTAGGCACATGAAGCAAAATCTCAGGGACAAATACATGCATTTACATTTGAATACTTTACTACACCTCAGCGCAAGATTCTTTCAGGGTCACCTCCATCTCCCACTGGAATGAACTGCAGTAATGACAAGAGATATTACAGATTTCCTCAGTTAATCACATGACTAGTTTATGTTTCACATTATAGTTAATTAACTATGCAACACTGAGAACACAGGTTAAAATATACCTCACCAGGGGCTGCCCCATCACTTCCCTGTAGATGCTGCAGTAAGTGGACCTGACATCAATTTCTAGGTCTTGGTGTGAGAAGGTGCAGCAGTCCAGTCTGTGCTCCCCTGAGCTGAAAGATAACCCCTAGACACCTTCTTATGGGAAAACTGGGCACAGCTGGAACAGTGCAAAACTTCTCTTCAGGATACCTCAGTGTTACTGTGTGGAAAGCAAATGAAGGCAGCAAGGGAATACAATTTAATAGTGTACAAAACAGAGCCAGACCCCAGTAAGCAAACACCCCTCACCATGTCTGTCAAAGCTGACAGAAAGACTGTCACCTCTACAGAAATCATGAAATGAGATTGCAAACGCCCTACCAAGACATCAAAGTGCTCTCCAGACATAAAGTGAGAAACCTGGGAGTCTGCAGTGCCCATGTCGGGTCTCTGGGCCTCCAGAAGGCAGATCATAGCCCTGCCAGAGATACCTTGCTGAGCCAAGCCAGGGAGGACTTGTGGAGTCCCAAGAACAAAATGAGGTGGTGAACAATAAAGATGGAGGCAGGGGCAGCACCTGAAAGCCTCAAAGGTCTGCATGAGTATGTGAAGGAACTTCTGCACAATGTAAGCATAAAGAACTTTTTGGAAAGCAGGTGTCAGTAAAGTCAGGAAGAAGTTTTACAACCAAATGATCAGTACTCCCAAGAGACTCTGCGGAGAAGAAAGTCTGCTTGGGAGTCAGAGATGGAATGAGAAAGAAAGAAAAAGATGAGATCAGACAGGTGGGATTGACAGAAGCCTTGCTTTGAAGCTTTATCTTTGGAGGACACTGAAGGATGTCTAACAAATGCTTTGCTGAAGAAATCTCTCATTCAGATTTCTTGGAGAGAGGCCCAGCAGAGCTGAGACAAGTGTGGAATGCTTGGCTGGGGCTGTGCTGCAGGCTGCTGGGGAACCCACGAGCAGCACCACATCTGTTTAAAGAACTGAAGACTGCAGCAACACCCACAGCACCACTGAAATGAGGCATGACATGATGAGGCTCCTATAATGCCATGCTTGAATGAGCTCCTGAAGCACTGGGTACAGCCAAAGGAGATGGGGAAAACAAGCTACCAAGAAACATTTCCTCATCCTGAAATCAAAATGGAGCCAGAAGAGTCCAAAAGCAGCTGCTCACATCAATGGGCCAGGTAGGACTGTTTGGCAGTATCATATGTGTTTGGGGCACCTTCCTCCTTCCCATCTGTCCTCCACCATCACAAAGTGGAACAAACAGTCACCACAGCATTTCTATAGCACCCAAAGCTCCCTCTGTAGAACTACACAAGACAATCTCTGCAGTAAACGTGAAACTGGCCATAGCTTGCCTAATGTCTGATCCCTACATTTAACCTCCAAACAGGCCTGTAAGGCAGGAGCCTCTAGATTCCAACAAGCTCCATCTCTGATTGCTACCTGCTAACAGAGTTACATCCTGAAAGCAGAACTGAAAGAAGGATGACCTTGGCATGGCTCTGCTTTCGAGGCAGCGTGGCTCAAGTCACTGCTGCTCATCTTCCAGACAGGAGTTGACCACAGTACCCCATCCTACAAGGGAAAGAAAGAACTTTCTCAGCCTTCCTAACTCCAGACTTCACTGGCCACCCTACCTGGCTCTCCATCATCTCAATTTCTGGGAAAGGGTAGCAAGGCCTCTCAAAACAGAACCAAAATTAATCAGTTTTCCTTTGCGGCTCTGGTTGTGCCCCCCCTAACCCACACAGCACTGGCACATTTGTGGCTTCCCACAGCTGCCTAGTAGAAAGGATATTTTGGCTTTTTCCACGATGGCTGTCTCCCCACCTGGATGACTTTCCACCTGTAAATATTAACTTTGTAATGCCAATGACTCCAACTGGCCTGCAAGTGTGGTGAAACCACAGGGAATGCCTGGCACCTCGCATACCTCACTTGTTAGAAACAGCACTACTTGTGAAGGCAAGACATGGGCAAGGCTCATTGGAGCTCTGTCTGAGCCTCTCACTCCCACAGGATTTTTTCCTAACTGTTTTATTTGCAAAGAGGCCACTGCATGACATTCAGCCCCTGCTTTGTTTATGAACTCTGAAACTCAGCTCTAGTTGGGCTGAAAACATCAGTTTGCCTATTCACAAGGTCTCTTCCTTCATTTGATTTTCATCAGGATACAGATCTTTGGGAGGGAAACAAGCTCCTGGTGAGGTCTGGATGGAATACACAAGATCTGGCCTGCAAAGAAAGATGAAGATGCAAGGAGAAAGGTGGGGAAGCTGGGCACAGGGCTCTGCCAAAACAGAAAATTGAGACAGACTGATTTGTTGACCTCCTGACAGCCACATACCACCTTCAAGTAAGAATGACCAAACACAGGACCTACCGCACTCTCAAACACTGAGGGTGTGGGGTGTTTTAGAAAATGAAGAGAAAGGATAGTGCAGGTTGATCACCTGACCTCCAGGTTAAGGAGTTGTAACAATTTTGTAAATAACCTGCCTTCCCATCATCACACCTGACCTGCACAGACAAAAGCCTTCAGTTCCTCAAGAAAACACCTTGAACATTTTTCACTGTCTTCCAGACTTTAGAGCCAAGAAAACACCCCCAAAGTTATGGCCAAACCAGTCAGCAACCTTTTCTTGCTGTCACCTGTGGCTTTTGGTTTGCATTCCAAAGTAGGACTATAAACCCAGAAATGCACGATGTGAAACGGGCTGTGAGCTGGAACCAGAACAGGCGCAGTAGCACTGAGCCAGCTGGCCCAAAGCAAAAATCACCATGGAGACACAGGGTGCAGGATTGGGATGTGGACTCATTTCTCCCCAAAACAACTGTCTCTCTTGGCCCATTCACCTTTGAGACTGGAGAGTGGCTCTCATGTGAGACACAGTGATGGGAGCTGCTGCAGCCTCCATGAGAACACAGGGTGTTGAAAGGTTTATCTGTGGGAAGCACTGATTCTGTTTGCTGTATTTGGGGTTGTACTGACCTCTGTCATACAAAACACATGGTCACACTCAGGTACACATAGACATGTAAATTTGAGATGACCCACGGAGGCAGTGAATCTTAAAACAGAAATGAGTGATGTTACCCCAATCAATCCCACAGAAGTGCCTCTGGACACCTGCCTGCCCCACTGCTGGCTGGCATGCTGGGGTTGGTGCACGCCAGGTCTCCTGCTGTCTTCACATCAACTTCATTTTTAAGCAAGGTCTAATGGAACAGAAGCCAGACCAGCCTATGTCCCTGTAGACAAGACTCCTGTTTGGCCAAGGAAAGACAGCCTAGGTGATGTACAAAGCTCTTGTTTACACAGAAAAAAACCCCTGATTTTGGTATGAGGATAAACTACATGAAGGATTTCAGAGCCTTGAAGAGTAAACATACCCAGAAGCTCAGGAAAGACTATCTGCTTGAGAAAGGAGGATACAAGGCCCTTGTGTGTGATGAAGAAACTCAGGGACAGCACTAACAGCCTACTCCCCCTCAAAGCTCTAGAAGAAAAGCAATCAGTCCAAGGGAAGTCATTAAGAGAAACAAAACAATAAAAATCTCCACCTGTATCAGCAGAACTCCCTGGCTACCATCAGTCTCTCCCCCAGGTTTCTCCTTTGTGCAGGATATGATTATTTATTGACATATTTATTTACTCAGCTCTGCAGTGCTTAACACCATGGCTGCCTGGCTTCTTGCACTGTCAAAATTAGAGCATGACAGAAGAGGAGTGAAGCTAAACATGGACATCCACTATGACACAGGCCAAATGCCTGCTGCAGTGGGGACCCCACAGCCAGCCTGGACAACAAACACTCCCTTGGTGTAACTTTGCTCCACATCACTCAGTGCTTTCAAGGCCCTGCGCAGCTCCCTGCAGAGACCCAGGCACCAGAGCACACCTCAGGTCCTGTTCAAGTGCTGGCCATGAGCACCTGCTGTGCAGCACTCCTGCTGAAACCAAACCTGCAGAACCAAAAATCCACAGCAGAAAGGAGAGATGGCTGCAGATGACAAACCAGCTAAAGGGGCTGTCAAGCCTTCTCCTCATTCCTGATGCTACATTTAAGAGCTGACGTGTCACTTTGCGCCTCCAGCAGCACGCAGCCACTTGTCCAACCTCTTCAGAAGCATCTTTTTGGCACTGCTACAACTGTTTTGCAGCCATGTGCTTTCGACTCAGAACATTCAATTCTTTCCTTTTCCTACGCAGTGAAATGAAAAGATTCAGCTCAGATGCAGTGGGACAATGAGTTCAGAATCACCAATGTGTCGGTGATGTTGCAGCCAAGCTGTCCACAGTCACACCTGGGTTTTGACTAATGATGGAAGGGGAGTCTGGCCAAACTGAGTCATGGGGGAAAGAAGAGTTTCTGGGAAAATAAGCTCTGTATGATTTTCTCACAAGGAGCAAATATACCGCTGTTTCCACAGGTTCCAGAAAAAAACCCAGATTGGTAACAACTTGTGGTGAAAGGAAAAGAGCTTTCAGGACGTCCAGAAGAACACTGGGCATCTTATCTTTGCCATAGTCATAGGAATGACTAGGGGGTAAAATGGCCTGGGGTGGGCCTATGGGTTTTGCTAGGAAAACTGTGACAGTCCCAGCAAATGAGAGAGGGAAACTGCTACTAAGAAAAACCTAAACCAAAAGAAAACAGACAGGGGAATTTAGTACTAAAAAGTCCTGTGAAGTTTCATCAGACCGTATGTACACAAAACTCACTCCAAATCCATATGGATGAGAAGTAAGAGGAGACTGAAAACTAGATGCAGCAGAAGCACAGTAACTGTGGAAAGAGTTTCAGTGGAAGCAGCAAGTTTACACCCGGTATAAATGCCCAATTAATTCGATGTTTGCAGTACTCCTTTGTGGACACAGTCCTTGGTTTTGGTAATTTTTCATATCTGAAAATAGCCCCATTTCCCTCTTTAGTCCTTCCTGGGCTCATGGGAGACTGAAATGAGTCACCAGACGATCAGCTGAGTCATCCAGCCAAATCTTGGAAAGCAGTACAAAATGTGTGGTCATCACATTCTCAACTGAGACGTGGATGACGGCAGCACCCCTAGCAACCCACCATGCATTGGGCAGAAAGGGCTGGAGACCAGTGACACCCTGAGCTGTTACTGTGAGCCAGGCAGAAGAATGCCTTAAATGAAACTGGGACAAAGCAAACAGGAGCTGACAAACATGGCCAGAATGCAGCCCAGCGGAAAAGGACTGGGAGTGCTGCTTGGCTGGCAGCTGAACATGAGCCAGCAGTGGCTCCAGGTGGCCCAGGCGGCCAGGGGCAAACAGATCAGACACAGTACGGCCAGCAGGACCAGGGCAGTTACTGTCCCTTGGCGCTGGTTGGGGTGCACCTCAAATCCTGTGTTCAGTTCTGGGACCCTCACTAGAACAAAGACAGTGAGGTGCAGCAGGTCCAGAGAAGGGCAATGGAGCTGGTGAAGGGTCTGGAGAGCGAGTCCTATGAAGACCAGCTGAGGGAGCTGGGGTTGTTTAGTCTGGAGAAGAGGAGGCTCAGGGTTAACCTCATTACTCACTAAAACTACCTGAAAAGAAATTGTAGCACATTAGGAGGGGGTCAGTCTCTTCTCCCAGTCAGCCAGCACCAGGGCAAAAGAAAATGGACTCAAGTTGTGCCAGGGCAGGTTCAGGCTGGGCATCAGGAAGAATGTTTTCCCTGAAAGGGTGGTTAAGCATTAGAATGGGCTGCCCAGGCAAGTGGTGGAGTCACAATCCCTGGAGCATCCAGCATCCCTGGAGCATACTGGAATGGCGCTCAGTGCTATGGTTTAGTTGGCATGGTGGTGTGCAGTCACAGGCTGCATTCAAGGATCTTAGAAATCTTTTCCAGCTTTAATGATTCTATGGCTGCTGGTCCTACACCTGACACAAAGCCCTTGTCCATCCAGTTTCCCCATTCCAGAGGCATTAGGAAAAAGGGACGGCCATCTCCATCTTCCAGAACATGAGATATTCCTAGCCCATTTTCCAACTTCTATGAACCAAAGTTCCAGTTCATCCAATTCCTCTAGCGTATCATCAAATCTTAACAAGACCTATTTCGATATGCAATCTCCCTGACAACCAAATAACTGTGACCTTTTAAGAACACAGGTCCATATTTCATTTTTATGTCTATTATCTGCAGAACAAAAAGGAGTGGGGCAGTTGCTTTTGGGCAGAGAAAATGTATTTACCAAGCAGGTTTTTTATGGTGATTACAAAAGTTTAACAATCAAATTCAGGACAGTTGTTCTCTTTGTGCTGTCATGGAAAAACAGCCCCAGTTTTCAGGGGCTGGGAACCCTGTTCCTGCACAGGTTGCTGTCACCCTGCAGAGTGGTGCCACAATCCACAGCAGAGCCAAGCATGGAGGACCCTGAAGCACCAGGGGGATACAGGAATAGCGCATGTGGCACATCAGTAGAACAGGTCCCCTCTGTGGCTCACCCAGAAAATCCATTCATTGGAGGCTCCCCTGACACTCCTTTCACCCGGCCAAGCACCAGCAAATGGTGCTCAGGGACTACATGTGAAATGGCACCAAACAGGTTTTCATGAAACTGCTCAAAATTTCCCAACTAATGATGTCACTCCTGTTTTGTCTTGATTCTTCTCGCCAGCTCATCCCTGAGTTTCAGCAAGCCCGTGATGTATTCACCTCGCTGTGCCTATTCTCCCAGCCTTCTGCACCTTCACTCCTATTTCCTTTGCCAAAAATATAAAAAAGCACTTTAAAAAAAAGGAAAAAGAAGAACTGAAAGGTTTAGCTGGGCATCAGTGGATGATGAACTCCACAATACAGAGTAACACTTGACAAAAGCAGGTATAACTGGTGTAAAAAACAGGTTTATGTGAAACTCAAGTAAAAAGATACAGAAGCTATTAAAGTACCTAAAATTCATGAGGTTTTGATCCCAGAGTTATAAGAACCTGGTATTATTTAGTCTTTTAAAGGCTCAGTAGTAGAGACTCCAAGCTGTTGAAATGCTAACTTACTCCATGCTCTACAGAGACAGAAAATAAATGTGAAACTGGATCCTGACAGCACCACTAGATCCCAAAATTGACCCTCCTGCTTTCTGCTCTGCCTGCTCCAAAGAACATGCTATTCCTGGCGGAGTTTTAAAACATAAAGCCCAGGCAAGTGTTCTCATGTCCTCTCCACTTCCCAGAGCTAAGGCAAGCAGCTCGCTGGAGCTGCCCTCCCACACACATCACCCTCTGGGTCCTGGCACTTGCAGAGAGCTCTGCACTGGCCCCACGGGCTGGCCTGGCACCAAGCACGAGCAGAGCAGCAGCCGCGGCGCGCGGCTCAGCACGCTCGAGCTACAATAAACCTGTCAGACTGCGCGAGACATGAATCATATGGACTGCCACAACAGCAACCCAGCGTGTGCTAAAGCAAACAAGCAAACAAACAAACAAACAAACAATCCTAAGACATCTCAAAACACAGATGTAGGTAAAAGGCACTCTCCTGAGGCTGCCAGTGCAGTTATACTACAAGGCAATCCTGGAAAAATATACTCTCTCCTGACTTGTGACAACTCAGAAATGCTTCAGCAGAGCTGTAGTAGGGGGCCATGGGAAAGCAGGACCAACAGGACTCACTGGGAAACTGGACCATGACCAAGCAAATGCCTGGGTTTTCCAGGATGCTGGAAGTGGGAGAAAACACCTGTAGCAAAGGCACATCAGTCATCAAGGGATGTGGCTGCAGAGGTTGCTCAGGGTCTTTTGGAAAGCACATCTCCAAGTGCACTTAGTCAGCTGGAGGTGCTGCTTCTCTCACACTGCCCGGGAAGTCATGAAGCAGAAACAAGAGCATCTTTTCCTGCCTAAGGTTTTCCTGTAGTCCTTGGTACAGCCATGAGACTGAAGCATGGAAATAATGCTACAAGTGCAGCTGAGGGACTTGCATGCTGTCTGTGCCCCTCAGGGCAGCCTTGGGAGTGGGTGACTGCTCCATCCATGCCTGTGGGCCACCAGGGCATACCATTTCATACCATGAACCTGTGCCTACAATTTGGATGTACATGTATTTTTCACTTGTACCATTGCAATACAGTCAATGGGTACAGTGACCATTTCTCCATCCTGTTCTCCTCCCTGCTATTTAATGATCTTGTGGTGGCGCCTCTTAAGTCTCAGTCCTCCAAACACTCACAGACACCCCTTACCTTCCAACTAACAACTGCAAGGCTGTGAACCATGAGATGAATTAGGCAGACAAAAGCACAGGGGAAAGGTTTATGGCCAGTCTGTTTGCTTTTCCTGGCAGATTCAGTCCAGAGACTTCAGCTTTTCCAGGTGACAAGTGTCTTCCAAGACAGTGTCTGCATCACAAAATATTGTAAAAAATCTTTATTTAACTGGTCCCCTAGGACTGCTGGCTAGACCCTCACACTACTGCCACATGTGCCTGTGTCTGATTTTAAGCACATGGATTGTCTGAACTGACTTCATCAGGACGACTCACACACTGAAAGACCACTACATGTGTAAATGTTAGCAGGAACAGTGCATTAATCATCTGCCCTTGGGTTCTGAAAGGGAATTTTTGTGGGAAAAAGGCAAAAAAAAAGCTCCATAAAACTTGTGGATACAATTCAGGTGTCCAAGTGATGCATTAATCTAAATTAAACCCCCACTTTCCCTTTCAGAAAAGCAAGTTCTTCTCTACAAATGTATAATCTGCAGTTAACTGCTGCTAACTGATTTCAAAAGAAATCCTGAGGAAGGTGAAGTTTCCAGTATCCGTGCCCACCCCACAAGCAGCACACTCAGAAAATCTACATTGGGTTTTCTTGAAGATTTTTCCTTCCCTTCCTTCTCCATGACTAGCAATATGGATAGAAAAACATTCTCTCTGCTCTTGACAGAGTGGCTGCTGCTGCTGCTGCTGCTGCGGGTTCTCCACCTGGAGTGAAAATTCTCCGTTGTCACGGCAGCCAACAGTGATGTCACAGACTGAGTATTGTGACTTCAGCTGGAAAAGGAGCAGCAGAGCAGATGGACTCTGAAAAGAGAGATATTGTTTTGGTGTAAACACTAAAAACCAGCCTTCATGGAAAAGAGGGGAAAAAAAGAAGGAAGTATATATAAATATCTGACAATTATGGTTTTCTCAAAGAAGTATAAATATATGAAAAATAGAGTTCTCTCTAGGCAAGTATCTCAGAGGCCCAACTAAGTACTGAAAGAATTGTCATTTTGTTTCTGTTCTGTTAAGAAATGGGACCGTTTCACATTGTGAAATACACATTTTCTATTCTTTTCTTTTTTTACTTTTGTTTTTAAAATCTTTTCTGGTCATTGTCCCAGAATAAGAAATCAGCATTTCTGTGTAAAGGAATAAGTATCAGAAAATAATGCACATGTTTCCAAATGTTTCATTAATCCACAAGCAACTTGCAAATACTGCTGTCTGTCTTGACAAACCTTTCTGAAAATTCACATGCAGAAGAAGGGGAAATACTGGTACGACTTCAGTTACCACTTTCTCAGGGGACAATGCAGATAACAAGCAGTTCCCTCCCCAAAGTACCCTAATGATATCCTAGCTTTACAAAAAATTATGCTTGAATATTTTTTCTGAAATATAAACTTGCCATGCACAGTCAAAATTAAAAAGAAATATGGGGCATTTTAAAGAGAAATTCCATGGGGAAAAGCAACTGTGAAATAGCCAAACATCAATTATGAAAACCACATCAAGAAGAGGCTCTTATGCACGGGCTGAAGGGTTTAGGGATTTCAAGAAAATGTGCATCCTAGTTTGACTCATAATGTAGGCAGAGAATGAGCAAGTTTCCTCAACTTAAAAACAGCTCAGTGAGTATGTAACCCTTTAAAGTCATGGCATCTATACAAATTTCTTGTATCTCACAGCTCCCAGCTGATGGCAATCTTTGCTCTCCATGCCCAACTCCTCCACAGGGTTGGAGATGGATTACTTCCATCCTAAATTAGTGCAGAAGGAACAGCTGATAATACAGTGACATGGGAAAACTTCTGAGGTGTGCACTACAGCCACCCCAGAGCTTGCTCATTGGTGCCATTATCACTATCCCAACTGCAAACCTTCAATCAGAGCCTTCTCCTCCCCTGCTGCTGCCCACATACAGCTCAACAGGCTGTGGGCAGCACTGCTTCCCTCTACCTGAGGGGAGAACACAAATGTAATGAAAGCTAAATGTAACAAAGTGAACAAAGACAAAGAGATTTGGGGTTGATTCTACCTGCGAGTCAAGTGGATCATTTTCCCAAGCTTAAAGATTATGGTCTCATGAGTGTACCATTTGGGACTTCCACAGGGCAGGATCTGGGAGAGGGACTACCCAGGGTAAAATCAGGAAACGCCTTCCCAGCAGACCCAAAGAAAAAGCAATGGCATGAACTTGTTCTTCTTTAAAATAACTTGCAAGTCTGTTGGTTTGTGGCATTGCTGTTGAATGGTACAGAGCATTATTAGAGAAAAACAGCATAAACCAGACAGTTGTCATAAGGGAGAAAAAGGCATCTCAGTTCATTTCTGTTTTTCCTCCAACCCTGAACTTCTACCTCACGGGTCACACTTGCTCCTACAGGGAATGTCTGGATAGAAGGCTTCATCAATTTTCCTCTCTGATGACAAACGGCACCAAACGCTTTCCTGTCTCTTCTCCCAGAAGCAACAGCTGTTTATTGTTCCTCATTCCCACTCTGCATGACCAAACAGCTACACAGAAAACAGAGATGGGTGAAAGCAAGACTGTTTAAAGCTGCAAACCAAGAACACAAGGCTTAGGAAAGCTCAGCTTTATGGCTGCCTGTGCAACCTTCGACCCTCTTTCCTGCAGAGCTGTCAATCACATAATCACAGGCTATTTTTCCAAGGACCTTGGCCTCACCCAGTGCAGCAGGATCTGGGCTGCTCACTAGGTGAGCACCCAGTTACTATTTCATCTTCTCAGTGCTGTTGGAGGTGTGGCCCCAGCCTTGTTTACTGCATACCCGCCAGGCTCTGCTCTGCAGATGGAATTGGTAATTTACTCGTGGCCTTTCCGACAGTACGCATCATTAGAGTAACTGAATGTTTCACAAACATAAAGGAATGTATTTTTGCACTGCCCTTATAAAGTAAGACACTGCATTATCCATATGTCAAGGGCAGGGAAGCAAAGCACAGGGAGATTAATGTGAAAAGCTTCCACTAGTTTTAAATGCTCAATTGAAACTCTTAAGTACAAGTTCTTCAGAGATATGTTTTGCCAGTTGAGGCTGTGGTGACAACCATTTTTTTGGGCTGATGGTCTCAGAGATAGCAGAAGTGGTATCC
This sequence comes from Setophaga petechia, assembly GCA_024362935.1. NCBI lineage: Eukaryota > Metazoa > Chordata > Aves > Passeriformes > Parulidae > Setophaga > Setophaga petechia. Next base: position 8,085,473 of record JANCRA010000025.1, read on the forward strand.
CTGACATTTGTATCATTCAAATTTTACTGGGTTGTTAATGTGGGGGCTTGCTTTCTCACTTCTTTATACATTTGTTGTATTTAACACGCATCAGGAAAAAAATTCAGGAGAGGTATAAAAGAGCTGTTTTCTAAATATACATTCTGAGGCAGGTAGCTGGGATGGAAAATTTCTGCCCAGACAGTTTAAGTTTAGTAAAGTTGTGAACAACTAAAAGTGAAGGTCTTAAAATAGGGAGGCTGTTGGATGGCCTGAACAACAGGTCATTGCCATAAAATACACTTTTCTTTCTCTTCTCACTTTTCTCTCTTTTTTGTGAAGAAACAGATGTTACACTAACAGAATCAAGTCAAACTGAAACCCAAACTGCAACTAGAACTTTATTTTATATCCTGGTTCTGTTCAGATAAACAAGATCAATTTATTTTTACATTTAAAGCACAACAAAGTCTTGTTACTCAATTCTAAACAGGGACTTCTGCTTAGAGAATAAGCCCCACCTTTCCTCCTGCTCTCTCAGAAAGAGAAAGGAAGTGTCAGGCACTTCTGGCAGCACTGGTCATAAGGAGGATATAGGACAGGCAGCTGGACAGTACTCAGGGGCAGGGAATCTTACATTGATATAAACTGATCCTTCCCCTGATTATTTGCAGGGAGATTCAAAAATTCCTATAAGGAAAAAAAAAAGCCCATCTGAAAATTTCAGGCAGTGATTTTATCTGTGCCAACACCGGCAAAGAAAGACAGACAGACAAAAAGACAGACAAAAAGACAGACGGTGGGGGGGGTGGGAATAATTCAACCAACTGCTGGTGCCAGCCCCAGCCTTCTTCAGAGCAATGAAGTAATTTTAGAGACACTTCTGTAGGAGCCTAAAATCCAACCTTGCAACTGTGCACAGGACTTGGGACACACAGACACATACAGACACACAGACAGACATGCACGGCACTGGACAGCAATGTGAGACAATGTGGGAGCTGGCAGAACTGGTTCCTCCATCACCTTGGGAACATGCAAGGACAACCCTAGGATAACTCCTGACAATTCCTCTTTCCCACCCAAGCTGTATTCCTGGCAAATGGTGTTATGAAGTGTTCCTTCCCCTGATACATACCATATCCACACAGAGAGGAACACAGACCAAATTTCTCTGTCCTGCACTGAAAACTCTCACTGTATATCCCTGCTTTTGAGCTAGTCATGTCTCCTGACTGCACTAACTTAGACTAATTTAGTATTTTTAATTACAGAGGGATTTACAGCACTGCACTACAGTGCTCTCTTTTATTATACCCACTGTTTCTGCTGAATCTGGGTGCACTCTACATACAAAGTTGCACATTAGACAAATTACACTGCACATTAAGTAAATCTCTCTCTAGAAATAGGATTAGATGAAGAGGCAAATCTTCCTCATTCCTAGTGCATAAATTAATATCTACAAAATCAATATATAGAAAGAGCTCCATATCAATTTATGAAAAAAATAGTTTAAACATACTCCGCAATTAAACAAATTTATGTAGGAGATGCATTCTTCTTCTCCTATTTTGCTTAATAAATAAAACAGCTGGTCCAAGGAATCAGGTCAATCAGTGTCTGGAAAAAGCCCCATTAAAGCTGCTATATAACCTAGTTTCTCAAGCTGCATAAGACATCCTAATATTGAAGAGGCAGAAGTCCATGCAGAGACAGCAGGGATGGCTCAGCTTCTGGCCCTTCAGGGTTATGGAGGATATTTATCACAAAAGACAACAGTAAGTGAGATATCTTGCAAAGATCTGAGGAGATGGGCTCTGAAGGACCACAACAAAGACAACATGATGCATCCAGACCTGTACATAAAACAGAGCTCAGGACATCCAACATAAGGAGATGGTAAAGGCCCAGATTTTCACATGTGTTCAGATCCCCTCAAAGCCAACCTAGCCCTGCTGCCACAGTGGGAGATAACACCTCTTCCCAGGGCCCTCCACAGCTCCATGGTTCCATTCCTCCCATGTCACGTGGGAGGGCGAATCCGGCAATGCCCAAAGCTGTGGGTGTGTTTTGTGGGCACAGAGCCTATTCCAGTGCAGGCAAAAACCCCTCAGCATGAGCCCTCCTCCTGCACAACACACAGCACACAAAATGCAGTGCCCAAGCCCTCCTCACCTCAGAAAATGTATATTCAGTAGGTTTGCAAATATTTTGCAAAGGATATCACAATCCACATCCTATAGAGATTAAAAAATAGAGCCAGAAGAAAGTGACTTGCTTAAGCTTTAGGAGCAAGGCAGCATCAGAACTGGGAAATGAAACTTCCTGGTCCATAAAACTAGGTTTTAGCTTCTTAAATAAGGATTCTCTTCCCTCATTAAAAAACTAAAAATGAGAAAAGAGGAAGGAATATTCTGTAGACAGAATGAACTTTGCCCTCAGAGGACTAATGACCTGATAGACTTTTTTTCCCTTCTCACCTTCATTTCCCCTTGCTAAAGTTACAGTAACTTCAAGGACTATCCTTCTTCCTTGGTCTGCTTTAACCTAGTGTGTCAGCTCAGCATCCTTTTCCCGACCACCTGAAGCCAGAGACTATCCTTCCAAGAGAGGAGATTACCTTCTTGCTTTCAGTCTCTCTGGACATCCTTGCAACATCCTGGACTGAGACTCTCTGCTTTCTGTATCATGCTGAGGGACCCCAAAGTCCTATCCACTCATCCCAGCCCATAGTACGTGGCAGCCTGAAAGGGTACCCTGGAGGTAAAACCTGGTTGTTCTCTATTAATTTTTCATTTTAAGAATGGCTCCAGGGAAAGGAGGGAGATATAGGTCAGAGACTTTGGGGGCTGATTAGTAACTCTGTACATCTTCCTTCTTTTTTTTCCCCTCATTATTTTTTTCTCTTCCAAATTCAGAAACAGAGGGTTTTCCCTCCGTATTTCTCATTTACTCCTTGAGTATCACTGGCATTAGTCAGCAAACTCCTGCTATTTCCTCACAAGCCCCTGACACTTGCAGAGTGACTAACCCCCTGTGCACACACTTGGGTTCTAACAGTATCATCTGCTTTTTTCCCTCATGAAAAATGGATCTCGGCATTGCACAGGCGCAGTTGTCCCTGTGGTCACTGTGAGGGTGACAGGTCACTCCCTGTAAGCTCCTGCTGCCAGGAGGCTGTAAACACCACCATTTTTCATGCAGAGAGCCGAGGAGCCAGGAGGTGATGGCAGGGCCTGCCCCTCAGGTCACTTCATAACTCACCATCACAGTAGCAGTGTCCCTCACACTAGGAAGAAGTTAGCTCCTGCTCCAAGCCCAGGCACGTGGAGAAGGTGATGGAGGAAGCCTGAAGCCAACCTTGCAGCCACCAGGTCTGCAACGTGACACTGCCTTTGCGTCGGCCTTTCCTTCCAGCAGCAGGAGTCTCTGTCCCCGTTACGGTGCCCGGTGCCCGACATGATGTGCAGCAGGCCTCAGCTGGGCTCCCAAGGCACGAACACAGGATGAGTGAAAACACAGCTCCTTGTGACTCAAAGCCACCTCATCAGAGCATGACAGAAGGCTCCTCCTGGCCAGGTGGGCTTGCACAAGCTGCCCACCCACAGCCATGCTCACAGCAGACCTTGCATGCAGCTCATGCTCACGTGGGCGTACCCACAGACCTGCCCACACTGTGCTCTTGGTGCTGCGCTGGAGCACACAGCAAGTTTGTTGTGTCCACCTTCCCAGGGTGATGCCAAGAGCACACAGACCACTCTTCCTTACATCCAACATGCAAAGAGGATGTCTTGCCCCCAGGGCAAGGCCATGCCCTCAGGCAATGGTAAGTGCCACCCACACAGGAACAATCCACATCCAGAGCAGAGCCCATCAATGGGGATCAGCGGGAAGGCTGCTGAACTTGGGGCTGGAGAAGTTTATTCCCCATTTAACCTTGAGACCCTCACTTACCCCGTTCCCACCACCCTTACCTCCGTCCCCATTGTAGGAGAGACTTCTGCATTGCTGTGTAGGGAGGCATGAAAATAAACCACCGGCTCCAGTGCCACACTCCCTCCTGGCAGATCTGTTTCTCTCTTCTTAACTGTTTCCAAGTGCCTGGCTGTTTTATAATCCCCAGTGAGCATTCCCTTAACTCCTTCCTCACTGAGTCCTTCCACTCTCCCTTGCTCGCTCTCTTCTGAAAAGCAGAAAAATCCAAGGCGAGGTAGGGGATAGAGAAAGCAAAGGAGGGGGCCTGAATCAAACAGGGAACATCTGAATCAAAGAGGGAACATCTGAATCAAACTGCACATATTAGTCATTTCCCCAGCCCTCTCTTACACAGACAGACTGACTCTCCTGTTAATGTATTTCATTTTTTCTTCCCCATGGACATTTGTGTACCTTAGAAACTTCTTTGCTAATCTCCTCCTGCTTTTTCATACCATGAGGTCATATGCTCCTGCTGGTAGCATGACTTTAAATCACACACCAGCTTGCCCTTTGAGGTCTGAACAGAAATCACTGTCTTAGATCACAAGTAAATATGAGTTGATGGCTTCAAGCCCAGTGTCACCATCGCCCCACTTATGCATATTGCAAAATTCGAGAAGAACCAAATGCAGGTATTGCTTCCCAGTGGAAAGGACTTGATCACTGCAAGGGCTGTGAGAGGGCCATGTGGAGCAGCTCAGGCAGAGGAACACATCCTCCCTGTTTCCAAGACTCTGCAACTGCCCTAAAGTGACCTGTTGAGAGTCACACACACTATGGGTGCTAAAGGCCGTGCACTGCATCTGTGCTTGTGCACGTCAGTGAGTGCAGACATGGGGCACAGAGTCACTTGGCCTGAGACATTTTGGGAGGCCCACAGGTCACAGCTGCCCTTGGCCACACCACAGCACAGGTCACTGTGTGTGTGCCAGGGTGTGCTGGCAGCACGGCGTGGGGTAGAACAAGCACAGCGACCCAGCAGCTTTGGATTTCATAACCACCACTACGTGCAAAGCAACGTCACAGAACGCTCCGGTGCTTACGCTGCTCCTGTGAGCCCATGAATAAAGAGGATGGAGGGAAAAAAAACATTGGCTTTCACATGTCCCCTCTCAGGTGGGAACACGACACCTGCAGCTGGCTGCTGCTCTTCCTCAGAGCCTATGGCTGCTTCTTCCAGCATCTTGAGGTTACCCCTGACAGCTTCCACTCAAAAGTTTACCGAGGTATTTTTTTCCCTGACAAAATGAGCTATTCAAAATGAGCTATGTCACACCAGGCTGGGCCGCAGGGCTTTTAAAATCGGTTCTGCTGATGTTCAAAGGGAGCAGCTTGCTGTGCAGAGGAGTGGTAGAGTTAATAGCAGTAGGATCAGCACAAGCTCTTACCCTGCCATCTGCCTTCAGCTCAGCCAGGCTTTCTGCTGAACAGCCAATGTGGGCTGGGGCCACTGGAGTGAGCAGCAACTCGCTGACATGAAAGACTGCCTGGGTTAGTTGATTAAGAATAAGATTACGAGCACAGGAATCCTGTATGGTGCTGGTACTGACTCAGTTCAAGATTTCATGGGGATATTTAAGCCCAGTTTTCCAAAGAAGTCTTTTATTTTGTGCAGGTGGGTGTTTGTGTGACAGCTTAAATAAGCCCCATGAATTGATGATTCCAGAAACAGGGGTCATCTCTGAAACTGCTATGCCTTCTTCTTTAGCCGCCCCCACCAGAAAACAGGGATAAGGAAAATATCCCAAAATAGGGATAAATAACACTTAACTACCTCACTCCCTTGTAATGTTTAAGTTCTTTTCACATAGAGAGCTCTGGAGGAAACACAGGAAAGCCCACTGGAATGGACAGGGATGCCTCTCACAACTATGGGTCACAGATCCCTTTCGTTCTGCCTTGTGGACTTCTTTTAAGTGCTGGCCACTGACAGAGGCTGCTCAGCTCTGCTCCTGCACATTCAGAATGACAGCTGCCTCAAGAGTTCTCCCTCTTTTTAATAATAGAAAAGTCACTTAAGGCTTGTGGATGACCTGAAAGTACCAACGGCTGACCCACCATTGAAGTCTGAACCTTCCAGTGCAACCATGAAGAGCAGGGCTTGGTCCCCTTGAGGGAGGGTGAGGGCAAAACAGTTCTGTAGGCCCATAACAAAATACTGAGAGTATACAAAATACTCTGATATCCTATCATTCTGTGGGAATACCCTACAGCAATTTAAAGGACTGCTGCAGCTGATCTCCAAACCCAGGAGGAGACAGCTGGAGGGTGCAGCAAAAGGGTGCTAGTCTGGAAGGAAGGTGGGGGATCTGGGAGAGTGAGGGCACAACCTGCCTGATCTGAAAGGGAAAAGAACAGAGGGGCCCCTCCTTTCACAGATGGAGGGAGGGAAAAAAAGCAAGATGAGTGAAAAGCCTGGACTTAATCATGAAAAACAAAAGCTCATCATTTATTTTCATATCCTCTCACTAATGCTGGCATAATGCTAACAGTGGAATTCTTATGGCATGCATGTCATGCCTGCAAATACCAAGTGAATTACTTCTCAGCAAGGCTATGGGCTATGGCACTGAGCAGCACATTCGTTACAAACGATTGGATGATGAACGACAGTTCCCAAATTCCTCCTTCACAATGCTACTTGCATTAGTTGTAATTTAATGAGTGTGTGTGTGTGAGAGAGAGAGAGAGAGAGAGAAAGTTTTGGCTCAAACCACAGAAATAATACTGCCTGCTGCTCCTTCCCACTGGGTCTTGTATTAACTCACACCACCTCCACCTCCTACTTCTCTACCTCCTCCCTTTTCTCACCTATCCTCAGGTGCTAAAAGTCGTGTCATGAAACCCATCAGCATAGCAAAGGAGCATGCAGAAGCCCCCAAGCACATGCATTCCTTCTGGCTAAAAGGTGGGAGAGGACACAAACCTCTCCCTCTTCTCTGCCAACATCACGCAGGCTGGGGTGGTTCCTACAGCAGCCAGGCTCTGTGTAGACAAGCCACCCAGTCTCCTTTGGTTCTTTCCTCCTAGGGAGTCAGTGCAGGTGAAAGACACCGAGCTGGCAGCTCTGGAAGCAGAGCATGAAGCACAGTCTGTATGAGCCATGTTGGTGCAGAACTCCCACCACACACCCCTGCCAGCACGGTCCCAGAGGGAACCACAGCAGGGTAGCCCAGCCTCATCCTCACCTTACAGGCTGTCTTAGCTGGTTTGTTGCTCTTTTAAACAATTTTAAGATCTGGTAAGCAGCCAGTAAGTGTGAACAAAACCTTTGCTAGGTTTAGGTTACTAGGAGGTAAGGCCTTCAGCAGTATAAATGCGCCATCAACCCCAGCAAAGCCAGCAATCACTGCCATGCTGCCTCGTCCTGAGCTCTTGGCTAGATCTGTACCTCCAGCTTCTTCAGGGCATAAATCAAGCCCCTTTTCTTCACTCCATGGACCTTGACACAAAAGGGATGGTCACAGGAGCAGGGGCATCTTGCAGGTCTCTGCCCTGGACTGGCCAGTGTCACCTCTCACTCCTGTGGCAACCTTGCGACAGAGCCTGTACCCCTTCACATGACAGGACATTTATCCATCTAATGACCCTGCACATAAGGTTCACACCTGAAACAAGACCCACCATGTGGGGTCTCCTGTGCTGGGCCAGAAGAAAGCTGAGAGGTCTGATCTGAGCAGCAGACTTACAAGAAAGTGACTGCAAACATCACTACTACTCTCCTGGTGTATCCAGTCTCCTCAGCATTTCTCACTGACAGAGCCTCAATGACAACCATCCACGGATTCCTATCCAGTGGAACATCCAGAATACTCCTCATCCCTTCTGTGCCAAATGTAATTTAAAAGCCCCCCTCCCACATTTTGCAGTGTTTTGAAAAAAGCAAATCCAAACAAAATTTACATGTTTCTGAAACACAGGCATAAGCAGAGGAAGGGAAAATGCCCTTAAGGATTGGAACCAAATGTGTTTGTGCAAATGAGACCCAGGATTTACAGTTACCTTCCAGCCTCCAGCAAGTGCTACAGTCTTAGCTTTGACTTAAAAACAATCTGTTTTCTTGTAGAGGTTGAAAAACACCAGTGGTATTTTCTCTGGTGTACTGGCCAAAGTCCCACAGCCGTGGCTGGGAGAGGAGGGTGGACACTGTGTCACAGGACACTCCCAGGGACAGGTCTGTCTGGGCACACAGATGCACATTTGTGCATCCCACCAATACAGCAGGCACAATGCTGGGGGCCACCACCTTTAGGAACTACATGGACACAGATTTGCCCCTTGTCAAAATCCCCCTCCAAGCCCTTGTGTAGCACTGCACACTCTGTGGCTTTCTTAAAACTCTGGCTGTGCTTTGAGCAGTGACCAGACTCTGAAATAAATGAAGATGTGCTTTGCTGAAGTGACCCTAAGTGAAAGCAACAATACTCGGCACAAAGAAATAAACAAGCACCATAGCTGCAAATCAAAAAGGATGAAACAGTGAGCCTGCTGTGACTAACCTTGTGCTGGGCAGCTCACCCACCCCAGCAGCATGGGGAGCCACACATCCCCCCAAGGGGCACCAGACAGAAGGGGTCCCTTTGCACACAGCAAGTGTGGGGAGAAGGGCACACAAGCATGAGAGGGAAGGGGGGCTCCTGTGACAGAGGACCACCACAGTGGCCATGTGGCCTTTAGGAGCTTTCACAGGGGTGCTGTTACCTACTACCAGCCTGCAAAGAGAAGCAGTGACCAGCCTGGAGTGATGAAAAGCAGTTATCAGGGGCAGAACCATAGGCATGAACACACCTAGACAGATGCAGACCTGCTGGACTGCCAGAACAGGCCTGTTACTGCACAGCTTCTTTGGGCACACAGTGCAAGCCACAGCAGCCAGAACTGCCAGCCATGGTTTATCACATTTACAGTTTAAAACCCAACCAAATCCAGCACTTCTGCTGGAACCAAGTTCAGCTGAAGGTTCCTGGCCCAGCTCGGAAGGTAGAGGCCGTCCTGCTCCTTGGTTCCCCTCCTGATAGGCAGCTGTGGCTCAGGAAGGTGAAGCTCAGACACAGCACTCAGTGTCACACTTCAGCTCCCTTTAAGCCTTCAAATTAGGGCTTACACGGGGCTTAAGTGCAGCCTGTCCCAACACAGGGTTGGATTTCACAGCTCTCATGAGCTGCTGCTGGGTTGCCACTTCCCCCTGAAAAGGGGATGAGTGCCCTGCAGGCAGCCTGGCAGGCAGTCCATCCACCCAGACACCCTGAGCAGGGAATGGGGAGCACCTTGATCCCTGCAGCCCTTCCCACATCCCTGGAGGGTAAAACAGGAGGGCTGAGATCACCAGGACAGGCTTCTGCTTCCCTTGCCTCAGCTAGCCAAATAACTCCCAGTACCCATCTTTTCAGCAAGTATTTTGTAGTAAACACAGAATATTTTACTTCTGTGATCAAGCCTGTGTTCTTCCTCCTGCACATCTCTGCTGGCCCCTCACGGCTCACCTTGAGCCCCAGGGTGACCACAGGGTGACCACAACCCTTCTAGCCCATGGGTTGGGGTACCTGACATGCAGCATTGAGCTCCCATGTGAGGTCAGCGTGTTCTCAATACAGGACATGGCCACGAACACCTCAGGGGGGCTGGTCACCTTCCAGCAAGGACAGCTGAATATGACAGGGCTGGGCTGGGGAGGGGAGGGGGCAGCACAGAGGAAGAAGCTGCCAGGAACAGGAGAAAGGACACAAAACACACCAGGAGAATAAGAGCTCCATCCCCTTCACAAGCCCTGCAATAACAAGAAGGCAAGAAGGACAGGAGAACCAACCACAACAAAACCCACATGAAGAACTGTGACCTGCAACTTGCTCCAGCGATGCCATGTAACAACTGTGGCTAGGAAACAGGGAAACACACTTCCCAGCTCACCATCAGTGCTGCCACAAGCATCTGCTTTATTGTACATGATATGAAAAGCGTCAGGCATCCCCACCTGAAATCATGCCCTCTCCTGCCATTCACTCACATCCCATCTTCTTTTTCCCTCACACTTTATTTTCTACAGGCAGCAGCTTTTTGGCAGGAGTCTCTGCGTCTGTTTGCAACAGGGCATGGCAAGGGAAAGCAGACATCTCCTCATAAAGCATCCTCTTCCTGAAACCCCTTCAACTCTTCCTGGCTGAGAGGAAATGCAAGGATTGGTAATGACTCAAGTGCTCCTCCGGGAAACAACAGTGATTTTAGAGGAACATGAAATAACTTTTAAGCCAAGCCTGGTCCTGAAGAGGGGAACTCCACACTCTGTATCTTGAGTTCATGGCTGAGCATGCACAAAGCCCGGATTCAGGTGCCCACCGGCAGAGATACTGGAGAAGACACAGCTCCATTATAGAGGTAGCCTCACCTACATTAGATACATTGTAAGCGGTACAGCAAACACATCTGAAGGGATACAGATTCCTCAGGGGATACTGTACTCGCTACAGACGCCAGTGACATCCCACCACGGGCTCAGGTCTCAGATAACTGAGGATACAGAGATGGAGCAGTAGCAGAGCTGAAGACATATCCAAGAACTGGTCCCGCTGGGCCACCAAAACCTGGCACTGGGAGAAGATGCATCAAAGATGCCTGCCACGCAGCTGTTCTGCATCAGAATAGATGAGTTGGTGGATGTGGATTACAGATCATCCTCCATCAGAATGTCTGGAATGATTATTTTTCTCAAACTTGGATTTCTAGTAACCCTTTTGTTCAGCCTGAAAAGTCACATTGCTTGAAAAAAAAATCTCTTCCTGCCTTTTACAGGCAGAGTGGCAGTGTCCCCTCCTGAACACACTGTGATTTACAGTGTTCCACACTCACACACTGGCAACACAAGCCCTTATGCAGAGACTGCAGACAGCACTCCTGCCAACACATACTCTGCCACAGCATCGCTCCACATAAACACCCTGCATTCACCTTGTTTATATTTCCTCCTGCACAGGCTGTGACAGCTCACAAACACACACACAGCCTAATTTATATTTACAATAAATCTCCCTTCTTCATTCACTGCAGTGGAAAAGAGCCCTGCTACAAATACAATTTGTCAGAAAAGTGGTGTAACAGCGCTATCCTTAGCGCCCATAGATAAAGGGGATGAAGCCACACCAAACACATGTGTACACTCCTAGAGGTGCCTACACACATGGAAGGAGTCCCACATACACACGCATACACACAGACATTCTTCCACCTGTGCTCTCACAAACGCTGCTCAAGAACAGCACCTGCTGTCCCTTCTGACTCGCACGTGCTCGCAGGCAGCACAGACTTTTGCAAGGTTCACTTTCATTGCACAGGTGCTCTCAGCCTCAGATAAGCGACAGGAAAATGACACTGCAAGAGAAGCACTGTCATCATCGAGGGGATATGCTTGTGTCTGGGTCTCACATGTCCTTTCCAGGTGGTGCAGCTATTTTAAAATGGGGGTTGCAGCCTGTTTCTTATCTGCACTTGCTAAATTCACACACATATTCTGCTGTTGAAAGAATGAAGAGCGGGAGTTAGGTGGGAAGGCAGGTTTCTGGTGTGCCACTGATCATGCTAGAAGAGATGAAGACTTTTTTTTATCGTAGTCATGAAAAAATGTGATCCCCAGTTTCTTTGTAGGCTTGGAGGATTTATGAGGTCCTTTGTTTCTCCATGCTATCCACAAACTGGCTGTAGCTAAGAGCTGTCTTTTTTTTTTTAATTTGGTTTCACAGAAAAGGCTGTGATCTCCTGTCTCTCCACAAAGGACCTTGTTGCCACTTCCCTAACCTCCATCACTCTGAGGCCTGATTGTGGCAGTGTGCTCCCCACAGGACAATGTCAGCCTGTTCTGAAGCTGGGCCCAATGTGCCATGTGGGTGCTTGCAGGGGAAGCACACCCAACCAGCCCTCTGTGGTCTCTACTGGCTCCCAATAAGCTTCCATTAAGGAGACTTAACTACTAATTCCTGCCAAGGTCTTGTGTGCTCAGAAGCCTTCTGTACAGCTCTAACTCCTGATGGCCTTGCAGAGTTGAGTGAATCAGGCAATTGGTGTGATCTGCCACCTTCTCCCCACCCTGGCAACACTAAGCTCGACCAAAAACTTCAGTCTGCATCACCACCAAGCACATCAGCAGCCTGCCAGCTACCAGAAAGTTCCTGTGCACTGACATATTGGGAGCTGCAGGATCACCTCACCCCAGCACTGCTCCCCTGCTGACCCAGGGCCCACCGTGTGGCGAATTCCCATAATGGAGAGAGCACCATTGCACACTGCTCCAGCCAGCTGGGTTGCCAAGGCAAGCTGCCACATCACCTGGCACTGCTGTGCTCAGATCCCTCCACTTCCCCCCTCCCTGGGGCACCACGGGGCCTCAAGGTGGGATCAATTCTGTTTGTCAGTGCTAAGGAGCTCAAGAGTGTCACCAGAGATTTTCCAGTTAGAGATGACTCTACTCCAGGTATTCTAAGGACTAATAATGGCTGTTAAACTCCCCAGAAATTGTGCCACAAGAGGACGATTAAAGGTCGCACACACACACACACAGAGCTATGAGGATATCAAAGATGGTTTTCTTGGAATTTTTTCCTCCAGCTTTTGAAGTCTAACATCTAAATAGGAAAGTAGCAATGATGGCTGGAAATTACGAGTATCTGGAGGTAAACCAGAGACCTGCTGAAAATCCTTGCCAATCTATGTGGAATTTGTCAACACTAAACGCTGCCTAGGAGAAAATAAAACACCAGGTATTTTAGCTGGACATTCTTCTCCTCCAGCCTATTGCTTTAAGCAAACAGCCTTCCTGCCATCATACATAGGGAGCAATGTGGGCACTCACCCTTCTGCAATCCTGCTGCTGTGAGCTCCTGACAGAGGGATAGCCCAAAGCCATGGAAGAACCACACAGATGGTCAAAAACCAGCCCACAACCCATCCTGGCACAACTCTTCCACAAACACCACTGTGAAAATCTAACCCTGGGATGAGGCTCAGACCACTCTCTGGGCAGGCTGAAACAGTCTAGAGATCACAGTTCCCCTAATATCCTTCTGGGTACTTGTCCCTCTTCTCCTCATGGCACCTCTGGCTGATCTGAGCACCTGTCACATCCCTTCTCAAACACAGTTGTGTGTTCTCTGGGTCAATGCCATGTCACAGTTGTCCATTTTTTGGAAAATCTGCAGCACAGAGATCCTTGACTTCGGATCTCAGCTGCGAGTGGTTATGAATAATTGGTAATTAAAGTAAAAGTGAGGCCATACCAAGGGATTGTTGTGCCTCTAAGTTTTCTCCAGACTACTCTCAGGAGACACAGGAAAGCTACCAGAGGTAAAAAAATAAATCTCAGCCTACTAGGTTTACACAGAGACCATCAAAAATATGCGTCTGTATTGTTCTGACCTCCAGATCTTTTTTCCTTCACATTTTCCTAACCTTTAAAAGGCATGTAAGATAAACAGAGAAGAAGCTAGGCAGACAACATCCTTGGAAGAGATGTAGGAATATAATCAAGCCCTCAGACACACGCACACAAACACCATAATTTATCTCTTCCTCCTCCTGTTTGATATTATCCTCTGTTCTAGTATCATAATCTGTTGCTATGGAAACAGCTATGATGTCACTACAAGAGGTTTATAGATGCCTTGAACAGGAAGGAAAGGTACAAGATGATGGGAGAGGAAAAAAAAAAACACCTACAAACAGCTGCTGAGCAGGAGATGTTCCAGGAATGGTAAGTGTTAACAAGGAAAAGATAAACACATCGACGTGCTGGAGCTGTTGCAGACAAGAGCAGAATATAAACCATACTTTAAAAATAAAGAATGCTTACAAATTTTGCCTAGAAGTAAAAATACTCTGGGCAAGCTAAAGGACCTTCCTGAAAAAAACAAACTTTTTTTATCAGCAAGTTTTCTGGGACTGGATATTCTCTGAGTATTGCTGCTAGAGTCCAAGTCTCCACCAAGCTGCTCCATCATCTGCTGTAACACTCCCTCCTGAAGTGAACACCCCATCAATGCAGCCAATAGTTAGGGAGCTTGCTGGCTATTCCCCATCCTGCGTATGCCTCTACAACCTGTAACTAGAAAAAACCCTCATGTCCTCAAGCAAAAATAGACAGAACCATAAAATTCCTTAGGTTGAAAATGACCTCTAAGATCAGTGAGACCAACAGTTAACCAAACACTGCCAAGTGCACAACTAACTGTGTCCCCTAGAACCACATCTTTACGTCTTTTAAATACCTCCAGAGATTTTTAAATACCACCACTTCCCTGGGCAGCCTGTTCCAGTGCTGGACAAACCCTTTCCATAAGGAAATTTTTCATAACATCCAATCTATATTTTCCCTGGTACAACTTGAGGCCATTTCCTCTTATCCTGTCACTTGTTACCTATGGAAAGAGGCTGCCCCCCACCTCATTACAACCTCCTTTCAGGTGGTGGTAGAGAAAGTTAAGGTCTCCCCTGAGCCTCCTTTTCTGCATGTTAAACAAACCCATCTCTCTCAGCTGCTCCTCCTAAGTCTTGCACACAAGATCCTTCAGCAACTTTGCTGCCCTTCTCTGGACACACACCAGCACTTCAGTGTCTGTTAGCGCTCTTGTGCCTTTAAGATTTGTTTCTTGGAGAACATCCAGCCTTCCCGGACTCCTTTGTCACTCAGGTCTGTCCCAATGGACTCTATCAATCTGTCCCTAAACAGGCCAGAGTCTGCCCTGTTCAGAAGTCCAACGTAGCCCTTCTGCTGAGTCCCCTCCTCACTCCTTGAGCACAGAAAACCAACCAGTGTAGCCAAAGCAGCCTCCAAACACCCCATCACCTCAAGTCCTTCTCTGTTTGCATGACACAGGCGCAGCAGGGAGCCTTCCTTTGGCGGCTCACCCACCAGCTGTGTCAGGAAGTTATCTTCCATACACTCCAGGAACCTCCTGGACTGCTTCCTCTCTGCTGCTTCCTCTCTGTGCAAAGACATGCTGAATCCACTGGATCACATCCAGTGGCAAACAAACAACCTGACCCCTAACTAGAAGCAAAAACAGAGCTCTTCTTGTTGTCTTCACCCAAGAGAAAGACCACAACCTTACAGACTTACTGCCAAACATACTGACACACCTGACATGCTGCTAGAGAGAACAGTGTGCTGAGTCTCACATGCTTGTGATGTGCCATGCACACCCATGTGCAGGAGGATGCACATGTGGTTCTGACCCACAAGCTCAGGCCCTAATGACTGGGTCTCCATGCCTGTAACTTTTTCTGGCCACCCTGACTGATGGTGAGAGTAGAGCAGACACGATGACAGAGAGGGTGGGGCAGTCACATATGTTCTTAAATTTTCCCTCAGCTGAGGAAAAATTCAGCATCACTTTTGGGGGAAGGAGGATGGCACATCAAATTTGTCCGGCATAGATACCATTGTCATGGGAAGAGCAATAGCAGAGGAGGAGGAAACCACAAGGATCTCAGATCAATGAGAAGTGCTGGTGTTTCAGATAATCTCTGTCCCATCAGATGGTGAGCGGGATCAGAGATTTTAAGCGAATGCCACACCATCAATTTTGCCTCTGGTGTCAGCTCCAGATAGGGAATCCCCAGACAGACTCTCTCTTCTGCCTGTGAGCATTAGGATATAGGTAGTGTCTCCTGTCCTCGCTCACCTTCTCTTCCAAAGATGTTAGAGACAACTCCAGGGTCAAAAAACTGGGAGAGACTAAAGTCAGTAAGGGCAACTGCAGAAACAGTCCAAGATGGAATCTTCAGCATTTCACTCAATTTTCTGTTCCTGCCAGCCTTGGCTGTGATAGCCTCAGCCCCTCACGATCTCAGGGATCATTTCCCTCTACTCTATTACTGAATAAATTCTGTCTCCCTCAACTTTGTTCCCCACATGTCTCTCTCCTCCTGTTCCTGACCTACTGACTTAGTCCTTCTCAATCTTCAGCCCACCCTTTCCTTTCCCAGAGCAACCTCTGCCACAAATGTTGTGGAAAACCCACACATTCTGATTTCCTCTCCTGAAAGTGTCCTCACAATTTGTATGATGCACCCTCCTGTGTCTGCATCTACATGAAATGCAAATCCTTTGGGGTGGTAACTATCTACCCCTTCACATCAATGTCATGCCCAGTACAGTAAGGTTCTGCTTTTGTTTGGCACAGCAAATACAACTGTTATTACGAACACCTTAAAAGCACCAAAGTAGAGTAAAAGAATAGGTATGAAAACAATGCCAAGTGTTGTGTGTGTTTTCCAGTTTCTTTTATATTTTGTGGACAAGGTTCTCTTTCTGGATTATATGAAACCATTTCTTCTCTTCTATACTTTATACTTGGGACTGCAGAAATGACAACAAAGCTTACCCTGGTGAATAAACAGAGACTGTGCTTTTTACATTGGCAGGGGACACCAAGCAGGATTGCAAAATTGGGGGAATTAGATAATTCAAAATAATCATGACAAAATGAAGGGCACAGAATGACATTCAAATGGGACAGATCAAAAATCACACACTTAGGTAGGAAAGTCTACTTCCACACATACAACAGAAAATGGTTTATGAGGCATCAGACTTCTTGGACAAGATCTGTGAGCCACAGCACACCACAAGCCGTACAGAGATGAACAATGTTATAATGCAGAAGTTAAACCAAGTAGGAACACTGACTGTAACAGACAAAAAGGAACACTTCTGCTCTCCTTGGCCAGCACAGGACCCAAATACAGCACTGTGCTTTAGCAGTGCCACTCAAGAGAGAGAGGAACCAGCTGAAGGGAGCACAGAGAGCCAGGAGAATGGTCAGAGGTGAAGGGGTAAAGATACAAGAGAAAGAGATGAAGAATGTATTCAAGATACGATTTAGCCTAGGGAACACTAAGGAGGGACATGACAAAGACAAAGGAATAGTTTTCCTACATCCACAGTAAAAAGGACAATGAATCAGAGCAAGCAAAGCAGAGAGGAGTTACAGAGGGGGTAAAATCCTTTACGTGACAAAGCAAAGGGCAACGATGACAGCCTGGACATGCTGTGGACTGTCCATACATGGGGAATATGGTGGGCAAGCCTGTTAAAGAACAGGCTGGACAGGCATTTGATATTCTGCTTTAAAAAAATCTTTCCTTTGCCCATTTCCTATGATTTAAATGATTTTGGTGAGAGGTAAGTTTCTTTGGCATTTCAGCATAGTCCAGAGCCCAACTTGTCAGCCTTCAGGACCAAAGGAGATGTTAGCCTGCAGGGTTCTTCCAGGTAACACCATTGTTCCAGATCTTGCTAGCACCTCTATGGATTGAAATCTATAAAGATCAGAGAAGGCAGCTGCCCTTCATGGTTTCCCAAGTATCTCTGGCAAATACCAATGCCTTGCGGGATGGATTTTCCTGCTTTTCAGGGAAGGAGCTGGATGTGACTGCTGTTATTTTGTCCTTCCAGAGACAGACGTCAGCACAGGCACTGGAAGGTGAGCAGGACAGAGAACAATGTGAAAATAGAATGAGCTTCAGCTTCTCCAAATGTATGTCCCACTCAATGGTGATGCTGAAGAAAACCAAGGGGGCGAACTATGGCATCCTTCAGCCAGCATAAACAGGCTAAGGCTCATCACATGCAGACCCTGCTTCCCCTTGTGTAGTTCCCTGGGTTTCACTGACACTGCTGCTGATCTGGATCAGAATCTAGCTCAGAAGCAGCTAAAGGGGTTCACTTCTTAAAGATGCTTCCCTTTGGCTATTCTGCACATGTCCTGTGAGTAAGCAAAAGACTGTTCTTTGGCATCATTCTGTCAGTGACCTGAACAGACAGCCACTCTTTAAACAGCACCTTGAACATATACAGCATTGTATAAATAATGTTACAATAAGCTGTTACAGCTTAATTTTACTTCTATTTGATAAACAAATCCTAATGGCACAGTCAGCTTTTTAATTTAGTCCCGACTGTGGATTTTCCCAAGTATTCTGAGATGTGGAAATGCCTTTGCTGGTCTACAGAGACAGAGGCTGCTCCTCCACTCATGTGCGTGGGCAAGTCTTAGTAGAAGTGGCTTTGCCATCAAAATTACCCGATTCTGAAGGCTACCTGAATTCAGGAGTGGCCCCCAAATAGAGGCACTTGTGCTTTCCTGAGGATGGACCTCAGTTTGCTGATATGGCCGAATGAGGCAGTAATCAGGGGCACTCCATGCTGTACATGAGGGGTAGCAGTAACATGCCTCTACTCTTCCTGCATGACAAACAAATTGCTAAATGCCATGTGTGGAGTGAAATTATCATCTGTGTTTATTTTCAAAAGAAACAGTGAATTGTGTACTGGTAGGGGAAATAGTTTCAAAAGACAAGGCTTCCAGTTAATTACCTTGGTCCACATTAGGATACGTAAACAGCTCAAGAAAAAACCCTTTCTCTAAACAATGTTTAATTCTCCCTTCTTGTTATTGATCAGTTATCCTTTCAAAAGTAAGAGAAAGACCTATAAATAATATTTCACATTCAGAGGGCAGAGATTTCCTAGTAAGGGTGAGGAAACAAGCTCATATTATAAATGGAGTGATTGGGCTATAGAGGCCATGAGTCAGAAAGGTACTCCAGCGTGCGGCCAGCTTTAAAGACATAAACAATCCTAATGAAGTCAGCAGCACTGTCTGTGAGCTTAAATTTAGGCACAGACCTGAAAATATCTTCCTGAATTGGGATCAGAGAGGAAAAGTGTCGAACCTTAAAAAAAACCCCAGCAAACCATTCTTAGCCTACCTGTTCACTACAGACACGGGGATGGGGATACCCTAACAGCCGTAAGCCAAACACTGAATGTCTTGGCAAATTCTTCTCAGGGGTCTTGCCCATGGGCAGCACCATCACAGTTGCCCTGAGTCCTGCAGCTAAAAGAAGCTGCCTCATCTGCCTCATACTGGTGTGTTAGCCTGGTCTGAGCAGAAGGTGACTGCCCTTCCTCAACCTCACCATCTGGCAGGACAGTTCTAACACCATCACCTGGGACCCACCTGGTGAGGTCCACAATCAAGACAGGGATTTACTTCCAGGCCCACGTCACCAATCCTGTCATGATTTGACTTCCCAACTGTCCCCCTGACCAAATATTCACATGCTTTAATGCACTACTGCTGTGATGTGGCCAAAATCAGGCCTTATTCTGTTAGCCTCCCAAGTCCATTACCTATCTCCAAATACACAGTCTAACTTCCCAGGGCTGAGCTTAAGTTCCAAAGCCTCACAGGCATCAAGGAGGTCTCTAGACTGTTCTCCATCAGTAGAAGAACCTACACTGAACATCAGGCACAGACAACTCTTATCCCCTTTGGATGGAACCAAATTCAGTGGTCTGACAGCACCACATAAAACTGGGCAGTAAATAACAATGGGGAAAACTAGTGATAGAAAAATGAAAATTATTTCACTTCCTAGTCCAGCTGAGGTGTCCAAATGAAGCAAAATGAGTCTTCCCCACCTGTCACAGCCACGAAGAGGAATGCACTGCACAGAGTCCAAGGGCTGATGACTGTGGTAACTAAGCTTGCCTCTTTGCCTGCTCACCCCAGCCCCTAGTCCCAGCAATGCTCTTTCCCCTTCTGAAAATAAAACAGCATTTTTCACCCATTACATAGCAAACTTGTTTAATCACTAGACACAGCAGCATGATAAGAACAATAATTTTAACTGGAGGGGGCTTCCTGTTATCCTGGCTATAGCCATATCCTGAGTAAATAAAAACTTAGGCTTTTAGTCCTAGCACTGACATAGCTTTAGTTCTGGTTATTATTTCATAAACAGGAAGCGTCTCTGAGTTATCTCCCTGCATGAACTTTGGGGTAAAGACCTTTACTCTGCCTCACTGGGGCCACCTCCCTGATGAGCAAGTTTTGTGTGCTTGGGTGAGATTTAAGGATGCATTCGAAGCCCAGCAGGGCTGGCCTGTTTCTAGCATTAAATGGGATCTGATCCACAACGAGGACAGGGTCAGATTTTCCGGCTTTCCCAGCCCCACGTGTGACAAGGATAGCGTGCAGGCAGGTCCCTGCCTGCGCTCAGCTCCAGCAGCCACACCGGTGGCGAGGTGCAATTTACAAATATTACCCAGATTAATTCCATGAGCCACCCACATAGAAAACTACCGATGTGGCTGCTAAAAATACACCCTGAATTGCAACAAAGTTGTCAAGAATAAGTAAGGAGCTAAGCGAAGAGGAACGAAACCAAAACAGAGGTAATCACTGTTTAGAAAATAAAGGTTAATACATATAAATACCTCTCTTTACGCAATTGTGAAGGATGTCAGGTACCAGACGCCAAGGAAATCGCTGGAGACACCCATCCTAAGCAAAAATCCACCCACAGTTGGTGCTGTCTGGCAAACCCACCTCTTAAACTGGGGTCTCCCCTGAACCACAGAGCCTGGCTCTGCTCCCTGCACAGTAGGAAACATCACAAGGTGAGTGCACAGGTGAGAGTAACACTGCCTGGAAGAGGGTCCAGAGAACCAGATTCTTGCCTGGCTCAAGCCATTCAGCTCCTCTGTACCAAGCCAGTACAGCCACTCCTGATGAAGCCACATCTCTGGTGCTCAGAAGGATGGCAGCCACCAGCTTGCCCCAAGTCTGGAGCAGAGGCCATGTAGGATTACACCTGATGAGGTCTGCTTTGAAACTCAGCTCATTTCCTTGTACAGCTCACAAACGAAACTAAAAACCAGGTCAAACATTGCGCAGCAGTGTTACTTCTGTTTTGTTTCACTTGTTATATTTTTATGCCCTTCATTTTGCTGCTAAGCTCTCCACCACCTAGGAAAAAAAATTTAAAAAAAAAAGAAAAAAAAAAGAGCAAAACCTCCAAATTCTTTAAAACAAATGGGAAAATTCTCCTGGCTCAGTGTGTGTGGGAGAGGATTTCACACCAGATAGTCACTTATTTATCATGCCTCGCCTATTAATATCAGGTGAGGCACCATTCTGCTTCCCAGAAATGGTATTTAAGCCAGCTGCTCTGCACAAGCACACACCACCCTCACCTGCACGTCAAGAACGCTGGGTGACTTTCTGCCTGTGCTCTACGTTACCACTCACTTCAATTTCTACTGGAACCACTTCATAAGGCCTTTGAGGTGTCACATTTCCTCCCAGGGTGCTTTTTCTGTCAAAGAGCCTATGTTCTGAAATCGGTACGGCGGGGATACGGTTTCACCTCCCCTCGCCTGCCTTGCGGTGGTGGCGGTGGGCGTGCATGTGTGCCACCCGAGAGCTGTGCCTGCCCGTCGCGGCGCCGATCCGAGCCCTCGGTTCCTGTGCTCTCCTCAGTGCCCTGACTCTACCTGATGCTCCAGAGGAGGGCTACAGACCGAACTGCTTGTGCACATAAACGTGAGGCTCGCAGGGGAGGATGGCAGTCCTCGCCTCCCTCCAAGGAGGAAATTGCATCCTCTGCGATAAGTAAGTTTTTATCTATGCACTGCGATATTGCAGGGAATTCTAAGGACCTCTCATGGCAACTAGGAGGCGAAAAACAATCATTAACCCCTCCTCCACCTCCCTCGAAGCCATTCAGCAGCAATTTAACCCGCAAGCATACAGCAACACAACAGAGATAAAACAATTTTTATCAGCCTTTACGCTATCTCCGGCTCCTGCCATTTAGGATATTCACCTATTTTGAGGCTTAAGGCATGGTGCAGAGCCTGGCCGCAGACCGTTCTGTATCTGCTGCAGGGAATTTATTTCCACGGGTCACTTTCAGGGCATTTTTTCCTATTTGCTCTCTTTTTCCAGTCAGGCAGAAGCAGGGGCGCCGCTGAAGTTAGGATGCTCTAAGGCACCGCTAAACTTCCACCGCACGCTCCGGTGCAGCACCGCCGCCCCCTCCTCAGGAAGAAGCCGGCGCCCTGCTCGCCCCGGCAGTGGCCGAGGCCTCTTCTCCTCTCCTCTTTCCTCCCCTCGCCTTCGCTGCCCTGCCCGGCTCCGGGGAGGCGGCCGCGCCGGCGCTCGCCCACTGCGGCGCGCCGGGAAGGGGAGCGCGGCCGGGCTGACCGCAGGCCCCGCGGCCGCTCCGCCCCGGCTCTACGGACCCGCCGGGCGCCGCCGCTCTCCGAGGGGCCCCGCACGACCCCGGCACAGCCGCCGGATGCGGCCCGGCGAGGAGCGAACTTCAGAGCCATCGCCGCATGACCCCCCCGGCTGGCGGCGCCCGCCCGGGAGGGGCTGGGGGGCTCCGGTGCGATGCCGGCCGAGCCTCACCGGCCCGGTCACACTGCGGGGGGGTCAGGCGCGGCCCCGGGGGGCCGTCGGGCGGGGGCCGGGCAGGTACGCGCCCGGGCTGCGAGTTCCGTGCCGGGTGCCGGCGGCGGCGGGCCTCCCCCTCCCGCGAAGGGGCCCCGCTGCCGGGGAGGCGCCGGGGGCGGCCCGGGCGCGGGGCGGGGAGCGGAGGGGGGGCTGCCCGGCCGGGGCCGGGGCCGCTCGGCGGCGAGACGCAGCCACCAGAGGGCGCCGCCGCGGGCTGGCCTCGACCGGCACCCCGGGCCCGCCGCGGCCCCTCCGCCGGCACCGGCCCCGGCACCCCCGCCGGCCCCGCTCCCCGCCGGCCCCGCGCTCCGGCGGCACCGAGCCCGGCCGCGGCCGGCGCGGGGAGGGCCGGCTGTGCTGTGTGCGCTAACGAACATGCTCCTCTTTGTCCGCCCGCCTCCGGCGGGGTCCGGACTCCGAACAGCGGGTGAGCCCGGGGCTGCCCAGAAATAACCCGGCGGGCCACCGGTAACTTTACACCGCCCGCCGAGCGCCCTCCGCGCGGGCGCCGCAGCCTGGGCTCGATTTCCTCCTCAGATAAGTTTTACCGGCCTCGCCATGGGGAGGAAAGTGCCATGTCCCCGTGCCGCCCCCCCCGCGCCCCTCCGCGCCCGGGTCTCCGCCGCCACGGAGCGAGCGGCCCCCGGGCGGGATGGCGCGGCCGGCGGGGGATGTCCCTCCGCTTTATGTAACGCTCCCCGGGCAGCGCCGAGCCGGGAGGGGTGAAGGGGAAGGGTAAATGCGTCGCGAGGGGATTTAAATTAACCTCGATACATCTCTGAATTTTTCTTTTTGAACAGACACCCTGTACTACACATCGATCTAACACACACAACCGTATATATACACATACACACATATATAAATGTATATATATATAATTATTGTGATTTTTTTTAACCTGAAAGAAACTAAGTTGGGGTACTTGGGCTTCTCGCCGCAGCCCGGGCTGGACTGAAGCAGAAGCCAGAGGAGCTGACAGCAGGCTCCGGCAGCCCCGTCCCCCGCCGCCGCTGCCCGCGGAGTCCCCGCGCCTCGGAGGAGAGGAGCCACGGCGGGGGGAACTCCCGGGAAACCGGCGAACCGAGAGGGGTAGCCGGTCCTGGGAATGCGAACTGCGGCGAGGGGCAGGCAGGCAGCAGGCACACACACACACACAGAGACACACACACACGGAGGCGCAAGGCGAGCTCCGTCCACCTCATTGTTCTGCTCGGCACCGGCACGGACTTCACCCACCGCCCCCCACTGGGGACCGAACGCCCGGGACCGCGGGGCCGGGCACCGGCAGAGCCGGGGGGCGACCCGCGCCTCGCCCCGCTCCCGCCGGGCGCCGGGGAGGGCGATGGTGCCCCGCCGCCTACCGCACCATCGGCCGGGGGCACGGCGGGCGGCGGGGACCCCCTGCTCCCCCCTCCCTCCCTCCCCCGCTGCGGCCGGGCCAGGGGTGCCGGCGGGGCGGGCCGGGCCGGGGCTTACCTTCGTACATGGGGGCCATCGGTGCAAGGACGCCTGTTATTCATGGCAACGCCGCCACGAACGACGCGAGATCGCAGCCCCCCAAACTCAACACACATCTGCCATCTTGAGCGGGTGTCTCTCGGCGGAGGCGAAGCTGCCGCCTGCCTTCTGCATCGCTGCCCACCTCAGCGCGGGGGGAGCCGGGCACATCCAGCCCCGCTGCCGGCCCTCCGACGCGGCCGGGGCGGGCGGGCGAGCGGGCGGGGGGCGGCGGCGCCGGGCCGGGCCGGGCCGGGCCGGGGCCGGGGCGAGGCGCGGGGCCGGGCAGGGGCGGCGGGCGGCGGGGCCCCCCCGGCTCGGGACGGCGGCGCTGGGGAGGGAGGGAGGGAGGGAGAGAGGGAGGGAGGGAAGGAGAGAGGGAGGGAGGAAAGGAGAGGGAGGGAGGGAAGGAGGGGGGCTGGCGCCGTGCCCCCGCTCTCAGCGCGGCATGGCTGCATGTACCGGGGCGCCTGCAAAAGTTGCGCTGGGGGTGAGAGGAAGGGAGAGAGAGACGGAGGGAGAGAGAGGGAGACGGAGACCGAGACGGAGAGGAGGAAAAAAAAAAGGAGGAAAAAAAAAAAAAAGCAGCGAAGGGAGTTTGCAAATAATCAAGCGCCGATGGCACCGATCGCGGCTTCCCAGAAGGAGCGGGAGCGAGCGAGAGAAACCCTCTGCTGAGATTATGTGGGATCTTGTTTAACAACACATTTCAATCAGGAGAAAAAAGGAACAGTCAACAGAAGTTGGTGAAACACTTCTGTCTTCCCCCCCTCCTCTTTATAGAAAAGAGAGGAAAGGAAAAAAATAAAAAGGCGGCTGATTGAAGCTTTGCAACTCGCTGGCTGTGGGGATCATATAATTTGTACTCATGCTTTACAATAGCATGGAAAATTCCTACCTCTCCCCCTCTCCCCAAATAAATCTTCTGTTCCCTCAAGGCATTTCACAATCTGGTTCACTGACAAAAGTTCCAATTTATCTTTTTTTTTTTTTTTCGTTTAGCTTACTTGCAGTGTAAATATTTAGCGGATGCATTTAAAATAAACATACGTTGTTGCTTTTAGGAGTCAGGTTGTGTTTTTGTTTTGTTTTGTTTTGTTTTGTTTTTAACAGGAACCACATCAAAGAAGTATTTACTAACTGAGATTGACAGGCTATTCTTCCCCTCCCTCTCTTCCCTCCCCCCCCCCCCAGCCCCCCCGGTTTTTTTAATTTTAAATCATCCTTCTCTCCGGTTGAGCTCTTGCTGTAGGAGCACCAACCCGACAAGCATCATTTTTTGTCGGTGCATAGAGGAAAGCTGTAGGTGAAGGCACAGGACCCCCCTTTGCCTGACAGGAGCTTTACAAAGGAAGGTCAGTCACCAGGTACCCATTGCGCAGGCAAAGGAAGCTGAGACTCATGCAAAGCCTCTGGCAAAGGTGGAAACAAAACCTCGGGCTGTGATCCTGCATTAACAGCCGTCTGGATCTGCCTGCCTGGAGCTCCTTGCAGATGAGCAGTCTGGGACTGGACCGGTGAAGACCTAACGCCCTTAGTGCCTGCTGCTCCTGCTGATCCCCCCAAACGCTGCCTCTCGCTGCTGCTGGTGCCTCCCAGACCTCTCCCCCTTGGTCTCAGCAGGGCTCAACACCCGGCTACTCCCACTGATGTCTCGAGGACGAGGCAAGAGGTAACTTTTACTGGGGGATTTCAGTGCGAGCCAGGCGCTCCAGCCAGCCTGGCCCTTGTCTCGGGGTGCTGCGGGTGCCTAGGCTGGCCGACCAGAGCAGTCAGGCAACATCCATGCTGCCCGGCCGATGGAGCAGGATGGCCATGGCTGCTGTGCTGAGGAGGATGTGATCGCCAGGCTCCTCTGGGCCATCTTTGTTTGCAAGGTATCTTCAGCGTTTTGCATGATTTTTCTCCGTCCCCTGAAAAATGCCTGAAACTACGGGAGAGCTGTCTCACCCCCCATTAGCATTCTGTTTGCAACATGAAGCTGAGGATACATTTTAAATGTGTCAGGGAGTGCCACGCAGGGCTGGTGGAGGCGATTGAGGGTTCCAAAGTGGGCTGGGATGGCGCTGGAGGAGTACGTACAGCAGAGGGAGCAAAACCTGCTCCCGTCTCATTCCTGCTTCATTTTGAAAGTGATCCCGAGATTAACCATCGCTAAATCTTGGAAAGAAATGGACCTGCCTTCAGCTGGACCACTGGGGAAGTCCAGGCCAGAGATGGAGGGCAAGCATGCAGATGACAACAGGAACAGTATTTGAACTTGTTTCTTGTCCCTCTTTTATTTAGCCATGGCGACCCTCAGGGTTCAGCTCTAGGCATGAGTTGAAAGCCTCATATTTTACTAAAACATGTTTCTGGTCATGATAATTCTGCACTGCTGCCTTTTTTATGACAGAGAACCTTATCTGCTTTCCAAGGCTGCTGATGCTTCTGATCCCAGCCTGCCTCCCTGCAGGGGGAGACACAAGAGGAGATGTAGAAAAGTGTTGGAGAAGTCTTGAAGAAGAGCAGAGGAGAAAACTAGAGGAATGGGTTGCTACAGGAACCAGCTTCACTTCTTGGTGTTGCATTCTGCTGCAGCGTGGCTTCAGGTCAGCCACATCAGCCTCACACTCCTCAGCTGCAGAACGGGGGAAGATGTACCAGTCTTTGCTGTGTGAGACTGCACTGAGAGTTTCTTCTTCCTTTCTTTCACCCTGGGCTATCCCATAGCCTGTGGGGTCTGTGTTAACTCCCCATCCATCAAAGCTGGCATGACACAGGAGCTTGAAATATAAACCAAACCCACTCCTTGCCAGAAGAAAAGGAGGAAGGGGTCATCAGAGATGTCTGCAAGACTCACCATGTGTGGCCTGGGGTCGTCAGAGATGTCTGCAGGACTTACCATGTGTGGCCTGGGCATGGAAGTGGTGCCCCTGGCACTGTGGCTGGTGGGTGGAGCACGAATGGGGACACAGGAACATCCAAACCTGTGTGTGACATATTTAGGCAAATGCAAAAGCTGTTGGCTTCAAAGCACAGGTTAATCTTCTTGTCTTAAGGAAAAGGTGCTGAACTTGATGGACTGCTTGGCTGGTCCAAGACAGCAATTCTGAATGCCTCTCAGGTTCAGTATCACCAGGGACATTATAGACTCTCATCCACGTACAATTTGTAAGATAGGAAAATTAATGGGCATGTTTTCACCAACAAGGACTGTTCTGATCTTACATGTTTTTAAATGTTGTTACCAAATGAGGCCACATTTGGTAAATAAAACTCAGCCCAAACAGGTCCTGACCTTGGCCCCAGACTGGCCATGAAAACATGGTGCATAGACAATGCTGGTGTTTTCTGGGCATGTAGAGGGAACAGGCACAGCCTTCCTCCCCAGCTCACACAGGGACCTCCTCCTGACTGTCAGTTTGTAGAGGACTTGGGGTATGTGATTGGAGCTAAGGGGGTACAACCCCTTAACCCCTTGCTCTACTTCCCCACTGCTGTGAACAGATGGGGATGCACTCTGCACATGGCCCAGCTCTGAGCCTACAACCTTCTTTCCATTCTCCCCAAAACTGAGCATCCATGCAAGGATGTTACAGCCTTTGTCATCTGGGTCCCTGAGCCAAGGCCAGAGCTGTGCTGTGAACATGCCTGTGGTGTGCACAGGCCTGTGGTGTGAACATGCCTGTGGTGTGCACATACCTGTCAGGAGCAGTCATCAGCAGAGCAGCTGCAGCAGCCCTGGGGCAAGGCCATTCTGCTGGAGACATCATGGTCCTCTCTCTTCCTGCCTGGGACTGCAGGGGTGTCACTGAAATTTTGAATCCTGAGAGACTTTCCCACCTCAACAGACTACCTCCTCTTTGTTCCCTTCATTTTGTGGGAGGATGGCAAGCCAGCACAGGAGAAGCACCTTTTAATGCCTCATCTGGAGGTTTTGTCATTTCTCCACTTGCATATTTGGGTCTCCCGTGAACCCAGCCCTAGTCTGGGTGCAGTTGCATGGCATGCTGAGTTGTGTCATGGAGCATCATGTGCCACCAAGGCAGCAGCATGCCCAGCTGTGTCTGACCCGGCTGCCTGGTCTGACCTGGTGGTGGTGGCAGGCATTAAGCCAGGGATGCCCTTTTTACAGCACTCACAGGATCTCCATTTCTGCTCCACATACACAAATCTTGGTGGTCTTGGCAGGTAACTCCTCCAGAAAGGCACCTGGTGTTTCACTGCTGTGTTTCAGGGGTGGCTGGTAACAACCTGAGCCTTAATTGCACTGGGAGCAGCCGGAGTTACTGTTTCTTGATGGAATTGGAGAGAGTTTGGGCTTCCTTTTATTCTTCCTTTAGAAATGGTTACAGATTTTGAAAGTTTAAGAAGAAAGGCAGATGAGTTTTAAACCAGAATTTTTGGTCATCATTCCCATTTTAGGAGAGTTGTGTGAGTGGAAACAAGATGCCCTTTGGTCTCTCAGAGCCAGAAATGCTGTGGTGGTATCACCTCCTGTTCTTTGGTGCCTCTGCCAGCCCCTGCCTGTGGGACATGGACAGGGGTGCCTGCTCCTGAGATGCAAGTTCTTCCTCTTTCCCCCAAAGCTGGGGGGTCTGGGGGGGTCTGTGGCTCCCAGCGCTCTTGGTTCAGTGCCCATAATATAATAATAAATAATATAATAATAAAATATTAAATAATATAATAATAAAATAACTGCCCATCCACTGTAGTTATTTCTTTGGAGAGATTGAACCTAAAACTAACAAAAGACTGTATGGTACATTAAAAACAACACCAACAACAAAAACATAACAAACAAACCAAAAACCCCCCCAAAAAAGCAGAAGAGAAAGACTGGAAGCACACAGGGTGAGCATGTCCTCTTCAGTGACAATCTTTCATACCTGTTCACCTTCATTTTGGTGCAGCTGAAATGCAGCAAGTGGTCAACAAGGATCAGGCCCTAAATCTTTCACATTAAGCAAAGAAAAAATTTTTATTTTTTGAACACCAGAAGAAGGTTTCCCAGTGAAATACACATAGTTGTTTTCTTTTTAAATGTAAATCAGTGGGGAATGGACAGTTTAATTAAAAGCAAAATTATTAGGTAAGTGCTGAGGGAATCTACATTATTTGCTGGGTACACTCACATATTTTTACTGGTGAGTCAATTGCAATTTTTAATTTCTTTCCATCTAGTAAGACTAGCTCAGAGAGTAGCCACTGTGATGTGGAATATTTGGAGAAGGGTTTTTACATGGTTAGCAGGAATGTCTGTTCTGTGTGCAAGCTGTGGATGCCCAGGCAGCCTGCTATGTTATGTCCATTACATTCTGCCAATCACAGAATATTCTGAGTTGGAAGGGACCCACAAAGACCATCATTAGCAAACACTTGCTATAGGCTACCTCTTGGCATTACCTGGAGGAAATCCTGTCCCTTGTGGCAGGGATTTTGGGTTGCTGCTAGTGACTGAGGCCTTCAATGTCACCTATCCCTCCACATGAAAGCCTTTTTGCCAGGCAGGTGTTTTGTGGAAGCCCCCCTGCCCCTTCCCTCCAGCCTATGTGTCCCTCTTTCACACAGCAAACGATCCAGATGGACTTCCAAGCACACCAGAAAACAGCCAGTGTACTGGGCTGGGATATGACTGCTTATTTTGTGAAGTTCTGAGGGAAGGCCCTTATCTTTGAGCGCATATATGGAAAATATGCTGCATACTGGAGTAAGGCTGGGGGCTGATGGCTTTGTCACAGCTGAAGTTCAAAATAACACCAAAAAAACCTACAGCACAATTATCCCATGCACCAGCAAGTGGAGCTTTATAAGAAGTCAGATATTTGACTCAGTCTGAGCATCAGTGGCTTCCTCAGTGCAGCTCATGTGATGTAAATGCCCCTTTCAGGGGGTAACAAATGGATCTACGGCGCAGGGCTACAGTGGGATGAGACTTGAATTCCCACTGTGAAACCAGATGAGGCTGATAAAGCCTCAGTGGCTTCAACAGATGCACCTTGATGGAGTCAGGAGTGTGGCAGTGAGAAGCAGGACAGATGCTGTGAAACGCTTTGGGTACCATGGATGGAGGGAAGGTGCAGTGCAAGCACAGAGCATGATCAGGGCTCCAGGGAAGGCAGAGATCTGGGTCACCTCAGCCCAGCCTAACACCACATCTGATCACATTGCTCAGCTTGCTTCCCCAGCAGGAGTACTGCTGAAATAAATGCCCTAAAAATGACGTGGCCTCTCTGTTTGAGGGGTTAAACACAATTTCCCATCGTCGAGCTTTTGCATTTGGCTCAGGTATTGTTGCAGGATCTTGGATCCCTTTCTTCTTATTATTAATAAAAGAAACTTTGAAATATATTTTAAAGAAAAGTGCTTATCAGATAATGAAATTCTAGCTGTGGTTGTCTTTCAAACAACCAGGGCCATGATTTAATTGGAAGTAATTATAGACTTTTCTGAAGTATATTTTTTAGGGTATTTTTTCCCCTGACATTTGCAGTGTGGAAATTAAAAATAAAACGATGTCAGAATCACGAGATTTCAATCTTTCTTCAAACAATAATGTGGGCTAGTGTCAGAGGTTTGTCCTTGGCTGGAAGAGAGAAAAACTCACAGAAGAAAATCCTTCTGGTGAAAATCACCAGTAGCACCTACTGGTGCATTTGCTGTGCTGAGAAATTCCTGAGAGACTCCTGCTTCCCAGAGCTCACTGGAAGCCCTCCTACCTACCTCTGCTGCAATGGGAAAGGGCCCATCAGTACCTAGCTCCTGAGAGCACCACATTTGTGATGAAGGCTTTCTTAATTGTTCCACCTGTAAAGCTGTATTAAAAGGTACACTTAGAGCAAGGAAAAAAAAATCCCATTCTACACAACAAAAAATTAAATGTTGTCCTCGTATCCTGCTGAAAACAAAGTTATTTCCATACTTCTTTTTCCCCAAATATTTTTTTTCAAATTTTTAAACAGGAAAATTTTCAAATTATATCTTTCTAAATTTTGCCCTGTTTTCACTTTGCAAATCCTCAGCCTCCTTTGGTGAAACCATCAGTGTATCCCCTAAACTTTGGCTCACACTTTCTGTCTTACTGGAATTGCCATTTCCAAGGGAGGGACAGTCTCTGCCAGCATCAACTTAACCTTTTTAATGTCCAGTGGCATCAGCAGGGCCCCGTGGGCAGAGCCCGAGCTCCTGCCAGCCTGTGGGGCTGGTGCTGGTGATGCTGTGATGCCCCCAGGCACTTATGCAAGCACCCAGTGGACAGTTTGGCTCAGCCTCTTAAAACACATTCTCCAGACTTGATTTCTGTAGAGATGTGGATGCACACTTGATGAATCATCTTGTACCCCAAATTCTCTGCTTCTGGATCCGAACTTTTATAACTAATTCCCATTTAAGGTCCTTTCCAGAACACCAGTCAAAGGGAAAGGAAGGGACTTTCTTTAAAGGGCAACACATATAAAAAGTTCCATACAAGGCTGTGATTCACTCTATAAAGTGCTGTAGAGGATTGTATGAGGAATGCCCAGTTCTGCAAAGTGTGTTGACTTTTTGATGAGGCATTAGGTGAGGTTCCCTATCATTACAGGCTCTATGGAGTTATTAACAGGATGATTTACAAGCCAAATTTCCACTCAGCAATGCCTGCCTGGCCCACTCATGTACCCCACCTCACTGCTCAGCTTTATTTATTCCACTTCATTCTCCACCTTAAAAATCCCATTGCATGGCCTTTCCAGTGAAGAGCAGCTATATTTCATCTCAGACATGGCTTCAGCAACAAGGGAAGGGATTTCCCACTACTCTTCAGCCTCCAAAAACGCCTTTTCAAAGAGAGACATTTTATCATATGGGAAAAAAAATTATACAGACTGATGTAAAAATTTTGGTCAGGCCTTATAAAACAAAAACAGTGACCTTAAAGTAATAAAACTTTCTGTGGCACTTTGCCAGAGCTGATCTTCTGTGCTATACTTCAGGGAGAAGTAGGGATGTGCTGACAGAAACCTCGTGGCTTCCAACCTGTGCGATGTGCAGAGCCTCAAGGGATTTTCTGGAAAGCAGCTGCTTTTCCAAAGTCAAACATTTTTATCCCCCTTCCCAAAATGGCCATCAGACCAGCAGTGTTTCAAAGACAAGCACACGTGTCTACTTCCATGCTTTTCATGCCGCCAACAGAAAATATTTGAAATTGCAGGCAAAGTTTCCAAGAAAGCAGAGATTTTCTTTGCTTTAAATTTCCGAGTTCCTTCCGTCAGTTCTTCCCCTGTCCTTGCACCCCTCCCTTGCTCACCTGGAGGTCTGAGCCCATGACCTGACCATGGATCTGTCTGGGGACTCTGTGGGCCGAGGCGTGCATTTGGTACAGGCAGTGCCAGCCTCAACACAGCCCTGAGCTTGGTGGGATCCTTCTGGCCAGGGGTGGAAAACTCTTCTAGCATTTACACTTATTTGGCTATGCAGTGGATATTGTCCCTTTTTCCAGCCCAGATCTCGATGAAAGCCAAACCTGGCCATGCTGTCCACCACTGTTAATGCTGTACCAAAAGTGAAGCTATTGGTGAAGGTTTGACACAAAAGCATTGTGCCTTGCTGATTAGTCACAACCTGTGACTTGCACAGCTTTAAAAATTGTGGTCATGAGGTCTTGTCTTGAGACCCTGCTGCCCACCCTTTTCCACAGAGAGAGAGAGAGGAATAAATATTTACTACTACTCAAAATAACACCCAGCCCCACTCACCCTTACTGCTGCAATGTAGTTCATCTAATTGAAATAAGAACATAAGTAAATTGTTTGTCAAGGCAGTTTATTAGGAAGAGATTGCTGTGTCAGGAGCTCCCTCACTGCGAGAGATGCTGTGTTGTCTCTCTTAATATTTAATGTCATTTTAATAATATTTCCCAGTTAGGGGTGCAGGCTGATGGTATAGATTAAAGCCTGCCAAAGTGGGGAGGAATAAAAGCTTGAGGTCAGCTTCATTCCATTGACTTTTCCACCTGGAGGCTGGGCAAAGAGCAATGCTGCACTTTTTCCAAGGGACTCAGCCACTCCCTGGTACTTCTCTCAGCAGCTTTACCTCAGATTTGTGGATTTTGCCTTTCACTCACTCAGAAGGACACTTTAAAAGATAAGGACCACATCCTGAGGAGGTAGAGATGAGAAACCCATATTTATTTCCTTTGACAAACCCATTTCCCTTTGTGATGCTGCTCCACTTGGGTTCATTATTCAGACAGTACCATAAACTACTGAATTTCTCCAAGGCTCATGATTACATCTGTAGCTACAGCACCCTTGACCCTCGGTGACAAGCCTTGTTTTGGAAACCTCTGGGTTAAAGTCAGAAGAGTTTTAGCCCAAGAAGTGGGGATCTGCAGCTTAAATATCAAAGGTCCCTGCACATAAAGCATCCACCAACGCTGCCTCGGTGTCACCCTCCAGCCCTCACAGACCTGCCTTGGCTGCTGCACTGATGGTGCCTCAGTCCCCATGCCATCCCTCCAGACATCTCCTGGCAGCAATGGCTCTTCCTTGTTGTGAAAGACTCCTGGTTGAAGGACCATGGAGTCAGAGCCTTTTGAAGCTGCTGCATAATAAGCTGTATTCTTTCCCCAAACATCGCCAGACAGTTCAATAATTACATGAACTTTGTAATCAGCCAAACCAGCATTGCCATCTACCTGACATACAGGTAGCACTTGTGAGCAATTTTACATAAAGGGCAGGTACTTTTGCACTTAGTGCACAGGCCTTGTGCACAAACAGCTATAGAAGGAGGGCCCAATTATAAATAAACTGTCCTTAGTTGTCACTTTGCTGTCTCTGACTTCCCACGCATTCAAATGGTGAGACTGATTCATTTAATCTTACTCTAAAGCAGCAAGCCACAGAGTCAGTTTCCTGACAGTTGCTTTAAAAAGCGTAGCTGAGCTCTCTTGAATTGTCTTCCCCAGTATTATATTTAGACATTGTGATTAGAGTATCTGTCATGATATGATTTTACTTTAAGGCAGAGGTTCAAGCCGCTCCCTGAAAACAGAGATGCTCCTGGGAGCTGCAGGGCCACGAGCGCTGGGGTTCAGCATTTGGGAGCAGAGATCTTCAGCACCACTTGTGCTGCTGGCTCCCCTGCACAGGCAGCCTCATGAAAACCTGAGTTTTCAAATAAGTGCAACATTACTTACCATAATGAGACTACTGGGAAGGGTGGAGGCAGCAAAAGACTGAGCGGCTGTTTCCAAGGGTTTTAGAAATATCAGCTCAGCAATTCTTACCATCTTCCCTTCTCCCCTCCTTCCTTCTTCTCCCCTCCAAATCTTGTCAAGGGCTTGGATGCAAAATCTGGACACTCCTGTCATATGAACATGGCTTTCATATGTTTGTGTCATTGCAAAGCAGATTATAATGACTACACTTCATGCATTTTACCCTAATTAAGTCAGTGGAGGTTTCAAGGCAGATACAAACTCGACATGCAGCTCTGCCCTTGACAATTGCCTACCAAAGAGAATACCTGAAAGCTCTTGTTTTGCTAAATATGCTATTTAATATTTTGTAATGCTTGGGTAAATGTAGTCAGTGAATGTAGAGTCTTCTGTTTCTACAGTATTGTGGAGGAGGTTATTAGAGTTATGCTGAAGGAGGTTTCTTTGTTCTGTGCCTTGCTTTGCCAGAGCACTTGTCAGATACTGAACTGAAGGTTCCTGTCCTGCTGACCACTGTCTGTGATGAGGAGAACCCCAGACTCCAGGAGACTCTCAGCCACTGCTCTGATGGCAGGAGCTCTCCAGCAACCTGGCAAATGTGACCAGGATCTAGCAGACAGGACAAAGTAAAAGACAGTCTGGCCTCTAAGGTACAAGAGGGGAGAGGAAGGGCTCTGTCTAGAGGGGGAATGGTAGAGAGCAGATGCCATGCCTCTGTTGTGTTTTGTTAACCAAAATTGAACACACTGTGGAATTTAACACACTGAATTGAATAGTGAGTTTCTTCCATGTGCCTTTTGTAGGATGCTTTTCTTCCTCTGATCTACAGAGATTTGTAAATCTATTTTTGCTTCCACATACCCTCAGAGAAACTTGTGCTTTAGGTTTTATGTGTAGAAAACTTTAGGTCCTAGGTCCACATTCAAGTGTCTGTCCAAATGTGATTGGATTACCATTCCTTTAAGACTGGTCATATTCCTTTTCCTCAGATAAAATTGTCGTGCTAGAAGTTTTCCACCATCCCTGTGTCTCCAGAGTGAATCTTGGAGACTTGAAGGTGACTTTTCTGAAAAATGGTCTCAATATAATTCCAAAAATACTTTATAATTTAGAGCCTGCTCCTCAGCCTCCAGCAGAGATCAAAGAGATCCCAGAAAAAATATTAAGCACCATGCATTCCTAGGAGCTGAGCCTTTGGCTGTAATGAATCAATCAACTACCCTTTTATCAGCCACATATAAACTGACTTAGGGCATTTTGGAGCCAAAGGCTACTAGTACAAGGCTGTTGGTTGAGGCTTTGTTTTCATTAAAAAGTTTGACTCCAAAGGAAGATCTTTGTTTTCAAACAGGGTTTTTTACATCTTCCTGTTATTTTCACCTTCCAGCTTGCTCAGCCAGTTGGGTATGAAGAACTTGTTCTTGCTTCCTAGTGGCAAGACCATGTGTGGATGGTATGTAAGGGGTGCTAATTACTATCTGCCATTGGTATTTATGGGGTTCCAGTCACTACAGCACCGTGGTGCCAGGTACAATACTGAGATAAGCAGGCAAGTTATGGAACATGGACTCTGCTCTTCCCACCCACAGCGGGAGACGGTGGAGACTTTGTCCTCTGGCTCATGCGCAGATGCAGGCACCCGAGAGGAAGTGAGGTTTGTGCTTTGCTGTGGAACAGCTGTGGCCTGTGAGCTCAGCCAGGCTGCCCCTGGTACCCCTGGTACCCCAGGCTGTCCCTGGTACCCCTGGTACCCCTGGCTCCATCTCGGATCACATCCTGCTCCCATCCCTCACGCTGGCCATGGCGCTGCCTCTGTGACTGGTGGCACTGGGAGCAGAGCCCACAGAGCCTGTGGCCTTCACACCAGCTGCTGCTGAACTCTTTTCCATAGAATGTTTTCCAAAATCCAGCAAACTGTGTCAACTGGGAGAGAGGAAATCAATTGGGGTGCTGCTTTCCCAGCCTGTGCAGGGTCACGGAAGGTGTCCCAGTCAGACAGCATGGAAAGCTTTGATCTCTTTGGAGAAAGAAACTGCCATGGAGCAGAGGGCTGCTGGAGCCTGGCTGGCATTAATGGGAAGAATTTCTTCTGGCTGCTGGCACTAAAGAGACGGTTTGCTTCTCAGACAAACTCAACCCTTTGACCAAACTTGACCAAAGCTGTGGCTGGAGATTCACTCTCAGCCTGATTCTGAGAAAAACACATGCCCGGAACTCCATTTCTACCACTACTGAGAAATGAATATGAACCCACAAGAAAGTGGAGATGACATGAAAAAAATGCAGGTCACGGTAGCAGCTAGTTCTTAAGTGGGACAGACATAAATTTCTTTAATGTGGATATAGAAGGGGACATATTTTGTTTCTGTTATTACTTGATTGTGGGAGGCTAAAGGGAAATTTTGTCACAATCTCAAGAAAGAAGTGTTCAAAACTAGTTTTAAAAATGTGAAAATAAAACAAAAAAAATTTAGGAAGGAAATTGTGATGGAGGACCTGTGTAAATTTTTTTTCTTTTTGATCAGCTCTGATGGTTCTAATTGATGTCCAAGGAGAAAGCTTGGTGATTTAGAGATGAAGAGGAAAAGAATTGCACCCTTGGTAAGCCCTGGCTATGGGACAGCAACCCCGGGACATGCTGAAAATGTTTAAATAAGGAATGTGCCATGAGCCAACATTTATCTCCTACTTACCCTTACAGCTATTTCCTTACCCTCAAATTTTCAGAAATGAAAAGCTGTAAGGATCAGTAATTATGCTGAGACTTTTTCTTTATGTACCACTGCTCACTCAAGAATTTCAGCCCATTACACAAATAGCAGTGACGTGGTTGTTGGGGCCCTTTGAAGCACAAAGTGCCATTGCTGCCAGGCTGGTTTCCTCAGAGGGAGATGAAGGGATGGAGGAGGGATGTCAGGACCCAGGACATCCCTCTGGCTGTCCTGAGCAGCCAAGACCCCTGCCAGGGGACTCAGAGCTCCTGGTACAGAGCCCAAGATGCCTGTGGGTTTGATTATGACCCATGGAGCAAATTACCAACCTTAGATGAAGATCTGCAAGCCACGACAAATTAAGTAGAATGATAGTGAATTTATCACAAGGTGAAAAAGCAGATTTTGGGGTTTTTAGCATGGGAATTCAGGGGGGCAAGATGGAGGGATCTGGGTGTGTCCAGCCTTTCTTCTTCTTCTTCTTCTTGGCCTCCATCTTCTGCTGTGATGGTGGCACTTTTAGAGTGGTTTAGAGTAGAAGCTCACTGTGTAACATAGGTGATAGGGATTGGAAAGTAATTGTAAATATTGTACATGTAGTTTTTAGCATAAAGACATAACACCACCCCAAAAGCAAGCAGAATGCCTCGGACTGTCTTGCTGAATGGACCTTGGCAGGACAGGAGAAAGAATTTTATAGATAAGGAACAATAAACAACCTTGAGACTGAGAAATGAAGAGCTCTGACTCCTTCTTCAAGCGCCGGGCTGGGAAAAGAGACTTTCTAACTCTTCTTGGGGTCACTCTGACAAGCTTGAGACCCTGACAGAGGGAGATGAAGGGATGGAGGCTGCAATGCTGGGATGCCCTCCCCTTCCTCACCCTCCCAAGTTGCTCATGCCCCTCCTGCTTTGCCCACACGGGGTTTTCTGGCCTCACTACCCTCCTGAGCTCTTTTGGGATGACAGAGAATTTCCAGATGCTTGGGTGCACCTGGCAAACAGGGAATGGGCGCCCAGCACCCAGTGCTCAAGTGCCAAGCAAGGCACTGATCCTACCCCTGCATTGCTGGGAGCTGCTCAGTGACGCCAGAGGGTTCACAGAGAGCCAGCAGGGCTGGAGTCAGGTTACACTGACTCCCAAGGACCAGGCAGCAGCTTCCCATATGGGAAAATACATGCCCACGTAAATAAAGAGGGAAATAATTATAAGTGAGTAATTAACTGAGCAGAAGTAAAAGTGGGAAGCTGAAAGACTGAAAGAAAAGAGAAGCGCATGAGCTTTTTTGTAGATGCAGAGGCTTGCATTTTACATCTAAAGAAATAGAGGAAGAAATTTAAATGCATATTTAGAAAAAAATTGAGTGGGAAATGTGAAAAGAACCACTTTTATGAGGAAGCCTCTGAAGGGACGAAGCTATAATTGTGCAATTCCAAATATCAACCATTTCTTCTTCAACAGTAAAAAACTCCAAATAATTCATTCTGTACAGGGTTAAAGCAAACTTTTGGAAAAGCACCTGGGAACAGTGCTGGGAATTGCCCACCCTATGATTTTTGCTCCTGTCACAGGGCAGTATAAGTGAAATGTTATTTACTCCAAGAAACATTGCATTCCTTTCTTCTTACCTTGCTTATAGTCAGGTGTATTTATAGAAACCTGAGATGCACCTCCAAGACCTGAGATGCACCAGTCTCCCAGCCCTGTCCACTCAGTGGCCAGTGGAAGGATAAAGACTCCTACCCAGGGAAATGCCCTTTCCCATAGAATGCTTTGTGTTGGAAGGAACCTTTAAACGTCATCTGCTTCAACTCCCCTCCCACAGAAAGGGACATTTTCCTGTTGCTCAGAGACCTGCCCAGCCTGACCTTGAATGTTCCCAGGAATGGGGCCTCTGTCACCCTCTCTGGGCAACCTGTGCTAGTGTTTTACCACCTTCATTTTAAAAAATTTCTTCTCTTTATCAAGTCTGAATCTACACTTTTATAATTTAAAACCTTTACTCCTTGTCCTTTTGCTATTGCCAGTACTAAAAAGTCAGTCTCCATCTTTCTTACAAGCCCCCTTCAGGTACTGGAAGGCCACTATAAGGTGTCCCAGGAGCCCTCTCTTATCCAATTTGAACAACCCCAACTCTCTCAGCCTTTCCTCATGGAAGAGGTGTTCCAGCCCTCTAATCATCTTCAGATTAAGCAGAAAATGGCTTCTCAGGGAGGCAGGATTTCACTTAGAGAGCTCCAGCCTGAAATCCCAATCTTCAACTTTCTCTGAAAGACAAGATGGAAACCAAATCTAAATATGCATTCTTTGCTCAACCACCATAAAGTGCCTTGTGTACCTTGCTGACATGACTCTGGTTGAAAGAAAATGCAGTGGGCAATTTGTCACCAAATTCAAGTCACCACTATCTAATTAATTCTGGATCCAAAAGAGCCAAGTAAATTTGATTGTACTTGTAGAAATGTATTTTGGACAATGATAAAGAACCTGGGCCAGCTGCTGCTCACTTAGCTCTGATGTAGGCAGCACTTGCATGGATTGCAATTGGGGATGGCTGGATGGGGTAATGGCACTGGGCTGGGGATGGAGGGGCTGGTGCTTGGAGACCAAAGGACATTCCTCAGCCTGGGATAATTCAGAATCCCCAGAGACAGGACAGCCAGGTACCTGCTGCCATTATTTCCAGTTAGGAGATAACTGGAGTGACACTGTAGGGAAAAGATCAAGGCAATGTGATTGGGAAAAAAAATGAAATAAAGCTCTTTTATGATTCCTCTATGATTTTGTGGCTCTTAGAGCATTCTGTGTGGTGGGACTGGAAGTGTGGAAGCACAGCACCCAGAGACTTCATCAGCTTGACAAACTAGAAAGACTGATGTGTTTTGGCACTCCATCACTGTTAGTGGCCTTTGGTGAGGCAGTGTCTTTGGGCAATGCTATTTCCAGGGAGGATTTCTCTGTCCTTATGTACACCCAGCCTGCTGGGCACATGAGAGCTGTGCTATTTAACCCTCCTTCCCCTTGTTTATATTCCTCATTCCCACACAATCCATAGGTAATGTTGTATAGTGTCACTCCCCTCCCCCAAACTTTCCCTGTTTCAGTTGGTGTCACCACAAAGGAATAGATTATTACTGACACTGATCCCAATTTAATCCTTCCAATAATCTGATTTTCCCAAGCCTATTTATATCCTTGAAATGACAGTAGGGTTTAAAGTGATACAAATACCTGAGCCTAAGTGCTGGTACTCTCCACAGCAGTCTGGTCCAGTTTTGACCCTTCAGAATAAAATATAACCCCAAATATTATTTGATAAATCCCTTCCCAATTGTTTGTAGTGCTAGACTGGTCCTTGGTTCCTCTTTTTGACTAGCTTTTTCACATTACAGGTTTATTCGCCTATACACTAGTGTCAAGCTGAAGTCCCAAAATAAGTTTTAAAACTCATATAAATGTAGAATTTCTTCTCCCTTTGTGAATTTTAATAACTTTCTGGTATCTGGAAATGATCTAGAAGTAAAGCTTTCATAGCCCTGTAAGAAGTATAAACCTGTTCTAATTTGTTATTTCATCCAGCAACCTGAGAACTTTTTTTATTTTCCTGGGATTTAAGGTGATCAGCCAATGTTTTCTCCCATCCCCAATCTCCTTAAGAAGCTTATTAATGCTTTACATTGAAAATAAAGACACACCAATCTGAAAACAAAGCCATCCT
This sequence comes from Setophaga petechia, assembly GCA_024362935.1. Taxonomy (NCBI): domain Eukaryota; kingdom Metazoa; phylum Chordata; class Aves; order Passeriformes; family Parulidae; genus Setophaga; species Setophaga petechia. The sequence goes on from JANCRA010000025.1 coordinate 8,125,835, forward strand.
TAGCGCTGGATATTGTAAATGTGCTTGCTGGACTATTTCCACTATTAGTAACCAATTCATTTTAATATTGCTCCTGCTTTTGCTAGATCTGCACAACCTCAGTTCACACGTAGCCAAGGAGTAGTTCAACCAGCAGTCAGCAGGTTTTTGTTCTTTTCTTTCCCACTCTTATAATTCAGTGCAGTGACTTGTTTATATAACCAAATCCTTTTGTTTCTCCAAAAGGGACTTGGCTATTTCACTGGAGTGACAACATCCATGGTAGGTGATGGTCTATTTTTTCCAGAGCAGAGGCCTCAGTTTTCAGCAGAATTTACATTTCAGTAATAAATATTTAAAGGAATTATAATGGAACTGAAGCAAAGAATGTCCCTCTGAAGTGCACACACACACACAAATGTACACACACACACATATACACACACAAAGACATGCACACTCACAGTGAGTTAGTCTAGGGTCACTCTGGTGCAGATGGTGCCTTTGTTCAACCCCTGAGATATTTTGATTTTTCTGTTAGGAAACTTGGCCTCCTTGGACTTCTAATGCCCCATAAAAACCTTATAAAATAGTATTCTTTACTGTCAATGTAGCAGATCACTCAAACATCTACGTCAAAGGCATTTTCTGCAAGAAAATCTCTTTCTGCCACTAAAAAAGTGTTAGAAAGAGTACAATCCATGGTGATTTCTTGGTGTCCTTTCTCAGGCCTTTCAATCATCTCTATTTCATTCTATAACAGACTAAAATAAATTACCACATAATGGCAGTTTGGAACATACCAGGGCTACACAACCACCATTTGACTTCAAATGTGTAGATATTACAAAGCAAATGAGACACTGATGTGCTTTTCCATTTACAAAGCTTGGACTTTCCCCTATGGGCATAACACTAGGTGATGTCTTAATTAATGATGGTGAAGATCATACATGTGACATAAACAAAAGAGATGCTTTTCAACAACAATAAAAAAAAGAGAAGAACAAAATATTCCAACTCTTTTGAGAAAGAATGAACTCATTCCAAAAAGCAGAATAATGAAAACCAAAAGGCAAAAGAAGGAAAAATGTGACATAGATATTGGAGTTACCTGCAAATGTCTCCCTTTGGCAATCAGAAAGTATTTATTTTGTAGAGCTTGCTGTATCCTTGTCCCTTCATGTGAACTGAATGATGCCCTACCAGCAGCACTACATCTGTATTAAACTGCCTGACTATAATGCTCACTGAGCACTGCCCACCCATCAGAGCCTGCTTGTCCTTCCTCAAGCCAGTGCATGTGTAATATTGGTAAAATGACACATGGATCACCCACTTTGTCCCCATTTACTATATATACATACATACATACATACATACATATATATATATATATACACACACATATACATATCATATATATATATATATACACTATATATATATATATATATATCAAAATAAGCATTGAGTCTTAACTGTAAGTGCACAGAAGGGCAGCTTTGCCATGAGGATGCCTGGTACCTGCATGTCCTCTTCAAACTGGCAGACAAAAATGCAAATGGCCAGTGCTCTTTTTGTTCTCACCCCTGTGTGACCCACATCTGCAGGAATCTTGGGATGGTGACAACACACTGGTGGGTGCTTATCAAGGGACCACCATGATTATCTCTGACTTTAAAAGGCTGAAACATATAGAATGTGTGGGACCTGCAGAACGACCTGTGTCTCACAATCTGACCAAAAAAGCAAATTAAAGGAATGAAGAAGTGGGTGTTGAGGCTAAGGGGAAATGGTTGTAGAGAGGGGCTCTAAGGGGAATTAGAGGGTTACATGGGCTTTTTCCCCATCCATTCCTATCCCCAGGGCTAAGCAGGAAAACAGTACTTCTCCATTTCCACCCTATCTCTGTTTTTTCACCTTTGGAATCTGGTTATTCTTAGCTCACTAGGTTTAATTTGCTGACCTGACATGAGCATATCCATCTTTCATGTTGATCCTGGCTTAGACTCAGCGGGAACCCAGGAGTGGAAATTAACCCTTCTGACAGCTGGAGACAATGACACTGAACCAGTGCAGGAGAAAGGGAAGGTGGGCACGGGTGTGTAGAAGGTCTCTGTGTACTCAGGGTAGGCCACAGTTTAGGAGCAAAAAAGTGTTTGTGGACATGTGGGCATGGGCATGCAGACACCAGTGGAAAAGCAGAGAGAGATGCTTTAATACTCATCAGGCCTCACTGGTGTATTCAGCTCTGTGCAGGCATCACCAGGGAGGCAGGAGCTTCCCTTCATCAGGAGAGACCTTGGGGATGGATCTGCTGGCCGGGAGAGGGAACGAGAAGCCTCCTGCAGGAAAGGGGAGCCCGTCTAGCTCAGGAGAAGCTCCAGGGAGAGGGGCAGGGGGGCATGGAGGCAGGGAGGCCTCCCACTGCTGCCGCTCACCCTTCCCGTGCCAGCCCTGCTCCATCTGCTGGCAGGAACAATGCGGAGCAGAGCCTCCCCCAGACACAGCAGGGAGAGCATCCCTTATCTCTGGATCCCTGCTTTCCCATGACTTTCCCTCTATTTTAGCCCCTAACACATCATCAAGTTACAAATTAAGTACTGTCCATGCCGTGTATTTACTGCCTGGTCTGCTGGCTGGGAAGATGATTCCCCTGCTCACCTGTGGTCGGTCAAACCCAATGGAAATCCCCTGCAAGGCTGCACCTTGGGATACTGATGGGAATGGAGGGGAGATGGCAGCACCAGCTGCTGCCTCAGCCAAGTGCCCAGGAAACCAGGGTGCAGCTGTGGAAGGTGTTCAGGGGAAATGGGAGTCCTTTGACTTTTTGCTTTGCTGCTCAGCACTTTGCTAGGGTATTGTTTTGGGCTCTGCCTCCATTTTTCCCTTGCCTACTAGGTGTTTAGGAGAACAGGTTGAGGAAAGCTCTGATTTTTTCAAAATATGCAAGCAACATGGAAAGCTTTTGCCATGTATGAGCCTGCATGGCATTGTGAATTTGGCTGACCCTTCATGGAGATGCAGGGTGCTCACAGCTCCCCTGTGAAAGCATTTTTCAGCTCTGGCAGCATGGCTATTAAATGATTTTTCCAATTGTCTTGCCTTCTGCTTTTGGGAAATCATCTGAACCTGGAATTTGCATCTCTTTTCTGAATGGGAGAAGAAATGTGTTCATCCTGCTGTGGTTCTTACATTTGATAGGTATTTCAGCTCTGGGTTACAGCAATCAGGTGAATGGGGTGGGCTGAGCTTCCCCACAGCAGCCAGCTCCTCAGGGAGGGAAGGAGGGCAGCCAGCATCAAACCAGTGTTTACAGAAAGTTCAGTCTCCAGTGGATTTCCCTATTCCAGTGAAACAATAGGAGGGTCTTGTGCTGTATTATCCGTGCTTCCTCTTTATTCTGATATTATCTGTGAATTCTTGCAAATAATAGATGACTGAGACCATTGTTGTTTTGGGAAGTAGGAAAATGAAATCATTTGATGGACCTTAGCAGTTTCAATAGACTTATTCATGGTGTTCGTAGTTATGCAAGTCAGAAAAGAGCAAAATACCTGTTGGAATAAGTAATAACCCTGTGCATTCACAAAAGCAGTTCTCTTACACTTCATTTTTAATGAGAGACTGTCTCAGTCAAACAAGTGCTAGAGAGTTCAAAACAAAAAAGGAAAGAAAACATAACTCCTCTCTTAATGCCACAAGATTTTGGGAAGCCCTTCATTCCAGCCCTTCCATGTATCTGCTTTAATACAGGAATTTTGATATAAATTGCATGATGGTGATTAATAAATCTTCTATCAATTGAACTTGAAGTCAAAAGAACATGCTTTTTTTTTTTTTTTTTTTCCTTTTCTGAACCTGCATTAAAATAGATCATTCAGAACTCTTGGAATGAAAAGTGCTAGGTCAAAACTCACATTTTTCTAGCAAGTCTATGAAAATTTACTATAAAAAGTCACATACTGTAGAATCTCAATTATCCTGGAAGGCTTATCCGGGTTGTGGCTCGAATGTGCTATTCATGTGCTGCCAATTTGCTCTGGAAGTAAAAGATGAGCTGTGGTGCCTTGCAAAGCAGCTGAACAGTTCCCTGGGACAGATGGAATCCAGAAGCCATCCAATGGATTGATTTGGTGCAGAAATCCTGCAGCTTCCCTTCAGTTCCATGCAGAGCTTCTCAGAGCTGGAAATCAGGGAGCAGTGTGGGTCCTGTGCAGCTCTGGCAGGGCTCAGTCTCTGCCTCTGCATCGTGTGCTCCTCATCTGGGAAGTCTTCTTCATTTAGAAACTTTGCCCTGCAACTGCACAGAGATGGCCCTGGCACCTGTCAGTACACTAAAACCTCCTGCATCATTTATTTATTATTATTTCCTGTTACTTTGGACTTTTCCTTCTCCTCTTCTTTACCTGGACTAAAGGGGACCTGTTGATATATCCATGAGTTTAATACCTACTGGTCTTGGTAGAAATTCTCTGGCTCATTGTACATTAACACTGTTGATATTTTTTATACATATGCAATTAATAAAAATTGGGAAAAACTTTAAAGATTTTGCTATATTCTGGACAGATTATGAATTTTTTTGTTCTCTGTGAAGTAAAACTTGCTACCCACAAGGACTAATTACTAAGAGCAGATTTTACTCTGAAAGGGGAACTTTCTCTCATTTGCACAGCCTTGTGTTAGAAAAACAAACATTCAGAGTTAGGCAAACAGGGCCATGCTCCCAAAGGGGTTTTTTGTGAGTCTCATGGCATTTAGTGATCCTATTGATCTCCCAAATTCAGGGCAGCAGCAACTGTGTGAGAAACTTCATGTCTAGTTTTCAAAAGAAATGCCTAGTTTTTGGGAGCATATGCCTAAACGAATGCTTGAACACAAAAAAAAAAAAAAACAGAAAAAACCAGAACACACAGTTTAGGCTCACCTTGCACGAGTCCACCAGTGTCGGCAAAGGTAGCTTGTGAAAGCCTGAATAGGGCAAACTAATTCAGAATAAAGCAGTGTTAGTGTGAAATTCATGTCCAGCACAGGGAAGGGGAGTTACGCAAGGGAAGCTACTCAGCAGCAACTCCCAATGTAGATAAGCCCTTAATTACTTTTAAAATCTCAGCATTACTAAGCCATGCTTATGATTTCTAGAGGCCTTGAGTTTCTGGAACAACTGGAGTATGAGATTCAATTGCATTCACTTCAGTGGAGGATACAGTTAAGTATCGGCACGTTTGCAGGCTTGAGGCCAGTCATTAACTAATTAGTGTATGGGAACATTTAAGTTCTTCTCATCTGATTTTGCAAAGCTATTTGGCAACACTTGCTTATGAGCTTTTATTTTTCACTTTTTCACTTCTCCTTTCACAGCAAACCAAAGAATCCGCACCAGAAGCAGAAAGACAATTGGAAGTACACTTCCCATTTCCCCCTTGCTGGAGACACAAATATTTGCTGAATTTTGCACTTTTTTTTTTAAAAATTATTTGTGATGCAGACATACACGCATAGACTTTTAAAAAGAGAAACATATTAAAGGTCTCAGAGTGTTAGCTTCCTTTGCGGCCACGCAAATCCTCCTTTCCCAGGGGAAGCGTGTGGGCCGGAGAGGCTGGGGGGGCAGCGGAACTACAGCCCCCAGAGGGCGTGGCGGGTTGCAGCCCAAGGGGACCGGGCAGGGAGGCGCGGGGGCTCCTGGGTGTTGTAGTCCCGCGACTCTACCTGGCAGCTGTCCCAGCACCTGTGTGTTGTGTGGAGACGGCGATGGCTCCGCGCCCCGCTGCTGCCCTCAGGCTGCTGCCAGGCAGCTGCGGCTGGCATCCCAACCAGGAACCGCTGCAGAAGGCACGGGACACCTCTGAAGGTAAGGATCTCCTGGGATTTTCGGTGGGAATCCTGGGGTCCGCTCTAGTCCTCCTTGCCCCGTGGTTTTGGGGAGCTTTCCTGTGCTGTGCCTGTGGCGCATCCTTGGGCAAAGGCATCGGAGTTGGGCTTGGCTGGCGGCAGAGTCAACGTGTGGGGCCGGGCAGAGGTGCCATTCTCCCCCTCAGCCATGGTTAGATGTGTTGGCTCCTTCAGGGAAAGTCTAGTGGGATAAATTATCATTCAGTCCTAGAAAAAGTAAGGGTAGGAATCCCACTCCCCTAGAGAGGCTGTAAATCTTTCTCTAGTGAGTAAGGGTCTTGGAGCATCCAGCTTTTTGCTAAATTTAAGCTTGCTTTTTAAGTTTTTTTTTCCTTTTAAGTTGAGTTTCGAGGTCTTAGTAGAGAGAAATTGACAAGTACACGTTTTGCATGTGTGGCTGCAATAGACTCTGCCTGCGTAAATTTCCTCTTTCCAGTGTATCTGCCATTTGCTCAATGGGAGGCAACTCAAAGTTTCAGGCTGTTAAGACCACTACAGTGAAAATCCTTGGAAATGCTTCCGTTTTACCCTGCTGCTTAATAAAACAGAGCAGTGGTCAGATAGCAGAGGAAGGGGAAATGGGTTTGTGTGGTTCCTGGGTAAGGTAAAACACTTCTGAACATCTTGGCTGTGACCATCTGGCAAGCAGGCACCAGGGAAACTATTCCAGCCTTGCTGTTGGTCCTTACACCTGAGTGTAAATTTGCCAGAGAGTTGTGGTAAATACCTGATAAAAGGACACACTGCAGACTTCCCAGGTCTAAGTGTACATGAGATAGTAATGCCCTGTGTGTAGAGACTTGGTTCAATGATCAAGTATACCCCTGTGGTCCTTTCCTGCAAATAATTTACTTATTATTCTGAAGACCATAGATTTGTTGTATGCATCACTCATGGTCAGACTGGTTCTCAGCTGCTGCTGCTGCTGGGGTGAAGCAGCAGGCAGTGGGCAGGCTGAAAACTGTGGGAGCAGAGTGGGAGATTTTAGCTAAGGCTACTGGTACAAGACTCTATTTACACAGAAAAGGTGGAAGTGAAGACAGGAGACCCTCCTAGTAAAGGTGTCACCCAAGAGAAGATGTGAAAGGCAGTTCTCAGTTCTGCTGGGAATTGTGTTGCCCTTTTAATGGCAATAAAGTGGTTTTGCTGTTGGTCTCTGAAGAAGTTGCCAAATGCTGAACTGAACAGGTCTGGACAAGGAGGCAATTCCCTCCCTGTTGAGAGGCTTGGCAGCTCTGGGTGAGTGCAAGGTGTAGATTTGGGTGTGTGGGGTTAGCACACCGTGGCATCAGGGCTGCTGTCATGCAGAAAGCTGAAGAGCTGGTGTCCTTCATGAACCAAACATGCAGAAAGGTTAAATGCAGTGCCCTCAGATCTGAAATAGGGATTCTGGAGCTAGTGTTAGAGGTGTTGGTAAGAAGTTCTAAACCTTCTACCAATTAATCAATTACCTTAAAAATTCTGGCATTCTTCATGCTAGAAATTCTTAAAAATTCTATTATCTAATGGAGTGGTCTCATGGGCTGCTTTACAGGTGAAGCTTTTCATGTCCCTCATAGACCACCACCAATTAGTGGCAATGCTGATTGTCACAGACATCTTTTATGAAAAATCCTTTCCTTAGGATTTTTCCTCCTGAGAAGCTGGGACGCCTTAGAACAAAATGTAAACATTGATTGTCTGCTGCTGTGGAATGCAACAGGTGGATCTGTGATTGGCCCATGTTAGTTGTTTCTAATTAATGGCAAATCACAACCCAGCTGGCTCAGACAGAGAGTCCAAGCCACAAACCTTTGTTATCATTCCCTCTTATTTTATTCTTAGCAGCTAGCCTTCTGAAGAAATTCTTTCTTCTATTCTTTTAGTACAGTTTTAATGTAATATTAATAATAAAATAATAAATCAAACCTTCTGAAACATAAAGTCAAATCCTCGTCTCTTCCCTGAACCTGAGACCCCTGTGAACACATGGACCTCTCTGCTCTACCTTTCCCCACCTGACAGTCAGGCTGCAGTGTTTAAATCAGGCATGGATTTCCCTGTTTACCCAACATCAGCACTCCTCCCCAATGGCAGTTGTGTTGGTTTAGTTTTCCTTTCCTCATACACATCAGAAATCACACAGCATGATATGGCCAATGGGATTGTATTGACCCACCTCTGCAGTTGCTATTAATATCTGAAGAAATCCCCAAATGCCTCAGTGGTAGTACAGTTGCCTGCCCATTTTTTTCTTGCCAAACAGAGCAGGGATTTTTTACAGTAACAAATTCAGTAATTACAAGCAAATTTTGCTTCTTGGTAGCGTTAAGAAGATAGGGACCAGACTATAAACAGAAAAGAATATGTATAGAATATCTGTTTTTGAATGGATAGCAAGCTGATTTGCAAGGTCATTTAAACAGCATCCTAACAGCCAAGTCTTTTTTAAAAACAAAGAAGGCTGAGGGGGTTTGAGGGGGCTCATGTCTTTTTCTTGCTGATCATAGAAACATAACACACCCTTTCTAAAACAAGTGCATTCGAAATTCAGCACTGGTGCACAGGGCACTAAATTTCAATTGCTGGGTTTATGCCATCATTGCAGTTGCAGTAACTCTGTAAAACACAAGATGAAAGGTTGCTCTTTCCACTCTGAGCTGTTTCCATCCTCCACCTTTACAGCAAAGGTTACCCTGAGCAGTGTGTGCATCTGTCTGTTGTAAGTGTAGAAATACCTATTATTCATAACTTGCCGATGTGTATGCTGGAAAAGAAAAGCTGAATTTATGGCTATATTTCCTCTCTACTGGGGTTTTTGGAGTTGTGTGTTTCAGCATTTCTATTATAAACCCCTGTTTTCTGAGGTTTATAACAGTCTTGAAGAGCAGAGTGGTTTTGAACCATAATAGAAAGCATGTTATGTTGCATTTGCAGTACAGCTGTAACTGCACATTAAGGAGTGTAATCTTCTCAGTGTACCCTCAGTGCTCCAATAAGGTTCATTGGAGTTACATACTGAGAGAAAAAACAATATTTTATGTTTGGAGTGGGTGCTCTCCATCCACAGAGCTGAGTGCACACGAGGGCAGAGAGAATCTACCTGCACCAGACTTGCAAAGATTCTTTGCTACGCCCTAAAAATACTCATACATCTTTGGGGACCCCCTCTGAATTACAGCTCATCACAACCTCCCTTTGTGCCTGGGAATTTCTATCTAGCTTGAGCTGCCCCACACAGAGCTGGGGCTCTTGAGGAGAAAGTTCCCCATACCCTGATAAGGAAACATTTCTTCTTTGTATTAGCCCAGCTACAATATGGGGCTGGGCTTTTTTGCCACGTGGTGGAAGGCATCAGAAGGTAGGAAGGAGGCTGAACACTGCAAACTTTAGGCTCAGATCCCAACTACGACACACTTTGAGAGATGAAGTTAAAAGGAGTGTCAGCAGAATTGAAGTCTTGTTGAGACTAAGTTTTTCTTGCTGTTTCAACTCATAACATCAGGTTATTTAGTCTTCCACTTAACCTTTCTTCCCTTGGCTAACAGGTCAGCTTATTGGGTTCATGCCCTTTTGTAAGTATTGCTAGCCTCAAGCATTCCAAAATCACAGATTTACTCTCAGATCCATGAGGCTGCAGGAAAAACATGCAATTTTAAAATTGAGCAATTAAAATAGTTTAATTAGTATTTTAGCCCTGATCCTTTGAGTTTCACAGCTTCTGAGCACTTTTTTCCTCGCTTGGAGCTTGACAGTCCTTGCCCCCAGTAAAACCTGTATTTATCACAATGGCACAAATGAACAACCACCACTGTAGCAAAAAACTCAACTAAACCAAGAGTTCAGAAAGAGGCTGAGGTTTGGAAATGCTGGTATTCTGACTGTATAATTTATTTTTTTTTCACTTTTTCTTTTTTTTTTCTCTCCCCTCACTGGTTATGCATGTCTGTGTTACAGCGTATCTGCTGAGAATGAGCCTGAAGGGATTTCTGATTTGGTGAATTAGTGTACAAGTGGTCAGAAGGAAAGTCTGCAGTAAGAAAACCCAGTGAATGGGAAAGCACAAAGGGCTGAACCAGAGCAGAGCTGCCCATATGTTGCATGTGCTTCTCGGCCACGTACAAGGGGGCTGCAATTTGCACATTAGTTATCTGTGCTCCCTTTCAGATGGGTAAGAAGCCTTTGGGAATATTTGGCACGATCTACCAAGAGTTATTCATCATGTGATGCATACATTTAGGCAGCAGATACACCTCTGTATAGGGGCATGAGTGAAAATAAGGCATTTCAAGGTACTTTATATTGTCCCTGTGTTTGCCCCATGGTGTGAAGGTTCAATGTGTCTTCCTGCCCCAGCTTTGTGCCCCACACGTTTTGTGCTCTTACTGCCATCTGAGATTATTCACCATGGTTGTTCACAGTGCAGTTATTGTCATTTGGAAATGCTTGTCATGGGGAACAATTTCAAAGGCAAGAGAGGCAACAGGGCAAAAGCTTCCCCTGACACATCTGCAAGAGTCAGAGCAGCATTACCAAACCCTGCACCTGGTGATCTCCAGGAAAATGTCCTGTGAAGGGATGTTTTTGCATCTTAAGAAGTGGTTCTGTAGATGACATTAAATAATTGCTGAAGAATGGACCTCGGTGATTCTTTTTGCTGCAAGTTTGTGTTTCTTTGCAGTCAGGTTGCATTTCTACATGTGGATGCAAACCAAGAGTTTCTGGGCTTTTCGAGGTATGAGAACCATTGCTGTGGCAATAGTATTAGTCTGACTTGCTTCATTGCCACCTTTCTTTTCCTTTTTGCCGGTTTACTGCCTCTTCTGTGCAGAGACTAGTGGCAGTTGTGAGATGTAGTACCTGTTCTGGTTTTGGCATGTTTGTATCACCTAATACATTGAACATTCATTTGCTCCCTCTTTTTGCTGTTTTATTCACATCAGAGGTACAATTGCATCCAAACCCTCTGGTTTTAGGCAGTGATAAGGCATAAAGGGACAGCTGATACTGCCCACAGTTCCCAGATGGGAAGAATTCCAATATTCTTGTCAGGCTGAAGGCCACAGCCCATGGGCACATTCTCTATTCACATCTGTGCAGTTTCTTCTGGGAGCATAAGCTATTTAAAAAAAACAGTGATAGTCCTCAGGTGAAGAATAGCTCTTTACCTTGTCTGAGGATCAAGGTTTTTGAGACTTTTGGTGCATTTCCCATTTGCCATTTTGGATTTTGACAGGGTACTGATAAATGCATTGTGTTAGTCTGTAAATTTGTTTAATTAAGTTATAGGAAAAGGTACTTCTGTTAAGTTTTTCACAGTTCTTTTGACATGTAATCCAGCACCAAAACATAATTTGGAGAATTCAAGCCTGGACTTTGTCATCTAGAGTGGCTTTTCAATTAGACAGAGAAGGTTAGGCGTTTTTCATGGTGTTTAAAAACCAAGCTTCAGAAAAAAAAATTTAACTTAACAGCTCTTTTTACAAACATTTATATGTCTCTCTGCAGCTACAAGACTAGTCTAGGCAGGGTTTTTTGGCTTTTGCTGTGATTGTAGAGCTATTGATCTGTGAACATAAATCCATATTTATCTCCAGTCAAGTTTATAGGACAATGAAATTATAGGCTTGCTTGAATCAATCAATGTTTCTAAAGCAAGCTATAGAAATATAAACAAGTTACCAATTATTTAATAAAGTCAATTTGCTTAGAAATGCCTGGTGATGGGCAGCAGATGTTATACTAATTTCTGCTTTCTCTGGAATTTCACAGGGGCTGCAAGATCTTAATGCCACTATTAGGAAAGGTAACTTTATTTTAGAAACTCATTCCAAACTCTCACAGCAAGAGGAAGAAACTGTCATTCCTTTTGACCACAAAATCTGTGCTATTTCTAAGAGGAGTTCTTTGAAATAACTAGGATATCTCACAGCTTGTTGCTTTAGAGGGGACTTAGTACAGTGGCACTACATTTAGTTAGCATAATGAGTTTTTTGGACTCTAAGATACTGACTGTGTTTGAAGTACATAACTTTTAGGCAGCTAAGATTAAATTTGTTAGTGAAGTACAAGTTTGCATCATATTTTAGCTTTCCTAGAATTTTAAACTGCATGCCTGTTTCCTGAGAAGCATTTAGGTTAATATAACCAGGTTCTGACTTGGCAAAACAATTTAAGTGTAAAAGTGTGTCTTTCTGCTGCTCAGTCGGAAGTGTCATGAAAGTGGCTCCTCAGTGTGGTTTTACAGTCACTGTGTTTGCCTTTTGAGATCCACTTTACTGGAGTGACTTTATTCAAGGTGACTCAAGAATCTCCCACGAGCTCATGGTATCCTTTTGGTGCCCCTGTCTGTTCTGAATGTAGAGCAGGATGTTTATTAGGAGGCTCTGATGCCTTGGTGGTCTGTCTGTTGGGTAGTTTGTCATAGTTTATAATGCAGGAGTACAGAATCATCTGATTAAACTGCTTAATCAATCCTTGAACAGGGATGGCAATAATTAAGTAACAGATGGCCATTGTAAATCCCTCTATTCCAATACACTATTATTCCCAGTACTTTGGATAGTAAGGTTGTTTTGAATTAAAGAAAAAAAAAAAAAAAGAAAACCTCTGTGAAATATGCCTCTGGAATTTTTTTTTTCTGTTGATCTACCTTCAAGACGTTGAGAATTCATTTTGGCTTTGGAAAGGTTTTTGCTTTAAGATAAATTATCATCATGTATACTATCATGTTTTGTTACTTGGGCTTTGTTAAAGCTTATACATAAACTAGTCCCTGATTAATCTCTTTTTTAAGCTGTTCTGTGGTATTTTGTCTGCAGTATTTTGTGGCTAAGCTGTCTGTAGCAGAATTTTGTTGATCTGAAGACTGTGCCATAAATTTCTATAGACACAAACTGCTATAAAATTAAAATGTAACATCTTCTTGGACTTCCTTCATCTATCATAAAGCTGGTGTGGCTCAGCCTTAATTAGATTATTATAGACCCAAAATATATGAGGTAGAATAGCAGAAGAGGAATTGAATTTGGTCATTAGTAGGAGTATGTGGTTAGTCTAGCTGGTGTAGTCAGTAGCTCCTGAAAGATGAGACTACACTCTCCATTTGATATGCTTTGAAGACAGGTCAAAATCCTTAATGTGATTTAGGTTTACTGGGAAGGTCTATAATCCTGCTTTTTAATAAACTCTGTACTTCATGTTGGAACAATACTTGTGCATGTCAAGCATTGCTGAGCCCACAGCCACAGTTGTGTTCCTTTAGAAGTTGAAATGCATTGTTTTGGAAGAGCATTTACAGAAAATATTACTGGACTCAGACAGGGCTGTAAGCACAAAGGCTTCCTGTAAAACCTGGATTGTCTGGGTGCCAGCTTTTTGTTCTTTTTCAGTTGAGGAACAATTCAGCCTCTCAGGCTTTGAATGTTGTGCACTTCTCTGTTTAATAGCTGCTGCTGCTGCTGCGGGTGTGTGTGCAGGCTGCAGCCCTGGCTGCTCAGCACCAAACTCCTTCTGTATTTGCTGGGGAGCTCCCAGGCAGTGAGTGCTGGGGAATGGAGGGCGAGATGGGTCCCTTCAGTGCAGGTTTTATCAACATCTGTTTGTGGTGAACGAGGTGGTGACCTGTGGATTTTAATCGCCATGGAAGGGAAGAGCGTGGATGGCACCGTGTCAGGGAGCTGCAAACCTTGGTGGATGCAGCCTTGAGGGAAGCCTCGTGGATGCCAATGCAGGCACTGCTGCTGACTCACAGCAGTCTGACAGGAAAAGGCTCTCTTCTGCTTGTCTCTGGCTTCCTCTGGCCTGCGGTCAGGGGGACTTTGTATCTGTCTCTCTAGTTCCTTGATACTGTCACCGTGCTGGCCAGCGTGACTCCGCAAAGGGGACTTGGAGGTTGGTGAAAAATATCTGTGCTATTAAGTCTTAATTAGGATGACGTTTCTCATGTTAAAAAACTTGTAAAGAGAATTCTCAGGATTGATAAATAGCTTGTATTCATTGCTCTCTGCATCCCTGACTCCTTCCCCCCCCCACAAGTATCATGTGGATTTATGTGACTCTTCACAGGGCTGAGGTCCCTAACTCCAAGATGATAACTGTAAGTGCCTCTGTCTGTGATGAGAAGTGCTCCAGGCAGGTTTTAGAGTCAATGCTTGCCACCCTTCTTAATGGTTGGAGGTGTCAAGTTAAAATCCGTCAGCAAGAAACAGATGATGAGGCTTAAAAAGTAAAACAAAACAAACCCCACCATCAACAGCAGAAAAGGATGAAAACAAAAGCAAAAAAAAAAAAAAGGGTAACTATGTGTTCTTTTCCAAACTGGATTCTGATGTGAGACCCTATTTTCTTTCTGATGTGAGATTTCATTCCAAACTGCATCTTGATGTGAGACCCTATTTTCTTTCTTAAGCATATATCTAAGAACTATTCATACCTCCTGTCTCTCAGTGTGACTGGGAAAAGACTCCAGTGCTCCTTAAAAAACAAGTGAGGTCTCTACTTGACCTGTGTGTGCTGATAGGAGTCGTGCAGTTGATTTTAATAAGAGCACATCTGTCCTCTATATGCAGAAAAATGTCTTTTATTAAAAAGCCAAATAAAGTAAAACTGGAATATTATTTCTTGCCTTCTACCCTTGTGGTAAAAGAAGAAAAGACAAATAATTTTGAAAAGAAAGAAGAGAAGAAAAGAAGAAAAGTCTTTTAGGAAAAACTTTGATGCATATCAATGTTTGATTTTTTTTTTCTTTTTCTGAAAGTCCCACAGGATTGGTTGTTATTTGGATTAGCTTGTGCCCACTGATTAATTCCTTGTGTCACTGGTGTTAAATCTTGTTGGAGTCGTTCTTGCAGAACTTTCCAGCAGCAGCAGCAGCAGCAAACCAGCAGAGCTGTTATTGACCTAGAATAGCAGTGGAGTTGTTAATACCTGCAGCAAGGTTTTCTGTGAGCTTCCTCCCTATTCTGTGGAGCTGATGAGCTGGTTAACACCTTCTACTTATTCTGTAAGGATCTCAGGCTGGAAGGGAATTAATGCAGTTGTGAAGCATGAAGAACCAAAATAGCAGTGATTCACTTAGAGTAGAGCCAAATCTTCTTAAAATTAAACTCCATTGTGTTAAAGACTTTACTTTTTTGATACCTATATTATTAACTTCTCTGATAAAAGCAGGAAGTGTAATACAGTGATATTGGAGAAGCCTTGCACATTAAATCTAAGCTATTGTCTTGGGGTAGTCAGAGAAGAAACCATTCTTCATCAGGTATGTTAGGAGAATCAGATTTTACAGAATTTCTGGTTCTCAAGGTTACCATATGATTCACAAATCAAATTTTTGTATAGCATTGATTTTCTTATCTATCAAATAGGTTTTTCAGGATGGGTGGAAACTCCAAAGCACATAGATGAGAATTTATCATTTCTTAAGTAACAAACAATACTGGACAGTTCAGGGAATTTCATCATGGGCAGAGGTGTTTACATGCAAGCTGCTGCTTCTGATGTTGTTGTCCTGAAGATTTTTTTGCTCATGGAATTTGGTTACTTTAGTGTCTAACAGGTTGGTGGGACTTCTCCTGTAGAAGTGCTTCAAGATGTGTTCTTCGGTCTACCTTTCTACTTGGACTGGATCAGATGCTTAAAACAGGCTTGAGGTTTACAGGCAGGAAAATATGGAAGAAAGCTGAAGAATTCATATACAGTGAACAAACCATTTCCAGAACTGCAGCCAA
Source organism: Setophaga petechia (assembly GCA_024362935.1). Lineage (NCBI taxonomy): Eukaryota > Metazoa > Chordata > Aves > Passeriformes > Parulidae > Setophaga > Setophaga petechia. The sequence continues at coordinate 8,141,425 of JANCRA010000025.1, forward strand.
AACTTGATGGTTGTGTGCAGGTTATTCATGGGGCTGTCGCAGCCTGACTGTGCCACAGTGCAGAGATAGCAGATTTGACCATATTGGTGTTAAACCTGATACTAGAAATAAAACTATTTGTAGGGGTAGCCAAATTATCTCTGGAGAGAATGGTTAGTGATGCCTCCGAGGGGCAGTGCACTGAGCCAGGAAAATTTGCTGTAGCCCTCGTGAACTTGAGATGATACAGCCAAACACTGTCTATGTGGACTCACCAGTGTGACAGATGCTGACTTATGGATCTGGTACTACCTCCAAAAAATTGGGGTTTTCTGCTTATTTGGTCTTTCTTTATATGCATTCTAGAAGTCACATTAGACCAGCTTTCCTCTAATTTCTCCTTTTAGTTGTGGTAATTTAAAGTTTACTTTGTTCCATTCTTACAATGTATAACCAGCTTGGAAATTAGCTAATGAAATTTCATATTGCAAAAATGCTCTATTTTAATTACTTCAGAGAACTCCACCGTTTGTATGTCAGGACACCCCTGAAGTGCCTTTATATTTTTCTTCCATGATGTGTAACATCGTCAGGCTGTATTCCCCATTTATTTTCCCCACACATTTCCCAGATTCCCATACTTGAGGTCTAAAAACCCATTCAGCAACGCTGATGTCTCAAGCAGCAGGTATGTAAATATTTACTAGCATGACAGTCAACAACAGTGGGAGGGGGGAAATTGCTACATTCTGCCATTCAGGGAACCTTCGAGGTCTGTCTCAGAGTGTGCAGTCGATGAGAAGAGGGAAGGTTTGCCGTTTGTGATGACATGTTTTTGCTCTCTCAGTTCCTGTTTTGTTGCAGATGTCATTCCTTTAGCTGTGGAAGGCTTTATCACCCTTGTGGAGGCTTTCCCCTGCACACAGCGCCCAAGGCTGCAGCTGTAGTGGAGGAAAATGGAGCTTGTAGATCTTCTGGCACTTGCCTCCCCAGAAATGAACAGTACCACAGCCACCCTGGCACTGCTGGCAGTCCTCCTGGTCCTGCTGTATTGGTAAGTGAGAGCAGTGATATGGGTTACACACCAGACACAAACCCTGCATCTGTCTTATCCATGAGGGGAAACTGGAAGGTAATTTCCTAGGAGGGAAATGGAGGGGGAGTTGGTTTGGAAGCAGAGAGTGCAATAAATACTCACAAAACTCACTGTGCTTTTAGAGAATTCTCTCCTTGCAATATTGTCTTGTAAGTGCTTTACCAACTGCTAACAAAAATGATCTTCTAAGTTTGTTGGTTTCTTATTAGTTTCTTTGGGTAGCAGGAACATTGGTCTAGGTCAAAAAGAAACCAAATACTTGTTGGACCTCTTCTCTCTATTGTGCTGCACACACTTGTTTTTTGTCCTAAATGTATAAACACTTAAGCTGCTGCTTGAATTTCCTCTCTTGTTCTTTCCACACTGACTAGTAGACACAAATCAGAATAACAGCAGCTGTAATGATTAGCACAGTAGGCAATGAAGTGAGCTGTGCTGAAAAAAAAAAAAAAAACAACCTCCCCCCTGTCCTGACAATTTCTTTCAGAAATTATATTAGCTGAAATGGGAGAGTTTTTCTGACTTTTCACTTGCATTTATCTTCAAATCCTGTCTTCCAGTAAAAATAATGGGTTTTTTCTCAATTGTATGAGTGTTCAAGGAAAGGTTTCAGGGACTGTTGCAGAAAAAAAACCCCACCAAAAATCCAAAGCTAATCAGGTGGAGAATAGTGATGGCACCATGAGTTTAGCACAATTGTTGTAGCAATGTAAATGACAGATCTCTTTGCATATATTTTGTCATTCTTTCACCCTGTTGAGCTTTGTTCAACTTCCTTCTGTGTTCAGGGAGGGTCTAGAGAGACTAAAAAGAGTCATATCTATATGACATGTGTTGCTGTATCAAATAGGTGGGTGAGCCTGCTTTCTTAACGAGATCTGCCCAAATAATTGCAAACCTCCAAGTCCTACCTCCTCTGAATTTTATTGGGAAAAAGAACAGTAGCTCTAGATTATTAAGGCCATGCTGTTTAGCTGCAGACCTGTGACATCTCTGGGAGCTTAAGGGGGAGAGAGGCAGGACAGAGGCACATCCACAGTTCAGAAAAGCAGCAGATCAGCTGGTGAGGTCTGGCCACCTGTCAATCATTTGAAATAGCCTGATCCTTCCCCATAGCTCACGTCCGGATGTGCCGAGATCTCCAAAGACCCAGAACTGCTCCTTGTAAATCTCAGGCACTGTCTGGTGTGTGTTTGCCTCATTTTCTGGTTCAGTTTAGGAAAGGCTGTTCCTCCCCTTGAAGTTAAGACATGGTGGTTTAGTGCACATTTGGTCTTGCCATTAGCAAAGCTAACTCTAATTGCACAGTTAAGCCAGACTCATGGCTGCGGTCAGTTACTGCTGAATTGAGGGCCTACCATAAAAGTTTCAAAAAGTTCAACTTAGCAGTGAGGTGGGAAATTGTCTAACAGTAGAGACACCCCATTCAGTGTGTCTGCTTTCCTGGCTGAAGGTGAGTTCTGTGAAAGCATCAAGAAAAGGCAGCAGAAGTTTTATATGGGAGAAGTATTTTATACTTGTAAATGGTTACAACTAACTCATCTTGTTGATCTACAGATTCAAGGTTATTTTTAAGTAGCTTATTAAGTACAGGTGCCTATAGATCACTCTTCCAATGGGAAGCTGATGGTTATTAAACTTGCAATGAAATAAGCTATGGGCTGTTGGTAGGTTTGCCTGGTGGCTGAGCTGTTCACATCTATTTATCTCACTAAAGTGCAGTGCCTGAGCATGTAAGGTTAAAGTCGTGAAGCACATCTGCAAGTGTGGCAGTTGTTCAAACTTGTCAACTTTCTAATTTGAGTCTATTTTGTTGAAATTTTTTTATACTACCTGCGTGTTTAAACAAATCAGTAAAACTCAATGCATGTTCACATCTTCCTTTATTCATGACTGAAACCTTGGGTTCAAGGAATTATTTAAACATTAATTGTGTAAAATGGTTGCTAATAGAAATGCAGCTCTCTAATTCTAGGAAATGTTTTTATTACAGTCATGTTGCATACCTGATTATCTGGCTCTTCTAGGAGTTAGAAAACATGAGTGTTTCGTGTGGCAGGAGTAATAATAAAGTAATAACTCATAAGGTTCCTTTGAGGTTTTCTTTATAAGCCTTATCCTAATTTTTTAATAACTACTGAATTACCCTTTTTTTAGCTTTTTCTTCCAAGATTGTGTCTCTTCACAGGGGCAGTCCTGTGGAAAGGGAGGAATGGATTTTGCTGTTGTAAATTTTGTTGTGGTAGTAGTGTATGATTGACTGGGGTCACGTTGTGCCAGCTGTTGTGTGAGTACAAAGAACAGGCAGTTTGTCCACCTTGTTGGCTGTAAAAGGCTTAGCAAGGCTCAACAGAAGGCAGTTGCAGGTAGAGGAGAGAGCAAAAAGATCTAATGCACACTACAATAGGAATGTGGTCATGGCAACACTCATCTTATTGAGCTCTTTCCTTAGCACAGTTTTTGTGGATGGGGGTACTCAGTGGTTTAAACCACAGCCTTGAGCTGCTGTCCATCAGCTCAGCCTCAGTCCCTGTGAGTGTGTGCATTGTAAGGCCAGCTGGGATTTGTCACAGCTCAGCTGGCAGGTGGTATCTTGCTAAACTGCGATAAGGCCAATCTCTTCACATTTTTGGGTATGGTGAGGTCATATGAAAGAGGGAGAGAAGAAAGGGTTGATTGGGAAGGGGAGCAGAGGCTGCAGCTGCATAAAAATTATCTTATAGGGAAGATGCAAGTCTTAGGAAGAAACTTGGATGATTTGATAATTTTTAGGCTGTTGTTTATGGTACAATGAACATAATAACTCTTTATAACAAATCATGTAATAGCACATCTCTGATTTCTCATGTGTTGTCCTCAGTGTAATATGAAGGTTATGCTTGTAGTGTAATGTGTCAATTTTAAATCAGTGGAAGCAACTATAACCTCTCAGTGTTTGTCTTCTGCATCTCTAAGGAGAGGCTTTGCAAGGTAGTTGATAAAATGTTGGGAGTAGAAAGACCTGTGAAGCTTTTTGGGTACATAGTCTATTTGGATTTGAATGGGAAGTTGTTTTTTTGGTAGTCTGTTAAATTAAGAGGCTGCTCAATCCTCTTTGCTATCCCCCATTCCTGAAGGATTTAGTCATCTGCTACCCTCCCCATTCTTGCTTCTTATTCTCTGTAGATAAAAGTTTCTTGCAGATTTCTTATCATGGATTCTTGGATGTCTGTTGCTACATTATTATTATTGTGATAGGCAGGTTGCTGCTTTATTGACCACAAAAAGGCATAATATGGCTAACTACCAAAGTTCAGTAATACCAGTGCACAGCACTTAGCACTCTTAAAAAATGTCTTGTCTGTGTCCTCCCCTGTGATTTCTTCCACCCAAACTGATTATCAGAGCAGTTTCTTTTAAGAGCACTTTCTTCCTCAATTGCAAGCACTGCTGTCTCTATTTGCCTAATCTCTGTGAATCTCAGGGGCTTTTTTTAGGCATGAAATAAAACCAAACTCTTAAGGGAAGAATGAGTTTAACATTTACAAACCCCAGTGATATTCTCAATTGAAAAATACAGTAGTATATCTATGCAACATATTGTTCATTTTCATTTCGAACATATGCTGAGTTGGATATCCCATGCTTGGCTGTAGCTGCAAACATTGCTTTGTGTCTTTCTTTTTGCTGTCTGGGTAGATGTTTGATAAAATGAAAGCAGGAGTTTATCTTGCTTTAAAGTTTAATGTACCATAAGCTGAGCATTATGAAGAAGCTGTCACAGCATTCAGATACCTGTGTTCAAACTGGATTATCAACCCCTTGTCTAAACAAACCTGGGGTATTTTAGAAACATGGAGGTTGGATGGGAGTGTTTGTTTATGTTTGTAAGATCCGTGTCTAATTGCATGCTTTCAAACATAGCAAAACGTAAACTAGTGGTGTTCCTGTCTGTTTCTGAAAAGCTAAGTAATTCAGAAAGATGTCATTTTTACATTGAAGTAATATTAATGATTACTTGTGCTAGAGACAAGTATAGAGAATAAGAGATTGGGGTCTCCCTAGATCAAGGTACCACCCACCCAGTGCAGAACAAGTCAGTCCCGACCCAAAGAATTTGCAGTCTGATAAAAAAGAATGAAAACTAAACTTAATATTTTTCCTCCTTTGACCTTAAGCTATTTGCATACAGTTGGATGGGGGACAAACTTAGACAATGGGGCACGTGTTAGAGTTCTTCAGTTGGGGCCATACCTGCACTAAACCACACCAGAAGCTGATCTCAGAACAAGGCAGTATTTCCATACAGGTGACTTCAATACCATTGCTTGTTTGGCATTACTTTGCATCTGTGGTTTTGGAAAGGGCTCTAAAGGGAAAGCTTAGAGGTAACAAAATGAAGCAAAAACTTCATTCTGGTTTTGGAGAACTCCACTGTTTGGGGTTGACTTAGCTTAAACTTCTTTTCTTTTTCTAGAGTAAATGCTATGTAATACTAAATCTTGGATCAACTTTTGCCCTTCAAAAGATCACTAGAGCTTCTCAGTTTGCAGTGAACCCAGCATCAGGTTTGCAAGGCCAGAAGACTGGGAAGTTTTGGGGTTTTTAATATTCTCTTAACCCCAGCTGGTGGTTTGTTTTTTTTTTTTTTTTTTGTTTTTGTTTTTTTTTTTTTTTTAATTTTTTCCCTTAAAATGTCCATTATCACTGGAAATCCTTCTGCTTCCCACCCCTTCATTCGAATGTTCCATCAGAAATGCTAGAAGGATCTGATTCAATAGGAAACATCAGCAAGCTGCTGTTGATGACAGAACACCTAACAGATTCTGAATTGTCTTTGTCATGCATTTTCACATCAAGATCAAGAAAATCTGTAGTTCCCACTAATGTGTCAAACATAATTTGATCCCACAGCTGTGCAATATGTGGCCTTGTCTTTGAGCTAAATCAAGCATCTCTAGGTAAGCTTGAGAAGGAACAGAATAAATTACTGAATTATAATTTGGAAAAGTGCCATACCACATATGACTAAATACTTTATTTCTCTGAAAACAAAGTAGATTTGTGTAGATTTGATCATCCAGAATGAAGCTCACTCAGTGCCTTGATTATGCTGCGTTTAGGTAAACAAAGTTGTCTTTTGGGGGAAGAAGCAGAACAGTTTTCTCTTGTTGCTATTGCAGCTTCAGATCCCTAGGTTCTCTGGGGTACCCTCAGAGGCCCTTGGTTATCCAGACAAGTGTTGGGCCTTTCATGCTGTGCAGCTTTGGTTTTGCTTTGGTTTTGCACTGCAAAACTCAGAAACTGTCTCTGCTCGTTTTGTTTTGTTTTCAATTTAGAGATTACTTGTTCAGCAGTGTTTATTTGAAGGCCCTCAAGTGGTTGTTGAGTTTTTTGCTTTTGTGAAGGTGCACTTTATCCTAAAAACTCTGTGTAAAAAAACTCAATCTCCAGCCTATTCATTCCTTGTGGGTTTTGTTTTTTCCTGAACTTTTTCATGCCTTTCCCCATTAAATCCCAAATTAAAGCATAGTTTGATTTTAGTGAGTGGAGATTAAAGCCTTAATGGTATGTAAAGGAAGCCAGGGCTGGGATGGCTTTCTTTTCACAAAACTGGTATATTTATCTGTGTTCTGTGTGGTCTCCTGATCCATGTCCAATGGAGTGATCTGCAAAGTTGAATAATGCACACAAATAGCTCAGGAGCAAACAGGAGCTGGACTCAGCCCCTGAGCAATCCAACTTCTGCCTCCAGCTCCTGGGGCTTGGAATGGGCTGGGTCTGGTCTCAGCCAGGCTGCACAGGCAGGAGAGAGCAGCAAGGGAGGGAAAGGCTCTGACTTTTCCATCAGGCACCTTCTGCCTGGGAGCCTGCTCTGGAGCTTCACTCAGCTCTTCTGGAGCTGCAGTTTGGTTCTAACTTTTGATCTGGTCTTTGCCTTTGGGTAGATTGCTTTGTTTAACTTGGGGGTATTCAGGCCCCTCTCAAACTGATTTTGGGTAGTCCAAATTATCTTCTGGGAGCTCCTGCCTCCATCTACTGACAGTATTAGGAACACAGGGAACTTAATACCCTGCTGGTGGTGCCTTAAATGGAATTGAAAGTAGATGATGGGAGAAGGCAATGTGAACAACCTCCTCAGAGAGAAGGCTCTGCAAGCAGGGCAGCACTCCATCCATCCATTGCACTGGGGCTGTCTCTCGCTCTGTCTGTGCATTTAATTGCCAGGCTCAGCAATTAAATGAGGGGCCTCTCACCCCTCAGAGGGGCCTCTCAGCTCTGCTGCAAAGTCCTCAAACATTGCTGTGAGCTCTGCTCTTCCCTGAACCCCAGGGGTGCATACTGCAGTTCCTGTGGTGCCCTGCCCTGGGGGGACTGGTTGTTCCTCCTGTGCTCCAAGGTGTGTGGATTTTTGTCACTCCACTTTCAGATAGCACACAAGGTGTCCTGCCAGCCTGCCTGTGCTCCCTCTTAAATAAAAAGTTAAAACAGTTTGTAGTTTTGACAGGTTAGAACTCCTCAGAGTGCTGAAATATAGATCTATGTTCTCTTTTTTTCTTGTCTCCTTTAACATTGCTCCCATCATTTAAAAAAATTGCCCATATTCTTCTTCACTCCTTTTTGTCTTTGCATTAGATTTCATCCATACCAATGTTTGTTTTGTCCTCACTGCTGGCTCACAGGTAATTTATGCCTTTGGTTGCCATGCCTTGTTCTTCTGTAGGGGAGTTTTATATAGTATTTAATGGAGCTGTCTAAAAAATGTTTTAAAATATTGACATATTATTGAGAGATTTTTTTTTAATCAGTTCCCCTTGACACACCCAAAATCTTTAGATGGATTTTTCTCTCTTATCTCCCTAGTTCTCTTTTTGGTTTCTTTTCCCTATTGAAAACAATGTTTACTGTTCCATAAGCTCAGTATATGCTAACTGCTGTGAAGCAGCTGAAAGAGCTCAAAAAATTTTCTGGTTTGAGTTTGGATATGCATTTATTTCACTTTCCCAGGAATAGCAGAGGGGCTTGAGAAAATGATGTTCCATGTCTGCCTCTTTCTTCCCTTGCTTTATAAGTCATTGCTTACATTGAGGACAATTTCTTTTAAGCTTTACTTGTTTATTTGACATGTGCTATCTATGATTGGAGTGATGTGCAGGTTAATAAGAATACAAGAATTTTAATGAAGGGATCATCCATCTAGCATGAGGGAGATTCTTCACATGCATTCCTTTGGTAGTTTCTTTCCTGGTTAGGTGCTGCTTTCTTGGTTCTGCAGAAGCTGTGAAGTTGTTGGGGGAGCAAGGAACAGCAACCAAGGAAAAGGGCAAAACTTGTAATATTATTTTTTTATGTAGGAATAGAAGCTGGATGCCCAGCAATGGCTGGGAAAAGACTGGAAAGAATGACTGGGAACAGCAAGATATGACTCCAAATGAAATTGCAGATGGTTGTTGCAGATTGAGGTCAAGTATGTTTGGGCAAATTGAGGCTGGAAGAAAGAAGCTGAACTGAGATGTGTGTTGGGAGTAGGAAATGGGGCAGTGTCTGTGTGCTTGCTTACATGGACAAAGCAAAGTCTGGTTCCTTGGAAAGAATAGTTCTTTTCAGCCACTAAAAACCTTGTGATGCTCTTTGAGTTGAGGGGCATGGGAAGGATGAAAAGGCAGTAGACTTTAGAGGAGATGAGTAATTGGTAATTGTATGATCACAAGCTCCTGTTGAATGAATGCTCTTGGATGAGAACTCTTGGCAGAGTTCTGAACCTGTAACCCTCTGTATTGTTTTACTTTGCTCAGTGGCAATAAATCTGATGTAATCTGTGCATGCATGTTTGTGGTTTCTCATCCAAAAAGCTCCAAAGAGCTTTTATGTAAACACCCTCTCAGTAGAGCTATAACAATTGAAGAGGTCGTCGAGGCATGTGGTTTGAAATGTGGCAAAGACATGAAATAAAGCCATCCTGGGAGAGGAAGGAGCAGCTAAAGGACCTTCAGTGGGTTGCATGCTAGCATGACAGACAGTGATGGTGGTCAAAAACTGCAAGGGCCCTCTTCCATCTTTAAAATATCGATATGATCTGTTTGTTCTCTGTTTGTAACAAATCTCTGTTTTAAGATTTTCTGAAATACTCATCATGGCTTGAGATGAAGCAATCTCTCCCAACAGAGTTCTAAATATAAGCTTCATAGCAGCAAAACTGAGAATGTTAGGATAAATTTCAGTGAATGTAACACTATTGTGCTGGACTGATTAATGTCTGTGAATGATGTGATAAACTGTACTCAGTATGGGACTCTGAGCTGAGTCTGCTGGTTGAGCTGCTCGGCAGCCATTCAGGCCAGAGCTCTGGCCAACAGCTTCAGAAAGAGCAAACACCTCTTGGTGGTTCCAGAAAGGTTTCAGATCCTCTCTTGTAGCTCCTGAAACAGGGTTGTTCCGGAGTAACATTCAGCAGCCTCCACTTCTATGTGTCTGGCTTGCTCACTCACATCCCCTCTTCAGAGGCAGGAAATGGTGGTACAGAGATAAGGAATCCTCAGTTTTATGAGAACTATTCCTAGATATGGCAACAAACCTTGAGCCATTCCTATTTCAGAAGAATAGTAATTTAAAATTTGTTTGTCTGCTAGAAAGTTTTAGACCTCAGGTAATTTCTCACAGATTGTGTAGTTGAGTCTCTCAGTAGTTGTGTCTCTTGGTAGTTGTGTTTTAAAATTTTAAAAAGTTTAAATTTTTAGCGGTAGTTAAGTATTCAGTGGTTTCACAATATATTTTCTTTCCCGAGTTGTAATTTTTGTTTAATATGAATGGAAGTGCTCTCAATTTGAGTGGAAAAGCAGCCATCTGGTGTTCTCCTAGGACACAGAGATGTTGTCTGGTATTAACTGAAAGAGTCCCTCAGATCCTGCGTGTCAGGCACAGAGGAGTGAGGAATCTCCCCTAGCAAGGCTGGAGCGAGCTTGGAATTTTAACAGTGGGCACGAGATGGTGGAAGGACTGTAGGAACCTGTGCCTTCTCAGGCCATGAATCTCATAGGGACTGTAAGGTGCATTTACACTGTAAGTATGTTCATCCTGCCAGGACTCAGTCTGGGATTTGAGAATTGGGATTTGGGTAGTTTATCCCTAACTTTCTTCCCCAGCTTTAGGAGACTCTTACTGTTAACAAGCATGGTAAGAAGGCCTTTATTTCCATGGTAGCTTGGTGGCTTGGTTCCTCTTTCAGGCTTTAACTGTGTCACTGGTGGCCATTTTCTATTTGATTTTTGACATTGTTAGGGATTCTGGGCAGTAAAATCTTTTTTTTTCCCTCCTTCTCCCCCTTTTTATTTACGTTCCTGAGTGAGCATAGCCAAGCAGTGAGCTCAGTGCCATGGAAGCATTTTATATTTTGAGCAGAGATAAAAATCTCATTCCTTCTATAAACAAAACAAATCAACAGATGATGCCCAGGAGAACCATTTCTCTATAGCCATTTTCCTCCAGCTGCTTTCTATTCCATGCAGCTTGCAATGCACCATATGAAATGCGTGTGTGCCTTTCTGTGTGTGCAAAGCACAAGTTTCCTCCAGACAGTGGCAGCTTCATCATAAAAAAAATAAACAAAAAACACCAAATCCCCTCCCCCACTTTTTTTTCTTTTACAGTGCTGTAATATTAAGATGACTAATAAAATTGAGATGCTTGATTGTTAAATAGTGTGTAATTTAGCAATGCTAGAGGATATGCTGGAGGAACTCTGCAGTCACAGCCATTCCATCTTCCCTCTGAATGGATTTGGACTATTGTCTGTGGGAGGATGAGGGACAGAAATAATCTGTGGGAGTCTGAGTGCCTCATAAACATGGCAGAGATGAGAATACAACAACAAAAAAATCTCATTCAGAGTTTGCTGCTCTGTGCGTGCTTGCCTGTGTCCCTGTGTCAGGAGATCTCTCCAGTGCTGCAGCAGCTTTGTGGCTGGGCACAAAGCTTGTTGCAGGCATGAGATTGGTGGAAGGCAACAGGAATTGGCCCCTTCAGTCCATTGTAAGCCCTTGGCTGATGGCACCTCTTGCTTTCCTGCTTTATTTTGGCCATGGGGAACAGCTCAAAGGCTGAGATGGGTGACCAAAAGTTGCAGGGGGGGAGGGGGTGGGGTTGAGACCCCGAAGTGCCATGGAAGGAGATCATGCAAGGGAAAGAGCAGAGGGTTGTCTGGATGAAGAGCTGGTAGGAAAAGTGGATGGCAGGATCTCCAGAAGCTTGGGAATAGTCGCAGGTCAGCCCTTGGCAGAGGTGCAGCTGCAGGTATATCTTATCTCAGCAAACCTTTCTGCTCAGCTCCCCTCCTGAGACGTGCTTCTGTGCAGGAGAAGGGTGGCCAAGCCAGATGTTCCTAGGCTGGAGCCTGGGGGAGTAGTTTCTATGCTTGCAGGGGCAGGGAAAGGTGATAAAAGTCTGAACATTGCTAGGTTAATGGGCTGTCTTTTTGCCATAAAGAGTAGCTTCTTAGACATGAAAGAACTTGGAACTAGCCGGGGGACAGGAGGGCAGTAAAATTTGGCAACATTATGGTTGTCTTGATAAAGCAGGGTTTAGGACTGAAGGAAAATATTGTGGTTTCACATCCAAAAATCTCCTTAGAGCTTTCATGTAAACACCCTGCAAGTATCCATGTATGTATACATTTGCACTTTATATATAAACACATAGAAAGTGATTCAGAACAAACAGCTTCTAAATAAGCAGCCAAATATAACTGATCTGATCACTGGAGAGATCATGTTCAGTGCCCACAGCAACCCCCTTATTCCATCTCTAGCCAAATGACTCCTGGCAGCTAAGGAAATAACCTTGGGTAAAACCAATAGAATTTTTATAACAGAGACGTTAGCTATTGACCCTGAGTGTATTTTATGGCACTGCCTCGGTTTTGCCTTGTATATCTTCATTTTGGTGTTGATGTGTTGTTCTGTGTTCTTGAAAAACTGCAGTCTCTCCCCAGCCCTCCAGGATCTGTCACTGCAGCACCAGGCTGTGGGTTCTCACTCATCAGATCCAGATCATTCTCTGGGGCAGAGCTTTTTTGGACAGGGCTGGGCACATGAGACAATTTTGATTTATTCAGCTGGGGTGCAAGAAAAGTAATTGATACCATTTCTGTTACGCTACTGGGAGAACAAAGGCTGTACCTGGTCGGAACTTCGCCTTTCCTTATTAACAAATTTCAGTTAAAAGAACTATTATCTACCAAATCAATTCTTTGTGTGGTGTGGCTGAGATAGTTTTGATCAGAGGCTTCTTGCCCTAAACCTGAGTTTGCTGAATCATTAAAACAGGATCTCAAACTTGTGTGAGAACTGAGTTCTGTTTACTTTGCTGAATCCCTGGTAAAGTTAGGGAGCAGCAAAAAAAGTTCAATAGAAATTTCCCTGACTGACAAGTGCACATGAATAATGTTTTTTAAAAAAAACCCCTTGTATTTATGAAAGTGTTTCCCAAGATGATTTACTTATGTCTGAGCATTTAGGCTTGCAGTATCTATGGAGCTTGAGCTCAGAGCTTTAAGGAAATGAAAGCTGTGTTGCAACATAGCTGACTTTTTTTTTTTTTCTTCCCACAGAAGTGAAATATTTTAGGTGCTTAGTTTTTTTGAAAATCTGGATTTAAAGGAGGTGGTTAACAACAGGAAATCTTGTTGCAATTTTTGGTAGCAGTGTCTGATTGTTTTTCTGGGTGACACTATTTAGGGTCGAGTTATAGAGCTGACTGTAAGATGCAAAACCATTTTGGTAAAGTTTACATGGACAGCCTGTCTCATTAATTATCCAAGGAATTCTGAACTCTTAAATAACAGCTCTAATCTGATTTACTAGTGCAAGCCCTTTAAATTCATAGGCTGAATTTAGCTTGTATTGCTTAGACCAGTGATAAAACAGTATTGTGGGGTTTTTTCTTTCTTACCTGAGAACATAATTCTCCTACCTTTCAACTTTCGCATGGACATTTTTCTAACTGAAAAATGTTGTTAAACATAATATTGATACAGTAAAAGAGCAACCCACACAGAAACCCAAGCTGTACCATAAATCCTTCTCTGAAGTTGCTCACACTGGTTATGTAAATAAAAGAAAATTGATGCTGTTTGCAGAATGTGATGATATAGGGGAAATTTCTCTTATGTGATAGAAACTGTGTGTGTCCATGTCTGCCCCTGTACCTGTCCCCCCACCCAGCTCTCTGTTGTTTTGGTTAGCTCTGTAGCTGATATAGACACCAGAGAACCACCCCCCTGAGGCGGAAAATGTCCTTTCTCAAGGTTTCACAGAGGATCATTACAGGGACTGTTTTGTCTTTTCCTTGCTTGGGAAAGACCTTTTGACTGAAAAATATATTGCTCAGTTCAGGAGGAATTACTGTATGTAACCAAACACTAATGACTTCCTTCGAATGTGGTGGGGTTTGGTTCCAATTCTAAATAATGAATTGTATCTCCACAAACTAAGGGATGTTTCAACCCCTGTGACTGCTGATCCCCAAGGAGGCAGCTGATCCATCTATGGGGGTTTTAATTTTAAATTGCATTGCATTTGTAAATAGCTGGTGGCCAAAATCATTATCATTGTGTTAATTTAAAGATCAGTCAGCATTTTCAAGGGCTGGGCAGTTTCAAGAGCTTTCTCTGAGCAAGTTGGAGGCTTTGTCTTGTAGGCTGTGAGCAAATTGTTACAAAACACAAGAGAGCTGGTAGGAGTTTGTGGAATCATAATTAATTGACAATGGTTTTTCAAAAATGACATTTTTCAATTTAAAATAAGCTGTTAAAACAATTTAGAAGAGTGTTGTGATAGTCCCTTGACACATGTGGGTAGCTTTGGGTTAAACATATAAATAATGCTGAAAAGACTATATTTAGTTCCAGACTGATCCAAGGACAACTGAAAAATTGAAGGTCAAATAACAAAACGAAGAAAAGAAAATTATAGCCCTCCTTGTTCTGTTCTGCAGCATGCTGCTTGGCAGCCGTGAAGGTTCAATACTGGGGAATTTGTCACATACAACTATTTATGATTTGTACTTTAGGCAAAGCAAGTAAGCATGAAGTGTATGTACTTATTGACAGCTGCACGCCACTGAGTCCTGTCACACTGAATCTGGAGAGCAGCTCTGGAGTACTGCAGCATTTTTGGGGGGCTGGATATCAAAAGATCCATGATACCCAATTAAACATTTAATCAATCACAGTTTTCCCAATGCTCTGTCTTGACCCTTAGTCTCTCACAGTTTCTGCTTGGAACTGAGCTGAAGAGCAATCAGGTGCTAAATGGTGGGCCAAGACCACAGCTTGTTTTACTATTTTTATTTGTACAAGCTTTTGAAACTATGGAACAGGAAGAACTCCAGTTCACTACTAGCTTGGGAGAACTTTCAGTCTCTGCTTGAGCAGGAGTTCTTTTAAACTGTAGAGCTCAGTGCTTCCGACTGCAGAGACAAGGCCGTGGCTTCAACCCATCTTAGTTAACCCTCTGATGGTGGTAATGGCTCTTTTCCTTGCTTGTGGAGACACCTCCTGCATTGCTGATCCGGTCAGGATCTGAGGTGGGGTCCAGCTGTATTCCCTCCACGTAAGAATATTATCTCACTTGAGTGGCTGCAGGTAGCACTGCTGGAGCCACAGGACCACGTGGAGCTCAGCAGGTCATGCCTATTTATTCAGCTGAGGATCTGCACAAGGATGGCAAAACTCTGAATGCTCGGCCTGCTGATACATTGATGGAGATTGTCAGTGATGTGATTTCTGCAATCATGTTTATGCGATGTTTCACTTGACCTAATCTTGCCAAGCCTGATCATGCCTGCCTGTCCTCTGCACAGCTCCTAGCATGCCCAGAGCACTTTACTACTGGCCAGCCAGGCCACAGTCCTGGGGCCATATCCCTTCCCTGGAGTATCTACTGACCACTTTGCTTGAGACATGTTCTGACTGTTCTGTTTTTATTAGGAGATTTTGGTAGTATGTGGTGTAATTAATTATTTTCACAGCCTTTACTTCATTTGAACTAGTATCCCTCTAGCCTTCCTCTCCTTGAACTGCTTATGAAACCTTATTCTGTTGAAACTGCAGGGTGTTATCTCACTGAGTAGTGCAGTTTTTAAATTGACTAACATACTTCAAATTAAATGTGTGCATTGCACGGACAATGGCTACTCAGAAAGATTTGGCTACCAGCTGTGTGAAAATCAAATGCATTTTTAGCAGTGTTAAAAAGTTAATGGGAGTACATGTGGTCCAACTTGGCTAGTAGCTTGTCCCAAGATGAGTGCACTCAGCTCTGAAGCTGCAGCATTCAGAGAAACAGAATTCTTTTGCGTAGATGGAGACCACGTCTTGCGTAATTTGTGTTTTTGCAATTTCACTTTAAATCTAGGCTTTGCCTGTCAGAGATAATGGGAAACAATTATTTCTTTCAATTACTTGCTGGCTGTTGTTTACATTTCCTATGAGCATCTCTCTCTCTTTCTCTCTCTTCCCCCCTCCCCTTTCCTCCCTCTCCTTCCCCCATTCCCTCCCTCCCTCTCTTTCCTCCCCTTAAAAATATTTTTGTCCATGCTGTATCTAAAACAAAAATTCAAAGGGGAGGCCCAGTAATTAGGGTCATTCCTTTAGCAATGTGTTAATCTATATGCAGAAGCAAAAAACAAATTGGGATTGTCCTCAGCTGAAGCCCCAGATGATACATAATTTTTTGGTCTCATTGTTTCTTCAGCTCCTGAATTTATTATATGTTTAATCTTGACTGTGTTTCAGAATAAGGTGAAAACTTATGGTTTAGAAGATTGGTTAAAGTCTTATCCTAGTGAAGGACCATATAAACTGAAATTGAAATTTGACCTAAGAAAGTTGTGTAAAACACTGATTCTTGTAAATGTGTCTCTTAATAGACACATTTCTAACAAGTGTGCATCCATTATTTTTTTTTTCTTTCAATATTACAAGGAGCAGTGACATTAACAGTGTATCTTTTTCATAGTTCATTTGTTGTGCTCTTCATTTATAGCTTCATTTCCTTTACTTCCAACTTTTACACATTATTTACATTTTTTAATTCTGAGTTCATAAACTTGGATATGCAAGCATATGTTTTTGGTTTTTTTTTTAAACCACCAAGATATTATTGATTTCTGTGAGAAATCCCTGGGTAGAAGAGGGAGTTCAGCAGTGGCACAGGTGAATACGGGTACAGCTCTAGCTTTGCTTTTGTATATGAAGTTTGGCACTTGGATATGCATGTACAAGAAGAGGGCGATAAATTACTGAAACCATAATTTCCCTTACTGTTGACTACCAAAAAAGAAATTAAAAGGGAACTCTCAGCCCTCACTATTCATGGAATGTCACCACAGCATATTTTGGAGTTGTTTTTGAAGGGTCATTAACCTCACTATCTAAAAGCAAGCAAGCAACTGGCATTCTTCTAGCTGTCAAATACATGTTAAATGGATTCTTTTAAATCAGTTTTTGTCTCTGAAGAACATTTTTTTGTTTATGCTTAGTCTGTAAGGGTGCTCAAATGCCCCAGTTAAAGTCAGAGCCTGCCACATCAGGAGAAATAATCTTTACACAACGTGGTATCTAGCTGTGCATGCCTTTGTGATGAGAGGAATATACCTTTCCCAACATGATCAAGTAAGAAATACCTTAGCAGTATAGAAGGCTTGATTATGATCTTTATTACCTTGCTGGAAAGCAAGACAGCACCACTGAACTCCATGGAGTTGCTCTAAATTGAAGTGTGAACTCTGAAATACAGAGCAGAATAAATTCACTTTATACACTTTAACTTGGAGAAGACAAGGCAGTGCGGCAGTCCCAGCAGGATTAACTGCATTCAATCAGTTTCAGGGCTTGTATATCTCAGCATTGTAGGTAGGCTTGGGAAGCTTAGTTAGCAGTAGAAATGTCACTGCTCTTCCACAGAATGCTCTGGTAGCAGCCAAACCTCCTAAATAATCATCATCCCTACTGTTCAGTGTGTGAATGCTGGGAACAGAAGTGTTGGGGGAATCTTTCGCAGCTCTGGCAGGAAATGTGTCTCTTGGAGAACAGGAGACTTTCCACTGGCGCAAGTTCTTGCTTTTCAAGACCTGTCTCTTTGCTGAGACAGCCATCTGGCCATCTCTGAGGGATGGCAGTTTGTGGTGCAGTGCTGCTGGGGGTGGGTGTTATCTTTCCAGGTGGCAAGGAAAGCCTCTCAAGCTTGCACGCCATTGCCATCGGCAGAATGAACAACTGCAGGGTTTTGAATGCTTAGATTCATTATTCAAACTCCAAAATGTTGTGCAATCTTTCTGCAGAATTCTTTTTTTTCCTTTGGCAAGGAGTGGGGGGTAACCCTAACCCTGGTGACTCCCACTTTTGCTATTCAAGCCATAAGCATGTCTTTCCTTGCTCTCAGGTTTCAGGACTTTGAGATTGATTTTGGTTCTACCAAGCAATGACAAGCCTAGAAATAAACTTTGGCTGGGGCTCTTTATCCATGCCCAAACTTCACTTCCTTATGCAATCATGCAACTTTAATATTGATGCTTTCAGAAAAATCCAAATAATGAGGGATTCATGATAAAGCTGTGAGATTTTGTTGCCAGGTTTATTCTTGTGGAGCAGAACTAATAAAACTTTAAGGAAGAATCCTTAGCCAAGTTTTTAAAAGTAGGTTATTTTTTACTGTGCAAAACAAAATTAAAAACAAAAAAAGAAACTCAAAACTTGGAGATTGAAACTGAAGTTAATTTAGTTTGTGTGGCCAGTATAGGCTTTTTGGTGAGCTGGAACCAGGCAAACACGTGTCAGGTGCATAGAAAACAAAGTAGTATCAGTCTGTTGGCTATGAACTGGTCTTGGCTTCCTCCTCCTTGCTTGCATGATATTACAATGAAAGTTGGCAATAGAAAATACAATTGCATGTGATTAGATGTTGACGGCCAAGGAGCCTGACTTTCTGTTTATAGAGGGAAAAATGAGGAAAAAAAATGGAGAGTAAAGTTTCCTATATATCTTTACACAGTCCTGGAAAACATGAGGTAAAAAAATGTAAGAGAGCCTGTAATACCAATCTGATTAAAGAAAAAAATCTCAAAAATGTTCTAATGAAAAAAATACTCTGATTCAAATTGCAAAGGAAAATCCTTACTCCCTCTGTGTGCATGCTGTATTCCAGAGCAATTGAAAAATGTATGCTAATAGCAAACGGGGGACAAGTATTCCCCTTTCCTGGACTTTTGATATAATTATTTAGCCAACTCTGAGAGAATCTCTGCATACTCTAAAACTTCAGTAATTTCTGAAATATTGATCTGGGAAGGTCACTAAATTCCAGAGCTGGTGAGATCAGGGTAATGAGATCAGGTGACAGGCCCAATGGTACCCACTGATTTAGTTGTTTAGACACTGTAACCAAACCATGACCTTCTTGATCCACAGGCTCTTTGATCTAACTGTGTGAAAACACAGCTGCTTTTACTGGGTATTGCATGTTAGTGTGCATGTAGGCATTAGGGGAACTGCTCGTGACACTTCTGTTAATTATTCTGGTGTCAGTTTATAAAAATGAGTATTTCCCACTGGCTGGGCACTGGAATGGGAAGTGGTCACAGCACCGAGCCTGAGAGAGTTCAAGAAGCATTTGGACAGCACTCTGAGGCACATGGTGTGACTTGGGGATGGTCCTGTGCAGGGCCAGGAGCTGGACTCATGGTCCTTGTGGATCCCTTCCAACCCAGCATATTCTGTGACTAACTGGGGATCAAAGTCTCTTTTTAATAGATAGGTGACTTCAGGTTGCTGGGACTCATGGTGTGCACTGGCAGGGGACCCTCTGGCTCCCAGGCTCTGCATGCAGAGAGTGAGGGATGCCCCATTCCCATGCTCAGTGCCAATTCCTCAGAGCCTGCTTTCCTCTGCACCTCTCTGTGCAATGCAGCCCACGTTACTGGTGTCAAGCAAACAGAGCAAAGCCTCCAGTGTGGGACACGGGTCTACCTCGGGTTCCACTTCTGTGTAAAGCTGCCTGTAGTCTGGGTCTGCTCAGGGATGAACCTGTGCTTTGCTATTTTTTGGTTAAAATTTATATTTATCTCAATTTTGGGTAGCTGTTTGGTTTTCAACATCTCTATAACACAGTGGTTCTCTCTGGAGATACTCTGCCATCAGCTCTCTGCTGCCTGTGCCAGAGTCCACATGGCATTTCCTTCCCCAGCAGAAAAATAGGTATGGAGCAGAAATTAAGCCTGCTAAAGCTGTCCCATGGTCCCATGGAAATATGTGCCCAGATCCATATGAGATCATACACTGGAGCCCAGCTGCTTCCTGCCCCAAGTTTAAATACCATGAGCACAACAGTAAAGCTCCATGATGTATGGATGTGACCTGGAATCACTTAGAGCAGAGGAGAGGGATGGAGAATTTATGTCTAGCCCAGGGCAGAGCACGTGGGCTCCTGGCTATTGTGTACTGTTGCCTTTTTACTTGCACACAAGCTTATCAAAATGTTTTTGCAGGCTTGCTCCAACTTTCCTGTGCAGCTTTTAACTCTTCATTTGGGGATCTCTGTGAACTCAGCAGTAGCAGGGAGAGCTCAGTGAGGGTGAGTAGTGAGAGCTCAGTTGGAGCCAGGCAAAAAATCCAGGCTGCTGCAGAGCTTGGCAGGAGCTGGGAGCCCACAGCACTGTCTCTGCAGGCATGCTGGCTTGTCTCCTTTCCCCACAGGCATAAGAGTAGAAGCATTTAAAAATAAAGAGGAAGACAGTGTGGAGTGTCAGTGTTGTGTCCCTCTGAACACGATCTGAGAGAATATTCTAGGGAGGTTTAAAGCTGATTAGACATGTGAACTTGCATTAGAAATATAAGGTGCACCCAGAGAGGAATCACAACTCCCTATAAAGTCAAGCAAAAATAATCCCATGATGCTTTCTCTCCCCATAAACAAACACTCCCATGGAGACTGTCTTTGGGATAAGCAAACCTGGCCCCACAGTACTGAGTGCTAAACTAAAGATGAAAAGATGGTTGCTGGCCCAATAATCTTAAATACATTGAAGTGAAGGTTAGATCATACTCTCTTTCATGTCTACAGTAAGCAACAAGTTACAGGTCCTTAAAGTGTGTTTTGTGTTTAGTAGAGAAATCATTCTGTTCTTTGAGGAAGACAGACAAGCTTTCATCCAAACTGAAGTAATTGAAGTACCTCCTTTTTTATGATTTGTCTGTTTGTTTTTAAAAAACACACTCACCCACTTTGTATGTAGCATTTGCATAGTGCAGGCATAAAAAGTGATCAGGAGAACAGTCTCTGCAGGCACTGGCAGGTTTTTACAGTGTGCACAAAACTCTGGAAGAAACACTTTTGGGAACCTTTTCCTCTGGCCACAAAATGGTCCCTAGCTGCAGAAAAATAAATTACTTTAAGGTGGGAGCTTTTTATTTTTTCCATGAATGTGTAGATGTTTTATGGTAAAATTAGATAATTTAAATGCTCTGGGTTTTTTTTTTTTCCTTGCATTTATTTCTTGCTGTGGTTACCTATCAAGCACCAAACCAAATTGCTAAACATTTGCTAAACAGTACAACACCAAAGCAAAACTGCCAAACCAAGCCCACATTCATAGCAGGCAACAAGTAAATTTTTTTATTTTATTGTGAATATCTGAGTAATCAGCTGAGCATTTGTAAAGTACCTGTCTGAGCTCTTATCAGGCTGACTTCTAATGTGGTTTTATATCAGAATTTGTATTATGAAGAAGTGTGGAAGGAATTATTTCTTCTGCTTAGCACTATCTGTATGAAATACTCACCTAGAACAGCAGGCCTAGTTGAACATTTCAAAGAAAAATAGCTTTCAAAGCATGCACTTTCTCTCTTCTAGGTTAAAAGAATTATGTAGAGGCTTAAGCAGTTAGCTGTATTCTGCCCTTTCATATAATGCAATAGGGAATGATAATTTACTTTGTGTTTAATATTATGCAGCTGTGGGCTGGCTGTAAAGTCTGGAAACACGCTTACACCCGTACGAGAGGCGTGCTCCACTTCCACTGTCTGTTAGAGACATGGAAGAAGTATGGCTAGAAAACTCCACAGAGTGCTATAAAACTGTGTCAGGAGTGTGTTGCTGCAGGGATCAAATAACTAAACCTGCAAAAAAGCTGCTGTCTGTTTTTCTGGTAGGATACATGTAGATAATAGTGTACTTTTCCAAGGAAATTTTTAAAAGTCTGAGTAAAGTCACCTTGAAAAGTAATGAGCACGTTGTGTTTACTTGCTTTATTGCTTGTATGCAAATTGAATACACACACATATAGCAGGAAAGGCATGGCCAGAGCATTTTCACATGTGACTCTTGAGGTGTTAAATCAGCCAGCACCATTTAATGGCTGCAGGGCAGGAAATTGGAGCTGGGTCCTGGAGCAGGGCAGGGTGAGGCTGGGCTGCCCAGGGGACTCCTCACTGCACTCAGAGGGAGCTTTCATGGAGCTCTCTGTCTGTGACACATGGTGTCATGGCACAGTATGAGTCAAGGAAATGGATTTCAAAGATGGTGCAGTCAAGGGAAAATTGGGAGAATCAAGGAAGGAAGGAAGTCAGTCAATACTGAGGTGCCTGAGCAAGTCACTGAGAAAATGGTGTTTCAGTAGAGGGTGTTGGGTAACTGTGGGGAATGCTGGTAGTATTTTCTGCTCTACTAAAGATGGAAACACTTTGTTAAATTTAAACTCCTCTAACTTTCAGCTATCTGGTTCTTATAGCAACCCTCTGAAGTGCATATGTGATATT
Organism: Setophaga petechia; assembly: GCA_024362935.1. Classification (NCBI taxonomy): domain Eukaryota; kingdom Metazoa; phylum Chordata; class Aves; order Passeriformes; family Parulidae; genus Setophaga; species Setophaga petechia. Next base: position 8,163,288 of record JANCRA010000025.1, read on the forward strand.
GAAATGGATTCAATGGGTTGTGGTGGAGTCTGTGGGATTAGAGTTCACTTTCCCTCTCTCTCTCGGCTGCATTTTTGCAGCCCATACAGCTGTACTTGGCTCTGGGCATGCTTCTGCTGAAACCCTCCCTGGAGTTCAAAATGCCACAGTCTTGCTGGCATAGCACTGCCAGCTGTGGGCATGTGTCAGCCCAGCAGGCTGTTGGTATACCTCTCTTTTCTTGGGATCATGGTGTTAGGCAAAAGGTAAACACACAGTGGGAGCCAGGTAGGACAGAGAGGGATGCTCAGGAGGGAGAGGGTGCTGCCATGAGAGGTCACATTTCTGTAGGCTTTTCTGTACACTTTGTTCCTCCCCAGTTTACAAGCTGTGCTGGAGAAAAGGGCTGATGTACAGAGATGTCAGACTGTGCCAGAGCAGAGCTGTGTTCTTCTTACATAGCTCAATATAAAGCTGTATCTGGGAAGAAAGCCTGAATTATTCACTCACTTGCATAACTGCATATAACTGCATCCTTTTATAATCAAGGACTTGTGCTCTGTCCATATTTATGAATGACCAGGGCTGAATCTGGGCATAATTCCAGCAGTGATCCTGAGTGTGAGTTGCACAATTGTTGTGAGTACGTGCCATTGCTGCTCCATGTGAGCCCATGGGATGGACGGGACATCTGGCAGAGTTTGTGCTCCCTGCTTTGAGCAGCTCGTGTGCAGAGGGGAATGCTACTGTGCAAGTACAAAACCCAGCACACTTAGAAGTCCTTCCAATGATTTAGCCACTGTCTTTGGCCAAAGCAGAGATCCTTCTCCTCCAGACAACTGAACTAGTTACGAGCCACTCCTTGAATTTACCAGGATCCTGTCTCCAGCAAAAATGGTAATTCCCCCACTCCAGTTATTAACACCCTTGAGTACTAACTGTTCACTCTTTTTGACTTTTATTTATGGCATATGAATATAGGGTCTTTACTGTAGTTGTTGAATTGTTGGGCAAAGTGTTGCAATTAGTTCCACAGCTGCTTTGGTCATTGATGTGAAACACTTGTACTTCTCTAGAGGCCATTTTAAATGGGAATCTGATCCAGACCATTATTACCAACCCCTTTTGCTTTCACCTTCAGGTGAAGGAGGGGAAGCCTTGGTGTTACCTTGGGGAGAAAATTAGCTAAACTGCTGTGTTTGTTTCACTCACACTTCAAGATTCTGCTCTGTAATGTGCTCTTCCAATATCCCAACTGAACTCCCCCCACAGGGGATCATTCACCCCCTAGTTACCACTTTGACCTAGTCACAGGCAGTCTGTTTGTTCTATTTTCCTCCTCTTCAAGGTCCCTTGTGTCAGGTGGCTGGGTCAGAGCTCCTGCTGACAGGACTAGTCCTAGAGTGGGTCTCCAGACCTTCCTGCTCTGGAGATCCCATGGTCTGGAGCAGAGGACTGCTGCTGCTGTTGTTATATTCACTATCAGCCAATAGCTGCTGGCCAGTGTTCTGGATAAGGCTCTGCCTGCTGTCCTGACATCCATCCAATTTGGGTAAATGCTGGATTAAGCAAGAGAGGCAGTGAGAAAATGTCATGCTGATTTCCCAGGAACAGCGTGTGATGTATAACTTCCTTGCCTCATCCTAAATGAATTAACACTGCTGTAGAGAATGGAAAAAACCCAAGCCTCTCTATTCTTTCTCCTTGCACATAATAGGAGAGGGAATTTGCCTTCCTGACCACATGCTGGCAGGTCAGTAGATCCCTTCTGAAATTACACAGAATTAAGGATGTAAAATAATGTTCCTGTGGTTGCATCACATACTCTAATTTCACTTCCCTGCCCAAAGTAATCTTTTCTCTTAGGAAATGCAATTTCAAGTTCGTGAGCAGTTATTCTATTTTTTTCTAACAACTATATGTAACTTTGAACAATGTGAAAAGTTTGTTTTGAGGAGGAAGCATGGTTCCCAATTGTAACATGTCATGGGTCACTTAGTCATAAAAATATTCTGTTTTTTCTCTTCTGGAGATACAACAAAGTTCCCTCGTTGCTTCTAGAAATGTGCATATACAAAACACATAGCAGTAAGGCTCTGAAGGAGCTCACCTTCCAAACTAGTTGTTTATTCAACTCCTTTTCAAGTCTATTTTTGTCCAAAGCCAGAATACAGCATGTTGTTCATAAGCTCTGCTTGAGGAGTTAAATTCCTCAGTGTTCTCCAATGGCTGGACCAGGGCAGCATGGCATTGTCTGGATCTGGCAGCAAGAAAACAGTCCAACTCTAAATGGTTAACTTCCTTGGGATAGTCTGCCACCAATTGCCAGGAATGGCACTTCTTTTTGAAGACTGACTCTCTTTGGGAGGAAGATGGTGGCTGCTGTTTTTAGAAGGCAAAAAAAAAAAAAAAATGCAATTACCTTTACTGAAGGAAGAGAGCAGCTCTAACAGGATTTTTGTATTAGACTATTTTTTAGACTATTTGGGTATTTCAGTGATTATTACTACACAGCTCTTTTTCCTTAGGGGATGCTATACTGTTCCAAAAGCATTTGTTAGTTTACTTAGGCATTAAAGGGGTCCTTATGAGTTTCAATTACCCTAAAGTACTTCAAAGTGTCCCTAGAGGCTCAAGCTGATTTGAACTTAACCTTTTCTTCACAGTCTTGTCATATGTGTGAGCCCAAAGATTTTAAGCAAGAGGTCAGTGATTCTCAGTCTTTTTTGGTACTTTGACCCATGCTATAACAGGGAAAAATAAACAAACCAGATTCATTCTGATCTACCCAAGAAGAAAGAGAGGAGATGGTTCCAGTGGGCCTTTTGTAACCCTCTCCTTAACCTGCCAGCTCTCCTGACCCAACTAGAACAAGCAGGAAAAAACCAACAAACCCCAACTTTCAACACTCATTGCCTTGCTTCTAACAGTTTTTCTTTAAAATGTCATTGGTCCTCAGGGCACCTTGAGATCTTAATGGTTTCTTTATATAAAATTTGAATAATGAAGCATGTGAGACACTTGCGATTGGAAAAATATGAACTTTAATAAAGCTGGTCACGCTGCTTGTGAGCTGTGTATATCACACAGAAATGTGTGGCAAGATCCTCCTCTGGGACTGTTCAAAATAACTGCAGTGACTCCAGCAGTGCTCTGCTGATTTGTGTGAGGTGAGAATCTGGCTCACATCCTGTATTATCTTGCAATGTGACTGTGCAGCTGTAACACAATCTTATTCAGCTCTTTGGGTTCGGGGGCAAAAGAAGTGCCCATGGTTATTTTTGGAAGGACACGTCATCAGAGGGACTCGTGTGATTCTCTCTCTCATAGATTTATTTTTTATTGCTGTTGACCTATTGTTGTGGTTTAACCCCAGCTGGCACCCAAGCCCCAAGCAGCCACTTGCTCTTTCCCCCACTGGTGGGACGGGGTAAGAATCAGAAGAGTAAAAGTGAGGAAACTCGTGGGCTGAGATAAAGACAGTTTAATAGGTAAGCAAAAGCCACGCATGCAAGCAAAGCAAAACAAGGAATTAATTCACCATTTCATGGGCCTGTGAGTGTTCAGCCATCCCCAGGGCAGCAGGGCCCCAGCACACATAGCAGTGGCTTGGGAAGACAAACACCATCACTCCCAGCATCCCCCCCTTGCTCCTTCTTCCCCCAGCTTAGTACACTGAGCATGGCACTCTATGGCACGGAGTGTTCCTTGGGTCACTTGGGCTCAGCTGTCCTGGCTGTGTCACCTCCCAAATCCTTGTGCACCTCCAACCTCCCTGATGCTGGGCTGGTGCAAGGGGCAGAAAAGGCCTTGACTCTGTGCAAGCACTGCTCAGCAATAACCAAAACATCCCTGAGTTATCAACACTGTTTCCATCCGAAATTCTCAACAGAACCCTGTGCCAGCTACTGTGAAGAAAATAAATTCTATCCCAGTCTGAGCCAGCACACCTACACGAATTATTTTGGTGTTTGGAGACTTTGAAAAGACTGCTTCAGTATTTTTCTTCCCTTAATGGAGCGGAATAATTTGTCTTTTCCTCTTTCTATTGCTTCATGGTAGCTATACAGGTAAGGCTTTATTTTGCACATGACACAACACTGCTCTTGATTTTCTTGAAAGGTTTGTCTGACCACACCTCGTTTCACTTTCTAGGTGTCTTTACACAGTCTGCATTCTTCTTCACTATTTAAAATAGAAATTGGACTGGTTGAGGGTTTTGTGGGCCATATACTTCTTATTTTCCTTGAAATCTGAGCCCTCAGACCGTACAATTATCTTGGCTACAGATAATTCTGACAGTTCTTTTTCCCATTTTGACCCTTTGCTTCAGTCCCTGTGCTACAAAGCGAGCATGAGGGCTATTGGTGTCTCTGGTATCAGGGTCTGCTTCTGATCCAAAAAGCCCCTTGAACATATTAATCCTGTTTATATGCTAGTGTCTCCTGTGATAGCATTAGGCAGGAGGAAATTTGGAGAGTCAGTTATTTTTACAAGCACAAAGTGCTGCCCATTTCCCTGTAAGGCACGAGCAGCTCTTAAAGAACGTTTGGAGGCATGAAGCAACAAGGTACAACTGGGCATTATCACCAGCATTCTTCTTTAAACTATTTTTATTTGCACACACTTTATCTCCAGCATTTCTCCAGTCTGAGAGGATCAAGCAGACGCCACATGTACAGTGTAGCCCAGACAGCCAGATGACACAGTGCTGTTTTGATTTGAAAGTCAGACTTCTGCTAAGCATCAAGGGGCAAACCTTTATCTCTGCACGTAGTGCTGAGGGGTGTGGGGAAGAATTAATTCCCTCCCTCTGTCAGTGGAGCTCATCTAGATTTTCCATTGCAGGCTCTAACTGCAAGTCTACTTGCTACAGGGTTCTTTTCTCCAGAGCAGTTCTCAGACCCTGCCATGAAATGGTAGATTTACCAGCCCTGTACAGGTTCCCTTCCCTCATTTGTTTCTCCTCTGAAATTCCATTGCTGTGAAGCAAGTGGAGAAGCCTCTCCTTGGTGCTCACACAGAGGCAAGTGAAAAGGCTTTGTGTTCTTTTGCCATCCCACATCCTAATGAAGTGCAATCGCGACCTTGATCCTGCGGGAATGAGGATTGCCAGTGCCCCAAGTCACTGGCTTGCTCCCAAGAAATATGTAAACCGTAAAGGTGGTTCTTGAAATGAAGAGCTTTGAAATAAGACATTGTCAGTAGATTGTAATGTAGTTAGTCATCTGGACTGACATAGGTTCTGGGTTGCAGCTTGCTGTTAAGGGCAAAGTCTTGTCCCTTACGAAAATTCTTAAAATAAAATTTCTTTTAAAAGCATGAGGTCATCTCATTCTGTGGAAAATTTGGTTCATTTGTCTTCCCTGCTGCAAGGTGTGCATAAATCAGACTGTGTTATGATAGAGGTGCTCACTGAAACAAATTCCTAATAAAAGAATAAACATGGAAGCAATCCATCTGTACCTTGCACATTCCTCAGTGACACCTCGCTAGAATCACAGTCTGGAAGGGAACTGGTGGGGTTGGTGGGGCATGCCACTTGCTAATAAGCACTGGGAAATGAGGACATATCTTTAAGTTAATTCTGTTTCCCAAAAAGTAAATCAGATTCCAAGTATACTTTTATTTTGCCAAGCTAATGCAGCCCCCACAGGTCTTTGCTTTCAAAAGCTGGGGCACTGAAGCAATGTGGAAAGCTCCTTCCATTAGCTCAGGTGTGTGTTATCTGGTCTTGTTGGTTGCAGTGTAGTCCTGAATTTTAGCTATTGAAGCTGGCAACCCAGCATGTTTATAAATACCTTTGTTAACTTCCTTCCCTGCTTCCTCCTTCTCCACTTCCAAGAAAATCCTGCTGTCAAAAAAAACCCCACCTTGTAGCAAGTCCAAATACAAGCACATTCTATCTAGGTTAAATTTTGCATAGGCTTTGCCTGGGTTTGTTTCTGGATTGCAGTCTGTCTCATCCAACCAGATTATATTTTAATAACACCTGATAAATGGATACTTACGACAAATATCAAGAGCTTGCAAGGTATTCCTTGTAGGCCATGGAGGAAGCAGAGGAGAGGCTTGACCAGTTTCACCCACATTTTCAAGTTATTGATCCTAAAAATTAAATTGAATACTGAAAATACTGTTTAGATTTGAGAGTGTGGTGACTGAGAAAGAAGAGAGAAGTGCTTGTCCTTTAGGGAAGAGAAGTTACTCTAAAGGAGCTTTAGCATAGAATTGTACTTCTTATACAGTGCTTTTTGCTTTAAGACTTTTAAAGCTCAATAGACAAACCAGGAATTCTTGCAAGAGTGGGGTTTTTCCCATCTAAGGGTGGGAGAGGTTGTACACAGAGAAATTACTTGCTACTGATGCACAAGTCCACATCAGAGCTAAGAGTGGACCCAGAATGCAGGCTTTCTTGGCAGTGTGCTAGCCCTTAAGCACTATATTGGGCTTGTGTGAAGAAGGAGTAACATGAAACTATCTCCTCTCTCCAGTGTAGCTGCAGTGCTTCCTGCACATTGACAACAAATTGAGTTCTCTATAATAAATTCAAGGAACCTTATTTCAGTTGTTCTGCAGAAAGTGATTACAGAGTGAGGGGAAAGTTGTGGTAGCAATGAATGCCTTGTCACTGTCTGAGAGCTGCCTTGCCTTGTCTGTGCCTTTCCTGCCCTGGATCATAAGGACTCAGGCAAGTTCCCAGTGAGCTTGATGCATGTTTGGTCTCCATGTAAATGATGAGAACTGCAAGGAAGGATACACAGTACTCATCCAAACTTCATGCCCATCCTGGGCTGTTTTTGAAAAGGCATTTCCAGTATTAAATGGCTTTTGTTAGAGAAAACAGATTTTTGTGATGTTTCATCTGCTGCTGCTCTGTGTAGCTTGTTTCCCCACGAGGGCCCCTGTGTTGAGTGATTAACACAGGCACTTCCCCTGGCAGTCTGGGGCAGGTACCCAGAAGAGGTGGTCTGGAACCATGATGGGAAAAGGAGGAGGTTTTGTGCTTCTTCACCCATGTGAGTTGCCCAGAGGGACCACCGCAGACCCTCCAAGGTGTCACTTGTGCCACGTCTGTGTCCTCGCTGGCTCTCACAGCTCTGGCACAGCAGCACCGAGGTGTGACTTCCAGCTGGGCATGAATCCTGCCTCACCAGTCCCTTCCTCAGTAGGATCTGCTGGTGCACTTCCAGCCATGCCTCCCAGTACTGAGAAACCTTTCAGAAACAGCATCTGTATGGGATCAGGGGGTGTGGAGGGAGAGAGGGGGGAGGGTTGTGTAAACCGTCTAAATAAAGGATCTCTAAATAAAGATTTGCTTCTGCTGTTGGTGGTTAATATTGATTTAACATATTTTTGCTACAAATCAATTTAGTCTTTACTCTCATCCAGCTGTGGGAGCTCTGGTTTGCAATTGCCTGTGCGATTAATCCTTTTGTGCATTTCTTTCATTGTGTGTGTAGTGTCAACTCTCACCTAGCTCATCACATGCTGAAAAAATGCAGAAACTTGCCTTGTTTTCATTTGCTCTGTTGCAAATACACATCAGTGTTTTGGGTTTTCTTCCCCAACAAAATTATCCACGAAAACAATGCTGTAGTGTTAAACTTATATCCGTCCTTCCTTCCCCTTCTCCCACACCCTTCCATCCTTCCTAAACCCGTTAAAGGTATATATAATCATTTGGCTTTCCTGGCTTACTGCCCTATTTTTTTACATGAACAGCGAGGCACAACAGCACCTGTGAGCTTTATAAAGGTCTCATTCATCTGATGGGCTCGTGCAGCACTCGGCACGGGGAGGAGGAATACATGCAAACAGAGCAGGAGGAAATACTGAAGGGGAGCTTATGGGAGAAAATATGAGGAGTACTGCAGGTAGGGTGAGGGGTTCTTTGAGCTGAGGTCTTTTTTGTGTATTTGCTACTGTCTGGTGAAGGAGAGTGCTCACCCAAGGCACCACCCTCAATTCTGCCACATACATGCACATTTTTGTCAGTAGATCATTGTCTCCTCTTGTCCTGTCAGCTCTGTGCCTGCTGGGCAGGGACTGTCCCCTCGCTGCCTCTTGCGCTTGAGGGAGGTGGCAGTGGGACACAGTGTTTGACTTCATGTGCACAGTCATGCTGGTGCATCAGCAGTCCATCAGGACAGTCATATTTGTTGTGTTTTACTCTTCTTTTTTTTTTTTTTTTGGCAAATAAATAAGGACAGGAAAAGCAGTTTGGGGAAACTTTCTATGCCTCTGGCTATGCATATCCTGCACAGGTTTGTCTTGAAGTTTGATGTTCTTTATGCTGAATTATTAAAATAGTTTCACAGGTTTTTTTGGTAATTTTGAGAAAAGTTCTTGCAATCTTTTTTGTCTGTCCCTTCATAAAAAGCCAAAGTGTTGTAAATTAATCTAGAACAGGTATGAAGGTGCCCGTACTCTCTTGTCTGTAATGAATTTACTCAGTGAAAGTTTTATGTGAAGGACAAGACCTACTGAAATTAAATGCTTAGCACTCCTCCTGTATTCTGCTCTGCTCTCACTGTTAACATGCAGGTGGCCCTTATTTTAAGATAGTGAGATTCTCTTGCTAGCAGAGAACATGATTAATTAGCTGGGGGGCAGCAATTCTGTAATCAGTAACCAGTGCAGTGTTATCAGCCCAGATGCATCAGCCTGGTTGTGCATCCACAAAAGCACCATCATGGGCATTTCTCCTTGTACAAAGGGAGGCTGTGCTGGTCCTCTTGGGCACAGAGTCCATTTCTGGAAGGAGCAGTGAGAGCCTGTGTTAATGAAATGCCTGAGGCAGACACTAGCTTTGCCAATGGGAACCTGGGCCTGAATCTGAAACTCTGCAGAGATGTGTCACCCCTCTTGTGTGAGTTCAAACTTTGGTGGAGGAGTACTTTAATTTGAGGTGAAGTGATTAAAGGAGCTCTGGATTTTTCTTCCCCTCTGCCAGAAGAGAAACACCATGTGGCCAGGGTAGGATGTGTCCCACTTTTCATATCAGTGCTCCTGTCATGCACTTGGAGCAATAAACTGTGCATGATTCTGTACTGCAAGGTGGTGATGTGCAGGGAGGGTGAATAGAATATAAGGAAATAAAGATAGTGTAGAAAGTAACCTTCCCCCTAAGGAGTTGCAGCTGGGCCAATTACCAAAGATGAGGAACAGGCCTGACTTTAACAGGCCACAGCTGTGACCAATGGGAAGCAGAGTGCTATAAAAGAGTGGGGTGGCTGGGTGAGAGGGGAATTGGAGTTTGTTGGCTGCTTTGTGGAGAGCAAAGAGGCAGTGCTCTGAGGAGCTGCCTATGAGAAACACCAAGAAGATATGGAACTTTGTGATAAGGAGACAACAGTATGGAACCCCTGCAATAAGATGACAACAAGTGAAGATGTGTGGTCCTTGATGGATACAGCTCTGCTCTCAGAGCTTTGAGTGCTCTGGTTCCCTTAGCAGGCCTCCCCTTGCTTCTGGGCACAGTGGGTTTGCTATGCTGCAGTGGCACACAGGGCAGGGTGTGTGGTCAATTTGGCACACAGGTACTCCTATAACAGTATGGATTCTGTCCTGAAGTCATACTTTTACCATGGCTGTATGTGGGACAGTAGGAAAACAGTGTAGTTGCCTCCCCTCCCACCCTAGGGTCAGGCCAGCTATAGTTCTGGGATAAATCTTCAACAGAAAACGCACAGAGAGTTAGATAATATAGTTAGATAATATGAGGTTGTAGAGTTTTTTGAGAAGCTGTTATGTACTTTTTTCCCTTTAAAAACCAATCAGGTAAGTTTTCTTTTCACAGAAGTCAGTTGAGCTCTGTTGCTATAAAATCATATTAAGAAAGATCATACTTGAACTCTGGCTCCTGGTATTAGTGGGGTTTTCCAGGTCTTTCATAATACTGTGTTCCTGTTGGTGTGTCAGTAACAGATGAGTGTTTAGAATCTCATGTAGTTTAAGAAGCCTTGAAGGTATTTTCCACTGGATATTTTCCACTGGTTTTGAGAACATATTGTGTTTATCACAGGTTATCAGCTCACATCCCTTATAACTCTCTCAAAAAGATCAAATTCCTAGACTAAAACAGCATCAAAAAAACCCCATTTGAGTGTTTCCTATTATAGTGCCCCTTAACCTATCTGTCAAAGTCTTTTTTCCCTTGTAATGTATATTTGCATAGTGCCTAAGTGCTGAAGTGCATTTTCCTGGTGTTATGGCTTGCATGAAATGTAGCTCAGAAAAAGTGCAGCACACCTTCTACAAAGGCTTAATACGTGACTTAAGCTCTACTCGGAGTTTAATGTAAGCCCTGTTTTGATGGGCTGAAGTAGGATACCTGCTGACTCTTTGCACAGGGATTAATTTCACCTCTGAGGTTGGAGTTGCAATTGATGTTAATAAGGGGATGGCTTACAGGGAAAGCAGGCAGCATGAGGACAAGTGTGGAGGCCCTGCCTTCAGCTGGAAATGGTAATAAGTGTGGTGGGCTAAATTTGACATGGCTTTTTTTATGGCTTGTGAAATATAGGAATGGGTATGGCTGTGAACATGTAAATGAAGGCATGTTTTCTGCTTTCCATTGCTTAGAATGCAGTAATAAACAGCAGGGAGAAAGTCAAAGGTATGGATGGGAAAGAGAGTGTCAGGGTATGTCTGGGAATCTCCTGAGATGCCAAGCCCAATCCCCAGTGACTGCTGGCACCTAAATCTTTCCATAAACTCATAAAACTTTAGGGCTCCATCTTATTAGGTGAATTTGGCGTCTCTATGCAAATAAGCTCAGTTAACACATCCTTGTCTTTGTGCCTCAAACCTCATTAATTTGAGGCAATTTATTTAGGAGACCAGTAAGAAATGTGGTTAGTAAAGAAGTAAAAGGGCGAAAATATTCAGCATAGTGGGTGGATTTTGTGAAAACTTTTGCAGAGTTGTAGATTTCTTTCTCATATCTATGGAAACAGGAAAAAAAAATAGGAAGACTGATGCCTGTGGTAGAAAACAGACAAGACACAAAAAGAGAGTAAATGAAAGATGTAAGAAAGTGTTGTGTGATTTTTCAGTCCATAAAAACAAAGATGAGAAGACTTTAATTTTTAATTTTGTTTGCAGTATATAAATACCGTGTTGAAGAGGGAGGGGGTTTTTAATTCACTGATTATAGCTGGAAATTCAGGCACAGTCTCATGAAAGCTGAGCACTGAGCAGGAGCCAGCACTGTGGAGCAGTTGTGTGCTATGTGACAGCCAGCAGATGCAGAAAGCAAACATCTGCTGTATTGCCCAGCACCCATGAGCAGCTTTGTGCCTGAAGTATAGGACAGGGTCTGCATGTTTATGGAAAGACTTTGAAATTTCACTTGCAGTGGGGAAGGGAATTTACCTGAGACTTCTGTGTCACCTCTGTAGATTGGTACCAAAGTGGGGAGCATGCACCCCAAAGGATGTTCAAAATAATCCATTAACATGCACAAAAAAATCCCACTTTTGTATCTCTAATTATAAAAAAAGGATTAATCCTTCTTTATCTCACCCTTTTTTAATTTCCATTTTTCCATTTGCTTTATAATGTACATAATTTGTTAATGATGTACTACGTGTATATAATTTATAAATATGATAAATATGTACATACCATATGTTGGGGGGATGTGATCAGAAATGTTCTACTCAGAAACAGGATAAGTAACTAATTGGTAAGATACAGTAGGACAAGTTGGACAATGCATTTTTTAATGCAGATCTACAGTGTGCTGCAGATATTACTTCTCTGAAAGTCTTGCATAGGGATGTTCATCCATCAGACAAGGCCAGAGCTAAAAGGGCTTCTTCAAATTGTTTTGGGATATGGCTGAACACAGAGGTGAAACAGGTGCTGCCATTGTCCATTTCTACATCTGATTAAAGCATTTATAAAGTAGGAGGTATTTGGAACATGATCAGTGTTGTCACAGTAAATTTAAGAAGTGGGTTAAATCACTTATTTGTTAATTAATATTCATGTTGCCCAAATTATTCACATGCTTCATCCTCAGTCACTCTACCACCTCTATACCAAGGGCAAAACCCTTATATTGCCTTTAAGATGCTAAAGCTTATTGCTGCTTTCCAGAAATCAGATTTTGTCAGCCCTTCTCATGCTCTGTGATACTCTTTTATTCTAGAAGTACAGCCAATTAACGCAACCATATCAAATGAGATTAGGTGCAGAGTGGGTCTGATCCAAACCCCACTGTGGTCAGGGGCAGAACTCCATGGTCTTCAGCACATTTGCTGTGAGGCTCAGGATAGAGCTTGTTGAAATAGGGTGGTTGAGTGAGTCCCTGTCCCTTTTCAATAGGTTTGAGCTGTGCTAACAATGTTCCCCCAAGTGGGAAAAAGCAGATAACAGAGTGTTTGCATACGTGCTCGTGCTGCCCTCCCTCCTGTCCCCCCCTCCCTGTGTGCACATGTGTTTAGTGCAGAGGCAGACGCGTGGTTGTGTCAACTCACTGACATGAAGCAGCATATCTCTGATAAAACTGGGACTCTGTTTGATGTAGTTGCAGTCAAATGTGCTTGATTTGAATAAGAGATTTTTTTTAAAATCTATTTTTATGCAGATTTTTAACGGCTGTAAGGTAATGAGTCAATAAGACAGCTATTAACACTTCAATCTTTGTGATATTCAGAATAAGAGAAAGAGATGGATGAGATTTGGCTGTTGTAGATTTAGTCAGCTTTTCATGCTTCAGTTCAGTTAGCCCTGGTTTTATGTGCTGAATTTTGTGTTTGAGTAGTTCCAGATTTTTGCAAATGTGAGGTTCAACTACATGAAAGACTGTTTAGGTGTGCTGAGATGTGCTTCCTTCCTCCATTTCTACCTTTATATTTCTCTCATTATGTTTGTTTTTTGAGATAATTGCACAATAACTTACAGTAACCTAAAAAATCATGTGATAGGATTGCTGCTCATGACTGTCCTCATGTTTCTCTTTATTGACCACAGCAGGCTTGAATAATGAGCTTCAATTTTTCTCTTCATTGCAGGCCATGGAAACACTGCGTCCAATTATTTGATAGAACAAACACATAGAAAACACTTGATTATATATTTTAGAAAGAAATTTTCTTTTTTTCTTCATGTATGGTTCTGGCATAAATGACAGACACTAAATCTTTTGTTTATTTTGCTTGCCCCTTTCAGCGTATGATCATAGTTATACTCACTGGGAGTTGCCTGTGTACAAACACAGGGTGCTATTGAATGTATGAAGTGTGCCTAACATTCACATATTGATGAATACTACATGTTCAGACTCACTAATTACACATGACAGTGCAGATAATTAGGGGTTTGTGTAGGCACGCACTTGGTGGAATGGCACAGACAGTTGTGAGTTTCAGCTGTGTGAAAATTGTGTCTCTGCTCTTCAAATTACAGCTTTTGAGGGCTAAAGAAATTGTGTACACAGAGCAGGTAGGTCAAGCCCAGCAGCTCACTTGTTGCCTTGCAGACACTCAGCATTCACTCAGCATTCAGACAGGCAGCATTCTGCTTCCCGCTGACTCGGCATTTCTCAGGGGTGACCCACAGGCCTCTGAGTTGGTGGGATGCTTTCTCAAAGTCCTGTCCCCCTTTCTCAGATGCAGACAAATACCTCATTGTTCATCTCATGCTTCCTGTCTTATATTTTCCCTTCCTTCTATACATTGTTATTTCTTCCCCGTGTTGCTAGTACAGCAGCCAGAGGTTTCATCTGGGTGTCTCTGTCAACTCTTCTGGCCAGTGTGATCAAAAGTTACTTCTGCCACCTTCAGGTACCCGTATTTGGGCACATACATGTACCTAACATGATGATTTCTTTTTTTCATTAGAAAAAGTTGTGTGCCTGCCACTTCCCTTTGTTTCTTGAGAATTTCTGTTCAATATCTGATTAAGAGAAAGCCTCTTTATTTGAGTAGCTGAGTGTTGCTTTAGGAGCTTTATCGTTTGACACCCAAGTTTTAAAAATGTAGCTGCAGGCAGCAATGCAAACTATATAATTTTTCTCCTTTATAATGAGAGAAACACTGAAATACGTTTCTAATAAGTGGGGATAATGTGATGTGGAATATGCAGCCTCTGGGTTATTTCTTGTTGTTTTTTAATTAAATCCAGAAAAGTTTGTTTTGCTTAAGATCTTTGTAAGCTGAGAGTTGTGGTGTACCATTTATGTGCAGAACTGCTCTTTTGCTGCCTGAACAGAAACAAGACCTCATCCAATTCACTGGCAAGGTGGAAAAGCTGGGGCAGCTAATATGGATGCTGTAATTACTGCATACCCGGAGTTCCTTGGCTTCCTGAGCTGCCATGCCATCTTCCATAAGCACTAAATTATCTTTAAGAACAAAGAAAAGCTGCCACACACTTGCAGCATTTGAGAGATGCAACCTATTTTATCACCAGCCACAACTTGCTAATGGAACAATAGGAACCACAGCAGCCTCAGGTGCCTGGTCTGAGGATGTTTCATAGGGCCTCTGAGTCATCTCCCATCTATTTGTTGTAATGTTTCACCAACCAGGTGCAGGCAAGTCCTAGGCACTCTTTGACCAGCATGCCAAGATCTATAACTGTAAAAAACTTTTTTTTTTGTAAGCTGAGCCACAAGCAATTCAGATAAGCCAGTCCCCAAATTTTGTCCCATTGCCATGTACTGCCATCAAACTCCTCCTTTTTCTCCCATTCAGATGCTGGTTTCTAACATCACAGGTCAGCCTTTTACTGCTGTGCTCCATAGCAAGAGAAGCTATGTTAGGCTGGGTGCATGTGAAAGCCTGTGCCAGTGCTCAAGCAGCCAGAGGCAAACCTGGAAAAAAAGGGCTGCGCTCTGCCATGAAGTACAGCTCTGTTCAAACAGACTTGCTCCAGAATCAAAAAGCAGCTCTCTTCTGCCTTTAACCTGTCTGGAGAGAAGAGTAGTAACTCAACTTTAATTTTCAGGAGGTTTAAGCCCTCAGATGGCCTGGCCATAGTAATGAGTCTCAGGTGCAGTACATGCTGCTAATTGAATAATTAATCCTACTTGCCTGTGTTTCCTGAAGTAGTAAACCAGTGCAGGCATGGGTGTTGAAGGATATACGTGGTCTCCTCTGGATGCTTGTGTTTTGAAGGTGAGACAAAACCTTCTAAGGTCTAGTATTATGAGCAGGTTAGGCAAATGAGCTGTTTCTCAGTTTATACTGGAGAGGAAAGTTTGTTAGAGAGTCACTATACCAATATGTCTTTTAGAAAGTGCTCGGTGTACTGGAAAGTGTGTTTGGGTGGCTAACTTTGAAATGCTATGTTCTTTCTGCTTTTTTCCCCCCCTTCCTTAAAAGGTGCTTTAGGTTGCTGGCACTTAGTGTAAGTTGGAAATTATTCTTTAGAGCTGTACATGCTCATTCCTCTGTAGATCTAGAGGGTTGTACAGTATCCTCTAATGATTATGTGCTGGATTTGTAAATAGGTGACTACATTGTGGTCTGGCATCTCTGTAACTGTGCCCTTTACAAAATAATATTTCCCTGTGAGCATGAAGAATTATTTTTTTCTCTTCAAATAATTGCTGCTTCCAGTTGTTGCGTGGTTTTTTTTTTTACATTAGATAATTAATTTTGATTTATTTATTAAGAGAGTGAAAGATTTGTGGAATGGTTTGTATCCCAAATATACTTTATTTGGTAGGAGGAAAAGAGACTTGTCTTTCATCCTAGAGGTTTTTGTGTTGTTTTTTGATAGAAGGCTACTTGTCCTGAAATGTATTTAATGAAGCAGTGTGTAGGGCAAGGTAACAAGTGCTAGATTCTAATAAACATTTCATTACAGAAAAGCCTAAATGTGTCTGGGACTGCTTGGCTAATTGTTAGGTGGCTTGGTGTCCTTGCTAGGGCTTCCATTCAAAGAGGCAAAGTATTTATCTTTGCAGATAATCTATGGGCAATTTCTATTCAATTTTTTTTGCAGCTACCTTTAGCTGTGTGACAGTGTTGCAGTGGAAGGGCCAGTACCATGACTTTGTCACTGATTTGTATTGGTAGCAAAATCCCTTCTTGATGGGAGAGGAGGAAAAAGTCCTCCTTCCATCGATAGCAAACCACAATTAGAGCAGTATTTTATCACTTGTTTATTTATAGACCAGAATGAGCTATACTTCCATCTAGTTTGACTTCCTGGTTTTTGGCTCTGTATTTTCCTATAGGCTTTGTAGGGGGAAGTGCTGTGTGGTGGGGTTTTTTGGTGTTTTTTTTTTTTTTTTTGGTTTTTTTTTTGTTTTTTTTTTTTTTTTTTTTTTGTTGTTGTTTTTTATTTTGGTTTTACACTTTTTTGTTATTGTTTGCTTAAGAAATTAAGAGGATTCTTCTAAAAGCTGAAAGCTGCAGTGAGTCCATTAGCTTTCCTGAGAGACTGTTTTAATCTTTACATGCCCTCAGCCCCAGGAAGTAGCATCTGAATTCAGGATTTCATTTCTGAAATGTATGTACCCAACTCTGTAAATGTTTTGGCTTTGTCCTGGAAGATGGGGGGCTGCTTGCTGTTAGAGTTTGTTCCAGTGTAAGAATTTGTAGGCAGCAGTCAAGGCACTTCTCAACTTTCTGTTCAATATACTGCACTGACATTTAAAAGCTTGCTTTATTTTCTCTTCCCCATCCTTGGATATCTTTCAAAATGTCCTTTGAGCTCCACCCACTACTCCCATGTCTTTCCTGAGCAGTACTTTGTGTAGCAGTAGAGTTGTTTCCCCAATGCTCCATGTGTCGTTTCCTCACTTGCACCTGGTGGCCCCTTTTTGAGAATAGGTTGTGGTGGGGTGGGGATCAGTCTGTTCTCTGAAGGAACAAGCAACAGGAACATAGGAAATGGCCTCAGGTTGTGCCAGGAGAGGTTTAGGTTGGGTATTAGGAACTACTTCTTTATCAAAAGGATTGCCAAGCACTGGAACTGGCTGCCCAGGGAAGAGGAAGGTCACCATCCCTGGAGGAATTGAAAAGGCATAGACAGGGTACTTAGGGACATGGCTGGGGGTGAGATTGGTGTTGGTGGGTTGAGGTACAGTTTGCTGGTTTAGTGGCTGCATCAACTTGAGCAGGGATCAGATGAACATAGAGAAAGTAGCAAGAGGGAATGTGGGCTGGTGTGTTGTAGGAAGAAGGCTGCAACTTTTTCCAGCAGCAGTCAGCTCTCTGATTGCCTCAGCTGCCTCCTGAAGTCCTACTGTAATAGATTACCTGCTGCCTGAATTGTACCCTTAGAAATGCCATGGCCAGGGTGGATTGGTCATTGTTCAGGTGAGTGGGACCATAGTTGATGCCCAAAACTATCAAACAGCTCCTGGAACAGATTTCTGACAATGAAGTCCTGTGGCCATGCCTATGGCCATGGCTCTATGGTAGCAGCATTCCTTAACACAGAAAATCTGGGGTCAGATTTAAGCAGCTGGAACTCATGATTTCTTTTTACTTGCAAGTGAGAAACTATGTCTGTAAATCCTCCCGGTAAGAGTCCTGTGGATCAATACCTCATGATTAGGGGTCCCATTTTGTGGCCAAGCATTGAGCCACTTTTAGCTTGTCTAGGTTGGTGTCATGTTAGTTCTCTGTGTAGTGTGTAAAATGTCTTAAAGGTGAGATGTTATGTGGTCTTGTGTTTCTAGCACATTGGACTAGCCCAAGCAGATGCTGTTGGGAGGGTTTTAGTTATCATCCATACCCATAAACCTGTCGAGAAACTAACCCTAAACCTACCCCAACCCAAAATGAAAGCCTTGTTTTACAATATTGAAAGGCATTTAATTATGTTCTCCTCAATTATTTCTTCTCAAACTTCTTGTTAATGGCATTCTAAAATGATAGTTCCATTGTTTCACGTTGGGATGACGTCAGGTTTGTTACCTCTGTTTTCCTCTTGCCCCTTTAGATTTTGGCATGATGCTGCTTGTCTTTCAAAATGCTCTGAATTGTGCTAGTGCTAAAGATCAATATTGTTGGTGCAGAGAACTGTAGCCATTTTTTTAGGTGTATGTTATGTGATGCTACTTAATTTTAAAAGTGTTCATCTTCAGCTGGATCCTGCCTTGTTTTCTCTTCAGTTATGAGTTGTACCTTTTCTATTATATAAGTGCAAGAATTTATTTTTGGAAGTTTTGTCTGAATACTTATACCTGGAGATGCAAAAGAGAATTCAATCAATCTTCTAAATCCATTCGTTGTCATCCACCAATTCCTTCCTCATGTAACTTCCATTTTCCCCTTTTCACTTCTGAGAGTCATTAAGGTTTGTTATTTTTTTTTTTCTATTTTATCTCGAGGACAGAGAGGTTGCCATGGTAGGGAGCCTTTACTCCAGCTTGCAGATCCTAGGCTAATGTGTAGTCATGGATGGGCTCTGGCCCTTTGCACGGGTTGGAAATATCAGGAATTGAGAAGGATTAGGTTCTCCAGGGGGCAGCCCAAATAATAGAATAGAACAAAACTAACTGGAACTGGTGGGACCATAGCATGGAAGATCTTCAGCCTTGCATATTAAGCTTTCCTTGAACATTGTTCAGTAAGGGAGCTCCCCAAGGAGGAGGGAATCAGTCTATTCTGGAGGGGGATGGTGTGAATGATGCACAGCAGAGTATCATCCACACCTCTGATGCAGGTGCACCTACGAGGGCTAGATTAATCTTAAAGATGGATGTTCAGAGTGAAAAACTCATCAGTGGTGTATTGTAACCCTTGTGGAAAAAAACATAAAGAATGGTTGAGTGTTAATTTTGCTCTGTGGGAAAATGAACAGATTTAGAGTGTATGTATGCACATGAATGTAAATATACAGATATATAAATAAATATAGAAGTACAGTTTCCTGAGGGATTCAAAAGCATCTCAGCTTGAGTTAGCTATTCCTAGTGTAGTGTCAAAGCAAATAAAGCAGCCACTGTGCAGTGTGGTGTGCCAGTATGGGACTACACCACCTTATGTGGGCCTTTTTGTTGCAACCCCAGTTTTCAAATATCACTCGGGGAAGATATTAAAAGAAAGAATATCTTTGGAGCTCTGGTAGTGAACAGGAAGGGTCGCCTTCTTCCAGGTTGCATATGGTGTATTAGGCCTGTGCACGACTGTGCTTTACATGGTTTGAACAGATTTTGCTAATGCTTTCCCAAGTGTCTTTTATTCATGTTCCCCTAATTCAAAGTTTTCTATCCATTGCTTTTTTTTTGGCCATCATTGGATCTTCCTATCTAGCCTCTCTTATAGCAGGCACTAAACTTTAACTCCCCAGAGAAAAGTAAAAGTATTTTTCTTCAGGCATCCAACTTCGTGTCTTGCAGTTAGCTCCTTGGAGACAAAGTAAAGCTGGAAATAATGATGCAGATCTGTAATGAGCCTTAAAAAAAATCATTGTTTTAGTTAGGAAAAGAAATACACAGATTGAACTGCAATAATTAATGTATTTCATAATATCAGAGTCTCTTCCTCATATCTTGCTCAAGGTGGTGTTGAGATCTTGTGTCCCCTCTCCAGTAGGTAGGTGACTTCTCTGAGACTTATCTGCCTAAGAGGCCCTTTCCTTTCCCTCAACAAGCTTCTTGCTTCCTGCCAGGATTTCTGTCATTTGAATCACATCTTGCTCTCATTCTCTTCTGCTCTCAATCCTAGTTCTGTTGTCAACCCTTTTATTTTTTTTTATAAACTTTCTAATCTCTTTTAAAACCCCTGTGTATCATCATCTAGTGTCTTTGTTCTGCCTTGGAAAAGATCACTGCTCTGCACCCAGGTGCTTGCAGAGAGAGTGAAGAAAACCAGTTTCTCTGGGCTTCAACTCTCCTCTTGCCTCTCTTTGAAGGTGAATCGCTCATGCTAATGACTTGCTATCCTTACTTCCCTGTGGAATTTTGGTTCCTTGTGGTAGTTAAAAAGTAATCGAGTGACAGTGCACAGGACTTCCCTCCGCTTTAGGGGACCTGGTGCTAATGATTTATTTATCATTTTTGTTTCAGCAGGAGCAGGGAACCCCTGTCAAGGATCAGGGCTCTGCTGTGCACATGAAGGGTGTGCGATGTAATGGGAAGATGGTCTCTGTCTCGGTGAATTTGCAGTGGAGGCGTTGAAGCGTTTTGCTTTCATGTGCCAGGAGCGTTTGAGGCTGTTTAACTGGAGGAGAGAGGGTGAGCTGGGACAGGGGTGCAATAGCAGGTCCTTTGAGAGAAGCTGGGAAGGGGGTCTTTAATGGATTAGTGCGCTACATTACTCGTGCAGGACTGTGTCAGATGTTAAAAACCCCTGAGTCAAAGGGACAGCCAACAGTAATAGACTTTTCCATTGTTAGCAGGGAGCAGTGATTACAAATTGCATCCAGGAGCCTGCCAGATACACAGGTTTGAGAGAGAACAGGACCAATAGGAGAGCAAAGACTCTTCATTAAAATTAGTTTCTTCCTGTCATGTGCACAACTGCTTCACGGAGAAGGGGGACTGTGGCTGTCTGGATTATGGAAGATCCAGACAAGTGGGCTGCAGAATAAGCTGTCATGTGCTATGACACCGAGTAATGCAAATCAACTCTGTTCCAGGAAAGCCATTTCCATGTCAGCCTCTACATGAAAATTATCTGACTTGAACAAGGGTTTCTTTATGAAGTTAAGAGAATTATTCCTAAGTATTGGAATTTGTCTCTGTCATGGAGAAATGTCCAGAATGGACTTCAAAGTGCAGTCAAAAGATGAGATAATGTGAAACAAGCACTTTTTTTTTTAATAGCCAACAGCCCAGAGAGAGTAGCATGTCAGCTTAAAAACTTTATTTCTGTCTGAACCGTCCAACCTGCTGTTTTACAAGTAATGCACAGCGTTACTGCATTTTTCAGTGATTAAAGAAGTAAAACACCTCTCAGTCCATTCTGCTGTGGGTTTGACATTTCATGCATAGCCAGTGTTGCTATTTCTGTGTGTAGTCAGTTGCTCAGTCTCCTTAGGCTTGAATGGGTGATTCAGAGCTCCAGGAAACCCCAATTGCCTTTGTTTTGCTTTTAATCTGGATGGCACTTGGGAGTAACACTTGAGCCTGCTTTTTTTAGGCAGTTTTTCAAGTTCAGAGGATCTCCTTGAAGTTTGCTTCCTGCAATCCTTTCATCCAGTCTGTTTGAAATTCTGCTTTTCCTTTGGCTTTGTTTGGCATCTATTCAACTATCTTCTGTTTTGTAGGAGCGATTTTCTGCCTTTGTTAGTGGCCCACGATAGCTTACTGGGGCTGGTGATGGTGGCAGACTGCTCAAGCACACCCAAAGGTGATTGAAATAATTTCACTGCTCCTCCTGTCTCGTGCCTGTGGTTGCTAAAGGGTGTTCACCCTGTCCTGGGCAGGGGATATGCTGTGCATATTCCTTGCTCTATCTACTGTGCCTCTTTATAAGGTGAACTCCCATTATGGAAAGGATGGAATTGCTTGTCTTTTCTGTGAGCTCAACTCTTGTCAGTCCACAGGTACTCAAGAAGTCATGAATAAGATGCAAAGGAAGAAAGGAGTGTGAGTTTATTTTTTGTATTGCCACAAGGCTTTGAACCCCACTTCTGTACTTCCTCTCACTGTTCATGTGTGCATGAGCCCTGAGGTGGGAGGATTTTCTCTTCTTCCCTTCAGAAACTAATGATGTTTCTCCCTGGTGACTCCAGTGCTGCGCTTTGCTTTTCATGAAAGGAGCTCTGCACACCCTTTACTTTAATTCTAGTGGTACTAAATCATGCAGCAGAGCAGAGCTCTGGACTTGCACTATTTAGATGCATGCATGGTAGCTACTCTTGTTCAATTCTGAGGCTTTGCAGCCAGCACCAGTGCTATTTCATGATGTAGCAGATTGTCATTTGGTCCTTGAAGCAGTCTCACTTCCAGTGGGTCTTTCTTTGCTGCCTCATGTGCCTGGGTCAGCCACCTGCCAGGACATGGGATCACTCCTACAGAGGTGCTTGTGCTTCTTCTGTACCCTAAAGATTTGAAAATGAAATGTGTCTGTGTGAAGTACAATTTAATAGTTCGTGGTAGTGTTTTTTGGGTTTTTTTGTAGTTGTCATTATATACAAAGATGAGAGAAATGGGGGAATCAAAATCTGAAAGCAAGAAAGATGAAGATCTGATCTCCTTGTGACATCACACTAGTCCTGGCTTCCAAGTCATGGGGAGCAGGCAGTGTCTCCATTACTAATTTCAGGTTTATCATATGCTGTCTGGTATGTACAGACATTATAACAACTTTCCTGTAATTAAGGGTCAGAAAATGTTGTCATTGTCACCCCTGTACTATAATGGATTAGACCCTGCATAAAATAACTAGCTATGAGCTGAGGTTTTATGTGTGCTCTCAGACTGAGAGCCAGCATTTCCTTTATTTTAAGTCTGGCTTACTTAATTATAGGTGGGTCTGCAAGCACCACAAATTAAGGTTGTGTGATGCTCCTGTTATACAACTCTATTTTAAATTGCTTATTGCTTTATCAAACTCCAAGCAGCTAGGATTGAAGTTTTCTGGGGCTGCTGTCTGTCTCTCTTCAAAATTATTGAAAATTTTCAGTTAAAATGAGCTCCATAATTTCTGAGACAAATGCTGAAGGAAAAATGTTTGGTTTTATTTTGGGAATCTCTTGGGGATTGAGGTTTTTTTCATTATCTTATTATTCCTAAGAAGTGATATTCTGATTTTTATATTAGCTTTAAAGCAGGGTTTCAATATTTGCTGAGAGGAGGTGGGCTTTTGTCACTGGATGTACTTTTTGCCTTTCTCATGCAAATTTGGGCAAATTGTAAGCGTTTGAAAAATTACAGTTAGCACATTTTCACTGCAATCTTTTCTGTTGATATATAATTTTAAGCTCATGTTTCTGATTCTGTCTTTGCAAAGCATAGTCTCACCCTGTGTGTGTGTGGAGGGCTGGCCAGGCAGCAGGTCCCTGAGAGCAGTTGGTTGCTCTGAGTGCAGGGAGTGAGAGAAGCCTTTCTCTGATGGGATTATGTTGGGGTGTCACAGCAGCAATGAGGTTTGGGCACAGGAACTGCACATGGGGAGCCTGTGCAAACAGCTTGATAGGAATGAGGTTAAACAAGGAGAAACTGGGATAAGTTGCTGCTTGAAGACAGGTGATACAAAGTGGGACTGTGTTGGGAAAGGGGTCGTTTGGGGAGCTCATGAGAGGAGGTGGTGCAGGGTCTGGGTGAGGGCGGCAGTGCAGTCAGCTCCAGTGAGAAGCAAAGGCTGCAGTGGGTGGCCGGTCCATGGATAGGGAAGAGCAGGGTGTGGAGATACTGCCAGAGGAGCAGATGAGGGCTCACTAGTAAGATGTTAGCACCCAGAAAGAAGTCTAGCATTTTAGTATGGGAACTCTTCAATTTTGCTGTTTTTTCTCTTTGAGGAAGTATTGAGAGACTCTCTGGCAGGCTGTGCCTCACAGCTCCCTTGTGTGAAAGACAACCTGCCTCTTCCGTCAGCCCTTCCATTAGCTCACTTGGCAAAGGTCTCTGCCATAGTCTAGGGTCTTTTGATGACCCCTGTGGATGCAAAATGATGCAATATGATGTATTTTTAATGAGGTTTTTTTCTTTAAATGAGGACTTGCAAAGAAAATTGCATTAAAGTAACATTATTGAGGTTGTGAAGTCAAGCCCACACAAGTTAGGAAATGCCAGAACAAAGTCAGGCTGTGGACCATTAATTCAGGCTCCCTGAGCACCATGAAATGATCTCTGGTGCTCTGATCATGTATGTCTCTGGTCGATAGGACCTCTGCCACCTTCAGTGCACTAGATGGATGGTGGCTCCTTGGTGTTAACTTAAAAATAAATAAATAGAATTAGTTCATGTGCTGTGTAATTATGAGGTCTGAGCATTTATCCAGAACTGTCTCTAGGGAGGTGAGTTGTCCCTGCAGTCTGTCACCGCTGCTCATTTGAGATTGCAAGGGGGAAAATGCCTGGAGTTTTCTCCAGTTACTTTGTCCCTGCTTTGGTACCTGGCACATGTATACTGATATGCTGGACTCTAAAAAGGGAATAGCACTGTGTTCCCCAGTTCACCTCCAGTTAAGGGAGATGCCTCTGGCCCTAAAGCACTGGGAGGCTTTGAGCCTCTTGAAGAAATTTTGTTTTTCCCGGGGCTGTCCTGGCAGGGTGTGATGTTGTGCAAACATTGTGCCAGCTGGTTCCTGGTGGCAGTGGGTGGCTCTGCATGTGCTGTTGCTGAATGTGGTACAAGAGCTGAACTCTAAAACCAGTTCCCTGACAGCAACAGACATCAGGCAAGTTCTGTGGTAGACCACATCCATGGAAGAAAACATGAAAGGCAGCTGAGGTTGGTAGGCTGTAGAGGGAATGCAATGTGGCTTTGCCACTACTTGATGTGCTGCTAAATAACTTTTTGGGACTTCAACCACCGCAACACTTCAACCCCTTTTTGGCCCTATGAAATAATGGGCCAGTGGCCCATTAGTTAGTACCTTCTTTATGTCAATCAAAACCCAAAATGATCAGGTTCCCAAGCAGACTTTTCTCCCTCAATTTAAAGATGAAACTGCTTCCTGCATCCCTATAATTCTTTCTGGTGTGTAGGACCAGCTGAGGTGCATATAAAAACTGATGCTATGTTTTCTGCAAATGGATTTGCATCACTAGGCTATGAACTTGCATAGCAATTAGGAAGGGTGATAAGGTTGAAACTTCATGTCCTTTTAATTGAGATGTCTATTTGCAAAATTAAGAGATATAATTAGTTGAGAGAAAAAAAGGTAATGGAATTTTACTATTTTCTGAACACCATGTTTCTAGCAATGCACCTGTTTTTGCCAACTTCAGTCTTCCTGGCTGAAACAAGAACATGTATGGCCTTGAGGTGGTACCATTTTCTTCTGTATGCCCCACAATATCAGTCTGATAAACAGACACTTGAAGAAACCACTCCTTAATAAAGGTATGGTGCCAGTGGTCCTCGGGAGTGAGAGGATAGCTTTGTGTGGGGTTAAGGCAGCAGGGCTGGGATGTGAGCTGAGCTTAGCTATCAGCTCTGACCCAGCTGTTGCTGCAGACATCAGGTATGGCCTCATGGATGCACCAGACCTCAGATCTGTTGTGGACAATCCTCCTGGTGAGGAGACTCCTCTTTGTGGTGGATGTCTCTCTGTCCATCTCGTGTAGGATGGAGCTCCCACCTCCTTTCCCAAGGTTATGTATTGCTATAAGGAGCCAACAGACTCTGCTGCTGCTGACCTCCATCGTTTTGTTTAAAGGTGTTGAGACAACAAAGAAGGGCTGAAGCTGTGAATTTATGACTCTTGTTCGTTTGCTCTTTATTTGGAAAAGTCACTGCCCAGTGTGAAGAGGTTGCACTCTGAGAGAGGTGATGAAATATTGTCATTGACCTGCTGCACAGACCATCTGTCTCTTGCAGGGCTACTCTGGAATATGGTGAAAAGTCTTGCTTTTTCTACCTGGGCTTTTTCATTTAATTGGCCTTGATTCAGTGCTAATTTTTTAGAACTTAAATCAAAGCAACCCCCAAAACTTTAAATACACTCTGACAACCTGAAGCCTTATTACAACCAATCTCTTGAGAATATCAGCTCTCTTAAGAGACATGAGGGAAATTGCTTGACAGACCAGAAGAGTATGGATTAAAAGATGATTGTTAGCAGATAGATGAGGCATAAATTTAATATTGGGCATATAATCTTGCCTTTTCTGCACACTATTCCTGATGTATTAGCAAATATTTCAATGAAATAATGTCCTATGATCATTTAGGTTTTACAGCTGGAAAACATCTGCCCATGTGGTGGCAGATGGTGCAAGTGTGTGCAGTGTCTTTCTTTTTCTTGTGCAATTATGTCAAAATTAAGGCTCTGTGAGTGCATGCAAGTGATTAAGGAGAGCAAGTGTTACATGGAAGTTCTCATTATCCCTGAAACTGTTATTATAGCCCTACAAATTCATGGTTTAAAAGTACAGATTTGTTGAGCTTGAAAATCAAATAGCAGTACTCAAATTTCCTTATCCCAAACTGACTAAAGTGTCTCTTAAAGATTAATTTCAGTTCATTTTTAGAGGTACACTTGTGGATGTTCAGTATCTCTTTTTGGACGTATAGTAATAATTCCATACTCTGAGCTTGATATTCTACACATCCAAGTGTATTTTTGTTCAACAAATCCCTCCTTTTCCACCAGAGGTACTTCTGGGTAACAGTGAAAGGCAATTTAGCAGCCTGTGTTGACCAAAGAAGAGGGATTTACCTTCCCCATTTTTCTCTCTTCTGTTTTCCAAGAGACTGTCTTTTGGGGATGGACAGCTGATTTAATTTTGTGGTTTGGTTTTGTTTTTTCTTTCAGTGACTACACTTTCTGGAGGTAATAATCAGCACAGGCAGTATCCTTCTGGGATGGTATCACTTTGGCTGCAGATCTCACCCACTTGAAAGAGATTTTTTCTGTGTGTTCCTTTGTCAGAATGGGACCCGATAATGATTTTTCTACCTTAAATATTCTGAGGAGCAGACAAGAGGAGAGACTTATGTGATGGCAGCTCTCCAGTGACCCTGCTGCAGTATTCATAATGCAGAATTTCCCAGAGAGGGCTGAGAGCTGAAAGTCTGTAGCCAGCTTTGGGATGATGTTTTGGTGAGACTGGGCTCCCAGGGATGCTTGTATATTTTGTATATTTTTTCCCAAGCCATCATTGTAATGCTGGGGAGGCTACCTTTATTTTGTGTATTATCACTACTTTGTGAGCAAAATACATCCCAGTGTTAACTGGAATCTGGTATGGGAATACGTAAATAGAGGCAAATAGGTAAAAATGCACGGCGATTGTCTCTCGTTTGGCAGCAATGATTTCCATTATCTCAGCAAAATACTTTGTTTTCCCAGTCTTGCAAAATAACGCAGCTCCCAATTCCCAACAATGAGATTAAATAACAT
This sequence comes from Setophaga petechia, assembly GCA_024362935.1. NCBI lineage: Eukaryota > Metazoa > Chordata > Aves > Passeriformes > Parulidae > Setophaga > Setophaga petechia. The sequence goes on from JANCRA010000025.1 coordinate 8,190,201, forward strand.
CTCTGTGTCCCAGTTTATAGCTTTTTAGATATTATTAGGTTGTGTATTACTTAGATGTAGAAGCAATGATGCACTTTCTTTATTGGGAGAAATTTGGGGTAATTTCAACAGGATGTTGAACTCCACGGTGCAGAATTGGAACCTGTAATCTTGTCTGCTACACAAATTGATCACCCTTAATGGTAGACAGCATAATACTTTTTCTGTCAGTACTGACCTGGCTGGACAGATGGCTAGTTCTGTTGGTTATATATCCTTCTCAACTTATATTATTTATCTGTTTCTCTCTCTTTTTTTTTTTTAATTTTTTGAGTGGTGTTTTGTGGAGAGAAGTTAGTATTTCAGAGAGTTTGTATCTGCCATGTTGGCCCAGAGGAATGAACTTGGCATGCTAACTTCCTTTTAGCCATTGTGTTTAATATATACAGAGAGCATTTTGCTCTCAGAGGCCATTTGAGTGTCTTCAAAGGGCTTCTGAATTGTTTATTGATCTACTTCATTGCTGATGTTCCTCTGGTTCTTTTTGATGTCTTGTCACTTAATTCAAAATATAATGCCAAGCTTTAAAATTAAGGGTTGTGCAGGAAACTGTACTTGTGTAAATATTAGGGTATGTTTCTCTCTTGAGTGAGAATGTACTAGATTGTCCAGTAAATGCTGCTGCCATCAGAGTTTTATCCTTTTCATGCCCCTCACTTTGCATAGACTCATTCTTCTCTTCCTCTTAAGAAAGCTCAAGTGTCTGGGGTTTTATCTTTTAGGTTTTATAGAAGTCTAATCTCTTATTATGCAATTAGAAGTTTACAGACTAGTTACCTGATTAAGAAAATACATTTGATAAATTTTCTTTCCTTTCATGTTTTCCATGTATTTCTCTTACATTTTTTTAAATTTACTAGCCTAAAGTGTCTGTGGATTCCCTCCCTCCACCCCCCATTAGTTTATTCTATCACCTTTTGAAGCTTTTTACACTTCTGGAGTAGATGGTAGTAGTGCCATCATCAGTGGTAATGAGTTCCATAGATAGTATATTTATTTATTGGAAAAGTGTTTCCTTTTTAACCCTGCCACCTGAATATTCATTTGTGGATTTTCATACTACATTTTAATTTTTTGGGTAACAGCTCTTAATTTATTTGTTAAGCCTTGCCTGATATTAAATGTTTGTCATAACCTGCATCAGTTGCTTTTTTCCCTCCATGATTAAGACTATAGCCTGTTGGCTTATTTCTTGCACAGAAGTGGTTCTGTATCTTTTGTTATCTTGGTCACCTCTTAGCATCTCTTGTATTTCTAGATTTTGCATTTGATTTAACCTTTCTAGTCCATTGGCCTATCTTCCACTGTCAGTGTGTACCCACAGCCAGAGCAGGGGGTTTCCTGATACCAGATTAATTTTTGTGGTAATGTAGAAGTGTATTAAGTGGCAGAGTGAGAACTGGCCACTGGTGATAAGGCAGGACTGGAGCTGTTTAATTTAGATGTACACAGCTTCTCCAGACAAATGGCTTTGCCCACAAGGCCACCCTGGCTGTTTGCACTCGCCCAGCTTCAAGCCCACCTTCCCATCCCAGCAACAAATCCCAGACAGTGTTTTCCCAGTGCCCTGAGGATGCAGCTCTCAGTTACTGGCCAAGGGTGTGTCATGGAGGTGCTGAGTGACCAAATCATATACATTGGCCTGTTTGAGTTATCAGCCTCATCTGGCTCAAAAGGCAGAGGTTTGTGCCACAAAGCTGTCAGATTCATGTACTGCTGGTGTTCACTGTGTGTTATACAGGACAATTTTTCTTCTTTTTTTAAAGTCCATAAGCCACTCTTTCCTCTCTCTCCCCCACCCAAAATACTGAGAATGAGCTGAAATATTGCAGAGATGGGAGGAAGCTTTTAATATTTAAGGCTGCAGAAAGTAAGCTGTTGCATTAGAAATGGTCAAAGTTAAGGCTACATGTGCAGTGTTAGATCCTTCTTTAGTGCGTGCTGCCCTGACAGTCTCTGGCCACTTGCATACTGTTTTCTTTTCTGTAAAGCATCAGGTGTTTCAGCAACACCAGAAATGTTGTAAAATCATAGAGTAGAGCTAGATATGTTTATTGATGAGTCTTTTTTTCTCCTGCTGGCTTCACCCTTTTGTTGTTACATTTCAGTCTGTAATTTGATGACACTGCTTCTCTCTCCCATCTCATTGTAAACTGCCGTTCCCTACCTTTCTAAAACCTGCTTCAAATGTAACTGAATAAAAAGCAGTGGAGAAAACCACTTTGGGAGGGGGGGGAAAGGAAAGCAAATCCTCAGCTGTATGAAGCTGCCAGTAATGTTCAGAAGCTGACAATGACGAACTGTTCACCTAAGTATAAATAGGCTTCATAGTCTCTGTGTTTCTTGCCTTGTGAAACGGTACTCATTATTTTTTTTTCCTTTTAAAATATTTGGTGATCACATCATTTACTTTGTCTAGTGTAAGCTTCTGTTGCAGTCACTCTTTACTTTGCTGTACATGAAAACCAGGAGTCTACAGACTGTCTGGTGTGTGGTGAAATGAGCAGTTAACTGTATCCTGGTTTTTGTGATCTGCCATGTATTTTACAGTGAAAACATCAGGATAGAATACTGCAAAATTGACAGGTTTTCAATGACAGGGATTTTAATCTTTTTCACTGTTTACATACTGAAGATGACGACTTTGCCATGACACAAAGACACTTCAGGAAGATTTCAAACAGCAGCAGCAGCAAAAAAATCCTTTCTTTGGGGATGAAAATGTATCATGTAGGCTGTTTTGTCATTTTAAAGTTAAAACATTTCTTTTCCCAAGAGTATTAGCTGAGAGAAATCTCATATATTTTAAAGCAGTTAAGTAGCCAAGAAATCAATAATATGTATAAAATGTGTAATAAATGTTGACTTCTGTGCCTTTACTCCATGATACCTTGTCATACTTGACACAGTGTCCTTGCATAGACTGAATACACATAATTTCTGTTGGGTTTGTGAGAGGGTTTGTGTTTGTGAATGTTTGTCCTGCCCCATTAAAAAAAGAAAATGGTTGCTATTTAAAAATGATTAAATCTCTATCTCCTGATTATGATTTTAGTAAAATACCTTCACAAAAGAAAATCTATTAAGAAAATAGGTACTGTGCTGCAGAAAATCTCAGCAAACAGAACTGCACAATGAAAGTTGTGTCTTGGGGTAATCAAAGCTGCTGCTGCTAGCTTCTGCTCTTTCAGGTTTCACTAATTGAAGTCCATTGACTTAAATCCATTGTTTGTATTAAGAAAGGGGGAGGGGAGGAAAAAGAAAGGCTTGGGAGTTGGGGTTTTCTTTTTCTTTTTTTCCAGTATTGTCCCTGTCAACATGCCACAGTTTCATGTGTAACAAGGGATGCATGAATCTTTTCAGTCTGGGTTTTGTTTCCCCGTATTTTTTATATTTGTTTAATTTGCTGACTGGCAGCTCTAAAAAATCACCTAATCAGCATATCTGGCCCAAATACTAGGCCTGACTTGAACATACTGACAGTGTTTTGGCTCATGGACAACTGAGACTGGTTTGAATTTTTGTTCTGTGATCTGTATAGGTAGAGGTGATGGAAGAAGAAAATAATCTGAAAATCTGTCTTGTTCTTTTCCCAACAGTGCCACAGAAGTCAAGCCCCAAATGCTTCTTTTGATCTCATTTGTAGCCTCATGTAGCTTTGGAGGGTCACTTCTGACTTACAAGACCCTCTGTGGGAAGAGGAGCAGCTCTCTCATTCCACTGCTCAATTTTGCAGGCTTGTGTTTGAGTCACTTGGTCCTTTTGCCCTCTCTGAAGCACCAGTGTATTGCATTCACTTTTGTGACCTGAGGAGCTGCCAAGCAATGTAATCACACTGGCAGCTCTGTCTGACCAACACAGAAAGCTTCTCCTCCCTCTCTGAATCCAGGGAAGTCACCTGAACTAGCTACTGTGGCAAGTCCTATCATGACCAGATCCAAAACTAACTTCCTGCCTTATCTTTTTCCAGGTACTCCACGTCTGCATTCTCCAAACTAAGCAGAGTAGGGATCCAACATCCTCCACCTCTTCCCTTCATTGGAAACCTGCTGTTTTTCCGTGAGGTAGGATGCGTTTTCCTTTGTATCAATCAAAGTGATGGGAGGAGTGGATAGGAGGCAGGAGAAGTTGAAGGGAATCCTACAGTTCACTGGCACCACATCTTCAGGCATGTCCCTCTGGAAAGGACAAGCAAAACTCAACTTTTTGAATGAATTGGTTGAAGCAATTGTGTCTAAGCAGCTCTAATTCCAGGGTAAAGTAAACTTGAGGGAAAGAAAATGTGTAAGCTCCTGCAGTTAATTACTTGAGCTTTTCCAAGAAAGTTCATGCCCTCAGTGAAACAAACTTAGTTATGTGAATAGAGCAGATTATGTTAACTAGCCCCAATTGGTTTGACCTGAGTGGTTTTGGCTCCTACAACCTTTCTGTTTGTTTGCACTTTTGCCGATTGTACACATTTATTTTAAAGTCTTTAATGTTGCTTGCTCCCAAGCAGTAACTGGAATTAGGTACTGCTGGATGTTGTTGCTCTGTGGTGCAAATATTAGGGCTATGAGGAAGAGGAAGTGGTGGCATTTTGCTTCCAGATTTTATTCCCTTATTTTCTCACCCATCCTCTTTCAATAGACTGCTAATGCTGTGTTTTGTTCCTTGTTCCATTTTGGTGGTATTGCTGAGGGTCCAAGATACCTTAATTATGAGGAGCCCTCATTTCTCTGGTTGGATCTTGCAGTAAAATCTCTCCTGTGTGTCTCTGTTGCAGCCCAACAACTTTTCAGGAAATCTGGGCCAGCTCCAGCTGCTGCCCAGTTTTCCCTGTTAAGTGCATGGTCATCGATATCCATGCTGAGATTTGAATTATTAATGAGAATATATTGCCTCTTACCTTGGTCTTCATGGTGATTGCTCTGTCAATACCTGACTCATTATTAGGTAAAACCCTTTTAAATGCCTGTTTTACATGTACATCTGATTTCATTTAGAAAATAGCATAAAAGGTAGACTTAATCCTCTCTAGATTAATTTGAACTGGAATTGGCAGGGTGACTTTAACTTGCAAGGGATTCTGGTGTTGTGGGATGCCAACCTGTTCACCTTCTCTCTTTGGGTTTCAATTCAGCTGGGTGGCAGAAAGGAGATACAGAATGAGGGGCTTAGTGTTGAAATCTAGATATCATGAGTTACCTGCTAACACTTGCTCCTAGGTAAAGGTTCCTAGAGACTAAGTTATTTTGGTATGTTTTAGATAGGTGTGCCCTGTGCCAGCATAGAAGTGTAAAGGTTTTGAGAAATTACCCAAAATGATCATATGATCTCTTAGGCAAATTTCATTACCAGAATAGCATTCATTAAGTTAACTTAAATCAGGCTAATGCAAAAAAGTTTACCTTGGTTTTACTACCTTTTAGGAAGAAAAATAAATTCAACTTGCTGAGAAATTATATCTTGGGATACCAAGAAATAACTATTTTGAAATGGAGCTGAGTGGTGCAAAGCCCCAAGCACTGCCAGGCTGCATGTCCAGCACTCTGGCATTCTTCTCTACCATGCTTTCACTGCCAGTAGGAATGGGCATGGCGGAGCCCAGGCTCTTGGTAATTTTTCTTCCTCCTCTTGTGTATTTTGCTGTTTTTTCTGGATCTGCTCCTGGGGCTGCTTTCCTAGAATAGTGCCCATAGCAATGAGCCAGTAATAGGAGCTCTCCTTTTATAATGCAGGTTCTTGTCTATGAGAGCATTCTCAGGGACACAAGTGCCCTCATGGCAGTCAGTAGAGGACATTGTCCACTTTCCCCTAGATGAGAACCAGGGCTTGCCCATCACCTTACTGGAAGTAGGGATGGTTTTAGGGGCTTAGCTGTGAGGGACACTGCTGTGCATGAGTAGCAGCTTGTTGGGGGTGGGTTTACTTTATAGACTTTTTTTTAATAGGAAGTAAAGAAATGTTGATTTGTTCTGTTACTCCATATATAATACAAAGAAGTTCTTGGCCTTCCATGTTTATGCAACCATTCCACCAAAATAGCTGGAGAGTCTCCCTTTAAACAGGCTGGTTCTTTCTTAGTATTGCTAATCTTTTGGAGGGAAAACACGTGAGCCACACTCTCATTAAATCATCAAACTCGTGCTTTTCAACCATGAACATTTATTTCAAAGGAATTAATGAATGGTGACTAAGAGGAATGAATTGATATGTGCCGTATGGGAATCTGCATATGTGTAATTCATACATTTCCAGTGTTGAATTTGGTCTGCAAATTAACACAGGTTGAAAAGCCCTGAACACAAATGAGATCTGGAAGATAAAAGGAAATCAAGAGGCTTCCACATATGCAGCCTTGCAGTCCAAAGAGTGTCGTCATCTTATGGATTCAGGCTTTTCTCCTAGAATATGTTTGCTAGAAATGCAAGGAAAAGAAATAAAGCAGGAGAGGAAGTCCCTTTGACTTAATAGAGCAAATCTATGACATGGGAATTCAAGAAAAATCATTTAATGTCAAGAAATCTCACGAAGATTGTGTAAGCAGTATTTTACAATTTGTAATGGTATAAATTCAAGGGTTTTCTTGTCTTCTTCCTTACTTGGGTGTAAATCACTTCTACTGAAATAAATGGGAGTTTCCTGTTTTGCTGCACTGTGCATGTAATCAGAGCTTCAGGCCTTATCTTTTTTTTTTTCAATTCTTCTTCTTTAAATGTGCCTGAGAACAAAGGAACAGTGCAAGCAGGATTTTACCTGTAGTGCTGGGTTGTGGAGTATTTAATAAACTTTCAAAGGTATTCTAAACAAGCAAAGATTTTGTTAATGAGATTTTTTTTTTTTTAAGAATTATTTCAGAGATTTCTTGGACAGTGTATTTTCTTTCAGTAAAATAATAGTAGCTGTTAATGTAGTGTCTCTGAGAGAGGAAGAGGAAGTGTGGAAAGTAAGGTGCCTAAAGAAAATGCAACAGGAAAGACCTATCTCCATCACAGAAAAGGAGAGTTTAGGAGCTGGCTTGGGGAAAACAAAGTTATTTTACTGTAAGTCACCCTTCTCTCTCAAGTAAAATAAAGGGAGATAATCACACTCTGAAACTAAAACATATCCAAGTTAATCGGCTTATCTCAACAATGGGAAGATAGGAAATTATTGCAGTTCTGCAGCTGGGAAATTATCTGAGTCCAAGATATTAGATTAAAAATTCTTCCATTGCACGAGAACAATTTGTGGAGGGCAAGTCTGATGTAATAGTAAATATGATTAGGCTGCTTAAAAAAAGCAGCATGTTCAATTTTTTCCAATAAGTGAGCAGACTTGCAGCCGACAGGCTGCTGTTTTGCTACAAATTCCTGACTGTTTGCTCACCTCTCCATGTGCTGCATTTTTCCTATGAGTCTGGAAAAACATGTGGGTTGTTTGTGATAGCTGTGTAATGGTTGACACAGGGGTGTACACAGCACGGACTTTCACACGTGGATCTCTGTGGGCTTTATAGCAGCAGGTTGCAGGAAAACTAAACCAAACTCTTTTATCAATTCCCAGGCTAATGATTTTATTATGTGACAAATGCTCTGAAACCTGAGAAGCCACAAGTCTGCATCACCCTTTCTCTCTGGCAGACACTTGACCTGTTGCTATGGCTGTGCTGTGCTTTTCTCCCCCTTTCCCATTCCTTTCCTAAAATGACAGCTATGCTGTTTTAAATGTCATTGGCTCTGACATTTGCACGGCCCTGGTCGCCTGGCACCATACCTGTGTGCACTGCTCCCTATTCAGCCTCCTGGGGAGCCACACTGTGCTGCAGCAGCTTTGGGGCTGCCCCTGCTGTTCTGGGGTGGTGGTGGGCGTGTGGGTTGTTTTGGTCCCTGCTAGGTGGGATGTGCAGCTGAGGGATGTGCTTTGGGTCCTTACAGTGGTATGATCATGTGCTGCTTTCTTCCTATTACTCCTAGCAAGCTCCAGTGATGCTTTTGACTGTCTGTGTGCTTACATCCCTGCCTTGCATGTTAATGAAAGACATCCCTCTCTTTATCCCCTCTCAGCTTGGACAGGATACCCTTTGTTTACTCTGTTTATTCCAGTCTGGCCTACTTGTAGATCCTGGGCTACCCCGGAGCGGCCCATTTCTGCTGAATGGAAGTGGGGGCTGTGTGGGTGCTTTGTCTTGCTTTCAGTTTGGGATCTGGCTGGGCTGTGTTGTTTTATGGCTGATGGGTGGGAGTGGAAATGGGGGGAGTGCAGGGAGGAAGCAGAGAGCAAACATTTTTTTTTTTTTTTCCATTCACTACACATCTGCCAAAAGCATCCTTCAAGCTGGACGTAAAGGAAAATAAAAGGCAGAGTCCTTGCAGGAATGAAATTACCCCAAGTTTAATTTTTAGCCTAGAAAGCACTGTGTGGGTGCATAGAGAGAGAGGCTGCAGTGTTTACTGCTCTGGAATTTAATGACACAGCATTCAAACCTAAACAAGGTTGGAGAGAGGCAAACGGTGAGGGGAGCAAAAAGGGGGGGAAAGGGAGGAAAAGGAGCTCTCAGGCTCTGGACCTGGATTGAATTACAAGAATAATATGACTTATATTGACAGTGAAAGCCTGCATATGGTTTTGTGTTTCTTTGTGCAGATAAATAACAGAACAATGAGATAGAGAGTGTGTGTTTTGCAACTTGATAGCTATTTGTGTAGAACCAGAAAGGTTGGCTGTGACATCACCAACCAACCTGTCTATCTCCCCCAGATGCCCGTGTGCATCTGCTGTGGGCTGCTGACTGCCAGAACAGACCTCTTGGGGTGATCCAGGTCTTCTCTTACATCCTGGAAATGCCATGACCCTAGACTGGGAGGCATGAACATGTATTTGGTGCAGATCTAAACCTAGCCATTTCACTGTCTGCAACATGACAGAAAACCTGGGGTTAGATGTGGGTTTATGTGTATATTTCTACATCTATAAAGCCAGTCTTTCTCCCCTTTAAAGATGTGCATTTTCCTAGTTTCATCTGATAGTCTGTGTTACCTTTGATCAGATGTTAGCATTGTCAGATAACCTGACAAAGTCGGTGCAGTGTCTCTTTGTGGGAGCCTAAAGCTGGAAATCAAGACATGGAGACAATTGGCTGTCTCCCACTTGACTAAATGTGCTTTGCAGCCTCCAGCAAGGGCTGGACCTCAGTTTCTGAGATAAGCATCAGGTAGAGCTGTGCTGTAGCTCACCCCAGCTTGTTTCTGCACTGGTGGGGGTCTCAGCAGGGTGAGCCTGTGTTTGGGGGAGCTGTGTGTGCACCTCAGAGACCTTTCTGTAGAGACACCGTGTCCTTGGCTTCTTTGCACTTGCAGTGTTTCCTGTAACCGTGTTTGCTATGAATGTGACATCAACTTTAAATAACATTTATGGATGCTGAGACAGTATGAGGGTGCACAACGCACCTGGCAGGTTTCATGTGATGGAAAAAGGGGAGGAATAACCAGTGCCTTACTGGTGAATAATGGTGACCCATGCAACGAAGGTGGTAGTGGTCATGACAGATGCCTTTGCTCTTCTGGACTATACCACTCTTCCTTTGAGGGAAGAAGCAATTCCTTTTTGTATTACAAGGAATGGTATGCTGATGGTGTGGCTTTTTCCTAGAGCAGCTCTAACATTTATTTTTGTGCAGGACTCTGTGAATGCTTCCCATTGGTCTCAGCAGCTGCCCCTAGGAGATGTGGACTTCATTGATGAGCATCATCATGATTTTGGCATCCCTTAAGCCATGCTTTGCTTTTTCTTTTTTGACACACTTCACACTTGCCTTTTTAAATGCTGCAAGGGGGGGAAGAGGCAATGGTTGAGGCAGCTGGTAGCTCTTAAGTGGAAAGGGGATAATGTTGTCTGTGGCAACACAGCGAGTGAGAAGAGACTCCCTGATCATGCTCCTGGCTTTCCTCAGACTCTCAGTGTTTGAGCAAATCTGACTGGGGCAAAGCTTTCTTCTTTCTTGGGTAAGCAGATCTTTCTTTTGCTTCACTTTGAGCCTCTTTTATCCACCTGCAAAATGATAAAGATGATGTTGTGGAATAGATAGGTCTGTTTTTTGATCAGGTTATGGTGAAACATTTTGGACAACTTCTCTGGGGCCTGTTAGACTTGGGGAAGCTGATATCACTGCTGTCTTGAATGGACTGGGATGCTCCAAGGCCAGAGGGAGTTTATATGTTTTTGGCGTTTTTTTGCAACATTCACAGAGCAAGTGGGGCTGTGAATTAATGCCAGGCCTGAGTTCTGGCCTACGAATGAAGGTATCTGAGTGGGGTGGTCCCCAGGATAACAGCACTGAAGGATCCTTTTCTTCTGTGCCATCCTTGACCACTGTCCTCTGATGGGTTTTTTGGTGGCAACTGCCAAATGACTACCCAAGTGAGAGCAGAGCTCTGCATCATTAAAATGACACCTGAGAACAGTCTAGGGAAGTTTGCCACGTGTTATGTCTTTTGGAGAGTATATTTGCACGTTCATCATCATCATTTGCACATTCATAGGATTGCACATAACTCTCTGGAATTTGCTATGCAGCCTGCTCTTCAAGCAGCGTGTACTGCTAAATTAAAGCCAGCTCTGGCCTGACATGCAGCAGCAGCAAACCCAAACAGCTGAGCTGCACAGTGTTTGGGCTGGGAGAATGGGATAATGTGCAATTGCAAAGATAGTAGCATACAGGTAGAGCCAGTGTAGTCACAAACTGGACTTTACCATGGGCTCCAGAAGAAGCAGGGATACTCATCTTGAAAAGCAGCAACGTAGGGATGTCTGAACAGGAGGATTCCAATAGCTGTTGTAGTAAACTCAATGGCCTTTTACACGTGAATGTGAAAAGTAGGACTATTTCTTGAGTGTGACTCTCTTCTCTTCAGTTTTGCCTGTAGTTGCACTGACCTGGAAGGAGAGGGGTTGGAATAGATAAAATCTTGACATTAGGAAATAAAGCAACAGCATCAGTGATGTGATGAATAAGAGCAACTTTATTTTACATGAAATTGTAACTTGCTCACATTACCACAGCATCCTGTGTTGTTCATCTTATCCCATGTGGAGAACTCCACATCCAGAAGTCCAGTTCTTTTATGTCAGCAAGATCAATACGTATAATAACGGCCAGGTATCAGTTGTAATGCTAAAATTATAGCAGGCTCAGATTGGGTATTGTGAACAGTTGTTATCCATGAGCCAACAAATTTAGCAGAGTCTTAACTTCATTAGCAATGTCTAAATGCATTAGCCATATGCTCCTCAGCATATGGGTAAATACATAACAATTTATTTTCATTAGGGTGTTCTTACAAGTGCTACTAACCCAAGCTCCACTAGAAATGTTTACAGCATGACATGTCTCTTCAGATAAGAAGCTGGCTTTCTGTACAGCAAGTCATCCTGAAAGGTTGACAAGGAAGATACTTCCCTGTCCTTTCTGGGAATAGGCAGGTACAGCTGCTGTGGGTCTGGTCTACTGCATCTACCTAGGCTTGATTTCTGCAAGGCTTTGTATTAAAATGAATAATAAAAGGCTTTGGAGAACTGCCTGTTCAAACACGTGCTGGTAAATCCCTGGTATTCATTGTGAGCCTGCCTTCTGGTTGCCTGTGATGCACTTTGGATGGCATCACCACCTGGTAGCTTTATAAGACTCATGACCTTCTGAGTTCTTCCAAATTTCCCCCTTCCCAGGCAGGATGTAGAGTTGAAATATAACTTTTTCTAAGAGGTACTGAGTGTGAAATTAGGTCATACTCATGGCCTGTAGTCAAATGGATGTGGTGATGGAAAGGCAGGGTGAGTTTGTAGGGTAGGCACTGTGCAGGGCTGTGAGGGCTTCAGTAGCTGCAAAGTGCACAGTTCTCTCCTAATTTCTCAGAAATAAATGAGGAGCTATTTTCTTGAGAGCTTTTTATTTTGATTTTTTTTTTTATAAGCATTTCTGTAGCTTGATCCAGAAACACGAGCTGCCTAGAAAGACACTGAAGAGTAAGAAAGGACAGATCTTATTGGAGAAGTAGAAAGTTCAAAAGTTAATCTGTTTCTCCACAGCCTCAGAGGCCTTGGCACATGTCTAAATTTAGATGGTAATGTGAAACAAGAATCAACTAGAGTTGGAATCTAATCAGTTTTTTTTTTTGTGTGACTTGACTGGGTTTTTATTGTGGCTGGGTGGTTTTTTGGTTGGTTGGTTTTTAGAAAAGAAAAATCAACAGAAAGCCTAAACAAACCTGTGTGCTTTAAAAAGAAATGTGTTTCAAATTGCTGTGTTTTCTTTCTGTCTTTGTCATCATACAACGCTGATGAATGGATGAGTGAATTAATTATAATCTTGGGTTGTCCTTGGACTTGCTAGCTTTTCATTCTGTTTTTTAACTATTAGTCTTTTTTCCTGCTTAGATTTTGTAATTTTGTAATAATCTATGAATTTTAGGAGATTTATAACAAGGCAGAGGGAAAAGTGAACTGTTCTTTGGACAGTTGCCCTGGGACAGTTTTAAATATTCAGGTAGCAAAAACAACTCCCTGAACATTGTTAACTTATTTTACCTTACTTCAAGAAAATAGAAAATTATAAACAAGAGAAAAGAAGCTACATGTTTCAAAACATTCTCAGCTATGTACTTTCTTAATCAAGTATACAAGAAATAAGCATTAAAATTAATTGCAAAATAGTCTTTGCTACCATAGGTTTTGTGTATTATATCTGATGGCATTTTTTTGATCTGTGAGTCTCGAAAGCTGTTAACTTTCATAAACAGGATGATGCCTGGGTTGATTTAGGTAGGATTAATGAAAGTTAGGGTAAAAGAGCCATAGGAGGTCACATGCAATGATGAGTTGAAATATTGTCTGTGAAGTTGATTTGGACATTAAACATAGGTGTTATTCTTCTGCTGAATGGTGCTTTTCCTGTTCCACACAAAAGGGAAAATACGGGAATTTTTCAAGGAATTTTGAATGAGTTAGAGACAGGACTCCTGAGTTTTTAGATAATGTGGTTTATTTTTCTTCTACATAGATAGGAAGGGTGAGTGTGTCTTACATTTTTACTGTATGGTTCATAAGACCCCTAGTTATAGGACTTTTAAAGGATTTCTTGACTAACAAAACACTGTTAATAAGGATATTTATGTTTTTGATCCAACCCTTAAATATTTTGTCTTATGGACCCATGCTACAGTGTAAGTTCTCTTAGTTAATCATGTTATGATACACAAACCTACAGTATTGTATTCTAAACTTCTTGTTTGCCTTTGTAATTACTTTTATTTTTTCTATGTCCTAAACTCTAATATTTCTTAAAGTGTTTCTGCTTTAAACTATAAATCCACATTCTCATTTCTAGTACCTAAGTCTGGAAATCTTTTCTAAGGTTTCAGATCAAATCCTGTGTTTAATTCTAAGCTTTGGCTTACAGGCCCTGAAGTTCTGAGAATTCCCTGCATTTCAGATTCCAACATCTCCCCCTTCTTTTTGTATTAAGAATATTTCTTTGATGATTTTGTTAATTATCTTTTGTATGTATTCGAAAGGTAAGGTTTTGTTATAATTATGATGATAATTAATATATACACACATACTTTTTATTTTTCTTATTATGGTGTAAGGTTTAAGTTATTGAGTAGATCATTTAATTATGTTCTATCATCAATTTTGATTTTAGTTATATTTTCCTTTAATTATTGTATGTTCTTATGAATGGATTTTGAATGATTAGATAGGTTTATGTAATACATTCCATCAAAATTTTCACACCTCTGTTTATGTACTAGTAGGAGAAAAGACTCTACAAAACAGATCAACAAAAAGTTATGTTTACATTTTTAAAATTGGTTAATGTAAGAGAAGTAGTATTGGTTTGCTTACTTAACTTGTACCCTAATTTATTTGATAGTTTTAGGGTTATTGTCAAGGTAAATTGGATTAAAAATAGAGATATTGAAAAGATGCTGAGGGAAGTCTCTCTTTGGACACACAGAGAAAGGAGATGGTGAGCTCCAAAGTCTTCCCTGATTTGCCTCTATTTACTTTTATTTCTATATATTTAGATGAAGCAGTGAGGGGTAAGCCCCAGATAGGACAAGGGACGTTGTGGCTCTAGAGAGTAGGACAGAAGCACAAAGGGTATGAATAAGAAATCTGTGATTAATACATGATTTTTACAGAGATGTGAACACATCTGACTTGATCTGTTAATATGTTGCAACAAGTGGTACATCGTGAAAAGTGTGTGATGAGGTAGAAGGAGGGAGGGCAGCACTTGATTTATCCTTATTTTTGCTCCACTTCTGAAGGAAATCTAGGGCAGAAACACCTTGCAGCCAAGGTGGAATGGAAAAGGCACTTGATCACAGAGAAGGGGGAAATGGGAGAGCTTTTGGGAAAAAAAGTTACTGGTGACCTTATACCAGAGGTCTCTATTTTAATACAGAGTCTCATAAAGTTCATCACAAATAGAATTAGGGACCTTGCAACTATATCTTGTAGTTATATTTGTGTTTATATTTTTCCCTGCCTCTTTTTTTCCTCTCCAGTGCCCCAGGGAGCCATCTCTAAGACCTCATAAACGTGAGATTTCATTTTCTAATGCTATTTCATTTCCTGGATGGAGGACCTGCCACGAGAAGACCAGACCTCAAATTATAATAGCCCTATAAATAACTCCCTAAGGCAAAGAGAAAAAAGAAAGCCTTTGAAAGACAACCGCAAATGCAAAAATGGAGGTTTTGGGTTCTCGGAGAACCAGACTAAGCAGTTCTAGTTACAGCATGGTTAATTTTTGGGTTTCCCTATTTACCTCTTTGCATTGTTTACATAACAAAATTATGCCTCAAAAGTCTTCAGAGGTCTTTGGCTTGAGCTTAATTTGGCCTGTCTTTAGATCTTGCTAAAAAATGGAATTTGCAGGTAAAATTGAAAACAATCCGACAAACTGACTAAAACAAATACAATGATCGATCGAGTAAAAATAGTCTGAAAATGCAACTTTTTCTTCTTTCTGGGTGAAGTCATTTTAATTCAGCAGACCCAGACAGTCTGCCTGCTTTCTGCTGGAAATCTGTGCGGAATTGGCACATCGACTAGAATAAAAACATTCCCGAGGAATCGGCGTGTTCTGTCAAAACATTTGAACAGCTCCTGTCTCCCAGAGCACAGCATTGCTCTGGAGCCGGCAAGGGAGCTCTGCAACGTGTGGTGCAGGCTTCCCCTCCAGCCTCCCGTCTCAAACCCACCTTTTTGCACAAGCATGGGCCAAGTGTTCCAGGTTCAATTATATTTAGCTGCTGAGGCAGTACAGAAGGCAGTTTACAAGAACCTTTTGCAGCATGGTTGGACCTGTGTAAGGCTGTCCTTCCTCTGTTCCTGCTAAGGTTGTGCTGTACATGGAGTCCTTTAGGTTGCAAAAGATTCTTGAGTCCAACCATTAACCCAGCAGTGCCAAATCCACCAGCAAACCATGTCTCTAAGTGTCTCATCTATATGTCTTTGAAATACCTCCAGGGATTGTGACTCAACTACTTCCCTAGGCAGCCTGCTCAGTGCTTGACAGCCCTTTTGGTGCACAAATTGTTCCTAGTGTGTGAAGGAAAAGTCCTGGAGTTAAGGTTGGAGGATCCCAGTATCTTCCTGGATTGATATGGTGTCTGGGGACAGGTAGGCTGGCAGATCTGAGCTCCAGGAGAATTCCTGCTGCACAGGGATGTGACTTCCCCCCAACAGATGTCTCAGTGGCAAGTCTTTTGCTGCTGCATTACTCTGCTATGTGTGAGGTTACCCTCCAACAGCAAAGTTCAACCTCTGTGTTGTAGAGTAATAATAATAGTAATTTTTATGATTTGATCAAATTAAAAAAAAGTAATCTTTGGCTAGAAAGAGGTACTCTGCAATAACAGGGTTTAACAGAGCAAAACATTTTCAGCTTGACACTGATTGCTTTACTTTTGCTAAGTAGTATCTTATTCCCCCCCCGCCCTGAGATATGAAGGGGGTCTTGCTAGTGGGCTCTGCTCGGTATGAATGAGACTGGTAAAATCTGGCCTGCAGACAATTTACTGGAGATACTGTCTGTCTGTTATTGAGACTAATTGCTAAGGAACGTAATTGTATCATTCCTGTTACCAAAACTGATATTCCCTGCCTGACTCCAGCTAAATGAGTTTTTATTTTTGCAGAATTTCTGGGCTGTTACGTGCTAAGGCGTTGTGTTGAAACAAATGAGGTTTTTCCTTATACTTGACAGAGAGGTGTGTCTTAAGCAGTCCTTTACTGTGTGGATGCACTGGCAGATGGTGTCCTTTAAGGCTGAACATGTGACAGTAGCCTGTTTGAATGAGTATCCATGCTAGTTTTAGCACCAGGAGGAAATTAAAGTCCAAAGAAGCTGCTTCCCTTGCCCTGCTCCTTCCGGTGAGAGAGGGAAGAGAAATGTGCCTGATTGCTGCTGCTGAAAGCTCCTCGCAGCAGTGGAGTAACAGTACAGTCGCACCCACACAGTGCTGAAACTCAACGCCCTTTCTGCAACCAGGACAGTCTCTAATGTGCTTGTCTAAGCCCTCTCCAGCAGAAAAAAGCATTTATAAATCAGCATAAAAGTAAAAAAGGTGGGAAGGCAAGGAACCCAATGTATGTGGTTATTTTGTACACTGTGGCACGTGCCCAGACAGCAATTGGGTATAATTTAGAATACAAGTGGCATCACTGAGAAATGTGATGGAAGACAATGACCTGTGCCAGCCACAGCAGGGAGGGCAGAGCTGGCTCACAAACCAGCCCTAGATCTGCAAGGATTAGTGTCAGCACGGCAGACTTGCAAGGGATGGGCTGGGAATGTGCATTCCTAACTCTATTACTTATCCCCTGGGCCAGAAGGACCAGATGTCTTGCATTGCATAGACAACATATTTAATCTGTGAATGATCATTCCTGATGGATCCCCTCCAGATAGTCCAAAAGTTACATTAGTGAGCTCCAGCCTATTCTACATAGAAGGACAAGACCACCCAATCCAGTGCCTTTAGGGAAGGGAGAAGGTGGAATTGCTGTGATTTCACATTTTATCAAGCATCTGTATGCTCTATGGACAAAATGCTTATATACTGATGTCCAA
The DNA here is from genome assembly GCA_024362935.1 of Setophaga petechia. Taxonomy (NCBI): domain Eukaryota; kingdom Metazoa; phylum Chordata; class Aves; order Passeriformes; family Parulidae; genus Setophaga; species Setophaga petechia. The sequence goes on from JANCRA010000025.1 coordinate 8,207,344, forward strand.
CCCAAGGCAGCTAAAACTATGAGTTGGTACCCAAAAATGTTACCATAGGATTTGTCACAGGAGTTAGCAGGTGTTGGTACTTCAAAATGTTGCTCCAACTCCTTTTATTTAGTTATGCAAAGTCTAGTCTGCTGCACTTAATTTTGTCTTAAGCATATACAATGCTGAAAAAATGTGGTCACCTTTAGGACTCAGGTTTCTGGAAACTGAGGTTTCCCATCCCAGAAAACTTTGTACAGGCCTCTGAGCAACTTGATCCAGTTGAAGGTGTCCCTGCTGATTGAAGAGGGGTTGGACTAGAAGGCCTTTAAAGGTCTCTTCCAACCCAAACTATTCTATGACCAAAAAGATGAAAAGGCAATTCATCCCAGTATGGCCATATGGGAGGGGAAAACATGATAAAATCCTTCTCTGAACAATTATAGCAAATATATGTTAAAAGGCTTTTAGAGGTTTCACAATGATGAACCCATCTTTTGACAGGCAAAGTAACAGACTGGAAAAACAGTGTCAGAATTGAAGGCTGTTAATATATTATATTAAAATGTTGCTAAGATCTGAGACTTGGATTTGTGTGGACTTACCACTGTCCTGTACCAAGGGAACACAGCATCCCTTGATATGCTGAAACCTTATCATTTGGAGAGGGAGACTTGAAAGAAGAAAGGAAGTGTGCTTGCAGTTTTATGGGCAAGGAAACTGAGGGCTGTGGCTGTAACCATTTTGCCTCACCACCCATTGAGACCAAGTGCCCTCTATGTTCACTGGGCATGGGTGCAGGCAGCCAGTGATTCCTGAGCTTGTGCAGGAAGAGGGTGTGACAAGGGCTGTGGACTGCATCAGCACCCAGTGGCCTCTGGCACAATGCCACAATCAATGCCACCTTCCCAGAGTCCCTGCTGCTGCAGGAAAAGCTTATATTATATGTAGGAGGATAATGCCTTAAAACATCCCCACTGGAATAAATAAGTACCTTAAGTTGACGCTTCAAACCCAACTTGCTTTTCTACTACTTTTGTAGTGTGTTTGGTAATTTTCATTTGGTTTAGGAAAAATAGAAATAGGTGTTAAATTCATGCTTAAAAGATTGCATCTCCTCAGACAGATTTGTTATCCTTTTTCTCATTTTCAACAAGTAAACTTGCTTTTGCAGCAGAGATTTTGACACTAAGTGTCTTGATAGAATAATAGGCATGAGATGGATTGCAATCTATTGCCTCAAGACTTTGCCAATCATAAACTAAAATCAGTTAATGCATTGAGTTAAATCTTGCTATATTGGGCAATGTGCTAGTAGTATTAAAAATATCAATCCAGAAAATATATTGATTATATTATCTCCATAGCAACAAACAATAATAAGATAATGTTAGCTTAATAATTGTGCTTTGTGAAAACCTTTCAGAATAATTACTGTGTTGTGGTCTTTTCACAATGTGGAATGCAATAAGGCTTCTTCCTTGACTGCAGTCACCATCAGCACTGCGTCAAGAGATGTTGTTTTTGTGTGCATGCATATGTATTCATGGGTAATTTTGCTCCGGGTGAAACAATTCAGCAGACTATTTTGGGATCCATTTTTAAATGGTCAAGACCACAAATTGGCAATTGTTTTCCGTGTGGCTTGTTTTCTCCCACCCCCTCTGACAACTGGCTACTGTTAAAAGAGGTCGTTAACATTCCTTTTCCTGCCTCTTTCTTTACAGGGCACAAAGATTTTGGCATGTAATGAAACTGAATGTCCAGCTACTCTGTTAAGGATTTGTGGGAGAGAGGAACTCTGCTCTAAAGACAGTGCTTCATATCTGTTCCTTTAATTGAATTTAATCTATCATCCTCTAGCAATGACTTGTTCTGCAGGAGCTTAGATATTTGCCTGTATTTTAGGGGACCTGGCTCTCTCTCTGTATTTTAGGGGATCTGTGCATCCTACATTGTTGTATAAATAATAACCTGAGGTTGTTATGAATATATAGAGATACTTTCCTACATGTAAGTAAGGAGGTGTAGGTATAACATTTTTAGCCTGAAATTTTGGCAGGAGAGTCAGAGGACTGATATATACACTTTTCATCTGGGTCTTGCTCTTTACTTCCACATCAATCCTGTAATTTATATCTTGAGTTAAAAAGAGGCATTAGCACAAATCCATGATGAAGAAGCCAAGTTTTTAGAGTGGCTCTGTGTAAGTTCTGCTCAGCAGTAACAAAAACATCTCTATATTATCAACCCTGTGTTCAGCACAAATCCAAAACATAGCCCTATTCTAGCCACTGTGAAGAAGAATAATTCTACCCTAGCCAAAACCAGCACAATTGGTAAAACCTCCCACTTTAATCCATGAAGTTAAGCAGCTAAGCCATCCTGTGTCTATGAAAGGTCCTTGGGGTGCTGGCAGTAGATCTGGAGTCTGTTCTCCTTCTGGTCACAGCACTATTTAATGTTCATCAAGAACTGGGTTTAGAGATCAGCTAGCACTGCTGCTAAATGTTGCACTGGCAGGACCTTCCCCATGGCTTTTGTAGGGTGCCTCATGCTATTCCCATTGGTAGGGTGTGATTGTCCTTTTACTTCCAAGGACATGAATCGATATTATGATGTTTAGTGGTCACTCTTCCATGCCTTTTTCTGTGGGACAAACACTGATGTGAGACACATTAAACTTTGAGCACCTCTTCTAACTACACATAATTTTATTTTGATTCTTACTTCTGGAGATATTTAGTCATTTAAATGTCCTATAATTTATCTTCTTACTGTTTACCAAACAGGAGTCCCTTTTCTTTGAGTACCTTCAGAAGAAAGCCCCTGATTTGAAAGCACTACCTAAAATAGCTGACTCTCTTGGACCTGGGAATGTGCAGACCCTCTGCTCTGTACAGGTGTTCTGTGTACATAAGAAAAGCAGGAGAGTGAACGCGTGCTGACAATTTTCCATCTGAGATGATGGAAGCATCAGGAGCTTGGCTATGCTCTTTTATTCTCCAGTCCCTCCAGGTTGTTGCTTTATGGGGAGGATGTGATGGAAAGATTGTTTTATATCCCTGGCAGTGGTTACTGTCTGCCAGTGGCCCAGTCTCTTAGGGATGTGGTTAATTCACAGGGATGTGGAGGAGTTGTTGTTGCCCTTGACTCTGTGTCTTTGCTAAAGCATCTAGGCCTACATAAGTTTGTACTGAATGAGGGCGCCAATCACCTTTCTCCTTTTCCATGTGCAGATGAATTCAGTTATGAAAGGACAGCTAAATGCATTGGTTCCTCTGGAAAATATCTGGTATTTGCAGGTGTGCAGCACCATTTGTTAAAAAAGGAAGCAAGCCCAGATGGCTTGACAAGGAGTTTTTTGGGTTTTTTTTTTCTGGTGCTGCTGCAGAATCCAGCCCTGAGTGATGATATAGAAACAGAAATGAATAGCTGACAGGAGCCAATTGAATCCCCACCTCCAAACCTGAGTTCTTCTATCTATAAAATTGTCACAGTTGATACTCTGACTATGCTTGACACATTCTGTGCTAGCCAGTGATCTTACTGATTGCTAGAGCTCCCAAATTCTCATTCCACTGCAGCCTCCTTTTCAGTTTCCTTGTGCTATATCAGCTCCTGATGCTCTCTGCAATCCTCTCTCCAGGCCACACAGGGATTGGCATTGTGTGTTTCTGTCTGCCTCTTCCTAATCCCCTTCCAGGGAGGCCTGATATGTCCTTCTAGTGTTTCTGGTTTTTGTGCTCAGATCCTACAAGCTACTACATGGGTGGCTTGGGTCTTAAACAGTGTTTGGCTTCAAGACAGAACACGAAGGGTAACTCACCTTATGAAAACAAGGAGATTGTGCTGGAACAATTATTTGAAAATGGGTGAAGAGTCAACTGCCTGCTGTAATGTTGCTATCGAGGCTACAGTTTGTTGTATTCCCAAAGGGATAAAAGTGTTCTGCACAGGATCTTGCTGCCCATCTCTGTCCGTAGTGCTTTGGGGTAGGTCTGTCCTACCTGGTGGACGTTGCTCTGGGAGCAGGATGAAGCACTGGGAGTGTTTGTTCCCATGGCTGGGCTGAAGATGCTGCTCTGCAGGCACATTCCCCCTCCTGCCCTGCTGAACGTGTGGGCTCGCCTCAAGCCTTGTGTGTGTCAAGCTGACGTGTCTGTCCTTAACCTTGTGGCTCTTACAGAGGTGCCATGTGACAGATGAGAGCAAAAGGGACCTGTCATGCCTATGCCTGGCCTGTCCATGCTGCAGATAGCAGCATGCTCTGCTCTCCATCAGAGGCCACTACAATCTATGGGGGCATTTTTCTCTTTTTGTGCTTGAGAGCTGCATCCATACAAGGTGGGAATTAGGCAAGAGAAAGCTGAGCTTGTCTGGCCATGTTAAAATACAGAAATAGTTCTGGTATCTTTCAGTAATGCATTAAGTGGCATGATTAATGTCTGTCACATGTAGTGATCTTCTTTCCAGGTCTCCTCCCTCAATGCAGGACTCTGTGGGCTGTCTGGTCCTTTGGTTTGGCTACTGTTCTGTGTCTTAGCATCATCACAATAAAAGATCAAAATTTGAGAGCTGAATTTGTGATTATCTTAAGTGTGTGTTTCCTAGTTTTAAACTTGGAGGTCACAGAAAATTTGGTGGCATGAATTTATAAACAGAATTTATAAACAATGGCACAGACCCCTAGCATTATATGAGGGGAATGTCTCTGAGAAGGCCAAGATATTGCTCACTGTATGACTAATCTTGTGTCCCATAGATGAGGTTTTCTTGCAACCCACCTAAACAGTGCCCACTTAGGCACTAGTGAGCAGAATGAGATGACCCAGAGTTTGCATCTGAAAAGAAAGCTTAATCATTGTCATCCTAATTCTGTAAGTGCAAGATTTGCACATGGATGTGTAACTTTCCCAATGCTAATTTCAAAGTCTATTTGGACTCTGTGGCACCCAAGACAGACTTTTTCTCAATGGGTTTGGTTAATACATTTTATCCTTTAAAATGACATTTTCATGGTCTGAAGGAATCTGCTGTTGACAGTTCTGAGAAGGAAGGGGACACTCTTCTGAAGTGGAAAAGATCCTTGGAGGAAGGAATCCCTGCCTCCCTCTCTTGGGAAAGAAGTCAACGCTCATTTCTCTGAATGGCACTTTGCTGGCAACGAACTGTGTTGTGTGTTGCTGTGTTGTCAGAGTACTCCCCAAATCTTTGTGTTCCTTAGACTTAGCTACCATGTCTGTATGTCCTACAAGAAGTTGTGTCCATTTTTTCAAATTATGTTTGAAGATGACTGTTTTACTTCTGTTAAGGAAGGCCAGCAAAGAAAATGAATAAACTTCATTCGCCATTAGTGAGATGTGCTGAATGCTTATGCTAATCCATCTGAGACATTGAGCTCACAGTGAAAATCCACATTACAGTGTTCCTCTATTGTGCAATGAACTCCCTCCTATAGAGAGCACTGTAATTCTCTGCTTTCCTGCTGTAATTTGAGGATGCAGTAATATTAAAGCAGCAAAGGTGGTTAGTGATCCAGTGGAATTACATGTAAGTAGAGACTGTGCAGGAGAGAATTGCACTTGGTTTGGAAGGAAGACAACTTAGAAGACATTTAGTGGAAATTACATACTTTAGTAAAAAAAGAAATAGATCCATTGCTCCTTTCTATTTTTCTTCTAGTTTCTTGACTCATTATAAATATATGTTTATCAAAGGATCAGAAACTGCAGCGAGTCTGTAAGACCTCATATGGAGCCTTTCATGAACACACATTGAACAAATTGTAATTTTCTTTGTACATGTCTTTATAATGACATGTTTTCTGTTTTGGACAAAGGTTCCTAGAAACCTGAATAGGTGTCATCTGTGACATTTACTATGAAGTAAAATAAGGGCCTGGCAGGGGTAAGTGTTATCTAGACAATAGTCCTAGTAAAAATAGTAAGTTTGCAATTATATCTCTATAGTGGATATAAATAAGGTCGAAGCTAACAGCAGGTAACTTTCAAATAGATAAAAAGAAATATTATTCTAGCCAGTGTAATCAGACTGGAGAATTCATCATAGCAATAATCAGAGAATCAAATATAGCAGCTGGAATAATTTGAGGGTCTGGATCATTTTATGACTAATTACATTTGTAGCTATGCATACTATAAGAGTAATTCAATCTTAAGCTAATAGTTGGGTGAGGAAGAAACCTCCCTCTACTTAAAGCATTTTAGAGTTAGCCGTGCAAATGCGGTTCCTTTCCTCACGCCTTTCTTCAAAGCCTCAGGCATGTGATACATCTGAAAGCTCAGAAACAGATCAAATTTGTTGATATTCCTTTCCTTTCTCATATACTGTCTGTGTTTCTGTGGCAGAGAAGGAATGTTTTTGTAAGCTACCAAGGAGGAGGATTGTGAAACCTTCAGCTTGTCTCTGTCTCTACCATTGACCTCTTGTGTGGCATTTGGCAAATTGCTTCATCCTGTGTACTTCCAACTCCTCACCTGTGACAGATTGGCATTTAACAGCCCAAAGATGTTGAGGAAATGAAGTCTCTAAAGTGAAATGAGATTGAAAAAAGAGACAAAAAGAAAGCTATAATTTCATTGGAGTATGCCAAATTAATTTATGAGACTATATCTGTATGAGAATGAGTTGAGAAGTTGAGTCAACTGGAAGTGTGAATGCTGTGAGCACATGTGAATGTGTAGTAAATCTTTTCCATGAGGAGAGTCCCTCTTATTCTAGAAGTGACTGTAGATCTCCTTGAGGGGCTGGAGATGACCCTAGATGACCTGGGTTATTCATCCTACACTTAATTTTTCTTAGTATCCATGTCTGGGTTCCTGTTCCAACTCTCCTGACTAAAAGACTTCTAAAATCTTGCAATTTCAATAGTAAATAATTTTTTTCTCATTGCAAGCAACACTTATCCACAGCCAGTTTATATGACTTTGATCTTTAAGTAATGTAGACCTTTATATTAAATAGATATTTTTCTCTCCCTACTGATTCTTCCCAGTACAGGTCTAGACAGCAAGCATGTCTCCTTGCTTTGGTCTGCTAAAATGAACCTTTGGTTAGCTAAAATGGACTCTCCTAATTATGACTTGTAAGACAGGCCTTCTATTCCCCAAAGATCCTTGTAACCCTTTTCTCCAGTTGTTCCATTTTTAATTCGTTCCTTTTGAATGTGGCAGCTCATCAAATTTACATGCAGCATTCCAGAGAAAGCCTATCCCATATACTCTACATCTGTAGTTTCCATTATACTTTTTTCCATCTTCTTTATCTTATGGTTAATGTGTCCATCCAGGTTTTTCAATTCTGTCTTATTTTCAAGCATTCACCTGTTACTGCAGAAATTCTTGGAGTTAACATAGTCTCTCTCTAAGGGCTATTAAGCTTTGCTAATATGCTATCTCTATGAAGCTTTGCTTTCAACTGAAGATGCTCCTCTGTTGCAGTTGTTCAGGTTCTTCAGGTCACCCAGTTCTTCTGGTATGACAATCTCAGTCTCTCTGCTTGCTGAGAAAAGGATCTCTCTGTTGAGAACCATGTACTTCACTGAAGCCTGACTCCCTTTTGTGCCAAACTCAGTCCTCCAAGCACTGAACAAGGTTTGTCCCAGGATTGACCCTTGAGAAAACTGTGGATTTCCTGCTTTCCTGGCTGTACCTTTTCTTTCTACTCTATCTATACTCACTTCCCTACAGCTTTGATGTTTACTGTTTTTTTGGTTTTTATCCTGATTTTCATTCTTTTGGGTGTGACAGTGGTTCCCCAGACCAAATGCATTAGTGAAATCTGTGTGCACCTTTCATTGTTCCCTCACCTAGAAAATATTATTTTCCTAAAGAAACATAAAAAGCAGTATATCCCCACTTTCCATTAAGTATTTACTGTGGAGTGGGCTGCCGTGGGATGCCTGAGGGACTGTAATCTGGCTGGAGCTGCTCCATCCAGCCATCCACTTGGGCAGTGCAGGTGCTTTCAACTCTGATGTCAAAGATATATGGTAGGTTTTGTGAGGAAAATCTGAGAAATCTTGCATGCTATTGAGGTCAGGCTTTCCTCTCTGTGTTTGCTTCCTTGGCTCCCCCTCCCTCCAACTCTTAAGTTACCAGCCTATTAGAATCAGCCATTAACCTGGTTAATGGGGAGAAACAGCAAACACCAGAAAAGATGATGTGCTTTTCTTAATTCCCATTTGGAAACTTGACTGGTTTAAGCAGTAAATGTCTCAAGAAAAGGCAAACCTCAGAAAAGGGTCCAAAACATGTCTTGCTTTTGTAATGCCAGCACACCGAGGTGGAGAAAGATGAGATGAGTACTCCATTGTTGAGTGGTCTTTGGGGTCAAAAGGGTGGCACCCTGCCAAAGGTGCCAAGGTGGCTTTAAGCTGGGGTGCTGAATGGACATGACTGAATTGTGTCGTGCCATCTGATCCTTTTGGTGATATGGTTAAGGTGATATCTGGATGCCTTCCTATCCTTTGTGTGATATGACTTGAACCCAAGAACCTTTGTCCTCTCTGAGTAGGAGAGGTGACAGAAGAAGAAGAGGGCAATGAAAGGCAGGGGGAAAGGGCAGAGGGGGAAAGGAAGAGCTCAGGCAAGAGGGGAGATAGCCATGTTTCAGGGAGGGATTAGAGCTGTTTCACTGAAGTGAAATAACAGGTCTTTGTTAAGGACAACAAGGACTAATGCAGCACACAGAAATAACCTGCCCACTTAATTTTTATTAAAGATCTGAAAAGGTAGAAGGAAAGAAATTTACAATTTGTTTGGTATTTAGCTCAGGTAATTTTTTTTAAATTGTGTAATGAGAACACATTGTCCAAATTTTCATATGCAGATTCAATTAGTGTTCAGTTAATTAGCCTTTACAGATGAGATTAACTTAATTACATAACACTAACCTCTCTTAATAACTATTAAGGGTACGAAGGCTGCCTTCAATAAATTTAGAAGGGCTATATGTGTTTTTTAAAATCTGAAATGACACACACATAAATTAAACCAAATTACACACAGAGGACAACCATTAATGGTAATGATCAAAGGAAACAAACTATGTACATAGCTCAGAATCAGGCTGCTTAGAAGTTCATGCTGTGTTCCTCCTCTTGTCTGCTGGCATCCTAGTGATTTCACTAGGATTATTACTGGAGCTGATGTACAGTCTGGGGTCATTCATTCAAAGAGGGTTGCAGACTGATACAAGGTTACTTTAATTAAATGTTAGCTTGTGTTAAAAAAAATCATTTTGGATACTAGGTTATTAGCAATTTTCTTTTTCAGGTGGTCTAAAGAAAAAAGATGTGCAAAAGCCCATTGAATGCTAAAAATCTGATGCAAAACTATTTATTGTCATTATGTACCATAAATAACTGTATAGATTTTTTTTAATCTCTTGATATGAGGTGTGCACTTGAACAATGATGCTGTGATTATTAATATCACAATGAAACAGAGCATCACATCTGATATAGGGTGATAAAGGTAGAGCATATATGGGACTAGTTATGGAATGTGGCATCTTTGGCTTTTGAGTCGCAAGTTTGAATCCAGGGTGTCTTGCTAAAGTGACTGACATCAGATAATATCGGATACTTTTCAAAAGGGAGCAACAAAAGAAGCCTTTTTCCCTTGGCTGTTCTTGCATGGGTAATGTTTCCCACTTGCAGTGAATTTTGATGGGCTCATCACATCCATCTCCTTAGAGCTCAGTAGCTTTTGTGACATTCAGTACACTGCAAAATTCAAGGGCTACCCTCATTGCATTCTCTAGGACCCATTTTGGAATCCAGATTTTGAATTAATGTCAGGAGCAGGCATCTGCTGGATCCCAGCTTTGTGGCTCTCTTCAAATCCTTTTATCTCATGACCCTGAAGGAGCACAGTGAAGTTTATAAACCAGATAATTTGTTTTCCACCTGCAGTAAGCTGAAATGTTCAAAGCATCCTCCATACAATCTGAGTCATTTTCCATTTGAAGCCATGAGCTCTGCCGGTATTGAGCAACTAAAAGGAATAGGTTGGATATGCCTCATGTTAAACACCCCAAAAATCAAAATACATAGCTTCTCTCTGAAATACTGCCTCTTTGTGAAAACTTTGGCTTGGTGCCTTCAACCATTTTCAGCCAGGAGGAAAGATGACATTGCTGCAGATTTTTTCCTTGCTGTGAAGAACTAGCAAGGTGAATATGCAATGAGGAGGAAATTGCTGAAGTATCTGTCTTGGAGTGGCAGAGTCTACTGAAAAAAAGGAGAGGGGATACTTGAACAATTTCAGCCCTTTTGTGTATTCAGCTCAAGCTGGATCTTCAGCAGTTGGTATCTCAAGAAAAATGGTTGGCAGTGACCAGACTTTGCTTTGTCTGGGGCAGACCCAAATCTTGTTCTCTTCCATGTGGTTTGTGCCTGTATCCCTGACAGCAGGATTTGGCCTTGTGAGTGGTTCTATCCACAGATGCAGCCGATGATACATGCTCAGAGGAAGGGGAGAATGCAAATTCCCTGCAGGGAGGCAACCTCCAGATACATAAACAAAGAACCTTCTGGGTGTGCAGCAGTCAGCCCACTTGAGCTGCTGTTTCCATGGTATACCAGATGCTGTAAAATATGCTTTCTTCAGGGGAAGCAGCTTTTCCTACCTCTGCATTATCCTGTTTGATGATGGACTGACCTCAGGCTGGTACCTCCCTGTATGGGCCACACATGACAGGTCCCCCTGGCCCAACCATTTTCTCAGTTGATGAGGATAGCTCATCTTCTGCAGCTTCCAAACAAAGAAAACACTAAGTGATTTTTTTTTAAAGCTTGTAACATCATTGCTAACTATGCTTTTAATTTTTAATACTGAGTGGTTAATGCACAACAGTTCTTCCTGATCCACATGGTGTCATATCATAATACTGAGTGTTTTTGCTTTTCTGTTTCTTTCTGTTTTTCAAAAAAAAAATCAGAATATATATATTTCCATTTTCCCCTGATTATTATTTTCCTAATCCCCATGTTCCTTTGTTATAATTCCTGTTTTAGGGAGCATAAAGCCACTGGGTAAAAGTCAGCAGGTGCCATTTCTGAGTTTGACTGCAGATCACCCAGTGGATAAATATGAGGAAAGAAAGCAAAGATAGGTGGTCTCTACTCCCATTTTCTTGTAAAACAGCAGCTGATTGTGAGCAGGTGCTTTGTTATGTCATAGATACTAAGTACAAGTGCAATTATAAAACATGAACAAATCTGCAATAATTGGTTGAAGTAAACCAAACTCAGCCAGTATAAATAAGTTACCAAAAGCACTTCTGAGGCTTGCTGAGCTTCAAGCATGACTCAGGGGAGAAGGCAAGGATGTTTTCTGGGTGCCTGTCTGCTGGAGGCTGTGTTTGGGGATGATGCTGCAAAACTGGCAGAGCTGTGTGGATGTGGCATTTCCCCTCACTCTGAGTCCATGCAGGTTCCTTGGCTTTCCTTGTGGCTATCAGGAGCAAACACAGGGGCCTTTTTATGGTTCCACCTTCCTCCAGCTGAAAGGCCTACTGTGGTGTGTAAGGGATGGATGCACATGCTCTCTGCCCTGTTTGCAGTCTTGCCACCACAGCTCCATGGGCTCCTGTGTGTGCTGTTGGCTTCTCTTTCCCAGGCCTGCTGCCACAAGACCTACCTGCTGCCAGGTGCTTACCAGGCCCTGGGGGAGGCCAGGACAGCAGTGGGTCCCAGGGGTGCACAGTGGAGGCTGTAGTGGTGAGAATGTGTGTGCAGTGCTGCACGGCATGAGAAAGTGTCCTGGAGTGCAGAGAATTAAGGCTTCTTTTACTCCTGAGGATGCTTTCTCGTGGTCTTTCCCAGGTGCTCTTCAGCTCCTTCTCTTCCCCCATCCTGCAGGCTAGTACTTCTCACTTTAGGGAAAAAAAGTTAAGTGTGGTTAATTTTAAGCCAGTGCAATTATTTAGGAGTCCTGGAGGTGGAAAACCAGTTACTGGTTAACAGATCTGATTTGAAATGTGTTCTGCCTGACCCCCCCTAATGTAGTTGAGCCAGAAGCAGCTCTTTCAAGAAGCTGGCTTTCTGGAAGGCTTTTTCACTGAATCATTTAAAGCCTAGGCTTCTTGAAAATGTTAATATCCTGCTGGCTCACTGGAATGCAGCTGGTGGGTATAGCTAGTGCAATACCTATGTGCGTGCCTGCAATCCAAAGCACAGTGAGCGGGAAGGGCTCAGGCTGCAGTGTGGGTGTCCTTGCTGGAGGCTCAGCCTAGGAGGGAAGTGGGCTGAAGATCAGACCTGATTTGGCCTTGCCCCACAGCGCTGGGAGTTCTCTGCCCTGCCCAAGCAGTGGGGCTGTGATCCAGCAGCGCTTTGCACCCTGGTGGGGCGGAGGTGGTGACCTCGGGCCGTGCCCTGCGTGGCTGGGAGTGTCGCTGTGTTTGTGCAGCCTGGGCACTGTGGTCACAGTGTGCCCGTGGGCTGAGCCGGCTGGGCCAGCCTGAAACGGCTGCATGCAGAATGTGACCCCGAGATTCCCCCCTGCATCAGCAGACAGCCCTTATAGTGATGAAATCACAGCAATTGCAGGCTGTGTATCTCTGTAGCAAAAATGCAGGTCGGTGCGAGTGTGTGTGTGCCTCTTCCCCTCCCACGGTGTCTGCAGGCAAAAGCCTTTTTGAGTTAGCTGTCTGTATTTGTGGTGTTACAAAGCCTTTGTCCACCTTAGCTTCTCTGTGCTAATTTGTGTGAGGCTCTTCTGCTTACGTTGGTAGTGAAGAATTTTTCAGGGGAGAATATATATTATTTTCAGGCAAGATACATTCTCCTCAGGCTGTCATCTAATCCACCTCTTTCATAATTTTATCTTCAGCGTATTTTCTTACACATCATCCTGTGGTTTTTGTAGCTAAAGGACAGCCTAGAGTTCTTGCCTTAAACTGGGGATATATTGTCCTGCAGAATAAAAGTGTTACAAGTCCAGGATTCAAAAACAAAAAAGCAGAACTGTACTATAAGAACAAAAAAAAAAAAAAAAAAAAAAATTGAGAGACTCTATGAGAAGAGGACTGTAGGTGGTGGCAAGTGCTTTGCTAATTTGGACAATAAGTTAGCACCCAAGAGTTTTAAGTCAGATCATTTCTTTATGTTACCAGATTTTCTTTTGCTTAGTGTGGCAAAATACTCTCAAAGCATACACAGTTTACGTGGGCTTGTTTATTTGTGTCAGCAGTAGATGTATTTACAGTAGTTGTATTGTTCTAGCTAATATTCTGTGGGATGTTGTGAAAAACCAGAAAGATTCAATATGAGACATAAGTATTTTACTTTTTAGTGGATTTTCTCTTAAGAATGAAAATAGATCATGATAGTCTGGCTTCCATTAATATAAATGCAGATTAATGCAATCAAATGGGTTACTTTTTCCATAGACAAGTTGCAAACACAATGGAGCATGGTCCTCAAATATTGCAGTTTCTTTAAAACAGATTTTTTTTATCGTTCATTTTCAGGGATATTATATATTTTGCACACCTTCTTTAGATTGATCAATTTGAATTCATTTAAGACGCTAACAATTGAGTATAGTGACAGGTTTATTTAGATAAATGGATACGAATTTTCTTCAATTATGAAAATGAAAGAGTAAAAATAGTAAAATTTTAAAAAAGAAATCTGCTTACTATTTGTGGAATGTACCAGCTGACTGCTTTGTGCTAAACTCTGACTTGGCAGGTTTGAGGTTTTTTTAATAATGTGACTAAAACCAAAACAAGATGACCTTGCCATATTCCCTGTGCTTCCCTTTTGTGTAGTAAGTCATATACTTGTCCTCTTATTAATTTTTATGTCAGTTTTCCATCCATTTGCATATCTGAAAAAAATTGAGTCAGGACCAAAATGATGAATTTCGTTTAAAAATAACAAATTGTGAAATGGTAACAAATTTGAGAGAATAAAACATTGATGAAAACGTGTTTCATGGCTGTCCAGATCTTTTTTGGAGTTGGGATTTGTTTTTCCAGCCATCCTTTCTGTGTTTGTCACGTATGGACAATATGAGAAAGGTGAAGTTATGAGTTAATACCATGGTTCTCCTGGCTGAGGTTCAAAGCTTTGTGTGAGTGGTAGAAACAGTGTGTAATAGAGCTTCTGCTAAGCACTTCTCTAAAATATTGTGGTTTTTTTCTTTCTTCCAGGGTTTTTGGGAAAGCCACACAAAGCTCATAGGAGAGTATGGACCTGTTTGTGGGTAAGCTTAGCAGTGCTATCAGTTTTCTTCTTTCTGGCTCTTGCTCTTTGAGTTTGGGAGAGGAGAAAATACCAAGATAAGATATTCATCAAAATGCAGAGTGCAGTGTTTCAGTTTGGGGGACAGAGGTGGAGGTGGTTTGATTACAAGCCGCAAATACTCTTGGCTTGTTTTAGTTCAGCATTTGGGATTGGACTTCATTTTTCTCTCTCTTATTTTAATTATGCACATAAAGTCTAGTCCTTTTCAGAACTGTACAAAGCTACCAGCCTTCAATATTCTCTTTTAATATGCATATTCTTTATGCTTACAGTGAGCAGTGGAAATAATAATTTGTCATTTTAAAAAACCCTCAGTTTATGAAATAGTATGAATTTGGTTCAGCTGTTGCTATCTATATTTATGCAAAATTCCTAAACTTAAAATACAATGAAGTACAGATTAGAAATGAGGCATTCCTCTCTCTATAGCTCAGCTGTGCTATCTTAGCAGTTTGTTAGAAGTAAAGAGGGTTTAAGCAGAATATCCCTTCATAGAAGCCCTTCCACATTTCCATGGATGTCATTTCTGTTCCAAGAACTACTTACTTTCCAGTTGTCATCATTTTAAGTGGAAATGTAGTTGTCCCCTGGTATCTTCTATTGTTGTGGTCAGTTGATGTTTGTAGCATAACTATTATTTCAATATATATGTATCAGGCAATATCCATAAATTATGAAAATGTCTTTTTTTTTTTCCCATGGTCTGCAAGGAGTTTAAGATACTTGTAAGGGAGCACATATGAATGTCTGTGTGTATACATATTTAATTACAAAAGATACCAATGAGCTCTGCATGCTCTCCCAGCAAAAAAGCTCTAGCAGAAAGAAGTGAGGCTCAGGCATTTGATTCTTCAGTCACAGCCACCTTGTGGCATTTATGCTCAGCCCTAAGGACAAAGTGCTGCAAGAAGTGATGGAAATAATGAATTCCAAGGGTTTGGTACTTGTCTAGGAGGAAATAATGCAGTATCTTGGCTGGCCAGGAATGGGCAAAGATATCCATTAATGCTGCAGCAATTTGTATGTTGTATAACAAATGGAAAGTGACTGAAGCTTATTATCTCTGTGACCTTTGGTGTGATGCCCTTAAATGACAATAATGTAAGAACACTGGCATTTATTCCTCAGTATACTTCTCTCCTTATTAATATCATGCTTATTTTTTTCTCTAAGCTGAATTTGAGACAAGTTGCTATTTAGTCATCTGTCTGCTCACTCAGCCAGGCAAGGCTATGTCACTGGAGAAAGAGATGTATAATTACAGTATGTGAGCAGATAGAAAGTTTCATTTCTGCAATCCACTTACAGGCTGTTAGGGAATGAAACCTCTGTGAGACTTGCAGGGACTGCAAAGCTGGATGATGGTCGTGGTCAGCCAGGATAGTTCTGGCTCTTTGGGATTCTCTAGGTAGGAAGAGTGAGCATAGGTAAATTTCATTTATTGCACACATGGAAAACTCAATTTGTGAGGGATCTAGGAGGCTGTCAGAGAAAAAAGATGCTGTTTTTTCGTGTCTCCCAGGAAAACAAAGCTGGATGCAAACAATGCTGTGTTCGAGGTAAGGTCTATTTTTAGTTGAAGAAGGATGTTTTAAAATGTGGCTTGCAAGCTGCTGTTCAGTAGGTGGGGCATGTGTCAGGGGGTATTTATCACAGTCCTGTCAATTAAAGAAATTCTTTCTCCTTCCCTATGAGTCTTCAGTGTGATTCTTTCTGTGGTTCTTTGAAGCAGGCAAATAAATGGTAGGTGTGTTTATGTGTATATTCCCAGCAAAGTATTGGATCTGGCAGATGGAAGAAGATGTGGCATTTTTCTTTTCCCAGATTGAAAACTGCTTTCCAATAAGCATAAAGAGCAATGATCTTTATTTCTACAGTGGTGAAGTGAGTTGAATACAAATCTTTGGAACTGAAGCCTTTTTTTCTTCCTAAGGTCACTTGAATAGTCTGAATGATACCATCACAACTGTTTTCTTTTGTGTGTGAATTGGTTTCCTTGACAACAGGATGTCAAATCAACTTTTCAGCTTTAATCAAGTCAAAACAATATATCCCTTCCATTCCAAAAGGCCTCAAGTCGGAGAGAATTATTTCAAGTAAGGCTTTTGTAGGTCACAAAAGCTTTTTTTTCCCCTTGCTCCTGTGTGCAAATCCAAAGGAGAGGTGATGGTACTGATATTTTATAAAGACAGACAATGCAAATAGTCATCAGTTGTGAGTTGTGCTGTGAAAACTGTTTGTTTTCATACAGAGGTGGCCTAAGATGGAGGCCAAGGCAGAAACAAACAGCTCTGGTTTGGTGCAAAAGCAGAGATGGAATGTTTCTATTCAACGGGGTAATTCAAGCCACTGATGTGACTTTTGAAGAGGTCCTGCATTAGTGGAAATCTTTGATTTAGCTATAATTTGGAGTACCTTTTAGAAAAATGCTTCCTCTAGAATGTGTGCTATTTCTCCATAACAAAAATGAAGTTGAAAACAATCCTATTTGGAAAACAGTGCATTAATAATATTCCTTCAATATTCACCTATTCACATAAGAGTTCTGTAGTAGAGTAGCCCTGCTTGCTGTGGAAATTAGTGATTTACACCACTCATTTTTTTGATAAATATTAATGCTGTGTTGCTTTATTCTCACCTCCACCATACCCAGTTGTTCCATTTCAATTGTAGGTTAATAACTACTGATTGGAAATAGGTGATAAAAGCAGATAGAAATTAAGAGGGACAACATGTTTTGTGGAATCAGAAAAGAAACTTCTACGATGTGAGAGTGAGTTAGTTTTGCTTTCTATATGCACCTAATATGCGTTTGACTGCTCTGCTGCAATTGCATCATTATGGCTTCACAGAACTGATTTGGAGTAAAAGAAATCTGCCAAAATAAGTAATATATTCTTAGCCCAACAACATACTACCAGTGATTGTAGAAAATATGACACAGCCCCAAGTGGGCAGTTGATTGCTCTGGGATGAGGGAACTTATTCTGCCTTTGCCTGTAGCAGTGCATTTTGACATGGGGAGGAATGTAAGAGGTCATAACATAGACCTCACTGTGGATAACCAAAGAGTGAGAACAGGTTAACATTCAGTGCCATTTGTGGGGTGACACTCTTTCTTCATGTTGTTTTGCATCTGAAGTAGCTTACAGCAGGTCAATACCTATTCTTACTCTGCCTTGGACATTCAACTTCAACCTGCTGTGAGAAGTCTGAAGATGTCTGTAGTAGAAGCTCTGGTTTGTCAGTGTGGGGGCTTGGTGCTTTCCCCTTTTGTAGATGAAGAGGGACATGCATTTCTGGGATTTGGGCATGTGGAACTTGAAATATTTTTCTTCCTTTTGATGTCATCAAGTACCTTGGGACAAACCTAAGGTGGATAGGGCAGGATCTCCTCCTGCAGGGAGAGGCTGCTGTCTTCATCACTGGCTGAACTTAACTGAAGAAACAATGTCTTTATTGCTATTTTAATTCACAAAGTTTTTTAAGCCATCTATTTCTGACCTCTTTCTACTTTCTGTGGAAAAAGTGATTCCAGGAAAAGTATTCTCATCTTTGTTTCTGAAGGCTCATGGAAAGAAATACCTCAGTTTTATGAAAAAATTGTATCCTGTTTGATTTCCTCTGTTGCACTGGTGGTGGTGGGGTCTACTGGACTTAGTATCTCTCATGGGCTACTTCCTTTATTTTGATATTTTAAAGAATTTGCTTTTTATATTTCAGCTAGAGAAAATCATACCTGGACAATGATAGGGAAAAACAAGCTTCCTGTTGCTATTTTATAGCTCCTCATAATCTGTCACCCATGTAACCTGATAGGGAATTTTGGTAGCCTCACTTGCCTGGATTTTTGTTTTTTTAAAGAGCGGTATATTTTTTTGGCTGATGTCAGGTCTTTCATATTTCATCAAGATTTATTTCCTTCTCACTGCTTTCTCCTTTATGTGTTGTGATAAGGTTCTTTGACTTTATAAGATTGTTGACCAGCCCCAGAATTTCTGATGTGGGTTGGAGTTACCTCTTTCTTCCATTAACTACCTGCAAATTGTACAGTACAGCAGAACCCCTAACTCTGAGTACATGAGTAATCACATTAAGGTCAGTGGTATTGCTCAACATGCTTCAAGTTAACCAGAAGTCTGTCTACCTTGCTGAATCAGGGCCATAAAAAAACAATTGCATTTGTGCCTTAAAAATATTTTTAGTGCTGTTGGTACACATAAAATCCTAGGTCTATTGTACCTGGAAGAAGTTAATGGGGAGAAAAATATTTCTTCTCCACCCTCTCTTTGCATGTAGACAGTTTTGTTGCTCTTCTGTGAAATGTGTTAGCCATTCCCTCTGAAATGGAAAATATTATTGCATGAATGGGTAGAGCAATAGGACAATCTTAATGTTTTTAAGTTAAACTTTTAGGAGCCTTTCTTTTAATCACTATGAGAATTTGTAAATAGTAACCTATTTTTTTTTAATTGTTTTTCAAAAAAGAACTGAAACCTAGCAATACTCAGATCAGAAACTCCAGGGCAGAATTCATGGCACAATGCTACATCTCCATCTGAATTCTTACAGTTAAACATAATTAGGTATTGGTTTTATTTGGCTTCAATGGTTAAATCGAGCTGCTGGAACAAGTCTTTTGAGTTACTTTTGGATATATCATCACCAGTTTCTCCTCTTGTCTCTAGAGTTAATTGGTCCTGGAAACATAGCCTTCTGTGGGACTGATGCCTAAAGACTTGCCCAAAGGGGGGCATACCACACTGTTCTGAGAGCTGGAGTCTGTGCCACTGTTACAGGTGGAATTGTTTTTGTGGCTGCCTGATCACTACTGGAGTATTTTACATTCTGCATACACAGATCTGTGGGCAGCAGATTATTGGCGAAATTTACAGTAAATTAGACCAGTTTAATTCTGGCATTTTTCAAATGTACTTAGGTCTCTGGAACATTGCAAATTGATGCTTAGTGTACTAGTATTGTCAAAGGTATTTATTGATGAGCACCTCACAACCACAGACAAATCTGCTGCGTGGACTGTGACCTCCCACAACAACCATGCAACCTGAGGTTGTGTACTCTGTGATGGTTCTTGATTTGGTACTGTAGCCTCTGACTGCCCCAGGAAGGTCCGGGGGCATTTGTGTTCTATGTATCCACAGACAGAACTTGAAAGACCATCAAAATTATTTTGCAGTTCCAGCCCTCAGCGCAGGCAAAGCCATTAGAATTGAAACCTTTGGTGGAGTGGTAGTCTCTTGTGTGTGCAAAGCTCTCCCACTCCTCTCTGAGGCTCCAGACACTGCCGTGGGGTGGCTGAGCTGCAGGCAGGTGCTCACTGTTGTGCTTTTCCCCAAGTTTTTCCATCCAGTCTCTCTGTGACTCTGCTGCAGCTGTTTGAGCCAATGTTAAGTCAAAGACCTGATGTCATCTTTTACACCTCTGGAAAGAGAGTGTGAAATCCAGCCATATGAGACAGACGGGACTTCATGGGCTCTTGGCAAGGCAACAAAGGACACTGCCTGTCACCTGCACCACATTCCTGATGCTTGTTTCTGTGCTCATGGTGTGTGCAACCTGCTGTGACCATAGCTCCAGCAAATGACTGTTTGTGCAGAGGAACATCTCCTGCTTGCTATGGCTTCACTGACAGACATGGAACAGCTCTGAGAGACTGGCCAAAACTCTGTCAGCTCCTAAGATTTACAGTGGAAGCAGGAGCAGGCCCTTGTACCATATCTAAGCATCTGAGGAACCTGATTAAATCTTGGTCTGCTTCTGTGGGTTTGCATATAGCAGCCTTGGCTAGGAGAAGGTTTCACCTCCTTTTCCTCCTGCTGAAGTGTTTCCTTTTGGTTCCTTGCATGCTGGTACTGTGCAGCATTTAGCTGTTGAAGCATAGTCCTGGTGAGCTTCATCCTAGGAGTATTTGAAAAGTGAAGTTTCTTTTGAAAATGTGCAGCCTGAGGAGTATTTTACAGCTAATATACAGCACAGGTGATCTTTGATCTCTGCTGCCTGCTTCTTTGCTAATTAATGGTTAAAATGATAGTTTTAAAGGGAATGAAACTGCTGAACAGATTGCTTCTTCTTATCATGTTACACCTGCATACCACAATGTGTCATCCTCATTCAAGGAAGGGGGAGGAAATATTCTGAGTTACAAAAACTAGTTCCTTAGACACAATTTCACATTACTCTACCGCCTTCATTATCTATAGGAGCCTGTATTTGTTCAACATTTTAATAAGCATTTTACGCAGCAACGTTTTGTGTAAAGCTTTACACCTTTACACAAGGTGTAAAGTTCCTTATAATTTTCCCCCTACCCTTTTCCACCATTTGGAAATAAGCAGGTGGAGAGCTTCTAAAAGACTGAAAAATGTGAGGCATTATCTCAATATATCAGTCCTAGAAAGTATGGGAAAACAGCAGCATTGTAGATTTTGCTATGCATATTAAATGTTTTCATTAGAATTTCCTACAGCACTTCAGAAGTATTGATGCAAACCTAAAGCAGATACATGCAATATGCAATGCTCAGTAGCTATTAATGGTCTCTGACTTCACTTGCTATGTATCTGATTATGAACTGGTGTTCCCAGTGCCATGCATGGTAATTTTTTAATGCATTTCTTGAATAATTTTCCCTCACTATATGTAGAGGGAGGCAAATGTATCATGCTTCCCAATATGTGTCTGTGTGTTTGTCCCCTTTCTTGGCAGCCTTTGAAGCAGATCAATTTTAACACTCAGCTCAGGAATTTCTCCTGCTTGACTTGGTCATTTCACAGGAGAGTCAAATTACTGCCTCTCCAGGTCACTCCCTAATGCCACTTTTCTTTCTTTCTGGCAGCCCAAAGAAATCCAAAAGCAGCTTGTTATGTGTTGTGCCTGTGCCATGAGAAGCACTGAGCAAAAGGGATTTCCCTTTTCCACAGAAGCCACGCTGTGTCTGGAGAAGGATGCAGAGCAGAAGTGCAGATCAGCAGGCTGTTGGGTGTTCCTGCTGTTGGCAGGCACAGCACAGGCCAGAACATCCATGGCTCTGTCCCTTTCTCCTGCCACCAGCTAGGAGCCCCAGGAGGCAGGTGCTGGTTGGACCCTCTCTGCCCATGCTGGGGAACCCTTAGACAAGACCTCACAGGTCCTCTGCCCCTTGGGCTACCAAAACATTGCAGAGGAATGGATTTGGGATGTCTGTTACTTAGTTTTTAAAAATAGTAAGTAGTATTTTCCTTTGTGAGGATGACTACACTTTGCCAGGTATCTACAGAGGTGCTTCCTATCAAGTGCTGCCTTCAATGTTCTTGTTCAATTGGTGCCACCACTTTGTGGGGTTTGTTCTGGTTTTGTTTTTTTCTGTCCATGACCTTGATTTCTAGGCTCTGTGTTTGTTTTTGATACTTCCTTCCCTTACCCCCTCAATATTTGCTCTGGGTTTTCCTTTCTCTTACCTCTCTCCATTATCTTTAGCTTTATGCTATCTTTCCTCCATGCTCTGATTTTTATTCCTCCCTGTTTTTTTACCCATGTTGAATTGAAAACAGCAACATGACCTGACAATTTTAACGTCATTCCATGATTTTTTATGTAATTCCATAAATACCTTCATTACTTTTTTTTATTGTCTTGTCATATATAGGTTTTAGTTTTCCCTCTACCTTATTAGTCTGGGGATCAATTTTAGTTTACTACATTTTATTAGTAGAAAGGGGAACAAAATATCTCCGAAATTTCTTTGTTAGTTTGGCACCATCCTAAAATTACCCTTTCTCTCTGTGTGACTACCTCTTTGCTTTTCCTGGAGAGTCAGCTTTATGTCAGGCCTGCTGGCACTGAACTGGGTATGATTTCATCAGGCAATAGGCAAAAGTATACTGCAGAGGAGGAAGTTGTTTTAAGCTGTTAGTATGTTCATTCTTTTTTTACTGTCTTGGAGAACATGGGATGAGCTGAGCCACCATTACCCTGGGGACTGTGAATCTTTCTCTCCCTCCAGTAAATTCAGTGGCTAAACCTGAAGGCTGGTCTTGAATGAGGATTTGTTTTAGTCATACCAATAAAATCTACAAGAATAATTAAAAATCTGTAGTGATGTCCAAGAAACCTCCCTTGCAGAGACACAGCAGCTCTGCAAAGACATCAGGGAAAAGACTGACCATGTCCTCCAGCAATTATTGGGTACACTCCCATGGGAGTTTTTTCTAGTCTAACTTTATTAAGATTAAAATTTTGTATTGTCCCAGAATCTCCTCTCTGCCCCATGCAAACAAGTCTGAAAATAGTGGTCTGGACCTTCAAGCTGTTGTTTGCTTCAGTGTAGCTTCATTTCAGGCATAGAGTCATGACTATTTGAAGATCTTGACCCAATGTTTAGGTCTTTCTCATGTTCTACCACTTCAGTTTTTTGGAATAAAATTAGGTTTTGTACAGCAAATCTGAAGACATCCCCAGACCTCTTAAAGTGGTTTACAGAAAAAGGAGTGAGTTGGGAGCAATGTTCTGACTCTGTAAGGTCTGACTCTAGCAGCAAACGTTTTATCACTCAGCAATAATCCAAGCTTTTCTGTCAATGTTGGAATCTATTTTATTGAAAAAAGATCTTGGCAGGGGCACTGGGGATTTGCTGCAGAGTCTTTCAAAGTGACATTATGAGAGGATCTTGGTTCTTTGGGACCTTTTATTGTATGGAACATCTTATGAAATACTTTGTGTGAGGGGCCAAAGTAAAATGTTACCAAAGCAGCCTAACAATTTTATATGTTCACCAGCTGTCCATTTAGGCCAGTAGGAAATAAGCTGTGTTTGGGGCAGAAAGTAGGTCTCCAAGTGCAGTACAGAAACAAATGTTAAAGTAGGTCAGATGGTAATGTGACATCACATGGAAAGGCATGAGTTTTTAAATATTAAATTCCATTAAAATAATTTAATTTTTTATTTTTTAAATAGAGATGTATATTACAAAATGGGAAGATTAATATTTGAAATACCTAAACTTATTCTTACTACAGACCCATATTTTCTCCTGTCTCACTGGCATTTTATTTGCTTTCATCCTGTAATTAATACCATTGGATTTTCGTCAGTAGTGAAAAACAGAAGTTTGTGAAACTACTATAATTTTCATTCTGTTAATTTCTTTAGTAAAATATTTAAACAACTACACAATTTGTAAGCCTTGGAGCAGACCCCTTTGATACTTGCCCATGGGACTGCTCTGGGCATTGCACTCAGGATATTTCCCAGTCTTTGCCTCTTCTGGGATTGCCATTTTGGATATTGGATTTCTGCAGGCAGCTGTACTCACCCTTCCAGAGGCTGGCACCTCTGAAATCCACAGGCTGTCCCTGCTGCCAGAGGAGTGGAAGCAGCAGATTGCACTGAGGTCAGAGGACGAGGGGTGTTGCTGGCAGTACTGACCCTGCCATGCAGGCAGCATTGCCTGTATACTGGAACATCTCTGCTGGATTTAAAAGGCTCCAGGTGAGAAAAGCATAATCAATAATTGCAGATATTAAAAGTGGTGCCTTCTTGTGCTTTCCTACCTTTTTCCCCTTCCTTCTTTGCCTACAGAACACGAAGCATCTGAATCCCCCAGACGATTTCTCATGCATTTACATTTTCATTTCCTTGGTTTATAGCAGGATTGTTCCAGCTTTTGGGAGGGACAGCTATCAAAGATGTACAGGCACTGCCATTGTGTTTTATTGTTCCAGTCTATTTTCCCTGTGAATGTAGGTGGGAGTTTTTCAGTGGGTTGGTTTTGTGCTTTTTGCTTTCTCTTTCTTCTAAGAATTTATAACCCTTTTATTGTCAGTCTTCAATCATTTTTGATAGATCAATATATTTACATCAATGATGGCTCATCCTACAGTTGTGCTTGTATTTTTTTTTTTTTGTGCTGTGTTTATAGGGGTTATGAATAGATTCAGGGCATTGCATCTCTGCTACACCTCTGTCCTTGCATGAGGATCAAGTTGCTTGAAATTGGCCCAATGCATTTATATTTAGAAGGAACATGAGGTGTTTACATTGGTCTGTCTTCAAATCTACAGTTTTCCCCCCTTTTTCTAAGTAAACTTTGAGCAATTAGAAATGCTGGTTTTTTTTCAGAACTGTTCTCAGAAATCTTAATCATAACTAGAAGTGTTTCATGTACATTGAACTGTTTGGAGACAAGGGTTCTAGGAAACTGCTCTAGCAGACTCCAGAGATCTAGAGGGTTTGGAGAGTAGCGTAGCAAGGCAGAATGGTGACATGGACTCAAAAATGAAGCTGGACCATGGGAATCCTGTGGTCTCCAGCCAAGCAGCTATAACTGAGGCAGAGAGGAGAAATTCTTGAGTCTACTTCTCACTCATGTCCCTGGTCAGCCAGATGTGGGCCTGGGAGGGCTGTTCAGTGCAGCTGTGAAGAGAGCTCACACATGTGCAGAGCAGTGTCAGTGGAATTTTCTGAGCTCGAGCTGGGGTTGAGTAGGAGGAGTGGGTGAACAGGACTCACCAACGAGGTGAAAGGATTTGGCTGTGGCAGAGAGGGCTACAGGTGCTATTCCATCCCCATGGATTTGGGTTGTTTCATTATAAAGTGATGTGTAGGCCATTTGTTATGCAATTGCCCCCTTTCTCCCACCTCAAAGAAGGGAGCAGCAAAGGAAGTGTGTTTGTTACAACCGATGATATGTAGAACATGGTAAATGGAAAATAGGTCAACTAGGCAGTGCTCTCACCAGTGTTACAGTTTGAAACATGATCTGTATCTTATGACTACACATTAAATATGGGGGAAAAAAATCCCTGAACCTGCATGGATTTTAGTGAGGTTTTAATAATTTAAACCAGGTGAGCATATTAGATGTTTGTAGGATGTAATCCCCACAGTTGCCTTACCAGACCCATACACACCCTGGGGTTTGGCACATTCATTCTTAGGCTGAAATAATTTGCCATGTTATGAAAGCTGTGACTCAACTACCTCTCAGCAGCACGTTGTCCATTTATAACACAGATTTTCCTGGAAGTCGTTACTTTGGAGTGCCATTGTGAGCTGTACACATCATTCCTGCTCTTCTTGTCCTTTGTGGTAGAGATTTGCTCGTTGTTGTTAGTGAGGATGTTACTGCTGATACACAAGCTATCAGGTTTTTCTGTTACTTTCTTTCTTTTCTATCTCTGTTGAATTGCAGTTTCCTTTGTCTTCTGTGTGGTGCACTGAAAGAGGTTAGGAAATTTATCACGGTTATTTTTAATGGGCTTTTAAAGTCCTGCATGACACAGATTGAATTGATTCAGGAAAATTTCCTGGAGCTGTAGCATTGTTCTATTAAAAATAATTTTATCATTGCAATTTTTCTGTAAGAAAATACATCTATTTTTCTCCTTCTATCCTATAACAAAACCCTGCTTTCTAATGTTTCTGCGTGGTCAGATATTAGCCATTTCCCTAGATAATTTAGGTTGGCCATGTGTACTGCTAGAATTTTTATTGTAAAGAATTCTGCTAGTGGTTTGATGATAAATGCATCAAGCATTGGGAAATTGCTTTTATTAGTGTACATTTAATAATGCATTAACAAAATAAATGGGTTTGTGTGTGTGTTTATCTTGAGAATGTATAGAAAAAGTACATGCTGCTATAGGTTAAAAAATTAATTTTTCCTGTGTGTATTTTGTGTGCTGTAGCATAAAAAAAATCCATTCCCAAGAGCTTAGTAGGTGGTTACTATCTTTTTTTCCTTTGTTTAGACATAATTTTTTCAGGCAGATTGTGCAAGAAAAGTGAGTCCCAGTGACTATCCTCTCATGGCTCATTTGACAAGCCTTTCCTTCCCTGAGTAAGGCTGTCCCATGTGGGCTGGGATCTGTGTCTTTATTGCACACAAACCAAATGAATGAGTGGCTTGTGCCTTCCCACTTATGAAACCCTCATTTCACTTGCTTAAACTTTAGATATTTTCAGGCTAGTAACCATGACCAAGTCAAAATGTCACTTCTTATTCTTCAAGATGGTCTGTTGCATGTGTAGTTACATGAAATTCAATTTGGCTTACTCATTCCATCATGCTATGTTCATGATACAAAAAAAAACAAAAGAAAAACCAGTCTATTGAGTCCTATTTATTATTTAAGAATTAAAATATTCTAATATTAAGACAGTATTTTTTCAGAAATGCATGCATCTGCATTAACATAAGCAGAGCAAAGGTATTGAGAGGGATGGTGTGCTATATAATGTAACTCTCTCCTTGATTTAAGATCAAAATGCCAGTAAGAAGGAGTAGACTGAAAGAAAATTATGTACATGTTTATGTCAGATACATTCAAAAATAAAATATTGTTTTGTCCACCACTGCTGATCCTATTTACAGGAGGCAGATGAGCTGTCTTGCCTATAAAGAAATGAAAGATAAAGTGCAGAATTAGAACAAACAGAAACAGCCTACTGATTTTGAATGTCTCTGTTCTGAATGCTGCTTTTGAAGCTATGTATGAGGACGTGTCTTTTTTCTGAAAGCCTTTTCTTTCCTCCAGGGCTAAAGTGGCTAAGTTTTCTCACAAAACTGGAGAAGTGAAGAACTCCAGTCACACTTGAGTTCTGGCCATGATAAGTAAAGCGTACATGAGAAGAAGCTTGCAGAAAGGCAGAGTTATGGATGGCTTTTCTGTGCACCCTGATGTCAGGTCTCGGGGAGGAAAAATAACGCAAACTTCAATTTTATCATGGTCAGAAAGCTTTGAAAGGCAGCAGTCAGATCACATGGGTCTTGTTTTAGTCACCCTGGAATGTTTGCTTATATGAAGTTTAGTGATGGGTGTGTAACTCTAAACTTTATTACACTTCTGCTTTTATTATAGTCAACCTGCTTTATCACCTGCTGTATCTTGTGATGTTGTAGTATCACAAATTATATTTAAATCCTTTGACCACCTTCCCTTTTCATTTTCTCTGTATGGTTGCACATATGCTCTCCTCTTGCCTCCTGTCCCCAAATTTTTCTTGGATCCTGCACTGTGACACACACGTGCCCCCCTGTTTTCTGGGACACAGGATCCTCTTGACTCCACGGATGTGTGTTCAGATAGGTCCCCCATACTTTGCTAGAAAGAAGCCCTGCATTGCATTCCCCTCCTCCACATGTTCTCTCAGCCATATTATTCGATGTAGCATCACAGTCGTATCCCTCATCTTCTGTAAGTGTGCTACTCTGTCTCCATTTATCTTGTGTGAAATGGCTTTAGCCCTGCCAGGGTAATGCTGCCTGTTGTTTCCCAGAAATTGCTTACCTGTCTGTCAAAGGAACCTAACTAGAAATCAGGATAAGCATTCTGCAGATCCCTATCCCTTCCTTATGTGGCGACGAAAAAAAAGGAAAAACGGCGATCCTTGCTTAGACCAAGTAACATTGTCTGCTTACCCTCCTCAGCCATCTTGTAGGTTTTTTCTTTTCATTCCACTGTAAAAATAGGTAGCACTGTTGAGTATAAATAATAGGCTCATACAAGTCCATACAAATGAACACTGTGTTCATAGTAGCAAGTAAAGTTTGGAGACACAGACAGTTTGCTATCTTCCAGAGGTAGCCTTCCCTAGAAATAATAATCCAGTGTTCTGGAAAAAGTAACCTAATGGTTTTTTCCCTCAATGGTTTTTTCCCTCAAGGTATGGCAAAGGAGTACTTTAGTAGTGAATTAGGCGCAAAGAGATGAGACTGTTCTCACGCTGCATCTTTAAAAGCCCCAGAAAGGCCAGGCGCAGAAATGTGCTGAAACCCACAGGAAACAAGCGCCTGCTGCACCGTCACATGAGGCCAGTCAGGCAGAGCGCGCTTTAGCGAGCGCAGACAAAACAAGCTCTGGTGAAAATACCACAGTCTAAACACAAGTAACAAAACACAGACTAATACAGCCCAACTTGATGGGAAGCACCATGGGAAAAGATTTAGAAACATTGTTCTGGCACTCTTGCTGAGGTGAAGAGCTGTGAGGACTTTGAGCGTCAACCGGTCACAGCAGCACCACTCACCCACGCAGGAGGAGTGACTGGCTTCTTATTAATGTCACAGTACTTCTCATTTCCAGTAGCATCCTGTGAAAGCAGTGCCTTATTTACAGCCTTCATTTGGCATTAATGAAGTGGAATACTGATGTAGCTAATCAGCACTAGCGGTGTGATGCGAGCACGCGGAGCGGCGGCGGCAGCGGCAATCATCTTAGCCCAGTTGGCAGGATAAAAATAACCCCTGCCAGCACTGGGAAGAGGCAGCTCCCTGGCTGTGGAGGAGCACAGCCCACCACCCCATGGCTCTGCACTGCCCTGGAGCCCAGCTTCTGCTGCAGCCCACCTGAAAGAAACAATTGCTATCCCTGTCCATCCCTTTTGCTACTTCTCTCTCCAGCCCCTGAATGTGGGCTTAAGTTTTTGTGTTTGTGCTTAGGTCTGGACTCAGATTGCTTCCAAAAACCAAATGGATATAGATTGCCGAATATGCTTGTATAATTCAGAGATTTTTTATTTTTTTTCCCTCTTCGTGGCACTTTGTGAGCTTAATTTAATCTCTGTCATTTCTTATATGTGGGTAAATGTCATCTACTTCATTTCATGAATGAATTAACACAGCCATGCAGAGCCTGTGTCTCCTGCACTGCTCACTTGGTCGGGGGAAGGGATTAGTAAATGTGTGTGACACCCTCAAGCTGCTAAACCCTGAGGTTAGAGATCCTCAGAAACAGATTTCATTTGCACCCTGGTATAAGTTACTTGAAAGATTCTACCTAACTAACTCTTCTAACTCTGTACATTATAATGACCTCAACCAGCCCTCCTTCTCTTCGTTGTCAACTTTAAATATACAACTTTCATACCACAAATCTCTTACTACACCTGACGAGGGAGGAACTCCTTTAAAGATAGCTGTGCTTTTAGTGGTGGGGAGAAGATAAATAATCCCAGAATTTTCTTCCTTCTTTTTGATACTTCCTTAAGCATGTCAGAAGGCAGAGACTTTCTGGCAAGGTGTGAGTTTGAGATAGCACAGAGGTTCTTAGTATGTAGATTATAGCATTTTTAATCCCAGGTGTGTGGACAAAGAGTTAGGTCCATAACTTGTACAGAGCAGTGCAGGAAGTATGTGTGAGCAAGCATTTTATGTTACATGATATTTTTAATGCCCCCAGGAATTAAATTAATAGTCCTATGTGCTTTTTAATGCTTTCACAACATGGAAAGAAATGTAGTTCATTAGAAAAGGAAATGAAGAACAATTTATTCTTAAATAGAAATGAGTGTGGCCATGCCTCTTTTTTCATTAATTTACACATGGGTTGGATTAGTCTCTGGATGAGGTGTGTCTCTTGGTAGAGCTGTGCTTTGAAACTTTTCTCTGTGCCTGAGACTTCTCAGTGCTACTGGGGCTTCGTTTTCATGTGCAGTGATTTCACCTATTTCTAGGGCGTTGTGTTTTTGGGGTGGGTTTTTTTTGGTTTTCCTTGTCTTATGTGTTAATGGGTGTTTTGTGGTTCTCTAATCTGGAGATACTCAACTTTTGAGTGCTTCATAAAAATAGTCCAGGGAAGCACCTTGCTGACTAGAGTCACAGCCTAGGATGCAGAAAAAATGGCACAGGAGTTAGTTCTCAACCTTCCCAAGACAAGCTGGCATAATATTTCCAGGTGTACATTGCAGCTGAGAAGCTCTGCTCCCACAGGGTGTCAACAGGAAAAAGAAAAAGGTGACTGCTGGCAATTCCCATCTCCTCCACACCTGTCTGTCCCCCAGTCCCTCAGATGGAAAATGGAAGATGTTATTTGTTTTCCCCACTGTCACATTAGGTTATTTAAGTTGTAGGCTCTACAGGCCTAGAATAAGATTTCTATGTATCAATATCTTCTTTCAAATTAGGATATGGGGCTCTTGGAGACCTTTAGCTGCTAATAAAACATAAATAATACTCATGGTAGTAGACAAATTTGTCCCACTCCTTTCCTCTCAGCCCAAGCTAACTCTTTCTGTGCAGATTGTGTTTGGGTTTTGCAGCTGTTCATTATATATTGCTTAGTCCTACCACATCTGAATTGCCTTTGAGCACTGAAAGGGGACAGTGCTATGACAAATCAATTTGCTGGCCTCTGAAATAATTAAGTAAGTAAGGCAGGGCTTCAGGCCTATTTTAAACAAGCATTGTGCCATTTGTTTTTATGTTTCTCTGCCTGCATTGGAAGGGTGTCTCTAAACAAAAGAGGCAGAGTGATTGAGGAACTTCTTTTAAGGAAAAATTGCCTAAAGAAATCAGCCTTTTCCCTCTGTGTCTCTGTACACCTCTCCTTCTTCCCACTGCCTTTTTTTTTTCCTTTGGTCTTTGCACTTCCCTCAAGAAAATAGCAATAATAAAATATTCTATTTTCATATGGCTTTACAGGTGATCTTTGTGTACTTAACCAGACCACATCATAGAAAACAAAGCCTTGCTTATTGCCTAACAGCATATATATGTTTTATGATTGGGGCCGATAATAGATAGGAAGATCAAAGTCTTCTGTGAATTGACAGCAGCACTGTAAACAAGGTGAAAGGGTTGCAGGTGTTTCCCACATGGATGTTATACAAAAACATATGGCCCTTGCCATGAGGTACTGTGTGTGCTCTCCACTTTTCCTGTGC
The DNA here is from genome assembly GCA_024362935.1 of Setophaga petechia. NCBI lineage: Eukaryota > Metazoa > Chordata > Aves > Passeriformes > Parulidae > Setophaga > Setophaga petechia. The sequence continues at coordinate 8,238,266 of JANCRA010000025.1, forward strand.
AACAAGGCAACGTTGCTGTGAGCTTTGCTCGGGGGCACGGCCATGGCTCAGGAGCTGGGAGATGCTGTGGGCAGCAGATGACCATGCAGTGTGGCCAGGATGGTCTTGGGAGCATGGAAAGGCTGATGCTAAATTGGTCTTTCAAATTAAAAGCAGCTGATTCTGATCTGAGAAACAGAAATCTGCATTCTGGGAGGTCTCTCTCAAACATTGGGAAGGTAGATGATTGCTGAAGTGTTTCAGGAGAGGCTGGGCAGTCCAATGTGTCTCTTGTATCACCACTCCTACTTCAGCTCAGAGCTGGGCTTGGCAGACATCTCTTACCTCCATGGGTTATCTTCTGTGGCCCTGGCCATGGCACTGGGTGTGGGGTTGAGACGCCTGGGCCACACCTCTGCAGAGAGCAATGGTGGTGCATGAGCAAACCTGCAGATATCATTGCTGGATTGCTGTTTATTTTTGTGGATAAAAGAAAAGATGTGTTTAGTAAATGACTGAATCATTGTAAAGAGGACTGCAATGTCCTGGGTGAACCCTGAACAAGGTAGTCATCTCTGTCTGTCTCATGAATTGCCTTAAGAGGGGTGCTTGTCTGCTCTTAGGAGTGAAACTGCTGCAGCTGGGTGTGCAGGATGTTTGTAGCCTCTTCAGTTATTGAAACACTTCTGATGAAATTTGGCTTATATTGTTCAATACTCTTGTGACATAACCACCTCCTTGACCTGCAAGCCCTTTGGCAAATTTTACTTTTTTTCACAGCTTCTGGGAATAGACCCATGCCCGCTGCTGAATGCTTGTGAAAACCCTTTTTCCAGGCCATCCTGGGGATGATGTGGCACGAGGCTGCTGGCTTGTGCACCAGCAGCCTGCTGGGACAGTGGCTCCTCATCCACGTTTTCATCTGCTGGAGCAAGCTCACACTGTACTTGTGCTGTTTATGTACTGGTATCAGGTCTTTCCTGCCTCACCTTCCAATGGAGCTAAAGCTACTGATCTAAAATGTGAATTTCTTTCACTGCTCTGGAGGGCTGCAGTTTAAACTGAAATATAATAGAAATTGCCCCAACAGCATAACTTAATTAACCAGTGCCTCGTCTACACAGGAAAATTTGCTTCCATGTGTGGGTCATGAAATTTATTTTTGCTGGTGTGGCAGAGTTACCTCATGGAACTGATTTCCATAAGGACAGAGGTGCATCGCCCCAAGGATGTCATGCTACATGCATGAATTCTTGCTTCTCTGCAGGAACAGTCTACGTATTCCCAGCTATTTACTTTACACCCTAAAAACCCTAAATGAAAATATTATAAAGTGTTGGGTCAAGCATTGTGGTGATACTGTAGCTAAAGATAGGACTTCAGTGAATGAGTCCTGTGGAAAGATTAACCTAGGAAAAGTTAATAAGAAGTGCGATCCTAAATTATTCATGAATCCATTTGCAATGTACTTGCCCAGAGGCTTTTGTTTTTCTCAAACTCTTATTTATTAAAATCTGACAAGAATATCAGGTTTTGTTCAATAATAAATCTAACTCTACATGGGACTAGTGATATCCTCATCCAGTAATACAGAATCAAAATGAAGTTACATGGCAGGGGTGAATATGTTATTTACTTGGGAAGAATAGATTATTGTTCAGGAGGATTTTATCTTTTACTTGCTATTTTGAAACAAGTGAAAAAAACCCAGAACACCTAGCTGGGAGATAGCCTCTTGTTTTCTGATTGAGGCCTTGATCCTGCAAAGGATTTAAAATATATTAAAACTCAGTTAAGCATCTTTCTGGCAGCTTTTCAGGTTCCAAGCATGTGTTTGCTGAATGAAATAGTTCAGGTGATATTGTTTTGCAGTTGGTTCTACTTGTCCTTTTTCCTTAACTTCAGGGAAAGACCATGGAAGTAATGCCTTTGGCCTTATAGATTTTGACTTCCAAATATGCCCATACACAGACTCATCTTTTTGTGTCCCAGAAAAGGTTAGAGAGATTGTAGACAGAAAGTAGGAGAATGGGAAAAAGGCAGGAAGAGAACTTTTGCTATTTGAGATCCAATAATGTGTGTGCTTTATTGCAGTCATTCCTTGAAAAAAGGCATAACTTAGCTTAAAAATCAATTTAAGTAGTTTGTTTTTTGTTTTTTTTCCTAGCATTTTCAATTTATTAGGTGTAGGGAACTTTTTCCTCCTTCTTTTCCTTCTCTGCCCTAATTTATAACTGCATAAAGAAAGAAGAAGCAGGTGCCTATAGCTAGAAAGTTAGTGAAGAGTAAATAAAAAAGAAAGAGCTTAGCTGTGGAAACAGAACTGGGAGTTCGGGTGACTGGTCTGAGTTGGAGGATGATGAATAGATTTTGTTTGCATAAGCTTGGCTTGTGAGTCACTTTCTCATAAAAACAGCTTGAGCAGGAGATGCTCCTGTCCCAAATTTTTAGTCCTGAATGCTTTCAAGCACAAAGTGCACTGTGACATAAAGACTCCTGCTGTGAGTAGCATCGTTTTATCCCAGTGGACAGGAGCTGGAGCTTTGCAATTTCCCAGGTTTGAAATAAACTGGAATTGTGTCTCTCTTACACACACATGCTTTGCCTGATGTATTGTGAGGTGCCCCTTGCTGGTCAGAATTAAGCTGTCAGGGTAGACATAACCAGATTCTGATTCAGATTTGGGATCTGATGTCAGGAAGTTGGTCCCTGTGAAAAGCTGTTTGTTGCAGGACCATCAGCCACTAACCAATAAATGTGACAAAGAACTTGCTAAACTTGGAGGGAGAAAAAGAAAAGCCAGGTGTGAGCATGAGAGGTCAGTATTAATGGCTGGTCAGTCTGGGGAGGTTCAGAGCAGCACATGTCTTTGCCTTGAGAGCTTGGGTTGCCAGTTTTTCTGATGCCAGAAAAACTGTACAAAACACACACAAATGTTGCATGTAGAGCATTATCCTCTTCTACTAAAGTCTGTGATCAAAACCCTCTTTAATCTGAGGCGTCAGCTCTTTTTTATGCACCTATGAGAATTCTGAATAAAACTTTGACCATTACAGACAGTTACTTTTGCTGTGATTGAGCAAACTGGGAGGGATGAAAAAGGTTTACCCTCATAGACCACACCACCCATATCTAATGTTCCAGCAGAGCCTGTGGGTTGCATTTGGGAAATTAAAGTTCCCTCTGAAAACCCATAAAAGAAGAAAAGATGATGTCTTCCTTCCTGAAGGAAGGAAAGATTGTGTTCTTTGCCATTTTTTTGTTATAAGTTTGGGTGGTAGGGAGGTCAAATTGGGCTGTGAAACCTTCCTTTGGACTCAAGATATTTGTCTAATTCGTTTGCCCTTGAAGAAATCAGGCTGCTGCTGCTTCATTGCCATGGGAACCCCTAGTTACTATATTTAATTCAGTCCAGGGTTTGCTTGTCTATTCAGTTGTTGCAGTGTAGACAGGTGATAAACAATATATCGATACTGAGCTGTATCATGGCCAAATGATTAGGCATGGATATTACTGTGGTATTGCAGCATCTGTGGTATTGCTCTTGTGCTCTGCTATGAGCTGCCTGGCCCTCTGTGCCTGCTCCAACCTCTTCTTCCTCTCTCCTGCTGGAGAAAGACAGTGCTGCCTGAATAGATTTTCTGGTCCTGAATAGATTTTCTGGTCCAGCGATCAACAAAGGGAGGGATTGCAAGCGACTTCTGCTTGTTGGTTGTGCTTTTTCTCCCCCAGCAGAGCAGCCAGCCATGAAGTGCCTGTGGGCCTTGGAAGAAATGGTGCTGGAGAAGGGAGCTCTGCATCCTTAGAAGTTGCAGGGTTGAGACAGGTCCCAGTGACTCTGAAGCATTCACAGTGGTGTGAAGACCCAGAAGGTCATATTGAATTGGGAGCAGGGAGATAGAAGGTGTACAGCAGAGACACCCCATTCAGAGACACCCCATATCACCTATTCTTCTGAAGTTTTACTAATTCCCTTAGACTTGGTAGACTTTTTTCCCCCCTCCCTATTAATGTAACGTAAGGTTTGTCCATGGCAATGTAGAGCCTGAGATGCACTCAGTTCCAGTGCCAATAAAGTGGTGGAAATGTGCTTTACTACAGTCACACTGGGGGGACTTCTGGAAAGACTCAGTAGAGGCAGGGCTTAGCCAAGAAAAGACATTTCATGTGGCTGATGGGAAGAAATGCAATTTTGTAGGTCTTTTATTTCAGTTGGTTTATAATGTTTTGCTCCTCTACAGTTTGGTTTAGTGATACTACATCATTTTGCACAGAATTCAGAGCAAGCAATGAGTGTGTAAATCCTTTATGTTAAAATGTTGGCTGAGTATTGATTAATCAGTAAAAGATTTTAAGCTGTTTCCTTTAAATTCCAGGTCCATGCATCTTAATGTAACAGTTGGGAGGGCTGGAAAGATACTGCTTTACCCAAGGAAATACATTTATGTGGTATTTGTTCACTGCAAGTATATTCAAGCAAAAAGAGATATTTTAGGGAAGGAGATAGTTCTCTGTGGTCACCACCTGCTAAAATGATTTTTTATTTCTTTCTAGGTATTATATTGGTCGCCAGATGTTTGTGGTGGTCTCCTCACCAGATATGATCAAGCAAATCTTAGTGTCAGATTTTAGTAACTTCACCAACAGAACTGTAAGTACCTGTAAAAGTTGGCTTTGTGGATGGAGTTGGTAGCACTGCTAATTCCAGCTCAGACCAAAAGTGGCTACAAGGAAGCTGGAAATGGAGGCAAAATTACATCATCGTTCAATGAGACCTTAAGCTATATACACTCAATATATACATTCAGTCAAAGAGTCTTGTTGCCAGAACACTCTGAGGATGAAGGGAATGTCCTTAGAAGAGACACAATGTCATTGTGACTGAAGAACCAGATGGATTTTGAAGAGAGGGTTTCAATACCCAGTTTTGCCACTGACTTGATGTGAAATCATGGGGAGATCACTTACTAGCTCTCTTCCTCTGTTCTCAGTCTGTAACATGGAATTTGCTTTCTCCCACACATGATCTGTTTTGTGCTTTTAGACTTTAGGGCAGGAGCAGTCTGCCTGGGACCAGGACATGCCTTCCACAGCTATTGTGTATTAGTCATACCTGAAAATAATAAATATCAAAGAGGGAAGTAGGAGTTAGCAAGGATTTGTACATATGCTCTTGGTTACACTTGGAAAGCTCATTTTCAGGAGGTGGTTAGAGCAAGCAATGAGGTTGAATGGCCAGAGTTCCAGCAGTTGCCCAGCATTTTACAAGGAAATACTGCCACTGCGTGCTACCTCGGTCCCATCCATTCCCTGCTTCCCTCTGGGCCCTTTGTATGCTCAAACCTGCTCAAACAAACTCACATGTATTCAGGAGGGGTTTTTGTGCCCTTGGAGAACACTTTTTCTCTGATCAGCTGTCTGTCTCTTCTGTCCCTCAGATCCCCTCTGCAACCAGTCAGTCTGTTTGCAAACTGCTGGTCGCCTTTGGTACATGAGTTTCATCTTGTGACTGCCTGTATCTTACTGAACAACTACTGGTACCAGCTGTCCCCCATTCTGCCCATAGCTTACACTTTAAAGGAATAATCTATTTTTAGACTTCTTAGGCTGAAGTTGTTATATGTGACAAGGGGCTTTTGCCCATTTTCTCTGTATTTGAAGAAATTTTCCATCCCTTCCCTTCTTCCACCCCAAGCAGGAACCCTATTTCTTCCTGTCTATAACTTTCCTCTGCTTTTCTTCTACATATTTGGTAGTATAGACTGTACCTACTACACCTAGTGGTAGCTGGTGATCTAATAACACCTCACTGAAATTAGAAATCTTTCCTTTGATGAGACACTCAGAGATTTGTTGTGCTCTTAACTTTAGTCAGTCTGGTCATTTGGATAAATCTTTCTCTGTATTGTCACACTTCTCAGTAAGTGAAATTTTTCTTCCTCTCCTTTTGTGTCCAGAGGTTTCTCTCTCTTTCTTGTGGTTGTGCATCCATCTGTTGTGGTGTGTCTGTAACATCTGTGTTCCTCTCTAAAATTCAATATAGGTCCTCTTTCCTTCTCTCTCCTTTTCTTGTTCTTCATTAGCTCTGTTAGCTAGAGCTGTCTCTGCAGGTTCAAATCTTGCCCTCATTGCTTGACTGTCCCCTGAATCATTTGTGGCTTTTCTGTGCAATGTCCTGCTTTATTGATGAGGAGCTGACAGACAGAGTGACATCCCTGCCACTAACCAGAAAGCCTATGTCAGATGAGAAAATTTAACTCCTAGCTCTCTCTTTAGCAAAATTAGCAGTTTTCCCCCTGTGCAGGGTTCCTATTTCTGTCTTGCTTAATGCCCATGAGTCTATGTCAAATGACCTTCCTTCCTTTATATGCTTTCATCTGCTTGTCTTATGGTCTTCTCACATAGCCACAATCTTTGATAGTTTCTCACTTTTCGCTTTGTCCTCCCCTTTTCCAGCCATAGCTTTTCACTTACTGAAGATTAGCAGCCTTCTGTTTCTGGATCTTTCCATATCTGATCTGGGGATCTTTCCTCCTCTGGAGTTTTCAGACAGGAAGCTGTTTCCTCTTTAATCTGTAGTCAGGTCTCTTGGGGAAGTATTTGGTTATCCTGTACACTAGTAATCCTACATGAATATAAATAATGCTGGGTGGTACGTAAGGAAGGCCAGTGGAATTTATTCAGATGTGATTTGGGTTATATGCAAATAATGATTGAAAGGTGAGAGTGAGAAAAGCACTTTCCAAGTAATTGAATTCTTTCTTATCACATTGACTGAATAAATGTCATTTTAAGACTTTTAATAGGGTTGCTTCTGTTTGTATATTTTAAAATTATTCAAAGCAAGCTCCTCTATTTTGAATGAAGGTTTCTATTTGCTAGTGGAGAATTCAAAATGCTAAAAATATCCCCCTACTTTATTTTATGAACTCTTTCCCCAGTGAAGAATGGTTGTAGAACTGACTTTGGAGTCAGTACTGTTCACAAAGCTAGGCCAATATTCCAGTCCAGACATTGCACTTGCTTATTATTTCAACCCAGAGCCTTTTTTTGTAGTTTCAGAGTATCAGCCTTTTATTCTGAGAGGATGGGAAAGCAGGTGATACCACTGGGTTTGAACAGGTTTTTGGAAAACACACTTGTGCTTTTCTTTTCCAACCTCCCCATGTGCATTTCCAAAATCAAGATTTGTACTTCATCCATCCAAGTGAAATGTGAGTTATCTATCCTAGAATGCCTCGAAGAGAGATTATTCTCTCTGTAGCAGTTGTAGCAACTGTATGTTAACAAATTGTCACTGAGTTTTAGGATGTTCAGGACTAATTCTAAAAGCTAAGTGTAGAAAAACTATTCTCTCTTTATTTTGCTGCGTTTTCAATTAATTGTAAAATATATACACATTTGATTAAGAAACAATGAGAAAACAAACTTGTGAAGGGCTGAAAACAGTGGATTTATTGGTAGAAGCCAGTAAGATGATGATGATTCAGTGCATTCTGACAGCTTTTATTAAAGCTCTCAGTAATGTGATGTCATGCCTTTGAGTGCTCGTCAGCAGGATGACTTTAATCTGGGATTGTGCACTTGTGGACTCCCTTCTGGGAAGTCATCAGAAGGCCTTTATGGAATGAGAGTGTTTTTAATCTGCTGAAAAGATTCTTTTGGAAGCATCTTGTGTCCTGTCTCTGCATCCTGAAAGACCTATAGCATTTGTGCACTTCTCACACATTGAACCTGTCTGCTACTCATTATATAGACTAAGTAGAGCTTGCGTGTGAGCACAAGCTAAACTACTCTTCATTTTATGTTTCCCTTCGATACTATATATTTCACATCTTTACTACGGCTATCTTTTGAAAATTGTTATTAAAATTATTTTATATTCCCCCATCATCTTCTCTTGTTCCTGAATTACTGGTTAATAATTCTTGCAAGAGAAGTGTTTGGTGACTGCAGATCAAATCTGCATTAAAGTTCTCTTCCTTTTAGAGCAAGGAACCAAGTCTAGCACACAGGCTGTTACTGCCTTGTAGGCACAGGATATGTGTATTGTGAACTGTATAATCACAGGGAAGGCAATAATGACACTCTGCTTTCCCATTTAATTTAGTCTCAATTAACATAAGCGTTAGAGCCATTCAAAAACAAAAATGTCTACTGTAATATACCTTCATACTTGAGGCATATGAGCTTTTTTCCCATGTTTTTAATTATAGTTGAAGAAGAAAATATGAAAATTACTTTATATACCTTCTGTCAAAAAATATGGAATTAATTTTAATTTAGGTTAACCATGGAAACCTCAGCCAGCATTTAGGCAAGGCTGTGCTGGAGTAAATGATACCTTTTTCTCACAACTGTGTAGTCTCTTGAATAGAAGCTTCCTTTTAAGAGGACTAAGACCATTTTTAACTTCATTACCGTGTTGCAAGTGAGATAGGATTATGATGTTTGTTGCATTCTTCCAGGTGAGATAATGATACATAATCTGTTTTCAGATTGTTTTTAATTCTGCATTGAAAATTTGTTTTTCAATTAGTACTTGAGAATCATTAAAATGCACTTTTAAAAATGTAGGAGCAGAATGTTAAGATGGAACAATGTGAAGAGCAGCATTACCTGGTACATAATTCAAATAATTCAGATGGCTGTAAAAATATTTCCTAGAAGTGGATTCAGTGAGCCCTGAGCAAAAGGTAGGTACTGGCAAGCCAAGGTTTGCCAGGAGTCAGTGCTCTGCCAGGATTCATGTGTCTATCACAAGTGGAAACTAGTGGTTGTTTCAGACCAAATCCTTAAATCTACCTGCCAACCAGCTGGGGGAGAGTGACGTTTTTAAATTCAGAAATCTACACCAATTCCAGTTGCTCTAAGAAAACATCACCGTCTTCTCATCAAAAGCTTTGCTGCTACAGTGGTAAAAATAATAATGGATTAACAGCAAACAATAATGAAGTGGTAAAAATAAGAATAAAAAAGTACCAGGAGAATACGATACAAAATCCTTGCATCCCTTTTGAAGGAAAATAGAGTTGTTTGAGCTTCTTTTCTTTTTGCTTATCTACTCTTTCTCTTCATCTTTGAGTTGATCCACGTAAGATCTGATTATTCTTTTCACATGCATAATTTGTCTGTTACACTAAGCTGTTTCATCATCATCTATATTTTGGTAAACCTATAAAGCTTCAGGCTTACCTAGAGCATTAAACAAATAAAATGCAACCACCAAGTTGGAAGGAACCTATTTTCTGCATTTTGTGCAGTTGTGGTCCAGGATGCCTGACATATTTGTGAACTCGCTGTCCTTTCTGGTCTCTTGCTAGGGGAAAGAAAACTGTATATTACTGAATCAAAAGATCTATCTAAATTTGATACAAGATGCCCTCCAGAGGTCCCTTCAAAACTCAGCCATCCTGTAATTCTGTGAATTTTGGGTCAGGACCTCAGTCAGCAGAAATCAACATATTAACTTCAGATGACTCTGGACTGACTGATAATGATTAAGTGTCTCCAGAGCAGGACTGGGATGTTAGAACTGGCCTCAAACAGCTCAGCTCAGGAGCTAGCTGGTGTGCATCTATGTTCTTCACCTTTTGCAAGTAAAGCCTCACATGCATGTCCTGTGCAAGATCTTTCTTGCTGCCTTCCGCCTTGACTTTCAGAGAACAGGCATCAGCCCCACTGATGGGCTGACTTTCAGTAAAAAATGTTAATTCAGTTTTCTATCCAAACCTGGAGTCTTACCCAGCTTATGGGCTGGGCTCTTTGTTCCGTCTCTCTCACAAATACAGTTTTATTTTGAAAAATCAACCCACCAACATGCTCATATGTTGTCTCATAAGGGATGAAAAGTTCTACAGTGTTGCCAAAAGAAACATATGCATGCTACCTTGACCCTGTACCCTTTGGTTGTTTGGTTTAGAAATGTTTCTTTTCTTCAAGTTAAACTTCCTAGGATTATTTCTGGTTGTGTCAATGCCATCGTCGTCCTTTCATGTGAATTTCTTTGTTTACTTAGAAATTATTGTTGTAAAGTTCAATGAACTCAGTTTGTAAACAGGGGATGAATGAACCTCACTGGAAGCTTGCCTTTGCTTGGGCACATGGTTTGGAGCACCCGTGACACAGTGTGACAGCAGGCAAGTCAGTGCTTGGAAAATGAGTCAAACAAATCAGAAAACATCACATATATATACACATGTATATATATTAAAATGAGGTCTTCATTTTTCCATGCTTTAAAATGACCATTCACAGGGATGGCTTCGTACACAAGTGATGATCTGGTGTGTGTGAATAGTTTGATTGTGATATTTAGTTTTAAATACATGCAGGGTTTTGTAGCTGCAGAGAGAAGGAATGTGCTTTAATTTTTTTCACTGCTTCATTCTGTTTAGATTTTTTTTTTCCCCACTCCTTCATCCCGTTTTATTTTGTTTTTTGTTTGGTTAATAAAGGACATGGAAGGTGACTGGCATAACACCTCTGGAGCCAACATGTGCCATGATTAGTTGCTATGTCTGCATGTGAGCTTGAATACATATCTGTGTGTATTTATAGATGCATACAAATGCACATATATTGATTTGGGATCTCCTTGTGATTTGAAGAGAGGCTGAGTCTCTATTCCATTCTCTAGAGCACTGTAGACCTCAGTTGTGCTATATCTTATGGAAATATCACAAAATATGCCTCTTTGTGCATGGCATGGTGGCATTTCAGTTCCTGGTGCAGTAAAGCCATCATGCCTGGTGGCAGGCTGTGCCTTGAACATCCTGTTGTTTGTGATGAAGATCTGAGATGTTCTTCCTTCCCTCCCTGGCTTTGTAGGACAAATCCAAGCATCAATCCTGCCACATGCACAGTAAGCCTTAGTCTCACTGAGCTGAGAATATTTGGTACTTCCAAAAATCATTCTGTGCCTTGGGAGGATAAGTGAAAAGGTGTCCAAGCAGTGAATTTATTACAATTTACTTTTTTTGCCTACCAGTTTTATACAGCTTCTAGATCATAGCTGGTTTGAAAGCTTGTCTGGTACAGCACTGGTATAGAAAGGGAATCATGTTAGCAGGGAATGAATTTGGCTGTATGACACTTTTCTGTTTAATATTAATTTGTTTGACTGCATATTTGTGGGTGCTGTTGCACAGGAACATGAGCCCAGATGCCTGAATGATTTTCCAGTGCCAGGAAGCTGAGCAAGGGCTCTTACCCTTCTTTTGACCTGATGGTTCAGGGAGCACTGAGGGTAAACAACCCTAACATCTGCTTTCTTTCCCAAGTGTGTCTCCATGGCTGTCTTCTAGACATACTAGAATACCTTTCTAGCTTGGTCAATATACATGTAACTATTTTGCTGCCTTCTGTACATCATAAAATCACTTTTAATTCAGGATTTCCTTTTTTCTTTCCCCTTTTTGCTTTGAGAGTTTGCAGGTTAATTTTTCTGAGCAATTAAATTCAGTTTTGTTTAAATGTTTTAAAGTAGCAGTGCATATGCTTGCAGTAGGCATTTGAAAATTAAAATAATAAATATTGAGAGGGTCATTTCTTTCACACTGTGCAAGTCTTTTTATGCATGCACAACAAATTGTCCCTTATTCCCCATATGCTGAAGCTAATAGCACAAAACTAATGTTGTCAAATGATCACTGCTCTTGGCTGTAAAATTAATCAGACTTTGGCTTCAGTTACCTTTAAAGAAAGGACTGATGTATTAGTAGACTATGTTCTGTGAGCCACCTGATCCTCTGAAATCCCAGTGAGAAGAGGTCTGGTTTTGTGATTTGGGCTCCAGGTCAGGATTTAGGATTTCTGAGCTCAGTTTTTGGCCTTGCTACAAATTCTTGTGTTCACAAGGACAAAGCATTTAGGAAGTGCTTTGTCACCTTAATAAATGTAAAAGAGTATGTTGGGAATTTCCAGCTGAAGAGTATAACTAGTGAATGTGAATGCTCCAGGACTGATGGCAATGGGTTGGGATTTGGTTTATCTGTTAATTCAAATGGCTGTGGTGGGAGGGTTTTTTGTTTGTTCTTAAAAGAAGCTTCAGAAATGCAGATTAAAAAGTTTTAATGAAAAGCTCTTTTTTTCCTCCCTTTTAAGTAAATATCTTCTTTGAAGCATTAAAAAAAGCTAAAGTAGAAAAGTTAGCGTTATCTGATTTAATTGAGTGTATTTGAGGATCATCATCTTGAGTTTGTAATTTTTTTTCGTGATTTTAATTCAGAACAGGAAACCAAGTGAAACCTGTGTCCTGTGAAGTGGGAGAGCTCATTTGTCTTTACCTTTGGAACCCCTGGCACCTGCTTCTGCTTACCTATTGTCCTGGTTCTGGCCAGGACAGGGTTAAGTTTTTTGGGTGGCTGGGAGGGGACATGGCCAGGACCCTGAGGTCATTCTGTGCCACATCATTGCCAGGGGTGGGGGAAAGGGATTCTCTTCTGGGGAGAAGGGGTTCCTTCTGGTAAAGTAAAGGTGGTGGAAGGAGCCATCCAGTATTGTTTATTTTCAGGATGTTTCCATGTGAATCCTTTCTTTCCTTGTACCCTCACACTGGTATTTTTGCTGTTACTGTTCATTTTCTTATCTCACTGCTGGTTCCAGTAAATGACTCTCTCTCAACCTGTGATCTTTACCTTTCCTGCCTCCAGTTCCCCTCTCCATCCTGCTGCAGGGAGAGGGAGAGGGGAAAGCAGGGGAGCAGGAGGGTGGCAGCATGGTTTGGGGAATCTCAGTGGGAGCACAGAATTGGGGAGTACCACTCGTAAACCACAACTCCACAATTCATAAAAAGATGTCAAGATTTTCTTACATCTGTGCACGTTCTTATAATTTAGGGAACCTTGACTGTGTATTTACACAAGTATGTTTACTCTGTCCAGAATTGGGATTTCCCCTTAAATGGGAGACTTTGTTTTCTCTTTGCCTCTCATAGAAAAGAGAGTGAACACAGCCTCTTCTCAAACATTTGACTATTCAATAAAGACTTGTGAAAGTTTAGGAAGATACAAAGAACAGTAGGCTGGAGTGCCATAGAACAGCTTAAAAGCAATCAATCTTTAAACACTGTACTTAAGTCTCATTAATTTGAGGATGGTCCTGTTGACTGACTTGAAGACACCCTCTAATTGACAATGTATTTCCTTTGAGTGGTGGCTTAGGCAGTTTGCTGTTTGAGAAAGGGTTCCTGTGTTGTTGTGCCTGGAGGAAGCTCTCAGCACGTTCCCCAGCAGTGGGGGCCAGACTGAAGCTGCGTTTGGAGAAAGCCACACTTCCAATGAGGCTGCTCTTTTAACTGGCTAACCTATTGTTTTGTAGGTAGGTCATATGAATTTGTTTTCTTGAGAGTTTTGAATCTCTGAGTAAATGAGGACTAATATTTTTCACATTTCCAGGTAAGATTGCAAATAAAACAGGCTGATTCCCTTTGTGAAGGGCTGGAAATGGATTGGTTGCACACAGATGAAATACAAAATAAAAACTTTCCACTTTTTCTCTTTTCCAGGCATGGATTGTCTGTTTTCAAATGCTATGGGCCATAAACCTTGTCAATATAAAAGCGAAGCAGTTGACTGTAAGGAGGCTAGAAGACTTAAAGACAAGTTTCCTTTTTCCTTGTCCCCCCATGGAGAAATGATGAGTCAGCATGTTGAGACCACAGCCGATGCTGAGATGCACAGTCCTCTTATTTTTCACAGGAGTTATTATGAAATGAGTTATTTTTCAGCATGGGTCTAAATATTTGAATCTATCCCTGAGTCTTTCTCTGGTTTATTAATGGGCTGCAGTGCTGCCATCACCATGGTATCCTGCTACCTCTTCCCCTGTGAAGACTGAGAAACCACATGATGAAATTTACATTTTTAATTCTCCGCTCTCCATGCCTGTACACATAAAAATGCTTTATAAAACCATGAGAGAACACAAACCCAAGGACAATTCAACATCAAGAAACAACTTGGGTTGCTGTATTGTTTTGTTAATTTTGAGCCCTCTCCCTTTCTGCTGTTTTACTGCAGCCATCAGTGGTTCAATACCTGCTCCTAGGTAGACACCACAACACCAGATGGATTAGGTACTTTACAGCACTAATGATAGTGGCTGATAATGTGTGCAAATCTCCCTTTTACTGCTTGTTCAAGGCAGTCAAGAAATACTGAATACAGCTGTACATAATTACGCTTCTTTTGAAGCTAAATCAGCCTGTGAAATTTCTGTTCCTGGAAAATGGTCAAAATTAGTCAATAAAAAACCCAACAAAACAAACAAACAACAAAACTCCAAACCCTTTGCATGTGCTTTGTTAGTGGTATACTGTGACATTCTATTTCCTAAATCCAAGGCTTCCCTGCCAAACTATTGAGATTTGAAGGGAGGGTGGGAAATACTGCATAATGAAACTATGAAAAGGTGATTTTGCTGCAGGTGCATGAAGATGCTGATTTGACAATATGCAGTGCATATGCACTTGTTTGTGCCATGAGAAGTTTGTGTAGGACTAAGTATGTGTGTGTCTTATTGTGTTGCAGGTGTGTGAAGGGTCACTCCCCCTTTTTACCCATTCCCTATTCCTTTCACATGTTTGAGTCACTGTGAGGTCAGCTTTTGAAATTATCTGTTTTGGCTTGTTTATCCTCACCTCTGTTTTCTTCTTTATTCAATCATTCTGCAAGATTTCCTTTGCTAAACAACTGAAGAGGACAAGATCAGAGTATTATTAGGTTTTGCCTTCCCTTCCCCCAGTTTTTTTCTTCTGTTGAAACTTGCCAATCACTTTTGAAGCCTACATTGGGCTTTTCTGCAGCACAGGAGATATCATTAAGGCTTTAAACCCACTAATGAGGGAAATGTGCGCTGCTTGAAGGCTCCTGCAATATTAACTACATCCAATTATGTTAGGTAAATGTATGAGTATAGTCAAAACAGGATGAAAGCATATCTTTCTATTCAGGCCAAAAGCAGTCTTCTGAGCCAATCTTTCATCAAACCTACATTGGCTATTTATTTACTGGGTTTGCAGCACTTTTTTTTTTTTAATACTGAATAATAACATTGAAGGGAAACAACACTTACAGGCAGGGACGGACTATCTATTCCTAGGGCTGTGTTCCTTGTTTAAAGAACATGTTTTATTGTTGGATAAAATATGTGAAATCATAAGTCTGATTAATGTTTTTTCTTATTTAAATACATTATTGCTTCCTTATCTAATCCTTCCCTTAGCTGACTGTGTTATGAGTAGGTGGAGTGCAAATGCAGTTTTTGCTGGTCTTTGCTGGTTCTGACCTTTGATTTCTGTTGATTTGTTGTTTCTTTTTAAAGGGAAATCCAACTTATCCTATTTCTTTGAACATTCCCTGTGAGGATATTTTTTGGGAAACTTATTCAGTCTAATATCACAGGTTTTCACCAGTCCTTCATTTCTGACTTCTGAAACTGTTACTTGACAGTATTAGATTGTTTGGTTTAAAATTTTCTTCATTTTCCCTATTTTTGACATATAGTAGAGTGTCTTGTCCTTTGATTCTTGCCTTTCCCAGTCTGCTTTTGTTTAGAAGAGTAATTAGTTTGTCACTTGTTACAGAATTGACATAGGCTCAGATCACAGTACCGAGTTGGCCTTTTTACATGCTTGAGCAGTCAGAGTTCAGACCCAGTACTTTGCTTTGTTTTCATGTATTTAACCACATTTGGAGGTAACTCAGCTGCTCGTGTACAAAAAGTCCTTTTGAAGCATCTGATGATGCAGGAACCCTCTTAAGTCTATAGAAGTGATGTTTCACAGCACAGAGAGGTGATTTACATGAACATACCTGGGAGTCTGCTAGTTCAGCACTGGAGTAGATGTGATATGGCTGTATGTAATATTTGAATGGTTGTCATGTATCATGCCTAGGATCTGTTTAGCTGGGTTGAGTGTTCTCTTTCAAAGGTGGCCAGCAGCAGAATTCGAAACAGAACAGCAGGACAGACAGACAGACAGCGACAGTAATCTTCCTTCTGGCTTATCTGCCAGGCCTCCAGCACCCAGTGCTGTGGTGACTTCCAGTTCCAGAGATTGCATCTGAGCATCATTTCTCCCATTCACTCAATTGGCCACAAATCTGTTCCCATCCCACCCCATCCCATTTTGAATCCTTTCTATTAATGATTATGCCAGAAGTTGGGGGGGTTTTGGTTCAGGTTATTTTTTTTCCCCATGGATAAGCTTTTTGTTTTGACTGTGATAGTTCTGTCTTGTGTGTGCCCAAGTCCATTCCTCTTCAGTGAGAGTTAATGTGATACATATGGGTAATTATTATGCTAATCCTTGCAAAAACTTGCTCTTCATTTAAAGTATTTTAAAGGTAGCATTATATCTTCAAACTAGTGGGAATAGTTCTCTCTTTAGACACATATCTTAATCCATTTGCCTGCCTTTATGTTTATATTTGAACTTAAAAGTATGAAAGGTCCTTTTTTATTTTTTCTTTTCTTGATATAATGATAATGTTCTTACCTAGCACAGTGCTAACAGCCTTTTGTTGAGATGTCTTAACTGGACTCACTGTTTCCACAGCAAGGTCTGCAACATGGATCACATGAGCATTCCTCTTCTGGTTCAGCTCAGAAGATAATTCACCTTTATGTGTCATTGTGGACTTATTCAAAACCACGCAGGCTGACTTGGTCCTGAAGCAGACAAGTGCTCCCAAGGGCTCTCCCCCAGCTCCATTTCACTGGTGGTTATCTCCAATAGAGGGGGAATGGTGAACTGCTGATGGGGTTGTACCATCTTACATTGATGCAGCTGGTTTGCAGTGGTCCTTGGACCACAGCCTGGAAAGTTCTCTTCTACCTAGCAATTAACTCTGTGCGCAGTGAAAATTTCTGACACCCTGTTTTTTTTTGCTTGTGACCTACACTATGTAAGTTTCATTCTGCTAGAATGAAACTTGCACAGGAAAGGATGTTCAGAGACTGTGAGCTCCTCAGTGCTGACTGTGTGTTACAGCTACAAGTGTGGAGGATCACAAGTGAGGAATGAGTCTGCAAGTATTGTTTCACTCTCTAGCCAAGATTCTCCTTTATATAGCAACCACATGCCTTGGCACCATTTGTTGTGAATAATTGATAGCAAATTCTGGCTGATCCGAGCCTTGGGAGGGGATGGTGCTGCTGTGGGTTATGGGGTGCCGTGGAAGCGCCGCTCTGTGGACACACAGCTCCTGACCATGACCAAGGAAAGTCACAGGACACTGGCCACTGCTGCTGATGTATTGTCAGCATTTGATTCAGCACACTTAGAAGGGAAAGGGAAGGGATGAGGGGTGTAAAATTGGAGTTTTTACACGGCATGTCTCAGCTCCCCAGTGTAATGAGTGCTCCTTACTTTGAGCACACCTGGCCACTGCTCATTTTCATGTTCCTTCAGCTGTTTCTGAAGGCTCGGTGGTGGCTCCAAGAGACTCCATTTAGCCTCACAGACACATTCAGCAACATATATAGTGAGATCAGGAAACAGCTGTCCTGCAGCAA
Organism: Setophaga petechia; assembly: GCA_024362935.1. Lineage (NCBI taxonomy): Eukaryota > Metazoa > Chordata > Aves > Passeriformes > Parulidae > Setophaga > Setophaga petechia. The sequence goes on from JANCRA010000025.1 coordinate 8,255,765, forward strand.
AAGTAAGGCCTTGTCTATTATTGTTAATTATTTACTCCTGCCAACATCTTCTCACTGGTGTTAAGCAACATAAACAAAAATAATTACATTCTTTACTGAACCAATGTTCCATTACTCTTCTTTCCCTTTCATGCTTGCTGCTTGAGTAAAGGGTTTGGGGAAATATATTAAAAACAAGAACTATCTTGCAGTCTTCTCTTCTGCTAGATTAATTCTAAGTTGAAGGTACACAAGATATTATTTTTTCCCCTTTTCAAGGCAATTGCAACTGACAGTTTCCCCATTTCCTTTTCCATTCTCAGTGTGTGCATTTAGATGAAGCTAAAACTGCACTCTTGCACTTTTTATGCCGCTTTCCTAAAATAATTCTGAATAATTTAACAGTAACTCAGAAATATTCCAGTTTAACCAGTCATTGACCTTCAGTCAAGTTGAAATGTCATCAGGCCTATATTGGTATTTCATCAGTTCCAAAGAAGCTGTGCAGCAGCAGAGGCAATGGTGAGATCTGTAATTAAAGTTCCCAATGTCTTCCATTACAATGTTTTGCTTTCTGTAGATTATCATAGTTTAACTGCTTCAATTAGTATTTTCCATTTAGAATTTTTCAGTCAAAATGGTCTTGCTATTTTGGAGACTATGCCTAGGGAAAAGTTAGGGTTATTTATCGATTGTGAGGAAAATAAACCCAGAGTCTATTTCTTTGGCTTTGGCTTTGTTCCCTCTAGTGTTAAGGGATGGATATAAAAACCACTTTGAAAATCTGACCAAACTGCTTAAGTTTATAAGCCCCTGAAGAATCTGAATAAACACAGACTCAACTAAAAATATTAGAGGAGACTGACTTACTGCTGTCGCTCTCTGCTGACAGAACTCTACAAATGACAAAGAATTTCTACAAGTCATCGTGTGAGCTTTATGTCTGAAGGGGGAGAACCTTGAGTTTGTGACTGATTAATTTCACATTAAAGATTTTGGGGTTTTTATGTGCAATGTTAAAAACTTTCAGGATATTATTTCCTTTAGAAATCTTAAATGTGAGAAATCAAACAGAGATCCTGTGGAGGGAAAAACTGTATATGATAACATAACTGAAGAACTGGATCCATTTGCACCCATTTCTGCATATGCTTTAGGATACGAAGACTGCCCTAAGCACAAGATTTTCAAGCCTCTTAATGCTTTAATTTGCTCTCTAGTATCCTCCTAATGTAATTGACTGTAGTAGGAGTTGATGGCATACTATATTGTCAGCAGTAAGAATTTAATAAACAAAACCTTTGCTCAAGTGATTTCTGAGATTTGATTAGGAAATGTGTGGAAGACAGAATTTTCATGTCATATCTGATTTTGATGAGTTTAAAACCAAAATAAAAATAAAAAGTTGATTGAAATAATTAGTTTCAGTTACAGCTTTTAATATAAAAAAGTTTTAATTTGAGAGGTAAAGTTGTTTTGTTCCAAAAAAATCTATAAAAAGGTAGTTTCTAGAACTTTTCTCCTTCTTTTGTTCCAGAAAGCCTAGAGAAAGAAATTGATTTTGCAATATTGACAGTTTCTTGCAAGCCTCATGACTTTATTTAAACTTCTCTCACCGGCTCTGGTTTTATTTTTGTTTAATGTTTGATTTGAATTTTTAAAAGGAATGTACCCTCGCTGGCTGGTGTTTCACTGTGTCATATTACATGTTCTTTAAATGCCCTGGCTACTGGATGGCGCTCATTTGTTTTACCCTCCTTGTAGTCAAGTGGGGCAGCTCTCATTTTTTCTCTTTTTCCAGCTCTTCCCTTTATCCTTGTAGTAACATTTATCTTATATTGGCAGTGATAGTCACTTTTGGTTATAAAAACTTTGGTTTGTCCTTGGGTTAACATTTATTCTAAGTAAAAAAATCAGCAGGATTTTAGACATGTCTCAGAGAGTTATTTTTTTTCAGTTTCAACATCCCTTTTATTTTTCAGGCTGCTGGATGCTGGGGGTGTTCAGCGTGAACCTCAAGTGTGAGAGAAGCAGCTGTGCAGATGCAAAACGAGTTCTTGTGATGTGGGAGTGTGTGCTGTGCTGGCCAGCACTGATGGTTGGGAACTGCGCCTCCCACCCACCAATAAAGCTGCCCCTGGAAGTGCAGATTCTAATAACTTCCAAGTAAAAATAACACACTGGGTGCATGCAGTCAAGTGTGATGTGTGTGCTGAGCATGGGTGCAGCCTGGCAATTTCACTGGTGCCTGCTCCTTCCAGACAGTGAAGCCTCTTTCCTTTTTCACACAGGAATCCCAGCAGGCAGAACCTCCAGCCAGGCTGTTCATTGCTGTTCTGTGTGTGCCTGGCTGCCGGGGGTTAAACCTCAGGGCAAGGTTGCAGGTGTCTCATTCTCATGGCTGGCACACATTCCTTCCCCAGGCACTTGATAAAAGAATCTAAATCCCAAATCTTGCTCTGCCCTCGTGTGTGTTTGCTGAGCTCCCAGCTGGCCTGTACCCAAAATGCTGGTGCTGGCTTTTGGGGCACCATCAGTGGGAGAATTCAGGCTCAGATCCATCCCTCTGGTTTCATGCCATGGCACTAAAACTGAAGCTAGAGTAGTGGAGCAGGCCCCCTAAATGCTGCATCACCTGAAGGAGGCCTGTTTGGCCAGAAAGGGATCTGTGAGCTCTGTGGTGTGGACTCCAATTTGTGGAGTTTTTGTTTGTTTTTAACATTTTATCTTATCCTAGAACTCTTAAGATAACAAGATATGCTGACATGGTTTAGGTTTCATAATCCACACTGCTTCATATTACAAGTCTAAATGTTCCAGAATACAAAAGTAGCTGATACTGTCAATTTATTTGGATGAGGTACTTGCTGATACTCAGAGGAGTGTTTCAACTTCTCTCCTTGAAGAAATCAGTAAGAGTGATGTGAGAACAGTCTGCTTACAGGTGGTTTGTGAATTAAAGCTGTTTTACAGAAATTGTGAGCTCTAGGGAACTCATGATAAGTCCTGTAATGCTATCTGTGCACAATAGGACTTTATTATTGTTGAAATTATCTTATGACAGACATTTAATTCTGGATATGCTCAAATTAATTTCTAAGAGGCAAATGCACAAACATTATTTCCTATAAACATGTCAGAACATGTTTTCATAAATTAGGATTTTTTAAAATTTGACTGAAACTAGGCAATAACCTCAAATATGAAATCTTGGAAGATAAAATGATGAAAGTGTGCTGTGCAACTCCTGAGGAAGTTTTATAGCCTAGCTCTTCTTGAGGGACAAATAAATGAGGAACGAAAGCAGCTACTGCTATCAGGAAAATACATGAATGTTTTGACAGATAGATGTGTAAATCTTACTATATGAAATTTGGATTATTTTTTTTCCCCTGATGTGTAAATATTCACTTAATGTAATTAGAAAGAATTGTGAAGTAGAGGGCAGGGAATTCAAATTCTTCAGCTGAGCAGGTACTGTGTGATTTGTTGACAGCTTGTCATTCTGCCATTACAGCTGACCTGGAGTTTTCTTTCTGAATGGCTTTTCAAAGGAAAAGTAACATAAAAATTAAAGTATTTAGCCAGGGAGTTTTCTGACTTGGACTAGCAGCATATGCTTAGAGAAGGAGCAGAAGAGCAGAGCAAGTGCAGAGCAGTATTTCCTGTAGAATGTCCCCCTAACATCTGATTGCCCATGGTTAACTTCGTAAGCTGAAAGCTGTATTCATGTTTTTAATTTTTAATAGCCCTTTTCTTCCAGTAGTTTGATTTAAATATCATCTTGAACCCATTTTTTGTTTTTTAAACCATTAGGAGGCCTCACAAGAAAACTTTTATTGGCTTCATTTGACATAGTTTTGAAATTTTCTTCTTGGCACTGGGGGGAAAAGGTGAAATACTTTTTCTTTGGGTTATTTTGCACATATTTGAGATCATCACTTTGCCATATTAATCCCAAATTTTCTGTTTCAAATTAGGTAAATGACAGTTTGAAGTATGTTTTGTGTATCAGGATATTGTCACATGGGAAATGGGGTATTAGGCAACAAATTTTAGGTGCTACATGGCAACTTGGAAGACTGATAGAAACCCTTTGAAATGTCTTTCACCTTTAGATCATAGTTAGCTACTTAGCCACTTCTTTATTTTCAGTGTTTCTTGGTGCTTTGCAATTTTAAGCTACACAGGCCTGTATATAATTTTATTTCTGTATTCCAACACCTGAGTGGAAGAGGTCAAACTAAAATTGTCAATAAAATATGAAGTATATGAAGAAGAGACATTTCTTATATATACTTTTCTCCAAATAAAAATGTTGCAAGTGATATTTTTAAACTGAGCCATTGGTAAGCCTCCCCTTCACCTGCCTCGCTTACCTCTGCTAGTGACCAGAAGGTCCTAAGCATTTAACCCCTATTTGAGGTGCTTAATTTGACAAAACAGATTTAAAACTCTTGCTCAACCATAACTAATGTTCTGAGGTTGCCTCAAATCCTTTGGAGCTGCTGATTTCAGCAGTTGAAATCACCAAATGGAAGCTTAGCAGTTTTGAAACTTGTCCAAGGAAGGAGATCTATGAATATGATGTTTTGAGAGGAGATGGCCCTCACGTGTGCCTTTGAAATGGGCTGGTGGCTCAGGCAGTGCAGAAAATGTAGCAGCAATAAACATGGTTCTTGGAATCACAAAGTTGTGGAGCCAGGCTGCACCAGTGCAATCCCTGTGACAAATTGCCCAGAGTGAAGGAGAAAGGCTTTCACAGATTTACCTACTGGAAATCATTCCAAGGCAGTCCTCTCATCTGTCTGTGAAGTACCCCACCTAGAAACTTAGAGGTGATTCTTTGAGACAATGCACTTGCAGCCTTATTTGTTGAATCAATGCCAAATTCTATGGCCATTCATGAAAGAGAAGTTAGTGAATCTCTGCAGCCTGAGGCCTCTGACCATCCCTCCTCCCCCTAACCTGTACTGCTGCTGTAATAATTCTTTCCTTCATTATTCTTTTTTCCTTATTTTGCTTCCTATCCTTATCCACAAGAAGTAGTTACAACTTTTCCCCCCACTGTGAGTTTTGTTCTGTCAGTGATCATTTGGAAGCAGGTTAGTACTGTGACTTCTTTCACCCTGCAGTTGTAAGAAAGGGAGTAATCCCTGATCACAGCTGTCATGGCCTCTCTTCTGGAATATGTTATGTCCATGAGAAGAAAGGTGGTGAGACCTTAAGGAAGTGTAGGACTCTTCCTACATTGCTGTCATGGCAGCTTGGATAAGTCTGTGCTCATTTTGGTGAGCTTCTTCTGAGGTATCTAGCTGCATACCCAAGGCATTTGAGTCAGCAGCCAAGAGGACAGGCAATGGGGTGGTGAGTGGTACTTACAATCTCTCTTGGTATTGTCCAGAAGCTTTAAGGTTGCTGCAGGTATGTCCCTGGATGAGCAGAGCATGGAATTCAATGTAAATAAAAGACATAGCCAATGTTCTTATGGGCATTGCCTGTCATTCCTACATATGCCAGTGACAGAAAACATGGCAATATATGTGTACCAAAAGTTATTGGGGACTGCTTTTTTCCAAATACTCTTTATATACTGTAAAAGAAACTTTCTGGTCTTCAACCTTTCCTTGAGGAGAAGTGTGTATAAACAGAGAGGCTTTTAATAGTTTTATAACTTTAACCAATACTAAAAAGTCCAGTTACGTCAGCTGGAAAGTGGATTTAAACGTGTTTAAAAACTGCTTCTCAGCAGAAACTGTCTATAGAGTATGGGTTCTCTAGTACAACCTGAACTTGTTTATAATACCAAAATTCTTAATTAATTAAGAACAAGTACTTTTTTCTTTGCTTTGGTTGTTTTGATCCCAAATGTGCAAACTGACCACCATATGCAAACTCATGAATGCATGGGCTTAATTTGGTTGTTGCTTACACCAACAAACGGAGTGTGTGACTTGCATCAGTTTGGGTCAGACTGCAGGAGGCCATATGTGTTTGTTTTAGCAGTTATGGATGGTTATATTTACCTCATTGCCATGACTCGCTTTGGTTTCTATTGACAAAAGCATGACTTAAGAGAATGTTTGCAGAGACAAGAACAGATGTTTCCAGGCTGCTTGCCACAGAGGGGAAAAATAGCCAGTATTTGCTTGTAAGCTGGGCTTGGCTGTGCCATTTTCCCAATGAGTAATTAGGAATAGTAGTTATTAGTTGTTGAAGATCCTGACTTGATAACAAAAGAACCTGCTTGGCGATGCCTTTTTGTATAGTCTGATCTATGGTGTAGAATGAAAGACAATTGCTGTAATCACTGAAACCAATTCTACCCTGTCACACTCTTTTGAAGAACCTTAATGACCAAGGAGAACCTAAAAGCTTAATGAAATAGATAATCCATGGACATTTTCTCTTCTTCTCTGCAGGCATGTTGATTTCAAATTAAGCTGCAAACTTTTAATGGACACTTTTATGAAATTGCAAAGCAATATGAGTATTTTGGAGTAAATTTGGTGATTTTTTTTTCCCTCTGAAGCTGTAAGATCACCTTCTGAATCACACATACTAAAATCAAACTTGTTTTAGACTGATAAGGAAAAGGGGACAAAAGTGTAATAGACTTTCAAAAGAGTTGATGATCTGGGAGGGTTTTGAGCAATGTGTTTGTGAAGTAGTGTCTGTGACCATTAAAATTAAATAATTTAAAATTAATTTTAAAATAATTTTAAATTTTAAAATTTTTAAAATTAAATAATTTTAATGGGCAAAGAAGTATTGATTTCAGCTGCCTGGGAGCAGCAATGTGGGATGTGTGGCATCTGAGGATTTTAAAATAGAGTTTTGGAAAGGCAAAGCAAGAGTGAGCCTGCTTTGGGAGAGACAACTCCTGCGTGTAGCAATTCCCTCGGATTTAACATGGATGGGAAGCCCCTCACAGTCACAGCAGAGGGCTAGGAGGCCCTGTGGTCTCCCACACTGGCACACAGCCCCCAGTGGGCAGTGCCAGCCCTTTGCCCTCTGCAAAGGCTTGGCTCTTGGGGTGAGGAGTTGTTCTTGCTCCATTGTGAGATGATGATTTGTGAAGAGAAAAATTTTACATGCTTTGAAGAGATGTGTCTATAACATCTGTGTATGCAAGGGCCTTGCAGATAGAAACAGCAATGAGCTACAGGGTGTGTGACATAAATGAGCTCTGTTTTGGGTTTTGAAAACATGCAGTGCAGTACTTTCCTGGCTCAGTCAAAAGCCACCACACAATATGTCGTTGAATGTCATGAATAGAGGGAGAGCTGAGCATGACTTAAAACACCAAGGAAGTTGGAAGGAATATACTGTATCAGTTTACCAACAGGGAATCTTTAAAGCTAATATATGGAGCCGTCTCCTGCCTTCCCACTTTCATGATCTACTTACTGCAAGCTTGGTAAGATGTATTCCTGGAGATATCTCAGGGATTTTTTTTTCTGTTGCCTTTTTTAAGAGCAAGTGTTATGTTGATCTGTTAAGTGTCACGCCACTGCCACTGACTGGATGAAATACCATATGGGCAGTTCATGGGTTTGCTGGTTCCACCTGCTGGCTGAACTGGTGGTGATGACCTGTCAGTCAAGGGCAGTTGAATGAGTAATCTTAAGAACAGATTTTATTATAATTCCTGTCTGAGGTATGGGGATAGGGTCTTGTCTTCAAGCTACGAATTTTCTATCTCGTTTTTTATTAACTTTCATTTCATTAAATTCAGTTTAAAAATGCAATTTCTTAAACAGGATGGTAATGCCTAATCACAAGGGCCTTTTTAGCAAGAAAAGGACATCAAACCTTTTTGAAAAAAAGACGATGAACAAGTTAACCCAGTGATGTGCAAGCACTACTGCCTGCTCATCGCTTCTGGAACTTGCCTTGGGGAGGAAGCCATGCCCCACTGGGAGAAGGATAACCCCCTATACTGGGAATATACTCCCAAAGTTTTTCCTAAAAAGGGAAAAGGGGAGGAACCCAGAGTTACACTTAAATCTGGACAATGAAGTCCCCGTGGGTACTGAAGAAAGGCTGAAGGAGAGAGGAGAAAATGGCTCATTAGTGTGAGCTGTAGGGTTGAGATTGGGGCTAAAATTCAGGGGAGTGTGGGCATGGGATTCCAGTTAAAGCTGGATCCCACAACAGCTGTGGGACTAGAAGAAAGCTTACATGCAGGAAAATACTGTTTGCTAGGCATGACTAATGCCAGAATTAGTGTTGGAGTTACTGTTTGGATTTGGGATTTTGGGTGCTCTAGAGCTTATTTCCTTGTTTGAATCTGAGCAGACTGAGTGCTGATGTTTGACTGTTGTAGAAGTAAATTGTTTTTGATTGGTTTTGTTAGGAGTGGGCTATGATTAAGTCTGAGTTCAAGATAACAAAGAGTCTGAGGTATTGTTTTATAGAGTTTTGTTTCTCACTATGTTGTCAGAGCACATGGAGAAGATTAGCAGCTGGTTCTGTGAAGGTGAGTGGTTTTTAAAGGTCTTTAAAGGTACCCTTTAGCTTCTTTGAAGATTCATCTCTTCAGGATACTTAAGGAGTGCATGACTGCATTAACTGCCTTCTGCTGGGAAAACTTTATCCCTCATTTTTCTGCCAAAAGAAATAAGAAGAGGTGTCTAAGGGAACATAATGGTGCTGTTACCCTTCTTTCTGCTCAAGGCAGTCATTGCTGTGTGCCAGAGGTTCAGCCTAGCCTGCCAGTGACAAACTTGGGAAAGGAGCAAATATTGTATGAATCACAGAAGGCTACAGTTTTACTCCAAGATAAAACAGGGACAGGATATTGGTGCATGAATAGGTCCTACAGATATCCATTTGACATGCTTCTCAGCACAGTTTTGTTGTGTATTGATTAGTTGTCTCCTAGGCATGGTCTGGGCACAGTTCAGGAGAAGAACATGTACCATTACCAGAAGCAGTTTGGATATTTCCACTGTTTTTGGGAAAGGGATTTAACTTTGGGGACAGCGGGTGCTTAGAGCCAAAATTCAGTTGCCTGAATTATTTAGTCACACAGAGGAAGCCAAACTGACTCATGACAAACAAGTCAATAACTGGGTCTGAGGGGTCATCCTGAGGAACGCCTTGTGGGGGAGGGAATTCTTGCCTCAATTGTAGAGATGCCACTCGTGTGCAAATATTATTTCATTTTCTCTTTTAAAAGCAGTGATGTTTTAAATGATTTGTTTGCAAGCAAATCAGTCCAGTTTTCCTTTTTGTGGTTGATAGCATGTCTGTGATTGTGGGAACTCAGCAGCACTTGCAGGTACACTACAAGAGATTACCATGCTGCCAGTAGTTTTCATGGAACATTGATGTACCAGAAATGGTTGATTACACAGGAGAAAGAAGCAGAGAGCAGTTGTTCAGTATTTAGATAATGCTAGATGGAACATAATCCTGATTGCCTTTGACTTAAAAACAACTTCCTTTGCTGCCCCAAAACCAAAATATCGCCCTGAAAATATTACAGCTGCCTCCTATGGTAATTTTTTTGGTGATTTTTATAAGCTCAAGATTTTTTACATACATATAGTACTTTGTCTATTTGGAAAGAGATGGCATTTCATCTTTCACTGAGATATTTCAGGCTCATTCTCATACCAAATCCATTTTCATTCCTGCTATATGAACCTGCAACACAGGTTATGCAATTAGGAGGAAAGTGTTTGCAGAAACAATAAGGAAAATCTGATAAATGAAATCTGCTATACACCGTCAGTCACGCTGATGGTATTCCAATAAACAGAAACATATTTTTGTGTGCCCACTTTTAAAGATACAGAGTAAAATAATTTATGGCCAAAGCTGGTTTTCCTTCCTTGCAGCATTTATATGTATATAATATTGTGCACACCAAAATTATGTTAAGGGAGCATTGCTGTCGTAAAGTAGAGTGCTAAAAAGGCAATGCTATAGTTAGTGTTGTAGTTATGATATTATAGTTAACAGGCTTTTTGTTCAGTAACTGAGTCCCTCTGTGAATGTGCTGTATACAGTCTTTATGCAATTAGGAGCACTTTTTAGGGTGAATGTTTGGTTTTAGGAAGGGAATTTGCTTTCAAGACAAATGCAGTGAGATTTATATCACATCTGTTATTATCGAAGTGGAGCTTTGTCTTGCAAAGAAGATTTGTCTTATAGAGTGCACAGTTTGGGCAGCCTTCAATTTAGGACTGGATGTAAAATACTTTTCCAAGTGTTGCCCTGTAATTTTTTCTGGTTTTCCTTTTTCTTTTTTTTTTCTCTATGCTATTTAAACCTTGCTTGGAAGACAAAATTGGTAATTTCCTTGTGGGAATTGTTATTCTGCTCTTTCATTGTAGTTTCTGAGTGCCTCAGAAATGTTAATGTATCGTTAGCATTTCTGAGGAGGTGTTGTGATATATCCACTTTATAAAGCAGAAGTGAAGGCTGGTGGTTGAAACACACGTCTGAGAGTGTTTGGGAATTTGGGGGCTGCACTCAATGACCTGATTTCTTGGACTAATGCATTCACAGGATCAAGGCACTTTCCCTGTTGTTGATTTCAGTGAGCACTCAGGAGCACTGCAGTCTGGGTCTCAGGTTTGAAATGAAGACTGAAGATAGAAGGAACACTCATTTAGTGACCAACTGAGTCAAGGTTAAGTGTAAATGGCTGCCCTAGCAGCACAGAAGAGCTGTGGAGCAGAGGGTAGCATACAGGACTTTCTGACAGGATGATGCTCATTTCCAATTGTCTAGAGGCTCTTTCTTCTGAATCTGGTGTGCCTTTGAATATCTCTAACAAATGATGGAGTGCCTCACTGGGTGATGTTCTTTCTAGCTGCCCTTGTGATCTTCAGGAAAGATACCTACTGACAAGTTAGAAAACAGATTATTTATTTAAAGACGCTCTTCAGAGAAAATAGTCCAAGATGTTTCAACTCTGACAGCCTGTCCAAGGTTTTCCTTGTTATTGTACAAAATAAAATAGTCTATACATACATAAAGCCCTTATTTTGTTTTACAGTTGTCATCTGATGACAGTAGCTAAGTCAATATGTTCCTTCAGCTTAATATGTACTTTTCTGCTTGAAAGCTGCTCATCTTTGCTCAAAACTGGTTTGTAGTCTTGTCCCAGTGACATTAGTTTACTGTACTAGATGGTGTTGCTGAGAATGTAAAACTATCCCATTAGCCTGTTTGTAATATAAAATAGGCTTCTGCTTTTTACAAGCTTATGCAGTGTAGTAAGAATTTGGCAAGTGTAAAGGAAAAAGGTGTTAAGGAGAGCTGGCAGCTCCTTAAAGAAATGATATTAAGTGCAAACTCTTCCAATAAGGAGGAAAGTTAAGGAAGTGCAGTGGAAGACCAGCATAGCTAAACTGCCAGTTCTTCATGGCTCCTGAAGAGAAGTTGGTTTTTTTTTACAGAGTGGAAAGTAGGTCAGATTTCCAAGAAAAAGGATAAAAAAATAGCATGTAGTGGCAATAAAGTCAGAAATAGTGAGGCACAAAATGATATTAAAGTATCCAGGTGTGTTACAGGTTGTAAGAATTAATTTTTCATACACTGTTGTAATGAAAGAAAGACTGAAATGAAAGGTCAGAGGACAAAAGGGATCAACAGATGGCATTGGGATGGCCAAAATCACTGGTTTGTTTGGGTCTCTCCCAGTAAAATGGACACTGTTTCTACTGATAACATGGGGATCTGTACTGCTGCTGCAGTATCCAGGAGATCTCACATGCAAAAGTGACTATCTCTGTACGTCCTGGTAACCAGAGAAGTGTAGACCTTCTGCCCACACCCACCAATCTTAGGGTGGTTTTTCTGGAGGGCATTGCTGTACAATGCCTGAAATGTATTTTGGAACAGTCCACTGTTGGAAGGGAAGGGAGGAGCACAGGGTGCCTTCTTTGCAAGAATTGTTCTGTAACTTTGTTAATGATTTAGATGTTGGCACTGAGTATGCTAGCAATTTATGTAGAAAGCTGGTAAGGATGAAAAAGGCTATGAAAGAAAGGGCTAAAATTCGAGGTGGTGTTATCCAGTTGCACAAATAATCTTAAAGGGAATGGTCATAATTCAAAAGGACACATTCTACACATGACTCTGGGGAGTAACCAGCTTTAAGGATAAAGGCTGGGGAATAGATTCCTAGTAAGTGATTGTTCAGAAAGAAATTTGAAAGTTGCAGGGAGCCACAAGCCAGTTCATGAGTACAGTGCCATGCTGTGGTATGTAAAATTCCAGGGTGAATAGAGAGGAATATAACCTGGAGGGGGGCAATAAAATCCTTTCTTGCCTGGAGTACCATGTTGGGTCACAGGGACTGTACCTTAAGAAAGAAGTAAATCAGCAAGACTATGCAGAGGAGCAGTACCAACACTGAGCAAACAGTCCTAAATAGCATGACTGATAAGTGTGTGTTGAGTGAAATGGTGTTATGTAGGGTAGATGGCTGCAATATGTTTAGTGGTTGTTACAGCTTTCTGTGCATATGGGCTGCTGCAAAGATAGGGAGAATAACCTGACTTCTATGCCTGGACAGCACAAAAACAAAAGTTCCAGAAAAGAGAGAGATTGTGCTACCATGGTATAAGTAGTACAGCACTGGAAGAGTTTGAGTGGGGAGGTTATTGAATCTCTGTTATTGGAAGGCTTCAGAACAATTAGGAAACATCTTCTGACATAGTATAAAATGTAATATTTTGTGCTGTGAGGCTGGACATCTTCTGATTCTTCTTCCAGTCAGAAGTGTGTTGTTTTCTGATGTGCTTGCTCTTTTGCCTTTTATATCCTTTTACTCCTTGGTGAATATCACTGTTTTCTGGACAAGATTTTCTTAGATGGCAGGGAATATTTAGTAAATTCACAGTAGTCATTTTGGTATAGATCTTCACAGAGCAGTGCTTTAAGCTACTATATTTGACCATTTACTGCAGCTGTAAGAGTCACAGGCCACAACTTCTTAGTGAGAGTATTCCTTATAAGCAGAGTAAGGACTTGGGCTTGCTTTCTAATCAACATATTTTCTGAAGACTTTAAAAATGCATCTAACAGTCTGACATGCCAGCTGTCACCAGAAATGGTGTCCCCCACCAACACCAGCATGCGGTGTGTTGGCACTCATGTCACACGGAGAGGGAGTGTTGACAAGTCCTCTTGCCAGTCACCTTAGAAAGATAGGGAAGAAGCCAGGGTTCAGTGAAGGAGATCTCAGGAGAACACCAGGGACATCAGAACCAGAGCAGTCTGAGAAAGGAGCTGGTCCAGGACTTTTAAAGCCCAATAGAAAATGAGTGTGGCAAAAGAGAAATTTTCTCCAGCCTCATCCACGTTTAGCTTGGTGTTTGGGACTGATTTGAACCTCTCTTCGTGGGACAGCAGTGCAATGCCTTTCCTGAGCAATCTCCCCAAGTTCCAGAGTCTTGAGTAACTGTAGTTGCATTTGTGTTAAAATTGAATTATGTTTTCTTTCAACTTAGAAGCCGAAGTTGATATCCAAGCCAATGCTTGATAGCATCCTTTGTCTTCGTGATGACAGATGGAAGTTTGTGCGGAGCCTCCTGACCCCAGCCTTCAGCGATACCAAACTGAAGGAGGTAAGGTGTAGACATTGCTGCTTTCATAATTTAGAAGACTTGTGCAGGCATCTGCTTTATGTAGGTCCATATTAAGGATAGGTGAAACCTGCTACTTTGTGCCACTTTATTTAGACCTGAAGAGTACATGCAGCAGAGCTTCCATATGGCATGGTTCAGATCATAGACTGGTGAAAATCCAAATAGCTCATCTGAGGATATGATTCTTTATCTCCCTCTGTTTAAGTCAGTTTGTCCATGAAAGTGTAGCATACTTAAGAAGGACCCTTACCCCTTCCTCTCCTCTGCCCTATTAGGAGTAAGCTTAAGTTCAGGAAAGGTTATTGCTCCCAGTTGGAACATAGCTTTTCTTGATGTGCAGAGTCAGCAACTCTCATGTTAACACAGGAACTGCTGTCAGTCTATTTTCATTTCTCCATCTCCTTCCCTTTCCCTCCTCCTTTTATTCTTTAATCCTTTCATATAATAAAATAAGTCACTGGAACAGAATGTCATTGCCAGGTAAATACCACTGACTGAAAATAAATGTCTCTGTGCTGACCTGCTGCTAATTTCCTATAAATGTATCAGCATTTGCTCAGCCATGGGAACCCATTATCCAGTAACAAAGTCCTGTTCCAGTGATACGGTTTCTCTTAATTAAATGTATATAAATGATTGACTGGCTAAAGTCTTCTTTCAAGGAGAACTCCAAAAAACAACCCCACAACAACCAAAACAAAATCACCTCTTTCTTTTTATGTTTTATTCTGAACGGGGATCATGCCTCACTCTGGTGCCCAGTCCTGGGTTGTGAAATTTTCCACTGGGCAGACGCTTGTGTTGTTTTGACATGCCGCTGTCGAAATCCACAGTAACATCTAAATGTGTCTGGCTCTCCCAGCTCCATAGACAGCGGTCGCCTAGCAACGCCGGCTGTCACCTCCTTATTATGGTAAATTCTAATTGGCCGCCAGCCTGGCGGAGATGCTGATTAATCACCACTGACAATGCCATTGGTTATGCGCCCTGACATTTGCTCTGTCACCAACTCCATCACGAAATTTCAGCAAGGCAAGGGTGTTTAAATATGCAAGCGATTAGTTGCACATGGCGTGGTGGGGAGAGCAGAGTTTTGCATTTTGCTGGCAGAAATTAATCTGCCTTGCTGCAGGTCATTGGCTCTTTGCTCGTGGACTAACAAAAGATAACGCTGCATTCCCCTCAATTTGTGGAGAACAACCTCTGCCAGCACCTGGCAGGCAGGCTTGGCTGAGGAACACGGTGAGGGCAAGGGAGTGGAGCCTCAGGGATCCTGCTTTGGGGCTGGGCTTTGCAGGGTCTGGCCCGTCCAGCTGGGCTGGGAGAAGTTGTGGCATTCCCTTTGCATGGTTTGTTGGTGGAGGTGGACTGCAGGAATAATGGTAGGAGGTAAAAGGGAGGGCTGGCCAGTGCCTGGTAGCTGTCTTGCATGCAAAGATTGAGACATTTATTTTTAGCCTGATAATCAGCTTTGCTTGTGCTGCCTCTTCCAAGCTCTGTGGGAGGGCGTGTGACTGTGCATGGGCTTAGGGTGACCTGGAAATTGTCACTTTCTCCTCCCATTCAACAGCAAGTGGGAAAAAGTGGAGTGGGGCAGGTCTCTCTGAAAGGTTCAACTTTGCTTTTCTCCCCCACGCCTTCACCAGAATTCTGTCCGTCCCTACAAAGACACTTGCAGTAAGCCCGTGTGAGATTAGGAACCGCTGTTGAACGGATGTGCTGCTCAGCCTTGCATTTCATTTTCTACCCAAATATGTTAGCAATACTGGGATATGAAGTTAATGCAACTTAAGTTCTTGCCCGTGTACTTTTCCTACTGTTGCTTAATTTAGAAGCCATATCAACTCTTCACAAAGGAAATCAATGCTCATTAATTATGATCTCACTTTTTAACTCTCCCCTATTTGGTACTCTCTCAGACCCTCTACAGCAGCATGGAAACAAAAATACCATGTTCTAGTATTGGCCATACTACAGAGTATCCAGCATTATCTGCAAGACATCCTGTTTATAATAAGCCCTTCCTCTCTGCTTTGAATTACAAACACAAATTTGGTACTAATTTATTGCATAAGAACCTAGATATGCTATTTTATACATATTTATAAATATTACTAGGACATTCCTTATTTCTCCTTCCAAGATATCAATTACTTTGACAAAATCCTACACCAAAGTCTTCCACTCTGTTCACTCTGGATGTCTGCCTTAACTTTGTTCCTCTGTGCAGATTCCACAGGGATGCTGGAGAGACTGCAGACCTCATGAGTGTCTTTGGAGAGGTGTTCCCCTTGGGCTGCAGCCCCTGGTACCACTCCAAACATAGGCTTGTCTGTCTGGATGCTCTGGAAGAATTGGGAACTGTTAGCCTGTGACAGAGCAACAAATGTTAACAACTCCTTGTGCTCCCCGTACCATCACTTCAGATGAAGGATGCACCAAGGGACAAAGAGTTCAGAGGCACAGGTTCCTGATATCTCTGTTTCAGAAACTCAAGAAAGGGCAGTTTCAGGGCTAGCAAGAGTGAGAAGTGAGAAGCCACTTTGGCCTGGCTGCTGGAGGACTGGGGTCAAGACACAGCTAATGTGTGTTGCTAAGGTTTAACCTGCAGTGCTCCACAGAGGCACCTGGGGCTGTGGGCAGAGGCCTGCTTTGCCCTTGTCACTTCAAAGAAGTGGTGTGATGCCACTGAGAAGTTCACTGAACTTGAGGAATTTCCCCATAGTAGGGCAAATATCTCCAACAGCCAGCCAGCAAATGATGAAAAGATGATTCCAGAAATTTTGAATTTTTCAAAGTTACAGGAAATGAACTGAAACTAGAGGTTATAGAGTTGTTGAGTAGCCAATATAGTGATTTCTGTGTGTCTGCAGAGAGTTGCTTTAGTAACATTTTTCAAGAGTTTCTGACAGCTTTCTCTTTTCTCAATTTGTCTTTAAAATCTGTGTACCATTTTGCTCTTGCTTTTATGGGTTTCTATGTCTTGGGTGTTCTTCCTTTTTAATACTCTTTTTCTAACAAACATGTAAAGATTACTAAAGGAGTCCACTCCAGGTGGAGGAAGATTTAGCTGGATAGCATTGAACACAAATACTACTTAGTGGTAGTGAATAAAACAATAGACTTGTAAGCTTGATCCTGCAGTAAGATTGGGGAGCATCCCATGTGAGATGCCACTGGAGTTGGCAGCAGATCTAATAATAAGCTCTTTCCAGTAAGACCCCTGAATGAACCCCATAGTTCCACTGCTGTGGGAGCACTAAGAATGAGAAATGAGAGACAGGAGGCAGGAAACCCAAGAAATGTCACTTCCCTGCCCTTGACTGCCTGTGGGTGATCTGACAGAAGCTACTTAAATTCTCTGCACATGAAACAACTTTTATCTGTTAAGTGGGAACAACACCAATAACTGAAAGTTGATCCAAGATATAATTCATGAGGAACTGGTGAATTATAATACCTAAAGGCTCTAAGTAATAGAAACATTTCCCAGTGTTCCTGTCATGCTCTCCTCAGCTGTTATGTATTGAAACAAGCTGGCATGTTAGTGATCTTGCTGTACCAACCTTGATTCCCTATTTAGTATTTCTCATTTTGTTCCTCTTCTTTTTGCTGTGGTGCCTATGATGATCCTGCAGTTCTGGACCCCTTGTCAGACTTGATAAATAGCTCTACTCTCTTTTACAGCCAACACCAGCAGAAAACCTATTGATTTTTATTTATTCTGATGGTGCTGCAGTAGTCTTGTCATCTCCTATCAGTATGCCAGAGATTCTTTCCTCCATTAACAAACCATTTAAACAAAACAGAGCACAAAAATTAAAGAAGAGAACACAGCTTAATGTAGCCTTGTCCTAAATAACCTGTGAAGTGGAGTTTGTGTTGAGGCATTTCTGTCAAATAAAGAGAGACATAAAGCAGAAATTGTAATAACATGACAGAACAGTGCAGAAAAATCCTCTAGTGTCACTCTCAGGCATGTAGATCTTTCATGTCCCACTAAGACATAAGATCTGACAGTCCAACCATTAAGGTTTCCTTGATTTGCTGTTAGTCTGTGCACATTGGTCAAAGGCATTTTAGGAGTGTCTCTGGGAACTGCTGTTGTTGCTAAACAAAGCAAATGTGCTCACATAAGGCAAAGCAAATCACTAATGTAAAAACTGCTGTAAAAATGTGAAATGTGCATAAACTTGAGCCACAGACCAATATCTTGTTGAGTTGCTCGTTTTTGCTAAGTTGTGCCCAGGAATAGCCCAGCTGCACTCTCAAGTGATGGAAACAAATCCTCTCACAAAACATCTTTATGACACTCTACTCTTTTTCTGGTTTTATTCAGGGACTTGAAATCTGGAAGAGAAGCAATTCTTGTGTTAGGGATGTATTCTTTCTCCTTCTCCCTCCTTTCTGTTTCATAACATTTGTGGGACAAGAGGCCCAACACGATTTCTGCTTGCTGTCTGTGAACAGTGAAGTCTCCAGTGTGTCTGCCTACAGTGAATATGATCCAGCCTTGTAGTTTTTAGTTTGGATGCTAATAATAAGGGGAATAATCATACTGATGAATACTGAGGGCCACATCTAACTGTAGGAATGTGACTCTGATGCCTTTGAATAGTGCAAAGATCCACATGCACTGTGCATATGCAGAATCAGAAGCTAATTGTTGTTATGTGCCAAATAGCATATTGGCAGGATTTATACAGCAAAGCCCCTGGCATCATGAAAACCCTAACCCCAAATGCTCTTCTTTGGCAGAAAGAAAGAAATTTGGACTCTGGGCTACTCTTGCTATTAGATAACTGTCAGATCAAATATTTACAGGGACCATATTGTTTAGATTTTTCTTCATCCTGTTGCTCTCAGCCAATCTGAACACAAAGCAGCTGGGGTTTATTTACCCACCAAGAACGGAATCTCAGGCAGGTTATGCAGGTTTTATGTTCTGACTGGCAAATCAGAATGTATGGGAAGTAACTGATACCCAAGGCAGTGTAGATCAACATGTCACGTTTCTATGCTTGGTATAGTTCACCTCCCCTGACACTACTTTATTTTTCTTGACAATTGGACAAAGATTTTGAGGTGTTACGAGACTTAAGAATGTTTCAGTCTGTGGTCTTTGTAGTTTGCAATCTTGCACTAATTTATGTCCCCCAGGGGAATAAAAAACCCAAACCCAACCTGGGATTCCAGAGTATATATCCCCTGTAGTTTTCATATACAACTAATTGTTTTATTGACATGAATCTGTTATTGTCATGCTAACAGTAAATCAAATCCATGTGCCCCCCTCCCTGTTTTCCTGGTTAGACTTACTCATAAAAATACCTCATTGCTAGGAACGAATTGCAACAGTATTTCTAGAGGCTGGTGGAATGTGTGAAGTGCAGAGGTGCTGTGGGATGCCCTGGCCAGACATACGTGCCCCTGATGTCTCTGCCAGCTGTTGAAAAGTGATAGCAACCAGCTGGCTGGTTACAGATCTGGTGATGTGATAAAGAATAAGAGAGAAAATAAGGCAATAAAAGGAAAATCTGAAATTATCACCATCTGTTTCAGAAACATCATACCTGTTAAAAAACTGATTTTCATTTTGTTCTCCTTGGCTGTTTCACTTCACTGGGGGGGGCCTGGACCCAGAGATTATGAAGTATTTCACCTTGGTTCAATCTGTTGAACAGAGATGTATTAATTTGGTTGAAGCTGCTTTTGAGAAGAAGTTTGCTGCCGGGCACTTTCTTTGGAAAGCCAAAAGGTGAAGAAGGCTGCCACATAACTGCGGTGTGCACCTCCCAAAAGTGTAACAGCTACTTTTACCAAACACTAATCTGGCACCAGAGCTGTCTTGTGAGACTGAGGCAAAGCCCAAATTGACCTGGCTTTGCAATGCAATTTCTCTCATATAGGCAGGGGACCTCGAGAGCAGCTAGACACATTCTTGAGTCAGCCTTGTGCCTTTGGAAAACATATTGGATGCTCCCGCGTTGGCCTTTTGACTGCGTGCAGTCTTGCCCATGTGTTGAGATGGCAGAGTGCCTGTGCACAAAGTGTTGTGCCAGTTTCACAGAGGTAGAAGTGCCAAGCAAAATG
The DNA here is from genome assembly GCA_024362935.1 of Setophaga petechia. Lineage (NCBI taxonomy): Eukaryota > Metazoa > Chordata > Aves > Passeriformes > Parulidae > Setophaga > Setophaga petechia. The sequence goes on from JANCRA010000025.1 coordinate 8,275,450, forward strand.
GACTTGGCTGGGCAGGCTGCAGAGCTCTCAGAGTGTGCTGCGAGGCTGCAGTAAGTCTTTTTTGGTAACAAGAATGTCAGAGGAGTAGGATAAGTCTGTTCTCGTGTTTGTTGACAGCCGTATGCTGAAGGAGGTAGTTGAGGAAGGAAGGACAAGTTTCTGTGTGTACATTGCTGGTGCTTGACATGGTTGTTGAGGCAAGGTTCTGGTGTTAAGTTGTAGGCAGCTCTTGGTAGTCTATATGGGAAAGAGCGATAGGATATAATTCCTTTTGGTTCATGGCTGGATTGCTGCTACCCCCTTCCTCTGTTCCCCCATTTGGTGTAATCAGGGAAGTGTCTGATTCCTCATATGTAGGAAGCTGAAGAGACAGAACGTGAGACTTTAATGAGACCTTGATGTTTGCCTGTGCTGTGGTTTCCATGAAGCCCTAAAGAAGAGACTATTGCACTGCTGGCTACAGCAAAGCTGTGGTTAAGTCTACTTGACCAGCATGTGTCAGTGACTGGAAAGAACCCTTAGATGAATAAATTCACACAAATGTCCATTTAATGGCATCACCACTTGAGAAAAGCCTTTCATTGTGCACCAATAGCAGTCTGCCCTCAGCAGCTTGTAGTGGTATCAGGGTCACTTTCCAGTTACATGTTAAGTCCCTCAAACTGAGAGATGGCAGGATAGAACTGATGCCTGTGTCTGTGCATGACTTTGGAAAGCATTATTCCTTCTGCGCTGGAGCATATGTAACCTAAATATGATGTAGTGCAAATAAAAATCATGATAAATAATCTTTTGAATGATTAAATAGAGGGGGATGTTTTTGCCTCATAGGTCTCTGTGTATGTACCCACAGTGGGGCAAGGACCATTGGTCAGGTAGGTGACATAGCCTCTTGCATTTAGGCCCAGACCTGGAGAAGAGCATCCCTGTAATGTGTAGGTTTATGTTGAGCAGAAAGTGCCAACATTTCGTCTTACCCATGCATAAGCGCCTAACAACACCTGTAGAGGAACCTGAGAGCTCTATCCCATTTATCAGATAAAATAATGTAAAATAATTATTTTTATTGGTGTTTTTTTCTTAACATTTTCATGCTTTTTCACAATTCAATGTGTTCCTTTGCAGATGACACCACTGGTAAACCAGACCTGTGACACTCTGCTGTGTAACTTGAAAGTCTATGCAGATTCTGGCAAAGCTTTTGATATCCAGAGGTATGTTCAACATGCCAAAAATTAGTAGCAGATTATTAAAAAAGAGGGAAAAAAGTCAATAGCAGCAGTTATTCTGAATTCACACTTACTGTAGAAAAGATTTTTTCCCTCCCTCACTTTAAAAAATGGAGATCATAGTTTAATGGAGGGTGTGTCTGATAAAAGCCTTTCTTCCCGGGACAGTCATTGCATACTTGAAAAGTAATTTTGCTAAAGCATCTAATGTATTTCTGGCAGTTATTTAATGAAGTTTTAACAGCTGGAAGGACAAAGGAAAGCTGCATCAGTCCCTGTCCTGTTCGTTCTCTGCAGGCTGCCAATAATGTACAAACATAAGAATTGGTCTAGTATCAAAAATATCTAGTCCATCACTCTTTTGCTTTTTTTTTTTTAATATGAGTTTTTTTCGAGCACTTAATCATTCTTACCACATTCTTCCCACATTCTTCATAACCCCCTCTGATGGCATGCTAGCTTTTGGGGAAGCAACAGGATCAGTACTCCAGATGACATTTATCAAACGGCATTTTAATATTTTCCGTATTGTACTTTCTCTCATTTGTTATGCATTTAATATCCTATTATCTTTTCAGTTGCTCTTTCATCAGAGGTGTTCACTGAACTGTTCACAACACTGTCTAGTCCCTTCTCTGAGTAGATACATTTTCTCTAAGATCCTGGGTAGTAGTTCAAATGCATTGTTTCTAACAGGCACTATTTTTGCTTCATTTTGCCTTCACTTCATTTGCTGAGTTGGTCAGTGCCCTCTGAAGTTCTTCATGATTTTCCCAAACTAAAGCAGCACAATAATATTGTTTCATCAGAAAAATGGATATTTAGCCACAATCTATTAATCGTTTTTCAAGTACATGTGCACATGCAACTGTGTGTGTGTATGCACAGAGATCTCTCTAATAAACAGCTGAAGAGATACTGTGAAACCTCAAGATACATTACACTAGCCTAGTGCTGTGATGAAAATTGACCTTTTCAGTCCTTCCAGTCTTTTCCATTTTTCCATTTGTCCTTTGTCTTTGAGTGGTCTTTTAGCTATTGATCCATTATAGGGTTTCACCTCCCAAGGGACACTTTGGAAAAGACCCTTTGAAAGTATAAATGAATGATGTTGACTGTCTTGGAACATGATATTTCCAGTTGTTTTACCATACTACTATTTCAGCAGGTTTGACATATTTATAAATGAGATTCTCATTCCACTGCAGTTTTACAGAATTGCCTTGGGAGCTGTTTTTTTTTGGATAAAAAGACCTATCTGTAACCTCCTATGACCTTAGTTGTCTTTAGCTGTTTTGTGTTTTGCCAACAACTCAAAATTTAGTTTTTAAGGTTGTTTTATTTTTCAGTACCTTGGAGAGGTAGATGATTGACTCCTTCTTAAATTATTGTTTTATAGCAATGCCCCCCCCCCCTTTAGTATTTTAACTTCTAATGATGTTTGTTATGTGTGTGTGTGAAAGAGTTGAAGAACAAAAGAAGTGAGTTTTGCATTATTGTTGTTATCTTTTAAATTTTCTCTGGTGTGATCAGAATGACAGGTCACAAAGATTGTCGTTTAGAAATATTGATTCACATAATTTCTGATTCACATAATTCATAAAATTACTGATTCACATATGCAGGATATAATGGGCCTGGCTCCTGTTCTTCCCTTCATACATGCTCACTCAGATTAAAACACCAGAGATTGGTATTAGCCTTTCATAAGGATCATGGAAGTACAGACATTGCTTACTTCACCACAGATCAGGAGAATCAAATTCCAAGGATATTTTACCTTCTCAGTCCACCCATCTCAAAACTTAATAGAGCTGCTAAAGCCTACTGGGAAAATAAAGATGGTAAGACAACTGGATTGAGGGTGAGATATGCAGGGAGCCATTTAGTAGGTTCTGATGTTTCTAGATGATGGTCCCCAGATCATTTGGAGCTCTCAAAGCACTGGTGGCTCCTCTGCAGAGATACAGATTTCACATGGTGTCAGTTTCTCTTGATTTTGTCCACAGAGTTACATCACAAAGGAGGTGTGAAGAAGGAAATCCCTAAGGACCTTAATTTTACCTAAGAACCTCTTGTCTCTGAGAGTTTAGACTGGACTGGAAATAAGTGTGCTTTTTGCAGTTAAAAATGAGAAAGGAATTATCTAATTGATTAGGATGCATACTAAGAAAATGCTTATGCATTTCTGATGTGTTAGATTTGATTTCTAGGTCATAACAAATTAAATTGTTTTAAATACAATTTTATTGGAATTGCTGAGCTGTATGAAAATATGTTCATTTTGTAGGTTTGGAGAAAGAGATCATTTTCAAGCAGCACCATTGGCAAAGCTCAAATCTAAAAGCAAAAGGAAACTCAGTAGCAAAAATTAATGCTGTGTGATGTTCGTAGAAGCAAGATATTAATGGATATGTGATTTGTAGATAATAATTTATCATTCTTCAATTAAATGCAGGTGTTACAACTGCTTTACCTTGGATGTCGTTGGTAGCGTAGCTTTTGGTACTGAGGTGGATTCTCAGAAGAATCCTGATGACCCCTTTGTTAAGAATTCCAGAACATTCTTTGAAATGTCTTTGTTTAACCCTCTTCTCATTCTAATCCGTGAGTACAATCTACATTTGTTTACTTTTTTGTGGTAATTTCGTAAAAGTCATTCCCAAATTACAAAATTGCCTCACGCTGAAGCCAGAGTAGGAAGTATCATAGCTGACATTATTTCAGAAGGATTCAGAATGCAACCCACAGGCCTCTTCTGCCCTTGAGATTTCCACCATTGCTCTACAGGTCTTGTGATCATTACTGAAACTTACTCCAGAAACTGAGAGTCCAGGTACACAATGCTCCTGTTTCATCTGACAGGAAAGTTTTTGGGCCCTGCTGTTTCTACAGTACTTGTTTTAATACACTTCTCATTAAAACAGAGTAATTGCCCTTTGGGACCTCAGCGTAAGGTTTTTGTGCACTTGATTTGATTAGTAGAGATTGAAATGCCACCCATTATGAACCCACTGAAGAAAAGAGGTGGAAGATTATAAACAGATTGTGTAAGTACTTCCAGTTCTTTTTTGAACACTGTCCACAGCCTGGTTGATGGCTCTGAAGGATAAAGATCACAAGTGTCTTGAGAGAATGCTTTTATTTTAGATTAATAGATAGGCAATGCAGGACTGGAGTATAAAACCATGTAGTTCTAGGGCATGAAAGCTTAGGCTTCATGGTGGTGATGATCCTGATAATTCAAGGGCAGTAAGAATCACAGCTGAGGAAGCCACAGCCTCTCAAGGCTTTAGAGATTTTATCATCTCGTTATTTACACACAGTAGTATCAGGTGGCACAGTGGCAAAGTTTCCTGTGCCCATCTGATCTGCTGGCATTACAGATTGCATCTGTACTCACAGCACATCAACTGTTTCCTTCTGGAGTTGTGTATCCAAATTGCCCTGGGGTTAACATTTAACCTGATTGCAAAATGTGATTTGTGACCAATTTCTTAAGGGACAGAAACATGCCCCTATACATCTAAGAGCAGTGTGTCCTTCATTAAGGAAAATTTTCTGTAGTGTTTGGAGTTGGTTTCCTTGATTCATCTCTTTCTGCTCATTCATTAATGTGAGACTTTCCACAGTGTAGTTGCCCTGTTGGCAGGACAGGGTTTTTCCAATGATTGATTTGTTAGCCTTAAGTTGTTCATAATTCAATGAGGGGTTTATTAGAGTATAAGACTTCACTCAGGTTTTTAAGTTGCGATTATAAAAGTATGGACTGGAGACCATCCTTTTGTTAATATCCCACTTCTTTAGTCTTTAGCCTGTTTAAAGAAGCAAAATAAATAGAATCACACAATAGTGTTGGAAGAGACCTTAAAAAGTCATCTAGTCCAATCCCCTGCAATAAGCAGGGATGTCTTCAACCAGGTCAGTTTGCTCAGAACCCCATTACTCCTGACCTTGAATGTTCCCAGGGATGGGGCATCCACCACCTCCCTGGGTAACCTGTGCCCCTGTTTTACAAGCTTCATTGTAAAGAACTTCTTCCTTTTAACTAATCTGAATTGGCTGTCTTTTAGTTTAAACCCCATAGTCTTAGTCCTGTTGTGAGAGGCCCTGCTGAAGAGCCCCGTCCTTCATACAGATCCCTAATGCTGGAGAGCTGTAAACAGGAATGAAAACTACCCAATTTCACGTGTTGGGTGCCATAAGCTGCTGGGCCAGTTCAAGATCCCCCACTTTCCCTATGTAATTCTCTGGGCAGGTAGGGGAATAATTCTTCCTTTTGTTGTGGTGGCTTTGGGGCACCAAAAATCTGAACCAAAATCCTGAGGCATTGTGGAAACAAGCTTGGAAGCTCTGTCTGGAAAGGGAGTCCTGGCCAGAAGGGCATCTCCAAAGGGAATCCTCTTTTTCTTCCACCTCACAGGTTGCTAAAGGGAGAGGAAGAGAGGAAAAATCAGTTTTCATAAAAGGAATACATCCCACTTGATAAGTTTTATAATATTAATGAAGAGAAAGGGTGACTATTATATGCCCTCACAGTCTGATTCAATGTTTTCTTGTTTAAAATCTCTTACAGTTTCTTTCCCATTCATAATGATCCCATTGCTACGCATTTTTCCCAACAAGAAACAAAAGGAACTTAATGAATTTTTTATCCAAACTGTAAAAAATGCAATTGTCCAGAGACAACAGCAAGATGTAGCTCAGGTAAGGCTATTTTGTTGATAAATATATGGATAAGCAAATGTTTTCAGGAAAAACTGGAAGTGGCATAAGCCTCTGTTTGAAAAACAAACTCAATCTCTCTGACCATTCAAAGTGTTTTAGTGAAGATTTGATTAATTTTTAGCTTTATGTACCATCAGGCAGAATTGTTAACACGTTTCAATATTGCTTCTCCTAGTATTTCTCTTCAAGAAAGGATGCAGAAAAGTTGGATCTGGGATGACTTCTCAGCCCAGTTTCTAGACCCAGAAGGAATGATTCAGCCTGTGGAAGTTTTTTTCTCATCCTAAAGTCATGTGTCATGTCTATACTGCTTTTCCTCACGGACCAGAGGGGGAAAAAAACCCACTGAGTGTTTCAACCCAGTTTCTCCCTAAGAACTGAAGCAGGTTTCACAGAGCCCTGTGCCAGTTCCTGCTGCTTTGGAAAAAGGGAAGAATCTGAATGTCTGGTTGGAGCAGTCACTTGAGCTGAGATAGCTAAATAGAAAGGGGGTAAATGTCACCTGAAGCGTGCAAACAAATGGCTGCCCATTGTTAGCAAATCATTTGTAACCTCTTTTTTTGGACAAGGCACGCTGAGGAGGTTTTTTGTGCTTGTTTTTAGTCACTCTTGTTTTATGAAGTATGTGAAGGCACATACCCTTTAATAAAAGTCTCTGTATTTTTGATATATGAAGCATTTGGAATGTATACCTGTGCTTTGGTTCCGTGATACAAAAGTTTCTTTTGGACAAAAGAAGGACAAGCATGAAAGGAAATTAAATCTCAAGATTTCTTTTAATTTAATTTTACTTTGCCTTTATTTTCTTGTTTTTTCCATTAAGTTTCATTTCATTTCATTCCTTGACTTGTCATTTCATTCCTTTCATGAAATGAAATCCCAAGATTTCATTTCATTTAATTTTTTTACATTTAATATAATTTCATTTTTTAATTTCAGTTTTTAAAATTTAATTTAATTTCATTTAATTTCATTCTTTGATTTGGCATGTCATTTCCTTTCACGAAATGAAAGCTCATTTTGTGAAAGGAAATGAAATGAAATCTCAAGATTTCATCTAATTCCATTTTGGTATGTTTCCTTAAATTTCTTTAATTTTGTTTCATTTCAATTAATTCAATTGAATTTCATTTCATTTAATTCCTTGACTTTTCGTTTCATGTTCATTCATGACATGAAATCCCAAGATTTCACTTAATTTCTTTGTTTCATGTAATTTATTTTCATTTTTTAGTTTGTTTTTTATAAAAATTTCATTTCCCTTTATCCCATGATGTTTCAATTAATCTAATTTTATTATTTGGTTTTTAATTTTATTTCATGAAATGAATTTTCATTTGATGAAAGGATATCAAATCTCAAGATTTCATTTCTTTAGGTTTCATTTCTTTTCATATTTTTTCATTTAATTTTTTTTGCATTCCACTTTATTTCCTTTTATTGCCAGAAGTTTCATTTCATTTCTTTTCATGGAGGAATATGGATGTGTAGTGAGAAACAAAGAATATCAGTGAGAATTCCATTTTTGAGGTAACTGAAACAAATTTTTGCATAACAATTGGCACGAAACACACAACATCCACATGAAGGAAGCTGTTAATATTGAGGTGTAAGAGATTCTTGAGGTAATATTGAGGTGTAGGAGAATCTTCGTGCCTCTCTGAGATGAAGAGTAATGCTGATGGAGAAACAGCACAGGAGACTGGATCCTCCCAACTTATTCTCACAGCTTCACCTCACAGCTGCCACTTTTCAGGGCAAAATGGATTTTGGTTTACCCTACAATACTTCCAGGGCACATTTAAAAAATTAAATTTATATTCAAATATATTGCTGCTCTTTGACTTTTTCGGCAGTGATGTCTCACTTCTACATTTGTTACCATTTATCACTACATGCTGCTTGCTGTTCCTTCAGCCCACCTTCATCAGTCTTTGTTTTTCTTTTCATCTGAAGGATGGTAAGCACCACTGAGTGGCCACAAACAACTGGTGGTTCATAAACAGGGTTCCTGGCCCAGGCCAAGTGCTGCAGGAATATCTTCTGGCAGTGATGATGTGTATAAACTGCTTACAGGCACCTCATTTCTACTGCATAGGTCCAGTGTGAAATTTTAATTGCCTGCAGATGTGGCTGTAGGTATGGACAGCTTTAAATCAAAGGTTCATGCCAATATGGTCTGCATGGAAAGTCTGTTCTGTATATGAATTATGAAAGGGTAAAAGGGACAATGAAACAACCTAATGTGGATTAAAAGTGTTTGCTGTGTTAACTGTTATTGATGAAATGCAGTGTGTTTGTGGCTGTAGCACTGAGGGGGTCCATCATGAGCTAAACCCTTCACTGTGCTGGTCACTCCATTAAACAAGGGACAGCACAGAAAAAAGCAAGATTGTAGTGACAAGATCAAGAGGCAGAAATCTGCATAATGCAGCCTGTTTGCAGGCTACAGAGGTTGATGGACCAGAGGGTTAAGGCTCTATTGGAGGAGTATTGGGAGGTGCTGTGAGAGATAACACATGGCAGTAGCTGCCCAACACCAGGACAATGTGGGGGAAAGTGCAAGGTCTGTGCCTTAGCAGTGTGTGCACAATTCCATTGCTGCCTGCAGACCCGTCTGCTCCTGGGCTTTTGCTTACTTTGCAAAATTGGCATATGGGAGCTATTTCAAGTGCTAGGAGTTAGACTACTAGGGACAGATTTATTAATGCAAATTAAGTCTCCTCTGCAGTTCAAGATCATTATTGTTCAAAAGTGACTGGAAAGTTTGGAGCTTTCTTTTTTTACCCTTTTAACTGCCTATGTTCTATATCTGCTTACAGAATTTTGAATGTTTTAGGTTGGTGGCACATGAGTCTTGTTACTTATATAAGCAACTAATATTTGCCAGAGACATAAAATTGGTGTGTAAAACAGAACAAAATGCAGGTTTTTTTCAATTTAATGCAGAAATTAAATTTGTAGAAATGAAGTGTCCCAGATAGCCCTGCATGTGAATGAGAATTATGTTGTCTGTCCTAGGTCTCGTATGATGAAATGTACCCACTGAAACCAGTTGGAGTTTTGGCACTGAATTTTAATAAGGCCAAGATATAACTAGCAGCCACTGATTCTTTGTGCTAATAATGAGAGCTATAAGCAAAGTCTTATGGTCTCCCTGAGGTGCATTAGGGCAATGGTTATTCCTTAGTTTGCTACGCTCCTAGATGTTACATTGTGTGCATCTTTTACTCCCCATTGATTTTATCACCATTAAAAATGCTTTGGGATTCTTTTCTTGAGGGGAGTGGGAAGGGAGGATAAAAAAAGCCTTTGGAACAAACTGTAAAACAATGAAAAGCTCCACGACAGTGATTTAGCTGAAACTTGTCTTCCTCTCATGTACAGCTAATGTGAACGAAGAATAAAGAAAGGCCAAAAAACAATGTGACAAGCAAAGTCAGCCTGTTATCATCCCTGTTCTATCAGTAAATGAAACAATGCTTCTGAATGCCTAAAGATAATCCCTTGGGTAGATAGTAATTTTACAGCCAGGTTTAGATCTAATAATACGCTTGCAGCTTATATGAGATCTGTGATGTCACTTTCTCTCATCCCCTTGGTTAGTGGTGCAGATGTCATTTTAATTATATATTATCTTTCTGTGGTCACTCAAATAATTCTAGTCCTGGATATTCCACTCATTTGGCTTATGTACAAAAACATTTAATGCCTGTACTTTAGAAATTTTAATACATTGCATTTATTCATGGATTCAAATTACTGTAAAAGGCTTTTCCCACTATTTACAGAAGAGCAAATTTACCCAGCTCAGAAGAAACAGCACAAATTTAATGCACCACTTAACACCTACTTTAAAGGATCCAGCAAGATTTAAATGTTCAAATACCTTACCCTGATTATCTGTCCAAGTTTATATTTTTCCCTGAGGCAAAATATTTCCAAAGACAGGGCAGATAGACTGGATAGATTGTTTACTTCAATAAATGATACTTTGATATATTTTCATGTAATAATCTGTTATGCAAATTGTTTTTTTTGTTAGACCTATTTTGATATCCTGTTATAGCTTAGATCTTAACCCACTTGTTTCTTTTAAAATATGATGTCTAGATGAAGGAGTCTTTCATAGTGCTCAAAAGTGAGACTCCTTCAGCAACTGTGGGTTGAAACTAAGCCCCCTGTCAGCAGATGAAAGTCCAGAGTTTCATTTGTAATTGATAGTAATAACAACTGTACTGTAACAATTTAGGGCTATTGATTATTTTTGGAAAATCACCACAGGCCTGTGGGAAAATCCACTGTTGAAAAAACACATCCTTTAGCAAGGAGAATTGGGGAATTCATAGAGGCTTCAACACATTCTTCTGATATTTCCTGATTTTCCAGTCACACTGTCTGCTGTGAATGTGTAATTCAAGGTCACATAATCCATGCTAGGCCAGTAGTGATCTGATGATGTTTCTGATGGCCATCAGCTGCTTCTTGGTGTTCTCAATACAATTTGGAATAAGAGGGTGACAAACCACAGGGAAGTATTACCAGAACTATTCACTGGCATCTCAGTTTGCTGTTCACTCAGCCTGGCTGGAGAGTTTACTTGAGTGCTTTCAATGCAAAGGCAGAGCAGACAGAAGGAACAACACGAGAAGAGTGTGAAGGCTCTGCTGCTGGGAGCCATGCTTCCCTTTGAGCCCTGTGGTGTAAAGCCACTCAGAAACTGTACAGTGGTGTCAGTCCTGGTGATGATTTGGCCTCCTTTTAGTTGGTGTGGCTCTGGGATGCTCTGTAGTCTGCTCTAACAGATAAAAAGAGATTGTCCTCTGCAACCTCCTCCAGTTTTTCCTGCTTTCCATCCTCATTCCTGGCCAGTCTTTTCCCTGATCACTGGTAACTCCAGACAGTGGCTCTGCTTTTCCCAGGCTGCCTGTACACCTTGGCAGGCATGAGGGATTCCTAGTGAGTGGAAGTCCTTTGGTTTTTCAACAGCAGCCATGGGAGCCTAAAAAGGTCAAAAGTCTTTATTTTGAGTAATTCTAAAACGAAGGCATTTAAATACTTGCAAAGTGGGGTGGACTTCTCTTGTTCTATGGACTAGCAAAGAAAAATGTGCTATAAAGAAGAGGTAACTTTTAGTATTTTTCTGGGAAATTATGGCTGGGTTAGAGTTTTAATCTCTGGTACACTGATTCCCAGGGATAAACATGCAATGATCTCCCCTAAGGGGAAGAGGGACATGTGTGTGTGTACCTGCATTCTGGAGGATAAGCGACAATCTGAAAACCTAATTACTGTGACACTCTGTTCTTTTCTCTTCCTTCCCCAGCAGTTCCCTGGAGTCTTTCCTTTTCATGAACTAATGAACTATTTTATTCAAGAGCTGCTTGAAATGAGTTGAGCAGAGGTAATCCTCCTGAAAAAGTCTGATCCTCTCCTTGTCAAGGGAAAACTATACAATTACAAGGAAAAGTTAGTTAAAAATTTGCTAAATACTATGTACATTCCAGGAGCTATCTGTGTGTGTTTGAACTGTGTAAATGCAATACAGATGTTTAAAAGTAAATATTTTTCTGCGGAAACAGCAGATGGGAGGATTAGACACCTTCTGATAGTGTGCAGTATTCTTGCCTTTGTAGAAAACCAAGCAAAATTTGTGTTAGGAAGAAGGTGGTGTCCATTTAACAATACACACTATATGGCAATATTAAATAATCTAATTTTATTGATTAATAAAGTCAGTAAAACAAAGGATCAGTCTGGTCCTTTTGTTTTTATGAGTCTGTTGGAGGGATGCTGCGATTCTGTTCTACTGGGCTGTTCTCACAATTTGGTCATCCTATTATCCACTGCCTTTGTCAGGTGGAACTGTAGACTTTCTAGAGAGGTAAATGTGTGTTTTAAAGATATAGAGGAAATGTGGGCTAAATATGGAGTTGAACACAGTTCTGAAACCTCTATTTCTGCTGCTTTTAGCAGAAGGGTATAATTGCTCTAGAATATGTTTAAAAAAGTTTGAACATTAAATCTGGTGTCTGTGCTTGGGCAGCATACAGTGATTCTGAAGGGAAAAAAAAGTAGTATTGTATTAAAAGAAATTTTAGTTATTCACCTTATTTTAACAGTCAAGCCATTTGCTTGTGGTTGTCTTTCTTCCCACATGTGAATAATTTTTTAAAAAGTATTTATTTTATTTTTCTTGAAGATGTAATGAGTTTTGTAACTTTCTCAAGATTTCTGAAGTGGGTATTTAAACATAACAAAGCCACAAAACCTTGAATGGAGATGAACTTGAATTCCCTATTACTTTTGGGCATCTGTTGAAATTTCTTGATCACCCTGTTGATATCTTTCCAAGGAAGAACTACAGGCTTACCAAATGTGATCTTTGGGTTTCAGGCCTAGGCTGAAGTGTCTGGCTGAGGTTCTTTCATCATGAAATGCTGCTCTGCAGCCTCTCTGCTCAAAACAGATTAAGGACAGAACAAGTAACAAGACTGGTGCCTTTCTTGCCTCCTGAGGTGTGCAGGAAGAGTTTTGCATTACTGCTGCATCTGTTCCAGTTCTACAGCCCAGAACACCTGTGAGCCCAGGGCTTTATGGGCACTTTGGCCACAAGAAGTTAGCAAATGTCTGCTTGGTTACCTGCTGCCAACAAGCACAAGCAGCTCTGCTTGCTGTTGCTGACCCTTTGCTCTAAGGCAATGTTTTACTGTCTCCTTGGTTGTGGCTCAGAGTGCTTCATGGACTCTAGACAAGGAATAGGCAGATGGTATCATGTATATGTTATCTCCCCACTCCAGCAAACTCTGCAGCAGCCCTAACAACATAATCCTGGCATCTGTGATTCTTTCTCTGATGCCTCCACCTCTCTCCATTCCCTTTTGATTTTTCTCAAGCACTGCAGTGTATCTCCACTTCTTTAGGAGTGATGTCCCCATCCCATAATTCACACTTTCCAGCCATCTCAGCTACACTGTGGGGTCCAAAGTGCCATCTCCATGACTTCTTGGAGCACTGCTCACACAGAAACAGAGAACCATTTAGATTATAAAAGGCCTTGAAGTTCGTTAAGTCCCACCTATTAATCCAGCACTGTCAAGTCCACCACTAAACCATGTCCACCAAGTGCCACATCTATATGACTTTTACATATCTCCAGGGTTAGTAATTGAACCCCTTCCCTGGGCAACATATTCCAACAACTGACCACCCTTTTGGCAAAGAGATTTTTCCTAATATCCAATCAAAAACCTTCTTTGGCACAATTTGAGGCCATTTTCTCTTTCCATATTACTTGGGGAAAAAAAGACCAACCCCCACCTAACTCCAACCTCCTTTAAGGTGGTTGTAGAGAGTGATAAGGTTCCCCCTGAGCCTCCTTTTCTCCAGGCTACATAACCTCAGCTCCCTCAGCTGCTCCTCATCAGACTGGCGTTCCAGACCTTTCTCCAGTTTCAGTGCCCTTTTCTGGATGTGCTCCAGCACCTCAGTGTCTTTCCTGTAGTGAGGGACCCAAAACTGAATACAACACTCGAGGTGCAGCCTCAGCAATGCCAAGTGCAGGTGATGACTGTGCTTCAGTTTGCAAGACCATAGACTTGTGCTAATGGACAGAAAGTAAATTGAAGCACCAGGGTGTTCATGGTGCTTAATCTGGTTAAATCTTTGCATATCCACAGTTGCCAAGAATGATCGTGCAGATAGCACCAGGAAAATGTGAGTCTCTATGCAGGAAAAGCCAACTTCACATTCTAAGGGATGTGTGGTTGACCTCCTTCAGAGGGCCTTCAAAAAACCTGTAAGTTTGGCCCTTTCTGTGCAGAACAGGAGATTCAGATGCTCCCTGTAGCACTCTTAATCCACAGGAAGTCACTAAACCAACAGGATGCCTTCAGAGGTAAAAGGAGGAAGGACTTAAGTGCTTCTTTCAATAAGTCTTGCGTGTATTTTCCTCTTGTTTTCACCAACTATTGTGGGAAGTGAAGATGGACATTTGGCTTTGCTGATCTACAGCATATGAGAAATATCTTTTTTTTGAGAAGGGTGGGATCCTTAGCACTGAAAAAAGGCTTTGTCATCTAGAGTGAAAAGAAATAAATTCACATGTTCAGTTGTTGGTAATGTCAAGGTTTTAAAGACTTTTAAGAATTGTGTTTGCATGATAAAATCAATCTCTTAAAATACTGTTCATTGAAAATCCAGGTAAAAAGATAGTTTAAGGACTCTTCCAAATAATGTTTGCAGTAAAATTTCTCTGAAAAAACTGGAAGGGGAAAAAATTTAAAGGCAAACCTGATTTTTCAAAGAAGCCACCCCCATCACTGAAGAAGAGATGAAAAGTCCTTTTTTCTTTTTTTTCCTTCTTCTGCATGCTGGTTGTTGTGGTGATATTCTATTTTTCCTCTTCTTGATACTGGAGGGCATGAAATTATCCCAGCTGTATTTTATGTGTACAGTAAAATAAGGTGAGCCAAGAGCTCATTGTGCTGGGAAGGTGGTGTCCAGAGAAAAGTGTCTTTTGTCACTGAGTTTTGTGGTGGTGTGATGAGCGCAAGGGAAAAAAAGAGGATAAGAAAGCAAAAGAAATTAGGAGGTTGCTTCTTATAAGGGCCTGGGTATCTGCCATGTAGACCTGACTCACCTCATCATACATTTTTTGCTTTACCCTCCTTTATGATCATGAAGAGACCCCGTGCTTGCTATCCAGAGTGAGGTTCAAACATTGCAAATCCTGTTTATGCCTGTGGTAATTCCCTGTAGGCAATAACGTCAGTGCTGGCCACTTGTCCCAGCCTGATCCTGTGCTAGTAATGAGTATTCGCAGCATGTATTTCAGTGTCTGATTAAATCTTTCTGAAAGGCCATCTGTTTGAGGAGGATGTGGCATTGGCTTTAATACTTTTTATACCTAGTACTCAATGCTGCTCTTTCATGACCTTAGACATAAAGTTTGTCCCCTTGGTTAGTTAACAACTTTCCTGATACTCTTATCAGAGAAAATAATTGAACCAGGGCTGTTGCAACCTGGTGGATCACTGGATATATTTGGGGAAATGTTCCTGGATGCTGAAGCCACAGAAATTTCACATAACCAATGAGACTTTGTTGTGCTCAGGGCTCAGAAAAGGTCTCTGTTTTCTGGAAAGGGAGTAAAGCACATCCAGCTGCCTTTCTTTTATAGCACTCAGAGTGGAATCTGATGTGGTCATATATCTGTTGGTACATGCCAAATCAGTAAGTAATCTGGCCTTTCTGCTGCATGTTTTCATCTGTGCAAAATAGCCAGCCTAAGCAGTGTTAAATTTGTCTTTCAGGGTCATCTTTCTATAGGCTTGGAAAGCACAGTTTCTCTTTGTGATTCTGTTGGCATAAAGCAAATCTTGCCCAGCCTATCTTTTCCTGCTTCCTGTTGTTTGTTTTCCTTCATGGTATGGTCTCAGCATTCACCCCTTCAACTGAAAAGGAAAATTGTTACCCTGAGGTTGTGCACATTCCCTTTCTTTTGTAACTTGTCTCTCTTACTGTTCTTCATCTCTTCTTTATGTTACCCTTACAGTGTGCTCCCATAAGTTTCTCAGAAGATTCTTCTTTAGGTCTCTGAAAGCCCTTCCTTTTCCTGCTGCATCTGTGATCTGGGTGTGGGGTTTTCAGATCAGCAAGCAAAAGGAATCTTGCATTAAATTAAGTAATCTGAAGATTACCTTTCTGTACAGCAGAGCAGTGGTCTTTAATGCCAAGGTGGGATATAAGATCTAATCTTTGTTTACATGGTCTTTTTTTTGTTTGTTTTTACTTTTGATCTCAATCTGCAAGGGACCTACTGACTGGGACTGGGAATTTCATATATTAATTTTGTCTTGCTGTTCAGAGCAGTAGCATGGTTGGGTACTTTCCCACTACAAGTAGGCTTTCCTCTGTCATGTGGAACTAGAGCATAGCATCTAAATTCTTAATTTAGAAAAAATCACAGATTTACTGACCTAATTGTAGTAACAGAGCTTTCCCTTTCTCTGTCACTTTTAACAATTTCAGTTTTGTCTTTCACATGTCATCCATTTTTTGCCCTTTTACGTGCTGTTGGTTCACCATCCTTCCCTCCTGAGTCACTTCCAGAACTAGAAGGGGAGTTGCAGCATTTGTGGTATTAGTGGGTGATCTTTGAATTTGTCTCTTAGTCTCTCTGTGTCTCTGTTTGCCTACAGTGACCTCTCTCAGCCCCACGCACTGCCTTCTTTTTGCAGTACAGTATGACCTTTTCTGAAGCAGTTATGAAAAAGCTCTTCCATGATATTTCATTCTTGTTCAACCATCTTGTCCATCTTTTGGCGTGTTTTGATCTCTGGAGGTTTTTCCCTTGATCTGTCTCAGCTGTTGCCATCTACTTTGCACTCCTTTGATATTTCTCCCTTTTCTCTCATGTTTGCTCACCTTAGGAGATCCATAACCTCCTACTTATAAGAGGCACTGACAGTCCATCTTGCCAGCAGGAGAACCCTTTAAGTGGCCAGCATTTGGATGCCAAGTGCATGAAGTCACTTTTCTTTTTAACACAGTCAGTCTGACCATATCTGTGCACAAAGGCAACCAGCTTTGTTTGCTTGGGGCACTTCTCTTCTTGCCCCCATGTCCAGGCTGCCCCAGGGGCTGCCTCTCCCTGCCTGCCCTCAGCCTTCTGGAACCAGCAGAGGCTTTCTCTAGACCCCATCCGCTCATGACCATACGTGGATTTTGAGGAGAATTTAATATTGGAGTTACTTATTATGGAAAGCAACAGATTGTCTGTCGCTGGACCTCGAGGAGAGGCCTGCTGAAATGTGCCCTGGATGTCAGCTGGCTACGAGACAGGAATCCCTGCATGGTGTTTTCCCTCTGCCTTTTGTTAAGAGCAGCCTGAGTGGTGGTGGTGATTCCTCTCCCTCCTGAAAATCCACCTAGGAAATCCTGCATCTGTGGCAGACAACGCTGCCTTGCTCTGGCTTCACAGCCTCTGAGTGTTGAGGGCTTTCTCCTCTTCCTTCACAGCATCTACCCTTCATTTTTCCCTCCTGCTGGGATAAGCAAGCTATATCTAAGGGAGACAGAGACTAAAGGGGAGCTGAGCACCTCCTTTCTCTCTTCAACAGAAATTTACACTTTTTAATAATGTAATCTCAATTAAAAACATACCAATTAAAATGGGCTTTTTAGTAGCTCTCTGGGGAGAGGGAGCTATAATTCACATTAAAATGTAAAGCTTCAGAAGCAGGGAGAGCTAGGTGCATTGCAAGTGCCCGAATATTCAGTGATTTTAATTACAGTGGAAACTTGATAAATTGCTTTGTGCCACAATCCATTATTAACAGCTTAATGAATATCACTGCTGCCTCTTTTAAACTGCTCCACAGTGAAAATGATTGTCAGTATTTCAGTTGTGAACTCTGATTTTTTGACATGCCTGTATATTTGCCCCTTAAAGAGAGATAAGGTGGATGAAAGTCTGCAGGCTTGGCTTTGGGGCTGGGTGAGTTCTGCTGGCTGCAGTGTCCTGGGAGAGAGAGCCAAGTGGGAAGGTGGAGCTTTGGTGTTTCACCACAACTGGGACTGGCCAGGGTTTAAATCTGCTCCATGCAGTTTGAGAGCAATGTCTTTGAGCATTCAAAGAGCCAAAGAGGGATCACCAGATCATAAGGCTGCCTTTCCACGTGCTGTTTCTCTGCACGATGCACTGCAAGGATAGGGGCTGCTTGGGGTGTCTGCTCAGGGCCAAAGGAGAGCAGCAGTGTCACAGCCCCATGGTCAGGCACGCTGCTGCTGAGCTTCTTTTGCAGCGACCGAGGTGCCAGCTGGTTTGAATTTTCCAGGTTTTAGCCAGAAAAAAGCTGACTTGAGGCATGGAATTAGGCAAGTCCTTTTGGAATGCTGAAATGAGACCAGTGATTGTGCTCAGCTTTGAACAGGGATGAAACAGTTATTTTTTTCTTGACAGTTATTACAGCTGTAATTGTGCTAATGTTATGATGCTACATATTTATATATTTGGAGTAAAATGGTAACTTTCCCCCACTTTTCAAAGCAACTTAATATTTCAAGGATAAAGGTTATTATTAGGAATGATATTATTTTAGATGCTAACAGCAGGTATAGGGGGTTTGTACTTGTGCCCCATTGAAGTGTTAAATCATGGGAATTTAAACAGCCATCATCTGGATTCTATGCAATTTATTATTTATTGTGGGTGTTCTGTTATCTGTTGATCATGTGGCCAGATCAGAGGGTCACAATCCCAAAGTGGGGTTACCACCAGGTTTTGACAGGATCTTGACTGAGATGCAGTATAGATCTCAGAACAGGAATTACTAGGAACTGTTCTTCTGATTCAGAGAAGTGTCTATATGGGATAAACAGGATTTTTCTGAATATCTTGGGGGTTATTATTCTAATTATGTTTTTCTGTAAAACAACAAAAATGTATTCACTTTCACTGTCTCAGAAATGTTAACCTTACTCATGATGATGTTAACTTGCACCCTGCCAATTACATAGAAACCTCCTGAGTCATTATATCGATAATTGCACGCAGGATTTTATTTTTTTCTTGTGAAAAATCCTTTGTTGACAGAGTAGTAATGATGCCTGTGAGTTCCTTAAGTATTGCTCAGTCAGGGATATGTAAGATATGGGAGATGTCCTCATATATTTGGGGAGAAAAACGGCTTGTATTTGGCATGCTGCTAATGTTTCTATAGTTGTATTTTTTTTTTTCTTTTTTTTTTGATTTGATTTTAGGAAGCATTCCAGGCTATCATTTTTCATGCACCTCTGTACTGGCAGAGGACAAAGTGGCAGGCAGTAATATAAAATGTCATCTAATTTTTCTTTTGTTCTTTAATTCACGCACACGTGCTGCTTCTGTGTGTTTATCAGTGTGCACAAAATGCCTATATTTGCAAGATAATAGCTGTGTAAATATTAGAAAGTCATATTGAAACTCCGTGAAGGGAAGGAGAGCAGGGGGAGAATCCTTCCTGCTACTGAGGAGCCATCTATTGGATAAAACCCATAACTGAACCCAGCACCCATGAAGCTGTGGAGGATAACACAGTTTGTTATTGGTCACTGGTTAGCTGAAAATAATCCTTTCCTTCCCAGTGCTCTCACCCACTGTGTTAGAAGCCTGTATCCCTTCATGCACACAAATCATGAGAGTCAGATATAGATGTGATTTATGTACTTTAGGTAAAAGCCAGTTTAATATAGCTGAAAATCCGGGATAAATCCTAATGTAGGGTGTAGGTGTGATCATGAATGGATAAGCTGGCAGTAGGATTGCCTGCTAGCAGTGGAGAACAGTTGCTTGAAGAAGTGATAATGACAATTTTTTTCCCATATTGTTAATACAGAATATGAATAACATCAGTTGTACCTTTTTTTTAATGTCAGTTTAAAAACCATGATCAGTTTAGTTAAATGAAAAAATTTTTTTTTTATTTCCTGAAATTACTTAAGGGCATCACAAAACCAAATAATGAGCTGTTCCTTCCCTCAAAACATATGCAATCTATATGTTGTGTGATGCAGAAAGAAAGTATCTTGAACAAACCCTGAGAAAAATGAGGGAGAGCAGGATGTGAGCAGTAAATTCCCCGAATGGCCCTGAAATGTCCTGATGGCTCTTCAAAGTGAGTGGTGGAGCTTTGCAAGAATGTTAAAAGGAGCATATGGGGCTGGAAGAACAAAGAGCAAGAAAGAAATAATGAGATTCCTGTGAATTTCCTTGAATGTGAGTCAACTGCTAAAACAAGAAATTATTATTAATCGGGAATTTAAATTAAACAAATAAAATTGCAATCTGTGGCAAGTGGAAAAGAGCAGAGGGCTGCCTGCAACAGCAGCCTTTAGTCAGCTGTTTGAGTCAGCAGAGGGTCAAGCTTCTGGATGTCGGACGCTTAGCCTAAAACACTCCCTTCCTGCATCCTCCCTTCCCCGTGCAAATAACAGAGGGGAGGAGTGTCAGATGGTTTTGTGGGAGGCCAGATGAGCTTTGGGAGGGGATGCATGCATGCAGTGTGAAGTAGGGTGCACAGCTTGCTGCTGGTTTGGTGATGGGTGCCTGCTCCACGTGCTGGCATGCATGACAGGGCCTGGCCTGAGCTATTCTTTCCCCCATCACTCAGTTATTTCTTTTCTTATCTCTCCACACTGTGTATTCTGATAATGTCACTCCTCCCCCTTCAAGCAGCAAAACACGTGTGGGGCAGGGGAAGCTCAGCTACCACACACACAAATCCAATATTTATTGTTTGCACTGTGATCATGCCAGGAGTCATTATCAGAGTGGTGTTATCCTGAATGTTTTGCAAATACAGAATGAGGAGGTTAGTGTCCACTGATATTTGCTGCCAATGTCTCTTGCTCACCACAGTGCAGAGACTGGGAAAGCTGGATGGGACTCTCCAGCCGCTGAATTCTGGGCTGCTTTCTGATCCTCCCCAAATTGTGTGTGTGTGTGTGTATGTGTGTGATGGAGGGAGCTCTGCTGGTTATGCTGTGACCTGGGCTGACACTGCAGCCAGTCCAGTGTGACAGAGCTGCCAAGCAGTTGCCACAAACTCCATGACACTTCCTTACCATTAGACTGAATTTCATGGTGAAAAACTTAGTGCTTGTCTTAAATACCTGAGCCTGGTACTAGGGGGAAGCTGCCCAGAGTCAGAAACAGTGGCCAGTTCATTAGAGATGTAAATAGACCTGGCTGCAGACAATCCCTTGATTTTACACTGAATAGCTACAGGAAGGGTTTCCAGCCCTCAAGGAAAGCTGTGGGTTTCTCTGTGGGCCCACACAGTTTATGAAACAACCAAATAGGAGTGAATCTTATTTTTCCTCACCCATAACTGTGGTATCTCTGTATCTTACACAGCACTTCAGCCAAGTTTTGCTTTTGGCTAGGATCTAAAAACCAGTCTGCTCCTAAAAGAGCTGTAAACACCTGTATTAAGATTATATCAACTACAAACAGTTCTGTTCTTTCTCTTAATTCACTAACAGTTAGATCTGAAATTCAAATTATTTTCATCCCTGGTCTGTGTGGGACCATATGGAGAAGGAGGCTGCTGTCTTTTAAGATGTGAGCCCTCTAGTGCCACTTGCAGCAGTATAAACTGAGGGGAGGTGGGTCACTAACAAAATCTTGGTTTTAAGAAATCCCTCCAGCTTTATTTTCAGGTTGAATTAGGCTTAATCCCTCTGTATGCTACCTATGCTTTTACTTCTGCATTTTGAGGGTCAGAAAGGTGCAGAATTCTGGGGGAAGAAACCACCAGTACCTGTGCACTCTTCCTCTTCATAAGTGGAGGCACTACTATGTGAAAATTTTTTTTTGTTGTTCAGCAGTTTGATTTTTATGTTATCGGCATGCTTTATTAAAGATATATTTAAAACATATATATTTTTTATATATATACATATATATATATATACACACACACACACATTATGAACAGGTACAGGCTATGGAGTTGCAGACATTGTTGATGTAATTGGTGAAATCTAATGATTTGCAATATCTGTGGTGAGTCACGGAGGAGGGGAAACCTCTGCAGTGACTGAAAAGGTCCAGTGCTGGGGTGGACTGCCTGGGGATGCTGTGGGAAGTCAGGGTTTGCTGGGTTTTTAAGAACAGGTTAGACAAACAGCTGTCAGTGCTGGTTTGGCTGATGTTGCCTTGTGGCAAGGGGATGAAGCAGATAGCTTGCTGAGTTCCTTCCAGGGCTCCTTCTCCTCTATGATGATGCTTTTGCCTTAAACTCTTTGAGTCTGTGTAAATCTGTTTTTATCCTAGGTCTTAAACGGTTTTCTGAGATCATCATTAGCTTCTCTTCACGGTGTTTTATAAGATTTGATGTCTGTTGTACCGATTTTACAGATGGAGAAGCTGCACCAGCTATAACTCTGCTTTACAGGCAAAAAAGGGAGTGCAGCTTAAAGCATCTCAGCTTCGTGGAAGGGCTGTGCTTTAACCAGTAAATCATATTGGCCACTTTGCAGGTTTAGTGACAAACTCAGCCAATAAAATCCGTATCCTAATTCAGCCTGCTCTTGGCTTTATTTTTATTTTTCATTTTTTAGAAGAATATTGGTCACATGGAGAAGATCTGTTTTATTGCCATGTTTGACACTTTCTGTTCAGGTGCCTTCATCTATTTGCTGATGAGCCTGCCCCTCCTGGGGGCAGCTTTCATTTTGCTTTCATGCAACATTTTTGTAGGGACACATTCCTTTCAAGTAGCAAGCAAAGGCATTGCTGTGGCTTCTGACATCAAATGCAGAGTTATTAAATGCTCACAGGGTTCTCTTATGGATGTGAACTACTGACAAAAAATTGCATTCAAGACTAGTGAGGATAATATTAGAAAATAGCAAGTCCAAAGTTATACAAAATCTTCTCAGCTTGGGGTTTTATTATAAGTATTAAGATCAGATCAGACTGGCAATGGGCTGCTCCACTTTCTAAATCAACACCCACTGAATTTTTCATTTTTGCTTTGCATTTAGTCATTTTTTAAGGTGCAATTTATATTGCTTTGTAAGACCTTCCTGCCCTCAGACCCTCAGCACATTCACAATAAAAACACTGCAGTGTTTTCTTCTGCTGATGTTAACAAATGCCAACAAAAGAGGTTTTTCTGCCAGACTGAAGTCTCCCAGCCTCTCTGGAGCAATGGCCATACCCTGGAGTCCAACAAAGTCCAGATCCTTACAAAGCTGAGTATCACCTGTGAGAGCACCATGTTCTCAACCTTCAGATATCCAAATCTGAGGGCCTCTCATCTGATTTGAGCTTCTGTGTTCAAGCACAAGGCAAAAGAACACTCTCTGTGGATTGTTTTGGATATATGACCAGAGAAACTGTCTTTTTATTTTTCGTGATTTCCCTGAGAAGCCAAATGAAGCCTGCAAGTGTTGGAGGTTGAATTTGATCCTTTCAAAGATGTTTGGCAAAATGATAGTTTTAGTGGGACTGCATTTTGTGCTTCTTTTTCAAAAGGATCTGGGTAGCTACTGCAGTGCTTTACTGGTAACTTCATTGTGACACAGGTTTGTCTTACCTAAAAAGAGGGTTGCCAAATCAAGCTTATAAAAAGCTTCCTGGATATACATTGACTTAGCAGTGTTTGTACAAGTTTCCTGAAATGACACGTGAGCTTTCTAACTGATAGATAAGGATTCTGAAATCTATCATTTTGAGTTTGAATCAGAGCATTTGAGAAAGACCAGGAAGGTCTGTACAGTTTATTGTGATTGGCATTATGTTTGCAACATCACATTTGCATGACTTTTATACCACAGCAAGTGCTCTACAGACTATTGACCAATTATATAATTTATTTTGATTCCTTGATTCATCATGAAGTAGATTTTTGTGTTTCTGGGCTATTTTGAACTCAAAACACAGATCTGAACTATCAGAGTGGTACAAAATTTGAGTATAATTTACAGAAAACGTGATTGAAGTCAAAACATTAGGAACTAAAATTCAAACTGATACATATTTGGTAGATTTCCTTAAGTAATTTTTTACTTCAGCTTGCAGAGAAGTTGAACAGCTTAATCTCTCTACCAAAAGCATGACCCAAGGGTCCCCTGGATCCCAGAGCATGGTGAATTTGCCAGAAGGTCATCTGGCACATCAGCCTCAGATACGAAACCACAGCTCCCTGTTCAGGAGGGAGAGAGCTGGAGCCATCCCTTGCCTCCTGTGAGAAAAGTCATGCTGCATCTCATGTGTGAGTGGTACATCTCTCTCCTCCTGACAGCTGCGAGGCTCGAGAACTGTGATGTGAGGAGGGGAGGTATTGAATTCACAGGCAACCCCCAACGAGGGCGAGAGAAATGGTGCATCTGACTTCATCTTATCAGAATGTTAATTACTCATAATTAATATAAATATAAAAATATTTACTTTATTATATTATTTTATATTACACTATGTTATATTACATCTAAACTGAATCTGCTAAGCATTTAACTTTGCACCCAACAACACAGAATCTCGTGACTGTCAGCCAACAGTCTCGACACACACACACGATAGGCCCTGACAGGCCAAGGAAGCAAAACACCATTATTCGGGGTGAGCAATCTCCACATTGCATTCTACTTTTGCACAAACACAGGCACAGCAAATGAGATAAGATCCCCTGGATCCCCAAAGCATGGTGAATTTGCCAGAAGGTCATCTGGGACATCAGCCTCAGATATGAAACCACAACTCCCTGTTCAGGAGGGAGAGAGCTGGAGCCATCCCTTGCCTCCTGTGAGAAAAGTCATGCTGCATCTCATGTGTGAGTGGTACATCTCTCTCCTTCTGACAGCTGCGAGGCTTGAGAGCCGTGATGTGAGGAGGGGAGGTATTGAATTCACAGGCAACCCCCGACGAGGGGGAGAGAAATTATGCATCTGACTTCATCTTACCAGAAGGTTAATTAATTACTTTATTATATTATTTTATTTTATTTTATATTACGCTATGTTATATTACATCTAAACTGAATCTGCTGAGCACTTAACTTTGCACCCAACAGCACAGAATCTTGTGACTGTCAGCCAACAGTCCCGACACACACACACACACACACACACACGATAGGCCCTGACAGGCCAAGGAAACAAAACACCATCACTTTGGGATAAACTATCTCCATACTGCATTCTACTTTTGCACAAACACAGGCACAGCAAATGAGATGAGAATATTCTTGGGAAGAATTGTGCCTTGCTTTTCTCTGTGAAGGGAGATGTGGGGCTGCAGGGAGGTGGGTTCTGGCGGCCTGGCCTTCCCCGACGCCGCGCGATCGTTCCGCCTCCGTGCAGAGCCGCTTCTCTGCAGGGCCAGGTGATGCCTAAGGAGACTAATGAGAGGAATGATACGGCCCAGAACACTGATGTCAGGAAATATACTGCAAGGTGTCTATCTTGGGCCAGCTGTAAGCGGAGCTTGTCTTATTATATATTTCAGAGGGGATGTCTGTGTCACCACTGAGTTAGACATTCGCCCTGTCCCACACTGCATTCAAATTATATGGGTTTTGTTCAAATCCTAGCTTTCCATTCAATTATCATTGGCTTAATGACGGGCTCTGTGTTGTACAGGGGCAAATCAAGAGTCCATCGCATTAGCACGCCATTCTTTTGTGGCAGGAATTTGTTTCTGAGGCCATTGTAACATAACTATGCAAGTGTCAGAGGACAGGATGGAGGCTATTATGGGCTTCTGCTTTTTGTGAGGAAAATCAAACAAATGTCCCTGATGGAGAAAGGAAGCCAGCAGCTGGTTGTGATGACCAAAGAATGTTTTTGTGCAGTGGCACTGTAAGTACCTGGTCTGTTGTTAAATTAAGAAAAAAATGTAATTTTAAATTTTTTTTTCCCTTCTACTGTCAGCTGAAGTGGAGGAATCTCCCCCCTCCCCTCTGTGAATTTTCATGAGATGCTTTTTCCTTATTTCTAGCACTTAACAATCCAATTATATTTGGGTTTATGCTAGTATTTGTCTCTATTGCCATTGTTAGGTTTTGAAATCAGAGCAATTTTTCCATCCTGATGGCGCGGAAAAAAATATGTTTCATTATGACTTGTTATAACCCTGGAAATCTTTTCTCTCGCTTGGGTTGAGGACGATTTTTTATG
Organism: Setophaga petechia; assembly: GCA_024362935.1. Lineage (NCBI taxonomy): Eukaryota > Metazoa > Chordata > Aves > Passeriformes > Parulidae > Setophaga > Setophaga petechia. Next base: position 8,301,075 of record JANCRA010000025.1, read on the forward strand.
TGGCACTCTATACTGATGCCTAAAATGAAGCAGAATGAAACATAAGGAAGAGAAGCTTTGCTGAAATATAGCTCCTTCCACTGTGTAGAATTATCATGGAAGAAAGCTTGCTTCTCTCTAATGTTATGCTTTTTTTCCTCCTACTATTATTCAAGTTGTTTTTACAAATGAATGTTGTTTTTGCAAGGTTTGTTTATGAAGCCATTGCTCTTAGCAACCCCTGCTCACCTGTGAGCAAGTTAGATGGCACAGATCAGGTATCCAGTTTTTTCTGGATAGGATGACCTTAAAAACAGATTCTGCAACAAGACAAGCTTTTAAATTCCTAACCAAATATATTATGTGAGTAATAAAAAGAGCTCCTCAAAATGGCCACAGAGGCATTTCAGAGCACATTCCTGGGAATATTCACTTGTGCTGGTATTCATTAAGTTTGCTTTCAGCAAAAATTCTCATGAATGAAATTTTATTCAGTAGTCATTATGATTATTACTTTGCTATCACAGCAATAACCCGATGCTTTGTATAAGGCCAGGACCTGATTTTGTTTAAGGCTGGAGAAACATCTTACAGGGTCTCCGGAGAGTGTATTGTCTAAATATAAGACCAGGCTCATCTAACAGCTCATGACTGGAAACAGCAAACCCTTAGAGGGCAATGGGTTTGTTTACAAGGAAATTCACAGCAAGAGAAGGATGGATGCAGAACCATAGCCAATGTTACACCTTTTGAGCTGCAGGAGGCTACAGCGCTACAATTCCACTGAATAGGAATGTAATTATACATTTTTATGTTATGAAGGTAGTTTAGGTGATGGTGGCTAGTCTTGCAGATTAAGAGAGTCTGTCTCTACAGATGTGGTTCATTACTACTTTGAATTTGTTTATCCATACACTAATGCACACACTGGACTCTCCTGGTTTGGTGGTTTGTTTGGTTTTTTTTGTTGTTGTTGTTTTTTTTGCTGTTGTTGTTTCTTTTTGGTTGTGTTTGTTTATTTTTTGTTTTGGATTTTTGTTTTTTGTTTGGTTGGTTTGGTTGGCTTTTTTTTTTTCTTGTTTGCTTGGTTTTTTCAATTTTAAAAATGGCCTAATACAAATATATGTACCAGGGGAATCCCTGAAACATAGGCTATGCCAAAGAGTTGGACTCTGAGTTGTGCAATACATGAACTCCCAGGATGTGAATAAACTTTTCCTTCCCAGAAAAATGAAACAAGATTTTGAGCTATTCACAGCTGAAGTCTGCATGAAGTCTTACTTCCTCCAATCTACAGAAACATAATGAAGCAGAGGTATCCTCTCATGCTGGTGGGAATTGTGCCTAAGTCTAGCCACAAGGAAGTGTTTTCAGAGCTGCAGCTCATTTGCAGAGCACCATGTCTGTAATGGTTTTTTGTGTGCCTTCACCTACTGGTGGAAAAGCACGTCTCCCATGCCTTGGAGGTGATTCAGTCTGCCTGGTGAATGTGCAGAGTCCTTCAGCAGGCACTGGCTGCTATCTGGAGCATTGATTTTTGGGTGTACCAGGGTGCAAGATGCTCATTGGGTACAAGGTACATAATGGAAAGGTTCTCTGGGGTGGAGGGAAGGAGCTGTTAAAGAGGCACTGTGCCAATCCCTTGTGTTATTCAAACCCCAAAATAACCATTCCTCCCTGCCTGTAGATCGATCAGAACAGTTTGTTGGCAGCAGAGCTAAGCACAGGACACTGAGTATTTCTTCTGTTTTCTTGTCTCATTGCTCTCTTTTCCCATGTCATGTGAAATATAAATAATCTGATTAAGTCGTCTGACATTTATAATTAATTACTTCTTCCTTACTCTTATCTTGTTTGCCTGTCCTTTTCTCTGGCCCTTCTTTTTTCCACTTTATCTCTCAAACATCACGTCCAAGAAATCCTTCAAATGATTAATTTTTAACAGAAAAATACAGTTTACAGCATATTGTTTTCTTTTGAAGAAAAGCTTGGTCCCTTCTTTTGTCCATCCCACTGCACAAGTTGTCATGCTCTTGCACTGCAGTCACTTCTAAGTCCTTGAGCTATCATGTATTCTGTTGGTATTTGAGGAATTGAAAATCAATCACACAGCCTTATGGCTTAGGTTCAGCCCAATTCTATTATGCCTACTCGCAAAAGTCAATTCAAACCTTTTGGGTTATATTTCAAAGCCTAATCAAGCTTGCTGTCCACACTGGTTGGGAGTCAGCTCACTCTTGGCCATAGGTCTGTTTATTAGGGCTTCTGTGTCAGAAATAAGTGTGAAAGAAAGAGTTCTCATAACAGTAGGGTCATTCAGTGGGCATTTTGCAAAGACAAACTGCCCAAACAGGTTTTGTGGTAGGGGAATGCTTGCAGTTTTAATAGGGTTCTGCAAATATGTTCTTAAATAATTGTTTAAAAAAGGCTCTCTTCTTACAAGTGTTCATAACTGTACTTTCTCATAAAAAGATCTCCCAATTTACTGAGATTAGATTTTAGCCCTGTCACACTAAGCTAGTATAGAAAGTAATGTAGATGCAACCCTGAACTTAGATGATGAGTTCCAAGCTTTGGACCATACCAACAAATGAGGGTGGTGCATCCAAGCAGATGGACCAGCTCCTCCAAGCATGATTTATGCTGCCTCCATCTGGCAGATGTACATGGAGCCTGCATGTACAGTATCTGTGTCAGTCCCCTGATTCCCAGCAAGTGCCAAGAACTCAGCCTAAGAATATAAGCTCTGTGCAGAGCTGGCCATTAGCAATCCTCTGTGAAGGGTACATAACATACGTCTTGTGAATTGGGGGCAGATCAGTCTCATCTCACTGGGAAGAAAGCAATGACAGACTGTTAGTTATGGCATTTCCAGCTAATTTATAGAAGTCTCCTCATTCACTGAAAGGCTGGTGGCCATTCTGTAGGAGCCAAGCATGCACTATAAATAGGAAGTAGCTCTCTGCTTCCATCCCCCATGGAAGGCGCTGCTCTGTGACCCATCCCTCATGTTCCTTGTTCTGCAGAGGCGCAGAGATTTTCTCCAGTGGATGCTTGACGCCTGCGACTCAGCCATGGCAGCCGGGTGCTCGGGTGTGCTCAGCCCATCTGCTGCTCCCAGACAGCATGAGGCGCCTCTGGCTGGCACAGCCCCATCTGAAAAGGCTCAGAAGATGCTGACAGAGGATGAGATAGCAGGCCAAGCTTTCCTGTTCCTGATTGCTGGCTATGAGACCACCACGAGCACGCTGTCCTTTGCCACCTACTTGCTGGCCACCAACCCGGAGTGCCAGGAGAAGGTGCTGCGGGAGGTCGATGAGTTCTCTGCAAAACACGTGAGTATGATGTGCTGCTCTGGGGCTTTGTGCAGGGAGCAAGGCAATGGAAATGTATCAACACAAGAGATGGCCTAGAAACTTTGTGTCATGGTGAATGCATAACCTTTAAAAATTATTATAAGTTATTGGAATCAACCAGCTGTTGTCAGGCTCTAAAACTACACATTTCTATTGTCTTCCTCTTGTACAACTGCTTCTACTGTTTTTGTGGTCAATTTTACTTACTGGTCTTTGTAGGAGTATAAATAGTGTCCTTACAAATCATAAACTTCAAAGTTCTGTTTTAAATGTTCATTTTTTTTTCTTCTAGCAGCAGAATATATGTGTGAGCTTAAAAAAAAATCATGGTATCTAATTCTCTTATACTGCATTCAAATTACTTCTCCACTATCTGTGTATATGTGTAAGCTTAAAAAAAACCAAAATCATGGTATCTAATTCTCTTATACTGCGTTCAAATTACTTCTCCACTATCTGTATTTGCCAAGGGCATTTTTTTTTCCAGAAGCTGGAGTTATTTTCTTGTTTCACTCATACATGGCAGGCCTAATTGTGCCCTCATGTCTTGTGAGTTCAGCTGACTTCCTTAAGGCCTGCCAAGGGGTGAAGGTGCAACTTGGCCTGGGGTATGGGCAGTTTACTGGGTAATGCTGGGGGCAGAGTTGCACACAGAACGCCCTACTCTTCAGCCCCAAGGAAAATATGGTTAATCTCCTCATCAGTTCCTGAAAGCTGACAGCCTAGGAAACCAAAGGGGAATTGCTGGGAGAGCTATCCTACAGGATGGGTGTGTGATGTCATTCATATGACCTCTTTCTGTAGATGGACATGTGAAATAGTGAACATTTCCATGAAAGTGTGTGGAAATCTGAGTGCAATCAGTCATTATCTGGCTGGTTCCTTAAGGATGTTCCACATAGAAAGTCCATGCATATGGCCATGTCTACATGGGCAGATAGTGTGCTCCTGTAGGCACAGACTCATCATCCAGCACAGCTGCTAGTGGGGCTGCTGGGTACACCCTCTGAGCGTCTCAGGAGTTTATTCTGGAGTAGTTAAAGACTAGCTCTGTGTGTACCAAATTTCCCTTAGCAGCTGATCTGGTCCAGTTCCAGTTAAAGGAGCCCTTGCTGTGTGCTTGGAGACTGCAGTGTGAGTCAGTGCAAGAGGTTCACACGTAGGTGTGAGTCTGATTCAAGCTGGGGAACTAAATGGACCCTGGCTTGTGTATGGTCTGACTGAGCTGCCATTTGCTATTAGTAATGTTTCAATAATAATCAAATTCAAATGCTTAATTCTTGACTTTCTTGGTTCTCTATTAATATTTTGCTAATAATTTCAGCTTTTGCACTCTCTAGGAGAATTTATGAAGCTAGGGACACTTGTGGCAGTTTCCCTAGTCAGTGCAGAGAGTTTGCACTCAAATTAATTTCTGCTCTATACAAAGTCTGTATGAGGCTCAACTCAAACTGGTGTTCTCATCACAAATCATGCTGTCCCATGTCATATATTGATTGGAAGTACCTTTCAAATAAATTCCCTGTACTTTCTGAGTTGTCAGTTTTAGCTTTAGATGGTGCATATATGGCTGTATGGCCAAGTAGAAGAGAGGGAAAGAAAGATAATGATTCATCTGCAGTCCTTGATAACAGGAAATTTGTAGATCTGATCTGTACAACCCCATCCTTCAAAAGATTTCCTTTTATAAACAGTTCATGATTTGGCAGGGGGGCAGAGGGGGCAATACACTGCTCAAGGAGCCCATTCCAGAATAAGGAAAAGGGTGCAGCAGTTCAGTCCCCTCAGTGACTGCAATTAACTACTTTTAGCCTAGAAAATGAGATCTATGTGAACGGTTTGTGAGTTACGGGAGCAGCAGCTATTTTAGAACTGGGTATATATAGATGCTGTGTTCAGTTGTCATGCAAGAGAGAGGAAGGGAGGGACACAGAAGCTACAGGCTCAGTTAGTTATCAAGTCAGTTGCTAAGAAATTTGATTAGGTTATTGCTTGTACTCAGCACATCAGCTTTGCTCTTATCAAGGTGCTCTGCAATTTTCAGAAAGGAAGGGTTTTAGAAGGCCAAAACATGGGGAATGTTACAGTCAGATTGTTTTGACATGTGGTGGAAGACTGTTTTGATTTGCAGATATGCAAGTATTAAACACAGTACCCTCTTCAGCCAAATTTATACTCAGGTAATTATAACCACAAAATGTCCTCTACCACGTCCCCCTTCTGTCCTCCATCCATTTCAGTTGGCTGATGCAGCATGTTTTATTGCCCTAATCTGTGGTGTGGAGCTGCAGTCTGATTTTACAGCAGCTGCTGTGTATCATCCCAGAGATGATTGTACTTTGGTGGTGGACAGAGTGATTTATATACTCATTTACCAAAGTTTATAAAGACATGTGAGAGCCATCTGAGAAAAGGTGCTATAAATGACAGGCACAGTTCCAGCTTTTTGGCACACCAGTCAAAAACACAAAGCATGATGACCTTGTAATAGCTAGTAATGGAGCAAGGTTGGGCCATCTGGGCATACAGCAGTATTTTGGTGGCTCAGGGTGTTGTATTGAGAACACCCCTGCCTTTGCTGTAATCTTCATTTGTCTGTCTTGCACAGTGGGTACATTGGGAGAGCATAAAGGGGATGGAGACAGCTGAGTCAGTGCTGGGTTAGAGATCCCTGGGCAGGCGTGGTGCAGACTGCTGCAGTGTGGTGCAGAAACACAAAGCTAGGTGCTGCAAGTGTCTAGTCCCAGTGCTGGGAGTCAGATTCCCAGAGGAGACAGGACCATATTGTCCTGCTCTGTTGTGCCCAGCCAAGTTGGTTTCAGAGCTGTCTTGGGAGGTCTCACTGCCAGTCTCTACCACAGAGCCTGAATAGGCTGTGGAGATGGCACTTCCAGGCAGGTGTCCTCAGAAAACAGTGTCTGAGTGACTCCAGGTTGTCATCTTTTTCTTTTTACCTCCAGGACCATCCTAATCTGCTTGCTAAAGGACATTTTAGGTCTTTTCTTGATTGACAGCTCAGTGCTGAGACTTCTTGGTGTCTCTTTGCCTCAAAGTGAGAAGAGGCAGCTGCCCTATTTTAGAGTCTGGCAGGCAGGAGAGGCTCCTGGCCTCAGTTATTGTAGAGGACAGGACATTGCTCCCTCACCTCTGTCTGGGTCTTTAGGGTGTAGGGAAAGAGCATGCAGAGCTTTTCATCTCTGGGGAAGCAGAAAGACAAAATACTGAGTGGTGATTACTTGTCACCACACACTGTATCTTCCCCTACTACTTTTGAATGCCTGTATGTGCTCCAACTGTACTGAAAAAGACAAGCATAATTCTTCTAACGCACAAATAAAAATTCAAATTATAAAGACTTTGACCTGATCCTCTTCATAAATCCCTTGGGAGTGTAGTGTGTGCCCTGTGAAGGGCAATCTGCTAAAAATAAGATGCACCTATTTGCTGCAAGCTTGTTGCTGGGTGTGCAGCTTGCTTTGATACCATGAAAGCAAAATAAACAAGATGAAAAGAGAGTTAAATATGAACTAGTGGGGGCAGGACGCCTACCCCTGTGTCTGCATAAAATAATATTGCTTTCTGCAGAGACCACAGATCTGGGACAGCTGAGAGGGGTCAGATCCTCAGATGGGTTAAACTGGTGCATGTTTGGTATTAGTACAGGTATGGTGATATGCATCAGCTGAGAAGCAAGCCTGGTATGTACCAGTAAAGGAGGGCATGGGGAAAAAGGAGAAAGGTTGCTATTTCAGGACCAGATTATTTTTACAGCATTTGTGGCTAACCATCCCTGAACTGTTAGAGGCTATACAGTTGTGAATGAGATGTTTTTTATCCACATTCACCAAGTGAGAAAGAATGCACCCATGGTCTTCACCTCTCCTTTTCAGTCAAAAATGATCCCTATGCAGAGGTTTTACAGAGCCCTTCACAAGACATATTTAGGAACAGTTTTTGCACATGTGACTGATTATCTTTTTGTAAAAGCAAGTTGATTTTTGTTTGTCTGTGTGTGTGCTTAGCAAAACCATAGAAAGCCTGGAGCACACACATTCATTTTCAGCACATGAACACTTGCTTCTGAGTGCCACTGTGTGCTCTGAGCTGCTCTGTGTGTTATGTCCTAAGCCACAGAGCTTAGGGCATGAAAAATTGCATCTTCCATGCTGGGGATTCCCTTAATGTGGGGCCTGTCTTTTTTCCTCTATTCCCATTTTAGCATTTAGCATCTCCCTTCCTTGTCCCTGCTCTCAAGCCAGAATAATTCACAACTATAAATTTTTTGTTGTTGTTGTTTTACTGGACTGCACAATTTTAGACAGGAAGAGTAATGCCACAAAACAGAGTGCAAAACCATAGGTGACCAAGCTGACTTCTCATAAGAAGTTATTTGTTACCCTGAGGTGGAATGTGGTGAGTTGGTGTAGGTATGTGCTCCTGATCTGTTGCAAAGTAAACACATCAGGTTAAACCAGTGAAACTAGGTCGTTTTCTTGAGGGGGAAAAGCCAGCATGCTTGGGGCAGCTAAGGAGGGCAAAAGAGGTATGAGAATGATCTTCTCTGTCTCCATGCAATAAAGAAATCCAGACTTGATGGTGCAGAGCATAGAAAAGCCTGGAGCAAGAGCTCCATGAATTCTAATCTCACCTTCAGGAATAATTTACTGCCTATTCTCAGTAATAGACAGCCAAGCCTTGCCTTAACTAATGGGTAGACTTGGTGCTACAATTTTGGGGGATTTTTAGCTCATATCTATACAAACATGTCATTACTTAAAGAACCACAGGAAAAAAGTTGCAGTGAGCGTTACAGAACCTGAGATGTGTTGCTGCACTGATATGTGAGGCTTCAGGTCTGGTAAAGGACAGAGTAGCAGCTCACTGCTCCCTGCTGCTGATGCCTAGGAATACTTCCAGGAGCCCAGACAAAGGTGAAGGAGAGCACAGGAGTCAGGAGAAGTAAATAAAAGTGAATACATGAAAGAGCAGCTATTACCATAATACATTCATTGGAGACTGCAAGACTAACTGTGTATTCCATTCTATTTTAAAAAAGCTTTGTACTACTCTTACTTATCACTGCTTGATATGACATTTAGAAACATCAGTGTGAGAGGAATGAAGAACAGGATAAGACACAGCATGTCTCTACTCCATCAAATTTCCTATCCACACAAAGTACTAGGGTAACAATTCAGTGCTGGTGTGACTTACCAACATTTTCACCTCTGTCTAGACACTGTAAAGTTTAAAGAATCTTCAAGGTCCTGCCATACTCTCTCTTTATTTAAATGGAGACTTGGAGATTTTTTCTTTGATATAAAGACATCTTCCTGTTCTTATAAAGACTTGGTTTTGTATAGCTTTGGGACCCAGGAATATTTTCAATGTGTTTTACTGAAAATATTGACCAGACTGTTTCATCTGTACTCTTTTGTGTCAAAAATGTTGAATGATGCTACTCCAAAGTCATTGCAATCTTTAGTTTTTTTTATGAAACAATACTGTTTAATTCCTTTTTAACTGCTCTGTTAACTCAGTAGTGAGTTGTGAATAGCCCAGGTTGAACTGGACTGATGCATAAACTCCTCATTTATGATTGATAATTTTGGTGCTATAATTCATCAGACATATACTGGGTGTGGCAGTTGCTCATCTGCAGTAATTGTCTTCACTGACTTGAGTGGAATTGTACTAAATTTTACACTGGCTTATGATTCTGTTCTTCACACTGAAAAGCTCCTTCACTAATACCTCTGCAGTCTACTGGAGATGTCTTATTGAAAAGGGATTTTGCCATTTCAAAATTTTTCCTTCCCATAAAATTTCTAGAGCAGAGAGAGGTAGGACCGTTTTTATGGTGTCTCTGTGCCTGATTGAGTACTTTAGATTTTTAAGCAGTCTATGCAGAGAGTCTCCTTGGTAGCACAGTCGGTTTTCTTTGAGCATTAGTGAAAATGAGAGGTGAAAGTCAGAGAGATGTCACTGTCGGGGAATTACTACAACAATTTGCATGAGTTTGGTGCCTTTCATGCAGTATCTCAAGGCTTTGTGCTCTCAGAAGCTCCCAACTACAGAGACTGAGCTTCAGTAAGGAAATATTGCTGACAGTGAAGGCTTGCATTTATCAAGGGAGATTGAATTGTAAATAGTGTGCAGGAAAAAAGTCTACAGAAGAGAGTTGCTGTTACACATGCATACACATACACACACAAAACATACAGAACCAGGAAGCACAAACAATATTGGTTGTTGTTGCTGTTTATTCTCTTGAATGAAATGACACTCTTTGATTGCTCTATTTGTTTAAGAAAGTGTTGCAGAGCCTCCCATCATTTATGAATGTCAGCTGTCAGCACTTGTTTTTTTTTTTTTTTAACAAATAGAGAGATGCTTTTAAACATGTAGAGACTGAGTACTGTTAGGTTCTATTTCTGCAGTTCTTCATGCAGTTGCTCAATGTCTGAAATCAGTTATTTATCTTAGTCCCATGGTGCTTCTGTACATACCAGTTGAAGGTTGCTAAGTTAGGAGAAGACAATAAGCCTTCCCCAAAATTTTTCCTCTGCTGAATATATTCCTCTAGAATATATTGATTTGAAATGCAAGCTTTGGACTCAAGAGACCCAAAGTCACTTCTCTTGGGCAGAGGTTATTTTGACTTCTAACTCTTAAGGAATGTCAGCCAGTTAAGCACCTTTGAGACTCAGGGCTTTGTTATCTCTACATCTCGAGTCTCTGCTGTATAAAGAGAGGTATCATGAGAAAAGCCTTGAGTCCAAGCTTGCCAAGTGTTTGTCCACTTTGCTCCAAACCTGTTCCCAGGCTCAAATGCTGAGGGGAAGCACTGAGGCAGAAAAGCTTGGGTTCAGTTTTCTCACTGTGCAAGCCTTAGAAGGTATCTCTTTGCACAGGCTGCTTTCCACTCCAGGTGTCTTCCCAGCAGAGAAGGCAGAGAAGTTGTCCTGGAGGCCTGTCTGGAAGACTCCTGTTGCTTGTTCCTGTGCTTTGTAGGGCCACAGTCACCCTTTGGCTGAAGCATGAGCAGCCAGGAACTGCATGAGAGCAATTCTTGCTTGCCTTTGTAGCTCATCTGTCTGTATCTACAGATGCCTGCTCTTCAAAGAGGATAAAGACTTTCAAAGACAGTAAAGACATTCTTGAGAGTCAGCCTATCTATGATATGCAAAGAGTAGAGTTGATCAATTGGTAAGTCTGGGTATCTTTTAGGAATGGTTTGGCTTTGCTATTTTGGAAAGTCTACTGTTAGCTTATAAGAACAAATTCCACATTTTAAACCCCAGTTGTATCATGACATTGTACGTCTTCCTTGACTTTTCCAAACCTTACTTCTTTCCTAAGAAAATCCTTTTCACAGCTGAGAATAGGTGATTCTGTGTGGCCTTGGATGATGATTAATGTACCTTTATTTCAAAGAACTTGTTGTTGTTGGCACTGCAGAGTTCATTTACCCCTTTTCACCCAAGAAAAAGAAATAAAGAGAAAAGAGAGAGGAAAAAACCCTTTTATTTTTCCATTTGTTCAGGCCTATCAGTCTCTTGTTCATGAAGACTAATTTGTCTTTTGCTTGCAATGTCACATGTTGCTCAGTGACTCTGCCTTATTGCTATTCTTGAGCAAAACTGAGTCTCAGGCAATGTATACTAGACAGATACTCATTTTCCCCCCTGAATTTTCTTGGTATTTTGGCATCCTCATAATAATTGACCCACTATCACTGCTGCAGGGTTCATTTTAAAGAATAAATTTTTCTAGTGACATGGAACATTTAATGGCGAAGATGTTAATAATGCAGCACTTTAAATGTGAGTAGACAGATTTGTTTAAAAAGAAAATAAAGAGAAGGATGCATCTTCCATGTCTTTCTATTCCTTGTTCCCCTCCTTCCCCTCTTGCATTTCATGCTTTTATGGAGAAAAGAGTATATTTGGTTTTAATTTAAGGAAAAAATACCACTGCTGAGCAAGAAACGTCTTACAATTTTCTTCAGGATTTGTCTCCCAACTGCCCCTATATATGATGATTAGATTCCTCCAGGGACAAAATAAGCCAAATTAATATAAAATCAATGTCCAATAAATTTTTATATTCATATCAGTGTTAACCTTTTAGTTGCAGATAGGTAATGCCATAGGGTGCAGGGTGGAACAAGTCGCAGGTAGAATTGTTAGATCACATTTTTGCACTGGGCAGTTGAGCCATGTAGAAGGAAGCAAGGAGATGAACTACTAAACCACAGTAAATATCACCACTGCTCCTCTCCATGACATTGGGAGGGACATAATCTCACCAGGCTAGCCATATGGTGGGAAAAGAGGTGAACATGCCATGATTTCTGAGGAATGGGGATGCCTTCACAGGTGTAAGTGCCTGTTCTTTGAGTGGCAGCCTGTCTCCCCCTCAGGAGTTTTTCAATGTGAAGTAGGAGTCAAGCCCAAAAAGATATTATACTATTATTTTTGTTTGTTTTGTCATGGAAGTTAGGCACTGAAAGTTTCCATAAGTTATATGCTGCTGTATCATAAATACTTATCAAAGAAAGAGAGCAGCTAGCAATAGGCACAACCTCAATGCAAAAAAAATCAGAAAAGCTAAACCATCTAGCCCTTGAAAGAACTTTCAAATGAGAGAGGGTGGCTTTGGACATTTGTGTCAGGACCCCACACTGTGTCTCAGCATTAACAGCCAATTGCATCCATCAGGCAGGAACTTGTCCCCTGGGAAATATTAAACACTAAGTTAAGCAGAGAAGCATTTTCAAGCTGTATGTTAGTTAACATTCATTTGGGATGAGACCCCTGTGTGTCCCCAGACTGACAGGCACATTCTCCAGAGCTTGAAGGTGTTGGCCCAGCCCTGGCATCCTCATCTGCTGCAGAAATCTCCACTGAACTCTCAATTTCTGAGAGGTTTTCAAGACCAAGGGGTAAAATCTTTCTTTAACAGCATTTTACCTTGTAAGGACAATATTAACTGTTGAGATTTCTGAAAACAAGTGCCACTTCCATGATAAGGATTTTCCATGGGACCTTCTATAAGGGCCTGTAGTGACAGAGCAAGTGGCAATGGCTTTAAACTGAAAGAGAGTAGGTTTAGGTGAGATTATTTACTGTGAGGGTGGAGAGGCACTGGCACAGGTTTCCCAGAGGAGCTGTGGATGCCTCATCCCTGAAAGTGTTCAAGACCAGGCAGCATGGATTTCTGAGCAGCCTGGTCTAGTGGAAGATATCCCTGCTGATTGCAGAGGGGTTGGAATTAGATCAGCTTTAAGGTCCTTTCCAAGCTAAACCACTGTATGATTCTATGGGCAAAGGAAGAGAAGGAGGAGTATTGGGGAGCATAGATAAAACAGATCCTGTTTGTGCACCTGCATGAGAGAGAGAATGAATGATGACTGAAGAAAAGAAGGTCTTTCATCTGGAAGTTTCACAGAGGTTCCTGAATTGCAGGTATTAAATGCATAAGGTGCAAAATTTGAGCTGAGGAGAACACATGCTTAATTTATTAAGAAACAGCAAATCCCCAGCAGCAACCAAGAAGAAATTAAAATTGTGTTCATCATATTCATAGCTTAAAAATGATCTTAGCTTATATGAATGTGAGGTCAAAATGGAATTTTTCCTCCAGGTATGTACATAAATTAGGAAGCATTAATAGGAAGCAACCAGTCCATTTATTTGTCAATAAGCATTTGAAGTGAAGGCTGAATGAGTTGGTGCCAGAAGGAGTGGAAACTAGTTTGCATTTCATGATTATGTAAAGCAGTTTTTTGGTAGACTGAACTTCTTGTGACCTCCTCTCCCTTTTTTCCCCCCTTTTTTACAACCCTGGCAGAACATGTGTATTTAAATAATTTCCATTTCTTACAGTATGATTTTGCTATTTTTAATCAACGTGAGATGGCTTTTGTATTGTTTGCCCTCCTTCATCTTATGCTTTTTTTTAATGTGGAAAAAAAGGAAAGGTGGTGTTTCTGGGTGTGACCTTGCTCTAGAAATGTGGTGGTCTTCCAGTGATATGAGTGAACATTTCCTTACTTAACCAGATGGAAAGACTGGTGCAAAGGGAGTAGTCAGGAAAACAGAAAGGAATGTAGGAAACACATCCTGTCTGAAGACTGCTCCGTTTCAAATCAGTTAATATATTTTACTGTGTCACAGAACAATTTTTCACTATTTATTGAATGGGTCAGGTTGGACCCCAGAGGACCAGAGGGGGGGCTCTGGTCCAGCCCCCCTGCTCAAGCAGGACCATCCTAGAGCAAGTGGCACAGTATTGTGTCCAGATGGTTTTTTAATATCTCCATTGAGGGAGACTCCACACCCTCTCTGTGCAATCTGTTCCAGAACTTGGTCACCTGCACAGTAAAGAAATTCTTCCTCAGATTCAGGTGGCATTTCCTGTGCATCAATTTCTGCCATTGCCTTTGTTTTCCTTTTGTTATTGATGTATTTGAAAAAGCCTTTCTTCTTGTCCTTGATGTTCTTGGCCAGATTTATTTTTGGCCCCCAGATGGACTTTGGCCTTCCTTGTCTCATTTCTACTTACTCTGATAACCTCTTTATATTCATTCTAAGTGGCCTGACCCTGCATCTCCTATGTATTTTCTGCTTGTGCTTGAGTAATGAAAAGAGTTCTATATTCATCCATGTGGGTCTCTTGTCCCCTTTGCACAATTTCTTGTTCACTCAGATGCATCATTCTTGAGCCTGGAGGAAAGGATCCTTGTAACCCCTCTTCCCTGTGGAGCCTGTTCCCAAGGGATGTTTCTAAGATGCTTGAAGAGGCTGAAGTTAACTGTCCATGGTTGTAATCGTACTTATTGCTAATTAATTTGATGTCTGGTTTTCATAAGACAGGTTATGGGACTTCTCCAGAATCAAATCCTTTAAAGCCAAAAAGTCCACCTGCATGTCAGTGTAACTGGTCATATTTTGAATGTTTTGGCCAGTGCCCCACAAGGGTTTCTATGCAAGCAGTATGGCCAGAAGTGGAATTTCACTGCTGCAGTAGCCACTGGGATAGGCATGTGGGGCCTTGATCAGGGGAGACTTTAAACTGTTTTACACTAGAAATGCCACTTGTTTGTATGAACTGGAAAGTTGGGCTTTTAACCAAGACTGAGTAGATAAATAGATGCTTGCATGTTTACCATCCTTAGTCAGGGCTCAGATGCAGTGAGACTGAGAGCTCAATTACTTTCTCAGTCCAAGGAATTATCCTCCCTGGCTGTCACTGAAGCGTGGCACATTAAGGCATGATGTGCAAGCAATTCACTCTTTGGCCCTGTTGACTCAATGTTTTCCACCTGTATGGAAACTGTGCTTTCAGAATTCAACAAAATATTCATATTATGTGTTTTACAGATAAAAATCTGTAAAACATTCTGCTTTCACACACATCTTAAAAAATGGATTTCAGAAAAAGACTGTTAATAAGCAGGAGGGAAAAAAAGATTTTGTTTTTTTGTTTGTTTTTTAATGCTTTACATACTATCAGATTTCAAAATATAATACAATGAGATTATTTTGATCTTTTCAATAGAGGTTTTGAATAAACTTGAATATCTTTTTCAATACTCCTAGATACACTTTAAATTTAAAGGAGAAAATCAAGAAGTTAAAAAGTTCTGAACACGGGGCTATTATCCACAAGCCCTTGCTGCTGTTGTTGACCTAAATGAAGGAAAAAGGAAGAAACAAGATGTCAGAAAGTCAATGCATAGTGAACTGGAACAAAACACTTCTAAAAGCTTTATCTTTTTGGAACTTGTTCCATCAAGTTCATGTGCACTCAGGATACAATAAGAAGATGATTTTGTGCAGTCGTGAATTTAGATTTAATAGCTTGATAAGTAGAGAACTTTACAGATAATTTCGAGGTGCTAATCTAACCTTGCTGTGCCTTTAATCTTTTGGCATTCTAGAGAGCGTAAAAAACAACAGCTGACTATTTTAATATCACAGAGTAGTCATGGAGAAAAATTTTCTCCATCAGAGCAGCTTTTAAATAAATTATTACTTTTTTTTCCCTTTAGTAGGGAAAAATAATGTAACATGGATTTAAGCAGAAGTGAATTTACTAAATGTCCTGCATCTTTCTCTCTTGTTAATTAGTAACAGTCAAACGCTCTTGTTCTGCAGACAGTGACTACAAAGAAAAGGATAAAGAACTTGGGAAAGATTCTAGAGCTGAAATAATTAGGCAATTTATCATTCAGGGTAATTGGACTTGTACAAAGCAGCATTATTTACCATAGGTTTCCATTTCTTCTAACTGGTTGTGAAAAATACAGCTACATTGATTGGGAAATGTTCCTAGTGCTTTCTTTTTCCAATATGCATTGTGCCAGGGACGTTCAGTTCAAAGTGTGGTGTTCCTCCCAGTGATTTCTTTTCCCTCAGTGATCTTCAGAGGCAGCCTTCAGCTTCTAAAACCTCAAACCAAAATTAGATTAAAGTGCCCAGTATGGGGTCAGAAATGGGAGGGAAAGAGAGAGGGGTTTCCACTGGGGAATTTTCACTTAACAAACGAAAGCCTTTGCTTTGTTTCAAAGAAAAAATTGCAAAGTGGAGGCACATCTTAATCACATCGGTAGCCAGCTGAGATGTTTATGCTAATTTCCAAAGGTATGTAAGTATAGGAATCGGGGGGTCCAAAACTCCTGCCTCTCTAATGTGAAAAACACAAGCATTTAAGCACCACCAGCAGACAGCTCTGATGTTGTTTCAGCATCAGGGAAGACGGGGGAGTAGTCACAAGGGGTTACTTGAATTTCACTGCACAATTTTCAGGCTGTATGAGTGCCCCTTCACCCAAAGGTGAGTTTTTCCCACTGTTTTTCTGAGGAGGAGGGCACAGCTACTCTTTTACAGTTTGTTGAATTACAACTCTCTTCCAGCTTTGCACTGTTCCCTTCCACTCTAGAAAAGTACATCTTCACAACCAGCTTTTCTTGTGATGTATGTTCCAGAAATGTTCAAACTCCTTGAATTTCACCACCAAAGTCTCTGAATGTGTTGACCCCAAGGCTGGCTTTCTGCCAGACCCAGAGCATCACAAACTGCTCCAGCATAACTTGCTTTGAGCTGTGGGTACTTTGTGGTGCTGGATCCCAGTGTTCAGATACATGTCACCAGGCTTTAGGGCAAGAAAATCAAGTTGTGGAAGGAGTTATTATTTAGAAGTGATCTTGCTCAATGGGCCTGGTAGAAACCAGCCAGCAGAGCTCCCTGCTGGGAGGAGCATTCACTGGGGAAATATGATGATGTTTAAAAGCATTTTACTCCCTGCCTGTGAGAAATTCTCAAATATACACTGCCAGGCTGTCTTAGGTGGGTGCTGAAAACATGCTTTAAGTGGCACAGCTTGACACCAGTTGTATGGGTGTCTTCAGATAGTGTCACAGGTTGTGTTGTGTGGATTTTCCCCAACAGCTCGTTAATTTAAAACTTTTGTATGTGTTTGATACCTTCTGTAATAAGAAAGTCATGACTGCCAACAGTTTCCTATGGAAATTTGAAGAGCAAGGAGTAGTAGTTACCTAAAATACTGCCTGTTGTCTGAGCAAGCTCAATGGGAGACAAAATGCACAATCTGAGTACAAACCAGGCATGCTTTATCCCTTGCCAAAGGAGCATTTGAACTCCCCTACTGAAAGGTGCACCTCCGTGGATGTGGCCATGTTGTCAGCTGAGAAAGATGCCAGCATTTGTCAGATTTTGTGCCATGTAGTAATTTGCTGGCTGTTTACATTGCTCACCTGGGGTGAGCTGAGCTGCTGGCTGAAATTTCAGGGTTGTTTGG
Source organism: Setophaga petechia (assembly GCA_024362935.1). Lineage (NCBI taxonomy): Eukaryota > Metazoa > Chordata > Aves > Passeriformes > Parulidae > Setophaga > Setophaga petechia. The sequence continues at coordinate 8,318,237 of JANCRA010000025.1, forward strand.
ATTAGAGCCAAATATCTTTGAAGTGACCCTACTTATTTACAAGGACTGTGCACACTCCTCTTTTGCCCATCCCAGCAGGAACTGAGCAGCAGGACGTGGCTCCTGCTCTCACAGCTCCATGGAACAGTGTGGACAGTGGCAGTCCCTCACCAAACTGTGTTTGCTGCACTGAGACAGTGCCTGGTGCTTCTTTTCTCCTTTGTTTTCCTTTTCTGATTGTTTTACTTCTTCCCTGAACACACAGTTCTGTGCAGAGCACTACCTTGACAAACAACTCTGCCCACAGGTGCTGTGCACAAAACCTTGCCAGTCACTTTGCACAGGGCCTGTAATCCTCCTGACCAGTCCCTCTGGATAAATATAACAAGCAGATAAGCTCTATTACAGAATCAAGTGGTTGCTTTAGCTACAGGTTTCAGCAATGTTTAACCTCAGCAGTAACTGTCACACTGATTTTCTTTTCTTTGGGTTTGGTAAACTGGTGCCACTTCAGCACAGCAGTCTTGAGACAGCAGGAGCAAAGATACTGTATCTTTTCTAAATAGTCTAGGATATTTTAGCACTTTTCATTTGTTAGCATCCAAATGGTACATAAATATCAACCTCTAAAAGTACCAACAAGTCCTGTAATATTAATGGTCCTGTTTCTTCAGGAGGCACACACAATTTAAAAGTTTTGGCATAGGACATAGAGAACTCATGGAATAGTATTTACATTTTCTGGTAAACTTGCATCCAACAAGAAATTCTTTGCAAGATCATCTGATGTTTCCCCCATGGATATAAGTGAAAATGCAATGATTTTCATCAGAGATCCGAAACACAAAAGTCATCAGATTACTGATGTGCACAAATTGGAGGATGTACATGCATCACCCTCTGCAAGGACAGAAACACAAAATGTTTTAAAGAGTGCTTTGAGTACTCCCTACTAAGCACATTGCTTGTGAATTCATTAAATGATACATATTAAGTTTAGGAATTTGTTATTGTGCAGTCTCATCTTGTGTAAAACCAAAGACACAGGACTTATTTGTATTAATTAATTAGTGTATCTGTTTAAAAAAAAAAAACAAAAAAAAAACCAAAAAAAAAAAACCTCCCAGTTGTTTTAATTAGGAGGCATAAAATGTCTTTCCTGACTTGAAAATGAAAGACCCCAAGAAGAACAAGCAAAACAAAATGGTTTAGTAATCTTTTTCATTGTTCTTGTTCCATTGTTGCAAGTTCTGGTGTTCTAGAAATGTTGGGCAAAACCTTGTTTAACATCTCATTTTCATATGACTCTGGAGGTCTCTACCTTTTGCTCTAATTAAACATATAAATCCTACAAACTGTATCCAGAGTAACTGCCAAGCCAGATTCTCAGTTTACATTTTGTGTTCTCTTTCCTGTTCCTGTAATGGGAAGGGACCATCAAGGTGTGTGTACATCAACCTCATCCTTCACCTGCAGCAGGGTTCACTTCATTTCTACTGTTATATTTTACAAAAGAGGACTTGCAACTGTGCTAAGGCCTGTTTCTGCTGCCTTGGAGGACCTTAGAGAAACTGAGAATCAGGCTCCAAAAACACACCTCTTTGTTCTCACAGTCCAGTTATTTGAAGGACAGGAGCAATACTCTCATCATATTGGCTAGGAGCACAAAACAAGACCAGTAATTGAAAAAATGGTAAGAGAAAGACAAAGCAAAACATAACACACTCCATTAAGTTTTCTTCCTGTACTAATGGGAAGAGCATGGATGTTTTTGTCATGCTGTGTACTGAATTTACCATAAGAAGAGTAATCCATGCAAAATAATAGCTTTTCTGATAGAAGTTTAAGATGGAGTGGGTACAATTTTTTATTCTTTTTTTTTTTTTTTTTTTTTTTTTTTTTGTTAACACTACCTACTTTCATAATCTCTTTTGGACTGAAGTAGGAACTTTGATAGAGGAATGCAGATAATGTGATTAAATTTTGGATCTTACCAGAGGTAAGGTTCACCTTGTGACATAGGGGTGCCTGTCATTTAGGAAATCTGCAAAGACTTGACCCAGAGCCTTGGGAGGAGGTTGTTTTGGTTCAGAGCCTAACTGAGAGCAGGGTTGTGCTTTTAAAATCAATCAGGAGGCTGCTGTTGCTGGGCTCAGAGTTGCAGTTGTGCCATCAACCCCGGAGGAGCAGCTGCTCTGCTGCAAACTCGGGCTGGTACTGAGGGGGAGTGAGAGGCACAGTAAACACACAGAGTAGCAGTAAATGACAGGAGGATATGATATGTGACATTAGCCAGGCTCACTGTTTGCTTAGACTGTGGAATAGTCTTTTAAATCAATCTTTTATTATCAGTGGAGCCTTAGCAGTGCACTTAAATGAGAGAACAATGCAAGGACACAGAGACTTGGTGCTAAGCGAACGTCCTGCTTTCTTTCCTAGCTCTGATTTTACAAGAAAAAGCATAGATAGATCCAGGCCAAAACATTCAGATGTGAACTTTTTAAATGTTTGGTGACCTTTGGAATTGGGCTCTGTTTTTATCCCCATTGCTGCTGTATGGGTTCATCTCACCACCAGTCCTGACATCCTGCATAAAAATAGCTGGGAATATGTCCTGCCCTCTTACCCGAATCTTTCTGGCAAAAATTTCTCATGAATTGACCACAGTTTTGTTTAATCTTTTCTCCTAAGTTAATTATCCTTCTCCTAAAAAAAGATTAGGATATTACCTGTAAACCACAGTGATCACCTGTTAGTGTTTTCTTGTATTAAAACTGTGTGTTCCTAAAATGATTTATTTTTTTAAAAATTATTAATATATTTCTTTTAGAAGTTGGACAGGATGTGTGCCTGCTTTCAGAAGTTCTCCTGTGGGTTTTTAACATCCTTTGGAAAAATGTGGGTATTAGAATTGCATAGAGCATTCTAAAAGCAATTTTCTACCAGTGTGAAATCTTACTGAGCTTATCTTACAGACCTGTGCCCTTCAGGTTTCAAGTGTTGTAGTTGTTGCAGTTAAGAGTTTCTAAGCATTGTTAGATCTTTTTGCTGATGTATTTATTCTCTGTTTCTGTATTTCTATAAATGCACAAAGAGAAAATAGATGGGAAGTGTCGCTCAAGATGGGGGTTAAGGTTTTGTTTTGTAGGAAAACATTGTTACCAGATTTTTTATCAAGTCAAAGCTAATTGCCATAGTGGTTGCTTGAAACTGAATAGAAGTCTGAATTGTGTCCTTTGCCTTTTTAGCATTTCAGGTTAAGGAAGTAGTAATTTTAATCCCACTTACACTCTGACTTTGCAGAGAAATGTGGTGGTCATGAGACCCTTGCTGTGCACAGGCAGATATTCAAAATCTAAGTACTCTAAGCAAATTCTTTGCACTGGCAAAGGCTATCAAGCCCTCGTGTGCATCTTTATGCATCTAAATATATGTACACTTGTATATCCTTCAGCACTGGACTATGCTATGAGAGGATAATTATAGACCAGGTCATTTTTGGTAGTATTTTTTTTTTTAAAAAGCTTTTGAGAGAACAGGTTTAATTTCAATTAGTTGTCCAAAGGGTACAACTCTTAAGTGGCTCAGTACATCTTGTTTCCTCATCCAAATCTGCATTTCTGTCAGCAATGCAGTAATCAAACCAAGGTATGGGATTTTAACTCTTTGTTTCTGCACTGCAAGAGGCAAACAGAGAATCAAATAAGCCCACATCACCAGTTGGAGTGAGCAGGGTTCTCTACTGTGCTAAGAGATACTGGACTGAGTGCTGGTCCAGCCTGTGAACACTAGAGATCTTAACTGGAGTGCTTCAGTCCACTCCAGGGGGCAAAGCTGTAGAAAATGGATTTACATCCATTACAGGGTGAGGCAGGAAACAGATCTCTAACCTGAAAGTCAGCAGGGCTCGTGGACAGCCTGGATTCGGAGCAGGGAGAAGCAGAACCATCAAAGGAACAGTCAGAGCTGTTAAACCCACAGCAGTGGGTTGGGCTGGACAATCACTAGTTAAAGGTAGTTAATTATTTAAGAAAAAAATTATGAAGCATAAAATATTCAAACTGCCTGTGCCTGATGCATGCCATTGCCACAATGGCACGTGCACCTGGATTTTAAATTCTTGCCTGTTTACTACATTTTTCTTTTGAAGTAAAGATTTTTTTTTACTAATGATGAGATAATATTATTTCTCAAACATTAATAATAAACAAAATATGGGTGAGAAACTTTGCTCTTTACATCCTCCAGAGCAGATTATGTCTGCTTTCTTTAAAGTGAAAATAATTTACAAGGCTTTTTAGCTCTCTCGGAAATGAATAACTTACTAAGTGTTGCGATAATTGTGCAAAGAACCCGTTACGGTAGCAGAGTGTAGCTACAAAGTGACTGGGAAATTGGTGCCTTGAGTCTGAAATTAGCTGTTGCAGTTACCAGGCGTCATTCCAGATTAGCTGTGCCTGTCTGGTGGGCAGCTCCCGGGGAGCCGCGCGGGTGACTCACAGCGACCCGCCCCGCTCAGGAGCGGCCTGCCCCAGGTGGCTTAACTTAGAAACAACGAGAAAACAAAAATCGGGCTGTGCTGAGCAGTTCAGCCCGCAGACAGGGTCTGCTGGAGAACCTCAGCAGGAAATTAAACCTGCCTCCTGCAAAAGCTTGGGGATGGGTGAGCAGCTCACATACCCAGTGACGATTCTCGAGTACCTGGCACTCGCCTGAACTTGCTTTCGACATCTGTACACCTGCTCGTAGCAGGCAGAAGGCTACATTTCTCTGACTGTACCTAAAAATGGCAGTTCTCACAAAAAAGAAAAAAAAAAAAAAAAGGCTGTTAGTTGCGGTGTCTTTGCCAAAACCCATTTACATGTTGGCTGCTTAAAGACCCATCTGCAGTGCTGATCGCCTGACACCGGTTCACTTCCTGTCCTAAATTGCTGAAAAATCCCAGTGCATAAAACGCTGGCGCCCTGTTCTTTTTATCAAACCCATGACCTTCTTCCTCCCCGAATCTGCTCTGTGCACAGCTGTCTCACCTTCCTGTGGCCTGCTCTTCTGGGTGCCTGTGATAGGGCTGGGTTGGCTGAGACCTCAGGACCCGGCCCTGCAGACACCACAGCTAGCCCTTCCCAGCTTCTCTGCTCGCCATGCCATTTATAGTCACATTTCTGTTGTCATCATCTGAAGTCCTCACTCCTAATTGGGAACCTTTGCTGGATATGCATGAGTAGTTTGAGTCACCTTGGGGAGCAGGGCTACGTGGATGTGGAGGCACATGTTTTGAAAGTGCACTGAGATCCTTCAGGGTATAAGCTTTATAAATGACTGATATTATAAATCCTGACTGCCTGATGGCAGGCACTAGAGTGGAACATTTTGTCATCAGTGCTTATTATCTCAAGATTCTTAATTAGTTTCATTGATAATTTTGTCGCACTTGAATGTTTCGAATGATTAAATATTTCAGTGCTTCTTTAGTGGCAAGTCTCTCCGTTGTGTATGGCAGGACATGGTGCTGACTCCAGACAGTCAGTGCTGCTCTCTGCTCCTTTTGCAGCCCCTCATGGGAGCTCCTCTCTGGGTGCTGAGGTTGGGTCTCATCATGGCCAGTTACAGAACCCTGAGGTGGGGGATTTGGGGGTACCAGAAAGGGGAACAGCGACAATGCCTAGTTTTAGCTCTCAGCTTAGAATGTGTTTTTTTTTTTTTCTCTACTGCCTAGTCCACAGCTCAGCTGTCCCAGCTGAATGCACAGGAGTCGTTTGCCCTGTTCCTGCAGAGAAAGATATTTCAGCTAGATGGGTTTCCCAGGTTTAAAGAATTATACCTGGAGGAGGCTGCCTGCAGTTTTCTTTCCATCTCCTTCACACTTGTGCTGATGGCAGCAGGTTCTCATGCCGTGGATCGGTGCATCCCCCTTTTGCTTTTGCTGTGCACATCCTTGACTCATGCCCACCCTCCTGGCCCCGGTGAGAGGTGCCTCAGCATCTGCTGGGGGCCAGCAGATGTTTGTGAGCAGGGTGTGCAAACACACACACACACCACAGCCAGGAGAGCACAGGCCATGTGCTAATCCCTTGAAACACTAACCATAGCTTATTTCTAAGATAAAACCTGTTCTGAATCAAGAATTTTCAGCACAGCATGTGGCATGTCTAGTTCATATAAAAGAAAAAAATTTAAAACAAAGCACCAAAACCTTTTAAAATGCCATGTCTCATAACTATTTACTTAAGCCATAGACCTGAATGCTGAATGTGTGTTGTAAATTGATGGTATAACTATTCAATTTGCTTCACAAGACAATTTGGCTATTTGCCTTGAGACTTGTAAGAAGATAATGTTTTAAACCTGTGGTTGGGAGGTACAGTACATTCATATCAATGCTTTAATCAGATTATTGTTTTCTTTTTTTTTTTTTTTTTTTTAGACCAAGTTGTAGGGGTTTTTTTCAGATCCTTGTTTCTTTAATATTTCCCATAGGTGGAGTGTAATTAAACTCCAGTGGCATCTCCTCCTGCTGGGATTTAGGCTAGGGACAGATCTTTAGGAAGCATAAAACAAATAATGTGAAACCTTGTTAGAAGGTTTGCCAGTGAATTGGTTCTACTTAATTTACAAGCTGATAGTTTTGAAAATCTGCCCTTTTTCCTTTTATGAATTGCTTTCTAGAAATTGTTAATTAATCATTTAAACATTGTGGGAGAGGGAGGAGCCTGTGAATCTTTTGTAGCTCTCACTCTGCTCGTGGGCTGAGAGTTCACATGTCAAGAAGCACTTTCTGTCTCAAAACCTGGCTTTTACTTAAAATAATTTGACAAGGAAGGTTGCACCCTGACAGTGTTGAGGATGAAAGGCTTCGAGCAATGGCAAGTGCAATGGATGGATACTGGAGCCCTCACCATGCTGGTGTGACAGTGACCTGTCCCCTGGGAAGCTCCCCAGGCCTAGGATGTGGAGCAGCTCCTTTCCCAGCTGGGTCAGAGCTTGTTCTCCTCCATGCAGGCCTTGTGCTGCTCCTGTCTATTGAGACTATTCCTAGGTTGTACCTCAGCTCCCTCCAGCTGCCAAAAGAAAATAAAATATGAGACCTACTTCTCAGTTCTGGGGGTATAAATATGGAATAACCTTGTCAGCTCAGGGGTTTACTGTGCTGTAACCAGGAGGTGAATCTGTCCCCAGGTAATGCTTGACTAATGGCTATTGGAGGCAAAAGTGAAGTGATAAGAGTTTGGGATCAGTGCCTAGTGAGCTAATATCTATATTGCAAAACAAACTGTGGCATAACTTGGACTGCCTTTGGTGATCCTTCTGCCTTAGGATTTAAAGTGTTCTCTTTGGAATCAGGGAAAGACTTAATGCTCCATGATGTATTTCTCATCTGCCTGATATAATACTGCTTCCACTTTCTATATACTCTTGCAACAATGAAATGAGTGTCCCTACTTTTTGGTTGGCCACTCCTGCTGCTTGGATGTTGATGGTGGAGCAGATCTCTCATTTTGATAGAAAGAGAAGAATTTTGCTCTCCTCACAGGGCAGGGACTGCAGTTGCTGAGACCTGAGGTAGAAAGTAAGTTATATCTTTTAGTAATCCTTTGGTAGGTGGTGGTGAGAGCAGCAGTACTAAGAGATTTTTTAATATCAGCTAGGGAAAAGTATATCTCTTGGGATGTAATGGCTAGGAACAGTAGTGAGTCAAAAGGATTTTTTGTGGTTTAGATATTAACTCTCCCAACCTGCTTTTTTTGCACCATCTTTTTTTACCTATACCAATTCCTTTAGCATCTGGGTGTGGATATACAGGTGATTACCATACTCTTGTACTGTAAACAGAATAGAAATCACCACAAAGCCATTGCTACCCCTTCTTCTCTCTGTTATCTGTCCTCACTTCCAAGCTCTGTACCTCATTTATGCTCTCCTTTGTATTTTTGATCTCACCACAACCTTCATCCATGAAGGTGCTGGGCTCTGATCTGCTCCCAGTTTTGTGTCAGTCACATGTGGCATCAGAATGATTACATAGGAGAATAAGAAAAAAAATAGGATCTTCCCCTAATTGCTGTGATCTGAAATCATGCTTTCTCCAGAGACCATACATAATTTACAAAAAATAAGTACCAAACTTCAATATGGATAAAACAGTCCAGTCTGTGCATCTGTTTGCTGCTATTAGGAGTATTAGTTTTCAAGAGCAATCCATTATACTGTGAAGTACCTTACTTTGTTAGACAAACAAGAAAACCCACACTTTTAATTTCCTGAAGCTTTTAATGGCATCACAGGATGCAGGTACTTGAGATACTGATACCTACAGCAGAGGGATGAAATGGCCTTAGCTTCTTCTTACTGCTGGCCTGAAACCAGCAAAAACAGAGCTGAGCCATTTTAAGAGGATTTTACCAGCAAGGACATTTTTTGTAAGCACATCAGGTGCATGCACTTGGGCAATAAAGGCTATAGAAGAGAGAGAGGTCTGTGCTTTGAGTGCTCTGGATCCTCTATAACTGTGTGTTAAATTCAAAACAGCAGTCTAAAGAGTACCTTCATCAGCAGAGACTGCTAAAGGGGAGAATAAAGTGTTGTGGGAATTGACTGAGGCTCTGTCACCTCCTAGCTACAGAATGTGGGGGCCGGGAGGCTTCGGCATCAGCTGCTGAAGTACGGCAGGAGAAAGAGCAGCAGCAAACCGGGGAGCCGGCTGCCCACCTCGCTGTGCAGCCAGAGATAAATTGCTGCAGCAAAATTGTGAGCAGTGTCTTGTAAAGAAAACAGAGGAGCTGCTCAGAGGTTGAGGAAGATGAGCTGTTTTTTTAGGGCTGTCTGGAGCAGAGGGACTTCAGGGTGTTCTGACATGTTCCAGCTGCAGCAAATGTACAAAATGGGGGCAAACAGGCTCATCCACAGCCAGGCAATTATTATTATAATTTTATTATGAGTGGCTGTACTTTGTGAATTGTCTCTTTCTCTTTATGTACAGACTGTTTTTGTGGCATGTGCACGGTGTGGGGATGTTTCTGTGCAGATGAAGGGGTGAAGCCAGGGTTTGCTGCCATGCTTCTGCATCTTCTCTAACGATTGCTGTAAATTTGCCTCTTCCCTTTTTCATCTATGCAGCCAGCACTGAAATGAAATGTTCTTTGTGAAGAGAATATTGAAGAGCAGAAGGGAAAAAAGAGGGCATGGGTGTGCTTAATAAAAAAAGATTCTCTGCACTATCGCAGGTGCAGTTGATGCTGTTTAGAGCAGTCACTCATCTCACTCCAAATAAATAGTAATGACTGTTTCCTGTGACTGTGCTGTGAATCATACTCAGTCCATGCAGGGGAGTAGAAAATAAAGCTGCATGCAATCCACATGAGATGATGGCTCTTGTAATATTCAGCAGTTGGGCCTGGTTAGAAGCGTTTCATTATCTCAGAATTAAGAGAGAGCTTCCTGCTGTTGCAAAAGCTTGTTTATTCTTCTGCCTTCCCTGCCTTCCCTCCCTCTCTTCTTTCTTTCTATGACATCTATCCTGTCTTCCTTTCTCCCATCTCTGAAATGTTGGCTTAATGTTTCTGAGCAGAACTGCAAGGTCAAATTAGGGACAGTGGCCCTAGAAGTACATTAGTAGTTTATAGCATGGTTTTTGGCTTAATAGGAGGGCGCTTGAATTTTCTTTTATCTTTTGCCCTCTGCTTCTTTTCTTAGCTTATACTCAATATTTATCAGGAAGAAGCAGAAGAAGTTGACCTTCTTTTCCATTTCTAGTGAACTACAGAGATTTTTCCTTTATCCTTGGCTTGCTCCAAAGTGATTCACTGGAAGTCTTTCAGTGAACTGCAGTTGCTGCTGTTACCTTAAGCCACAGCAGAGACACCTGTAGCCAATAGGTGCTCTGTGGGTGCAGCTCTCTTTGTGCTTTAGCTGGATGTTAGAGGTCAGCCAGCAAATGCATGGTGAAACCAGTCAGATTCCCTCCTTGAGTGGAGGGCTGAGCCAGAATTCCTTGCCTAGACACCTCAGGGGGAGGGCAACAGCCAGAGCTTCACCATCTCTTCAGAGTGGCAGTGTGGGGTGGGTAAATCTGTGTGAGGCTCATGTGAAGCCACATCATGAGCTGCCTTTGTAATTGGTGAATTACAAAGTGGTGGGGAAGGACACCACTGCTTCAGAAGCTGTGGAGGATGAGACACACACCAGTTCCCAAACTCACTGTATTTCCTATTTAGAATAAGCATGGGTAATGTGTCCCTGTGTGCTGTGCCTTGCTGCAATCAGGGTGGCTGGGGCACCCCACTCGTGTGTGTCAGTTCCAGTCAGCAGAAGCACACAGCTGGGCAGTTGAAGGTCCATCTCAAACCAGGTGTGATTCATAAAGCATCTTATCCCAAGAAGAGCTCTGATTCAGGTTTTCACAACTGGATGATGACTTTGATTCCAACAAGTGAAGAAGGCCCCTCCAACTTGGCCCTGCTGTGCATAGTGACCAGCACATTCCACACTTAGTGGGTGCAGCCAGGGTCTTTACAGGGCATCCAATTCTAGCTCATTGCTGGAGTGATGGAGGGACCTGTGTGATCCCTCCTGGCTCCTCTCCAGCAAGTTCTGAAGCTAAAGGAAGCACTGCGATGCCTAAGGACACTGACTTACATGGACAGTGCCCTCCTGGAGGGTGAATCTGTGAATACTAATGAATTCATTAGACCTCCTAAAGCATCTCTGTTTCAATAGTGTTTGCCTCAGCAGCAGTCAAGATGGTTAAAAGGCAATTGCAGCCACTGAAATACGTAGCAAAACTATTATCAGAAGATGTCATTTTTCGTAAATGTCAGTATGTAGATTTTTTATGGAGATATGGTGACAGGTAGTGAATAATTTAACATAAATTTACATAATATAGTGCAGCTGTTAATTTATGGCCATATTAGACTACAAGGTTATGTATCTAATGGCTTTTGGTCTCCTCTTTTTTTTCCTTTTTTTTGAAGTTAAAACTTTCTCTAAATTGTCCCACTTTACTCATAATTCATGCAATACCTGTCTTCCCTCCCTCGTGCCATACAGGAGGCTGTGCGTGTCAAACCCTTTTTGCCTCCATGTGATTCACAGCAAACTGATTCCCATCTCCAACCCCAATCATTTCAATTCAGTGTATCCCTGTTTTTACTCAAAGCAGGCCTGTGAGGGTCAAAAAGTTGACTATGTTCCTCAAGGCTGAGCCCTTGGACATAGCTAGAGACATACATTGCTTCTCCTTGTTGGAAAAGCTGGAGATGGGCAGCCAGAGCTAACTGCTCCATAGGTCAAGGTCTCCACCTGCCTTCCCTTTCCAAAACTGTCAGAGGACCTGACTTCCACTCAGTGCTTGGCATCTGCAATTGAGAAGAGATTTTTTTACCAAACATTTGCTTGGTGGCTTTCCATGATACAAATATTGGCCTAAATTTTAGAGACATATCCATGCAGGATGCTGGAACAGAGGTGAGACTTTTTATTGGGTTTGTGTGACAAAGTTTTGGTAGTGGAGGGGCTACAGGGGTGGCTTCTGTAAGAAGGTTCTGGAATCTCCCCCCATGTACAACAGAACCAATGTCAGCTGGCTCCAAGATGGATCCAGTGCTGGCCAGTTCTGAATCCATTAGCGATGATGGTAATGCCTCTGGGATAACAGAGATAAGAAGGGGGGTGAAAAAAGTCTGTGCAATAGAAGCAGTAGTCAGACAAAAGGAGTGAGAACATGGAGAGAAACAGCTCTGCAGACAGCCAGGTCAGTGAAGAATGAGAGAGGAGGTGTCCAGGCAGCAGAGCAGAGACTCCCCTGCAGCCTGTGGTGGGGATGATGGTGAGGTGGCTGTGCCCCTGCAGCCTGTGGACATCCATGGGGGAGCAGAGACCCACGTGCAGCTGTGGAAGACCCCATGCCAGAGTAGGTAGATGTGCCCCAAGGAAGATGTGACCCTATGGAGAAGTCTGAGCTGGAGCAGGCTCCTGGGCAGGATACATGGAGAGAGGAGCTCACACTGGAGCAGGTCTGCTGGCGGGACTTGTGACCCTGCAAGGGACCTACACTGGAACAATCTGTTCCTGAAGGACTGCAGCCCATGGAAGGAACCCACATTGGAGCTGTTTGTCAAGAACCACAGCCCGTGGAAGGACTCACATTGGAGAATTTCACATAGAATTGTCTCCTGTGGGAGGGACCCCATGCTGGAGGAGGGGAAGAGTGTGAGAGTTCTCCTCCTGAGGAGAAAGGAGCAGCAGGAGCAACGTGTGATGAATCAGCTGTAACCCTCCCTCCTCATCCCCCTGCACAGCTGGGAAGGAGGTGGAGGTAGGGAGCTCTAGGGTACTGAGCCCAGGAAGTTGGGAGGCATGGGGGAAGTGTGTTTTTAAAATTTGGTTTTACTTCTTATTATCCTACTCTGATTTGATTAGTATTAAATTCAATTAATTTTCCCAAGTTGAGTCTGCTTTGCCTGTGATGGTAATTGCTGAGCGATTCCCCTGTCCTTATTGACCCAAAAGCCTTTCCTTATATTTCCCTCCCCATTTAGTGGAAGAGTGGAGTGATAGAGAAGCCTTGGGTGGATGCATGGCATCCAGATGGGCTTAAACCATAAGGGGCTTGAATCTAGAAGGGGTTGTCAGGGCATAAGTGGTGGCAGGGGATCTTGGAGTACTTGATCTCTGGATCAAGTATTTATGGACCGTGCTGCTAATTCCAAGGTGGCCTGAAGCTGCTAATTCCAGGCTGGCCTGCTGCCATTTTACCCAGGTGATGTCCAGCTTGTGGGGCAGAGTGAGAAAGGTATGAACCTAACTGTACTTGATTTCTCTTGAAGTTTTCTCCATTTAGGGACTCAAATGAAACTCGGGCTTCCAGGAGAGCTGTGTGCATTGAGCATACAGTGATACCAGAATGAGACCAGTGTGCCCTATGAGTCTCAGATCTTTGGCTGCCCCTTGCAGGATGTCTAGGTGGGAGGTGAGCTCTCTTTGGAAACCTTCTGCAGAAACCAAACCCCCTGAGGGCAAACATGGATCGTAGCACAAACATGCAATTCCAAAGTGAAGCGTTAGGACTAGGAGTCAGTGTTCCTAATTAGAGCAGAGGTCCTTCTTGTGAGACAAATAAGTTTTCATCCAATTTATTGTGAATGTTACATGAAATATTTAAAAAATGTTCAGCTACAACTTTCCTCCCCTTCACACCCCTCCACCATGGAGGAAGCATGATTCATATCCAGAAGATGGGTTGGCACCAATGGGTATTAGAATAAGGTTAAACTGTGTGAAGCTCTACACATAAACTTTGTGTGGAAGGTAACTGGGGCAAAGGGTGGATATTTGTCTTTTTGTCCAGTGTAATGGAGGAAAGGTTTTGGGGTTTTTTTGTTGTTTGTTTTCTGCAGAGAATAGTGATAATAAGCAGCGATTTTTTTTCAGATATTTTACAATGTGTCCAGTTACACACCCCCTCTAGAACTGTGGCATACACCCTTTCTTGTTTGCAAGCCTGTGTTGTCCTGGAAGTGGGAGGAAAAGACTTGTTGTTCTATTTCAGCCTTCTTGCTGCCTTCACCATTCTGCCCCTCTGGGGGCTTTTGGGAATTGGAAAATCCTGCGCCATTGATCTCAGGGACTATGTCAGTTCTGTCAGGAATCACAAAAAAAAGTCATGTTCTTTGCCAAGACAGGTAAAACCCTAAGAGCAGTGTGACCACTGTTTGTTTTTCTGTACAGGACTGTGAGAGGTGGTTGGTGTTTAAAAAACAAGTAAGAGAAGTGTCATTGTTCTCTACTGTCTTACAGAGGAGGGGAAAGCAAAAGAAACAATTTTTTTTTACGTACAACAGGGTAGTTAATGTTCTCCAAAGTGAAATATTGTTCCTTTAGTTTCAAATTTCCAGCAGACACTGACTTCTAATCTCCTGTCTTCCAACCAAGAAGCCAGTTGCCCCATTTTGCTGAGATGGTTTTCCATATGCTTTGTTTCCTCATGAAATATGAAGCATCATGTGCTCTGTTACCTCTCTGAATCTGAAGTGTTGCACCCATGGCTGTCCTCCAGGCTCTGTGCAGAGGTAACTTGTGTCAGCTCCTCAGACCTTCACCACAGTGATAGCAAGGAAATGTCTATTGGCCTCTCTGGTAAAGGGTTTTGGTTAAATCCTCAGTACATTCCTAATTGCTCCATCTTGCTGTCCCACCTCTGGTTTGAGCTTCTCAACATAACCACACAGCAGAGAGAGACCTGTGGTTAAATAAGATATCCCTGCCCCCCATGCCCATTGTGTTTCCAAAACTCCCACTTCAATAATGCATTAGCTTGATTCATAGAAAAACAGTGGACCAAATGCCTACCTCTCTTCTCATGTTTCCCCAAGGCTTCCAGGAATGAAAGGAATTAGCACACAGACAGCTGATTTCCCTAGCACACCACAGAGCTGTATTTAGTGTGGCCTTAACCCAGACTGGATTCCCACTGGACACCATACAAATGTTTAATAATTAATGTCTCTTTTTAAAAATCAAAGAGGGTGAAAAGAGGTTGATCTATCCCAGGGATTAACTGAAGAATGGTAATGGATTGAAGAAGCCTAAATTCTTCCTACCCTCTAGTATGTCTTGTCAGGAGCAGTAAACAAGCCCCCATTTTTGGTACAGAGTTGCTCGGTGTTCCTGGAGCACTAATGGGAGTATTAAGTATAAGACATCTATGAGTCACTGTGGTTCTCATTCAAGTCAAAAGCATAAATAGCACTTCTCATATATCCATGCTGTGTCAGTCAAAGATACTGCATTTCCTTTCCCCTCTGCCTCTAATAAACATCCGCCGACCTTAAGCTGCTATATACAGGAAACAGCCTGTTGGTTATTGTGTAAAACTGATAAGGTCCCCTGGGATGCTTTATCTGTCTCTGTTGTGCGTATAAATTTAGCTTCAGTCATTGTAGGTTTTGTTCTTTTACCCTTTTTCCTCTCCTCCTTTTTTAATGCCTGCTAAGTAAACATGGCATTGTGGATAAGGGGATAAAGTAATTATCTAGCATAATAAGATCAACACCCAGAGACTTAAGATCCCATCAATACACTTTGCCTTTCAGTTCTTTTGCCTGCATTTTCCTTGCAAATAATGGGTTTCCCTGTTTTGAAATGTATACCTGTTATTTTTTTCAGTACCCTACCCACACCCCTATTTCATGCAATTGTAAACTGCAGTAGACCAGAGTGCCTGTCATTATGATTTTGCTCAGAGACATGATGGTATTTACAGCAGTGCTGAATTTCCTCTCCATTTATGGCAGGTTGTGAGGGTTTCTTGCTCAGCACAGCACTGTGAGATGGTAGCCAGAATTATCTTTTCATGTAATACTCTCAGGAGGTTGAGTTCTTGGAGATGTAGAGCAATTAACATTCTTAATACTTCCAGTACTGGTTAAGGGTTTGGTGTTTGGAGGGTGGCGCTTAGGATTGGATTTGTATTTAAAAGAGTTCTTTCATTCCTTGTTATTGGTACACAAGCCAAAAATATGACCAGGGGTCTTTCAAGGTGTCTCCAGCTTCTGGGTGTGATCTGTGTGGTACAGTAATAATGTTCCTTTTGCCTGCAGTGTGCTCCATACTGAAAGCATGCTGGAGAGCTGAAGGATGTGTCTGGATGCAGTAATCCTTTCTTACTCTGCAGTCTGTCGGGGGCTGTTTGAATTGAGTTGTCCTGAGGTGACTCAAGTTCTTTTTAAGATTCACTTACAGACTTCTGCTATCACTCATCTTCCATCCAAGGAGCTGGTGAGCCTGGTGCCCTGGAGTATGTCTTTTGTGTAATTCCTTCTTATGCAGCTCTGAGGTAAGCACATCTGGGTGCATTTTATGCTCAGCTTGTAAAAGTATGACTATTTTGACAGGGTGCTGGACAGAGAAGATTCAGGACAGACATTTTACCAGCTACTTCTTAAAAGCTGAAGTGGTAGCTGGGGAGACAAACAAGCATTCATGCCTTGAAAAATCCCCTGATGTCCTCATCTAGCTCTCACTAGTTACACACCCTGTGTGTGTGGTGAAGTGGCTGTGGCATAACCAAGAGAATGGGTTTGTTTAGCTTTTTTTTTGTTAGCTAAGTAACTATGGTTCAGACAACAGGACAAGTTAGTTATCTGAGCCCTTCTGTAGTTACTCAGGTGAATTTTGCCTTTCACTGACCTTTCTGCTTCTGGTGTGGTTTGCATTGTTCTGAGCTGGCTCACAGCTGCCTCCTCTGGTACAACCACAACAGTAGTGGCCTTAACTGCAGTGTAGACTTTAAGAAACTTGCTGTGGTTTTCAGAGCAAAGGGGGTAGAATCAAATAGTCTTTAAAAATTGTATGCTAAAAAAATCCCCAAAACATCCTTTTAGCACCTTTCCTTATTTCAGCTTCCCCAGAGCAAGGGCTACACCTGCTTTAATATTGAGACTGATTTGGAAATCTGACTGAAAACAGGATCTTCAGGAAAAGGCCAGATAAATTCTTCACAGCACTGATACTTTACAAATTTCCCCAGCAAGGTGATACTTGCATTTAGGTTAGCAAGGCAGTTGTTGGAGATCTTCCATAATGTTTGGATGAGGAATTTGTCCAAGCCAGCCAGGGGTGAGGAACTTGCTCTGCTTTCTTCAAAGATGATTTTGTCATGAGTGGTACATAAAAATGCATTAGCACTTTTTGTCAGTAATGAACTTCCTTGTTCATTAGGTTAACATTGGCTGCTGTCACTAGTAAGTACATTTTAATGAGGAAGAGAGCATTCTGAAATGGTGGAAACCTGGCACTCTTGGGTCCAATTCACAGCTCATTGAAGTCGGTGAACAGATAGACTCCCACTGAATTCAGGTCCCATTCAGAGTGAGGGCAATTTACCCTGGCTGAGGACCTGCCCCTGGTTTCCCCAGTGGCTACTCAAGTGTAAAGTGCAGCTGCTGCTGGCAGGTTTTGTTTCTTCCATTTAGAGTTCTGAATCCATTCAGCATTATTTTTAAGGCAACAACACAGCAGTTGAAGTCTTGTTCTACCTCCCCAAATTAAATAATTCTCTTACATCATTTACTTCCACTTGCTGGTTTGCTTTCATTTGACCTGCTAACCATGTCACACAGCATTAGCTTTGTAAATGCTGTCATGGACTTGGTTTGAGGGTTTGTGCCAGGTCAGTTGTAATTCCCTGTTTTTCTCTTGCATGCCAGAACAAGCAGAGAAATGTATATTATGGGGGCAAGCTCAAGTAAAATGAACTTTGATAATTTAAAGAGTTCTGTGCTGGTGAAATAAGTGAACAGGTTTGTGGCTACTGCCATATTTTAAATCTACTCTTTCACTTGTAATTCCCTCACACTTGCTTTGTACTTCTGTTTCTGTTGTTTCTGATTTTAAAAAATACCTATTTTTATAGAACAAGCAAAACAGACTTTCCCAGTAATAGTTCTGGGTAAAAATTCAACTTGTTGCTTTGTGAAAAAATTACGGATGTGTTTTAAAAAGCCCCTTCTTCATTATTTCCTTCTCTTCTTAAATAACAATTGTACTTATTTTCACACAAGCCTTCTTTTCCTGCATGGTGCCTTTTAATAATTTACACATCCCTGCTGCATGGGAACCAGAGAGCAAAGCAGACTTCCTGAGGGAATGTCATTGCAATCCTTATTCCTGTGATTATTGCTACTGTACCACTGAGAATTCCCACCCTCAATCTGGATTTTATTGTAGTGTATGATGTTCAAAAAACCTGATAGGACATAGATTCATAACAGCTTACAGTGTGTACTTAAACTGACAAAACAATGTGGATTTAAGATTGTGTATTGATGTTAGGGATGTTGACTCTTTTCCTAACACAGGAAAAGAAGATGGGTGGGCTCTTCAGTAAAACAACAGTGAACTCATTAGGACCCTCAACAAGTACTCAGATTTCCAGTATGCCTTGAACAGATTCAGAAAGTTTAAGAAGTAGCAAGAAGGGAAAATGCAATCTTAGATATTTAAACCCCTTTCTTAAGAACCCAGGAAGAACACATGGGTCATTGTAGCATGTGCCTTCACGAGGAACCAGACACTCAGAATCTCATTTGAAAAGATCCACAAAGCTTCACACAGCACCAACATATTGTGGATCATAGAAGATGTCCCAAGCCTTCATAAACAACTAGAAACCTCTATTAAAACATGACTAGCTGCAATTATAATGTATCACAGGAAGAAAGAAAAAGAGATCAAGATCTCAAGTCGTGGCAGTAGCAGGGCATTTGTTAAATAAAACTCATCTTTAATGATCAAAGCTGTTATTAGTGCATTGGTGAGTGCAGATATCTTTTTAATGGTTTTCATTTTCACATTAACCTTTAAAAAGTGAGTGAAATCTTTCTAAACTAGAGTGGGAAATTAAATATTCACAGCTTACCAAATCAGTGCAAGTCATAAAAAGAGGGTCTTTTCTGAGTGCTAATTTTTCTGAAAATTTAATTTCCAGGATGCTCCCATTAGGCAGTGGTTGAATCTGCCATCACAATCCAAAGTTGCTTCCCCAAAGCCATCAGTTTATGCAAGGTTTCCTTTGGATTCCCATCGACAGCTGCTGCAAAGGATTCTTGCTTAACTCTCCAGGCTCCTGTGTGTTTTGGTTGCTCTTTTAGTAAAGCCTTGACCTCCAAGGTCTTCAGATAGCAGCAGTGCACCTCACAGTTGGAATAGGTTTTCCTTAAGGATATTATATTGTGGCTCTTTTATATGAGTGGGTTGAACTTAATTTAGGGAGAGCAGGAGTAGAATGAAAGGGAAGTTTCCGTTTCCTAAGGGAAAATGAAGTGAACTGTGCAATCTTAACGGTTTGTTTTAACTCTTGCCACAATCTCTGCTTTTCTCTGAAGAAAGTCCTTTGTCTGCTGGCAGTGACTGCAGAGTGGTTTATAACTTCCTATGCTTTAGCTTTGCACTGTAAGAGCACTGGCACATATAGGCAGTGCTGTGGGCAAAACCTTTTAGGTTGTGGTGGGGAGTGTTTTCTCCTTTAAAAATGTCAAGTTTAATACAGTGATGCAAAGGAGCAGGGCCTCCATTAACCCTCCCCAACAAGGAATGATCCCAAGATCCTACTGGTTCTTTATTAGAGCAGTGGGGTTTCCCCATAAGGCATCATTTGTTATATTACTTCCACCTTGTAAATTACATTTTTTTTCTCATTCTTTTTTATTTAAATTATGCTCTGGGGAGGCAAGGGGAGGGAAGGGACAGGGTGTGCCTCTGAATTGGTGTTTAGGGGGTGTGTGGAAGAAAGGAGCATAGTGAATTACTTTCAATCCAAACATACAGAATAGAGCAGATTTGACAAGGAGAAATTGTCCTGCAGAACAAAAGAATTTTAAGAGAGGTTTTGAGTCAACTGCATCAGGATTATTTTTTCAACCAGATTAAGTGCTTTTTGGAAACCTGTTGTGTTCACACGTTTATTTTCCATGAAGCATTCCTGGGAGGGATCCCATCACTTTTTTCATTCTTGGCTACAGACAAAAAGCCAGTGATGCTTTGTGCTAAATGAATGAACTGCTTTTCTGCCAGTGGTGAGATCTTCTGCCAGTGGTGAGATCTGTGGTGATGAATTGGACATTTCTCTTTCCTCTTACGAAAACACACTGAGGTTGTTGGGCAGCTTAAGGACTACTAGGAATGAGGACACTGATTAGCAAACCAAAATGAAGGAATGGATGTCTTAAGAAAAATAATGCATGTAGCATCTGTAAGGCTGAAAACATTTCTGAACAGCTTCTTTAGCCAGTATCAGAGCTCCTTCATACTTCCTTTTGCAAGCAGAAATGAAAGCAACAGGGATAAAACCTAGCCAGGCTTTTAGTAACATCTGTCTTCATAAGATGTTGACATGTGTGAACATGGTCACTTCCTTTTTCCCTTCCTGGATACTATTAAGGTAGATGTGATACTGTGATGTGAATGTCAAATAAATCAATCCTTCTGCATCCATTGTTGATTGATTAGATGACAACTGTTAACTATTTAGCTGGTATTTTCCCATTGATGCCATAATTTTGGCATCCAAGTTCTTTACAAAGTGTAAATTATCTCAGTGACCTCTACAAATGCCCAATTAAATTGATTTTTTTCTGTATGTTTCCCTGGTTTCAAAGGAGCTGTGCTGATTTGCACCAATTGGAACCCTGCCCCAAAGCCTCGGGCTCAGGGAGTTCACAATGGAGAGGGATGTGTAGCTCAGAGGCAGAGGTCTACCATCTTTGCTGAGGCAGGCTTTGATTTCAATGTATCAGGAAGGTTTTTGAGATCTTTTAACTACTTCTAAAAATCACAGTGTTGAAATCATGAAGTTTAACAGTCATGTTCTTTCTTTCTTCATTGTCATTGAAAACAATGAATACTTGATCTTTAAAATCCTGCTAAGGCAGGTAAATTGTAATTAATCATGAGCCATTCATCAATAACTAATTATTCAATTACATTAAAGATAATCTTGTTTTCAGTGAATATCAATCATTAAATGAACAATTATTTATTTTGAATTCATAAGATCAACACTATTACTTCTGTAATTGCAAGTGTCATGAAATGGCCACAGCATAATAAAGCATACCTGCCCTATATTAAATCAGAATGTCATAGTGACAGATACTGTGGCATTGCAAATAAGTCACCTTTTGCAGACACCTTTTTCCAATTGAAATAGCTGGGATTAAATGAGAAATAAATACTGTCTGTGTCCTAGTTAAGCCTGTTTGGAAAAGTCTAAAGGAGCAAACTATTAGTTAGCAGACTGATAATTACAGCTGTTTAAAAATAGATACTCAGCTATTTATGCTGTCTGAAGTATTAATAACTTTATTTACCACTGGAATAAAGCTCAGCTGTGAGAGCCAACCCCATATGACATTTCCATGTGGTACAAGAGGTGGCTCTAATATTTGTAACTGGTGAAGATTTCACCAGCAATTTTGTGGCAGATCTTGTCCTTGCATGCATGTACAAATAAAGCAATGGAGGTTTGAGAAAGAATTATTGTGCAAAACAAAACCAGGCAGCTTATTCATTACTCAAATATTGTAAACAAGAAGACAATAATTTGCTATAATATGGTGGCAAACAGGAAAAAAAAAAGCTTTGTAAAGGACCTTTTAAGGTTTTGAAGTGGACCATGTTCACACTCAGGCCATGGTGCCATATGTTGTCTTTATGAGCTTGGAAGTGGTCAGGGAAAAACTTGCTGCAGGCTGCTCTGCAGGTCCTGCCTCCTTCCCACTGCTGTGGTGCCAGGTTGTGTGCTACCAGAGACACTGTATCCCCTCAAGGGGAAAATGGGCTTACAAATGCAGTTTACAAATATTTTACAGAAGGTTGTAAAGTTCTGCTGGGGTTGGGCCTCACCTTGCTAGAGGTAAGAGCCCACTCCATGGTGGGAGTCAGAAAAAGGATGAATTCGTGCAGGATTATAAGCATTTAATAATTTGCAGGCTCAGGGGTTCATTAAGGTGAGAGGAGCTTGCAGGTCAGGCAGGTCTGAACCCCCAGAGCTCCGTTCCAGCTGTTGGGTGCCTGCAGTGGCAGCCCCAGCAGCACAAAGAGACCTCAAACATCATCTGTTCAAAGGCTGCTGTGAACGATCTTTCAATTCCTCTGTGAAATGCAAGTAGACATACTCATCAATGCCTGGCTTTGCTGCTTCAGCAAGGCAAGCTGTTTATATTATTAAGTTAGGTTTTTGAATTCACAAAAGCAGTTTTTCCCTGTCTCATTCAGTCTTTCTGCTGCAGCAGTTTTGGTCACTAGGCAAGGTCTGTGTGTGTTGCTCATGGAGAAGGCTGAGAGAGCAAAGAGAGGGTTGCAGGAAAGTTAGGGCTGACCCTTTTCCATCCCCATCACCCCAAACTGCCCTGCCTCAAGCACAAATAGCCAGATGCCATGGGAGCAGCACTGTGCTTTCCGAAAGCCATGCAGGACTGGTGTGCAGCACACTCCTCACTGTGTTTCAGAGCCCTTGCAGGACTTGGGGAGTTCAAACTCACCATTTGGGCTTGAACTATCAGAGCCAGCTGGCTCAGCAGCAGTGTAACCACTGGCAAAGACAGGACTGGGAGGAAGTAGCTTCTTCTGTCCATCACACTGTTCTCCAGATGAGATGAGATTTATCACACAGTTCATGAGGACTTAGTGCATTCTCTGGGCCATGCTGCTGTAGTGGCAGGGGTTTGTCCTGGCCCCAGGTGCAGAGGGTGCCTCTGCATCCAGCCCTGGATGTGTATCCACTCAGATTGTTGAATTAAATGCACAAGTCTGCTTTCTCACTCCCTGGAACTAGTCAGAGCTAAAGCTCCTGCAGAAAGAGCCCAGGTGGTTTGCAATGGGAAAAGACTGCCTGGCAGGACTGTAACTGTCCCTCCACTGACCTAGGGAGAGTCCCAGAGACCTCTGGCAGGAGGCCCATCACACCCAGCCCTTCCTCCTGACAGGAGGAAGGTGCTAGCAATGACTTTGAGTGGGAGCCTGCACACAGCTCTGGCTGTGAGCTCCTGGCAGTTAAACTCTGATTATACAGCTCCAGTGGGAAGAGAGTAAGATTTCAGGGGGGCTAAACCCCTATGTCTCGAGTTTCTAGAGAGTGTTAGAAGTCATGTAGCTGTAAAGTTAATGATTCCTGAGACATCCCTTAGCTCTCTTCTCTACCTGATGAATGTCACTTTGGTGCTGTCATTGTATCAAGGAACAACATGGGCTTTGTTTGTTAGATTGATATAGCAGCATGTATTTTAACTGCTTAATCAACAGAAGCTGTAATAAGCTTTTCCCAGTAGCTGCACCCAGGTGACATCTAAGTGATTAATCCTGAAAAAAGAGATGGCTGCCCAGCAGAATGGCAAGTCAGGATGCAGACCCACCATTTCACAGCTTAGCTGGAGGAAGCAAGAGCTGGGGCAGGTGACAGAGATAGCAGCATCTTCAGAGTCAGGAGAAGATGTGGGCAGGGCTTTTTGTGCATGACTGCCATTCCTACCCTGTGCCAGCTGGCACTTGGATCATCTGCAGAAGCATATGTTAGACCAGCCCTCCTGCCAGGGGAAGGTGGTACCTTGGGCTGGTTTAAGGGGAACGAATCAGGAAAGAGCACAGTGAGCAATAGAGTAATTTCCTTTGTCAGTAGGAGGGGGTTTTTTTCTAAACTATAAGCTGAAAATACTGTTACCTTTTGATTCAACTTTGGCATGCCCTCAGGCCTGACCATGGCATCCATGATTGTAGAATCCCAGAATTTAGTTTGGAAGAGACTTTAAAGATCATTGAGTCGATAACCCTAACGCTGCCAAGTACCACTAAGCCATGTCCCTAAGTGCCATGTCTATTGAATATGTTCATGGATGGTGACTTGACCTCTTCCATGGGCAGCCTGTTCCAAAGGTTGGTTTCCTCAGAAGGACCACAGGAAGCATGCTGAGAGTCTTGGTGTTCCTCTACCTCTGAACAGAGAGGGAAAGGGAAGTTGTAGTTGGCTGATGTTACTGGAGCTCCTTGTTTCTTTCTTAACTTCTGACTCGCTCTAAGACCACAGGCTGTTCATGTGGTAAATGGAGCGTGTTTATATTTATCTTAATGAGTGTTTGAGATTCTCAGGTAAAGGGCATTAGGGAAGAGAACATATTATTATAATTTTAGTGTATCTCCTACTTTTTTGTGACATAATGGAAAGTTCGTGGTAGTATTTCAACATCAGCCTATACAAATAGTATTTAGCAGTGGTATTTTCAGTCACAGGTGCCTAAAATTAGTCACCTAACTCTATATTTAAGCACCTAAATAGATGTTTAAATTTGTTAAAGGCACCAACCACCAGCAATCTCCACCAATGTGAAAGAGAGCTTTGCATGCTCAGTGCCTTTAACACAGACACACAGAAATTATGATGGCTGTCCCAGTCTGGCATCTCATTCAAAGTTTGAATATGGTATGTCATAGCTGATTTTGCATTCAGCATCCAACTGCAAAGAAACAATAGCTGAGTGTCAATGCAGTTTATGCAGTTATCAAAGACAGTTGGTGCCTCTTTGGGGCTTCTGCATATATCATCCATTCCAAGAAATACAATTCACATGTTTAGCAGTCTTAATGTAAAAAATACTGTGTATTTTTGTATTAAGCCAAGCCCTGAAGTGTTTTCTGATTCTAGTATCACTTATCTTCCCCATCAAGGTGCACAGCAGAGAGGGCAGCCAGGCTGTTATTGCTTTTACTGTATTCTAAACACGCACAGGCCTACACACACATCTGTATCTTCAAAATCTGCCAAAAGTATTTGTTGTTGTCTCTAAGAAAGAGTAATGCTCTCCTGCAATGTGTAATTTATAAGCACTAGTTTTTGCTGCTTCTTATTATAAAAACAATTCATCTCATTGCAGAATGTGTGCTTAATTATAATTTGCTAATGCCCTTGAGTTTTTTTAAGTCAAATTTATTGCTCAAGTGTACTGTAGCCAATATAATCTGGTGGCAAAGCGAAGGAATTAGCTTAAGGAACTGTTTTTTTCTAACACTGTTTTTGTGATCTGTGACCTTACACAAAACATTTTACCTTTTTCATGAGTCAGCTTCCCCATCTGTTTTTTTTTTAAATGACTGGAGATTAATAGGTGAAATATGCCATATTTTTATTTTGTTAAGCACCAGAGCACAGGATCCATTCAGCATGTTATTTATAATGTACATCCCTGCTTTTGAAACACCTCATCATATTTACACTTTTAATTTGGCTTTACTTTTGCTATTGTTGCTGAATATAAACCACCCACACGGATTAAGGACATTGGTGTTCATAGCAGTCTAATTCATATCAGCCATTCAAACTAAAATTAGTGCTAAAAGCAGTCAGTACTGCCAGTGGTCCTGGGGCTCCATCACAACAGAGCAGTGTGGAGGGTGAAACCCATTTTTTTCTTGGCTTTTGGTCCACACCAAACCAACATGAGCCTGCTCATGCAGGGCCTGAGGCACATGAGCTGTGGCCATTTGGAGTGTGGGTCTTGTCTTTGCTCCTCATCAGTTCCAACGACCCTTTATCTGCTGTGCCAAGGGAGAAGAAAAGATGGGGATGCTGTGCACAATAGAAAGGAGAGAGGTCAGCTTTTTCCTCCAAAGACATGAGCTTTCTCTGCTTTGTGGCAACTCCAAGTCACACGCTTACAAATCGGCACTCCTGCTTCTGCTGCAGAGGGCTGTGGAGGTCATGTCAGTGGCTGCTCTCAGAGCAAACCCAGGGGCATTTGAGAAAATGTTTTCTCCAGCTGTTGACATCCTGGTGGCCTCAGAAAGCTGGCCCCCTGTGACTCATAATGGGATGGTGGCTGGATGAGATGGAACAGGGCATTTAAACAAACCACTGTTGCTTTTCAGTTCTTGCTTGCATTCCTGCTTAGCTATGTATGCATCATAATCACATCATGCATCTACATCCTGTGAGGCATTTGTAGTTGATAGAAAAATAACTTTGATGGGAGTATGCAAAGCAACTCCACTGCTTTTTAAGCAAAACAGCTCAAAAAACTTTGTTTTACTGCCCACAGCATGAAGATGGTTTGTTGTTTTTTTTTTCTTTTTTTTTTTACAGCTACAATATGAGTACCACTTGGAGAATAGTGTATGCCCCAGGGATATGCATAAAGTCCTGACCCTGCTTAAACTGTGTGGCACACAACACTGGGCACACATCAGCAACATTTCTGTGCTGTACCAAGCCCTGTGTTGTGACACATCATTCATGTCCAGCAGTAATGCTGCAATCACTGGTCCTGATCGCTTCCTGCCAAATGGCAAACATAGCCCATCCTCCCTAAAAATAGAGACCTTTCCCACTGCACTGTAATCCTGGTGCCAGCACCAAACCATACTTCTCCACAGTCCCTTCAAGACATAAAAAAAATTTTCTCCTGTTTTCTTTCTGGCATAAAGCACAGTTTGGGAAATGTATTAGGGCTATTAATTTTGTTTCAGGGAGCGCAGGGGTGCTAGGGTTTTATTAACACAGTAGCTCTGCTCAATGGCAACATCTGGTTTTCAGTGAGGTTTCAGGGTTTTTGGTTTTTTTTTGCTCCATTTTCCAGCTGTGTTGACTCAAGTCAGAAGGCAGTCAGGCACTTGTGAGACTGAGGTCTCCAAACACTTACAGAGCTGAGATATTCTTTGAAACCCCTGGATCTTGGAAAATTAGGGCAGAATCTGACAATACCAATTTTTCCTCCAGAGGCTTGCAGGATTCACAGTTCTGGTTCCAGCTAGGATCAGGAAATTAAAAATCACATGGAAACTTTTGCAGTGTTTTCAGGGTGGCTATAGGTTACATCTCCACAGAGTAAAAAGTGCACGAGGGAGACTCAATTTTCCCAGGCCATTTGTTTTATGTTGTTCATGTATCCTGAAAGATGATTTACCTTGCTCAAGAAAATATGCAAGTCAAAAGAATACAGTCTAGGTTTTTTGGAGCAAAGAATGGAAATGCAGCTTTGGTGTCAAGGCATTAACAATTCATTAGGCTCACCTGTGTCCCAGCAGTGGGGCCAGCATGAGACAGATACTCTTACAGCTGACACCAGCTGCATTTCTGATGTGTGTTATAAATCCCATCCCTCTGGGACTCCTGTTAGCCTGCTGTGACTACCTGCCTGTGGCTTGAGCTCCAGCACAGCAGGCAGTGAGTGGCCAGAAGGACCTCCACATTCCTCTCCTGCTCTCTGCTCCAGTGCAGCCTGGACCCCAGCCTTCTCCTAGCCCAGGGGCTGTGGTTCCCTGCTAAATCTCAGGGGAAGGCTGAGGTACCTGAAAAGCTGTGAATACTGGCAGGGTGGCTCCCCTGCCACCTCATCCACCTTTGCTTCTGTCCTTGCTTCCTTTGCTCCATTCCACAGCACTCACTTTGAATTCATCTCTCCTGTTTTCTGCTGCTGCATTCTCTCCTTTCCCTGCTCCTGCATTATTCAGCTTTCCTTCTCTGGCAGTGTTCTTGCCCCCTCTTTTTCACCTCTCAGCTCCTCATGCTCCGTGTGGGGGAAGAAAACAGCAAGCCATGCAATACAGCCTTGTGAGCCATGAGTAATGACAGAATGGAAGGAAAAGGGGGGAAGGCAGCCTTAATGCTCAGCATCTGAAAATGAAATGTTTGCTTTTCCTGCAGTCAGTTTTGTTAGAGGTGCTCAGGATTCCTTGTTCCTGTCCCAGTAGCCTGACTGAGGCAGGAGGCTGTGCCAGCTTGGGATGTGGACTTTGAGTCCAGACTCTACTTACCTCTGTGGCACTGCCCAAGCCCAGAGGAGCTTCGCTGATGAAGCAGAAATTTGCCTGATGCCAAGCCAGCCTAGCTGGCAAACATAGCCTGATGCCTCATGCTTTAAGTGCTTAATGTTGCCCTAACTCTTACCCCATTCTCAACCCCCTCTTTTTTTCCCCTGAAAAAAAAGCCTAGCCCAACTGAGGAAAGTCAGTCTGTGAAACAGGAACCCTTGAGTTGTTTTAGGGTTAAGTTACAACTGTGTTGGTTTTTTCCATGCATGATTTTTCTTTTTTTTTTTTCTTTCCCAGACTGCTTGAGTCCTAAATTCCCCCTGTAAATCTGCTTTCTGTACCATCAGTTCTCAGAACAATGAACTGCTTGATATACCTGATAAGAGTTAACACGAAAAATGAATAAATCATTTGCTACTCCCTTCTCTTTTTTGCTGTAACTGGGTGTTGGTCTATAAAATGAAGGAAGTTACATTGAGCAGGAAGTTTAAAAATGCTTAGACAGATGTCATTTAAAAAAAAAAAAAATCAAACTTGGCTTCTTGCCAAGTGTCTGTAATTAAAATTATTCTTCTTAGTGAGAAAAAAGCAGATGCAAAGGGAGGTTTCCTGTCTCTCAAAGTAGGAAATACAAATAACTGTTAGTCTTGCCTTTGTGTGTGCATGTGTGCACGCATATGTGTTTGTGTGAGTGTATGTCGTGGTGTGGCACTCTGATGCTTATATCTGAAGTGCCTTGTGATAGAAAACTTTAGTCAATACTCGGTAGATGGGTGCTTTATTATAATCTATGCTCTTTTTGGTCTTGTTTTTAAATTAGATCTTTGTTGGAAAATACTGTATATAAATTGCCCTTTCCATATTCCATATTCCAGAAATGGCTGGTCTTTCACAGAAAAGAACAGTGAATTTCTGTGTATGGTGTTGAAGGGAGAACAGGATGTGGGTGGGTGTACACATGTGTATATAGCTATACTTATCTATACACATCATATAGCTAGAGCTGATAGCTTTATTAACATAGAAACCAATGCACTTAGTGCCGTGCAACTTTTTAGCATATGTGGAAGTATACAAATATATAACTGCTTCTATCAACATAACTTCATTTTTCAGTACAAGTGTCTTTAGTTTGATGCCTTTAAATTATATTTTTATTTTGTTTCTTGTCTGATACACAAATTCAAAAACAGTCTGTTATCCAAATTACGCAAGTCTACCATCAGGCAATGGGCTCTGTTGCTCTTTTCTGTCACCATTCTTTGAAAGGGGGCTGATTTCTCTTCTATGCAGAGATAGACTTACAATTTACCTAAGCTGAAGAAATTATATCAATCCATTTACCATGTTTTTTTCAGATGTTGCCCTGAAGTTTTTACTTTTGTTTCTTTTTTAAAAAGAAGCAAGCCCTTTTTGAGGAATGGCAGACAAGGCATGGGCACACATTCCAATGCTGATCCATGAGAACAGGCAGATCCTGGTGGAGCAATACCCCTTGGTAACAGTAAGACCTCCTACCTGTTTGTGTAGTGTGTTCCATATTCAAATCTGGATGTGAAGTTGTTTGCTGCTTTCAGCAGCCTCACATTTACAAGGGACAGATGCATTGTGTGGTTGGTTCTTCCACCATCACTCATAACTGGCTTTAGTTATTGTATTTCTGCACTGAGATGTGCCATAGCATAGATACAGTTACTTGGCAAAAGTGTCCTGGTAATATTGTTTATTCTCCTCACTGTATTGGGATAAGTGGGTCCAGGGAAAGGGGTCAGTAGAAGTGTGCTTGTGCTGACATGGAATTTTCCTAGTTTATTATGCTATCTGGTGGTTTTTAGTGGAGTGTGCTTGAATTTTACTCCAACTCTGAAAGAGAGGTGTAGCCCCAGCCCCGTGGTACCAATCAGTCCATATTGCTGTAATAGATATCAGATGGCATATCAATATAAACATGCTGCATGCTGTACAGATAGTACAGGGTGGAGGGCCCCTGTCTCATCTTAAGCACCTGGAATGAGGAGTAGGAGACAGCAGATAAGACCCCCAGTGGGCTTTGGCTGTGATGACCATAGGTTGGCATATCTCTCCTTTTCCATGAGACCACAACAATACATTGGAATGGCCTAATTTTACTGCTCTTTTCTTCGGGACTCCACAGCCTCTCAGCTCCTGTTTGTGGGCTGACTGGGCTCAATGAAATGAGTTTCCTACAGCCAACAAGATCCACTGCTTATATTGATAAACCCTGGCTGACCTGAGTATCAGAAGCTGGTTGGCATGCTGGTGCAGTGTGTACTGACCTTTGTAAACAACTCGTCCGTGATTTTGGCATCTTTGAGTGCTCCTGGAAAAACTTCCCTTGGAACAGATAACAGAACTCGCTTCTGTACTTTGAGTTGCCAGATTATCTGGCAAGAGAGCTGCTAAAAAGAGGTTCTGAGAACAGCTGAAAAAGAGCAAGTGCATGCCTGCTGCAAGAAATAGAGCAACTGGTACCCACTGAGCAAGAGTAGTGGGGATCTGAAAACACACCAGAGGGATATGGACATGTTCCTCCTGTGGGTGTTGCAGTTCTGCAAGAGGCAAAGAGAGTTCTTAATTGCTCAGAGAAATATAGGGGGGCTGGTCAGAATGGACAAGACCTAATGTAGGCTTTGGAGGTGAGGTCAGCTTACAAAAGCTTAGCCCAAGAGCACTGTTGGAGCAACAGAGCAACAGCTAAGATTACAGCTCTTTCAGAAAAGGGAAAAGAAACATTTTAAACTCACAATCCACTTTATAGCTCGGCCCAAGGCTATAGGTAATCCATCTCTAGCAATCCTAGGATGTCCTCAGTAAACACATGTTGAAAAACAGCATTTTAACAAACCTTCCTGTGTTCTCCTTGAAAAGAGATTGCTGTTTCTGTTGAAACACAGAGATCCTGTGAAAAGGTAGGGGAGGTCAAATGTGAGAAATCCCCAGTTGCTCCTCCAGTCCTGACTATACTCTTCTGGAGGGCAGTTTGCCTAAATCTAATCTGGTTGAGTTTGCAATTATGCCTGGTATTCCTGGGATAAGACTACCAAATGCAGTTTTCAGAGGTACCAGGCAAATAGCAGGAGAGGTTTTATTTTGCTTCCCAAGTGGGAAGGGGAGCCGTGGCAGGATTAAACGGCCTAATCTGTGGCAGCACTCTCAGCTCCCAAATTCTCATCTGATGCCCTACTCTCCTAATCAGCAAATGTTTAAACTCTTTCTTTGCTTTAAGCTGCTGAGCCATTACACAGAGGAGATAAGGCAGTCTCTGCTGTTGGCAGTGATGATGTCTGCTCCTGCCTCCCCCTGCAGTGGTGTGGTGTGTCTGCATTTGGGGAAAAGAGCTGGGGGGGAAGGCAATGGGGAGTTTTACTTGGGCCAGGCAGAGGGAGGACTGATCCTTCTCCTTCTAAGAGTGTCAGACAATATTCCAATGGTTTTCATTCCTGTGCTGCTCTGCTGCAGACATTTTGCAAGTGGAGAAGGAAAGCAATGCGTTGTTTTGTTGGCATCTTGACAAAGCATTTCCATGAGCATGGCTGGCCATTGAAGGCATCTGTTTAAGTTCCCAGCCCAGGGTAGCAAGCAGATCTGGGCAAAGGTTTGGGGCTGCATTTTCCCAGCAGGTTCAGTAATGTTTCACACACATGAATCCAGGGACAGGTAGCAGCTGCCCTGAGCAGGCCTAGCCAGTTCTTTCAGCCGAAGTGTGTGTTTTGTGTCCGGTGCATTCTCAAGGAGCTCTTTTGAGGAGTTCTGAGTAAACAATAAATCTCTCCACAGTGGAATTCATACTGAGTGAATTATCAGGGTTAAAAAAATATTCTGTTGCTTTCAGCTCATATCTTTGTTTACCGTATCGCCAAGGACAGTGACCTGCCTTTGTGCCCTGATACTGAACTGTCAGCAAGAGAGACAGGAAGTGCTGCCTCCTCTATAGGCTCAGCATATAGGCTTAATGAGAAGAATAACATTTCAGCCGCAGCAGCTGTTGGTTTTGCTCTGTTTGGTTTATTCTCTTTTGTTGTCTTACTTCAGCAAACCTAGATAATCTTAGAGAGAGGCCTTTGTGTCAAGTTTCTGAACTCTAATTTAGTGACCTTCAGATATTTAAACATTATTAAGACCAAGTCAAGCTGACAGAAGAGTCTATGTCCTTTTTATTTCCCACCAAGCTGAGCCTGTTGCATCCTGTGTGGAGCCTGGTTGTGCACAGCACTCTGAACATGAGCCATCTTTTAGCTTGAGAGAGCAGGGAGTGCTCCAACCCCAAGAAAAACACTGGCTCCATCCCTCACCATGGTAATGTTGCTTAAAGGGAAACCCCATCTCTCCTGGGACACATGATTAATAACTCCCCTTAATGATGGCAAAAAATAATAAAATAGGAAAGCACCATCCAGGACAGAGCAGAGATGTGCTGGTAGCACCACACACAGTGGAGTGGCCCTGCCTTGTCCCAATGTCTGACCCTCTGGGCGTTGGGGAGCGGGGGACAAGAGAGCAGCACCAGCCTGCCTTCTATATCCTGACACTGGTTGCAGGAACCCATCCTGGTGTCTGCTCTGGGAGCAGTTTCGGTGCAGTTCCTCTTCCACAAGTCTAAGAGCAGCAGTAGTTTTCTGGGTCTCCTAGGAGGCTGGGGGAGAATAGGGCCAGGGAGACAAGCAGGGTAAGTATTAGTGCAAATCCTAGAATATCTTTTATAGTATAGTATGGGTGAAAGGGGATTTTGTCGCAGTCTGAAGGGATGTCTAGCAGGTTGTTTGATCCTGTTTTGTGAAGAAAGGTGAGATGGACGAGTGTGAGGCCTACGATGACAAATGGGAGGAACCCAGAACCCTGCATGGTTCTTAGTTCATCATTTGAGAGGGCAGAGGGGCAGGGAGCAGGGGGAATTCTCATGGTCCCAGCCTCTATTTGGACCCCACGGACATCATAGCCAAATAAATCTTGAATGCAGATCCCTTAAACTTTAAATTGCAGCTATTTTTTCCATAGAAAGATAGGCAAAGAGTGTGTTTCTTTGCTGGTTTGTCGCTGATGTGGGAGTAAGTGTACAACACACATTACAACCATTTTCCCCAGCAACTGCACATCGTAAAGCAACACTTTAATGGCAGGTTAAGTTCACTTCTTTATTTACATAGAGGGAATGTGTAAAATTTCTGTTCTAGTAATCTGTCCACAATTTTGTTTTCCATTCAGGATTTACCTTTATGTTGTATAATATCAGTATTACTTTCCAGTGCTTACCTTACTCATGGCATTTATTTATTTTTTTTTAAAGAGCAGGGGATTTGTTGTTAGTGCCACATAATCATCAGGCTGTAAACACGAGCATCATATGCTGCTGTCCTCTGAACATGCCAGCAGTTATCCACATGGTTAGGGTTTATCAGTCTTATTAATTAAGAGCGGTGGAGGAGAGGAAAAAACTTCCCCAAATTTGCTTGGAAAGCTGCGTCAGGACTTGACCTTCTGCTAGCAGGCCGTGTGGTTTTCCACACAAGGGCTACTCCCCACACTCCTCCTGCTGTCGCAATAATGTGCCTGGAATCTGACCCTGTATTTCCCACTGTCATGTTGGTATCAGCTGGAGATAAATGAAGCCTTTTGTTAGCTTGTTCCTTGCTTTGCAGGGTGCTCTTCTCTTCTGCTTTAAAGAAGAGCCAGTGGTGATGTGGCACTGAGCAGAACTACACACAGGCACTGTCAGCATGGTGTTTGTAATATACTGACCAAAGCATCTCTAGTGGCAAAAATGAGACAAGACTCCATTATAAGGAACACAAAAAGGAATTTTCTATCAAGTCCACTGGAAGCAGGGAGCAAGCTGTCATCTTCCCTGGCTCTGCAGCTCCCAGCCTGTGCAGTACCAAGGAGCAAAAGCGGTGACGTGCATATGCAGAACACAAAAAAAGTCTTCCCACATCCTGACCTAGATAAATAGGACTTGGAATGAATTTTCTGACTTCACAGCAGTGACACTTTGAATCTTCTGAGACTTGAAGAATAGATAAATATATTTTAGTTATTTTTATGCTGCTTCAAATAGGTGGATGTGTTACAGAAAGTACACATGCACATGTGTTCATGCACATGAAGAAAGGCCAAAAGTACTAATACAAATCTCTCTTACTGTGCCATAATGTGAAGTAGGAAGTGAATGTGTTAGCAAAAGCAGTGGATATGGACAGAAGTGCAAGATGCTCTCGCTCTTCTGAGCTGTGTTGCAAATACCCTGGGAGCTGAGGCAGGAAAAGCTGTGAGG
This sequence comes from Setophaga petechia, assembly GCA_024362935.1. Taxonomy (NCBI): domain Eukaryota; kingdom Metazoa; phylum Chordata; class Aves; order Passeriformes; family Parulidae; genus Setophaga; species Setophaga petechia. The sequence goes on from JANCRA010000025.1 coordinate 8,351,796, forward strand.
TTGCTCTGAGTTGTGCTGGCAGAAGGCAGGTCAAAGTATGCAAGGGGAGCAAAAGGGGATCACATCCACTCAGTTTTTATCAGCACGTTTCTTATGAGAGGTGTAGCTTTGGCAAAATATGATCCCAAGTAATCTGCTTTCCAAAATCATTCTTTTCATAATTGAGCCAACTTTTCCCCAGGATTTTTTGGTGGGGATTTTTTTGTTTGCTTGTTTTTGTGTGAAATAAATATTATATGACTGAGACTATGACTTGGGATGCCAAAATGTTGCACGATGTGGTTTAAACCAGAGCAGCAAAGTTGGAATAGCAGCAACATGGCTTCTTGATCATCCTGCTGGTTCACTAGAGTATTGTAGATTTCTTTATGCACATAGAAGTCAAAGAAATAATAAGCACCCTTCATCCATCACAGAATCTCTATTTATACATCAGGGTAGGTGTGAGAAGGAAGAAGTCCTGTGTTTTTTCTTTTTTTTTTTTCTGCTAATTTTATTTTTTTTTACTGTTTAATTAAATTTCTTCATTTAGAGTCATGCAGCTGTCTGGGCTTCTGCCATAGATAAGTGGATCTTCATCTGACAGCAACAACCAAAATTTATTTTTCTTTTCCCTCTCTCCCCCCCACTTCCTCCCTTCCCCACCTCCCTCCCCAGTATTCAGCAGAAACAAAATGCTATATATAAACTCAGCACAGTTTCCCCCCCAATTACTTTGTCTGCATGTTTCAATTTCGTTCTGTGTCAAGCTTTGCCAAGGTACCAAGTTTGGCATTTTCAAAAGGGAATTGGATGATTAATCCTTGAGGCCCCTCTTGTAGTAACACCCCTCACATACCCCCAAAATGTGTGCTGCTGTACTGTGGGTACTCTGAGGGGCAGCTCATGCTTTTTGGATGTTTATTCACATGAAGTTCCTGGTCTTATAGATTTTTTTTCTTTCTTTTTAAAAAAGTCTGCATGATTCTAGCTGAGTGCTAGCAGCAGATGGCCAAAGGGCAGGCAGGGATGGCTCATGGTGCTCAGTAAATGGAATATTACCAGCATCCTGCCATCAGGCTGTGAGTCTCAGTTATTTGTTTTGTATTCTCTCAAATCACTCAACACTGAAGTCAGGTGTATAACCAGAATCTCATATTTCATTATTAAAACAAGAGACAACCAGTACAAAAAAAAAAAGGAGAAAAGGTTTCTAGTTGAAGAGGTAAGACTGAAAACATGAATCCCGGTTCAGAAGCCAGAAGGCATATGAAGTTCGAAATACTGTTATTTGTCATAAATCTCATGTGATTTCCAGCCAATTTCAAAGTATGTTGGGGCCTTTCTCATAATGTTTGAGCAATCAGGATTGGTAATATGCTAGCTGCTCTCGTGTGTGTGACAGGCCCTTTACAGAAAAAGCCTACAGCTGTGTTTTGTCTTGGTACTCAGAAAATCCCTCCCCACGAGTTAGCCCATCTATAGAGATCTACAGTTCTTTGTGCCTCAATTCATGATAAAAACGCAGAGTATACCATCCTTTATGAGGTATTTTGTATGGATAAAATTGCTAGTGAACCCCCTGCAGAACAATAAGTTTTATGCACTTTTCTGGCTTAAAAGCAGTCTTTTGTATTGAATGTTTCTATCAAATGTGTAAATTTGTGGGTGCCCCCTTTGTGGCTCAGTGGTGTCCAGATCAAGCGGTCTCCTTGTCAGGGCTGGCTCAAACCCAGCTGGGTGACACTGTGTTGGCCAGGTTCCCCTGTACCCCAGAACTTTTGAGACTTGATGCTTTTGAGCTTTGAAAAATAAGAATAAATGATAAAATACTGGGCATTAAGGTAACATGGCCATGGTAAGTGAAATGACAACACAGAAGTGAGGTGTAGCCAATTTTAAAAATAGGGGTATTCTTGGAAATACAGGGGTAAATGAGTGATGTGGCCAGGCACTGAGACAGGGCCAGGTTTAAGAAGCAAAAGTGTCTTTGAGAAGCAAGAGAGAAAGAACAGCAAATTCGTCTTCACACCAGGACCATTGTGGAACTGTGAGGTAATAAATAAATAAAGGCCAAAGCAGCTTACTCATAAAGCAGAAAAAATCGTGAGCAATACTTTCCATTTGCCTTCCCTGTAAAGCCTTATATCATCCTAAAACATGCTGGAAATGACCTTGTTCAGACTACAAATGCATTCTGTATTTTCTCACTGCTGACCCTGTGACTTCATCCTGCAGCTCTTTGCGTTGTGCTTTTGTTCCCCCTCGTTTCCATGCGCTCACGAGGGGCAGTGAGTCAGCACACGAGGAAGGGCTGTACTGCCCCTGGCAGCACATGGTGCCCCCCAAAAACAGCTGCACTTTCCAGGCTCTGTCCCCAGCTCCTGCATGTTGGGACAGGTCCCCTAACTCAGGGATTTGCCTCTGTGCTAAAGGAGACCATGGAACAGGTGGCCTCCTGAGCTGAATACTGTTCTTTATGATCTCTTCTCAAATATGCATCTTCAAATGTCAGAAAGGCCCAGGCTTCAGTTTCTTTTCTTGTCTTCTCTTCAGTTTTTGTGGATCACTTGGACACTGATAAATGCAAAAGAATTCCAGATAAAAAATTAACTTTTGTGTTTTATTTCCTGGGCTTAAGGACAGGAAGGCTGTCCTTGGGGAGGATCCAGTGGAGTTTTTCCACTGGCCTTTTTCTGATTGGAAACATTCCCACAACTTGGGTACAGTTTGAGTGTCATTACAGAAGTCCAGTTGGCCCTCAAATAACCTACTGTGCTTATCAGTGTAATCAGGACCAAGTCATTGTAAGAAGTAAATCATAAACAGATGGACAGATGCCATGCTGATCTACAAAGATAGAGGAGAGCAAAGACACAAAACAGTACCAGAACATGGGACCATGATGGCTTCACTTAATCTAAGCATGAACAGGCTTAAGGAAATTTTTGTGTTCACAGATGGACAGTCAGGGAATAAAAAGAGAGAGATCCTTGAGGCATCTGCCAGGATTCTTTGCAGACAGCTTTATCTGAACTTCTAGAGAAGTTTGTCATATGTTAGTGTCACGGTAGCAGATCCCCCTGCTCAGAACCAGCTCCCCACAGAGCTTGGGATAGTGCATTTTGGGTTGACAAGTCATTTTGTTTTTTCAGAGATCTTCTTTATGCACTGGAGGAAGAAAGCATGAAAGCTGTTTCAAGTGCTATCACGTTTTTTCACATACCAGTTGTAAATTGCTTTGTTGTACCCAAGGCAGTCAGAGGTTTCCAGAGGGGGCAAAAGAAAGGGCACTGAATAGCTTTGGTTAGAAAATACTTTTTTCCACTTTCTTTGTGCATTTTTCATATTTTCAGTTAAACTGTGAGAAGTTTCAACAGGAGCAAACTTTGCCTTTGTGCCTTGTAGAAATGCAAAATTTGGAGTGCTAGGACTGGATGTGGCTTTTACCAGTAAATTTTGCCTGTATTAGGATATTAGGAGGTGCAGAAGTCTATGGCAAGGAATTGGAGCTTTGGCACCAGAAGCACTTCTTTACATTCTGTGCTTTTAGTACCATCAGTTTCTCAAGGACAGGCTGAACCTTGAGTTATGATTTTGGCAGCTGAAAGCAAACAAGGCTTCTTTTTGTTTAAGTCCTATTTAAATGCCGTGCAATGGATTTCTTTCTTTTTTGGTCACTTTAAGTCTGTGCACTCAGAGCAGTATTTGCTAATTTATGAACAGGAGTCACACTGAGGCTGGAAAACAAAAATCAGGCCAGTTATGAAGACTTGAACTGGTGGGTGCTCAATTTTTAAGGTTGTAAATCGATGGTCTCATTTTTCAGCACCTCTGCTGGCCCCTTGTGTGTAGGGGAGGGATTATTTACCAGGAGCACCTCACACACGCATTTGGAAGATGACCAACTAATTAACGCTTGCTAAACGCTTTGCAAGCCTCAGGGGAAAAAACAACTATGGAAAAGCAAAGTCTTATTATTGTCCTACTGCACCTAATGTAGGTTAGATGTTTCCAAGGCATCAGGCACTGCATAAATGTTGTATGGTATTAAAACTGACCTGCCCTTGTCGGGGCAAATGATAATTATGCTGAGTGATGACAGAATCTTGCCATTTCTCTGCTACGAATGTTTTCCTGTTTACTAATTCAGAGAAGGTCTCATCCAGCAATTGCTGAAGCCAGTGACTTAAGCAGCCAGTGGCTTAAGAAGGGTGAATTACAGAAATAATTTATTTTGTGCTAAGCTCTGATCTTCTCATAGGTTGGACTGTGCTCTCCAGAGCATATTTCCCCAAACTGCATGGCTGGGGCTGAGTCACCTCTCAGTCCATAAGGCTGCCTTAGAGAAGAAAAACCAAAGACAACCTCAGCATGTAGACCATAAGATAGACTCTATTTGCAGCATGAAAATTCATGCTGATGTCTTTTAATATAAACATAACGTGAGGAAATAAACATTTGATTAAACTAAACACACAGGCCTTTTATGTGCAAGGCCCTAATTTAAAGCACTGTCACCTCCATACAGAAAATACCAGCTGGAGCAGGAATGATTAAATTAAATCATCTGGCTCTTATGTGATACCATGAATGTCTACTGAGAGGGAAAAAAAATCCCTCTTCTTTATTCCTGTAGATCTGCAGGAACCATCAAGGGACACTTCTGTAGCAGGAAGGATTAAGTCTTGCACGAACTTCAGTGGTTAATGTGCTTTGGACTGGTGACATGCCCTTCGGACAGACCTACCCCAGTTTTATAATTCTCTTTCTCAGCCTTTTGGGCCTCTGGCAGTCCTTTCTCCTGTTTAATTTCCTCCTTACTTCCCTCCCACTGGGATCCTTCACCATTCAGCATTTCTGCCACCCAAGTAGAAATTTTGATTGTGTTAGACAAGTGTAGAAAGAGAGACTTTCGAGCCTCGATCGGCCGTGGAGAGAACCCGGGGCAGATTTCCTGGGGGCTGAGTGTTTTTTAAGGAGGCAAGAAAGAGGCAGTCTCTGTGACTCTGATGATCTTAGCCTGCTGCAATGCATGGGCAGGGATTACACCACATCACAAATAGCTGGAGCAAGGCACACATTGCATACAGTTAGGGAGCCACTTCTAGAGGGGTGGTACTCTTCCCAACATAGCCTAAGTAAAATAATAAAAATTAGCATAGTGGGAATACGAAACAGTGCCTGGCCTGGCAGTATCAACACACTGGGGAGCTGCACCTTCCTTTTTGACAATAGAGCACTCAGGCACCCAGTCTCACTTATTTAATCAATTTTCATTCGAGGGCACACACTTCTCTTGACAATCTGGGACTAGATGAAGTTAACAAATTTACAAAATCTAAATAGAACCAGATTGTTTTCTCCACTCTTTTCATTCATAGTTTGCCTCATAAAGTATTTCCTTAGAGATTTTTTCATTTTTTTCCTGATTTTCCTTTTTCTGGATCTTCTACCTGATGGCACGCGTTCTGTTCTTGCTGATCACCATGTGTCAGTAGTAATGTAGGTGGAAGAGAATTTCTGACTGTTTTGGTTTCAGCTTTTATGTTTATCTGTTTGGCTTTGGGACACTGTTCAGTTTCAGGAAGTATTTTTATCTCACAGAAGTCTCCTTGTGAGCTGTGATGCTACAAAGACCTTCTTTTAGCACCGTGGAAGCTACTGGAGGTAGTGTAGGTCTGTCTTCTGTCAGGAGCTGAATACTTTGATTGAAAAAGCAAAGTAACATTAAAGTGAATTGACACTGGTGTAACCTTATACCTTCTGGCTCTTTCCCCTGCGCTATTTGGTGCATTCTTAGAACCTCATTGTCCTCTCCCTTACACTGATACAGCCCCAGGGATTTTCACCAAAGCGATGGAGAGAATTTGGCTGCATGTAATGTGGTTATCAGTGCAAAACTGGTGTTCCAGCCTTTCCCACCAGCTCTGAACTCAGCCTGCAAATCAGCACCTTCCTCTGTGAATGATTAGTTGACTTGCATGGCAGTGAACCAGCGGGAGGTGGGGTCTTAGAGGTGAGGGTGACTGACAGGTGGTTTGAACAAAAAAGCTGTAAGACTAAATTTATCTGGCACTCACAGTCTTTAGGAGGAGCTGGGAGGAATTTGGTTTGAGGTGTTCTGAAGCACTGAATGTTGACACATCTTGAGATGTGCCTCAATGAGCAAAGTAACTTTGTCATACCTGGTAAGCAGCCACCAAGGGTAGGGATCAGGGCCTGACAAAATTCCATTTGCATAACAACCCAAGCAGATGAAAGAGGTGGCAGGTAATCCACATGGAACAAAGAAATAAATGGAAATCTTGGGAGTACGTGGTTTGGATAGCATTTTCTTGCTTCTGGGGAAAGATGCTAGAGGGGAGCTGAGAACTTTAGTGTGGATTTCTGAGAGCATGTAAGAAAGCAATGCTGATGGCAGAGGCTCCAGTGCTACCAAGGTGTGCTCTAAGGATTTGAGAAGTGCTCGGCAGCTCAGAAAGTCTCTTTGTCTGGAAAGTCTGAAAATCAGGCTTGTTGTCCTATATTTTATTCCTGAACCCTGTCCTCAATTCTGTAGTCAAGAACTTAATATTTTGCTAGAAGGTTCTGTAGGCCTCAGTCACTGGAAGTGACCAACAGACACTTGGTGATTTTAGGCAGGCTTTGCTCTATTTTAAGGCCATGATCTTTCTCAAAATGGAGCTTCAGGGTCCTGTTTCCTGAGCAGCATGGGCTGGTCCTGCCTGGTGCCTTGGCTCAGGGACACATCTCACCTGGGTGGTGCAGACAACAGGGAGGGGGACTTTGCCGTAAGTATTGCATGAGGAATGCTTTAAGCATTTTTTAAGTGTTTGGTCCAAGTTCTGGGCATGAAGCTAAGAAATTTTTCTTCCTCAACTATGTCCATGTCCTGCTGCCTGAGATTGTAGGGATGCTTTACTTGGTGCTTTACAAGGGTTCCAGCATGTTGTCATGGAAGTGGTCAAACATGAGACAAGCTTGCTTTAAGCAAGCTAAAGTTAAAGCAAGTTAAAGACAGATATCTGTTAAACCATCCCACCCCTTTCTATCATTGATCTGCATTTTGAGTCCAGTCCAGTCTCTAACCTTTCCTTTCCGGACAGGGTTGTTGCCAAAGGTGTCATGGGGCTACCCTGATTTGACTTTCTTGTACTTCACATTCTTGCATTTCTTCCCCCTCTCTGAGGCCAAGTGAGGCACACAGGCTCTAGTTCTATTAAAGTATGAGCAGCTCCTGGAGGTGACCAAAGAGAGGTCAAAACCACAGGCAGATTCTTTGATCTATCAGTAGCTTTGTATACCTTGGATCAAGAAACATTATTGAGCTGTTTGTGAATGGCTGTGGTCTGAGTAGCCCTTTTGGCAATTTGAAAGGGAGTTGGGTGAGAGTACCTGGGGATGATGCTGGCTTTTTCTTTTTACTCCTATCCTATTGCTATCCAAAGTCTGCATTTTGGGGGAGAGCCCATGTGTAGCTATGCCTACACAGGTAACTCATGGCTCTGCATCTGTGCTTAAGCAGATCAGCATGGCATCTCTCTGACCTGGACTTTGCACAGCCACACCTGCCCACAAGACATTGGATTTGGATTGCAATTTCTCAGAAACCTCAGCTGGTTCAGTATCAGGCCATGACTCAGCAGTGCTCCTTGTGAGGAATGTGGTCTCGGCAGGCTTTTCTGCTTCTAAATTGATTTCAGGTGCACATCACACTGTCAGCTGCACAAAATTTTCGCTGATTTTTTTTTTTTTTATTTCTGATGCTGCGCATCACTAGAGCATGGCCAATAGGATAAGTGGGAATCTCTTATTCACTGATGTGTACTTTGAATTACCATTCCCAAAACAGAGGCAGTAGAGGAGGATGATCATCAGCTGCTTTGGAGAAAAGTTAGTGTTCGTCTTGAGCTGTCACTGAAGATGGGTTCATGCTGGACCTTGTATGGAAGCAACTGAGGTGCAGGCATATGTTCTCTTCTGCTGACTTGGCTGTGGTGACACCAACCACAGCCAGCAAAGAGGAGCCAGCAGCTGGGAGGAGTAACATCTCAAACTGCAGCAGAGATCGGCCAGACCGCTCCTGTCAGCACTTGGATTCCCTTGCTGTTCATTGAGGAATTAAAAGTTAACTGAGGGCGGTGGTAAAAAATAGGTTTGCCTGCCTAGAAAATGCTAAAACCAATACTGAAAAGCAGAGGTGGATCTGAAGGTAGTTATCTCTCTTGGAGTTTATGTGGGGATTAAAACAAGCGTCATCCTTGTAGCACATAGGCAATTTTATAATCACTGCTGGTATTTCACCTCAGGGTACTCTGTGGGAGGAGGAATTAATTTCCCATCTTTTTCTACGTAATGGAGGCTTGTGATTTTCTGTCAGTCATAAAGGAGAGTCTGTGGCCAAACTAGATGTCAGAAGTGATTGAATAGTCTGGGATTGGTAAGGGTGTACCACCTCACCTGCAGAAATCAAACTGGGGAAACATACATGCAGAGAAATGCCACAAGATGTTACATGGCCATTTCACTTCCACATCAACAGGAAAAGACACTACAAGGCTGTGCAAAGCATAAAAAAAACTGCTGTGCAAAGCAGTGGCTGCAAAATTAAAGTACGGGATGTTTTATTAAATGCAATCCTCCCTCACACCCCCCATCTCTTCTTGTTAAAGAGAGAAATATTTCTTAGGGAAAAAAGCTGCTTCATCTTGAGTACAAGGCAATTTAGAATTTTTTTTTTTCAGGGGGTTAAAGTGGCATGTTTGCACAACACCACCTTCACCCCAGAAAACCTGCCAGCAGTTGATAGATATAAATAGGGACATTTAGGGAGAAAAGCATATTTATGTTCCTTTGAAATGTGCTTGGCTAAAGGCATATTTTTAAGAGAGGGAGTGGAAAAACAAATGGAAAATATTTTCTTTGAAAGGGGAAAAAAAAGCAACAAACTGTCCTTCCTAAATAGAGATGCTTGGCTTGTGTGTACTTTACGCAGCTGCAGGTCAGACCTTGCAAACAACCACTAAATTAGGTCCAGCTACTTTGATGCTAAAAGCATGGAAGTGCCAATAATTAAATTGCATCAGATGTAGGAAATGACTGATGTGTCTGTCATTCTCATGATAGCAGAGTTCACTCTGCTGCCATTTGACTGACCCCTCCTTCTTTATGTAAGCAAAAGGAATTTTCTTCTAAGGAAAATCAGGTGGTGTTACACCTTTTGTTTTGTTTTCTGAACTGCTAATCCCCTGAAGGTATAGAAGCTATTTGAAAGAGCAAATCAAAGCTCCAATAATTTAGTGTTATATTATTCGTTGATGTATGGTTTGATTTAGTGGCTACTTATTATATCAGGTTACCATATAATTATCTTAATTATTGACTCCAGAAGTAAGTAGGGGGATTATGAGAGAGACAGGAAGGCCCAGTGGAAAGAGCATGGTTCAGAGAATCAAACACATCTCAGTGTGCTCTTGGCTCCACCGCTCATTTTCCCTGAGCCTGGACTCTTCTCTCAGCCAGCCTGTCCATGAAATCAGGAGGGATTGCAGGAACAGGACTCAGATGCTGACTCAGGATTCAAAGAGATGCAGTATAAAAAGGTGAGGGAGAAGTTCTGAATGATAATTGTAAAACTGGCGAAAAAATAAAAGAATGCACACCAGCGCATGTATTTGCACTGAGGAGTGGAGCACCTCTGTGGGCATGGAGAAAGGGAATTGTGCCATGAAGACCTGAAACTTGAGACTGCATTTCCAGCCTCTGCTTCTGATTTCCCCCACAAAATTAGGCAGCCCTCAGATCCCTTTCTGCAAAACAAGGGTGACAAAAATCATTCTCCCAGCTTTGGTTTTAGCCATTGGAATTATTGGAGCACTGCTCCTCACACAGATGTCAGCCATGGCTCTCACGTGGCTCTAGGGCTCCTGGTCCTTTGTCTGATAACCACTGACCTAAGCCAAAGGCTGGAGTTAGCAGGCACCACAAGATAAAAGCCCCACTGAAAGGCTGTCAGTGCAGTCCATATTTCCTGTATTGATAATATTTGTCATATACTGACAAAATACTTCATCTATTGACAAGCTGAGTTGCATCTTTTCCCCTGAGACAGGAGCACACACACTGGTTCTACTCAGCCTGTGCAAATTACTTTCTCTGCTTCTGCTTCTCTTTCCTGAGCCAGAAAATGGGGATAATAGAATGTATCTATTTCCTTCCTAGAAAAGATCAGCTAATGTGAAATGGTGCATGGTGGCTTAGTGCTGAATAAGTGGGATACCCTAATCCAGCAAGGTATCCTTGTTCTATTGTATGCCTTTTCTGCCTACCATCTGGAGTTGTTCTCTGCTTAGTATTTTCAGTATGTACCATATGTTTTTGCATGAAAATTCAATAAAATATGCATTATACATGAAAAGTGCTGTAGTAAATAAAGGAAGGATGGAATCCAGTCCCCTTTGTGAACGGCAGGGGCCCCAAATCTTCATAAAAGGTTTAGTCTAGTCTGACGTCTGTGCTTTTCTCCAATTTACTCTGTGTCAGTCCTTAGGAAATACTCTAATTTAAAACAAAACTCTTCTTTCCTGTTGAGGTTATTCGATATACTTTGGCTGCCCTCTGCTGAGAGCACTGAATAAAACAGGGAAGATGCCCTTTTTTTCCAAGGAAGCTAACTGTAAGAAATTCCCTGTTTGTCCGTGTGCTGAGTCGTGCCAGTGCTGCTGTTTGGTGTCTCTCGCTGTCTGTTTGCTGGCAGTCAGAGGGCAAAGTCTTCTGAGCTACAGCCCTGTGGGGGTTTTAGTGCCCACCACTCCTTGTCAAGGGCTGAATGGCTTTGTAGGATTGTGAAGGCATGGGCTCAGACATTGACCATTGTGAAAAATTTAGCAGCATTAAGCAGGCGCTGGAGGAAACAGGTTTCTCTGCTCAGGCACTGCTGCAGTGCTGCCAGGTGGGATTTGAGCTCTACCTCAGCGCCTCACCTCTTGGCAGAGCAATTTCCCACTGTGAACTGTTCCTCATGGGGGTTCCAGCCTCTTCCAGGGCCATCTCCACCCCTCCACAGGCATCACAGCAGCAGCACTCTGCTCTATTTCTATAGCTGGGGACTGCAGAGGGGTTGTTCCAACATTAACAAGAGTTACTGGAGGACTTGCTGTTCTTGTGAGCAAAGTGTGAGCCTCCTGCCCTTGGGAAGGAACGAGGGTCCTGTGCAGATTTTGGTACATGTGTGAAACAATAGCTCTGTTGCAGCTATTGATGCTCTCTGTAATGAATGACCTGCTTTTAATACTTCCTAGCAAGTTGATTTATTATTATACCTTCAGCTGGGCTGTGCACCAAAGCGTTTTGATGATGAAAGGAATGTTACACACACATTTAATTACTGCCCACATTTTTGTATAATTTTATCATTTACTGTTTTAGATGAGACATCGAGTTCTTCTACAGGAAAGATGCCCAGGAAAAAATAGATGATTTAAAAGCTAATCTGGGATGAGTTTGGCACTTACATGTGAGAAAACGTAATTGTTCCTTTTGTCCTGCCCTTTCAGATGGTCCCTGATTACCAAAATGTACAAGAACTCCCTTATCTGGACATGGTGATTGCAGAGACGCTGCGCCTGTACCCACCTGCATTCAGGTACCTTTTTTTTTCCCTTTCTGATTACACAGGATTGCTCCCTGGCTCTATAAAATGGAAATCTGCTCTTGGAAGACCAGTGGTCTCTCAGTCTCTGTGCCAACATCAATACTGCTTTGTGCATTTGAAAGATGTCATGCGGCCTGTTGAAGGAAAGCTGGATAGTTCTGGTATTTCTAAACCACATTTTTACAGTGAATTGGCCAAGGTTGCTTCCTCACCATCCCTCACATCCCCCAAGGTTGGAGGATGGAGCCATTTTGGAGCAGGTCTGGCCAGAGAAAGCCAGAGGCTGCTGCTTCCATGTGTCTCAGGTGTTGGGATTTTGCACCAAAATTCATCCCCATCAGGGCCCTGTTGGTTATTACAGCCCTGATCTGTGGAAGGGTTGCACAGTCTGAAAGCTGCATTTTACATGTGTGTTTAACTTTGGCCCATTTGCACTTAGCACTGCCTTATACTAATAGAGCTAAATAATGGTGACATCCATTAACTTTTGAAAGTTTTGTCCCAAGTCACACATGACTTAATCTACTATATTGATGAACTGAAAACAAGCAAAAAAGAAATTAGAAAACTTTTTGATTGTTAAAACTCCAAGTTATCACAAGGATAAATACAAATATTAAGAAATACCGTTTTTTCAAAGAGATCAGCCAGTTGCAATGCTTTTCATGAAGCTCAGGGAAAAATTCAGATGACTGGAAAGAAGCCAAAGCTGAGCTTGCTGCGAGAGCTTTTGAAAAATTTAACCCATGACTGCAAGCACCTTAAAAAAAAGAAAAAAAAAAAAAGCTTAAAATCATATTCTCTTCTATATGTTCACAAGAATTGGAAGTCAATTTTTTTTTCATGGGCATCTGCAGGATTGTTCAGAGAGTTAATATGAGATATCTGCTCCTGGATGAGATGATGGAGTTTTACTGTGTTATACTTGGCATACAAGTGGAAACTGTTTTGGTGGTTAAAGTGACAGGGGTCTTTGAGTTTGGGCTCTATCACTGGGAAACAATCCATGTTTGTCAGATGGGAGACAGAACAAGAATAGAACAAAGTTCTTCTGAAGTTTTGTTTGGTGTTGTCAGGGCTGTTTATTGATCTGGCTTTTACTCTGATGGATGTGGAATGGATAGGACAGCCCAGGGCTGCTGAAAGATGTTAATTGCCTATGACAAGGATTATGCTGAGTTCAGTGAAAAATCAGTGGCAGCCAAGTTTGTTATGAAATGAGTTGGTTTCATTTTTTTTAAAATGAACTTACTATCCAGAGAACCTTCTCCCCCAGAAGCTCATGTTTCTGTTATCACCAAATTCATGTAAGAATGAGAATGATAGCTTGTCAAAGTTTTTTTTGTTTTGGGGTTTTTTTGTTTGTTTGTTTGTTTTTTTAATGTGAGTGTTTTGTTCCAGATTTGGTGCCTCTCTTATTTATTTGTCTAAGAGAAAGGGAGATGGGTGACAGCAAGGAAAAAATGTGTTACTGTAGAGATACCAGACTGACGTCCCTGAAGCTGAAATCTTTGTTCAACTTTTTAGCAGAGTGTGGGAAGCAGCAAAGGAAGTTCCTGCACATTACCTCTCCCCTGTGCTTGCAGATGATGAGGGAATAGTTCCCAGACTGAGACAGCAGGGCACCCGCCTGGGTCTGGGCTGATTTGGGATCTGTAGTGACCACCCAAGCACCAAAAGATCTGGATCAGAACCACACATGCACACCCACACACAATCTTTTGTAAGACACAAGCTGGGCTTTGGCAGGTGGCTTGTCACGATGAGGTTCCTAAGGACACCTCTGTCACCTATCACCACAGGGTGGGAGAAAGCAGCAGAGTTTTGTTGTTAACATCATGCCTGTCTTTGATGAATATATGTGAGATATATGTGTTTTCCAAGGCTTGTGAATTAGTTGTTTTTCCAGCAGCAGCAGAATACTCAGCCCTAATATTATAACCATCCCTTGCTAAGTTTCAGGTGCTGCACCAACAGGGGGGAGCGTCTCAAATAAAAAAAATCAAAGCTATATTTACTATCCTTTTTTTCCTGGAGGCAAACCAGCACACTCTTTTTACCTGTTATTAGAGATGACTGAGACATTTCATCAGCAATTTTCATTTAAAAAATGAGTCTAAACCAAACATCAGCAATAAAATTGCAGTTTAGCAGTTAAAGCTTTAGAAAACAGTAAACAACCAGAAATGCTTTCCTGTGAAAAGGGCAAAAGTCAACCACCTAGGCTGGAGCTATGGATTTCTAAGCGGAGATGATTGTAACCTGAGAAGATACTGGCATCAGCAACAGTTGTATTTATCTATGAGAAAGTGTTACCCCAGAAATTGTTTGGTCAGATGAAGACAGATACTTTTACAGATCTCTCCTGCTGTATTTTTAACCTTTATTAGTCATTTGGGATGCATGATGTTGTTGCAGATTCACTAGAGAAGCAGCTAAAGACTGCGTGGTGCTGGGGCAGCATATTCCAGCTGGAGCTGTCATTGAAATTGCAGTTGGACACCTTCACCACAACGCTGAGTTCTGGCCAGACCCTGAGAAGTTCATTCCTGAGAGGTGTGTGGAGCAATGCTTTTCACCCTTAGGTTGAGGTCCTTACTTGGGCCTGTGGGCACAGAACTCCAACCTGTCCAGTGCAGGCACCAGATCCTGTTGCTCTTTCACAGCCACAGTCACCCACTATTCCTCCAAAGCAGCATTTCCACCAAGAGGAGCACAGTTTTATTTAGACCATAAAAAAATGTTATTTCTACTAAATCAGACAAGTGATGATAGTGGTGTATTCCACAGAAGGTGCAAGGCTTGGTCAAGGTTGAACTGGGACAGAGGTTTTCAGACCTGTTTCCAAATCAGATCCTGTGAATAATGTTGTTTCTGGGTGCTGAAATGCTGAAGTGGGCCAGGCTTGGCTGTACCTGGGAAATTCATCCAGCTGCTCTTTTCACTTGAAATTTAACAGTGTGGGTACTCTGTGAGTGGGGAACCTATCCCATCTCCCACTGGGAATTTGCTCCCTGTCTGTAAGTTAGGATCCTTGATTCTTGCTGGGCAAGATGGTTTCACATGGAGCATTTGTATCTTCAGTGGGCAGGGGAAACCCTGCCAAGTTGTGCTTTTGTACCTGCCCTGTGTTACAGGTGCTGGGCTGAACTTACAGGGAGGGTTTCAGCTGATGTGGTACTGTGTGGAAGCACAATTTAGTTTTGTGGGCAGCTATATTTTTAAACTGTTTAGTGGGCAGATGCATTTTAAGCTACCGTGTCATTCAGACGTTTACCTAGAAAAGAAGTGCCTGCTCCATAAACAACTGGGTGTGAGGCTGACAGCCCAGAACCATCTTTGCCAGTAAGACAACACCTGTGTGGTGTAGGTGGGTTTGCCTAATGCTCCTTCTAGGAATATGCTCCATTAGAATCTTCTGGCCACAAAGAAGAGCAATGCCAGGGTTAGAGAAGGATGAAGAGCAATGCCAGGCCCAGAGATTTTGTTGGAGAGGAATCTTAACAGCAGCTGGAAGTCTGGAGTGGGTATTTTTAGCAGTGCTTATCTAGAAATGCTTTTTTAATAGTTTGTTCACCACTTTAGCAGGAGTATGAAAGGGTAAAATGGTTAGTAGGGGCTGCAGTGCCCTTGATTCACACAGTGCTGTTTGGGATGAATCTGAGATTAATTCCCTTTTGAACCTTCCCCAAGGAATGATCCATAATTACTAACACTCTGCTCAGATTGTATAGCTGGTAATGTTAGCAAGAATTATAAAATAAGAGCGTAACAAAAAATGAAATGAAATAAAATAATTCAGCTACAGCCTTCCCCTTTCCCTCCCCCAATATTTCATTTTGAAATTGGTGGTAGGAATAAAATAAGGGAGATTTTAAATTTACCAGGATGATATATGGGGGTGAGCAAGGCAAGAATTATCTGATTATGCAACAGTGCTTAGTACATGAATTAATGATCCTTCAATCTCAAATTAGGGACCTCTAATTTGTACTTTTTGGAGTAGTGGCTCAATCTTATTTAGGCTTTCAAAGCATGGGGATGGAATTAGTGATAATACACAATATTCTTTTTTCCAAAGCTTCAATTAGCCTGTATTACCTCTCATCCCTTTCTACCTTGCTTGAGTTCTCTGGACCTTAGCAGTCTAAAGTTCTTGGAAACTGAATCCAAAGAGATGAGAGATTTCCATTAAAGATAGATTGGAAATAAGACTCATGTCTCCATGTCCTCTCCTGAAGTCACCAGCTGACAAAGGCTGATGGCCATAAGTCAATTGTCTTTTTACTTAGGATGTCAGGACATGTATCAATAGTCCCCATGACCTATCCATTAAGAATAATTGAAATAACCAGCTTTTGAGATTTAAATTAAAAACATGGAATTGAACAAAAAGCGTTTCTTGAATTGGTTTCGATCTCTGCACTTTCTAGGTTTACAGAGAAGGCCAAGAAGGAACGACATCCCTTTGCATACCTGCCCTTTGGGGCAGGACCCCGTGGCTGCCTTGGCATGAAAATGGGTTTGTTGGAGACCAAAATGACTCTGCTGAGGATTTTGCAGAAGTTTAAATTCAAGACCTGCCCAGAGACTGAGGTTTGTGCATGCAGAGGCTTAAAGATCACACTTGTTAACTTGAGGGAGTTGACAGTGTGTCTTAGGCAGGACAACAGGTTTGCCTTTGTGACTTCTCTTCATTTGAGAAAACTGCTAGAGACACTTCCATAATAAGGAGAGACCAGGCATGGACTGCATGTTTTAAACAAAATGTGATTTCAGATGTATAATTTTTACAACAAAAGGATTGTTACACAGCCCTGACTTAGCGGAGAGCAGTATGTCAAGGCCACAGGCAAAATGTCATAATTCATAGAGGGTGAGAATGTGTGTATATATTTCACAGGACCTCAGCACTCTAGTATATGCCTATTGCTGTGGACATTGCACCCAGCTCTAGAGTTTACAGAGTTAATTTCTTTCTGTTCAGATCTACAGCATTCCTGGATAACCACTGCCTCAGCCTCTGGCTGTAAATTCTATTTAATATTATACCACCACAGCTGACTGTAAAACAAATACTTTACAGCTTCCACAGTGATCCTGGTGTGACTGGTCCTCCAGCAAAAATGTCTGTCTGTATATGGGGGTGTCATACACACATAAACAAACACAACTGCACATAAGATGCTCTTTTCTCTTTCAGATTCCTTTGCAGCTCAAATCAAAAGCCACACTTGGCCCAAAAAACGGAGTCTACATCATGCTGGAATCTCGCTAAAAGGGAATGTACATCCTGAAGCTTTCTGGAATGAGACCCTTTGTTAGTGAGTCACTGGGTATAATTATTTTTCAAAACTCCAAGGACAGCTAGGAGCCTAAGTCCCACTGATGGTCAGTAGGTGCTTCCTCACTGCTCTCCTGTGGGACAGCCTCCAGTCACTTTTTTAAATGGGCCCCACAGTCTGTTTTGGATGTTTTCAAATTGCTGTGAATAGTATCTACAAAGAAGCATCCCACTTTCATTTGCTTTTTTCTTCATCACACTTCTTTTCACTTATCTGTGAGAATGCTTTCCTCGTGCTCAGTTTCCACAATTTACAGTAGATTTTAGTTTCAATTCATTGTATGACACATCCTTCTCATGAACTTGTGAGTCCTTAGAGAAAGTGCCAAAGGCACCAGAGTTACAGCAGAAGACCTAGGATGCAGTGTATTGGATTTTTTCTTTAACTACACTAAGAATCAAAGCTGAGGCCCTTGTACAATGCTTAATCTCTACCTGTGTCTGTAAAGCCAGAGAAATTGCACCTCCTCCATGCTTTGAAGTGATTTTAAATACACTTAGATTAACGATTTGCACTTGGCACATTCCATCAACATGACAGAAGAATGAACCCGTAAATTCCAGCAGCTAAGACCAAAGAAATGAGGTGACAGCCAGTTTTCTGGCTGCTGAACTGCTGTTGGAAAGGTGGAGGCAAAGAAGATATGAATTTAAAGCAAGCAGGAGGACTGGAGGAAATTTAAACGTAATCAGAAGCTGCTGGTACCAAATCTGCTTCATGGGGATGTCTTTCCTTTCCAAACATTGCAGTTGGCACCATCCCTGTCTACCTCCTTCAATCAGGGAAATTAAGAGCATGTGTGCACCAGAGCTGGTGACAAAAGAATGGGATCCAGGATCATCAGACCCAGCAGCTCTGTTGACCCCTGTGACACTGGAGCAGGTCACGTCCCAAGTGCCTCACCCCCTCAGGATGGAACCTGTCTGATTGCCAGCTGCAGTAGCCCCATGGGTCCGTTCAAGCTGTGTGACTGTGCACATGCACCTTTCCAGCCAAAACAACCACAGCTTCCACTCCTCACATTCCCTCTGTCCTACACTTCTGCAAAGCCCTCAGCTGCCACACAGCTGGTGTTGCACAAGAAGCTGGAAGGGGGCACAGCTGGGCCAGCTGACCCCCACTGAACACAGGGACATTCCACACCTTATGGCACCATGCTCAGCACATCAAACTAGGGGAAGAAGGAAGGGGGATGACATTCCAAGTGACAGCATTTGCCTTCCCAAGTCACTGTTGTGCCTGCTGGAGCTCTGCTTCTTGGGGTGGTGGAACACCTGCCTGCACATGGGAAATGGTGTATGAATTCCTAGTTCGGTGTGTAGCTTTTGCTTTACCTATTAAACTGTCTTTATCTCAATCCATGAGTTTTCTCATTCTTAAAATTCTGTCCCTCATCCCACTATGGGGGTGTGAATGCAGAGCTCTGAGGGGCTGAGCTGCTGGCTGGGGTTAAACCACAACAACAGAACTGTGGGAAGAGATTAGTGCAGACCCAAGACCCTTTTCAAAAATTCATTTATTCTTATATTTTTTTCTGTAAAATTTTTGTATATAACAAAAACTCATGCAGCACTTTAAAAATAAGGAGGTACCTTTGTTCCTTTTTAAGTCTTGACTTTCTGCCTGCCTGACAGAGTCTGCTTGAGGGTTCCTTAGGTACAGCATATCTCTTGGTGATGTGCACAGAGAAGTGTTGCAGCAGCAGGAGGAAGAGACTGACTGCTCAGCTTCACTGCAAGGATGGAGCCATCTGCTCACTGATGCCTGGCTAGGTCCCTGAGTTTCTCTCCAGCAAGCATCTTTTGCTGCCTTCTTCCCACATGCTGCCTGAGCACTGATCAAATTACTGGATCTTGTTCCTCAAAGACTGTCTCTCTTCTTTCACATATATATATATTTATTTTTTTTAAACAGAACTGTATAGGCAACAGTGGTAAAGTACTGACTGGGGAAGTTTTGGAATTGTTCCTTTTTCCATGGAGCATTCTGGCATGCTAAGCAGAAGTGCCCTGTTACAGACACACAGATTATATGAATTGCTGATGGAGTGATTGTTATTTATTTGAAAAACAACATGCTGTATTTACCTTAGTTTCTACACATTATGCATAATTTTCCCCTCCTAGAAATAGTGTGGTGGAGGCTGATTTTCTGTGTAGCTTACATACACAGTTGGCAAAAAGCTGGATGGGCCTTGCCTAAAAACTTCCCACCTACCAAAATGAACAGGAAGTTGATTCCATCTGAAGTCATCCGTCAAAGGATTGTTTGTATTCCTTCCATGAATCAGAAAGTTGTTGTGTGCTTCATTTTTGACAAAATAAGCCAAGCCTAAATCAAGCTTTTCCCTTTCTTACCCATGATTTTGTATAAATTCTTCCTGGTCTCTGCCTCTGCAAATTGGGTGGTGTGGATGAGCATTTAGCAGTGAACACTGAGGCAGAAGTCATGGAGTACCTCAGCTTTCTTCATGTTCTGGGTAACCAGAGCTCCTGTTTCCTTCTAGAGAGGGCACACATTTTCCCTAGTCTTCCTTTTATCACCCACATACCAGTAGAAGCTTTTTTTTTGGTTACCCTTGACATCCCTGACCAGATTTATTTCTATCAAGACTTGCTTTGGCTTTCCTAACCTGATCCCTGACTGCTTAGACAATTTCTCTGTATTCCTCCCAGGCTACCTGGCCTTGCTTCCTCCCTCTGTAGACTTCTTTTTTGTTTGCTCCTTACTCATCCATTAAGGTGTCCTGGTATTTCTGCCTCACTTCCTCTTTGTTGGGATGCATGACTCCTGATCTTGGAGGAAGTAATATTTGAATTTTAAGAAGCTGTATTTGGTGCCTTGTCCTTCCCTTTAATCCTGGCCTGTAAGGTCTCAGTCAGCTCCTCATCCATCCCCAGATGGAGCTCCATGGTCACTGACAGTGGATGACACCCCCTTCTCATGTCCTCTGTCCTCCTCAAAAGCCTGTATGTTTCCTTTCCAGCACTCCAGCCACAGGAGCCATCCCACCGTGTCTGTATGAGGCCAGTGAGATCACAGACCTGCAGGAGTGTACATCTCTAACTTCATTTTTTTATTCTGCATGCTGCACATACTTGCAGAGAGGCATTCAAGTTGGGCTGGAATTCCTTTGTGGTCCTCTTCAGGTGCTCTCCTGCTGAACTACAAACCCTCCCCAGGCTCTGTGCATCTCTCGCTGGCACTGGCATCAAACTGGTATGACTGGGATGCACTGAGGTGCCTCTCCACCAACATAATTCCAAATATTGATGCCTCAGGAAGAAAAAACAGTCCTGAAGTGGCTGCTGGTGTGCATCACATTTTACAGGCTTGGAAAATGAACCAAGGGTCTTTCTCAGTTGCATCCACGTTGAACATGGACAGTATGTGTTCAAGCAAACTCACTTGAGGCTGTGCTAAGTGTCTTTCAACCGTTCTGCAGGCTTCTGGTTAGGAAGTGTTATGTGTTTTCACCTGTCAGTTTGTAGCATTGTGGAACAGAGAAATTATTTTTGCATTTGAAGTCAGCTTTCTGGAAATGCATCAACCCTTGTTCTACATGCAGGCTGAGACAGACAGCTAGAGAAGACAGGAAAAAGCCTGCCAACTTTCCAGTAATCCAGGAAGAGCCCCAAGCCATTTGTTCCTTCCCATTAATGGTTGGTGATGCAGTCACCAGACACTGCAGACATTGCACCAGGACACTCAGTGGTGCTGAATCTCACCCTGGCTGAGTGAGCTCAGCAACACACCCACGGAGTGAGCTGTGGCAGGGATCAGTGAGCCTCTGGAAGCACACATTTCCAGGAAAACAAGGCCCTAGATTGCCAGCAGCTGTCCAAAACAGAAACTGCTAATATCACTGTAATCACAGTGTGTTTGTGCACCTATATAACATGATCCCAAACTGATCTTCAGCAGGGCTGTTTTAGAATTAATTTTAAAAAATCTCAAATAAAAAAAAAAAAAACAAACCACAAAAATAAAGCTTCCAAAAACCCCTCCAGAACAAAAGCAAAATAGTAACAACAAAATTCCCACCCCCAGCACTATGTTTATAATTGCAATAGCAAAACATAGCTTTATATCCTTAAGTAATGGTAACTATTTAGCATTCTGGTACAACAAGCTTCAGTCAGCAGCAGTCTGGGCTAGGGAGGAACAAGGAAGCTGGTTTAAAATTCCTTTCCTCAGAAACAGCAAGTGTGTTGTCTTGCATTGCTGAGCTGTGAGTTTGTTTAAAATTGGGCATGTCTGTGTTACAAAAGGGTTTTAGTCATTCTCTGACAGCTGATACGAAGCAAAGGCTTCTTGGTAAAGGAAAGCTTCTATTAAATATGTCTTCTGGTCTTTGTAATGATGACAGAAAGCTGTCAGTATGAAATGGTATTTTTAATGAAGCTGCTGATAGAAAAAAAAGCTTTACAGTTTTGTACTTTAAAAATAGTATTCCTAGAAAAACAGAGTTGGGTGGCAGAGATTATTATGCTTCGTGGATTGTAAATTGGAACTTTCTAGTCTTACCTGGCATTAAACTGCAGAATTTCCTCTCTGTGTGAGATACTTCAGGCAATGATCACCTCATTTCCCTTTGTTAATCATCCTGGACATAGCTTCACCTGATACCAGACTCTTCAAGATGTTTACAGCAGAAACCAGGGTAAAAGAATTTAAAGCTGGTTTAAAAACTGTCTATCATTGCTTGGTTTATACTGGCCCCACTCACTTTCTTCTGACCTTGAAAAATCTCATGTTTCTAAGATGTTTTTCTCCCTGCACTGCAGGCAGCTGTGGCTACTTTCAAGGGGCAAGTATTCCCTCAGTTGCTAGGATTTCTGAAGCAAGAAGTGCAATGGAGCTACAGAGGCCACAGAGTCTATCCTTGGACAAGCAGGGAAGCAGCAGTTATGCTGCCCATGTAACAGCCATCCCACCCGGATCTTCTGCTGGAAGAACTCCAAGTTAAGCAGCATTTCTGCAATTCCCACTTGCCCTTTGGCCCTAAGGCAGCCCTGGGCACTGGTTCCTAGAAGAAAAGCTCGTTCTCCAAGCCCAGCAGCACTGAGCACACCACAGCACCTGCTATCTGCCATCCACCCAAGTTCCTCTCACCCACCAGCCCCTACTGTGCCAGGCTGCAGGTATCCAAACCAGATACTGCCACTCCCTTGCTGCCAACACTTAGACAGGATTTTGGCACCCACATATCATAAAATCCAGTCAGAAAATCAAGACAAACCTGGCTCCAGGTACCCCTGATGAAATGGTGCAGCTAACTGCCTTTGGCTGGCGGCCAGGCCCCTCTCCAGCACAGCAGGTGTAGGATCAGGGTTCACAAACCCCCGTGCTCCACACCCCACTGCTGGCACAGCAAAGCTGTTTGGCTTCTGCTGGCTGTGCTGTCTGCCTTGCCAGGATGGACCTGGTACTGAAAAAGGAAACAACCTTCACAGCTTATCTTTCTCCTCACATGGCGTAGGAGTGAGTGACAGATTACTGCACTCTTCCTGCTCAATGGCTTGTCTTGAGTAGCCAGAAGAGATACTCCTCACTCAGAAAAGAGGATCAATGTTACCTTTTGCCTAAAGTTTGCATTTAATACAAACATCTCTTTAATGTGTTCATTTCCAAATGCAACCCAACCAGCTGTAGAGGGACTCCTACTGCTCAACAACAACCTCTAAATTTACAAGTGAATTGAAATATTGTGATTTTAGTATTGAAAGAGAGAAAACCCTCAGAAGGAGTTTACTGGCTTGAGTACCTGTTTATTTACCATACACAAGAATGTTACCCCTGCGATTTCAAAAGTGGAAAACATGTCAACTTTTCTTTTCTGAGATAATGGACAAATAACAGACTACAAAGTACAACAACCAGGCATTTTATTCTCTGTTTTAATTACACTCATACACATATAAGAATCAAGTTAGAGGTTTTAAAAATACAATAAAAAATGTCAATAAAAATATTTCAACTTTTTGCCTGAAAAAGAATGTTTGTTTCAATTTTCTGGCAGAAGATTAACATGACTTTAGCTATCCTAGTTCTTACCTGAAATTCTGCTTATGTTCAGAGGAAGAAATTCAAACAACCAGTATTCTCATTTGCCATTAACATGTAGATAAGCATGGGTTTTGTCAGAAAAACTTTATTCTGCACAGACAGGAAATCTTTCCTCCATAACTGTTACCCTCCTCAAGGAATGTGCTATTTGGTGACAAGCTCATTTGCTGACATTAAATTTATCATTTATGTTCTATTACAAATCTTTCAAAAAAAATAATACAGCCAATTTGCCTGTGCCTATTTTGTGCTGCACTGGGATTAAACACAAATAGGAGATATTTTCCTTTAGGTATTGTGCTGCTAGATTAGCAGTTTACAAAAAAGGGGGTCTGCACAGCCTTACTCCAGCTAATCATGGCCAAGCTCCTGGCTCACAGTGCTGAAGTAATACAGAGTTACCCAGTGAACAGCTGTCAGTCATCATCCAGATGAGTTAAAAAGAGGTATACAGAATGAAGCTGAAGATGAGCTTCTTTAGGTCATATAGAAAGTATTTCTTAAGGCTTCTACAGCACAGTATAGCTAACTTATAGCTACTTTAGCACATAAATCTTATGATAAAGTATCTATCTATGCATCAGCAACTTTACTCTTAAAAAAATATTTGATAGCTCAAATTTTTTGATTGCACACATGTAAGCTGACTGCTCAACACTAATATCTTCTTCTGATAGGAATAACTAAATATTCAACCTAATTTTCAGATTTTAAAGGTTTCAGCTCTGTGGCTGAAGACAACTTCCTAGGTAAGCATGTTTTTCTTGAAAGAAGTCCAATGACAGCTTGATTGCACAGGAAATCTGTGAATCTCCTGCACCCAAAGAGGCAGAACACCTAATGAGAGACAGTCACTCACCATCCTTCCCAGCAGCTCTAAGGGAACTGGAAAGTTCATCCACAGAAACAAGGTACTGATAATCAAGCAGGATAAGCAGTATATTTCTCTTTTAAGTATGGTATTAAATAACAGTGTGAGATGCCTCCTCTGCTTCCTCCACAGCTCTGCCAGCACTCTTGTGTTTGTAGGCACAGTGAAAGTCATGAAAAACTTGTGTTCTCAGACATGAAATACAGTATTTATTTGATACAGTAAATCATCCAAGTTACACAGCACCAAGCAACCTCTGTTATGCTTGTATCTTTGGTAATTGTTTTGAATGAGAAACTCAACAAGTGAAAATAAGTCTCTCTTCTTTTTCAACAAGCAAGTTTAATTTTTGAGGTTTTGTTGGTGCAGATTAAATAAGGACAAAAAAGAAGAGTGCTAATAAAAATTTATGCAATGAGTTGAGCACAGAGATTGTACAATCACAGTTGCAAACACCTGAATGTCTACTGTTACAGGAAACAGATTACTAAAAAACTGCATTTTATCCAGTTTTGAGTTAAAAGATAAACAGGTAGAGGGATAGCACCTCTAACCAATGAGCACGTGTAACGATCTGTCCTGAAACAATAACTAAAAACTGTTTAAACTTGGCAGTCATGGCCAATCCTCATGCTACAACCATTAGCAATTTCTTCTAATAAATTTATGAAAGGCTCCCATAATGTAGGGTAATGTAAAAGCTGCTACAAATAGGATACAGAAACAGGATTTTAGGAATTCTAAAACATCCTCTATGTCTTTTTATGCCCTGTTTTCTATTACACAGAAAAGACAGAGAAAACACGTTTCTGAACACTCACCTATCTGACCACACAGCTTCTTCAAAATCAATTTTTCTCTCTCAAGCCAAAACTAAGAAACTGTTTTAACCAGTTAAAATATAAGGATGACAGGTTTTGCTGCTATAGAAATCTTGCTGATGCCTGGTATTCTATGAGATACTCTGGATAAATCTGCTGCTTCTCAAAGATGACAAAGATAGAAGGGTTTGAGGAGTTATTCACACAACTGTCATAGAATTTTTGGTTGTCCTTCATGGGAGGCCGAACATAATGAGAACTACCAAGAGTGAACTCCCCCACCAGCACTCGAGCCAGGAACATGGTCTTGGTGTTTGAGTCTGTCCCACAGTAGTTGTCAGAATAAGATGCATCCCTTGCAAAATAGCTGCCTGCAGAAGAGACACCAAGACGGAGTTTATAAGACACTAAAATGGCAGGAACAAAGTGATACTGTGTGAAAATGAATTAATAAACAAACCCAATAAGCAATTCATGAACATCCCTTCCAAAGCCTTCACTTGTCCTTTATGTCCCTCTTGGTGGAAACAATCACTATGCACTTTTTAGTTTTCACAGCACACATATTAAAAACCAATGTTTAAAACATTATCATAATATTCTGAAGGATTTCCTCCTGACCCTAGATGTCCACCTCCCCCACAATCACCATATTTCCTCTCCTGGCCACCAAGAGGCCACCAAGATTCATCAACACAGTTGGACTTGATCCTTGTGGGTCCCTTCCATGCTCAAAACACACTGTGATTTTCTAACATTTCTGAGGGTTACAAAGTATTCAAGCAGAAAGGTGTGTAGTCAGCCAGTCAGCCTGTCTCAGCCTGATGTGCTGGTAATTTCCTGTACATAGGACAAGACAGAAGGATATAATCTGCTAACAAGGCAAAAGCCTGTAACCAGAATGGCATTGAGATTCTTGGGGGGAGGGAAAAAAAAAAAAAAGCCAGGCTGCTTTTCTGTAGGAGTTGGGAGAAACTGGAACAGCAGTAAGCCTGGAGTTTAGCAGAAACCATCCCTACAACTGACCTCTTCTGTCTTTTCTTGCAAGTACTTAGGAGAGCAGAGGCCAAGGCCTTTCAGAGTGCCTTAGCTCCAAATGACCCTTGTGAAACTCAGCTCTGTTGCCCACATCATGACACAGAGAAGCCCAGGACTGGCCAAGTACCACCTTGTAAACTTCACCCTTCAGCAGTGAGCACTGAGAATTTTTTAGCAAGTCTAGGATTACTGAAAGAGTTTAAAAACCACCTTTGCCATAGACTGTCCCATGAAGGCCGCAGATTCTCCAGTCAAAGTTTTGCTGGCAGATGGCTTCAATGTCTTTTTTACTGGTCCCATGAAATAAAAATCGCTCATCTGCAGCCTTTCCACCATTGCTCTTCTGCATTAGGTCCTTCTGCCTGCAATGAGAAGCAAAATCTTTGCAGTTCCCCAGTGGCTGTCCCCACAGGTTTCAGACATTCAGAAACAATTTTACACAGAGTATATTCTGAAAATCTTTACAGTAAGGCCTAATTTGGGCATACAAACATGCTTTCACATTATACATAAATGCTTTACTACAAATGTTCTATTTCCTTCACTGCCTTTGAAGAGAGAAGGAGGAATCTCAATGTTATATTTTGTCCTGAACACAGAAGTTTCTATTAAGGCTTGCCCTCCCTGAGTTTTGCATTTAATTTTAAAGGCTGTTTCAGTTTTGAGCTGCAAAACACTGTGCTAAATGTGACTCATTACCAGCTTCAAGCTTTCACTGGAAGGAAGCTGTCATGGACACAGGCCTGGCAGAAGTCAGGAGCAAGGATTCCTCCCACACAGCCCTGAATCTGACTGTTCTAAGCTCTGTGTCTTGACTGAGCTTTGGGTTTGTTGATACCTCTTTATCTAAATGTTGATACTAGGTAGGTATTTCAGTGGGAGAGTGGTAGCAGAGGCATTTCAGGAATGCATGTTCTATCTTTAGCACAGCCCATACAGCTAACTTCAGAAACAACAAACATCATGCATACACACCAGAGCAGTGTTTTACACTTACCATTGATAGAGTTCCCAGAGGGATGGGTTCTGAACTCTACAAATCTTTTTAATAGCTGCTTTGGGCATTGTGCGCTGAAAGTCCACTTTGACTTTCTTGTATTCTTCAGAAGAACAGTCAAGCTCAATCAGCTGCAAGGAAAAGTTTGAAAAGTTACTTTTGCATGCTTTTGTGCAGCCACTCAATCCCTCTTAGTATCTGGGTCAAGATATATTTGCATGCATCAAGCAATATCTAAATACATAGCAGAAATGAGTACATAAATAAGGAATTGAGAATTTATGTTGCAGAAAACCAGAGGATCTTTTTACTTTATACTCCTGACAGCCAGTGAACACAAACTGCACTCACTGCCTGTTGTGTTTCTAAACCAATTGGAGAGGCTTTAGATGAACAATTTTAGGGAAGAACATGGTCACACTACTAAAAATCAGTTCCTTACATGACAGTTCTGAAAGCATGCAAAGCTTACTTGCATATTTTCGCAGGAACATAAAAAAATTCAACATTAGTCTTGTTTCTTAGTGACAACTTGTTGAGGATTTGCATTTTGCAAGTTAGTGATTTTTGAGCATCAGATAATACCTTTTCTGTAGGCACAGTTACTAGTGTTGACAGAGGAGCTGGTGGAAGCAGAGAGGAAGTCAGAGAAGGTATGCCACTCATACATTAACTGGGTGTGTTACAAAGGTAAATAAGTTTATTTCACTGGAATGAATATAGTAAACGTAGTAATAAAAGATCCCATCCTGAACAAGCTGCCCTGGGAGGTTGTGGAGTCTCTCTGGAGATATTCAAAACCTACCTGGACACAATCCTGCGTGACCTCCTCTGGATGAACCTGCTTTAGCAGGGGAGTTGGTTTCTGTGATTTCCAGAGGTTCCCCCTTCCAAGCCCAACCATTCTGTGAAGTCCCCTGGTGTCAGAGCAGCTCTCCACAGACACACAACAGCCTACAGCTAAGGGAAGGGCTGCTCTGAACCTCAGAGGCATCATTTACCTCTGATAATTTCAGCACATGTTGGGATTTCAGAACTGTGTATTTTGGGCACCAGTACCAGTCTTGTTAACACAGCAAATTTGCCAAGCCAAGGGATTAATAGTAGCAGTGGAAGTCCCTGCTGCCACAGTTTTACTGCCACCATTTGTTTAAATTTGGGTCTAGTTTCACCTCCAGATCTGCCCAGTGTGGTATCAGGTTTAAATTTACCAATACCTCTGTACTGTGCTATGTAGAAACAGTCATTTACAAAGCCAGAAGAAACACTGAACTTGTCATGGAACAAACCTTACATGACAAAACTGACAGAAAGAAAAAACTAAAAAGCTCCAAACCTTGAATCCCAGTTCAGGCAGGGCAGATTTGTCCCAGTGAGCTGGAATGTTCTTAAAACCTTCTGTATGTTTACCACCCCTGTAGATTATAAAACATTACAAATAGACAATTAAAATAAAACTAAACATGACATTTTATGTACTTATTATACTAAACATTTTTGTCAAGCTTAGGGAGAATATAGGCAACTGAACATATTAAAAAATATTTCCAAACTGTCATTTCTGTTCAGCATATGAAGATATTTGTTCCAAGTCATTGTGTCAACACTTATGTCAGTAAGCAAGATGCCAAATGAAAAAAAAAATATATATACTCTAAACTAAACACATAAGGATTTCTCTTGCAGAGTTGAATGTATATATAAAAGCTCTACTACACTACTGCATCCAGTATCACATCAGAGTGACTGAAACAGGACAGTTACAGCCCTCCCCTGTACTTACTCCCCAGTTTTAATTAGTGTGTTTAGCTGCTCTTTTCAGTGTTTAAGCAAGGACTGTGCTGCAAGGGAATGTGCAAAAATTGGCTGTTACATGCAACTCTACCTCCTTGCAGGCTCCCACCTTTTGCTCTGCCTGTAACAACTACTGCTTTCCTTTCAGATTCAGCTGGCTGCTCTCATAAGAATTTTTCTGAACTTGCATTTAACTTTGAAAATTATTCATCTCAGAAAGAGCTAGTACACATAAATACACTGCTACATGTTGAATTACTTCCTACCTTTCCACACTTCCTGTGGCCAAGCCCAAATTTTCTTCACCACAGAGGTTCCTGAGTTGATTGAAAACTGCTGGCCAGGCTGCAACGCTGCCCTGACTAGACATGGTTGTAGGAAAGGTTTGTCCCTTTCCCTCTCCATGTCTTTCACAATTGCCTTAACAGCTACTCCTTCACCCTACTTGCACCCATGGAGGATTCAGCATTCACAAAGCACTAAACCCATCACCTCACAATGAGCAGCTGTGGTTACCTGGCTTTTGTCTTTTCCACCTCTGCCTGAGAGACAAATTTAGGTCTTCTGCAAATCTTCCTCTCTGTTTTATAGCGAAGGTTTTTCTGCATCATGGCTGGGGAAAAAAAACCCCAAACAAAATCCCATGAACAATCAAAGATGTTTTTGAAAGCCTTCAAACTGCAGCCACAAAACAACCAAGTTGTTTTGTCAAAATCATGAACAAAAAAGCTCCCTCCTCATTTTGCAACCAAGATACTTTTTTCCTACACTTAGTTGTAGATTTCAAACCCTGTAAACACAACCCAAAATCTATCACAGACCATTTATTTTTATTGACCACCAAGAGAAACAAGTCACAGCAACCTGAATTTTAAGAGGCATTCCTTCTGGATCTTGGAAACTCTGCAGCTACTGTGACATCATACTAACAATTAAGAGTCAGTACCAGCCAGGACAATGAGGCCTCATCTTCAGAGAGAGATACACAGGAAAACAAATTAAAAAACCTCTTGACACCGCCAAGCCTAGAAATTAAGTTCTGAAAGACATCTACACTGCATATATTTGCCTAAGTTACTAAAAAAGCCCAAACCTTAAAAAAGGGATTGATTCACTATGCAATTTTCACTTCTAAGCTGGCCAAGTTTTCCCAGCATTGCTTTTGATTGAATCACAAACAACACACAACATGTCCTTTCTGGTTTTTTGGTTTGGGGTTTTTGTGTTTGGCTTTTTTTCATGCAGAATGAGATAGTAATGAAAAGCTGGATCAAAGACAACCATGCCAAACTGACAGTCCAGGAAGGCTGATTCTCATCACTGTTACACATAATGTTTGAAAAGGATGCCAGCAAAAGCACCAGCTCAGAGACGACAGTGCTATTACAAGTGGCTTGTATTTCCTGAACTCTTGGGAAACACTTCGTCCTACTTTGACATAGTCAAGGTATTTTCTCAGCCTTTCCAGACAGGATGAAAAGAAAATATGTGCAAAAATCTTGCAATGCTAAGGATTGTCTGGACCCTACATTTTGTCCAAGTGGGGTTTTTTTCTGCAAACCAGTGATTAAAGTAGAGCAGAAGCTGGCTTGTCAAGTCTTCTAGAAGTTCCTCACCATTTGTGTTGGTGCCAGCATCAGTCATACCTGGACTTTCTGGCAGATATTTTGAAACCTAGCACAAAAACTCCTAAAAAATAAAAGCTTTGAAAGAATAGAATGTCACTCTGCTTATGTGAACAGCTCTTATCCTGAGAACTTTGATAGAAACTCTGTAAGCATTGCAATTCAAAGTCCAAATTTCTCTCTTCTATCTCCTGTAATAAGGTAATTCAGAACCACAAGATATCTGGGAGGGAAGAACTAAACATAAAAACAAAGCAAATGAAACCTACCCACAAAATTTATTTCATATTCATGTCTTCCAGCTTTGAAGGTCATCTTTGGAGAACTTTCAGTCAAATAAGCTTTCTCCAGGTCATCACTGCAGACAGTAGCAGCTGTGCGAAGATCATCCTGTCACACCAAAAATAGAGAGAAAAAAAAGTTTCTCCTGGTCTGTTATAGAAAAGCAAGTCTAAAAACCAACAACTCTCTTATATATGGTGGCTGCAGTATATATCAGCATATGAGAAATCCTTGATTTAGAGTGACACATTCACCAACTAGGCCAAGCAAGATGGTAGAGTACTACTGGAACTTCAGAGAAGGAGGCTTTTCTCAGAAGCAATGGAAAAAATGTATTAATATTGTGATCCTATCTGACACAACTCACTGAACAGTTATCTATTGATAGCATTTGTGACTCACCAGTGATCAGTCCCCTACCTGAACCAATCAAAATCACGGAAAAGACCCCATTAAGCCTTTAATGTCCATCTGTATAAGTGAGAGGAAGAGAGTGACAAGAGAGGAGGAGGATATAAGCACTGTGCACTTCTCAGTAGTTCTGCACTTCTCACACAGAGTTAGGAGTCTCTCCATTTCTCCACACTTACTTGTTTTCCATACTCCTGCCACGTGCCATATTCATCTTTCCAGTACCAGATCCATTCTGTTGTAAGGATGAAGTGAGGGGGTTTGGTCACAGAGGAGGCTGTAGAAAGACGTCTGACTTTTTTCAACCCACAGCACATGTCACGAAAACAGATACTGAACGGCAAAAGGAACTCTTCAGTAAAAGCACAATCAAATCTATAAAATAAAAGGAGGGGAAAAAAATCAGAACTGTTTGTGAAGCTTTACTCATAGATTCACAAGCCCACTACAAATTTGCAAATTAAGTCAATCTCACCCAAAAGCAGAACACAAAGGTGCACTCTTCACTACAATGTGTGCTTTGCACCCTGCACTTTTCACAACTCTGTGTGCTAGCTCTGTTTCCTGTTTGTACATATTTTGCATTACAGTACTATGTCCCACATTGGGTCTGTGGGCAATGATCGTAAACCCACTCCTAAATTAGTGAGTTACATAGGATGAAAAGAAACAGTGGAAAACAGGCACTGCCTTCTTCTTGCTGACCAGCTATATTCTAAAGAGAACACTGACATAACTTAAGAAGGGCTTCAAAGAGCCTGTAACATAAGAGGAACAGGCAGTTTTCCAGCATGGGATGTGGCATACTGGGATGACCCTTTCCAATACTCTCTTTATGCTATATAACCACTTCCAAACTCTGAAAGGTATTTCCATATTCTTCACATGCTCTGCTTCCAAGAGGGGGGCAAATCTCACGCAAAGTGTGGTCAGTAAAAAAATGTCAAATAAAACTACTTATGCAATGACTACATTAGAATTGCAGTAATTTATAGCCACTAAGGATCTGGTACAATACAGCAAACTCCAAACATTATAAATTTTTATAAGAGTTTATACCTGACGTTTTTTGGGTCACAATATGCGTCTTCAATTTCTTCCATATTCGTGAAGTCCTTCCAGGTATTGCCCTCAGAGTACTGCCATCTATATGGCAAGTGAAAATGGGTTCTGATACACTTTTCTGTAAAAGTTAAAAAAAAAAGAAGAAGTAGGAGATGCATTATTTTGACAGGCTATGAGAGACCTCCAACATTTCAGGGCTGTGTACCCAGCTGGTGAAATCATCAAAAGGATAGATGGGAAAGTGTTCACCTATGGCACCATTACAAGAAATAGTTCAAAATTTTTTCAGCATAAACAAGCAACACTTGAATTTTTGGGCTTAGATAGAAGTTCAGTTTCTGTACGTACTAGACTCTCTTTGCACATTAAAATTGTGCAGATCATTCTCAAAGAGACAAAAAATGATCACAGGCTCCTACAAGGCTATTACTGAATAAATAGAAAAAAAAGTGTATTTATGATTAACCACTAAATCACAAAGTGGTATGACTAAGGAAAAATCCAAAGCCCAGCAGTGCTTAGTTCTATGATAGGAGAAGGACTGTCACTGTTGAACTTCAGATGGTAACTAAGTACAACACAGCCACTTACTCCCGTTTCTTTCAGTGAGATGGGGAGAACAGGAAAAAGGTAAATCTGTGGGTTGAAGTCAGAACAGTTTAGTAACTGAAACAAAATAGAATATAGCAAGTATAAGTATATATATATATACACACACACACACTCTTGTATCTCTATAATGAAGCTAACAAAAAGTGAGAGAGGAATAAAGCCCAAGAAATACAAGTGATGCACACCATGATTGCTCACCACCCACTGACTGATGCCCAGCTCCTTCCCAAGCAGCAATCAGCCCTCCCAGCCAATTTCCCCAGTTTATATGCTGAGCATGATGTTCTAATGGTATGGAATGGCCCTTTGACAAGTTCAGGTCAGCTGTCCTGGCCATGTTCCTTCCCAGCTTTTTGTGCACCTCCTCACTGGCAACACATGGGCAGATGAAAAATTCTTGACTTTGGGTAAGCCTACTTAGCAACAACTAAAGCATTACAGTGTTATCAATGTTATTCTCATCTAAATCCAAAACACAGCACTGTACTGGCTTCTAGGAAGAAAATTAACTCTGTCCCAGATGAAAGCCACTCCAAGATGAATATCCCAGATGAAAGCAGAGATGTATCCAACACTTACTCCATACTATTTACACCATGTCTAGGTCCCATACCTTCCAACACAACCCAGTAAACAACCATCACCTTTCCCCTCTTTTGATAAATACAAAGACATTATTTCTTTAGTCTCAAAGTCCTCTGCCCTTCAGTGAGTCTCCAAGAGATCCAGGCCCCACAAAGAACAGCAATGGTAGCAGTGAGCCAGGTATCACAAGTGTTACAAGAGTTCAAAGTGTCAGTGGGCAGTCACTCCTCAACGGGAGTGAAGGTGACATCATCCATGCACATGTGCATAAACCCCAGGCCAATTTCCACAGCAGAACAGAAGGAAACTTAACCACAGGGAAAGTCAAGGAGAAACTGCACCACACCTTCATATAAGGAGGTGTTTAGTACACAGGTCAAGAACATCAAGAAAAAAAATGATGACAAAAAAATCAACAAAAAAGCTGGCAAAGCAGTCTTGTTCCTAGGCACCTTGGAACATTTTGAAAGGGAGACAGCTAAGACAGATGGAATAGAAGAGTACTAGAAGAAAAAATGCAGAATTCGGGGTATCTTTCAAATCTTTCCTGTTTGGAAATGTGACTCCTATCATTCAGCAATCCCTTAGGTAAACACAGGTGGAGCAGCCAATCTTCAGCACAAGCAGATTCCAGAGCAAAACAAAACATCTCCTTTGTTAGGTGTGCCAGGTCAAACACTTTCCTACAGCAGTCAAGACAGCAGTGAGATTTAACTAAACATAAGCAGAAACTCACAGAAAGTTTCCCCTTTCTGTGCAAGATGTCTACCATTTCCTCTTTATGACAACAGAAAAACAGGCTGGACTTGACACAGTCTGCACTGATACTTGAGACAACCTACCTTTAAAGCCACAACTTCTGTACAGATGATGTAAACATATCTGTTCTGATTCATCCTCCTTTGAAGTTGAGGAATCCCGTCTAGTGCTGGGTTTTCCATCTAGAGGGGGGAATTGGAACTATTAACACACTGCAGATCAACAATGCCTCTTAAAAGTGCTCCTATCCCTAGGGAAGAAGCCTAAAGGCAATGTTTGTAACCACCTAACTGCACTCAGCTCCAGAAAGACAAGGAAGCCTTTGATAAACTTGTTTACTCAAAGTCCCCTCCCTGTATCCATCCTTTCTGAACTTGATTTCCCTGTAACTGCCGAATTCCTCAGATACAGATTTTAGCTATCCCCACAAAACGAGAATAGAATCCAATGCCTTTATACTTCCAGATGGACTTGACTTAAATGTGCATTTCACACAACTGATCACACTGGCAGCTATATAATACAAAGTTTCAAAATTTCTGTAAATTAAAGCACATTAAAGGAAAGGAAGAAGGAACTGCAAGCAGAATAGCAGAGATGAGCATACAGACTTGAATTCTCCATTGTGTTATCCTTTTTTCCCCCTTCCAAACCATACTTGTTACAATTCTAAAGAACTTCAAAAGAAAAGTGCAAACAAGATATTACACTTCCAAGAAATCACGAGGATAGTGTTTGTGAATTCTTGTGCCAGAATTAATCACTACATTAAAGAAAAACAATTAAATAGTTTATAATCAGACAACTAAATAGTTTATAGTCAGACAACCACTACTTCTATTCTTAAACAGGTCTCTACCTTTACGTATTTTACCTTAAAACTCCAAAATTATAGAGCTCCCTACTTCCAGTTCCTGTTAGACTTATTTAACCCCAAGTTTGAGAATTTTACAAACACCAGCACTCTATTTCTCGGGAACCTCTCTTCACTTCACTAGTCAAGACAAAGATCTCTGTCAATGAGATAGGTACAAGGTCCGCCCTTGTACACAATTCAAGATGTAAATTCAGTTTTCTTAATGTTACCAGTGAAAATATTAAATTCACTACCATGACTCTTCTGATGCATTCAAAAGATGATTTTATTTACCTTTGCATGGTGAAGACTTGGCATCTTCTATGTCATACATGTTTCTGTTGCCATTTTTTATGTCATACATGTTTCTATAAGTGGAAGGTAGTTTCTTGATAATGTCTGAGCTCATCCCCTGTTTCTCCAGTTTCTCAAAACATTCTGGATTTAATAAGTCATGGGACCGTTTGCAGCTGCTGCCAAATCTGCACTGACCCCGCAGAAAGTACTGGCAAACGTGAAGTTTGGTACAGGATGTTTTAAAGGAACAAGATCCATGAGGTCCATCACCTTTGTTATAATGCAAGCAGACCTTGGGAAGGAGAAGAAAAAAAGAATTTAAACGTAAAAGTACAATGTGCTCATTTAGACTGTTTGAATCCATGATTTTTAGGTTTTTTATGCCGACAATGTGCATACAATTGCTTTTGAAAGAAACATTTCTTCTTTCTTTTTTTTTCCAAATGATTACTTGATAGCTTTTCCTTTGCCCTGCTAATGTTTAGAAAGCTCTTTCAAAAGACAACATTCTTACAGACATTCTCAAGATGGGATTTAGTGCTAAATCACACCTCTAATTTTCTAGTTTTGGAGGTTTTTTGACCCCAACCTTATGATAAGAGGTACTGAATCTGGCTGGGATGTCTCAGGTATTTGGTTGTTAACTGTTGCCCTGAGACGTGCAGGATGTCTCTGTTTCTGCCCGTGTGGCTGAAGAACGAATCAGAGCTCTTCACTTTTTGGTCTTGAAGTTGTTTATTAATTCTTATCTATAAAATTTTCTTCCTCCCCAGCCAAAATCTGCTCAGCAGGGCAGCCACAGGCACTCTGACCGCCCCCAGGGTGGTGTTGTCCTTTTATACTGCAAACTACATATAACATATTTACACTTCATTCCCAATACCTATCACCTGTGTTAGACACTGCACTTCTATTCCAAACCAATCATCATTCTAAACCAACCACCTAAGCCAACATCACTGCAGAAAACGGAGAACAAGAAGAAGAAGAAAGGCTAGACACACCCAAGTTCCTCCATCTTGTCCCCATAACCCCCATACCGAAAATCTTAAAATCAACATTTTCACCCTGTGATAATTTCATTATTATACTACTCAAACTTCTGCGACTTTCAGGTCCTCATACAAAGCTGGTAACTTGCTCCAGGGGTCATAATCAAATCCCCAGGTGTTCTGGGCTGTGTGCCAGGGTCTCCAAGCCCCCCGGCAGGGTCCTCGGCAACTCTGGACACCCGGAGGGATGTACTGAGTTCCCACAGGGATGGAGTTAACCTTCTTCATAGCAGACCATACCACACTATGTTTTGAGTTTGTGACCAAAATGTCACAAACCCAAAACATAGTGTTGATAACACATCTTTTTTATGGTCTGTTTGGGTCAGCTGTCCTGGCCATGCTCCCTCCTGGCTCCTTGTGCCCCTCCTCACTGGCAGAAGAGCAGGGAAAGCTGAAAAGGCCTTGACTGAAGGCAAGCACTCAGTGGGTTGCCAACGTGATTTTCATATTAAATCCAAAACACAGCCCTGTTTATGATACCAGTAAGAAAATTAACTCTATCTTAGCTGAGCCCAGAACAGATAAACACCACACAGCCTCTCACTCACTCCCTCCAGGGCTGAGATAAACACAGTTTAATATGGCATAAAAAGAAGAGGAAATAATAATGATGATAAAAGAACAGACAAAACAAGTGATGCACAATGCAACTGCTCACTACTCACTGGCCAAAGCCCAGCCAGTCCCCACCAGTGTGGCACCACCCCTGGGCCACCTCCCCCTGTTCCACTGTTCAGAATGATGTCACATGGAATGCAGTATCCTTCTGTCCAGTTTGGGGCAGCTGTCTTGGCTGCATTCCCTCCCAGCTTCTTGGGCACTCTGAGTCTACAGGCTAGCAGGGCAGTATGAAAAGCTGAAAGGTCCTTGACTTAGAGCAAGCACTGCTCAGCAAAAACCAAAACATGTTATCAACATTGTTCTCATTCTGAATGCAAAACACAGCACTGTACCAGCTACTAGAAAGAAAATTAACTCAAATCCAGCCAAAACTAGGGAATAGTCCAAACTGGACAAAGGGATATTCCATGCCACATAATGTCATTCTCTAAAATAAAATAATAATA
Source organism: Setophaga petechia (assembly GCA_024362935.1). Classification (NCBI taxonomy): domain Eukaryota; kingdom Metazoa; phylum Chordata; class Aves; order Passeriformes; family Parulidae; genus Setophaga; species Setophaga petechia. The sequence continues at coordinate 8,388,980 of JANCRA010000025.1, forward strand.
GTGGGGAAGGGGACACAGGGAAGGTGAAAGAAAAGGGAGATGGGTCCTTCTTACAAGGTAGCACTTGCTCAGAGACTTATTGGGTATCAGTCTGCTTTGAGGTGGCGAAGCAGAAATGTCTTTGCAACACTTCTCCCTGCTTTCCTCCCCTTTCCATACTGTCTATCTCCATTCACAGGTTTTTGCACTTTAGTTCTTGTTAATGCTCACCTCCTCTGCTTGTGATGGGAGTGAGGAGTGGGTGAGGGACTGTTCAAGAGCTTAGCTGCCAGCCAGGGTCAGCCCACCACAGGCGAGAACAGAGGATGCAGATTTATTTTTAGATTTGCATTAAGCTAACTAAATTGACACCCAATATCTCCATCTCTGTCAAGCCTCATCCACAATGTGATGCTCACTGAAACACAAGACTAAGAAGCTGTTACAGTAATACTCACCTCTGGTAAGAGGGAAGGGTCATTTTGAAGCAGAAGCTGGCAAAGTTCATCACGGTTTAAATTCTCAAGTCCATACTGCTTTAGAACACGGAGATTGTGGTCTGAGTGGAAGCTGTGAACAAACCTGCATCCCTTCCTAGAACTCAAGAAACCCAAGATCAAAATGACTGGCATTATTTTGACACCCCATGGGCATTACACTGAACAGTTGGAAAAGCACACCAAATTAGCCAGGCTCAGAAAAATCCACATTGCTCATCTATAAAGCCATTATGTGATTTGCAAAGCAGATTACATAATTACCCTGAGGATAATTGCCACGCTACTTCTGATTCACAGTCATTATAGCCTCAGTGCACTCTGACAATATCCGCATTTTTTTTGACCTGCAGCTCACAAACACAAAACCAACAAAGCTCCAGAGCATCACCCCCTCTCAGCCAATGACTGCATCCACCAGGGTCCCACAGCACAGGGACATGTGGGGACACTCAGCTCTAGCACACTGCCCAGGGTCCCACAGCACAGGGACACGCAAGACATTCAGCTGTAGCTCAATGCCCAGGGTCCCACAGCAAAGGGATGTGCAGGGACACTCAGCTCTAGCTCACTGCCCAGGGTCCTGAGGGAACACAGGGTCCTGAGGGGACACTCAGCTTTAGCACACTGCCCAAGATCCCGCAGCACAGGGATGTGCCACAAAGTTCATCATGGTTTAAATTCTGCAGCACAGGGACGTGCGGGGACACTCAGCTCTAGCTCATTCCCCAGGGTCCTGCAGCACAGGGACCTGAGGGAACACTCAGCTTTAGCTCACTGCCCAGGGTCCCACAGCAAAGGGATGTGAGGAGACACTCAGCACACTGCCCAAGATCCCGCAGCACAGGGATGTACCACAAAGTTCATCATGGTTTAAATTCTGCAGCACAGGGACCTGAGGGGACACTCAGCTTTAGCTTATTGCCCAGGGTCTCACAGCACAGGGACCTGAGGGGACACTCAGCTCTCCCCTGGCACGGCCCTGCCCACGGTCAGGAAAGCGCCAGGGTGATGAGCCGGGGAGGAAGTGCTGCGACCCAAAGCTGCGAAACCACAGCCTGCGTCTGCCTCCTTTGCAACAACACACACACAAATAAATAAAATCGGATGGGCAGTGAGCATTTCCGACGCGGAAAGGCCTTTACTGAGACCTCCTTCCCCTGAAAGGGCACACCGAGCCCTCCGCCATGGCGGCTGCCCCCCGCCCCTCACCTGGCCAGCTGGTTGCGGCAGAAGCCCTTCAGGTGGTACTTGCAGATGTGCAGCTGCCCGCACAGCCCCGGGCAGCCCGCGACCTGCTCCGGGCACAGCCGCACGGGGCTGGTGGCCACCACCACGGCCACCTCGGTCTCCGCCGTCGCCGCCGCCGCCCGGCCGGGCCGCCGCACCAGCGTGAAGCGCTGCGCGTCCCGCAGCACGGCCGCCAGCTGCTCGGCTGAGGGCCGGCTCGGCAGCCGCCGCCGCAGCTCGTCCTGCTCCAGGCAGCCGCCGCTGGAGCACAGCACCCTCAGCGCCTGGATCGCCAGCGCCATGGCTTTCTCGGGAAGCCCCGCCCGGGAAAGCCACGGAAACGGAAACGAAAGTGAAAGAGCCCGACAGGGAGCGGGGCAGCCTCGGCCCGGAGCCTGTTCTGCCCCCTCAGGGGAGCGGCTTGCTCTGGGTGAGCCGGTGGCGGTGCCGGGGCACGGCCCTTCGCCTCCCTCCTCTGCCTGACTTTTAGGATATATTGACCGTTTTCAATCACATGTCACCGAAAAGGGATGGTGGCTGGGAGGTCACACATTTCCTATAGGAAAAAGCAGTTGCAGGGATGAATGGAGATGAATGGAGCGTCAGCCAGGAATGGAGCTTCACCGCCTCAAGTTACAGAGAGAAGGCTGGTGTCTGAATTCTGCCATCAAAATCATCTCAGTTTAAGGTTTCTGATTTGTGCCACTTTTCTGACGATACATCGTGAAGGCTGCTCTCACGCTCCTTTCGTTTCAATATCTAAATTAGAAGCTCGGTTATGGTCACACATCTGGACACACAGCTGCCCTGCTTGCAGTGCTCATAGCGCCAGTGGATACACGGTGGTACACCTGCTTCTGCCTGCACAGCAGCCACGGCACCAGTGTGGCCATCAATGTCCTCATCCTCTGGGAACTCACAAACTCTTCAGAAGAGTGCCCATCTTTTAATTAAGTGCCTTTGTCTGGGTCATTTTGGCACTCCTGGTTCTGCATCACAGTCACTCAGAAGCATACTTTAAATGGTGGCACAGCAATGATGCAAAGTGCCATCATTTCAGTCAGACTAGCAGTGGAAGGCATGGGGACTCTTGCCGATGGTGGTTCTCATTGAACAAAAGTCCTGCCTCCTTCCTTCTTTTGCCAGTCCTGTTCTGTTGTGCCTTTCCCCTTGTCTCGTCTGACTTCCTGCTTGCCCTGTGAGATCAGGAAGGAAATGACAAAAAGTAGAATCTAGACAAGTGCACTGAATGGAAAAACAGCTCTCCTCGGTTAGGGTACAGGTACAGGTTAGTAGAGATCTATCTGTAGCTTGCCTGTGACAGGCTGTCAGCAAATGTTTATGCAAAAATGCATATTTTAGGATTGGCTTTTCACAAATATTAAAATGAATATTATGTGTGTTATGTTAGAAAGTTATGCTGTATTAATTTCTTAAGTAGTGTGTTAAATATAGTTTTAGGGTATAACATAATGTTAAAATAGAAACTGTGCTATGTCAGATGCTTTTTTTAAAGAGAGGACTTGCACCGAGATAACAGCCACAGGACACCTAAATCTTTCAGAGAAAAAGAATTTATTGCTCCCTTATCAGAAGAAACGAACTTCGTCCTGCCTCGCTCAGCCCTGAAGATACTGTTAGGATTCAGAGGAAGAAGTTGACACTGACCAGAGAGAATCCTTTGTTTGAATGGAATTTATGCATGATGTATAAGATGTATGAATATGCAACAGGCTGTTGTTTTTAAGGGTTAACATATGTCCTTTTTCGGGCTTATTTTGCCCAGAAAAAGGTACCCAGACTGTCAGTAAGTCTTTGTTTCTATTGTCTCATATTGTCCTAATCCTAATTGTCCAAGTTTTTATTACTCTAAATATATTGCTATTTTTATAACCATTTTATTACTATTAAACTTAAAAAAAAAATAAAAACAAGTGATTGGAGTTTTTTACAGTTCGGGACACAACATGAGAGGCTGGAGTGTCACTTGTTCTATGGAAGTAATTCCATAGCTTGGACTATCTTTGTCATCCTTTCTTCCTAAGGACAGTCTTTACTTGAGGGGCAGACCTGCAGATGGGCACATTTGTCACTGATTGTCACCTGGTGGTAATGCACTTCAAAAAGAGAGATCACACAGCACTGGCAGTGATTAACAGTGTCACAGAACAGCTGAGGTGGAAAAAGGCCATAGGAGGTCATCTGGTCCAAACCCAAAACCAGCTGTTTCATCACTGAAAGAGAATAAGAGTGGAAGCCTCCTAATTTTGGTGTTTTGTCTAAGGATCTCAAATTATTGGCTAGCTCTATACTGCCCCATCAGTAGGAAATGTCTTGACTGAACCAAAACTCAGGGAACCCTTTAGAATAAAAAACATTGAAGCAGCATTGTACTCGATAACTCTCATTCTCCCCAGCATTCATTTACTTTTTCTGACCCAAAATCTATCCTATCAAACCAGGTCCCATCTTTTTATGTCTTAAAGATCTGTCCCAACATCACTGTGCTGTCCAGGTAGCTATTTCTACTGTATCTCCCTTTCACACTTTCTTTCCTCATGCATCTGAAAAACCCCATCCATTTGTCAGAAATATGGCAATTTTTTAATGATAAAATTGGTATGAATGACTACACCAATGTCAACATTATATAGAGGGGAGTACCAAGAAAGAAGAGCACTGTAAAATCAGGGTTGGAGGGGTGTTTTCAGGTAGCTTTACACTAAATTAATTCCAAAGTGTTGGTGTGTGTATCACAGGGAAGTTCACATGGCTGTTCCTGCTTTGCAGGAACTCCTGAGTGAGTTTTTTGAGGCTCTATCATTCTGTCTCTTTCTCATGGAGAACAAAAGTAGAAGTATGAAAACAAGCAATGATTGATGCAGAGAGAAGGTTTGCACAGATGCCTTTGAATTACAGCACCTTCCCATTCCTGAATTCACACCCAAAAGAAATCATAGCTTATTTTTTCTCACACAAATTTCTTGTAGTTTGTTTTGTGGCATGTTCCTCAGGAAGAATAAAAGTACCCCTTTGATTTGATAGAACTTCCCCACCTATGAATTATATATAAGCAAAATTGTACTTTCTTCTTTAGGAGAAGAATTATCTGCTAACAGAAAAGTCAATTTTCATTTGTAAAATTAAGTGCCATTAAGACATGAAGGGCACCTAGGGCAAGTGGCTCCTCTTCACCTCTCAAATACTGTAAATTAAAGGTAAGGCTGTTTTCTTAAATGTCATTGTAACATAATTGCATATGAGCTGTTCTGCCTACAGGTGAGGACTGCTGTGCACATTGGTCCTGAAATAAGCTCCCTCTAAGCAGTTCCTAAAGCTTCCAAACAGCTGCTGAACTCAGAGCACATGGGGCTTTATTAATTGTGGGACTTCAGGCACTGCAATTTCAGTAAGCCACCTTTGTTAAAATCTGATGTATTGTGCTATGAAAACTTTACTTTAGAAATTAGTTGATGTCAGTCATTAGACTAATATCTTTACCTTTAAGAACAGTTTATGGATAATTGTATTAATATGAACTGTGGCATCATTTCTTAATCTTATCTGCATCAATATTCAAGATGTAGTAAATTTTATGATTTTCCTGTAAATTTTCATATGCATCTTTAAAACATCCACTGTTGTTATGGTGCATGGTGCCTCCACTTCCCACTCCATGCATGTGTTTCAGTCTTTCTCCCAGCTAGCATGGTGAAACTTCTAGCTTTACATTGTCTGTTGTGGGAGATGAGGTAAGGAAATTGACAGAAGAGGACAGAATATCTTCTTGATATGTTTGCTTGCAGGTGTTTTTGGTTGCCTGTCAGCCTAAATTTAAACACACAATTGAGGGTTAGTTGTTGTCCCAGTGATGGTCTGACAACATGGTTAAACCCAGCCAACTTTCTATTCTTTTGTCTGCAACTGGTTGGTTTATAATGGCTTTGTATTTGCTATTTATCAAACACATGTAATTTATATATGTTCATTTTCTGGGTTAAGTTTAGGTGTCCCATCCACCTTAGTCAAAATTGATAGAATTTTATCCCAAAGAGTTGGCATGTTGGGATTCCACATTTAATTTGTTCTTTGCTCAGAATTGTTTTGTTTTATCTGAGGACCATGCAGTCTTTGGGCTTGTACAGTTGGAATCAGTCCCATCAACCTCTTGATTCTGTGAGCTTCTCTAATTTCTTCACTTACAGCTAGTGTTTCTGAAATCTGTACTAATTGACAGCATATGGAGCTTATTGAATCCCAAGAGCCTCCAGTGACAAACTAACCTAAAAATCAACCATCCAACGGGTAACACAGGCACCCACAACTTGAAAGCAAGAAACAGGAAACTCGGTTCTGTTGCAGTGTGTGAATAGCACCAGACTGTGGGGCTGTTGGCTGTCCCAGGGATCTGGCAGCCTCTGCAAAGAGCAGGATAATTCCTCATTTTTTGCTCTTGCCTCAGGATACAAATGTAAACATATATTTTCACATGCAAACAGTATAGTCTGGGCAGGATCTAGGATGAGTTGTCTGTTTTATAAGAATAAACCAGCCTAATATAGCATGCAAAAAAAATTGTATTGTGTATAATTTGGTTCATTACATAAGGTTCAAAAGGTCTTGATTGTGAAAGGAAAAAAAATTGGGGCTGAAAATTTTCAATATAGTTATGCTGTTATTTGTCACTGGCGCACTTCTAGTCTTGTTCTGTGGAACAGTTTATAACTTGGTGCCAGTGTAAATGTCTGTTTATTGGGTAAGCCTTGTGCTTTTGTTCTTTTTCATACCCTCATAAAGGTAATGTATTCACACATACCCATAATCTTGTGCCCTAGCTTTCTCAACCTTTCAGAAACCCCCTAAGAAGCTCCTTTAAAACTATAGTGATTCTCAAATGAGCAGTGAATTGCCCAAAGTCAGAAGCCTATTGCTGCTCTCACAGGAGTTTTTCCTGCATTTGCCACTGCATTATCCACTGTCTATATTATCTACAGTTCCAACATACTGAATCTCAGTGTGTCTGTTAATTGTTCCTTTAAGCATTCCAATTTCAGATGGGAGTGACCTCCCTGTTGATAGAGAGTGAACAGCAATTCTATTTTCTTTAATGTAGGATTTGCCACCAAACCACTTATCTTTGTATGACAATTATTTGCTTATCATGCATGCAGACCTAACAGCTCAAAACTCATCACTTTTTCCAAGTTTTTTGTGAGTAAAAAAGAAACAGTAACTTGACAGGGACCAGGACAGTTAGTGAATCCTGTCACATTTCATTTTGCACTGCAGTCAGCAACAGTACAGAAGTTGCCCTCATTGTGTGGTGTTTCATCCTGTACTGGACAAAATATGAAATTCCATTGGTAAGGGCTTACCTCTATCTACGAAGAGATATTTTCATGGTATCAAGCAATACTTATGAATGAAAATGATATGTCAGCACATACTAGCTCAAAAAACACTTGCTATATTATGGCTACATGGTTGTTATTTTTATAAGGTCAAACTGATGGGGAAAACAAGACTGAAGGAATCCTCAATTCCAGCCACTCATAATCACAAGCAGCTAAGTTTTCAGATTATTTTTTTCAGAAAAATCCACAGTGAAATCCACAGACACCCTGAGCCTCAGTAAGTTCTTCAGGGCTTTGTAACAAGTGTGAGACGTGGAGTGTCTGAACACACCAAGGAAAAAGCAAGATCTTTGTCACCAAAGGAGAAGACAGACAATAGATTTCAAAAGGAGAGGGTATGTTTCTCAGACATTTTGCCCAAAGCCTTTGAAGATGGCAGTCAGCTGCATATGGGAAAGTAAATACTGAAAACTCTTTAAAATTGCTTTTGCAAGAAATCAGAAATTTCCAGCTTTCTTTTCCAGCTGCTAGTCCCTACTTTTCATTGAAACTTCCTTGTTGCAGTGAAAAAAACTCTCCAAGGTTCTCTTGTGATTTTTTTCTTCTATGAGATTATTTTATTTTGTGTGTGTTCATCAGCTAAATTCATAAATGTTCGTGCACTGACACATCACCCAGGATGTCACAGGGTATTGATTTGGAGATCAGCAGCAGCTACTTGTGGTGGCAGGGGATTAAGAGGAGGAACAAAGGATTTCATCAAAAGCAAGCAACAATCAGGTGCTTTCAGTGCATTGGATGTGTAACTCATGTGTTCATATTATCTTAAATATCTGCCCAAGATTCACAATTCAAACAGAGGCCTGGTAAAGGGAGACCTCTCTTGCACGTTGTACTCAAGAGTGTAGAGTTTAACTGGAAGTGCAGCAGTGAAATGGGAGTGTATTCAGAGATATTCATCAGATATTCTGCACGAGAGTACTTCCAGTAGGACCAAAGCCAATCTGATCTGTATCACACAGTTCAGTGCTGATGTAGAAAAAAGCATCATTTCAGAGAAGTCTGCTGCATTTTTGGCCCTTTTTGTTGACTGATGACACATGAGAGAGGGCGATTTTTTTTCCCCTGGGTACCCATTCCAGCTAGCAAGATAGTCTGGCTAATATGAATTATCTGTGGATGATCTGTGCAAGGCAAGTGTTCTACATGGACACAGAGCAAGCATGGCTATCAGCTGAATTTCTTTTAGCCCTTTTTGTTACCCTCTTGCCACACAAGGGCAATCTACCTATGTAGTGCCTTATAATTTCTGTATAAAAATACATTCTGTGAATTTTTGGTGCTACACCTTTGAAAGACTCTCAAAATAAAAGTAATATGTCTGCTGAAATGTAGCACGTGTAGCTTTTGTTCTGCAAGAATTGTGCTACTGTATGTTAGCAAGTTTTGAGCTCTATTAAGAAAAGAGGAACTGATTTCCAATAAGCATTATATTGAGTCATATAAGTCTTCTAAAAGTAGATTTATTATTTACAATTTCCTAGCATTCTCATGGGAATTCCATGCTTGCAACAGTGATAATTTTAATCAAAGCTGATGATGTTTTTTCAGGCTTATTTTCCTTTCATTTGGTGCCTTTCAGTTTCCAAGTTATTACTGGTCTATGTAATTTTCTCAAGCAATCTTTTTTTTCATCAGTCTTTGTGTTCTGAGATAGCAAAAGAAAGAACTCTGACAGGCCACTTGTGGGATTTATTATCACTGATGCCTAATATTTAACTGTAGGTAAATAGTAATGAGTAAGAGACAGTCTGGTTACTCTGAAATGATAACAGAGAGGGAAATACAGACATCTGGGTTTTCTGCTTTTAATTTTTCTTATTAAAAGAAAAAGACCTTGTTTCTCTCCTCATCAGTATATAAAGTTATTGCTTGATCTCGTACTACACATATCAAGATTTTTATGTCATGTTTGTGTTAGAAGGCATGGGGCTGCTGAAAATGAATGAAAACATGAAATATGGAGAGCAGATGTACCAACTCTCTGGCTTCTTAGCCACAGGCATCTTTCAAGCTCCAACTGCATCCCATAACCAGCTGGAGTTTCCACAAAGCAAGATCAGCCCAGACCATTTCACAAATGGAACACTAGCAATGTATTTGTTGTGTCTGGACTCAAACTTTCCCGGAGATTCCCCTTCCTACAGCCTTCTGGATCATGCTGAATGTGTTTTTTGCTCCTAATTATTCTGAGATTTTGTTGTGTTAGTCATTTTTAGAGATGAATGTTGAATATGTGAGAACTGAGTGAAAGGAATTTTTAGCTCATTACAAATTTTTAAACGTTGTTTTATATGAATACATCTATCAGAGTCAAAAGCCTTCAAAATATTTTGGGGGAAAAATACTGCTGCTTTTAAAGCACCTGTGGTGAAGCACCTGATTTTATTTTTTTTTTAAAGGAAGATGAAACTGTATTCTACAATAACAGACTAGTAAAAATCCCCAGTCCTTCTGTCTTTGTACACATCTTTAAGAGGATATTAAGATTGCAAATAAAGTAATCAAAAAGTTAATTGCAACAAAAGTTAGTTACAACATGACCAAACTAAGTTGAGTGGTACAGCTTTAATTGGTGGCACTATTATGACATGATAACCAGCATGGTTGTCTTTCTGCTACAAAGTTCTTTCTTTCATTCAGTACATAAATAGGCAGTGCTCTCTTAGTGACTAATCAGCCTGTGGGATTTCAATCCTGACTGCATCCCCAAGCCTTATCCACTACATAGTCAGATACTTCTTTCAAGAGAGAATTGTTAACCTCTTTATAGATTTTTTTAATACTTCCTCCATTACAACCTGTGAATGCTACATAAGGACTAAGACATTTATAAGTGCATCGTGATGTGAAAACAATTTTTATCCCTGCTTTACAGGGATGATGGCACAATGACATTAAATTGGAAAATACCCACTAATTTTGTGTATTTGACCTGTTATACCCAAGAACTCCAGTTTTGGAGAGTTCAGCATTTGTGGGCAGTTTTTGGGGCCAGGCCAGCACTCTGTGACTACACTTGCAGCTGGTCCTGCTCAGCATTTCTGCAAATCTTGATGGTGGGGTCTCGAGTCAGAAGTCCCAAAAATGAAGAACATACAGTAAGTGACCACCTGTGAAAGTTTGCTCAAAGGGACTTGCCTCCCATCATTTGGGAACTCTGTGGTGGAAGCAGGCTCAGAACCCAAACCCACTTCTCCAGGGTAGCATTCAGCTGCTCTGACTTTGAGAGCATCCTCTCCCTTCCTTCTTCACCAGACAGTTTATAGCTTCTGCAACAGATGCAGCAGGGTTTCTGCCTGTGATATTCTCATTTACTGAGCAGGACCACTCACTATCAGTGCAAAATTTATTCCATGCACATTAAAAGATAGGGGCCTTCAAAGGAAACTATTAAAATATACACTCATGGAAGAGGAAAGGGAGGTGATTATGTTTTGATTTGATATTTTCTACCTTTGGATTACTCCCATATTCTCCTGGAAGAGTATCCCTCATGCCCCACTTTCAGATGCCTTAGTTAACAAAAATAACATTTGGAAGAAGCCTAGCATAAAAAAAAATCCCTTCAGTCTGCCACCTGCATCTCCACCATTAGAGTTAACTGTGAGGTGATGGCAATAGCATTTGTTGTCCTCTTGCTTCACTGAAGAATTTCACCAATATTTGTGCAGCAGGGAAGCATTCTGAGTCCAGGTGAAATCTTGGCCTTCACTGCAGTCTTGGGAGATTGGGAGTGGAAAGATGGCATTAATTCTTCCCCCTCCATTTACTCCCTTCTTCCCTTATTTTTCAAATTTCAGTCTTCCCTTTCCACTGTATTTGACTTTTATTCTTCTTGCCTCCTCAATCCAAGACATATTGGTCCAAGCTTCTCATCTCCAATCCTACACTCTTCAACCAGGCCTCACAGAATTCGTGCAGATTCTTATATGAATCTCAGCCTGCCTTTTGTCTTTTTGTCAAACACGTTTCAATCCTCTCTTCTCAGATCCTAGTTAAATCTCCTTCTGGCACCACGATTCCACTGAACACACTGGAGTTCAGAGCCAGTGTCTGTGCAGTCACCTTCCAATTACAATGACCTCCAGTTCTCAGCCTTAATTCCCAGCATCTTCTGCTCCTCTCATTATCAGTCACAGTTCCCTTCCTGGTGTCTTACACAGCAATCCCTGGTACTATTCTGGCACTGCTTCCTCACAAATTTATCCCCTCTTGTGCCTGTGTTCTAGTCAAGCTCATCCTGTGAAGTTTCAGCACTGTCCAGGTGTCAGGAGAAGATAAAGTTGATCTGAAAGAGGAGGAAAAAAACAGTTCTTGAACTGTGGGTGTTTCTTTAACTGTACTGTGACTGTGACACTTCCTGCATCCAAGCAACAGCATAAATCCTAAAGAAGTCCAAAAGAAGATGTTTTTCAGGACAAGGCCATTCTGCCTCCCATGCATTTAACACTGAACAAATGTTCAATGTGAGACACACAGTGGCATCAAAATATAACACCTACTCCATTATTTCTTACATTATTTGCATTTACAGACCTTTTTCAACACATATTTAGAATCAACCTTATCCCCCAAGTTGTTATAAATCCCTGAGGAGGGATGGAATAAAGTTTGACCTCTTAGGGTGTGCATGTGAAGTATGTAATGCTGCTGTTGCACCTAATTTAACTGAGTAGGCTCTGTATTCCCTCAATCTGAAATTTATTCAATGCGTATTTTATACAGGTAATGTTAAGAGCTTGGCTTAAAAATAGATAAGTATGGCAGGTGAAAAATATAATTTGATTTGAAGATTGATGTGGCATGTTTGTCATTCTCGTGTGAAATACAGTGTTAAAAATGTAACTTGAAGGCTGCATTCTCTGGAATCCTATTTATATTTCTTTCTGGAAGGTGTTTGGCATCTTTCTTGGGGAGCTATAATGCAAAGCATTACCTCTTACTCCATTTATCAGGATCTCAACTTGTCCAGGCATGTTAAGCACCTGCTCAGTTTTAAGTTAAAATATACTTCTGATTAGATGTGAATTTAAGATTATAGCTGAATTTTTATAGAACTGGGTTCCTTGCCCCAAATATCTTTGAAGTGATCTTTAAAAAGTCTTTATAACTCAAAACCTCTCCTGCCTTTATTGAAGATTTTTACGTATGACTGAACTATGCACTTGGCTGCCCAACAGCTTGATAACAAGTCAGGAGCCTTAGCTTATCAAGGATTCCTGTCTTGATTTTAAAATTATTTTAAATGTTCTTTTGTATCTACCTTTAGCAGATACATCCCATAAAACAGTAGTGAGCTAAAATCACTGAGATTACATAGATGTGTTTTGGGGGAATTCCTTGGAGGACATTTTCAGGATATGTCAAAGACAAGGTATGGTGCAACTGCCAGGCCTCTTGCTTCTTTCTTTTGTTGAATTCAATGATAATTCAAAATGCAGGCACCTCAAAGGGAAATGGAAAAGAGTGTGAAGCCATTGCTAAATGACAGTTTCATTTGAAATTTAAAATTAAAAACCACTCAGCTTCGGAAAATCCTCTTTCAAAAAGGGTTCCAGGCCAGGAAGTTGTTTTACTGACATGTCTCCTACCTTACCATCAAGATACAGGATTTCTTTAACATTAGTTTGTAAAAATCCCCAAAGTCTAAGTACTTCTTCAGCCCTTTCCTGGTAATATAGGAAGCATTATTTGCTTGTCATAGCACTTTATGCCCACATCACTGTTTGCCTCATCAAAGCATAAAACCCCATTATTTGGGACAGCTGTTTTTCAGTCACCTTCAGAGTTTAGTAGTGACAGGAATTCTATTTCTAAAGAATTTCCTTTACTGCTCTACAGTTCCTTAAGGGGTATTTTTAAAATCTAGAATTCTGGCAGAAATCCAACGTTATTCTACTCCTTCAAAGTCAGAATGTCCTGGATTTTTGGTTTGGTTTGGTTTTTGTTATATGATAATTATAACACCATGAATGGCTATTAATACTTTTTGTATTCTAACTACTTTGACTCAAGAGCCTTTGAAATATTTTTACATTTCCAAGTGAACTTTGTCAACTGGTTACCTCTCACAACTATTCATTACCATCTTCCTTACAACTTTACAGCTTCCTTCATTTTAGATGACCTGCTTTCAAGGCTTGACTAATATTTTTCATCTCAGCACTGTGTGAGAAATATCTGCCCAACTCTCTGGTGAGAGTAAATGTAGATGTCTGTCCCTGAAAATGGAGATTCTGTCAGAGGCTCAAACAGCTCTGCTTTTGGTGGTTGCGTGCTTAAATCTTTTCTTAACTTCATGGTACCAGTCATGTAGTATGGTAATAACTTTCGTGGAGGTGATGTCAAAATGTGATTCCACATTTTCCTCTAAGAGAAAAGATAGGAGCATGTTTGCTTTGCAATGGATCTGCCTGGGAAGAGAAGCTGACCTTCCTGTTGCATGCGGCAGAATTTGGTCCAGAGTACTCTATTTATAATTATTTAATACAAAAGTACCTGCAGCAGGAATAGCTGTAGAAAAACTCCTATGTAATATTTCATGTTTTGGTCGAAAGCCCAAAATATTTTCTCTTTTTAATTTTGAGGAGGTTAATGCAAATATAAAGTTGGTTTTTCTAATTCTTGGTCTTCTGATGAAATCGCGCCTTTTCTGTGAAAGATGGTGCAGAAAACATTTCCCATTCTTTTTAAGTGGAAATTTATTTCTTTTATACTCATACAATTTCTGCCTATTTTGAAGTTATAAATGAAATAAACACACTTCATAGACCTTATACTATAATCCTGTAGATTTTTGCATTTCATTTCAGGTGAAGGTCAGCTTGTATTCTTATAGTAAAATCAGCATGTTGTATTCTTTTAATGCATAATATCAGTATTTTCATTAATAGTGACTTGTTATTTCTATCCTCAATGAACTTGGGGATCTCAGGCTGGCCTGTTAATTTACTTCCGCCCCTTTTTCTTATGGGCATATTCCTCCATTGCTGGTAATTTCCAGAGGATTTAAATATAATTTAGAGCCTGCTTAATGATGAAAGTTGATTTTTTTTTTGTTCAACAGCTACAGATGCAGTGCTTCAATAGATGCTTACATACTCTGTCTGCCTGAACCTGGGATGTATCTTGTCTTAAAAATGTTAGAACTCCGTTACATTTATTCTGTTTGCTTCTATATGTCTTTAATTCTAAATGGTTGCAGATGCTACAGCAGTTATTATATGTCTCTCTTTCCAGCTTTTTCAGAAACAGACACAATTGCTTCTTTCCATTCTTTGTAGCTGAAAAGCTCTGTCACCTAGACTTAAAATTTTTCAACTCTCAGCTTTATGGTTTAGGGGGAATGGAATTGAAATGGAGTGTTGAATTAATCCTGTGGGATCTAAGTGCCTCTCAAATCTGAAAGCATGTTTCTTCCACAAATAGCTCAGTTACTTGGAAAACTGTTAGTTTCTATTTGGCTTCCCCAGTTTCATTATTAAGTGTCATTTAAATACTGTGTTCTTCTTTCTATTTGCTTTCTTTTTCAGGGAAAGGGTTTTACTTTTCTCTTTTACCAGGCTCAGCTTCTAATCATCAAGTAATAGAATAGTTTAGGCTACAAAGATCTAGAGCAGAAATCTTCCCATTATTCATTGCTAGTTTTATGAAATGCTGTCATATTATTCCCATCTTGCTCTGATAGTTTTCTGCTGAAGTATTATTGTGTTTTATTTACCCCACTATTTGACAGTACTCACTATACCTGTAAATGAATCAAAATTATTTGTTTATATTTCACTTCAGAGTCTTCTTTTAGTTAGGGCTGGTTCTTGTTTTTTTTCCCCAATGCACTTTTTGTTATTAGTTCCTTTTGCTTCTGTTGTGGTTTCTGGTTTTCTATCTCAACGGAGTTTCCCATCAGAAATTCACTTCCTTTGGTTAGATGAAGCCAAAGAAGAAGCTCCCTGAGAAGCCTTGCTGACATGAACATTTGGACCAATATACTGCCTCTAGTTGTAAGATGGGGGCTTTAAATGTGGTTTTTCCATTGAAAAGCTGATCTGTGCACTTGTGCAACTTCACCTTCCATGCTGATCTTCTCTGTTTAATCCCTGGAAACCCTTTAGATGTGGTTTTTCCATTGAAAAACTGATCTGCCCACTCATGCAACTTCAGCTTCCATGGTGATCTCTTTTTAAGCCCTGGAAGAGGTAATTCTATGCTTAGACCTAACCTCTGCAATAATTTATCCCAATGTCTAATTTCATGACTGTAATTATTCAATGGTTCTTAGTGAAATCTATTACAGATCTAATGTTAGCCAAATAAATAAATTATTGAATCATAATTTGCAATCCATATCGAGTTGGCCTCCAATGTGATATGCAAGTGTTTCATATTTCGTGGTAAGGAAATGAGTCTGATGAAGATAATCTCTCATTTCAGGCTTAAAATGCAATTTGTAAAACATTTTCAATACCTTGGCTATTTTAAGGTAAAAAGCTTCACACATGAGCTGTACTTGGAGGTAATGGTTGGGCAAAGCTCCTTCAAAAAATAAGTTGCAGTAAATAACTATAAAGTGCTCCTATGAGAATTAAAATGCCAAAATGACATTCTTTTGGTAACCCACTGAAATGCTTTATAAGGTAGACAAAAATGTAAAACAAATCAGGAATTCAGGGAATTATGTGCAACATTAAGGCTGGCACAGCATGTTTCCCCTTACTGTAGGGAAAATAACAGTGGTGTCAACCTCTGTTTGCAGAAATCATTGCAGATCCTTTGCCTTTTGTGTCTCTATATCAATTTCCACCAGCTAAGGAAACAATACTATAACTCCACCAATTACAATAAAAGTCTATATTTTGCATTGTAGAGAGTTTCTCATTGTAGAATTATTTGTAAGGCAAGTGAGGCCTTGAAACGTGAAGTTATAATATATCCTCATCTATTGCTGCTTGAAATAATAAAAAGCTGTAGTTTTTAATGTGTAGACTAAACTTTTCCAACACAAATAGGAGACTTTGAAAGTCAGTTTCATAATCTGATTTGCTAATATGATATGATGCCACAATTGGTTTTTTTTGTTTGTTTTTATGTTTCCCTTTCATTTTATTTGGGGTATTTTTGTATGTGTTCTATACTAAATTATCTGACCAAAATCATGGTAAGCAATAGTACTGAGGCTAGTAAAAGGCTGCATTTATTTCCTTTTTTGTCTTTGTTTGGCAGTTTGATTTTGGTTGTTTCGTTGTTCTTTAAAAAAAAAGAATTTTCTTCATATTCCAGGGCTAGGAATTTGAATTCAGGGATTTTCTGAGCCCACTAATTTGAGTTCAGACTGCAGGCTCATTCACTGTGAGATATTCATGCCTAGATTATTATTGCACACAACATGTAAAAGAAGAGGCCTCTCCTGCATTGAGCAAAGGTTTCATCCTTGCTGCAAGAAATTTTCCTATTTCTTCTGAGCTTTGAATGAAACATGAGATTTTGAAGTTCACTGGTCAGCATGGTTAGACTCAGGAGGTGAGCACAGGCATGGGATCCTTCAACTTTTCCAACTTTTCCACTTTGAGAGAGATAATACCTGTGGTGGTGTAATTATTGTGAATCTACACCCATGAGGATTCCAAGCAAAGGTTATTACAGAGCTGCTTGGCCAGAACATAGTGGCAAAGGCATCTGACAATGGCCGGAACAAGTGTGGAAACACAGAAAATTCCTGTGGCTGTCACATTCAGGATACTTTTGTATGAAGTGCCCTCTATTTTGAGGGGTCAAATGGGGCAGTTACAAATTGCCTGATGTTCAAAAAACTTCAAGAAATCCACAAATGCTGGGTGAGAAAATTTGCCATTTCAAGTTTTAAATTCCTATAGAAAGGGCAAGACTTCTTTTTATTCTATATTTGAACAATGTCTCATGCAAGAATCTTTATGCTTTCTCAAACTCTCTGACAAGTGCTGTAATACACTATTTGGTACTGGGTTTTATTCAGATGTAGAAATGCTTCTACTGTGATATTATCACTGTGAGGAATCCTTTATGCTAAGCAGAGACAGAAGAAAGTTCTGAAACTCAAACAATAATTCTGTTGTTTGAAGTTTATTTTTAAAACATGGAAGAAGGAGAAGAGCTCGATATTGTGGTTTCTAACAGATACTCAAATTCTTTTTATCGGGCACATCAATTGTTTGAGACATTAAGATGTGAAGAGTAAGTTCTCTTTCTCAGATTTTTATCTGGAATCCATCCTCCCACCCAGAGTTTAAAACTCCCTTACAAGGCAGCATTTGCTCTTGTTCTTATGCTGTGTATTTGTGCCATGTATGGCACCCTCCCATTTCCTCTGAAAACAAACCTTTTGCTGACCTGCCTGCCTTCTGGTGTAGCCTCTCATATGAAACAAGAACTTTCTGACAGAGCAGTTTGATTTGGGAAGATGGATCATTTTAGTGGTGGTAAAACCATTACCTTTCATCTCTTGACCTTCACCCTCTTTTAGTGCACCCAGCCAGTAGCTGCCCACTCCCACCACTTCTTGTGCACTTTGGGAATTTAACATAACTTATTGATATAATATATTTTGTTGCTGATTTGGGTATTGGGAAGCAAAGAAGATAAATATTAAAATATTTTTCCTTTCCCAGGCTCAGCTGCACTCCAGACACATCTCCTCCCCTCTTGTTATCTCCACAGGTTATACTCAGTTCCTTTGGTGAGGCAATGAGTGCCACAGGGGTTTGGGGTCGAGACATCGTGGTTTCCCTCTGCTGCTCCTTGTTTCTCACCCTTTTCTTCCACTGCTGCTTCCTTCTTATTAATTTCCTCTACTCCACTATGGTCATTCTGTGGGCAACAATCTCTTTGGTGTTGTGGCTGCTCAGTTATGGAGCACCTCCAAGCCCTCTGACTTTGCTGTTCCCTCATTCCCTTGCTTCTCTCCTTGTCACATTCCCTTCTTGTCCCCTCTGGTTGCCAGTTAATTTTCTTTTATAGGCCCAAGTCAGACCAGAGAAGTGATGCAAAATAGAACCTGAAATTCAAAAAAAGACGTACATATATTAATGTATTTCACTAAAAAAATATATCCTGAAACTTTTTGGTGCAAATTTTGAAAAGGCAGCTTGCATGAAACCAGCAGAAATGGTTGGTGGCTTCAAACTGCTTTCACTGAGCTTTAATAACAAGTCTAGTTATTTTCTAGGTTCTTGGTTGAGAGAATTTACATAAGTAATGTAAGAGGTAATTACTATTTTACAGCAGTTTTGTGGCAAATGCCAGGGAAATTCTGCAAAATGTGCCTCTGAAAGACTTGGCTGGAAAGAGCTATGGCACAGACTGGATTTTGTCAGCAATAAGAAGCTCTGAGCTGAAAAACACAGAGTTCTGTTCCTGTAGGATGCAACAGCATGTCTTGGAGCTGCTCAGAAAGTGTTTGGCAGATCATCAACAACTACAACTGTCTCAACCTGTACTGAATGCTGGGCATGGGCTACAAACATCAGCCTTGGAGCAGAACTCTGAAATTCCTTCAAACTTTTATTCTGAGGTCTAGTTTGGTCCACTCCTTACAATGAACTAACAAGAAGGTTCAGATAAAGCTCAAAGTTCAGTGCAGCCTGTGTGGGACAGATAAGGGATGTGGAATTCTGCTCTAGATTCATCTACAATGATACCAGTGACAGATTTGTTAGAAGGTGCTAACAGACAAAAGGAATCTCTCCCAATGCTTAAACCCCACATGTTGTGGACTATAGTTAAATCATTCATTTTTATTTATTTCAGTATAAATCACCCTCTTTTGTGCAGAATGAAGGGACATGCTGGCAGTTTACCGTACCTATACTCTCAAAAAAATCCCTGGGCAAAACACTTCCCTAAAATCAGCTATTTAATGCAGCCCCTTTGCCAGCCCTTTGCTGTGGGAACTCAGTCTTTCTTTCATTTCCAAAACCAGACAGATTCTTGTTTTGTGTGTGGAACTGAATTTCTAGGTAAGTGCCCAGGTTGGTTCTTTTTTTAAGCTTGCTAAAGGTGTGCCTTTTTCTTCTTTGGTAGGAATTCATTGGTATAAGTGGTATGGCCATTTAACAGTACCTTGCCTATGCTTGTGCATTTAAGACTTTGCAAAGCATTGAGGTGGCTGTAAATGTTCTGTCAAGGTATCAGTTTGGAGTCTGAGTTAGAAAAAATCACTTTAAGGAAAGTGAATTACTTAAAATTATGGGGAAAATATGTTACAAAGCAGATTCCTGTCTTTAATTTCTGTAGCCTTGTGCCCCAGGAATCTGTGGCCACCATTGCAGATTGACATTGTCCATTCTGGTTTTAGAATAAATTTGGATGAGATGATTCCAATATTTATTGCTCTGTACTCGGAGAGAAATATCCCACTGATTTCAGTGAGTTCTAGGATTCCACTATATAGTTGTCAAGATTTGAAAACACTTTTGCAAATTTTGACTGTACCCTACTTACCTGAGGCAAAATTCCCAGCTTAGAACATTCACGGTTAGTGTTGGATAAAATTCTTCCTCAGTAATATTTGTGTATCCTGTCTCTCCTTTGTATTTTGAAACATTACACACAATAATCAAGTATTTAATGAGTAAAATACTGATATATTGATTATTATGTTTACAGCTTTGAAATAAGAATGTAAATGATGATGGGGAAAAAATCAGCAAGGCAAAAACATCTGATTTTGGTTTTCTGTAAGAAATATAAATTAAAAGGGAGGTATTAAAGATAAGTTTCTGAGTAATATTGTTCATGTTAAACTGGCTGAAAATGTGTCTATTTACACTGTTTATTAAACAATCAAATTTGCCTCTGGAACTCACAATTAGTCTGAGTGTTTATGTATGTTCATATAAAGTCATATGCTAATCCATATTAAAAAAAAACTCTAAACCTGTTTCAACTGGCTGTGAACCAAAGGGACTTAAGCTCATACATTTAATAAAGGTCAGTATTTTCTTGGGCAAATTAGAAGTTATGTTGACTAAGACTTGATGTCTACAATAACACATTTTCAGTTTATAATGTCTTTAAAAATGCATTTGTGATGGTGTGGGTAATATAAAGTTGTAGCATTAATAAAACTGTAAACTTATTTTTAAAAAATAGATTTTTAAAAAATACAGTGTCGTAAGTTTTTCATTTAATTTAAATATCAGCTTCTAATAATAAATGCATCTTATCTGTGTTATTAAAAATATTTTACCCAGTAACTGGAAACAATACTGAGTTGTTAATTTAGTTATTTTAATTTATGCTCAGAGAACTATTATTTGTTTTGAAACATACAATATTAAAAATATTGATTCTTTTAAACAGGATTCAAGTCTTGATATCTAAATAATGGTAAGTCTACAGCACCTATATTCTCTTTCATTATTGAGTGTTTCAAATATGGTGCAGAAGACTCTGTCAAACTCAAATTTGAGGGTGTCTCTTTAACTTTTTACAACAAGGTGTTCTGAAATTATAATGAACAGTTTTCTGAAAATGCATACTTGGTTTCCTGTAGTGGCATAGTGCAGCATTTTCTCTGCATAACTGCTTCAGAAATTATGTGTAATTATTTTTGTCATGTCAATGTTATTGAAAGATAACTCTGGCTTCATAAACAATGTTATGCAAGTGATACAAACATCTCTGTATTACAGACTATAAAACTCTCCACCAGCAGTAACACCCTTTATGTAAACATCTTTTGCAAATTAAGGAAATGAACCTTGAAACATTTGACAGAGTTGAATAATGTTGCCTGTGTGAACTGTCTCACTGACCTCAAAGGAGTGAGAACTTTCTCATAACAGTAAAAGATTGTGGTGATGCCTTGGTGCCCGCCAGAGATCAGTTCCAGGAGGATGTGTATTCTATAGCACCACTGTATTTATTTAGGATGGGCTGATTGACAAGAACCAGCCTGGTCCTTTCTGGGTCCTGACAGCAAAATGTTCTTGCAGAGCCTTCCTGACCACGACGTGCTTGGCCAGGCTTTTGAAGATGCTCTAGAAGTGCTGCAGCAGCACTCTGACAGAGAAATGCAGTGTCCACCAGGTAACAAACACCCTCCTTCTACTTCATTTCCCAGCTCCTTTTTTACAGGAAAGCACCTCTTGAAATATACAGGTGGGGGAGTAATTTCCCAGAAGTGGATTAATGGGATGTTTTTTGAGAATGAAAAGGAGGAAAATTATTTGGAGGGTTTTTACCCCTCCATGAGTACTGCCCAGGGTGGGGAATATCTTCCAGGTCACAGCACGGGGAAACTCTTGGACTGGCCCCATTTACCCTCCTCCCGGCAGCAGCCCAGGGGCATTGAGCTCACTTTTCCTATAATTAGAGGATATATGACTGTTCTGCAACAGCCTTTTCCCAGTTTTAATTTTTCAACTTCAAAATGCCCGTCTGCTATGCCATTAATCCCAATGCAAAAGAAAAAAAAAAAAGACCAGCAAGTGAAATTAATTTCCTTATTTAATTTATTGTGCATGCAGTAGTAATAACCTTAAAGATTCTAATGCAGGAATGGTCATTTGAGTCTGGATAATTAATAGAAAACTTTTTTTCTTGACTTCAAGAGTTGTATACTTTACAAAACCTACAATGCAAGGAAGCTGTAAATTGTTCCAGTTCTGGCAAGGTTACTATAAAATTTAAACTTTGTGCTTTTGTTTTTACACTGTAAGCAGAAATGCAAGGAAAGGAAAATAGGAGGCTACATCACAAACCCTCTATGCCCAGAAAAATAATACCTGCTGTCTTTTGAGTGAAATGCCTTTCATATGAGGAAGTTGATTTACATATTATCTACTATAAAATGAAATGTAAATAAGACCAGTAGGGCTGTATCTTTGGCTGTTAACAATTTTTTGGCTCCACTGCACTGGTATTTTACACATGCTGGAGGATCCACTATATCTAATTTCTTGCAATCTTCTTCCTTATATGTGTTGTTAGGGCTGATGGAGGTGTTAAACCCTTGCAATGCAGTGTTTAGTCTGTCCCCAGCTGCACCCACATTTCCACTTGCAATAGATGTACCCATACCCTCCAATATCTTCTTCTGACCACTTGAAATGGGTAATTTTTTCAAATGTCCTTATTCTGGTGTTCTCCTCTGCTTCTTTAAGCATCACAAGTTCTTGGGTTCCTTCTGTGTCATTCTTTCAGGCACTGCAGATGTTCTGATGCTGCTTTACTTCATTTGCCACTGGAGACTCTGACTTGCATTGTACTAATGACCTGCAGAACTACCTGACAGTCCCTTTTCCTTTCTAGATGTATTATTACAGTCTACATTTATCCAATTCATACTGGATAACCACCACCTATGTCTTATCCAACTCATACTGGATAGCCACCACCTATGTCTTATCCAATTCATACTGGATAACCACCACCTATGTCTTATCCAACTCATACTGGATAGCCACCACCTGTGTCTGGTGGTCTGTATGGCCCTCTGTTATCCAGTAACAAAAAATTTCATGATGCTATGAAATATTTGACATTTTATCTTAAAAAAAAATTGCTTTCCATTTTTCCATGTTTTTGAGGGCTAGAAAAAACAGCACAAGGGTATGATCAGCAGCAGCAGTACAGATTTTGCTGGATAACCTACTGATGTGGAACATCTTGGCTCTGGACACTTTATTGTCTAGAAGGCAGCCACAGTATAAATGCTTTTTGACAGGCCCAGCACACCATGTCAAATTATTTGCTGTTGTGGGTTCCTTTTTTCCTTCTTCTCTGTTTTTTATTCACTTGTTTTTTGCTCCCTCCTCCTAATTCCCAGGTTACAAAAACTGCCTGACTGTGATCAACCATCACCACCACCTCCAAGCAAGCCCCAGTTACTGTGCAGCACCATCTGTGGAGGAGCAAGGGTACAGCTGGAGAAATGTGATTGTGAGTGAGCTCACCTCTAATAATAGTCAGACATAACTGGAAGGCTGATTGCTCATTTGGGATTTCTGGTACAAATTGTTATGCTAACACGAACAGAAATTTGGTCTGGCCAGGCATGATTCAGATGAAACTGCCTTGGGAAATATTTGCAAAATGTGATTAACAATGTCTTTTCAGGAGTCAGCAGTTTGCTTCTGATGCTCTTCTGTGGTTCATCACATAACATGACAACTAACAGCAAACCTACAAGAGAATTAGTTACAGGACAAAAGGCTTCTTTGTATTACCTGGGAGCAGGCAGAGAGCAACAACTTCCAACGCTGATGTGGCTTCTGCCACTGTGAAAAAGAGCCATGACTTTGATTTCTCCAACAGCAGTTTGTTCTAAAAGTTCTGGAAAGAACAGCATTATCTGAGCACAGCTTCAGCCATTAGAGTCCATATAAATTCTTAAAAGCACTGGGAGTGTGGTCTCCAGGAGTGATGGAAAATGAATTTTGCAGGGGAGATAATTCCGGGAAGCAGATTCCACAAAAGCTCATTTTAACCCAGCAGATTAACAACAACACAGCATGGGAACTACAGAGTCTCTAGGGACTGCTGTCCAGGTGGCTCCTGTCTTTTCCTAGCTCTGGAAGCTGCTCTGCTCTGGTTCCAGCAGCAGGGTTGAAGGTCCAGGGTGATGCAGTTGTGCTGTTTTCCCTCTCAGTTTCTCCTCTGATGGGCAGCTCTTGCCCCTGGACAAGAATTAGTGCTGCTTGTTACTGAATGCCTTCATGGCTGAGAAAAGTCTCCCATGGGTGAGGTGATGAAAAGTTGCATTTTGAAAGCTTTAGGCAATTAATTGCCACAAGTTTCTTTTTATTCAGAGAATGTACTCTATTGGTAACTTTTTATTGTCTTGATTCTTGAAGAACAGTGCAGCGGATTTTTATGCAGATGAGACTGTCTACCATACACTGCAGAATACTCCAGAAAGTCAAGTGATGCATGCTGCTGCTGGCCAACCAAAAGCAGGGAAAGGTCTGTGAAAAAATCATATCTTGATGTGTAATTTATGTTGCTTTTAAAAACCTCTTAGCAAATCATGCTTTCTCCTTTACCTATTTTTTAAAGTTTCAACAGGAAAAAAAAAGTGAACATTTACTAGTGACTAGGATACTAGTGCTCAATTTCCATCTGCTAAATCTTGTAAGATTATAAAAATTATAAATCTATTATTAAACTATTCCATCATTGCTTAGCACATGGAAAATGAAACCAGAGATATGTTTCACTTCAAATCATTTAGTCTGATATGCAAGTCTGGTGTAAATCAGCTATCAGTGAAATCTTTATCCATTTATACCATATATTTTATTTCATGTGGCCCAACAAGCAGTAATTATCTTAAAAGTTTTTCACATACATGAATATTTTTGCATGCCACATTTTATGCCTTCCTTAGTTTACTTTGCAAACCACCTTTCAGCTTTTGTCACTTCCAGTGACAAGATAGAATTTTTATGGCTATTTTCCTTCTCCTTCTGGTTGAGTTTGCTTGAATTGGTATCTATTTTGCAAAGAATTGGTTGTGTGGTATTGTCATTGCAGAACTTCATTTTTTCATTGCATTCATTATTTGGGTTTTTGGCAGAGAGGGACTCAGCATCCTTTCTGTGGCTGCTGGATGAGATTTTCACAGCTTCAACTCTGAGCTTCAACTCTGAGTTGTGCCTACTTTTGACCATGAGGCTTTTTGAAATAGCTTCCTGATTTAGCTGGTTTTTTGAAATCCCCTTTTCTCAGCTTTAACCACATGGTGTCAGTTTCTGGTGTTGCCTCTGCCCATTGATGCTGAACACTGTGGTCTCTGTTGTTTAATAACTGCTGCTACTACTACTACTACTACTACTACTACTACTACTACTACTATTGCTACCGTAGACTCCTTGGAATGGTGGGAAGAGTATCCTCTGTTTCTCAGTTTTCTACTTCGGATATCTGAAATTCACCATTGCAAATGAAAACCTTTCAAATACAGAAATGTTGCTTTTCCAAGTTTATCCAGGGTTCCATTGGGGAATTTTACATGTCACTATCTGATCTGACCTTCAGTTATTACTGCTCTGTTAAACTTCATTTCCTGTTTGCTATTTCTTGTACACTGTCATCAATCTTCTTTTTCAGAAGACAACCTGCACATATTTGCAGAGTGATTAACTATTCTTATGAGGTCATTTTATGACCTCTTACAGATTTCTTTGTGTCCATGGTGATATTCTGCCAAAAACTGTGATTTGGGGGACTATTTTCACTGTACTAAATTAATTTAGTCCTGCTAGTTTCTTGTTGAGACATAAGAGATCTTCTGTACACTAGCAAGTAGTGTGGCTTTTTAGAAATAGATCTGTAGATAAAACCATCAGCACTGATGGCCCAAATCCTGCGTTTAAAGTGTTTCACAAAATTTTATTTAGGGCAGTCTTTAGGCTGGTCACAAGTTCTGAAGGGTACACTGATGTAGATATGCTTTTGGAAAGCATCTTTTGAGATAGGTGTCCTCTGAAGAGAGTCCAGTTCAGTCATGACAAAACCATTCTATGGTCTGAGCTCATGTGGAGTGGAGTGGAGACAGTCGAGAGAGGCACTTCAGAATTGAATTGGATGCATTTTCCCTGAGACTGTTAGGTGGCTTCAGGACTATTCAGCACTGAAATCTAATGCAGATGCTCTGAAACACACTCTGGAGGAACCTGCTTATCTCCAATACCACATAAGAAACCTGCAGGCACTCACCTGCTGGCTTGGACTGGCGTTTAGGGCCTGAAAATGAACATCACTGCCTTATGCAAAGAGACAAAGATCTGTTAACTGTCCCCAACTCAAACTGGTGTGTAGCACTTTGGGGATAACAGCTGGGCTCTGGAAACAAAGCTGCATAAACACATAAGAGCAAATTAGCCCTCTCCAACAGAGACATCAGCTAAAGGCGATGTGTCTAGGAATAAAAACTTGGACAGAAATGACCACTGAACTGAGAGGCCAAACAGCACTAAATCAAGTGCTGCTGCACACATGGCTACACTATTCTTTTCCAGCAGAAATTTAGTCCACAGTGGTCCACAGATTTTTCCCTGGTCTTGTTTGTTCTACCATCAGTTTGTAGGATAATTCAGATTGGAGGGCACCTAAGGGGGTCACCTCCTAAGAAGTGTCCACTGTGACAAGGCAGGGTCCTTCACAGGTTTCCTTTTCAGCTCCTTAGTAATCTCTATGTATTTCTAATAGAATATGTCCTTCTGGCCATAGGCCAATTTCTACTTAGATAATGAAACTTTATTAATTTTTTGGAAAGTACCTCTGATTTCAGGCTCTTCTTCTTCCCAATCTGACTGTTACTTCTCTCCTCTTTCCTTATCACCAGATACAGAGTTACTGTCATCCCTGACAGATGTCTTGGCTTGACCTCAGTGTTCCTTAGCAACTGTCACTTTTCCCCTGTTCCTAGTTTAAAATAGCCACATAAGACAAGATTTTATGAACTTTAGGTGCAGCTGCTTATTTTCACTTTGGTTAAAGTGGAAGATGTTCTTCTGCATAGATTCTCTCTTCTGCAAAATGTTCCTCTTTGTCTGATAATCTTAAATTCTTCCTCCTTACAGCAGCTTCTTGATCACCCTTGGCAAGTTGGGAAGGGAACTAGAAATACTTCATAGAGTAGAATCTACAAGATCTATGTGAAACTAAATAAGCCTCACTAGGAATCTGAAGTTTGAGAACTGAGCCTGTGGAGAGAAGCACTTAATTAACTGGCAAATATTTCAGTACCAAGCTTGCTTTTTTCTGCATGGGAATGCAAACTGACACTTCTGCAGATTTTTTACAATATCACAGGGTACCAGAAGATCTAGCTCCTTCTTGATTGCATGAGGTTTCTGGTTAAAAACTAACCTGACTTTCCTGCTCACCTACTCACCCTGTCTTATGTCAGAGACTACCTTGCATCACCAAAACATTCCTGAAACAAGCCCAACAAAACCAAGACATCTCAAAAACTCAGAGTTTTGAATAAACAGGGAAACCATTTATTCAAACGTTCAGATTGGCTGTCCAGCACCTCTTTCCTGCCCTCTCTGAGGATGTAATTTCCTACTGTGAGTTCCTTGAGTGTGCATCTGCACAGCATGTGCCTGCAGACTGATGCTTCTGAGACCTACCACACAGTGAAGTCACCAGATATTTGTCATGACGCCCACATATCCTCCTCTTGAAGCTCTAATGACCAAATCCCCTTCGGTCACCACAGATGTGTACACCCTTCAGAACCAGAGTGTGGTGCTGATAATGTCAAGCTTGTGGATTTGATCCCTGTATGAGCCATTCACTTAAGAGTTGGACTTGATGATCCTTCTGGGTCCCTTCCCACTCAGACCATCCCATGACTCTGTGTTGCTCACATCTCTGTGATCCCATTTGCTGTTGCTGGTTTTCCACTGAACAGTTTATACTGATCTTTTAATTTGGAACAACCTATTAGGTTTAGCTCTGCTTTTGCCTGTAAGACCCTTTCCAGGAAAAAGACAACTGCTCATCTTTTAAAACAAGCACAAGTGTTGAGCTTTTGAGGGTCTCCAGGATGAGATGAGAGATGAGGAATCTGACTCCATGTTCTCAGAAGGCTGATTTAGTATTTTATGATTTTATATTATATTAAAGAATGTTATACTAAAACTATACTAAAGAAAGAGAAGGATACAGACAGAAGGCTTAACAAGAATGAATAATGAAAAACTCATGACTGACTCCTCAGAGTCTGACACAGCTGATGGTGATTGGTTATTAAGTAAAAAAATTCACAAGTGTGGATAAACAATCTCCAGACCACATTCCAGAGCAGCAAACACAGGAGAAGCTGAGGCTTCTCATCTTCCCAGGAGAGGAAATCCTGGCGAAGGGATTTTTCAGAAAATATGACAGTGACGTACGAGTTCTGTTCTGACATTTTGTGATTTATTTCTTACAGGTAGAAAAAAGCTTCGACTGTTTGAATACCTCCATGAGTCTCTCTATGATCCAGCTATGGCAAACTGCATCCAATGGGTGGATAAGCCAAATGGTGTCTTCCAGTTTGTCTCCAAAAACAAGGAGAAACTTGCAGAACTGTGGGGAGAAAGAAAGGGAAACCGCAAGATCATGACTTACCAGAAAATGGCCAGAGCACTGAGGAATTATGGAAGAACAGGTGAAATCATTAAGATCCGTAGGAAGCTGACGTACCAGTTCAGTGCTGTTGTTTTAAAGAGACTTGCTCCAGCTTATTTCTTGGGAAAAGAAACAATTTATCATCCCTACATTCAGCCTAATCAAGAATATCAGTGTGCAGATGACTGGACCAGTTACAATAATTACATGTACAACAATGGTTATGCATTACAGCATGCTAACAGCTAGACTTGCCTGTCACATGAACATGCCTTTGTTATCCTGCAATACTTTCCAGCACAGAAACTCTTCCCTCTACATAGCTTTTCCTTTAAGATTTCATACAAACACATGAAGAGGAAAGGTTAAAAAATTATATTGGCCTAGTTTTTTTCCTTTTGAAGTTAGTGATATACAGTCATTGCCTCTTGAAGAAATCTAGCAGCTATAGAACACATTCTATTCTCCATGATGCTAGTCAAAGGAATTACTGCAGCTTCAAGCTGATATATTCAAGAATAGGATCAAGGCTTTTTTGTCTGTTAGTGGACATTGAAGATCCCATTGTGACAACACTCACTGTGAATTTTATGCATATCTACAATCATAATTTAGGTGATGTTGTACCGTGGTTGCTGCATCCCTAAGCTAGAAAGGGAAGAGATTTGCCCACTGGATGAAGCTGCTGCTTTTTTCACCAATGTTCTTTATAAAAGGACATTTTCTGAGTGAACGCCTGGCTGACTGATAGAGTTAACATGAGGGTGCACCTGTTGACCAAGTTGTTAATCCTTAATCACTTAAACTAACATATCTTAGCACAGATCCTGACATGTGGTATTAGGATTGCCAGGTGCACATTTTACTGTTGGTGGTGGATTCATTGGAACCATGAGAGAGTTAATAAAGAATTTGTGCTTTTGATAAATTTTTTATTAAGTTTTGTACGGTTCTTCCCGCACTGATACGAGGAGCTCCAGTTTTATCCAGCAGTTCTGTACTGACCTAAAAACATAGCTTTGCCATTTATTTTAGGTGTTATAACTTTATAAATAAATTTTTGCTTCACCAGCTCTTTTTCTAAATGGGAATGTGGCTGAAAGGCTCAGTAATTTTGCACTCTCTTCCTGGGGAAGAAGAACTAAATTTAGGCAAAAAGAGAATAGTGGACGCTTATGTCAGGATAATACCTATAAATCTACTTTTTCTCACACTTCTGTTACCTGATCAACTTTTATCTTCATAGGAGTTGTCTTTTGTGCTGAAATATTTCCATTCAATGGCGTTCAGTTCCAACTTCTGCATTTTGCAGTGTGTAGGCCTGGATATTAATAAAGACAAAAATAATTTCTGTGGAGAGCTATAAATGGTGGGCTGGGCTGATATGTTTGATGAAACTCATTGACTCCTGTTTACTTGTACAGGGTTGTAATTTCATGTAGTAGACACAATGCAACACACTCTGCCTGAGCAAAATTCAAGATTTAGGGTTGGTACTTTGGTAAGATGACAGATGTTTGCTCTTAGAAATATGAAACACGTTAAATAGAACTAAAAAGAGACTCAGACTTTTAGTCGGGGGGGTTGGACCTCGGTGGAGTGAGCTCAGCCTCGTTGGCACAGGGGTGGCTCTGGACCCACAAGATGGCACCAGTGGACAGCTTTTCTCACTGGGACTGTGACACTTGGAGGCCTCCAGGTCATTTGTTCTCCCTGTGTCCTTTTAGGTTTTTTTCCTTCCCCATCGTGTTTAGTTTTTTCATCTTCCTGCAGAGCACTGCTGCAGGTGTGGCAGAAGCAGCACTGAGCCTTTGGAAACCACGACCTGCCCAGATCCAGGTGGCAGATGCAGGAAGCGCTGTGACACACTGGTGACACTAAACCCACAAAGTAAAGCAGACACATTATGGCAGCAGATTGCAGATTGGTGCTGATGGCCCTGGGCAGTGGTCAGTGCTACCTCTGAAGCTCAGTGTCTTCTCCAAAATAAATCTGTTTCAGTCAATATGATGCATGAGGAAGAAATAAAGCTGATCTTTCTGATTTAGACTTGAGACTTTGCAGGATTCCTGCAAGCAGAAATTACATCAAGAGCCTCACAGACTCAGTGATGGAGGCAGAACTAGAGTGTGGAGGTGTTTGTAGGGGTCCCAGGATGAGGAAAGAGATGAGAATCTTGACACCATATTTCAGAAGGCTGATTTATTATTTTATGATCTATATGATATTAAAAGAAAATTATATGCTAAAACTATACTAAAAGAAAGAGAGAAAGGAGACATCAGAAGGCTATCAAAGAAAGGAAAAAGAATGGTAATAAAACCTTGTGACTGCTCACAGCCTCGACACTGATGGCTGTCATTGGTCTTCAAGTAAAAACAATTCACATGCTGGGTGAACAATTCTCCAAATCACATTCCAAAGCAGCAAAAAAATGGAGAAGCTGAAGCTTCTCAGTTTCTCAGAAGAAAAGATCCTAACAAGAGGATTTTTCAGAAAATATGTCTGTGACACTAGAGCATTTCAGCAACCTCTTTCTATCTACCCCATCTTGCCTGGCCTATGCAGTTCTTACATATGTGTGTGCTGTTCAGTAGACCAAAAACAGGCGAGATACTTAGCTTCCAAAACTAATTTGATTTCATTTATTTTGGCTTGGATTTGTCTCCAGTGGAAGTTTTTAATTTTGGCAGAACTTTGAGCACCCATCTGCCTCCACCTTGTCAGGCACCAGATGTGCATTCTGGTGGCAGATGGGTCAGACAGCCCTGCCATGCCACGTGCAGAAGGGGGCTGTCTCATGGAGACAATCCACACTACCTACAAGCTGATGACTTCTCTCACATCACAGACCTGCATGTGTGGGTTGAGCATTAGTGCATTGCTTAGTGAGTGTAAAAAGAATGGAAAATACTACAAACAGCAGTTAGCTTTTTTGTCCCAAGAAACTGCACATGGATTGTTGAACCATCCTAAGTGCCACATGTAAACAAAACCATGTATCATTCTTTTTTAATTCTTTTTTTTTTTGTTTGTTTGGTTTTTTTGTTTGGTTAGTGAGAGCTGCCCCTTCACTCTTGGTAACATCTAAACTAACATAGATTAATTAATAGAGGACTGACTGCAAACACTCACTGGTGTATGAAGGTAACACTGGAGCTCAAGCTGGCTGTTCAGGCTATTTTCCAGCTGTGTTACATTAGTGGCAATTTTCCTACTTTCCAGACTTTTTTCTATGGAGAATGTCAAGGCAAAAGCCTACATTGTCTCTAAACTGCAGGAGCAGATTCCTACATCCATGACTAAACTGAGGGCAATGAGATTGCATGTGCCTGCTGCTGTCTGCATGAACAGATTTGATGAAGGAACTGGACAGAGTATGGGATCAGAAAACAAAATTTGCATTTTAGATATTTTTTGGACAATGATCTTCAGTTTTCTTTTCACTCTGAATTTCAGACTGAAAAATTTCCCATACTATTCCATTAAACATTGTGGTTAAGGTCTCACATGTATTACAGAAAAGCTGGCAAACTGAATGGTGAGTGTAGAAAAATCCCTTGTTAATAATGACAGCAGAGGGCGTTTGCTGAGAGGGATCGTTTCCTTGGGTTTCTTAGGTCCAGCAGAGATCCCTGTGAGTTTCCAGCAGGCCTCCTGCAGGTGGCACTTCCCAGGCACTTTACTTCCACTTGTGTGAGGACCTCTGCTGAAATCTACCACCGTTCTAGGTCTTATTTCACCCAACATTTAGCTGTCTTACCTGCTCTGCATTTCTTGTGGCGTAATTTGGACCAAAAAGTGACAGCAGTGCCTGTGAACTCATTCATGGTTCATAAATGTGCATCAACCAGCAGCCCAGTGCCTATCTTATGATATTATCCTGTCTTTTCTTGCATCACCTTCACCTTCACTGGTAGATTTCAAAGGGCTCTGTAAAAATCCTGATATCCCTGTGGTATCGGCAGGTAGGGCAGGGCAGGCATGAGGCATGGTCAGATGTGCATGGATCAATGGAAGGTGAGGAGAATTCCAGCATCCAGAGCCTGTCCTGCAGCAAACAGTCAGGCCTGCCATGTGCTGATCCAATTTCCTGCTCTTTCTGAGGCATCAAAACAAATAAGCAAAATAATGAACAGAATCCAGTCCATGCATTGAAAGTGCCCAAAAGAGAAGTGAGCAGTGTCCCACTGGCTCATGCAGCACACCTGGAGGTAGCACAGGCTTTTTGTGCTTAACTCAACAGCTCACATGAGATTTGAAATGTAGGACCACAGAATCGTAGGTTCTTGGAAAAGAACTTCTAGATCATCAGGTCCAACCCAGCGCTGCCACAACCACAACAAAACCTTGTCCCTAAGCATCACATCCAAACATCTTTTAAATACCTTCAGAGATGGTGGCTCAACCAGTTCCCTGGGCAGCCTGGTTCAGTGCTTGGCAACCCTGTCAGTGAATAAATATTTCCTAATATCCAGTCTAAACATTCTCTGGAACAACTTGAGGTCATTTCCTCTTGTCCTATGGACACATTTTTGCCTGAGCAGAGCATTTATTTTGCTTTTTTCCTAGTGAAGAAAGTTATATCTAATTATGACAGCTGGAAACTCCAGGCCAGGCAGGTTTGGATGCAGGGCATACATTTTAAAATGCAGCTCTCCCAAGGCAACCCAGCACCTAAGAGGCACCAGCCACCTTGTTAGGAAGTCACACATTGAACAGTCAGTGTTGATACAATGGATTATAAGGTGAATTACAGTGCAACCAGGCTGTATTAGCAAGATGCCATCAAACTGCACGCAGCGTGTAAACTGATGGACGGAAAAGTAAATTCCTTATTTGACATTCCAGAAACACATAACCTGAGCCAAGAGTTCAAGAACCACAATGAAATAAAAAAGACAGACAGCTGCTTGTTTGTCAGGATGTCTCTGTGTAGAATTAGAGGCTTTAATTACATATGGGGAATATTAATATCAGTTCAAAGTGGAATGTAGCTAATCATTACGGTAGGATCTCCAAGCAGAGTGGTGGAGAAGCCATACAAGATTTTCTTTCAGAGGAAATGAAAACTCAGCAAATCTATTTAGAATACTAGCAGTGTGTAGCAGTCTGAGGATCTAGGTAGAGTTTCTGCTTCATTAGAACAGAAAAATTCAATCACAATCAAATCTTTACAGATTTGGCTAACCTCTCTAGTCATCCTGAGATCCAGAAAACACAGGAGGTGGCTTAAAAACAATGAGAAATAATAATAGTAATAATAATAATAATAATAATAATAATAATAATAATAATAATAATAATAATAATAATAGGTGGTTTGCCTTCTATTTTTAAGCTTTTAAATTTTATGTTTACAGTCTGTACCCAGCAATGTTGAGGCTAACACTCTTCAAAAAGGAACAAACTTGGCAGATGTGAGGTTGTTTGAAAAGCAGCATATTTGAAGAGGTGCAGAATAGTGAGGAGAACTCCATCTTCTATTCAAGCATCAGCATGTTTCATAATGAGGCTAATGCATCCACTACATGGGGTTATTGACTTGCAGAGAGGGATGAAGGAACTGCTTCTCCAGGGTTTTTTTGGCATATGGGAAGAGTTTATTTCCCTCTCTGGTCTCTGCAAAAAAAATCACTTACATAGCTCTGCTCTACAGAGCTGAACTATTTGCCAAACTTTAAATTTAAACCCCAGTTGTTACATCAGCATTTTTCTCATTGTGTGAGTTCTTATTCTTTCTGGGTCTCTGAGAAATCCACACTTCTCTGGAATAAGCCTTACATGAGTATACTACCAGTGGTCAAAGTGGCAGGAATTCTTTATCTGGACTAAGCAAAGAAATGTTTTAATGAAACAGCTCTGCAGGATTTGGACTGTTGCAGGCTGCAAGGAACTGGAAACATAAGTCTTTCTGATTTCTGTATTGATTTCTCTCAGACACAGCGTGCTTTTATTTCCAGTGTGTACCTGTCAGTTTGATTTCTACTCATATTCTGGAGCCCCTGGGGAGCTGTAATTCAGCCCTTGGCCTGCCCTCTGACATGGTGAGGACAGCAGCACACAATCAATGGCAGACCTGCTCCTATTAATCTTGTGCAGTAAGGGCCTGGTTCTCCTTCTGCAAAGGGCAAGAGGACAGTTCACACCATCTTCAGAGCAGGCAGGAGACTGTCCCAAGCACTAATGGCTTCAGCAGCAGGTGTTCCAGGGTACCCACATTAATCTTCCCCTTCGCTGAGATTTCGACTTTTGCCACCCTCTACTTGGCTGAAGTCAAACATCCATGAAACCTGACCCTCCAGCACAAGGTGTGGAAGGTGTTGCCACCTGCCATAAATCTCTCCACTCATTTCAATGGCAAGAAAAACTAAGAACCAGTTCACTTGAAAAAATGACACCTTTAAAAGTGCTTAAAATTCCTTGAGCTCTTATAATAATGATCTTTTAATGAGACTGGAAGGAAGAAAACTAATCTACTGTGAGGAAGGTGAATTTCTTGCCTTCCAGTGGCAAAGCTCTGCCCCTCTTATGTTTTTTATGCTTCCAGATACAGATGTTGGGTTTGGGTCAGAGAAATGACTCATCAGCCTGAGGCTTGGACCTTTTGGAAGCAGAGGAGCCCTCATTTGACAGCCACAGTCTGCCCAGGCCATGAATGCCTGCTCTGGGACTGGACAAGAGCATGTGCCTTCATCCCACTGTGTCATAGTTAATTTTTCAACAGCAGCTGTTAAAAGATATTCAGAGGCCTGGAATGCCGCAGTACTTCCCAGGAAGGTAGCTTAAGCTTCAGTCCAGAAGGGATTTCCATCTGTAAATCTTAATTTTGTATGGTGGAAAACTCGTGTAAGTCCTTCTAGGCACAGGCTTGGTCAGAGGAGACCCAGTGGCTAAATGCAGTCCAGCTGGTCAGGAGCTCAAGAAATAAGCAATTTATTATGATTGCACAACCAAACATGACATTTGTTTCATGTGGATTTAAACAGTTGGGGCACACATATGTGCCTAACTCAAGCACTCAGAGTGAAGTGTTTGAAGTTTTTATATATTTGCATAATTTATGTTGATTAAGACAGAACATATGCATGCACATCAAAGTTTATGTGTGATCTTTGGACACCAAAACGGTGAATATTTAGATTTTCTGGGCAGATTGAAATGGAAAGAGAAACAGGCATGGGCTATTTGGGCCCTTTCTACCCCTTTAATATGATAACTATTTGTTGCTGTTCAACTGTGTTAGTGGTTTACCAGATAGGTGAACTGTAGCCTGTGAAAATAGATTGTGTGCTGCTGTCCTCACCATGTCAGAGGGCAGGCCAAGGGCTGAATTACAGCTCCCCAGGGGCTCCAGAATATGAGTAGAAATCAAACTGACAGGTACACACTGGAAATAAATTTTCATATTGTGTCGCCCTTTGAATTTATTTTTAAATTTTTTTTATGCTTTACCTGTCTTGAGCAGGATCTGGGGAGAGGTGCAGGAAAGGCTGTCAGAGTTTGATGGTGAGGATAGCACCCCTTCTTTGGTGCTATTTGGTAGCTGGAGCATTGCAGGAGCTCTTACCCACTCCCAGAGGAGTCACGAGTGTTTAATCAGAGCATTTCAAAAAGAGGCATGCAGAGGCTTCACATACTGCTTTGATCATGGTCTGAATACTCCCAGTTAATTAATTATCTTGTTATGACTAGTCTGGCCTAGGAGTCACAAAATCGATGTTTCAAATTCCAAAAGGGATTGGGAATTGTCTGTTCCATTTAGGGACAAGCACATTGGGAAGTCTGTGCTCAGAGCCAGCTCCATGAGAATGAGGGTTATTAAAAATTGGTGTTTGCATTTGATTGTTTCTTCAGCTCAGTGTTGTCAGGAAACACTCTTTTGGATAGGAGTATTTGTTGCTGTTTGGTTTTCAGCCTTTTTCTCTCTTGCCCAGTACCAACACATGTCGTGCTCCTAATACCTTGCAAATATACTCACTAGGTAACAGAGAAACAATGCAGGCTCCTGCCAGTTGTCAATCATATGATCAAAAAGCTCAGCACTGCATGTCCCAGGTCAGTGATGAATTTCCATCCTATCTTTTCTGACACTTTCTTACTCTGGATACCAAACAGAGTATTTAGATGTGAAAAACCTGGATTTAGAGTCTTTGTCACAATCTTCTGAGCTCAAGCCCTTCATAGGTTACAGCAGAGATCAGTACTTTTTTTGTCTGAGCCAGGTAGAAGCAATGTCACCTTCACCACTTCACCCTGCATGTGACTTCAGTTGATCTTGACCCACAGCCAAGATGCTGAGTGCTGGCTTTATGATTCAAGCTCTGGCATCCTGAAGATGGGAACAAAAATGTAAGACGTCAGATTACACTTTGGCAAGGTCTGTAAAATTCAGCACTAAATCCCTTTAAATCCTTTTGGTTAAATCTTCATTTTTTAAAGGTTAATGACTTTTTGATCACCAGAATGAGTTGCTGCTGCAAATAAAGGGCATAAATTAGATCACAGTAGAGCTGTGAATATTCCTTTCATGTTCTTTGTATGCCATTTAGGATTAACTTTAAAAGATGGGTTTACTGATATGTACAGAAGAATTTGCTCGTCTATCCTCTTTAGGAAAATGTGAGATGCCAGCTAATTGACAAGTTCAGCTTGTAGGGGGCTGAGAGCTCCATTAGAAGCCATTGTCCAGGGACCTTGGGTTTATTGTGTCTGCAGCAGGAAGGACAGATAGGATGCAAATAAAGCTCCTTAATTTTGCTAAAGCTTCATTTCAGAGGTTTGGGAGCACAAATACTTATAGGAAGGACAGATTCCTGTTTCAGTGTAAAGCAATTGTGGCAGTGCTCTGACAGTGTCCATGAGCTCACGTACATGGCATTTTGCAAGGAACCTTGGGCCAGTGTGTGCTCAGCTCAGTGTACTGTAAACATAATTCCTAACTTTTCCTCCATCCTTTTGCCTCCTCTATGTTCATCTCCCATATTTTGGCCCTTTTTGGTCCCACATTCCTATCAGCTAGTGCTGGCTAATGTTCTTTCTTTCTCTGCAGTCCTTCCAAAAGCTTCTAGCCTCACTGTCTACCAGCCTTCAGTCGATGGGTTCATGTCTGACATTGGATGGGCCTAGGGAAAGTTTTAGGATGCCTTTGATACAGGACAGCTCTGTGCTCAGTGTGCTAGCAATGCAACCAGATCAGCTTTTCCCTTTTCCAGTAACTGCACCACATATCTGTGTGTAAGGCACACCTCATCTGTTTCCTCTTGCTGGACATGAATGTTTTATAGCTTTGTATAGAAATTTTTCAGCAATGGAAATAGAAACACTGATGTCAGTTCTTGATAAGTTGCTCATATCAAATCACATCCCACTGGTAATCTGGCATAGCTCTTTCTTACAGAAGTATTATGTGAATGGATGCCCAAAATAACATTTGGTGTTATTAGGAGTATCAAGGTCTCATCTGTAATAACAATAACTACTGAGAATCCTGCAGGAATAAAGAAGATAATGGTTCATAAATTTTTAAAATTATGTGAATTTCTTTTTAATTTCCTTCTGTGACTTACTGAGATTGCTGCAACCTCATCATTACATGTCACCAGTGATAACATAAATTTCAGAAAAAGCAATCCTCATGAATGTTTCAGGCTTTTTCTCCAGCTAAAAAAATATATATATAAAAGGAATTTCTCAAATGCTAAGATAAAGAGTCCATTACTTTCTTTCATAGTTTCCCTGAAAACATTTCTTTTGCCACCTAAAAGTCAGCATTTGCCACTATGGTACCAGGTGAATTAGCAAGCAGGATTCAATTCAGGTATTAGGAAAAACTGAGTGAGTGTGAGGGCGGTGAAGCAATGCAGGACATCTCCAGGGAAGGTACACATCCTTGAGCCCTGGAGGTGTTTGTGGTCAGGTTAGGAAAATCCCCAGGAATCATGCAATGGTAGGTGGTTTTTCCTTAACATAGGAACTGCATGAAACAATCTTTTGAGATTCATTCTAGCCCTAATTCTTTTTTATAATTTTATGTTAAAGTATTTGCTATTGCAAATAATTTATACGAGTAATATATAATAAGTAATCTTAAGTTATAACTGCAGGATAGGAGCACTCAATAAACATTGAAACCTGTAAATACAAGAGAAAAGGTGTCAAAACTTATGAAAAGGATTAAATAAATTACTACTGTAGCTTATTTAATTAAAATTTAATTAACTCCAGCTGAAGGAAACTGAAATAAAATTCTGAGACGACCATTAGAAACGTAGTGATTCTTCTGTTTACCTCTGCGCATACAATGATAAATATATTTAAATATTCATATGACTCATGCAAAAATAGATAGGGGTCTTCATTTGGACTGGGTGTAAGGGCACAGCTGTATGAACACAAGTACTGAATGCTACCTTTGAGATAAACTTCTCAGATCTGAGACTGGAGAAAAGAATGTTTGGGCAATGTAGGTTCTGTCTCCACAGTATGCTAAGGCCATGCAATACATGCTGGAGGAGGCTGCCCTAAGTCTGACAGGGCTTTGTCTGCTTAGGCACAGTTGGGAATCAGCTGGGGATGAAGGCTTGGTCGTTTGGGAAGGCATCTCTGGCCTGTAGCTCAGAAAACTGACTGATCCTACTTGAATTTGAGGATTTAATCTCCACCATTGGTCTCTGGAAGCGATGGTTGCTCTGAATGAGTGATTCTGATGCTCAAAAAATTATTAGGTGAGCCTTGGCAGAGAGGGGAAATGGAGCATACCTGTGTGGCACACAATTTTTTCTCACTCAAGTATTTCCAAGATTTTCTAGAAGGGGAAAGAACTTGAGGTTTTTGCCATCTTACTGAGTCCTTGCCTTCACTCACAATTTCTGCTACAAAATCCCCATGGATGGAGATTTATTCAGTGCTCAGCTCAGCCTCTAGCCTGGATGGTGGCTCTCAGTTCTGACTGAGTGGCAAGTCCTGCTCTGAAACTGCAAAGCAAAGAAGGCAACTGTACCTTCACACCAGAGCAGGGAGCACGACCTTTCCTTCATACACCACTGCACATGTTACAGCTGTGACAGCTTCTCACCCTGGCTCCTGCTTTAGGCACAAGGCAGGGAGAAATGCCCTGCAAACAGTTGCTCCAGTCAACATACTCATTCCCATGAAGAGTCATTACAGCCAATTTTCCACAGGATTGTCCTCAAGGAAGTAAAACTGGCACTTGGAACAGCCTGGGTGAGGAGCATGCTTCCAGGAGGTCTCATTGTCAGAGCTCTCTGCAGTTCTACACCGGGCTCAGAGAAGGGACTGAATACATTTTGCTAGCAGGGATTAAATTCTCTGTGCCAGACACAGACAATTTTAGAACCTCATCCTTTGGTTTTTCTTTTTTTTTACCTCCATCCTTAGATCCTAAAGGGCAAAGACATTGATAGGCAGCAGTAAGGCACAGGACTATGCCTAATCAGGCAGTCTCTGTGTATTAGATTTCCATATACAAATTCATAAGCAATGATGACATTTCAAGAGGTTTTCTAGAATTTCCATAACCTTTCTCTCTGTATCTGCTGTGTATGCTAACAGAGACATGAATACGTGAACTGTAACAACATTGCTGTTCTGAAATTTTGCCTGTGGTCCCATCCATTCAGCCATTAGAGGCATCCAGAAATCCTAGAGAAATATATAAAGCTCTCAGAATCCATCTGTGAAAAATTATTAGAACAAGTAAGTTGTGTCAGAGAAGCTGTAGATGTGTGAGAAGCTCAGTTGATCAGGAAGACTTGATAGAATTCATTGGATCTCAATCAAATGCAGGTGCAATGGCCTTGCATTGCCAGGAGGGAGAAAGAAAAGCAGAGCACAGCAGGGAGAATGGGAACTGCCAAAGGCTGCTGCCCTGCTCTGGGTGGGGAGTGAAGCTGTGCCATGGCACACAGATAACACTTTGCTTGAGGAGAGTGGGGAAGGGAGATCAGCCAGCCCATGGCTGAGCCATGGCAGAGCACTGAGACCAGAACATTCCTTCTCAATTGAATTTTCCTGGCATGCAGCTTCTAATGTTTTCTCCCCTAGAACTGCAAGGAAAAAATCAAAGTGGTTTTAACATCTTCCAATCTGAAAAAAAAAAAAAAAAAAGAGGAGGCATTACCATGCCATTCCATTGCTTTATTGGCTTATGGAAAGAAAGAGCAATATCTTTTCATCCCACACGAGAACAACCATGTCTGGTTCTCATTGTGAATTCAAAACCCAGGCATAAGGAAAGGAAACCAAACTTGCTGCAGCTCTGTCCAGGCAGGTTGTATAGGCTCTGTCCAGATTATTGCCTGATTTTGCCAAGAAATGCTTTCCAGTGAGCCCATCCCATATACAGTGGAGGGGATTAGATCTATTCTGATGCAGTTTTTTTTCACTTCAATACTGCCATGGATTTATCCCAGTAAAAAGTTTGGTGTGAACAAATAATTCATGGGTATAACTCATTAGTAAGTTAGGCACTGATTCCACCTCTTGAGACACTGAATATTGAGTTTCTCTTTCTTTTCTAAGTGTGCTCCTT
The DNA here is from genome assembly GCA_024362935.1 of Setophaga petechia. Lineage (NCBI taxonomy): Eukaryota > Metazoa > Chordata > Aves > Passeriformes > Parulidae > Setophaga > Setophaga petechia. The sequence continues at coordinate 8,429,755 of JANCRA010000025.1, forward strand.
CAATGTAGCTCATCTCAGCAGCCCGTGGCCAGCATTCCAGCAAAATGGGAGGAAGCATGAAAGCATGAGTTTATATGCAAAGCAGGTATGAGAGAGGGCAAATAGAGGAGAGAGAAAGCAAAGGATAAATAGAAAGAGAAAATGAGAAGAAGAGAGAACAGCTGAAAGAGAAGGTTGGAAGGAAGAGAGAGACAGAAGAGGAAAAGAAAGACAGAGATAGAAATTCAAGGAGGAGGATCTACTCTCTTTTATTATGTCTATCCCATGTTTAATTGCTGAATTATGTTGGTCAAAATCCATTTTTCCTTGTTATGAACAAAACACCTGGGCAGAAAGATATTCTTGAAAGAAGCACAAGGACTTTCTTAAGGACACATTATGTGTGTGAAGTGTTTGCTTGTCACTTTACTGAATTCTTATCCAGGCATTATTTAAACTGTTTCCATAGGGCACAGGTCTTTTTTATAAAAACCCACCCACTCAGATACCATATTAAAACAGGCTATCAGATTTCTTTGGCATTGTCTCATTCACAAATCCCCCTTGGCTTTAAGCCAATATCTTCGTCTGCTTTATCCAAGTAAAAATAGATGCTTCTCTCAGGTTTTGCTAATATTCTACCTGGAACTAAAGTCAGACTGCCAGATCTAGAGTTACCCAGTTTTCTCAGTTTTCTTTCTGGTTTGTTTAATGATCACAACATTTCTGTTCTTTCCCTTTGCCTCTTTTCCAACTTTTGACATTTACAGAAGCTTAGGCTTTCTTCTGAACATGTGCTGAAGTGTTGCTAGAATATTTTGTGCTATCATGTCTTCAACAATATTTCATTATTGCTAGAATAATTTTATGCTACCACATCTTCAACAATAGCCTAGGCTTCTTTTCTTGTTATTATACCCTTATAAGAATTAAGAATTATCGAATTCTAAATTTCTTGCTGTTATCCTCTCACATCAGCGCTGTGCTGTCCCTCTCTACAAAGTCAGTTTCCATCTTTTTTCTCCCTGTCTCTTTTTCTGGTGTAAGAGGACTAGGATGCAGCTTTTGTGCAGAGCTCTTGGGAGCAGGTGAGAGATGATCTCAGCTGGGACAGGGGTGAGCTGGCGCTCTGAGTCGGAGGCAAAGCTCCGAGCAGAGGGATCCTCCTTGCATCACCCTTGCTTCCAGGAGCTACAGGGAAGAGGAAAAGTAATCTGTCACTAATCTGCTTTCTCATGCTAGCTTAGCCACTCGGCAGGACAGGCTGTGGTGAGGGGGCAGAGCCAGGCACTGCCTGTCCCTTCCTCCCCAGCTATGAGCTGGCCCTACCGAGGCTGTTCTACAAACCCACGAACACCATAATTATCCTACATTGAAATTGCATAAATAATTGTTCATGTTAAATTCGGTTCATTTTAAAGGGTGAACTTAGGAGAACTGAAGTTTTAAAAGTTGACTCTTAAGTAGGTATAACCTGTTCTACTATTGACAATACACCCATTCCGTTCCTTCAGTTCCTGGCTGGGGTGGTGGAAACAGATTTGTGACTGGCCCTGCTGTGGGCAAAAAACTTCTCCTTGCTCTGAATTAGACAGCTAGACAATGCCTAGTTATACTTTTAAAAAGTGCCAAAGCTGCGGTGATTATTCAAGCCTTGTCAGAGCCGCTTGGCTGGAGTTATCACAAAACCTCTCATTAAACAGAAATCCTGAGTTTTTGGCACAGTATGTGCTTCTAGTTTCTAGCAGGGAAACAGCAGCTGTCCTTCCTCCAGAGTTCTGGCCATAGCCAGCAGTGGGGAATAAAGAGATAAACACAAATTAAAGAGACCTTTAAAACAGCATGCAGGAAAGCCTAGGGCTGTTGCAAAGCTTGGACCCACTCCTGTTTTATCTGACTTTAGATATGTCCTCTCTGATTTCCAAGAGCACAGTGACTCCTATGCAAAGTAGCCCTTGCCTGCGGCTGCCCAGACAGTGGGTGCCTCCTGCCTTGTGATTCCAGGGATAGTATGAAGACTTCCATCGTGCCATCACCTTGACATCATCAGGAACAGCAACTGCTCGTTCTCCTTGTGATATATTACTCTGAAACAACATAAATGTCAGCTGGCTGCCTGCACATAATGCACTGGGAGAGCACAGCTTTGCCCTGAGCCTCTGGCTTCGTTCTGGGCCAGCTGAAGTTCTGGTATCTTTTAGAAATTTAACAGAAGTAGAATATAGCAATGTAAGTAATAAAGTCAAAATCAATTTAGCTTTTTATTTCGTGTGCCACCTCCTCTTTCACACTGCTAGGAGTGTTTTCCATACATTTTTACCTCCTGGTGCCAGCCAGCTTGACATTGCTTGTACTGGTCCTGGTCATTGGCATAAAGCTGTATTCATTTGTCTCAGAATTCGGTCTGAGAAAATGGTCCCAAACAAAAACCACTAAATTCTGTTTCCTCCCTCACTGCAGTGGGTGCCTTGAGACAGTGTTTCATTTTGAGGAAAATGGTTTATTAAAAAAAAAAAAGTGAGATTCAGTGTTTGTGTGGGCATCAAAAATCAATCAGAAAGGGAACCCATGGCTGTTCTTGAATGACATAACTATCTTTGGCAAAAAATATATAAAAATACTAAACTTAAATAGGAATCTTTGTATTCTTCAGCAAAGAGTTACTATTTCTCTGTAATGACTTCAACAATTTTGTAAAAGATTAGTTCTTTTCACAGAAGCACATGTTTGATACACCATAATTATCCTACATTGAAATTGCATAAATAATTGTTCATGATATATTCAGTTCATTTTAAAGGATGAACTTAGGAGAACTGAAGTTTTAAAAGTTGACTCTTAAGTAGGTATAATCTGTTCTACTATTGACAATACACCCATTCCTTTCCTTCAGTTCCTGGCTGGGGTAGTGGAAACAGATTTGTGACTGTTCTCAGGACAATTCAGAAACAGCAGATTAGAGCTGAGCCACCAGATATTCAGAGATTAAATCTGAATGCATGGCTGTCAGTTTTAAGAGAACTATTTCAAGGACTGATTACAGTATAGTCACAGTAACATAGAGCTCTGTATAACCTGCAAACCCCTCCAAATATCTAGCTAACCTCTTGTATGGGTTTTGCAGCCTGTACTGTATTCCTGCTTGCCATGGCTAAATCTGCTGCCACTATCCAGTTTAAATACAGGTAGGTGTCCTTTAAAAATTTACATGGCAGGACCTACAGTGCACTCATCTTCTTGCAAACAGAGTTGTTCACACACTTGATGTGTTCACTCGGTGCTGATATTGTGCATGGGGCTCTTTTTAATACATGGACAAAAGCAGCATTTTGCACAGCTTGCATGTGCATATCTGCAAATTTGAGTAATATGAAAAAATGTACTTACCATGCATAAAACTGGGATGTTAAGACTTCCAGGAATAATGCTGAAGTAAGGTGTATTGCCTGTTATTGTACGCTTGAGAAAAAAAATTCAAACTAAAATAAAAAATACTATACTCATTAAATGCTCCCATTGCACAGAAAAATAAATTCTAGTAATAGCAAAAGATTAAGTTGTAAAGATGTCTGCATTACCCTATGTGTTATACTATATTTTGTGGTTCTCTTATATTTCCTGTCTAAGTTTGTTTTTTTTGTTTTTTTTTGGTTTTTTTTTTTTTTTTTTTTTCCCTGCAACAGGGTATTAGCTTTTGTTTTGTGGTTATGAGTTCCTGGGCAATTGGTCAAAGTCAAATGAGCTTGGGGAATTGTGCCCATAATGCACTGCAAAAAACTTCTTTTTTTTTTTTTTTCTTTTTTTTTTTTTTTTTGTACCTTTCTTCTGACACCATGGGAGCTGCATTTACCAGAATAATTTAGCAAGCACAGTTTTATCGTGATGCTTCAAAGTAACAGCAAACCTCTGACAGCTGCAGCTGTTTTCAGAGCCTGCAATGAAATGGAAGATGAGTCAGAGTGACACTGTGCCAAGGGATACTGCCAGTGCAACACAACCTCCGTGACAGCTCCAGTGAGGAAGGCAATGTCAGTGAAGAGGAGGTGTCTGGAAAGGTTGAGCCAAAATATGCCTCACTGACAGATCTGGAGAAAGGAGCTGCATCCCCCAGAAGGGAAGTTGGTAGGTTTGAACCTGTTCAGCCGGGTTGGGCACTATCAGCTTCCCCAGCTGAGTGAGCAGCCCGAGTCTGCTGCGCAGTGCTCACTGCAGAATGTGCTCGAGGACGTGCAGCTCTGCTCGTGGCAGAATCAGGTTGGAAGGGCCTCACTGACTCAGAGAAGCTTCCTCCAGTCCCTCCTTCCAGCAGCTTCACTGCATAAAATGTTGTGAAACAGAAATCTGTGGGGACTGGGAAAGTGAGACAGATTAACTGTGCTAAAGTCGTGGGCTGCACGTGCAAGGTAGCAGATTCTGAGATGGAAACCTTTTTGCTTCAACGAAAAAGAGAAGGAAAAGTTTAAAAAGCAGCTGTGATAGATTGTTCCATCAATAACAGAACAGCATCTAGGAAATTAAACCCATCAAAATCTAAAGGCACAATCCAGTAAGCTTTGCCATAGAGAAAATATCAAAAAGCTATGAGGTTTTGTAAGACAATTTCTCAGTTATTTGCACTATAAGCTTTTATCAAATGGTATGGTCAAGCAGTTAAGCAGCTCAATAAATGTAATCTGAGATACATATGCAAATGTCCAAAGGGCATCCCAGATAGGGATTACTACAAATTTAGGTATTATGTTGTTATTAAGGAGGAGAGAGAGCACATTTTGATCCCCCCAGTCATCTCAGTAAGCACACTTTGCTCTTTGATATGCTCTTAGTCGCTGAGTAAGTAAAATAGTACTTAGTGTGAGCTTGCTGGCTCCTGGTAGCACCATTTACTAAATAGTGACAAAATTAAGGGCCAGTATTATTTACAGTAGACCTTTCCTCAATAAGTTCGTCAGTTTTTCCATGCAAAATGCTAAGGGCAGAAAGGTTAATTTAGTGTCTAGGGCAGGATTAGAAACCAGATTTATAAGTATACAAGAACCCTGCATCATGTCAGAGCCCATTTAGTCTGTGATGTTTGCTAGTATGAGGTCCCACAGATAGAGAGTTAAAATATTGTCTAATATTTAAATAATTAAACAGATAGAGGGTTAAAATATTGTTGAAGTAATTTTCTGGCTAACTATGAGCAGCTGGATGTTCCTTAACATCTGGAACACAATAGCTGATACATTTATTTTTTGGTGTAACTGTGGATGGAACTACTTAGACTTCTGAAAAATGGGCACCTTCCAAGACAGCAGAATTTTTTTTTGACAGAACTTTTTCTTCCTTCGTAAGAATCAAGAGCTGGCCGCCTTGTCCTTTCCTTTCTGCTAGTGCTAGGAAATTACACCCTTACCTGGAGGGTAGAAGAGTTTCTTTGGAGTATAATGAATTTTTGCATTCTCTTTGAATTCTCAGAGGTCCTTTGTCTACATTCCCACCAGCATCAGGGAGCACTGCTAGGTGCAGTGGGATCAGTGCTTGGGGAGAAGCACACCTCTGTGCAAATGTGTGTTCTTACACCAGAACTGTGTGGCTGACTGAACTTGTTGGGTGTATCATGCTGCCTTACAGTGGAGCTGTTTCACTTGTTTAGTCATTCATATGGTCTTCAGGCCAAATATCTCCTTATGCTTTAACCTCATTTTGTAACCCAAGAGAGGCTTAAGTTATCAACAAAATCCCTCCAATCTTTGGTATTTGATGTTGCTTTGAATTTTTCACTCTTTGCTCCTTCTCCATGCCAAATTGCAGTTCATGTTCTCACTCTCTCAAACCCTGAAGGTGCCATAATCCAGATTTCATTTGCTTGCATCTGTTTCATCCTACCTATCACAACTCTCAAATGTTTTCTTCCACAACTCCCTCTTTTTCTGAGACGTCTTGTAGAAACAGAATTACACCTTAGTTGCACTTCATGAGGCTTTTGTTTTCTTGTTTAAAATCATCTTTAAGCCCTTATTGTCCTGAGAAGACAAACTCTCTCTGAATTAAGGCTATGTGTGCAGTACTACACACAGATACCTTACAGACATCTGACTATCAGGACAAAGACTGTCTTCCTGAGATTTATACAGCTCCCAAATCGGGATAAAACTGACCTGTGTGCTGTGCCACAGGCTTGTGTGGCAATAGGGAGAAAAAAAAAGGATGTAGATTGTTTCTAGGCCATTGTATAAACTGCTCAGTTCCTGAGGATGCCATGTCTACTCCAGTTGTCAGGCTCAACATCTTTAGGTGATGAGGAATTCTCCCAGTTAAATGATTTACATTATCACTGACAAGTGAAAATAGAGATTTTCACACATTTTCCTCAGTTCTGTAGGTATGAACATCATAGCAGAGACTGGATTGTTCAGGGTGACAGTGATAGAGGACAGAATTAGAAATTCTGCTCTTCATATTCACTATTAAGCAGTATAAGCTCTCTTGGCATACCTGTTTATTTTCAGTGGGTTTCTGTGTTGAGCACTTTCTAGCTGAACTGGCCAAAATGCCTATAGGAGTGGTTCATGAGGAAGACTCATGAGGAAGAAATATTGCACCAAACAATCTGGGACTGTGGCTGGTGCCTTTTGGGCAGGGAAAGGGCTGGACTGCCACTGCCTGCCTGCCTGAGAAGTTTGTACAAAAACACATTTTCAACCATCTAAATGATCAGTTTACTGCTGATATATTTCAAGCAACAGCAATTTTTTAAAAATTTAACTCTTGGGAAAAAAAGTTTGCTGAACACGTTAGGATGCTAGGAGAAAGCACACAGTCTTCCTGCTTATGCAGTTCATGTTCAGGGAAAAAATCCTGTTGAAGGAATCCCAGAAGGGTATTTTAGCTGGTAATAAGAAAGCAGTGATGGCATAGTGCACAAATGCTGTTCAACCCTGTTTGGGCTTCTCATGTGTTTGTATTGTTATGGTTCCAGACTGCTAATACCCTAAGCCTCAGGCTCTAACTTGAGCAGGAAGGATTTATTTTTAGAAGAAGAATTTTTCCCATAGAAGAGTGCCTGCAATACCATCTTTCTTTTTTTTTTTTAATAGAGCATCCAAATTAAATTTTAAATTTGCCCCAAAACATCATTGTGTGTTTGAGAAAGGAGCAGTCGGACGCCAGACTGTAAAGTCTGGACACTGAGATGCACTGCACTGCCAGCAGTGTGTCCAGGAGGTGCAGAGGAGGTGGAGCTGAGTGGATCATGTCTGCACAGATGAAAGACTTTGGCTCACACACAGTTCTGGGGGTGCACAGGCGCAGCCAGGGGGAAACACCGAGCTGGGCTGAGCTGCTGTGGCTGCTCAGGGAGATTCTGCACAATCATTGGGTTTTGGTACACATGAGGCAGCTGAGAGGAGCTCCTCATTATTCCCTTGAGGGGAATAACACATGAAGTCCTTACTTTTGGGTATCCAATGTATTGTTACAGTTATGAGCCTAAAAATGTCTCATAATCATTAATCTCTGTGAAAGATGCATTGGGAAGGGCTCTCTGGGCGTCTGCACTGGAGCACTGACATATGGGCTGGTCACTTTAAGGGGTACCACCATCAAATTCCAGAATATGAGCTACCTTATCCTAATATTCCCTTCTCCAAACCCCATTTGATAAGTGGTGGTGCCTCAGGATAGGTGTCTAGTGGCACCAAGGGTTCCTGCAGCTGCTAAGTCATCTGACAGAGATGGATTTGGCACTGAGGACCCAAATGCTCCAGGGGCAATGGAAGGCTGTGGTGGATACCAGAGGGCACTCTCAGATGGCTGTGTGAGATCAGCTCTAAGCAACTGAGCTGAGACCTGTGACCAGAACTCCACTGACTCCAGGGCTGGGAAAGATGAGTTCAGATGCCGAAGCTGGCACTGCACTCAGCAAAACTTAAGCACAAGGGATCTCACCCCAAAGGCCAAAACAAGTGCCTGTTCTGAATGTCATATGTGCAGCCCAGGGCAAAAGTGAAATGTATCCCCCTGGGATTTCTCTTCCAGGTTTTAAAGATCCAGGAAGCAGCATATACCTCAGACTAGGAGTCAAGGACAAAGAGCAAAAATCACATGTCTGGGCTCCTGTCTTTGACCCAGTACCTCACATGGATATTCAAGTACCATTACTTACCTGTATTTATTCCTTTATATATAACATATTCTTTCTAGTCTATTTTAACTGGGCTGTTTAGCCCACTTTCACCAGGCTGTTTGTGAAGTTTAGTTAATGTAGTACATCCTTACTAACTGATCCTAATAGTCTATTTTAATTTTCAATCTTACCAATGCCTGTAATTTTTTGAGTTACAGCCCATTTTTAACATTAATGCTGGATGATGTCCAAAACCTTTGAGTCAGAATCTTTTGTACACAGGGTTTCCCCCAAGGAGATCTCCTCATCACTCATTTAAAAGACATCACTGCCCAGTGCTGACTCAGAGGGAATACAGGTTACAGAGACTTTGGAAACACTAGTGCAGGGAGGCACTGTGTCCATGTTAAAGCCAAAAGGTGCTCATAAATGCAGCTAGGGTACTGCTGCCACCACATTCCTGTCATTCAGCCATTCAGATTAAGTGTGTCATGTAAAAGATGACATCCCTCACTGCAGAAGGGGGATATGTTGTTCCTTTCATCACATAATGTACTTAGGAGGAAGGTAAATCACCAGCATCTGTCAAGCCCAAGGGGAACTACAAAGCTCTGAGGGCTGGCCAAGCTCACAGAGCAAATGACAAAAACTGAATAAACCTTGGCTTTTAGTGAGGAGGTGAAGGCCTCCACCAAGGCAGAGATTCATGTCTGATTGTTGCAGGTTTGCTTTGAGTCCTGCCTCCCCAGTCGAGAGGCAGGCTGTGCTCACTCCTCAGTGAATCAATAGGACCCCCCAGTGGTCCACTGAAGTTTGAAAGAAATTTGACTTTTTCATCCAATACAAAGGAAAAAAGTTTTGGATAAATAAAATCTCTCCCTGACACAGATGTTTTTTGAATTAAGAGACCAGCATACAATAATTCACACGTATCTCTATTATCTTCCAGAATAGGAAGTGGATGTTTATAAACTGTGGGGCTTGGGCACAATGAGGATATAATTTCCTGTTAAACTTAACACTATGTGTGTGTAGGTTGCAGCTAGGAGGGGTAGTCCCACTCTCCTGCCATGTGCTCCCTTTTCCTCACGTCCAGTGATCCCAGGGCTGATAGAGGACATTGCTTCAGCAGAAATAAAGTGCCTCCTGCTCCAAAAGAGCAGGATCTGCTCAGACCAGTCAGCTGAACTGACCCATCCTGCACAGCTCCAGCACAAGGAAGGGCAGAAGGCCTCCTGCCTGAAGGAGAGGGAAGAGAGAAGGGAAAGGAGGATGGGCCCATCCTGACTGCAGCAGTCCACAGCAGCACTGGGTGATGTGTATCAGGAAATTATACCATGAATATGTCAAATTATGCCATGAATATGTCAAACTATACCATGAATATGTCAAACAAATGAGCCAAGGGTATTATACTGTTACAACTATACTGCACTTATGCTAAGAACAGGTGCTTTAATAGAAAAAAAGATAATACCAGCCCCAGCACCTGGCACTTTTTATTCCATCTGTTCATGGGTAGCAGTATCTTTCAGGCAGTGTAGATAGGAATAATATATGATGGCAGCAATTAAGATTAAGGTTCCACTGTGCAAAGTGGAACTGGTGAACACTCCGTAAGTTCCCAAAGGAAGTGAAGAAGTTGTGATGAGAGCTGTGGGCTCAAAGAATGGGATATCAGCCCCAATCCACCAAGACAGAACTAAGGTATGTCCCAGTTAAGGAAGCTGCTTAGTATCTTTTAGACCCCTGGGAATTGAATCTATTTCTCTTAAGTACTTTCTTAGGATTATTATAATGCAAGTTTACCTGAGATGGTGGTAATCTGAGCAAGAACAGCCACTTTCACAATATTTCCAGGCTATCAAATCGTTTATGCCAAAGTTTTCAGCCCCTTCATAATGGGAGTTGGACATTTTTCTTTGAATGTTAATGAACTTTGACACATGGGTTTATATCATTAATTCTGCATAGCATAAATATGCATCTACCTCAATGAATTTGTAAAACTTGTAAGTCTAAAAGATTTAAATTTCTAAAGGAGAATAAATAAAATAAACAATTTAAATAAAATAAAGGGTTTTTAAAATATAAGTGTACTTCTAATACTTTCATTTGGAGGTCCTGTGCAAGCATTTCCTGTCATGGAGACTGTGCATCTTTGGGATACAATAGGTACCTGCAGAATATTGGAACTGGAACATGTTAAAAGTAACCAATAGGAAAACAGACCTAGAAAAAACAATTTAGGAAAATCTGTGCTATTGCTGAGCTAGTCATGGATTTCAGGACTTTTTAGGGCTAAATTTCTACAACCACATTTTTGATATTTTTCAGACTGCTAATAAGACAGATCAAGTAATAAAAATAATTTTAAATTAATCCACCAGCTTCAGCGGTGAAATGTTATATGCAATTCTGAGAGTGAAGCCAAGATCAGAGGCCTTGGTTTTCTATGGTGGAGGGATGTTTACCTCATCCCAGGCCTTATTGGCCAGGGCTGGACATATAAGAGACCCAGTTCCACATAATCTACTGGGTCCAACCATGTGCTCTTTGTAAGCTGCTGAGGTAACTTCATGTGCTTAATGAGGAGCTCAAACCAGGGCCAAAGAAACCTCTGCTCGATATCCTGCATCAGGCATTCCCAATCAGACAGTTTCCAATAAACTGGAGCATGTAAACCCTGCATGGGTCTTGCTTTCCTAGGTATAGCTCAGGTGAGGAGCTGTTTCCAGTTTCACCTGTGGAAGCAAGAACAAAAACCTGGGCTACAAAGTCTCTTTCCTCTCCTGGCTGCATGGTCATCTGTCACCATCATATTTTCTGGAAAAATCCCTTTCCCAGGATTTCTCTCCTGGGAAACTGAGAAGCCTCAGAGAAAAAGGAAAACAGTAATTATCTGATTCTTCTGTGTTTTGCTGTTTTGGAATGTGGTTAGAGATTGTTTATCCAACATGTGAATTGTTTTGACTTAATGACCAATCATGGTCCAGCCGTGCCGGGACCCTGGAGAGAGTCACGAGTTTTTCATTGTTATCTTTTAGCTTTCTGTCTGTATCCTTTCTCTATTCTTTAGTATAGTTTATTATAGTATTCTTTAATATAATATAGATCATAAAATAATAAATTAGCCTTCTAACAACATGGAGTCATATTCATAATTTCCTTCCTGCCACGGGAGACAGAGAAAATACCACAGTCATCTTTCTAATTTCTTCCTAAAAAAAGTGTGAAATAAGGCCTGCCTCTCTTGAAGAGCAGTGACAAAGTTCCCATCGCTTTTCCTTTCTTATCAACCCTCATCCTAACATTTTTCTGGCTGATCCAGCCAAGCAGTTGACAGAAAGAAGCTGTTCTCCTTCCTCCTCCTCCTGCCCTGACCTAGGGAGCAGCTCTTGACTTTGGTGCTGAGTGCCTCAGAGCCCTGGGATTTACTGTCAGAAAGGAAACACTCTGACTGCTACAGGACACCACGGGGCATGTGTTGCTTACACAGTAATGTCACCCTCTGGGTCGTTGTAAGGCAGAAGGTAAAGCTGGCAAGTGGTGTTTATCTGTCAACGACATCTTGTACATGCCTTGAAGTGCCTCCAAGCCGACTGCCTTGGAAAAAAAAATCCAGCGCAGGCTTTAGAGTTTAATCTTCCCTCATCTTGCTAGATAGAGTAAGACCCCATTTGTGGATGCTACATCAATATAGAAAGTATTTCTTAACAAAGGTCATGTCTCATTTACATGGAAGAAAAGTAGAGTGCATGACAGGGTAGGAGAGTTTTTTTTCCTGGCAAGTCCACAGTGCAAGGCTGTGATCAAATTGAGCTGGCCAGGTAAATCCAGGTGTCTTTCATCAACACTAGAAAGTTCAGCAAAGATACCAGACAAAAAGCAGTGCCTTCACAAATTAGATGGGGACTTAAAAGGTAGCAGATGTTGTAAGACACAACATTTTTCCCTTGCAAAAATAGAAGTTCTGCATTGTTTTTGGTTGTGCGTTTTTGGTTGAACGCTTCTAGCTTTTCACTTTTAGCCAGCAGGGTACAAATTGAAATAGTGTATTTTTTACTTTTTATGATAAAAAAGAAAAATATATCAGCAGATATCAAATATCACTTATAGCAATAAATAAATTCACCAAAATCTGTAATGTCCTACGTATGATTTCAAAGGCCCCATGTGGCAAAGGCAGAATCGAAGCAGAAAATGTCATCACTATGATGCAATTCTGCTGCTGACATGGAGCATTAAGGAAACTTTCCATTCTGACCATCCTTTTGCCTCATGAGAGGGGAATTTGGGGCTGGGATGGGGCTTGGACACTCAAACCTCATTCCAGTATATCCCTGGATAAATGTGTTTATGTGTTCCTCCTGACAGGAGGGCAAGCTCATCTGCTACTGCTTTTTGTCCTTTATCCTTCATTCTTGGGTTCTGTAAGTAACTGTTTCCCAAAGGCTCCAAAGATCCAGATATTAAGGGTGATGAAGAATTGTTTTCTCTTACATTAGGCTGCAAAACTCTAGACTCTTTATTAAGAACAAACCAAGGATGCTGTTAATTTTTTAATATAAACACATATTGGTGAACTGGGAATCCTTTTCTGTTCTCATCTACACTGATCATTTTTGCCTGGCATTCCTATTTCAACTGACCAGCTTTTCTCAATATCAATGAAACTTTTAAATGGAGAAATTTCAAATGGAGAATCTCAAGTTGGAAGGGATCCATAAAGATCCCAAGGTCCAACTCCCTGTTCCTCACAGAACTACCTAAAACTAAATCATGTGGCTACCATTTGGTTAAATACTCTGGTGAAAGATTTGTCTCTCAGGACTTCTGGGAGTGTTCTGATCTCTTGGCTCAGTGACAAGATGAAGATTTTTCTCTGACAGCAAGCAGACAGGCACCTAATGGAATAGACACAGAAGTAAGTGAGGGAGTTCAGTCCTTGAAATAGCAGCAAATATGAAGTTATTGATGCAGATCTAGCAGCTGCAACTGCAAATACAGCTCTGGTGTTTGACCAAGGGAATTTATTAAAAACAGACAGGAGAGAATGATTTCATTATCTGATGCCCTGATTAGCAGCCATTTGGAAACTGCTCAAGGAGCTGAAGAGAGTTAAAATTGGATAGTTGTGCTTTGGAAAGAGACCACAGAAGATTAATTGAGGCAGGCATGGAAGGGAAAGGCTCAGAGAGTTTTACATGTTTGGCCCCTGAGGTGGTGGAGGAAGAGCTCTTATGGTGGTAGACAAAATCCAGACTGCGCTGAGGATAAATTTTGTACAGGAGACTTTCACTTTTTGGGAAGGGTAAAGCACAAGGGCACAAGGCAATGTGTGCAGGGAGAAGAGCAAGTTATGAGAAGGGACATTTCCATCCATGGAGGGAGGCAGCCTGTGCAAACAGGGGTGCTTTAGCAATAGTGTGAGTTAATGAAAGGATGGCTGGGGATGCCAGACCCTTTAGTTCTGTCTGCTGAGGTACAGAAACGAGAGGCGATGGGCTAGAAACAAGGTGGAGCTCAGTTTTTCCACCTCAAAATTTCCATGAAGGCTTGGCTCAGTCATTTGGTAAACAGGGTTGTGGCTGAGTCCAGAGGTGGTTCATGGCCCTCTCACTTGCTCAGAAACCACGTGTTCAGCACAGAGGAGTTAACTGCTTCCTCTTCTGGTCCAGCTCCTTCACAAGGTGAGGTGTGAGCAAATCAGGTGAGTGGTTACCATACACAGGGAAGCAGAGCAGGATGGCAAGAAAAAATGGTAAAAAATTTAGACTTCATAAAATGAATAGAGAAATGCATTTAGTAACAGAGAAGGTACAGGTTGCGAGGATGGATAGTTGTAAGCATGTTTAGACATCTCTGTGATCAAAGAAGAAAAGCTTAAAAATGACCACCAAGCATTTCCTTATGTTCAGTATTTTTCTTTCTTTTCCTTTGGCAGTCTTAAAGCAACCTGGACAATGGTTGGCCAAAATTAACTCATCTTTTCTATGCAGTGATAAGGCAAGCTTGATGGACTCTGCCAATGTGGAAAAGAAGTAAAAGAATGGAAGACCCAGTAGCACCAAAGTACTGATTGTTGCAGCACAAGGTGGGGTCACACTTGTGACCATATTTGTGCAGGGAGAAAAATAAAATGAAATTATTAGGTCGTCTTAGATCAGAGTGTGAAATACCTGTAGGTACTTGAGGCAAGGACTCACCTGGGAATTAGCCTGAAACAAATATAAGGATTACTTTCTTAGGAAATTATCTACTTTCTCTGTCACTGCCAGTGCTAAGGTACATTGAGATATCACAGTCTAAATCTACCTCAGCAGCACCTTCAGTAATACCACTAAAATTTACATTACAGGAAACTTGCAGCACAGGAATGTTTTATCAGAGTAAATGAGAACAAGACATGAAATGCAATGAATTATGCAAGTATGATGTAAGGGTAGGAAAGAATGAAAGGATGTGCAAATTTTCAGATGGCTGCTGGTCCAGTTTCAATTTACATCATTCAGCTGAAGAGCCTTTTCCTTGCACTCACAGCTGGCCCTCAGAAAACAGAGACCTGCAGAAGCACATATCTCTCCATTGACTTCAAAGGCAAATATGGTACTTCACTATTACCATTCTGGACCAGCCAGCATTCTCCCACCTAACCACAAATCAGGCACATCCAACAACCATTCCCTGTACAGATTCTGACTGCAGTCTCACAATTTAAGGATGGAGAGGAAGCTCTGCTGTGCAGATGAGAGAAACTCATTTCCACTTGGTCCAGCAAATATGATCTCAGTACTGATTTATTTAGTAGTTTAAAAGAAGACAATGAATAAGATTCTGTCTTCCTGGATATCCTTCTTCCTCTTGGTGTAAAGGAAGCCCTTTAAGGCTGCAAGGATAAGCACCTGCCACCAATCCTTTCTTACTGTGAGATTGCAGTGGAGGTCCTCTCTAACCCACCAGTACTACAGTGTGACCATAGTTTAATCCTGTTTGTATTAGCAGGAATCTCCAGAAGCATAGTTCTCAGCACCTCTTGGCACATGATGGGTGGAATGCAAAGCAAAATATCTTTGCATCTTACAAAGGGCCATTGAGGAAACACCAGGCTGGAGAGCATCAGCAGCTGCTCCTCATCCCTTTCTGGTCCCAGCCACCACAGAGCTCAGTGCCTGGATGTGGGCAGAAGAAAGGGGAACAATAAAAAGTGATCTGTGCCATGTTATTAAGTCTGTTCATACTGCTGCCATCCCACTCACACAGAGGGACAAAACCCCCACTTACCTTTCCAGGGCAGTGTTCTTTCCTTTCCAAGGACAGGAATCATTTCAGTGATACGAGCAGCTTTACCTTGATAGTAGTGTGAAATAAAGGAGGAAGACAGCTTTAGTACTCCTTGTTTAAGTTCTTGTAGGCAGGAGTCTTGCCTATCTCTGTATTTTACAGGCACATGTATCAGTCAAATGATAAACACCACTTTGAGGAGAGCAGAAAAAATGAGATGACAGTCTTTAAAAAAAAGGAACAAAATGCCCGTCCTTTATAAGATGTCTATAAAAAAGGCTAAATAGCCAGGAAAAGAAAACAGATTGCAGAGGAAAGCCTCATGCAATAGTTATAGAATAACCAGGCACATGACTGCTATTACATCTCCAAATCCTATCCACAGGTGTAAGATAGGTTTTCTGTAACATTTGGCTCCATTCCTACACTGAGCAGTGTTTCTAGTAGCCCAGTTCTTATTGATACCTGATTAATGGTATGAACATGTGCTTCAATAGCACAAAACCTTTGAGGACCAATTCATCTATTGTGCTAATTACCATACTTTTGTCTCAAAATTCTAAAAGAGCATAAGAAAGCAAATCATAGTATCCTCTGATTCACTTTGTGAATGACTCTGACCTGCCTTTCTCTTGTCTGCGTGTTTGTAGTTTAAGTGGGAGTCTATGAGGAGGGCAACCCAGTGGCTCAGTTTAGTGGTTCTGTGTGTGTGCTACAGATAGGATTTCCATTCCTTCTGTCTGGTTTCCTGGCTTGGCAAAGGCAAGCAGAGCTGGATCTCCTGGATGAGTGGAGAAGAGAATATCTCAACTCCCAGCAACAATCTCTCCAGTTAATGAATTATTTATACTGAAAGGAGCATTACAGTCTCCATCAACGCCAAAATGAGAGTGGCTACATGGAAAGGACCCAAGAAAATGTACCATAAGTAAACAGAAGGGAAATAGAGAGTATCTTCACTGCTATAAACAGGAGTACAATAATAGTTTTCATTAATAGTGAGAGAATCTCTACTTCTCACTCTGTCTTTTCACACCATCTTGTCTTGAAGGAAATGATACACTGCAGGCATGCTGCTTGTGCCTGCTTGTCACTTATATGTTGTGGGAAGAGGCATAAATGTATAGAGGCATTTCCTACAGGTTTTGCAGGCAGGAGGGGCTCTTTAATAGCATGGCAGTCACTTTTTCAGCCTCTGTCTGCGTGTGCATACGTGTCTGCAAGTTACAGAGAGGGACGCAGAGAGCAAGCTGTGAGGCTGAATTTAGAAAGTTATAGATGTTCTCATCAGCCCCATGCAATGCAGCAGAGATTCCTTCCAAAAGCCAAGGGAGCAGAGGCTGCAGACAACAGATGTGAAGGGTTTCCCATAACTGTCAATTTTCAAAGTGTTTGCATTGAAAAGAGAGGAGGTGCTATTTTGATTGATATTTCAGCCGCAGTATATAAAGCAGAGGAATTCTTCTTACCCTCTGCTTGTCACACTGATCTCACACACTCTCCGCTGGACTTGGGGCTACTACTGGCTGCATCTGAAAGGCTGAAACTCTCTGGGAATAAAGAATCCTTGTAACAATGCCAGAACCCACCAAGAAAGATGGTAAGCATGACAGAACATTACCTGATCATTTCTTACTGACAGGAATTATGAGTACGCGCACACACGAAACACCTTTGAGACCACCTTGCAGACATCAGCCACAGATGATATTAAGAACAATAGCCACATAACATCACTAAATCTTTAGAGATCACTGATCTTTTTAGACTAAGAAATGACTTTCAGGCAGGGCTATAGCACAAACACAACTTTGAATGGATATTGAGAAGCTATTTGACTGGACAAATGCTGTATTCAGTTTTTAAAGACTACAGGATTCCTGAAGTGCAATTTGTGGTTTCTCTGTTCTAAGCTATCTAAAGTCTGGAAAGGAGGGAAAAGGCATTTCTTAAGATTTAAAGAGTCAGGACATTGATATGTTTTTCATGCAGTTTTCTAATAGTTCTTGAATGGGAAAGATGTGCTTATGAAACAGTTTTATGGTTCTGATGAAAATATATTCTATGCATCTAAATGCATAAGTGAAGAATGTAGTAAGTTTTTCTGTACAGCTTGAACTGGAATAATGTATTTTGCCACATTACAGAAATTGTTATTTTATGTTTCAGAAGGATAGTTACAGTCAGTAATATTGGCCCCTTCTGTGGTGCTATTAAGTTCATAGAAAAGAAACTGAGTATGTAGTCTGCTACTGAGAGACAAAATTGTCCACTGGAGACTGAGAAAAAAGGTGAAAAACACTGAGGGTATATTATTTAATAATTTATTTAAAAGCTAATATTGATTTTTCTACCATTTTGAAAATTTAAGCTAAATAAGCTTCTTCTATTTACATTATTTCTATAACTCTTGTGTTTTTCTTTCAAATCTGTATATTTTGGTAAGAATGTCTGGTGATTAGTTTTTGATATTGACTATATAAAGAGCTTTTGCAAAGCCATAATATGCAGCCTGTATGTGCTTTTCAAATATTGGTGAATGAAAGCTATACACTCAGCTTCCCTAATGCATTCCCAAATGAAAAACTGAATTTAATCCTTAAGGTATGGAAAGCATAGACATCATTCATTAGCATTTATTTCCCATCAGTCTTGAAAGATCTTCCAGGCTGATGTGCGTAGCTTGAATAGGTTTTCTTTGATTTAAGACTGACTTGTCAGTAGTATTGGCTTTGAACAACTTTACAAACAATTTTACAGGGTTTATTTTTTCTATTTCAATAAAAATAAATTTCAAAATTTTTTTTGAAATATTTTCTGGTTTTGTGGAAGGTAAGAGCAGAGTAACTGTCGGGAACACTACTCATTTTTGGCATTTCTTCAGCTGGGGACACATGAAAACTAAACTTTTTGCACAACTGAGTCTCAAGCAAGCAGTATTGACAGACCAATGTGATCACTTTACTCACTGGCCCTCCTCAGGGCTCGAGGACAATGATAGATGAAGTCTCCTTCTGAAAATAGCCACACCAAGTGCATGTATTAATACAAGAGCCTAATCCTCCATATCAAACCTAGAGCCAAGCCCCTTCTAGAGTGTCTTATTTGTAATTCAAATTATTTACACATGTATTAAGTGTCCTTTTTATTTGATCTGTTATTTGACTGGGTATTATACACTTTAATCAGAATGCATTCTGTGCCTGTCAACTCAAAAAAACCCAACCCTAAAATATTTATGCACTTTCAAAAGATATGTGCTTTGAAGAAAATTAGTTTGGAGGCTCATGTTTCTTATTCTGTTTAAAATTAGATTGTTTCAAATATGTTCTTCCAGTGCAGTGATTACCAATGCAGCTCCATGTTTGTGTTACAAAATAGGTTTAGCAGCTCTGAACAACATTATATTGACACTGGAACAAATGTGATTTTTAATGAGTCAATATTCAGGACCTAAAAATTATTGAAGCATTCTGCCTTAATAGAGTTCACAAGGATAAGAGAGCTCTGGAGAAGTGATATGATTGGGTTGTACACTGGTTGTTCCTTACTGCACCAAATTTATTTGAAGCCAGGAGGTCAGGGGAGTAACAGGTTTATATTATTGTACTTCAGGGATTAGTTGCTTCCTGAAGATTTTTTTGTTGATCAATAGCCCCCCTGAGTTGTTGACAATACTTGTATTGTAAGTGTGAGTACCTACTGTATTGGTGGCAGGAGAATTTGGTACCAGTACACTGCTACATATACAATCTCTACTTGTACCACCTCTACCAGCAAGAACTCAGAACCTCACCTGGTCATCAAACGCCTGTTCTCATGGTCATTTCCAAAGCATCAAGGGTTGAAGAAAATTAATCAATGAGGTGAATCTTGGCCTGACTAATTCTGGAAATTACCACTGGAAAAACTGTCTGAGAAACCTTTGGTGAGCTTGTTGAAGGACTACAATAGAAAATAGGGGGGAAAAAAGAGGTTTAATGTTTCTGCATCACATGGGCACCTAAGCACAGTTCTGATATTTCCAACAGAAGCAATCTACTTGAATTATCCCATACTCCTCACTTCCATGGGTCCTGCAAATTAAAAACAGCACAGACAAGCAAGTAGTTGAGAAATTAGAAACCGGCTAATGCTTGAATGTTTAGAAAATCTCGGATCTGTGGGTTTTTATCACTGCAGCCCCTGAAGTACGTAGCTTAGTTTTTCACAGACGCTGCTGTAACGAGCTCCCAGGCTTTCTTTTTCAGGCCAAGTGCTCTTTGAGCTATTCTAAGATTATTAGATTAACAAAGTGAGAAAATTCCTGACTTGGTGACAGTGTAGCCTCACAAAGAGCTCTTAACAAATAGGATCACCAAATTAAACACACCACTCAACTTAGGGAATGTTGCTGGAGAGCTTCAACCTGATGGAATTTGTCACTGCAGAAACAGGCTTCCATGACTAATTATTTAAGGCCTTCATGGTACTCCTAAAAAGTGAAATCCTGTGAATAAGATCAGCTGTAGCTTCTTTGTAGTAGATGGTCATTGTTGTAGGACAGCTTTGTCTTGGCTCCAAATATGTGTGCAAGGTGAAGTTTACATCAATGGGTTAACTGATCTCAGTGGATGACTGGGGTGTGACTGAGTTGCCAAAGGCCTAAACCAGTGCATTTAAATTTAACAGCCTTTAGCTTTCCTGGTGACTAATAAAATAACCCTCCCTCATATAATTACTTCCTGCGATTTATTGGAATCACTCAGTCAATCTTTCCTCTCCCCCCCTTTCCTTTAACCAATACTCATAATAAGAGCTGCTCATTAATTAGGTGCCCTCTTAAGCTGTCACAGGCCATGGCATTTGGACACGCTTTTGTAAAAGTGCCAAGTCTCTCAAGAGCAACCTTTTCAAACTATTTGTGGGCATCATCCCACAGAGACAGGTGCAAGTCTGTCCCCAGTAGGCAGCTCTGTAAATTTGCCTTATTTATTCTCCCCAGTCTAGGAAATAATGCATGGCCACGAGTTACCATTCCAAATTTTGAGCCAAAGCATTCATCAACTCTCTGCCAACTTCATTTTTTAAGTGTTTGCAAGCTCTGCTTGAATGATGCTGCCTGGAGCATCCACATTTTGGCAAGGAATCAAAATTGAAATCACTGTGCCTACTTTAGACAGAGTTTCAGTAAAATTTTATTCAATCTACAAATAGCACAGATGTAAAAGTTGTGAAGAAAACTACTTGCATATACTGTCTGTTAGAAGAACAATCTGTAAAACATGAAGCAATTTGTGAAAGGAGGCAAGTAGACATAAATACTGCTTTAGAGATATGGCAACACTGCTCTCCATGAAGACACCCAGAAGAAACAACATTTACTTCTATTTGCTTTTAAACATAATTTTTTTTTCATTGTGAGATTTTTTTTTCCTATCATTATATTTGCATTATATTTGCAACATTCTAAATAATACAACTGTCTGATGTGTCAAGAAAACAGTCACTGTCAAACAAGTCACTTAGTCATATAAAACATATAAGTAGATATGTAAAGCAGCATTCCAATGAGAAAATAATCTAAGCATGAAGGTTAAGAGGTAATTTAAGTCAGATTTCTTTTAATATCATATTTTCAAGGTTAGACAATTTTTCATAGGTGAAAAAGAACCTGAATGGGAATTCTGCTTCACTATACAGATTTGGCTTGTGCCAAAATTAAAACTGCTGATGGAAATGTTTCCTGAAAATTCAAGATCCCAGCATGTGAACATTTTTCAACACGGTTTGGTGCTTTCCATGCGGAAGACTGGACCTGTACAACCATTTCATGTGGCACCACATGGGTAGTGCAGCTGCTCTCTCCTCGCAGCATGGTGATGCAAAAGAAAAGCACACAGACATCCATCTTCTGCCATCGTCGTTGCCCCTCTGCAGCACTGACAGTGGAATTCATTCCCATTATTTTTAACTTCCTTCATTCTCAGTGGCAGAGCCAAACCACACTCAAAGTCAGGCCCCTGTGTATCGTTAGCAAAGCTCCATATTCAAATCGCAGGTATAAGAGTTCTGGTGGATGACGAAAGAGTGAAACCCTAACCCTTTATCTTATTTTGCCTCTCAATTCTTCAGAAAGTTTCTCTTCATCACCTCCAGCTAATAAATTTTAAGCCCTCCACAAATGGAAAGCAAACTCACGCCCCGGTGCTGTAATCAGATCCCCGAGGGTGGGCTGTGCTCTCGCCCTGTGCCCCACGGAGCAGCTCCTTCTGCACAAACTGTGTGGAACACTGGGAGATGATTGTTCTTGGATTGCCTTTTCCCTCCTATTGCTAACTCCTGACTGTGGCTCCCACACTTCCTTCTGAGATACCAGAGCATCTCAGATTTATGCTTTGACCTTCCCCCTCCATCACTGCTAAGTTTGAATCAAATTAATTTGACTGAAAATTCACCATGATTTATCTTTGGGCTGTTATGTTTTGGTTTATTATGGTGTAAATTGAAAGCACTACATTAACTTTTTTTTTCCTCATACAATGCATTGACTTCAATACTACTGAAGGAGGATTATGCAAGATTGGTCTGGCTTACTTGCTGTTGTTCGTGCTTGAGTTGAAAAGCTTGTCCACCCTGCATGAAAAACAGTGCATCTGTGCCCAAGAATAAAATATTTAATATTGTCACACTAAAATGAGAAGCTCGTTGAGTTTAGGAGGAAACCAGGGAACAGCCTTTCAGCAGATAAGAGAGCGCTTTGTGCTTGGCAAAACTGAATTTAGCAAACAGTGTCTTTGTGTCTCCCTACACTGCACCTGTTGGGAAGATAAATAAAGGCCTACCCAGTTCTTTCCCCTCATACCTCCTAAATATATCACTTTAAGAGAGCTCTAAAAAAACCAACCATGCTACAGTACTCCTCTGTTCCATGAAAAATGGCATGTGTTTTTTCATATTAATTTCAGGGGACTACCAAACAAGGTGGTTGCATAACCAAGCAATAGCTTGGTTTTGGAGAGATCTGGGGGGACTTCAGTTGTGAAAACATTTGTAGCTGCCTAACACATCAACAGTTCTTTGAAAATAAGTCCTGGAATGTATTTCATGTTTCATCAGGGGACATCCAGAGTGTCCCTTAACGGGGAAGAGCAAATCAAGTTTGAAAATACATTACCTAGGGAAATTTCCCTTGGGATAGGAATGAATACTAGACTCATTATTTATGGGGATGCAGAGGTTCCAGTAAATTAGAGGTCCTAATCTAATAATTGCTCTAGAATGAAAAAAAAAATATTGTTCATATTCAGGCACTAAAGTGACTTCGTCTTGAATGTAAAAATATAAAATGTAAAATATCTATAAAATAACAGAAAAGACAAGTGAATAAGATCATTAACTTCAGTTGTAATTAGAGTTTTTTCAGTCCCACTGCAACCAGTTTTATCTCTTGATCCTGAGGAACTGTGTGACTGGGAAACAGCCCCTTCCCATCCCACCCAGCCAACTCTCTCTGCTCTCAGCCACAAATGAAGTGCTGTCTCTGAAGACTGTCTCTGAAGACTTCAAACAAAGGTTTCTCTTTTTCATTGCTGTTAGAGAATTGATAGTTGAAGCCATTTTTCCATCATTCCACCATTGTTCACTTTATGCCACGGGGAGGTTTTCCTCCTTTGCTTGGAAGAGCTGCCAGTGTTTACAGCATTAGGGATGAGAGGAGTGGCCTGAGATGAATGTCCATGTTAGTCCATTGAGACTGTTGGTGACTGGTGACTTTGCGACCCTGCAGGGATCCTGATGGTCTTTACACTGTCCCAGAAGATCTCTGGGTTAGGAACCAGATACCCAGCTGGAAGGATGTGCCAGTGGACTCGGTGTTCCCGCTCCTGGCGGAGTCAGCCGCTCTTTAAAGTCAGAGGTGCCCAGTCTGCTGCTACTCAGCTGACCTGCCAGCAATTGCCTAAACATAGGTGCCCTAGTGCCACATAAGATGCCCTGAGATACACAGAACACCCATCTTGGGCTGCAGATATGACCCAGGAGCCGTGGGAGGCCTGTGACACCATGGAATAGCAGCTAGGAAGTAGATGGCCGCCCTACGGGACACAAGTGGCCTTGGTCACCTGTGTGTATATGCAAATTGAGCCATAAGCAGCTGTTTTATAGTAAATAAAAATGAAATTCCATTGATTGTAATGGCAGCTTGGATGCCCAGCTCTCATCCTAGACACATTCATGTGCCTCCCTTTTCCTGAGCACCATAAGGAGAAGAATGCAGGACTACTGTACAATTTGTTCAGTTGCTGTTTAAGGGTTTTCTGCATTGAGTAGGTTTGTAAGAAGCCAAGGAGAGAGTTAAGTTCCATTATTATTTGCATGTGATACTCAGATGCTCTTCCCCATAAATAAGGGAGTACATTAGGCTCAGGTTACCTTGAGCAGAGAAAAGCACACCCTTCTGTAGTCTATTATCTGCTTCATGCATTGATAAAAATAAAATAATGCCAATGAAAAGAGGTTCCAATGCCATTTTTTGTTATTTTTGAGAATCTGATACTTTTGTTTTATTTTTATAAGAAGACATGAATATATTTTATTTAATGGCTAAATGTTTCAATCAACTCAGAATTAAATTGTTGCTCTCCTTTAATGAGAGGAAACAGAAAGTGGCAGTCCTGTTCAAATCAATAGTAATTCATCTTCATTCTTTTAACACAAGCTTACTCTCACTTCCTCCAGCAGCTCCATGCTGTTAGATGAATGATTGGTTGCATCAGTGATATTTGTGGGCAAAAAAGTACTTTTTATGTAAATAATACAGTATTTCTGAATATTCTACAAAGTGTTCAATAAAACATATGTAGATTTAGGGAACACCAAGGATTCCCGTTTCTGGAATTTACTCTAATTTTTTTGGTGTGGTCTTAGCTCCTAGAGCTCACTGAACTAACAGATGTTCAGCCAAGAAGAAACAGCTTAGAGAAGAGGGTGAATTAAAGTAAAAATCCAGTTCTGTGTCCAACAGGATGTGATGCCCTAGGAAGCCATTCTAACAAGCAAGCTTTAGTGAAAATTTCACCACTTCCTGGGATGCTGGAGGGACAGAAAGTTACTCAGCATTCAAGAAGTCTGAAGACACATTTCTGCTTGGAAACCTCTCAGACCCTAAAATATGCAGCCTACACCAAAGGGAGTGTTTCTCTCTGACTTCCCTCAGCCATTACCTGTATTGCTGGTATTGCTGTCAGCATCTTCACAGGAGTCAGTGGGACCTAGAGTAAGGTGATGGGGGATGCCTTACACCCACATGGCTTAGAACAGCCTCTTCTGAAGACCAACCACACCCTCAACCCTCTCTGCTGGTTGGTCAAGTGTCTTTATGTGTATTTTCAGTTCAAAGTGACAAAATAACCTGTGGTCTCTTCTGCACTTAGCCATGGTGGTGTTAGATGTCATAATACTGAGATATTGCATGCCCTGCTTTCTCTTAGTGCTAGGTGGAGGTTAATTCAGGACATCAGACCTCCTGGAGTAATTTTGAAGGGCCATTGAACAGAAAGCCAAATATGACCATCTCAGAAGAGTTCAAAAAATCAAAAAACATCCACCATCCTAAAAAATTGCTGCACAGAGTGAAGTTTATCACAGAATTGCTTGTTTCAGGAAAGGCTGTCACAAATATGATAACTTGTCAGCAGGTCAGTGTGTGTGGTTTTTCTGCCAGAAGGTGGGAACATGGTTGGGTAACCCATTTCAGAGTTAAGAGCCCCTCCATGTGCCCTCTCCATGGTCCCAAGAGTGTACAGCAAGAAGGGAGTCCATCTTACAACAATGATCCAGACAGTTCTCCCTTTCCTGGAGATTAGGAAATAGTTCTTACATAATTTGCTTTCCCTGGCCATGTTACTAATTGAAAATAGCATGTGATCTACTTCCTAGGGCACTTGTCCTTATATGTGATGGTTCCAGCAAGTTATTTTGATCAAGTGATTATGACAAAAAGTTCTGTTCTAATTTAATTCTCTGTAGGCTCAAATGGTGGTTTTAGGAAGCATTTGAAAGCATTGTTCAGTAGTAGCATGATGCTTCCTGAGACGGATCTATATTAAAATACATTCATCATGTCTTTGCAGGTCCAGAATAACTTCCTAATTTTGGTCATACATGCAAGAGGAGGTTGCAGTCAACCATAGACAAAGATTCCCTTTTTCTACAGATTTCTGTAAAAATCTTAGCTCTTTGTATATAGACATTAGCTGCAGGCACATTTACTCTGTGTACTGAACTGACAGGATGGAACATGATGGGCAAAAGCAACTCACACAACAGCACAATTACTTTTTTTCTCAAAGGGGAGTCATGCTTTGCTCAGCCAGCCTGCAAATCTGGTCCAAAAGCCAATTCCAGATTTTTCCTTCTCTCAAAGCCCTGAAGCTGTGACAAAATTAACTGAATACAAATGTAGGTAAAACTGAAAGAGACCCCAAATGAAAAGTGTGTTGGCTCAGCTGGTGGGAGAGGTCTTGCTCCTTGATACTCACCTACTCCAGTGTGCTAGTGGACTAGAAAGAGCAGTAAAACAACTCCTGAACAGCTGTTGAATTCCAGCTTCCAGGTATTTTTGTGTTTATTTTTATAGCTCTCTGCCATAAGATCTTTCCTGTGGAAAATAAATGCATTAATTATGGCCCCTAGAACCAGTTCCAATGGCACTAGAAGGAGGAAAAACTTCCTTTAATCAGTCTGAGCTGATTGAGTGTGTGTGGTAGGACCTTTCACTGTTTTCTGGATTGAAATGACATATCTCAAACCATCTGCACACCTTGATATGCACAGCATTGCATGTCCATCCCTTTTTCAAAAGTCTTCTTAATTTCCAGTGCCACTGAATCATTTTTTCTGTAAAAATTACAGAAACCCTTACTCCTGGTGGTGGGGAGAACATCTGTGGCTTGTGATATCTAGGAACAACCACGTGAGAAATGCCATGCAGATGGAATAATTTATAGACTGATAGCTTCTGAGTCTCATCCTGTGATACTCATGCAGATAGAGATATACATACACACACTGCAGCACGTTTGGTATCTTGTGTTTTTATAAGAACATAGTATCTAGGTCAAAAACCTTATTTTAGACCCAAAGAAGAGTGTAATTCCAATGGAGACTGTGGCTGCCACTCCCCCACAGATGCAGACTTCAGTGAAGGCACAGAGGGTCAGATGCCTGATGACATTTTTTCCATGGCATTCCCTCCAGCCTTACTAATCTTTCATCTAAGCTTTCCTTAGCCCTATTTTTAAAGGGGAAATCTGACCTCTGTCCTGTGCCCCTTTTTCTTTGCCCTTGTTTTGCATTTCCATGTTTTGCAATGAAGTTTTCTCTCTTACCCAACAGCTTTTTTAGCTGGAGGGAGACCATATGCCGTGAGCTGTGAGTGTAATTCACAACAGCATCTTAAATGCATTTTGCTGTCAGGCTTTGTAAGAGCTTTCTCTCATACACATCACTTACTGATTTACTGATGCAAACCCCCACAGCTTGTCTGCAAACATCCTGCTGTGTGCAAACATTCCCGAAAGGCAGAGTTAAGTGTTTAGGGTTTTTTAAAGTGAAGGCACATAGTTCTCACAGTAATTTCCATTGACGCAGGATGAGATGGAGAGGTAGAAAACATTAACAGCAGAAACACTGAGGGATGTTTGTCACTTCATATGTGAGCACTCACAAAGGGACATACATGATTACATGTAGGTCTCCTAAATTTTCATCCACAGAGAGTCCTTTCTTTCCTCATGTGCAGAATGCTCCTAAAGATTTCTCAGTACAATTCTGTATCCCTGGAATCTGAGTAACAAATATTTGCATACAAAAAAGCTTACAAAAAGAGAGAACTATGAAAGTCAGTACATAAAAATCCCAATAAAGAAGTACATTTCTGAGTTTCAGGTCTATTTCAGATTCTTTTCATGTTTACTACCAGCAGTTCTTCAACTCTGATACAAAGCTTTCCTGTATTGCCATTTTAAAACAAAACAAAAAAAACAACTTAATTACAAATTCACTTTGCTTGTACGTACTGGGACACTGAAACTCACAAAAAGTAGTAGCCACTGAATTTTGTAGTGCATACGTTTGAGTTACCCCTAGCAAACTAAAAAGTGAATGCTACCACCCTCTTGAGTGAGGTGTTTTCCACAAGTGTGACGACTGAAAATAAGCATTGGGTGTGTAGAAAATTCAGGGCAAAACCAGGAATGGATTATTAGTGATTAAGGACTTGGAACAGTCCCTAATCACGTAGGCGCCCTGAGCCCGGGCTCCTGTTACAATCCCCTCATGCAAGGCTCTGCCCCTCTGGAGGAGGCTGAGGGCTGCAGCACAGATGACAGGAGAGTGCTCTTATCTGAAGGAAGTCTGAGAAGACTCTTCCTTCTTGAAAAGATCACAGAGTATCAGATTATCTGTCACCCACTGTCAAATAGAGTTTAGCAAATGTTTTTCTTATTTGGTATTTGGATGCGGTCGTGACAATGTTTAGACCCAGTTGCAGCGTATATTACTCTGACAAAGAGCTCATAACAAGCTGATGGACTCAATCCTTGGCAAATCCCAACATGTGAGTGTCTGGTTTTTTCCTGAACGTCAAAGAAAAGCCTGTGAACAAAAATCATGGAATGGGAACACCAGCAGGATTCCATTTTAAATCGCTGAACTGTTTTAGTCAGAATTTTAGTGAAAATGAAACCCATCAGCATGTCCCAAGTGTTTCCCTGTAACTGACTGAAAGGAGATAGATTGCATGAATTCATGCTGCCACAGCCTTAAGCTGATGTCATCATTTTCCCTAAGGGTCAATCTCCCTGTGTGGAATGATTTCCCACTGCCTGCACACAATCACACGGCTCTCAGGACTGCTCTGGGGGCACTGAACAACAGGAGACAGTCATTTGTGGAACTCACTACAATTATGCAGAGCATCAGGCCCATAATGTGATTTCCATAAAACAATACTGCAAATTATTTTCTTTATTCACAGTGAAATATTTCAGGAGAGCTCAGCAAAACAACAGTGCTGTGTTTTGGGTTGAGAAAGACTAAAGACATTTTTCCAAACTGGTAAAATGCTTCCTGAGCTGGTTGGGAAATTATCTGGCAATCTGAAAGGAAGTTCCTTACTGGTTAAGTACTCATCTCTTGAAATAAACGACCTTTCCACTTTATTGCTGACTTTTATCCTATAATTAGAAGTGAGACTGCCTTTAAGAGCTTATTGTTAAATTTGAAGAATAGATTGTTTTCATTCCTAAGCAGAAGTTCTGTGGTTTAGGAAGTTTTTTTATCCAATAACCTTGTCTACTTTATTACCTTTTGAAGCTCTCAGGAAGGATGTTAGCATTAGTCACTGTACTTCTATCTCTGGTATCACACTGTGGTGTCTCTTGCTTTCAATTTGCCCTTGGGAATGTATTGAGATAAACTAAAATATTTGCTTCTAGAGAAAAATTATTAGGGAATTATTGCAAGGAAGGATAGGAAACTGGATATTGTCATACTTTTAAAGTCAGATAAGACTATTCTGCTGAGTGGGTTAATTGATTTTGGTATATATATATATCAAAGATGAATTAGGTTTGGGATATTTAAAAGAAGAATTTCCCGTGGCTGGAGTAGGAGTGGAAAGAAAGAAACCCGAACTACACAGATCTCCTGCATTTTCTGTTTCCTCAGTGCAATTCCTGAGCAGGGAACCCACCTGGCTCGCTGTGCCGGGCTGTCCCCTGTCCCTGCAGAGCCCCAAGGGCTGGGCGTCCCCTGGGACAGGCGGCTCCCGGGATTTTCCCAAGGCAGGGATCCGATCGCCCCCTGCAGGGCCAGCACCGAGCCCAGCCCCAGGTGCTGGGGGGAACTGACTCTTCACAGACCAGAGAGAGGCTTTTTAAATACAAAAAGGCGGAGTAAACATTCCCAGCTGGGCTAGAGAAGCGGGCGAGTGGCTCTGCAGAGCTCCCACCTGCAGCCCCTCCAGGAGTCTGTGCCTCTCTTCAGAGTGAGAAGAGTTTCAGGGGCCCTCAGGGGTGGCACTGCAGAGATAAACCTGGGAGATTCACTAGTCCATCTCACTTCTCTTCAGACTGGGAGGAGTTTCAAGGGCTCTCAGGTATGGCACTGCAGGGACAAACCTGTGAGCCTCACAAGTCCAGTTCACTGAGGTTTCAGGACTGGTTTTTTGTTGTTTGTGACAGAGTTCACAGGGGTTTTCAGGATGAGGGGAGATGTAGATCTGACTCTATATATTTCAGAAGGCTTGATTTATTATTTTGTTATATATATATTTCATTACAACTATACTAAAAAGAATAGAAGGAAAAGTTTCATCTCAGAAGGCTGGCTAAGCTAAGAATAGAATAGAAAAGAATGATAACAAAGGCAGCTGGCTCGGACAGAGAGAGAGAGAGAGCCAGCTCTGCCATGACTGGTCACTAAATCTAAACATCTACACGAAACTAATTACAGATCCACCTGTTGCGTTCCACAGCAGCAACCATTGTTTACATTTTGTTCTTGGAGCTCCTCAGGGAGAAAAAATCCTGAGAAAAAATTTTCAGAAAAAGATGTCTGCGACAGTTGTTGTTGTTGGTTTTACAACATAAAACTAGGAGTGTTGCTTCTGTCCTTCAGATATAAGCACCCATCTCGTTGGCAATATTTGCACAGGCAGTTTTCTCCTATTTCACTGGAGCCAGAATCGTGTGGTGCATCATGTGAAGCAGCAGTAAAGAATGGCTCAGGTGACTGAGAACAGGTCGGTGAGGAATGCAAAATTTCAGCTGTGAATCATCTCGGGCTCACATTAAGTTGGTGGTATGGAAGCTGAGATGTTGCCATAACAGAGGAAAATTTGACTCTCTCTGTCGTTTATAGGAAGAAGCTGACTTTGTGTGGGATTTCCACAATTTTCACTATGCATATTTTAGGAGGAAAATGCACACTAAGAACTTTTTTCAGCAACATTCAGTATTGCATATACCTCGTTGTATAACAAGTTTTGCAGTGACATTTCGAAAGAGAAAGTTTTTTTTTCCAAACGTGGAAATAAAATTTAACACATCAGGATGTGGAATTAATGATAAATCAATGTCACCAGGAATAGTCTCAGGCTCTGCAAGTACAGGTGTGCTGACAAAGTTTTCTCATGAAGGTGTAGTAATGACTGTAAACCCAATTTCTTCACATTGTTAAACACTGTAACACATTTCAGCAAAACCCTTTTGTCTGGTAAGTGGTTAGCAAGCAGAACATTATCTGCAAGATTTTGCATGCTAGATAGTATCACAAAATTTTAGTCTTGGAAATTAAATAAACCCATAAATTGGGATTTTTGGTTTGGTATGGTTTTAATGATGAAATAAATTAGAAAACTGCAATTGCAAAAACTTAGTGAAAATAGATTTAGTCAAAAATTTCAGTGACATTTGGCACTCAAATTGTGGTCTACTGTTAGTCTGTGAATTGTGAGATACAAGCACAGATACTCATTTTTTCTGTTAGCTACACAGGTGCTCAGGATCTAACTTTTAGGGGTTATTTTCTTTGATATAAAGTAAGAGAAGAAAGATATCACGGAAATAGAATGGAATTCAATTACTCCATCCTGGTGCCTTGTGGACTGAGAAGGCTAAAAATGAGTTTAAGAATGCATGGGAACTTGATAACCAGACTATAGCCACTAAACTTCACCTATCCATCTTAAATACTGTCAGTGCTTGGCAGCTTTCCAGATCCCTGTTAAAGTACACATGACATTTTAAGTCTGAAAAAGAAGATACTTAGAAGACTATAGACATATAAACATAAGTTTTATTAAATTACTTTTTGTCAAGGTCATGGTTACAGTGTTCTTTAAAGCTTAATTCCTATGTGAAAGCATAAGAAATCCGTGGAAGTTTACATATGGTCAGGTTTGATCTAGCAGCATCATTTCAGAAGAGTGGAAACCAAAAGGAAAACACTCAAAATAAGCAATGATTCTTTTATGTACTTTTATAACTATGAATGACAGTGAAGGAAAAATCTGGACTCACCAATTATACTGCAGCTCCTCATGTGGGTCTGTAAACTGTTTATTTGGTATCTAGTCCATTCCACAGAATTCCCTTTTACCAGGCTTTTGCTCCAATTGTTCATTCAGTTTTTCATTCCTCAAGCCAGGGAACGTTCTTAGACCAGCTTGTGACAGTTTGATTGGCTCTGGTGGCCCATAAAATCCTTTATAATGGAAAGCATTTAGATTAGTTCTGAAATGGGAGTACTCTCAGTGAGTTTATATGCTGGAATTAGTTATTATCCTTGGGCTTGTTTGGGTTTTTTGAATTTTAATCATAAACCAAACTACATTTTTAAGCAAACCATTTGTTAATTTTACTTATTCTTCAGTCCCTACCTAAATGTGCATCACTGGACTGTGACACTTTTAGCTGTTGGAATATAAAATAACTTCATCTTCAGTGAACATGCTGATTGTTCACTTTGTTACAATAAGAGGGAGTATTTAATGGAAGGTTGTTGTTTTCACCTTTAAACACTGTCACAAGTCAAACCCAGCAGTTTATCTTCTACAACCCATCCATAGAAATGGAAACAGAAACTAGAAATACATTATAAATGTCTCAGTTTGGCTCTATCACACTGTTAGCCACGAGAATAGTCATTTGACCAGCCAACCAAGCACCAATAAGACACCAGAGCCAATTTACTTCAGTCCTTTAGAACAAATCTGCTTTCAGGATTTAGGACCAAGGTCAGTTTAGAGCTGTTTGTCTAGGTATATTTTTAAAATAACAATGTCCATGGACATTCATAAAATAAGGTTAATTATTTCAGCTGGTATTGTAGTTTCTCACTTCTGCTCAGACTGGGAATTGTCTGCAGAAGTTGCACACAAATCAGATTATTTCTCAGTGGAGGACAGGCTCATGAGGCACCAGGCAGACCCTGCATGCATGACTGTGCTCAGATTTTGCACAATGATAAGCATTCCTCTCTTTTTTAAAAATTTTAATTAGTAATAATTGCATTTATTCCAATTTAAGTCCAATTGAGTGCACTTTTATTGATTACAAGTGACTTTGAACCAAGTCCTTTCTTTTCCAGCTTGTTTTCTACTGGGGTCTGCTAACAGTACTGTTTCCCAATGAAATGCTCCTTGTGTTCTGGTAAACTCTATAGTTTGTTGAGTAAATTCCTGTCTCCCAAAAGTTGAGGCTATGGCTTTTACCCATATCACTGATGCCACAGTGATTTGGCTGAAGTGATCCACAAAAAATTGTCCAACTATTTTGAGCCTTCTCTTTCTCTTCTTTGGAGCACCATTTTTTGGGGGAACATAAGGAATGAAAGGAATAAGCTTCACTGCTTTTGTCTGCTGCTGATCTGGACATGAGGCATGCCAAGCAACTGTTCCACATCCTCAGTCCTTCCCTGCCCACCTCTTCCAGTGGATCATCTACCTCAGGAGAAAGCCTGGTGCCACAAGAATGGTTCTTGTGTCCTGCTGGGGCTGGGCACAGGGCACAATCCTTACACACAACAACTGCACAGGGGCTGGGGTGAGCCCTGCTCTCTCCCCAAAACAGCATTTTGTCTATTTTTGTTTGACCAGCAGAGTCAGCACTTTAGGAATGCCTACGTAACAGTTATATTGGTCTGATCCCTCAAGATTAATCCACCTACTAAAGTCTGACACAAGCTGACGGTGACAGGACTTTGTGACAAAAAGCATTAAGTGACCATCCTCATGTTGTTTGACATATGAGAGTCTCTTTAATATGTTGCTGTTGCAAAGACAGCTATCATACCTGTGTCCATGGTGGTGCAGCCACAGTCCTGCTTTCCTTTCCAGGTAAATGGGGGTTAAGTCCTCTTTTCAGACTGGGTGAGATCCTGAATCCCTTGGATATTCTTTGCTGGGTTGTAACTGATCTGTATGGAACTGCAGGGAGAAATTAGTGCAGGAGACTTTCCTCCCCCTTCCTGTGCATGTTCCAGCCCAATGACAGTGAAATGCTATCTTTAGGCTTTCTGGAAGCCCTGATTTAATGCTCAAGGTCATTTCCTTTACTTACCTAAGGTAAAAAAAAACAACCAAAAAACCACCCACTACTCATTTTCCAAAATGACTGAAAGTTCTTAAGCCTACTCAAAACAAAGCTGGTCATGAGTACAGAGCTGAAGGTGGCCAGGGTTATCCAGCCAGACCTCATTCCCAGTATGCTTGCTGACAGGTTGTCGTTCTTGAACGCTCTGAGCTGCAGGTCCCCAGGATACTTTGCTTTCAGCACAGCCGTAGAGCAGGACCTGGAGGCTGTTTTAGAACCATCATCATGCCTCATTATGATTGCATTCCAGTGTGAAAGGCAATATATGTGATGTCAGGGAGTTTCTATGTTTTGTGCTGCCAGAAAAGCCAGTGGAAGTGGGAATCCAGAGCCCTTGAGAACTGGCCACCACACACAAACTGACATCCCTCTGTCAGCTCCCTGCCAAAGCTTCTTCTTGCTGTGGCAGGTCAGATGCCAGTGCAACCAGACCTAAAATGGAATTGAAATTTTAAATAATGACAACCTCAATTTAACAGGGTTCTTAAGTATTTTTATAACTTCAGCACATCAATTAATATCGTGGAACTTTCAGCTTAGTTATATACACACAGCAAGAGATTTTAAGTCTTTTATCTGAAAAACTGAACATGATAAATGTGGAAAAGAGATGGAAAATTGTTGGTAATGGGTCAAGTTGCATCTACTGCTGATTTTCAAGTATGTATGCGTGCGTATATAATTATAAATTACAAACAAAAATTTCTTGGCTCTAAGTACTCATATCCTGTGTCAAACTGGATCCTGAATGCATCTCATGACATGGCTGAGGCATGAAAGCATTTCTGGAGATGTTATCCAAGTGACCGTTGTTCTTTCATTTTATTTTATTTGCTAACCACACTTAATACACTATCTTTACTGAGTGGCCGCCATGTGGAGAGGACTGCTCACTTCATTCCTGTCCTTGCTCTAGAATTACATCTGCCATTAGAATTACACAGAATTACATCAGGTGCACTACCAGTTTTACAGCCAATGACTAACCCAAGGTCTGTGTTTAGCACAACGCAACCCCCTGAAATATACCATTCTCAGTTCTCCAAAAAAGAACTGCAAAGAAGAGACCTTTTGTTTCATAAACCCTGAAGCAGAAGTTCATTTATTCTGTAGAAGGCACCCTTGACATTATGGTGTCAATTCAGTGGTAACTGGACCCTCAACAGCCTCTTTCCCCTTTGGCTCAAGAGGCATCATTGCAACCCAGTGAACTGCACTTCTCCAAAGGGTTGAGGATTGCATGCTGGAGGTTTTCTCCACCAGCAGCGCCCTGACAATGCCTGGGCAGAGCACCATATTAGGCAACAGGCCGAGGGGAATGGCATGTGGGGACTCCAGGGAGCATGCCTCCTAGGGAAGGAGCACAACCATAAGCTGCTGGTTGAGAGTGCAGAGTCCTGTCCTGCCTGACAAGCCTGCTGCAGAGGTCAGCCAGAGAGGGCTATCATTCTTTGGGGAGGTGGAAACTACTCAGAGCTATTAATGGTTTTTTTCCTGGCTGTCCTCAGGAATGGAGCTGTAAGCCAGGCATGACCATGAAAGGGGTTGCACATGGCCAAAAGATTATGTTGAAGCATCTCCCATGTCTCTGCCACCCACAGTGCCTGGAACTTTCCCCTTTTCTTTTCAATTCCCACATCATACTTCAGGTCTCTCCTTTGAGGTCCATTCTTGCCTCAGTTTGCTTAGCAGTAACCTGAACAGCCTTGAATTATGCTTTGGGAAACAAACCACTGACTTCTTGGTCTGGCTTCAGTCATTGTCCCATCACAGAATTGCAGAACAGCTGAGATTGGAGAGGACCTTTGGAAATGGACCTTTGGAGAAAGTGTAGTCCAAGCTCTCTGCTAGGAACAGGGTCCAACAGAGCAGGTTGCCTATGAGAGTGCTCAGGTTTTAAAGGCCTCCTTTTGTTGTCTGCATTAATGAGATGAGATTTAGACTATAATATTAATAATGTTTCAGGTCTGGTCTGTGCTGTTTGGCTAACATGTGTTCCTGGTGATGCAGGACATGTAAGATGTGTGATTGCTGAGCAGCATTGCAGTGCTGGTGAAGCCATGGAATACCTCTCAAAATGAAAGAAAAATTCAAGGCAGGTCCCTCAAAAGTCTCATAAGCCTTTCACCTGAGAGTGGAAAGTGCTACATTGGTTGAATTTTTAATTATAAGTTTGTAACTCTCACTGGTGAGCCATGGAGGATTTCCTAATCCAGTGTTCATAAGAATACTCCCTGTTTCTAGCTATTAAATTTCACAAGGAAAATTATACAATCAATATTTTTCTACTGTTACTTTTCCATGCAAGAAGCATACTTCCATGCCACAATGATGTCTCAGCGGAATTTTTTACTCTCAGATGAAACAGTGAGAAATATCATGGTAGCAAAGCAAAAAGGTTCCCAGACATTCTCTTTGTGGTACAACTTTCATGTTTTCATATGAAGATTTTTCACATTTTTCTTGGCTGCAAGAAAAAAATTAGTATGTCAGTAATTAGACCAGAAAAAATGAATTGCTGTGAATCTATGTAAAGATATTTCATTATTTTCACACTCTGTGTCTTGGTCTTTAATATACTTCCTTACAGCACTCTGCCTGGTGCTGCTGTGATCAGAATATACAACACAAGCTCTTTCCTTGTAGCAAGGGATTCTCTTTGGAACCTCAACAAGGGTTTGCTGTTGTATCTGCGTATGTTCCTAAACCATATCAAATTCACACACTCAGCTTAAAATTATATTTGCACTAAAAATATTCCTCCCTTTTAAGCACTGAATTGATTTCTTAAGAATGAGAATTGTGTTTTTCTTATATTTAGAACTGAGTGTAAAGGAATAGCCTTCCAGCATTTCTGTGTAATGGAGGTTTGAAATTTTTTTCCTGAGGTGGGGTACCAAGGGTTAATGTCCATAACATGACAAAGGTTAATAAGAGCCATCTACTCTTACAGTTCAGGGTTTTAACTTTCTAAATCTTTGCTTTTTATAAATAGTTAAACTGTAAGTCAATGCTAGTGCCAAAAAATATTGCTGTTTTCAATCTGTCTATATTCCTAAAGTTTTTAAGTGTTGAAAATAAGCTTCCTTTTCTGTTTTAAAAATATATTTTAGCTAGTTAATTTGTTCTCATGTTTTTAGATGGGAGAACATGCAATCCCAAAAGGATAGCATTTAAATAGGATAAAAAGCCTGGTTTCTGTATCACACATTAGAAAGGGAAGCGATTGACATTAAAAAATCATAATTGAAAGAAAGGAAATAAGAAAGCCCAAACATACTGCATGTTCCACTCAGAGCAGCTAAACTGTAGTGTTTTGGTGGGGTTTTTTTTATACTTTCTGCTTGCCCTGAACATTGAACTCTAGATCTAATGGTGTGGTTGAAAAATAGATGAAGGTCTCTGGATTCACTCTTCATAATGCCCCTAAGTTAATGGATCCATTACACCTCAAAGTTAAAATCATATCTGATATTATTTCAGTTAGTGGAAATTTTACTTAATTTTGCACATGAGTGAGAGACCTTATCACTTCTAAAACTACCTGAAAGGAAACTGTAGACAGGCAGAGCTCAGTCTCTTCTCCCAAGTAACAAGGGATAGCACAAGAGGAAATGGCCTCAATTTGTGCCAGGGGAGGTTGAGATGGGATATTAGGAAAAATTTCATCACTGGAACGGTTGTTGAGAACTGGAACAGGCTGTCTAGACAACTACACTCAGCATTCCTGCAGGAATTTTAAAAATGTGTAGATGTGGTTTTTGGGGATGTGGTTTAGTGGTTTCTTGGCAGTGCTGGGTTAGTGGTTGGACTGTGTGTTAAAGATCTTTTCCAACCCAAATGATTCTATGTTTCCATTAATATTATCTATTTCCACACTAGACAATTTCACTAACTTCTCTTTGCCTAACAAGAGCTTTAGATCTCTGACCTTGTCACTCTGAAGTTGTCACACATTGCGTGCATGAAAGCAGAATAAATTTCACAACTGCATTTAAATATTAAAGAACTCAAAGTCAACAAACATATACCAAATGTATGAAGAATATTTGCTTGTATTTGAAGCTCAATATCTGTCTTCTTTCCTTATTTTTCAGAAACTGAAAATGAAAGTGCACCGCCACCTCCAGGTTAGTGTAAAAAGTGCTGATTTGAGCTGTGGCACTAACAAGAGTTGCATGAGACTGGTTTGTGTTCATGGTCTCTTTGAGAGTAAGAGGACAGTAAGAAAAGTAAATAAGGCTGCCCAAGTAAGATATCCTCACTTCACTTTGCCTGAAAACTGATTTTTCAGACTCAAGTTTTGCTTGTGAGTGACTAGTTGTTTGCTGAATATTGCACATGTCTTTCACAATACAGGTAAATCATGGCTGCTTGAATTATCTGGTTAAAGTATGCTATCCTCTCTAATGCTGGGCAGTATCTAATTACCAAAATACTTCTTTTGCCTCAAAAGTACACTGTGAGTAAAGTTTACAGAATCAAGCATGGGATTCATTTTAGCCCTTTGAAAATTATGGATTATGTCTAAGTAGTTCGGCAGCTCCACCTCTGACCAGCGGAGCACCTCCTGGGTCATACATGCTTATCAGGGGGTGCTTCCCAGGTGTCCTGTCTAAAATGTCACTAGATATCCATGTGCAGGCAATTGCCCTGAGCAGTTTGATTTACTGTCTAGAATGGAGTGGCTGAGCTGCAGGAAGCCAAAGTTAGGTGAGGTTAGGATGAGGGCTTCAGGTAAAGCTGCAACTTCGCAAAGCACAAGAGTTCTCTTTAGTGGAGCTGGAAAGGCAGGCAAGCCTTGCCTTGTGCCAATGAGTAACTTCAGTTATTTTTTCAGATAATGTAGATATATAATATAGATACATCTATATCTATCTACATAAATAGATAGATATACAATGATGATATATAATACATATATCTACAATATGCATGTCCAGTGTAACCATTTGGTGAGTATTATTCTCTGTATAGCATCCTAAACAGCAATTCCAAACAGCAAATACCCTACAAGTGTTAAATCTTCCTTTACTTACTGTCTTGATAACTAGCATTTTACAAGCCTGATTGAAAATGTCTTTGTTTCAACAATACACACTTTGATTAAAAAATGACAAAGGTATCATTTGCCACAAGGAGTTTCTTGGTTAAATTACCCACATATTATTTTTATGTGATGAACTCTTTCATATTGCATATATTTGTAAGGAAAGTTAATTGGTTTTTAATTAATGATATTTCGCTCAACCATAAAATTTGTACAGTTAATATTAAACTAATTAATTTCACCCTTTGGGTCTTACCTGATATACTTTGTACTTGAATTCATGTTTTTAATCAATCTTAACTTTCAAGTAGAACTGAAATGAGAAACAGC
This sequence comes from Setophaga petechia, assembly GCA_024362935.1. Lineage (NCBI taxonomy): Eukaryota > Metazoa > Chordata > Aves > Passeriformes > Parulidae > Setophaga > Setophaga petechia. Next base: position 8,468,642 of record JANCRA010000025.1, read on the forward strand.
TTTTTATATACAGAAAGGAATAGCATCTTTGAAGCATTACATTAAAAATATCTATTAACATTTTCAAAAAATTACCATCCTCCTTTCTATTTAAAAACACAGGATTAGATACAAAATCACTTCTACAACAACCTGCTTTCTTTTCTCCTTATCTGTTTTTCTTCTGAAAAATAAATGGGGTGTCATTAGGCCTTTATGTTAGGCAGAGACCAAACTGGGACATTTCTAAACTGGACATGCCAGTCACTTCTGGCTCAAGATGTTGTCATCTTGGATTATCAAGTGCTAACACACAAAGAGGGACGTTGGTTTCAAAATTCCAAATTTTATACCTTACAAATAGTTTATGACATAACCAAGCATCTTGAACTGCACCAGGAAATTTTTGGGAAGTCACTGTGAGAGGTCTTTCCAGACCTCAATGTCAAGCCACAAGTGTGGAGCACTTTGACTGATGAAGTATTCAAATAATATGTAGACATGCTACCATCTGCCAGGATCACTGAAATCTCCTGATCCCAGTTCCTACTGGGAAAAGAAAGTGTTACTGTAGCCAAAGTCCCATTAAAAAAGGAACATCTGGCCAAGATGGACAACTTGACACCTGGAGCTTGGGAATTTAGGGAATCCAGACAGAAGCATCCATGAGCCTGTCACATTACCAGAATGTGAGATTTCCTTTTAAGTTTCAGCTTTAATTTTCATAATGTGGCTACACACATGTGAACAAGAAATCAGGATAATCAGAATATCAACTGGCTCTTGCAAATGTTTTCTCCATGGAACAAAAATTATCTTAATTCCATCCTGGCAATATTAGTCTATTGACCATCACCCAAATCCATGTTCTGTCTGGCAGCTGAGAGGCAAGTTTGCCACAGAAAGCCATTGTTCACAAGCAACAAGATATGAGTGTTTATACCTTGAAGACAGCACATGATTTGACAACATTCTAGATTGAATGAAGTAGCAAACCAAAACCAGTAGGAATCCTGTCAAATCCTGAAATAGAGAAAGTGTGGAAATTGTTGTTTTGTTTAAAGCACAGTCCAAGTTTTCTCATACAGATGAGGTCAAAAATAATTCACATTCACTTGCTTGGAGTAGAGAACAGGCTGGCAGTTCTAAAGAAGAAAATTAAATACAAGTAGTCTCAGCAAGACTATGTTGATAATGATGAAGATGATGATAAAGAATTAAAGAATATCCTCAATACACTCTCTCTGTACTTTTTCTTAAGGATCAGCTGAGTGGCAGTAACTCATGTCTGATCCAATTTCTTTCCAATTAACAGTGATATGTAACTCATTTCAAAAGCTTTTGCAAATGAGCCGAAGAACAGGACACTAACTACTGTTGCTTCTAAAAAAACAGCTTTTTTTTCTTTTTCCACTGAGTCCAGGAACATCAATCTTAAATGACTTGTTCAAAACACAGAAACTGCATATATATGCACAGGTTGTAAAATGTTTTATGGGATTGCAACTGTATATTACATATACATGTATATCAATCATTCTTTAATGTTGTTTTTCCAATACTAGCAGAACCTGCATTTTTTAATGCTGTGTAAGTCTTTCTTTTTACTTTAAGATCCTCTCAAAACTATACTTGTACTTCCTACACAGAACAAAATGCACCACAGGAGAGTGGAAATGAAAAGGGTAAAGGTAAGTCTGAAACCATACTTTAAAAATGGGCAGTAAAGAAAACTAAATGCTGTTCTGATGCTGGATTGCTTGAGCTTTAATTCAGAATTTTGGTGCTAAATTTCAGAAGTGTGATATGAGGCTTCCTAGATCCTTTTTCTGCATGACTTAGCCAGCCCAAGGAAATTATGGTACTCATGAATATCTTCAAAAACCCTCCAAACCAGACTGATGCTTTAGCAACAGTATTTATATTGACTGTTCAATTAATGGATCAAATTATAAGTGATTTGCATGAGCAGAAAGCTGTGTTTAAATGAGCCTGGCTGTTGCCCCTGACCAAGCTTGCTAAAAATCAGATACTGTGCACATTGGTTGCTTTTAAATAAAGTGGACAATGTCCTACTGTCATTCTAAGCTGTTTCTTTTCTACCACAGAAACTTGATATTGCACCTTTCAGAAAGCCCCATAGATTTTTTTCATCTGAAATTAAAAAATCACACATTCATCTTTCTGTCCTCATTGGGAGCCCAGCAGATGAGCTCTTTACAGGCTCTGAAATGTGTGTTTGAGGTGCCTGCTGTGAACCAACAGATAACTGTTCCACCAGCAGTGTGTGCAACAATCAGCTCCAGTTTTAACACATATTTTTGTGCTGCTGAGATTAGATTCTAGCTCTGCTGACAATTCTTCTGGTTAGGAGGATGCATTTTCAGGGAACTGGGCCAAATTCTCTGCTTTTTATAGGAGCCCTGCCAAAATAGAAATCAAACACCCTGTCAGGTTATTTTGAGAAGAATAATCTCTTTTTTTTAAACTTAATTCTGATCAAAGGGTAAAGCAGACCAAGATATGCTTACAACTGATGCAGTGCTTGCTTTTCATCTGGCATGATTATGCTTTTTCATGGCAAATCAAGAAATGGCTTGCTTGAAAATGTATTCTGGCTTTTGCTGTCTTCCAAACAAAATCCTCTCTTTTAGACAGACTGAGTGTATACTGGATACTTGCAGATTTATTTGGCAAAGGCATGCATGGCTATTTTTCTCAGCAGAGTCAAAATATAAACACTAAGAATGTGTGATTCAAGTACCCTTTTGAAAATAAGAATGCTGAACCAGGCTTCAGTGCATGCTATTTTGCCAGTTATCCTTGCATTGAGCAATTATTTTGACACACAAAATTTTGTGTGAGTAATCAAATCTGTCAACTTGGTAATGGAAATGCAATTCAGAAATAATTTGCATGCCTAATGATAGGAAAAAAGATGAAAGTCTTGCCTCAAGCCATTCCAACAGTTAGTTCTGCTTGCTTTAATTTGGATATGAGAAAAATGTTTGTTCCCAAACTGAACATGAATGGTGATTTCCTCACTGCTTACAAGCCCACATTTCACTGAATAAAAATGAAAACATGGTAGGTAACTTATCCAAAACTTCTATTATCTTCTTATACATTATTATGTTTCTGTTTTGAATTCAGTGAAGGAGACAAGTATTTTCTAGGAGCAAAAATGTTCCTCCTAAGAGAAACCTGCTAGGAGGATTTTGCTACCAAAAATATTCTTTGAGCTCCTACTTTGGAGAATTTTCCCAGTTTCAACCCATGGTGGCAGCTGTTGCCTCCATAAAAATTCCAATGAAAGTCTGAATATTAATAGATAGATGATCTTCTGCCATGCTCCAGTGAAACTGTCACCTCTGCAAAGCAAAGGAGATGTCATTGCCAGACACTTGGTAGTAATACTTTTAAAAATTAGTTACAGTGCAGTTGTTCCTATCAGCTCTTGTTTTACTGCAGAATATAACCAAATAAGGGAAAATGTATTTTCATAGATTTATTCCTTCAGGTTTGTGTGCCAGGAAAAACAAAATCTTTGTAAATGGTGAGCGTAATTCACAAAAAGGGAAAAGGTTCCATTCTTCCAACCTGTCCAAAATCATTTACACTTGAAAATGAACAGTTCAGCAAGGAAATTATGGCAGGACCAGCTAGATGTGAGCTTTTATATTAGCTATATGTGAAAGACTTTCTGCATCTTCAGAAGTAGTAGATTTAGGTACTTCCCTGAAGGGAAACAAAATGGGAAACATTTCATATTTGAATTCCACAGCAATTATACAATACTTGTGTGCCAGCAGTTGTGCCCTGTTTGCTGACAATTTCTGAGATAGACTGTAGACTCTGTAGGAACCTGAAATGGGACTGTGCTGGAACCTGACATCTAGGAAAGAAATCTTGGTAGTCCATGTAAATCCCATAGTCCATCATTTTCACCTCATCCCTAAGAAAATATTAACAACAGAGGTTAGGAAGATAGAGTATACCTATCTGTGTGTCTGTTTTACTGTTCTATTTCTTTTTGGTATTTATTGTCTGTGTGAAATTACATATTTATATTCCTTTGTGTTCACTGTGAAGTTATGAAATGAAAAACAGTGTGGTAAATTCTTTGTCTCTCATGGTTATTTTCCCTGTAAATTAGTAGCTCAGAGCAGTAAACATAAAATCTTCTTTCATAAAATAGATCAGTTTTAAAAGATCTATAATAATGTTGTAAAAATTCAGGATATATGTGATCATCCATTTTATTTTTGGAGAAACAAAGTGAATCAGCACAAATCCTCCAAATTTACTACATTGTCTTATATTCATTCAATTTAAATGCTTGTGTCTTTGTTTTTAATTTTAGCATTATCTTACAGATTGAGTATGTTATAATTTTGTTCCCACTTGCTGGAATAACAGTAAAATTTTAATATCAATTTGCTCATTCCTTTTTTTAGGTCCCATCCAGCCATTCAGAGAACTACTAAAATTTCTGTATATTTTACTAATAGCTTTCCTCTAGGTTTCTTCCAACCATCTACTAAAATGTTCATTGCATGTGTCATCCTTGTATTTTCCCAGGTTTCACTTATCCATTCATCTCCCTACTAAAGCTCCCCCCCCATGGGTATGTGCTTCATTTACCATCTCCAAAGTGCCAAGTCCCCTTGATGGGACTGCTGGATCCCTTTGAAAATCAGATTGGTAATTGAAGTCACCTGAATTTGAAACTCTCAGTCTTGCTGTGCTCTGTAATTTCAGCACAAACAGTAGAATAGAAAAATAAAATTATATACAATTAATTGGTTTTTGACACCTTTACAACGTTAAGCTTGTCCACAATGTGGCTGATGGCAGAATAGCAGCTTCCATTTTGTGTGGGATGTTTCAAACCAGGGGAAAGTAGGTCTAAAGTTCTTGATACCAGTAGCTCATATATAAATCAGTAATTATTTTGGACATGTATTCTACATTTGCTGTGCCAGTAGTCAGAAATTTTAATGTTTAGGTTACACTAAGTGTGTTTAGATTAGCTTCTTTGGAGATATGGAGAGTTCTTTCATCCTGAAGAATCTATTCCTGATACAGCTCAGTCTGCTCCACAGTTAACATTTTCATTTAGAAACAGAAACATAATTACCCTATATGTTAATGGGAGTGTGCCATAGACAAAGAATAAAATTTTCTATGGAGTAATTCATCTTATCAACCAACTGTCAAATGAATGAATTGATTTCCTCATAGCAAACTCTTATCAGGCAACAGATTGAAAAATAAATTCCATTAAAAGTTTACTTGCAGAGGATAAGGGTAGTGAATTAATGCTTATAATTCTACTGACAGATCTGGTATTTTTGCAGTCTCTTTAATCTTCAAATAGACTTTATTTTAGCATAAACAATCATTCATCACAGAAACTGAATTGGCTGTAGCTGCTGAACCAGTAGTCAGTCCATTTTGTCCTAGAAGCCTGAGATAGAAGGAGTGATGGATTGATAATTATCCATTTATCAAAACAATCCCTCCAGCATGTAATGTTTTCATACTCTTTCCATTCCTAAAACATTCAATTGGGCTTTCATCCTTATACTTCTGACATGTTTGTTTGTTTCCTTTGTTTGTCTTTGATGTTAACATTTTGTTTGAAAAATGACAGATTACCCTGGAGAAACCCAAGCAATCCCCCTGCAAAACTAATAACTTCTTTTTGGGTTTTTTTACTTTTTCAAATGATTAAATGAATGAGAAAACTGAGTGGTCCTTTCATAATTTGATTATCATACATCTTCATGTAGGATGCATCACATCAAATGTTTTATGCTGGTCTTAATTATTTTTTTTCAGTCAAATGGCTCTTTGAGCTATCATCAATCACAATGGTGACATCATTGACCAAAAGAGCTGAAAGTACACTTAATGCTTTCATGAAATATGGAGAAATATTTGCAGTGGAAGCACATAGCCTTGCATCCATTTAGCTGCTAATGCAGTATGTTAAAACGTCTGACATGACTTAATCATTACTGTGCTTTTACTGAAAATCAACGTTTTCAGCATCTGCTTTTGGCTTTGGATGATGCAGCTCATGAGAACTCTTCCATTATTCTTTTTTTCTTCTGTGAATAAGAAAAGATATTTGCAAGATAACACATTAATCCTTCATGTGTAGGCATATATTTACAACTTGCATCCTCCTCCCAAGGGATCTTTAAAATGAAGTTTGATGAATCATTAAAAAGGAATGAGTAAAATGTTACGGTGAAGCAAAAAAATTCTATTAACAGACTTTTAATTAGCCTTCAGTGGTTAAAGAAATCCAAAAATTCAATATTGCCAGTGTTAATAAAAATGCAACTATATTTCATATGTGCTTTTGTCATAGTTATGAAATTTTTTCTTGAAAAAAATATCAATAAATTATAACTTTAAGGTCAAAATCAAAAGATAACTTCAGATTTAAAATTTCATTATGGAAACACAAATACAATATATTAAAAAATCCAACCCCCAAAAAGACTATCTTTAAAGATGTGGGTTAATATTTTTCCAAAGTTGTCCTTGTTTAACTCTGTTCTCCATTTTGAAGTGTTCTACAGATTATTTTCTCATCCTGTATAAAAACATGTTATCTTCATATAACTTATCTATTAAATCATAAATATATCTAGCTTATTTTTATCTTTCAAAGGATACTTTGGTTATTTTCTTTCTTTTTTACCATTAGGATTTTAAGACACTAAGAACTTTTTGCTTATTTTTATCAAAGCTGATCTCTGAGGTTTCTAGTCAACATCTAAAATTCAAAGAGACACTTGTAAAGATGGTCTTTACCTTATTCTGGTTTTCTAATAACAATGATTACAGTATTTCCATTTAATGCTCATTTCATGTTTTTGATTTTTATAAATATAAGCCTCAACATATTCTATCTGATTAAACATTTTAAAATATCTGGGTAAAAATTGTTTGTAGTGATTTAATACCTCATGACAGTCAACTTTTACTCAGAAGGGAAAATCCAGCATGGTGATAATAGTTCTTATTTAAAACTATTCTCCTGTTGATATGGGGAAAAACTGAGTTGTGTATTCCTTGCACTTGAAATTAATATTATAGTGTAGAAATTACAAAGTATAAATATAGGGGACTAGTTTTAACTTTTTCATATTTTTATTTAATAATGCTGAATGCATATGTGGTGCACATTTTAATTGCAGACGTGGTCATCAGAGAAATGACATCTTCCTCAGGTTAGATATGTGATTCTCCTTCATTTCATTGTGGCTTTCTTATTGTAATTACTGTGGATTACATCTCTAACAAACAGAATCACTCTGCAGCTCTCATATAAACTCATGATTTAATCATAGATCACAGTCCACATCTCATTTTGTTTTTTACTTGCTTGAAACATCAAGGTTTACCATTTCAGCTACTGAATTATGCAAAGCTTCTCTCATCAGTTTGAATCTTCCATTGTGAATGCTCCTGAATATTGCAATTTATTTCCCTTTCTTTTGCAGGTTTTACATTTTCATGTAGTTGTTTTAAAGCAGATGATCGCCTGTGGTTTCAGTTTCTTCATGTGCTTTTTCATTTGTATTTCTTTTCACAGATGAAGATGACACCTCAGTTAGTACTCCACCAGCAGGTTAGGAGTGTGATAATGCTTTGTGTGTGTATGTATGTATGTATTTTTCTCTTGAATATGAATGAAGAAAGAGTCCAAACAGGCAGACTGAACTCAAAAGATACAACTTAGAAATTTTTTTAAAGTGCCCTATATTTTATTAATCTCTGTTCAGAAGTACAAGACCATTATAACAGTTAAGTCCCTTTCCAGTCCTCTCTTGAGGTCTTTAGTAGATTCCCCAGTGGAAGGTAAAATATTGGTTCGTAGATCCAAAAGCAATTCCCGATAAATAAGTATACTGTTTAAATAATCAAAATACTGTCCTGCAGACAAATATCGAGTAATGAAAGTTCCTCTGTTACCTGGAACTGCACAAATCATAGAAAAAACATCAGCCTCATGTAACCTTTTGAAGAAACCCTTCAATGGAATTAAACTAATTTAGATTTTTCTAGAGAAAAGTGGGGAAAATTTCTGGGTTTTTTTCTTAGCTGTTCACATTTTTTTTGGTATTCAAATAGTTCCTCATGGATATGGTCCCAAATATTTAGTCTAATCTTCTTGTATGAAGAATCAATGTTCTTAAAATCCCAGTGATCTGAGGCCAGTTAAGCTGTGATCTCTGAGCTGGTGTCATCTGAATTGCTCTTCCCTTTCAGATGGGATGTCTAAGCCAGCGGAAAGAAAGGATTCAGGTGAGACCTCCTGAGAAACATGACGAAACCCTCCCAAAATTACATAATAAAAATACTTTCTAGACTGTATTTTTAAAAGATAATACTTTATTTTTGTTATTTAGACAGCAGCAAACTGTAGCTGTTGAAATCCTTCAAAGTACCAGGGCAAATAAGATTCTAGCAGCAAAACCAGGAGCGAGAAGGCTGTGCTGCACAGAACAGAACATGTATTTGGCACATACATACATACCTATCTATCTATATCTGTGTCTGTATAGATAGATACATAGCTGTTCCATTCCTCCTCAGCCTACAGGAATTCCATTCCTACATTCAGCCTCACACAGGTCCCAGAAGACTGGGAATCCCACACACACCTCCCAGAAGACTGTAGGAGAATGGCTTCCTCTCACACCTCAGAGGACGGTGGGGAAAACTTAGCAAAACCATCATAACCTCTTTCTTCCTACCCTGGCAGGTAACGCACACTGCACCCACTCTGGTGGTTTCAGGATTTGCAGCCTCTGGAACACAATGAGCAGCTGGTACTTCAACCATGGTTATGGACCTGGCATAGCCGCCTATGCCAGCCCGCGTCAAACCCACCTCCCCTTCTCTTTGTTTAATACATAGGGAAGTCTTAATATCTAGAGGTGATGATAATATTTAGGTGTTCCTTTATGTGGTACCAAATTAATGACTCTGTGTAAGCTTTTTTCCATTTATTAATATCATTTTTCCATTTATTAATATCCTTTTTCCATTTCACCCCGTGGTGTGTTAGGTTTGTTGCTGCACGTGACCAGATCCTGTGCTATCATCACTTCATCCTCTTACTACCAGTAACCTTCACTTGTTCTCATGTGGTTTCCATATATTGCCATCTTTGAGTGGTATAATCTAAAATTTTAGATTATAGAGAGTATATATAGATATGTATCTATATATATTTGTGTTCAGTTGTGTCTGTGTAAATCATTCCATGTATGTGTGTGTGTATATGTGTACATACATGTGTGTATATACATGAATGTCTTCACCTGTGAGAAATATTGTACAAGCCGGCACATACAGAGCTGCTAGGCCCACCACCCACAATTGACTAAAACACTAAGACTTTATAGCAAAGCTATCTAGCATTTTGATACCTTTTTAAAATTCCTAATAGGCTTCAGGATAATAAAACCAATTTGTTTGCATTTTTCCATGGTTGCCATGAGCTGTGTCGCATTTGTGGGTGGTAGAAATTTCCATGAGTTGATAAGGGTCCCACAGCAGTAATCACTAAATACCAGAAAGACTATTCTGACCTCTAACTTGAATTACCCTCTGTACTGGCAATAACTCCTCAGAAAACAGAGATGTGGCATTTGGATTCACATTGGAATATGAGACATGAGCTTTGCCTCTCTGCAGAAAGTGAGCAGAAAACAGACAGGCGTTCACTGCCTCTCTCTCCTTGTACTTTCTGCTAGGAATCCGTTTTGACCACGGTTTTACACAAGATGTAATGGCTTAGCACAAAGCCAGGGCTGTCCAGATAAACAGAGAGACCAGAAACACACAGCCCTCCTGGTACAGTGCTCTGCCCTGAGGAGAGAACTCTTTTGCTGCTTCTCTCAATACTGTTGCTCCTTTTCAGTTCCAAAGTCTCAGTTTCCAGAATAGAAGCTGCTGTGTCTGAACGTAATTTCCATCTGACAAACTACTTTTTCCATAAAATATCCCATAAAATTCACATGGCAGGACATGGTATTGACAGATCCTCAAAGTCTCTGCTTCCGTCATGGCAGAAAAGAAGAAAGTTCAGAAGTGAGCTTCCTTCCTGCCCTGCTTTGCTGACATAGAGGAAGAACCAACTTGTACAATGGACTTAATTTGAGTTGAGAGAGATCCACTGAAACTGTGCATCAGATGTAGGGATTTTTGTGCTTCTAGCTGTTTGTGTTTTCAGAACCTCCATCTCTTCTGAAAAACAAAGAGCTGATTTTGTGCGTCACCTCTGTAAAGCACTCATGGTTGAATGCTGGTGCCCTTCAAGTTTCTCAGTGCCTGTCCTGGCTGATCAGGTTGGCCTCTCTTCCTCCCTGAGTTTCATTTTCCATCACCACAGAGGTAGTGTTCTTGCAGGAACTGTACACAATGTGACAGCCAAGCAATGGATGTCAGTGTGAACAAAAGCTTACATGTCTTTCAGGACATCAGAAGAGAAAAGTGCTAGGGCTAGAGAGTTTAGGAAGTTCAGGTAAGTGTACTTTGGAGGGAGTAAAACACTCTCAGATGACTGATCTTTCCCCCTCTGTCTGCATCTCAGTATGGTCTCTTGGAGAAGGAGCTCCAGAGGAGTCAGAAAAGCGCGATGATGCCCAAAGATCCACTCTATTCGTCGAGAAACCTCAGAGTGGAACAGTGAGTGTTGGTAAGTGCCTGGGAGCAAAACCAAAAGCCACTGCCAGAGACAGAGGCTGAGCTGGGAATGGTGTGGGCAGATTCTGTGGCACTCAGCTTCTGCCCTCAGCTGCAAGTACTGCCTCTGGTTTTAGCTGGATGTGAACTCCACTCTGACGGCAAAAGGACTGTGTTCAGAGAAGCAAACCCCAAATGTTTAATAATTTTCAAGACAAGCTCAAACTCTAATAATTTACTGAGCATAATGGTAAGAGGTACAGTTTCTGGGGAAGAAAGTTGGGCTTTTTGATACTGTTGGCTGTTATTGATATATCAAGAAGATCTTATGCAGGGGAGCAGCAGAAAGCTTCCAGACCCAAATTCATTAACCTCTCTACCACTGCAGTACTTTCACAGTCGGTGTGACTCCATCTGACTCTTAATTTTGTGGTAGAACACATGGTGGCTGAATGGAACAGAAGTGAAAGCAACTTGTAGAGATGCAACTGACCAACCACATGTTTCTCAACATATGCATTATTCTTTTCTCTTTCTGAAAGGTGGGAATATTACATTTATAGCCAAAGTAGAAGCCAAAGATCTTCTCCGAAAGCCAAATGTTAAGTGGTTTAAAGGAAAATGGATGGATCTGGCCAGCAAAGCTGGGAAGCACCTGCAGCTGAAGGAGTCCTTCGAGCGTCACACCAAGGTGTGTCTTCACTTTTCCTTCTTATGGGAGCAAAGCTCCAAAGAGAGCTTAATGATCAGTTTAAGGCAACAGGGAGAAGTTCAAGAGCAGTGGAGTCTAACCCTGGCTTCCCCACACAGATTTCAGTGGTGATCTCTGACCCTCTGCAGAAGCAGATTTTCTCCTCCCACAGCTCAGAACAAGTGTTGGTGGGGAAATCAAAATTTTCTGATGCCATTTCTGGGTTCCAGTTTCTTTTCAGAGCCCATTATTTGAGTTGTTCCCTGTTCGTGGTGCATGTCTGAAAGACTCATGTTTTAACCTCTGCTTTATGCAAATCCATTCCCCACATTAATGAACGACTATGCTTGATTTTTAGATTCATACATTTGAGATGCAGATCATCAAAGCTAAGGAAAACTATGCAGGGAACTATCGCTGTGAAGTGTCTTACAAGGACAAATTTGATAGCTGCTCTTTTGACCTTGAAGTCACTGGTAAGGTTCCATTTGTATCTGTAAAGATTTGTATTTCTTTCTCTCCCCCTCTCTCCCCCTCTCTCCCCCCTCTCTCCCTCCCTCTCTCTCTTTTTCTCTCTTTCTTTCTCTCTCTCTTTTTCTCTCTTTCCTTCTCTCTCTTTCTTTCTTTTATTTTTTTTAATTTGAAATGACCCTTCATTTTGTTCAGACCCTTTAAAGGAAATAATACTGAAAGTGAACATTTTTAGGATAGAGCTCAGAGAATATTCTTGTGTCTGTAATTTATTGCCTAAATGAACACTGCAATAGATACCATGTGAGACATTTGTCCAAAAATTAGAAAAACTGGCAGGTAAAACCAGTATTGAACTCAAATCAGGCTCCAGTACACAAAGCTCAGGGCTTTGTGTGTGTGCTTAGAGGTCAGCAAGGTGGGGGGATCAGCTTGGCTCCATCCATTCACTGTCTGTGGATCAGAACCATTTAATCTGATCCAGGCTGCCCCAAAGGGGTAATTCCCATAAGGGAAATTCCTCCTTGCCCTGACAATAAATGTGAGCCTGTAGCTGCAGAGGAGACTGACTCTGTCTCCTTCCTCTGATGCTGAGTGTACTGAGAAAGCACAAAATGCCAACAGGGGAGAAAGCATAGGAAGTGAGGAGACAAAAAGGCCAGAGCCTGTGAATAAGACAGGCAGGGGAACGGAGAGAAACACCAGAGAAACAAATCCCCTCTGCAGAACTGCAGAAAGTACTTCAGAGAAATGGCACACTCAGCACTGAGCATCTTTCAGATAGCAGAACCTAATGCCAAAGGGGAAGCACAAATGCTGGTCATGCAGCAGGAAACTGAACAAATTCCATATTCCAAATCACACTGGTTACATAAATGATTCAATTTTTGTTTTTAATTCCTGTGTTACCGTTATTTTATAGAATCTTCCCAGGCTGCTCCATCCATTGACATCAGATCTGCTTTCAAAAGAAGGTAACTTCAGTGATCCTATCCAGCTCCTCAGTAATGGACATTGATAGCATGCACAGAACTTGTGTCAGACAATTGTATCAAGTACTTTATAAAACTGTATTTGTAAGTATAGATTAAAGAAGTGGGATTTGGAGTAATTGGTGGTGGTTAGAGTGAAACAGTTACAACATACAGATAGTACATATGATATTAAGTACCCCTACTGTGAAATTATAAGTGTCATTAATTTAAAGGAAGATTGAATATTTAAGTCAATTAAATATATGTTTCTTTGGAAGTTTTTAAAAATGTATTTTCATTCACTAAAATATTCTACTGCATGTTTTCTGAAAACTGTCAGCCACAATTTGAAAGTTCCTGATCCCAATTCTCCGCTGATTAAAAGCAGAGAGAAAATTCACACAGATTTCAAGACAGAATCTCGCTTTGTTACCTGACTGTAACAGTAAATATCATCAGTAAGGAAAAACAGAAAATAGTATAGCACAGAGAATGTAAGATAAAGCAGTGTGTCTCAAGGTTTGTTATCTTTCTGACAAAGTAGCAATTCTAACCAGTACAGGTGTCATCTTTTTGTGATGAAATATATTAAAAATATATAGAATGGAAATACTTTACAAATAGATCATTGATACAGTTTGTTAATTTACAAGTAAAGCTGTAATTCAGAGATAACTGCTTTTGTTTAGGGGACTTTAATTTAAAGATAACTATAAAAGATATTACATTCAAGGTGCATTTCCTTCTTTAACACATTTTAAAAATGCAGCAACTACTCTGCCCAAGCAGATGAAGATATCTCAGTATTTTCTGATTTTCTAAGAAATATCTTGCATGTAAAATCTTGATTAAACACTGGCTTCATTTCAGTTAAGATTTGCACTATTTTTCCCTTTTTGCAAATATTTAGGACATTTCTTTTGTCTGTATGAGCTGTATGATAAGATAATTCTGCTAAAGATCATATCATAGAAAGAAATGCACCTTGATGGGACTGTGATTCTATCTGTAAAAATGGACAATGTGTTCTTTTATTCTTTTTTTATAACTGTTTTCTCCCTTCATTGAGGGAAAGGTAAAATCTTTAAGGTTAAGTACTTTTCAATCAGTATTTGACAGAGCTATGCATTGTTAAAAGCATCACCCAGCAATGCAAATCTTTGTTTTGTTTTCACAGCAAGAGATCAGCACAAGCCCTTTGTTTTGTCCACTGCAGAAATGAAAAACAAAGCTGGTTGTGCTGACTAGCTGCCATTTGTTTGTGTTACTGAAATCTAACACAAACCTTGGCAAATTTATGTACTCAGTTACAAAAATTTGCCACCAAAGTATAAGAAGAAGCAATACAAACCTTTGTGTTATTTTTCACAAGCGCCTTCAGAAACATAATCCGTGTGAAAAAGCATACAAGTTTGTGTTGATTTTATACAATTATTTGTGTTTCTGGACAGTGTTGAGTGTATGAGAAGTTGTGAGTGCTGTCTAAGTCTTCCTGTATTAAACAAAGATTTGATCTCTTTCTGTTAATAACAGTGGTGAAGGACAAGAGGATGCAGGAGAACTTGACTTTAGTGGTCTCCTGAAACGTAGGTGAGAACCAAGTGGTGCAGTGAGCAGGTGTGGATTGCAAACCATTAGGTTCACCCACAGAAACAGTCAGGTCTAGCATAAATAACTCCTCAAGGATTTTGTGACCTTTCAGCTTTTTAATGTTTCTAACTGGTTTTTATTCTCATAGTATAATAAGCAAATGTTCTTTTATTTTTACCTCTAAGTGTGCAGAAAAGAAACTTCAGATTTGAGTGTGCTGGGAAAAGAGCTGAGTCTCAGCCTAAAAAGCCTAATAACATTTAGTTCACTTGCTATTTTTTTTGTGTTTGCATGGAAAACAGAGGGTGGAAATTTCCTACACAGGGATGAGCAGTACAGAAAATTGAGTCTGGTGCAACAGTAAAAAAACCTGCAAGGGTTAAATTTATCTCTGTGGGTACATCCTCACTTGATTTTATAAGCATCCTGATATGAAAAAATCATATACCATGCTTTCAAGTCATAGATATTGGTATAATCCTTTGTAGCTTTTTTAAAAAATGTACACACAAATGCTCAGTCATGCTTTATTTAACTCAAATGTTTTGATGGAAAAAAACTGGGGTACATGTTTCTCTGATTTGCCTTGAAAATCTGGTGTTATGATAGTTATGTCTCTAGTTATCTCAGATCTTAAACCCAGTTTAGTCTTTCACCAGGTTAAGACAAGATAGTTAATTCATCACCTTTTAAAATCAAGCAGAGATATTCTATATGCCATGGAAATCAATGACAGCTGATTGCAGAGAACTGGAAAAGGAATTACTGGAGAACTGGATAAAGGAATCCTTTATCTCATCTACCACTTACTCTGAAAGAGGAAAATCTATAGAATTAATTACATTAAAAGGTCACAAAGGGCTCATTGGCTATGAGGGCAAAAATAGCATTTAAACAACTAAAGCACACAGGAAAAGCTGAAGCTGAAAGTAGACAAAGAATTACCTGGACCAATTCTAATCCACCAGGTCTTTGCTTTTTCAATCTTCTCATCCCTAATTAGGACCTTCAGTTTGTCTTTTCATCCTACTAATCAGACTTGCCATGCCAGTTCTCGTGACCGCCTGTGTGGTGTTTCCATAGTAACATGACAGATGCATGTGAGAGTTCTTGGTGTTTTTGTGGAAAGATAAATGTGACTTAAGAGCCATAATATCACTTTACTAACAACTAACTCTTAAGATTTGTAAGATAAATACAGTACAGCCTTATAAAAATGGAATATCTATTGTGTGGTTAATGGATAAAGCAAATATTTCGTTTTTAGACACCATTATTTGACTTTGGTCAAATTGGTTCACCTTGCTTCAGGCCCTGAAATGCAACCTCATATTTCTGAGCTTAATTGAATAAAATTATTAATTAAGCCACAGTGTGGATATTAATATCCATGTGTGTGGATATTAACATCCATTATTACAAAGACAAATCCATGGTTTTATTTCAATTTTTACAACAGGCAACGTTGGAGGTGCATTCTTTCTCTTTTTTTTATGGTTGTATGACCAAGGAAAGACCTAGAACTTTTTTCTTTTGGTTCATACGATTTGAAACATGGTTTTTTTTTTTAGAAAAAAAAACAAACCTAAATGCATACAATCAATATACTGTCTATTTTCTAATTTTCTGCTGGTTGGCAGGCAGGTGCATCAAGTCTTATCTCAGTAAGCCACTCTATGACTGGATATTTGTCAATGCAGTGGATCTGTAGCACCATGACATTCCAAGAGGCACAAGATCTAAAAATCACTCAAATATTTAAGTCCTTGTTTTGTTGGTTTTTGGTTTTGGGGTTTTTTTGTGTTTTTGTTGGTGGTGGTTTTTTGGTTGTTTTGTTTTGTTTTGTTTTATTTTTGTGGTTTGTGGGATTTTTTTGTTTGTTGCTTTGGTTTGGTTTTTTGTTTTTTGGGGTGTTTTTCCAAGTACGTCTTGCAGCAAAATGCACATATTTAGGAAAGAGATCTGAAAGTGATTTCATTACAAGATCAGAGGTCAGTCTGCTTAGGAAATACCATGCTCTGTTTGGCCTCTGGTCTCAGCTCAAACTACTGAGGTCTCAGAACAAAGTTGGCTTGCTCTAAGCATCAAAATTCGTTTTCCAGTTAAGCAAGAGGAAAACGAACAAAAATAAGTCTTCCAGTCTGGTTGAAAATCAGGATACTCATTCTCAACCGCTGCCTGATTTAAAGGGGAGCTTTATTTGGATTCCCCCAGAGTGGATGGAAAGGGTAAAAGGAACAAATTATAAAATTACGTACCTGATGTCTAATTTACATTGCTGTCTCAGATTTATTCCATTTGAAAGACTACTCAGGGAGAACCTCTCTTCCTTTATAAAATTACAGAGATATTATGAAAATTAATAAACTTCATGGACTAAACAGCAAAGTGGTTTCCATGGTTCCTCATCCAACCATGCAGAGATTCTCAGGGGTCTTTAGTGCTATTTCTGTATATGTCAAAGACAATTCTCTCTTTGACTCCACAAAGCTCAGCTCTAACAGTGCCTCACTGCAAAACTTGTTATTTTTTTATTTCTCAGACATTTATTTTCTTGCTCTGCTTTCAAAAGTACTGATTTTGTTAGAGAAGCTAAATCGAATTGGAATGATCTGTAATATCCTAATGATATCACAGAAGGAAAAATCTAGATTTCTTCTTCAATTTCAGTATTGTTCTAGCAGTTCACTTTTTTGAGCTAAATTGTCAGTCTGAAAAAAAATATAATTTTGTTTAGGATGCTTTCATTGTTCTATCATTTAATGACTGCCATTGAGAAAATAATTATACTTCTCTTTATTGGTTGTCTTAGCCTGGAGTTGCAGATAGTAAATACAGTACTAAAACTTCTGTGTAAAGGTGATTCCTCACACAGGCCTCTGAACACATCTCCTGCTCTTAAGACTGAGATACACATGGAAGTGAACAGGTCCATCCTTCAAGTCCAAGTTGGTGTGGCAGTCTCCAGTTCCTATTCATTTGACAACTTTAAGTAATGCTGAGAAGCACTGGTGTAACTATAAGCAGACACAGATTCTCCTGAGTGTCCTGTTGCCAGTCACCCACAGTAGCAATTACAGGAATTCAGCGTTTGCAAATATTTTTATATAATTTCGAAATGTACAGATTAGACTCTGTGGTGCCATCAAAAATTGTGATTTATTCCACTCAAGTTACAGCAGATAAAACTGATTTAAGTGGGATTAACCAGTATGCTATTACATTTTCAAACTGTATTTTTTTGGAAGCATTGAAGCAGTATAAAAATTCTCATAGCTGATTGTATCAGAAAAGGACAAATTAAAACTTGCATTCAAATTCTGCCTTGAAGAAGTGTAAAGTAAGGAGTGAATGCTATTCTGAGCTACTACAATCATATGGAACAAAATAAAAAAGATATGATGGCAGCCTTCAAATTTTGGCCAAAACATTTCTAGCCTCACCATAGATTCAGCTTCACCTATTTTTTATGGTGTGATAAAGCCTCACTAACTCTTCCCCCATAATTTTATTTTGCTAACACCAGGGAGGTTAAGCAGCAAGAGGAAGAGCCCGAGGTGGACGTGTGGGATCTGCTGAAGAACGCGAACCCCAGCGAGTACGAGAAGATCGCGTTCCAGTACGGCATCACCGACCTGCGGGGCATGCTGAAGCGCCTGAAGCGCATGCGCAGGGAGGTGAAGAAGAGTGCAGGTGAGGATGGGGCAGAACATTCCTGTGCTCATTGCTCACACACATTCCTGTGCTCTGCCCACACACAGCCATTCCTGCGCTCACTGCTCACACACAGCCATTCCTGTGCTCATTGCTCACACACAGCCATTCCTGTACTCATTGCTCACACACATTCCTGTGCTCTGCTCACACACAGCCATTCCTGTGCTCATTGCTCACACACAAATATTCCTGTGCTAATTGCTCACACACAGCCATTCCTGTGCTCACTGCTCACACACAGCCATTCCTGTGCTCTGCTCACAGCCATTCCTGTGCTCATTGCCCACACACAACCATTCCTGTGCTCATTGCTCACACACAGCCATTCCTGTGCTCATTGCTCACACACAGCCATTCCTGTGCTCTGCTCACACACAGCCATTCCTGAGCTCTGCTCACACAGCCATTCCTGTGCTCTGCTCACACACAGCCATTCCTGTGCTCATTGCTCACACACAACCATTCCTGTGCTAATTGCTCACACACAGCCATTCCTGTGTTCATTGCTCCCACACAGCCATTCCTGTCCTCATTGTTCACACACAAACATTCCCATGCTCATTGCTCACACACAGCCATTCCTGTGCTCACTGCTCACACACAGCCATTCCTGTGCTCATTGCTCACACACAAACATTCCCATGCTCACTGCTCACACACAGCCATTCCTGTGCTCATTGCCCACGCACAAAGATTCCTGTGCTCATTGCTCACACACATTCCTGTGCTCATTGCCCACACACAACCATTCCTGTGCTCTGCTCACACACAACCATTCCTGTGCTAATTGCTCACACACAGCCATTCCTGTGCTCATTACTCACACACATTCCTGTGCTCTGCTCACACACAGCCATTCCTGTGCTCATTGCTCACACACATTCCTGTGCTCACTGCTCACACACAGCCATTCCTGTGCTCATTGCTCACACACAGCCATTCCTGTGCTCTGCTCACCCACAACCATTCCTGTGCTCATTGCTCACACACAAACATTCCCATGTTCACTGCTCACACACAACCATTCCTGTGCTCATTGCCCTCACACAGCCATTCCTGTGCTCATTGCTCACACACAGCCATTCCTGTGCTCTGCTCACACACAACCATTCCTGTGCTCAGTGCTCACACACAGCCATTCCTGTGCTCTGCTCACACACAACCATTCCTGTGCTCAGTGCTCACACACAGCCATTCCTGTGCTCACTGC
The DNA here is from genome assembly GCA_024362935.1 of Setophaga petechia. Taxonomy (NCBI): domain Eukaryota; kingdom Metazoa; phylum Chordata; class Aves; order Passeriformes; family Parulidae; genus Setophaga; species Setophaga petechia. Next base: position 8,487,990 of record JANCRA010000025.1, read on the forward strand.
TCACACACAACCATTCCTGTGCTCAGTGCTCACACACAACCATTCCTGTGCTCATTGCTCACTCACAGCCATTCCTGTGCTCATTGCCCACACACAGCCATTCCTGTGCTCATTGCTCACACACAGCCATTCCTGTGCTCACTGCTCACACACAGCCATTCCTGTGCTCATTGCTCACACACAGCCATTCCTGTGCTCATTGATCACACACACTGCCATTCCTGTGCTCATTGCTTACATGCAACCATTCACCTAAGAAACCCAAATATGCCTCAATTCCACACAAGGGATCTTTCACACTACAGCTCGTTCCTGCAAGGAGTTAATCAGAAAGAAGATTTGGTCCATAGTGGAAGCATAAATACCTTTTCCAGCTCAGTGTTTACCTAAAGCATCCCTCCCTCTCAGACAAACACTGGTTCCTTCTGGAACAATGTCCCTCAGGTGTGTGGAAAGGTGTTACCTGATCAAACAATACAGAAATTAGACCTTGTGTTGCCATCAATATCTTCTGCTCTAAACAGAGGTCACTCCAAACACATGCAGTTAGTCTGCTCTTCATAATCTCATTTTGCACTTAATCTCCATTGCTCAGAAATCCCAGAATGCCCTCACCCAGACCCTCCACCCTGCACTGGGTGAGGACATTCAGGCCTGTCTTTCCCCATCAAACCTACTCAATAGTATAAGAGGTGTACTTACATGCAGAAATAAATATATACATGTGTCACTGTTGAGCCAGAAATGACACAAATTCACTCGAAGGCTGGTTTGCACATTTAATACAAAAAATCCTCTCTTTTATAGACAGATTTGACACATTCTACTTGATTGGCTAGCTAACAAAAACCTTTTCTCACAAACAGTCCTTGAGAAGAACAGAAAAACAGAATAGAAAAACACCACCTGCAGATGGTGGTTAACAAGTTATCATCATTTCTACAACTCCCTAAAAAGTCTCACAAGTCCACTGTGAGAAAATGAAACCCATTTTCTCCTCTCTGACCAGGCTGTCACATTCACATACATGCATATATAGAATACATGTATATGCCACAGAACATGTTTGCACACACATAAATACAATGCACTGCCCATTATATTATTGTGGCATCTGCTTGCTCCTGGACAGCATTTCAGAGCTGGATGCAGTATATACATTTCCTGTGTCACTGGTTTCCTGGAGGTGTCCCTTTTATGTGGGTGAAGTCCTCCACAAATCCAGCTGCAATCCAGCTGCTTGATACACCCTCTCTCCTCATCCATTACCTCACATCATAACATATGTTATGGTACTACACATTCATTTTTATTTATGTGTTTCATTTGATGCATCTAGCTGGTCCTATTTGGAATACAATCACTCTGCAAATTCTTGAAGAGATGCCAGCTTGATGTTGGTCAGGATAACCAGATGTGCACAGCTTTGTGCTTATTCTAGTGTTTCTAGATGATTCCATGCAGACCAGTGTGAGAATATCTTGTGATGCATAACATTGTGTGCATGTATTCTGGGAGATTTGATGAGATTTATACAGTGTCATTTCAGCATCCATGTTCTTGTTTTCTGGTCTCATGTTAAAAATAACTCTTGACTTCCACAACAGCTTTTGCCAAAGGCCTCGATCCTGCATACCAGGTGGACAAAGGAGGTAAAGTAAGATTCATGGTGGAGCTAGCAGATCCAACAGTGGAGCTCAAGTGGTATAAAAATGGCCAAGAGATACGACCAAGTGCAAAGTAAGTGATTTTAGCATATGTGAGCAATGAAATGGACACACATCTCCTCCCTTGACAAGTGTGTTGCCCGGATCGATCTCTTTGCTCAGGCTGCACCAATTTTACTGCTGAATTTCATGAAATGTGAAGAGTATGCAAATGATGCTGTGTTGCTCAGGACCCAGAAAAGTACAGTGTAGGCTAAATGTAATATAGATTGTCTCCTTTGTGTCAAGACAAAAGTCTTAGAGATCCTCAAAAAAATGTGGTGCCGTGTTCTACTCAGTAGTTTTCAAAAATGAGGAAGCACTGCCAGTAAATAAATCACTTGTCCTTTGTCATGTGTCTGGAGGGAGACACAATCTTTCTACAGTAATTTTGCACTAAGAGCAGAGATTTTAGATCACACAGTTACTCATAAACCCTAAGAAAAGGAGTGTGAGTTTTGTCTCATCTTTCACTACTCTGTTAACACCCTGAAGTCAACAGCCTGCACCATCAGTCATGAGCAACAGGTCTAGTGCACACAATCTTCTTCACCTGAAAATCAGTTTATTCTCTGTTTTTTCCTAGAAGTGCAGGTGCAGACATTTGAGTACATGTAGAGCAGTGCCTGCAAGCTGAGCCCAGTGTTTTTGTGGGCACAACCAGCTCTTACAACCCAGTGCAGAAAACCACATTTCACAGGCAGACACACCTGGGGAAGATGTGTAGAACAGTGTAATGTTTCTCCAATGCTTCTCAGCAGCACAAAGTCCTAGACCATTTTTCCTCTGACCAGTTAAAAAATATAGTAATTAACAAAAGGCCTTTTTACAGAAATGAGGCAGATTTCCTTCATTCTGTTGAAATCAAGAAAGGATTTTGGTTTAAAATTCGTGATTGGCAAAAAAAATGGATAATGGAGTACCTTTTCTTTAGCCCTTATAACTGGCATGAGCAATTCCAGAGGGGTTTTGCAGGCAGTTCTATGGATTCCTCCCCAGCAGGAGGGGCTGGGTTGAGTTCTCCAGTGCATTTCTCCCAGGCAGCTGAAGCAGCTGTCAGATGCTAACGAGCTTTGGTCATTACAAACCTGGAGCAGATCTAAACTGGTGACATAAAGGTGAAAGGCTCCCTATCCCATTACCAAAACCCCATATCCCATTACTGATATCTTGTGCCATCTGGCCTACCAATAATATTAACCTCTTAACTTTGGCTATTATTACACTTCACAAAAATGTTGGAATGAGTGATGGTGTCCTCTTACTGGTTATTTTCAGCTTTTCTCATCTAGAGTTTCAGACTCCATTTTATTTGCCATCATTTGACTCCAGCTTCTTTTTCTTTTTTAATTTCTTCTTTTCGTATCACCCAGACCTGGGATCTTGGAACAGGCCAAAAGCAGTTCATTGTCACTCTACACCACAGCTCTTTTTTTTGCTAGAAGTCTATGACAGCTCTGTTGAAACTTGGAAATTGCTTCCAAAGACAATTTTCCCAGTACTGTGTACCCCGTATTTTTGCCTCTAAAAATCCCTACAGCCCTTTCTACATAAAACAAAAGGTGTCCAGAAGTTTTGCTAATATGTCTTTGCTGCATTCCTGTCCAAACAGATACATTTTTGAGCACAAAGGTAACCAGAGAATTTTATTCATCAATAACTGCACGATGACAGACGATGCTCGCTATTACGTAACAGCTGGTGATGAGAAATGCTCCACAGAGCTGTTTGTGAGAGGTAACTATGTCAGCTTGGTGCTGTTTCACCTGCCCTAAATTTGTGTGGCTTCTTTGGCTGCAACAGAAATTATCAGGGAGGATCTGGTTTGGTATATTTTTGAATTTGCATTAGCAGCTGTTAGGATCACTTGGTATTTCTGTGATCCCTGGCCATTTTTTTTTTCTCATCCTGTAGTTAGCAGCTTGGTGAAAACCCTGAAATGGGGATACTCTCAACTTGGTACTGTGTATTGGATCCAGTGGGGCTGTGGTGCCCTTCAAAATTTTAAGCCATTTTGGAGACCTGTGCGTCATAGCCCTGGCTTCCCCTAACACCACACCTGGTACCTGAGGACTCTGATATTGTCCAAGTACCCTCAGATCAGGATTTCTAGAAGCCAGGTTTCGTTCCATTTGCACTGATTTGAGGGAAGACTCTATCAACATTTACAAATGGGAAGCCATATCTTCACTCTCTTTGCTTCTATGGTGTTGATTATCAAAGCAAACCAGGTATTAACATGAAGAAATGTTACTTTTATTGAGCAAATTTCCTACTAGCATTCTAAAGAGCAGCAACTTTTCTGATTTAAGGCAGAAAAGGCTGCACTGATACTCATATTAGAACCTGAAAGTAATACTGCCTTCTACAGCATGATTTAGAAAATCTCTTTCACTTGGTTTTCCCTCTCAGATTGTAAATCTGTAATTTTTCTTTCCAAAGATCCTCCAATTTTGGTGACCAAAGGCCTGGAGGACACCAGCACCTATGTTGGTGAACGAGTAGAGCTGAGCTGTGAAGTGTCTGAGGATGATGCAAATGTGAAATGGTAAGACATGCTTTGAACAGCTTCTATGAAAATAAAACCCAGAAACTTTTAATCGAGGGCAAAAATGTGGGCAGCTTTTTCCTAAACCAGTAAAGGTGAAAATTGTTAAGAAAATCTCAATAAAACCTTATTCAAAAATGTAGCAACACCAAAAATACCTTTATACATTCATGGATGAGTTTGTTTAACCTTTTCTAGTGCCTTACAGTCTTGTAATGTCTCCCCTGGGAATTTCAATCTGTCGAAGTCTTACTTGCACAGGACTTCCTTTGGAAAAATAAAAATTCTTTCCTTTCCATTAGGTTTAGAAATGGCATAGAACTTTCCAACGATCCCAAGTCTCGGTATCGGATTAAGGTTGAGGGTAAAAAACACACTTTGGTCATAGAGGAAGCTGCCAAAAATGACACTGCAACTTACTCAGTAATGACAACTGGAGGGCAATCAGAAGCCAAGCTTTCAGTTGACTGTGAGTATCACCCACCTTGCTCTCCAATTCATGTGCCACACTGTGCTGGCACACAGAAATGAACAATTTTCTTGCCTTTCTCTGGGGGTTGAAAAGGACACTTCCATAGCAATTTTTTGCTGTGAATCTCCAGAATAACAAAGAAAACTTCCCTTTAGAAACTATTTCCAGCAGCAGACCATGAACTAGTCCTGCTTGTTAACTTCCTGTCACACCATTAATATGGAAAACAAAGCAATCCATCCAAAGGTACAATAGGTCAAAAAAGTGAATTTTCAAGGGAAGTATCTGCTTTTCTTCAGTCCTTTCAGGTCTTCACAGGAAAGCCAAACTTAGGCACAAGCACAGGACTGGGTAGTCTTCTCAGCTTTTTTTGTGCAGTGCCTCTTTAAAGTGCTTGTGTCTTTAAACAAAATTTATCTGATCCATGCTCTTAAGTTATCTTGCATTATACATAAATGTAACTTTTTACTTGTAATATTCGTGCTACTCTTGACTATTTTGTCCAAATTGGCACCCTGAACAATTCATGCTGTTTTATTATAAAGTTGGAAATTACCCTCCCATGGTTACTGAGCTCCATCATCTTTCTTTAATGCATCTGCTTCTGTGTTCCTAAGTGAGACCTCTGAAGATATCACTTGCACTCGAAGACCAGACTGTGAGGCTGGGACAGGAAATCCACTTGAAGTGTGAGATATCTGAGAATGTGGAAGGGAAATGGTACAAAAATGGGCAGCTGATTGAAGCCAGTGACCGTGTAAAGCTTTATCACAAAGGAAGGTAAGCCTGTGGTGTATTGACGTGGCTTTGGGTGGAATGACACTGTGGAGTTGTGTCAGTATGTGTGTTTCCTCACTAAAAATTATCTGCTAATCAAGCCTAACCTCTGTCCCTCAAGACACATTTACTTCTGTCATTTTAAAAGCCATGTCTCATTGCTTCCTTTAATCTTATTTTGTAATCTTCTTTTGTGTATTTTGGCTGTGGAAGACAATAATCAAATCCTGGATCCACCTAAGTTCAAGCTGTTGATTTTTCTTGCCATTACTGTTGCTGTTGGTACGGGATATTAAGCAGAAAAATAAAATTATTGTTAGACATTATTAAAATATACAATTCCTTTTCTCTTTCTGTGCCTCTTTTTCTCATAGCTCCTGTTTGTATCAACTCACAAAGATGGTCCAACAAAAGTCAGAATATTCCCACAATGGGATCACCTACAGATCTTTTCTTAAACAAGCAAATTGCAATTGAATGGCAGCAGCATAGAATCCCTGTGTAAAAGAGATTACAGACCTGTATTTTCCTTGTTCTGTGTTCAAACAAACAATATTAGAATTGGTTACTTTATTTGGTGGTTGTCCCAGTAATATTTTGTACAAAGCACACAGTATTTAATCACCTAAACCACCACTAAGCAACAAGCAAAGGATTTTTAGTTCATAATTTTACTCACTTTCACAGATCTCCTAAAATTTTCACAGACTTTTCCTTATAGCCTCAAGCAGTCTTCAAACATAATTTACACAGACTTCTTTCTCAATTCTTTTACAGAATCCACAGATTTGTTATACCAGTTTCTGCTGTCGATGATGAGGGTGAATACATGTTTGTGCCAGATGCCTACAACATTAATATTCCATGCAAAGTACATATTGTGGGTAAGTAGACTGCACAGTGACATGCATAGAACGTCTGCCTGTGACCTTTGGAAATTAAAAGCAGTGTGAAATACCCCTGACCACAGGCACTTTGTATCCACCAGAGAAAACAGACCTGCAGCTTTGGCAAAGTGCACTCGAGCTGCTGGGAGAACCCTTGGCCTGTGCTCAGGATCTGCTCAAAGTTTTTGTGCTGGGGGGAGGAACTCCTGGGGGAGGCTTCTTGAGGCTGAACTCCTAAATCTAAACCACTATGAAGAGTTTTGATGCCGAATTTTGCCCCAAAAGGCGAAAATAACTGCCTAAAAGACTCGGTTCAAGTCAAATAGACAGGAGGTATTTTATTACGACGCGCGTCGGAGAAATCCTTAAATTGATTTCTGAATTATGAACAGCAAAAGCAGGTTTTTATACAATTTTAACATGGATTACATCACTCATTATATGCATATTCATAGGTAGGCAGGTGTATAGGTGGAGTCTTCCGGGAATACTTCGTCCCCCTTAGTTAAACTTTAAGCTTTTTCCTAATTTGGGCATCTTCCTGTTATTCCTGGCATATTTTTCCATGGCTTGGCAGAAATTATTGTCTTACTTGGCTCGATTCTAACGGCTTGGCAGGTCACTTTAACTTATTGGCTTCTTTTTCTGCTTTCTTCTTCAAAAATTGGTTTCTTCTTCAAATAGTGGTTTCTTCTTCAAATATTATAATTCCAAAGTTTCTCCTGTGGGTGTATTTTAGATTATTTAATCTAGATATCTGATCAAAGTTCTTCCTTACTTAAATATCTGATCAAAGCTCTTCCTAACAGTGTATTTTTTGGGTTATTTACTTACCTATATATCTGATCAAAGTTCTTCCTAACAGTGTATTTTAGATTATTTATTAACTTCTGCGATTCTTCTTGTTATACCTGTAAGTGTCTTTTAATTCTTTTATTTTTCAGAAATTATTGCTCATTTATTAGATGGCTTCAGTTTGTGTAAAAAACCTGCAGGATATACAGATAACCTCTCAGATATACACTGCTGTCTTTAAGAACTGGCTTGCTAACATTGCAAAATGTGATTTGATAAGAGAGGAGTAGAATAAGCACATATTTACCTATTCACTAAAAGCATTAAATGCTATCTAGAGGGAAAAATTGTTCTGCCCAGCTTTGACTCATTCAGCAAAGCAGGAGGCTTGCTAGTGATCCCAGTCCTTCAAACAAAAATAAAACAGGGCATTGACTGTGTCAATGCCTCACCAGCTTCTAGATGCAGCCAGCAACTTGTCAAAAGGAAGTCAAGAGGAGAACAATATAAATTATAAAAGTTTTAGAAAACATGTTTTTTAATTGAACCTCAGAGATGTGGGATATCTGTATTACAAAAATTATTGGTGGGATTTAGGCAGAATGAAAAGTGAAGTGATACTAGAGGGGAATGACCATTGTTGTATTTCTAATATGTTAAAAAAATTTGCAAGAGGATATTAATCAGTTGTTCTCCATATACACAGTGTATAACAAAAGTGGAATTTTGTTTTTCAGAAAAGGATTGAGGTTTATGAATTTTTAAACTGTAAGGACAGTGAAGGCTGAAGCGTGGTTAAATGTGCCATAAAAAAGCTCACAACTGAAATTCTCAAGAGCCACTTAGAGGAAAGTGCTCTCAAAAGTTACCTGAATACACATAATTCTGTCTCAGGGAAACAGTTGTATATTTTTTCATATGATCTTCTTATTCCAAATTGTCTATGGTGCCATGATTTCTTTTTCATCAGGAAGCTATTTTCTTAAATAGATTTTTCTCCACAACTTTTCTTTAAAACAAAATTCAGTTGCTTAAAAATACCAAGAAAATAAAACATAGAGCATGTTTCTGTGTGTTTCAGACCTGTGCCAGGTTACTGAGCTCTCAGAGCAGCAGCTGCATCTCTAACTTGGACAATCTCTCCTTTTTCAGATCCTCCTAAACTTCACCTGGATGGTCTTGGGGAAAATAACACTGTGACAGTAGTGGCAGGAAACAAATTACGACTTGAGATCCCCATCACTGGTGAACCACCTCCAAAAGTCTTTTGGAGTAGAGGGGACAAGGTACATTGTCCCCGTAGATGTTTCTTTAGTTTAACCAGGTTAAAATAGTCTTTATAATAATCTTTAGCCTTTTGAAGAAATTTATTTTAATGGCAGAAAATAAGGGAGAGATGCCCTGTATTTAAAAATGCTCATTGCTCAAAAAAGAAGGGTAAAACAGGTAAATATTATTTAGAATCTTTTGAGTCTTTCTAAGGAAAGCCTGAAATTAATAAGGAAAAAAAATACGGGTTTACTATAAAAAATAGTAGAGGAGAAGGATATATTAGATGCAGAAGGAAAGTTGTGAAAATCTACCAAATGGCTACTTCTTCTATACATTCACTGCCCAGAATGGCTGCCAGGTTTTGGCAGGAAGCCATGATATGGTCTGGTTTTGGAAAATGAATGATAAATACTAATGGAGTTCAAGTCTCAAATGAAACAATGGGCCGGGCAATTGGGGTCTTGCATCTGGTGTCTTAAAGCAAAACTTTTGCTTGGGTCAATCCCTGGCTGTGTAAATACCAAAATAATAGTTTTCCACATTTAAATATTCATTGTGTATTGTAGAAGCTGGGACATTTTACCACTAGTGCATTCATTAAACCAATCTGGTCCAATCTGTGACCACTATTTTCCAAATACTAATTATAGTGTCACCACTGTGGTCCTGTCCAGACAGGAAATTATTCCAGGAGAGCTCCTACTCCAAAATGTGTGACAGCATTTGAAATCTGTGAGGAAAAACTACTGACCATTACAATCACTCTGACCTTTAAAGTGAATGACTTCCTTTTTTCTGACTTTTGGAAGAATCAGCTATTCTTTTTCCATCAAATTAATGATATCTGGTGTTGGCAAAAGTGTGTTCTACCTCGAAGGAGAAGCCTAGTGCCTCATTCTCTGTGATGCAATGAGTAGTAAACAGTTACCATGTTTTACTTATTTTAGTTATTTTGTCATTTTTCTCATCATTAGGTGACTAAAATGCTGAGGTTTGGTGTGGTTTTTCTTACAGTTGCTTTAATATTTTTGTTGAAGTGACCCGTACTACTTTCGAATTTTGATTTTTGAGTATTTTGACTCTCAAATCCAGACAACATGACTTTTCCCTCTGCTCTCTGTGGTTCCCAGATGGTCACAGACAGTGGAAGAATTCGGGCAGAATCCTACCCAGACAGCAGCTGCCTGGTCATTGATGCAGCTGAGAGGGAGGATTCGGGGCCTTTCAGAATCACCTTAAAGAATGAGGCTGGAGAGGACACAGCTCTAATCAACATCAAAGTCGTTGGTAAGTCGTGTGAAACAGAGCCCATGTCACTGGGGTAAAGTCTCAGGAAACTTCTGTTTTCCTATTTTTCCCCATTGCCAGGTGTGGAATTGGGATGCAAGGGCACTGAGGCTGGGTGTTACTGAAGGGAGAAGCAGCTTGGAAGGGATTTAAGTAGGAGTTGATTTTTGCTGCTGCCAGGGGCCAAACTCCTCTGATTGCCTCAGGCTGTCCCTATCAGTCCTGGCTCTCCACTCTCCCTGGGGCTGTGGGCTCTGTCTTGGCACAGGCCCTCCAGGGCCTCTCAAGTGTCTCAACCGTGCAGAAGACCTTGGCATTCATCCATTCCTAACCACCAGCCAGGATCCACTAAATTTCTTTTTCCCCTCTCTCTCCCCTCATTAGGAATTCCTTTTGCACCTCAAAAACTATTTAGATTTGTTTCTTATTCGACATTTTAAATTTCAACCTATGCAAAAAGAAGAAAGGGTTTTTTTTTGCTTTTTGTTTGTTTGTTTGTTTGTTTTTAATAATATTTACTCGTTTACAACAGATGTTCCTGATCCTCCTCAGGCACCAAATGTGACTGAGGTGGGTGAAGACTGGTGTATTATGACCTGGGAACCTCCAGCAAATGATGGTGGATCACCCATTTTAGGTACATACTTTTCATACTTTTTTTTTTTAGTGGTGACTCTCTAATACAGACAAAAGGAGCAAACACTGAATAGTGGATGCAGCAGGATCAGAGTTTAGCTCAGACCCTGGAAAGTAGTGCTGGGAATATCCAGTAGCTAGAATGTTCTGCCTGTTCTGACTTTATCAAATACCTGTTTTTCTAATGCTTTGAGATTTGTCATTTTCTATCTTGTTACATTATTACGTCCCCTACTTGAAAGACAGCTCTTATAAAACCAAACTTAGCATTGCAATTAGCCTGTTTGTGTTAGTGACACAGAGTGAAATTTCAGAATTTACTGAGTAAAATGGAATATTTTTTAATAAATGCACCAAACCAAGAAGAAAGCTAGAGGGACCCAGAGGTCAGTACAACCAGGCCCTAAACATAGTTTAGTTCAGAGTGAACTGTTAAACAGCAGCCTTCTAAGTCCAAAAAAAGCTCATATATGGCTATGAAAGCAAATATGTGACTCTCAGATAGCTTGCAATGAGGAAAATTACCACTCTGAAGATAGAAGGGACTATTGAGGTGTATCCAGGTAAAAAATTGTCACTGGGCAGTCAAAAAATAGACCTTTTATTACTGACCTTTATGCCATCACTTATTATGATAAAATCTTTTCTGTTCAAAAGGATATTTCATTGAGAGGAAAAAGAAACAAAGCTCTAGGTGGATGAGGCTGAATTTTGAACTGTGCAAGGAAACAACTTTTGAGCCAAAGAAAATGATTGAAGGTGTTGCTTATGAGGTCCGTGTGTTTGCTGTCAATGCCATTGGCATGTCCAAGCCAAGCATGCCCTCCAAGTCCTTTGTTCCTTTAGGTAAGTAACCATAAGCAGAGATAGGTATGCATATAGAAAATAACCATTAATATATTTTTAAAATCACCTAATTATATAATTTTTTTTTAGTGTGACAGCTAGAAGGCTTTGTCATTCCCACAGCAACAGGCTAACTCAGTGGCCTTTTCACACAAAGAAACAGATTTTCAAACTATGGTGACAACCACAAGTCCCTGTAAAAGAAATCTGTCTTGTTCTGTAGATCAGCAAAGGTTCCCCCTTGCTCAGCAGCACCCCCAGAATGCAGAGGAGGAAGGAGGGGGCTGGTACAGCTCCAGCATGCTACCTTCTTGCCAGAATGTACCTGCTGAGGTGGAATACACTGCTCCCAACTTGAATACACTGCTCCAAACTCCTCTGCTCTACCAGCCACAGCTGCTTGTCCTTCTCTCACCTCAGCAGGAGGAATTTATCTCCTGGTCAGGCTGTGAGCTGAGGTAGCTGCTTTCTCCTAGTGTGGTCCTAATTGGGGAACACATGACAGGGATGATGGATGTCGCCCTGATTTTTTAAGATTTTCTAAGCCTTCCGATGTTTACATTCTTGTAGCAAACTTTCTCACACACTTTCTGTAAATAACTTATTTTTTTGCATGCTTTTATGGAGGAGGAGAAATTTGATAGACTTGGTTTGTTCAGTGTCATTGGAGAGGTGGCACTTTCACCCTCCAATCCACTGTGACTTTTAGAAAACTATAAATGTTAGAGTCAGAAAATAAACTTCCCTTTTTTGCTCACCTTGAGAGCAGCGGTGTCTGCTGTTGCTTGTGTTGTTTCGTGTCCTATAGTGACAGATGGGAAATCGTCCTGGTAGGCAGGATAGCCTGTCACCTGTGGTGCTAAACTAGAGAAACACAGACCATAAACATAAACCTTTCATGGCAACACAGTGTTCTGCCTTCTCCCTGCTTGCTGCAGCTGTCACCAGCCCCCCAACTCTGCTGGCAGTGGACAGTGTGACCGACACCTCGGTGACAATGAAGTGGAGACCCCCGGACCAGATCGGGGCGGCAGGGCTGGACGGCTACGTGGTGGAATACTGCTTTGAAGGAAGTAAGTGACAGCACCCCGGGTACCTGACCCGCAGGGAACGTGGGTGAGACTTTCTCCATTTTTTCTCTACAGGTATCAGGTGCTCTGGCTGTCAGGCAGAGACTAATCAGGGAGAAAACCTCAAGGAGCAGGGTTTTGTTCAGGCTTCCTTTGGTTTGTATTCCAGACGCCACCCACTGACTGTGGTTCGACATATCTTACACTTGATTTGAAATCCAAATCTAAAGCCATATAGTCTGTTGTAATGTGCCAAGTACCATGCTAATAACTCCCCTCTTTCAGGTGGTAAATGAGAGTTAGGGCAGTAAAGAATTCATTGGTGGATGAAGGCATAGGAAATAATGGCTACAAGTGAGGCCCAAAATATGTTCAGGTTGGCTGGGTTTTAGGGACAGGAGGTCCCTAATACCCAGGTGTGGTAATCCCTATGTTGACATATTAATAACTTCAAGTGCCAGCTGCCAACAGAGAGAACAGCCTCTCCAATAGTTCCTGCAGAAGTCATCTAGGCATGCAAAGTCTAGATATTTAATTTCTTCCAACATTCCAGTGCAGTTTTGGGGATCTTTAACTATAAAAATATGTAAGAACTGAAGGGGGAAGATAAAGAGAGTGAATTAAGTTTTGAGAGTAAAATTAGAGGGAACAGGGAAATATAAATGATATTTTACAACTAAGAGTCTTTTGGTGATCAAGCAGCAGAAACGTAGTATTTTCCAGCAGATTTCTTCTGAAATGGCATCAAATTAAGCCTATTTTCAAAAAGTCAAATCCACCAGCACCCAGGTAAGTATCAAATAGCCTCTGTGGACCAACAACACCACCAGCAGCAATGTTGTGGATGTGGATGAAGGGCACACAGTTATCTCCAGCTCCACTGCTGTAAATCAAGCGAGGGGTTGAACACCTTTTTTTCATGAAGGCACTTATTTCAATGGAAGATTTCCATGAACGCAGTCCATAGTCTGGAGACTAGAGGGAGAGGACAGAACATGTCATTGATGCTGTCACACGTTTCAGATTCAGAAAATCCAGGAAAACAGTAGGTCATAAACGTGGCCAGGTGCCGCGGCATCAGAGTAGCCTCAGCCCTCTCTCAGGAGAGGGGGAGAGGCTGTGAAGAACCACCCCTGGCTTTTCTCAGGAGCACTCAGCATCTGGTAGTATTGAGATGAATATCTTTAAGGAGCAGGACTGCAAGGAGCTCCAAGACCTGGAGGAGAGTACCTGAAAGCAGACACAGCTGGAATGGTAGGAAGGGTTTTCCTTGTATTTTGGGAGGGAGCTGTGGGAACAGCTCAGAGTGAGTCAGCATGCAGTCTTCCACGAAGGCACAGTGTTCTGACTTTGTTTCCACTGCACAGGCCAGGTGTAGGGGAATATTAAGGGGACTGTCAATGTGAGGACTTCAGTGTATGTGTATATTATGTTCTGTGTAGCATGGGGTAGAATGGAAGGGAAAAGTTAAAAGTGCTTGACATTAGTGATATCCAAATCAAGTGATAAGAGAGGATGAGAAATACAGACAGGTTAATTCAAAGTATGGCTTTGAAAAGGAATCTTCTAAATCTGTCTTTAAAGGGCTGTTAGACAGAAGAACATTGTATACCTGTTAAATGGAACAAATTCTTTACTTTTTTTTCCAGATAGGTTTTAAACACATGAAGATACAACAAAATGGCAGCAAAGTCTGTCATTTTACTGTTACCCACCTCAGTTAAAATACAATGGGTACAATGTATTTTACATAGTTTTGAGTGTTTATGTATATCTATATATACCTCCTATATATGCATATACATCTATATATACACAATTGACATTATGTATATATGTTATGAAATGCTTAGGAAGAAGCAAGTAGAAAATGCCAATTTTAAAATGCCAATTTTAAAATACCAATTTTAAAAGTCATGTTATTGGATTATTCATTTTTTTCTCTCTGTTCACTTGTTTTTTTCCTTTCTTGCAAAATCTTAGTGCCTCTTTTTTCTCAGCCCTTTTCTGCCTCAAACTAATTTTTTCTGTAATGTTTAATAACTCTTTTTAATTTCAAGATACTTTTTATGACTGTCTATTTTCATTCTGCTTCTTTTTTCTCTGAGTTATCTGTCTGTAAACTCATCTGTATTTACATTCTCCATTCTTTCATTGTTGTCACTGAAGTAGTTTTCAAGAGGGCTTTTTAGAGTCTTCCTTAACATAACAAACACTAGGAGAAATCACAAGCTGACAATAGGAAGACAAAAAAAATATATAAAGATAATTTAGAATAATATGTCATAAACATTGGTTTGGCTTTGCAAAACTGGTATTTCCCTTTAGTCTGAACCACATAACTTGATCAACATGGTGGATTCTTGGAGTCCTTAACTATGTACACTCCATGCATGTTACTGAAGTACTGGAGTCCCATCATGAGTATCCTGATCCAGCATTGCAAAGGTGTGAATAACATGAATATATATGTGTGTATATATGGAGAGAGAGAGCTCCCCACGTGTTTTTATAGCCAGTAAATAAATACTTCAGAGAGTTTCTGTTGGCTAAGACCTTTGCCAGTGTACTCATCCAGGACCATGCAAAAATACTAGAATAGTATTATTATTATTATCCTGACAATAGCCAGCTCCAGGACTACAGGAAATCCAGGGCAGTGATAACTTTGTTCAGGAAATAAAGCCTTAGGGTTTACATCATATCTGTCATCATCCATGGGTCTGGTCTTCTTTAATCTTCTATCTGTGTTACCTTTAGCTAAATGTGTTCTCTTCCTCTGTTTCCTCCAAGTTTTTTTCCAAGACTTCTTTTTTTCTGTCTCTCTTACTCAGAATTTATCTCTGATTTTCTTATCTCTTCTACAATGTGTTTTCTTCTCCTTCTACACTTTCTCTCATCATCATTTTGTTTCATTTCTCTCTTCCAAGTGTTCCTTTTGTCTCTTTCTTTTCATATTTCTAGGGCTATTCTGGGGCCCAAAAAACTGATAGAACTTTATATCCTTCTCTTCTTTCATCCTTTATCTTTCCTGTGGGCATAGCATATAATTGTTCTGTGATCTGGATGCCCTCTTTCCATCTCTTTTCTCCCTGTGGTCTCCCTAAATATGGGTTCTCTAAATCTGTAAAGCCCAGCATCTATCTTTGCATACTTACTAACAGGAATTGCTAACCACTGACAAAATGCTCCATCTGTGTGAAAGTGGGTGTCTCTGATTAATTTTAAAGATGGATTCTCTCAAGGTATATCGACAGATCAGTCTGAGGAATTGGGGGAGCCACCTTTTAACCTGGAAGGTACAGTATTCCACAAAGGATATAAGTCTTCTTTAATGAAAGAAAAACTCTCTTCATAAAAGTAAAAATAAATTCCTGACGGTGAATTTTAGGGGCAACGGTCTATGGAATTTTCTGTAGCATAGGTGTAAGGGGAGGGGGAGATACTTGGGAAACAGTCATTGATTGAAACCCTTTTCTGCTTGAAGCTTTAAGGAAAACTTAATTCCTAAAACCAAGAAACTCAGTCATGAAAATGTGCCACAGCACTATGCTCTAGCTCTGCAGGGCTCTCCAGCTTATAAGAGTTCTCTGTCTTCTGTGTCCATTTCATAGTGCTAGCTTTACCTGGTGTGGGGAGTATTGATCCTGACTTGCTGGTTCATAAACCTGGCTCCAGTGTCAGGGCAGTGTGTGCTGGGAGGACAGGGTGGATAAGAAAGTATGGTTTGTAATGGAAGCTGTTTTAAAGACTGTACTCTTATCATCACTCCATGAATTTTGTGCGGCCACCTGGGGTTAGGATTAAAAATCCCAGAATGCTGTAATTATGTGAATAATTCTGACACAGCCTTCCTTTTCTTAAAGGCATAAGGAGAGATGGCATTTCATTGCAATGTGTAAATATTCTGTGTTTCTTTTATTTCGCAGTTGTACTTTCAAGGGTACTCAGTACTGGTTGAAATTAATTGCAAAACCCATTTCTCTTCAAGGAAGCTGTTAAAGCAAGAATGAGTGCTTTTGCATATACATTCTTTTCCCCCCTTGTTTTATTCTAGGTGAATTTAAAAATCTAACAATTTTTCTCTCTGGTACACTTAAATTACAGACATATTCTAATAACATTTGTATAATTATATAAATATATATAAATATATGAATACACAAATACATAATCAACAGGAAGTCTTTAGAGTTTGAAACATTCTTCCTATGTATGAAAATGAATCTACATTGTGTTACAGCATAATTCGAAAAACAAAATAGAAAAAGAAAATTATTCATTAGAGTCTAACAAGTTTATTACTGTTCTGTAATTTCCTCGTCCATGCTGTGGATGTATTTATAATTCCCTGTTCTTTGGATTTTTCCTCCTCCCCTCACTTCCCTAAACCAGCTGATGAATGGATCGTGGCTAACCCAGAGCTGACAGACAAAACAAAGTTCACCATCAATGGCCTTCCAACTGGCTCGAAAATCCTTGTGAGAGTAAAAGCTGTGAATGCTGCTGGTGAAAGTGAGCCCAAGTACCACCCACAGCCTATTTTAGTCAAGGAAGTGATAGGTAAGATCCTGCTGCCTACACTTACCCACAAATACACCCTGTTTCCATTCTAACACCTGGGTGTTTTTAAGGCTAATATTTACTTGTTATTGTTAGCTGATGATATGGCCTTACAAAGCCATTGTGTGGTGGCTAGAAATCATGAAAACATCTTTGAATATTTCATAATTTTGTTTTATTTCTGAGCCTTTATTGCTCGGTTTTTCAGGAGTTTTTCTTTTTGTGCAGAACTTGATCCTGATGGTACTTTTTTAAAGTTCCTCTAAGCTTCCCTCTAGTCCAACCATCGTAGCATTTGGTGTTATAAAAGCTGATGGTGTCCTGAATGCAACACTGGAAGACCAAGGAATTTAAGACACCTCACTCATTAGTCACTTCTGGGAATTTTAGACCACACTGTCTCCTTTTTATACTGATGCACACTAGTGCTGCCTTGGTTAGAAAGGAAGACAAGTGCTTAACACAAGCTTTTGTTTTGTTCAGAACCTCCAAAGATTCGTCTACCAAGACACTTAAAACAAACTTATACTCGAAGAGTTGGAGAAACTGTGAATCTTGTTATTCCTTTCCAGGTAAGAACTAAAAATACTGACAGAAAAAATTATTTTTACGTTTTTTTTGCCTTTTTTTTTAAATATTCCTTCTTTTTAACTGATTTCTCTGTAATTTTGGCCAGTCAGCTAACTTAAGTACAAGTGGAAGTACTCTGAAGTACAGAGGTGCTTGAAAGCTTTTGGTTCAACAACTCAAACAAATTATGTTCAGCCAAATAATGAATTGGGTAACTCAGACAGACTGATTGGTCACCTGTAATCCAAAGGACACTTACAAATCCTCACAGTAGACATTGCACATGGGACAATTGCACAATGCAAAGGGGTTGCACTAGAAGCAGTTAAATATGGGTATCAAGAGTGGAACAGTAGCATTTAATAACTTCCTTGTCATGAGAGAGTAGAAGTGAGGGGAAGAGCAGGCAGACTGCAGCTGTTAAATCCTTGAGATCACAACTGTAATATGACTATTTCCAAAATATGTAACCAGTTTTCCCACAGCATTGTGTTAACCTTCATTCCCATACCTTTTAAACAGCACCAGCCTCTGTCCTTGCAGGGTCCTTCTTCTGAATAAAAGAATTATGATAGAATTAATTTCTATTTCATGTCTGCACATTTCAAGACACTGGATGGGCATAAATCAGCTTCACAGAGGCTCTTAAAGGCCTCACAAAAGCTTGATCAGCAGTACACTGCAGGATGTATTTCTCTTGAGAAATTAAATGAACCTTTTATGGTTATTCTCTAAGAAAAGGTGTTCAAAAAGGTGTGAGATTAACTTTTTCAGACAGCACCTGCAAACTGTTTGCCTGTGAAAGGCAAATTCCATAGTAAAGCAGGTGAAATCCACTCTACTTTAAGTACCGATATTGGGCATTTAGACACACAAAAAATGACACACAAAAGAGATCTTCCTAGCCTTCCTAGCAGCTATTACAACTTCCTTTGTAATGAAAGAAGAGATTAGGACCCCTGGAGGTTGAATTTATCACTTTCCTCTTTCACTGGCAGTGAATGTAAGCATTCCCAGAGAATGAAATACTTTGGTCTATATTTTTTGTGGGTTTTTTCCCTTTTCTTTCAGAAAACTGGAAATTATTTGCCAATTTAGCCAGAGAGATAATCATCCAATAGGGTGAGAAATTGCAAATATTTTCAGTCTCCTGAGCAAAAAAAGGGAAAGAAAGCTACATTTTAGGTGAATTGGTATGATTGCATCTCTAAATGGCGTATAATTTTAAAAATAATTCTGTTTCTTTCAGTGTCACAGACATCTTTTATGAAAAATACTTTCCTTAGGATTTTTCCTCCTGAGAAGCTGAGAAGCCTCAGGAACAAATGTAAACAATGATTATCTGCTGCTGTGGAATGCAACAAGTGGATCTGTGATTGGTCTCACACGGATGTTTCTAATTAATGGCCAATCACAGTCATCGGACACAATCAGACTCTCTGTCCGAGACACAAGCTTTTGTTATCATTCTTTCTTTTTCTATTCTTAGCTAGCCTTCTGATGAAATCCTTTCTTCTATTCATTTAGTATAGTTTTATTATAATATATATAATAAAATAATAAATCAAGCCTTCTGAAACATGGAGTCAGAGCCTCGTCTCTTCCCTCATCCTCAGACCCCTGTGAACATGGTCACATTTCAGGACAGTTTTTACTTCCTGTTTGGGAAAAAAACGGGAATTAAACCCGTTTCCTTCTCTTCCCTTTTCTCTCCAAAAAAAAAAAAAAAAAATCATACAAAAATTGTTTCCTGGCTCTTTGCAGGGAAAACCAAGGGCGAAAGTATCGTGGGAGAAGAACGGTTCTCCGATCGACAAGAACGACATCAACATCCGCAACACGGAGCAGGACACCATCATCTTCATCAGGAAGGCAGAGCGGGGCCACTCCGGAGAGTACGACATGAAAGTGGAGGTGGAGAACCTGGTGGACAAAGCCACCATAGACATTCAGATCGTTGGTATGTTTGGAGAAATGGAAATAGATCCCGCTGCTCCAAGGCCGCGGGAAAATGGGAATGCTGTCATCTTTCTTGGCAGTGATTTCTCTCCATGTTCAATTACTTGGCTGTAGGTTTGGGGTCTCTCAGGAAACCTCCATACACCATAGAGCTGTTGGAATGTGTCTCTTTTTTTCTCTGTTAAGCCCCTCAGGTTCTTGTCTGGCCAGGATGCAAGATTTTTCCTGTTGAGTGGTATCCATAGACAATAATGGTAGCAAATTCATATTAAGTTTGTCACAAATGCAGTGTGGAAGAAATCCTAAATGCTGAAAGTAGGAAAGGCTGGCAAGAAAACACATTTATTTTTCATTTTTACCATCCATTCCTTTACATAATAGGCAAAACTGGCAGCACAACTTTATTAAATTTATTGTAATTCTGACATGCCTTCACTTTGGAAAATTTTATTTTGCAACCGCATCTTTCTTTTAACATTTTTGTAAGAAAGAGATAGAAATCAAACTAATTGGAAGATGTGTGTGGAAAAAAGATAGAGAAAGCAAACAGCAGAATGTGTCATATTTTTGTTGCAGATCGCCCAGGCCCACCAGAGGTTGTGACTATTGAGGATGTCTGGGGAGAGAATGTGAATTTGTCATGGAAGCCACCAAAAGATGATGGCAATGCTGCCATTACTGGGTACACTATTCAAAAAGCAGATAAGAAGAGTATGGTAAGTAATAAGGAGATGTTTAAAAGCTGGACATACTCATTAATTTTTAAAAACAAAAAGCTTTAAATGCTTAAAAGGATGTAGGTGGACAAAGCACTGATTTATCAGCATTTGAAAAATCTCTACAGGACCCTCTAAAAGTTCTAAAAATCTCTTCTTCACTAAGCCTAGAAGCGGAAATATTTTCAAATTATTCCAAAGAGGAGGACTGAAAATGGGGAGGATAGGTGGATTTGAGAGAAGTAATTCTGCATTTTTCCTTTGCCTCAGGAGACAAAATAAAACCTTAAAATATTAATTCTGAATTCACTAGGCTGCTGCCAGAACAAAAGTGTTCCATTGCTGCTGTTTTCAAACCTGCAATGTCACACTGTGTAAGTCATTGCCACTCCTTTACTACCCATGGCAAAACAGTACATAGGTACTTCTGTAACCGCTCTGAGATTTACAGATGAAGAGTGCAATACAGAAATATTTATTATTTTCACGAAACTAACAAAACTTTTAACAAAAAATAATTTAAACTGTACAGAACTTTCTTAAAAGACAGTAGTCAGATTCTCAGATTTCCAGCGTTTAAATTTGCAGTAAATGTTAAATCTAGGGTAACATTTAAGGAGCTGCCTTCTCCAAGAAAATCTTTTCCTGTCCTTTCCTATCCCCCACATTAATATGTTGGTCTCCATCATGGTCTGATCAATTCATTCTTCCTATGCCACTATTTTCCTTCCCATCCTTTTTGTTTTGTTTTGTTTTGTTTTCCATCTCTTGAGACTGTAAGAAGAGATGGTCTCTGGTACAGTGACTCTACAGAATGTCTCCTCTAAATTACTCTGATAAAGAGAAAGTAACAACAGCAAGCAGCATCTGGGGTTCAGTGTGCAATGGATCATTCAGGTCACTTTCTTCACTGTATCTGTGGTGGTGCATTTTGCAATTCTGGCACAGCTGGTCTTCTACAAAAAAACTGCTTTCCCAAAGGAACTTTGGCTCTTAATGTTGACCAAATATGAATGCAAACTGTGGTACAGGGAACTCAGCACAAGTTCGTCTTTAGAAAAGCAAGAAAACTATTTAGGGCAGAGTAAAGAAAAGCAAAAACATTGCTGTGGTCATATTGCACTTTATATTAATTACATTTTTAGCATTCACCTCCTTCATCTCAGATTGTTGCGTAGGTCCTATTGTGTAATAGGACAGAATTCACATGTCCTGTTACTGCTGCAAGACTGAAACACTAAAACCCACTTGCCCATCTTGGCCTTTAGATATCAGAGGACCACAAGCACAGAAGAACATTTCTCATGAACACTCAGCCTGTGATAGAGAGGGCAGGTTAGTGCTGTGGCCTCTTGTGAGTGCATATTACTGCAGAACAGCACATGCTTCTGCCTTCCCCATAGGAATGCAGTTTTGTTATCTGCAACTGCACTTTCTCTGTCAGCAGTGTGGATTAGGAATGAGGGAGCCTGCCTTGCTCACAACATTTGTAAGCCTGCAGGATGCGACACAACATTTGTAAGCCTGCAGTTCCTAAAATGAGCCCTTCCAGCTGCCAGTGTAACAATTCAGTAGGGTTTGGCCTTCACTGCTCAGCAGAGAGCTCTGCTGCACTGCCATTGAAATCACTCATTTCACTATTAATTACTATTAGCTGCATTTCATTTTTAATTACTGTTAGCTGCATTCTCTTCAAAGAAGAACCTGCTCCCAGAAGCTTGATGATCCTTCCAGTGGATGTCTGGGCAGTGCAGGGTTCTAGGGAGTGTTGTATTGCACTAAATAGTTTTAGTTGTTGTTTTGCACTGGGTTATTAGAGATTTGCACAGAGTAGTCTTTATATTGCACAGAATAGTTTTTGTTACATCACGTGGTTTGTTATTCCCCTCTCCCATCACATGGTCTCTTCCTCACCTGCCCCTCTGCCCAATACCCCATGGTGGTCTCTTCCCTGGTCAGTGCCTCCCCTCACCTCTCCTTACTCTGGTCCCCATCCTCTGCCCCCTAAACCCCCCTAAGGACAGCTGGCTGGTCTCCTCTCATGCTGGTTTTTCCATCTGGTGGTTCTCAAGTCAATAAACAGAGGACATTCATTCCCACATGGAGAAGAGTGCTTCCAGTCTTGCTTTCGTCCATGTAAGATCTTGTGGGCTAATGTCCATATCTAGCCAGACTGGACCTGAATAGCCTGGCCAAACATGGTGTTACAGGTGGCACCCAGCGTGGGGGAGAGCTCACCCTGTGTGTCTGTGTGTCTGTCCTTTCAGGAGTGGTTCACCGTGATCGAGCACTACCACCGCACCAGTGCCACCATCAACGAGCTGGTCATAGGCAACGAGTACTACTTCAGGGTCTTTGCTGAGAACATGTGTGGCCTCAGTGAGGATGCAACCATGACCAAAGAGAGTGCTCTGATTGCTAAGGATGGTTAGTTAATTATCCATGCCTCGTCAAGGGGGAGGGGGGTGCTCAGAGGTTGGAAGGTGGCTCGAGGTAAAGGCTGTGTCTCTAAAGCGTTCAGAGGCACTCCCAGCCCCAAGGCCAGGTCCAACAGCAAGGGCATTTCCTATTCAGACCTCTTGGCTTGTCCACATAGCTCATAGTCACTGTTTTTAATAATTTCTCCCATGATCTGACATTTTCTATGGTCTTGGATGTCACACCACATGACCATTGGCACATATGCATTGACAAGAGCTGGAGAGAGTAAACAGCTGCTCTGTTAAAAGCAGTGGATCGCTGCCCTCCTCTGGAGACTTGGTATCAGCTGTGCAGGCACTCCCTCCGCTTCAGGCAGGTTGCAACAGAAAAGCATAGCCCCTGCTTCACATCTCTTGAAGGTGGGCTTAGGCAAAATCTGGTTCTGCAGTCAAAAATCCTGACATTTCAGAAGATGTCAGTTGGAAATGGCACTGTAAAGTTAAAAACCACAAAACTTTCCTATGGAAAGGAAATTCTAAAAACAAATAGCTCACAGGATGAAAATCAAATCAGTTTGCCTGAAAGGAAGGATTACGTGACTGCCATGATGCAGAGGACAGACAACCTGAAAGACTCTGGAGTCATGAACAAGAGACAAGAGAGAATGGCTCTAGAAATTCTTTTTCAGTGCTGCTTTACTTTCCCTTCTCATGAGAGGAAGTATCAGGCCTAAGCTGCACAGAAGTCAGTATGAGAGCTTGGATCAGCTTTCAGTGAAGCAAAGCTGCATAATGATATCTGTGCACAGGAATAGATGTCTGTCTGTCCGGCCACTTTAAAGGCCAGCTGAATGTGTGGCTGAAGAGGATTTGTTGGTGGTGATCTCCATTGCAGAGTGGAGATAAACTGGCAGTGAGAAAATACATTTTACTACCATGTTTTCCTTGTTCAGCAACTGCATCCATTCACTGTAGTATCAGTGCACTGTTTGAAGCAGAAAGAAAAATTGATTTTCAGACACAGGGACAGTTTATAATCAGAACAAACTGTAAAAAATAATTGGCAGCAGAGTGAACAAGGCTTGCCCAAGACAGGCATCCTGCAGTATATGGAGGATATATATATATACAGGATCCATCTTGCTCTGTAGCATGCAGGGCATGCAGGCACAGACACGGAATGAAACTATATTGCTCTGTACCACCTCCACAGGAAACAGAGAGAAGCTCTCAGACATCAATGCCATAGCATAATCAGGGAGGTGGATTGCATAATAGCATAACCTGCTGGAGGTGTGCAGACCCACCTCCAGCCTCCCCTGCTAGTGCAGCCACTGGAGTGACGTTGGTACCTAAAGCAGTGCAGATCAGAACTGACTCTCTGTAGCCATTTAATGCACTTGGGTGTTTAGCTACCTGCCAAGGCTCTTTTTATGAATGTTTAATTTTCCCTTCACAGGTAAAGTGTACAAATACCCCGTGTATGATGACTTTGACTTCAGCGAGCGGCCGCTGTTCACGCAGCCCCTGGTGAACACGTTTGCTGTCGCTGGCTACAATGCCACCCTGAACTGCAGCGTCAGGGGCAACCCCAAGGTACAGCACAGCTCTGACAGCAGCACTGAAAACACCAGAGTTTAACCTGACAGTGAAAATTAGATGCAACTTTTACCATTTAACTCACCAGCCAGGCTGAAGGCAAAGAGACAGGTGTGGGTTCTAAAGAATGCAAAAATAATGGAGCTGCTTGCCTGTGCTATAGGCACTACAATTGTTAATGCACAGATAACTCAGTGAAGGGGCAGAACCTCAGGAAAACGCTGGGTTTTGCTGGGACTCTCCCTGACAACAGCTGTACAGTTAATATAGCAGTAAAACTTGTTACTAAAAGCCATAATTATTCTATAAAGAGCTAATTATTCTCTAAGTAAGCACATGCAGGAATGCTCAGGTTGCTGTGCTGTTTCTAAGACCCACTGCACAACGTGTCTTGCACTTTCCTTTGACTTGTGTCTTTTTGACATCTTTTCTTTAGTGTGAGAAACTGAACTGGACTAGTAAAATGAGAAATTCAGTGTGCTCTTCACCCTTCACCTTCACAGTTTCTGACTGTGTAAATTACTGTGGAAAAATATGTTTTCCTTTTGACTTAGAGTAATTGGGTGTCAAAAGCTAATCATCAAACGTTTGCTATCATTACACAGTTTTTGTGTTGATAACAGGCTTGTATTACGACTTTAATTAGGTGATAAGAGCTGCATTGAAAAAAAGTGCTAAAAAGTAGATGATGCAGCTAATGCTTATCTTTAAGATTTACAGTTTCCTTTCTATCACTACTTAATCTATTTTTTATCATTTCTTGATTACTCAGCTGTAACTGAACACCACAAAATAGGAGATAAAATATTTCAGTTCACAGCTTTGTACATTTGGGCTTTCTTTTTTTGTTGTTGTTGTTGTTCGGTTGGTTGTTGTTGTTGTTGTTTTTCCTTACTACAGCCCAAAATAACGTGGATGAAAAACAAAGTGCTGATAATGAATGACCCAAGGTACAGGATGTTCAGCAACCAGGGTGTGTGTACCTTGGAGATCCGCAAGCCCAGCCCCTACGACGGAGGCACCTACACCTGCCGAGCAGTCAATGAGCTGGGAGAGGCAGAGGTGGACTGCAAACTGGAAGTGAGAGGTAAGGGCTTCAAAACATTGCAAACACCCTCTTTGCCTGAGAACTGTCTACAGAGCTGAAAGGATGCAGGGCAAGTGCAAAAGGGAGTTCCGTTTTCCTGGATTAAATCAATAGCTCTATTAGGACAAAACAATGCTGGTTGCTTTCTTTTGTTCTGTTTCCATTAATGGAAAATTTTTGTGAATTTCAGGTAGTTTGGAATTAACTGGGATACCATGGATGGCAATAGGACTTTGATAGGATGACTAGTGAATAATCTCAGGACCATATTTTTCAGAAAATTACTTCCTAGGAAAAGATAGGGTCATATTTAGCTGGACTAATTCCTACCAAAGGCTTAGTTTCAACTGTGGAATAAACTGTTTCTCAAAAAATTATTCTGAGGTTACAAGTAAGGAAAACAGCCTAAAGACAGCTGATAGGAAGTGTCTAACTAAGGAATTCAGAGGTTATTTAGGTGACATCATTATGGCTTTAATTACATTACTGCCATCATGCTGGTCTATAATGAAAACCACATTTAATATTTTTATGGATTGCATTGTGTTTATTTTGCATTTCAGTTTCCATTTTCTGTATTTTCTGATGTATCTTGTCCCACAGCTCAGATTTGCCAGCAAGCAGAGATTTCAATAAATGTTTTGTCTATGTTAAGTTGAACACTTAAATAATGTGATGAAAATAAGAATAATGCATTTCTTAGTTTTTATTTTTTATTTTTAAGATACTGTCTTTAAAGGCGATGTCCTCATCATGGAAGTAAGATTGCTTTCTTTAATCACAAGCAAACTTTCTATTTCACAGCATGACAGAAGACCTCAACACCTGAGAAAGTTACTTTTCTATTTTTTTTATACTGAAAAGCCAAGTTATGTTGTTAAGTGAACACAGCAACTGAAGCTTAGCAAACCAGGATAGGCTCAGCGTTTGCTCTAGGCAAATATAGCAAATTACTCTTAAACAGCCAGAGTACAAAGACATCATTACACCTTATTTCTTTCTTCTATTGACTTACATGTTGATTTATCATCCTCTTAAGTTTCCCAGCCTGTATGTTTATTTAGGAGGGCTCTCCAGAGGACTGCTCACCGTGCTGATGCAGAGCAGAGACCTGCGGATTTCTGACTCATTGGAAATGAATTTCAGTGTGTGTGTGTTTGTTTTCATATGTACAGCTTTAAACCAGTTCAGCTTTATTCCAGAAAGTCAGACTACCAAAGTCTGGATTTGTAAGATGATGCGATAGAACTGAATGTTGTCTGAATAAGATTAACAGGCTCAAGGCTCTGATGCCTATCTGGTGAACCTACAAGCTACAGTGCTGTTACTACAGATAGTAGGTTTGACTAACTAGTAAGTCCTGCTAGAGAGCTCTATGCCATGCAAGAATTTATTGTAGCAAGCTATATTTCCTTATGCTGGCTAGAATTACTTTTAGCCATCCATCTCTGACATATTGGAGAACCTAAATTTATTGGGCCAATATAAATGCTCAGCCCCAAAAGCATCTGAACAGCCGAGGATTTCAGAGTGTGCATAATATTGGAATATTCTGGTTATTAATATTATCAGAATGCTACAATTTTCTACATTTTAGCCGTTTCCTTACACTATTTTAGGTGTAAAATTAACCCCCCTAGTTCTTGCTAAATGTAACGTTCGCTTCCTGAAAATGTTTTAGGGATACATATAAGCACAATTCAAATAATAAAAACTTATTCTGTCCTCATAGGAGTTTTTTCACGTACTGATGTTAATTCAGCCATACAGTCTTTTGTTCTTCAGTTTTAAGTTTTGCTGAGTGAATTTAAAGTTGGAAGTTACGTGGCCTACTCAGTACAATTACACATTTAGTGGCTTTTTTTTTGTAAATGTGTTTGTGTAAAAAGTCTTGTAATAGATGACTCTTTCTCATTTATACTGAAAGATAATAACATATGCAGAATCCCATTACAAAAAATAGTGTATATATCTTTCGGCTTTGTTGAAGTAGATCCCTAAATCTCCCATTACAAGCACTAAAAAACTGATTCCTTATCAGCTTCACTGAGGTCAATGAAACAAATTAGATAAGGTGCTGTGCTTCTTTTATCATGGAAAAAACAGCTTTGGAGAACCTTTACCTTAGAAGTGAAGTAAAGGTTGGTGATTGCTCTAATAATAGGTTGGTGATAGCAAAGTTGCTGTATAAGAAATTTTATTTTTAAAAGGTGTTAAGATCAACTGGGAAAAATTTCAAATGCGAATAAATACCACTATAAATATTCTAATTCTGCAGTGATCTATCATGGAGTAATTAACCCAGGAGAACCACTCAGCTTGGCGGGGGATAATCAGGTTTACAATGCGCGTACTCCTCTGGACATTCCATTTCATTCCCACCCTCTCTTTCCACATGCAAATGCCTTTTCTGCATGCTAAGTGTGCATTTCTTTGCTTTTTTTAGATTCAACTAGCTAGAGTCTCATGGCATACATTGTCTATGTCACATGAGCAAAGAAGGCCAAATTAATCAAGACAATATCCAACCACGGATATTTAATAACAGAATTACTGAGGTTGTAGACATATTTCATAAAAGTACATGTATCTATAAAGAATTTATTTAGTGACTGTGAATATATTTGACCACAACACTTAGATCTTTCCAGGACAAAGAAATATGCATTTCAAATAAACCAGCTCTCAATTAGTTTTTAGAATTATTGAAAGACCAGAAGTATCATAAAGTCATTTGCTGCACTTTAAAAAGGCATTCTTTATAGCACATTACTCTTTGATTACAAATTAGTGCTCAAAATGATAATCTGTTAAGTTCATGGCTGAACTTAACCTACCAGTTTTAAAGATGAAATCTTGATTCAATTACTTACAAGCAGAAAATTTTACTTCATTTACTTCATTTCTTCTAGAGTTTATTTTGCGTTCAAGTTCGGTGAGGTTCAGAAAATTTGACTCTTTCTGTAGAAATGCCTCTTTCCTTGCACTCTTGCCCAGATTCAGAATATTAACAGTGCAGTTTAAAAATGACAGTGATGCCCAGAAACTGGTCTGCAATGTATTATGCATCCAGACTTATTATTTCAGTCCTAAAACATGTTAGGATATCAGACTGGATAATGTTTCCGCAGCTTTCGAACTACTGAGGTATTTTTCTTAGAAGGCTACAATAGGTAAAAAGTTCAGTGGTTTTATAGACATACACACAGATAAGTGTATATATATGGATTTTTTATAGAGTAAAAATGTTTAATTAAAGGTAAGGTCTCCTACAGAGTAAATAGCATGCTTTAGTAATGTAAATATGGATATATGACAAAGTACATACTATAGTGCACAGGTGTGTAATTAGTCTGTACTTGATTATTTTGCCTTACAGAGTTTCAACATACATATATATATGCTTCAGTGTTATGTGTGTGCCTTTTTTTCCCCCTGGTGGAAAATACTATATATATATATATGTATGTATGTATGTGTTAGCTTCTTTGAAGCTACATTTGGAAACTTTTATCATAAATATAATTTGATTCCAATCTATACTTGAGACTAATTAGAGGTTTTTATAGTTACTTGTACCTATTAATCTAGCTTTTACATATTAATGATAATTTTGAAGTGGAACTGGATCCCTACCTTTTACTCTTCATGTGCTTCTATTCCCACATATTTTACATGACTAAGGATTAAATTATCACTTTGACATAATTGTAATAATAATTTCACTCAACATTTTCTCTCCACTTTTGTGTTTGCAATTAAATTGTTACTTCTCTTTCTCTCTCTCCCTTAGTTACACAGTAAGGATTTTTGAATGTATAGTGTCATCTAAGGTAAGCTTTCATATGGTTCTTGCATATGAAGCTTATGTCTGTTTATACGTCATACAATGTCTGCCTAGTATGGCATGATTTTCATTATGTCACTTAATGAAAATGTTAAATAGGTGAGTTAATTAAATAAGTTAATAAGTTAAATATTAAATAAGTTAGCAGCATGATGGTTTTAAGGCATATAAATTCAGATTTTAGTAATTGCTTGTTACGGTAATTCTTAGTAGTACATCCCATACCTTCTAATGGTGCATGTTTCAATGGAATTTAACAGTGCATGACTTAGAAGGATTAATTCGCACGAATAAAATGCAAGTAATAAAAACAGCATTATGTATTTACAGCAAGCTATTTTTTTATAGGAATATGCCTCTACATAAACAAAATATTTATTTCAGCGTTAACTTCTTTTAAAAATGAATGATTTGTAGCTCGACTTGCACTCCATGAGCTGAAAGAATGCCAAAAAGCTGAAAGAATGCCAAAAAGCATGTTTTTTTCTTATTTTTCTTTTGGTCTGTATTGTGCATCTACCTAAGGTTGGAGGTGAACACTTCTGCCACCATGATGACATTAAATGAGACAGCAGTCTCATAATCACTAGTAACTAATAGCATTTTAATTGAATAATCCTTGTCTTAATAAGGGTTATAAGTCTTTAAAAATCTGTACTCAGCATAAATGTTGTATGTAAGTATCAGCTTGGTTGCATTTAGCTGAAGCATTCAGAGAGTGCTATCTTCACCCTGGCAATGTACTTTTGCTTTAAAGCTTTTGGTGTGTTCCAGAAAAATCTCAGAAGGTAAGTGCAGCTATCAGTGGGTGGTTTGCAACTTGCAGAACACAATATTCATGCAGATTTGTAAAGGGAATAGTAATAGTATATAGCTTTCTTAAAGCAATTTTCACCCTTTATCTAGAGAAAGGGCAGATTCTAAAGTTTTTAGCAAAATATTTATCTTTCTCTCACTGTTTCTTCCAAATATCATCTGGTTTCAATGAAACTAACAGAAATACTGGTGTTTCATTTCCATGGCTTTTACATCAGTGGCATGAGGCATCCACAACCACTATGGGCAACATGTGCCAGGGTCTCACCACTTTCACAGTGAAGAATGTCTTCTTTGTACCTAATCTACACCCACCCTTTTCCAGTCTGAAGCCACCACCCCTTGTCCTATCACAACAGGCCCTTGTAAAAAGTCCCTCTTCAGCTCTCTTGTAAGTTCCCTTTAGGTACTGGAAGGTGCTCTGGGGTCTCCCTGAAGCCTTCCCTTGAAAAGCCCCAACAAAAAGTGCCATTTTAAAGTGAATTTAAAAGCAAAACTAGAATGATTCCTCAGACTTCCCCAGCAGATGAAAATTTCACCTTTCATCCTGGCTTTTTAAATATGATTCTTTCATGGATGTCATCCCAATTGTCATTTTCAAGCAACATGGTAAATATTTTGCTAAATACCTAGAAACCATTTGAAGACCCAAAACTGGAATAAATTGAATATCTCTGCATGTTTTCCACAACTCATCCTGGTCAGTGTTTCCTACATTGTTCCCCCTGCACTGACTTCCATCTCTGACCATACTCCACCCAGTGTGATGGAAAGCCAGGAGAGTTATTTGAAGTGAAGCTTATCATAAACTATTGCATGTGGTGAGATAAATGACTGAATATATGATACCCTAGAAAAGAAATTCACCCTGCACAAGAGGACAGGATAGGTCTGTATAGAACCAATTAAATAATGGGTAGATGTCATACTGGACTTTTGAGCAGGGCTGAATTTTACCACATCTCAAAGTATGTAACAGGGACTGACTAAAACTTGTCACTTATGCCAGAGAATAAAGGTGCAAAGCTGTTGCTCCAGGGACCATCACTCTGAAGATTTTCCTGTTTTCCTTGTTTGCAGGTGGGCTTTCATTCTTCAAGCTATTAATGGATGGAGTGCCTCCGCACATCATTGACTCGTATATGCGTGAAGTGCAGGCAGACAAAACTGAAGGGAAGTGAGAGTCCGTCCACAGCGCTTCCTCCCACTGCACTGGAAGCTGGTAGCAGAATAACAACACTTTAGTTCTTGCAACGACAGAAAAACATGTGTGGTGGGGGATTTGATGACCTTTTTTTTTCCCCTTAATTGTCCTTTTGTTTTCCCTACCTGCTCTTACTGAAAAGAAAGAATTACGCATGGATTGCTTTGAGGTTGAAATGAAATGAACTGAAGACAACACACGTTTTGTAATGTTCGGCTTTATTTTCTGTTTGATATCGTGTTCTGGTTTTTAATGAGGAAAGAGGGGAAGCTGTGTAACTAGCACAAGGAAGCAGTCAGTCTGTTCTCAGTGGTACAAAGCATATCTTTCTGAGACTGGAAGTACATGGATGTAGCCAGTAGATGTGCAATAAGATCCTTGGAATACATACCTCTGATAATGCATCTTATTCACCCGAGAATTGTTTAACAAAATATGGTTTTACTATAATGTAACTAATGCATATGTAATTAATGATCATTTAAGCTGAACATATCTTCCTATAGAAGTTTTGATTTCCTAAATCCGACCCATTGGTCTCTCAACTTGACTGAAATTGTTTTATTTAATGTACAATAAACATGAAGTGTTTAAGATCTATTAAGTTCTTGTTTACTTCTTTTTTTCTGTCTCATTTTATCACATTTCTTGTTTTATTTCCACTTACAATAAAGCAGGAGCTTGTGCCCACCATGTGGAGTGGAAAGCAGTATCAGCAGTCACCTAACTCAGTGTGCTTACAGCTTAAGATACATGACACAGAATGTGAGTGGAGATAAATGCTACTGATACATGTAACTTTTTATCTGTGTGTTTTTCAATATTTTAAATGTGATAAATGCCAGCCACAACAGCTTTCAACATTCTGGCCCCCAGTAATTTATGGAGCTCTTGTAGCCATCACATCAGAAAAGGGATTCAGACATAGCACTGGTGAGTTCACTGTGCATGGCAAAAGTGCCTGAGATAGGGTAGAACAGCTACATTTCTTTTCCAGCTCCAGCATCATTAACCTCCAAGCTCTTTAGGAGAGCGGGTGATTGTCCCTGAGTCTCCAGCAAACCCTGAAACATGAGAGACACAAGGTCACAAATATCTTGGCCAGATTGTCAGTTCCCTATTGCCCTGACATTTATTTACCAATTCTCACTCTGGCTGTACAAACAGGGCAGGTTATGTGCTCACTGGCTAATGACTGATCTCCAATTAGGGTTTATAAAGATAAAGGCCTACTTAGACCAGTAGTACACCACAAGATGTTTATTTGATGTCGGCGCATTTTCAAACATTCAGCCGCCAGTAATTATGCAATAAAAAAAGAATGTGTTACTCTGAACTGCCACACCTGAAGTAGTGTTTTTACAGCTGTGCTCCCACTTCTTTCGCTTTGGGGATCTGAGTGCATTTTCTCACGTTGTTCTGTAAATCTTACTCTGATAGATGATAGATAGATAGATAGATAGATACTTTTTTCACTCTTTTTATCTTAGTTATTTCTTCTGTAGTGCTATCTGTGCAAGGAAGCAATTCTGCATTCCCAGTGATCATGGACACCCCTCCATACCCCACCTGCATTTTACCCTGCTCCTGCCAAAATCAATCCTCTCCTACACATTCATTCACACCTATACATGAAAGAAAGCAACACACCTACTAGGAAAAGAATTTAATACAGGACTAATAATTTCTGTTTATTCTGTATCTCACCAGTGAACTGAGACTCCCTCCATCTATTTTGAAGCACAGAAAGCTGCAGGAGAAGGTCAGTTTGATTAAATGCCATAGAGATTTAAGCATTTAAGCACATGGCCCACATTTAAAGCAGTATCAGTCTGTTATAGTCAGCACCAAAAGCTACAGTTATTCTGAGTTTCTGCTTGTCAGTAAACCCAAAAATGAAGCACACAGCCACCTGCACTTTGTATGCATAACGTTTACAGCTTCAAGGTTACGTTTATCTGCCTCCTCAGTCTTAATATCCCACACATAACAACCTGGAAGCCCAGCATAACCTCAGCTTCTGCGGGCTCTCTGTGGATGGAATTAGCCACTCTAATTTCTCCCAGATGCCAGCGTTGTTAAACAACAAGCTGACCTAAGCTCCTTTTCCCTGTGTGAACAGTAAGCGTTGTACTCAGCTGCCCTCAATTCCTCCCCCCTGCACCACCTCAGCCTGGGGATGAGAGGAAGGGGCATTAACCTGCTCTAAATCCAGACTACACCGAGCAGCCACCACTCTGGATTTAGAGTTAACTGACTTTTAGAGAAATTATTGGATGGTGTGGGACACGGATTTCTAGGGATTTAAAACAGGCTGCAGAACCTTATCGAGAGAATAATAGAAGGTGAAGTTTTGGTTTATGACAATTTGCCCTATGGGATTCTCCAGGAATGATGTTTGGTGGATGTAACAGTGACCAAACCCAAAGGGTTAGGAAAATGCTAATGAAATCTGCAGTTAATACCAGCTTGGGAAAATAAAGAGATACCAAAGACAGCAACTACAGGAGAAGCAACTTAGAGGGAACAGAAGCAACAGAATATCATGCTGTAGAAGATGTGACATATGTGACATAAATACATGTAAACACACATAGACACATGAGGATGAATCAAAGTTAATTTAAAATATTTTAGTTTATTTTTAATGAAGCCAGAAGAAAATATCCGGTCTTCTCTTGGCTTCTATTTGCTTTCTTTGCCCATGGAAGATTATTTGGTAAATAAATGTAGAAATACAGCTCCATTCTCAAATTGGTATATGTGGATCTTGATACAGGCACTGAGTTACCCATGTGCATTGAAACATCACAGCTACTGCCAGCACACTTTTCCCTTACTGAAAAAAAATCTCACAAATATAAAGGAGAGAAAGAAAAAAGAGACAAGCAATCTTTAAAAGATTATTTAAATTAGGATATACTGCTAATAAGGTCTTTATGGAGAGTCAAAAATTTTTTAAAGTATTCCTTTTATATAAAATATTTTAAGCTTCCTGAACTTCCTTTTAGATGGAAAAGTGTAATATCAGTATCTTTTACAGAGCATTGTGAAGGGACTCTTACTTTACGAAAGTCTTTTGTTGCATTTTGAGATTGTGGAGTAAAAGGCATTCTATTTTAAGCACAGTGTACTTACTGTCACTTGACTTTCATGTCCTGCTTTCCTGACTGACAGGTAAAGCTGCTCCTTTGGAAGCAAGACTGTAGTCTGAGGAAGCACTAGAAGACTAAACACACTGGATTTAAAATTCTGCGTTCCCTTATTGTGCTTTGTTGAAGAATGCTTTTGAAATGAAAACAAACAGCTCCCCAAGCCCAGTGATAAATTCAGTAGGGAATCTGTTTCTTCCTCTAATGTGGCACTTGTTTTTCATGCCCATTACTTTCCCCTCCACTTCTTTCCCCAGTTTCTCTTTTCCTCCAGCTATTCAAAGAGCAATCTCTCCATAAACACCAGTTCTGTTATGCTCATTCACCACAGTGATCCACAGGATATTAAAGAGAACAGAGTTTTACCTTCTCCCCAATGTAGTGATTCCAGTGGATTGGGGATCTGACTGGCCGTGAATCTGTCAGATTTCCCTTTTGCCATCCTCCAGTTGGCTGTAACTGAACCTTTCTTTACTATGTTATATGCAAATCCAGACTACATACTCTCCTTTACTAACAGTTCCTATCCCCTCTGCTTTGGCCTCTAAAGACAATTACTGCATCATACTGCTATTAGTGATCTCTAAATTAAATCAGCTGATGAATGACGTAACACTTGGAATGCCCATAGCACACAGTAGGATTTGGAAACCAGTACTTAACATGTGCCAAGCATTCCTGACTCTTGCAATAGAGAAACCTACTCAAACACATTATAACTTTATCAGTTGAAGTGAATCAGCTCCCTTTGAATAACAGGAAGCAGCTCTGTCCAGGAAACTGCAGTGTCTGGACAGAAAGCTGCACCCTCTGGCTCACAGTGGAGTAAATTAAAAAAGAGAATTTCCAATACTAAGAAGATGCCATTGCACGTTGTATTTTTCACTTTCTACTTCAGCTACACAGCTTTTCTTTGGCCTCACCCAGAAACCACACACCTTCCTGGAGATTCAGGAAGGTGCACCTAAAATCCTACACATGGCCAATTCAAATAATTTGATGCGCCACAATGTCTCAAAAGGCACATTTGTTTTGAAGAACCCTCTCTAAGCAAGTCAAGGATGTGAAATAAGTCCTGAGTAACACCGTGTGCAGATGTTCCTAACATATTAACACCAGAACTCCCCAGGCAATGGGGAGGGATCCTTGGGTGATGCCGCGGGGTCACCGTCCCTGCAGGCACTGTCCTGCTGGCAGCAGGGAGGTCACCTGCTGCTCAAACGCTGCCTTCATGCTTTGCTCCAGCAAAAATCCTTCTGGCCACTTGCTGCGCGCAGCCCTGCGGTGGCCACTATCTGCGTGATAAAACTTGTGAATGGGAAGTAAGCCGAAATCTCGGGTGAGAGCGGCACTCATTTACCCCGCCGACATGAGAGGTGCGCGCACGGCCGCCTCTCCCCGGGGACAGCCCCGGCCCTGACCGCCCGCGGCCTGCGGAGGCGGCGGTGCCGGCCGCACCCCGCCCCGACCCAGGGCTTCCCCGCCGCCCGGGCATCCCAGCCCCGCAGGGCGAGGCGGGGCCGGCGGGGCCGTGCCCGCTCCGGGGCCGGGGCCGTGAGAGCGCCGCGCATTCGGGGCCAAGGAGCCAAAGCCGAGCCGGGGGCGAGGGCGTTCGCCGCGCGTTGGCCGAGGCGGGGGCGGCCGTTCCCCTCCGGCCAAGGCGCTGTTGGGCGTCGGCCTCTTCCGCCGCTGCCCCCGGCTCGGCTCAGCCCCGCCCCGAGCAGTGGCGGCGGCTCCTTGACCCCGGTGCCATGCGTCCCGGTGGCGTGGGCATGGCCGTGTCCTGGGCGCTGCCCGCGCCCCTCAGCCCGGCGCAGCTGAAGCGCCTGGAGCAGCACCGCTACAGCGCGGCCGGGCACTCGCTGCTGGAGCCGTGGCTGCAGCCCTACTGGGGCTGGCTGGTGGAGCAGGTCCCGCGGGGGCTGGCGCCCAACGCCATCACCTTGGGCGGCCTCCTGCTGAACTGCCTGACGGCGCTGCCGCTCATCGCCTGCTGCCCCAGCGCCACCGAGCAGGTACCGCCCGACGCGGCAGCAGCCGGGCGCGGGGGCCGCGGCTCGGCTCGGCCCGGCTGGTGTCTCCCGGCGGTGCCCCGAGACGGGGAGCCGTGCCCGCCGCGGGTGCGGTGCCCTGGCCCTTCGGGCTCCACCGCAGCGACACGCGTGGCCCGTCCCTCGGCAGGGAGGGTTAAGGCAGGGCTGCGGGGCTCCTCTGAGCAATCAGCGGAGCGGCTCACCCTGTGGGGCAGCAGGGGTCCAGCTGGAGATGGGTGTTGAGATTGGAATGCCAGAACGCTGCAGGGATCTCGTGGAAGGACGAGGGTCACTGTTCAGAGGGCCCCGTGGGGCCGCGGCTTTGGTGCGGCGGCCGCTTGGCCTGCACTGCGCGCTGTGTGGCGGAGGGCACGGCCGGGCTCACCTGGGGCGGGGACCCCCGCCTCCCACACAGCCCATCTTGCATTCCATGGCTGGGAAGGGAATGTCCCCTGCTTCTCACACAGGGGCCATGGACGTATAAACAGCAGCGGGTCATGATAGAGGTGCGGGATGTGCCCAGGAGCAGGGGAGAGCTGGACCACGCGACACTTGGGCATCAGAGCTGCGGCTGGGCTGGGGAGCAGATGAGTTTGCTGACAGCTGCTCAAATGTATCCCTCCTTGTGTGGGAAACGTTTAATTGCTTTGACTTCTGGAGGGAAAACAGGCTTGTTAACGTGGGCTGGTGCTACTCTCACTTGACCTGCGGTGCCTACAGTTTCTCAATTTCAGGAGCTCCATCAGAGCTTCCCAGCCTGTTGCAAGTTTCCCGTTGCAGAGTCTTTATGGTAGTTAGAGTAGAAGATAGCAGGGGGAAATTGCTTTATGTGGGTAAAATACATTGAAAGGTGGCTGTTGTTTTTCTTGTGTTCTGATGGGCTTAAATTCTAACAGCGGAGTTTGGCAGTTGATTGGGACATTTTAATACCGTAGCTTTACCCTGGTGAGTGTTCTTGTCAGAAGAGCATTTCTTTTTCTCTAGTTGCTGTGCCCTTTGTGTTAGCAGAGGTATTTGTGGCAGAGATATCAGGAAACTGATCCAGATCAAAATTAGCTTTGGTTTGGTCTCACCCTAATCACTCCCCTGATACACATCACCAGGTAGAGGCACTTTGGCAGTAAAAGAGAAGACGGAGATGACAGTGAATGGTTGGAAACTACAGATGGTCTTCTAGTCCCACTTTCAGAATTAAAATGCTTGTGTACTCCTACCTTTAGCTTAGTTTTGTGATGAAAATATCAGTTGTGCCAGCTATGTGTCTGAATGCTCATTTTAGCTTTTTCTCTTTGCTGTTCAAAACTAAAAGCTGAAAGTAAATTTTGTTTAAGTTATTTTTCCTTTGAGGACTCTTGTACAAAAAGAAAAGAAATTGTGTTGCAGATATCCAGGGAATTATTCCTTCCAGGAAAACTTAGGTTGGGTTTTAGGAACTTTTCTGTTCTTAGCTGGATTTTAGAAGAAGCTGTAGGTTGGACTATATATTTGTGTTCAGATATCAGTATATCCTTTATAAACGTGCAGTGTGGATCCAGCCTTTTCCTGTTGTTTTGTTTGTTGCCTCTGCTCTGTGAGAACAGCCCTGATTTTCTCTTGCTGCATCACTTAGAAGGATCATTCTCCCTCCAGCTTGTTTAATGACTCAGCTTGTCTTCTGCCTAAGTTGAGATCATGTTTCTGGATGGCTTTTTGAAAAAGCTAAAACTGTTGCAGCACTGGCAGGTGCTGCATGCACTGTTGTAATACCTCCTTTGGAGTTTTGACTGGGATGTGTAGGCAGGAGGAGATAGGTGGAGCTGACAATTACATTAAAGATGGTTGAAATCACAGACTGAACTAACACCGTAGTGCACTTCAACAGCACCTCCTTCCATCAAAAACATGTCTTGATCACCTCGACAAACATCCAGGTGGACAATGGACAAGGTGGACAAACATCCATTGTTTGTGACATTGTTATAGTCTCACAGGTAGGA
The DNA here is from genome assembly GCA_024362935.1 of Setophaga petechia. Classification (NCBI taxonomy): domain Eukaryota; kingdom Metazoa; phylum Chordata; class Aves; order Passeriformes; family Parulidae; genus Setophaga; species Setophaga petechia. The sequence goes on from JANCRA010000025.1 coordinate 8,526,228, forward strand.
GCACTGAATAGAAGACTTGGATAAAGTAACAAGCACTTTCGGGGTTTGGTGTTGGGCGTTTCTTTTGAGTTGGTTTATGTGATTGTTTTTTATTCCCTAGCCAATCTTAAGTGGGCCATTTTGGTTAAGCCTTTATTGAAAACACAAAAGTCTTGATGTTTGTACAAACCATCCAAAACAAGACTGGTAGTTGAAATCCCTCAGAGAGCAGCTGCTAACAGATGCTTAGAAAGGAGATCTTTCTCCAGTATACATATACCTTTCCAGCTGCCAGAAGACTGTGGTTTAGCAGTTTCTTTGCAAGGGATTCTGTGTGAGTTACTTGCTAGAAAGCAACTCACAGATCTGTTTCCTCACAGACACTTTCCACCTCATGATTTTGCCTTCTGAATTAGCTGTTCTGAACCTGTTTGTACTTTCCGTTTCCATTTTGTCCTATTGCAGTGATTTCCATGATTTCATGCTGCTTATTACCTTCCCCAATTAAATTAATGTCTCAAACCACAAAATGCTCTCTTCTTCTCCTAACATGGAGCCCTTATTTCCCTATACACCATCCTTTTGATTTTCATCAGTATCAGCAGCTTCTGAAAACCAGTTTGTTACTGACTGGCACGGTATGTTTTGGAATTATTAAATATTGTCTGCTTCAGTAATGTTTCTCTGCCCAGCAGGAACATGATTTTTGTATCAATGTCTTCTCTAAGTGCCTGTTTTGACCCAAGATTTCTTATTTACAGCTAAGCCATTAGCAGGTTGCACCCCTCAGGCATTATTGTAACCCTGATTCAGGTGCGCACTTTTATTTTCCTAATCTCTGTAATTTAGGACAGCAATCTGTAGAAACAGTATCCAGGTGTGGTGGTGGAGAGGACACCACCTGCACATTTCATGTTCTGTGGAGTGCTGAAATGTTGTTTTCACTGTGTCTGCAGCCTGGGTTGTGTTCCATTTTTTTCTTTTCTTTCTTTTTTTTTTTTTGACACTCATTAGGAAATATTTAGGAATGAAAACTCCTGCTGACATTAAGTAAGAACAATGTGTATCTGGTGCATTAGAGTGTGAAAGAAGCACTTTTTAGGTGAGGATTTCTATTTCATCCCCACCATAAGACAGTGAATTGTTTTGCTCTACTGCCAGCAGACCACTCTGAAGCAGCTAGTCAATTCATAAGGCTTTGCAGGGGAATCTTGCATATCCTTCCCCTTTCTGGGGAAAACCAGGAAGAAAACTGCCTAAACGTCATTCTTAAAAAGGAGAAAGGAAACTTTGATCCTCTGCTTTTATGGTTGCTCATGGAGGGGTCTATCTTTGGTAATCCTTCAAGATCAGCCACAGGTCTCTAAAATCAAAGAATAGCTGGGTGGAAGAGACCTTTAAAGGCCATCCTGCCCAGCCTCTCTGCCATCAGAAGGGACATCTTCAGCTAGATTGGGTTGCTCAGAGTCCTGTCCATTCTGACCTTGAATGTTTCCAGGGATTGGGCATCCAGCACCTCTCTGGGCAACCTGTGCCAGTGTTTCATGACCCTCATGATAAAAAAAAAATCTTTCTTATATTTAGTCTAACTCTGCCCTCTTTTATAAAGTCATGTAATTGTAGAATGGTTTGAGACGCTAGAATTGCAGACAGGAGTGCATGCTAACTAATTATTAGATTGTATTGAGTTGTAACTATTTGCAAATTAATCTAGTAGCACATACAGCATGATCTAAGCAAAGAACTGGGAACAGAGGAAGACAGGGAGAGAAAAGGATGGATTATGGATTTGCTTTTTGGGCAGTGATAGGAAAAGGGGGCAGGGGCCCAAGGGTTCTCCTGCAGGGAGCTAAGGGAAGGAAGGGAGGCTTGTGGTGGCTGGCTCAGTAAGATTGTTCAAGAAATGGTGGAGTGAGTTTATAAAAGGGTGTCATACCTTGCTGAAATGTGCTGTTTAGAAAGCCATATATCTAGGGAGACCAAAGAGTAGGGAAGGGTCTGAGTGCCTTTACCTGGCTCTGCTATCAGCTGTTTGGAGGGAGAGGAACATTGGTGAGATGCAGTGTCTGCCTCTCTCTCTTTAAAAAAAAACTTTAAAAAAAAACCCAAACAAACAACAGCAAACCCAAACAACTGAACCACCTTTAAAATGAAAGAGGCCTGCCAGAGGGCAGAATGAGAGGAAGATATTGACAAGTATGATATTATGTAAACAACAGGGACACAGCTGAGCTTTCTTTGTGGGAGAGAGAGTAGAGAAGTAGAAAAGAAGTTAAACTGGAGCAGCTGGTATGAGCAGGGCATGTGTGTGAGGGGCAGGGAGGACACAGAGAGCATGAAGGAAAAAGCATTACCTGACTTGGCAAATAAATGTGAAGCACTGAGTGGAGTGGGAAATTCAGCCAAAACCCACAAGAGGGGAACAGCTCAGTTGTGAATGGGAGAAGGAGGTTATTTGGCATGAATAAGAAGGTCAGGAATCCTGACACAGAAGGATGGGAGCTCTCTCAGACAGGGCTTGTTGGAAAGACAAGGATGCTCAAGGAATGCAGAGAGTGATTGGTATGCATGAAATGCACTTGGACTATGGTACAAATAATTATTTGATTGTTATTTTTTTCATCCATGCTGTCTGCTCTGCTGTAGTTTACGTTTGAACAGCCCCTTCCCTCTTCTGGCTGTCAGTACAATTGCACAGTGGTTTGTGCTGAACAGAAGCGTGGGAAATATCCATGTTTAGGGGGTAGAGGAGGGGGAAGTCCAGTCAGAATGTCTCCCTCTGCTCTGGCTCTGATCCAGAGAGGTGCCATGTAAACTAGGGCAACACTATTAGGCATGGATTGAGGAAGTGAGATTATGGCTAAACGTGATGAGTAATTAAGGAACTGAATCTTTAAATACTGCAGAAGCTTGGCCTGTTGAATTCTCTGGATTTGAGAGCTGTGCTTGAAATAATTTCTAAGAGGTTTCCCTGGCACATGTAGTCTTTTGCAGATGTCCATGCTCTTTTGTGAGGTGGAATCATGGGAGTAGAGGAATGCCTGCTGTTCTACCCCCATTTTTTCCTGAAGGAGAGGCATGTCACACATACCTGTCAAACACTTCATGTAGATAGCTTTGTTTTGACATGCTCTGGGTTAGCAGATGACGAATTCTGCTGTATTGAATCTGTAGGATTCTGGGGTTGTAGTATCTTCAGACACCTTTGAGCATCCCCCTCTCCCTCCTGCCTCCTCCCCCTCAGGCTTCTCTTCTAGTTCTGTGAGAATAGCACCTAGGTCTGGCCAAATAATGCATTTTCTTGGGCAGGATATAACTTTGGGTAGAGATAATAAACACCTCATCAGTGAAAAGCTGATGATTTTTGGGAGCCTCCTGACCTTTCTGCTTAGCCATGTCAGCATTCTCAGATGTTCCCACCTCTCTAATTTGAAAACTACTTGGGTCCAGTGTGGGAAGCCATCAGGGGACATCCCTGGATGGACAGCCAGGCACATGAGAAGGCAAAGGAGACAGCAGCAGGAGCTGTATTGGGAGGGTGGATAGCAGAGAAAATCCGTGGTTTTTAGGAATCTTTGATGATTTAGAAAACTGTGTTTTACCGATTAAAACATTAGAGCTGCTAAATGATTGTTGATCACAAGTGAATTTTGGTTCTTACCGCTCTGGTTGATTTGAACTCACAGCCTAGGGATGAAATGCTCCAGATGGTGTTTCTAAGCTCTCTGACATATGCTATCCTTACTAGGATCTTTTTCCTTTCTCTTTAACTGTGGGGGATACTGATACATCTGCTCCAGGTGCTAATGGATGCAGATGAAAATGCTCACCCTTTGTCCAGATCAGCAAGGGGCAGACAGAGTGCTGAGGGACTCTTGCTTTGATTTGTCCCAGTAGGAGCTAATGCAAACAGACTTGGATTGGTCTCAGTGATCATAGCTGTACCATAACTTGCAACTGGAAAAAAAGCTACTGCTTTGTCAGAAAGCCCTAATAGGAGAAGTTTGAGTTAAAGCTGATGTATTTGTTTATTTTTACATATATTGTGTTACGCTTGCTTTGCGAGAAGCTAAAGGTAGATCTCAAGCTATCTTTTCATAATTAATGGAAGTTTGTCACCATAAGGACACCTCACACTGCAGATGAGCTTTGTGGCACTTCACAGAAATACTGCTGATAAAATTGGCTGTGTCTTTCAAACACTTGTTTAAAAGACAGCAGTGCAACCAGTGATTTCTCATGGCCTTTCTGCTCACTGGTCTGGAGCTGCTGTGTTTAAGATTCTCTGTTATTCTCCATGTAACGAAGTTAGTCTGAGAGCCTGTGTATGTCCTGTGGTAATGTTAGTATGTGGATTATATCACAGCTAAAACTATCTCAGCTTCAACAAAGTCCTGACTGTGCTTTTATGTTCTGAAGTACCTGAGCAATGACTGACAGCCCTCTGTTTTTGAAGGATGGAGAGCAAGTGGAGGTGCCTGCAGACCCCTGCACAGTGTGAGACCAAGTGAGGTCGTGCCATGAGAGACCCTTGAGTTCTCTGTGCCTCTCTGGGGCTTTTGGGGATCCTCAGTCCTGGGGTAGCTACAGGCACCTCCTGATCCCCACAGGCTCTATCCTTTCCCCTTCATTAGAGGAGTGAAACTTTTTTGAAAGGTGGCTAAAACTTTCTTCCCTGGTTTAACCACATCCCCCAAGACAAGATCCCTTTGTTTAATTAGACTAAAAGGGAGAATAAATGTAAGAAACTCAACTAATTCCATCACTAATCATCAAACTTGTATTGCTGTCCTCACTTGACCTGGATTTCTACAGTGTGATCTTTGCAGGAGTTATCAAATACCTGTATATTATTGGAATAATAATATTTCCTCATCCTCTTTGACCTGCTTAAGGCTTCCTACATGATCTGTGATAACAATTTTTCTTGATTTCCTTGGATTAAAGGAGACAGCCTTGCCAGTTTTGAAGAATATTTAAAGTTTTCTAGATTTTGATTTGCATACAAATCCAGAGCTTGGACCTAAAGTGAGTTCCTGATGCTTTGGCTGTCTTTTCCTTCAAAGCTGGGTGAAGCAGCCAACCAATTGACTTTGATAACAGTGTATCAGCCAGCCTGAAATACACGAGGAATTCTTAAATAGCAGCAAAAATGCTATTCAGAACTGGACTTCCCTTAAGCATGTGGCTGCTTCGTGTGTTTTGTGACCAGTCTAACTGGAGGCATAACTTTTTTCCTAGCTCAATGAGTATAATGATGATGAGGCATCAGAATGTCTAGAGGAGCAGCTGCCCCTCATCTGCATTCTTACTGCTGCCATTTTCCCTTCTTCCTCAGCAGTCACACTGGGTTTAGTTGAGTGTAGACAAATCTCAGCACACTGAGATCTGATCTGTTGTCTAATCTGCTTAATAGCCTTTACTGGTCTTAGGAAATACATGGGCAAATGTTGGTCAATTTGTGCTGCAGGAGAGGAGTTGCAGAGGTGTAGCAGCACCACAGCAGCTGTCCTAAGCAAGGAGTGGGAAAGGATTCAGCTCTGTGCTGCCTGTGGGTGTTTGCTTGTTTAACCTGCAAGTTGCATTGCCAGCATTTTTACCTGACTTCATTTTTGTGAACGGTACTCCTGAATGCTAAGGGAAGTACTGGAAACTGGAAACTACCTGAAGTAAAAATGTTGCCTGTGCTTTGTTCCAAGGGTGTTTAAAATAATTTTAAGCAAAACCTAATTCCTAGACAAAGCCAGACGGACTGTGCATATGAAAACAGTGCTTTTCAAAGGAATGACTGCAGAACAGTTCCTTTGAACTTGAGAGTGGTGTTAATGTAACAGCTTGGTTTGAAAATTATGTATATTAAGTAGATAGTGTCTCCTTCATATTTAGTGAGTTTCTTTATTTTTTTAAGCCCTGTCAAAAATGCCTAGGGAGTCAATTTTTGTATGTTGGAAAAAATATCTTTCCCTAAAAGCTGAAATCTTTATTTAGTAAAAAATGTGGTGAGTTTTTGTATCTGTATGTTGTAAATATGAGCAAATCATCTACATGTCTGTGACACAAACTACTGAAAGCCCTAGTAAATGCATTGCTATTATATTCTTTTTTAAAGATGATTTTTATTTTTATAACATTTTCCAGCACAAAGAATGCAACTAATCACAGAAATACTGTGGGTTTAAGGTAGAAAAGAAGGTCAGTTGATGCAGAAGAGGGGCCAAAGTTTTGCGTTTGTTTTTGTTTAAATAAATAGAAGGACTTGTGTTCCACTGGTGTATCTGAAGTAGTTCATTGCAGTAGTTACTAGAATCCATGTAGATATTAGTGCAAGGTGTTTGGTTTGTCCATGAAGTAACAAATAGCACAATATTGTACAGTTTTGTGATGAACATTATTTTACCTTTAATGAAACAGATTATCAGCTAAGAAATTGGGAACTACCTGGTGACCTTTTATGTGAATCTCTTTCAGGCACCTTTTTGGGCATGCATCCTGGGTGCACTAGGACTTTTTATCTACCAGTCTCTGGATGCCATTGATGGGAAGCAAGCCAGAAGAACAAACAGTAGTTCTCCCCTTGGAGAGCTCTTTGATCATGGTTGCGACTCTGTTTCCACAGGTAGCCTTTATTTACTGTCACACATCCTAGTTTATAAAAGTTGCCTGTTTTCAGGAGCAACTGATTAATCACAGAATTGTTGAAATTGAAAAGGACCTTTGGAGATCATCTAGTCCAAACCCCTGCCCAGAACAGGGGTTTTTAGTATAACTTCTCTATCTCCTGACCTTTGCATCCCTGGCCAGTAACAGGGGGTATTTTAGAAATTCCTTTGGCTGATGTTGGGTAAGATGTGTTCTGCTCTTACTTAACTGCATCATGTACTCCCATTTAGGAGTAAGGTGCCAAAATATCAATTTGGTAATAGGGCATCCAGCCTGGCACCTACAAGAAGGATAATTTATATTCCTCAGAAGAAATAGTTTGAAAAAAATTGGGAGTGCTCAAAAAGTAAGCCTTGCTGAGTTTCACTTTCCATAACTGAGGTGCTGTTGGTGTCAATGCCTGTAGCTCCATAAAGCTCAATGGCTGAGGCAGTTGCTGTGGGAATTGGTACCTTCTTTATGTGTCACTTCCCAGAGAAGTGCAGCTGCCAGTCTCCCTGAGCTTGGCCCTTCAGCTGAAGTTGTTGATGTTGCAAAGAACAGGAGATGACAAGGCCAGGAGGAGGGAGAACAGCCACTGTAGGCCAGAGGGCAGGGCCCTGCCTTGGCAGAAAAGGAGTTCTGTGTTTTGGTTGCTCCTGCCAGGACTGCCCCTGAGGGTCAGCTACTCAGTAAAGTATCAGTCATAGCATTACTTTGTTAGAATAATGTAAAATGTCCTGTGTTTTTATTTATTTAATTAATTTCTCTTAACTTCAAGCAAAGAGGATATATGATTAACATATTAATTTCTGCTTTTCAGTATTTGTTGTCCTTGGATCCTGCATAGCAATCCGACTAGGATCAAATCCTGACTGGTTGTTTTTCTGTTGTTTTGTGGGACTGTTCATGTTCTATTCTGCTCACTGGCAGACATACGTATCAGGCATACTAAGGTTTGGAAAGTAAGTAGGTATCATTAGAACTACATGTGGCTTAATGTCTGAGACTGCTAGCTCCTCCTTGATTTCAGATTCTTCTTAGTTTACTCCCTGCTTTCCCTTTTTCTTACCTTCTTTCTCATCTCCCAATCCAGCAGACTTGTGTTTTACCTGACAAGAACTTGAAATTCTGCATAATACTGAACTCTGCTGTTCTTTTAGCAGCTGATTTTAGCTCTGTATGCTTTGTTTGCATGCATTTGGCTCCTTTTTCTGCAGATTTGTTGTCAGAACCCATACAAGCACTGTGCAGACTCAGGCCAGAGGTCTTGTTTACATTGCAGACAAGTGCCCTGTGTAGGAGTAGGGACAGAGCAAGCATCTGGGTACCTCCCTTTGTAATCTCCCAGAGCAGAACAGTTTTAGCCCCAGGGCACTCTAAACCACATGCATTTTAGAGAAATTCTCCTGTCAATGGGTTTCCCTTTCATAGGCATTTTCAGTCTTCCTTGGAATGAACTCTCTGGGCCCATTGCATCCTCAAGGAGTTCCATGGATCTGCGGCAATGCTTGAATAATTACCCTACGTTTATGTGAGGGCCTTTTTAAAATCTGGCTCACACGGGCTTTGACATCCTTTAGTTTTGTGTTAGGTCAGTTCTAGAGACTGCTGTGATGCTGTTCATGACTTGATAGAAAATTTTATCTGTTTCACTGCAGCATAGGAGGAGAAGTCATGACATGAATGTAGAAGACAATAATTTCAGTTTTAACTGCCAATAATGCAGGGATTGCTGCACCCTTCTATACTTGGGCTAGTGCCTGGCCATGGCCTTTTGCTGGCTTTAAGGAATGAGCTTTGCTTTAATATAATTACTTCTGAAAAGAGGAAAAGTCTGAGACTTCTGTGGCAGCAGAGCTGAAAATAAGGGATACATGAAGGGTGTTCTGCTAAATCACCTGTACATAGTCCTGCTTAGCTCTGCTCTGCAAGAAGTGCCTCAGCAAATCAGCAGGCACACAGGCTGGTGACCAGGTATCCCTGCACATTGCATCAAATGCAGCTGCTGTCTCTGTGATATTGACAAGAGCTGTTTTTGATTTGCTGGTAATGCATTTTACCACATTATTACATTTACCACTGTAATTCTTCTGCCTGCCTACACATACTATTGTTTTTAAAGGACATCTTGTGCTGTAAACAAAAATAGGTGTTTTACAGTGATGGCTGAAATAGGACATGACTGCTTTTCTGTACCTTTTATTCTTGCAAAAAGCATGAGAATGATTTCCCCACATGGGGAAGGCAGTGAGACTTCTTTACCACTTAAAGATTTTGTTAAAAACTTGGTGACTTCTCCTTTAACATGATGATAGTGTACAAACAGCTCAGAATGGCCTGGTCTTCCATGGTTTCTGTTTAAAGTTAAACTTACACAACTTTTCCATGAGATTACTTATTTCTGTCCATTGAAAACAGGCCACTTTTTTTTCAAGGCTCCCAATTTTGTTTCTCTTAAACATAGAGGCGTGAAGAAGGCATTTGTATAGTGCTCTAAATATGATTGTACATAATAAGATGGGTGGAAGTTTTCACTGATGCTGTTTCTCACTTAGCAGCACTCGATTTTAGAAATAAATCACAAATGAGATTCCTAGTGCTGATGACCAGGAACAATCAGAGGGCTGAATAATGTGACACTGTCAGGTGTCTGAGTAAAGTCTTTGGGCTCTGATTTGGGTTCTGTTGCCACCCACAGTCTGAGCCACTGTGAAATTAAGTATTAAACTTTGGCACAACTTCAAGTTTGAGCCTCCTCCCCTCACCAGCAGCAACAAAGGCAATGCAGATTCGAAATCCTGGTGTTAGTACAGAGTGCAACCTCTGAACACTTGCACATGGGTGCTTTTGCATCAGGTAAGCAGCAAGTTCAGCAATGACAGGGTGGGTGTAACACTTCATCCCTGGCAGAGAAGGAAGAGCCCACTCCCAGCCCCCCTGGTCTGTGACACTCTGTCACTGGACCTCAAGACACTTCATTAAGTGGGAAGGTGAAAAGCCTACACTGGACTGGCAGGCTGGACTGGTTCACCTGACAGTCCAGTGAGCACTGCAGCAAATAAAACTGAGGGAATACAACACCTTAGGGAGGACTCCCCATGATCTTGGCTTTAGGAGACAATGAGCACCTCAGCTTATCATCTAACTACAGTTTAAACTCTGGACCCTCTAAGAGTCACAAGACTGTGATTAAATTTAGCATATTTTATCACCATCTTTCTGATGAAAGAAGAGAGTTTTAACTGAGATTATCAAGTTCAGATAAATGTTTTCCATTACCTAAAAGATGATTGCTATCCTCTTCTAAAAACCCATTGCTTCCTGTGCAGATAGGTCATGTGCTAAGTTAGTAGCAGTACACATTGGCCATAATACCTTAAAACAGCAAATTTATTCCCACTGCTAAAGGAAATCTTGAACGTTCATTATCAGTGTTTGCTGGTAACTTTAGTATGAAGATAAGATACCTGTCTCAAAACTTTTGGTAACATAAAAGGTACCTTTGATATGCACTTATGTTAAAGCTTAAAAAGTACTGATTTTTTTTTTCCTTGAACCTTGGCTTCATGTGAGCTTTCATCAGTTGAATACAAAAATAAAGAGTTTATCTTTATATGTCTGTCTTGTCTCAGAACAAAAAAAAGGTGAAATGTGGAGTCTGAACTTCATAGGGCATACAAGGCCACCTTTCCTAAAACAGCTTTTGTGGAGGAAAGCAAGATAGGAATTATGTGTTCTCAGAAATATGGCAAATGCTTACCTATCCACTGACTCAGTCCTCCCTTGTTTTGCAGGCTGTATCTTTCAAGTTTTCATATGAAGCTTAAAGAAATGCCTTCTTTCCCAGCCTGTTCGTTATAGTGTCTGCTTTTATATGCTGTGCTTTTAATGGAAATGTTTGATTGCATTTACTACAAGCTTACCTTAAATCTTGATTTGACACTTACACATCAACAAGTCTGTAAATTTGTACAGAATTCTCAAATAGTTAACAGTGTATTCATTAAAGTGTCTCCCTTTCAAAATTATATGTAGCTTGCTCCAGAAAAGGAGTATAGCTTTCATTTCAAATCTTAGCCAGAGATGTGTGCCCCCCTATAGAGTAGCTTTCTCAGTCAAGGAAAGTAATATTCTATATATATTTATATCATTTGAAGTACAGTCACTTGGGGTTTTAGGCCCCCCTCCCTCTATACACACTTTACACTTACAGCAAAAAGTCCTTGAACTAAATCTCTTTTTTGTCTCCTTTCACAGAATTGATGTAACTGAAGTTCAGGTCACCATAACAATGCTGCTCTTGATAACTGCCTATGGAGGAACAGGATTATGGGACTATAAGGTGTGTTAAAGTGCTCAGACTTCCTGTTGAGTGTCCTGTCCAGTGTCCACAGTTCCTGTGATATTTGAAGCTGCTCTGTGCAAGCACTATCAACACTTACTAGTTGTGTAATGTTGTTTTAGCTTTTTAGCTTATTGTATAAGTGTAGGTTATTTTAATGCCATAGTTAACTTAGATCTATTGGTGTGACTCCCTGTGCACAGGTTTGCAGCTATGTAGAGGAAAAAAGACCCCATCTGCCACATACAAACTTTTGATCTGGAACTAGTACTGCACACATACTTAAGCTTTAGCAAATAGGTTTTTTTCTGGTTTTATATTTTTGTATATTTTATTGTAAGGCATACATTTCAGTTAAACAATTTGTCCTAAAATTTAGGATTAAATGCTTCAATTTAATGAAACTGTGGGATAGAGCCAGGGAGTTTTGTTAAGTTATCCATATTTGTGTCCATGCAGATGTACTGATTTTCAAGAATTATGTCACAGCCATGTAAATGTAAATATTTGTATTTAAAACATTGTTTTATGTCCCAAAACATTTCCATATCTGTGGCTTTTATTCTGATCTTTAAAGATGCACTTTAGTGGACAGTATCAAAAGATCTTCAGCTTTCTAGGTGTTTTACTCAGAAATTTATAGTTCTGATTGGTTATAGTGCAAAGAGCTGAGACTTACTTTTCCATACTATTGATAACCAATAGAAATGAAAACTAGTTCAAAAGTTCACTCAGCAATTAAGGAATGTTTAGCTAAACTTTGTTTCCTTTTCCTAGCCTTTTTTTCTATTTTCAAAAAGCTTGTCCTCATGTTGGAAAACAAAATAGGTGCATGAAACCTAAGTTATGATTAATTTTTTCCTCACTAATAGAATCTGTTGTAGTTATGCTGTATCACTAAAAACTATATATTCAAAAAATGTAGTAAACAGTTTCCATTTATTACTTCTTTTCAAAATCCTCTGCTGCCTTTGGAAGTTTCCTTGACACTGCAATTGATTCCAAAAGGTAACTGTTTAATTAAAATTTGTATCTGGAGACTTTTCATGATAGTCCCATGATATGCAAAGATACAGCATACAAATAATATGCCAAAACACACAGCAGGCAGATGGTGTTTGTTTTTCCTGTGGATCAGTGTTGTTTTATCCAGTGGACTAGAAGGAACTATCCCTCTTCCTGCTCCCATATCATGGTGATTGATGGCAGTAGTCTGTCATGTTTTTGCTTGTGTGGTGAAAATATTTGAAGAACATATTAAGGAGGAGCAGACTCAGTCTAGCTGAATTTCAAGAACAGAACTTAAGTATTCAGTAGAGGAGTTTAAGCATTAAGAAAAATACTTGTTTTCTTGGTAAGGAAACAAATTTTAAATATTGTTGTCCTCAGCTTGTTCCCAGGAAAGTGAGGGTTCAAATAAAACATTTTTTTAGTAGGTAAGAATAGGTGCTTTAATCACTTCTTAAAAATGGTGTTGTGTGCTTAACTTTTAATATCTTTCTCTTGTTTTGTTGTGGTTTGTTTGTTCTTTTTTTGTTTTGTTTTTGTTTCTTTTGTGTTCTGCTAAGGTCCCTTTGCTGGGCTTAGAACTGAAGTTCTTTGCAGTTATTGGCATCCTGTGTGGAACAGCACTTTCTTTTTTCAATTACTTCCGTGTCATCTTTGGTGGAGGGGTTGGAAAGAATGGATCTACAATAGCAGTAAGTTGCTCTAAAAATTCAATTGAGGTTTGAATAATTTATGCCCATAATTTATTGTGTTTCAGATGATCCATAAGGGTTTCATTTGTTTAAGCTTTTAGGCAGACAGGCATGTGAGTGTTAGATGGCTAAAGCAAAGTTCATTATTGACCTTCTCTCTGCCTGTTACTGGATTTCTTCTGTCATGGGAACCAGCAGTGAATTTTCCTAAAAAATTGATTAGTGGTCAAAGGGTACTGCAAAGGGTGCTAAGAGCAGTGACATAATACTAATGGATTTTGACAAGTTTTAACAACTCTGGTTTTGTTTATTGGGATTTGAAATATGTGTAAAACTTGGACTTTATCATGTGACTGAAGTTTAAAACAAATTTTCCATCCCTTTATATCTTAGGGAACAAGTGTTCTTTCACCAGCCCTGCATATTGGACTGCTTATCACACTGGCCATTACAATTTATAAAAAGTCTACAACTCAGCTGTTTGAAAAACATTCTTGCCTGTATGTCTTGACATTTGGGCTTGTGAATGCCAAAATCTCACAGAAGTTGGTGGTAAGTCAGTCCTAAACCTCCTAAACTAATCTGGTTCTTGGCTAAACACTTACTGGATTAGGGGGAACAGCTTTCCCATTTTGCTGTGTTCCTGTATTAGCAGATTCATTGTGATCAAGACACTGAACTAGACCCAGCGTTCTACAGAGAGATTATATGTGACACTGATGAAAACATGTATTTGCTGTTGAATGGACTGGTTAGGACTTTCAGTTTTGTTTAACTTACTCCTAGAAATGCACTTACTGTTTGTTGTTAACATCCTAACTGTGTCTCTTAAGCCTTACTAACAGTGCTGTGGCTTCTCCTTTAATTATCTCAAATAAGAACTTACTGTGGTCATTTAAATGAAGAGAGAAACTTTTCTGTCTCTATTCTGTCTTTCCAGTCTTTGTATTTTTTGTACACAAACACTCCTCAATGGATTTTAAAAAGTTGCCTTACTACAAATTTACCAACATCAGTAAACCAGCCAGATGCTTTTATTTTTTCTCCAAGGATGACATTTTTCGAACACTAGAAAATAGGTACTCTACAGACTTTCTTACTAAACAGGGAGAACAAGTGTTTCCACCTAAGAAAAGGTCTGTTTCCTAGTTAACTTTTGGCTAGGGAAAGACAAAATTGAAAAAAAAAATCATAATATTTGTTTTCAGTAATACACTTGCATAGTCTTACAGTTTGAATACAGTGCTGAAAAACTAGAGAGTGGAGATAGCCCCTGCAGATAGCTGAAATGCATGGGTATAGATGTAACTTCCAAGAGGACATTGCTGGGCAAGAATGTGATATCTGTTTGCTGGTAGCTACAACAATCTTGCAGGGATGCACTTTTTAATTTTTGTTTTTTTCAAACGTAGGTGGCTCACATGACAAAAAGTGAAATTTGTCTTCAGGACTCTGCATTTATCGGGCCAGGACTTCTGTTTTTGGACCAGTATTTCAACAGTTTCATTGATGAATATATTGTCCTGTGGATAGCATTGGTAAGTGTTTTATATTCTTTGTCTGGACCGTGCTTTAAGGAATGGATTGAGAATTGTCCCTGTCATTCTGCTCTGCCATTTCTGACTTGCTCACATTTCTGCTGTCACTGCAGAGGGAGTGCTGGGTGCCAAGTAAATATGTTTTTGGGAGCTAACTGGCTTGCTTTACTTGGAACAGAGAAATGAAGTAAATTTATAAATCTCTCCTGAAATTATGCTTTAGTCCATGTGGATTTTTAAAGTCGTTCTGTGAACTGCAGACAAATGGTTTTTAACAGATCTTGTAAGCGTTTGGTGCTGTTAGGATGTTGGGGTTATGGTTTTATTTTTAATTCTAAACTAGACCACTCTGTAGCTGTATGTTACAATGATGTATTTATGTTATGCTTGTCACTTGGATAAATTCTGATTAAAGTACAGCATATTTATAGTAGGGACAATTTTAAAAACAGATTTTTTTTAACATGTTCTGTTTTGTTCTTTTGAAGTTCATATCCTTGTTTGATATGCTGAGATATGCCAGTGGTGTGTGCCTACAGATTGCCGCTCATCTTCATATACATGTCTTCAGAATTTCATCTCATCAAGCTCCTGAGCAGGTTCAAAACCATAATGACTGATTAAATAGGTCAAGGACAAGAGAAGAAGCAGTTAGGGGAATGAAGCAGCCTCTGTGTTTTTGGGAAGACAGATAAAGCTTTTGAAGAAAACAGTTTTATGAGAAAGTTGACTGTGTTTCAGACATTACCAGATGTTAGAATTAGTAGGTACAAAGTTCTGCAGATGCTGTTGTACTTTTGAACCAATATGTATTTCCCTGTGTTTCAGACCACAAATACTACATTTGAAAATGTTGCCATTTCCTGTTAGGTAACTTTAATTTTGTACTTCTCTTCTGGTGAATGTAGATGCAAAGCAAGGTGCTACCAGCCAGAATTTGAAGAGGAATTTCACATCTAATCTTGTAGCATTAGGTTCTAAAGTTTTGTTGGAACTGCTCTGAAGTGGTTGCCAGATGTACCAATGAACTCAATCCTGCATTATTAAGACTGGTAAAATGAGGCAGCCATGACCTAAAAATCACTCAGTCTCTCCTCTGACACTTCCAAGAACAAGCTGTTGGATCAGTAGATAAAGGAGGTACAGCTCAGGAAAATTTTCTTCTGATTCACAGTACTGTTATGAGTGCCTTTAGAATTCATGCATTCTCTAGTATCTAAGTACATAACCAACTGCTACCACATGAATCTTTAGCTTGCACTTTCCTTCAAGGCCAGTTTCTTGTTCTGTGGTCACAGTAAGGTCAGTCTCATTGTACTTCATCCTTATCTAGACTACAGCTAGCTGTGTAAGGAGAGGACTGACTTTAGACACCCTAATTTGTATCTGTAAGTCTGTGTAAGTGAAGGACAAGGTTCATTGACAAACTCCAATGCCTGTGGCTGCAGCCCTGCAGCCCACACGTCTGTATTTCCCTCTCTGGTCTTTTTGCTATCCCTGTGTTCATTTATCTTACAATTGATCCTATTGTCTCAAAGCTACCGCTGTACTTTATCCAAACAAAAGGGCACAAACCTGAACCATAATGTAAAACTCTCCAAAACAGGAACTCGGGCCCAATATCAACTTCTTTCTTCCTTTAAGAACAGACCCACTGGGTAACCTATCTAACAAGAGGGCTGTTGCTATTATAGAAAAGCTGAATGAAAAATTGATTACTTGCACACAAACCCCATACATAAGCTCCTTTCAAGAGGTACTACTTGAATATAGTTTATCTAAAAAGCTGTTGAATGTAAGTGTGCATTACTCCTTCCAGTTGCTGATATGTACCTTAGCTTCTGACTTAATGAAGTCCTTTCTGTCTGTCCAATAAAGAATGCCGTGGTTTGTTTTAAAAATACTACCAGTGCAGCTTCCTACCTGCTTATTAGTTCAAAAATACTTCCTGAGGCGTTCAAGGAACTTTTAAAGTGGTGTATTGTCTGCTGGTCTGGAGGAAATAAAATAGCATCCACCACCCTCCTGCCTAAGAAGAATATAATGATAATTTTGAGATCTGTAACTGTAGCAGTTACTGCCAAAGGACTACAACTCAAAGTGACTAATATAAATTCAGAATGAATCCTATTACTCCTGTTTGAGGCTGGAAATGACACAGCATCTGCACATGAATTTAGCCTGAGCCCAGGCCATGGTCAAATAGAAAAGAAGATGGTAATGACCATTTTACTTTGGCTGAATACAGTAAGCATTTTAACCTCCTGATGAAAAGACACAGGCAACATGAGTGAGTTCTCCACAATGGTCAAAACTGTGTCCTGGCATAGCAGGTATAAGTAGTTTTGAGGATACAATTGAGGTATGTGGATAATAGGAGACTAATGCAGAAATCATTCAGAAAACCAGAACCATGACTCAATACTAACAAAACCAGAAGCAGGAGGTAATGCTAACAAATAAGTTCCTATTGAAGATCTGAAGCAGAACCTGTCACCTATTTCATAGCCTCCTGTCACTGGCCTTAGAGGGCTGAGACTCAGTAATTACTGGTTACCATGAGAGGCCTATATCCCCTCATGTGTCAGTGTAGCAGTGTAACTCCCATGTTTGCTCCTGTCCTGAATTCTGCCAGGGGCAGAACAAGAAGTTCTATACTCATTATAACCAAACAGCTGAAGCTAAGGCAAGTTAGCCATCACTTATCTGGCTTCCAGACCTGGAGAACCACCATCAAATGCCTTGACTCAAAATGCTCGTAGGCTGAGAAGAAAAATATGGTTTTGAAACACATTGTTGTGACAACATCACATTTGGTGTGTGTGGGTGTGTGGATGGTTTTTTTATCTACTGTTGTATTAAATCAAAGCATTAAATATGTTGGCAACTAACTAATTTTTAAAAGTAGATATTCAGGTGTAATGGTTTTCTGTAAAAACAAACTGCATGTGCACTAAGCCAATTGTTTAGTTTGTACTTACTTACTGTCATGAGATACATGAAAGATAAATGCTTTACCCTTAAAACTTAGGCCTCTGTAAATTGCTAGTCATTTGAAATTGCAAAAAATAATATTCCCTCTTAAAGGCTTGTAATGGCCTGTACTAAATTAATGAGGTAAATTTCTTCTAGCAGTGGTTCTACAGAAAGCAGACCCCAAAATGCATAATGTTTTAATTGTTGTTACTTGAGCAGATACATTAAGCTCATAATTTAACTAAAAAACCCTCCATTTTCTGGACAAATTACAACAGCTTATAAATCTCATAATAATACAGAGATAGTACAATGTCTAGACTAACAAAAGAGTTAACAAAATTTACTTTAATTTACCATAATACACATCATTAAACAATTCTGTCTGAGCTATGTCATACCCTGTGAATTTTTACAACAGCTAATATATCAGCAGGCTAATTGAAACTGTGACAATCTGCAGCTTGTTAGAAATGCTTCCATTTGCACAATGTACCTAAAGGCCTCAAGTTATTATGTAAAATCTGGGTAATGCATGTTTCATTAATTCTTCCCCTTGTTACAATTTGGTATAAAAAAGTGAAACTATTTAAAGTCCAATGCTATTGGAAGTGGATATGAAATTTTTAAAAGTCAACTGAACAGTGAATGGTTTGGGGTCCATACTGCCCCCCAGTAACAGAAGTTTACAAAGATATGTTCTTACAACATGAACTGACAAGATTAGAACAATCCAGGAAAGAGTTTAATAGGAACCTTGAAACATTTAAATCTCAACATCCTTCTAATGCCTGTACTTGTATCGTGTTACTTAGGTACAAGTTGCTCCTCCACTGAGCCATCAGAATAACATGGACTGAAGAGACTTGCGAACAGTTGCCATCTCCTGCTGTTGCTGTCACAAGAAAAGGAGATAACGCTGAACAAATGCTGTATCAATATGATTCCTTTGAATTAAATGAATGTCAAATGACTTTTAATTGAATGTTCTATTTTTGCATTTAACTAACTTCATAGATCTGATACTTACAGTGTCCATCATAATCTTCTTCTGCAACATCGCCATTTCCTTGCGAAGTTCATTTTGGGCACCGGCCAGAAGATTTTCATTGCTCTTCTCCAGCTCTTCCATGCTCTGAAGTTAAGGATAATATTAATTCAGAACTCCTCAATGTCAAGCAGTTAATTTAAAACAACCAAACAAACCAATAGTCATTCATACTACAATTTAATTTTTACAGTGATCACAGATAATTGATGAGTTTGTCACAAACTTGGCAGAGGAATATACAGGACTTCATACTCCAGTCTACATTCCTATTTAAACAGTATGTGCCCTGGGAAGAGGACAGAGCCCTCCAGTCAGCCTCTGTGAGGTCTCAGCTACTTTTTCTGCATTTCATATAAGATAAAAATTCTACAAGAGGAAATTGAACAGACACCTGTCAGGAATTCTAGGGTTTCAGTATTATGACAACCTTGCTGGACTTGAAGTGAGGAGTATAAACCCCACTGCCTTTTTTTGCACACTTCTCCCCAAATAAGCCAAATAAAACTCCCTCGTTTATCTTCCCTTTTTTTTCATACAATTACACTTACCTCTGTTACGTGTCTAGTTGCATTTTCCTTAATTTGTATTTATTTAAGCTTATTTGAGGTTTGAGTTCTACCTTTTGATCTTTTTTGAGGAGAAAAATCAAAGTGATACTTGACCTTCTGTTCAGTTTTTCCTCTTTGATGAAGACATTTTTGACATTTTGGAATAGTTACTATTTATTAATGTTTCTGTAATATACTCAGTAAATTTTGAGTTTTTTAAACTAAGAGTTGCTCCATTTCAGATTTATTTTTATCAACTACCAGGCTTGGAAAAAACCCAAACCAAACACCAAGCTTATCATAACTGAAATTTCAAAACCAATTAGGAAATTACTTGAACTGAAATTAAGGTTTGTCAGAAATTGATGGACTTGAATCTGCCCTGTATACTGGCAGCTGGTGAAGCCACACCTGGAGTGCTGGGTCCAGTGCAGACTCCTAAGGACAAGAGAGATATGAACATACAGGATAGATTCCAGCAAAGGGAAATTATTAAGGCACAGAAGGTTTTCTCTTGTGAGGAATACCTTTAACTAAAAAAGTAAAATTTTTGTGTGGTTGTACTCAAAACCCTTTTTTTTGATTGCTGCCTAGAATGTTGTTACTTTGTTAAAGAAATAGCTAACAACTTGAAACACTGAATTAATATAGTTTTCTTAAGTGATAAGGATCAGCTGCTTTCCAAGAACAAGATTTACCTTTAAGAATTGCTCATAGAGTTGCTTAATGGTCTTCAGTCTCTGACTTTGAACTATTCTTGCCTGTTGAAAAACCTTTTGTTGCTGACGAAGCATATTCTGAAGCAGAAGTAAAAGAAAAACATAATTCCATCAGTTGTTAAGCAGAGTGCTTGGACAGCACACCAGTTTCATTTTTCAGAATCAGAAAATCTTCCTTTATTGGAAATCTGTGCCTTGTAATGGGGATCTCTGCCTGGAGAAGTTACCCTGGCTTTTATTATGAAAGTAAGACTGAAGACTGGAGTAAGCCCCAAGTCACCTCCTGAGGTCTCTTGCAACCTGAATTATCCCTGTAAGATCCCATGAGGATTGCTATGCCCCACAGCTTCTTAGGGTATCCCAGAGGAATGGGTACCTAGGGAAAAGCAAACCTTGCAAATGTGTTGGAAGTACAGAGCAACAGCACATGATTACATTCCATTGTACAGCTCCTATCCTCTTTCAGTGATTAAATTCTCTTACATTTATTATATACAGGCATATTTTTAAGGAACATATGCTAAAAAACAACTACTTTCCTTTATTCCTTTGTTCCCTGAACCCAAAGACTATGGATGAAGAGAAACAGCACATGTCTTTCTTCTCCTTAAATGGTCCTTGCTTTTCTCAAGCCATATGCTGGCCAAGGGCATCACTTAACAGTGTTTATAAACTTGCAATACAGTTTATAAATGCACCTCTTCCCAAACTTTAACAATCATATATTTATATTTAAACTACATAAAGTGTTTTTACATTTCTTGAGTATAGAAACAACAATATTCCCTCCTTGTGGAAAATACAGTGAAGTTCCCACCATGCTGGAAACTCACCGCTAGTTTTTCTTCCTGCTCCTCTGCCTTTTGCACATCTACATCCCACTGCTGAAATAAAGTCAGGAACTGCTGGGAGAACTCATGATTGAGTTTCTGCCTATAAAATGACACTGTCTGTAAGTGTTACAAATGCTACAGGGAATTACAAGGAAAGCTAAGGTTCAACATACCAATGGAATAGAATAAAAGTTGGCATAGATAAAGAAATAGGCTACTTTGACATCTGACCCCATTTCAATACTGTATGTTTTGAAAAACTGAACACACACATACACTGAGTGCATGTGGAACACATCTATAGAGACAGCACTCCCATAAAATACTGGTTAAAAAGAAATTGTAGTACCTCTTCTTCCTAACCGTGTCAGGTTTTCTGAGATTTACCATGTTTTTCTAATTCAATTACAGGTGGTTGCTTTAACACAAGGTGTTTATACTGCAAAACTGATAAACTCATTTCTTTAAAATTTGTCCGTACAAGTTTCAAATACAAATAAATGTAGAACAACACCAAGACAGTTACAAGTATTGCTGACTTTTAGTTTTTAGCTCTTTTTTCACTTTGCTCTATCTCTGGTACCTGATGGAGTAATTAGATATGCCTTAAGAGGTGAGAGAAATGTTAAGGGAGGTGAAAATTATTTACTTTCTTAACCAGAATAATATTAAAGTTTTACTGAACATTTTTCAGTTTTCAGGTAGACACAGAAAATTCCAAAGTGGGGACCCCCCCCCCCGTTGTTTTAAAATATATAATAACATCAAAGGTCACTTTCCATAAAGATAAAAGTAAGACCCACTCTTTAATGTACCTTGCTCTCAGAGTTCCAAATCTTAAATTTGTCCCAAAGAGAATGTGCTGAATTATTACTGTCAGATTAACAAAGGGGACACAGCAGAAGGCAGCAGAGGCCCTGAGCAGATGTTTAACATTAGATACAGTACTTGCTATTGCAAGGTGACAGACAGCCATCCATGCTGTCACCCAGAAGGGAATCTAGTTCCACAGGCTTGGGAACCAAGAGGAAGGGTCACCTTTGCTCCTGCTGCATTTTCCAAACATGTTCAATCTTCTGGTTACTGGTTTTGAGTGAGGCTTTTGTGTACATTTCTAATCGTTTCCTCTTAGCTAGGAGAGCCTTGTTAATGTCAGCTGAAAGCCAAAGAATATTTAGAAATTAGGCATGCTGGAAATGCATTAAAAAGGCTGATGAGTTACACTTTGGAGAAGCAATGAGGTGTGCTCTAACAAGAAGAAGCTGGTGTGATCTGAACTGGTGTGGTGATGTCCCTCGGCCTGCTGGTGGCACTGGTGTGAATGCTGCTTCCTTGTGCCTGTCACATGCCCTAACCCACACCTGTTTCAGAGTCATATGCCAATTTCTTGAATTTCAGAAATAAATTAAGGTTAGTATGTGGTAATTGTCCCTATGAACATACTGAATGAATGAATGAATGAATGAATGAATGAATGAATGAATAACTATTTTTATGCTTCAGAGAGACAGTACTTTCTAAGTATTAATATAAGTTACTGTGTTTGTTTCACTTCAATTTACATGTGGAGATTTATTAAGTCACAGTAATTTAGTTTCCTTCTCACTGTAGATTTCAGGGAACATCTGTCAAACTTCTCTAATTTGCTGAGGCATCTGTCTCTGCTAATGCCAAACCCAGTATTTTGTGCAGACAGCATCCTCTCTCTGATCCATTCATTCTCCCTCCTTCCATCCTTTCCATTTCTGAGTCTTAAATTACAGACAGTCATAACTTTTTAGCATTGAAATCCTCCTCTAATCTGAACTCTAACCAGATCTCTAATACCATTCTAATATGTAATACAAAATATGTAATTTTGTGACAGCCTAAAGTCCTAATTTGTGGATTAAGGAGTTACTCAAGCTTCTCTTTTACCTTAAATTTGACATGCAAGTAATGACTCTGTACAGGTTTCCTTTATTACATACAATTAAAGTATTCAGTGTTTGAGTGTGTAATGCTGGCATTAAGATAGTTTCCCTTCCTTCCACAGCTTTTTGATGTTTGCTCACTGTGTGATGGGTATTGTTTATTCTTTACAAATGTTGAAAGTGTTTTTTCTCTATCCTGTCACTATCTAGAATTCAGCTGCTAATTTAACTAGGTGAAGCCACCTAAGGATCTGATTATGACTATACCAAATCCTGCTGAGTGACACACAAATTGCTCATCACTGGATGACCAGCATTACCTCCTCTCGTTATCTGGCTGTTCTAGAAACTCATATTCCTTCTGACTGCTGCAATTCTCTTACCTGCTGATTGCCTGTTCTCTAGATTTTTGGAAGTGCTAAGTACAGACTGCTCTCTCATTCTGTATCACAACTAAACTCTACTTCCAAAACTGCTCGTCTAGAATTAGAACTGTTTGTTCTCTTTTGCTGCCTATATTAACATTTACATTTTCCTTACTTCTCACTCAAGTCTTGCCATCCCCAGTATCCTCTATGCCAGTGTAACAAAAAATTGAGTGAGAACAACAGTAAACTGCTATTGTCCCTTTTCTCTACAATATATTTACTACCTTTTAAACTTCATCTTAAAATTGGAATTGATTATCCAAAGCACTCATGCATGTTTTTCTTGGTAATTATCTACACTTACAAGCTGTGACTCATTTATATGCAGATATTCCCTCCTCTTCATTCCCTTTGCTCTCCTTAGATATAACTTTTTTTCCTGAAAAGTGGCTTTATTCAGAAATGCTGAGAAGTGCTACAGAGATTAGTCATTTTACATAAGTCTTGAAAGTTATTTTATGGTGAGTTATTACTGCCAACTCTGCAACTATATTTTATTTATTAGAATGTAAATGTACTTACCTCCAAATCTCTCCAACATATTCTGTACTTCACCCCTACAAAACAGTGTTTCAAATTTTTATTTGCCCATTTTCTGACTTTAGACCTGTTGAATATGCTTAAAACTAATTTTATTCACATGCCTATTCCTTCTAAGCAGTAACAGAATTACCACTGCCACAAGATAATTTTACTCCTTTTCTTCTCCTGTGAGAGGTTTATTTTTCAGATAAATTTGCCTTTTTTTTTTTTAATATAATGCTAGAATCTATTAGCTATTCCCCAGTAAAGAGGCATTTAACATGCCTTGAGTAAGGGGAGCCAGTAAATAAAGATGATTATTCCCGATAATAAAGAAAACAAAATGAATATTTGGAACACCAAATGAAAACAAGTCCTTCTCAGCATGACTGGCACAGTAAAAAATCTCAAGGCAAATAATTTCAGGGTTGTTTAACAGCATCTTTAAGATGGTAACACTAGTGTGTAAGGCAGTGTTACAATACAGTAAAAACAGTATCTTCAACCTAACAGTTATAATCTGCTTTTTTTTTTAAAGTACTTTTTTTAAAAGTACTTTTAGCATGTACTTTTTTATTACATTTATACTGTCCATGAATATTAATTTTTATTAATATTTATTCACTCTCCATGAATATTAAATTAAGATTTATCTGTAAAATAATTTCTTTTTCGTTCAATATGTGGATCGTTTAAAGTATTGGTAATATCTTCAAGCAACTAAAATGAGAAGAGAAAAATTAATAGGACTTAATGACATTATCAACAATTTAGGATAAAACAAGTAATCTTTTTAAAAGAAACAAATTTTAAGAACACACAAATAATATCAATTTTTCTGCATTTTCAAAAGAAACTACAAAGAAACTGAAGAACTACTCTTTTGAAATGCTTTTTTAATTTTTTTTTTTTTTATCTACCACTACTGTATTATCTGTCACTTGATTTGTTTTTAATCAGATACTAAAAAAACCCCAAACCAAACCCAAACAAGGCAAAAATAAGCATATTGAATAACTGAAGTTGGTATCTATTTAAGACCTGCTTATTTTGGAAAAAGCCCCAAACATCTAACCTTACCCCACATCGTCTGGAACCTGAGTAGTCACCAGAGGTCTTTTCTTTCCATGCTTCTCCATTACTGGCATGTCACCTTAAGAAGTATAGATATATTTACAAAAATACATTTTGTGTTGTTTTTTTGAGTTACTAAAAGTGTAATTACTTTTCTGTAATGCCAATTCTCTGCCCCTGTCTCATGGTCAGTTCCCATGAGTAACACAGGCAGCTCCTGTGAGTCTGGAGCTGGTGGATGGTGGTGAATTGCTCTGCAAGGCCAGGCTGGAGCTGGCACTGCTGACTTCTCTGCCCTGGTCTCAAATAATTTTACTTTCTCTGTCCACTACTACACCATTACTCACAACTCATAATACCACAATCATCAGAATGGTAAAAATAACATAAAAATTTATAAAATTCCAATCTGAATTTACTGTAAAAAAGGTACTGTAATTCTGCACCTTTAAAAAGAAAAATCACAAATAGATATTTATATTATTTTGAAAATTACCAATCAAAATTACACAGTAGGAGCCTGGTGGTCTTTGGCATTACAAACCATGCTATACTCAGTCCCTGGCTGACTCAGAAGTTCTTCCCTTCTTTTCATAATCACAAATGTGATAAAATTCACATTTTACAAATGTCCTAAAAATTTCATATAAAGCACCTTCTCTAATATCTTCCTCTGATCCACTCAGTTCTTTTCTTTCCTCCTCAAAGTCAAAAGAAGGTATGGTCTCATCTTCCTGTGCTGGTTTACCAGCTTTTCCTCCATGCTTTCTTCCTGATGGTGCCATGGTGAGATCTTTCCCTACTGAAACAGTATATTGTATTTGTGACATAACTTCCTCCACAATAAATTGAAAATAAATATGTTCTCATGCTTACCTGGACCAATTATGGGTATCTCTTTAACAGTCTGCACCTGTAAAGATATGCAAGCAGTCAAACTGGTTTAGTTTTGAGGTATTCCAAAACATTACCCATCAGTGAGTGATGCTTTTAAAAACATGTTTAAAAAATGCCAGGGCTATTAGGAACATACTTGATTCTGCTGGAAAAAAAAGATAGAAGTACCCATTTTCTTAAGATGTCTGCCAGCTCCCATAAGGTTTATTACACATTTTGTCATCTCCTGTACTGCATTCCCCAAAAGCTATGCCAATATTCTACTCTTCAAAAGAGAAATGATAAAGGATAGAGAACAATGTGATCCTACAAGCCATCCCACACTGTAAAGTCAAATATACATATGCTTATGCCATTTTTTAAAGTCCTGAGCAACTTCCAGGGTCTGATTTATCTTTCTTTATAGCTATTACACCTCTGCATTCTGTGACATAAGTAATGCCATTTCTATACTGGCAAACATGTTGCACATAATCTACCCTCTTAAAAAGATTATTCATTTATTTACTTTAGTAAACATCTCATTCTAGACACAATCCAACACTGCTAGAAATATAAGTAGGTTTTCCACTAGCCAGGGCAGAGACAGACCTAAAAATTAAGTTCACACATGAAAACTGAGAACTTCATTAAAGATCTTTTGAATTTCAAGGACTGTGAGGTCCCCCCAACGTTATTAACTCTCTCACACACCTCAGTTTCTTATTTCTGTTTTTGCTGGGTTTTTTTTAGTTATTTGTCACTAGCTGTGAAAATGTTTTTTAATTCCAAATTCCATGTACATTCCACGTACAAACATGGCCACACTATGCTAAGGAAAGAGTACATTTTAATACCAAGTTTCTTCTGAGGTTGACGCTTCTCTACGTACTATGTAGAATTTTAGATATTACAAGTGTCTTGAAAAACCAGTGTCTTTATTGCCTGGAAAATCAAAAGTCTTTGCATTAGAATTATCCTCAAATGATAGAAAGTTGTCAAGACTTAATCTGCTTTTCAACTACTGACTGTTGAGGACATGATGCAAAGGAGGAGAGTGCTGGGCCATAATGTCTAGCTGTGCCTGTCCCTGTGCTGCCAAGGCACTTTAACTTTGAACTGCAAGTACATATTTTATCTGACATACAGACACTATTCTCTGTATTAAAATCAGTTGACAAAGCAGAACTTCTCAGTCCCCCTCAGCCAGGTGTAGAACAATCCTGCCTCCTCACAAGCCCAAGCAGCCCCCACCCACCCCGTGTAGGTAGCTATTTTAGCCGACCTGAGTGTCTTCAATCCAAAGCTGTGTATTTTACAAACCGGTGCTTATGCGGGGCTTTCCACCGTGGAAACCCACCTCAGAGCAGCGAGGGAGACTTGGGCCGTCAGCTGCCGCCTGAGGGGACGCACAGGCGGCAGGGACAGCGTTGCTCGCACCTCTCTTCTCAGCAGAGGGAGCCCCGCCGGTCCCAAAGCCCCGGGGCCCCGGGCAGCCCTCAGCCGCCTCAGCGCCTGCAACGGCCGGGAAAGGGCGGGAACGGGCGCGGCCGGGCCGCGGCGCCGCCGCCCTCAGGACCCTCAGGCTCCTCAACAGCTTCATCCCGCTTTGAAAACGGGGCCGTGCTTCAAATTACTATTAAATCATTAAAGCTTCAAGGTTCTTAACGGGAAAAAAAAAAATTGACGTAAATATTCATACAGATTCCTGGCTAATTTGCCAAAATGTGTGAGCTTTGGTTGTCTTTGAAACAGAAACGGCAGACAAAACTTTCATCGCGTTTTAGTTAATTTCAAAGCAAGCCAAGTATTTTACAGTACATATGCACATACATTTTGTACATCATCCGATTACAAAAAACTTAATGGTTTTTGAATACTGCTAATACAATTAAGTGAAGATACACCACCAAAAATTTCTGCTTGAAAAGATTCAGTACCCTTTCCCACATAAAACCACACTACTCTGATATCTCAACAAAATACAGGGCCAAACCCCGTGAAATTTAAAAACACCACAGCTTCGTATGTCAGTACAAATATTGTTTTATGAAGTGAAACACTGCTCCCCATACATTTCTAATTTGAAACAGTTTTTTACCCATTCATATAGAGGCACTTTTGCTTTTTTGATTTACAATACTTGTAAAATATTTTACCTTGATCATTTTCCTTTGATTACAACCTCTCTTTGTAATCAAGCCAAGAAATAACACAATTTCTTTGTGTATTCTTTGGACTATAATACACCAGATATAAAACATCTTTCAAATAAACCATTAGATGTTATTACTGTGTAATTTTTTAGTAGCATACTTTTCTTTCAAATCCAAATTATACACTACAAATAGGGAGATGAATTTGTCACTATGCTTGAATGTCAACATCTATAAATGTATTCTAAATTTAAATGACAAGTTACATAATTCTCAATTTTCCCCAGAAGGCTAAAAAAAGCAGCAATGACAGAAATTTGCAAAATGCTTTGGAATGCAAGATCAAGGACTTCTTAAGCTGATCCCAAACAACTTTCCTTCCAACATTTTATCTAGTTGGCAACATCCACTGCAATAAATGCAGTTACATTTGTTTAGGTAACCCTTTTTATAAAAAAGGATAACATGGCCATGAACTAAGAGTTGTAAAGTAAGATCTGTTGAAAACTGCCTATGTACAGGTGTCCTGCAATTATTTGTTGTTATTTTGCATTGTCACAGCTCCAGCAGCTTTTATATCATGGAGAGTACTGCAGAGATTCGAATGTAGGTGCATGATTTTTTTTCTTCATAGCAATACAGTTAAACAGCAAACCAGAAAAGACACTTATGAAAGAGACATTTAAAATGCTTAAATCACAGCTTGAGGTAGACTGATCTCCAAAATAAAGCTCTTCTACACTTTGATTCGTTCATGACCAACTTCTTTTTGGATTCTTCTCCTTGGAAAAATCTTTCGTTTAAGTGCAATTAGCTGAGGAGAGAAAAAAATACAATATGTATTTTATGCTGGTAAGGTTTTCATCCTAGGCACTATCAAATCTGTACCACCCATGGTAAATACTCAGTACTGTACTTTTTTTTCTGATTATACCAGAAAGGCATTTTTTACTCCAATTCATCTATTAGATGTGCACACTTCCACTAGACTTCTCAATAATCAGAATACAAGCAGAAAGTGAAAAAAAATACACCATGCCTTTATTCTGATTATTTTAAAGGTAATTTGTGTATTTAAATTAACACCAGGCTACATTCTATTTTTAAAAGATCAGCACAAAGCTGGCATCTTAAAATGGTATTTAGATTCCTAACTGTACCACTGAGTTGAGTATCCCCTTCCAAAACCAAGTTACTAATGGAGTTTTCTAATATATAAAAAAGGCTGAAAATCAAGGGAAAGAGTCATGCAAAAGTTACAGGTGGGAAAAAAATAATAATCAAAAGCCAACCTTTCAAGAATTACACCCTCTTCATCAGACCACGGAAAGTGTTACTTAAGGCCCCAACCTGCAAAGAATTACCCATATGATTTGTTCCATTGACTCCCTCTGAGTTTAGCAGGACTAATCATGTTCAAGAAAGCCATTTTAAGCTTGCAGAACTCAAGTGTTTTCTCCCCTTTAGTCAGATTCAAAACCTTTTGAATTCAGTAGGAGTCTTTGCAATCAATTACTTAGGAAAGAGATTTTGATAAGGCCTTTAAGAAACTTAAGATCCCCTTCTGGATTAATTTTTCTTCCTCTTAACTTACTATACGCTTCTACCAATATCCATGTTAACAGACCAAGAATTTCAGAAACAATTACTGAATTTGAGCATCCAAATTTAGCACGCTGGTGATGGACTTTACTGTCACAAGGCACCTGAGAAGGTGCCACCCTCCTTCTCCCCATATGACTCTCTTTTCAAGGAATCTCAACATGGTGACTTAAAAATTAAAGCAACCTATTCATGAGTCATGTAACATTCTTTACTTCTTTTATGAAAGGAAAATCCTATCTATCTTCAAAACCTATTTAAAAAATCCACCCAATGTTATTCTGAAGATTCCACAATCTGTTAAGTGTTATACGTATTTGATAAGAAGACATTAACTTTACCTGTTCAGCAAAAAATGAGATGACTGTAAATAGAATAAGTGTTATTAAAACACAGTGGGTCCAGAATTTGAGCTTGTCTCTATATGCCCTCCTGGACAAAGAAAGAAGGAAACAGAAAAACAGCTTCATATATCATAAATGCAAATATTTATAGAGTTTCCACAAAACATGCAAAGACAGTTTTTTTCCAGTTCTTAAAGGGTGACTAAAAAGGGGACATAGGCTCTCTCTTCACAAAGAGCCACATAGAGAGGACAAGGGGCAACAGCTATGAGTTGGACTGGGAGAGGTTTCATCTTGATGTAAGGAAATCTTTTTTATAGTCAAAACAATCATTCTGGAGCAGTCTCCCCAGAGACAGGGCAGAGTCAGCACCCCTGGAAGCTTCCAGGAAATGACTGCTCAGGGTTCTAGATCATGGGATCTTTTACGTTACAAAAGACCTCCAAGACTGAGTCCAGCTGTTAAGCTAACACTGCCAAGGCCTAAACTACATCCCCAAGTGCCACATCCACTTGTGGCAACTGTGGTTTTGCAGTCACACTTTATCCTTTTTAACCAAACTGCAATTCCCTATGTGCTACAGTTATATACCTTCAGCCAGGACACTTGAGAGCTGGCAGGAGATAAGTCTCATCTAAGGACCTTTTCCCAAGAAATGTTGGACCGGATGATCTTTTGAGGTCCCTGCCGACCTGGGCTGTCCTGTCATTCTGAAAATACTTTGATTTCCACCAGTTCTTTAACTTCCCTTAACACACCCTGGTAGAATCATCTTTGGCTACAAACAAGACAAAATAAACAATCTTTTTGAAGCTACAAGAAGACTTGATGGAGGGTCTTTAAAAGGAATCCAACACTGTGTTTCCTCCTCCAGCAGGAATTTCTGAAGATAAATGGGTTTGGCCCCTGCTCCCTCCACCACTGATACAGCTGGGCTGGTAGCACTACAATCATGCCTACAATCCTTCTGATTCCTTCTAGAGTTCCTCTAATGCTTTCTATTTTCTTTTTAACAGCTATTTCTCATGATTTGTTGATCAGCAACAGGTTTACTTATGTTAGTCTTGTGTCATTTTTGTTACTGTATCTGTCAATGTTTTGCTTGTCTTCTCAAGTCAACTACTCCAATTTCTTCAGTTGTTACTTATAAAATGGCAAGAGATAAACACATGCAAAAACTTCACATATTATACAAAAATGAGACACACATATATCT
Source organism: Setophaga petechia (assembly GCA_024362935.1). NCBI lineage: Eukaryota > Metazoa > Chordata > Aves > Passeriformes > Parulidae > Setophaga > Setophaga petechia. Next base: position 8,556,687 of record JANCRA010000025.1, read on the forward strand.
TTTCTGATTTTTATCCAGATGGTTATTGCTATGTGACAGATTGAAAAAAATCACTTAGTCAGAATTGTAGTAATGGTTTGGGGTTTTTTTTATATTTAAAGATAGCTAGAATGCCTGGTTTATTAAAAAAAAAAAACACACACAAAAGGAACAAACCAACAACTTTTGTTTGCAGTAGGTTAGGAACCTAGAAAATATTGATGACTATTTAAGCACTGGAAAAACCCAAATCCTGCAGATCTCATATTTTAGTCCATTCAAATCTCACCACGCTATTCTCCCTATTAACTCTTTCATGACAATACTGGGGGAAAACCAGCTTGTTAGCAGTATCTTAGGTAATTATGTATTACTGCACTACAGTAAGTTGAAAAGAACTTGTGGAACATACCATTCTTGGAGTTCATGCATGTGAAGGAAACGATTCCGATATTCTCTTGGCAGTTCAAATTGGGAAGGGATGGGAAACATCGACTCATAAAAATCTCTAAGCACTGCTTTCACTGTTTGTGCATCCTTATGATTGTGATCAATATTGTCATTTAGGCAAACAAATTTTCTAGGAAACAAGACGACATTGTTAGAATATTTCCTTGATAATATGGGAAAGGGATTGCCAAACCAGTAACACAAACATAATCCTTTAAAACAAAATTGAAACCATATCACTTTAAAACCAAACAGACATATTGTTTATTGTTGCATTCTTTTAAATTAATTTCACTTTAATGCTTAGAGCGCTAGGACTCACAGCAAGTCAAAACTTCAGAAGAATCCAGTGACAGGCCACATTTCTAATTATGCAATGCTGCCATCTAATGGGCACTAGAGTGTGCATCATCCCGAAGCACACTGAACACAGCATTAATCTTTGGGTAAGGGTTTTTATACTTTTGAGTTATCATGAGTAAAGTCTCTTAAATAACAATGTTAGCTCCACTGGAGGAAGGTAGGGAAACCTTTAGTAGGAGGGAAACCTACTAAATTATTAATATTTTAGTGTGCATGCTGAATTCTTCAGAGAAAATCAACATAAATATATTAGATTGTATAAGAGAGGGCAAAGCTTGGTCCCTGAGCTTTGGTTTACTGAGAACATTATATAAATTGGTCTGTCGAATCACAGACCCAAAGCTAGACTTGTATAACCAACCAAAATACAAAAACCCAACAATTTGGATACAATTTACATGGAAATCACTGTGACCAAATAAGCAGTCTCCCAGTAATGGCTCTGACAGAGAGCTATTTCCCATGTAAAAAACATGGAACTAAATTACTGCAAATAATTGAAACTAAAGTAGCAGCTAGTGTGCTAGACTGCTATGTACTCTTGGCCACTGTGACCTGGTGCTTGACAACAAAATCCCCCTTCCCACATTTGGGCAAGGCTATGTGCTTTATTTTTATTGTGAGATACAAGACCCCTGCATTTTCCCTGGAGGCAGAAATCGTATCTGATGACATATGCCTTGTCACTGTAACCTTTGTAAATAAGCAGTTCTGGTCAGCTGTATCTCTACAGTATGGTGTGTTTCCCCAAAGAGCAAAGTTCAGACTTCTACAGGAATCTGGAAATAAGCAGAGCTCTGGAGCTTGTCTATCAGCCCACACAGGGAATTAGCACTGAATGGCAAGGTACTGCATCTGGCATAATTGGGCACCTTGCTCTAGACAATCACATGCAGGGCACAACCAGGCATTCAAATTGCTGCATCTGAGAAGATAAAATATGGCTCTCCAAAAACGAGCAGGCTGTATCTCCTGTATCAAGTAATAAATACTGTGCAAAGCAGCTGGTTATGGCAATCATGGTTACACTCTAAGCATTTTGGGAGTTAACTCTGGACTATCCCTCACCTCATCCCTTGGACTGGCAGCTCATTAGCCCTGGGAATGCAGTAGCTGTATTCCTAGAGTGTATATTCCTGTTTAGCTTCATGGAAAAGAAATACTGCTTACAGACAGAGATTGCTAAACACAGCAAGGTATAGGATTGATGAGGATATTAGCCCATTTCTAATGAAAAAACTGTTTAAATTCATCCAAGAGAAACCAAACATGACATTTCTTTGGATATTACAGAATTAATGCCTAGACAATTAATGCTCACTTTGCCTTAAGGGTGTAAACCAAACATCAGATCAGTAAGTGAATGACACTTTTAGTTCATTCCAAGACAAGCCCTAAAAACCTCCTTTTAGAGACTGGTTATAATTACTGGTTTGTATGCAAGTAAAACATGGCAAGGAGAAGGAAATGGCATGCCTACATAACTGTGCCAGCTCTCCTTTGTTAACAAGGTAAGACTACAGTACTGCACTGTTATTCACAGGAACAGAGCCCAGGTAATCAACTCCTTCTTACTTTGTGAACACTGAAGGTGAGAAACTTATGTTGCTCAGGCCTCTCTGAGCCTCACAAGACTTGAAATCACCCCTACCTTTAAAAAAAAACAACTTGTAGCCAGCAGACAAAAAATTAGAGAAGGAAAAGGAAGCAGCAGGATGAGCTAGAGCACTGCCTACTTCTGTTTTAAAATGGATCATTGTGGCTACTGGAATGCAGGAGTTAGGTAGCCAGAAGGCACTCTTTGAAAAAACAGCATTAGATACAAACCTCCTTCAGCTGTAAAATGCCTCAAGACTAGCATTTCCTTTTCTGAATAAATAACCCAGCAAAAATGTTGAGAGGAAAGTATGAATCTACTCTTTATCCACAAATACAAATTATGCTATAGCTTTACAGGCAGCTGAGATTACCCAACAGCCTTCTGTGACCAAAAGACAAGGCTTAACTTTCCCTGGCCCAAGGTACCTGGTTCTACTTTCCTCCTTGACACTTGTCAGACCTCTTCTTGCAGCCAAAGTCATTAAACTGGCAGAAAATTGGTTTTCTGAAGACAGAAGCAAGATTCTTTCTATGTAGTAAAAGAGCTTGAAAGCACAATGAATATGCAAAACTGATTTAGTAACAAAAACATCCACATCTAATTCCTAGTATAAAATACCTGCATAAAGCAGGTCAAAAAGTTCTTCCTTTAAAATAAAATTGCCTGCAATATAAACTGTATGTCCTCTAGAACTGCAAAAATGAAAGCTTCAAAAATAGCTGAAGTTTGTAAGTTTTCAAAGATTTTAGGTAAATAAAAATGTCACAAATTATTGGGATAGCTTCTGGCATAAGAAAGAGATTAGTCAGCTTCAGTCAAACAGAAAAAATCAGAAGTACTTTTGGTTCAAATTTGTCTTACCCTGTAACACACAGTTTAGAAATACAGGATAATAAATTAATCTTTTAAATTAAAAAAAAAACAGTTTAAAGACTCAAATCAGAAAATTAAACCATCTCAAAACTTCACACAAATCACAAAACAGGATACCTGGGATTTTTTCGTATGTCATCCAGCTGACCAACTACGTGAGAAACATTTGTGCGAATCATTTTGAAGGCAATTTCCTCTTCTCCCATGATTTCAAACCTTATTGTTGGAATAATATTTATACATTAATAAAACAGCCTAAAGTCTGGTTCAATACGCATCAATCTTGTATTTAATATTTTTGAGCAACATTTCTAACCTGATTGGCCAACCTTCATTAAAATTTGCCATTTGCTTTCTATCGATACATTTAAATTTTTCAGCTCATGCTCTTGCACAGAACCACTTCTCTGTAGATTTATTAGATAGGTGGTTACCTATCAATCATAGGTCTGAATTCTAAGAGAAAGCATATAATTTCACTCCAGGTAAACAGTCTTACTAGTGGTAGATACCACACTTACATTTTTCACTTATATTAAGATAAGAAAGTATCCTGAAGGCTTCTTCAAGTCTCACCTGAGACCCTCCTCCACTTACAAAGCTCACACCACTGTCACTCCCCCATCTCACAGGAAATGTACAAGGTAGTTAGGTAGTTTTTTCTGTTCTTTTCTGTTTTTTAAGCTTCAGTAGAAGGAAGTATGAAGTAGATTTACAACTTCTAGGTACAGGAAGACTGTTTCCTTCTTGATATGCCACTTGAACTGCACTCACTCTCTAGCCACCCAAACATACTCTGGCTTACTGTTGTACAGCACAAGTGAGGAAATAGCCCAAGATGACACAAGTAACATGGAAGTATTTAGTCCACTAAGCAAACTATGAAAAAACCCACATCACTCTGCACAATGAAACATACATAAGTTAACAACAATATGTTTCCTTAGTTCTACTGTTAAAATAGGTTGAGCTAAGACTTGTCAGCACACACATGGAATCTTGAATTATGTGTGTATGTATCCCTCCTCCTATGGCTTTACAGCACAAAGCATCTCTTTTCACAGGACTGCCACAACATACCTGTATTTGTTTTTGTCCTTGTAAGCCTTACGAATCCTGTCAGTCACAGGTTTGCAATTAGTCACCAGGTTTTTGGTCACTGGAGGCTGGAAGAAAACATTGTTTAGATTACAGGAAACTGAAGATTACACAGTGTTATAAAGGCATACTTTGTAAGAAAACTTGTATTACAGCTAGAGTGGCCTGCATACTTTACTTTACTCTACTGGAATCAAAAGCTATAGCTGTTTTATCAGTTGTGGAGGAAAAAAACAAAACAATACTGGTGCATAACAACACAATTTCCTATTTTGCAAATTATGTTTTGGAAAAAACACTGCAACTTCATTCTCAGTAAAATATTCAAAAATTCTAATTAACTTGACAGCTCTCTGATATTTCTCTGACAAAGGCCACCAGTAAAACGGCCAGGCAATCTCTGTACAACAGAGATTTTTGGATTTTAGGGTGTTTTTGAATACATGGGTTATAATTCAGATAAGGACTTATCAGGAAGTTCTAGTCAGAGAGGTATTTGGCTTACTGTCTTTCTGGTTCACAGCAGTAAATTTTCTTAACAAGGATGACTTTTTAAATCCCAATTATAATTAACATCCTAAATCTCAGTTTTTCTCTGCTTCTAAAGAAAATTATGGGTTATTTAGTTAAAAAGCAGCCTGTAAAATTTTCATTTTGTAACACTTACTTATGTACATACAAAGTAGTAATTTCTGTAAATAGAAATCAAACTAGTTTTTAAAGTAAAGTAAATATATACTCAGGAAAGAAAATAAGCATCTTTTAAGATCAATGTTTCTTACCAGATTTGGATCATAATATGCTTCCTGAGTTGGAGGAATAACATGGATCTGAGTGATGTTGGCAGGGAGAGCCTTAGAGCAATTTATTAGCATTTGTTCTAGACCCGTCAAATCCTAACAGAAAGGAAGGGGGAAAAAAAGCATTTAAAATCCTACTGATTTTCTCACTGACATAGTTCTAAAAATGCAGGGTGTACAAATGTATTTAATGTTAACTGCATAAGTTTCCATGCTGCTGTCCACAGAAGATGACTTAATATTCAGCAGACCCCATCCATTTCAGTAACTGTTAAGTCAGTGGGACTCCCTATAAAGTAAAGCAAATGCTCAGTACAGAGTTTAATTGAGACCAGATAAGGCATGACTTAATGTCATTTTAATTTAAAATTAAAAGCACACCTTAACTAATAATTTCAGGACAGTAAAGAGTTCCTGAATCAACACTGGCCCATTAAATCCCAAATCAGGCAAAAAAACCAGAAGAGTTAACTGCAAGCACAGGAAGATTTTCTGATTAAGGTACAGGCCAGGAATGCACTAAAGCAGGGCTGTGTTCTCACTGTGCCAATCGTTTTGAGCCCTGTGTCACAAACAAATTGTTTCACTGGTTTGTGTCATTTCCCCTCTGTAAAGAAAAACCAGCACACTTTGTTCTCTACCTGTATGTTTAAGAATGCAAGTCCTACAAAAACCATGCCTCTGTTTATGAGGTTGCTGGAAGAACAGAAGCATGAGTCTTTGTACATTATCCATACCATTTACTAGTATGGCTTCCTTGCCATCTTCTTTACTCAGTTCTTTCTTTAGGCCACAAGTTCCTCAGGGAAAGAACTCCCTTTTACTATGTGCAGAAAGTACGGTAAGCACAGCAGGATCCAACTATTGGCAGTGAACTTTTTTTAGAAAAAAAAACCTATTTTTTGTCCAAAAAAACTCACACTGTTTTCTTCAACTCAGACAACAGTGAGACATTTTTCTGAAGCTGGCTAGAACTCAGCTTAATCACAGACTCCACAGAAAAAACAACCAAACAATGACAATTAGAACACAATGCTATATTTTCCAGGTAATATTTAAAAGTTGCCAAATGTTACTGATGCTACAAGCAAGGATAAAAGTTGACTTCTTTTATTTTATCCATTTTGGACTTTAAAACTGAAGTTGTTCTAAAAGTTAATCAGCAAGGAAAGAGTACCTGCAAACTTAATGGTAGTTCGTGGATCCTTGTGGCCAGTGTGCGAATCTCTCGGTCAGACAAGATGCCTGACTGGTCTGTATCAACCTCATCAAAGATCTGAGAAATATTCAGTGGCTGAACTGCACTCATAAGATAGTAGAAATATGAAAAAGCAAACTGCATATCCTCAGAGTGACGCACTTTGTGAAATGATGTCTTGTCAAACTCCTCAGGAAACCTAGGTAAGAATGAAAACTCATTTAGAACCCTAATTTCCTGAAGAAAACATTCCTTACCTAAAAATAAATTCTTATCCAGAATTTCAAAAGTGCCTCAAAAATCTCATTGTATCCCAACTATCATATTGTAAAAAATTTCCTATTTCCTTTTCCAAAATATAATTTTTATGAGTAGCCATTAACACACTGGAAAATTGTGTGTTAAACAGCAAAGCAACAGAAAGGTAGAATTTCCCACAGTTTTACATTATTCCAAGCAAAAGCACACTCACATATCCTGCAGCTCTTGCATAACAGTACGGTCAATCATGTGAGGCATGTGAGCAGGGACTTTACGAGATGTAAATCCAAACTTGCTGTTCAACAGCTTATTGACGTATCGAAGGGAATCAGCAAACGTATCTTTCAGCTGCCTTCCAAAATGTTTACCTTCAGTAAAGTATGACATTTGTTTGAGTAATGACTCTTCTTCCTAAAGAGCAAGACAGGCATAAATCTAGGTTACATTACCGAAAAAGTCAGAAAACACTAGACACAGAAAAAATGATATTTCAGCCAGCTGCTAACTCTTTCAATATCTGAAACTGGGAAGAGAATTTTTCAATGTTTTTCTTCATACTTCTTAGATCTTCCTTTAAAAATAAATAAAAGAAACTTTTCCTTAACACTTTCATACTTTGAAGTAAACTGCTCTATAAAAGGCTTCCTTAATATTTGTGCTCTGACACCTCACACACAATTAGGGCCCTATTTGTCATCAGAGTTATTTGTAATACTTTTTTACAGATTATTCATCCATATTTGATAAACTGAAATCCTATGAATATAAAGATTCTTGATGCAGAATTCAATCTCAGATGAACAGAGAGAGTATTTTTTAAAACACAGCCCTTTTCTATGTGAAATAGGGTGAAGCAGCTGCTACCAACTGAGGCACAGGATCTTCTCTTCTAGAACTTTTCAAAACTACCAAAATGCTTTAGATAGAAGCAGAGGAAATTTCTGATACATTTTCTTGACACAATCTAGATAAGCAGTTTCTTTGTAGACTTTCAATTTAACTTTTAGAATTATTTATCATTATACCTATTTTCTGCATTTTTAAACATAAATTGAATCCACAATTACATAAATGCAACCAAAGCAAAATCTAACCCTTCTGTTATGGTGCTATGTGTCTGAGCAATAGCCCTGTGACAACATAAAAGAAAGAAAAAATGAATTTGACCAAGAAAAGGTAGTAGAAGGAGAACAAAAATAGTTATTTGGCTTTTACCACCTAGCTAAGAAAGTCTAAGATGACAAACAAGTCAATTTTATGTGAAAGTATCTTTCAAAAAAAAAATCCCAAAGGCAAATCCCCTTTTCCTCAAAGGCAAAGCACATTTCAAATGCATAAATCATATGAACAATATTGTAATAAATGCAGAAAGATGCAACTATTCCAGCAAGGAATGATATTAAGATACTCACATCAAGAAGGTCCTGGAAATACTTCTTTTTCTCCCATGGCAAAAAGCCTTGATAACTTCCAGCATAAGACTGTAATTTTCTTCCCACTGGCCCCTCCTTCATATTTGCATTCACCTGCTCATGCTCTTTTATTCCTTCCATCCCCTGTGTGTCTTCTCCAGTACCAAAATTCCCAGTATGTTTTGATTTCTGTGTTTCCTTTAATATGAGTGCATTCAATACTTTTTCTCGAGTTTCATTTTTTTTCCCCATGCTCTGGGAGGGAAGTGTGGCTTTAGGCTGTACTTTATAAACATGTTTATTTGTGCTCATTGTCACAACAGTCCCCTTTGCTCCCATAAGCCTCGAAGGAACTTCTTCCTTTGCTTTTACTCTTTTTATTTTGCCATCATTTACATCTTTATAAGGCTTCTCCCATCTGCTCTGGTTCTTCTGATTTTCTGAATGATTATGCATGCCCTTTTTTTCCAGACCTACAATACTCTTTGCTGTGCTTAAAAAGTGGAAAGGTCTCAGGAGAGCACCCTTGGATAGGTTATATCCTTTCTGAGTTATATCACCATTTAGGAGTTTTAAGTCCAGTTTCTGCAGTTCTAGCTGGACATCTTCAGGAAGAAGAGACACATTTACTGATGGGATTATCAGCTCTTCAGGTACACTCTCTTTTGTGTCATTTCTACGTCTCCTGACTCTTGGAAAGCGTTTTTCTTCTGGAATATCCTCAAATATCATTTCAGCTTCTGGTACTGAAGTTACACTTTTAAAATCAGAGTCGGATTTTTGCATGGAAGTTGTGTTTTGTTTTGGCTCCTCCCTAGTATCAACTTCAACAGCTATTTGCATTTTAAACTCTTCATCATTTTTATTTAAGAATGTAAGGTTAAAATAGATCACAGTTGTGTTCATGCCACTATGCATGATTAGGTGGATAGTTTTCCATTTGTTAGCAACTGAAGCATGTCGGATAATTGGATTATCACTGTATGAACCCTCAATTCCTTTCTTGGCTATTTCACTGAAGCTGAAGTAGGGCAGACATTCACCTCTGGGAATAACATAGTAGGTCTGATTAAGCTGAAGCATCACCTTGTACATTTCCTCAAAGTGATCTGGGAAAAAAAAAACAAAAGCCCAAACAACAAACATAACAAATTAATGTCAATTTTCAGTGTAACATTTATCTTTCACTCTTTTTTAAAACAGTAATATATCCAGCTACAGTCACTATATTAACAGGGAGACAGCTTTGTGAAAGAACATTTACTCTAGTTTCCAGCTTCTTGCTCACTTATCTTCAGTAATGGAAGACTAGAACATATTCAGATATATAATGCTACCAGACACTCCCATGTTAATTCTAAAAGCCAGGATAATTCACCACTCTTTCAGTCTCTACTTGAAGAGCCTAAAGTGTCTTACTATCACCTCACTTAAAATTATGTATCAGTCAAAAGCAACTTGCCCCAATTACATTTCTACCACATTTTAGGAGAGTAGTGTTATAACAGCTGGAGTTCACTGCTACAGTGCTGCATCTTGATTTGAAATTTCCAAAATCAGATAGGCTGAAAGGAACTTCTCCCTCCCACAGCAGAGCACAGATTATCTGTCACCTCCCATAGGAACAAAACCTCACCACTAGCAACAGAATCACCAGAAACACATTTATCCCAGCTGAAATGCAGGGGAGCCTCTGCTTTTCCAAACAGGAAAAATCTTCTCCTGCATGTACCAGACAGCACTTTAAACCACTTTATTCACTCCTTGCTAATCTTTCATATCCAAATGAACTTCAGCCAAGTTCATTTGTGACTGAAAGCAGCCTTTGGCAAGAGCCCAGAGCCAGACTTGAGCTCACACTGTCAGCACCAGAGAGGTTCTTGAAACTTCTTAACTGCTACAGGCATCATCAATTCAACTGTCCTTAGTCAGGTAAAGATGCTTGTACAGGACATCTTGTACAGACATTGTACAGTCTGAGAGTAATGATGAACCAGGAAAGGTCAGGCAATTCAAGAGAATCCCCACAGGAAATTCATCAGCAATGTTTTTTACATACCCTGGCCACAGTCACCAGCATCAAATCCACACGAGAGGACATTGCAGGCCTGGTCACAGAACTTGTCTGCTAGCCAGGAATTAGCACAGCCTTGGTTACAGTATGAAACACCACTGATTCCTGCTCCAAACTGCCAGGGTGGGCCATTCCCAATACCTCCAACTGCACCTCCACCAGCAACATAGCGATTGCCCCCACTGTTACCTAGAGAAGAGAGAAAAAAACAAACCCAGCAGAAGTAAGAATTTCAAATAACTGAAGAAAGGCACATTAAGGCCACCATGTTAAAGCTAGACTGAAGACTAAACAATCATCAATGAAATTAAAAAGTGGCAAATCCTAACTAGACTTCTGAGAGTTTGTGCATACTGTGGATTTTAGACTCAGTGTAGAAGCTTAGGAATAAGTGAAAAAGTTATCCAAAGTGCCAACATGTTTTGTCTTAACTTCAAAAATGCAGGCGGAAAACTGATTTACTAATCCTTGTGCTTGCAGTCTTGACTTTGCAGTCTCCTAGAAAGACATCACTTCCTCAATCTGGAAGTGCCACTTCATTTTATTGCACTGCAGTCCTGAAAATTTGATCTAGGAACTGAATAGGGCAGCTTCACAATCCATTATATGGATTATGAGTCCAAGTATATGATACTTGGTATATTAATATATAAGTAAATATATTAATATATAATTATATATTTTAATATTATAAAATAATATTTATTTATAATATATTATTCATATTATATAAAATATTATTTATAGAATAATATTTATATAAAATATTGTATATAAAATACTATTTATAATATAGTATTGATTATTGCATATTAATATAAAAGAATATTATTATAAGTATTTTATATATTATTATATATAATATGTAATTATATATAATTCTAATAATTAATATATAAATTATTATGTATCAATATACTTAATATGTAATGTATTTAGCATATTAATATATAATAATTTAAATTTCAAAACCCCTCCATTCAGCTAGTCAAATTTGATACCTAAAGAAAGATTATCCTATACCCTATTATTTCCTGTCATTTTCCATACAAATTTGTAGCTTGGAAGAAATAAGGTTTTAATCCGTAAATCAGCTTTTTTTATTACTAAAGGAGGCAAATACTGCAGTTATATGAAAAAGACAAATTACAGAATTATTCCTGTCAGGAAAAACAAACAGCTCACTTTTCCTAAATTCAGCATTGCTGTCTTACCAATGCAATCACCTCCATCCCAATCACAAGCTGAGTTATTACAGGCTTTATCACAGTAACCATCTTTAATCCACGAGCCAGGACATCCCTCGGCACAGTTTGGCACAGGCCAAGTCAAGTACACCTGCAACAACATTAAAGTCTGAGACAAGGACTGGCAAATTGAAGTCAACTGAGCTTGTTTCATTGGATATGGAGATTTACAGTAATGTCTCCCTGTGTGCAGTGCCTTAAGATTTCACAGAACTTTGCAAACAGAATTTAAACCCCATTGTCTATGAAGTAAATGTTATCCCTTTCAAAGGGAAGGAAGAACTGAAGAATACCCAAGGCCACACAACAAAGCACCAACAGGCAGAATTGGAAAGTAGGACTTGCCAAATCTACTTCTGCAAACCATATTCCAATTAAAATTAATATCTTCTCTTTTGTCAGATAGGAAGGGTGAACTTAAGCCCTGAAATAGCTCTGCAGTTCACTCATTCTTCTGACTCAAAATGTTTCTTCATTACTAACCAGTCGTGAGATAAGCAGCACATGTTGAACATAATCCCTGAAGCATCTCACCCTCTATGACTTAAATAATACTAAGAATTGGCAGGATAAAAAAAAAGTGTGCACGTGTGTGTTCTTCCAATTGAGGAGGCATTAAAAACCCCACACATTTTCCTTTAGAATTTATTGTTTCAAGATTTTAGCAGCACATTTTCATTCCTACAGTAACATTTGCAGATCAGGTTACCACAAACAACACTGCACCTAAACTGACTTCATCATCATAACTAGGATGAATAACTAAAGAACAATACAAATTGCTGTTATATGCCTCCATCCTTAGAGAATTAAAACAACTAAAAGCCTCCTAACATCCCCAGGTACTGAAACAGTTATTTTAATGTGGCTTAAACTAATTTTACCCAACCCTTCTGTATTTGTGTGCAAGTGTGCACATCTGCCTGCATAAAATGTTTGATTCATTGGTCTCTGGTGCATTGTGTACCCACTGCTTTAATAGAAAGAATAATACATAAATCCTTATTTTTTTACTCCATGTCACTCTTGTAGATCAAGCTAATGGATGAAAACCCTGCTGGCAGCCAGAGTGTGTATGCATAACTATTGCTAATGGTTCCTCAGCCTGTTTTCCTTGCTTAAACCCCAGCTGTTGATAATGGGTTTATTGAAAGACTAAATTAATTTACCCTCATAAACCTGGAACAATATCTATTATTTTAGCAAACAATTACATATATTGTGTATATATATATATGTGTGTGTGTGTGTGTGTGTGTGTGTGTGTATTTTTATATATGTGTATGTATATGTATATGTGTATATATATATGATCATATACAAATTAGGCAAAGGTATTATGGGTATCTGAATGGAGGCAATTAATGGTAAACTTAGGACCAGTTCAAATATCATCTGACCTCAGTGTTCCCACAGAAAAGATAATTCTTGTTTGTTTTGAGTATTTCCCACCAAAAAAAACTGCAAGGAAAGAAGACTGGCAACTGCCAAACACCACATCAGTCTTACCAGTGCTCCAACAGGAAGGAAGAGAATTAGAGAATAACACTGAAACTAAAGTGAATCCTGACAGAGGAACCATTATAACCACCCGAGTCAAAGCAAATATGAAAAGGTAATCCTGCAAACTCATACATATCAATATGTATGAAGAAGAGCCTTCCACACCTTGAACCTTAGCCAACAGCTCTCTTGGTAAGAATAATGAACCTTTAGAAATAAAAGGGGGAGTTAGTGCTCTCCCTTTCAAAGTAGCATTCCTTTGACTTTTATCATTAGAGTAGAAAAATTCTACTTCTGCTAAAATATCTTGTCATAATGGCTTACCTTTTGACCTTTAGAGTGACTGTAAAAATCATCAGGCCAAACATCCTTCCCAAACATAACATCATCATTGAGATAAATAAACTTCTGAGAAAGGCCACTGATTCGGTGAATATGACTTTCAATAGCTGGTGAACTGAAGGTAGGCAAGTGACTCACATTCTGAAATATTTCCTAAAACAAGAAAATCCCCAACAACCAAGAACTGTTTCAGTCAGGTACACAAATACTTGATACTTATCAACTAAAAAAAAAATTATCAAGAATAAGGATAGATGCAAAAGAAAAAAGATATTAAAGCAAAGAAAAAAAATACTTGAATATCTCTTTTTTCCCGCACACCAAACCATTTTCAGTTCTTCTGTTTAGGTAAGAAACTGCATCTGATTGCTCAAAAAGTCACAAACTTTAACACACTCCTCTTTCAGTGAGTACTGGAACAGAGTACACATTTATAATTCTCATTAATTCCAGGCTGCACAAAATTTCTAGCAATATGAACCTGTTTCAGCATTCAAAAAGTGAGGATTGCTTCATCTTTTTCAAGTAACTTCACCAGCAGACAGCAGAACAAGCTGAATAATAATGTCTTTAGCACTTTGGTTGTGCAGAATTCCTATGGCATGTCCAGATACCAAAATTACTCCTCAACTTATAATATGCTCCTAGAGAATTTGGTTTCACTTATTCAGGAAGCTTGAAGGATTCCTCTTCTCTTTTTAAATAACATTTTTAGAATGCATAGCTACTTTTTTTGTAGCCATCTTCCTAGTTCCAGTAATTGTAATCCATCCTGTCTCAACACAAGCTTATTAGGTTATTACTGGTTCTGAGAGACTGTTTATAGATTCAGATTACATTTTCTTCTCCCCAGGTTTTTACAAATAGACTCTGTAAGGAAATTAGACATGGGTATATGTTAACTGAAGCCTCAATACTTGGAAGAGTGTGCTAAATACAGGGTTGATATATATTCAGCTATCTGTTCAGCTTAAATAGAAGGATGTACACGATGAAACCCAGGCTGAGAGAGGGAAGAGGCTGTCACTTCTTCCAAATAAATGCAGCCTTTTGCTGCAAGAGGATAACTGCATTTCAAATCAATCTTTGCTGGCCCTTTCACAGTGGCAGTGCTGTTGAATTGTACCTGATGTGTGACTATAGTTATGCGAGGATTATCCAGGTTAAGCCAGGAAGGGATCTGCCCGTTGGTGACGATGAAGATGTGCCGCACCCAGGGCGCGTGTCTCTCTATCGATCGCAAGGAGTAGCGCAGCTCCTCGTTGTCCTCGAAGCGGCTGGCAGAAACATCTTCATCCTGCTTGGACTACAAATAGAAAAAAATATTTTCTTAGATTTTAAATAAGACACTAGAGTTCTGATGCAGCTAGGTAAGGACAGTGTGCTTTGGCATATGCGTGCATAAGCACTTCAGGACTTGGAAATTCAAAAATAAGAAGTATGTTAATAATAACTATTACTCTTATAAAGAATCATATTTTTCCAAATTATCAAGGTGAACAATGCAGTGTTCTGACATCATTGGCTGAGCACCTGGTATCATTAGGATGTCTGCTGACCACGCTGAAAGAAGTTCTTGAAGAATGAAACAAAAAAAACCCACCCCCTCCTGCATTTCAAACCAGTAACATCACCTTTCAGAAATCCAGTTTCAAGTACATGGCATCATGAGCTGTATATAAATGTCACCTAATATAGATACACTGGAAGTGCCACAGTGTAGCTGCTCTTCAATTATCCCCTGCTCTATTACTTTAAAGAACTTAAGCAGGAGAAAATTAACAGAACTTAGCCTAACATTTATTATCAAATAGCCAAATGTTTCCATATATTTTTATTAAACAGAAAACGGTTCAGTTAGAAACTTATCAGTTAATTAGGTTTAGGACACTGCAACATGTTTCTTTTCACTTTTAGGAGAGCTTAATGACCTCTCCTAAAACCAACAAGTAAGGCTGTCTAAAAGGAACTTTTCTAAAGCCCAAATGAAACAGAAAACTCAAGAAAATAGTTAAATGTATAATAATTACCATTTTCACTGCAGATTCTACACACTGCACAGAAGTTTTCTAATATATACAGTAAAGCAGCTTTCACATTCACAAAAGAGTAATGACTGAAAACATTTTAACAGCACCAGTAGCCATTGGCTAGGTACCCATTCACAAAATTAACCCCAATTTCAACATGAGGAAATATAAAGTTTGAGCTCAGGGCAGGCATTAACCAGGAAGAAATCCCCAATACGAAGACAGACCACAAGCTTTTCAGGAGGGGGCACACTAACCGTGCCACTTGACATTTACTGTTAAAAATTAAATTCCAACAGAAGGAAAAACCTGAATATTAAAGAACATCTTATCTTGAAACAGACACCTTGTTATTTAATTTCCTGTTCTTAAACCAAACATCCTTCATTGTATCAAAAGCAGTTAAAGTAAACCTCCTTTCCTTACAGACATCTGTATTTCAGGACTTCAACATTTTTGAAAGAGAAGCCATTAGCACTTGCTCAGCATAAATGATGCTGCAAAGCAAAAAATGTTCAAGAAATATATTGGGAACGAGACAATCATGTTTGTCAAAAAACCCTCTATCTGCCCACACAAGAAGCCTGCTTATCTGCCAGTCATGGTCAGTTAAGCCTTTCAGGACTTTACTACACATAGCTTTATCAGAATATGTGCAGAGTGCAACATTTTTCACTTAGTAGAGAACATGAACATTTAAATTAAGTATCACACTGTTTGATCCTTCTTTCCCATTGATTTGAGAACTGGACAGCGTTCTTGTGATGTCTTCTTACAAGCTAATAAATATTTGATTTTTAATACTCCAAGCTTCTGGAAAAAATACCATGTTCCTTGTCATTGACTAGTTAGCCTCTACTTGCAATTCTGAAATGTAGCATTTACCTGCTGTAAGAGAATTTACCCACCTGACTGACAGAGCTGAGGTCCCACAGCAAATAAGCAGGATTAAGAGTCAATTCTTTCCCATCTATAGTCATGTTCTTCTTTGCTTGCTTGCTCAGTTCTTGGAAACCCTTGGGGTTATTCAGTTGCAAGAGAGCCACACTGGCTTCTGAATAGAGCTGCAACTATACAAGCAGAGAAAACAACTCCAGCACTATTCCATCTTTTTGTTGTATTATTTTTACTAGAGTGACTTAGAAGAATGACTGGTAAGCACTGTCTTTAAAGAGCTACAATTTTGTAAAAACACAAAAATAAGTAGTAAAATGGGAACTAAAAAACATTTAAAGATACAAAACATTATGCTTATTTTTCACTTTACAAAGTAAATGTCTCTTTACACAATGATCCAGCAACAGTAAACCTGTTCATGTTTTAAGTATTTTGGGAATAAATTAATAATAAGTCCCCATCCATTCTCTGTTACTCCAATAACAAAATTCATGTTTTATCAACACTTTATTATGTGACGGAAATAATTGTCCTTTTTTTGCCCCCATCTTAAACAAGGAATGATCTTTTCAGAAAATTAGGGCACTGATGTATCGTCACTGTCAGAAGTGTGAAACATTCAGAATGGTTTACAGTTAGTTCAACCTACAGCTCTGAAATCTGAGATACACAGGGCTCCAGAGCTAATCCATGTGGGTCTCCAAGCCCTTAGTGCTGGTTGCCAATGTGCTGCTAAGGTCATTTCTTAGTTGTGGACTGTTTGATCTGCTGGCTGTTTTTATCTCCTGCCACCAGTAAATCTGTATATCAGATCTCACAATGCACAGGATCAGGGCTTGCACTACACACCCTAACAGTGAGTGTAGGTTACAGATCACAGGGCATCAAAGCAGCTCTCCAGGAATAGGGCATAACCCAATAAATGCTGTGTTTACCATACGAAGTAAGATGAGCAGACCCAATCAAGCTAAAAGCAGGACTGCACTTGGATTTTCCAAGTGCATGCATTCAACAGTCTAATTAAGAATAAACATAAATAAGAATTAATCATTAATATTTATTTGATGCTATGCTTAATTTTTGTTCCTTCAAGCAACATAAGACAACCACATCTACCAAATTTTCAGTCTAAATGCAATTCATAAGCTATCAAATTTAAATAATCATGTTCAAAAAAAGCAAAAATATCACAGTTCCCATCATAACAACTCTAAGTGGCTTTATTTTTTATTAAATCTGATCCTTTCGGCTCATTTTAAAATAACACTTGTCCTAGAGTTAGCAGCCCTTCCCTTAGCAAGACCAGCTGTTCCACTTGTGACATTTTAAAGCTGTTGATGCTTTGACTCATATGCTATTTGAGGTCTTTCAATCTGACTTATGAGGCCTGTCATTAAAAAACTCTGATAAATCTCAGACCTTCCAGGGAATCATCTGAACTTATGGGTGGAAAGGATGGCTTCAGTAGCTGAATGGTTGAGGTATAGTTACGGACTGCAGGCAGCAACCTCCAAAAATATCAGCATAGAAATGCTGCAGATTGCAAAGCTGCCAGCACTGGGCATGTGCTTTATTTAGCAATACAACAGTGTCACACAGTCCCTTAGAATCTCTCTCATAAATCATACATACAACAAACCAAAAATATTACCATGTTAGAGCTTTGAAAGCATGTGAGAACATTTAGTTTCTCTTTAACTTGCTCCCAAGCTCAGCAAAATAAGTACCTGTACTACAAACTCCTACTTAGATTTATTACAAACACTTACCCCCCACTAACATAGCATATATGCTGTAGTTCTTAATTTGTAATATTCCAAGCACATGCAGGAAACAGTGGAAAACCATGTTCCATTTCTCAGCATCAGAGTTTAGCTAACCCCTGCACTGAATAGATAATTTTTATTACATCAAAGTGGGTTTTTTCCCAATAATACCTTTTGAAGAAACCAGTCTTTTCCTAAGCAGGCTATCAATAAAGTTAGACTACAGTGAAGTTATCTGGTGAAATAACTAACTAGATTCTAATAAATTTCAAGTTCTGCTCCAAGCATTTTGTTGTCTCCTGGCAGATTTTTTAACAACTCACAGGTATCAACCTCCTCTCTGTAGGGATGGATGCAATCACCCATTCCCTTAAAATATTACCTTCCAGAGAACATCCTGCCATAACAGGTCAGCAGATCCAAAGGTATTGTCAAAACAGAACAGAAGAACAAGAAGGTAGATGCAGAGAGTCAGTGGGACAGGTGAGCCTCTGCTAAGGCAGGTGGGTTGAGATCACACCTTGCAGGCACACAGCCAGACCACCACTGGGACACATTTTTACCACACATGTGAAAACAAGACAGGAAAACTGCATTATCTCCACCAGGGAGCTTGAAATGCACATTCTCCACATGGAACCAGCATATTTCACTCCTAGTTTCTAGACTAGGAGCCAGATGGGCTCAGACACCCCATGCAGAAATAAACACCTTCATTTCCACTTTCTCAAGGTAAGAGGCCTAACCAGTCCTTAAATTATTATACCTTATCTTCTTAATGAAAGCTGACTATTAAGGAGACAAGAAGCTCCCCTTTTCCCACTCCAGCGTGGATATTGGGAAAACTCATATGCCTGCATAGCAAGGGAAAGGAAGCACATGCTGAAGAGTTACAAAAAGCTTTACAAATACAAACCACTGCTGTCTTTACAAATGTCTCATGTCTTTTAAAGATGACATAGTAGGAGGATCATTTCTGAGTCAAAACTAATGCAATCCCTTCGGGTTTTTTCTACAAAGCTTACTTGCTACATCTGTGTGATCATAGCACTGTCTCCTGGGGCCACCTGTTTGCTCCAGACATACTGATGAGCAGCAGCAAGGATCCCAAACCCCACATCCTCCAGTGAGGACAGAAAACACCCCACATCACCGTGCCTGCAGTTCCCATGTGGATTTACTTCCACTAGTAAGACAAGGTCATTAAGGCACCCCTAAGTTTCTAACATAACTTGTCTCTATTATGTATGTGTGTGTGTGTGTGGATTAAAGGAGATGATATTTTGCAAAGAGGGAGATCTAGAAGCTCTTAGTTGTCCTTGAAGCAATCAGGCTATTAAATCTTGAAGAAAAAAATCAACTTTCTCCAAAAATTTTGTACACTACTCTGGTACAATTTCAGTGAAAGACTGTTAGCATGACAGCCTCAAAAAACCCAAAAGCAAAGAAATCAAGTTCTAAACAAATGCAGTTTTTAAGATACAAGCATCTCTTTAGGCTGAATAATAGTGTCCTTTAGAAATGTAGTTAAGGCTGGGAGCAGGGGAGAAAGTGAAAATGAAATATTCTGTTGTTCTTCACATATAGGTCCAAGGTAAGGTCTTAAAGAAACAGCTCAGCAGCCATCAGCTGCACACCAGAGTAACACCTCCATCTAGTGGCTTCCTAACACTCAGCTAAGAACACATGGACAATAAAAAGCTGTCAAATATCATTTTCAATTTCATCTGTCATAACACACGACCTACAACAACAAATGTGACCAGCAGACACACTGCTATTCAACTTTCATCTTGAAATAAACTTCCCTATCATTACATTACAGTGCAGCTAATAAGTACAAAAAAATCTTAATAGACAGAATTCACCTTGAAAATAGATCCATTATATCATGAATCTTCGCATTTTAATCACATCTAGTTGAGCTCAGCTGCTTTGCTCATATACTTAAATTTTTAGAAGGCCTATCTGGTCTAGATGAACAAGTTTTGGTCTTCCTTGGATTTAGAAGTTATTTCAACCATACTAAAGCAATTCAACTAAAACAGCATTATCAACATACAATACAAATGTACCAATAACTACACTCCTTCCTTTCTCACCTTTCTTCTCTTCTAACATTGTTCAAAGCTTTTATTATTATTTCTTTACTTGTGGTGTTGAAGTAAGACACAGCCACTTAAAGCACACAGAAACCTATTAAGCATCAGGAGGCATCTATGAGACCAAAGTCTAATTCAAGCACAGGTGCAACTTTCTTCTTCTCCACCAAGCATCTCACATCACTTCAGAGATTCCAGAAATGATAACAAGAGAGGAAGTGCTGCAAATGTCAGCAGAGACTGTAAATAACCACCCTTTTTTGCTACTTAACTGTAGCAATAACCCACCATCTCCCTTTGGTAAGAAGAAAACCACACTTGGCTGTGTTTGCCATTACTGCCTACCTACTATCCACTGAAAGAAGAACCAACTCTGGGCTCAGAACCTACCAAAGGCTTCTATGGAAATAACCACATCCACATTTGATGTAAAACCCTTTATGCATGAAAATAAAACATTTCTTACCTTCACATACATAAGTTTCTTCATAACATACATGAATTGCTGCTATCAAGAATAGAGGATTGGTTGGGAAAGAATTCACTGCTCTGACCATACAGGGTATAATAATCCTGATCAAATTGCTCTAAAGTATCCACCAGGAAAAGAAATAGACAGCAAAGATGACTGGAAAGAAAACCACAGAATATTGTGGATACCTGAGAAAAAATTGTGTTTATATAGATAAACACAATTTATATCTGTATATATAAACAGTGTTTACATCTGCCTAACCAAATTGCAGAAGAGGAGCTCTTAGGAACAATCACAGTGGCAACACTTAGATAACACATCAAGGAAAAGGGAACCAGCACAAACAGATGACACATGACCAGTGACAAATTAAAAAAACACAACTAAAGGTAAGGAAAAATCATATAAAAAGATAATAGGCACAGGATGTCACTTCCATAAAGACAAGCAAGGAGATGGGAAACATATCTTAGACATCCCAGAGATGCAACCTTTATGCTCATCTGGACAGCAATGAACCATATGAATATCCTCTGTTATTTAACTGCTGTGACACTAGAGATGCAAAGCCAAAAGAAAATACCTATTTAAACTTCAATAAGTGCTTAAAAGCTTTCTCTATTGATCTGTTTTAGGGCATGTAGCAAGAGGCACAAATGGGTTTACTTTGCAAGGTTCCTGCCTTTAGCAAGGCCCCAAGTCAGCTAACACAAGTTGAGACAAGAAAGAATTTCAGATTGCATTATGTTGGAGTGTGACCAGCCTATGAAAGGAATTACACAAGATAATTTCTGCAACAGAGTGCATGAGTTGTTAGCCTAGCCTATCAAAAGAAAAAAACATAAGAAAAGGGAAAAGGACCTCACGTTCATTTGAGCACCAAGAACAAGCCACAAAGTTAATTAGCCCATACTACAGGTGTACATCAGACTAATGAAAACAAATTACTACCATCCCATCACCCCTGCTGACTCCTTGGCCTCAATCCTTGGCCTCCACCCCACAAATCACATCCCTCTCTAGAACAAAAGCCAGTGATTTTAACAAATTTCTTAAGGTTCCACCTATCCATTAAACCTTACTGTAACTTTAACAGGTGCCCAAATAGCAGGGGAGAACAGAAGGCACTAAATGGCAGTCACACAAGTTGTTTTCTGCTGCCTTGCAGCTGGGTCAGCCAAAGTGCAACTTGTTTAAGACCCTACAGAGCACATGGCAGAGAGAAATGCAGCATTCAGTGCTGCTACTGTTAAGAGAGCTAAGAGGGAAGAAAAAAGCTAAGAAGCTACATAAACAAAATTCTGTCACATTAAGCAAGCCAGTGATTCTACAGCTGAGAGAAACTGATAAGGCTGTCTTTTAATCAGCTGCAGGCTAGCAAATGTAATGCCTAAGAATATGCAGTCACAGAATGTACAACTGATCTTCTGCAGGCAACATGTTGAGTCACTATTTGCTACTCTTCACTACTCAGGGAAGAAACACACAAAATACCCCAGATTACTCTCAGAAATATCTTAACTCTCCGAGGTGGGTGAGATTCCATCCCTGAGCCATTCCAAAAGACCAGTACAACTAAGGCACTCTTTCCTCCAGAGCCTTACCAGTTTTACTTTAGAGGCCAGGCTCTCTGGCAGTTTTGTTCGTAGCTGGTTTGTTTCTTTGAAGGTAGCTGGGAATCCACTAAGAAAGGCCAAGTCTTGCATTAGTACCAGACCTGGAACTTCTTTGTCTGTAGTCTAAAAACAAGAAAACAGGTTATAAAGACTATTTTAAAAGTAGAATAATTCACATAACAATAAGGGTTGCTCTGAAAGTTTTCATTTTTTAGTACATGTGAGTTATGAAAAGAGAATAGCACAGAAACTTTCTAGAAATGTACAGAATATTTAACATGTTCAAAAGGTAATCAACAGATTGTCAAAGTACATACCAAGTAACCCCTCCATACTATCTGTTTGCTGTTGTCTTTTAACATTCCAGAATGGGCAGCTTCAACTAGAATACATAAAATTGCAAATCAAAAACTTCTTCCAGTATAAAGTCACTTATTTTCTGTATTATAGTAACCACAAAATACTTTCACAAATTAAATATATTTGAGTATTAATAGTATGAAAAGTTGTCTTTACAAATAATAAATAATTCTTGGTGGTAAAATAAAGAACAGTGGTTGTACTAGTGGTCAGGCACTACATATTAAACAAAATATGAAACTCGTACCTGCTCCAAGACCTAAAATTCTAAACACATGAATAATTTTGTTTTACAGTTGCCAATCCTTTGAACAAGGGCAGAACTTACTGTATGTTATTCAAACTAGACTTCACAGCAATTAAAAGAGGATTTCTAAAACTAATCTTCCTCAGCCTAAACCCCAGCCTCTTGAGATTATCAGAGCAACACAGATACTCAGATAGCAAACCTGTTTTGCAATAGCTTTCTAAAGCACAGAACTCTAATCACCTGTAATCAGTTGTCTGTGAGGTAAGCAAACAGTATCATTAATGTCATCATTTAGAGAAACAGTCTGAGGGCAAGAGAGACACTGAATGACTTGCTAAAGTCAAACAGAAAATCAGCATCTAAGCCAGTACTGGAGGGAAAAAAAAAACCAAAAAACCAAAAACCCAAAACTAATTGACAGCAGCTTAAAAAACTTGCTCTAGAAAACTGGATGGAATCTGACAAAGAGCTTCTTACCGTCCTTAGAGCTATCAAAAACAATTACAGTCACATTGGTGGAAGGATTTTTTGGTTTTGCTACAAAGAACATATTGTTAGCAGCTTGTAAAGCAGGATGAAGGGACGGCAGGTCTTTCAGTGTGACGTTGGCAGGCAGTGCAGGATCCAGGACAAGCATGGGCACTTTGATGCAGTGTGTCAGCAAACACTCCAGCTGCTTCTCACTACAGAAAATACCAAAGGCATATTTAACACCACTAGAAAACTGAAAATAAAAATCAGTCTTGGATGCAATGGGAAAAGTTTTTGTAAAATCTGATTATTTGTAACATTTGCTGTGGCAAGGGGAAATTATTGATGAGCATGCTTATTTTCCTGCAGAAGGCAAATATCTGACTGGTAGTGTTTAGTTCATTCCCATAACTGCTTTTTCTAAAGTTTCCAAGATTTCCAAGTCTGCCCATGGAAGAGACCTTATAGAAAAATCTCTAAAAAACAAAAGGACCAAGCTAGATGACTGGGACAGACCAGGTCCTACTGCTTCCTGGCAGCAGAGCCACAAGAGCATGGACTCTCTACAGACAATTATTTGCAGTTCCATGTATACAAATGACAGCTGAAAGCACCATGGAGTTTTTAATGCATATGTAACTGGAGTTTTATGATTCAAAAGCATGAACATTTTTTCATACTCAGAACAGATGCTAACCCTAAAGAGTGACAGGGTTATGCGTTCCAAACTCCAGAAACTGTCATCAGAAGCTCATTCATATGTCCCAATAACCCTTTTTTTTTTTTTTACTTTTTTTCAGCAAATATATTATCATGCTCTCAGCTCTTGAAGTGACATAGGAAAGCCTGCATAGGCTATAAAAAAACAAACCACCCCCCAGCCAGCAGCTGCTTTCAGCTAACACTGAGTAGAATATAATTTATTCCAATTTACACCCAAAAGTCCCAAAAACTCACCTCTTCTTTGTTGGTTCTGTTGCATTCTTTCCAAGGATTTCCCTATTACAAAGTTAAAACAAGGACATTAAATAACACTGAATTGACAGTGTTTCTGTCAATGAGTCTAATTGCAGATTATTAATTGAGTCAGGGACATGCTGTCAAAGCACCAATAACCCAGATAAAAAGCTGCCAAGGCCTTGCCATTGGCCTTAGCAAGGTGAGTACAGCCTGACACGTGCCCTTTACTGCTCATGTGCAGTGGGGAGCTCAAAAATTCATGGCTGTGCTGAGAATTGTGGCAGCAGGCCTCTTTCTGCTAACAGGAATTTATGGGGTTATTATTATGTTATTAACTTACTTAGTAGTATTGTTAGGTTACTTAACAGAAGTGAAAAATACTGGTAAGAAACCAGAATGAAGTGACCTGAAACTAGGCTGACTTGATTGTTTTGCCTAACATAAATATTCTGATAAGGTCTATGAAACAGCTCTTTTTATAGCATTGCTCTTTGATTTCAAAGGACATGAAAAAATGGTCTACATGGGAGAGAACCAGGTGTCCCTGTAGACAGCAAACATGAACACAGACACCAGTCTTATTCATAAGCTTAATTTCAACTTTCCAAATCAGTGTCACAGAAAAAAACATGTGATTTTCCCTTCCTGAAAGGGGAATCAGCATGAGTGATGACAAAGCTAAGCCAACTAATATTAGCTACATGAGCTGCTAGGAAAATATCAGCATAAATTTCAAAGCTTTTCAGAGCATAGACTATGTATGTTTAAGGTCAATGAATTTAAAGTTCTAATATTTCCAGGGTTTAGGTAAGAAAAAAAATATCAAGAATTTCCCTTGAGATCACACTGTCAGTTGAACCTAAACTGCAAGACATAGCATGCCAAAAATCAGATCAATCCACTAACTTGTGGACTTCTCATTATTCTGAACCAAATTATTATAACCTTTAAAATACAGACTTGTCCTTCCATTTAGCATATTTACTGGCCAAAACAGATTATGTGAGCAGAGTTGCTTATCAAAAACTAAATTAATGGTTACAAGACATAATCCAAGGTATCTGCAGCAGCCTGTGTTTGAAGGCTTAGATCAGTAATTTTGCAGAACTCTATAGCAAAATCTACAACAACAAATGCAGCAATACATGTCTTTGCTTCCACAGATAAAGGCCAACTCATACCTTTATAACATGCATAAATTATTTCCCATTTCTCAGTTTCAGTATTTGTGAGACTATGAATCTAACTAATCTAAAAACAAGAACTTAATAACCATGTTAAGAAACATGCTTTAGATATTATGAAGCCCATTATAAAAAAAAATACGAGGGGGATGGGGAGAGAAAAAAGGGATGAAGAGAGGTTATATATTTTAGGCATAGTTTTATTATTCTTTACAAACTGTATAGAAATCAATACAAAAAGACATACACAACACACAGTTTTCCACATGGCATTTTACAAATTCATGACAGGACAGCCTTAATTATTATGCTTATCTTAAACAATTTTCTGATTAGACAGTACTTGACAGCTAAAAGTAGAACTGAAACAAGATCTTGGGAATTATCAAATGAACAAGTGAGAAAACGAGCTTTTAATTTTCATGTTGAGTAACATGGGAAAAATAACAACAAAGGAAACTAGTACAGTATTGGATTGCTGCTGTCAGTTAAAGGGAAAAAATATCTAAGATTATTACCTCATTATTTTCTGTTCTTCTTCCATCTGCTCCCTGACCTGTTGCAATTCTTTGATCAGTTCCACATCTGTGCCGTTCACCCAGGTGTACACCACATCAATTGGCATGGGTAAACAAAGCCTACATAATTCAAAGGAAAGCTACATGAGCTGTTTAATATTACATTACAAGTGTTTGTGGCACCCTACAATAGCAGTTTCTGTCTAACAAGGGAAATACTTGGTGTTTGGGCTGCAAACAAGACAAAGCAAAGAGACTCTCTTTAGCTGTATATATACCATGTCTTAATTATACACAAGGCTTTGACAAAACAGCACAGACATCAACCAAAGGGACACAAAGTGGTTTTAACTGTTCAGTAACTAAAGGAAATCCTAACTTTATGCTCTGAATTTCACTAACTCAGACTCATGGCGCTGCAAACACAAATATTTTTCAAGTCAGAACCAAGACCTGAGCACATTCTTAATTCACCAGCTGCTTCAGACAGGACAGCATGAAGCATAACTTAAATCACACTTACTGTTCTTTAATTGCACAGAGCCAGTAAGATCTCAGCAGGACCAGGTCTCTATCCTAGGAATGTCTCTCAGATTATATTAACAGGACATTTCATAAAACAACAATCTAATTTGGGTACATGAATTTAGACTCTAGACACAGCAGACAAATTAATTCTTGACACAATTGAATATCCTGGAGCTGTTTCTGGAGAGTTACATACTTCCTAGCATGCATAGGCAGAAGGAAGGAGTTTGAGTACCTTTTTCCTACTTTTTTTATGATAATCTCCTCTCCAAGGCCCACAGCTTTATGTCAGCAGGTAGTCCAGGCTACTGCCATGGGTGAATCTGAGCCTTGTACAGCAGGATACCCCAGTTCCTATTTTCAAAAGTTCCAGTGTTAAGCTATTTAATACCTTACTAACTGCAGATGGCCTAGCAAACATTGGAAAACATCATCCTGTGACCACGTGGATCTCAGCATTAGAGAGGTTCAAAGATGTTCTCTCTCCACCTACTGCATCCTTCCAAAAGCATTCAGAGAGACACAGAGCTTGCAGGCAGGTGTTCTGCCACCTGCCCTCACACACCATGCCATGCAAGAGCTTGCACCCAGCTTTGTTTTCTATTGGCTCACACTCAACAACTGAAGCACAAAATTTGTGGAAAGGTCAGCCAGTAGCTTGTCACAGCACAATGGGCAGGAACATTTTGTGCTCAATTTACCCATGTTCCTAACCCAGCTGCAACACTCAGAGGGGCATTGTGAGACAATCTAAACATCTCAGCTGCAGTGCTGCCTTCCCTAGCAGCACCACCCAGGAAGTCTCACATCTGCAGGGGGCTATCCTTCTAGCCAAAAAAAAGTTAATTTACTGAACCCAATTACCCTTCTTTTCACTTATTTCACTTTTTTCTCCAGAGATATAACTAACTTCTGGTTCATTTACAAG
Source organism: Setophaga petechia (assembly GCA_024362935.1). Taxonomy (NCBI): domain Eukaryota; kingdom Metazoa; phylum Chordata; class Aves; order Passeriformes; family Parulidae; genus Setophaga; species Setophaga petechia. The sequence continues at coordinate 8,583,972 of JANCRA010000025.1, forward strand.
GTATGTTTTGAACTAAAACATCCTCCAGAGGAGTAGATATTCAATGGATGGCAGGGGCTCTTCCAGCTTTTCTGCATTTGTTGTGATCAGTTAAATTACTGGTTTGACAGTCCCTGGAATGCTACAGCTCACAAAGGAGTGTTTTACATGGAAGCACCTGACTCAAGTCAGTGGATTTCAAAACTGCCCAACCTTCAGCCTTCTGTGCAAAGTGCAGAGCCCACTCAGGCAGGCTTCACTGAAGAACACAGTATGTCCAAAAGAACTCCAGCTCTTCCTCTGATATGAGGCAATTTTGACTTCTGTGAAGCCTTTCTCCACTTTACCATGTCCTAAAAGTGTGTTTCTACACCATAGCACATATACCTATGAAATTTACTACACTATGCTACATACAGCCAAAAGCTAGTAAATTCCACAGAGGAAAAGCATTTTTGGTCAGATGCAGGCATGTCAATTCAATCAACCCCTGGCATGGTGAGCTCATTCTTCATTATCAGTGGCAATAGAGACAGACCAGTAATAAAAAAAAAGTGAATTGTTTGCAGATCCACTAGTCTAATTGCTTAAAATTTATCCAAGTTCTCAGTAAATTTCCTTAATGCACCTTTACAGTACACACTGCTTCAGAAAGCAATATTTATCAAACATAATAATAAAAAACAGATATCTCAAGTTAATTTGTCGTTTCCAACCAACACTGTACAAACTTAACTAACACTTATGTCTGTACCATTCTGGAGTTGGCCAAAGCTTTCTGGATGGTTTCATGGCTTCCTAAAGTACACTGGGAGCTTATAATTTCAGAAGTATGCGTAGTAATTACATATCCTCTGAACAGAGAGAGACATGGTTTTCCCACGAAAATCTTGGGAAGCTGTGGGAAACTTAAAGCAAAGAATTCAAACAATTATTATCTCTTTTTCTGTAACCATCGTTTATAGATATGGATCTCCAGAGTGTGCTATTCATAGTTCACCAGCAGTGTGAGAGAAGATTCCTAAAGGCCAATCAAGTCTTAAGCCCACCATTGTTTCTACAAGAACTGTAGATTTCTAATGATAAAGTCTTTTCATGCCTTCTGATGACAGAGTTTCTGTATCACCTTTGGCTGTTCCCTACACCCCTTCAGTGATAATTAGTGACCCCAAGTGTGTTACATCAATCATCCCTTCAAAGAGTCACATAATAAGTATGTATTGAAATTTTGCTGTAAAATGGTTTAAAATTAAAAAGAACAAATCCTACACTTCAGTAGTAGTGTTCTCAAACTCTGTTTTAACATTCAGAGTCTTTTGCAGACTGTTGAAGTTCAGAGAAACTCAACAACTCTCTCTCGAATTCTGCAGCTGTGTTTCCTTCATATGGATTCATACATCCAGGCTTCATCAGAAAGAGCAGTCTGGCAAACAGGTTAAGCCCAAGGTGACCTGAGTTAATTTACTATTTACAGCCATTGTTCTAATCAGCTATTTCCCCTCTTTGACATGACTAACTTGTGGTTCACTAACAGATGTGACTCGATGGTGCAATTTGATTCCAAGTGGGATTTATCTTAACACCTTTCTACAGAAAATCATCACGTTAGAAAATTCTTTGGAGACTCCCAAACAATTTATTGAGGTTTTTATATTTTTCTCTTTACAAAGCGTATCCATTTTTACTTGCAAATCTAAAAACATCCATAGGATCCTACTTGGAGACAAAACCAGACCCACCAGACAGGACTGGGGAACAATTCCTGGCAGGAACTTCTCATACCCATGATATGTTTACATAAGAGAACCACCATCACAGCTGAGATTGTGGGTAGAAGACAAACTTTTGTCCCAATATCCACTGTTGCTGAAGGAGTACAGCAGATTTTGGATCTCTCCCAAGCTACCATATGGTGATCTCCAACCTTGCTGAGCCTCTTTATAAACAGTGGAAGTCTAAGATGCTCATAGTAAACCCCCCAGCCCTCCTGTTCCAGCTCTGTAATCATGCACTAACAGTAAATCAGCTGTCCCATTGCTATTCCTGCTCCCTGATTTGTACATCTTTTCCTCTCTTCAGCCTCACTCAGCTCAGTTAATGGCTGGCCAACCCTGACAGCTCTCATTTGCTGCACCATACTGAAATCAGGCTGCACATTTTAAAAGTTGGGGATTACTCCTTCACATCTTTCCATATATATTTTTGAGTTTTAAACAGGACATCCTGGAATAGCAAAGTTACACTTTACAGTAAGTAAACTACACTTACTATACCATTTGCAAGCAGAGAAATAAAGTGCAGTCTTCATCCAAAACACTCATGCACAGAACTTTATTATTTAGTTTTCTTTTCTCCCTTTTTATTTTCATGTCAAAACTTAGTCTTCAAAAATGGGTTTGAACAAAGTGCTTTGGTAAACAGCCCTGGAATTTTTAGTGCATTCTCTCAAGCCTGAGCAATAGAAGAAGCAAGTTTAGCAGCTGATGTGGCTACCTGAAAGGTGCCACAGTTGGGATGCCAAGGGTTTGCAACCAGAAGGAAAAATAACCAAAAGCTATTGCTAAACTCCAAGGCAAAACCAGAAGTCTGCCTTGGTCTGGTAGAGAACAGTGTTCAGTAGGTGTCACTAATGATGTCATTGTTTTTGTGTGATGAGCTTTTTGAGTTTATCATCATAAGGAGCTTGCCCACATACACAAATTTGTCTACAATTCACAGTCTGAGGTTTTTTCAGAACAGAGAATTTTACCTGCAAAGTTCCCAGAGAACAACACAACTCAAATTCCTTTGAAGGCCCACTAAGATTTCCCAAAGGCCATGCAGCTTTTACTTTCCAAAAGCACTACACCTGCTTAATTTTCTAACCAACAAGCCCACTGTTCTCCAATTCTGAGTATTTTCTTCTAGCACTAAAATAGGAACTGATTAAAATCATTGGACAAGCAAGATTCAATCTGGAAGTCCTCATTTTATGTGTAGCTTTGTATGCTGCACTGACACCAGCCTAAAAAACTCCACCAAACCACCACTGATGCAAGTGCCTGCTGCAAGACAGGGTCCATTACTGCATTTGTGAAGTTTGATAATAAAAACTAATTGAAACCCTGATAAGGGACATCTAAAAGTTAACAAATGCCTGAAAGCACTGCCTCCACAAAGACTTCTGGTTGGTATGAATTTTTAAAGGAAGTTGGCAGCTGCACACAAATATCACAGCAAACTTCCCTGTTATTACTACATAAGATTGTTAAAGGCATATTGGTGAACTGGAATAATTTAAGCACACATCATAAAAACCTTAAGGTTTTGCTCAGGCAGCCAACAGTTCCTCAGCAGGCACTGGATGTTTTGCTCACAGAAATGAACTAGCAAAGAAATGAGCTAGCAAAGGAGTGCTTTCACAACCACAATGGAGTAAGGAAACACTGCAGAAATGGGAAGTGACTATATCTACACCACAAAAGTAAGATTTGTGATTTTGTTTTGGAAAAAGTCAATGGTTTTATAGAAACACTCCAGTTAATTACCACAAAGTCAGCGATTTTGGCAGTGACAGGACCAAACTGCCATGTTTCACTACAGTACTGCTAAAACATGTACACAGTAAGCTACTCATCCATATGAGCTGCATGACTCTGCTTTTATCTGTCACCCACTGGAAAATGGGGAAGAAGAGTAGCAGAAGAGAATATAAAAGCTCCTAGTATTCAGCAACACCATGCAATGAATTTTACAGAGTTATCTCACACCAACTAAAGCGTGACAAATTGATCTGATCATTTCTACTGTTCCATGATGCAACAAACCTCAAGGCAGATTAAAGCTTCTCCTTTCAGGGTTAGCTTTTATCCCAGTCAAGCGTATCAATATTAAGAGTCAGATGATACCTGCTAAGTAGCTTTCTTCCACCTACCACCTCCCAGTACATTTACTCCTGGGCAACAGACCCCATGGCTATTCACACATGAAAGATGAAACCACAGGAAGTCATGTAGCAGTTAACACAACTGAACTAAATGACCCATATGACTTGGTTTCCCACTTGCTGTGAGGGATTCTCCCATCTGCTCAGCTTTTAAAAGCTTCTTACTAGCTTTGTGATTTCTCTGCTAAATAATGATCCTCATAAGACATCACAGAAAACATAAGGTAATTTAAAAATAACTTCTAGAAACACTGAATATTAAAATGTTAAGCACATAGGAACAGTACTTATGTTTTCCTGTCTTAACTTCGAAAACATGTCATGGCCTCCCTTCATTGTTAACATTGTCATAATTTTGATGTTTCATTAGAGACTGGATGAATTAAACATATTCAAAATGTAAATTTATTATATGACTAGAGCTCTCAAAAGCCAATCTTCCAAACTAGGAGATTATGCATTAACTATGCATTTACTAAGTTTAAAATTTGCTGCAGATTTAGAGCCCATACAGTAAGGTTCTACTCAACAGTATGGTACTTCAACTAACATATTTTATTTAAATATTTAATTAGAAAGCAAAAAGTGCAGTAGTGTCAAGTGCAGGTAAAGCTCACCTGTTCTGAAATGATTTGCCAGCGACGTTGTCTCGGTATGAATCAAACATAACATGATACTGGTCTCTACTCCACTCCAAGACAACCTGCAAAGAAAAAAAATCAAAACCACTTGAAGTCACCACCTGTTAGACTCTTAATTTTCACCTTTTGAAATGTATAACCATAACCAATTTCATTCCAATCTATTTATGAACAACTGAGCAGACCACAATCCCAACTAAATTATGACACTGAGGCAGCAATCAGACCCAGAATTGAAGAGCACACTTAATTTAAACAAACTTTGCTTTTCTCTGCAACAAAGGATTTCATGACTTATGTGCACTCTTTTTAAACTACTTTTTATTTAGGTCACCTCCCCCTTGTTTCTTAGCATCTAAAAATTCAGGAATGTTTTCCCAAAACTGAGACCTAAATCAAATAGACTTAGATACAAGCAGGAAACCCCTAACACACACACACACCCCTGCACAATTTTGTTCATCTTTTTCTATTCTCATACAGGATATACTGAAGTACACACATCTCCAAAATTTGAGCTTTGCAAACAAACAGCCAGGAACAAAATTTTCAACAATTCTTCCCACAATTTTTCAACAATAAAAGTTGAGATAATAAAGAAGTCCAGGTATTTTGAGATGGAAGTAATATAAAACATGTATTTTCTCCACTGAGATAAACTTGATATGATATCTTTTACAGTGAAAAGTCCAACCTTGAAAACTACAGTGGCATTTTGTGCTGTTTTAGAGTTGAGGGCACAGTGGCTGAATTTACTGGGATAAGTACATCTTTCTATGTACTGGAGAGTGAAAAAAAATCAAAACAAACAAATGAAAACAACAAAACAAAAAGAAAGAAGACCAGGAAAGCATAGTACTTATAGTACTTACTTTACACCACTCTCCCTAGATTTAAATGTTATTATTGCTTATTTCTTGTATTGTGGGAACTATGAAATATATCATTTCTCTAAGGTCACCTTCAAAGCCACAAACAAACCATCCTCCCTCTAAAGAAGTTACACATCCCTCATTGCCACCAAAGCCAATTAAAGCCTTCCCTAGAGCAGGGAAGCTCCATCACATGCCTGGGTGACAAGAGCACACACCCAATTCCTGCCAGAGCTGCAAACGGTGTCTTTGTAACCAAGATCACATCAGCACACACAAAGGACACAGACGGCCCAGGCAGGAATAAAAATCTCCTCCCTTAAACACCAAGGTCAGGAATTGTCTAAAAAACACACACTATTACACTTTCTTAATGCACAAGTCATTAAGTCCTTCTGCCAAATGCCAGGTTTAATGCAGTGCACATTGGAAGTTCATATGCACGTGGAAACATTTGCTCCTACTGATAATGACTCACTGACACACTGTGACTGATCTGTGTCTAGAAGAAATACAGAAGTGTTTGAGTAAGACTATAGTATATGAATAATATGTCTCTCCAGAAGAACAACATCAACCATTCCAGCCTTTGTCTTTTTGTACCTATAGCCAAAAAGAAGTGGACACACCTCAAGAACACATTAAAGAGCAAAGTGAAAAACTCTTCCTACCTGGTATTTTTTTTCCCTGCAACTGTTTCCTCCTGACACATTATGTATGCATCGTGCAATAATGCCTAGAGGCTGTTTTGCTTCCACTTTGCATACTGGAATTACAAATCCACCAGGGGAATATTAAAAAGGGGAGAAACACTGCCTGTTAGGAGATACTGTATCAGACATGATATAACAGTGTCTCCGGCATGTTCTGGTTAGAAAACATTTTACAAAGCAGAGTCACCTATGGAAGGATGGCCAAGAAGGGTTTATAATCAAACTGCCCTAATACTTAAAGCTCATCTTACAAACAGGGAACAGCATTGACTTAGACCTGGCTGCCCTGTACGCTTCTGCAGAAAAAATTCTCGCTCATGTTCAATGTCCTATTATTTCACTGAGCTCAAGGTTTTCCTTCAAATGAAGCTAATTTGCAGCTTCTGGCTGTGAGAACATCATTACCAATCTCAAATTCTTTGCCCTAACCATCCATTTTTACTCCACCAGTAATACTGGTATTAGCATGAACCTAAGAAATCAGACCTAATTTTGCCTACTTGAACAAAAAAAAAAAAAAAGGCTGGCTTTGGGGGTGTGGGAAAAGCAGAACTGCAAAAGCTGTTCAGACACCAGGGTCTGATAAGTGCTGCCTCACCCTGCTTTTTATTGCTTGAGCTTCCCGCAGATGGCTAAAAGTGGTTCAGCTGGTAACTTCTAGCAAGGTTTCTTGGTTTCATTTTCCAAACAGCTTTACAGTTTTTTATTAGTTGCTGCCTTGCAGATTCTGTACTGAAGAAGAGAAGCATTTTCCATTCCCACGACAGTCATCAGAAGAGGTGTAACGGTGTTCATTCTCACAAGCCTTGTCTCTCCTAAGTCACTGAACTACCACTGGTTAGAAAATACAAAGGCAAAAAGCAAGATGCATGCAAACATCTCTCCTCAGGCTTATCTACCACCCTTGGAAAGAAAAAAACAATTGCAGGTGTTTCGTTGGTGTTTTTTAGCTGTTTTGTTTTGGTTTTTTTTTTAAAGGCATTACTGGTCACTTTTCTTTTTTCTTCATATATAATTTGGAAAGTCTACTCTTACATGAATCTTCCAGTTCTTTTCCTCACTCTCTAAATTGTAGCTAAGCTTTCCAAGTAGTTTTGAAAGCAGCAAACTAAGATTTAGCAGGAAAATCTGAGCAGTGATTTCGACTGATTCTCACCAAATTCAGCCATAACTTAAGACAACTACTAAAATATTTTTTAAAACCTTCAGAATTCTATGAGATCCTAAAGTTGTGATTTAAGTCCCCATTCCGAAGAAATGCAAAACTATGTCAGTTTCACAGCAGTACAAAAACTACAGCAATTCAAGTCGATACTCATGTAAAAACAGGCGCCTATGAGTGTTTTACAATTACTTAACTTGCTGATGCCTTTGAAGCGTTTCAGGAACTTGTGGTCCCCACAGGACAGCAGAGATTAGTACTTTATGCAAAGATGAGTTAGTACACAAAATAAAGTTTTGATTGCAGTACACATAAGAGTTTCAGATAATACTCTTTCGGGCTCTTCTTTTTTTTATTTTTTTTTCCTGTATCTGAAAGAGCTGATCAAGTTAAAGCAGAGAAGGAAAAAAAAAAAAAAAGAAAAGCTTAGGAATCACGAAATTCGAGTCTGTTTGTATTGAACTTTGCCATCCTTTCAGACTGACAAAAATATTTGGTTTCCCTGATTCCTCACTACATTAACAAAAACTGCGCTGAAGTGCGATTAATTTTCTCCTCTCCACATCTCTTCAGTGGTGACTTACCAAATCAACAGGGCAATGTGAAATGAAGATTTAAACATTCAATGCACCCGTGCAAAATCATATCTAGGAGAAGCGCAATTACATTGCATCATTTACAAAATAATGCGAGCGAACTAAATAAGAAGCGAGCTAAGCAGACTCTGCTGCGCAGTTTGGAGGAAGGATACATTTAAGTCCTTAAACCCCGGAGAGGGGAGAGATTCTGTCACTCCCAGTCCGCACGCGAAGGTGACATTTGAAAGACTCAAACAAAACCACAGCACTAATAAGTCACCTGATGAGGCAAGTGGAGAAGAATTGCACAAGAGTAGCGAAGAGCAGCTGTCCGAGCACGCCGAGCTGTGTCACCTGTCAGACCCCGGCTCAGCCCCGAGGGGACACCCGGCGCTCCGAGTGGCCCCGCAGCCCAACAGGTGCGGCCGCGGGGCTCGGGGACGCGGGCACAGCCAGTCCGTCCCCGCGGGGCTCGGGGATGCGGGCACAGCCAGCCCGTCCCCGCGGGGCTTGGGGATGCGAGCACAGCCAGCCGGTCCCCGCGGGGATGGGGGATGCGGGCACAGCCAGCCCGTCCCCGCGGGCACGGCGGGCCTGCGGCGGCGCCGCTCGGCACAGCCCAGCGGAGCTCAAGGCGCCGCGATGGGCGGGACCTGTCACCGCAAGGCGCCCGGAGAGGCACCTCGCTGCTGGCGGGACAACGCAGCTACTCGGCTGCCCCGAGGAACAGCAGCCCCGCATGCCCCGGGGCCGTGCAGCCGCGGGGCTGCGCCTGTCCCGCCGGCACCGCTCGGCTCGGCTCGGCGCGGAGGGAGGGAGGGAGACAGGCAGGGCAAGGGGGGCAGCCACGCCGCGCCGGCGCGGCGCCGTACTGACCTCCCCGAACTGCAGGGCGGAGACGATCATGAGGACGAGGCCCCCGAGGCAGAGGCAGGGCCCATACCTGTGCGACAGGCAGGTATAGGTCTGGCGCTGCAGGAGCTTTAGCAGCATGGCCCGCCGGCGGCCGCCGCCCCGCACGGCCCGGCCCGGCCCGGCTCCGCTCCCCGCGCTGCCTGCGCCGGGCGGGGCCGCCGGCCCAGAGCCCGCCCCGCTTCCGGGAGCGGCCGGCGCCGCCTGGCGGTGGCGGAGGGGCCGCGCTGAGGGAGCGGCGCTGCCGGCGCCTCACGGGGGGAGCGGCGCTGCCGGCCCGGCCCCGCACGGGGGGAGAAGCGCTGCCGGCCCCGCACGGAGGCGGCGAACTGGTCGCTCCATCGCTAAGGGCTTGCGGACATCGCGCTGATGCAGCCGAGCTGCGTGCTGAGATTGAATTTCAGCGTTCCGTGCGTGTTATCGCACAGAAATGAATTGCGGGAATGGGTTTGTGGGATGGGATTCAGCCGGCTAGAATGGGTTACTGAGTTCTTTAAGAACAGCTCTTGAGGATAAAATACAAGAAACCAGTTAGCGAAACCGGCTACTCTCTGACAGCTTACACTCTGCCATGAAGCCCAGCCACCTGCACGGGGCTGTTGCCATCGCCCCTGTCAAACACTGATCGGGCAGAGGCACCGCTGGTGGCCAGATGTGAAAAATATGTATTATATGATTGGCTTTTCGCAAATATTAAAATGAATATTATATGTGTTATGTTAAAAAGTTTTACTGTATTAATTTTTTAAGTAGTGTGTTCAGTTTAGTTTTAGGTTATAATATAATGTTAAAATAGAAACTATATATGTGACATACTCTTTTAAGAAAGGAATGAGATACTTGCACTAGATAGCAGGCACAGGACACCTAAATCTTTCAGAGAAAGAGAATTTGTTGCTCCATTTTCAGAAGAAACTGACTTCTTCCCACCTCGCTCAACTCTGAAGATGCCATCAGGATTCAGAGGAAGAAGTTGACACTGACCAGACAGGATCCTTTGTTTGAATGTAATTTATGCATGAGGTGTATGAATATGCAACAGGCTATTGGTTTTAAGGACTAATCCTCTGTTAACGTGTGTCCTTTTTCAGGCTTATTTTGCCCAGAAAAGGTACCTGGACCGACCTTCAGTAACTCTTTGTTCTTATTGTCTCATACTGTCCTAATCTCAATTGTTCAAATTTTTATTACTCTAATTATATTACTATTTTTATAACCATTTTATTACTATTAAACTTTTAACATTTTAAAAACAAGTGATTGGCGTTTTTCACACCAGAGGGGAAATGATGGGGTGTCAGAGGCCTGCAAGAGGCCAGGCATAGCAGCGCCCATCTCTGTAGTCTATCTCTGCATCTAAAGGTTTTCTAAGTATTTCTTAAAACTCCTTGCAGTGACTTTTCAGAGTCAGAACCATCGTCCCTGTGATCCTATATTTCCTGTGGGAAGTAACAATGCCTGATCTTTTCCAGAACTTTGTCCCAGTATATTTACACAATGGTAGTCTGAGAGGACAACACATGGCTGTACTTTAAGAAATGTCCAAGAGGGCACGGCACAGCTCTTTGGCACGTCCCTCCCAAGCCACTGAGCCCTCCTCCTATTTACTTTTTAGTGTCACAGCATTTGTCTTTCTCTAGGGTGAGAGGAAAACTCCTTACAAACAATTTGATGGGTAAAGGGATGGGTGTTCACGTTTTTGAAATGGGGCTTAATGTCCCTCCTGACTTAGGGCAGGTTTGCTGCAGAGCCCTGACAGCTTGGCTCCTGGAACAGACAAGGGTCTGCTCAAGCCTGAGTTTCTGAACTTTGGGGTAAAATAGTAGGTTCAAGGGAGGATATGTGGTAGGTGGTTCTGGGAGGCTGTACCTGCCCTGTACCTCAGCCAGTGAGGAAAGAAAGGGGGCAACATGTGGCTGAGAGTTTAGGATAAAAGGAGGCTGTGAGGCTGTGCCCTGGGAAACCTCAAGAGAGCAAATCCCATGGCTGTGTGCCCTGGTGCACTCTCTCCCTTTATTAAAAAAAATTGCAGGACTTCTCTGACTCCTTTTTGCATAAACCTCTGGAATTTGTGTATTTTCCTGACAATGGGCCATAGGACAGGGTGACAAATTCACCAAGGGTGGTTACCTGAAGAGCCTCAGAACCCCTCTCACAGTGCTGTGTTCCTCCTCCTTATGTGTATTATCAGCCTGGTAATACTTGTTTGCTCCTTTGTGATAACCCAGCCTCCCCAGTCTTGGTACACAGAAAACTCTATCTAAACTTTTCTCCCCTTTGTGTTCTCACCCATGTACAGAAGTACTATCCTAGGGGAATATAATCTTTGCATATTCCCTCACCTGCCCCTCCTGCTCAAGCACTGTGCTATTATTATTAAACTATTATTACTCAGCTATTATTACTGCCTAGCAGCACCTCTTTACCACCACCTACAGCACTGTGCCAGTGAACCCAGGCCTGGTATCCTGAGTCAGCAGACTGAGGTTTTCATTGAGAACTGAGGTACAGCACTTATGCAGATTCTGGTCAAAAAAATCTATTTCTGGTCAACAATCCAGTGTAAATGCAGAAATGAAACTGACTGTGCTGAAAAGATGAAAATGGGAGATATCACCAATGTAAAGCAGAAAACCAGTCAGGGGAAGCTGAATTACTTCAAGACCTGGATTAATAAATAGCACAAGGTGTGAGATGATGCATTTATACAGACTAATAAATACTTCCATATGATACCAGTGTGATAAAGCCATTAAAATTCACATAATCTTTAAATTATGTTTAAAATTATCAGACAAAGCATTAGACACAGAGATATAAAAAGGTGCTGAACAAATCATGATGGCACTATATCTGTCCTTTCTTGTAGAATACTTATGTTCAAGGAATATATATTTAAACTGAAATTGGTGCATGAAAAGGAACAACCAGATCCTTCTTTCTAAAGAGACACTAAAAGGTTTTGACTTGCTCACATCATAGAAATGGAGATCAGAAACTTATTTAAACTAAATGCAGTACTGTCACAAGGTTAAAACAAAACACAGGAAAACCCAAAGCAAACAAAAAAAAAACACAAAAAGGAGACAAAACCATGTTCTGGAATATATTTCAAACAGGGATAGCAGGAATACCTATCAAGCCTTGAAAGATTTCCTAACCAGTGACAGGAAACAGGGCTCTGCAGTCCAGATGTTCCCCTATATTCCATTTTGCCATGGACCCATAGTCTCTTCCCATCTTCTGTCCATCAAAGTTTTAATTTTTCCAGATGAATGAGGTTGTTTGGTCTGGAGAAGAGGAGGCTCAGGAGGGACCTCATTGCTCTCTGAAAGGACGTTGTAGAGTTGGGAGTTGACCTCTTCTGCCATGTCTCAAGTGAAAGGATGAGAGGAAATGGTCTCAAGATGTGCCAGGGGAGGTTTACATTAGGTATTAGGGGGGAAAAAACTCACTGAGTAACTGGTGAGGCCCTGGAATAAGTTGCACAGGGAAGTGTTAGGGTCACTGTCTCTGGAATTGTTCAAGAGGCGTCTGGATGTGGCACTTGGGGATGCATTTTAGGGGTGGTTATGGTGGGTTGATGGTTGAGCTGGATGATCTTTAAGGTCTCTTGCAACCTTGATGATTCTGTGATTCTGTGAAAGGCATGGAATAGGGGTGAAAACAAGCCCCTCCTCAGCTTGCTAATTAATGGCAAGCTGTTAAGGTACACATACCAGTTGCAGGTTCAAATAGATTGTCTTTTGAGACAATCTATCAAAGTGGCTGGGATTATTCTATGTCTATCACTAGAAATTATTTCCAAGCTTAAAGCCCGGTCAGGGACCTCGTATCCCTTTGCAGCTGTGTTTGTGGGCATGTCTCTGAAAGGAGCAGAGCTTAGGCCAAAATCTTCTGTTTTCAGATTTTATCTAGTGCACTGCTTGTGCAGTTCTTGAGGTGAGAACTTGATAATTGTATCCAAGAACTGAATACTTGGCTTTCTCCATTTCTCCCAGTCACTGGAGATGCAAATGAGCACAGATATTCTGCTAGGAGCAATAAATTCCACTAGATGTCAGGATATGTAAAAATTAGGCACTGCCCTTATAACCCAACATATACTTAAGGGCCTTGCCAAGTCGTTATCCAGGTAAACCACTGGGCTCTTGGAATGATCTGCTTGACTGTTCTTGTGTCTGTATTAACTCAAAGGTGCACACATCAGCACTTAGCACAAAGGCATGCCTCCTGTGGATTATGATGTAATCTAAATAAGCAGTCAAATAGTTATAAATACACTTGATCTTGATTTTCTGCAAGAAAATCTTCACCAGTTGAAGTTGCAAGTTGTCTGCAACTTGCAAGTTGTCTTCACCAGTATTTTTTCTTTCTTAGCTCTTAGAAAACTGAATTTTTGATGTTTTTCTTACCACAATTAGACCTTTCTAAGAAAGGGTAGAAGCTACTTTGAAAAGGAAAGTAATATTTACTTCCTTTTAACAAGAATGGAGATTCTGTAATCCTCAAAATCTTGAGGAAGATAGAATTTCTTACTGGATGTGGTAAACTTTTCCAGTAGTAGCTCTTTCCAGGTCTTTCCATTGTCATTTGCTGGGAGAGGAGAACAGTAGGAGCTCAACATCTGAGGCAACCGTGTAATTATCTTTGGTTGAGGCAAAAGACCAGAAATAATCAACCAAGCATCTCAAGCTTTTCTGTTAACCAAGAATATTATTCACTGGACATTTCATGAATCTTTTTCTAAAGAAAAGAGAATTAAAATCAACATAGGTTTCTTGCATTTGTCTCTGTGTGATGTCCTTGATAAACATGAATTAAACTTGTAGCACTTCTATGAGGCAAAAATTACTGATCACAAACATAAAGACAAAATTCAGCAAGTTTGATGCCTGTTTTACTTGAAATGTGAATTTTCACAATAGAGGAGATACCTCATAGTACTCTGAAGGCTCAGCAGTTCACTCTTAGGGATTTTGGTTTCATTTGTGAGTGCTCTGAACTTGTGAGCATTCAGAGGTGTCTCAAGTCAGGCAAGTAAAAGTTCAGAGTAGAGGGGTAGTGGGACTTGCCTGTGGAGAGTTTGTCACTACTTTGAAGAGCTGAATAAGCATTGTCTGTGGAAAGGCACTGGGAGATAATAGGGCCTTTGAGGACTTCTCTCCCTGCCACTCCACCCTCCCAAAAAACTATAATATCTATGCTTCTGAAATTTAAACCAGTAGCCTTAGGCATACTGGAATTAATAGCTTGGTATGGCACTGTGAATTTGGTAGTACCACTATCCATCAAATACAATAATTAAATCACATTAGTCACTCAGAACATAAAAGGGTAAAAGGTGGTGACTGAGCAGTGTTATATCCTTCAACATATAATCTCATTTTTGACTCACCATTTATAGAGCTCTTAGGCTTTGGTGAGACCCAGTGCCACTGGTATTACCTCTAAAATAGAGCTAAATATAAGTGATTGATTTCTGAGAGACACTGCTAGACCTTGCTGCTGTGTCTTGTAATGGATTATCTCTTAATCAGTCTAAAGTAATTTTAGACTCATGAGCAAATACATTCTAATTATATGCAGCTAGTGAGAGTTTTCACTTAGTACTGCTGCAAATTGGAGATTTTAAAATTGTACTCAGTATTTCAGTACTTTTGAAAACCCTCAGATGTTCAGCTCTCAACCCTCTGGATCCATATGCAAGGAACATTTATGACTTTTTACCTGAAAATTCATTTCATTGAATATGAAATTCTTTTTTTTTTACTTTTTCTTTCATATCCATTTCTCTACTGGAAAGAAAAATTATCTCTGAAACATCAGTCAGTTCCTACCTTTTCCAGTTCTTTTTTATTTGTGCAGATACTGGAAAGAATATTTAAAATCATCTGAAGAGCGTGGCTGGTAAAAATGAGGTATAACTAAAGAGAAAAGAGTAGTATCTCAGAAACAGATGAAAAAGCTGTGCCTAGAGAGCAAAGGACTGGAAAAATGCCATTTGAAAAATCTCTGAAAGTGAGCATCTAGATGAAGCTGAGGCAGCATGTGCACCTGGCAGCAGAATCAGATTTTCTAAGCATAATATTCGCCAACATTTTACTCTGAAAGATCTGTTATTTCCTGCACACTTCAAACTAAAATAATAAATGCTTGCAGAAAGCCAGAAGAAACCTTTTGAAACTCTGCAGAATCTGGCATTTGCTCTTGTTTTCGGTTGCTTTGGGGCTTTTGTTGTTTTTGTTGGGGTGTTAGGGTTTTTGTCCTTGGTTTTCTTTATAGCAAGCCCTTGCTTTTTAAAGAGATATGCTCTTAGAAATGGTAAACTAAAATTTAAATAGACAGTGGCTTTCAAACCAAGTTATGTCTGTTTCCGAAGTCCCTAATGAAGTGGATGAAATACCCACTGGAAAATCTCCCCAGGCCATGATTTAATGTATTTTATGTATATTAGGAAATCTATGAATGAAACCTTATTTTATAAATACTAAATTTCATCATTCTTTTTGAAAATATCCAGTTGGAGTTCATTATCCTTGATATTTAGCTATCAATTTAACTAGGGCAGAATAGAAGAGGGTAGAATAGAATTTCTCACAGTGGTCTGCTTCTATGAAATGTTTGATTATTCTAAAGGTTAAAAAGGTATTATTTTTTTACTTTAACACTGGAAACACAGAGCCTCTAGTATACTGATGACATTGTTGCATCATAGTGATGGAATTTATGTTTCTTTTGTTAATCCTGCCAGGTTGCAATGGCACAGAGAACAGACTGCATAGATTTGATGGTTGAAATGGGCAGGGTACTCTTTTAAATCCACTCAGCAGCACACAGCAGAAAACAGTGGAGGTGCTTTTAGTGATTTACAGTGGTCAGTAGGATTGTGTGGCTGTATCAAATAACATGCACCTTTTACATCACAGTAGGGAGATGGAGACTCAGAACATTAGAAGAGCATCTAATTTTGGTTAGTTAGCTCTCCATTATTTGGTATGGATGACAGTATCAGACAGAAGGGTTGAATAATTAAAGGACCTCTTTAAGATGAACAATTTCATTTGATGGTTGAAAATATACTTTTATGTTCAAAAATGCTTAAGAGACTACATAGAAAGTAAAGTGGGGATAATTGCTAGAACATTTTTTGGAAAGCCACATTAGCTGTTCTTCATATCTATTTTATTTCAGAACATAGAGACATAGAATTGTTTAGGCTGGAAAATACCTCTAAGACCATGGAATCCAGCCATTAACTGCTGCTCAAGAGTGTGAAGGAGCTGGTACAGACAAGACACTGGTGTAGTTCATGATCTTTCCTCTGGGACTGGGTTGTTCCTCAGTCCAAAGTTCCTCAAGCAAATAAGCAGTGATGCTCCACAGGTTATCACAGTGCTCATTGCCAGCTACAAAGCTGAGCATTTGTTTATGCCTCTTGATACTGATTTCACTGCATTTTTACTGAACAGGAACAATCCTGCCTTTTTTTCAAATTATTTGTGGCCATAACAGATTTGCTATTCAGCATGACCCTTTGATATGGAAGAACAATGAAGGACATGGACAAAGGCCAAGAAAGGATGGAAAGAACAGTTTGTAAAAACTGAAAAGACAAAATTGAACACAATGTTCAGGCTTTGTAAAACTACATTTTACTAGGTATGTCTGCTTGTTATGTATGTATCAGTGGAATCAAGCAGTTTCAACATGAACAGATTTCACAATATTTCCCTGAAGCACATGTAGCAGCTCCTCCCTCTGGCCCTCTTAGACCTTGGTGTCAGCTGTGGCCCGACACAGAAAAAGGAAACTCATGAAAGAAGCAGACAGTAATACAGCCAGCAATGTGCCAAGCATGGTATGCAGGAAGAAATAATTGAGTGCCCTATAGTTAACAATATGATGCAGTAAAGGTAGACAAACCCACATCCCTAAATTGTGCTGGCAAATCAATATTAACGTATGGAAATAGAATCTGAATTTCCTGGAGTGAGCATTCCCATTTCCAGGACATTTTTTCTCAACATCATTAGCCACTTCTGATGTTGAGGAAAAAAAATATTTTTGATAGTTTTTCCTAGGATTGATCAAATTCTCTCTGTTTAGAGTCTGATTTCATTAATCCCTTTGCATTCTAATTTGACTCAGGTCATAAATTTCATTACTTTCTCCTAATATTCAGCAAGAAACTTACTGCCAGCTACTGTGTACCACTAAGAAAACTGCAAAGGTATTTCTTTCAGATGACAAGCCCACATAAAAAGCTCCCATTTCACTTTGAATGATTTACTTTTCACTAAAAATGTGCTCCTACAAAAATGTACTGCCAAAATTCTCAAAATACCAGAGCCAAATTCTCCTACTAACTGCTTCAGCATGTTCACTACCTCCTTTAGAGTGAAGGACAGCAAAGCCACTGGAGAATGGTTCATCTGCAGCTAAACAGCCTCTCTCTTGCTCTTTATAGCCCTTGACAGTCTACAGCTCATGCATTTTGGAAACAAAGATTTCTCCCAATAAACATTTTATTTGAAAAAACATCACCCAAGAAGTAACTGAAAATACAGAGTGGAGTAGTAAAAAAAGATACATTTTGAGAGTTAATTTTCTCTAGAAATTCTGGAATAAGCCTTTTCACACTTCATCACTATATCAAGATAATAATCTGTTCTGCACCAAGGAAAACTTCTATTCATTTTTGGTTTTTTGGGGTTTTTTGGTTGGGGTTTTTTTTTGTGTGTATGTGTGTGCATTGTTTTTTTGTGGGATGTTTTTGTTTTCTTGCTTGTTTTTAGCTTTTGGTTTTTTTTTTTTTTTTTATTGGTTGGTTGTTTTTTGGTTTTATTTGGTTTTGGGGTTGGGGTATTGTTTTTGTTTTTGTTTTTTGAGTTTTTGATTTGGTTTGAGTTTTTTTCAGAGATGAAATTACACAATTTCACCCCAGTAGTTACCTCTCTTCATTCTTAAGGGATCTGTCAGTTTTTGACTTGTCCAATATTTTTGACAGCTGAGACATCTTTTACCTGAATTTTGATTAGACATTTAGATATAATCTAGCTATCTTCAGGGGGGACCCAAAATAAATGGAGCAAAATAAAATATCTCTTCAACAGTAACACCTGAAAACTGCCTTATAACTAGATCCCATTACCTTTTAGAAATATTAACATCATGCCATGAATGCCTCATAGCCTTAAGATTTCACAGAGGTTGTGTGTTTTTACTATTGCTACTCCAAACTTCCTGTCAGAAGTGAAAATAGTTTACACATGCTTTTATTACTGGGCGAAGGTTACAGATACTGGCACATGACCAAAGAGGAAGAGAAGAGATACCACAAACCAGCTTGAACTCTTCACACAGTAATCTGAAAAAGTTACAGGTAGTGTATTTGATTCCTTCTGTAAATGTATTTCTGGTGCAACCTGTGTTAATAAACCAGTTATTAACCAGTCGTTAATAAAAGAATTTAGGCATTACATTCACAGATTGATTCCTTTTTTCCCTAGTGCTTGTGTGTAGCAGCAGATCTCAAGAAGTAGCTGAACTGCATCTCTCTTGCTCTCATTCCAAACTTTTACTGTTTACCATTTTCTTGTCTCACTTGTTCTTCCATCCTTCCATCTTTCAGGTTCTTTAGTAAATCAGGGAAGTAAATGCTACTGTAACTATTCTGTACAGGTTCAATGTAAAAACCATGCAGAGATATTAAAAACCAATATGTTTGGGGAAGGAGTTTCTTCTAACTGGGTTAGAAGAAACTTTCATGTTACAGATAATTCCATAATGAACGAGTTTGGAAAATACACATATTATAAAGAATATTCATATACAATAAATATAAAATCCATGGAAACCATATTTTGAGTAAAGCAGGAGAAAGGAGGAGATACAAGTACCGGCAGCCTAGGCCGTTTTAGATTTCTTCCATTATTATTTCCTTACCTTCATATATTTTCAAATCACTGACATGGATGTGTTATTATTTGCACACCTTGACATATTTATTTTTCTAAAAATTCTAATTTGAAGTAGTCTGATGATTTTGTTAAATCACAGAATCATAGAATCATAGCAGGGTTTGGTTCAGAAAGGACTGTAAAGATGTCCTAGTTTCAACCCCACTCCCATGGGCAGAGACACCTCCCATTAGACAAGTTTGCTCAAAGCCCCATCCAGGCTGGCCTTTAACAGGGCATCCACAATTTCTCTGGCCAGCCTGTCACAGTGTCTCTTCACCCTGAGAACAGAGAATTCTTTCCTAATATGTTTAAATATGTCTTTTGTTTAAAGCCATTTCCCCTTATGCTGTCACTACAGATCTTGGTAAAAAGTCTCTAGCTGTCATTTTTCTAAGCCCCATTTAAATAATGAAAAGATGCAATGTGTTGTCCGTGGAGCCTTCTCTCCTCCAGACTGAACAACCTCAGCTCTCTTGGCCTTTCTTCAACAAGGAGAGGTGCTCCATCCCTCTGATCATTTCTGTGGCCCTCCTTGGACCCACTGTTACAGGTCCATGTCTTGTGCAAGAGACCTCAGGGCTGGATGCAGTGTTCCAGGTGGGGTCTCACCAGAGCAGAGCAGGGGGTAGGATCACCTTCCTCAGCCTCCTGGTCATGTTTCCCATGCTTTCATACAGCCCAGGATAAAGCTGGTTTTCTGGACTGCAAGTGCAGTCTAGTGACTCATATATAATTTTTCATCCACAATAATCCCATGAAGCTATATTAAAAACCATTATTAGTTATTTTATGTTTCTATACTCCTAGGGTTTTAATATAATTTATTGAGAACAAAATGAGTTAAAATACATAGACTTTCTTTGAAATAGCACACTAGTGTTCTCAAGTCCAGTAAATAAAATTACTCTCCCCAAGTTCATGAGTAACCTGTATTTGTTACTCTGTGCAGCTTCTAATGATCTTTAAAGAACATGCTTCTGATAAAAAATGATTGAAGATCACTGTTCAAGTTTTACAATAAAATTATAAAGAAAATGAAACATCAAGTGAGCTGCAATAATTGTTTACATAGCAACGAGAGCCTTTGCTAGTGATCACCAAACAGTCAATTGCCACCTGTTTGAGCCAAATGTGTCCATTTCTTTCACTCCAAATAGGGTTCAGGCACTTTAAAAAGTCATGTGAATAATGTAAATACTCAACTCACACTTTAGAGTAATTTATTTACTACTTACAAAACTAAAGGTAGTACAAGGAACTTGCAGAACTGTGTATGGAACATTTTTCCAACAATGTGACTTAAATGTTGATGCAGTAAAATAAAGTGAATTCCATCCTCTTTTTGGAAGGGACCAAACCAAAATACTAAATTACTGATATACTAAAAACTAAAATTCTACTGCTATAAATATAATTACCATCAATACATTTCTGCCATTTATTTACCAAAGAGACTATATTTCATTCCTGTATAGTATTTCTTTAATTTTCTGTTACAAGATGAAAAAAATGCAAGATACTTGATATTGAGGAATAATTACACAGAATTTTTTAAGCCAGCATATTAAGACAGCTCAAATATTATCTCCCTTCCATTATTTTTGCACCTTTAACATAAAGAGATAAACATGTTCTTCCAGTCAGAAATTACTATCACTCAAATTTACTAGAAGGCAGATTAGCTGTGGAGATGTGAAGTATGAATTTGTAGCATGGTGTGAACTGTTATGCTCAATTTATATGTTCAGAGTATGAGCAACTTGCTGCTGCCAAGAAGAAGGTTGTCAACTACCACCAGTCTTAGGGGTTGAATAATTTTTTTAATTACTTTTCTATACTTGCATTACGATATACTATCCCTGGTCCTTTTATGTAATTTCTGTCTCTCTTCCTAATGCTTCAAAGGCATGGCAAATACTCACCTTGTGTGCATCCAGCACAGAGAATGTGCACTGAAGGCAAAACCCTCAATACATGCTCAGGGAGAGGGGCAGAGCATGCACACACAGCTCTTTGTAGCAGAATTGTGACCTCGAGTTTGGATGTTGGTTTGGAGGGCTGATAACTACAAACAATCAAAGGAAACAGAAACACCCTTGGCAGATTGTTCATCTTCAGGCTAAACAAAAGCGAAAATGCTGAGCACTACATGATTTTGAATTAAACTATGGTTCTCCTCTAAGCATGTGGAGATGTGAATTTCAGGGGAAATTTGGAGATCAAGGCTACATGATATGTTTGAAAGGAAAGTCCAAGGCAGATGAGGTGTGTGCAGGACTCTGGAGTGGGACTTGCACAGTTTCTGACTGGGTTTCTGTCCCGGTGTGAAAAACGCTAATCATTTGTTTTTAAAATTTTAGAAGTTTAATAGTAATAAGATGTTTATAAAAATAGTAATACAATTAGAGTAATAATAATTTGGACAAATTTAATTAGGACAATATGAGACAATAGAGACAAAGAGGTACAGACATCTGGGTACTTTTTTCTGGGCAGCACAAGCCCGAAAAAGGACACCCATTAACAAAGGATTAGCCCTTAAAAACAATAGCCTGTCGCATATTCATACACTTCATACGTGATGTATAAATTCTATTCAAACACAGGATTTTATCCGCTCAGTGTCAACTTCTTCTTCTTAATCTTAACACCACCTTCGAGGCAGGAAGAAGTTTGTTTCTTCTGATAAGAGGGCAATAAATTTTTTTATTCTGAAAGATTTAGGTGTCCTGTGGCTGCTGTCTGGTGCGAGTGCCTTACTCCTTTCTTAAAAAATATCCCACTTACATAGTTCTTATTTTAACTACAAAAGTTACAAGACTACATTTATCATATTATCAAAATGCTAATGCAGCACTACATTAGTAGTTAATACTACTAATCAATACATCAAAATACATATAGTAAATATCTGCGTAGAGCCATATAATATTCACTTTTCACACCGGCGAGCTGCAAAGAGCTCCTGCACGCTCACATGGACCCATTTTTAGCCCTTTTAAAGAAAACTGTGGAGGCTCAAGCCGCCGGCGAGCGGTGCAGGCAGCGTCTCACCGCCCGCCTCCCTGCCCCGACGGGGCGTGTGCGGTCCGAGCGCCGGCAGCGGCCGGGACACGGGGAAAGTTCTGCAGCCGCAAGAACGCTCCGAAGCGCGCCAGCGGTGGCAGGCGAAGGGGCCCGCGGCTGTCCCCGGCCGTCGGGGGCGGGGAGCGCAGCGGAGAAGCGAAAGTGAAGGGAAGGCAGAGTCTTTCCCGGCGGGGCATCCCCGGGGCGGCGGGGCGGGCGTGGGCAGCCAGTCCCTGCTGCCCGGCCGTCAGTGCGGCCCCGCTGCCCCGGCCCCGGGCGGCGATGCTCATGTGCTGCATGCCCGGCGTGGCTTTCGTGCCCGCTCTGCTCGTCTGCTGGTCCTCGGCCGCCTTCATCATCTCCTATGTGATCGCCGTGCTGGCGGGGCACGTCGAGCCCTTCGTGCCCTACATCAGGTGAGGCGGGGAGCGGCCGAGGTGCGGGGTTTGTGTGTGTGTGTGACCATGGGAGGTGTCCTGAGGGGCTTCCCGGAGGGAATGTGGGGTCCCCGGGGGCCTCCCTGTGACAGAGGGACACGCTGGGCACTCCCGGCACCCATCGCACTTCTAGCACCTGTGGGAGCCACAGGACACAGACGTGGGAGACAAGATGGAAAGGATATGAAAGTTTTCTGCTGCAGCCAACGCAGGCCTGATGCTAGAAAAAGTTTACAGTTATGTGGTGGAAGTGTAATTTTGTTTGTATAACTCCAGAACTAGGCCAAAGTGCACCAGATGATGACTGGACTCAAAGCCCTGTGATGGCTTTTGCAGTAAACACATCCCCACAAACATGCATTTTTTTAAAATTTCATTATAGGACCAATGGGTTTTAAAGACTTCCCAAAGGATGCCTGGCATCCTTTTTCTCTAACCTTTTTCATTTAAGTGCAATTCTGTGTAAATCATTCTTTATGCATGGCTTATGTTAACATTTAAATATAAACTATGAAAATATTAGTATTTATCTCTCAATTGATTGAAGGTTACCCAGAAATCCAAGAGTGTCTCTGATTCTCTTGGAAGATCTAAACAAGGTTATAAAATATATCTTTCTTAGCCAGAAGATCTAAACAAGGTTATAAAATATGTCTTTCAAGACGTGTGACTGTGCTCACAGGAGTCTGAGGATGAGGGAAGAGAAAAGGATCTGGCTCCATGTTTCAGAAGGCTTGATTTATTATTTTGCAATAAATATTATGTTAAAACTCTACTAAAAGAATAGAAGAAAGGATTTCATCAGAAGGCTAGCTAAGAATAGAAAAAGCAAGAATGAATAACAAAGGCTTCTGTCTCAGACAGAGTCCGAGCCAGCTGACTGTGATTGGCCATTAATTAGAAACAACCACATGAGACCAATCACAGATCCACCTGTTGCATTGCAGATAATCATTGTTTACATTTTGTTCTTGAGGCCTCTCAGCTTCTCAGGAGAAAAAATCCTAAGGAAAGGATTTTTAATAAAAGATGTCTGTGACAAAGATGCATCTAGACCTAATTCCTTGAAGGACTTTTTGGGCATGCACAATTTCAGAAGGCTGCTAAGCTGATTGGCACATAGAAGAAAATTTGATTAAAAATTAGGGTTGGTCATCATACGCAAGAGCAAATGACACCACAACTCACAAGATAGCTAAGCTTCATTCAAATTGAGCCAGAGAAAGTTGGGCTTCATGTTTATATCAGCAAAACTTTTTAATACTCTCTGCACAAATCTGGAAAGCTCTTGGAAAGCCTTTTTCTTGTACTTGAACAAATACCCTACTGCTCTTCCTTGATTACACACAAAGCTTTACTAACACAGAAGTGTTTGTGATCAGTGCAATTTTTCCAGTATTAACTAATAAAAATTAATCATTTGATATAATTGTACATGGTTTGTGTTCAGATATATTTTTAGATCCTGTAGTAAGAAATTTGGCAAATTATTTTTCTTAGAATAGAATAAAATATATGAAAGAGTGGGATGTGGTTTTTTATGTATAGTTTTGTTTGCAGCTAAATTTTTGACGGCCCAGGTATCTTATTTGTGTCATTCTTTCTAAAAGGGATGAACCAAACCTTTAAGTCACAACTGTACACCTCTAGTGAATGTATCACAACTGCCACAATTATATCAACTTAATGGAATAGCTCCCATTAAACATTGTTCTTATCCTTTAGCTATGGAATCACCATAAAAGCCCACATGCCCTAAAAAACCTAAACAAAACAAAGACATAAGAGGCTGCAACAGTGATTCACACTCACATCTCAGTCCCTCTGCATTTACTAATAAAGCTTTTTAAAAGTCTTGTTTGTGTTACATCCTTTTAACACCACATTTGGACTAAGAATATAAATTGACTATTGGTGAAGCACCTGCAACAATTCTAAAGGCATGGGGCCTAAACATAAGAACTTCATAGAAGATGCACTTGGGAATAATACAAGGTTTTCTTCTAAGTACTCAGGACAATAGTCAGGCCATGTTCATATTCTTAATTTGCAGGTCATTGCTTTAGCCTAAGAATATGAATCATGTGATTGAGAATGTGATTTAGTAAAACTAGGAGTGTTAAAAAAAGAGGAAGAATGTTGCAACCTTTCAGTTGTGCAATATCTTAAAATAAAGTATAAAAATTAAATAGAGCTCGTATGGGGAAATTCCAGTTACACAAAGGAGAAGAATACTGACATATTTGAGTTCAACATTTCTGTAATTCTTACACTCATTCCCTGAGTACTCTGTATGCCTTAAAGTAACATTAATTTTATTTGCTTACAATGTAGCAGCTGTTAGGGCGAGAGACCACACCTAAATTTGTCTTTGAGGCTGTGCTAGCGTCCCATCAAGTAAACCATATAAATACAATTCTTGGTAGATAAAATGAATATATTTTGTGTTTTGTAGCAGCTGAGTGCTAAAAGATGATGAGGTTGTGCCAAAATTAGTCCTGTTACTCACACTGCTCAAAATCCAAACCAATTTGGATGTGCTGTGATGGCTGTTTGCTTGTTTGAATTCTCAGTGAAAGAGTAAAGGAAATTTTCCTGAAAGTATTTGCTACCAGCTGGTACCTCTGGAGAAATCAGAAACCCTGTAGGCAGAGTAGAATCTTCCTATTCTCAAAATTTGGGACTCCAGTTTGAAGAGAAATAGTTTATGATGGCTCTGAAGAAAATTCAATTACAATGAGTCTTTTGGGCCTAAAATATTTATTCCTTGTCTCCTTCGCCTTCTTGTCTTTCCACTCTTCAGAAGACTGTTAATCTTTAAAATTCTTCTGCTTGAGAGTGACACAAATGCTGTCATTTTCATACAGGATTCCTTATCTTTTCCATGGTGGTTGGGCTCACCTATGCACCAGCTCAAAAAAGTGAGCACAGTTTTGTTTCAAATATGCCATTTCCTTTTTTTTCTTTTTCATAAAAAGGAGGGGACTGTCACCGGTACTTTTTTGCTAATCTTTTCTTTTTCAAAGCAGCAGATTTAAAGAAAATTGAATATGAATCCAACTATTCATTTATTTTTTTAAATGCAAAATATAGCCTTAAGAAGATTGTGTCCTTGAAAGTCCAGTGCAATACTTTGTAAATAGATTGTGATATAATATTCCTGGTATGAATTTTCTTTACAACATAATCTAAGACTTTTGGGTTTAAAAATCCCCAACAGCAAAAATCACCTATAAACCTTTATCTTGAGAAAATACTTTGTTAAAAAATTGAGTTCAGTGCAATTTCAGGTTATTTGGTTTGCTCCTACAATGTGTTCCAAGAGCTCCAAATGGCTTTCTATGTGTGTGCCAATTCCATTCTCTGCTCACCTAAAGCCCTTCAAAAGCTTTGAAGTGATTACAGTCCTGTACTTACCACAGAGTGGTTTCTGATTTGAAAAAGTCCTTGAAGATTGTCACAAGTGGCCCACATTTTAAATGGACTCCTTTGTCGTGTTAATGAAAACACTCCAGAAACAAAAGGAAAAGATGAAGTTCAAGGTTAAAAAATGGGCTAAATGAAACACAAATTAAGATGATTTTCAGGTGTGTCAAACAAACAAACAAACAAACAAAAAGACTTAGTTTACTGTTTTCATCAATTTCACTATCAAAGAGAAACAAAATTAATACAGATTACCAGCTGGAACAAGTATTCAGAAAGCATTACAAGAAAATTCAGGTAAATAGGGATTCCCAATGCCTGACAAGTTGTAAAACTTGTCTAAAAGCTTGGTCCAAACTTTTGTTTTCTGAGAATTTTGAACCAATCTAGTAAAAAGAAATATATGAATTTTCTCTATTTTTTTCCATCAGCTTTTCATAGAAAAAGATCCTACCTTCATCCTAAGCTTCCTCCTGTTGCTGATAAATCATCTTAGCAACTTTTGTTAAACAAATCCTTCTATAACATTTAAGGGGTTGGAGGGCAAATATGAATTTCTAAATAATCAAGTCATTTGAGATGGTCATACCCTTCTGTCCTGAACTTCACAAAATTGTCAAAATCCTTGAGAGTGATTGCTAAAGTAGAGAGTGCTTTCTCTTTTGCGTGTGGAGAGCATTCATGCTGAGGTCATTTCGGCTGTACACAGTGGTAGCTTCAGAATCTTAGCACTGAAACCTAATCCAGCCTCACTGCTGGAATGAGGAGTATTCATCTTATTGAATGACATAAAAAATATCCCTAGCTAGTACCTACTTGTCCCATCATACACAGAATCAACATAGTTTGGAAAAGACCTCTGAGGTACTGAGTTCAACCTATGACTGAACCCCACCCTGTCAACCTGACCATGGCACGAAGTCCAGGCTTTCCTTTAGCATTTCCAGGGATGGTGACTCCACCACCTCTCTGGGCAGTCCCTTCTAATGTCTAATCATCCCTTCCGTGGGAAAATTTTTCCTAACATCCAATTTAAATCTCCCCTGGCACAACTTGAGGCCATTTCCTCTTGTCCTATTGCTTGTTACCCCAGAGGCCAACCCCCAGGTGTCTACAGCCTCCTCCCAGCTGGTTGTAGAGAGTGATAAAGTCACCCCTGACCCTCCTCTTCTCCAGGATAAACACCCCCATCTCCCTCCACTGCTCCCTATCAGACTTGTGCTCCAGACCCTTCCCCAGCTCTGCTGCCCTTCTCTGGGCACACTCCAGCCCCTCAAAATCTTCCTTGCAGTGCGGGGCCCAAACTCACAGCAGCACTTGAGCTGTGGCCTCACCAGAGCCAAGAACAGGGGAACAGTCACTGCCCTGCTCCTGCTGGCACAAGCCAGGATGCCACTGGTCTTCTTGGCCACCTGGGCACACCCTGGCTCTTTTTCAGCTGCTGCCAGCCAGCACCCCCAGGTTCTTTTCTGCTGGACATTGTTGTGGTCAAAGTGTTGGATCCAGGCCTTGGTCTTGCTGAACCTCCTTCCACTCATCTTGTCCCACCAATCCAGCCTGTCCAGATCCCTCTGCAGAGACTTCTACCCTCCAGCAGATTGACACTCCCACTTTAGGAGAAAGGTTTGCTCTCAGAATCCTTGCTCAGTGTCCACTAAGCTTTGGCACTAGTTAATACCCTTGTGTGTTCTCATATCTTATAGCAGAGGTTTCGGGTGCCTCTGTTCAAACACACTATCCTGCATCTTGGTACTGGCCAGTAACTGAAAATTTAGCCCACACTCAAATTATGTAAAGATTGAAGAACTAGATGTTTTCCATTGGCTTGACCAACACAACTTGATCAAATAGATATCAATTGGTTGTATGTTAAACAAGAAAAAAATGGACATTAGAGAAGAAAAAATAGTAAAAAGAGGTGGTAAGATCATAGTACTGTTCTTGCAACAGAGCACTCACTTTCCATAGAAGAGTTCTGCTCTTCTATGAGCAGAACATACTCCCAGGAGCTCACATTCTCCCACGAGTGTGTTCATTCTGTGAGGAAAGGGCATTCTTTGGGATGGATGTTTGCACTTATGTAGGGAAAAGAGGGGAAAGGACTCTATGCTGAAGGTGTTCCATTTCCTACAAAACAAATGCTTTGTGTACATTATGTCTTTCATATATATAGATGTGCATATAGACATATATGTAAATTCTGTAGATATTCTCACACTCATGCTCCCTCTCTCTGTCCCAGTAAACTTCTAATTATTCCCTCTGAGGCTGAAGTGTTTCATCAGAAGGGACTTACAACACCTTGGAGATAGAGTACTCTTAAGCTGTATCTACATTAGTAAATTAAACAGTTCCTAAGAACATTCCTGGGCATGGAACAGAATTTCTCTCATAGGGTCAAGTCCTTTTAAAGAAATTAAAATGAATTCTCTCACATCTTAAGATAGTGATTGCCATTAGATATATTTTACTCTATCACAGTGTTAATTCAGCAGATAAAAGAAACATTAATTCTGAAATGTCATTTATGTAATCATGTCATTCATGAGCAAAGTACAGGTCTGTCACATCTTTGCATATTGCATACAGAAAAAGAAGAAATACAATTCAAAGAATATACTCTTAAAATATGCTTTATTTTTGAAAAGAAGGATTCTCTACTACAAATAGTGCAGCAGAAGATGAATTGCCTTACACACACACAACAGCAGTTCATACGAGTTCTATTTCTCATGGGATTTCAGTTGTCTCATTTATGTTTCACAGGTCTCAATTAACTTTTAATTTGTCTTTCTTCTTGCTTAGTGACACTGGAACTAAACCTCCTGAGAGTGGTGTCTTTGGTTTTATGATTAATATTACGGCACTTCTAGGTATGTATATGGTACTTGGGTTGAACAGAATGAAGAAATGAGAATTAATGAAAAATTAGTGCCTGCTTTAATTACAGAAATGTATTCAGTATTCTGCAGAAAAACTTCTCCACAGTCAAATGGCAGGATCAGGTAGATGTAAGTAATACCTGGAGAGCTGGGTCCTTAGGAGCAGCTAGTGCAGGCTCAGAGGCACTTGTGTCTCTTCAGAGCACCTCATCAGTGCAAAGGAGTCAGCACACTGGAAATAAAAGTGGAGCAAAGATGGCATAATTACTCTGCAAAAACTGATGCAGGGAAACTTCAGGTTCTAAGATGCTGCAGTAAAGGGAAGAACAGTGTTGAAGCAACACCTGTTTTCTCCACAATGTGCCTACTTCTCTACAAAATAACTGGTGTGAATCAGGAAGTTTGGCATTTTCTGTTCTCTTATAGAGGATGGAGGATCAAGAGCATCATCTCTCTATGATGGCCTTAAGGCAAAGTAATCATATTTTACCTTTTATAAGAGCCTTGTTCAGTCACAATCTTGTAGTGTTTCATGTAACCTCATCGTGCCTGGGCAAAGTTACCTGATTTGCTTTTCCAACTGTAGGTAGGCTGAAGCTGTGTCCTGTGTTATGGAACTGTGGAATTCAGTCTGCAGCTTATTATATCCTGAAAAACTGTGATTTCCTAATTCAGTACAGGTGTTTGCCAGGAGTGAACTGCATATTAGGGCCAGGTATGCAGTGACTCTACAAAAAGGAATTCATTCCTCAGACCATCCATCAGAAGGAGATGTGGTTCTGGCACAAGACTGCATCTCAGAGCAGAATAAGGCCTCCCACTTGCAGCTTACGGCTCTTATCTCCCTGTAACATCTGTTCCTAATGTGAAATGGCAAAGCCTCTGTGCCCAAAACACTCAGAAGAATGGGATTTAAAGTAGTGTTTTTCTTGAACTGATGTGCATTTAGTTCTAGATAGCAATAATTTGTATTTTTAAGACAAAGATAATGTTGAAGTTCCATCTGAAAGTTCATCTGAATGAACTTCTTCATTCCATCAGAGTTAAAGATGGTATTATTTATTGTATTATGTTTATAATTTTGTTCTGCATATCATGTGTTACAGGAAAAGGTTGTTAAAATATAATCAATATGTGATAATTAACAAAACATTTATTTTTTTGTTTTTTTCAGCTTCAATTACAATGTACATCAGATATTTATTAATAGAGAAGCAAAATGAATCATCACACTTTGTAAGGTCTTCGTGCAATATGTTTACATTGTGTGTGGGATTGATGGGCTGCACTGGAATGGGCATAGTTGCAACTTTTCAGGTATGACCATACATTTAATGACAAAAATGAAAATAAAATAAGATTGCTTTACTATTGAGAATTAACTAGGTAACAGTGATTAACATTATCCCCATATGGACCCTTGGAAAAGGGAATAAGAATTCATTTCCTGCTCTTGCCTTTTTTCAGTAGCTTTTCAGGAACAGACTTGTTTCCTCCCTATACAAGAGAATTTTTGCTTGTGCAGTTATACCATTAAGGAGTTTTCTGTGTGCTTGTCTTGTAACAGGTCTGTCCTATATGGATTTTTTTACTGTAAATTTTTTTCTGTAAAACTTGAATGTAAAAAACTTTGTTATTCTGAGTTTAGTTTGCTTATAATCAAGTAGAGCAGAATAAGTCAGACTAACAAAAGCATCTGCATTTTTGGCTGAATGATGGCATAGTCACTAGCAGAATTTTCTACAAAATAAACTAATCTTATCTGACAGGTTAGAAAATTGGGCATAATATCAGCCTGTGAAACTTTTGAGTCTGTAGGAAATGGCATAATAACATGTTTTATTTTTTGATAGAGATATGTAGAACTACTGCTTACTTTGCCAGAATAAAGTATCTCATTACAAACCAAAGTTCCCCCACTCAATGTCTGAAAGAAAATTCAATAGGGAAAAAAATACTGAAACAAAATATTAATTTCACCTTTTCTAGTGAGGAAGTGTATAATAAGGTAGATTCTGACACAAATATTAGGACAATTGCACTGAAAGCTTCAGCCTAGAATCAAGTTAAGTTTAATTGGCAGGAAGCTTGAGATACTGCCTTAAAATCTGTGGAAACTGCTGCATTATTTCTTTTAAAGGATGGTTTACCTTGGAACAATTTGTTAAATACTATTGTGCTCATGTAGTGACATGATGACATACACAAAAATTGAAAATAAAGATTGTTGAGCCTTCAGCAGCCAGTACAGTTTTACATGCAATGGAAATTATATTTTCAGACAAAACCCCCTCTGCCTTAGGATGATATCTCACCCTTTTTAGCTTTGCATCCAGGCACTGTGTGTGGATTGCCAACACCACAGGTACTGTAGTCTATTCTAATCACATTTTACTTTAAAATATCCCTGTTCTTATTGATAAGATTTAGATGTGACACAAAAAAAAAAAAAAGTTGGATGATATCGGACTGAAATAGAAACCAAACTCAGCTTCAATGGGAAAAAGAGAAATCAGGAATGCAAAATAATTTGTGAGAGTCAGGGATGCAGAAACTTTGATCCTAATGTTTCCAAAGGGATTCCTTGACAGTTGTAACACTGGCTCTTATCTAATCTCTGTTGTGTCTCATTGCCAGTCTATAAACTCCTTCCTCTCTTAATTTCTATTTCTTCTGCTTTGACCCTGCTTTCCATGTTAAGTGCAGTTTGTAGAAAGGGTTCTGAGCATAATAAGGATCTAATCTAGCTAAGCATCTGATCTAGCAGATTTTTAAGCATCCTTAATTGCCCAAGAAGCTGGAAATGGTGGCTTGCAAGCCTTCAATCTTTTCACTGTATATGTACAACTAGTGAACAGTGCATTCTGATCCTTATTTGCCAATAGAATAACTGAAACATGAACAGGATGTGAGATTTGCTCAAGGTCAGGTGATGTTTCAAGTCAGGAGACCAAAGCAAAGCTGAAATTAGAAATTATTCCCTTAGTATCCAGTTTAGTTCCTCTAATCAGTATGTCACGCATAAAATTTACATTCATGTGCACTCTCTGCCAGTTTCTTCAGGTCATAGCAGCTAACCATTGTGCTGATTCCCTTTCCAGGAGCTGGCTGTTCCCAGTGTCCATGACATAGGAGCTCTGGTGGCCTTTGGCTCGGGTGTTGTGTACATAACACTTCAGTCTATAATCTCCTACAAGTCCTGCCCACGATGGAACACTTACTTTGTGTGCCACATAAGGATGGCCATATCTGTCATATCATGCATTGCTTTCATCCCCAGTATCCTTTATGGTGCATCCCATGGTTTTCTCTTTATGTGTTCATGGTTTTCCTTTTAAGTTAAATCATTGCTGATAAAAAATAAAAACAAGGTCACACTCTTTACTTAGGGCTCTCTAATGTGTATAATACAGCACGTTGTGACACCATCAGTAGCATAAAGATGAATTTTGGGAGCTTCTAAAATACTTTAGCTTTTATTTCAGTGGTATATTTAAAATTAATGTCCCAGTGTTTTTCACAGAATCACACACTAGGGAAGCTACAGCAGCTTTCCAACTTCCTTCACTCAGAGGGAGGAAGGTCTGAAAAAGGGAGCCACTGCTTCTACAATGAACCAAACACACAGAGGTTAAAAACACGGGTGGCACACAATCCTAAGCAGATCATTTTGATCATGCTGCTTGGTTCTTCACCTCAATAGTCACCTCTCTTAATGCCACACTGCAAAATTTCCTGGCTTTTCCCTTGGCACGCTATAATTAATCTCACTGATTTTATTTGCCTTGGGTGATCTGGCAGTGTTGAAAAGTGACTGCAGCAGCTCATGACATGAGCCAGCCTGCCAGAGCCTGCTTTTGGTTCCAGCAGCTGTGAAAGGGCTTTGGAAGAGGGACTCAGTCCTGAGAGGAAGATGTACAAACAGACCAAGGCACTTACTGTGCATCATTGGAAACCAACATTGTTCCACTTCCAGCAGTGCAGGACTCTGCTTCCATGGTTCTTGATCTCAAGTGTCACCTAAATTTGGAGTGTCTCCCTTACTGTCTATACATTGAAAGAAACTACAGAAACCTTTATTTGTGCAGAAATGTGTTTTGATTGTTGTTACCACCTGCCTTGTAATAAGATGTTTCATTTAATTGTGTTCTTAATACCTTGATTTGACATCCTGGCTGTTCAGGGTCTCCTGTGCTACAGAAGGGGAACATGGTCTGGGTTTTGGGTTCTTTTGTAAGCAGACATTTTCATTTTTACTCACTGATATTGCATAGTTTCCTTTACACTGTTTTTCCCAGTGATTGTGTTTGCTTCAAAAATTTCCATGACAAAAATTGATTGGACTCCAGGTGAAAAGGTAAAATCGTACTAGGTAGCCAACTTACCTTGTGTGATATTATTTAGGGAATCTGTTATATCTATCTTAAAGCACTACAAACATGTCAGAGACTTCAAATAGCACATTATCAGGAACAGATCTGTGCAATGCTGGTTCCCAGTCACTTCTTCATTAGGAAGATGTCTGCGGTGTGGGTAAGAAAATTTATCATGGGTGATCAATCTTGAAAGAGTTAGACTTTCATTTTGACCAAGAACTTGAGAGTTTCCCATAGAAAAAGACTACAAAAAAAAAATCTGGTAATTAGTTCTATTCCCTTTTATAGTCAATTTTCTTACAAATGAACTTTTCACATGAAACAAAAAGTGGACCAATTTAATTCTGTAGGTTTTGAGATTTTTTTCTCAGCTTTTTTTTTATTATTATTTATTAAATAATCTTTGATACTGTCATAAATATTTGGACTCTGACCTAAAATATCCTAAAGTTAATTTTAGGTATTTGAATTCATTTCAGTGTTTTCAGAATTGCAACTATGAAAACTAATTTTGCTTTTTGGGAAAATTTTGCTAAAAGGAGGCATTAGAAAAAAAAAAGGTTAAATAATGCAGAGAGTATATCCTTCTCAAAGAGCTTAATAATATCACACTTAGCAAATGTACCACAACCAAACAGTGACAAGGCAGCTGTGAGATAAATCTTTGCAAATTAGACAATCTTATTAATATCTTCGGGGGTTTTGTGCGTTTTTATGTGATGCAAAGATAAAAAAAATAATTTTACTGAAACAGATGGCACATTTGGTGATGGCATGTTAAGAAAACTTTGCTTTCTGTTTGTGTCATGTGACATTGGTTTTCAATAACAGTTTAAAACAAAAGTCTTGTCAGGAAGTGTCATTGAGGGTAGCCCTCCATTTCAAAACATGGCAAGGACTCGGTCAGAATTCCTGAGCTCAGTGGCTCTGAGTGGAACCTTGGAGCATGGGCACATCAGTAATCTTAATGTAACATCTGAATGTTTTCAGGTTTATATTACATTCAACCTCTGTTTTTATACTATGCTAATTGTAGTTTTCTTTTACTGCCTTTGATGGCATTGCATGGTACTTAGTGTAACACGTGCACCTTGATAAATTTACTCACCATTCTGGAAAAACAAAATGTGAATTGACTTTCATACAACAGGGATGACAAGTCATAAATCTTACTTGTTGAATTTACAGAAGGAAATGTCTATATCATTTCACCCTTATTTTATTTAGCTGTTTAATCTGAAAATTTGTTTTATATCTCATTCCATCAGGATTATACTTACCATTTTATGAGTGCAATCTGTGAATGGACAGTGGCCTTTGGTTTCATCTTCTTCTTTTTAACATTCATTAGAGATTTTCAGGTTGGTATCTACATATTTTAGCAGTGACTAAGTGCTGTGAATTATATAACAATGCAATAGAAAATTACCATTCTTTACCTCGATAGATGCATCAAAGCTGTACAGAAACAAATGTTAGCAAGCACAGAAATGACTTCTTTCTACATAATGAATATTCCCCCCCTTGATTATTAAAGATAAAATTCAGTTTCATAGTTCAATGTGTTTGATCTTGAAAAGTAATGTGTCAATTATTTACCACTCTTTTTGTAGAAAGAGGCCCTCTAAAGGTGACATAATAACAAAATGAATGATGCAAGTAAAACTTAATTTTTTTTTCTGCCTGAGGGATTTTAGATAATAATCCAAAGCATTTCAATCATTGATGTTTTACACATTTTACTATATGTTTCCTCACATTGCAAAGAATATGAAATAATTTTTGGAGAAATATTGACACAAAAGTCTTCTGGTTTGGGAAGATGGATTCAGAGTTAACATATATTTTGTTAGCCAATAGCAAAAATTTCCATGTCTGTTTAGTTTTGACTTAGTACTGAATAGATCATGGCTGTAGGGCTTTTCCTTAATTTAAAATAAATAAATAAATAAATAAATAAAATAAGCTAGGTTCAGCAGAAAAAAACACTTCTTTCAGAAAAAGACCCCAGTTGTTCCAAATTATACAACACATGATCTTAAAGGCTTGTAATTGCCTTCTAAAATGAATAGAATTATTGAAGAACTATTCCAAAATGTCTGTATCATCTAATGCATGATTTCTGGGGGGAGGTATTTATTGCCAGTCCATCAGTCTCTGATATCTGTGTATATGATGGCATCTCTTTCCTCAAAGACCAGACTCTTCCCTTGGAGACACAGATTTGCAGGACAATGCAGTAATTCTCAGAATATTTATCAACAATCCTTAGTTGATAAT
Source organism: Setophaga petechia (assembly GCA_024362935.1). Classification (NCBI taxonomy): domain Eukaryota; kingdom Metazoa; phylum Chordata; class Aves; order Passeriformes; family Parulidae; genus Setophaga; species Setophaga petechia. The sequence goes on from JANCRA010000025.1 coordinate 8,619,186, forward strand.
TCTGCTTCAGACACATAAAAAACTTTTACTAAATATAAATATTATGAAAATAAGAGATAGTGATGAAATTAAACAAAATGGAATTGTGGCCATTTTAAATTACAGGTTATGAAATAGCATGAATCCAATGTTAGTGTTTGACAATGACAGAAAGATTTTTTAGATTCTATAGTCTTTTTGTCATGACCAGTGCTGAGAGAAAATCATATTATTAATTCAGTAAAAAAGTCCTGCCACTCTCAAAGAAAAATAAGATTTTTTTTCTAATTTTCCCTTAGTATTTATTTTACTTTAACACTTTTTTCTTTTGTTTTGTTTCATCTCCTTGTACTTTATATCACAGAACTGTAAAATTAAATTATCCTAAACTGATCTCGCTTTGTTTTCCTTTTAGAGATTTTCTTTAAGGATATCAACAGAAATACATGAAGAATCCTGATAGTGAAAGAACAATATTTTATATCTATGAATATTCTAGGTTTCTTTTTACTTATAAAAAAAGTGGCAGAGGCACAAGGATTGATGAGGTTGTATTAAGAGCCCATGCCATTAACTCTGCACCAGCAACCACTAAAAGATTTTAAAAACTCAGAGCAAGGTTCCTCCTGACTTTTTGCAATATTTTGTAATTTTTATATGGTTTGGCATATTAAAAATACTATAATAAAAGCAATATCTAGAAGCACCATAAAATCACTCAAGGACTCGCTCTCCTCATCTCTTCCATTTTGGACATATCTGCACTTTTTAATTTTCTGTAGTGTGATCAGTAGCATTAGTTTTAAACTTGACAAAGTACATTTTGCAAAGAGAGAAGTGTAAAGGCAATGGAAATCACTAGGACTGAATTCCTACTCTGTTAAATTACAAGGGCTGGAGAAGAGGGTGAGAGCAAGAGTGGGCATCTTTGTCTGAAGAAATTTGAAGTTAGCAGATGGCAATACTATGTTACATATTTCTGATACTGGGCACTGCAATGCAAATGCAAATCCGAAGAGAAATTTGAACTATATTGCCTGAAAAATGTTTTCTAATCATGGCTGCAGTACATGTTGTAAAAATCCACCTCCTTTTCCCTTTTATGCACTGATGGTCACAGGAAAGAAAAGATGGAAGTGAGAATAGAAAGTAAATTTGCATTTAAGCATGATGCAATAAAGAGAATTCTTATTGCAATTTCATTAATAAAAAGCAGCATTTTCCAGCCTGTGTTTTAATCTACAATGGAGTGAAGAAGGTCTCAAAAAAAGTCATGGGAATGAATGGAAAATAAGAAGAGGCAGTAGTTTTCAGGTACTTAGAAATAAATTTATTAGTATTATATACATAAAACTAAATTAAAAAACAAACCTGGAGAGCATCTGGAATGAAGATATTTGCTGCTATAGACTTCCTTCTGTAATGAAAGACTTAGAAAGGAACTAACTGAGAAGTCAGATATCACAAGTATCTGCAGGCAAAAGGTTCTTTCTTCTCTTTCAGATTCACCACCTCCATTCTGTGCATTAACCACTTGGTTGTGAATTACATTCTCTGAAAATTACATTTTCCACACTCTATCACAGTTTATGCAGAAATCTTGATGATTTTCAGTTGCTAATATCCACTAACTAATGTGTGTTTGGAGAGTGATGTTTTAAGATTAGTCATCTGTTAATATTTCTTTTAATTTGTATTTTAAACTGTATTAAATTCAGCTGTTTCACAACTTAAAGAGTTGATGTTTTGTTTATAAGTTCTTCTAGATAAAAACAGTAAAAGTGTTTGTTCTTCACTGGAAGATTTGCTTTCCATAGTATTCAGGTTATCTTGCAGAGGTTTATAGCTACAACCAAGCTAAAAATCAAACCTAGTACTGACTAAAGGAAGGACCTTATGTCTTGCTGATTGGGTATCCTGTAGGGGACACACATTCCTTCAAGTGAAGATCATAAAGGAAATGTGTGTCAACCACAAAAAGTGACATCATGTTATTTTCAATGGTCTGTAAAGAAAAGACCATATTACCTAGTGCATTGTGCATTAATTATCTTATTGCTCTTTATTCTTAGCTTTCATAAAGTAAAGTATAAGAAGCAAGAAGTTGTTATTTTAACTGATAGCCAACCTTTATAGTATCCTAAAGGGAAGAAAAAAAGTTTCAGAGAAAGTGGCTGAATCAAGATCACCTTAGTCCCTGAAGTCAAGAGGTAAATTCAAGTACTGAATTAATTCCTTCCCATTTTCCTGAGCTTTATTGTAATACATTTTAATATGAGTTATATTCGTGACCAAAAGAATGCACCAATAATGCACTTTTTATTAAATCTTTTAGGCCTAGGACCTCAACTTGCATTGACATGCAGATAAAAGCAATGGATTATTATTTTTTTATTTGTGCAGTGAACTATTGAAAACACTTTGATTATTCTCTGGTTCCCAACAGATTTTTAGTCAACAGCTTAACTTTTTTTTCAGCTGAAATGTGAGTTGACAAGTTGCAAGAAATTGCCAAAATAATATTCTAGCAAGGTATAATTTAGCTGTGGCTGAGTCTTGTTAAATACTGCATTTTAAGTTTTACAGGCAAGTGATCTCTAGAGGTTAGCACAGATAATGTCACAGCACATTTGTGTTGCTTTGTTATGGATCCTTTTTTCTATATTTTCATATTTCTTAGCAACAAGAAATAACTTTTTTTTTTAATTGGAAGCTATGCTAGAAATATTTTCATCATCTACTCTGCATGATGTTCTCTATTTGTCAGCCCATCAGGAGTGATTGAGAAATTCCTTTTGCATAAACTCCAGTAAATCACATGATACTTGCTGTTATTTTTAGTGGTTATGCTAAATCATTCTTCTGTTTCCAGAAGTGCAAAAGCTGATTTTCCTAGGTTGTGCAGATTGATCTGCAGATGAAATACCACTGTTGTGGTCTCTGTCCCAGTTCCAGATTGTGTAAGGATGAAACTCTACCAACCTAAAATACCTAAAACCCCTCTTTGTCTTAGGAGAGTGTTACTTGCTCTGCTTTGCCTTCTAATGTGCACTGATGACCTTATCACTGGCTTTTCTCATAAGGCAAACTAAACTTTAATTTCTGGCCTGCTCAGTTTGCATACTGCCTTACCTGTGATAGCAACATATGTTTGACAGTAGTACAATAATCTTGATGGCAAGGCCTTTATTTCTTGCTCTTAATACTGGTAGCAAAACTTCCAAGCAGATTAGAGGGATTGTGGCAACACTTCAGAGAATTTTGGACATTCCAGCATGAATTTTGTAAAGAGGTTCAAGACCCTGGTATTTTAAACTCTGTAAATACAGTCTTAGTCTCAATATTGACCACATTTTCACAAGCCTTCTGGCTTTAGAGCATCTGTTGGAAGACTGCAGAGGGTGTCAGGTTGGTTCCCAGCAGTTTAAAATGTCCATGGGAAATATTGTCTCTGGAAGAGTCTGGAAGAGCTGCTCTCCTCCAAGAAACAGTGAAAAGCAGCATGGTGTATGTATTTTAAGAAGGGATAATGTTTGTTTCCTTGGAAGATGAGTTAATGCCCCTTTATTTGGGAGAATTGTGGGCAAGTAGCAATAGGCTTTAATATAAAAATTCTCTGTTGCTTTGAGTAAAACCTGTCAGAGCTGGGTCTGTCTTTCACTGCATTTGTGCATGTGCCAGTGGCTATACAGTCACACCTGCAGATAAAAGCAGTACTGGTATGATGAGACCTGGCAGTGGTTGCAATACACAGAAATAAACATACATGCTGTATTTAATAAACAATAACAGTGATTTAATGAGCTTTGGCTATATCTTGAATTGGTAATATAATTCATAAAGAGTGTTTCTCCCATCTTAAGCAGAAAATAGGCAAGTCCTACATGTGGTATCTGTATTTTTCCCCGTACACAATAGATGGCACTAGCAGCCCACATGATTTGGGTTTATTTCCCACGTTCAGGCAAGCAAGTGCAGTAGTTTTGTAGGTAGCTTCAGCTGATTTTAATAGTCACCTGGAGGCCCAGTTAAATGAGTTTTGTATTGTGCCTTTGTGGAAAACAAGTCAGATCTAAGTTTCTTTGCCATCCCTTCCTGCCTTCATCTAAGTAAATATGTTTTGCTACTGCCATGTGTAGTCTCATAGTAATTTTAAATTAATTTCAGTTTTAAATTAATTTGTCTAAGTCAAAGGAGCCACTTGCTGCAGTTATCACTGGCACACGCTGACATCCAGCTCTGATTACTGCACCACTTCTCCTGGGAAACTTTTCTTACCCTGTCACAAAGAAGGTACATTTCACTCAGTTGCTTCAGTAGAATTCTGTCAGTTTGCAGTGGGGCTTTAGAAAACAATATAGACCTTGTTTTCATGAGACAACAATATAGAAAGAACAAGATTTTAACATTTCAAAATTGCAGCCAGTCTGCACCCGGAAAAAGTGACATGCCTGGTTGTAAAAACAATTCAAAGGTTGCTGTTGTATATATTTCAAAACACATTTTGTATGTAAAATGTCTTTTGTCCAGTTATTTCCTTGCCTAACAAAACAGTTAGCATTGTCTTCTATGAAGTGCAGCAATAATGCAGGCTTTTGAACATTATCTTACCTGCAATGATACAAGTTCAGCATTCACAGTCTTAAACAAACTATGCTGAGCACCATGCAAGTTTCTCTAGAAACTCCCACCAAATATTATATGGATTTAAAAAAAAATATATAGAAAGTCCTATGCCAAAGTATGAGTGATTCATTATTGATAGACATCTTTAACACAGTAGAACTTTTACTCCACAAGCACTTGCCCAACACACACTCATAAAACTCATTATACATTTCATTATACATAGGTATAATATTAATTTCATTATACATAGGTACATTTCAAAGCAGATTTCTCTGATGAACGTCTAGACTTCCATCATGAGACCTGCAGGAACATTCTCTGTAGCTCTGCTTCTATTAGATATTAACAGCTGATGGATCTCCATGCAAAGAGGTGTCTTTCCTTCCTCTCACACTGCATCAGGTGGCTGAAACATATTAGGTGGTTTGCAGGGAGGTTTTTTTCCTGGTTTGAATCATTCAAGAAGATTTTTTGATACTAAAATAATTTGTGGGGTTTTTCCCTTTAAAATTTATAAATAGAACTTTGTGCTCATTTGAAATTTCAGTGGGATTACGCATAAAATCTTGTCTACTACTTAGAAAGGATTTTGACACAGGTCTTGCTCTTCAGGCAAAAATGTAATGTTCAGAAATTCCAACTTATTTGTTCAGAAATTCGTCTTATTTATTAGCCTTTTAGATCTATTTAGCCTTTGACGATACAAATTCAAAAGGAGTTAAGAACCTTCACTTGAAGGAAAAATGATCTCGACTTTAACCAACTAAAATCAAATTACAAGACTTTTACTGACTTTAAATGTTAGTATTTCCTCCTCTGCTGAGCAAGTGCATGTGTTGTTCACAGAGGCTGGGGATGTTTCCTGGGTAGATTCTGGTGTCAGCAGAATGATCTCAGGGATGAATTTGGGAAACAAGTTATCTCCCTGTAAGCAGCTTGAAGGAGACATCAAGCTCTAAGACTCTCCTTGCTCTGCCTCTGCTCCTTAAACCCAGCTTGTTTTTTTACTGAAGAAGCACAAATTGAGAGTTCAAAGTGAAGAATTGAGACCTGAGTTCTCAGAGCCTATATCACAAGTACAAGAGGATATAGTTCTGATTAAGCCTCTAATGACATTTAATTTGAAATTCAGTGCAACTGTGTGAAGATGGCACTGTGACAAGATCTGAGACATCCCCAGCTAGCTGTAAGAGTCTTAGAAGCAACTGAGGAAGCAGGATCCAAGCTTCAGCAAGCACTTGTTTTCTCAGGATTGTGGAAGCTTTCCATTGGCTTGGCTTCCTCTGTGTTTTGGGGGCACGGAGATGGCGCCATTTCTTTTTTCTCCCTTTGTCCTCTGTCCTTCTGTGTTACCTAATACCCAATTCACACAAATTGTGTTGGCAAACAGCTCTCCCTGTGTGTTAGTATTAGGATGTGGTTTCTGTGATTCTGTTCCAGAAATCATCTTTCTTCATGACAGTCAACAAATTAGCCTTACTTTCCTCCATTTTGTGGTCTCAATCTGATGTCTGGGGAATTTGAACGTATGCAGGTAGTAAGTCATGGGTGCTCTCTGACCTGACTGCAGACCAAAATCAACTCTCAGCTGAGATCCTGCCTACAGCTGGCATGGCTGGTTAGCTTAAAAGTGTTTAAACCAAATATTTGGGGTAATTATAGTATTATAGCAGATTTTAAAGGGTGATTGCCAGTGCTGTCAAAGGGTGAAGCTGACATTTTTTCAGTACCCCTCCCTGCCAAACAGCTTTAAAATTTGAAGGCTATTATTGTATTAGCATAGTTCTTTAGTCTTGAACTGAATTCAAAACATGCTTACTGTTTAGGGTAGGCAATACAAAATCTTGATTGCTACTTTCCTGGAATTTCAACCAAAAGGAATGGTACAACATTATATAATCATGTTTTTTAAAAATCAGCTTGCAGTTTTACATGGCATCTTGTGTCTGCTCGTGGCAGCCAGCACTGAGCGTTGCCATTGAAAACAGAGAGTCATGGCAGTATATTCACTCCAAAAATACCTTCTGGTTGCAAAAATATTTAACAATGTTAAGACTAAAGAGGAGTGAGAGGAAACTAAAGAAAGACAGGATTGGAAACTGTTCATTGCACTGTCAGATAAAAATTCACCATGGAAAAATGCACAAACAGACAAACAAAAAACAATTTCTGGAGTAAAAAATGCAATCCAGCAGACAACTGAGTCTTCTTGAGTAGGGTTGAAGGATCAAAGGAGATCGACCTTCAAACCACCCAGTTAAATTCAAGACTGGGGACAGATAAGTCTCTCATGGATTTCTAGGAAGAGCAGAAACTCTACCTTTGCGCGTAACTCTTTTGGAAAAGAGGTTTAGGAAAAAACCAGAAGACTATCCCATAAATCACAGTAGCAGTTAGGCAGCAAGGCAAAATGCGAATTAGTGATTCTTTTCCTTCAAGGGCAGCTAGAGATGGGTCTTCATCTGGATGGTGTAACCGTGTTGCAGAAGCAGCAGTTCCTGTGTGTTTGGAGCAATTTTGGCACACAGACTCAGAAAGAGGGGAAAAGATTGGAAGCTGAGAGAAAGGGTAAGAAAGAGAGGAGTCCCTGCATAAGAAAAGAGAGGAAGGAAAAGGCAGGATTTTGCCTCAAAGTCTGTGGAAAAGAACATGACACTTTGGCCTCAAAGGCAATAAAGAAACACAGAGAGACCCTTTTATTACTCCGTAAAGAATTGCATTAAATTACGTCAAATTACAAAGAGGAATCAGGAAGCACTTTTCTGCCATTTTCTGGACACTAAGGATCAATACTTTGATAGATTTCTTAGAAGTCAAGTTATATTGAAACCACGGTCCCAGAACCTGGAGAAGAAGTTCCTGCTCACAGATTGCAGCAGGAGGAGCTCCCCTTTCTGTGGATTTTCAGTGTAGAATTTGGAATAACAGGAGGTTGTTCTTGTTTGCAAAGGTCCCCACATAGCTTGTGGTGGGAAGACACCAGATTGTTTGGCAGTCCTACAGGGAACACAGGGGAGATTTTTTGCCAACAAAATCACAGACTAGAAGAGGAACAGAGTCTCTGTAATGAAACTGTGAGGGGTGAGCTACACAAGATGTTTGTGGTTTTCTGCTTTTGTCCCCAGGGTGTCACTGTGGGTGCAAGGAGGGTTTCCTTGATTGAGATGGTTTCTCCATCCCCAGTAGCTAAGTGATGGCTGAAATACATCTCAAAGAAGCATGGGAAGATGGAAACTTAAGTGAAGAGCCCCGTGCTTGTCACTGAGATTAAAAAAAAAAGAAAAAAAAAAAGAAAACCAATGAAATTGGAAATACGACAGATGCAGATCTACAAAACTCTGGTCAGTCTAATGGACAAGTACTGGTCTGGGGAGACATAAAGGGAAGAGGACCATGCTGATGCAACTGGAAGAGCCTCAAGCTAAATGATCACCCACCATACATTATGTAATGAAGCCTTAAAACATCTGTTGATAATCAGGAGGACAGAGATTCCAGCAGAAAAGGGTGAAGACAGCTCTTCTTACCAGTGTTTATACTGGCCTGCATTAGGATCAATCAAATGTGCAGTGATACTTCACCCAACCAAGCCTATGGATTTAATGCTCATCTATGAAATATTCCACACAGGAGATTGCTCTGTTGGTCTACTGCTAAACCACTGGTTAACAGAAAATATTGCTAATCTGAGCCCACTCCCCAGCGTATGTTTGTTGCTGCCCTTACCATTTCTTTTTCGGTTGTTCTAAATTTTTAGTATCATTTTCTTTAAACAAGAGAACACAATATTCAGAAAGTGCCAAACAACATCTTTATAATGATTATGAAATCTCCTATAGAGCGTTTCCTGTTAATTTTCATAGTGTTTTGATGAAAATTCTTTTGAAGGCTTTTATAGGCTCTTGTCCAACATATCTGGGGAGTCTGTTTTTCAGCATCTAGTTTTACTCTTTAACATTTATTTATGGCCACTTCAGTGCCTTTAACTTCCTAGAATTGTAAAATATTTTTTTAACCACCTGACTGATCTTAGATTTGCACAAATTTGGACAAAGGCCAGCTGATTCACTAGTAATTAGGGTATTGTTCCTAAAACAACTTCATTTACTGCTGGTGTTCTGCTTTGCATTGCTGAGTGTGAAGAGGCACACAGAGCTGGATTTGTTTGGGCTGCCTACAGCTGCACCAGATACTCTTTGTGCAGGGTACAGGCAGGAAGCTATAGAGGCTGAAGTTCACAGCAGAGATTGCAAACAGAACATGAATTCCAGTCCAAGTTCCTTTCAGAAACCTAGTCATTTTTGTCACCTTTTTCCTCACTGTTTTTTTTTTACATTGTTTTTATAACTGCTTATTTTTAAAGAATTCCAGTTGGTGCCATCTTTTTCCCCACCCCCTTAGCTGTGAGCACTTATTAGGGCTGCAATGTAAGATTTAGAACAAACTGGAATGATTTAGGTACTTCTGGCAATTCCTGGCTGCTTCTTAAAGTCAAAGTAGCTGGGCACTTCTTCTATCTGTATTTAGAGTGATGGGAGCAAGTGTTTTTATAATGGATCCTCTTAAACTTGAAATATAAATGGAAGTATCTATTCACTTGAGATCAAGTCCTGTTTGCTGCTGCTTTTCATTCTACATATTGTTCCTGGTAATTCTTCTGCTGGTGCAGTAAAAACTGGTTCTCCTTTGCTTTTCAACTTTGCCCATGACACACTGCTTTGTACACAGCTCATTATTTCTTCACATCTACTTCTACAAAGGGACAGTGCTGTTTCAAACAGGGCAGGGATGGCTAAGCCCATCATCCTACTGCCCAGGTATCCCCAGGACAGAGTGTCTTTCTGCAGGTCATAGTGCAGCTGACACCTGGCACCCCACCCAGAAAGAGAGGATTCTTTGTGTGAAATGTTCTCAGTCAGTAAGTACTTAAAGGAAATTGGAGGAATATGAGGGATGTCCTGCTAAGCAGGACATGTGTCTGTGGGATATTCTGAAAGAAGGCCCTAAGAAAGAAAATTATGAAGTGAGAAACTGTTTGTGTAAAGGATGAATTGTTCAAAAATTAGGTATTGTTATTAGTTCTGAATTAGCTCCTCTGATGTTACATCAAGCCTTATTAGACTTCTTTTAGCAAAAAACTGAGGTTGTTGCTTAACTTTCTGGAACAAGACATGAATTCCTGAATTCCATTGTTTTTCAGAGGCTGTGGTTTGATTCCCAGAACCAAAATGAATCTGATTCTTGAGCTGGCATATACCCTTAAAGCATTCCTAGATCAGGATTCTGAAAAGAGAGGCTTTGGTTTCAAAACCCCTTCCACATTAATGGGTTCCTTATGCCTGATAATGGTGCAATTATGAGAGCTGGAGAACCAGACTGAGCAGTTGCCCTTTTCATGTTCATTGGAGGGGAAGGAGTAGACACATTGGGGGTCATGGGGGAGGGGGAAATTTGGCCTAAGGAGGAAAACAAAATCTTTTAACCATGTTACATGGCATCTACCATGTTAAGAAGGTTGTTTACAAGAGGACTCACTCAACAACATCAAAATCTTGTGGAATCTTCCCATGCTGCTTGAATTTAAATCACATTCTGTTCCTGTCATGCTCATCTGCTCAATGTCTTCCAGAGACATTTGCACAAAAAGCCCTGTTGCTTACTGGTTTGGGTTGACAGCAACTTGTGAGGCAGGTAATCAGTGGTCACCAACACCACTTTTATCTACTGAGGACTGGAGCTCTCAGTGCACAGTTGTTACTGATGGGGCTGGGCTGTGTAAGTTCTGTTTTCTGTTCATCATCACCTGTCAAGCAGTTGAATGCACCAACGAAAATTTGGCTCCAGTTGTACAAATTTATATGGGCTTATCATTGCCCCTACATGTGTTTGAATGATTGGCCATGAGTTCTGTACTTGGCTGTGGAACACATATAAACATGAGCTTCTCCTTGAAAGAATAAACTACCTGTACTATACAATGACATAAGAGTGAGGGTATCACAGAGATCAGCTTGGTTGGCACCATGTCCCTGAGCTATTCACCCTGACACACTGGGCTAATTAGCAAATTACAACTGGCACTTCATTTATCATTGTATCCAACCTCTTATCCAGAAATGGTGCTCCGGGTACAGCAAGATCAATGACAAGTATTCATGTGCAAGAAGACCCAGAGCCAAAGCCAAAAAATGTTTTCTGTTCATTTACACTCTGCCAAAAACTACAGGCTTCCCTAAAGAGCTTGCTGATACCTTCATGGCAACAGTGTGGAAATGCCCAGCAAAGCTGGCAGGACAAGGCTTTAGCATTCTTAAGGCTGCAGATGTGTAAGTCTGGGACAGCTCTCTTTGCCAGTCCAGCCTGCACATGTGACTCCTTATTTGACCTGGCTGTTGGAGCAGTGTCAAAAAACATATCTTACCTCATAGGTACCTATCAGAACTATCTAAATATGCTGGACCATGTCTCCAGATTCAACAGTAAGGACTCCTGGATGGAAAATTTCAAAGCTATTCTTTTTTGTGACTGATACTGCTCCATTAGATGTAATCTAATTAGTAGAAGCTTGTCTTGGTTTCATGAAATGAAATCTCCAAATGGTTGTTTTCTCCCTTAAAAATATATATATATTAAATCAGTCCTGTGTTTAAAATTATACTGGCAGAAACTAGAGAACAGATAGCCAAAATCCAGTGTATATCAGCTTTGATGGCACACCCAAACTCCACAGACCAACACTGTGATTATATTAGATTGGGAAAATTCCTTTATCTGCCGGGATGAAAACTGCTAAGTTCCTGTCGTCTGAAGCTGTTTGGGGCAGCAAGTCTTCAACATTCTCTTGGAAGAAGCCCTGGAAGGCTGCTAAGCAAGTGGCTTCAAATCTTGCCTTTTCTTAGGGGGCATCCTGAAAAGTAGAGCTGCCTTTCTCCTTTACCCAGCACTTAAGCTCTCTTGCAGTCTCAGAACAGAGTCATGAGGCACAGGTATCCCCTGTGAACAGAGTAACTCATGCCCCCATTCAGAAAACAGATCTTGCAGTCTTCTTGCACAAGGGTGGAAGTAGCAGAGAAAAAATTCTCACTGTTGTTATGTTTCATGTTGTGATGTTGCAATGCCATTCAGTGCCAAACCTTCTGTTCTTGTCACAAAGAAGCAAAATAATGTAGGTGACAAACTTTTCTTATGAAAATCTGCACTGTCAGCCACCAGCATTTTATTTCCCTAGAATAGAAAAGTACTGCATAAGGCTTTTTAATAAAGCCAAGGAAAGTCTTCCCTGGGAATGAGGGAGGATTTTTTGGGGTGATAACTCAAAGCTACACCTCATGAAATGAAAAAGGAAAGATGTCCTTAAAAGAATCACTATGGGCTTTTTGAGGAACAAGTGGCACCAATCTGGGCAGAAACATCCATTAATTCTGAGAGAATACACCTAAACCCAAGAATTTTTCTGGAGATAGGCCAGCCAAATGAAGAAAATCAAACTATAAACTCTGTGAACTTTGTATGATGCTGAGATTTGTTTATTTATAACAAAATGGAGAAAAAAGAAGCAGGAACACCTATCTGGTAACATGAACTTCAAAGTGCAAACTAAATATAAAACTAGGAATAAGTCAAGCCCAGGAATCCAAAACAAAGTTTGTTCAAAACGTGAGCAGAGGCACAGCTGTCACAATGCTGACTTAGCATTCTTCAGGTTTCAAAGGAAAGTCAAGCCCATCAATATTTCCATATCCAAGTAAATCCATACCTAGTCTTAGCTGCAGACACTGCTTTCATTCACCAGAGAAAAACACAGAATGTCAGTTGTCCTTAGAGATAAAAAAACCCCAATAAAACCAAATCAACCAAGCAACATGTGAATAATTGCACAGTGATATCATAGTTCTGCCTGCTATATAGAAGCCAAATTGGACTTAAAAGTTGTCATAATTTCAGTAATGATTTGGAAAAGTGGTTCCCAAGGAGAATTTGTGAACCACCAGTCATCACAGCAATCCTCAGAACCACTGATAGTCCGGCCTCCTGACAAGATCTGCAGTTTGGCAATAATTCATTGCTTTGATTTTTTAAATTATTACTGACTTGGAATATTTTTTTCTTGCAATTATTTTTCATAAGAGCAATTTTTTTTCTGCATTCATTTAAGTATTTCACTGAGTTTGATCCACAGCATGCAGTTCAGGGATCACATTATTTTGTTCTTGCTGCCTAATTGACTACTGCAAATTGCCTGCAGGAAACTTATAGAAATAAGACAGGTTTTTCATAGGTGAGTGATGCTTTACCTGAAGAAAACAGGCTTTATTTTGCACTGAGTATGTAGTTTCTTTAAAAAAATGGGTGAAAGTCCACAGAGTGTATTCCCGAAATGTTAATATGCTGACAGATCAGCAAATACAAGAGTTGAGAAATGAGAACTTGAGTGATTCACTCCATATAACTGGAAAGAGAATTTTCTCCCTGAGTCTCTTTGAAGTGAGAGGTCAGTGGGGTTGTTTTCCACAGGCTTGCTGACACATGAAGCAGGACAGGTGTTTCCATGGCTGGCCAGGCTAGCAGTGGCAGGAAGGATGGAACCACGCTACATTGACTTTATCTCAGCTCACCAAAACAAGGTTTCAGCTGCGGTTTTGGAGAAGCAGAAAACTTGAATGGCCAGTGGCAGCAGCAGAGCAGAGAGCAGCCTGCTGTGAGATGGATGGATGGATGAATGGATGGATGGATGGATGGATGGATGGATGGATGGATGGATGGATGGATGGATGGATACATGGATATGTGGGGCTGTCTCCAGTGGAATCTCATAAAACTGTGGCTGGGACAGACACCTGTGGGCTCCCAGCTGTCAGAAAGGTTCATACCACTTGGGAAAGTTGAGCACAGGAAGGATAAAGCCTCAAAGAGGAGCCACTCTTGGACACCATGAAAAAAAAGCCAGTGTTCCTCACTGCAGCCTGCATCCTCACTTCAGTTCCCCACTATGGCAGTCTTGGCATGGGAGGCTGTTACAGTGCAAGACTTGGCACTAATTTCTCTCTCAGCTCCCATTCTTGATCCTTGTTGCTGTTTCCAGTGTCTTCCTGACAGCACTCAGCTTAGTAAAGTAGCACAACTGCTCTATAAATCTCAGGTACAGCTCTGCTGACTGCAAGTTAGACCAAATGGCAGCTCAAAATCTGGCAATTCCCTGCAGCCTGCTTGCAAGAGGAATCCAACTTCTCCTGCCTTTGGTGGATTAAAATCAGTGGGAGGTAATTATTGTTATTTTTAGCAAAAGGCTAAAGTACAGGAACCATAAACTGGCTGGAAAAGTCTGAAATGTGGAAAATCTGAAATTATTCAAAGGCTTGCTTCCAGTCTCCAGTTATTATCATAAAGCAGCAAAATCTGATTCTCTATCACTAAAGTTTTCTTACTGACTTGTCTGCCACATTTCTGCTGGCACCTCTCAGCACACGTGTCCTTGATCCAGCATTTGTATCTCTGATTCAAACAGTAACAAAGGAATGCAAGTATTTCAAATTTGAATTAGTTTGAATTGAATGCAAATTTTTAAACACTTTTGGACAGATTGCCCTATAAAAGAAACAACATAAGAAACAAGGAGAGAAAAAAAACCAAAGAAACATCTTTTAAATTCATTTTCCTGCTCTGAGGTGGTTGCCTATCATCCATCCCACTCCCCCAGTCACTCTGTGTATTCACTCTAGTATTTGTAGCACCACTTTGAGAGTAAGTTCCTTATGATTTTGCTTTGTGGAAAACTACATGCCAGCTTTAAAGCTTCTACAGTAAGTTTTTTTTTATGAGTCATTTGTACCAAAACCAGACACTTTTGGAACTGAATGCTGCCCAGTTAGGACATGTAAGGAAAACAAAAATGAAAATCTAATACTATAACTTTTATATTTCCTTATAATGATCTGACAGCAGGAAAGCCCCTGCCTCACATGACATCTAGAATTTCATATTTTGTCATATACTCACCTAACTATATTGAAGCTGCCAGATGTGGTAATTTCTATTTAGGCAGCATATCTGCACTTCTGCAACAGCTCAGGCATTATTATACTTGCTCTTTTAAAACAGGTGATACCAAGAACATTTTTGGAGCAGTCACCCTTTGGCCACATGTCCACACGTGCTGGTGTAGGACAAAGCCTTGGTCAGCTGGAGCTCACATTCTCTGCTCTACCCTTGCTACCCTACTGAGGACCTCAAAGAACTTTTATCCTGCTGGTCTGGGTTGCTCTCTCTCCTTCTCTCTTGCCATGGTGGGTATATGACCAGAACAAGTGATGGAAAAGATGAAAAAGTTTATACTTGCAACACAAAGGGCTCCACTTTTTCCTCGAGCCTTTCTCTCCCACGTGGCAAAAAATCTTCTGTGAAGATGAGAAAAGGAATGAACATGATAATCACCAGAACTTGGTCAATCATAAATGCCTCCTATGTGCAACCCAAGCCATCCTTATGCAAGTACAAGCTTTTTTTTACTGTAAGGGTGCTGGGGAAGTTAACGAGCAGATGTTGCAGATCTTAGGCTGATGGTGTTAATAAAGACTAGAAAGACTCACAGCTTTTAAAACAGGGAAAATCACATGACATGAATGGCACAGCCCTTCCATCTCTGGCAGAGTTCAAGGCCAGGTCAGATGGGGCTCTTAGCACCTGGTCTAGTGAAGGTATCCCTGCCCACAGCAGGGCCAGTGGAACTGGGTGACCTTAAAGGCTCCTTGCAGCACAAACCATTCTGTGATTCTGTGACTTGATATTTCCTGCGAGCATGTTTTACATACAAGACAAAGTATGGGCTCTCTTCATTATTCAGTTACTCTTTGGTAATATGATGCTTCTGGATTAAGAGTAAATTATTCTGAGAAGCTACATATGCAGAACAAATACAAGTGTCTCTACTCCTATTTTTGAATTTGAGACAAGACTGGGATGAAAAAGGAAGACAAAGCAATTCACAGTATAGGATAAAGAAAATAAAATACATGTTATCTTCATTAAAGTGATATTAACAGCTTTACATAAATATTTCTGACTAATCATAAAGATTTTCTAAAGGGAATGTGACAAAAATATTCTAAAGGGAATATGACAAAGATAATTGTTTTAAAATTTCATACATATCAATTACACTTCCTTGCGAGTAGCTTTAAGTCTTTCTAACCCAGAAAACTGGTTAAAAAGTGGGAGTTTTTTCCCAGAGCTTTCCATTAAATTTTTCCATCAAATCTTTGAAACTCACTGAACACAAAATAGCTGCACAAACATAGATGAACATCTTCACAGTTGTGGAACTCAAGCTATTGCAGAGTCATGCTGACAGTCGTTTTGGTAGACCTCTTTGTGTGTTTTGTCATAAGGGAAACACGAATTTCTCACATCTCCATGGTTCCACCTAACGAATTAGAGAAAACTTCCTACCATACAGGGCATATGTCCTAATAACAAATACCATTTCTATGTTTAATTATTTGCTCTTTTTCCTCATCAGGAATCCAAGTTACTAACCATGTCAGATGGAAAAGTACAAGTTTACTGACGGCTGCAACTGAGTTTTGCCTCTGAGGAAATGCAGTTCTAGCACATTGCCTCAAATGCCTGCCTATATATTTGGAGATGGCCAAGATACACAATTTATATCGTGCAGTCACTCTCCAGACATTCGAAGTGGAATAGAATTTTCTTTAATCCTAAATTTGCCCATTTTTCCACTTCACCAGCCAAAAAAATGTGTTTAGAGGATGCACTGTAGGTGCCTGTGGTAACTGGGTATATTTATCGGGGCATCAGATGTTGCACCTTTTTACTGCTCTGTCAGAAAAAATATTTCCTTTTTTTACAATTGGAGTTTTCAGTTTTCTGTCAAGAAACCCCTCCAATATTCAGACAGCCTTTCGGGGTATACTACTGGTGCCAGAAAATAAAGTTTTACCAGACCTCTTCCCAACATCTAGTTTATATGCATCACTGCCTATTTTTTATTAGGTGTTATTTGGTGTCTTTTCCACACTATCCCTCCTCACACAAGAAGAGTGAGTCAACCCTTTTCTCTCACTCTCTGCTGAATATACGTATTACAGTTTCAAGCCAAAACTGGGCTTTGAGACCATTATGCATTTTTTCCCCTGAAAATGCAAGCTGAAAATTGTCAATTTTAAACCTACCTGTGCAAAAGTATAACCTGAGATTCCTCTGCAAGTGCAGTGCCATATGTGTTTTGATTTTGCAGTTATGCTCTATATTCCCATAGGGAAGCTCCAATTTTGTTATCTTTCCTGGGTGGTGGTGCAGGCCAGCCATTATTTCCACGATTCCTGGACATGGTATTTTGATGCTTTTAAGCTGAGGGGAGCTTGGACATGGTATTTTGATGCTTTCTGCTGAGGGGAGCTCAGCAGAAAATGCTGTACCAGAAATGGACAGGGAAATCCCTGCTGTGGGCTGCTGCACAGGTCCTGTCCCCTGTCACTCTTGCTGCTGTGGTGCCAGGCTGGGGGACCCTCCTCACTGCACAAAGGGAAAAGTGGAGCTTACAAAGATTTTACTGAAAGTTGTAAAGTTCTGGTGAGGCTGGACCTCTCTGGGAGGAGAGATACAACTGAGGAGGCCAATCACCAGTCTTAAATTCTTTAAGAAAAGCCTCTGGTCTGGTTTTCTAGCTCTGCTCCCTCCACACAGCAAGCATGCCTGGTGATCAATGTGCAATGGCTCGGTGTTCTGTGGAATGTGAATTGCAAAGTCAACTTCACTTCAAACCTTCCTCACCACTATGGATCTGGACTTCTGGCTCAACTTGGGCTCAGTGTCTGGACCCTGCCTGCTCTCCTCCTGCATGGTCTGTGGGACTGTGTGGATGCTGACCAGCTCTGCTCCTGCCCCCTAACTTTCTCAAGAAAGAATTTTGAATCAGAAGTTTCAGAAACAAATCATCGCAAGCAGGGACCTGGTCTGGAATATTTCATCCCAATGATTGGAACACGGCAGGTCTAAAAATTTGCTTTAAGTGGGTCTGAAATTTTTATAAATACTTTTCTGACCTTTTCCAGAAATGGATGCAGGGGATGAGGAGAAGCATAGAAAGAAGAGAAAAGGCAAGTCAGAGGCAAGTCAGTGAGGTATCAAGAAAGAGCTGAAAGAAGCAAAAGGAGCAGATCAGTCTTTCCAAGGGCTCCAGTCATTCATGTGAAAGAAAAAAGAACTGAAAATTGAGTCAAACTGCTGCAACAGTTCAGACTCACCACCACAGTGTAAGAGCTGTCAGGAACCACAAGTGGCATCTTGACCAGCTGTGCTCAGAGCTGACATACTTTTGGGAAGTATGGATAAAAGCTCTGGTTTAGAGATCTAAATATTATTCCTGCAATTGCCATGGGACTGTTTATGCAAATTAATGTCATGCTGAAAGGGTTTAGAAGGAATGAAAAAAGTGACAGCCTGTATGACAAAACACTAGGAGTAGTAGAAATGAAAGAGACTCTTAAGTCAGACCCCTGAACTTAAGCCTTTATTTAATCTCAGTGACTCATTTAACTACGGGGAAAATGAAGGATTTGCTCGTGCTGTATTCTTTATCTTTTACTGAAAAAGTTTCTACATATAAGACACAAAAAACATAGAGAAACATTGAGAAATAGTAGCACTGGTGTTTCTCATATTTGCAGTCAACTATAAATTCAGTTTTTAAGTATGTCATCTTGGGAGTAAAATGGAGCTGATAGAGGTTAAAGCAGCTGTAACTTTCCCCTCCTCATACACTAGAGGACCAAAGGAGATGTCCCTCCTTGAAAATCAAACATTTTCAAAAATACTGACTTTATTTGGTCTTGTTCAACAAATTTTTTTGCCAGTTTTGTTGTTGTTTTGGTTTTTTCCTCCGTTTCTTCCATCCTTGTTTCACATCCAGCACAGACAATTTACAAAGAGAATTACAGGTGTCTTTTTGAGAATAATGGTCCAGGAAAAGAGGAAAGGGACAGCAGCCCTAGGATGTTTTACATTTACAAATTCCAACCAAGAGGCTTCTGTTCCCTCTCATGCAACTTTACAAAGCTGTCTTGTCTTGAAAACAGCCACCAAACCACAAAATTATTCTGCTACTGCTTTCCCAACACTATCATGAAATAATTCAGATATTGAACACTCTAGTGCTTTGGATCTTGTTTTTTTCTTTTTACTTGTGTTTTGTTAAAGAACAATTTTTGTAAGGCTGACTTAACATAGTGGTGATTTCTTCTGGGAATCTCAAATGGAGGAGAAAACCTTTTTTTGTGGTTTTGCCTTCCCCATTTCTTCTTTCCTGATCTAGAACCATCTATTCTTGGCTTGTGCCTTACGGCAAATAGACCAAAGCTGTAACTGCAGTGTGATGGTGTCAGTGATTTTAGGGAAGGTTTCATCACAATGTACCCCCTTCTTCCCAAATCTTGAGTAAAAAACCAAAGGAAAAACCACTTCAGAGCAAGGTGAGGAGAAGCCAGAAAATGGTTTGTGATGGCAGGATTTACAGGAGAATAGTAATGTGTATTGCCATCACTCCCAGGCCTAATTCAACTGAGTATTGTTAAAGACCTTTGGGACAGCAGCAAGAGATTTTCTGATCTCTGGAAACACCAAAGTTTACTGGGAGTGGTTTCCATTAAATTACCAGCTGCTATAGTTAAAAACCAAACCTGCCATAATCTATTTTGTTAATTATTTGTTTTTAAAGAAAAAGAGAAGGCCTTGTAGACAAAAACCTCATGTAGGTCACTAAGGTTGCAAAAAATACTGTGTAAATGCTGTCATAAAACCAAAAAAAGCAAAATTATTCTGCCGTGAATAACATGCGGTTACCATTTGTTTACAATTTAGTCCAGCTATCAAAACAAGCTAAACATTTTGCTGAACAGTTCACAGTCATTTTTACAAGGAACACAGATTAGGGGAGGTAAATGCAGGGTTTGCTCTGCTGAAGCTCTGATCCCTGAGCCTGGGCATCAGAGGAGGTGCACAGGCTGATTGTGTTTGCTGCTCACTGCACTGCCCACCGAGCAGCTGATCCCACTGCAGCCACCCCAGCATCTTAAAGGAAAAGAAAGAAGTGCAAAGAATTAATTCCCTCCTCTTTTCATTTCATTCTTTACCAAAGAAAGGATCTAGAAAGAGGAATGGGGTCTGGGGTTGACAACACATCATTTTTTCTTGGTACACAGATGACTTAAGACCAGCAATTGTAATTTGTCTGGAGGATAAACAGGGAAATGTTTTGCACGAAAAGAGCTGTTGGAAGTGATGTGCAGAAGGGGAATGTCTGGTTGCCTGTGGAGGCTGAAGGGAGGCCTGCTTCAAAGCCAAGTTTCAAATATCATCTGTTTTCACTATAACACTATGTAACAAAACAAGCCTCGGTAAAATTTTCATATAAATGGGGGAGAATTTAATTGTTTTGCTTTTTTTCACTGTCATTCCTTGTCTGATTCAGAAAGATGTTTGAAGGAATTTTGTTTGCTTGGACCTTGAACATAAATAAAGAATGTGCACTGCTCAGGAACAGATGAAGTGTTACAAATTGGAACTGAAAATATAAAAATGTTGGGAAGTTAGGAGTGTGCATGTGAGAATGTGCGTGTGTGGATGCGTTTTCTTTGTGACGGTAAAGAGCTCATGTAATAAAAACTTTCAAAATCTGACTATAAATATTCTATCCATAATGAAGTTAAACATCAATTAATGTTTTTTTTCTCCTCAGTTTACTCTGTTTGCTTATGTAAGCTAGAGAGAAAAAGATCAAGCAAAACTATTAAGTGAAGCCTGCTACTAAAGTGAATTTGCTATGCAAATCTAAAATCAGAGATGCTGTTATCCCCTAGCCAAGCTGAGGTGCATTGAAGAAAGGACATGAAATACACTGGTGATAACGGCTTGCAACTGACAGATACAAAACCTGGAACAGATAAGCAAATGACTGCTGATCCTGAATTTCTCTTGTATGACAGGGCATTCCTCTTGGCAGGTGATGCCTGTGTGATAAGGAAGATACCTGCTGGAAAATGGCCAAAGTATGGCATCCAAAATGGCATGGCTCAGCTGATTGTGTGACATTAATTGTGGCACACACACAAACCATAACCTCTTTTCAGAAAGGAAACCTTTCTAGGGGAAGGTGGGGCTCAGAGCTCCTGAAGTCAAGTTTTTGGGTCAGCAGAGCCCCATTGAGTGTCATCTGGCACAGCCTGCTCCTGACAGCCTGTCCATTCATTACTTATCATACTGTCCCGGCAAAGGCATCTGACAAAAGAATCCAGTGTCAAATACTTGGGCAAGATTAAGCAATTCAGCCCCCAGGAGAGGTGAGATTAGCAACACAGGGAGCAGCAGCCAGCTGGGGCCAGCCATGGGTAGCTGTGCTTGGTGCTGCTGGTGGCTGAGGCTCACTGCAACGCCAGGACATCCTGTGGAGAGTCACAGCATGTGATGGAGTGAAGGGATGGATGCCCAGGAGGGACAGGTCCTGGAAAAAACAGCTGGTGCAGGGTGGGCTGCTATGTGTGACGATATAGACACATAACTGAAATGGAAAAAAACATCCCTAACAGCAGAAAGACAAGTTCAGTTATGCAACACACTCTGTTTATACGGCAAAAGGAAAGTTTGTACTCCCACCTGATTTCCTGAGGATTGCCTTACACAACACCAGCACAACATGGTCCACTTGTGAGCACAATATAAATAATTCCCAAAGAGAACTGTCCTATTGTTCCTGTCCTCTTTGCCAAGGCTTCAGTCACCACAAAAGCATGGCATCTCTCCTGATCCAAGCTGGTCACATTTTGAAATGTTTTCTGGTAACTTAGAGCAAGAAGTTCAGGGAAATGAACAGAATTTGACTTCCTAGGAAGCCTGAGCATGTGCCTGGCTGGCTTTGGTTTCCAAGATGCAAGTTCACCTACAGCAGGGCTACAGTCCACACAGCCTTATGCTCATAAAATGTTACAGGAGACCCTGGAAAAAAAGGAAGCTCTGTTTGCTGCACCTCGGGTTCTACCTGCTAGTCAGACCTCACTGTTGATGAATCAGTGTTGTGGTGCTCTGCTGATTGACACATGGCTTGAATAAAGAAAATCCAGGTGACCATCCTATAGTTGGGTTTATGGCTGTAACCAGAGGGGGTTAAAGGCTTCTGTTGAGAGGGCCCAGTCTCAGGAGAAAAGCATGAATGGGGTACTGGGTAACACCTCTTTGTGGAATGGACCACTCGGGGTGTAAGAATGCTTCAGCTAGGGATGCTTCAGCTCAAATGCTGCTACAACAACTCTCCTTTTTACTTGGTTATTTATTTTTTATCAAAACCATAAGAACCCCACTCTCTGGGATGCCTTCTTCTTGTCCTTACCCAAATGTGACTGAAACTAGCCAACAGGTTCTGAAAGTTGAGGGAAACTAAGGACAGATGTGTATAAAGGGATGGTTTTTCCTCAGTAAATCAAGCTAAACACTTTTCACAATTAAAATATGCAAAAAGCATCACAGAGTTATCCTGTAAGATGGAAGAGCTCAAAATACTTGGTTACAAATATGGTAATAGGCCAGCTCAACAATGATTGAAGAGCAAGGATGCCAGGAGGCTGAAAGAACAGCAACAAAGCCTCACACTCACAACAGAAGTGGAAGCAAATACAAAAGCCAAGTAAGAGGCAGGGAGAAGCTACAGTAACAAAAATACTACTAATAAACTCCCACCCATGATATTCTAACTGAAGTCAGCTGTTTTGAAATTATCTTCCTGATATATGCTTTTGTGCAGGCAGGCAAACCTCTGAGTTTCCTAAACCACAACAAACCCATGATAAAGCACTATGAACCGTGTTTCACCTAATCCATTTTTTACAAAAATCCTGGCTGTCCCCTGAGGGAAAAGCAAATGATGAAACAGCTGAGAAAAAGACAACTCATTTTCTCTGTTCATTTCCCTTCCTACTTCTGATCTACTTTAAAAATAGGTGAACTGGATCCAGGAGATAAAGGATCGTCTCAGCATGCAGAATTGTTCTTTTTCAATGAGTTGTTGGGAAGTAGTGAAGAGAAATCAATACAATCAGTTGTGAACAGTTTGGCTCTCACTGAGGAAGGATTCCCCAGGTCCTGGATTGTGATACAGGAAATCACACCAGGATTATGCAACCTGCTGGGAGCATGGACTGAACACTATGAACACTAGAGATAGTTTGCTCAAAAGCAAAAAGGATCATCACAGTTTTTAGGAGAGCTATTATTTATAACAGGCCTTGGAAGTTTATTTCCACTGTCCAATTCTTCACAGTAAGTTGGTTCACATATACTCCTCACCACTACAAGTGACTTAAAGGAGAAGGTTTACCAAACAGTTGATGGTAATATAAAAATAACTGGTAATATAAAAATAACTGTTCATATAAATGTAAAAAACTACTCTCAGATCCCTTTATTCTGCCTTTATTTCCAGCACTTGGATACATGCTCCTTCCAGTGAAAGACTGAGCTAGCATTTTACTACAACTTCTGATTCTATAGACCAGGGCATGAGGCCATAATGAAAACCAGGAAGGAATTTCTAGTCCATATTCTAGAATATATAAGAGCTTGAGAGGCAAAGGATGTGCTACCTAAATCAGACAATTCTATTATTTACCATTTCATTCCTTCAGGGAGAGCGCACCAGTTTTGAAATCTGAAGCAAAGAAAACCAACTGTCTGCAAAGTGAATGTTTATTTAGAATTTTCAGAATTTCCTTTCCACCCATTAACCTGAAAATGGGAAATATAATGAATATGAAAATAATTCATTAGTTTAAGATCAAGACACAGACTTTTTCTTATTTTTTATTTTTTTAAAAAGCAAATAAAACAGAGTACTTTGTGCTGCAACTGTCCTCACCCAATGATGTGCATTTTAATTTATGGTATTCAGACTTGTTTCGTCAGAATGCGATGTATCCAATGCTAACCTTGTTTTTGTCACTCATTTTTTGTATGGCATGAGGAATATTATTTCAATTTTTTGCTTCATTACCCTGACAATGAACAAGCCCATGGAACTCCCTTAAAAAAAATATTGCATTAGCAAAGTTAGTGAGTCAAACACTAGGCAGGAATATCCACAGCTTCCCAAATTAATGAAATTATTTTTGGAACCACCAAGAAACTTGCAATTTCATACTGAACATCAATCTCTGCTCATGGCTGAAGTCTTGGTGGCAGGAAAAGGGACTGCAGGAATGCTGTGGTGCTCCTCACATCTTCCCTTAAGGCACTCAGTACTGACTTGTAGCACAGACAGAACTGCACAATTAAGCAAGCCAGGGCCCCAGTTAATGTGGCAGGACCTGCTTGGCCTGTGCTTTGCAAAGTGTCCTGAATGGAGACACCATCACATGAAGCATCAGGAGAGGAACACTTTGGACACCAGTGCAGGCATCTCAGACATCAGGATGCCAAATTTTCAGAAGAATAAGAAAATACATGTCCTATTCTGCAGACAAACCCATTGTAAGACTGTTACCTCTGTTTGGCTTTCCAGAGAGAAAACTGGATCTCCAGACAGACTGAGCCCACGAGGAATTTAAGTTTCTTGCTATGTATGGAAAGCAAAACTAACCTGATCATATGCAGCTCAAAGTGCTGATCTTAGTGATATTTGCTTTTTCCAAGTACAGGCTATAGTTTGTTACATTTTTTTTTTCGCAGAATGTCAAACTATACACTTACTCACTGGTGTAAATAACACACACTGGAAAGAAAAACAAGAGAGAGGAAGAGACTCAGCTTGGAAAAAGAACCACCAATTTTCATTTCAAATGTAGCTGAACAGAAGACATGAGAGGGAACAGATTAATGATTACAACTGCTAAACCAGGACTTCACTATAAAGTTATCATGTCCAGATGTTGTTTTTGCCTTTTGACAGGTTTTGAGGTTTTACTTACAAAAATACAGACATGCATCTGTCTAAGGGCATCTACATGCATTTAAAATGCCTGTAATACCATTAAGAAACTGACCTTTATGCACTGTGCACTCCCATTCACCTGCAAAATGAGGAATATGATGATGGGGTTAAAAATGTTTGTTTAAACAAAGAATATATAGTTTACCAATAGTATTAACATATGCATTCAGTTTATGCATTATAGTTTACAAGTAGTATTAATAGATGTATTCAGTGGTTATTCCAGGAACACTCGGCAGTAATTTTCATACCTACAAATTGTAATACTGCCCCAGATGATGAGTTCAAATCCACCCAAAATTGGTGTATATTAGATGTGTATTGCTGACACTTCTTAATGTATGCCATATCTTTTAAAAGTTCATTGCTGTTGGAAGCTTTTAAAAACAAAAGTCTCTTAAAAACGGACTTTTTCCCTTGAAAGTATTACATATACCTGATTACTGTGCTGCCAAGCTGAAATACTCCCTCCATGTTCTATTTCAAAACAGATGGCAAATAATGAGCACCTTGGAATATTCCCACTTACAGTATTCAGCTTGTGGTTAAGGACTTTCCAGCTTTCTGGGTTAGCACCACATCTCTAGAAAACTGCTAGGAAAAGGAGCACCAGCACAGCTGACATAATTCAGCCTCAAACCAACCTTCCCATGCTTAACAGCTCCTCCAGTCAGCTGAAACATCTCAGATTGAATTTGGCATAAGAGCAAAGGGATGTGTTTAGGAGCAGAAGATCCTGAAGTGGTCAGAGGTTCCAAGGGCAGTGGAAGCACTATGGCTGCTGGGACACTGGATGTAAAACGGGATGGTCTCACCTTTTGTTCCCCCCAGTTCCCCACAATCCAGACATTTAGATTTAGTTACAACTCAACTGGGAAAGGAGACAAAGTGGCAAGATTTTTCTTATGTTTCTGCAAGTTTACCAATGTTGCAGTACTCCACAGTAAATGTCTACCCTGAAATGACCATCCAATTGCTAAGCAGTTAAACTCACAATCCCTATTAATGAAACTGTTATTCTGTGACATATATAATTACTGATTAATTATCCCTTATTTTAACAAGTTTCTGTAGGCCAGAGGCTTTCTTTTTCATTCCACATAAAAGTTTATCAGCAGTGGTGTAAAAGACAATTAATTTAAGGGTTTCTTTTTCAAACTAAAATTATTTTACAAAAAAATTTTCTTCAGAATGTTAAACAACTGAAGCTATACCTTCTTTAATGTCTTTTGCTAACCTTGTTTGTTTCTTCAGAAAAATAATAAACTACCGTCTCAATTCAACTCTTTAAATCATGCTACTTCCATGTCAGTTCAAAAGTATCAAACATATAATACACATTAATTTCAGCCCTCCTTAGATTTGCTTCTTAGAACAGTGGTGATGGGATACTCAGATCTCCTGTAGTCAGAGTGCCACCATGGGTTAACTTTAACTCCAAACCCCAATTTCCAAAACTCTCCCCTTAGGCTAGCAGGGTGATACATCTTCAGCAAAGTTACTTCTGGAGAAAAAATGAATTGCAGAAGCTTTGGAGAAATTGTCATTGTCTTGTTTAGAACAACATACAGGAATAAAATGAAACCATAACTTTGGTTTACAAAGTATAGCTTTTATTTTACAGACTGCTTTAAGGAGTTTTCAAATATAGATTTTAATATGTCATGACTGTTGCAATATATACATTCTGAAATAACATTATCACATTTACATTTGAAATACTTATTGCTAGTGTGTTAATATTTTTTGTATTTTACCAAGTGTTACCTACGAAGAACATTTTTAAGTATTCAATAGGAATTAACCCATCATTGAAATACCATCTCTCAACATTCTCTAGTGCATATATGCTTTTGTAAGGATTCAGGAATTATTCTGATTTACAGGTTATGTAGAGTATAAATATGTCTGCTAGGCTGAAATGGGAGCCATGCTTGAGTTACAAGAAAAAAAAAATCAGGTAACCTACTGAAGTGGGACAAATAACCAAGAGAGAAGGTATTGATTCAGTCATAAAGGCTAACAAACTTTACACTTGGAGATTCAGTTGTAGGCTTCTCTTGGTCACAGCAAGAATGTGAAACACCAGAAAGTTAATGACTGCATGGCACACAGCATTCTGGTATAATCACAATAATCTGGGGAATTCAAACAGATTGCAAAGGATCTCATGTGGAACAAACTGTATTAAAGAAGATCCTTTAATGAAATGTAATTTTTGAGTCATGGAGTACATCAAGTAATTTTGAGGGGAATCCTCAGGGCACATCAGGCATTTCTTTATATTGCTCCTCAATGAGTGCCTCAAGACGTGCCAAGGTAGTTTTATCCTTATACAATCTGAAATTTAGCTTCTTTGCTGAAATTATCAGCAAAGGCACCAACTTGGAGGTGATTTCTCATCCTAAGCAAACTGTTCAGCCACAGCTTCTATTGAGTAAGGCCAATGAAGTCAGAAAATGGTTTCAACTGACCTATATAGCAGAATCTCACAACTAGTGAGATTCTATTAATGATTTCCCAGTCCCTTGCTTTTTTCCCAGTGTCATTTTCAAACCAACCTTGCCACGTTTGTACCTTTCTACAACACTGCAACCTGAACTGGATAAATCAACCCTTCAAGAGTAGGAGTTCCTTTAACAGCTTCATACAGACTCTCATGTGGCACTGAATAGCAGTATATGCTTTGAAAGTCGATTCAAAATGAGGTTTAATATATTTTCACCTGTATTTTAGTTCTTCTCAAATCTGACTATCACTGATTTGCAATCACCATAAGAGAGCTGACTTATATGTAATTCTTGTTGCATCACTGCAAACACAGGATATTGCAAAAAAGGTACAGTTTTTCAGTGAAGCACTTTCATTTTCCAAGGTTAATTTACCTTTAAGTTATGAGGCAGAAAGAAGGCAACGTAGGTTAAATGTGTTACACAGAAAATCTAACAATGACCAGAATGCAGTTTTAGAGACATGGAGGTTTAGAGTTGTGGAATTCTTAGAGCCCTACAAAGTAATTTCAGCAGAACCAGAAATGAATCAGACATGATGCAGCATAAAAACTGCAAGGATCTCACGATTCATTTTTGTGGGGGAAGGGTTCAGGTTGAATCATGCTGCCTGTTCAAACTTTCCAGATCAGAACATGGAGGATCTTAGTTCTTAAAAACGCCATCAGACAAAGCATATCATCCGTGTGATCCACACAAAACCATTGTCTGCCAAAGCTCCAAACACATGAACACTCAAAAGGTTTCCAAAGGCTGGAATCAGTCTCTTCAGTCACTGAATGAAGATTCACTATCAGAACTGTCTTCTGCTTTGCCATCATCTCCCCAGGCAGGCACAGGGGCATCTGGGGTCCTGCAGGCAACAAAAACATTCTGTGCTGTAAATCCAGCTGAGAGCACAAGCAGCTCAGCACGTAACACCACTGTCCTTGCACGACAGCTGCAGGCACTTTATTGCCACAACATTTAACACATCAACTGTTTATGGCTCACAAACTCACACCTTTGTGGTATTGCCTCACCTACAACTGAAGGCAAACACTAGAAACTGTAACTCACTAGACATCAAAACTCTGTAGACACCAGTGTGAATGCACGCCTTTGATGCCATCAGAAATGATGACAGATCGTTAAGAAGTGGCAAACACTTGTAGAAAGAGTTGAAAGCAGGCAATATGATTAATTCAATTTTTTTTTCAATCTTCAGAGGTTGTTGGGCTGAAAGGAACATTCTGTACACCATTGAGCAGTGTAAATAGTACATGAAAAAAATAAGACAGGAAATGAACAATATTGTATCCAACTAAAACTGCAGGGATAATTTAGTGAAGCAAAAAAGAATTACTCAGAGTGGAATTTGGCTAGAACATTGGGTTAAATTTGACATGCAAGAGCAGCCATGGGATTTTTATTGACTACAAATGATCAGAGCTCTTGTATTTAGTTTTAAAGCGAATATTTAGCATGGATCTTAACACTGTGGCAAAATGTTTGCTTGGGGAATCTACTGGAAATGAAGGTGAGAGAAGCAAGCCATCTAAAGACTAACATTACAGCCTGAAGATGCTGGCTCTCCATGGACTCTCCTTTTAAAGTATGTAATGAATTTGACATTCAAGCAATACAGAGCCTGATAAAGGCTGAAAGCGAGGTAGAAAATACAAACATAATTATACTTGGGGGAAAATGACATTCAGAGAACCTCACTTCCTGTATGACAGTTAACATCTCTTGGATAAAATATTGCATTTTAAACTAAGCTGACAGTTGTATTAATCATTCTGTTCTTATTTATCTTGGGAGTATAGAATTTCTTTTCCAATATTAATTCTGTTTAGTATAATTTCTCTGTTGGGAATCCCTTAGGTAACTTTAAAGTGTTCCTAAACATTTTTGGTGCAAAGATGAGAAGTGTGCGAAAAAACTGCAGAAGAGCCTTCTCCCTCCCCACTGCACACCTCTAAAACAAATGAAGAAAGCATTTGCTTTCTCATGCAAATACCACTTCACAATATTATTCCTTGTTGCTGTGGTAATGACAAAACAGAAGAGCTGTGCAAAGACGTGATCTGCAGAGACCAGTGCAAAACCTCTCATTTATCAAGAAGAGGAAGATGATGCTGAATTCCTTTAGCTCATGAGAGCAGGACAAACTCTTCTGGAACTGAGGATAGGCAAGAGATGAAGAAACAAAACAAGAAATAATAAAATAAGAAACAAAAGTTAAAGATAGGTAAATTGGGAGCTTGATGGAACAGGCAGTTACCAAACGCTGTAAAAAGCTGAGAAGTGGAAAAGCCAAGAGGAGAATGTAGAAATAATATTGTATCATTAGAATTAGCACACCTACAGCCACAAATAAGCCATGCTCAGCCAATGGCAAGGAGTCTGCAGTGAGTGACTGAGCACACAGTCATGTGTACATTTTCCTAATTTTCTCTGGGACTGAGTGAGCAGACCCAAGGAAGCTGAAGACACAAGAAATGCAGTGTGAATGGCAAGACACACATGAAAGAAGAAGCCTACAGTATCACGACAAGCAAGAAAATTGAAAAGTCACCTCTGATGCCTTAACACGTTTCACATTATGCACCTTGCCAAATAATTAGCTTTCTTTAACCAGTTTTCAAACCAATAACATTTTAAAGAAAATCTGACTAAGCATCACTATTGCACAGATCTTTGAAGATAGATTTTGAGATCTAACCCCACACATATTCTGTGAGGCTCAATCCACAGTAATGTTTTTGTCTCAATGCAAAATAGGCAATCCAAAAGCAGAAACTTTTTAAAAAACAGCTTTTGAAATTCTAACCTATTATCTTTTTGTTTTATCTACTAAAAAAATCCACTCAAACATGAAGAAACAGCAGCATTTATAGAAAGGTATGGACTTGAAAGCACAGCAAAAAATACAATACATTTAACACACATATAGAAAACCCACGTTTGCTAAACCTATCTCCAACTTGCCAAAGTCAAACCAAAGGGTCTTTTTCTTATGTCATATTCATTTAGTAAAGAAAACAACTGAGGAATAACTACTTTAGGCTTATCTAGACCAGGAAGTAACTGGGAGCTAAAGTGACTAATGATATGATGATACTTCATGTTTATTTTATTTAACAAGTAGCTAGTTTCAGAATAAGCCTTTACAAAATGTAAAAGGACTTCATGGGAAATGAAAAATGGACTTTTTAATACCCTGACAGTTTCTGAAAAGAATGCAAAAATACTTCAAACATTTTGGTGTCTAAAATGTAAGAATGAAAGTTAATACTTTAATCAGCTTAACAAATTCTGTGAAATAATATAGTAGAACTAAATTAAATGTCAATTGTAAAGTAAGACTGAAATTAACATTTATGGCCAGACAAGAAACTTTGAAAGTAACTATCTATTCTTAGTATAGTATTCTTCACATCAGATTAACTCAATCAACAGCCAAAATTTTGAACTCCTGACTTCAATATATGCTGTCAATTTTGAAGTCAAGTTGTACACTACATCTACTGAGGGAATCTGGAAACAACTGTGTTGTCCCTCAAGCATTCAACAAAATAAGACGAGTTTGTTCTTACTTCTCTACAATAATGATATTTTCTTAATGTAGTGTTGAAAGCAAGTATCTGGGAAAAACCACACAGGGCACAGCAAATGGCTACTGACCTTTTATTTGAGTCCTCATTGCTACATGCACATTGTCAGATGCTAGCTTGTCACTGCTGTAGCTCAGAGCAACTTGAACAACCTTTTCTAAGCAGACGTTTTTCCAAGGTTTTTAAACACAAAGTTGCACTGCAGCCCTACTGGGAGTCACAAATTACTTACTCGAGAAGATCTGGATTCAGCCCCTCGGAAATCATTTTGTTTCGTATTGCCATTACAGGAACACCCTGTGTAGCAGGAGGAAGAATAATATAAAATTACTGGACACAAACAGGTGGGTTAAATAACACAGGTGCTTTTAAACCACACTTTCATATAAATTTATGCATGTCACTTGTCAAACAACAGCAAGGAGCATTAATCTCAGTTCCCATCAATATGAACCTAGAAGCAAGATATGATTGAGATTAAAGGCCCTTTTAATCCATCTTATATTTATGGTAAAACATCTAGAGAAAGTTGCAGGGAGAGAAGAATCAAGACTGGATTAATATACTTGCAATTTGTGCACACAAAATTATGAAGCTGACATTTATCTGTATGGGTAAGAATGTGGAGAAAGCAGAAAGTAGCACAAACACAGCAGAGAAATTGTGCTAGGAAAGACTTGGGTATGCTGAAGGTATACCCAAGAGAGAGGAGAAAACCAGGGAAGTGCATCTGCTACCACTCCAGAAGGATCTCATAAGGCAGTGCTAAAAACTGGAGAAGTCTAAAAAGCATGGAGAAAAAGGCAAACAGGACATGAGAACAGAAGCACAATTAGAAAGTGAATTCTCTGAATACAGCTGCTTGTGCAGTCAGGCTTGAATCTTCTGTGACTTGTGGACAGATTTCAGGCAAATATGTACATGTTAAAAAAATTCCTTCCTTTTACTACAAGTCCTTCCACAGCTTCTGCACTTTATTTTATTCATCAACACCTAAACATCCTCTTATCTTGGATCACATATCCAAGACCCACGTACTCTCATGAGATACATTCCAACAAACTGCTCCTATGTTTCCACTATAGTTGCTCAAAGGCAACTTGTTGCTTTGCCATCTCCTGTTGGAAACCATCAGAAATACCATCTGGATCACTCCATGCCAATATAGGATATGGGAAAAAAACCCCAAACCAAACGAGGATACGATTTCTGATTCAAAATGAACAAAGTTACTGGTCGTCTAAGAAATTCTAAATGACACGTGGTGTAGGGCTAATATCTTTTGTCCAAAAGCAAAAGTCCAAAGTAAAATAATGCTAAAATAAAGGGCAGCATGACTAATGTTCCAGAGAAAAATGTGATTCTAGTGACAGCTCCAAGGTAAGAATCACAATTAAGGCTCATGCATGAGCACTGTGGAACAGCACACACACAGGTACATAGCTGTAGCAATCTATCAGAAATAATGTCAAAAAAGGTTATTCAAGCAGTTGCAATGTAGTACCTTGAAATAAAAGAATATCTCATTACTTCACAACTTATGTGCATTATACAAGTGAATATTTTGAATATTTATTTGAGTATTTCATGATGGTTTAAAAATTCAGTCTGGACACCAGGGATTGCGTGTCTACACAACATCTTGTACTAATGCTTTGCCCTGATTGACTGCTCTTAGGTACTTTTCCCCACCTCAGAAGTCACTGATGAGTTGTTTATGCATCAATTCAAACCAGGTGAAAACAGAATTGAGTCAGATCAGGCAAGGCAGAATTCATATTTCATTTCAATCAAAGGGAATTTGGTATAGGACTTCTAAGAATGGGTTGGTTTTACGTTCACACTTGGTGTATGTTTTATTCTAACACTGTGTGCATTAAAACCTGCGAGAAAAAAAAATCCTCTCAGTACCCTCATATACCACAGATTCACAACTAATCTGAAGTTTAATCAAAATGCTCTTTAGACTTCTTATCTGAAGGAAAACAATTAAGATTGTACCTATATCTGTTTAAAATACAATCAGGGCATTACAATTACTTATCTTTCATGCTTCCTAAATTTTAATCTGCAAATATAGTACTGCTTTTGTGTGATTTCTTGGAATATTGTTGTAAATTTTAAAAAGTAAGAATTTAGTATCCTCAATTGCACTCCACCAAAATGAGTTTGTCACAATTTCATGGAAGAGCTACTTTTAGTTTGGATGGTGCTCTTTTATACTACAAACATTGCGAGTAATAAATAAATTATCAGCTCAAACAAATCTTCAGCTAGAAACTTAATTTGGGCAAATAAACGACACTAACTGAAATACTTGACCGGACAAGGAGACAAGTTTGGCAAATACAAAAACACACATTAATTTGTAGTATGTTAGTTTGACTTTCCTACCACACTGTTTACAACTGGCAGAGGAGTCACCAGGAACTGCCAGTACACAGGAGAAATGTGGAAAGTGGGATCTCACTCCTCTAGCAGTCATAAAAAAAAAAAAAAATTCAAAGTAATTAGACCATCCAGCACTTTCAAATCCACTTTGAAGTCTGGCATTAAATCAATACAGTAACATAGTGTTCTACTCTCTGCTACTATCCCATTGCTAGGTTTTCCAAATGGTTTGTAATGAGCTGCCCATAAAATTCCAATTTGTGATTCAAGTGAAAAATAAGGTTTGGAACACCATTCAAGGGATGAAGCAGACCAATTGTAATAATTTCTCTGAAGACTGAGTGAAACCATGAAATTAGTTTTAACATAAGCAACATTTTATTAATACTATGACATAGTCATACTTTCCAGAATTATAATATGTATTTTAGAGGAAAATTTCCACTGACAAATTGAAAATAAATTGAAATAAACTGTTTCCAATCTCATTTTTATGTTTGTGGATGTGAAACGATCTCTTAAAAATATCACAAATAGTCTCCCGTTCCCCTTCTCATTCCTTCATTAGATTTCACACATGATAATATTGTGATTACAATAATTTATTTTCTATTTATCTGTAGCACACATCACAGATAAATACGTAAACAGAACCTGCATCATGAGTAACAGGAAACTGGAGTGGAACCAGATAGTGAAGCAATCCTTGTATCTCTATTTTGGTCCTTACAGAGATATCAAGTACTCCTGTTCTGGACTATACTTGCAAAGCTGTATTTAGTACCCTCCAGTAAAATCAGATTGTAATCAGTCTGTATGCAGGGAATGACTCCAATTTGCCAGGACAACTCCACTTTCAGTGGCATCTTCTGTGCCTCCGGCTAATATCACTTTGCATTTACACATTTCACACCTTCAGTTCACAAGTCTACCAGCAGGATTTTGTAGAAAGATCTTGCCAGAAGCTGTCTGAGGGAATATATTACATTAATTCATTTATTAGAGAAGATGTGCTAGAATATTATGATGTTATCCTACCTTAAAGATTACTGTTGCAATGTATGTTTTCAGACATTTAAGGTTCACTTACAGCTATGTGATACATCCCACCAAAAAATAACATGCTAGCCAAAGAATGACATGAGAACTGACTTACCACTTGTACCATTTTGAGGTATCTGGCATATCTTGGGTCCTTGGCCACAGTTGTGACATTTTCTGTTACTACCTCCGTTTTCTGCAATCCTTCTTCTTGTGTGTTGTTCTGCTGCATGTGAAGAACAAACCCTTCAATGGTTAGGTGCACACACCACAGCCATGGAGAGAATCCAAACAATAAAACTGGGTATTTCAGGGTAAAGTGCAACTCTTCCTCATCCAGCTTATTCTGATCCACACTCACAAAATTAGAGCTTTCCTAGATGTATGAAATCACAAATCCAGCTCTTTTGCTGTTCACTGTTACAAGAGTGTCTTTCTACTTTTAGATACAATTTAAAGTTACTGAACAACACACAAAAAACCAAAAAGGCCCTAATAACCCTGTAAAATTGCATTTAATAAAATATCACAGTATTAAATGTAAGCGGTCCTTTAATAAAAAATATTTATAAGGAGTATATCTGTAAATCTCCCCCAGCAGTCCAATGCCTTTTTTCCTCAAAGTATTTGATTCCCCGACAAAGGTTTCATACATATCATGTAACTTCTAAACTATACTTTTGAGTATATATCATTACTCAAAGGATAATGTAACAAAATCAAAGATTGCTTGAAAGTATTTAATTTACATGAAATGAAAAATTACAAGAAGTTCTAGTACTTTCAAAAGAACACAGAAAACTGTATTTTTTCTACAAAAGTAGCCACCTGAAAGTGTGAAATATATGAACTTTATATACTTAAATATACTTTATATACTTCCATATCTGAGAGGAGGAACATTTTAAGGAAAATGAACTCATGGTGAGTCATTCTCTAATGTGGCTGGAACATGCAATGCTGTCCAGTGTCTCCCCTGCTGCTGCCTGCAAATCAGAGTTACAATCTCTGACAGGCAGGCAAAAGCAGCAGAGTGCTCCAGCTACTGCTTTTCCACAGCAACTTCCACCAAATAAGAGAATGAGCAGAGATCAGAATTGAGGATTCCATGATATGAAACTGTAAGAGGAAACCAGGAAAAGAACTCCATCTACAAATGGGCCTGAAAGCCTCACTCAGTTAAGTGGTGATCATGGGATTCCAATTTCTGGGTTAAAAAATCAACCAACCACAAATATTAAATTCCCCAAAATGACAACAAGTTAGTTGCAGGGCTAGTATTTTAATGCTGATTGTTAGTAAATAAGCTGGCCTCCACTGTAAGTGGAGGATAATATACAGAAAACCTTCAATGTAATAAACTCTTTAGAATTATGCTAGAAATTCCAATTTGAGCTAAAAGCTCACATTCTGAAGAAAGGAGAAAAGAGCTGCAATGATGTGATTTGAACTGTTATTTTCATTCATGACCTTCCCAGCACCCTGATGTAATTCATGTTCATATTTTAGTATGATTGAAGAAAAGGAAGGAGAAATTTAGCCTAGATTTGAGTTAGTTCTAATTATTTAAGTTACATAGTTAATAAAGGGTATAGCCTTTTTTAAGTGACTTTTTAAAACAGTGCCAGTAGAGAAAAGCCTAGTCTTAGACTTTTACAGTTGGTTGCTCAGTTCCAATAGAATTGCTTCTTCTATCTACTGCAAATGACATTAAAAACTTGACCTGGAGAGCTCTATTCCTCCAAGGTATGAGTTATGCTTCATTACTTACTCCAGGCTGAGGTGATCCAGCTGTCTGTTGATCTGTAGCAGCCTGTGCCACAGGACCATTTGTAACACTGTTCACATTTGCACTGGACACTTCAAATTTGACATCTTCTAGGCCAGGAATTGAAGATAACTGAATGCAAAAAACACCATCAAATAAGCAATGAGCACTTCATAAGACTACATGTACAACAAAATCTGCAACACCCTGCTTACCACTTACTATCCAGGTAGGTTTTACATTAGTAAAATTGTAACTTTCTGCCCCTAGTTTTGGTATTTTGACTAGGGAAAAAAATCTTTCTATCCAGCTGCCTTCTACAATAAAAACTTTCACTGTTAACACAAGGTTGCAGAGCAGGAAAGGCTTCCACACCTTCCCAGCATTTTGCTACTGCATTTATCAACCACATGAGAGCCATGCAATCTCTGCTACTTCTACAGTGAAAGAAATCATGGCAAGAACAGCTCTATCACCTAACAGATGGGAGACTGGTTACAAATTTTTGGATTTTCTACATCTTTCACTTTTTTTAAGGAAATGATGTGAGCGGATATTAAACACAGCATAAATCTATTTGAAGGAAATTCTATTTAACGTAATTCTGAAGAATTCTGCAAAAATCATCAATTCAGATATTTCCTAAATATTTTGAAATAAATAAGAGTTAGTAAGCTCTGTTTGTATCATTACACTATTTTTTCCCCACAAAGATCTTAATGAATGCTTTCAAAATATCCCACCCTTGCTACCAAAAAAGCCAAGTGAAATTGCCTCCATCATTATTGAAAGAAGAACTTGGTAAAATTTTATAGCGGGTGATTGATTGACTTTGGGATCTTGTTGGGGTTTTTTTCCTAGTAATTGATATACTATATTTTCTAAGACCACAGATTGTATCTTTTTGTAGTTTCAGCTAAAGAAGATAAATCAAACTAACTTACATTAGCTTAGATCCAGTTCAGGTCACATTTCAATATGAAAAGGATTTAAAAGGCTTCTCTCTAGTTACTTATATCAGTTGAAGTCCTTACAGTCCAGTAACATACAAAGATACTTTTGTCTTACAAAGGGGGAAAGAATTTCCTTATTAGCGTTTGTATGGCAAAAAGTGCTCCTTTCCTGTTCCACATGCTTAACAAACTCAAATTTTCCACTAGCTACTGTTGTTTCCTTTCTTCTGTATCAACTACATATTCAAGTGTTACAGAGTACAAGTAGTAAGGCATTAACTAGGCAAGAGAGTTAAAGAGAGAATTTTTGATAACAGGATTTGATATCATGGTTTTGATATCAGGCTCCTTCAAATCACTATGAAAACTTATTTGCTCAATTCAGACTCTAAAAAGGAAGCTAGTTCACATAATCTAGGAGGCTGTCACTGTTAGAAGATGAAGTCTATGTCCATACAAACCTTTGCATCCAGAATATTGAGCGTGGTTTCAATTTGTTGGATACGGAGAGACAGTGCTGACAATTTCTACAACAGAAAACAATTAGGATGTGAAAACACTCCCCTATGCACTTGGACATATAAAAGAGTTTGCAGCTAGTTAAAAAAAAAAATCACTTTTTTTTAGCTTCTCCCTGCTGAAGGCAGTGTACAGCGTAAATGAGATTATCACATTATGAAATGAATGAAGCAATGACAACCCTTTTTAGAACAGTAGCTACAGTGGTACAAATTTTAAATAATTTTAATCTGCAGTTGGTTTTCCCATATAATGACAGAAATGAAGACAGACTATTTACAAAAGAAAGCCAAAGTAAATAGGGTATTACTTTGGGCAACTGGAGAATAATGGTAGACACACTGTACTCTCCCAGTTACTGAAAGATCTTTCTTCAAAGCTTTTTCCAAATGTGGAAGATGAAAAGAGATGATGTGTGTGAATGTAACTGAGCAAATACAGAGAGAAAATCTGATAATTAATACAGCAGGTGATTCAATAGTTCTATACAGTCAAAATCCACAATGAATCAGAACTAATTAGACACTTCATATGCTCCAGGTTCACCTCAATCAAATTTTGACTTTTTTTTAAAATACAACTTAAATTTTTCTAAATTACTCCATAAGAACTGCCAGTCTTTTAACTAATCACTACCATACTCCACCAGACCTGTCCAAGTGAAGTTGGCTAGAGTGCTGGCTGGCAGATACGTACCATTCTGACAGCTTTCTGGCACCTTGGCAAGATTCTGCCTGGCTCTGAAGCAGAACTTTAACACCCTAAGAAAATGGCAGTTCTGCCAATATGCTAGAAAAAGCAGGAGACTGACAGGAGTTAGTCTTTTTGGATAGAGCACTGACTTGTTTACAGATGGTCCTTTGTTCACGAAGAGCAGTCAGCTCCTATTGGAAGGAACTATGTGTTCTACATTTAACTGGATAAGGGGGAGGAAAGATGTACAAAAGACAATTATGCAATTTTATGGGTCTATTTGACTAGACAAGAGCCAAGAAATTTGGAGTTAAGGATGGTGTCAGCTCTGATTTTGAGTTTCTTGGCTTCTGTTGACTTACACTGCGACCTTTCACATTAAAAACACTTCTGTACTTCATGAATACGAAAAACTTCTCAAGGAGTATATAAAGCAACTATTTAGTCTCTTGAGTAACAGCACATTTTGGTTAACTAATAACTGTTTTATTAGGCAGACTTCACAGTGCTGCTGTGTGCTCAAGGTGGCTTTAAATATACGCGTTCTGATTTCCAGAGGGCCCGTGGAAGAGGGAATTCTGATATCAGGTGACAACTGACTCTTGGACAACTGACAACAGCATCATCAGGCAGGCACACTGTCCCACCTATCAAGTTACAAGAAGTTTAAAAACCTAGGAAAAATGACCTTTTTTCCTCTGAAGCTTCATATATTCATGTGATAGCCAAATCTTATACTTGTCACGCGTCTGGCTCTAAACTTCACCAACAAATAACAGAATTTCTCAGATTACATGGCTTAGTCTAATTGGATTTGACTGCTGCTCTGGCTCAGCTGGCTAGAACTGTATAGTATTCTTTGTTGAATAAACTAATGAAAAAGTACAAAAAACCTCTAAAGACAAAAAGGTTACCCTCAAGGCCACATTAGAAAACACCCTTTTTACGAGGAGGACTCTTGTCCTGTTCAGTGGACAATTCTAATCTTGTTGGTCTGGTGTATTTCCATTGACTCTAAAGTCATCGTATAAACTTACTAACTCTAAATATTTTTATTTTTCTCTCCTTTTGGAGGAAACTGAAGTTAAAGGCTTCACGTTCTATACTAATCACTTGTCCAAAATGTCCTTTTTTCAACAAAAAAGTTGTTTGCATTCAGTGCTTAGCGTATGACTCTCTCAAATTAAAGGTGATAAAATCTGAAAGTAAGTTTTGATGGACCACAAGAACATGGCATCCTTCTTTCATAACAACACAAGAGCCAGAGATGAAGCTGCTCAGAATAAATTCCCTGTATCAAGAAGTTCAAAGACTGTTCCAAATGTAAAAGTTTAAGAAAACAGGATGGAGTGTGGCACGATCAGAAGTTCATGGGGATCCCTTGGGGAAAAATTCTGTCTTAAGCACTTACTAAAGAGAAACCTTCAACAGAAAGCAGACTACATTTTTGGTTTAAGCTACCAGTATTACTGCATCCAAAAAGTTTAAATGAATGGTTCCCATTTCTTGAATTGTTTTTAATTGTATCAAGGGCCAGCTGGGAAAATAATAAACATACCTCTTCACAAACAGTAGAAAAGCGGTTGAGAAACTGCACTGTGTGAACCACAAACTGGTTTAGAAATGCTACAGTTCTTTTCTGCTGAATAGCAGGAACCTGCATTAAAAAAGGTAAGAAAATTAGGTTACACATCAAGTTTTGCAATTGGATTAAAATATGTGTTAAAATGCACAATTTTTAGAAGAAATTATTTGGAAATCTGTCTTAAGTGTGCCTGCTATGAATGCATACATACACAAACCATTTTCTAATACATATATGCACTCATACAAATCCTTTGCCACTAAAAACCTACTAACACAACAGCTGAGAATTTACAGGACACAGAAAAGGCAACAAGACCCAGGAAATGAAGGATTGTTATCTTAAAGAAAACACCTTCAGATGAAATTGTGAATATTCCTGAAAATCAGAAGGAAAAACAAACTTGGCCAATGCTTGGCTAATACTGAGTTACAATTAAAGCCATGATCAAAACTGAAGTGTAGTGATGTTGCTGTCTAAGTATTTAGTGGCTGCCTACTGGTTCTCATTTGCATGTCAAGACTACCCTAAAATGACCGAAAGTTATCCTTCAAATCAGTTTCGATGCTCACACACTTTTCAGACTAAAATGTAGAATCCTATGTTTGCCAAAAAGAATGGTGGTCATACTGTAACACAGAGTTGGCATTTTTATTTAAACCACTACAGAAGAGTGGATTCAGGAATTTGCACACAAAAGTTTATGTATAAAATTTTAGTGCCTCAAGGTTAATAACCTTGGACAACTGGTTTAAGTTTTAACATTCCCAATGGAAATCAGCCTATGAAATTGTCATTGATTTAAGTGGAAGATTTACAAGGAATATTATTGTCAGCCAAGATTCTGCTGCACTTTTTTGGTGAATACAGTGCCCCTCTGGTCTTCACCTCTTCTTTAGCCGCTGCTTTATTGATGCACTCAATACACAACTCACTATGGCCATCTTAAAACATCCTGACTTTTTGTGAGACTTTTGTTGCCACTATCTCGAGCCTTCATCCTGTGCACTGTACAACAGCACCTGCTGAAGTTCAATTCCAAACTTTGCCAAGCAGAAATTTGCATTTGCTTATGACTTCA
The DNA here is from genome assembly GCA_024362935.1 of Setophaga petechia. Taxonomy (NCBI): domain Eukaryota; kingdom Metazoa; phylum Chordata; class Aves; order Passeriformes; family Parulidae; genus Setophaga; species Setophaga petechia. The sequence continues at coordinate 8,659,921 of JANCRA010000025.1, forward strand.
GCAGAAATCTGTGGGGTGGCACAGAGCATGGAAGAATCACTGGATGAACTGGAACTGTCCTGTCTTTACGCTCTCTATTGAGAAAACTAAGTTTAAAAAGGAAGTTTCTGCAACATTTAAAGAAACTAATACACAGCTTTGCACAGGATTTGTCTCCCAGATCGATGTTTGAGACGGCTTAGTCATTAAATACGAAGTTATCGCAGAACTTGCAGGAGAAAGAGGCAAGCACCAGAGCCCGCTCGTTGCCGGGTGCGAGGGCGGCACCGTCCCCGCACAGGGAGCTCCCCTCGCTCGCTGCACCGGGCCGGGCCGGGCCGGAGCCGGGGGGACGCGGGGCTCGCCCAGCACCAGGGCCAGCGCAGCCGGGCAGGAGCAGCGGCAGCCCCGGAGCGCCGGGCGAGCGCAGCGCGTACCTTGGTGAGGTCAATGCCGGAGCCCACGATGGGCAGCCCGTCCTCGTCCATGCTGCCGGGCCGGGCCGGGCCGGGCCGGGCTGCCCCGCTCCGCAGCTCGGCCGAGCTCCACAGCCTCGGCCCGGAAACAAACCCCGAGCGTCGCGGGGCGGGGCGCTCGCTGCCCGCGGTTCCTCCTGGGAAACGCAGTCCCGGAACGCTGCCCTCACGGCCGGCTGTGCCCCGGGATAAACCCCGGGGATAAACCCCGAGCTCCTGGGCTGCCTTCTTTGGCACCCGCTTTTTTGCATTTTTTTGCATTTTGCGATACAAGTGGCGGCAGCCGCTGAGGGGCCCGGCCATGCCAGTGGGGGTCATACTGACACCCAGCTCTCTACAGGCCTCAGGACAGGGCCCTGCATGGTGGTGGTTGGGAAGTGTCGTCCCCTGCGGTCAAACGCCAAGGAAATAATGAGAAAAGCTAGTGAAGGAACTGTTCCTGTGCTCATACGCATAATTGGAGTGGGGAAGTGCCACACTTTGGATGTGGGGAGTCAAAATAAGGAGCACCGAATGGCTCTGGGTTCTTCCGAAATAGACAAATTTGGGGTGATCTGGAGTCCTTGTTTACAGCAGTAAATCTAAAGAGACTGTAGTGGATTTCCATATTTAGTGGATATGCTCCATGGTTACATCTAAATACTGCTGCATTTAATGAATCCTCCTAAATTCAGAGCAGTTAAGAAACCATCATAATCTGAGGCTGTCAGGTGGAAACCTGTGATGAGATGAATAAAGACACACTAATTTATACTGCAGTACTTAGGGTTAGATCCCAAATGTACTATGCTAATTTTGGTTTAAAATTTACCAAAATTCTCAGTTTACTTCCAAATCATCACAGTTTGCCAAAACATTCTACAAATCCATATACAGAATCAATGGTAGCTGTACACAGAGCACTTACTTCTGTTACTCCAGTTGCCATAAAATTCTCAATTATTTACTGAAGCAGCTTTTTTGCTTTATTACTTTCACAATGTATTTATTACTAACCTGCTGTTATATGCATATCATGATTACTCTCTTACTAAGATAGTATAACAGTTTTTTTGTCCATGCTAAATGAATTATTGAACATCTTCTGATTCATACTCTGCTTTAGAGCACTGACATATTGTTGGTTCAGTTTCTCACCTCTCCCAAAGGATGAGCAGCAGACCAACCTACAAAATTCAGTGGGTTTCAATCCCTAGCTTTCAATCCCTAGTTTACAGGAGTTGTGCAAATTTGTGTTGGGCAACAGAGCTGTTTATTTCAGTTATTTTGCCACTAATTTGAGTTGTTTATAATTACCTTAAAATTCCAACTAAATTATATGCAAGAAGAATTAATCTCTTTTATCATTGTGTCTATAATACTTTTTTTCCAGGCAATGACACTGAAAATTAAATGCATAGCCAGATCTTATCTGAATGTCTTGGTCTGTAAAGCTGGATAAGAAATCTCTCAAGAATATGCTATTTTATGAACTTTCTGGTACTTCCTGCTTTTAATTTGCCCAAAAATACTGCACAGAAAAGTGCAACACAGCACTTTTTCCTCCCAGCTGGAGTTAGGAAATGCAGGGTATGAAAAGTGAAAAACAGAAAGGAGGAAATGATCCAAATTTTCCAAAACCTCTTTAAAAAGTTTACATTGAACTAACTTGTTCAACTGTAAATATAAATGCCTGAACTTCCAAGTAGAGGATTTATAAAAAAATAATTGAATGTTAACATCCAGATTTATAGTCTGTATGATTTGAAAATGTGTTTTTTACCAGCACCCATGCTGGATGATAAATGTCAGACTGAGGAATAAGTACTGTACAGTATGTGACTGCTGGCAGTTTTACCCTATGCATGTGTACATATATATACTGTCATTTAAAGGCCCTGTTCTGTAGCTCCACCTTCCAGTGAAGGAAAAGAGATTAAAGAGTGTTTAAGAGTTACCAAAATGAAGTTTGGTTGAACATTAGTATTTTTAAGATGTCAGCTTTCCAGATGCTGAGGCTAGCTTGGAGTGGAAAAGCTGTGTGTACAGAAAACTGATCAGAGCTCCATCTTCATCATTGGTAAAAAATACCTGACTTGAGATTGGGGTACACAGAAAAGGCATTTCAAAAGCACTGAAAGTGATCTGCTCCATATATTGCACAGAATCAGAGCCTTGGGTCAACTGCAAAACAAAACTGCACAAGCTGAGAAAAACTGGCAAGTGCTACTGAAGGTTACAATGTTCATATGCATCTCACGTGCTTATATTCTGTTACAGGTCCCAAGACACCACATTCAGGTTAGAATCAGCCCAGAACTCAAATACCTCTACAACTGAGAGACAAGTTAAATAGAAACAAAAAGCTGATCCAAAAAAATTTCCAGACATGGTGTCACCTGATCCTCCACAAGGGGCAATAGTTGTTTTTAATAAGGTGGTCCAATGAACAGCTGAAAAGATCAGTGTGGATTAACATTTTCTTGATTTCCCATGGAGTCTTCTAAATCCATGCTTTCAAAGGGTATTCTAGAAAAATTTTCTGCATGAAACCGATATTGCCTCAATGATTTTTCTCTATGCTGAATTTAAGCAATGTCCCCTCCAAACTCAATAATCTAAGTGTGCCAGAATTTGTACAATTCTTGCAAACAGTTCAGAAAATTATCAGCCCTTCACAGTTAAATAGACTGAGAAATACAAATGCTAGGTATTATGTAGGTTTCTTAAATAAAAAAAAAAAAGAAAATGGAAACTAAATGATAAATGTTTTGCAGTTCTCTGAAAATGGTTTGTCAAGTTTCAGTTTTCCAAGTACTGTGCTGAGGCAACATGAGAGGATTAACTCATTATTTTGTTCTGTACAAAAGAGCATGGAGAACATAATAAAAACATTAGCTGCTCTCTTATTTATTTATTAATTTAAATATCCATATTACTTCTTTCCAATATAAAATGAAGAGCCTTGAACTTGGCAAGATCATTCCTGGGTAAACAGTTTTCAGTAGTCCTTAAAAACAGAGTATGAAAAGCAAACATCCTGGTTTCTGAATTAACTATGGAACAAAAGAATTCCTGTTCTTTGCCCTCTTGGGTCTTAAGCAATTCTAAACCAAAACAGTCTGACTCAAGAGTGCACCTGCACATACCCTTGCATATTGCCCTTGTCTGTATGGGTCCTGAGTATATTGGATATATTCTGCACAGGCAGGAGTTGTGTGAAGTTTGCTCTGAGGACAGAAACCCCCACGTCTGTTTCAGTTTCACCGCACACCAAAAGGATAACAGTGCCTCAGGCCAATCCTTCCTCCCAGAGCCACAAAGATTTTTAGCTACAAGTGAATGAAACCTCCCCTTAAGGCTGCTATCTCTGGTCAGACAATGGATACAAGATAAACAGAGCACTGTTACCCTGAAACATCTGCTTATTTTACAGTTTAGGCACACACCTAAACTGTAAAATACACACCAGTCCACTGAAACTTATAAGGAACTTCATATTCGTTTTAGGTAAATTTTGGTGCCAGTTGGAAAGCAAAAGTTCTCAAGGATAAAGGATTATGAGAAATATAATATGGTCTTAGGTTTCAAAAGGTGACTGTAATTTCACTTATTGATGTCCTACTTCTGAACTGGTTTTATGTGTCCCACATAAATAGGAACAAACAAACGAATAATATAAAATCTAACTACAGCTAATAAGGAGGGCTACAATGCTGTAAGGAGCTGTTACACTAGTGAAACATCCTGACATTCCTTCACTTGCAAAAGTATGCAAAAAAGATACATAAGACAGGAGTTATCTCTGTCTTCTTCTTTTAATTCTGTTCTGGGTCTTGTATGGGAATGACAGGAAAAATATGTTTCTAGATAGCAGAATGCCTTTGATTTTCTTGTAAAGACTGGAAGTAAAAGGCTGTAAGCAGAAAAAAACCCTCACTATCCTGTTTGACAGGCCTAAAGTAAATCCCTCTGTTGTCTTTAGAGAAATAAAACTGCTTCACATTATCATTCTGATTTCACCATTAGCTTTGTCACTGGTAGTGGTAACTAGTATATTCAAAAATATCCAGGAACAACATTTTATCATGGCACACTATTTTTTTTTTCTTATAAGATAGTCATGGTTGGCAAAGTTCATATAGAGAGGTGTTCTTTCTGTAAGTACTCTGCACAATATCAGGTATTTGAGCTCTATTAACTCAGTGAGATTATCAGACTGATATGCTGGGACACAAAATCTCTTGAAAAACTCCTGAAAAAAAATAATTTCACACCAAATATCATGTTTAAAAAGTACATTTTATTAGAATAGAAATAACCAAGATGTATTATAACTCATTTTTCAAAAGCTCTTGTACTTGGAAGCTAAAAATCAAACAGAAATGATTTATATCTTGCTTGCTTCTTTCTTCTGTTGTCCAAGTGAAAACTATCACAAAGAGTAAATTTCTTCATTTTACTAGAAAAAAGTCATTATGCTGTCAGGCTTCATATTGAAGGCAAATGCGTATTTTACATTTCAGTAACCCAGAAGAAAATTTTATGGTCTCCTCCAACTGCACATAATGGAAGAGTTCTGTGCCATGTCAAACCAGATCCTACAGCTGCAGTTCCAGTAAGAATGGGCTGCAAAAAAACAAAGAGAAAGAGAGAAAAATATCAATACAACTTCCCTTATAAATGATTTCTAAACTGCAGATACCAAGTTGCATAGACAAGTATGACAGATTAAATACTCCTTAACAAATATAGTTAAAATACAACAGAAATTCTACTGAAAAATGTGATTCTCTGCTACATAGTTCCAGTAGCTACTTACTACATTTAAGTAAGATACAGCAAAATATTCCATAATAACAAATAATTTCAACTCTTTAAATTAGCATAAATGCTATTATTATAAAGGCATGATATCAAACTTAGAAACCTTTTAAAATGAAATTACTTCTGTTTTGTAAATGTATTCATAACTAGTATTTGGAGGTCATATTTTTACTGTAAGCATTGCAAATATATACTGACTCCAGCAAAACCAAAATATTTCCTATGCTTTGCATTTTCATTAATGATTTAAAATATAATTAGTTAAAACCATAAAAATATACCATTAGGTGTTTTTAGCCTCCTAAGAACTAGAAATATTGCCAGATTAATGAAATATCAGGTTAAAGGCATTTTTCTTCCCCACAGAACTGATATGGCAAACCAAGCTAAAACATCTAGATCGAGCAGCTTCTATAATAGCAATTTTAAGTATGCACCAATTTTTTTTCCTTAGCATGAATGCCACAAACCAAAACAAAATAAAATGGGTACACCAAGCAGCAGTTCTGAATGGTTTGGGCTAGTTTTTAATTGTAGCCTTTAAGTAACATGAGTCTGATCTGAGGAGAACAGATGCAACTGCAGTCAAAAATTTACCTGGGGGTGTCCTAAATGATGAACCAGCAATTGAGTAGTTGTCTTTCCTGGATATCCAGTGGTTGCAAACAGATTTTCATTCACTCGGGACCACCTATGAATAAAATGAATCCACCCATGAAAAAAATGAATGTTCTTCCAAATACCCCTGTCATAGCAGCAGAAGTGCATACAAAGTGGAGTTCTCTCCCTTGGGACTAACTGTGAGGATGTCATGTATTCTACTCACAGCAGAGAAATAGATTTAGTGAATTAGCTTGTAAATGATTCCCTACCCACAGCCCCATATGCACAGTGTTGTGAAACAAACAAACAAAAAAAAAGTATCACGAATGCTACACATATATACTAAATGTGAGTCATTCACAAATTTCACAAAGTTTATACACCCAGTCCCCCTAAAAGTGACTTAAGTGAGATACAACCAGGTTACACAGCTCACAACTGTTTGCACAGATATAGACTTAAACAGATAAACCCCATAAAATCAAGACAACATTTATACCTGAATAATCTGGCTCGGTCAACATGGACAGGTCTCTTATCCTGTGGATAACTAAAAACACTCAGAGTAAAAAACTGTTCTGCAAACAACTGCAGCTCATACTGTAAGTAATAAAAGTACAGTGAAGGGGACACATTGTCTTCACTCTCTGTGAAGCAGCTGAGGGAAAACCAGAGCATTCCTGCAGCTTTAATCTCAGTTTGGAGTAGGAAAACTGAAGTAGTTGTCCAGTTTATTATGGATCAATAGTTATCTACTTATGACTTGGAATGAAATTTTAACAAACATACAGTGAGAGGCAAACAGTAGTGAGATACTATCTCAAATGGACGAAAAGACAGACAATGTTACATTTTTAACATAAAATATTAATAAAGATGAAACAAAGAATACCAGGGAGGGGTTTGTATCAATATCATAATTCCTGATAATTGTTCATTTATTTAGCTTATTTATTGGGCCTACAAAGATGAGTAAGGGGCTGGAGCATCTCTTACAAGGAAAGGCTGGAGGAGCTGTGCCTGTTCAGCTGCAAGAAGAGATAACTGAGAGGGGACCTCATCAAGGTCCATCAGTACCTGGAGGGGGGTGTCAAGGGGATGGAGCCAGGCTCTGCTCCATGCTGCAAGCAATAGGATGAGAGGCAGTGGGCACAAACTGATGCACAGGAAGTTCCTGAACATGAGGAGGAACTTCTTTACTCTGCATGTGACCAGGCACTGGAACAGGTTGCCCAGAGAGGGTTTGGAGTGTCCCTCACTGAAGATATTCACAATCCTGTGCCTTGTGCCCTAGGATTGAGCAGGCAGGTCGGACCAGCTGACACAGTGACCTTCCAACCTGAGCCATTTGTGATTCTGTGACAGCCATGCTTTATTACCAAGTACCTGCATTTCCTCATGAGCAGAATAAAGACACCTATGCCATGGGCATAAAAATACCTGGAGCGAGTGATATCCCAGATCAGCCAATCACTTCCAGCAACTGCTCCAATTTTAAAAGTATTTTTTAAACACCAGTCTGCTGACATCAGTGGTGTTTGTTCACACTCCAGGGAGAGAATGGCCTGCTGTGTAATCAGGTCATAGAATCGTATTGTCCCATTCTTTTCTGCCACCATCAGCTGTTAAAAGAAATTCATAGAATGTGGTAAACTTAGCATTAAATGGAAATTAATTTTTTTCTACTCTATATAAAACTAGAATACATTCAAACAAATATTAATAATACTAAGTGAAGTACAGTTCTTCACTTCATACCAGAAAACTTTCTCTTGGACACTCTGTAACCAAGAAATAAAAACCACTTTATACCATTGCTACACTGTTATACATAATGATTACATTATTTTATTTCTATATGTCTATAGATATCTATGTGTATAATTTTGGTGGTTAGAAACACCAGTTTGCAACCACCAAAGCACTGTGCTTTCACAGAGCAAAAAGTTATTATTTTAACATTCAGCAGCTTCTGTTCTGAGCACAAAGAACCGACTGACACACAGTGCTGTAAAAAAGAAAGGATTGTCAAGCACTGGAACAGAGGTGCCTGAGGAAGTAGTGGAGTCACCATCCCTGGAGGTGTTCAAGACATGACTGTATATGGCACTTGGTGCTATGGTTTATTTGATATGATGGTGTTCAATCAAAGGTTGGACTCGAGGATCTCAGAGGTCTTTTCCAACCTAAATGTTTCTATAAATTCTAAGCAAAGTATTAATTAGTGTGGCTGTAGAATCTGAAGAACCACTCTTACTGATGTTACATAACATCTCCTACTTCATCTCTTACTTCATCCTATATACAGTTTGCAACATATTTTATCTAAACTTTTTCCATTACAGCAGTACACTCAAGCAGTTGTTTTTTAAGTATTGGAGAAAGAGCTTCCTGATTAAATTATAGAATCATAGAAGGATTGGGTTGGAAGGGAACTTAAAAATTCTCTAGTTCCAACCCTCTGCCATGGCCAGGGACACTCTCTACTAGGCCAGATTGCTCAGGGCTCCATCCATCCTGGTCTTGAACACTTTGGGCCTGTTCCAATGCCCAGATGATGACATGAGATTTTTCTTAATGAGGAGAAGTGGTTTTCAGATAGTCATAAACAATAATTAAAAAAGCCAAAGAAGCATAAAAAAATGCTCCAGTAATACCAGTTTGTTTGGAAAAACAGAACTGTCACCAAAACATGCTTTCCTGCAAACTAAAGGTCATGGTGCAGTAAGAATTTTGACCTGCAATAAGCTTTTCAGCAAGAACTAAATCTAGCAAGTTTTATGAGCATTTGGAATGGGCTTTTCTTTAAAAAAAACAACAAAAAAAACCCAAAACAAGCCCAAAAAACCCTGTGCCTGTGTCTGATAATGGTCAAAGAAAGACATGCTAATAATATCTAAGACTGGCATACTATTGCAGTATTTTTGGGAAACTCTATTAATTTTGTTGTGCTAACAAAGTTACCCAGTAGCAAACAGCAGCTAACTCATTAAATTCTGATCCCACCTGAATCAACAGTTTTCCTAGTTAACAGTTTCCTTTCTTAGTAAGGATGGATATTGACACTGGTGGAAAGTGTGATGAGATTAGAGATCCTCCTTCCCTACTGCTCTGTAAATATTTTGCTATCTTATTTGACTGCTTTTCTGTGTTTTAAGTATGTGTTTTTGTGGTAACCCGAACAACCATTTGTAGCTGCTTAAAGCAGTTATTGATAGGCACAATAGGAATAATAAATCCAAGACTCCAGGGACTAGACCATTAATGAAACTGGATATTTGGGTACTTACCAGCTGATTAATCCTCCTCAGTACAATAACGAGATAAGTATAAGATCACAGCCTATTGATTTGATTTTTCAGAACATATTTCATACACTTCAAGGAAGAACAACAACAAAAATGTCCCTTGTTAACTTCAAACAGATACTTTTCAAAGCTTGGCATGTTCTATAAAGAGTCTGTATTATTGGTGAACTGTGTTACCATGACTGAGAAAACTTGAGCTCTTCTCTGGTAACTGTCAGTTAATAAGCAATCAGCAGAATAGTTATTAACAACTGATGTACCTAATCATGAAGGAATATTTCTGATGGGAGGAGTAAGGGACTGAGGGTAAAATGACAAGAATGGAAATGAGAATTCATTCACAGTCTCTTCACATTAGTCGATCCAACCAATATCCAGTTACAGTGTAAACTAGGTCCTCAAACTTTAATGTTACTACAGCATCAAAGATTTACACTTTAGGTGTGTCCCTCCTCTGGTTATTTTAAAGGTGGTGAGGGAGAAAACCACAACCTTAAAAGCCTCCTCAGGATGCCAGCAAACACTCATTCCAGAAGAACGTAAAACAAAATGGGCCTTCTCATTTCCTTCCAAATCCCAGACCCTGGGGAGGAAAGAAAGAAAGAAAGAAAGAAAAAAAGGTGAAATACTAAACTATTGCCATTTGACTGCAAATACATTAACTTTCAGTGCCTCAATATGTTCACAAAGGAAGTGACCAAGTGAAATAGTGTTCATGCTGTATCATTTGAAGAAGTCATTGAAAGTGGCCAGTGCTGCAGATAATGTATTTTAACACTGATGAGTGAGGCAGAGCCTCTCTTTAACTATCCAAATGATTTGACATTTTAAGTTATCTAGACATGAAATTTCAGTGAGATTTTCCCATTTTTTCATAAGACAACACTACAGCCTTTGTACTATACCATAAATAGCAGCGAGGCAGCACATTACAGGAATATCAGTGTTGGTCCAGTTGATACAAGGAACTTAAAATGAGGTACCAAACAACTTAAATCATTCACGTTGCCATGTAAAGGGCAAGACCCTTTATTATAGTATTTTGGCTGCCTAATATAACAGCTTCCAGTATTTCCTGGTAAGACAAGATTGAGTAATGGAAATATAAGAAACCAGAAATGAAGCTAAGGCAAACAGAAGGATCTGTGGCAGAGGTAATACTAACCAAGAAAGGGTCTTGGAGAGCTTTCACCAGATAAATTGCATGTCCCAGTTTTACCTTCTCCTTAAGAAACACCTACAGTACATATCTGGCAACTATAAAAAATTAAATAATCAACAGTATTTGGCCAAATGGAGGGACAGGAAAGTGTAATGCTGAAACACCAAAACTAGGTTAGGTGATGGGTGAGTTTTCTTTGGATGTGTTCAATAAGAGTGGTAATGAGCCATGGAGCTACTTTGTTTCTAAAATGCAACAAAACCAAAACTGAGACTGTTTTACCTCACAGCCACTGCTCACTTCCCTCATTTCCTACAAATCCATAGCTCAGTTGTAGGACAGAGACATCACAGTTGTGAACATCAGTGTGAACCACAAGGCTACATGTTATTTATATACATTTGGACACTGAAACATACATATATATCCTTCCTCTCTGACATGCAAAACTTGAGAAACAGCCAATTTTTAAAGTAGTGTTCTGCCCAGTCTTTTGAGCTAGATGAGTGGCTACGTACTATTATTGTTTATTCTAGAGGATTTTTGCTGACTTCCTCCAGACTTTTTCAGTTTATATCTCACCAGGGTGCTTAGAGCCTTATATTTAAGAGATTTAAAAAAAACTCTTAACCAATACATCATAAGTCTAGACAAAATATATGGGAATAAAGTAAATATATTTAATGAACAATGTTGTTTTCTTATGCCAAACCACAACAGATCAAATATTTGTTCTCCCCGTAGAAAACACAGGGTCTCTAATCTTGAAGAATCAGTGTGCTTACTAAAAAAAGTCAAAACAAAAACCTGACAAGTGTTTAAAAAATGAAATATCTACTTGATTAGGTAATTTAGAAACATACAATACTTTCTTCTACTGCCAAAAATTTTGCCTTGTAGATTTGTCCAAGTCAAATCAACACTCCCCATGTGTATTTACTGTGCAAGGAGAAAATTATGATACAAGAGAAGATGGTGAATCATTTTGGCAAAGGAATATGCCATTATGTTTCCTTCCCTGAAGTGAGTGATGTTATTAGGTGTTGAGACAGAAATTTATGCTTTTTACCTCCCTAACTTTGTTATTTATAAAGTTACCAAATTTGTAGTTTTTACTTTGTAAGAATGGCAGGACTGTTAGTAACAAACAGTATGGGGAGGAGAAGGGCTAAAGGTCTCTTTAATATTTTCTTTATTGATACTAAAGATAATATTATTTAGTTTTGGAGAAAAAAAATCCTCAAACCCCCAAAACACAAACCAGGCAATACACTTCAAGATAGATCCTTGACTGAATGCATCATGTCTATACAATTACATATGTACTCAATTAACTCTTTTCAGTATTTCTTTGTGAAAAACCCAAGTAAAAAACATGCAAACCCCAACAATTTAGCCAAACTGATTTTCAATTCCTAAATTACTCAGTAATCATAACCAAATCAGCTACAGATGCTGTCTCCCCATTTTCTTCACATTCCTATCACGTAAATCAATCCAAAAAGACTGAAGATTTTGTCTCCCATTCAAAGCTCTTGAAGATTTACTAATACTACCATGATTTTATACCAAACTAAAAGAACTGTCTTTTTTTCTCCAAGGATCCTTATATTTTTTAACCCTGCAATGTGTCACTCCCTTACTTCTCTTCCAAGAAACTATCATGGCATAGACTTGTCACTGAGCTTTTGGTATTTTTTCCTGATATTTAAAAAAGGTTCCACAAAAAAAATTATTGGAGAAAAGTTTGAATAAACGCAGTTTAAATAAATGCCCAAGTTTGATTAATGTATAGTCTCAAAAATAACATCTAATCTTCTCAGTAAAATAATTATTTTTTAGTTAACTAAGGACTGAGAAATTATTTACTGCAGTACTCAGAAAACTCAAACCAACTCAAATCCAGACAGTTGCAAATGCTGTTAAAGAAAATTCTTGAGATACTAGTACCTTTCTCTTGTCACTCAAATCCTGTAACTAACAAACAAAGGAAAAGTGCAGTTATCTCATAGTTTGAAGACATTCAAGTTCTTGTACTCATGAAAATGGATGCATATGTGCAGCAATGTCATCATACAGTGGACTTCTATTACAACTGGCAAAGTACCTCATTAGAACTCTGAAAACTTGTGGCAATGGAGATGATCTTTATTTTATCTTCTAATTTTCTGAATTATGAATAATTCTAACTAGCAGAACAAACTGCTAATTGGATAAAAATCATAATTTGCAATAGTGAAAGAACTAAACCAGATTGCAATCTTCAGGCATTTCTCAAATCCCCAGAAGATGGAAGTAAAAATGGGAATTCTTCCAACAAAAGATTTCTAACAATTTTAGCGAGTGGTGGGGGCTAGAATTAACCTTGACATCTGATTCCCAACCACAAAGCATGATCAACTATACTTGATCCATTACTCAAAAATTACTCCTGTCCAACATGGTTTTGTTGGTTTTTTTTAATATCTAACTTTAATACATTTCTTTATATCTCCACCAGACATATTCCATGTGCAAGGAAAATCCTATCACTCTTGAAAAGCCTAGAGGACTATGGAGAAGGGCAAGATTCCTGTTCTTGAGACCACACAAAGGTGAAGTTGTTCCTCACTGAGCACAAGGAAGGTGAGAAGATCTAAGAAAAGGAACAGGAAAGTGCAGAGATTAGGAAATACTGAAGAATACAACCAACACTGGCTTTGTCTAAGGTCCTCTGCCAACTCCATATGGATTTGGCTCTCACAGATCTGGAGGGTACTAGGCAGGATATGAAAGGCTGAAGTGGAACTGTAGAGATTCCTATGTCTGGTCAAAACAAGAGAAAGGTGTAATATTTAAGTTTTTATGAAGGTTTTTCACAGAGGGAATGCACAAATATTCCTACAGACAGCTGACCCATGTTCACCATTTTCTGTTGGTGATCAAAGGAAATGTAACGTTTCTAAAGAATTAGTGATTAGAGTATTTCAGATCTTGGCATTAAAAAACATGTTATCTCTAGCTTCTTGTAACATCTACTTGGATATGCAATCAACAGATTGATATATTTCTCACTGCTGACTATGGCCTGGAATTGTACCCTGCAGTGTTGGTAGAAGCAGGAGAAGTAGTGCAGTATCTCCACTTCACTAATACACATTTCAGACCATGAACACTTAGTTCTAAGTCCAAGAAACACACATTTCTATTACTACTACTGAAATACCTTTAAAGTTATCTAAAGCAAAACCAGAGACCATGCAGCATTTTTGAAAAAAAAGTGACACTTCAGTTCTGTCCTTTCAACCAGAGCAAAAAATGGCTGTTAAGAGCCAACAGTTTATTGTTCCCAATGTGGATATAACACTAAATGCTTCTGTGGTATGACTGCTACTGAGAAACTGAACTACCAGTTCTGCTGATGGTTTTCTAAAATATAAAACTTCTAAACAAATCTAATGCAATGATTTCTACTTAAAAACAATTTATAGGCTAGACTACATTCTAGGGCTGTGTTACTCTTAACATAAGCCATAATGTGCCACAAAGGAAATTACTCCATCATCCTCATATTTTAAAGACTTCCTAATGAAAAGTTTATTAAGGTCACACTGAAAGAATGTTTCAAACATTTGATCCAGAAAGCTTTTGGTTGTTTTTTTTTTTTTAAGCTGACAGGATACCAGTTAATTCTTGAACTGTCCAAAACCAGTTGGTCAATGCATTGTGGTTGTACAATGTAACAGAATTGTGTAAGACTACATACAGGGATGCATACAAGTGTGCAAATTCAAAGACTGGACTCTGAAAACAATTCAATACTTCTTTATTTTCATAAATTACAATGCAGAACTAGATTGATTAAATGTAACCAGCATATCTCAGAAACAGAAGTATTTTGGTATGACAACTTTTATAAAGTTTTGACAGAAATCCACACTTGACTGCACTAGGAATGGGAAGATGCAAATAGAACATGGTTTTGGAGGCAGAACTAAGTGATAATGACCACTTTTCAACATAGCCAAAACCTGAAATATTTATTAAATAATCAAGATAAGATTCAAGTGCAATGTGTGCTGGCAATACATTAAAGAAAACAAGAACAAAAAACCAAAAAACAAACAAAAAAAAAAACCACCCCAAAAACCCCCAAAAACTCAGAAGTTACCATTTGTTTTCCTTCATATTGTCTAGATAAAAATCTACACAAAATACCTAGGGCATGAGAGCACCATGTAAAAATATGCTACAGATAAACCCCCTTAAAACCCAATGAAACACTACAAAGCATTCTAAAACTATCGTTAATTTAGCTTTCAGTGACATCAAACCTTGCCCCCTAATCCCTGGTTAGAGAGGAAAACTAATCTTCTCATGGTCTGGCATTTATTCTACATGCAACAGAGAAGGCTGAACTTCTGAGTGACTGATGAATTCACCAAGTCCTCTATGAAGTGATGTGAGCCATGGCTTAAGGAAATGAACAGAACTCAGAAAGCAATCAAAGAGCAAGTATGGTCACAGATAACGGAAGATAATTCAACTATACATTCTTTTGCACTCAAAAAGACAGGAAGAGGATGTAGTTTTAGAAATAGTTAAAAGAAGAGAGAGTGAGGGAGAGAAAGGGATGGATGAGTCTTTTTCAGCTTTTCAAAATACAAGCCATTCCAGCACTTGATGACCAGAAGAAATTGCCATGCTCCTATTTCCAAGGGTCTGACACTGTCAGACCTTTCAGTTCCAGCTGAGGAGGGAGTATGAGGTGATTACCAATCAGATTGAATTAACCTTTTGACAGTCAAGAGGTTCATTTTAGCATGGATATGAGATTAGTGGTTTTTGACAGGATAGTATTTTGCATTAAATAATTCCAGAAACACCAGGTCTTTAACCAACAATAGTGGAGGGTGTCAGCTGAACTTGTGGTCTTTTCCAAACATTTGCCACAATTTTTTGGCTTCGTTAAGTATCAGAACAAAATCATTTGTACATCTGAATCTGTGCAGGCTCCTAGACTGTTGGGAAGGATGAAAGTTTGACAAGAAAATCTCACAGATATGTGTGCTTGGCATAAAGATTTTTGAATGTAGAATCTGAAGGAGGAATAGAAATGAAAGCAAGTTTTGATCTAGAAGAAAAGAATTGCTGAGCCAGTCTTACTGAATAACTAAGAAGGCAAAGGGTATGCTAGTTAGAAGGGGTTTTTATGACTTAGAGCAAAGGATAAACCCACCTCAAACAAGATGATGTTTTTACCAAATAGAAAGATGGCACAGGCAAACAAGCCTGCTGATGTGGCAAGTAGAAAAAAGGTCTCAGAATTTACCACTGCAAGAAAACTGAAACACAACTTCTAGCTTTAACTTTTAATGACTGGAGAATAGTAACATGAATATGGTAATTTTAGCAGTTATGATAGGCTACAGATAAAAGTTAAAGTATGGATTGGTTCTACTGTATTAAGATGCTCAGCAAAGAAAAGTATATAATGCATTGTAACCAAAACCAAAACCAGGCCTGCCTGCAGCTGGAGCTGACAGCTGTAGGCACAGGCTCTGTCACCCATGACCCTGGAGTGCTGTAACCTCTTGGATGTAATAAAGTGCATTTTGAAGAGCAGCCTGGAGTCCCACATCCCTCATTCAGGCTCTTACTCTAGACTGTGTTTCTGAATTATAATGAAAAAGCCAGTAGTAATTTTTTTTCTGAAGAGTGGTGCACAGGGAGTTGCACACACACACACAGATCTCATTAACAAAGTGGGATGCACACATTTGTACACTTGATGCAAATGTTCAAAGAAGTGCATATTGCCTTATAATTTCAAGGAATTAAATGAAATATTCCTCAAAGCTATCCTAACACAGATGACCACTGCAATTATTTTTAGTACAGTTCTACTTCAGAGCTGCAAAAAAGTTTTGAGTTGTGAGATCAAGGCCAATAAAGACCATGTGCAAGAAACAAGAATTCCTAAGTGACACAGCAGCAACTTAAAGGTAAGAACTTTGGATATAACCAGTATCCAACTTACACTGTCTGTTCTCCAGTCAAAATGACCAAACTCCACTCAGAGATGTCACAGTTGCACCAGCTTGTGGCAAGACTATTTAGTGGATGAAAACTGAAAATCTCACTTCCCCAGTGGTTTCTGATGAACTTAAACCTAAACCATCTCTTGAGTGAAAACCAGGGAAGACCGAACCATGCTTGTATATAGTCAGTGCATACTGAGAAGTTGTTTTAAAAGTTTATTAAGACTTAAAGGTGGAACTCAAGACTTGTACTAATTGTTCTAGAACTTTATTCCACAGGCATTAGCAGATTTTGTATCCTAAGAACAATTTCAGGAGAGAAATTCAGTATAGACAGAAGAATTATTCCTCTTCTTACATTACTACTGAAGTAAATTACAGAGTAAGTAAAGAATGATTTTGGTAAGTCCCAAGGAATGCATTTTCCATTAGTTTTGAAAGTGTAACCTTTAAATTCAATAGAAAAACTCTTCATGCCCCACATGCATGAATGGAAAAAATAAGAACTCAAGTAGCCAAAAAAAATTCTACTTATTACCCATGGCTTTTAACCAAAGACTTTATGGTTTATGGCATAAAATGTCTTTCATAGGTACTAAGCTGCAATCTTGTTAGTATATATTAATTACATACATTTTAATTCCCTTTAAATTAGTATCAATTAGACAACTGGTTTTAAACCAGTTTTCTTTCATCCTAGGAAAGCTGAGCATTTCATAAAAGAAACAGGAAAAGGTCACAGAATCAAACAGATTTTTACTGAATAAGTTAAATATGAGTTTAGATTTAGCAAAGAAATCAAGGATAGGAAATAAATCAGAAGAAGATACAGCTAAGTCATACATTTCTACTATTCACTCCTAATGATTTTGTTGGAAATACTGACTAGACATCTACAGATAAACTGCCTACTCATCAGAGTAGAGAAAGTCAAAGATGATGCTTTCCCAGCTCTCTTGCTGCCCTCCTGCAATGACCTGAAAAGCCTGCACAGCCCTCCTGATCTCTGCAGCTGCACTGGAGGGGTAAGAGGAGCAGCTTAACAGATTCATGCACATTACTAGAAGATGGGTAACCTTCTGACAAGGACAAACTCCTGCATCAAAAACCTTTACCCAGCAGGCTTCAAAGCATTCAACCATGCTTCCCTTCTACTTCCAGTTATAAGTATCCAAACACCTGGGTTTGAAGCAGCTGTAATCATGGCATTTTGAGCTGCCAGTACCACTGTATTAGGATGGTGCTGTCTTCAGGCAATGTCACCCCACCCCCTGGTAAGGCTAATACATTTGGGTAGATGGACAAGTTCACATAGTGACTTTGACTGACTTTAAACTTGACCCACCTGATGACAGAACACATCGAGAAGGTGTGTACAATTCTCAGTGCAGACACGTATAGCACTGAGCTGTATGTGACTGCTCTCTATTCTCATTTTATTCTTATTCCAGAAGGGGGAAAA
Source organism: Setophaga petechia (assembly GCA_024362935.1). Taxonomy (NCBI): domain Eukaryota; kingdom Metazoa; phylum Chordata; class Aves; order Passeriformes; family Parulidae; genus Setophaga; species Setophaga petechia. The sequence continues at coordinate 8,677,737 of JANCRA010000025.1, forward strand.
TAATGTATGCAAATCGAAGACAAAAGTTTTCTTAATTTTGAATCTAGCTGATTTAAAATATTGCTTTGAAAAAAGACAACCCACAAGTCACAACAAAAAGCCAGCCCACAACCCAAGTTAACAGGAATAGTCCATTTCTTATCTGGTTAATGGATTAGTCTTGTTAGAGGGCCATGAAGGCACACTAAAAATAAAATATAAATACTTATTTATTTAAGTGGACATTTAAAACATTCACAGATGGAAAAAGTTCAATACTAGGTTTTCAATAGTGTTTTGAACAAAATGCATACCTGCAGGTGTGATCATCACTTACACTTGCAATTTCTTGACCTTCGTTGGGAGCAAAGACCAGATCATTAATGTAATCTGTGTGGCCATCAAATGTCTGCCAAGCAGAAAAGAGAAATACTTTTACCTTAGAGCTGAGTGTTCCACCAATATATTTAACAGACCTATTAATGGAAAGGTGTGTGTTAAGATAAAATAATAATTTTAATACAAAGTAAAAAAGTTTTTATCAATAACTGGATTTCTTTAAAGTATCTAACTCATGTGTAGATTCATACTGCAGGTGAAAAGATTCCTCCCAGTACTCCTTAGTGTGTAGTTAGCACAGAGGTCAGTTTGATTTTTTTGCTTGACAGAGATCTGTGAATCACACTAGAGCTTTTTATCGTTTTTTTCAACCACTGAATTTAAAAGGTAGAAGATAGTAAATGTCAGAAAGAAAGAGGAGAATGACCAGGCAATGAATGCATTATCTACCTACACTAAAGGACTCTGACTACTGGTAAGTAACTCTGATCTCTGAATCTCTCATTAAATACACCTATGGTGTTTTTGAAAGAAGTCTCACAAAATTTTAAGGCAAATTTCCATGTGTAGATGTATCTGTTACTGTTCCACCCTCTTCTATTCAGTCTCACTGATTAAGTCTCAAGGCACAGCTGCTTTTGTTTTGCCCAGCAAGGTATCATAAAAATAAGACAAAAATATCCTCTTGATAACAGCATGAGACTGAGAGATTGCAGAGGAAAACAAGGTCGAATGAAAACAAGTTTCACAGTTTTCTCAAAGAAAAACACACCACCTTTAAGTGTAGCTATTCTGAGGAACAAATGCAGAACAGATAAAAAAAAAAAAAAAGAAAATATCAAGCACGCACAATAACTAAATCCCCCTCTCTAAAAGTTTTAAGAATGCCTCATCAATTCAATACAGAAACATTTTCAGCAGCCAACTTATTTTTTTCCAATATTTTTTTCCATTATTTTATTAAAGCCTAATGGATTATACTAGAACTAATAGGCCCTAAGATGATGCTAAACCATTCAGACAGAATGCCAAGTCTTTTGACAATTTTCAGCATTCTGAATTCAAATATCCTGCCTCATTTTACTTCTACAGTTCTGATGAAATATGCTTTTTATTAAGCAAAATTTGAAACAGGACGAGGAAGCCATAATTCATTTCCAAATGAAAACCTCAAAAGAAGAAAAAGGTTTCACGAAGATCCATCAGTCATATTTTACCTTTTGTTTTTTTGTTCTGGGCTTGATCCAACCCATAAATTTTGGATTAGTTGTGTCGACAGAGTAATGGAAAACTCAAGTGTGCTTCAAGTTCCTTGTTGATAATTACATCAAGACAGTTTTTCCATGGGGAAAACAGAATAAGGTTACTCTGTCTATCCCTCCAGAAGCAACACGTACTAATTGTTTACTATAAAAGACAAAATGTTCAGAGATTACGTTCTGAACGTAGTCACATACTTCCCTCAGCTTTGTTTCCATGGTCTGGACCTCTCCTGAAGATCCCATGTGTCACAAGTGTGCACCATATAATAGATCAAAATTTTCCACATGTTCCTCATGAGTTCAACCTCAGGTTTATGAAATAGGTTTTCTGAGGTATCAGTTAACTGTTAATAAGAGGCCACTGTATCAAACTGTATTGAAAGCCAGATCAGCATAGCTCACCCAGAATTTGTGAACATCTGGGATTTTGTATGTGCTTTAAATCAGAGTTAGGTGTTACTTTTCTTGGCAAGAAATCTAGAGTACAATAATTGTTCAGATATAAGAAATTAATTGATTGCCAGAAAGGGCTTTCCACACTTTATATCAAAAAATCCCAGAAGAGAGTCTCAAAGACGACTTTTACTGACATAAACACACTAGCCCACATTCTTTCTTTTTGTTAATGAGTTCCTCACGAATAGGTAAAAATATGTATTCTTAGCTGTTTTCTGATTATTTTAAACATTAGACCAAGCCTGACCCATATAAAATACAGTATGTATTTTCACTTTTTCCTCAGCCAGAGTACATCCTTGATAAATTTTTGGACAGCTAATTTCAGTGGTGGAGCTGGCATAAACAAAGCTAATTGCTTTACTGGTAAATTCAAGCCAACACTTCTCATTTGTATTGCACATGCACCAAAAAATCATAGAATCATTAAGGTTGGAAAAGACCTCTGAGATCACTGAGTCCAAGCACCAATTTAACACTGCCAGGTCCATCTCTAAGCACCACATCTATAAGGTGAACACAGAGATCACACGGCTTCCCTGGGCAGCCTGCTCCAATGCTAGACCAACCTTTTACAGAAGAATTTTTTCCTAATATCCAACCTGAACCTCCTCTGGCATGACTTGGGGCCATTTCCTCTTGTCCTATCACTTGTTGGCTGGGAGACTTGTTGGCTGACCCCACCTGGCTACAGCCTCCTTTCAGGTGGTTGTAGAGGTGCTGACCACACTATTTCTTGTGGCCTTATTAACCCAAAATCAATTAAAAAATTAGAACTTAGATGTTGAATTTAGCTCACTAGAATCTGTAGTACCAAATTTATCCCATTGTTTCATTATTTCAACTTATTATCCATTAACTAATACTAAAGAAACTTTACATTCTGCTAAGTTAAAAGATTTCATTCCCAGCTTGACATTAAAGCCTCTCATCTGAAATTCACAAAACTGTAGATATTACACAAATAGATAACTTTAATATGGAATGACAGACATCAACTCACAAGGAGAGCATAAAGAACTTCTAGAACTATTTTGTCAGAAATCTCACCAAGCTAAATATGTCAGTCATCAGTTGCAAAATCATATATGACCAACACTAAAAGAAGGAAATTAAAAGTATGTGAATGTATGAAGCAACACAAAAAGCATTTTCTTTCAAGACATTTAGTAGCATCCATCTTTACTTCTTATGCCCTGCCTTTACTCATTCTTTCATCAGTATGGCCACATAACAGACATCCACAATTCACTTAATTTCTGAATGACAAATCTCATTGTCTTACCAATATAAATTAACACACCAAAAATAAAAGTCTGGTTTTTTCTCCTTTATACCCAATAAGCCACTCTCATCAAAAGAGGCATTATCATATTCTAAAGCAGTAAAAGCCAAGGAATACTCTCTCCCTTTTTTTTTTTGTTAATTAGCTTTGCTTACTGTTAGCTAAGACCTCACCAAAAATCTTTACACTGGATAGCACAAACATCTAATTAACAGTAGTACCTGGATTGGGACATTGTTTCAAAGGAAGAATTTTGAAGAAGATCAGAAGATCATGTAGGTGATAATTACAAAAAATCCCACTTTAAAGACAGAAAGGTATTTACAATACAATTATTGCCCTAGAGATGATGGATCTAAGATCTCTCACAAGTGGAGTAGAAGGATAGTTAAAGATTAGACTTCACTAAAAACGAAATAATCTTTTAAAAATCACACTAGCTGCCCTTACCTTAAATTCATTCTTGTCCTGCAGGTCTGAAGTAAACAGCCTTAACTTCCTATCAGAAGCTGCAGTACAAAACCTACACTCAACAGACAAAAAATAGGCTCATCAGTCAATCAACATTGCATAGCCTTTTAATCAGTTTTCCTTCATCTTAAAAATACAAACAAAAAAACAGATTTTGAAAAAAACCCAAAAGCATCTATCTTAACTTTTTTGCTTTGGCCACAAGCAGAGTTATAACTGGAGCTTATGTGTAAAATAGTGTGCATCAAGTGCCAAGAATACTTATTCAGATATTTTTACAAAGCTAAATCTGGATCAATTACCAATTACCTGAAATATCTCTCATAAATGATGCTGAAACTTTCCTTGGAAGAACTTAAGTGTAAGGCACAAAAAACAACCCCCATTATCAGTGTTTTAAAATACTGAAATATAAAATTCATAAACCAATTTCTATGTAACATATGTTAACCCAAAAGACTGTATGAAAAGGAAGCAGTAAGCAACTATGGTAATTTTGAAGAATCAAACTACTGAGTACATTTTAATTCAGAAGTTTACACTCAATAGCTAACTATCTTTCTAGATTTTCTAGATTTACACCTCAAAGGCTCTCACAAATAGTATCTAGCCTACATTGAAACACAGCACATGTGATGCAAATCAGTGCAAATAGCTTTATAAAGGGGGCATTCAAATGCTCTCATATTTACAAAAGCTCTTAAAAGAAATGGTTCCTCAGAGATGTACAAAGAAAGAAACCATGTCTGAGGCCTATAAAAATAATGAAAAAGATATTATTTACAGCTTGTTCAGTAAGGAGAGAGTCAAGGGGCACACAAGGAGGACAAAAACCAAGCAAATGAACAAAAAATAGACTATAATTCAGAGAATCATCAGTGATTTCTAAGGAGTTAGATTTCACTCATAAGCTTAGAACAGTCCAATATTAAAGACTTAGGGAAAACAGGTAATAGACAAGGATCCACTGTAGTTGTTTATTGCCAAGTACCTTATCTGGGGAGGTATAGCATCAAGTCTAGTTTCAGGACTCCATGCTATGGCATCAACTCTGATTCCATGGTGAAATGTTCTCAGTGTCTTATATTGCATGCCTTCAACTTCTGCATCCTCCTCCTATAGAAATATTGCAGTTAGCTGATTCAGAACAAGGTCTTGGTGACTTCTAACAAATCGGATTGCTACAAAATGAAAGGGTTTTCAAAATTACACGTATTGGGATCTTTTCAGATCGTAACACCTGCAAAGTGAAAACCTGGAACATACAGAAAGCATTAACCTGAAATATTTAAGTACTTAGAAATACATTAAAGTATGAGTAAATTATGATGGATTGCAGTCTCAAGCCAGAGGCCAATGAAGAGCAGAAAAGTCAGAAAGATGTTGAGTTCATTCTCTGTAGTAACTTCACAGATACAACTAAGGCCACTTAAAACAGCATGGCAATTTAGCACACACTGAAGTGAGAAGAAGCAATGGGAACAAAAGCAAACATGTAATTTAATCTGTCTTCTCTCTGAGTAGATTTTACACTATGGAAAAATGCTGTCTCTTCCAGCAGGAGATATAAAGGTGCCCTCTGTCATCTAATCCTAAATACAAACTTGCTTATTCTTACCACTGGTCAGAACACCAGATAACAGGAAAAATGAAACAAGACTTATGGACTCTGTCAATAAGATGACCTCTAAAAAGCTTTTAAAAATTTTCAGAACATCCAATGGAGCACCTCAAAGGAACTTCCTACACAATTTTCTCTATGTCACAATTCTGCTTTACGATAAAGAACCTCTCTGTACGCCCTCTGCATAATGTAGAGGCCAAGCAGAACCTAGCTGAGGATGCATGAAATTACCCACAGTTTTTCAATGCTTCTCAACAGGAAGAAAGAATAACATTTTCCTCTCCTACTCTGAAATACTCATTGACTCCACATGTGGAAGGGAAGGGAGGATATGAAAATTATAAAAAAACACCTTGTGTCAGTGCCTGTCAAAATGTTAATTACTTCCTTTTCAAGGCCTACATAAGAAACAAGGTAGTGAACAACACAAATGTCAGTATGTTTTTGTGGTTAGCACTAGGTGCTCTTCAGAAAATTTCCAACAGTAAGACCATAGGGAATAACAATAATAATAATAATAATATAAAAATATCAGCTACACTATTAATCATAGTAGACAAATGACAAAAATAATATTGTATAATAAAGAAGCAAGATGAAGGAAAAAAGCTTAGAAATTCCAAGCAATTTTCTTCAATTGATTGTCAAGTATCCAGGCAAAAAACCCCCATCTAATGAAAAACATTTTATTCAGTATAAAAATATATAATACTCAGTATTTTCCATTTAAAATTTTTTCACAATATAACTGTAAAAACTTGAAGGTAAGAAATTTTACTGTTTCCAACAGTCTGTGATGGAGATCAAATAAAAACAATTGTGAGAAAAAAAATTAGGTATTTCTACAGTTCATCCCTAAAAAGAAATACCTACAAAATTAGCACAGATATATTAGTGTGCATTTTACATAAACATATATATATTTCTATGTTATATACTTATATATATTTCTATTTTCCTGAAATACAAGTATCCTAGACTTGTTAGTGTAATAAACAAGTAAAATTCTCCCTTTTTACCACAGGGAGAGGAGGAAACAGGAAAGTGACCAGAGTCTTCCTGCAGTAGAGATGCTGGCAAAGTCAGTTTCAGGGGCATGGTAGTTTCATCTAACAAAAACAACTAACCTGAAATCTGCAAGTCCCAACAACCACGTAATTGTTGCCACCATAAGCAATGAGGGAACATGAATCTCCACTGTCAAATGGATTGAATTTTACCACGTGCACATAATCCTCACAATCCACAGTGTAAGAAGTGTTTCTAGTAGAATCTTGCTTCATTTTCAATGAACTGAGTCAAGGTATCACAGAAGCGATGTCTTCTCCAGGACGAAAATCCACATTCCTACACAAAAATTTTAAAAAGCACGGATGACTCATTGCATGAATAAAAAATGTAAAGTATTTGTGGCAGAGCAAATAAAAATTTCCTATAACATGCTCAAGAACACAAAAGCTGCACTTAAGCTTATTAGATGTAGCCTGTTTGTTTCGTCAATCAAAATATTTACTACACTAACACACATTCAGAACTGTCTCTTACAGACTTCAGCAGTAACTGCAGATCTTGTGCTGCCCTTGGCAACCCAACACCAATACAAAAAACCAAGTAATGCACACACTCCAGAAGAGTCACACACAGCATTTTAGCATTTTCAACCAATGGAGAAGAAACAATATGTCGCTACTTTCAAATTCTATTTACTGGTCTACCTCTTTACAGACTGCGAGTCAAACTAAAAACTGAGTTAACCAAGGTTGCAAAACTGTAAATGAAAATACTGTCGTGCATTCAACTTGTTTTCATGAAAACCAGGTTTCTGTGCTAGAACACTAGAGGTTAAGATACACAATTGATTTCAGATTCAATTCCTTTTAGTCCCAGTACAGATTTGACGTTAGTTTATGTCTTTTTGGCAAATCAGATCTTTAACTACACACCACATGGAAAACCAGCTTGAAATCTCAGACCTTTCACAGATTTTGGTGTGTAAACGATCAGAAGGTCTCAGCATTCAAGACTGGATGTTTAGCTTGGAAGCCAGCCAGGTCTGACAGAGCCATCCCTCAAACACAGAGAGACTCTCCATAGTTGTGTGCTTGTGTATTAATTCAAACAATAGTCCATTATATTACTGTAAATACTTTAGCCATATAACTTGCATAGCTTTGCTAAAGCCAAATGCAAGTTTTAATTCTATGAAAAGTTTTCTTCCTCCAAGGGTTCCCATGAACACAAGCCATTATAGAATCACAGACTTAAAGGTCCATTCCAACCCCAGACAAGGGGTTGGAATGGACCTTTAAGATCATGTAGTCCCAAACCCTGCTGCCATGGGCAGGGATATCTTCCACTAGACAAGGCTGTCAATGCCTCATCCAACCTGGCCCTGAACACTGCCAGGACTGGGACATTCACATCCTCCCCGGGCAACCTGTTCCAGTGGCTAACCATTCTCACCGTAAAGAATTTCTTCCTCACATGTAACTAAAGTTCCCCCCTCTCAGTTTGTGCCCATTGCTCCTCGTCCTATCCCTACAGTTCCTGACAAAGTCTCTCTCCAGCTTTTCTGTAGTGCTGCTTGAGATGCTGGAAGGTGCTATGAGATCTCCACTCAAACTCTTCTCCAGGCTGAATAACTCCAACTTTCTCAGCCTGAATCATAGGCCACCAGGCCAGCTTGAAAACACCAACAGTATCATTACCTTCATTTCTTTAGGAAGCACGATTAGGGCAAACGGACCGCGTGGATGCGCGTCACCTCCCCCCATCCCTGCGCATCCTTTACCTTCCTACTTCCTCCTTTTCCCTTCGAGGCCCAGCTGCTGCTCCCCAGCCAGGCTGCCCGAGTTCCCCCGGGCCGAGGGTGCCCCAACCCCGCTTCACACGCACCTCCGCGTCCCCGGCTCCCGTTCCCGCACGGCCCCGCCGTTCCCCAGCAGCGCCCGCCCCGAGCGGCGGCAGCGGCGCGGCTGCTTCCGGGGCAGCGGCCCCGCGCCCATTGGGCCGCGCGGCGGATTTGAACGCGGCCGCCGCGCCCCAGCCCGGTCCGGCCGCAGCGGCAGCGGCAGCGCTGAGGGCACGGCAGCGCTCCGGGCCCGCGGTCAGGGCACGGCGCTCAGGGCACTGCAGCGCTCCGGCCCCGCGGTCAGGGCACGGCACCGGGCTGAGGGCACGGCTGCCGGACCTGGGGTGGCCCAGCCGGACCGCTCGGCCGCAATGGTAATGCCAAATCCGGCTTCTGGGTGTTAGGGACGGCTCCGCAGGGGTTTTGGTTTGTTCGGGTTGTTTTGCTGGGAACGACAGGTATGGTCCCCCTTGAAAAGCTCGCAGGGTGGTGAGAAAGAAAAACCTTCGGAGAGGTTTTACTCTGCCCTACTTGACTTTATCCTCTGTAACCCCCATGTCATGTTCACATTGTCAAGTGTCCCCTTCAAGCGTTTTGGAGAGTGAGAAGTTGCTGTTGCCGTCGTGCTTGTTTCCCCGTGTCTCCTGTCCTTTCTGCCCCTTAGCCACGCTGCCTCATTTTGGTACAGTCGTGCAAATAACCAAAAAACAAACGCGCTATGGGCTCTGCCTCAGCTGTACGGGAAAAGGTCAAAGGTTGGGTTTTGTTTTCTGGAAGTAAATGGGATGGGTATTGCTCCTGTAGTGTCACTGTAGTGTTAGGAAACTTTGTTTCAGGAAAGAACAAATTTAAAGGCAAACTTCTGCTACATTGTCATGTACCTTGTCTTGACAAATGTAAGAAGGTGACAGAGACCAAAACATGAAGTAGTCCAATTATTGCTAGAGAAGATAATGGCTTATAGAATGGACTGACAATAGAAGGATAGATTGGACTACAGAATGCCTTACAGAATTAAAAAAAAAGGGAAAAGATTATATTGGTAACAAAAGGATTTACAGTTGTCTGTGTTAGTAACTCTTACAAATATTGAATCTCTTTTTTTCCAGGTTTACAACATCCTCGTAGACATTCATCCAAATGTATAGCAGATGCTGAAAGGACTGAAGACACTCTAAGGCTGCTTTTGGAGACAAAGAGTCATATTTGTGATAACATTCCTTTATGTTGGCATAATGTACAAGGAAAGTAAGGGCTTCCTGAAGGCGTGACATGCATGAGCACTTTTAACCCCTTACCTTCATATTAACTCTGTCACAGTAAGGCAAATCTGGTTTAGTTGGAAGAGTTTATTTTAAGAACTTGGTCTTTAAGAAGATACAGCAGGGTTTGCACAGCTTGTAGGGAGGAGAAGACCTGCATATTCCTCTGGCATAGTTATATTTGTTTTTCTCTTGATTATATCGATCTTCTAGTCTGGACAATGGTTACTTTCCAGCAAAAAATTTTACATTTGGTCAAGTGTTTCAGAAGACAATGGCCTTTATTTTCCAACTCTGAAAGGACTACTGTATGTGGAGCAGACTGCATGTTGATGGCGTTACAACTGTCCATGGCTGAAGTCAATAAACAGGTTAGCATTCCTTTCAGTATGTTCCAACCATAGGCACCAACTTGAAATGACATTTTGGTTGTTTCCTTGATGTTTGTTAAAACAAGGTGTGTCTGAGAGCCAGATGCAGCAGGGCAAGAAAATGAATATGGTTAAGTGCACTATTGAAGCAGGGTTTAGAAAAAGGAACTGCGAGACAGATGGACAGATGGAAGTGCTTTATGTGCAAATTTGAGCTCCAGACTTTAAACACTAGTGTATTTCTGCTGACCATGTCACTTCTGTTTATTTCCATCCTATGTTTCTCTTGTGCTATAGACCAGCGTGGGAGAACTATGGCATTTGGGATGCATTTTTTTTTCTGAGTCTTCCAAAAATATTTTTGAATGACATGTGAAGAAGATGATTACAAAACTGATTTGGTTTATTTTGTGTGAGTTGCACTTGTCACAGTCCATTCGTGGCTGCTGCTTTTCCTCACACTCGTCAGGTGAAGACCTATATGTAGCTGTAAGTTGTGAGTGTGTACCCAGTATCAGTAGGAATTTTATGGCTTTCTGTGTGTGTGTACATGAACTGTCAAATGGTGAAGAGGAGGTGGAACCCTAAAGTGTCTCTGAAAGAAGCGTTATGGCTTGTCGGAGCTGGAGGATGTCTGAAACATACCAGAAACAGTTGCAATATACAATCGGACCCTTGCCTGTGTCTCATCTAAGGAGAACTATTGCAATACTTGTTTTAATAACCTAAAGATACCTTTTTAGGTTAATTAACCTAATTATTGGTGAAAACAATACTGACTGTTTTTGGAAGACTTACTCAAGTGTTGCAGAGTAAGTCAAATGTGTAGCACAAAGCTTTAGTGTAAGAAAACCAAAACAAATATACCAAATCAACAAACATACCAGAAACAAGAGAACCACATCAAAGTGAAATCCCTAAGCCAGTGAAAAACCCAAACAAACAGAAAACCTGCTTCAGTTTGTGCATCAGAAAAAAATTAGTGGTCTAAAATGTGCAGACTGGGGGAATCTCTTGTCTAAACATTAAGTATAAAACTGGTTAAGTCATCCCCCATTGTTAGAAACATTGCAGGAAGGATACTAGAATGCCAAGATTCTACATTTGTACTTGTTGGAATCTAGCATATTCCAGCCAGGAGCCTAGTATCCTCACAATACCTGTGTAGGTTAAAATAAAAAAATCAGTGTGCATCAAAATTAACAATTGGAAAACTGGCAAAAGACATTAATGCAAAACTACATGTGAAAGTGATTGCTGTTTGTCATGTTTATCATGATTCTCAAAGGAAAACTGCAGTTTTCCAAAGCCACCTCTAAAATAGGAACTAAAATGTGTTGTTCTACTGTATGCCAAAACTTACAGACATGAAAAGGTTATGGTTCATTGCTCCCTGTTTTTCTTACAGTAAGTTTTCTTCTTCCACTAGAGGTAATTAGTTTATTCTACTTTATCCTTTTTTCCCCTCTTCCAGATAATATTCCTCTCTTCCAGAAATATCTTTTCTTTCAGAGATGCTCTAACAAAAATTATAGCAGTTATTTTCAACTAATTTAATTTTGAAATGTTTAGCTTCTCCTTCAGATCTGAAGAAAGAACAAGTTTTCAAAGCCCTGATATGTTTTTTCTGATTATACTAGTTGGTCAAATAAGACAAACCTTGGCTTGCATATGTGGATTAAAATTATTTTAGCATTTGGATGTTCTGCTTCTGAAGCACAATTTCTTTAGATGATATCCATTTTGAAGTTGACGATCTTGAAGCAAAATCTGTCTGGTTTATTTTGTCCAGCACTGAAACTTCAAATTAAGATGCAGAGTATTACAGTTGTAGGTGTGTCCCTTGTTAGGTTTTTGATTAAAAAAAAAAAGCAAACCAATAATTTTGGATTGTTAACACCTGTAGAATGGAAATCTATTTTGGTAAAGTCAATTACTGCAATAAAAATAATTTCATTAACGGGCTATTGGGGGGCTATATTGAGAAAAACCCAACACATCCAACCTATTACAAACTACCAAATTACACTTCTCTTCCTTTAGGAGCCTGGACAATTTTAATGGATTTGGTGTTTTAACTGGTACCTGTATTTGCAGTGGAAATGAAAAATGACAAAGCTTTTAGGAGAACTCTAGGAAAGTTTAGAAGCATCATGATCTATTAATCTTAAATTTCACCAGAATAAGGGTAGCAAAAACTGTGATAAACCCTGATCAAACAGCAGGGATGGAAGAAAAAAAAATAAAAATGAATGGTCTGAATCCCTCTGAAAATACTTTGGTTTGTGGCACAGTTGTAGCCATGTGGCATGAAGACAAGTGGCATAAGGTCTGTGATGGGAGCAAATACCTTTCACCTAAATTGATTAGTACAAATCTAAAGTCTAGGAACATTTTCAAGAAGAACCTTCCTCAAGGTTTGACACAGTGCAAACAGTTTCCAAGATGAAGTTCAGCTGAGAGTAATTGCTTTAAGTTGATTGTTTGTACCTGTGGATCAGCAGGGGTAGAAGATGAGTTGTTAGGTCAAATAATCACCTGTCATTTGCAGACTATGGCTGTTTTAGCTACTGGGATGGGAAGCTGAAGTGTATAAAACAATTATTTTTCCAGAATCTGCGAGTTTAAGTTCTTAGACTTAAATGTGTTGTAAATCTCTTCTAGAGTGTGAACTTTGATACTGGAGGAAAAACTGCTTCATTGTTGATTTTAGAAGTATATCTTCCCTTTTGAAATTTGTGTTTGTAGGTTTGTGATTTTGCATAAAAGCAGTTGTGGTATGTGGTTTAGTTCTGTTCTGTGCTTCCATGAGTGCATTTTGTGTGCTGACTGAAGAATATTGTTCTGTTTGGTGTCTTGTATTTCTTCAAATGATTTCCCTAATTATTGTGTTTCCATGTTGGCAAATGAAGAAAAATGTAGAGTTTTACAGTGTTACTCCCTTAAACTGTTTTATCTGTCTCCCTTTTAGTGATGAGATATTCCTAACTAACTTTGTAGCAGTTTTATGTGACATCTTGCTTGTAATATATTGTGATAATGCTGCTAAAAGAGGTTGTCTTGGCCATTCTACAGCATGATCAAATTTTTCACAGAATTTCAGAAGGGTTGAAGTTGGAAGGGAACTCTGGAGGTCATCTTATCCAGCCTCCCTCAAGTAGGGCACCTGTCTGGGTGTGTAGGGTAAACTTTGCTTTCAAATTGTCTCTGAGGATGGAGGCTCCATAACCACCCTGGACAACCTGTGCCAGTACTCAGGCATCCTCTGGGAAATCCAGTGGAAATGCTGTTCTGGTGTCCCAAGATCTCAGACTTTATCCAGGCAGGAATGCTCGGCTCCTCCCTCTGGGCTCACATCTCCCATGGGATGCTGTAGTTCTTATCAGCCATGCAATGACATTCAATGGCCTGTTATCAGCAGGTGTCTCCCTGGAGGGAGGAGTGGATGTGGGAGAGATAAGGAAAACTGCCCAATTAACAGAAGACAACTGTCATACCTCTAACAGAGGGTAAATAAAATACATATTGTTCAGCAATCGGGGACACCCAACTCAAGGACAAAGCCAGAAAATAATGCTGCAGTCTGGGAGTATGCCTGGAAAGAATAGACCCATCACAGGGGGTGCTTAAAGCAGTCTTTTACACACATATTCCTAGAAGAGTTGGTGGGCCTTTGGGGAAAGTGGAAGCCAAAATTTTGATGCTGAAATGCATAACTTTCTGGTTTTTGAAACAATTTGCTGTCAAAATAGGTATTAATTTGCTGTGTAGTTAGCACTAGAAAACTTACAATATCTTCAAAATAGTAAAAAATGGTGTTTTTAAGCATGAAACGTTGCTACTGGATTTCAGACATTCTAAAACCAGAGTCCCCAGGTAACTTAAAATGATGTATTACCAGGAAGTGAAGGTACTTTATAATACTGGATTGGTTCTATTCCTATGAAATGAAATACTTGCTCTGCCTATAATAGAATGAAAACATGGGACTTTTTGAACTTCCTTAAGCTATTAGCCAGTTGACAAATGCTTAGTGCAAAACACCACAGTATTTTAAAAATTAATTTTAAAACCAGAGACTTGACAAAATGGCTGTGTAAGTAATGGAATATGCCATCACAGTAAATGCTTGATCACAAAGGTTAATATCTGGAATGCAATATTTGGATTTAAAATATTTTTGCAGCACTAACATAAACTTTGCTAATCTCTGCAGGCCCTTGATCTGGTGAGGAAAGGTTTTGATTTATTAGATACCTTATGAAGTTGTACTTTAACTTGGTACTCCTGAAGGATTTTAATTCAAAATAAAGTGAGAAAACAACATTTTTTCCCCATCTACTGCTGCTTTGATCTGTTTAAATTGAGTTATAATACGATTATATGTTTAATTTTTTGAGGGGCTGAAATGAAAATCAGGTGCTTTTCAGAAAACATATGCAGTTTTAATGTTCTGGTAATATGTGGAATAATATCTAAGTTCATAGTGCTGATTTGTCATAACCCATGCACAAATAAGAAGGCAGAAAAGTGCTCTGAAGTGAATATGTGTGAGTGTTCTTTAATTTTCTCTCCTTGTTCTTTGCCTAGGCAATATCAAATGAGTTGACTTTGAGGATTTTGGAATTGTGTATTTAACGAGGTCTATTGAGAGAGTTATGCTAAATGTGTTAGAAACCAATGGAGGGATCTTTTGGGCTGGGACAACATAAATTATTAGAATTTCTTGTGTTTTCATATTTCATGTGTTCTGTTGCTAATGGTGTTTATAAGTAATTAATTAATTTGCTTAATGTGGAAATATCATGAAAGAGAATTAAACCTTTGCTGTAGACAGGAGCCATCTGCCACTATGGACAGAGCAAAGCAGGGCTTGTTACTTGGTCACAGGGCATTTATCTCATCTTACATGGTGAAAACCACCTTTTTTTTGCTGCCACATATTGGGGAGTGCTTTACATACCAGTAGTGTGGACAAAAGTTTACCAGCAGGAGCTGGGAACTGGTACTCAGTTTAAAGAGCAGGGTGTGGACAAAAATGAGGAGGACAAATTGTGAAAGAGAAGGTGGTAAGGGCAAGTGGTTGGAGGAGATGGCAGAGGGGCACATGGAACAAAATCTGATGTTTTTCACCAAAAGAATGTAGTCTATACTGCACAGTTAATATTAATTACAGTAGTAGTAACAGAGGGATGTGCATGGCTTTAATGCATTTTTTAGAACTGTGTAGCAGCACTGTCAATGTTCTGATAAAGTATTACTGTATTAGCACAAGAAAGAAAAGTTCCTTTTTTTAAATTGATATATTTTCCCAGTTTACTGCTTGAAACAAAGTAAGGGATCCATATTTACTCCCTTTGGGAAGTAAATGCTTGCCACGCTGAAAACTATTTCTGCAAATAAAGAACTTTATGCAAGAAGTAGTCCTGCAACATTCACTGTGTTTTTCTCATACATGCCTGGTACATTAAAGATCAGGAACAAATACTGACAGAATATAACAAAATTCAACTGTCAATGTAAAGCTGTTAGTGAAACTTTGTTTCTGATCAATTTAAATTATAATGGTTTTCAAATATATGTTTGTTGGTTATATATTTGCAGCTTGCTTTAAATTTGTTTTCAAAACTAGGCTGAATATGAAACATTTTATTATTTTTGCTTTTTTTTTGGTTCTGTTAGCACCATGGAGACTTCACAGTATCACTTAGTGACGTGTTGGAAACATGGAACTATTTGTTACATGACAAACTGGGATTGTATGAAAACATGAAAGAACCTGAAAATTATGGTGATGTGAAAAAAGCCTATCATGCCTTCTTAGCAAGAAGCAATATGTTAGATTTAATAGACATATATCAGAAATGCTGTAGTCTTGGACTTTTAGCTGAAGATGAAAGCATATACCCTGTAAGTATTATGTTTGTTTGACTTCTTATGTTGTTTTGGCATATTTTTGATTCCAGTTCTGGATTTATGACACTTCTAATTATTCATAGGAGCTCTTGATTATTCACAACTTTGGGGAAGTCCTTGAGTTTAAATTACTGAATTTTGTAAAGGGATTTTAAATTCACTCAAAAATTATTTCTCTATTGTTTTGCTCGATAGTGAGGTCTCACAACTCTTCTATGGATAAATGACTCCTTGCTATAAATTGGGATGAGAAATAAGCTGTAGAGATTTGATAAAACCGGAACAAACCTTAGTAATTAACATGTCATGGAGTTTTGGGTGTATGTCGATGTGCAGCCAAAATATTTTTAATGATTACTGTTTTGAAAACACCATGCTTTTTAAACAAAACCTCTGTATAATATATGTATTTACATGTTAAGGTTTTTTTTTCAAAAGTTCCAGTTCAGCCACTTGGTTACAGCTCTATTGTAGTTTATTGCAGGTCTTTTGTTTATTTGGGAGTTCTAATGTGTTTTTCTTTTTCTCCCACTTTTCATGGGGAAGATATAGAACTTAGATGGGTTAATGAACTCTTCCTGAACTTGGCATAACATATTAATGTTCTCCAAAATGCAAGCAGTGGATTTTAGTGCAAGTGTATAGCATAACTCTTTGAGATATTTTCTAAGTTAATTTTAATCTTACACTTCATTTCTATACTAGAAGAGTTGTACTTCAAAAGACTAAAACTAAAAGTAGACTGTAAGGGCTGTGCTGACCTCAAACACTAGCAAAGTGACAGATAGATTTACACCAGGTTTTAAACCCACTTTTCTTTCTAGTAATCTCCATATTTAAGTTTATTATGATCTTTTTATTAAAGGTTCAACTGTTGGAATTTATTTCTGGTGTAATGAATGCACAAGAAAATAATGGTTCTGTTCTTTCTACTCCTACACGCATCAACAGACAGGCCCAGGAGCATGTGAAGGTAAAAATTATTTTTGTCTCTTGTTATGTTCTGTATGTATTGAAAAGATGAAATATAACATAGTTTTATTTTCCAATGATTTGTTTTTCACATGTGGCTGGGTTGAAAAAAACCAACCTGCATATCCAAATTCTGTATCACTTGAGTGTATTGTAGGTGTGTATGGGGCTGTGTGCTGAAATTTATTCTGGAGGGCAGTCCACCATGACAGGCACTTGATGAAGAACAAATTTTGTTACAAATACACCATCACTCAAACATTGTTTTGACTGCACATTAATAACTGAAGTACTCTCCTTTGATTTCATTTTATTAGCTTGTAGTCCCTTACATATGAAGAAATCTGAATAGCCATTGTAGTGGTAGCTGGAGCAAAGCCAACAAGGTTTGGCTGTCCCAATAGAGGACTTGAGGACTCTCTCCCTTTACCCTTTCAACCACCAAAATAAGAATCTCTGGGTGCTTTCTAGCAGTGTTTGAAATGCTGTAGCTTTAGTCATGTCCAAACTTGCTCTTCTCATAATAAATGGCAATTTCAAAGCAAGCTTTGGGTATAACTCAAAATATTTCTGGACAAGGAAATATTTTCTGAACTGCGGTTCTCCCCTAAGCAGCACTTCTACCACAAACACAGTGGCTTTCTTACTGCTTTGACTTGCGCAGTAAAAATATTCTTTGCTCTTTTTTCCTCCTCTGGGGACTGTCTTTGCAAACTGCCACATGTACATGTTTGGTTTTGTAACATATTTTTTGTTGTGTATGTACTGTGGTATGAGAAGATATTCCATAGCAGGTATAAATTTTCTTGTTATATGTTCTTCTGTTAATGGCCTCTTTTTTTATTTTTTTCTTTGCTTCCAACAAAACTGCAAATTCTTCTGTTCTGGAGCTGTTGTTGTCACAGTGTCTCGAACAATGCTGCAATATTAGCAATTACAATGTTATATATTGGTTATGTGGGTGGGCCTGGATCACAATTTGTGTCCAAACTCAGTCAGTGGAGTTTCTTTGATAGAAATTCCCTGGAAGCCAAAAGAAGAAATTACTGAATCTGTGACAGAGCTGGCAACTGGTTTAAAATCTTAGTCTTTTTGAAGTTAATGGCAAACTCTTGCATGGTTTAATGGTACTAGCATTTGCTTCAAGATAGAAAAGGGATGTCTGTGATGAGGTTTCTGAACAGAGATTTATAACCAATTTTAATAACCCTCGAACACCTTGTGAATATTCAGGTATACCAAATAGGCAATTCTAACTTATTTATCATGTTTGTTTTCATCAAGACTCCCAGAATCCTCATGCATAAAGTAGCATTTTGAAATGGTGCAAGGTGAATTAATATTCTTCCAAAAACTACATCAGTACATGTCTAATTAACTTTAAAATAAAATGAAACATTATTTTCAGCAGCAGGAGGGCCAATTTGTGTGATGTTTTCTCATGCAGGTGGCAGTCCTGGCAAAGAAGTCTGTCTGTTCATATTTAAGCCTTTTGGTGAATTCTAAGGATGATCTGGCAGTGGCTCATATTTTAAATGTTCCTGACAGAGGACTTGGTAGAGAAGCCTTCACTAACCTCAAACATGCCTCACAGGAGAGAAAAATGTCCATTTTTCTGGTATGTGTGTCAAAGGAATCTTCCTGGAAGTCAGGGCCAATAAATTAGATCTCTAAACAGAGAATATGGCTTTAATCTAATAAGCAACACTGATGTTTGCAAGATGAGTCAAGTACCACCAAGAACAGGATTTTAAAGCCAAAAAGACCATGAACAGGATTTTAAAGCCAAAAAGACAATAGATTCTGTGGGGAGAAACAGTTTCTTGTTTGGTCATGGGATCTCAAGGTGGACAGTAAAAGCAGTTTGTGTGTATCTCATGAGTTCTAAAATGGGATCTTGCTTTAATTGTCAGCAAAGAACCATCTCAAAAATAGTTGAAATACGGCAAATAAGAATTCTTTCTCCAAAGAACACTGTAGTCCCACATACTCAAAATAGTCATTAAATTTTGCATGCAGTGTTACCTCAGTGCAGACAACAACAGTCTGAGTTAAAAACAGTATGGGTATGTAGTCATTGAAGCAGCTGCATTCTCAAACTTTTATGGTTGAATAAATATGGAAAAGTTGTGAAATCTCCGTTCCAGGTTTAATTATTTTAGCTGCTAATGCTCTGTGAACATTGTATAAAAAACTGTATGTGTTTGGACTGGATTTACCATGTCTTCTTCACAGTAGCCAGAGGAGAAACTTCTCTACTGTGTAAAGAAGTCATCTTTTCTGACATCTGTGTCTTGTAGACATCCTGAAAATGAGAGTATTGTCCACTGGGAAGGCAAAGTCCTATGAATTGTGTACTCGATCCATAGGAAATCTGTAGCACAAAGACAGGAATACTGGCAGGTTTACTTTCTGTGCTAGAGTAATTCCAGTTTTTCTCTTTCCAGCCCAGAGAGCTTTATGATTTAGCTCTGTACTCTGAAATTAAAATTTGTGTAGAATTAACACTACTGCATCTGTGTCAAGTGCACTGGATTGTTATCCTGACTTTCACCTTCCTGGACAACTGCTAGGGGTTTTGTTTTTACTGTTGCCTTAAAATTTTGGGTGTTGTACTCTAAGGTATGCTTTTGGCACATCTTCATTGTCTTACAGCATGTAAAAATATGTGGACGCTTACAGAATGACAGAAGCCTTAGCTGTCATTATTTCTGAGAAGATTCAAATATACATTATTTACATCTCTGAAAATTGTTATAAGCTGAAGTCAACATTTACATGCTTATGTTAAAATTGTCCTTGGGTCATAGAGAGCCCTCTGAATATAGGAGCAGTTTTTGTGAGGCCAGGAGGAGCATTTGAACAGCCACAACAACAAAAGAGTTTTGTTTGATGATTTAATAAGTTTTTTGTCCTGAGCTTTCAAAAGGCTGATGTAAACATCAAATTAGTTTGGGTTATTTTTACTTTGGCTTGTGATTTTGTTTCTTTTTTAATACTATTATTCTATTTAGGTATTGATCTTGCAAATATTGAGATGTACAGAGCTTGCAACTAGGAGCTGCTTGATTTCAGGGAAATTATTTCTTCCCCGAAATCAAACTTCTAGTTATTATCAGCCACTATAACTTCTAGTTATTATCAGCCAGCTTTTACACAATTTGCAGACCTGTAGGAAAGGCTTATTTCAATGTATATACAGTCCATGTCTGTCTGTAGTTTGATATTTCTGGCTATTTCTCCTAATAGATGGCAACATCTTTTATCCGGACCATAGAACTTGGAGGAAGAGACTCTGCATCTTCTTTGTATGATCCTTTGAGAGCCCATGTAAAAGGGCTTTCCAACTTTGTTAATTTTATTGACAAGCTGCAAGAAATTGTTGGTGAAATCTTAAATACAAGGTAATAGATTTTTGTCTTGGTGAGCCCCTCCTTTTCTTGTGCTTGAATAAAAAGAACAAAAGAAAATCAAATAATGTACTCACTAAAGAATTCGGAGTAAATTTTTAAAAATTAAACCCTATTTGAAAATATAATTGAAAAACAACTGGAGTAGGCTTATGAATTTTTGAGGGTTTTTTTAAATTGAATTTTTATCAAATCTATGTATGTATGGTGGTTTGGTTACTTCCCTAGTTGTAAATGAAGTTACAAAGATTTCCAACTTGAGTCTGGTAAGTACATAAACTGATATGTGCTTTACTTCTTGCTACTTAATTCCTTCCTTTTGGTCATTTCATTCTGTTTACCCTTATGTAAAGGAGTCTATTGCTGCTAACAAATGACAGTGTTGGTCATTTAGCCTTTTCTTTCTTTCATTTTAGCTATATAAATGAAGCATAAGAATTATTTCTTAGGGAGCCTCTGGCGGAGTTTCTGATTTTGATTGTGCTTGAAGAACTGAAGTTAGTCTTTTGGGCAGGCTTATAAATTTATGGTTAATTAGAGAAGTGTAAATGTAACACAGAGGTTTGAATTGGTAAGTACTGGCATTATTACAGAGAGAAGAACTATTTCCTTAAGCTTCATAGAAATTAATCATTTTGTCATTTATAATCAGTAATTTTTCCATACAAAACTGGCAAATCAGCTATAATAGTTCTGTCCTTGATACTAAAGAATATTTTTTTTTTTCAAGTTTGAATTGAGCCTAATCCTCACAGTGGAAAACAAAATATTCTAAGCATTATTTAAGTTAATGTTTAGTTTCCATTGAAGCTGGAAGTGGGAAGTATTTCTGAAGTTGTTTTGCAGTTTTGTCTTTTTTATTCTGTTTTTTGTTCTTTCATTTCAACATCCTGTATGCCAGAGACATACTGTCTGTGCTGGTGATTAAAGAAAACTATTTGCTCAACATATAGTATATGCTATTTTTCCTTTGTTTAAATCATATTTGGCACTGTGTATTGATAAAAAATGAGAAATGGAAAAATATGCATATGCATGAACTTTTTAAGATGAAAAGACTTTATCAGGTGAATACAGTTCAGAAAAGTGTAGCATAAAATGCTGTATCTTGTTAATTACTCCTCTGTTTAAAAGAGAATGTTTAAATGTGAGAAAAATCATAGTGAGATAGTTGCTGGGAGTTATCAGCTTCTCACTGGGTGAATTGTCTAGAGGTTGGAAATGCTTTTTAGCACTTAGATAGTTATTGTGTAGCTTACCCTGCTGCACCTGCTGTGCCATTTATTGTGGGGTATAAATCTTGTTAAATTGGCTGTACATGTGTGAGTGTTGCTGTTTGTCTTGCTGACCAGGAGTGGAAGGTGACTGTACTGTGCTGTTTGTAGCACCTCCCATACTCCACATGGCCTTTATACCCTCACAATGTAACATGTTTTTCATCTGTGTATCTATAGATGTTTTCAAGTGTTTGCTGTGTCACATGGATCAGGATTGTCTGTTTGTCCTGCCTGTCATGTGCCAGTTGTTGGGAGTTCCAGAGGATCCAGTTCTGTGCAAAAAAATTTCTCTAGTTCTATTACTGCTGCAAAGTAAAAAGACCAGGGGGGGTAAAAAGGCAGCAGTGCAGCAGAATCCTGAGTTACTTAATCTATAAAAGCCTGCTGAGAAATCCAAGAGCAAACTAGACAACCTGTGAGCAGCATTGCTCTTTCTCTGATGCAGAGATTAGCCAACCTGCAGTAACCAGGTCTCTGTATTGGCTATGCTGCAAGAAAAATGCTGGTTTTTACTTGAGGATTAGAAATAAGTTATTTTCGTTTAATTTTGTTACAGTGGATATCTTATGAAACTTGTAATTGCACAAAATACAAAGTAGCCAAATAAATGGTGGGTCACTGTGGGATGCATGTTGAAAAGAGGCTTTCTTCATCTGCCTGATTCCTTTGCTTTGGGAATCTAGAAACCAAATTGAAGATCTTGGACAGTGGTGGGAAGTGCTTAAGAATATTTTGAACTTGGGAGATATTGTGCAACCAAGTATCTGCTAACCTATGGAGAGTAACAAAAGTGTGTTTCTCATCTCCCCATCATTCAGCTAAGAAAGTGAGTGGTAGATTGGATGAACAAAGGGAAATCTGTCAAACAGAGTGGAAGTTTAATGAAACTATGATGGTTTGGTTCAAATATGGCACTCCTGATAGCAGGACAAATGGAAAGCTACAAAATGAAATTTGGTACTTTCAAGGTGTATTCACTGAAGACAACATTCCTAAAAATCTCTGGCATGTTGAAACTATTTGCCTCTCCTCATTCTCTAGATATCTAATATTAGAAGACATCACTAATCTTTCAAGAATCAGTTGCATGAGTATTCCTAACATTGGAGGTGCTGTAAAACTTCTAATGCTAAAGCTATTTGTAGATGGAAAACTTGGATATTCTACTTTTTTACACCTGCTTCTTAACAAGGAGCATATCAGTGTTGTATTTGTCAGCAAAACAGATGATTATTATACACCTTAAGATCTGAAAACTCTTTCCTGCTGGTATAAATGAAAAGCTGCACTTCCAATCCATCATTTTGGAAGCCCTTTTCTTTTAGGCCAGAAGAACTCCTGAAATGACTTTTCCCAAGTTTGTTTAAAAAGTGTGACTTAAAATTGGAGGACAGAAACTCATTTGTCACGCTGGTTACTGTGCTTGATGGTTGATATTGGGAGGATGTGTGTACATATAGATGCACGTTAAAATCCCCACTAATTTTGTAGAGTGACAGAGTTGGGAGGTTGGCAGCATGCTTTCCCCTCAGCTGGGCGCTGCCCTCGGCGCAGGCAGCGGCCGCTGGGTGTCACCATCGCCCAGCTCACACCGGAGCCGGGTCCCGCTCGCTCCGGAGCGGCTCCGCATCGCGGGCCCCTGCAGCCTCCGCAGCCCGCCGGAGCATCGCACAGCTCGCCTCCACCGCGCGGATCTGTGCTCTCCGCTTCCCCTCGACAGGGAAAATGCTGTTTCTTTTATGCTTCCTTTGGGAAGGTGATTCCATCTCGAGGTGCGGTAGTATTCAGGAAGAGAAAACCAAATTGGACTCTATCTAGGCTTGTGCTGAATGTTTGAGTTAATTGGACAGTGTTCACACAGCCCTGGAGGTTTGTGGTCTAAAGTTGCTGGAAAGTTGTGCAAGCATATGCAAAACATTGTATATAGGATTGCTTAAACTTAGGATTATAGAATAATTCAGGTTGGAAGGAACATCAGAAAGTTTTTGGTCCAACATCCCGCTCAAAGCAGGGTCAATTATGGAGTCAGCTCAGGTTAATCAGGGCTTTGTCCAGACAAGTTTTGTACAGTCTCCATCCTTGGAGGTTTTTAATCTCCCTCTTGGCAGCCTATTCCAACTGCTTTTGTCCTCACGGTGAAAAGTTGTGGGGTTTTTTTTCTTATACTGAGTTGGGACCTCTTTTGTTTCAGTTTATGCCTATTGTCTTTTTTCACTGTCTGTCAACATGAGTCTGGCTCCATCTTCTTGCTTGCCACCCTGTAGGTATTGGAAAGCTGTTAGTAAATCCCCCTGAAGCCTTCTCTTCTGCAGCCTGAACAAGCTGTTCCCGAAGCTGCTTCTCACAGGGCATGTCTGCCTGACCAGCTTGGCAGCCCTCTGCTGAACTTGCTCCAGTTTATCAGTGTCTTTCCTGGACTGGGGGCCCAAAACTGGACACAGTATTCTAAATTTGGTCCAACGAGTGCTGATTAGAGAGGGATAATCACATTCCTCAGACTACTGGCTACGCTACTGTTGATGCAGCCAAGGATACTGTAGGCCTTCTTTGCTGCCAAGGCATGCTCCTGGCTTGCAGCTTGCTTGCTGAACATGCACCAAGGTTTTTTACACAGAGCTGCTCCCCAGCTTGTATCATTGCAAGGGGTTATTCCTTTCCAAGACTTTGCATGTCTTGTTGAATTTCATATGGTTCCTGTCAGCCTGTTCCTCTTGTCTATTTAGGTATCTCTGTGTGGCAGCTCTGCCCTCAAGAGCATTGACTGTTCCATCCAATTTGGTGTCATCTGCAAACTTGATGAGCATGTAATTTTAGAGAGGCACTGCCAAAGATAATAGGAAAAAAAAACAGGTTTCAGGATAGGCCCCTATGTTACTCCATTGTTACATCGTGTTTGGTGCCTTCTGAGCACGATGATCCAACCAGTTGTTAAGTCCTCTAATTGTCCGTCCATCTGACAGTAACATCAACACTCCTATGTTGAGAGTATTCTCTGACAGTATTGATAAGCATTGCTACAGTCAAGGGAAATGGCACTCACGGTTCTCCCCTGGTCTGCAAATCCATTCATTTTGTTAAAGGGAAAAACAGATTGGTCAGGCATAATTTACATTTGATAACTGCTTATAGTTACTGGCTGCCACCTAATCTTTCATATGCCCAGATATGTGTTCTTAGAAGACTTTGCATTATTTTCTTGAAGAACAAAGCGAGTCAGATGAACTTGTGGTCTCCCAAACTGTCCTTATGGGGTTTTTTAGGTGGTGTTTTTTGTGGTTTTTTTTTGCAATTGTTTGCTTTTCTCCATTTGTCACCCTGGTCACCCTGACTTTTCAAAGATGATAAAAAGTTCTCTTATGAGGGCATTTGCCTGTTCTATTGAGGCTTTTGAATGTAATCCATTTGGTTCAATGTTCTTGAACATAGTACTGTCAAGTGAAGCCTGATTTGATCATTATACACTGCTGGCAGCTCTTTTCTGAAGAATTACTCTAATCAGAGTCTTGGTAAAGACTGAGGCAAAGAAGGCACAGAGTACTTCTGTTTTATCTGTGCCCACACTGTTACAAAATCTGCCTATCAGCAAAGGTCCTTCATTTTCTTTGTTCAGCAGGTAAAGCTCCTTTAACATTCCATAATTGTCAACTCCAGCTGAGCTTTGGTTTTCCTGATAACATCCCTAAATGCCCAGGTGATATTTCTAGATCACTTGTAATCTGTCCCTTCTTCACCGTTCTTTGTGAAGCCCTTTTGCATTCAAGCTCTGTCATCAGTTCACTGTTTAGCCAAGCTGGTCTGCTGATATTTCTGCATATTTTCCTACGTGTTGTGATGGAATGGTCCTGTGCTTGTAATATTATTATAGTGTAATATAATTTATGTTATTATGATTAATCACAGCTTGCCTGAGCGCCTTTGCCTTTTAGAACTTTCTCACAGGGAATTCAATGGCTGCTCATCAAGACTTATTCTAGGAAGAATATTATTTACTTTTATAGCAACTTTGTCACCAGACTTGGGTAGCAAAGCTTGGGATGGAGAATATGAAGAGTCATTCTAATTTATTCCAATGAGCTGAACGAGAAATTTTAGCCAATACAGCAAAAGTAACAGCAACAAGATGGAAAAATACTCTGCAACAGGTTTCTTTTTTTGCTGTGTTTTTGTTATGGATATAATAATCTGTGAAACTCCAAAGGCTCTAAGGAAGAATCTTCACTTAATTTTGATATCTGTTGGAAAATTAGGTTAATAATCATACGTACATTCCTGGAGGTGGAATTTTTTGAGTACTGTGAGTGCTTTGATATAGTTTTTTCCTTTACAGATATATTTAAAATATCAACATAAAATCATATCTATGCTATGACTGAAATTTTGAAATCTAAGTGAAAACGAACTGCTAATTTTTTAAAATTTATGCTTATAAGAAATAAGCCTTTAGATTTGCTTTAAAAGCACATCTACTGCTCTGTTAGAAATATTTGTGTAATATTTCTTCCTAGACACATTTTGTCCCATTCTTCTACCCAGGCAGATGGAGCTCTAGTTGGCATCTTGTTGCTTTGTGTTTGAGAATGGAATTACTGCTGCTCTCTTTCTATAGCTCTAAATTAAAAAATTGGAGAACTGAGCAGTTGTTGTCAAGTTCTAAAGCATCTTTTAAATCCATAACAAGGAAAAAAGGCTGTGATCTCCTCCCACTCTATGATTACTGGGTGTTTGTGATTTCTTTTAAGACATTTGTTCCCACCACCTAAGTCAGATTACTGTATATTTGTCATCTATTTTTACCTCTGTTGAAGTTGAATTGAATGAATGATAATGTTAACCTTAGTATAATATAATTTTGACATATTCTTTTCTGTTCTTGGAATAGACTTCAGGACTCTGTTCTGCTTTTTATCAGGTTTTGAATATTGTCCATATCCTCAACATTTTTTCCTTGTTTTTGCTATTTTAATCTTTTTCAAAAAAGATGTATTTTCAGAAAATAAATCAAAGTGCTCCTGCATCATAACTTTTCACACTAAGGCCTGAGTTCTGGAGGGAGAGCTCTTGCCATTGTAATTTAGATTTTTGGTCAGCAGAGGAGCTTGTTTATATGACAAGCTCAGTAGGAGCAAAACAGACAAAGTGTGTTATTAGTTTCTTATAAATTAGTTACTTCTACATAAGGAAAGATGGTTTGATAAGAAAAATGAGATAGAAAAAGATAAGGTTGGGACTCAGATGATGTAAGGCAAAAAGGGTTCTAGGGGGCACAAGATCTGTCAATTTTTTTAGTAGAAGAAACTGGTGACAGAAGATCAGATTTGCCAGTGCCTGGGTAACAAGAGGAGTTTTTATGTTGCACTATTTTAAAAACTCTTTAGAAGCCCTGGTGCAAATAATGCATTTTTAACATATGATTCATTTTATCTATATGTAGACATTTGTTTTTCTCTAGCTATGAGACAGGTGAATTCTGTTTGAGCTGTCTACTGTTTTAGTGCTCAAAAAGCTGAAAAAGGTAAGCCACTCCTGTCAGTTGGTCAAAAATAGTTGTGAATTTTCGTGCTGATGGTCACATTTGGACTTGACTGGATCCATTCATTTGACAATAGCCACTGTTCTACTGATTTCAGGCATCTGTGTTTAAACATTCTGTTGGACAGTGGAAGGTTGTTGTTTCTAAAGTGTTTGGATTTTTCTTCCATTTATAATGATACTGGTGAATTTCCTTTGGTTATTTCTATCATAGAAAAGGAATTTGGTTTTCTGGTTGAGTTTTCTTTCAGTTCATACCTTTTGAACAAAGAAATGCTGCATGTGACTGAACAGAATCATATTACTAGCTTTTAAAAAAGTGTTCTTTTACAACCTCTGCCATAGTGGCAACTGATGACTGTATTTGCTGACTGGATTTTGGTAAGATATTGTGAGCCTTTTGGGGGTCTTAGTAGCTGGCGTTGGCCCAGGACCTCTATCTCAGGAAAGGACAGAGCCCCGGAGTCCAGCCCGCTTGGTCCTGAAACCACAGGGAGCCTTGCAGCCAGCAGAGTGATAACAGCTCTGGATAGTGATAACAGCTCTGGGATCTCAGCTCTTTAGGGTTAGCTGCTGCTAGGCTTGGCTTCCCCGGGTGTAGCTCAGGCAGACGGAGAGAGGAGAAGAAGCAGCCGGCAGTTCCACTGGAGATGGTTTATTCAGGAGAGCGTGAAAGGTCCAGAGCGGTTCTTCTTCTAACTTAATAGGGTACAGTAAGCTACTTTTATACCCTTGGCCAGGCTCCAAACTGGACCAATGGATACAGGTTAAAGGTTTTACAAGTGACCAATAGAAGGGGTTACAAGGTGCTTTTCTTATAAGGGTACAAATATACTTTGTGAGTCCAGGGTTAGGACATCTCTGGACTGCTGTGTCAGCAATCTTATTGTTAAAGCCTCCACGGTGCCCTGGCAGGGCCTGTGGCATTTACTACAGTAAGAGTCCTCTTTCAGTTACACTATGGATGTGATGATACTGAAGCACTTTATCCTACATAGCTTATCTCAGTAACCTGTGATCTGAATGGAACATCACAGAAAACCTTTTAGCAGGAGCACTGACTAGAAGGGATAAGGTCTTTCCAATTGCCTTAGATAAATGGCATTGCTTTGTTTAATATATCAAGTTTATTCTTGAATTCAAATAGTTTTTTCTTCTCTTTCAGAATTAAAAAGAACAAAAGTTCTTTTTCTGCTGTAAAAAATATCTTGAGATGCCCATGTAATTCCAAATTTAAAACAAACCTTTGTGGTCCTTCTAGCTTTTAGGAGCTGCAAAGTGGATAACAGTTTCCAACTTTATTTTATTCCTATAAATATTTTTTTAGTGCAATATCAGATATTTTAAAGTTCATTCAAGTTCAACTGATCTTCTGAGTAATATAAATCTGTGAAAGAGTAATAACAGAGCAATCTGTAATAGGGTGTCATCTTGATAAAATAAACAAACCCCCAAACCCCCCAGGTGCTTTTTTACCACATTTTCCTTTTATCATCATGCTTTCAGTTAATCTTTTTGAACTTCACTAGAAACTGATCTAATAACTGGATTCAGCATTTTATATCTATATGAATATATATATACATAAATATATATATATGTCCAATGACACAACACAACTTGTGTTCTGGTGTAAAATGGCATCATCTGTGGTAGAGCATTTCAGTCCTAATCCACACACATTGAACCAGCATTTTATGTCTTGGCCTGTTGATATAAATTCTAGTTGAAGTATAAATAAACTTTTCCTTGCTCCAGTTAGTACTCTGCATATCTGATAGGAGACTGGAGCTCTTTCCTGGAAAAGAAGGAATATGGGGAGAAGAAGAGATTAAATGAACTTTGTTTCTACTAGCAAATATCTTTACTTGGCATTGGGCAATAGAGGCAAAAAAAATAACCTTTCACAAAAATATTTTCTGTTTATTTTTTCCCATTGAAAATCTATGAATCTATAATTGAGTTACATGCAGAGCAAAGCATTTAAATTAAGGGCATGCTTATGTTAATTAACTGTGCTAGTGCCCAGTACTAGTTGTATAATAATATTTTTTCTTCTAGGATACATATGGGTATAAATGTGTGGAAATGATAAATTTATTGCTTATTTACAAGGAAGTTCAACATATCTGTAGACAGAAATAACTGAACCAGGTTTTCACAGGGAATTTTAGTCAATCCCTTCACTTGCTCATTTGTCTTGAAGTTCTAGGTTTAGTTCTTATTTAATACAATACTTTTCTCATTTGAGGATATGATTTTGGAAAATATAAGTTTAGGATTGAAGAAAACAGATCAGTCTGGCAAGAATCATCAGGAGACTTGGCTGCAGTTCCTATATGCACCTCTGAAACAGAACTCTTCTTCAACATTTCTCTCCCCTTACCTCTTGACAACTTGCAGTGGATTTTTTCCCTCCCTTTGAACTTTTAATTCTTGTCTGGTTGAATTGTGGGGTTTGGAGAAGTGGTACAATAGATTTAATGTTTTTTAAACTGTCATTTCCAAGATCTGGATGGGTCTTGACATGCCTACAGAGAGACTGGACATGGTGATTTTTCTTCTGGCCAAGTGCATACACTGTTCTTAAATTTCTTCAAAGCATAAGTTTTTCTGTTTAATGAAGCCTGCAAATCTAATGTGAATTATATAATCTTTAGTCAGTAAAAGTTGAAGTTGAGAATTGTGTGGAAATATTTGGTTTTTTCCTGTTTAAAAAAACCCAACAACAAGTCCCCCCTACAGTTTTATGTTAACGTCAGGTTTTTCAAGTTATTTAGAGGAGTCTTTTTCAGCCAGAATAAGCCAAAACAGTAAGATCTCTTGCCCAGTTCCCTCCATGTATTTTAAGTGGAAACAATATAAACAAACTTTTTTCCTCTGACTCAATTCCTATTTTTATCTAGTTCTGCTCAATTATTTTGTATTTTATATGAATGTAAACATGAAGAGTTTCATTTGATGAAGGTTCTCCCAACTGGAATTCTAAAATTTATCTTCAGAATTTCCTGTGTAGAAAATACATCTTCATTTGCAGTTGCAAGGTCTCCTTTTAGGGCAAGCTGGCAGGAGCATGAAGGAAACCAGTAAGTTTAGAGGAAGCTGAAAACTGAGTCATGTCACTCTTGGCTATATGACCTGAAGTAATGAAGCCATGGCTTTGGGGTATTGACAGAACTGTCATTTGCAGCATCATAAATGTACTAATGTACATAAATGTACTAAAAATTCTATTTTAGGTTCCAATAGCAGCTCAAAACAGCTCATTTCTGCTTTGATGTGAACTGCAAACCTTATTTAGGAAAAAAAGAAGCTTTGGGGAAGAGATCCATTATTATATAGAGAGCTGAGTGGTTCTTGTAATGCTTTATTTTCTTTGCCCAAGACAAAGCAATGGTAGAACATATGCACTGTTTTGTTTAGGTACGGGAAAAAAATTGTTAAGCTTTTAACTCAAGGAGCTTATTCTCTTTTTCACAAAATCTTAATTAAAGTAGTCAGACACATGTGCTGAAGAAAGAGATTGATGGAGTGTGCCTTTATAGCTAATAGGGAAGTTCATGTGGTCTAATCACTATCTATTTAAATAAAACTGAAAGAAGATTGGGATTTTGAAGCACCTTCACAAAGCACAGAAACTCAAATCTAATGGGATATTAAACAGGAATGCATATTTGAGTGAAAAATTTTGTTTACACTTAACAGTTTGAGTAAAACTGTCCATGCAGGTTTAAAGAAAGTACTTTTCTTTGAACCTCTAAGGAGACATTAGCTTTGTATTGCAGCTCAGAGTGTTACTAAATGCTGAATTCATTACCTTATAATTATTTTTTTTTTTAGCAAACTATTGTGTTAAACAATACATCTATGCTGCTGTTTGATTTGAAAGATCAAAGCTTCTCTCTCTGATGAGCAGGGAAGGCTGGCTATGTTCAGCATTAATAGGTGTACTCAAGTGTTGCCAAGATGAATGTGGAGATGACCCTGTGCCTATTTTCAGAATCGCAGGGGGGCGAATTCTGTCAACAGTGAAGATGCATTTGATAAAAGGCCGAAGCAATGGGGATCCTTTCTGTCAGGCAGTAGAGGAAGCTGTACAAGACTTGGATTTGAAGATTAAAAATATTATCGATTCACAACAGGAAACCTCGACTGCTAGCACTACTGGAGTCAGTCCAGCACGGGTAATGGGGCTTCTTTTGTTCTTTTTGCTGTTTAGCTTTATAAGAAAGCAAAAATCTTTTGCCTGTTTTGGTTTTTTTTTTTTTACATTTTTAAAAGACTATCTATAGAGTATAATCTTTTTCCTAACTGTGTAAAAGTATCATTTCTTCTATGCTGTGATTTTAAACTTTATGAAAGACTTATACTTGAGGATTACACTGTGGATATCAAATAACTGATTTACATAAACTAAATTTCTTACCTTAAAATTGCAAGTAAAATACTCTTCAAAGCTTAATTTGGTAGTGCAGTTTTTATAAATTTAGATACTTATCAGTGTCAGATTTGCCATTAATTTCAAAGCAGTAAATCTATAACAAATTTCCAAACCAAAGAACCTCATGAAAGTAGAATTAAAATTTGAGAACATGTATCAGTAATTTTTTATTAAAATACAGTTTTTAATTAGCACAGCATCAAGTATTTCAAAGGGTAAAGCCTTCAAAGTAAGGTTAAATATGTAAGAAATCTAAAGCATGGTAAAATGTGGAGTGAATTAAAGCCCCAAACAGTCATGTGTAAGCTTTTCTCTTTTAGTGTTTCAAAGCAGTAATGAAACTATTAATGACTTTGTTTTCATGGAAGGAATCAGGATCTTTAAAGTTGCGTATGTCAGGGGTTGAGGGCATAATACCAGATTTCTGTTTGTGGTTCATGTACTGTGAATCTACTCAGGTTTAGATTATAATATTTTTGTGATGAAAAAATCAACCAACTGAAATTATTTTATTTTACATAATTGATGTATAAGATATCTAATGTAATTTGTTTTTCTACCAAATTAAAAAAAAATTATAGACACCTTCAATATGTTTAGAATTGTTAGGATGCTTTTTTTTGTGAAGTCATTTTATTTATGCCATGGTAGCAAAAGATTTTTAACAAATTTTAATCAAACCTTCAGTATCCTTTTTCTTTTTTAAGACAGGTAAAACCAACCAGACCCTATTGGCTAGTTAAGCTGGTTTAAATGTGTGTTTCCACTGAGTATGTTTGATACACATTTCATTCTCATTTCCCTGTTTGCTATGAATATTTGTTCAGTGTATTGCCATGTTTCCCTTTCATGTCCTTATATTTGTTTCTCTTTGCCATATGAGAAAAGTATAGCTATCATCAGGTCTGTCTTTATTTAGCTACTTGTGTTACCAACAAAATTTTTAAAAATCATGTAGAGCATTATAAGCCAGGTAAAAGCATTTTATTAAAACTTCCTTCTTCAGAGAAATTCACTGTTGCTTTTCCAAAATATTTATTTCTTACTTTTCTCCAGAAATTCATAGTCTGATGACTCTGTAGGAATGTTTAGCATTATCCTTGTTGAGGCAGAAGATGGCAAAGATGGTTGTATCCTGATGATGTGGGGAGGACCTGCAGTGGAGAAGTTCATGAAGGGCTGTATCCCCTGGGAGATATTCCACATTGAGGAGAAGAGAAAGAGTGTTAAGCAAGAAGCAGCAGAAGAGACAAAGTGTTAGGAACTGGCTCTAATCCTTATTCCCCATCCCCCTGTGCCATTTGAGGGAAGGAGGTAGAAAAATTAAGAGTGAAGTTGAGTCTGGGAAGAAGAAAGGGATCCCATTATGATTAAATGTCAATAAATTAAATTAATTTCGTAAAGTCAAATCTCTTTTGTTTATGATGTGTAAGTGAACGATCTGTCCTCATGTTACTCCCATCAGCCTTTTTCAAGATTTTTTCCACTTCCTATTGTGTTTAGGAGGAGGAAGGATAGAGCAGCTTGCTGATCATCTGGCAGCTAACCAGGGCCAACCAGCACAGTCCTTTGTGGGGCCTGAGGAATTAGAAATAAGGACAGTAGCTGAGAGAGGTAATGGGCAATGTTCTCTACCTGAACATTGGTAGAGAACAGACTAACTGTGGGGAGACTTATTTTTTTTGTAATTGTGGAGGAATGAGGGGTAGCATGTGTGTAAATTGTTTGGCTTTGTCAGTGTTGTATTTGTTATTTTGGTGTGGGGAATTCTTTTTGTTGATTTAAGTGAAGTCTGTGAAAATTGAGACGAATTTGTTTTAACAATTATCCTTAAGCATATGATTCAGAGAGCTGAGGAGTAGAAAAGGGAGCTTAGACAAATGTGAAGATGGTGATACCAAATGGCATATTTTAGTGGAACTTGGTGTGGAGGAACCACTTGGTGTGGATGTTACTAAACATATGGAGGGGTAGGTTACCTTTTGTAATGAAAAGGGAAAGCAAAATTTAAAAAGTCCAATAAGTTTTCCAAATTAATTCAAGCTCTGTTAGAAATTAGAGAATCTGTATTGTTCTATTAAGATCTTAGGATAGCAAAGATTAATGCTTTGATCTGATTCTTACATAGAACTTGGGGGTTTTGTTCTGATTTCACTTAATAAGAAAGCCCTCTGATGCTATAGTTTTTCAGAAAAAATGATCTATATTCAGTTTAAGTAGGTTTGATAGGATGTTAGACTTTTTTTCTTATGCAAGAGATAAAATAATTTCTTTGAGTGCAAATTTAAAATATGATCTTAAGTATAGAGGTGAAAATTGTGCCTCCACTAGCTCCTGGTAAAGCTGCTTCCTCATAAAATGTATCTGAAAAGTGTAACTTTGTTAGAAAAATATTTGCATTTCTCCTGGCAGTGGCAGTTTTCTTCCATCATTGCTCAGTTTTCCTCCAAGTACCAAGTTTATAAGAATCTAGAGCTCCAAGAGAAGTTATTACTTTATGCAGCAGGAGGAACTATTTTGTGTTGAAGCCTGCATGAGTGATTAATAGGAATTATGATGTATTTCTTCCTAAGAAAATTACTATTGGCTGTAACTATTTTATTTAAAAAATAATTTGATTCATGATTAGGCTTATTTATAAGCATGATTTTTTTTTTGTCTTACTGAGATATTTTTGTTGTCTTACCTAGAATTCTTATTTTGCCTTGGACTTTTATCCATGGTTAGTACAGAGAGTGAGGCTCTGGTGTTGTAGTACTTGAGATTTCTGAAAGTTATTTCCAAAGACTTTTTTTTTCTTTGTGTATCATCAGTCAAGATGATGCCAAGTTTTTTCTTCTTTCGTTAAGACAAATTCACAATGGCACACATGACATTTAATAAAAATCTATGTTATGGTGATGTAATGACTGAAGAGGTTCAGAATAAATTTTGAGGAAATTAAATGGTACTGAAATAGGCCAATTCTGTAAAGCCAAGTAACATCCATTTCTGTAATTGCTATTTCTAGCTATTGATTATAACTTATAGTAGCTGACTGACATATGTTGCTATGGTTTCTTGAAAACTACATACACTAATTGATGTAATCAAATAGAGAAAAAAATAGAATTTGATCTTTTTAAGACTGTGTTTAAAGCAGTTAACTGATTAGATAAATGCAGTTCATTGCTTGTCTTGCCCTTCAGAATAAAGTCAGAGTATTCAATGTTTCTGTGTATTAGTGAATAAGAGAGCCCATATTTTTTAAATAACTACCACTGTGTATTAAGCCCTAAATTTCTCTGTGGAATTCCTAGTACCTGTAAAGAAAAATATAGCAACTTTCAAGATATTTTAAGTCCCACAGTGGCTATGGATTTCTCCATCTGTACTGCTGACTGTTGCATTGAGCACTTCCAGATGCAGATTGGTTTTTTCTTTAAGGAATTCTTTATTCTTGTGGAAAATTGTGGGGAATTCACCCAAACAACAGGAAATTGCGCCACGTACCTCTGTTGTCAAATCTTGATGGAAATCTCACTTTTAACCAACTGCTTTAGCAGATTGTTAGTCAGAGTGGTTGGACTTCACCAGAATGTGTTTGTGTACCAGAAAATAGAAGATTCATTTCTGCTGCACAGTTTCAGCATAGATTTATATATTTTTCTGTGTGACTTACTCATCAGTGTATATGTGTATCTGTCAGTGAGCTAAACTCCACTAGCTACTTGGGGTAAGAAAAACTTTCCCATGGAGAAATTCTGCATAAATTCCCCTTACTGCAAAAGGGAAGGAGGGCATTCTCACACCTTGTGCTGATTTAGATTGATTTTGGACTATTGGTGTGGCTTGATGAACTTTGCTGTTTTATGTTCTTTCTTTATTTACTTTCAGCCAAAATTGCATTCCATAAATCATGGCACTGCATATTGTGGCAGAGATACTGTAAAAGTCTTGCTAGTTCTTCTGGATGAAGAAGCTGTCAGTCCTCCTACCCAGAACAAAGCAGATCTGCTGTGTGACAATGAAAACTTAAATTTTTGTGGCATCACCTCTGTTTTGACACTCTTCAGGTGAGTATTAGGAGGTTACTTTTGTTGTGTTACTTTCTTTGTGCTTTTTTTAAGGATCTGAGTCTAACAAAGCATTGATGTTACTTACATAAAATAACCAACATGCAGTCTGCTGTGAGATTAGGTGTAAAGGGAAAGCAACTTTAGAACAGTTTCAAGTTTTCAAAAGTTTTCTAAGTCTTCATTAGTATTTTCTGTATTTTCAAGATACTTTTGTAACATGGATTTTTTTGATATAGTACATTTCTGGGCTGCACAAACTCTTTGAAGGACACTCAAACCCATTTCTGTGGGCACTGACAAGGAAACTCACCTATCCATGCACTGAAGAAACAGGATGATGGATTTGGTCACAGGTCCTGAGGAATCATCAGCTGTTGATAAAACAGGATGCTGAGAATTTGGTTACAGAGAGGATTGGTTACAAGAAATTATTGGATACAAAGAGGATTCATGAACCAGAACAATAGTGTAGACAGTAACATGACGAAGCTATTTTGAAGCTACATATTTTGGCAATTAAAGTAGGAGAACCATTGCAAGGATGACAAATTTTGCACCACAGACAACTAGAAATAAATAAAATAAAGAACAAGATAAACCAAATTTTATTTGTGAAAAATTGGACAAAATGAGCTAAATAAATGATGAATTATTGTTGAAGAACCTGTCTTCATATGCACATTGTTCTGCCATGACTTTAAACAGAGAAGTAATTACTTACAAATGCATAGATTAGTTCTTAGTTCAAGACCAAAAAATTCCCCTTTATACGCATCATTAATTTTTTTCATTATAGGCATCAAATTTTTTCCTTGATGTATATAACTACTTACATAATGATGTGTAAGAGAGTTGAAACATTTTGTGTGAAATATGTGGAAAACTATTGAATGTCAACCAGATGCTATTCAGGAGGGTGGAAGTAGAATGGTGGCTTAGATGATCATCACTAGCATTACAAATACTACTAATAATAATACTGTGTCTACAGAACTACAATATTGGAAACACGCTGCAAAATGGGTACCAGAAATTGGAACTGTAGGTTTGGTTTCTTTGTGCTCTTTTCAGATGTCACAGTATATGTGGTTCCTTAAGAAGGTAGAAAATAAGGTAAAACTTGGAGAGTAAAGGTATTTGCCTTTTGGTTTCTGAGGAACTTGATATGGCAACAGTTTTTATTAATGAATTGCTTTTTCATGTTCTAAATATTTATCTCTTTTCAATATAGATCTCCTGCACCATCCAGTGGCTCTTCTCCAAAACCTCTTAGACAACGTATTCTGAAATCTATGGATGAAAAAGTAATTAAGGTACTCTGTAGGAATTTCTGTGCAACTGTAGAGTCATTGTGATTATAGTGAGAAAATAATAATAGCAGTATTATAATTCAGCCGGGTATCTGAGATTTTCATCCCATAGCTAAAGAAATGTAATTGTGATTAACCTGCAGAAATTGACCCAACTAGAATATCTATAATGGAATATAATATCTATATAATTATATCTAATATAATATCTATATAATATTATATCTAATATAATATAATATAGAATATAATATTAGAATAAAAATATCTAAAACTCCAGAAGAGAGAGGCTTTAAACTTAAAAGTACTTCCTAATGAAGATTTTTTAGTGAAGGTGTACTGCATTAATCTCTCTTCATTTACTTATCTGTGTATTCCAGGACCATAGAAATAAACCAAGCTATCTGGAAACAGAGATAAAACTGAATACAGGCACCTGATTTTAGTTCTGATGAAGTAGACATTGAAAAAATCTAATAGTGATTGTTTCATTCCTTTTTTTCTTTTGATACTTTTTATTTGTACCAATCTGAGGACATTTCTATAACATTGCTTTGTGAACAAAAGATGCTAATGTTTGTTTTTGTTGATGAAAAGGAACTTTACAAGAGCACATTGGTATTGTGAGGGGCTCTATTCAAAAGAACAATATTTCTGAAAATTGCTGTCATTCAGTGCACTGCATTTTTACAAAGTATTTTTCCTTAAAATAGGCAAACTTGAATGTTGGGACTATGAATGAAGATAGAGCTTGTCTTCTACAGTATTTCAACAGAAAGATAAATAAAAGTAGAAGCATAATATTTTTTATAGACTTAGTTCTGACAATATGTAAAAACACAAATCTAATTGGTGTGTTTGGAAGACCTGTTCTAAGCCATCAGAACTGGTTCTAGAACAGCACCATGGAAATTATCTTTCCATGGACACTAGATAAACTTGAACACATAGTGCATGTCTAAGAAGTAGAAAGACATCAAAATGAGAAGCACTGTCAGTATTTTCAGCACACATTTAAAATAGGCTCCAACTTCATTTTGAGTCCTTTTTTTGTGGACTGGGTCAATGACAAGCATTTTGGATACATGCACTAATTAGGGTGAAATTTAGCTTAAAACTTAGAGGGAAATTAAATAAAATTTATAAAGGATCTTTATTTTATGTAAACAACATTTAAATTGCAGCTTTACTCATCTAATAGCAAAAATGTGTCATGATGTTTGTATAAGATGTTGAAATACATAATTCTCTTATCTTAATGAAACTTTTGTAACTGGCTACACGAACAGTTGTGTTCAATATCAAAGTGCAAAAATTATTATCTAAAAGTAATTACCTGTCACATTTGAGACATTTGCTGGTTTGACATGTTTTTAACAGAAACAAGCAAAAATACAAGTCAACTAAAATGGTTGTTGCTGAAGAACTAATGAGTTTTATAACTAAGACTCACTTCTCTGCCATTCATTTTGATTTCCCCCCTCTCATATCAAATCCTACTTGATTTTTAAAATGTTGATGTTTCATTTTATTTTATTCTCTCTACCTCTCTAACAACTTCTGTGGTTTTTTTTGCATGTTTCTACTTCTCCATATTCTAAGTCCATATCTTTCTCTTCTTTTTTCTTTCTATACCTTCTTTGTGACTGCATACATCTACAAACAAAACTTCAGCTATCAACAATTCACAGATTGAGTGACCTAAGTGTCCCTATTGTCAAAACTGGTATCTATTAATTCTACTCTATCCTGTTGATACCTAGCACTTGATCTTGAGGTGGTAGGTCAGGTCTGTCTTTCCTGGTGTATTTCTGGAACACTGAAAGAAGGTGTTGTACATGTTTTATTTTCACTCTGTGGCATTTCTGGAATATTTTTCTCTATATCTACTCAAGTGTAATTCACTACATGTTCATTTTACATTTTGATGTGCTGCTGTATGTTTTTATTGGACTTGATAGTTGCAACTTTAGCCCACGTTCCTTCACTGAGATTACTGTTCAGGAGATTGTTATCAGAGTGATTGGACACTAGATGCCATCCTATTGTTTCCATCTCAGTCTGTTCCTTTAAGTTGTGGTACATATAAGCTGTCTGAATCCATTCATTACTTGATTTGCTGCTTTGGTCTGCCCTTGCTTATATACAGCCTGAAGTACCAGTCTTTGTTGTTAATTTGTTAATTTTCGGCTGAACCCTTTTAGCTTTTATACTGTTTCTTAATGCTGAAGGGATTTCCTATAGATATCTGCAGAACTCATTATACTCCTTTCAAACCTTTTTCAGTACCTTTAAATCAACCTCTCCCCACATCCTAGTAGTGCTTTTTGTTGAAGTAAATGCCCATTACAGTGACTAATTTCAGTTCCTTTTGCTGTGAATCCATGTATTTCTTGTCTAGGATTGCAATGTCTCTTGATAGAAATAAATTTTGCTCTGTCCTTACTGTACAGCACATAGCGCCGAGAATTCCTTCTCCATCTTGAAATGTGTACAGGTTGCTTGTAAAATTCACAGTTACAAATTTTGTTATGCATAGTGTATTCATGTCAGCAAATGATTCAGGAGATACCAGATTTTTTTGTCAGGGAGTAGCAATATAAATTTTCTTCTCGATATCTGTGATCCTTCAGAGATGTTTCTTTTACCATATATGTAATGGTAACTTTAGTTCCAAAAGACTGCCCTAAATGCCTTTGGACCATGCTGCCTCTGGCAGGTGGTAGATGGTTAGTCTACAGTGTAAGTTAAGGATGTCTCATTAGGACTTATCCCATAAAAGTTACCTTTTCCATGAGAAAGGAAGAAGAACCCAGTAATGATGATTAGTTTGGTTGTATGCTAAGTCCCTATATCTAAATGAAGAAATTTAGGCAAATTTAGAAAGAAAAAAGAGAAACACCTTAGTTAAAAATAAAATCTTAAAAAAGCAAGAGAGAAAAAGTTGTTTTGCCCTCTTTCCTTAAGAGGATCTGAGTTCTCAATTTCTGTGGAATTATGTGGAGGAATGCAGATTGATAATACTCAGACCTAGGGCACATCATCAGTATGTGTTTGAGTATCTAAAAATAAGGGCAGTGGATAAAGGAAACAGGTAGCTATGAACTGGAATTACTGGAATTGGTGTTCAGAAATAAAGTAAATCTTGTGGATGTTTCCATTGTGCCAAAACAAATTCCTGGCAACAGTGAATAACAAAGAAATATTTTTTGTCTTTCAATCCTCATTAAATACTGGAACAAACACAGAAATATCACCTAACTATATTGGCACTTGCTCGGAAGCAAAGCTGTTGCTCTTATTGCTCGATGAGAAAGAAGTCTGGGGAGCAAGTATCTTGCATTGTTTAATTTCCTCTAGCAGAAGTAGGTAAGAATAAGGATATGAAACTTGGTTTTTCCTTTGGGAGCCAATTTAGTTTCTAGTTTATCTGTTGTTTCAGTGAAGTGTCTTCTGGTGAATGGTGTTTTGTAGAAGGAGACTTTAATTCAGAAAAGTCTGTGGAACACGTATTGAGTTGTGTCTCTTGTTAGCTGTCCTTGTTATATCACTTGTCTGCTTTATTGAAATACATAAGAAGCTTAATTGAACAGGAGAGGGTTGTTTTATCTGATAAGGATTCATCCAGCCTCATGTCTGCTTTTTTGAATCATATTTCTGTTTATATGAAATGAGTAGAAACCCTGTTGTTGACTAGTTATTTTGAAGATTTCAATGGGTTAGTAAAGCTCTGCTTAGTGATGTGAGAGGGGAATAAACAGGCTGTTACACTAACCTGATTGTTTAGGCTGAGGAGCAAGTTAGGACAACAAAAATGTTGCATAATAAGATTTTCATCTTTGTTTTGCACTGCAAAATATTGAGACCTTCAAGTTGTAGGTGAAATCCTGTTCCTGAACTAATGGGATTGAGTGGAACTTCAGAACTGAGAACTGAACAATCAAAGTTATTAGGCTGTAAGCATGCAATATATGAGAGTGTAACAGATCTTTTTTTGTCAAGTTAAGATTGTTTTGGCCTTTTGATATATTGTTTTAGAAATCCTGCTGCATTGTTAGCAGGCTTACCCTGAAACAGCTGCAGGGACTTTCAGTAGTTTGGTGTGGTTTTTTTTTCTTAATGTAACCGGAGACAACCTTTCCTATATGAGGCACTATTTCCCTCCAGTTGGGAACATAGCTGCAGATCTAGTTTTAAGAAGAATTTGTGGCTTAAGAACTCTAACAAATCTTGGCATGCTTGAAGTTCATTGTAATTTTACTGTGTATAGAAATCCTTCCAAGAAAAAAGCAAAAATCCTGGTCTGCCTTTCTCATGTGACTTTTTCATGTCTCTATAAAATGACTTAATATCTAGCTTCATGCACTGCTGTTATTTTTCATAGCTTAGTTCTATAAATGCTGTTACTTGAGAGAATTGTTTTGCCTATTTGTGATTCCAGTACAAATAAACTGTGACTTGGAAAACTATTAACAGGAAGTTATCAAGAGTTTTCTTGTATGCCCGTGGTAATTGTGAACAGAAGAGTCATAGTAATAGAGAAAACAATCTTCTTCAGGTAGTAGTCTCATCTATTGTTGCAAGAAATGTTTGTTTCCTTAGTGTAATATAAGTATGGAGAACCCCAAAGTTGACTGGTAGTTTATTAGAAGAGGGAAGTAAATAGAATGAAAATGTTGCATGTTCAGCACAAAATCTGAGGAAAGACTTGGTGTCAGTTGATAAACCACATTTGTGCAGAAAATACCATTTTTATTTCTACAAGACCCCTAAACTACTTTGTTTAGTATCCATAGCTGTGAGTTTTGTTTGAAAGCCAATAATGAGGTGATTTGGGATTTATGTTCTCAAAACAGTAGCAGGTTGTTTTGGGATAGCAAAAGGCTGGTACAATATCGTGCTCAAAAAAAATTGATTGTTACAGTACAATAAAAGCTTTCTACTACCTGAGATATCAAGGATATTTTTTAATAACATGCCTTGGTTTGACAAAGATATAATTAATTATTTTGTTACTTGTCCCTTTTTACCCCTTTCCCTTTTTCAACTTCCTCTTTCAACTTACCTTGACTATTTTTTTTTCTCAAAGGACAAGGGTAAGGATGGAGAAAATAAATTTTCTTTTTATCTTTTTTTCCCTTCCAAATAGTACTCTAGTTGTTTGGCTAGAAAATAAAAACATGTGTTTGTTGTTACTGATGTAGGTTTTCAAATTCTATTATGCCATTCCAGTGTATAAAAACCAAATCTCAACATTCTTAGTGACTAAATATTGGCAGTACTGTCTGTATGCAGATGCTGGAAGGAAA
Source organism: Setophaga petechia (assembly GCA_024362935.1). Lineage (NCBI taxonomy): Eukaryota > Metazoa > Chordata > Aves > Passeriformes > Parulidae > Setophaga > Setophaga petechia. Next base: position 8,719,859 of record JANCRA010000025.1, read on the forward strand.
TCTGGAACAGATTATAATCTAACTTTTAGAAATAAATAGAGCATGCACCATTAATATTTCACATAAAAGCAAATGTTTTATATGGGCATCTTAAACAACTGAAAGCTTTCTCTAGATACTGATGTTGAGGTGGGAGAATATACTACTTTGTCTGCTTATTAGGACTTCTAATTGACCTACCTGTGCTGAAACAGTTGTAAATTCTATCCTACTTTCTCCCAGCTGAAGAGGGGTAACAGTGAACCTTTTTTTCTGAAATGCAGCAGAACCTTTCTTTGTATGGGAATAAGAGCAACGTCCAACTTGCTTGTGAAGAGGAGAAGGAACAGTAAGGCTGAGTTCATTGTGTGCCATTTGTGTGCAGCTACTCAGTTAGCAAACTGATCTCCCTACATTTTTTTCTCTCCCAGAGCTGTGGGTCATTGGAGTGGTGCTCCTAAAACAGTGAATTTTAGGGAATTTAATATAAAAGAACTCTAAGGGCTATTTTTCTGTGAGCTTTTTCAAGCTGTTGACAGCTTTCATTGTGTGCTTCAAGTAAATTTTAGGTTGATCTTTCTTCTTAAAAACATTCCAGTGAAGCTCTACTTTGTAATTCAGGGCTAGACTTAGGCTGCTTTGTGCTGCCTTCAGGCTATTAAAATGTGCTTATTGCTACTTCAACCAATGTAATACAGTATAGAACTGTAGTATAGTTCTCTATACTAGTGAATATATGTTCCTAGACTAGTTGAGAAGTTTGACTACTTCAACAAAGGTCTCTTACCCTATATATACACCCTCTAGATTAGTTCTAGCATCCACAGTCTGATTTGGTAGAGCTTTGTGTCCTGTTTGCAAATGCCTGACTGGTATGTGATGCAATAGACATATTTCAAGCTTCAGTGAAGTTGAAACACAGATGGGTTTATGTTGTGAGTTTTTCAGTGTTTGAGCTTGACTTCTGTCTGTTGACTCCACATATTTTATCCCTACAAACTGAATTAGTGAAGTGAAAGATGGGAGTGGTAAAAAGAAACGCTGTTGTTTATAAAAAAATAATTGCATTTATTGTTGGTTATAGAATGGTAACTGTCAGGCTTTCTTGCTCAAATTTTATGTTGTTCATGCTGTATTTATTATAGATTAATCAACTTTGTGAAATTGTAGCTTATTTGCCTCTTGCAATATGAATGTGATAGAAAGCCATTCAAGTTGCATAATTTTTGATGTGTGTCATTTATTGAACAAGAATTGAGAATTTAGGAATTTGTAAAGGATTAAAGTTTTTTCAGTTTTTAAAGGATGAAGTTTTTTCAAGAACATATCAAGTACTGGAAAATATTTTTCATTAATATTACAGTAACCTGAAGCTGAAAGGAAATGCAAGTCCTGTATCTCCTTAATATTGTAATTGTACAATATGATGTTCACTAAATTTAAATTAGACAACTGCTCTATCCTTCAAAACACTTTCTGAAAATAATAAAATGACATATACAGTCTATAGAGAGGAAGAGGAGGTGCAGACTGATCTCTACTCTCAAGTGGCCAGCAATAGGACACAAGGGAATGGCATGAAGCTTTTTGAGGGGTTTAGGTTGGAAATTAGGAAAAAGATGTTCACCTGAATGTTGATTGGACCTCAAACAGGCTCCTCAGGGTAATGGTTGGACTGCCAAGCCTGACAGAATTCAAGAAGTGTTTGGACAATGCTCTCTGGCATGTGGTGTGATTCTTGGGGTGTCCTGTGCAGGGCCAGGAGCTGTACTTGATGGTTCTTGTGGGTCCCTTCCAACTCAGCATATTCTATAATTCTACTTACAGTCAGTGAGCTGAGGCATAATCTTGAAGCATACAAACCTTGTAAATGTCTATGTATGTAGTCTTATTTTGTGGTAAATATTTTAAAGTATGAAGTAGATTAATGCTAGGAAGACATTTGAGTTTTTGAGAGTCAGGCTTGCTAGTTTGCCCTGTTAAATCTTCTTTTCTTTCCCAGTCTGTTATCTGGCCCAAATAAATTGCAGTTTGGGAGTGATAGACAACAGGGAAGACTTGGTCCTTTTGACTCTTGAAGGGAATACTGAGGATTAAAGTAAAACTATGTATGTCCGGGTGTATTGAACCAGAAAGAACAACTATATTTTGGTAAATGAATGAGGTATTTTTTTACCAAATACTCAGTGTATTCACTTGGCCAACAGCAGTACCATGAAGAGATATCTAGGTTGCATCTCAGTGATAAGCTCAAGTCTGTTACCCTATATATAGGAAAGCAGGATCTGATCAAAGTGGCATCAATTGTGACTGAATATTGTGGATGACTTCCTCTGGGAAAGGAGGTTTCTGGGAACATTATTCTCTTTCCTTCTGTCTAAGTCTGAGAATTTAAGTTAGAAGAAAAGTATATCTCTAAGGGTCAAATCTGAATTGCAAGGTTTAATCTTGCTTGTGCTAAGAAGAAAAGTAGACTTGCATAATGCAGACCTTTTAATCAGAAAAGTGTCTGTAAACCTTCTATTCAACAAATCACTCTTGCCATCTATTTATGTAGTAATATTTATTTTGTAACAGTGCTTATTACTTGTTCTTTTCCATGATGCTTTTACTGAAGCACTTGTTCAGCCCAAATTGATTTAAATTTGCCTGTGCTGGTGTGATGGAATTATTAGCTAAAAATCCAGTTGTATTGTAATTATCTGCTCTGTGCTATGTCTTTCAATATAATTCATATAATCCAGTGCACTTTCAAATGGAAGTGGGGGCAGAATTTGTCTTGCAGAACCTATACCATTTATGGTCAATTGTACAGAAAATTACAATGCTTGACCCGAAATTCGCAGCTGATGTGAAGCTGTAATTTAAGAATAAGCTGAGGAAATTTTACCTGGGACTTGAGCTAAATGGGTGTGTTTTGGCAAATGAGGAGTTAGACTTTGGCATTCAGTGGTGAAATGGCTTTGTTTTGTGAATAAATGGGATATCTGAAATAGTACTTGGTATTTTCATATAGAAGTACAAATGATGAGCTGCAGAAGTATGGAAATTGACTGTAGTAGCTGCAACACCTACTCAAAACAGCCCTATCAGAAGACAGGACTAACTTAAGACAGAAAACTTTAATTTGAAGATCTAAGAGTTAATGTGTACCTTTCTGAAAGAGCTGAAAAAAATAGTTTTGAATTATTTTAGTACTTTTAATAGAATAATAAATGATTATTCTTGAAAGCCCTTATGCTGTGTAAAGTAATATCTAATTTTCCTTTTTAATGTGAGCATATCCATTTTTCTGGTATTTTATGTGATGGTAAAACTCATTATTATACAAGTATTGCTGGTGTTGTCTTTCACTTTTTCATATTATAGAAGCTAATAGCAGATTGGTATTTGCAGATGAAGCAATCTTCAATTAAATCCCAGTTTGCCTGTACGTACAAAAATAATTTGAGTGAAGTGAGTGGTCGGCATTCCTGTGCAATTCCAACCTGCAAACATCCTGCACCAAAGCAACATTTAAAAGCTGGAAAGCCCACAGGTGAGCTGTGGTAGGATTGAATAAATAAATAAATGTGATGGGTAATACTTTAAATGCTATCCAAAAAGCCTTTAGTATAATTCAAATATTTTCAAGAAAAGGAACAAAAATGTCTCATTGTTCTCCATGTCTCATATGCCAGTTAAATCTTTTTGCAATCAAATTGTCGTGGCAATGCTTTGAAAATATAAATGTTTGAAAAGTGTGTTGATGCTATCTTGCAATAAAAAAGTGATATATGTTGCATATGTGACATATTTGTTCTTATTCTACAAACGTAAGCCAAATGCAATTTATATTTTTGCCATTAAAAGGGGGGAAAATTTGTTTTACTGCGCTACAAGCTGTATAATATATAAAATTTCTATGCCCTTTAACCCTCTCTTCCAATATCTTAAAGTTATAAATCCACTTCCCTAAGTTAGTTCTTACATGTTTTTGAGCAATATAATTTTAAATTGGCAATGCACTTATGAGCACATAGCAAATTTAATAGCAATGACAAGCATAGCTTTGTTTTATTGGTAATACATTATTTTTGATTAAAAAAAAATAACATGGCAGTCCTTATAGAAAAAGGATGTGTGTTCCCAGGTAACTTTTTATTTCCTCACATATGTTTTTGATAATCTTACATGACAGAAGGTCCAAATTCATGTCTTGATGTACCAGGGCTTGGAACTATTTCTGAAAGTGTTCACCAGACTAGAAGTTATACAGAAATGGGAAAGCTGAGTTGTCAGCCAAGGAACAAGAACTCTGAGAATGAACAGATGGATTTGAATAATGACAAAATAATCTGTGACAAGGAAAGTGAACCATCTTTGCAAAAAAATACTAAAAGACTTAAGACTTCAAGCAGCTCTAAGAAGGAATTGGACAGCAAAATTGGTGGAAAAAGAAAGCAAACCAAAACTGCAAGTAAGAATAAGTTGATTGCTGGTCAGGCAAAATTAACTCGCTTTTTTCAACTCTAAGTTTTTGTTTTCACATACATTGTATCTTGATAGTTGTAAAATTTTGCAAGAAAACAGGTGAAATTTATGAATTACTTCCTTTCATATGTAAATAATTGAAAGTAGCTTGTATATTATATTAGACAATTGCTTGCAAGTCTGGATTATGCTGAAGTATTTTATTTTTTAATAACAGTACATTGTTAATGATTACACTGGTATTTTTGGTAATGGATTATGTATCCCTCTACAATGCAATGGGAAATGATTTTTGGATGTGTACGCACAGTTACACTAAAACTCAGTAACTCCAAATTACATTAAATTCAGAATAAAATGTTGAGTCTTCAGAGAAGGTGGTGGAGATAAGTACTTTTCACACTTGCCAACAAGGTCGATAGACTCTTCCCAGCATACACCTGAGGACTACAGGAGAGAAAAGAGCTTGAAAATTTAAATCATCAAAGAACCAGAAGTCTTATGGCTTCTGGAAATATTAATTTAACAAATGCTCCCTCCCCCATGCACCAAATCATGACAGTCATGTAGTCTCTAAATGAACCTTTACCAAATTGCTATATTGACATTGCAGTGTACTTTACCAAAATGAAATAATTTTCTGTGTAAAAATAAAATATATTTACTGTCAAAATCTCTTCTTCCAATAGGTAATTTAGCTGAATTTTCTTCATCTGTGGTCTCTCTTTCCTGTATTGACTCAATATTTTGAATTTCAGTGTCAGCTGGAAAAGCCATGGCTCCCTTCAGTGCAGGATAAGGTAGTTGCTTTCTTCCCAAGTTGATTGGCATAACATGATTGAAGAAATCATGCCTTGAACCTCTGTCCTGTTTTGAGGGAAGACAAGAGGTTTATCTTTATTTAAAGTCAGTTGTATCACATTTTGTTCTTTATATCCTAACAGCGCAGTTATTTTATGTTTCAAAATCATACCTTAATAGTAATGACCTGTATTGCATCTTTGGCCAAAATAGTTTAATGGACGTAATTAAATAATGAGTCTCATGTTTGGCAAAGTTAAAAACCTGTTGCTGCATATAGGGACATCATCAAATATAAATATAGGTTTCTTCTAACCCCCCCAAACCCCATCCTCCAAGCTTTGGCTACTGTCTGTGAAAATCAGATTTAATTCAACTCTCCAAGTTACACATTTAGAATCTTGGCATTAGATATATACAGTTGAATTTTTTTTCTTGACTATGTTATGTTGAACTGGTATTTTTATATATTTACCTGATTATTGATTTAAATTGTTGCACTTGTTTTCTAAAGGGGTATAAATGAATTTCAATTTTACAATTAAGCCAAAATTTAGAACTGAACTCACCAAAAACTTTGTGTTTCCAGCATTCTTGTCATTGAAAACACTGCTGTCTTCAGTCTTGTAGTACTTCAGCAAAGGTATAGCTCCTCTGTTCATACTTTTTTCTCCATTTTGTAGAGTTTTTCCTAGATTTAATGCAGCAAGCAACATATCTTCATCTTCTACCTCTTGCAGAGACTTTGAAACTGAGAGTAGAAAACCTTGAGAAAAAAGAGAGAGAAGGGAGAGAATTAGGATATATGATGAGATGCACATTTTTTAGTGGTTTGGCACTTCTCAAATTCTAAGAAATCTTTTCCAGTGGTAAATGATTATGTTTTTCATTTCTGGAATGGCACACTTTATATATTTTACAGGTTGAATGGAAACCACTTCAATGGCTGATGAGTTCATGCCTTTAAAATGACTCATACCAAGAAGTAACCTTTTCTGTAATCTGTCTAATCCCACCTGTTTAGAACTAAAACATTTCTTTGTCATATCTAATTTTGTTTCTTTGTATGTTTTTAGAAGAGATTAATTCCTTTTGGTGGATCAATATAGCAAAGTTCACGGAAAAAGTGATGTCCATTTGTGTTGTTTATAAAGCCTTACCTCTGGTTAAAGCAATTTAAGAAGAGGAACTAATCTACATAAGTAAGAGGGATTGTTGTGTGATGCATCATGGTTGTGAAACTAGATTCACAAAAGAGGTGAAATTCTGGAAATTTGATGATGGCTTAGACTGCTACCATGTTAAAGCTGAAATAATTAATTTGTATTTTGATGTCTGTTATGTCAGGTTGCATTATACCAAAGAGCTAATGGCTAGAAATATTTATTAGTACCTAATTAACTATGTTTGTGTTTTCTTACTGAAAGTGCACCTTTCTCTGCTACAAATATAACATAGTCAAATGTGCTTGCTAAGAATGTAGAAAGAAAACTTCAGTTTTTCATGTATAAATGTCTTTGAAATGTATTTTTTACCTTGTGGAAGAAAATATAAACGTTTCTGCACACTACTGTTGCATTGTTGTTGTGTGGGGCTGGTTTTTGTTGTTGTTGGCTGTTTTTGTTTGGCTTGGGGTTTTCTGCCTTATCTGGAAAGCAAATAGGGCCAGCTGAAATTTAGCTAATCTGTTAATGTCAGTGATAGAAACCACACATCCACTGGCCTTGTGCCTCTTAGCTAGTGCTTCATGTTTCATCCTTTAGCTTAGTGCAGGGGACCATGCTGCTATTCAAGGCCAAGCACCAGGAAATTGGCCACTATTCCCTGCTAAACGTCCTGAAAAAGTACCTGCCTTGCCAAAGTCAGTTCTTGGTAAGACATTTCATGGGAAAATATGTCATGCCAGACTAAGCAGATTTTGACTAAGAAACATTTTTGGTGTAACCTCTTTTCTCCAAATAAGAAAAGTGCATTTCTAGGCAAAGCATCTCTCACAAATAGAATTGTTGCTTCTCATTATTTTAATTTCCTTGCTATAGAGCCTGTACTTGCCTTTGGCTAATTGAAGTGTTTTCTTTCCTTTGACTTTAACTGCCTGGCTACAGAGGACACAAATTTGAGAGTTTATTGTATGTGGTTTAATGCTTATCGTCCAATAATTTTTATTTTGCCCTCACGTTAAGTGTTTGTGCAGTTTTGTTCAATTAATAAAGCAGAAGCCATGTATGCTGTCTTGCAGGTACTTTTCATTTAACTCAGCCTTGACAGAACAGGAGTGCTTTGGAGCTGTGGTGGCAGCAAGCTGTTCTTTTTCATATGTTGGTCTATCAATTAGGAGTTGGAAAACAATCTATCAGCCCAGTAATTGTGTAGATGGCAGGTTCTTCTGCTCCTCTGAAGCTCTGGCACCCCAGGTGTGCAGCATCTCACACGGGGCTCACTTTCTAATGCTTCTGTCATTTAATACAAAGCACAGCTCCAAGGAGTACAGCTGACCTGGATCATTCAGTTTGTCTGTCTACAGTGTCTGGCTGGTTTTCTACTGTGAGACACAAGCTGATGTCAGTGAAGGAGTATGTTTGTCAGGGCAAACTTATGGTACTTGCCCCAGGATCTTCTACTGCTTCTCGAAGTAATTGTTCATTTTTAAGGTTTGAAGATTCAAGGTGATTGTGAGTGATTATGAGTAGAAGCTTCTAACTAGGCTGCCAAGAAATCTAGAGCACATGTCTGTAGATTCAGTGACTTATCAACTGCTCTGAACAGGCAGAAAACATTTGTACACCTGCAGATATGCAATGTGTGTTTTGTACACAGCTCTTCATAATGCCTTGGGGAATCCTAGCACTCTGACATCTACAGTTTAATTTCTTCCTCCCGCAACTTAGACTTTTAGTAAAAATGTAAAATGTTTTAATACATCACCTTCTATGTTTTACTGTTATTTGGACTTAAAAAAGATATAAATAGTATTATTAACCCAGTAGTACTTTCAGAACAATAACCAGTACTTTGAGAAATACTTGTTGCTTCTACTTTGTTGCAACAAAATATGAATTCTTAACATCAGAAATCTCATGTGGTATATGTAAGTAAATAAAATCTGGGTGATAACATACCTGAACTTTCTCTGTATTCGTTTTGAATTCTAGGAATGAGTTACAAAACAAGTGCAATAGTTTCACTTGGTCTTGTAGCTATTGTAATTGCTGTGTACAAGTGCTTGAACCTAATTCCTAGCAGAAGGAAAAATAAATGACTGAAGAATAAAGGAAGCAGGTATGTACTGTATGAATTCAATTATTTTCTATTATCAGAATTGACAAACTTCACAATACAAGAGATACTATTTAAGTAACCTTAATAAATCATTTTAGTCAATCTTAAAATAGCACAAAACCAATTGGTCAATGTTAATTTGCCCAGTGGCTTACTACTTCTGATTTTAAAGGTGATTTGTTGGTCTTATTTTTAGTTTGGATCCTGTATGTTTTATACAAACAGCTGTATTTTAGCCTGATTTGTGGAAATACTAATCCCTTCTTGTGTGTTGTTCTGTCTAAACACCTCAGTGTTTTAGTTCCAAACCCTTCCCACCAAACCAAACAAGCAGGTGTATAAAGTGGAGATTCTCTGTGCTAAAAATGGACAGAGCGTGTCAGCAGTTCACAAGGCAGATAAGAGGTAATTAGCACACTTCATTATTGACTGTAGGAAAGTAAGACTCTTGCTTAGCGCTGTTTTTTTTGTTCCTCCTGCTGAGTTGGTAGTCACCTGGAATCAGTAAATTGATTCAGCATGAAATAGACACAATGTTGCATATAAGAGATCAGCTCTGGACCTGTGCAGGAGCACAACTTTAAATATCTGGAGAACCTAAAAGTCAATTTCTATAAATGTGTCAGAGAATGTGAAAGAAAAGGGTGGGGTGAAACCCCACAAACTAAATTATTTTTACCAAATTTCTGCCCAAGATCTGAGGTATCCATTTCAGTCCTCTGTTGAATTACAGTCTGTGTATTTATAGAATGAAATGTTACATTTGTTTGTGTTACAAATTAATTTCACAGTTGGGAAGACTTTAAAAATATTTTCTGCTGCTTGTTTTGAAAAGCATTTCAGAATTTCATTTGAAGCAAGTACATAAAAATGTGAATTTTTCTTAAGGAATTGTGCAGCAGCAGCAGAGAACAATTTATGCATAGTTTCTTCTAGGAAAGTTAGTGATAAACACATCGGTCACTGTGTCTGTCCTTTTTTAGAATTATTTCTATTATATACAATGGTCTGTTCTGTAGGAAAGATTTACCAATACACTATGTTTTTGCCAATACACTATGTTTAGAATTAACTGATTCACTGTTTAAAAACAAATTAAACCCCCTGAAATATATCCCTGCCTCCCTGAGTTTCTTCTTCTGAAGAACCTTTTGCAAAGCAGTCCATGTGTAAGTCTATTAAGGATGCCCAATTAATCAATGAAGTGGAAAGAGGGAGATTGCTCAAGCCATAGTAGCTTCTTAATTAAGAAAAAAACCAGTGGTGATAGTGAAATATTCTGTTCTCATGTAAAAATCTGCATTTCTCAGAGAAATGCCTGTGGAAAGGCACACTCAATTATTCTGTAACCAACAACAGGAACTTCCTTATGAGAACAATAAAGAGGATAAAAAAGACTGGGCCCCTTTGCTTTGCAGGCATATGAGAGGATTTCAGCCAAGAAAAAAAATACAGGAAAAAGCAAGAGGTGCAACTGCAAATTTGAATTTCATTTGAGCGCAGGATGTCTGTGAGAGGCTTTGAAGCTGGCTATCCAGTGCAAGCCTGCTAAAATTCCTGTGATTTCTGCTCTTCACCATTACTGTTCATACAGTTTTGATAGTGCTGAGGGGACTAATTTGTTTTGCATAGCTAACATGAAGGCAGGAAAACTTTTTTAGGAATATTGATTCTTGACAGCTCTTTACCAATGGTGCAGGAACCACTGGTGGGTTAAGCCCCCTAAAGGGCAGTGAATGCTCTTGCTGGTACACAGTGATGGCATGACTGACCACAGCTGGCATTTGAGAGGAGCAGAGCAGCAGTTCTTCTCTTTGCTATTATCTGAAAGGGGTCTGGGTAAGGTAAATGAATGTTATTATCAATACTGTTCCTATTATCCATGAATCCTATTGATGATGTAGTTCTGTCCTACACATGTCAGTCCAGGTTCTCTTGCTGAGCTGGATCCTCTGTCAGTTTGTATGATAAGATGCAGCTCTCATGTAGATAGAGGAATGAATCCAACTCTGCTCAATTTCATTTTAGCAGAGCAAATGTTTAGTAAATTGGTGCTTCATCAAAATCAAAATGATTTACTGTTTTTCACCTGGGGTTTTTTACCAAAAATGTCAATTTTTTTTTTGTTTAGGGTTGGTTTTTTTTATTTCGTTTTTTTTTATTTTTACATTTCAGTCTCTTTTAAACACAATTGCATTATCATCTGAATTGTTTCTACTAATGTTTTTTTCTTATGACAGAGTATAAGCCTCAGTAGTTTGGAATTTTGGTAGTTATGGAACAATAATGCTGCATTATGAGTCCATGGAATATTTTTACACTGTTTTGGATCTCAGGTACATTTTTGAGATATGCTATTTTGTAAGGTATTCCTTAAATAAACACAGAAGTCAGAGGTGTTTACACACAGAAATGCTCTAGTATAGTTTTCACATGGTAAGCTAAGCCACATACCTAAGGTGTGGGTCTGGGTTTCTCCTTGTGAATTCTGGAAAAAGAATCAGTTATTTTTTAATTCTGTAATTGTGAAGTAAAATTTAAAACCTACAAGGACCCACTAGGTATTCTCTCTCTGGTTTGCCATGCCAGTCTGGGATTTTGGCTCTTCTACTGTTTACTCTAGCAACAAGGGGTTGGAACCAGATAGTCTTTCTGAACTAAACCATTCTGTGATGCTACTCCTGCCATTCATATGGTATTAACACAATGGTGTGGGGAATGGTACAATATGTGTGTTCCCTTAATTGTTGCAATGCTTGTGGTTGTTGTCCAAGGACTGGGAGTCACGTTATGATTTAGTGACTCGTATCCTTGAATGTATTTTCTTTATTATCTATGCTAACAATCTGACCAAATTGTACCTGCTTCTGTTATATCAATTCCAGTCATGTCTTTTTCAGCCCAAGTATGTGAACTTTGTGTATGATTGAAACATCTGTCTCACAGACTCTGAGGAAGAGGAATTGCAGGCTGTTAATCATACAGTTTCTACTGTGTATTACCTTTGTCTGTAGAAGAGACTGTGCTACCACTGATACCCAAAAGTACAGCCAGATACTTATAAAAGCTCTCAAGAGTTCCTGCACAGAATGGCAGTCACACTGGAGATTCTGATGGAAGCTGTCCAGGAGAAATCAACTAAGTTTCTGGACATACCACATCCCTCTATGCCAGCATGCCTGGTAATTCCCATAAATGAGGACCTGTTGGAGTCAGCCAAATTACTCTGGCAGATGTCTGCTTCTTTGGTGTTGACAATCCAGATGGGTGGATTGTTGTTATCCAGTCTTTCTGCAGGCTTTGAACAAGTCTGTGTAGACTGGCGCCAGGACCGCTAGCCGTGGCAGCAGTCCACTGGACAGACGAGCATCAAGGTCTGCAAAGAACAATGCCACAAGCTAAAGAATTACACCAGATGTTATTTAATTAGAAGCAAAACCAACCTGCTTTATATTATTTTACTCCTAGCTATGATCTGGTGCTGTTTGAATCAGACATATCCTTTGTAGAAGATAGCGCTGCTGTCAATGAGATATCAATCATCATTTGCATTGATATAGAATCATGAAAGGTTTACCTTAGCCAGAATTTTGTATTTTACAAGACTCAGTTGTTTCCAAGCAAAAAATTAAAATGGTTAGCTATCCCTATGGAACACTTGTTTTACATGCTCCATATTTTGAATATTAAGTGTCATTTTCTCAAAGGTAATCAACAAGAACTACCTTCTTTGTTAAGTGTAGTGCTGCAATGGCCTTTTCCAAACATTATGACTTCATCTTGGTCATTCATTTAGTAGCCAGGTTTTGGTTAGAAGTATTATTTGCAGCTGAAATTATTCTGTCTCACCATTTTGGAGGATGCTGTCTGCCATTCATTGTTCCATTCACATTGACTCATCTTCAAAGAATAAGCATTTGCTGACAGCATGTCTGATCCTCTGAAATCTATCAGCACACTTCCCATGTCATACCCTGTTCTCACTGCCTGCTGTGGACACTGAGTTGTGAGTGATTTTTAAGTGAGCAAGGGTTCCTGCCCTTTATGCTCTACCTACCAGTATGAGGCAGCTGAGTACTTATGATAGTTCTATGCAAGATGATGATTTTTATAGGTGGAAGTGCTACATGTATGCAAAGAATAGAACTAATGAGGATTACAGCTTAAGCCAGGAGACTTCTTGCTACTTTGCATGGAACCTTCTAGATCTATTGTGTTTTGCTAGTGTCGTTGTACTTAGGATCTGGATGTTCCTTACCATGGACTGAACACTTGTTTACAGTATCACACTGCAAACCAGCTAGCCCTTCAAAATAATGGGACTATTGAGGGAAAAAAAACCCATCCCACCACTGTCTTATTTATATAGGGATATATTATATAGTTACAGTCTTGAAATCTCATGTATGTTTTTTACAAAAGTTTTTCTTGACTAAAACATGAGGCAGAGATTGCATTTACCTGTTGCTTACCCATGCCAAATTAAAAATATGTGTAAACTTGAGCTGCTAATAATTTCATACATTTTGTGCCTAAATATTGGTGTTTACTGAATCTTCAGCTGTTAGCTAATTTTCTCAACTGCTAAGATTTGATTCAGTTGAGCTAGTTTACAACTTGTAAGATATTACTAATATTCAGTCACAATCAACTTTGGTGACCACTACCTGTTCATTCAGAGTTCCCATCTATAATTGCAAACATTAATTTTAAATAAACATGTTAGGCAATTTCTGGCAAGGAACAATCAGGTTTCAAGATTGGATTTTATGTAAAATTATACATTTCTTCCTACTGGAAGGAAAACAGAGCAAGTCACACACATTCCAGGAGACATTTGGAGTGCAGTGATGATGACTTGACACAAGCTGACTTAAGGCTTGATGGGGCAAAGCACTCCTCTAATGGACTTGGTGCCAAAAATTAGGAACTGAGTATGGATTGTCTTAGGTTTGTTTGCAGTGACCATAAAATTATGGTGTTCAGGACCCTGGAAGAAAAGAAAAGGGCAAATAAGATCACAACTTTGAATTTCAGAGGAATAAACTTTGCTCTGGTTAGAGTTCTGCTTGGGACAAACCCATGTGATAGTCTGGACGAGAAGAGGGATCCAGAATTGCTGAATTCATTTTTACACCACAGGGGAGTTTGTTTGCTAAATTCAGATTTTCCTAAACATTAGTATGCCATAAGTTTAACTTGCATTTATATCTCCTCTTTCAGCAGATATATATATGTAACCTGCATTGTCTACCTGATTTATTACTTCATCTAGCAGATGATCTATATTATTCAACAAAAACACTTCAGGGTGTAAAAGTGAGTAGAAACAAGTTTAATAACATTATCTGTAAGTGATCAAAATGAATTGGTTTTCTTTCTGATCTTTTGTAGTAAAAATTATTCTAGTTTATTGAATGAATAAATGTCTGAGTTTAACATTTAGCATAAATATTTTTAACCTGAAGTGATAATCTTTTACTTTGTCTTGCAATATCACCACTTTCTGCACAAATAGATTTAACCATTGACAACTTTTCTCAGTATTTGTATTTGTGGATTCTAATTAATATACATTTTAAAATGTAATTGCAATAACATATTTTATGTAACTATATTTAATAAAGCCATAGAACATTCCAGAAAATGTAACATAAGACTTTTGATTGTGGAAACATTATATTTGTTAGTGGGAAATGCAGTGCCGCATATTTAGCCATATATTCATTAGTGGAAAGTGGTGAAGAGCATTTTTAAAATTTATTTCATATTTAATGAATGTGCAACAAGTTCATATTTATTACATTCTGTGGAGTTGTTGAGCATGAATAGAAACAGAAGTTGAAGAAAATAAAGAGAGTTTAATTCCTATGGTATAGTTCTATGCTTATGGGCAATTTTGTCTGAAGAATATGCCATAATTGACTTCTGAATATGACTTTATTTCTGATTTATGTATAATATGTAATATTGTCTCTAAACTGAATATTTTTGTTCTCAAAGTCATGGGATAATATGTTCAAAACTTTGTGTTAGGATATGAAAATGTCCAGGTTAGATGCCAAGCTGTTTTATTTACTTCCTCCTTACGTATGTAAGTTGAAAGAGGAAAAAAGGTTTCCAAGCATTATTGTGATACTTTGATAGTAAGCTGCTGCTCAAGCACAATTACGTATTAGTCCTTTTCTGGCACTCTCCTTGCACTATTATTTCTGATTACATAATCTCTTGAGTATTTTTGTAGATGAAGTCACAGATAATCCAAAAAACCAACAGTGTTTTTATGTTAGGAAAATGTGTCAGTTGCAATCATCTAGATTTTTTCCTGTTGTCGAATTTTCTTTCATAAACAGGCAAACATTTCTAGAATGGTAAGGAAATTGTTTATCATCAGCATCCTAAAATGGGTACAAAAGCTAAACAGTTACATATGACATTGATTATATTGAATAAGATAATCCCTGCAGTACTTTCCACATGATGATTATGCAAAATCATGCTTCCGATGACTTAATTGCAGTTCTTTACATAATTTTTCATTAGAAATAATCAAGCTCTACATTTTGCTAGGTATTGTCATTAACTTTACATATTTTTGTGAGAGCTGTAGTGCTTAATAAAAAATTGGTTTTAATTATCAAGAGAAGCTGAGTAACATTTTCTTACAATTTTAAACACTAGCTTCTTTCTTCTTATAATAATTTAGAGGTGAAGCTTGTCAAATCAGTTTGCATTTTACCAACCAGAAGAGATGACTGAAGTTAAACTCACAATTAGACCTAGATATATACCTGTTCTAGGAAACAGTAGAATTTGACCATCAAGTATTGAACTAGAATAGTGAAAAGGCAGAGAAATAATGGGGACTATTAATGTTAAAAGTAATTGTGAATTATAGTTTAAAATACAAATATAAGACATTTATGTGAATGATGTATTTCATGGTTTACTTTGAAAAGCATGATAAATGTTGAATTAAGTCTGCAAATGAAAATGCAATGTTTTGTAACCTGTGTGTCTGTGCCAAGACTTAAAATAATCTGCAAACATAGGGGGTCTCTGTCATATAGAAATTTCATGTGTTGGAGGCTGAGGTCTTAGGGTCTCACAAATGTCAAATCCATGACATGCATAAGTGGGGTCATAGAATGCATTCCCTATATACCATCTGTTATAGAACAATTGTTTTAAGAATTAAAAGGTCTGAATGCATCTTTCTTCTATTCCTTGGTCAAAAAGCCAACAGAATATTTAATTAGTAGTAGTCCAAAATACTTCATAGGTAGAAAATGAATATAAATCCAAAATACTTCTTGTACTGACCAACAATAGCTTTTCATTAAAGTAGAACCATCTGTGTACAAGTACATGTATTTAAAAACATAATAACATTAGTTTTCTTTGAGTATTCTGGGACTGCAAAATTAGTCTCATTGAGGTTTTTTTCCCTGTGACATTTCTAGCTTAGTCAGACAATGAAATATGTCATCTTGCATGTTAAAATGTCACAGGCTTAATAAACAAATATTAATGGCATGTGATGGAATAGAACTCAGGCTAGAGTCATGTGTTTGGGGGAAATTCACATGGAGAAATGTCATGTAGTTTATGAAATTAGTAACAGCAATTATTGGAATCTCCAAATGATGAACACATTAGTGTTGACAAAAGGTGTCCAAAGGTAGATAATGCAGTCAAAGGTCAGTAATAAATTTTGTTATATTGCATCTCCTGTGTCTGGCAAGACTGGGTCTTGGAGACAGCTGGCTACTTTTCTAAAAGACAAATACTTACCAGGTAAGTGTGTGAGTGTTGATTGTAATTGTGACCACTCTGGTTTGTAGGAAAGGGTTGTGTTCACTACTCTGGACACAAGAACACACGTCCTTGGGGGGTTCTAAAGGGAAGGCCTAGAAGATCACTTCTGCCAGCTACTGCTGAGTGAGAGCATCAAGTCAGGAGCTTGTAAGGTTACTTTGTGATTTAGAGAGGCTTATAGACCTTGCTGATAAGGAAAGGCTATGTTGTGAAGTTAATGTAGCTTTTCCCCTTTCAAGTTGATCATATGCTTTGTCCTATTTGAAGAAGAGTGCTTATATATTTTTTTCTTGTTTGACAAAGAGTGTGTCTTTTCATTTCTCCTAATTTTTTTCTATTAATCTTTAAGTCTTTTCTTGATGGGACCCTTGCATACTGAGCAAACAGAACCTCTCTGTACTTACTGATAGTATTTTGTGCCTGCATATCTGACATTATTTTTGCAGGTGCAAAGAAGACCATGGCTTCTTTCTTCTTTACCTGTGCAAAAATTGTCCTCCTCCTTAATTTTTGTGATCTTTTTTTATGAACACAGCTTGCTTGTAAATGGTGTGCCATTCCCCAATATTTCTGGTTAGTCAGTAAATTAAAATCAAGAATGCTGGAACAGTATCTTCTTTAATGATATTTTGTTTGCAGAACCTAGGGAAGAAATGCACTTTTCAAATTGACATTGAGTTGGAAATGCAAGATAAGTCTGGAAGCTCATGGAAGTGAACTCAGGAAGTCCATGGCCCTGTGCTTTGGGAATAAGTGAGACATCAATTCTTTCTTTGATAAGTCCAAGTTTAATCAGAGGTCCATATAAACACCTATGTTAAATGGTATGCTTTCTGTTCCTGTCGATTTTCCAATTAGGAAGAAAGTTTCATTTGCAAATAATTTTTAGCATTGAAGATAAAAGTAATGCAGTAATATTTTTTTTTCTATTTTGCCAGATAAAGCTTGGGTCAGCATGATGTCACATAGTTTTTCATGTGGTGCTTGATATTAACAAAACTAATGAGAAATAAACCCTCTGCAGTCTGTGCAGTTCCTTTATTCAGCTAGTGAAGTGTCCCAATGGCTGCACTAAAGCAAGAAGCTGCACAGTAACTGCCTGACAATCCTCTTTTAGCAGGACTGTCTGCATATTCACCCACTGGAAAATGTACCCTGTAAACAGAGAAATACCTGCAAAGGCAATTAGGCGCATGCACAACATATCTGAGAGTGTGACTGCAGCCCAGTATTTGATTTTTATTTTTTTTTTTGTATATAAGCGAAACTCCTTGGAGTGAATAGAGGCTATATTTTTAAATTTTAACAGTAATAACTAGAACTCTGCTGTTTTTTCATTTGCCATAGGTAGGTATGCAAGAGGTATTACATTTGATTTTGTTTCTGGCATACAACATACAAAATTGTATTTCCAGATGCTAAGAACCATTCTTTCACTTCTACAGCCTAGTCTTTCTTAATGTCTTTTGTATTTTTTTCATTAGTGTAACATGTTACACTGCTTGTGTATTGTTTATTCCTAGAATTGGGATGTTCTCTTCAGTGCAGCATTCTTGCATTTTTCATAAGAAGCATTGTAGTCTTAAGGTTTCCTGATAATTTCTGGCAGTTTTGTTTGGGGTTTTTTTCTGTATGTGTAATAAAGCTTGTAAATTCTCTGTGTAATTTTGTATCTGTTCTAGTAATTTGCCATTATTCTAACATATTTCAAATTCACTTTCAAAAAAGTGAAAATAGATGTTAGATTATTTTAGTTTTAGGCCAGTGAAGAAACACTGGGTTTTATAGTTGCCCATATATCCAATACTTATTTTTAAGTTAAAGGAAAACAGGTTGCAAATACTAAGATAGTTTTAAGATTATGAATTAAAATACATTAAAAGGGATATGGGGGAGTAATTTTGAAAAGATGAAATACTAGGAAACTATAATGCATTTTATTCTTTTGAAATTCATTTGTCTACAACTTAGACAAATCTGAAGTCCTTGAAAATATTATGAGTTTGGAGAATTATGCCTTCTAAACTAATAAGGCAATAAGTATATCAGTTGTAGGAGTTTAAACTATGAGTGGCAAAGTTTAAAAGAAGAACTGTGCCTGTATTTAGCTAGTAAGAGAAGCTTTGAGGTAAATAATGTAATTTAATTCTTTTATTCTTTACTTCCCTGTTGTGTATAGTGGCTTGGGTGAGGTAAATAAGGTAACTGGATTTTGTGTAACTTACTCATGGGGTTTATTTGTCAGTTTGAGAGGTAAAATGGGTTAAGTTAAGCACTAAATAAAAAAAATCAAAATCAGGTCTGTCTGAAGCATTCACAGATATACAATTATCACTTTTTGAACTAGAACACTTGCTATAGTGTGATCTTTCATGTAAAATACATATAAACACATCCATAAAAATAATTTGTTAAGAATTTTTTTTGTATTTGAGCTAAGTGCTTCTGAAAGTGTGAAACTACAGTAGCAGAAATACTATTTATGAAAGGAGTGACAAAGAACTGCTGAAAATGAGATTGTAAATAATCACATTTGCTTCATCCTGTTTGGAGAATAAAAGGTGAAGTGGATTTGTAATAACAAAACACTTTACCCCATTTCTAACACTCCTGGCAACAGCAGAACCAGTGATTAACTTTGGTTGCTCCTGCCTTTTGCAGCAGTGCTGCTGTGTTAACACTCCATGTTACAAGGTTTACACTGTTCTACTGCCATCAAGGTCCCTAAAAATGTTTTTTAATGTCAGTGTGCATCTGCTCATCAGCTGCTGTTTTGTGGCTGGGACAGGTAGTATACTATGGTGGTATTACCAGCAACATTATGACAGGTCTTTTCCAGTTTAATAATTTCGTATGTAATCAGGGAAATTCAGTAGAGTGATGGTAAATGGTAATTCTTGTCACTGGCATTTAATTTTACCCTCAAAAGAAAAAAAATACATTAATGTAATACTATCTAACACTGATTTGAAAAAGCCACTATTATTTAGCAGAAGGCTGGGGAACAAGTACTTCTCACTGGCACCCACCATCCTGTTCAGTTCTTAGGTTTATATCTGTCTGGCTCCAGAAACTGATGAGAAGTGAGCACATTTGCACTGCATATTTTATATGTGCCTCACTAGACCTAAGTAATTTATTCACCTGTAGATTATTCACTGAGAAATGTACTGTAGTTTGACATTGTATCTAAATAGAAACTGAATGCATTACCTAACCTTGTCTGATCTGAAAATAGTGGGGAAAAGGCAGAAAATCAAGTGGGATGCTAGTCTTTTACCTGTGGTATGAGGGTCAGGTGATCTGCATGCTGTTTAGTCTTCTTGGAATATCTTTTACTTTTCACTGAGGGAAAATAGTGCCCCTGATCAGACTTCTTGTTCTAGCTATCAGTAGAAGGTCTCATGTGCTTGTTTTTCCTTGCCAGGTGGCCTGGAGCAGACATCCAATGTAATGTCACCCTCACTGAGCTGCCCTTTAATGCTCTTGGTTGCCTCTGTGCATTCCAAATGTTCTGTCACATAAAGGACATCTCATCTTCATGGCTTGTCCTTTCTAAAGAGCCTGTTTCCATCTGTTTCAACACTGTGGATGTATGAGCCACTATACTACGTCTCCATGAACCTAGAAATATCAAGGTCCTTCAACTGCACACAGAGCTCTTAATTTCTTGTGTTTATTCCCAATTCAAAAGGTATCAGGTATTCTCGCTGATTTCCCAGAAATTGTTGCTCACAATAAGGCAAATACTTTAAAATGATTGAGTCTTAAAAATAATTGAAATCTATTTAGAAAGGGAAAGCATTTGTTGTGTTCTACTGATACCCATTCAAGTATATAAAAGGTATGTTAACTCTGTGAAGCAGTGTGCTTTATGAAAGAATGCTAATGCTCTTTTCCAAAGATTATATCATAGCTATTCAGTATGACAATAGCTTTAGGCATAAGATAAAACTTTGAGTGCCATTAGCTTAAACTATTGTGCAAAGATGTTTATGGCACTGCTGGAAATACTGCATTGAATTGCACTTGTTTCCTAGGTTTATATTGGGCTAAAAGAAGTCATTAGCAATTTGCATTTTGAGAGCATTGTTGGTACAATATGGTGGTGTGAGTCACCAGAAGCTTAGTGGCATAAAGAATTGCAGCCTGAAGGCAAAAATAATAATAGTTGGCCTAGAGTACTGCCTCTCATTTAGCATATTATAGTCATTGCCTTTTTATGTCTTGTTTTTTCCAAATACGAATTTAGTGCTGGTACAAGGTACTGAGTCAGTTCTGAAACTTTTCCTCTGTACTTGAACAGACACAGCATAGGCAGCAGAACTGTGACCTTCCCCCCACAGTTCAGCCCTATACCTTGAATATGGCTTTAGATTGGTGATAAATGCACATTTGCTTCTGGGCTGGGTTACAAGTCAAAGTTGTCATGTGTTCCCATAGTAAATAGAATCAAGTGATGCCTCTGCTGCTGCTGTGTCAGAGTCCACTTTTCCATTTTCTGTTGCTTTAATGGGCTAAATGAACTGATCATGGTGGCAGTATTGGCAGGTGGCTAAATAAAGTTAGTCCTCAGTTAACCCCAAGTTCCTTTATGTGGCAAGGTACCATTTTAAGGAGACTGGGCATACATCCATTTCTGACTTGGTGTTTACTTTTTTAGGCAGCCTTAACTGGGAATATGAGAAATGTAACCTTGGCTTTCGGATATGCACTGGTCTTTCCATAGAATTCACTATGTATATAGTTTTTCACATGAGATTATTTAAAAGAAAGCAAGCATTAATTTGGAAGTGAAGAAGTGAAAGACTGATTTCATTTATAGAGAGAAAATAAATAAAAAAAATTAGGGTCCATCCTGTGGAAATATAGTTTTTGTAAATTGAGTAAGTTCCAATACTTTGGCCAAATACAGGTAAAAATTCTTTTGGCCAAGTTATAAGTTTTGATTATCCTACACTGAAATTGATGCAACAGCCCCATATATTATTATTTTTTTCTAAATGGGAAATATTCAATATAAATATATTACTTATATATATAATACTTATATATATTTATATAAAATATTTTTATTTTATATATAGTATATATAATAATCAGTATAAATAGATGTGAACCTGATTTAGCAGCTGATAGTTCAGGATCTTGAATCTGGATAAAGTTGCATCTGGAGTTTTTTTTACTGAAAGCTGTTACATATGAATATATTTCAGATTCATGTCTTGTGAAAAACTTCCCCCACCCTGATTTCAACCTCTCAGTTCTCTCTACTCTAAACTTCATAAACTCCTATTCTACCCAGTGTTCATAACACTATCATGATTAGTTCTTCTTTTCCTGGAGACTTCTTGTTCTTGCAGCCAAATAGAGCATGAAATAAGGAATATGTCAGCCTTTTTACCTTAGCCTAAACACTTTAAAACATGTTATTCTAACATCTCTTATAACATGCTTATGTGCTGATTTCTTTTAAAAACTATTTTAATTTGTTAAACAGGAAAACAAAAATTGTGACCCAACCCCCAAAAACACAACCTTTACTACATCAGCCTGAATCAGTGTAGCTTGGGTAGGCCAGCGCTGCTTATATCTATATTTAGACTGGACCAAAACTGAGCTCCAAATCTTGTTTAAAAGTGTTCAAGTATAGTCCAAAAATATGTCTTTGGAACTTGAGTAAATTCACAGTACTTGGAAGCATAAATAATTACTTCTACTGAAGTTACTATGACTTTTAAATATATTATTTTTACGAGAAAGAATATGAACGTCTCCGTAGCTACTTGCTGCTGCTATGTACTGGTGAGTTTGGATGACTGTCAAAAATCTAGAAAGTTACTAGAAGTCTAAGAAAGAAAAAAACATTCTTAAAATACTGAGTTTTTCAGATGAATAGCTGCTGAAACAGAAAATCCACACCAGTTTTTTTGTAGGTTCTAAATGTGACTTAGGAGTGTGAGACGACTTGATCTCAGTGATGAAACTACTTTTCTTCATGGACTTGTTTTTTGCTTCTTATCATTTAAGTTTATTTGTCATAGTAGCATGATAGCAAAAAAATGGGCATTTTATTTATTTGATGATGATGACAAATGTATTTAATTTGGTAATTGAGAGTAAGAAGTTTATTTTCTTTCCCTCTTTTTTTGCTTGAGATCTAAACTTTTTTCCTATTTAACAATAAAGAGCTAGTCAGAAGAGCTGACATTTGCACTGAGTATGGCTATTTTGTCCTTAGTAGAATAATATATTTGTTTTCTTGCAGTAATGTGGATTTCAGTGTGATGGAAAAACACTGAAAAAGATTGTAGGGGAAGGATTGTCTGAGATTTTGAATTTTTTGTGCCAGAGGCATTAATATCTCTTTTCCAGATGAATGCATAGTTATGACAAATAATAAATAATATATTTAGCCATATATTGTGCCAAAATGATTCAAATAACTCTAGTTAGAATGTAGACCCAACTACTAGATTTAGTTTCTTGCATTATTTCATAATTCTGACTCATTACATCCTCCTATTCTAAATTTTGGATGCAGGCATTAGAGGTCTGTCTTGTCTGCCCATAATAACCTTTGCTAAGCAAATGTCTTAAAATTTAAAGAATCTATTGAAGCAGCAAAAAAATCCAGATATAGTATGAATTAATTTTGTGTGTGTGTGTGTATATATATGTGTGTGTGTATGTATATAGATAGATAGAGTGATTTTTTTTACTGAAATCTTGGCTTTTATGAAGATGTACTAAGGAACTTGCAGTTGGGGAAGTATTTGAAAGCATTTTAAAATTGACTATCATAAAGAAAAAAACTACCTTAGAAAGTTTCCTGTAGAGTTGCTGTGTATGACTTTATCAGAGCAGTTCTTTGTTTCTGCTGAGAGCCACCTGCCTCTGCTGCCTGATTTGGTTTTGGATGGTGGCATGGGAATTTGGGTCTCCAGGCAGGAGGCAGGATCTGCAGTTATAATACATGTAAAAAAGAATTCTATGGAAATGCCAATTAAATAATGGAAAGCAGGTAATAGGTTTGAAAAACAGAGTTCATTTTTTTTAATCAACCTTTTTTTCCTTTTAGAATTTAGGAAGCAACTTCCCCCTGTGAACAGCTAAGTCAACAAGAAGGAGCTCGTGCTTTGGAACCCTTCAGCTGGTGGGTGTATGTAGCTACCAAGGTGGAATTTTCCTGAGAGAAGCAAAATTATTTAAGGTCACTAAAGTTTTATTGCATCTCATTTACAATCAGCAAATGGAAAAAAAAAAAGATTGTCAGGAAAAGAGGATTATAAGGTCAAGTGACCCCCTCAAAGAGTATCTAGTACAGTGTGACAGCCAAGTACAGTCCTTGCTACTAAGAGGCAGAAGAAAGTTAAAAGTCTTTAAATCAAGCCTCAGATTCTGCCTGCATCCATCAAGGTCTTTATAAACTCTGGCAGCACCTTTGGGCTTGGTGATAATGGAAATATACCTGCAGAACCACCAAAACTGATATGAACTTGGGAGGTTCATATAATATTGACCTATCCAAAACCAGGCACAGACAGCACAGAGAGGTGATTTTCTCTCAGGGATAAAGAGTAGAGTTTCACCCCAAAGTTTCACCCTGGTCTTTAGCTGTTGTCACAGTCAGTGAATTAAGTCTTAAGAGATTGAAACTGCCCCAACTGTGACATAACTCAGTTCAACAAGGTTGAGGAGTTCTTTGGCATTCAACTACTACAATAATGGCACCTTGGACTCCAATAAGCTCTAAAAAGACAACCTGTCAGGTTTTCACTAATCTCAATTTTTAGGTTTTTTTGACAGAAAATATTGCTCTTCCCTTCTTTTC
Source organism: Setophaga petechia (assembly GCA_024362935.1). Classification (NCBI taxonomy): domain Eukaryota; kingdom Metazoa; phylum Chordata; class Aves; order Passeriformes; family Parulidae; genus Setophaga; species Setophaga petechia. The sequence goes on from JANCRA010000025.1 coordinate 8,744,043, forward strand.
AGATTGATTCCTCTTGTATAGGTTAGACCCAGTGAGGACATTGCTCAATCATGCAGCTGATTCCATCAGGTTTGTGCAATATCAACTGCATTAAATATACATTCAGAAATGAAAAATTCCAATTGTAGTTTGTATTAGGGTTCTAGGAGCCCAAGAAATAGGCAGATAAATTCTTTACATGCCCTTTGGTGGCATGATTTTGTTCTTGATATTGAGTTTGTCTGAAATAAGTGTTCACTTATTCCCACTTTTTGCCCTCCCTTTTTGTTATTAAATGTGTTTGTTTGTAGTTTAGCCAATGGTCCTTAACTATTCAGAGATGGTATGAACTTTTTAATCATCTCTCACCAAGGAAAGTGAATTTCTCTTCTATAAAACGATATACCTACCCACTCAATCAATTCCAAAACTTCATTTTCCTTTTTACAGAATATAAGATCTGTGTTTGTTAACAACTCACCATTCCCAGTTTGTTATATATTTCTTCAGAGAACTGTCACCTAGGTACTAACCCTTTACATGTTTACCTTTGTTGTATACATGTAATACATTTTGAAAGACTTCACAAAGGAGTTAGTGTAAACAATGTTTTCTAAAAGATGTTAAGTGTCATTGTCAGTGTTAGTATTTCCAAGTGTGTAAAATTTGACAAAGAGATTAAATTACTTGGTTCTCCTAAGATGGCTAACATCTTTTATTTCCTCCAAGGTTTTAGGATGACTTCATTCTTCACCATGTCAAATTATGTTTTTAGTCTGGGCAGAAAAACAGTCTGTAAGAACACTTTTTTCTTTACTGAAAAACTGAAATATTGTGTAATTAATTCTTGATTGGTATTTATATTGTTCTTACCCAAGATTTTTATTTTCCTGGGTTTTTTGGTTTGGTGGTTTGGGGTTTTTTTTTGTTTTGGAATTTGTTTTTTTGAGGCTAGCATTTTCTGGGCAGCAGAAAACCTCCAGTTTCCAATCAAATATCCTTGTTTGTTTTAATGTTTTAAGATAAATTAATACATCTTTTAGGACACAGAAAAGTAAAAAAGATTTGTAGCTGTCAGTAGAAATTATTCTCAAGCAAAAGTTAAGGAAAATAAATAACTTTAGTAAATTAACTTAAATTTAAGAAATCTGTACTTTGTTGTTGTCTGATTGCAATTCCCATGTCCTACTAGCTAACTGAAAGCTTTATATAATTTCCACTAACCCTGGAGTCTCAGCTCATATTGTTTGGCCCTTAGCTGGATTTCTAATTTATTTTCAATTTTAGTCAGAAACCCTGTTGGCTTTTTAAGAGATTTGCAATCTGTAGCAGTCATATTGTACAGAACAAGAGGAAGAGTCTGTGCTTGGTCTTCTGTTTAACAGGAAGGCTGTCTTCAACAGAAGTGCTCCACTGCTATTGCTTTTGCAACATATCATTACAATCAGGATCATTTGTTCCATCCTTTTTCAGCATCTGTGAAGCAGCAGCTGGTTACTGCTTTCTTCATCACCAAAGTGCTTTCAAGGACATTGGACTAGAAACTTCCAGGAGAATTTTATTAATTTGCAAACACGGGAATACGAGTATTGCAATGTTGGTTTTAAATGTAGGTCAAGTAAGATGTTAAAAACTATTGGGAAAGGCTCATCCACAGTGGGAATGTGTATGTTAATCCAAATATGAAGCATTCTCTTGGAACCAATGGAATAGTCTTCTTGTAATTTTGATGATTCTCCATTATTTTGATAGCTTTAATTTTCTTCTTTATAATTACCTTTTATTTTGCTAGGGATACCAGAAATAATATTGGTTCCTTTAAATCTTTGTGTTGACATAAAATGTCAACATTTGATACAGTTCACTCTGGGGATTTACAGGGATCTATCACAAGTAGATGTTCTTTAAAGAGACATCTTGGCACATTTTAGCCATCTGTAATTCTGCAATATTGAACACCTACAAATCATATTAATTGGTAACTCCCCATCTACATTTTTGTGAAGTTTGACAATAAACCTAAAAATATGTGGACATTCACATTTAGAAGGCATCATGCTGTTGGCATTTCCTTTGCATATTTGTTCTTATGTTAGAGTGGGATTCAATTGTTATGGCAAAGCTAACAAGATGTATATCATGAAGAGGCAGTTGCTGTCTTAATTTATCAGCAATCTCTTTCTAATAATCCAGCATAAAATTGGGGAAGTTCAGATGCAAAATGGTCAAAATTTAACACTTTAAAATAGCTAAGAAATTGTAATAGAGACTTTATGGGACAGAGGAATGTTAGATTATCTCAGTGTTTTGTCATATTCTTCATTTAGCTAAGGCAAACCCATTGCAGATAGTGTTGGATAACACCATCAAATGTAGTAAAATTGCTTTGAACATACTGTAGGATGACATCTCTGTTCAAATTGTTAGACCTAGAAATTAAAAATAATTCTTGCTTTCATAGTTCTTTTAGAATGAGTGAGGCTGGTCATTTTGGAAAGAGGCACAACAAACTTTGCTGTTGGAGTTTGTCCACCTACCCACTTCTTGCTAAAGTAGCAATACTTCTATTGCACTTCATTTGGTAAATATAAATTCAAATCATTAATTAGCTACTATAACCGCTAATTAGCTACTATAATTTTCAAAGAAACCTCATATATTCTCTTCTGTTGTTACCAAAGCATAGATTCATTGAGGTGGGATGGATCAACTTTCTTGCTCAAAGCAGATTCAGCTACAACGCAGTGTTTTGGAGATCAAGCCCATTTGGCAGGTGGGCTTCAACATCTCCGAGGATGAAGACTTTTCAGCTTCTCTGGGCAAACTGTTCTCGTGTTCAACTCTCTTTTTTTGCTACATATGCAACCAATTTCCTTTATTTTATGGTGCCTCTTTAACTTTCAATGGTTACTATTGAAAATTACCTGGCTCGGTCTTCTGTAGTGCCTTTCATCTGAGATTTATACACATTCTCTGTTGAATCCTTCTTCTTATGGATAAATGATCCTAGCTTTCTCACTCTTTCTTCCTATGTCAAAAATTGGGAATTATTTTTATTTATGTGAGGCAACTGCTTTAAATATTTTAAATACAATTCTAAAGTTTATCCCAACTTTGTTATTGTTGTATTTTTGTTATTCCAGATAATTTTATTATAGATATGCTGATCCTAAAATCATCACATTCTCCCCCTTTTCAATTAAAATGTCTTCTAGGACCTCTGCATGTTATTTTAGTGTGTAATGTGTGTATAATAATCAAATATTTCTCATTACAGTTTAAAAAAATGAAAAAAATTACAGTAAGTGTCTGCAGTTGCGTAACATTTAAGGTGCAGTGGTTGTAATTAATACCATGGAATACTAAAGTACATTTATTTCAAAGGTATTTTGATTTCTGCCATCAAGAGGTGTGTGTCCTTGCACATAAAAAGCACTAGAAAAACCTTATCTTAGCTCACCCTGTTCATACAATCATTTCCTTTTGGCTGACAGACTTTTCTTCACTCCCTCAAAATGGCCAAAAAACCATTTTCTCTCTCTGCCCTTTCCAGCATGTTGGCATTACCTTGGAAAATAAATAATAAAAATCTCCAATTTAACCTTTCTGAACTGCAAAACCACTGACAGTAGCTACCTATGTTTTTTCCTAACTTCTTTTTTCAGTAACACAAGATTCCTAATTAGTCTTCCTTCTTCAAAATTCTTTGCCCTGAATGAATTTGTAACTTGTAAGGATAAATACTTTCCAGGTGCAAATTTGCCCTAATATCTAGTCTTCTCAATGTGCTGTCTTCCAGTAAAGATCAGTGAGGGACAAGAAATGTGAATTCAAATGAAACAGATCAGTGAAATTATTTTCATGGAGCTTTCATAGAGTAACAAGTGCTAAATGTTAAGGTTTTTTGCTCTAGTTCGGGTTCTTTCTCACTTGGAGGCATCTCACTCTGGTCAAGCATCTTAGAATCCCATCCTGCAGAAATGTGTGTAAGGCTTTGAGTTTCTTTTGTGCAAAATTTTACACAAATGAAAACAGCAAAAGGAATCATTAGTAGCACGCTTTTTCCTCATTGAAGTATGACTTAAAAGAATCATAATTTCATACAAATAGCAGGATGTCAAAGTAAGTAATAAAACACCTTACTCTGAAATATATCAAGGTGTCAATCAAGTATTCTGGATGAGGGATGCAGCATCCTCACTGTTTATTCAGATTGACTTGAAAGTGAAGAGACATAAATTCCATTTAGACATTAAGAACAACTTCACTGTGAGAATGGTGAGGCACTGGAACAGGATGTCCAGAGAAGTTGTGGATGTCCCATGCCTGGAAGGGTTCAAGGTCAGGTTGGATTGGGCCCTGATTTACCTGGTTTAGTGGAAGATATCCCTGCCCTTGAACAGGAACCAGATCATCTTTAAGGTCCCTTCCAACCCAAATCATTCTAGGATTAGCTATGGAAATAGAGGGTCTTTTTCCTATCTTATTTGTTGATCCCATGTGTTTTTCTTATTAACTTTTAGGTAATGTTTTCATTTATCAAATACAGCTTCACTTAGAAGCCCACTTAAGTTAATGGTTAAAAATCCCTTCTCCCTGCCCCCCCAACCCCCTTCCCTTTTCCCATTCCCTATGTGTTTATGAGCTTAGTGATTATGGGAAATGTTATGTTATCCATATAACATTTCATTAACTCTATGACACTACAGGTCTTGTCTTGCACCAATCATATTGAGCCAAAATCTATGATTTATAATCAGTAAATTTCTTGACTGTAGTGGGATTTTTGCTTAGTTTAAGACCTTCAGAATTTGGTCTGTAGTTTTCTCTGTACTAAAAGAACTTGATCATGTTTTCATGAAATAAATCTAGTATTTTTTTCTATTGGTTTCTCCCTTCCAGGATCTCATTTCCTCTAAGACATCTGGCATGTAAAATTGGCTGACAGGAATGTTGCCTGGTGCATGAGCCTTGGAATGTTAGCACTCCAAAGCTCAGTGCCATATCATGAGTGTGTTTTTCATAATGTTAGGAAGGATAAGTTTCCAGTTTATTCTTGTGCACAGACTCAGGAATTTTCTTTTGACAGTGCCTTCACCAGTTGTTATATGTAGGAACTAAACTTGTATCTGTATTGTACATAGAGCCACTATGTGTTTGATTAACCAGTCTCAAAACAAGACATCAAAGCTGAAAGCTTGATTTCTCTCTGTATTGAATGCCATGAATACATTCACAAGAATTTTCAATGTTTTTTCCCCAACTTGTTTTTTTACTTATCTGTTACAAGGTTGATGGACTGTAAAAATATTTGCTTTACAAGAATAGTCATGCTCTATGTCTTTCTAGTAAAACAAACAAAACAAAACACCAGTCAACCTGAAACCATTCTTTGGCTCCACTAGTACAAGGGGTTTCAACTGATCATACTTTATTTTGGATGGGGCTTTTGGGCAGGCTTATAGCCGAATTACTGTTAGTTTTTTAATATAAGGAATGTATAATTGAATTATTCTGAGCTGCTCTCATCTACTGCACATAACATATGAGTGGTATTATTCCATTAGTCAGAATTGCATCACATTTGAGCTGTCATACACTCAGCTATACTGAAGTCAGGGAGCTGCAGCTTCTCTCCAAACCTTCTTAAAGTTCTGTGTCTGTCACTTTAAACCATCAGGTGAGTGCCAAATTCAACTAAGCTCATTGAATATACTGAAGCTAAAATTGCTGCAAGAAGTTAGAGAAGTAAAGCTAAGGAGCAAACAGGGGTAGTGGGAGCTAGAAGAGGAATAAAAAGGCAGGGCTGAAAGCAAGGAAGCAAAAAAGGCTTCGATAAAATCAAGGCTTAGATAAACCAAATGCACACTGCATAAATTTCCTTAGGGATAGCCTGGACAGTCATCCCTGGCAAATGTTCCCTATGCTTCAGTTTCTCAGTCTGTTTTCTCCTTGGTGTCACTGCTCCTCTTTCTTGCTCAGAGCAGGCTGAAGCTTTCTCATTTGTAGGTTTCCACTCGGTGTATTTGATTTTCTTTTCCCGTCTGGTTTTCCTTAATTCTGTATTATACAAAATTTTTCTCTTTTGGCTGCTTTATATCTGTGAAATTCCAAGGGGAGAAATCAGATTTTTTTGTTCTAGTAAACAACAATATAGCATGAAATACTCTATTAGCTGCCCTACTAATTGTAAACATTTTTCCAGTGGCACTGTAATAAATGTGTATAAACTCCTAGGATTTCCATTGCTATGGAAGTAGGGAACTTGCCTTGGTTTTTTGTGTTATTGAAAGATAAATCACCAAAACCATGCATTTTTTAAGAAAAAAAATTCATTTTAGAGAGCCAAACATTTTGCAGGCTGTGCATAGCCCTGGTCTATGCTGAGAATTTGCTCCAGAGACAGAACCTAAAATAATATAGCTATAGAAAGGGTACTGCATGAATCTGAAATCTGTGCCTCCTTCAAATGTCAGCTATTGGTCTTGCAGAAAGGAAATAGTTTCTTGTTTGTCAGATGTAAAATAAACATTTCTGTGTCACATATATTTACAGTTTAGAGGAACATTTAAAAAAATTATAGGTAAATTCTTTCCAATTTCCAGTAAATTATGTTGCATAATCCTGTGTGTGTAAAGGACTTCAAAATTTACACCAGAAGCAGATTTCAACATTTTCCTTGAAGAATTAAAAAGAAATTTGCAGAATCTTGAATTTTGAACTTAAGTTTATGCATATCTGTAATATTTTGCTAAATGTTTAATAATTCATCTGTGCTGCATAGATTCATTGATATCACTTGCCTGCCAGTCAATGCATTTAATGAAAGGCAACAGTCTTGTTATGTGTTTCATTTACTCTGTCATCTTTTTCCAAGATTGAAAGAACCCAAACTTTTCATGTTTTCTTGTATGTCATGTTTCTTAGACCAGTGGTTATTTTTACCTCCCTTTGGTACTTTCCATTCAAGACCATTTATGGACTTTGATGCAAAAACTGAGCACAGCATTCCAGTGGAAGCCTTAATACTTCTGAAGTTGCTGTATTTTATTTCATTTTTCTGTTCTTCCTCTCCTAGTTTTGAATGTGCATTTTACTATGAATTGGCTTCATTGGAAATAAATAGTTAAGTAAATTTAGTTTGCTAAGGGTAAAGAATACTTCTCCTTGCTTAATGAAATTTATGTGCAAAATATAACAGCCTTCTTCATTTTTTTTCTTTACTGTGGTGTTTTTGTATTAGGATGTGACAAATTTATCTCTAGTGGATTGTAATTTTGAATCTATAGCATGGTGTTACAAAAGTGATAAGGAGTTCTAAATTGCTCTATGAGAAGCTTTGTTATGATTTCTCAGTCCTAGGTTTTGTGCTAATAGGAAGATGAAGCATTGTTATTTAAAATAGCTCATCATATCTATGGCAAGATAAATTTGACACTTCCAGAGGACATTTTTCTCCACTGTCTAAGAGCCAGGCCTGAAAACTGAAAAAGAATTTTCAAGAATTACACCTAGCTGTTCATTTGCACTCATTCACCGAAGTGGAGAAAGAAATTTCTTGAAAATTCCTCTTACTTTTTTTCTATAGTGAATCAAGCAGATGCTAAGCTAAAGTTGGAAGCTAAAGTTAGCAGAAACCAGAAATCACTTGCTCAGTGTTTCATGATGTCTAAAATTCTATAGAGATAGGTGCATATATTTGTTTATATAGATAACCAAATTTAGATGTTTTATCCCAAAGCTGTAACTGGGTCAGCTGGCATTCTTTTTCCAAGTTTCTGCCCTGGATGAATTCTTCTGCATCCTCTAGAACAATGAAATGAGGCGTTTGAAAGAAGTGTTTACTCCTCAAAATGCTGCTTTGCTAATACACAGAAGTCACACTTGATCTTCAAAACAAAAGATTTTTTACAAGGACAAGTTTAAATTCTTGAAATATTCCATACCATATTTTCCAAGTATAAGTTGGCAGTCATCTGGAAAATGGGACGATAATTTCTTAGTTATAATTTTGATCTTCTTCAGATCTTGAATTTATGGTGAGGTGAATGACCTTAAAATGAAAGAGGGTAGATTTAGATTTGATTTTAGGAATCTCTTTCCTGTGAAGGTGGTGAGGCACAGGCACAGGTTGCCCAAAGGAACTGTGGATATGCCCTGTCCTTGAAAGTGTTCCAGGCCAGACTGGATGGGGCTTTGAGCATCCTGGTATAGTGGAAGGTGTCTCTGCCTGTGGCAGGGTGGTTGGGACTAAATGGTTTGTAAGGTCCTTTCCAACCCAAAGCATTTCCATGATTCTGTGAATGTTTCTCTTCTGTCAATAATGATATGCTTCCATACTCTTACTGCTTTCTTCTTGACCCAGTATGGAAACAGAAATGTCTTTACTAAGCCTTTAAAATAAGCAAAATCTTGGTCCTCTTCTGAGCAGAGAGTGTGACAAATAATTATTTGATTTAATGTATTGACTTTTTTGTATTCAAAAACTGCCCAAGTATCATTTGATTAAGCATAAAAACACTCTGTGAATGTCATTAGGAATATTAACGCATATTCACATTTTAATTGCCTCTATTTGGTTTTGATCAGTCATTTTTGAATTGCCTGTTAGTCTTTCCTCTTATATGAATAAAGTTTTATTCTCCAGAGACTGAAGGAATTGTATTCACTATATGATTTCATTTAAGAATTCTCTTTTTAAGTTGAAGTTGAAAACTTTAACCAGCTGGTAAATTAGAGTGTACTTGTTACAACTTTCTTGTCTGAAGATCTTGCTTCCCTTATAATACAAGATTCTTAAATCTTCCTGGCCAGATGGTGGTCAGAAGAAGGGTCTCTATTAGCAATTCATAAAGTACTAGTTTATTTTCTTGAACTATCTCAGGATTTTTGTCTCTTTTGAAGTTTTTGCCATTTTGACAGCACAGTCTCTGTTGTGCAACCCTACTGGCCAAAAAAGGGTTGAGAAACATCTAGCCATTGCTGATTTCTCCTAATTCAATATCACTTGATTGCTTTCATGATCTTAATTCCTGTTTTCTTAAGTGATTGTTAGAGACAAAATCCCTTTGCTATTTCTCTTGGTAGCTGAATTTCTATCTGTTATTTCAGGAAACCAATGAGACTGTTTTGACAGAAGAATAATAAAAACAATCCTGTTATTGATAGGTATATAGTTCAGATTGCAGCTGAAACTAGTGCATGGCAAGTGTTGGCAGAAAACTGTATTTGTTTTGGTTTACAGGCCTGTTCAGAAGGGCTCTGATATCTGAGGATGGTACTATGTGGTTTCAGTGTGATTTCTATGCTGATGTTAAAATAGCAGCTTACTGTCCTTCACCTTCTGAATTTGCAGTCTGGTAGATTCCAGTGGCTGAGATTTCCATACTTAACTTGTACAGCATTATCAGTGAGATAAATATATTCGGTGTATATATATATGTGTGTATATATATACATACATATCTGATATGTTTATCTAACACTATGTTCAAATGAATGCAATAGCTTAATTTTTTTTGGGGTTACTCTGAAAAGCCTGGGTTGACTTTATGTATGTGTTTTAGCATACAAATTAATTTTTTTGGCAAATAAAGAGTTTAAAACAGTGATTAACAATGATTAAAGGCAAACTTAAAGACATAAGCAACAGATTTAAATGAGTGAATTGGCATTGTCCCATGATGTATATAGATCATCTCTTTGTAACTGGATAAGGACATTGTATAAATGCTTGCATAAGTGCTTAACAGCAATTCCTCTTGGTGTCAGGACCTTTCTCATCAGGTCTATCCTACACTTGATTGTCTGTTTTCTGACTCTAGAACAATAGAATGGCTGCAGCAAAATATTTGGTTTTAACAGTGAATATAAAACCAGTAGTGGAATTCTTGAGTGCTGCTCTTGGTTTTGTTGTGAATTATCTGTTTTTTAGCAAATTAGCTAGAATTCATTCTTTTGCTTTTGTTCGATGCAGAAAAAAGATAATCCTGCTTAATTTTCTTCTGAAAAAGACTGTGATATGTTCCAGAAGTAAAAAGAATTATTCCTCCATGATCTCATAACATAATTACCTGTACTAGTTACTGTCAACTTTTTTATTATGTTCAAATTATATGGCATGTCACCTTGATAATGTGTTGAGGCTTCAGTAATCTGAGGTACCACACAACAGATTTCTAAACTGAGAGTATTAGAGGGGCTTTTGTCATAGATTATTATATATTTACTATTATGTTTTAGCTTTTACATTTTTGCATTTGTCCCTTCAGTTCCCTGAAACTTTTTAGGTTAAAATTTCACAGATTTATTCTCTTCCTGAGTAGTATCTGTAGTTGTATGAAGATTCTGAAATTTGGCAAATAACAGACATTTCTGGATAAGGGTGAAAGAATCCACTGTATTATAAATTATCATGGATTCTTTTTAGCCAAATATTGAAATAATTTTTTAGAATAGAAGAGACATTCCAAATAAAAGTTGCATTTATTTGTTCTGCTGTTTGCACTGATAGATTGGATAACCTTTTCAAATTGTATATTGCACATTAAGTCAGCTTTTTGTGCAGCTGGATAATCTCTCATATGCACAAGCATGTGCTGCATACATCTAATGATTCTTGCTTTTTCTAAATCTTGAGAGAGTTTAAGAAACTGATATAACAAGTCAGGAAGAAATCACAAGATACTAGAAAAGTACTGTGTTGTCATGGATTAATTCTTATTTTTTTTAATCAAGGTCCCAAGGACAATTTACCTGTATCTGACACTATTGTGCTGACTGAAATTGGGAAGTTATTCTGTCTAATCCATAGTAAAATAAAACCAGTGTGAATAATTTATCACATTTGGGAATGTAAGAGGTATAATGAAGGAGGTTAATATAATATTCTTTGGAAATTTTCTGTTTTAAGTAAATAAGTTGCTGTGTTTATTTGCTGCTGGGAAGCTTGAAGAAATAGCACTGCAAGGAGGAGACAAAGTTTCTTGCTCAGGGCCTAGGTTTACTCTCACACATGAAGGCATACAGTGTGAAAAATATTTTCTGAGAGATTCTCTGGATGGACAATTACTAGACTATAAGGGATGGGGAAGAATGTTTGGTGCTGATACTTTTTGTATGAAGAAACTTGTTTGCACAGAAAACAACAGTTGAAAAGGGAGCAGAGAGTAAAAAGGAAACTGCTTCCAGTACTGATGAATGCTAAAGATAATGCCAGCAAAGATTGTTTCAGGATAGAATATATGACAATTGTCATTTTCTGAAGCAAAGGTTTGTCAAGGTACTGGAAAATTACTTTCAGATGAAAATTCAATCACACATTTACAGAATGTTCTTTTCTTACAGTCTAGAGCTTCCTCACAAGGGAAGGAGGAGAGGCAGGTGCTGATCTTTTCTCTCTGGGCTTGAGGGAACTCCATGAAATTGTGCCAGGGGAGATTTAGGCTGGATATCAGGAAAAGTTTATCACCCAGAGGGTGGTTGGGCACTGGAACAGGCTCCCCAGAGGAGTGGTCATGGGAGTTCAAAAAGCATTTGGGCAGTGCTGTCAGGCACATGATGTGATTCTTGGTGCTGTCCTGTGCAAGGCCAGGAGCTGGACTGTGATGACCCTTCAAATTCAGAAAATCGTATGATTCTATATTGCATTAGCTTAATGTGATTATATATACACTTTCTAGGAAGCTGGCTCCAACAAATGGTGGTGGCAGCTCCTCAATCAACCGTGTTACCTGAAAAGTAAAGATCTGCTTGCATAAAGAAAACAGAAGGTTTAAGGAAATTATAAACCTTCGTGGTGCTAGGAGCCACTGAATAACCTTACTCTTTGAAAATGCTCCTTCAAAAATCAAAGAAAAAATGTCTTTATTTGGGTTTGGTGGGGTTTTTTTGTTTTTTTTTTTTTTTTTTTTTCTTTTGCATTGGACAAAGGAATAGAAGAAAGTAAAAGAAAGGAGAAAAGAAAGAAAAGGAGAAGAAGTTTGAGCTATATGAAATATAGGAAGCCTAAAGTTTATAATTTGTAATTTATTTGAAAGACAAAAATCCCTAAATGAAATACAGTTTAAATGTACCACGTATTAAATATTGTTGAAGAATGTCAGTGAAGGAAGAAAAAAGGAGAGGAATTAAAAAAGAATAAAACTTATTGCAAAGCCTTCTGTTGAAGTAGCAAGAGGCATATGATGAGTTCATAAAGGAAAAATATACTATATCTATATTAATAAACTTAGAGGGAAAATATTACTGGAGTAAGGATTTTAATAATTGTATCAATATCACTTTCATTTTTGAGAAAGGGTTTTTTTAAATGGACCTCCTTATGGTATATACTTATGTACTGATTAAAATAACTTACTGAGTCTTGGCCCAAGACTTGGATGGCATTTCATCCTGGTAATTCTGTTACTGCACTGGAACTTAGAATAAGTAAGTTTAAAGAACCAGTCTGCTTCCTTTTAGAAAGGAAATAGAAATGCAGAAGGACTAAAAGAGAAATAATTCAAACCAGAGAATTTCTTTATTTAGTGCCCAGGAAAGTTCCAGTCTGTCTCAGAATAGAATGGTTAGAAGATTGACTTTATCCTCAAAATTATTCAGAAGTATTCAGAGCTGGACTTGCTGGACTCTGGCATTCTACAGGGTGTAAAAACACAAGCTGTAAACTTGGAAAGTTTAAAAAGGAGGACCTGGATGTCAGTGGTTACCTCTGAGGGCAGTAGAAGTGTCCATATTTGAATGTGAGATCTAAGTTTGTAAAGTGGTGGTGAAATTCCTTGACTCACTGGAGGCCTTGGATGCAGTTAGCATGCTACAAGTTCAGCCTTAAATTATCTTGATTTTGGGATTCAAAACAGTATGGATGGTGAGATTGGTAGGGCAAAAATGAGATTAAGTATAGGGAGACATGTTTTAATATTAACTGGTGCAGTGGTTCAGGCATGGCAGAGAATATGTAATATTTGAATGAAGTTAAAAAGATGGGTAAAAAAAGGTAAATGCTGTTTAAACAAAACATGAGCAGCAGGAAATATATTTGATAGTAAGATTTATTTGCATAAAAGGCTATTTGAAGTATTTTGTTTGAAGTCAATTGCTTATTTATTGATTGCTAAACAACAGAATATGCTTAAAGCAGTACAGGGTTGTTTTCAGCATGTTAAATTACCAAGAAATTTACTGACTGATTTGGCTCTAGGAGTTATGTGTACAAAAAAATATTTGAAGCTGGGAAGTACCAACAATGATAACAATATCCAGATGAAGATCTGCAGGAAAGGCAATGATATAAAGCATTATTTGGAAAGTAAGGGTTTGAAGAATGTGAAATGAAAAAAACTCTCCCCCTCACACAGTATGAATACCATTTCAGGTGGGGATTCTGCAGGCAAGTAGTTTTAATAAAAACCATATGAATTCAAACACAGGTAAGACACTGATTCTCTGTAAATTGATTTAGAATAAAAATTATAGATGTGACAGAAACTTAAAAATGTATCTGAAATACTAAAGCCTAGACAAAAACTGAAAAAAAAATTGGCAGCTTCTCTGTGGAAACAACTGGTTTTCCCTGCTCTATCTGATTTTGAACCCAAAATATCTTCAAGTGATTGTAGTTATGTTGTGTGCCATGAGAGGCTGAGGGCATGCTTAAAGGTGTACCACTGGGCACCCCAAAAATTCTGGCATTGTGACTTTGCCTCCTTCCCCTGCAAATTTTAAGCTAATTGAGGGATGTGTAGAATCAGTGGGAGATCTGATTTCATTCCAGGTTTAACCTGATGGCATTCAAACCTTTATCTCTCAGCATGCCCAAATCAGTAGACTTTATCAGCTTTTTTTGTTGCAAGGGCTGGGAAGACATTTGCCACTTTTCCTATTCCATCAGGTCACCATGTAGCAAGAATAGGTGGTATATGGAACAGAAGGAAAAAGCAAACAAAAAAAGTGAAAACATTACTTAGTAGAGAGAGAGTACATGCTGAGAAGCAAGTCCTGGAGAGCTTGGAGCCTGATACAAAGACAGTGCATTTTAATTGAAATGGTTGTTTTATTAAAGATTAAGTCCAAGCACTCCCCAAACAAACAAAACCAGCCCAGTGGTAATCTGAAAATCCAGCTTTAATCTTTGTTTTATCTCAGTTTGACTAACACTTCTCTTCCTGATCTGTTCAATTTCTTCTCAGTGTTTTGGTTGTCAAAATACAGAGATGACAAATGACTTCTTTGCAGAAGGCCGGCAGAGAATCTGTGTACTGCTGAAGCATCGAGCAACATGTGGGGAATGTTAATAACTCTGTCACCCTCTCAGTTGGGAAAACACTGCTCAGAGGTAACTCCTTTTCACAGAAATGAAACATCGGCTTAAAACCACCCCTAATCCACTTCATATTTTTACTTGTTATAGCTCTTGTAAACACTTTTTAGATAAAAGTTGTAAGAGCCAGAATTCAGGCAAAAATGTAAGAATAAAGGCTATTTTAAACCAAGTAAAGCTGTATGAAAATATAGGACAAAGCTACGCATAGCTTAATGAAGTTGTCCATGTATATTAAAAAAACCTCAGGCTAGTTCTCCCTAGTATTCAGTATAAACTTTGCACTAATACCATAAGAATGTCTTCCATAACAATATTAATTGCTGCTGTTGATAGTCCTAATTTTTGCTAAGCTTCCACAAGTCCTACTGTCCTTCATATAGCAATAGTTTTCTAGACTGATTCTTTTTCTTTAGTTATGATCCAAAACCTATTTCAAGTTAAGGCAATAAATAAGATGATTTCCAAGTAAGTCAATGTCCAGGTTTGGTTAATATGCAGCAGCTCTTAGATCAAAATTCCTATAAATTAAATTCTCTGTGTCTGAGGAAGCACACAACTGAAGAAAGAGGCTGAACACAGAAGTTTTTATTTTTTTTGAACTGTTAGTAATTTCTTTTACATTTCTTCAATCTGTGTTCTTATTTTGCTTGTGTTAGCATAGCCTATCATCCAGTTGTATTTATCAACAAGCTGTTCATGTAAGATTAAAAACCTGTGGTAATGCAATACATATGATTAACAACTTTAAAAACCTGTGATTAAGCTTAAAAATAATGGATTTTTACACTCTTCCTTGGCTACATTGCCAAACTCTCCATTTGTGATCTCTGTTGATTGAATCTTGTCATGAGAATGCAAAAATGAAAATGCGTTGAATATTGCTGAGTAATTATTTTTAAATCAATATCTCCCTAAATTGCTCAAGTATTAGGATAAAACAGTGCAGGTTTAAGCATTATTGCCTGGAAATGTTTAAATACAGAGAATTTTTTATGAAGGATATCGCTTCAGGGATTGTGCCCTTAGACATTGTAGATTTGGAATCTGGAATGGCAGCAACATGAAAACACAAGGAATTGGAGTAAAGATAAAGTGGGGAAAACAATCCAGGAAACTGTTTTTCCCTTTAGCCTAAATCAATATCTAGGGAAAAATGCTAGAACAAGGCAACATGCAGTGAAACTCCTACCCTCCACTGATTCACAGTTTTGGGACTTCCCAGACTAGAGGCATTTTTTGTCAGTTTTTGCCATGGTAAGGCTGTCCTCAAGACTTCCAGCACCAGAGTTCACTGGCAGAGAGGAGCATTTCCCAGAACTAAAGTAGATGGAATTATGAAACACTTCAGCCAAATGGAGATACACAAGTGTTTGGGACCTCATGGGATACATAGGAGGGTGGTAAGGGAGTTGCACTGTGGTGTTGTGAAGCTGTTCTCAATCATATTGAAAAGATTAAGGAAAGTGTGAGAATTTAGTGGCTGAAAAAGGCGAATTGTGCACCCATCTGAGAGGGCCATGAGCTGTGGATGTACACATTGAAGTACAAGTTGACAACTGGGAATGATCATCATCATGCCTGATCAGTCTGATTGCCTTAATATCACCTATAAACTGAGTTCTTACTGTGTACCCCTTCTTCTGCTCATTCAGGGAAAGGTTGAACACTGAGGGTGCTGGAACAGATTGCATCAAGGTTTCACATATGGTGCTACTCTGCTAGCAAGTGGGCATTCCTGCTGATGCCCTTCTTCTACTTTTTAATCAGCAGTATGCAGGTATGAAGAACTTGCCTTTCTTCCCACGGCAGTTTAGCGTTTAAGAACTTTGGTTGAGGGACCTAATTTACACACATTTAGAAAATACCAGATCACCATGTTTTTCCTTGATGAGGTTCTTATCCTTTTTTGCAAAAAAGAACTCCCAATAGCTTTCTGAAGGTTACCTCACAACAATCTTCCTTTTCCGAGACCATATTTTTCATACAGTATTTATTCACCTACCCACAGATTCTCTTCTTGAGAACAGAAGTGATAGAGATACAAGCCAGATACTGGCTACCACTTAGTTCTGTTGTAGTGAGGAGCTTTTGAGAGACCTCTGTAAAGCAGAGTTCAGTCATGTTCCTCTGTGAATGAACACAGTCAGCTCCTGGTCATTGAATTCTATCAATTTTATCTATAGGTTCCATAATTTCATCTGCTGACACTTCCTTTCATCGAGGCTCTTGAGCCACTTTCCATGCCAGCTCTATTTTAGGATGAATGGAGCCTGATCACCCTGCTAAGGTATGTCCTGATTTTGGTATATTCTGAGAAAATTGAAATGTATATGCCAGGGAAGAGAAAGGAAGAATGCAAATTGCTGCAAAATCTGCACAGATGATGAATTTTCAACACATTTTTTATTAACCATAATCCTTTATTAGACCTCACAGAGGTGTAAACTATACATACAAATACATTAGAAAGATACCCTCTTAACAGTAATGCTTCACATTTTGGACCTGATACCAAGAGGGTTGCAAACATTTCAGTACATTCTACAAACCAAAGGGTGCATTAGCCTTTATGTATACAGAGTGACAAAGCCCTTTACTGAAATCAAAGTAGATAAAAGTGAAAATCAGTCAACTACCTCTTCCAACCTTTACCTACCATAAATGCATATAAAAGCCTTTAAAAGCATGAATACACTATTATTTATGGAGCAAAGTTTACTGTTCTAGACAGCTCATAGAGAGAGGGGAAGAGAATGGTCAAGATGGCATTACATGAACTGCAAACTAGCAAAACTTCTTGAATTTTTTTATATTTGTACATATCAAGAGCTCCATTTTTTTGATTTATTGGTTGTTACTAAAAAAGCTTATAAGTGCTAGATGGGGAGAATAGCGCAACAAAGACATTGTTGAGGTATTTGGGGGATTCTGCAACACAATGATGTTACATACACAGTATGAAATATTATTTGTCATCAAGTAGTGACATTGTATTATGAGTAAGCACGAGAAAATAAAAAAGAAAGAATAAATCCAGTTAGAACTTTAATAGATATTTAAATGGTTTCTAGTAAATGAACACTTAACACTTGTCACTGTTTGGTTATAATGACTTGAAATGTTAATAGTAGGATTATTCAGTAGTGAAATCAGAAATTCATGTATCCACATTCATGCTTTGCATCATGGAAACCCCAGTTTTTGTCAGGATACCAATTGAGGTCCAACACTGAAGAAAGAGAGGACAGTTACTCCTCATGGAAAGACTGTCCTGAAAAGCAAGTGCTGCTAATCTCTTTGTTTAACATTCTGGGTGACTTTGCAGTAATTTGGGAGAAAAGAAAGCTGATACACGATTTGATTATCAGCAGCAGGTGGTGCTGCTTCTACTACTTTCATTTTGTTTCCTGACATCCTTGGTCTTCATAAACATGTTTAATATTCAACCTTAAGACTCCAAGGATTAAGAAACTGTGAAACAGAACTATCACATTCTGACAAAAGCAATGAGAGGTGTCAGACTACAGGTGAAGCTGCTCAGAATATAATGAAGTACCAATCTGCTTTCAGTGGAGTCTTTTGTGACTCATGTCTGATGAGACTTAGTTTAATCAGGCAACTATTATCTTTATACACTTCTGAGAATAATTTTTTTCAACTTGCTCAGGATTTCTATAGAATTCTGTTGGACTAATTCCTTAGAAATTGTAATAAATGAAAAGATATGAGTGTATCACACTGTATCATGTGCTCTCACTTGTATGTGCTGTATTATATTCAAACTTGTCTCTAAGTGGAAATATTGGAGAGAACCATAATTCTTATGCAGTATTTATATCAATTGCATTTTAAATTCTAGTGTAAAAAAAAAGGATAGAATTCATTGCTGTGCACAAAATAAGAACATTTTATCTCTTAATTGATAACACTTTAGTCTGTTTGTTTTGGATCCTTTGTCTTTGATCATTGTTGAAGTGAGGATTTTTTTCACACCATAAATCAGGTTAATGCCAGTAAACCAGGAAGAGTGGAACATTAATTTGATTTTAAAATTTATGAAGTTAAATATTTCACTACAAAATATGAGTTTCATTTAATCAGTTGTTTATATAGTTATCTGAATAAACCTTTTTATTTAACATGAGTACATGAAGCATGATCCAATTTGTCAGGATAGAGTCCTTTTTGTTCTGCAGGTATTTTGCTGCTGCTTTAGAGGAATGAAATTATACTAATGAATGGAAAATACAATAAAATGCAATGCCTTTGATTTAGTTAAAAAATGGTGTGAAAAATTATCTCTTAGCTGTATTTGTTTTGTTTCTTAAGAGCTTAAATAAAGTGTGAATATATAGATATTTTAGGTGGGTGTATGTTTAATATTTGTAGGAAAGAATGTTTAGCAGCAGAAGTATCACATTGGTGCTTTTTATGACTTCTGTGAGCTAAGCTGGCAAAATGAAAAGCTACTGAAGAATACAGAGAAATCAAGAATTATTGTGAATAATTTGGGGCATAGGAATTTGCTAAGCCTTTCCCACTTCTGATATAGTTAAGAGTGCTGTAGAGAGGGATGAATTATTCTTAGAAAAAACATATAAATGACAAAAATAATAGTAGAGGTGATGACAGAAACTATCATTCTGGTCTAAGTTTATATTACCTCTTATTCTTACTTTGAAGATGCTTACACTTAAAAAAACCCACACTTAATAGAAGTTTTATGGAAAAAATTAAATAGAAGATGAAATTTTAATATGGTTTTTACAATATGGCCCTCAGAGTTAGTATTTTATATCTGTACCCAAACAGATAAATATATTTGCCTGATGACAATGAAGAGATGTCTTATGGTTTAAATATCTGGGCATTTCTTTAGATGTGAAAAACAGACAGGACCTAAATTGTGACATCCATATTACACAATGCTCTTCTAAAATTAGACTCCAGTTGGATTACTGAATATAATCCATAAGATCTGAAGAGAAAAAAGCAAGCATTTCAAATTTTACTTGACAGGAAAAAGAAAAGCTTAATATACACGTGCACACACACATGCACATAGACATGCACACACTGTAGCATGGTCTATATATACCCATATATATGTACATGTGTCTGTAAATGTGTATATATACACAGCTACACCCTTTATGCAGCTACTGTAAGATTTTAATGGAACCATCAGGGAGGTCCTTCCTGTTTTGGCCTCTGCCAGAATGGAATCTCTGTACTGCATGACATGTAATCAAATTTCTGGCATTCCCATAACACCCTTTGTGTAAAAAAAAAAAAAAAAAGTCAAAGAAGATTTCTACATATCAGATACTGTGTGTTTGGGCATTTATAATCCAGTAAAATATTCCAATGCTGTCACAAGCAACATGTTTAGTGTAGGAAGAGAATGGGTAACAACTTTGTGTTGAAATCCTTCTTTCCTTCTTTCAAGACAAATTGAATCTGGTTGCTTTACTGAATGCCACTTCCACACATGAATTGGATAATTAGTAATCTCATTAAGAAAAATTCTTTATTTTATGCGGATTGTACCCAAGAGAAAAAAATATCACTCATCTCCTCCTCTTTATCCCTTGCCCCCAGAATCAAAACAAAGTGAATCAAAGCAAAACAACCCTCCCAAACAAACAGACAAACAATAAAATTATGTTGCAATAGTCTTTTAACTAAGTTTGCTGGGTGGAGCAGGAGGAAGGAAAAACGTTGGTTTTGATTAGAAACTGGGTGTTTGGAAGACTAATTTCCACTGACCAGTAACCTAAAAAGAGGGACCAGTATAAGTAGACCCTCCCAAATAAATTATTACTATTCCTTTTAAGACTAAAAATAAAACATTTTAAATATATTGATTATACCTTCATCAGAACAACATAAGTATTCTATTTGGCCTATAGGTTCCAAGAATCTCTTTTTGGGCTTAACTTAGGATAATTTCAAAACAGAAAAATGAAATGTGAAATTTTGCACATAAGGTTGTTCATAGTGACCACATAAAGCAAAAAAAGAAAAATAATTCACAGACTGTTAGCCATATATTTCAACTTTTTCTCACAATTTGGAACTGATGAGAATTAAAAACCCAAACAATTTCCTGTTAGGAATAATTTTTTTCATTTCTTGTTAAATTCAGATGTGCTTGTATCTTTTGTGGGTTTTAAGAACATTAAATTTTAAATTATATGTCATGAGTAAGAAAGTAATCAGGTAAAACTGAAAATGTGTGCACAGTGAAAATCTCAATCATATCATGCCACTGACCAAGCCAAATTCTATACTGATTTCAGACTAGAGTATGGCTTAAAAATCTCTGGTATGATGTAGGACTTGCACAATCTGAAAAGCTTTCAGTCACATCAAGGCTTTCAGTTCCCTGACTTCTAACACTTTTCTTCATCTGACTTTCTGACTTGGAATAAGGATTCAGAATTTCATTTAAAGTCTATGAATTTTTGTGGCATTTTGACTCTTATTCCTGACCCACCTGCATCGATGTAAGATTACTTTGCTGTTTTTTGAGTGACAAAAAGTTGAAAAGTTATGGCTAGTTTTATTTCTATTTTAATAACCATACCTATGTAATTTTCATACATTAAAAAAATATTTATGCTTTCTTTTATATTTTAGTCAAGTACTTTCTTAAACAAAACAATAGCACCACTTTGGCATTGTTGGCCAAATCAGTAACAGGTAAAGCAAATATGCAAATACACTTTTCTGATCTTGTCATATCATGCACTTTCTTGTTGAATGGAGAACAAAGAAGACAAAGGGCTTGGCCTGAAGTCTTCATAATCAACTTTAACAATTGTTACTGAGAGAACAAGGAGCTCAGAGGCAACTGAGCATGGCTCCTAGTTTTGTGTGGAATTCTCTTCTGTAAAGAAAGCTTACCACTAATTCACCCTTCAGTCTTACCAAAGGGATCAGCAGGGTAAGCTGCCTTGGGAAAAAGGGGGCTATTTTCATGTATCTACCAGAACTGGATGCAGTATCCCAGGCTTTGATTTTCTTGTCTCTCTTGGCTGAATGGTGCAAATAAGCTCATACAAGTCCTTCATGGAAGTGTGGGTTTATAACTACATTTTGAGCAGAATGAAGAATTTATTGATTTTCCATTTAAACTCTTAATGACTAATTATGTTTACTAGGGAGATGAGGCTTAAATTTTGCTACCTTGATGAAAGAGAGATACTAACTGAAGTGGGTTTAGATCTGCTGTGCTTTTTGGACTGACTGAAAATAATGAGGCTTAATTCACTTTTTTAATTATGCATTTCAGGGATAGTCAGTGTAATAATTGGAATTTTAGGTCTATTCTAGAAAGCAGAGATCTGTGATCTCTGTCATGTGACTTACACAATAGGGAAGGATGAGAAATGGACTTTTGTTTAGCATTTCAGTGATTTATGAGAATCAATAGCATCTGGTGGGAGCCCTGTTCCTAAATATCTGGAGTGCTTTTAAAAATCCAGCTGAACCTTTCAATTTCTCTGATTAGAAGATTTTCAAGGAAGACTGCTTTATACTTTTGGAAGGGAGATGCTTTAGCTCATGCTTCAACTTCTTTAAGTAGTGGATTTATTGTGATTATTAAGTGAATGCAGCCCTTTATCTTCCATACTAACTAGTTTACCATGTGCTCCCTGCCATATGACTGAAAATTTCTTATACAAAGTGCATTCCCCACCCATGCATTTCTCACCTCTGTGGGGCTGGAGCTACTTCCCATTTTGTGATATTTATTCTCTAGTAAAGCAAAGTGTTGCCTTTGAAGTTTGCAGCTATTCAGTATTTATTTTAGCTGCTTTCAAGTATTGTTCCAATTTGTTTAGACAGTTGTCAAATTGTGATAAATATTGCTGTCTCCGAGTGACATTTTCTAATTATGGTTTTTCAACAGGAGAAATACGGTGGCATGAATGTGAGTGTGTGAATCCCAAGATAAGACCAAAAATTTGAATTAATTTGCAGGAATTAATGCAAAATGATGTATAGTTATTCAGTTAAAAGCACATCAGTAAAAAAATTATCTACAAAGAAACTTGCTGCCACAGATATCTCAAATTGCTTTTTACCCTCACACCTTTCTTCCCTCTTCCCCTTAGAACTTCAGAAGAGACGGGGGACAGAAAGGGTCATGGGGCTTGAAATTGAAACCTGTATTCTGTCTGTGACATCAAAATAATGGCTTGTTCTTAGATTGCATTTCAGAATTCTTACAGCCACTATAGTAAAAGTCCTTCCTTCTCCATCCCCCCTGCCAAAAAAGGCCTGTAGGAGCTATGACAGGTATCAGAATTGCTAACTCTGTTTATTGAATTGGTGGTAAATAATATAGGTTAGTTTCCCCATCTGTTTCTCTTTACTTTCTTCCTTTTTCAACATAACTATCTCAGTCGGTGAGAGCTGTGACATATTCTTTTTATTCATTTGCTGTTCTACTTTTACATTGCTATGGCAGCTTATTGTGCATATAGACATCCATCTCACAGAAAGCAGAGGGTTTAAAGAGTTGTATAGGAATACATTGCACTTGTTAAAAATACAAACCACAAATTTTCTATGGGGATAGAAAACGAACTACAATAATTTGTTAGACTTTTATGACCTTTCCTGCTTGTTTCACAAGGGACTATTGAGGAGCTGTACATATGGGGTCTGAAGAGAACTCTCTCTTGTGTTTAAGTCAATAGTTATCCACTCTCTCTTTTGCTTTTAAAGCCCTTTCTTCTCCAAAAGGGATGCTGCAGTAGAAAGTAAGGCAGATTTGAGCAGCCTTCAAAAGGAGATACTTCCTTTATAGATCTAATCTGCCACCTCCCTAACTGCTCCCTTCATACTCTGTTTTCCAGGCCCCCTTTGGAGCTGACCAAGAAATGCTTCATCCCTTGCCTGAGCCAACCACATGCGGCGTGGAGAGGGGAAAAAGTTGAATGGGACCACACTGGGGTTCTTGGACAGGGTGGAACAGTGCCTTCCTCCTCTCTCCCTCTTCCTCTGCCTTCCCTTCTCTCACAGCAGGTTTAATGCTCACCTTGGGACACTGTTGGCTGCTTATCCCCCTTCCCTGCTTGGCCAATCTGCACTGGGCTGATTTACAAAAATGCAGCAGAGGTGTTATTCAAGGAAGAACCTCTGCAGGGCCTATCAGGGTTACATGGCAGGGATTATCTGGGCATCTCTGACTCCCACAAGAGCCCATGAATGGCACTTGTAAGTGAGGGTGTAAGGATGTTATGGTTAATCTCTCCTCAAGGACTCATTCTACACTAGTAAATTGGTGATTAGACTGGGTTTTCTGATTTACAGAGAGATGCAGCCAAACTCAGCCAGGTAAGCCACATCTGATTGTGGGAAGAATTAAAATGGAGAGGGGCTTGAGTACCCCTTTATGATTGAACAGAATGCTGATACTTCAGGAACATTTAGGCCCTGGTAGACGACTCTTTGAAGTAACTTGTTTTGCAAATTGTTTTTCAAATTGTCTTCTCTGGGCCTACATATGAGTTTTTGTTCCACCTAATCAGATGTCAAAACACCACCCTTTCAAGTATCTAAGAGGAAACAAGTATTTTCTTTTGAAGATGGTAAAGTTATTTTCGTGTTGAAATCTGAAGCCATTTTAGTTGATTTAAGCTGAATGTTTTTGAAAGTAATTTGTTATTTAATCTTTGGCTTGGTCTTTCCATATTTGCTTTTACCTATTATCATTTTGGCCAGACCCTTTCATGTAACAAACTATAAAATAGCACCGTTGTACTATAAAACAGAGATTTTTTACATACTGTTTGATATATGTGTATTGTTGATATGCTAAATTTTACATACTGCATTATATGGAGGAAGAAAGAAGTTACCTATACTGTTACAAAATAATTACCTGGAAGAATCATTACTGGTTCGAGAGCCTACGTATGCTTTAACTGCTTTTAAAAATCTTTTGTCTCACAAATTGCAAAAAAAAATTGCATGTTTGCAAGAGAAGGAAGAATAAAACTGTCTTAAAACAAATGCATCTATGACCCATATTTTGTCGAAATGCCAGAGATGGAATTAATGGAGGTTTAAAACTGTATATGTTACCTTACTGCTGCTGTTACTGGGAATGTCAAACTGTGCAAATATGAAGGGGTAGACAAACAATGTTTTCAGACACTGTAAAACAAACAGCCTGTTGCTTGTTAAGAAGTGCAAATAAAAAAAACCACCACTTAGACAAGGCTGATGAATGACTCCAGCAGCCAGTGTTCATAGGTTAATTTAGTGCAATTGGATCCATCAAAAGCCCAAAAATTTGTAGGCTTTTGAGGGGCACAGGACTTTAAGAGTTTTCGTGCAGGACATTTAAAACAGGTTAACAAACAGCAATATATCAACCACAGAATTGTTTTAGCTCTGGTCTGGTTAAAATGTTCTGTTCTCTAAAGACTTAATATTGGAATGTTTAGTTGCATTGTTCACTGGGAGAATGCCCATTGGTTGAAATTGCATCAAGCTTTTTAAAACAAAGGTTTTTTTTAAGTCTTCCAATGTTTAACAAATAATTTATTTACAGCAAAGTATCCTGCAGATGGCACATTCATTCTTCATTCTTGTGGATGGCATGTTTTTACATTCTGTAGTTTCTGTTTCCTGTGTTCCCTCTACTTGTGTTCTTCAAATGCACTTCCTGAAAGTTTAGAAAGAAAAATTTATTACAGGTAGGTTTAAATACATTGTATGATCACAAAACTTATAACAGTAAGAAAACAGTTGTCCAGAGTGCTGGAACTGCTAGATAATTGTGTTTTAATCAATAATTCATATATCTACAGAGAACTTAGCTATGCAGTACTTCTGTACCTGAAATCCCCTGCTCTCCTAGACATAAACACTTTCACTGTTGTCATTCTTGATCTTGGCAGAGGAGACATCTGCTGCTGGAATCTGGATAGGCTTTAGGTACAGCAGGTACCAAAGATTTCCTTTCTTTCCCAAAGATAATTGCAAAAGGAGGGATGTAGGCCAGGGAACTTCTGAGTTGTAACTTGCAGGATTTATGGAATCTCTTGGGCTTTGGTACCAGCTATTTTCAAAATTGCTCTGCTAACTACAAATTGCACAGATGGCAGAATAGATTTGTTGGATAAGACCTTGAGGAGTAAAAAAATTGTGGGTTTGCTGTAGGAGCTGCAGCCATATAATTTGTATTTTCAAAACAGACAAGGTGATGTGCCAGGCAAATCAAGAGAGCTTAGGAGTGAATAATGCCCTCAGTTCCCTGTCATTCCACACACAGGTCAGCAGCAGCAGCAGTGATGGGAGTGGTACATACATTTCAATTTTATTTCCTTGTTTGCCACTCTAGTAAATATTAACCAGGCCCAAGACTGCATATTCTGTATCAGACCAAAGCCAGAATATTTAAGTGATTCTCCATATTTAAGATACTCATCAGAAGTCAAATCCTTAGTTCAGTGAAATTATGGTGTTTTTTCCTAAGAAAAGCAAAACCCCAAAATCTCTGTAAAAGGTGAAGCCATGTGTATGCAGCTCTACCACTGCATTAGCTGTTTTTTAAGTCCTAAAAATAAGGAGCCTCTAAAATTTAAAGTAATAACATTTTCTTGCTTTTCTAATGGACAGAAATAAAATGAAAGCTAATTTGGTGCATTGGTTTTGTGGGGGGTTTTAGTAATTTCCCTTAAAAAATACTATTCTACTTATAACCTTTCCATTTCCCTTCAGTATCTCTTAAAAATAAAATCAGAAATTAAATTAAAAATAAAGCAAATCAGAAACGTTCAAAGTAGTACAAAACTTGAACTCATAGAGAGCTTATAATATTCACTGGATTTGTATTGGCATCTGATGGATATGAGAGGAATTATTATTTTTAGTATGCAAAACAAAAATTAGGCAGTACTAGTAATTGTTAACTTAATTATACAACCACCAAGTAGAAAACATTGAGCCAAACTAGGATTTATCAACAGTGACAAGCCAAAGTTGTTAACAGCAAAATAGTCATAATGAAGAAATGTTTTTGTTAGTAATATGCCATTATAGACTAGATTAATCATCTAGTCACTATTTCTGTGAACAGTTCAGAAGGATATTGGCTTGTCTTCGTCCAGTTTTGCTAATATTGCTGTAGAATAGCATCAATCACATACAGAATCAGAAATGTCAACAGATTTCTGCTTATCCTTAAATTAGAATATATTTTTCTTTTCATTGCTTGTTTCTCTTCCAGCTTTTCCAAAATGACCTTTGTTGCCTTCACTTTTTCCTAAGTTATACATTAGTTTTCATCCTGAAAACTCATTCTGAGTGAACCCTTAAATTTTCACTGATTAAAATCATCATTGCAGCATTTCACAGGAGTCTGCCAACACTAAGGATCCTGCCTTATTCTACAAGTGCTTATATTGGTTACAATGAGCTAAGAAAACAGGAATTTCTTTACTCATATGCCCAGGTTTTTTTTTTTTTCTACACAGCAACAAAACAAAATATTCTCCTCAGTGCTGACCCTAGGTGCTCCTCCTTGAAGAGAGTTTACCAGCATGTAGGAAAAGCTCAATGCTTCATTTTATTTGCCAAAAGTCATGTATTCTTAAAGATTACAAACTCTTGATCTATAAAATAGACAGTGAAAGCCTTAAAATGAAAAGACAGCCATTTTGCATAGCAGTGACTTTCAAAGTCTATTTAGATTGAAAATTAGCTGTATGTTTCCAAAATGAAAATATAAACTCTCACTGCTACTCTTGTTGTCTGCCTTTAAAATGGCTTTATCATTCAAATAAAATAGATCCTAAGGTGCAGGAGTGTTTCACTTAACAGTTTTTAATAATGACATGGAGGTGGAAAAAGAGTTGTCATGATACAAGTAGCTTTGAAATTGAAGGAGGACGGCAGGTTGTTTTTACTTCCTTCTCCAGAATCAGCATTTTGATACATAATTACCAATAAGTGTACTGGTGGTACCATGCATGCCAGAAAATGCATTATTTTCAAGTATGAAATACTGAGAACACTGGGGGGAAAAAAGCACAGACCCCAAAAGCAGGTGTGAATGCCTGAATTAGGTTCTCAGACCTGCATTTGTACTGGTGTAGAAAAGTCTGGATTGCTTCTCAAGTCTTTGAGAAAAAGGTAATTGGAAATAAAACTACTCTGAACTGATATTCAGACCCACACAAAGACAATCATAATTTTAAGATGAGAGATGCAAAATGTGATCAATTTATAAGTCAGCTAAAGGACAGGGAAGCAGACTTCTAGCCCATCACCTTCAGCATGGATCTTTGGACATAAGGCATCGTTAGCAGCAGGATAACAACTACCTCAGCAATGGTCATTTGACTGAGCTGGAAGGGTACTGGGAAACAAGCAGCAGCATTCTTATCCCATTAGGGCAGACATTCAAACCTCATATTGGCATTGAAAATTCTCTTGCTCTATTGGTAATAAATGGAAAGTCTAATGTTTGTAGTAACAGGCATGATACCTTAGCTATGAATTCTCTGGGGTCTCTGAAAGCTTTCTAGTTCTGTGGGCAGTGTGATCACTGACATAAAAACAGGGCTACAAAGCAAGCAATGGGAGAAAATAATTCTCTGAAAAGGCCAAGTCCTTCTATCTGTTACACCTAAAAGTTCAGTCATTGGCTTGGTAATGTGGCCTGACTTCAACAGAAATTAGGATTGGTGCCGTGGTGCATATTTTGGCCTGTGAATTTATCTGAGTTGATACTGAGCCAATTACAAAGAATCTGCCAGTCTTAGAAAAATTAATGAGAAATATTGTAATACTTTTTCCTGTTTTCTTAATGGCATTTTCTTAAACTAAAAATAGTATCTTTTCCCTTTCTCTCTTAGTCCCACTCAGTATTTATTTAAATTTTGAAGATTGGATAAAATATGAGAAGTATTTTTGAGACAATCCACCTCCTATTCATACTTTGTTGGTATATATATTTATGTGTATTTTTCACATATGAGGCCTAAAGAAGAAAAAGGACTGCAAATCTGAGGAAGAGCAAAATTATATCTAGATATGCACCACTTCTACCATTTTGCTCAGGTTGCAAGGGGATGACATGGCACTATGTTCATGAACAAGTTCAAGTTGTGCCAGGGCTGGTGTAGATGGGATGGCAGGAAAACTTTTTTCCACAGAAGACATTGTCAAGCACTGAAAAAGGCTGCCTAAGGAAGTTGTGGAGTCATTATCCCTGCAGTTGAGATATATGTAGATGTGGCACTTACAGACAGGATTTACTGGTGGACTTAGCAGTGCTGAGTTAATGGTTGGACTCAATTTTCTTAGAGTTCTTTTCCTACCTAAATGATTGTATGGTTCTTTTTTACTGGATTTTTAAATCAGCCTCACCAACCTTCATATTGAGTAATAATTTTCAAGGTACTTCATAATCTTGAACTTAGAAGGACTTTGTGACATTGTTTCTGTGACACTGCTTCATTGGAAAAGGTCACAATCTTCCCTCATGTGTGCAGTTGTGGAAATTGCTCAGTTGTTTCCCTTTTTAGGGCAGTTGTTTTTCAAAGAGCTACTCAATAGTTTTCCAAATTGCTGCTAAAATTTAATTCACTTAAGGATAATTGACTAAACTTTAAGCATTGTTCAGAAAAGAAGGAAACAAACAAAAGAAAAGCTAGATGGTACCATGACACCGAAGACAGGACTCAAACTTCCCTTCTTGCTCTTGTTTTGCACTTTAAAACTCTAAATAAAGTGTAGAACTAGGAGAAACCACTACTTTGCTTTCCAGCAGAAATACTGAAACTGTAAATAAGAGAAGATCCCTACTCCAGAGAGATCATCTACCAAATTGTGCCTGGCAGGAACCATCTGCACAAGGAACTGGGGAAATAGACCACTTACTAAAGCACTAGAAACACTAAACCAAAACCCCAAATCGTGGATTTGCCATTTTAAAAGATTGAGGAGATGCTGAAAAATGACTATCCGATGTATGAAATGCATAAGAAACTGATTCTCCATGAAATCCAAGAAGAAATGGACAACCTCTTATGTATTGCACCTAGTCCTGCCTTACATCTTGCATCTAAATATGAAAATTTTGAAGTGGTTGTAGATATATAATCATAGGTATATATATTCATTTTCTATGAAGAAGATACAGATCTCATATATGGCATATAATATTGAGAGAAACATTGTTTAACAGAAAAATAATTTGACTTAAGCATATCTATTCTTTTAGTTAAAATCAGTGGCATATCAACACTATGAACTAACTAAATACATTCATCCTGGCAGAGTGTGTCCCAAAAAAGTTTGAACACAATTGCCTTACTTGATGGTGGCATGTACAACTGACTGCAAAAAGAAAAGAGAAAAACAAATTAAATGAGGATATGTATTGGTTTTTCATACTTCCACTTCTCTTCCCTCCAGTGTACTTTCCTTTTATCTATCAGAAATATGAATAATAGTTTCTCCTACCTGTTCTGTATTTTCATTTCCACAAGCTAATTTACTTCATCCACAGATAAAAATGAAAATTTGTTTGTATTTCCCATCAGATTTGTTATTTTTTTACAAAGTTCCTATTGAGAAGCATTTATGACTTCTTTTATTCTGTTCAACATGCTCCTTTTCATGCACAGTTTCTTTAAAGGTGTTTTATATTAATTTATCTCTAATTTAATTTTCTCTCACATTTTAAAAAATTCCATCCTTTATTTGGGATGCATGTTGCTTCATTCAGTTTTGCAATATTTTATGTCTTCTTGACCTCTTTGATCTAATTCCCTCACCCTTTTTCTTTCTCTTGTGCTCCTCATTGTCCTTTTACTGTCCTTTTCACCTCTTGATTTTTTTCCCTTTTTAATTTCCGGGATGATTTCTTTAGCAGCTATGCTCTCTCAATTACTCAATTACATACTCCCTTTTAATTTTTTTCCTTCTTCCAGTACCTCTCCTGAGTGCTACCTCCCCTGATGCTGCAGAGAGATACAAGGTCTTTCCTGTCTGTAAAAGACAGTGCTCTCCTGCCTATGTTTTAAACTAGGAAGAGGACAGCTGCCTAAAGATGACATCATTCCTTAGTCCTCCAAGGAAAATGGTGTGGAGATTCATCAAAGAGCTGGCAGGTATCTTGTCTCTTTTACTCCAATGTTTTATCCATTGCCTTAGCAACAAGCATGGGAAGGAGCACACTGATTCCTGGCCAAGACTGTTTTGTTCTCTCCAGCTTTCCTTAAGTTTATGTGTGCCCAGACAGGAATAAACCTAAACCAGGGGTTTCTTGTCTGCAGTTGAGCTCCACCTGAAGAAGTCTTCACTTGTTGCCCTGTGTGCCCTTTGAGGTCTCAAGGTGATACTTCCCAGGAAGGATCATACGAACACTGATTTTTGGAAAACTGTTGAGGAAGGAAGGGGAAAGGATTCCACTCTATGAATTGACTTATGGAAAAGAATGGATGCTGGAATGATTACAATAGTTCTTTTCATAAAGTTGATATTTAAGGATTTTAATATACAGCACTGGTTTCCTGATTTCCTATGAAATCTTAGGTTCCAGGTCTTGTAAGCAAAAATTTTCAGATAACTGCAGGAGTGGTGCCAACATGTGTGTAGGACAGACAGGGTCAACAGTAACAAAATAAATCATGGGGGACTTATGGCAGAAGACAGATAATATATAAAACAGATGTTCAGACCTCAAGCAGGAGAGACCATTGAACATGAGCTTAGTTGTAGCCTAGTCTAAGATGGGTTTTCTGAACTATAGGCTCTGTTGATGCATACAGTATATCTGGTATCAGAGGAACAAAAATCTGGATACTCAGAACTTCACAATTCTATAAATATTGGAAGTGGCTTGGAGAATATATACATACATATATATATATATATATATATATATAACTTTAAATAGTTAAAATGAAGTTTGCAATGATTGCAGTGACTATCCATTTAATTAAGTTCTGATAAATAAAAAAAGGGCAAAAATAATGAACAAAAAAATTTGTTCATTCAAATGTAAAATGAATAGTGGAATGTCTGATATCATTCTTGAGCACCCACTCTACCTCTACCTAAAAGGGGAGGATGAGTGAAGAGATTCTGGATAGATGCGTTGTCAAACATTCAGTGTTTAGTTTCTCTTTTGAAAGAAGGCTTAGGTGGTATTTATGACTGGATGATGTAGGTACTTGTCACTTACTACCCTATGGCAGGATAAGACCTCACAACTACTGGTTTAGCAATTCCGTGTTTAATTCAGTGTTCTAAGAGATGAGATGGAACACACCCCTTCCCACTTATTTCTCACCTTGGCAACTATTTTCCAAAGTTCCACCAAATCTAGTTGGCAGAACACACCAATTGTTTTCTATGTTACCAGCCTTGATTATTGTATTTGCTGGGAATGTCCCGACGAAGGCAGGAACGATACATCTGACTCTGTGCTCTCAGAAGGCTAATTTATTATTCTATAATACTATATTATATTAAAGAATACTATACTATACTAAAGAATACAGAAAGAATACTTACTGAGTGCTAAAAAGATAATAATGAAAACTCGTGACTCTTTCCAGAGTCTCAACACAGCTTGACCTTGATTGGCCAAAGAGTCAAAACAACTCACACCAGAATCCAATGAAACAATCACCTGTGGTAAACAATCTCCAAACGCATTCCACATGAGCAAAACAGAGGAGAAGCAAATGAGACAAGATTGTTTTCCTTTTTTCTGAGGCTTCTCAGCTTCCCAGGAGAAAAATCCTGGGCAAAGGGATTTTTTCAGAGAATGTGAATGTTACGTTTGATAGAATTTTCCTTCCCTAAAATATGTAGGGTTTTTTTTTTTTTTTTGTTTGCTCTTATTTTGTTGGTCTGGTTTGGTTGTTGGTAGCTTGTTGGGAATTTTTGTCAGCCTGACCTACCTTTTGTGCTTTTGGCATGTCGGTGTGGCGCTGGGCGCGTACGGACCGCGCGGATTTGGGCGGTTTTATTGGAGCACAATACATCTCCAGCCTCCTCAGGTCACAGCTCTGGAA
Source organism: Setophaga petechia (assembly GCA_024362935.1). Classification (NCBI taxonomy): domain Eukaryota; kingdom Metazoa; phylum Chordata; class Aves; order Passeriformes; family Parulidae; genus Setophaga; species Setophaga petechia. The sequence goes on from JANCRA010000025.1 coordinate 8,776,401, forward strand.
GCAGCATTCATCCACTATTCCCTTGTGGTGTAAGCGTCTACTGCTGGATCCATACCCCGTGGGCTTGCCTGTTCAAAACACAAAGGGGAAGTTTCTAGGTTAGAAAGGAAATGCAAAGGTCTCGGGAGCAGTCATATTATTGAGGTGTGTTATGTTAAGTGAGTCACCAGTGACCATTGTAGAGGCTGCCTTTGAATATTCCTTTCCAGATATTCCTGGAAATGGACAGCTTTGATCTCTATGTGTGGTTGCTATTTAAGCATTTGAGCAAATCTATGCCTTCTTAGAAAAGTATTATTAAAATATTTTATTGAACTGTGTTAGCCTCAAAAATGGAGAGGGAGGAAGCTGAAATCTGGTATTTGGACCTTACAAAGGAAAAGTACCTTTTAGCTTTTGTATGAAAACTGATTATTGAGCCAGCTGTTGTTTTAGCTAGTGTGTGAAACCACAGATCACAACAGTGTTGTAGGCAAGTATTTTGTAATAAAAAAGTCTACACCAAGATATTATGTACAGTCAGAATGTGTTCCAAAGGGGAAATACTGTGTACCAGTGCACAGGCTGTAAGTAAGGTAAAAGTAGGAAGCAGGAATCAAAATAACAAAGTAACCGATGAAATAGGAAGGTTGATGGAACAGATAAAAGTGGAAGATTTTTATATTCCATAGATTTGCACAAGATATGAAATGGGACTGATATAGCATGGCTTTCCTGTACTTTCCATTTGCACCAGCCATCTATGGAAAACACTTAATTGGCAAATATTTTGCATTTTTCGCTTAGCTCCAGTAAAGGCCAACATTTTCATTCATACAACTCTTACACATTTATATTTTTGTCTTTTTTCTTCCTGTGGCTTATGATTTCCTTAGTAACTGCTGAATTCTCTGCTGTCCTGCACAGAGATTAAAGACCCATTATTTCCTGGGATTGTTTGTACATGACCAAGTCGGATGTGCAGTTGCCCTTTTATGACTAACTAGAAATGAAGGAACAATAAATTCACAAAAAGTAAGTAGTTGCTTACTTACTACATCTGTTTTAAAATTCGGATAGAATTTGATTTTAGACAGTAAAATTCTGAAAAGATTAAGTGTTTTGTTTTGACATTTTAAGCATTAAATGTTTCCATTTACAGAATGATCCACTTTGGTTAAGAAATGAAAAATATGGAAAAAAAGACAAGCATGCCAAGAGCCAAAACATGAAGTAACTAAATTCAGTCAGCTCTACCAATTTCTTTTCTTGCCTTTTTTTTTTCTCTTCTTCTCAGTTATATCACTGAGACCAAAAATCTGTTATTCACAGAGTTTGGCAGGAGTTTACGTTTTAAGAATTACTCAAGTTAAAGAAAGGATAAGGATATCAAAAAAGATGGTTATTCAGTTTCTCTTTGGGAACTTATTGCCCCCAATGCTTATACAACAAAGTCTAGGTTGATATCCCTGTATTTGTCCTGCAGTTGTAAATTTGAAAAGACAACACTACATTTTACTGTTCCCTGTGATTTAAACATGTATCCACTGATGAAGAACCCTTGAGGCCTTAGATATTAACAAATGAAAAGACCTCTAGTGGTACACTGTGTCTCACATTTTAGCCAGCAATTCAGCCAGTTAAGAACTAACTATCCCTATGAGCTTTGTAAACCCAGGAAACAGGCTTTTTAAATGTCTTTTTTCCCCCCAGGGACTATAAATTAAACAAAAAGAAAAACATTCTTACTTAGTATATTGCAATCCACTGGAGGCCTCTATATTGTACATTGCCTGCTAAATTATTTGTTTCATAAGACTAAACAGTACAGCAAGCCAGGAGTAGATTACAGTAATATTTTGGTTTGTGTCTGTGTGTGTTGTTTTATGTGTATCACTGAAAAGTGCTACAAACACTAGAGATGTAGAGTTTGGTTTGGTTTTTTTGTTGTTGTTTTTTTTTTCCCCCCCAGATTATTTTCCCTCACTGAGTTATAGTATGAAATACAAGCTTTTCCCTGGAGATTTTTCCTGAAATCTGCCAATCAGGTTGTTTCAGCCTAATACTTTTAAAACTGAGCACTCCTGATAAAGTGTGGAGTGTCATGACTTTGCAGTATACCCACAGCTGTGCCACATTTGGTCTTGTTCCCATTTAGAACATGGAAGGGATATTCAGGTGCCAGATCCAACTGAACTGCAGGTACAAGAACTGATTAGTCAACCTTCTCTTTCTTTTATCAGTCTGTCAAATTTTCATAAGCAACTAAACCCTAAAAGCTTCTGCTCAAGTTATTTTACCCTTCAATGTCCAAATTTTATCATCTATAAAGTTGATAAAGTTGACAAGTTTACTAACCTATTCCTGCTGTCTGCTTTAGTTAGTAATCAGTAACAACGTTTTTCCATACCATCATAAATATGCATAAATAGTTAATGCAAATCCTGAATCCTGGAATCTTTCTGGTGAAAATCTCAGAGTACTTCAAAATCATTTTTAGAGTAGCCAGATCAAAGAGATCGATGTATTTATCTTACAGAATAATAATTTTATGAAGGATTATATAATGTCTAATAGCTCTTCAAAAAGCTTGTATGGGACATGTAACAAGATGGGAATGGAATCTGTATCACACCAGTGATGATTTCAGCTATGAAACATGACATTCACTTATTTGTAGGCTTAAATATTTGTGCCCCATATGACATAATAAATGCTCATCCTTTATATAAAAATAAAATTAGTATTAAGAAGCTGGAATTTTTTATTCTAATACGTGTTTTCCCAAGGCTTTCAAGACCAAAGCAATCAAGTATACTTAAAATTTGTGTGATGTAGAAAGATAGAAAGTGTGTAGAAAGTGTAATATTGCCTAATGTGCTGTACAACAGAGAGAGCAAACTAACAGAAAAATATTCCTTTTCAGTAATCATGACCTACAATCATAATTGAGAAGTATCTGATGACTAAAGTGATTTTTAAGCAATAGATTTTAAATTGCTGCTGACCTTTTAAGTGCTGCAGTATACAAAGATGCTATCACAGAGAAAGATGAGATAAAGAATTACAAGGAGATACCACCACTTCTACAGATGTTATCACTGTTGGGCCCATCTGTTCTGGCAGGGCTGCAGGGTCAGATGGTCCCAGTTCATCAAGTTAACAAAGCATGCACTTAGATCTAGGCAAACGTTCAAGCTCCTACGTGGTATGTTGGATTAAATCACATATTAGACAGTGAGCATATGCCTGAGTGCTCTCCTGCATAGGGACTGATATAACTAAGCACTTCAGTTGCTCTCTAGACAAGAGTCCATATTGGTAAATAAATGGCACGTGACTCTGCATTTTTAATGTAATTTCTCCTCCTTATTTTTGTTTTAATAGTATTGCCTTCATATTATTATCATATATATTATCATAAATATCCAATATTTATGGACTGCCCCTTCTGTGTCACTATACTGGGAACCCATAGTTCTTTCTCATCTTTCTGACATAATTTGAGTGCTGCCTTCCAGCTGTTATCAAAAGTTCCTTCTATTTACTCAACCTTCAAAGTGCTGCCTGTGGACATACAACAGTCCTGGGCATTCCTTTTTGCTGATGTACACTGATTTCCTTGGAGGTTTCTTTCCTTTTTTGTTGGTGGCTAGCTCAAAAGGATTTCATATCATGTAGGTCAAAGTTTATTTAATAGAATATTTGGCTCTTATTTAATCTGCTTTATCAAATCTGTGGATGTCTCCTTCAGTGCAAAATAAGAAGATATAAAGTCCAGTCACAGTGATGTCTCCTGAAAGCAGTCCAAGGATTCCAATACTTAAACATCTGGCTTCTCCACTAACAGCACTTCCCTTTAAATGATGCAAAGTCACTGGAGTAATTCAGCAGGACTTGTTTACACTTGGGCTCTTTCTGTTCTTCCTCATCTCTCCAAAATATCTTCCTGTTGCTGCCACTGGATCTGCTCTACCACTGGTTTCAAAGTGAGAAGAACTGGTGTAGGTGGACTACAGAAGTTTCAAATGTCAGGTTACCTAGGCATTCTGTGTAGAACCATAATCTGCTGTTGTAGCATTAAAATCAGAAATTACATGAGAAATAGCTCAGGATAAATGCAAAACTAATCTAATCTAGGACTCTAGGAAAGAACTGGGGGTATGTGTTCTGGAACTTTTTTGTGACTCCTTGTATTTGTTGTTGTGTCTTTTTAGTTGAGCAGGTAGAACTCGAGTGTCATGTAAACCGTAATTCAGAAATACATCATAAATCTGAAAAACAGTGCACTTAATCCTAGTGCAGTATTAGAGTCAATCTTCAGCTGCAACTTCACCTTTTAAAGTGTGGTGAAAGGCCATTGACCTGTTAGAGTGCTGTAGTCTTGTAGCAAGAAACTCAAAATGTTTCCATCAAAACGTTGGGGTCAGGTGCAATTTGGAAGCATAGACAGCAGCTTGCAGCATCAGGATGTATTGGAGCATCCTGTAAGGCAGCAGGTCAGTCAGACAGGATTTTCCTGTGTCTGAGAGTTTGTGTTGCTGTATTACAGCACAATAATTGAACAAGAACCTCCTGTGTGCTAGACCCAGACAGGGAGCTGGTGGTTGGAGAGGTTTTGAGTTGCATGTGCTGTGTGCCTGGTGGTAGCACAGAAGGCTAGGGATGCTGACCTTGAGAATCACCTTGCTCATCTTTGGTCTTTGAAAATTAGGGATCTGGTTTAAGACAGTGAAATCTACAGGCAGGCGTGTATTGAGAGTGAATTTTTCCTGTATTGAATGCTTTACTTAAAATTGAATTTATTCTTGTCCTCTGAAGGAAACTGTGTTCTTTCATCAGCCACAGATACAGCTAATTGATCCAGTCTTAGCATACATGCACAGCTTCTTCTAGGAAACTGAGCTCAAGGAAAATGAATTAAATTAAAAATTATTTGTCCTAAATCACAGAATGTATGCACCTGATGGAGTACAAAGCTGTTGTCTTTCATTTCCAATTTAACAATTAAATATGACAAATTGTTCTAAAGAGCATGCCAGCCAGTGTGCTGTTTAATTACGTATCTCTGTACCTCTTTGACCAAATTCTGTATGTTAGTCTAGTACTGTCTATTTTTGCATTATAAATGCCTTCATATGCAAAATAAGAGACTGTTGATATCACTTTTCATCTCCTTGTAATCTTGAACAAATGGATTAGTGTTATATTGGTAATACTTCTTGAGGGTGCTCTGGAATTTCTCATCTGTATTTGAAAAATTATGAGTCAATGTTCAATCAGCAGGAAATGCCTGGGTTTTGATACTTCTATGGAGTGTTAAAACAAACAAACAAGCAAATAAACAAACAAGCAAATAAGAAATATTGGGGATTGTTGTAAAGTTCCCTACCAGAAATACCTCAAGGTTTAAATGTGCAAGGTAGGCAATCTGATTTTCATGTAAATAAGTTGCAAGCATTTTGAAGTGACAATATTTAATATTTAGTTTCCATTTTCCTTCAATGTTTTGTTAATGCAAAAATTTATTATGCTTAGACTGATTTTTGTTTGTATTCATCAAAATGAGCATATATTAGCATTTATAAATGCTCGATGAATGGATGCCCTAGCTCTGAAATCTAATTTAATATGCATGAGAATAGTGGATAAGCTTTATCAGTATGCACAAGTAAAATCTTTATGAAAGCATCTGCATTTGTGAATATTGAGATATTGCACTACAGCTACTGCTTTGTGGAATTCTAGATTGTATTAACTACTGAGTCCAATGCAATAAGTTGTTTGCTCTTTGCTCTGAAATCCAAGCAAGTAAGACTGGGAAAACATGGACACTCAGTATTGATCTATAAGAGAAATCTATCAGGACTTCACAGAGTGTTTTGCCTGAATAAATGAGATTTATAAACTTCACCTTTTGAAATAAAGACAGCTCTTTGATATTTCAAATGCAGAGTAAAATAGCTATTTCACTTCTTTAAAGTCAGTGAGACAAGTGTAGCTTTTTCCGGAAGATCTTAATTTGTAATTTGTATGACTGTGTTTATTTAGTCTGTCCAGTAGTTAAGTAGTTTTTTTTTACTATAGAAATATCCTTTCAGAAACATTTTTCCCCCTTCATTATAGAATTGAGAAGGAGTTCTTCTCTTCCCCTAAACTTATTTCCCATGTACAGCACTTGTAACATTTTCTTCTCTCATACAGGAGTGCTGTACTCTGCTCCTGCTATGGAATAGCTGTTTTGGAGGCCACCAAGTGTAGTAAGCATGTGATAGACCATTATGCTTCACACAGTAATTCCCAAGCCTTTTGCAATGTGTGAAGAGAAAGCACTACAGTTTTGAGAGTTGTACTGGGATATGAAGCAGGAATTTCAGTGTTTAGATATTTTTGATGGAAAAAAAAAAAACTGGAAAAAGAATGGGAAACAATGTGATGTCTTATTTTGCACCAAAACAGTGCTCTGGAAGGTGAAAACCTTGCAGACCTAGCACAATTCACAAGCCTACATAGATTCCAGGGCTGGAAAGTGCCAGATGCTGCCAAAATATATATACATTGGCAAGGGAAGTGCTTTGCTGAAGAGAAATTCATTATTGCAAGAATAGCCAGGTTGATCAGGGTTTGGGACAAGATAATTAGAAGCCAGTAGGTCATTGCTACATCTGAATACTGCCCCTTAATGTGCATTGAGGAGGGCATTGATAATACAGACCTCCATCCATAATGAAAATACATCCTCTCCCCTTCTTACACATGCTCTCACAGGAAATAATTACTGCTTAGCCTTGTGTGTGGTGGAAGTAGGAATAGTCATGATAGAACCTTTCATATTCTTCTTATCCCAAGCCAGTGTAAAACTGAGTTTTATTTGGATTACCAAACTAATAACAATGAAACCATTTGACTGGGTGAAATTGTAGCATTGCTGAAGTCACAGGTAAATTGGTGGAGTCAGGATATGTCTTGATGAATCAGATGCCAGAAGTTACATGTATATAACCTGATCCAAGGTCTTCTGAAATCAGTGGAAAGATTCCCACTGTCCTTAATAGGCTTCTCAACATGCTGGTATTGAACACTTGCTTTTTCATCCAACTTTAAAGTTCAGTAAGTAAATATTGTCCTAGTGGCATCTAAAGAGATTGCAGGGAATGGATGTGCTGAGATTCCTTGAAGGAGGTAGGAAGAAGAGGACACTGATGTAAGCATGAAGCAGAATGACTGATACGTGGTTAATGCCACTGACCACATAACATGCAGTACATTGCTTTGCACTTTGTAATCAGAATTTTTAGCTCTGTAGTTACTCTTTCTCAGCCGTAGGCTGAGAAATGAAAGCAAATAGAAAAAGCCAAGCATGGTATTCTAGCTTATGCATTTTGGCATCATCATCTGGTTAGAGTCAGAAGGTGGGAATGGCTGTTCCAAGTCCCATCTAGTACATTTCCCATTGTCCAGGAGTACACGTATTGGCACACATTACAATTTTAGTTTTTATTTCTACAGAATAGTCCTTACAGGAGGATTAAGTAGGTGGGCACACGCCAATGTCACCTACCAGAGAGGTAGACAATTTTCATTTCCTTATTAGAAACAAGTACTTGTTGACAGCAGCTGAGCACGAGCCAGCAGTGGGCCCAGGTGGCCATGCTCATGAAGGCCGGTGACATCCTCCTTGTATCAGCAATAGTGTGGCCAGCAGCACCAGGGCAGTGATGGTCCTTCTGTTCCTGGTGAGGTCACCCTTGGAGTGCTGAGCTCAGTTTGGGGCCCCTCACTACAAGAAAGGCATTGAGGCGGTGTCCAGAGAAGAGCACGGAGCTGGGAAGAGTCTGGGACACCAGTCTGATAAGGAGCAGCCGAGGGAGAGAGCTGGGAATGTTTAGACTGGGGAAAAGGAAACTCGGGGGAGACCTTTTGACTCTCTACAACCACCTGTAATGAGGTTGTAGGGAGATGAGTGATAAGGAAAAGGGGAAATGGCCTCAAGTGGTGCCAAGGGAGGTTCAGGTAGGATGTCAGGAAAAATTTCTTCACTAAAAGGGTGGTCAAGTGTTGGATCAGTGATCAGGGGAGGGTGGAGTCACCACCCCTGGAAGTGCTCGAAAAACCTGTAGGCACATTGTGATATAGTTTAGTGAGCAAGGTGGCATGCAGTAAAAGGTTGGATTCTATGATCTTGAAGGTCTTTTCCAACTGTAATGGTTCTGAAGGTGTGGCAATAGAAGAGAAAGTAGGAGAGGAAAAGAAGATAAGGACAGTAAGGCCCTGGCTCACTCCTCACTGACACCATTAACTTTGGTGGGTTTGCTCTAATGTGCTCTGAGCTCTTTCTACTAAGATCTCACATCATTGCCAGGGGCTTTGCCAAGGAAAAGTGTCCAACCTTGTACAATGATGCAGCAACAGAGCCTAAGGAATGAACAAGATTCAGTTTTGTACCTATGAAGTCCTGAATCTTCTTTAGACTTCATTATTGAACTTTTCTGTACTATGACATGAATTACTCCAGAAGTTACTTTAAGCATGGTCAGATGACTTAATGCTTTTGGTAAAAGTCCAGCATATAGTTTTCTTACAGCCAACACTTTAGATGTGAGTCATTAAAAAAAAAAAAAAATTAATTTTTTGTCTGCTACTTTTGGCCGTATTGGGATGCTTTTACCTGTGAAGATCGACTTGCAAGATTCCTGATTAGAAAGTACAAATTAACCACTACATTCAGAAGGGAAATTAAGACAGAAGGATTGAGACGGATTCTTTTATCTTCTGTGATGCTAAACAGTACTCTATCCTAAATTTCAAGAGCTCTTTGCAGAGAAAAATAAGACCATTATTTGAATAATATTTATGGAATCTAACTATCAATTATTTGCACAAGAGAAAGCTGTGTCACTGCCAGGAACTGAACCTACATCAACATAAGCACCAGGCTTTAACTATATACCTGTCTTTCTTTAACCATATTTTTTGAGTCACTTGGACATGTTAAAATAGAATCTTGAAATGAAACATTCATTTGAGGTCATGATGCTCCTGTTAAATTTGTCAAAGGAGATAAAAGAAAAGTGAAACTTTCCAGAGGAGTACGTAGTCATTAGGGGAGTGAGGATGAGGTCACTGGGATGAGAAAGGGACAGTGCATTGTGGCTGGAAACAAAACCAGAACTAAAAGTAGCTAAAATATGGTTACATTTGATTCATCTTTCACACACACTACCAGTTGTAGCTCCATCCTTTAGTGATTTAGTTTTGCAAGTAGGAGCTAGGAAAATAAATTCTATTGAAAGGAACATAAAGAAAAAGAAGTCAGTACTGAATAAGAGATGAAACTACTCTTGCTCTCCTTGTCCTTCCAGCTCACCCTGTTACTGCCTAAGACATGCAGGGGGATTATAAGGGAACACTGCTATAGTGCAGGGAGAAATTACTTCCAGTATCACACCTTAAGTACCAAAACTACAGTTTCTGTAGCATCCTTGAAAATAGAAGTTGTTGTAAGCAGTAAAGCTGTTTTATGATACAAAGAGGATGCAATCCTTCTTTTAGGGAGCTGACAATGCCCTCTGTGGTTGCACTTCCTAAAAGAGTAGGTAGTTTCTGAATAAATTTTTTTCAGTTCTCACTTGCTAAGTTTCAGAGGCCTTTTCAGGGAAGTTCAAAGGTTTTAGAAGTTAATTTCCTTTAAAAAAAAAGTTTTTATAAATAACCAGAATTATTCCTTTCTTTAATTATTGTCTTTCCAACTAAAGTTTGATTAATGATTGAAAGTTTTGCACCAGTTAAAGACGTTTTTGAATGGCTTTTCTTATTTTGTAATCCTGTTGTCCTTTTGCCTCAGTAGTCTTCTTCTCTGGGTCGCATGGGAATACTATAAACTTTAAAAGGGCTGTGGCAGTGTTGATCTGGCCTTTAAATTTTAGGTACTCACTAACTTTTCTTGAGTCACAGCATCCACAATTATTTAAGCAAGTGACTCCAGTTGAGCAGAAAAGCAGTAGGATGAATAAGTATTCTTATAAGTGTGTAGAGTTTTGCATTTCTCTTATAGGTGCCATAATGTGTAAGCTTAATGATGATTCTGTAAATCCTGTTAAATGTACTTTGTCTGCAAAATCATTATTCCCAGTGCTGGGCCAATGTTTTTCACGTCATGTCATCCACTTTGTCAGTCTGAGCCTACCCTTGCTATATATATAACCTATGATGGTTATTAAAAAAAGTATTGTGGAAAAAATACCTGTCTTAGGCATCATTGGCCAGTGGAGGGCTTACATGTTGTTGGAGCAAATGAGAAAGTAGAATCAAGTAGTTCCTATAAAATGCATTTTTAAAGGATCACTTGTTGGTTGTTAAAAATCACAGCCCCTTTTATTTCTCAGGTTGTCAACACCTATCACTCATTTTTTATTCCTTTACACGCTAATAAATCTCAAAGCCTGCAGGACTTTGAAGAAATCTTTTGATCATCTGAAAGCAGAGATTCTGTTTTGTGTTGGACATAGACATCAGTATGGATATCTTTGGTGTGTGTCTTTAGATATTTAGTTCTGAGGTTACAAGTTACTTAGCTGTATTTGAGATTAAGAACCCAGTATTCCAATTAAGAGTTAAGATGTACAAGGGAAAATGATGTTCAGGCATACCTTGTTGTACCTAGAATTTGACTTGATAAGATCATAAATATTTTCAGATAACTGGCCTTAAGTAGTTAATTGTAGTTAATCCTACAATTAAATCTGGTACTGATATACATAAACTGAATCAAACGGCATAGACAACAAAGCTTCCACACAAGAAAGACACCTAAATACCAAGATCCTTGAATTTTTTTCTTCTTTGCTTCTCCTGTCTGATTGAGTACAACTGAAGAAGCTAGAGAATGTCCAGGTGAGGTTAAATTATTTTTCAGATATTAGACGTGCAGTTGATTTTCATTTAATAACATATCCAAATGAACTTTGTCATTATCCACTCAAATGTCGTTAGAAAAATGAAAAAAATTCTTACAACCTCCTGCACTATTATTATTATTTTTACAGTTTTAGTGAGGATATAGATGCCAGCATACAATGTTTCCTTCTTTCAGGTCTTCTGCAGCAAAACCTTTTAGAGTTCTTTCCATTGAGAGTGATTTTTTGGATAAAATATGGCCATTGCTCACACTGAAAATTTGGGCAAAAGATATCCCAAATTAAATTGAATTTTTTGTGGTTTGGGAAAGCTGGATTAATTTTTTCCTTTGTTTTTTTCTTCTAAATTCCTCTAAACTCCTCACTGCTTGCCAGAAAGGGAGGTGCCAAAATAACCCAAGGAGGCTGTGCAGCTTCTCCAGAAGTGAGAAGTACAGCAAGTTTAGTGAACATGGCTATTCACTCATTTTCCCCATTTGTGAAATTTAGAAAAGTTTCATTTCTGCATCCAGGATAAAATCCTAAATAGAAGTACAATGAAGTCACTTCTGCAATTCTTCTTGTCTGAAATGGATTTGAATTTTCTCTTCTTTGTTTCTAAATGATTACCTAAACTGAATCTCTGGTGATTTGGCTTAATTATTTGCAATTTCTCATCATCTCTTAGTTGCTTATGTCTCTCATGTGCTCTTTCTTTACTTCTTCTGATACCATTTCAAAACTTTTCTAATGAATTTCCCGAACTCATTCCAGAATTCTAGGTGTTCTTTGTTTATCCCTCTAGCAGTTAGACAGCAGGGCATTAAATACATTGCTATCAATTTAAACTTCATAGTTGTTTTGACTTTCCATTCAGCAGCATAAAACTGCTATGCAATCACTCTAAAGACAAAACCCACAAAAAATAAATTATTGCATATGGCTTTCTATGCAGCTTCAGAACAGTATTGCTTTAAACCAGATACATTTAATGTATGTCTCCTTTAGAATTGGTGACAATAAAATAAACAACATCCTTGCTGGTTTTTTTTCTAATCTTAGTGATATAAAGCATAAACCAAAAGGTTTCTATACAGAAATAGATGCACATTATGTGTGGGATTTAATATCTTCCTCTCTTTGTCAGTCTCTCTCTACTTGCATGGCTGTGATCATTTGCCATACTGCCACTTGAAAATAGATCTGAGCACTAGAATCTTCTGAATCTCCTAGATATGGTTATATGATAACGCAAACTGACTATGTCTCTGGAAGATTTGAATTATTCTGTGATAACTGATAAATTTTATCCTAGTACATAAGATTTTAAAAAAGGCTTTTTGTCCTTTCAATTGTTCATATCAATTGCTCTTAAGGTTATGGTCTACTGAAAAATTCAAACAAAACATTTATCTAACCAGGGCTGCAGTTTATTTCTACATTATTCTCAAGTTTTTGGGTCCTTTTTTCAATTAAGACTGTCTTTATGGTCAGTCATACGTTATGACATATATGTTTGTTTTTTGACTTCAGTGTTGAGATCCAGGAGAATTTTAATTGTTGAATCTCCTGGGCAGTGTGTGCTGTTGAAATGCCTGAAGACTGGCAGTGACATTATTTGTAGTTGTTGTTCTCCTGTGTTAATGAGTGGAAATTATGGGCTGTAGGTCCATTTCTTATTCACACTAGAGGGCTCCTTCACACTTGCTTAGCAGTGTGGCAGCATCTGCAGGTCAGAGCTGTGGAATCACACTGCAGTGCAAGGGTTTGCTTTCAATTCAGGACATAACAGGCTCCTGTGTCTTCTCCTCACAGAAATTACTTCTGCATGTTGTAACTCTTGCACCTCCTGAGCAGTGTCAGACTGGCCTGTGGTAATTTTCTCTACTTCTTACCACATAAGGTAGGAAGAACAGAAACACTACCGAATTACTTCTGAGGAAAGAGAAGTTAAGATTTGCTCCCTGTTCAGCCTAAAGGTACACATGAGAATCATAAATGTCATCATCAAGCTAGCTGATAAACTGCAAATCTTACCTTGAATGTTTCCTAAAATTAGGTAAGATAGTTGGAGACTATTGAAAATCATTTGGACTTGTCATTCTGCATTTGGAGTGGAGGAGTTGATTTAATTTCAGAACTGGGGACTGGTCTTTCTACAGGTTGAGGAAAATGCTTGTGCTAACTCTGCAGGTTGCAGTAGTCTTTCCTGTCAGTATTTGTATCTTGGACTACAGCAGATCAGATAACAGAAAGGAATTAGAAAATTAGAAGAAAGCTTAACTGTTGGAAGAAGGCACCCCATGTGATTAACTATTCTTGACCTTTTTTCTAGACTAGAATTTCAGGTCATTTTGGCCTGTAAATATAGCTCTGAAATTTGAAAACTAAGTTGGTAGAGGATGTGAAAATCAGGAAGCAAAACACTCTCAAATATTTGTCCTGTTCTCTGTTATCTGTCCTCCTTTTCACTGTATTAATAGTTTTCTTAATTTTCTATACAGAAACTTCTTAGTATTACTCAGATTCGGCTTCCTTAATGTCTAATTTAAGTGAAGGTTATGGCACAAAACCCTGAAATTTACTGACAAAATAGCTGTGTGCTATGGTTCAGTAACGTTTTCATTTTCTAAAATAACTGAATTCTCTTCAGTGTGAGTGGCTGTGTAGAAAACAGTGTCTGTTCAAGCAACAATATCGGAAATTGTTCCCAAAACACTGAGTTGTGTTGATATTTTAAAACACTGCTACTGTTTTCCACAACTTTAGCACTCAAGCTCTGCCCTGCTCTATGTCAGCTTCATGCTTGGGAAATGTCACTGGAGTGACAGCTGGTGAAGTGAAGGCAAAGAGCAGAGAAGAAGCACTGGAAAAGGCAAAGAGCAGAGACAAAGCACTGTAAAAACCACTTGGAACATATTCCTGTGTTGTAGGGAAGAAAGGATGCCAGAAATAAAGAAAGCAGAACATGGCTTTTAACATGCACAACGTGTTCCATCCTATGTAAAAGACTGTTCAGTGCTGGTTGCATTTAAACATCCCTGCACGATGGGCAGCACATTTGTCAGGACTCCTTGCCATTCTTCAATAAAGCAGCAACAAGGAAGATTATCTTTCTCCTACTCCAGGATGACGTCACTGCACCGATAAGTAGGACTTAGAAAAGGTTTATGTTCTTAGCACTAGATTTAAAGAATATAATGCTCCTTTTAATATAGTAATTTCTAGCTCTACTAATTTTCAATGTTTATCTTGTGAGATCATTAGGAAATTCAGAAATCATTTCTCTGGTTGGAGAGGAAAAGAGTAGGGTGATCTAAGGATAAATAAGCTTTCTGCTGTGGAGTTCCTCTACCACTGTATCACATCTGGCAAGTATCCACAAGGTCTTTCAAAGTGATAGGCTGTAAAAGTGCTAAAAATGTAGTCTTTAAAAACCCAAAATATTGTTAAATTTTTGTGTTGAAGTTGGTAGTAGTTATTGAGTACTTGTTTCTTAATAGAACAGACATTTTTAATTTACTATTTCACATTTTAAACTTTCACATTAGATACCTTACTGGATTAAGAGAAAGTATCAGTGTCAGGACACTTGTTCTTTCCTTTTAATCAAAAGAAAACAGATATTATTGTGCCATATCCTGCATCTAGCTCAGATTAATTTTGACTCATTTCCTTACAGAAATTGCTGAAAACGCTCCAAAGTTCTTCATGGACAATTCATTCATTATTGTCTCATTGCTGTGGCACAATTATATTAAGTTGTATTTAGTGGATGGAGAAAAAGAAAGATGAAGAGTTAGCTTTTCTGGATGGGCTATATGGCATCTGCTATAGCTCAAACTGGAGTCAGTGGGGGGCAGCCCAATCCCTAAAGAGCAATTCATCCTGATTTACTGCACAAAGTGCATATAAGTGTTTGAGAATTAAATACTTCTGCAAAAGCAAACTAAATATCCACTATCATCATCTGAGCAACAGAACACAAAGTTTGGTAATCATACACATAAATTCTGACTGTTTGGCATGGTAATGTTGCCACTAATTGTTGGAGCAGGTCATGACACCTAATCTCCAGATTGCCTGACATTTACTAATTTTAATCTCAGCCTTAATGCTGTTACAACTTAACCAAACTTTAACTGTCTGGATTTCAGGTTTTGTGAATTCTGTGCATATTCTATAGGTTCATGAGGTGTTTTGTTTCCTTCTTGTAGAGTTGGAAAGAAAAAGGTGCAGCTAAAATCACTGAGTCATTTCTGACAGTAAGATTGGAAGCTATACGATTTTGCCCCTATTAAAATGTAACCCCCTCCTTCCTGAGGCGTAGGCCTGTTTTACTGAGTTACTTTTGTGCTTCCACAATGTGAAGGTGGAATTGGGGAAGAAGCAAAAAGGAATCATGGTTTAGGTTGGAAGGGACCTTAATGATCCAACCCCACTGGAGATTACGTTGGTTCAGATGTTTTTCTTGTTATTCTTCCCTCATGATAATTTCAATGAATTATCATCTAACAACTTTCCTGCTGTTTAGAGTGGCTGCTGTCATTTGTTACTGCTACCACAGGTGAACTTGCTGCCTGCTATTGACATTTCCCCATCTGAACATTGACGTGAGGTTTCTCTTAAAAACATTTTTTCTTGGAATCTACTGGTACTGGAGTTAAACAAGGTGTGATGCTTTGTGGTCAGATGGGTTGGTGTGGGTGTTTCTGTAGAGATGCTTCACAGCCTGCACCAACCAGGGCTGCAAAATCGATATTTGTGTGTCTGTCCACTGATGTGCAATGGTTACTTCAGGGGCTGTCACTGCCCAAGCCAGACCTGGTAAGGAAAATGTGACAAGGTTGCATGTGCTGCATGTTGGTGAGAGCAGAACTGTCCTTGAAACCTGGTTCAAACATGATTCACCCTCAAAGGAGTCAAAGTCCTAGTTCAGGTAAGGTAGCTGCCAAACACAGAACTTTGTTAGCAACTTTTAAAGGCTCCTCTGTCTTAAATTACATTTTGTTCTGATTCATTGTTATCACCTCTTTCTAGATGAGGTTTTTCTGCCTTTTTTGTAACACCTTTCTCTTATTGCTAATTCTCACTTTCTTTTCTCCTTGATGCAATTCTGTTGCATAATGAATGGTTTTAAAAGCAATATACTGGAGTATTGACTCCTTTAAATTCATGATGGATATCTCAAAGCTCAGACTAAGACTTCTTTTCTATTGTTTCTACATTAAGAATACTGGAAACTTTTGAAAAGAGTTTCTATTAAATTTGAAACAGTAAAATCTTTCTCATGTGATTTTTCCAAGTCAAAATTATTAAGCAATTCTGAAAAATAATGCCTTCACAGCTCATCAGCATTGACCCAGAACCAACAGATATCCTAACTACGGGGAAGTCACTGACTTCAGAAAATTAATCTCATGGGAATATTGATAGAAATGGGACTTGGAAAAAAGCATGCAAGGCAAGTGCTCTCTTCTCTGAGGTAGTTCTTTTGATTTATTGGCAGAATGTTGTGGAAAATAAAAGAAATTGCTTACTAGGCTCTACCACTTTATTGAGAGGATGCGAAGGAAGTGTGAAAAGTGGGATGTGTGGGGGAATTAGAGTGAGAGCACAGTATTTTGTTGCTGGCAGATGTGTACTAGGCTTCACCATTTTACTGGGGTGGTACAATTTAGTTGTTATGACACATCCAGGAAGAAAAACAGAAAACACGAGCTGGAGGCTTGGAGAAAATTAAATGATGATGACTCAGAACTTACACCCCAAAGTAAAATGAAGATTGAAACACTGCACGAATTTTTTTAGAAGAGAAATCTGATGCAAACATGAAAAAATTAGCTTCCTTCAAGTTATTGAAGCTTTGCACTGATCTTCAGATGAGGAGGGTAATATTAGAAAGTTAGCGTCAAGGTGAAAGGCAAGGATGATCACGGATAAACTGCAAACTGAGCTTATGTTTTTGCTGCAATTTTATTTTCAAAGTATTCTTTTTGTTCATTGTGCAGTCAGCCCCACATCTGCTTCTGCTGAAAACCAAGGAAAAGTGTTTCAGTGCCTAAAAGTGTTATTGTTTGACTCGTTTGGCTGGGAGAATGAGTCTCAAGTAACCTATGAACTCTGTGCCATATTCCTGCAGTAAGCAGAGGGCCTGCTGGGGTGATCTACTTAACTTGCCATTAAGTTTTATGTAAACTGTTATAACATTGTTTTAAAAGGGTTTGCAGGATTCTCTGCAGTAATATGGCATATATTAACTTCTAGACTGAAAGTAGTAGCCAATTTGTATCCCTTATGTAAACAGATCTATTTTTTTTGTATTTACTGAACTGTCTTTCTAAGTCTGATAGACTATTACCTATAATTTATCATCAGTACTGCAATGTGACTGTTAGCTTAAAACTTTAACCCTTGCAGCATTTAAGTTATATGTGGGTGAGCTTCTAAAAAGTAGTGTTTCGTTGGACCTGAATTGTTACCTGACTCAGGGGATTTCAAAAGCAGTTTTAAAAGGTGAATAAACATCGTTGCCTCATTTTCACACGTGGTGAAAGTTAGACAAATACAGATAAAATTAGTTGGTTCAAGGTCATGTAAACCAGTTAGTCCCACAGCCAGAAATAGTCCTAGCCCTCCCACCTGCTTACTCTTTATCTACTTTTTATCTAAAGAAACACTTTGTCTGTTCTCTGAAATATAGAAGGTGGTTTACACCAATTAGGCTTCTCATATTAGAAAGTCTAGTTTCTGGATTCTTGGAATGCACAGAAAGGGACTGTGCTAGTCATAACTGCATACTCCTGGGCATTTCAACATCTTATAATTTCTTTTTCATGGTTTCAAAATTTATAAATAAATTTTCTGTACATTTGAGAAATTGGCTAGGAAGAAGATCATCTTATGCAGCATATCAATCAAGTGACTGTGGGTTTGGTTCTGTAAGTAATCTATGTCCAGAAGTCTTGTGCACTGTAAGTAGCATTTATAATTACCTGGTATTGAAAAGCAAGATGGTGGTCTGGTTACCAGAGAAATTCAGGTATTTTTATCTTGGCCGAAGAAGCTGTAACACTGTCAACCCAAGACAATGATGTTGCATGCAGCACATCATCCCTTATCTTCTGAAAGCATAGCCTCAAATCTCACTGAATACAGGCCAGCCTAAGGGGCACAGTGAGCTTTTATTTCATATTCTTATGCATCATAAAGACAGTGCTGGTGTTCTCCTTGATGGATTACCAGGAGGGCAAAGGCTACATCACACCACTGCTGCTGACTGTGATCACAGAAAGGCACAATCAGACCAGCATTAGTTCCTCTGGTCTATAGCTCCAACATGCTGATATTCCAAAAAAACAGATAATAGATAACACCAGCTACTCCACACCACATGTCACCAGAGGCAAGGGGTACGTGTCATTCCCTTACTAGTACCTGGCAATGCTGAGCTCTGTTTATCACCAGCCACTTGGCAACAAGCACTACTCTTGGTCAGGGCTTTGCTGTTACCCTGCAGAGCAGCTACTCTGGAATTTCTGCAGCTCACAGGAATGAGGCAATTTCTGTTGTTCCAGTGAGAAGATAATGTTTCTCTGGAAGGCCACTTAGGGTTGAAATAAAGGAGAGGAGGATTACATTCCCAATTTCTGTTACATGTTTTTCTCCATTGCTTGTAGTTGTTGGACCCAACCTGTATTAAACTCACTTAGCCTGATACCTGCACTATTTACTCAGCATTCCAGGTGTGCTATGGGGTTTTTTTATTGATGCATATATTTTGGTGCATTTTGGCCCATTTGTAATGTAAAAGCCCAAGTGTATTGCTGTCCATTAAAATGATCACTATTAGCTCTCTTACTAGACTATATCATTGTGAATTAGGTTGGTGATGAAACCTATTCTGTGTCTGAATCCAAACTTCCACTGTTAACATTGGTTTAACAAGCTTTATATTTTCTGTTTCCTTTATACAAAACACAAAGAGCTCATATTTCAAAATAAATCTCCTGCACTGTACTTTATTTAATAGCTGACACAGCTGAGGTTTTAAGAAGCTGAATGCACATATAATGCATTTTAAGAAGTGACATTGCTATGGTTATGAGTTACACAACAATATGATGTCAGCCCTCTGATTGGTGCCATGGTATTTAGCAATGCCACTTGGACAGGAAAGTTCACACACAGAAGCCTGTCCAACAGTTCTAAGAATTTTATATCTTTTGAAGTATTCAATATATTTCTTTATGTGTTGAAGCACTGGCCTTCCAAAACCCTTGTTTTCATTTTCCAGCAATCTCAGTGAACTTGGGGTCATTGGATTGTTTGCTTTCTCACTGACTACACTGAAATCAAGCAGCCATCAGCTAAATTAGTATAGCTTGAATGTGTCTAGAAAGAATTCAAAGCAGACCTTTATGACAGCGTTATGACTGTGCTTTTAACTTAGCATTGGGGTATAATGCAAACTTAAGAGGTAGAGGCAATTCAAAGAAAAGGTGAATTTTTAGTACTGGATCAAAATGAGAAATGATGGGACTTTCAAATTTCAACTGTGTGTTTCAGATTTGTGTGATTGTAACTGTTCCAGTAAGAAAACAATCTACTTTTAATAGAAATTAAATTTTAGTTTTCCAAGCCATCTCTCCATCTTCTGAGACTACAGGGAAACACTAAAATGAATATTTTAGCAAGATATTATCAATCTATACTGGCATTTTGGCAACCATAACTTATCAATCCCTTTGTCTGGAGAAAAATAAAAGTCAAATTGAGGCCAGTTCACTTGACCCAAGAAAATCATATTTATCTGTTTAGGTTGTTCAGAACCACCAGTTTTCCAAGAGTTGTGTACAATGTAGTGATGCAGAATGGAAAAAAGAGGAAGGAAACCAGGTGACATACCAAGTGTCCTTTTATTTAGTAGGTTACTGTTCATTGAAAACAAGGCTTGGTGTGTGAAAGACATTGAATTTTTATGGTGACTGTTGAGAAATGCACTCTGGTCGTCTCTGCTAAATACTCATCATAAAATTGCTTGATTGGATCCTCATCCAGTTGGTAGTTTCAACTGACTACCCGTGTGGATGAGCCTAATTCATGTCACCACAGAAGAGAGAAAATTGCTCAAGGTTTAGAAGGAAACTCTGAGCTGGCAGTGTGCCCTTGCAGCCAGGAGGGCCGCTGGTATCCTGGGGTACTTTGGGAAGAGTGTGGCCAGCAGGTTGAGGGAACAGATCTTCCCCCTCTGCTTGGCCCTGGTGAGGCACATCGGGAGTGCTGGGTCTGATTCTGGGCTCCTCAGCACCAGAGAGGTGAGGAGCTACGGGAGAGAGGGCAGTGCAGGGTGACAAAGATGATGCAGGGTCTGGAGCATCTCACTTTGGGAACTGGGTCTGTTTATTCTAGAGAAGACTGAGAGATCTCATTATTATAATTATAGAATACCTCAGAGGTTGGTTCCAAGAGGATGGTGACAGACTTTTTTCAGTGGTGGCCAGCGACAGGATGAGGAGCAAAGGCCATAAACTGAAACACAAGAAGTTTCACCTCAATGTGAGGGAGAACTTCTTTCCATTGAGGGTGGCAGAGCACTGGAACAGTCTTCCCAGGGAGGTTGTGGAATCTCCCTCTTTGGAGACATTCCAAACCCATCTGGACTCGTTCCTGTGTCACCTGCTCTAGGTGACCTTGCCTTGGCAGGGGGCTTGGACTACATAATTTCCAGAGGTCCTGTCCAACCCTAACAATTCTGTGAATTCTGAGAAGTGTTAACACAACCACAGTACTTGATGAACCTTTAGTGAACAGATTTAGGGGTTTTCTGTATCTCCTTCCATGGGGTCCTTCATTAGCTGAAAAGGAAGTGTAATTATTTTATGTTTTCTCTTAATTGCTTTTAACATGTCAATCTAAAATCAGATGGCTTGACCAAGAGATTTCAATAATTTAATACTTTTAATATTTTTGCATTGGCTTCTGTTTATCATCAGACACTTGGCAGAAAATGTTGTTCTTGGTCAGAGCTTTGCTGCTGTCCTTCACAGGAGGTGCTCTGGAATTTCTGCAGCTCACAAGAATGAGGCAATTTCTGTCACTCCAATGAAAGTAGAAAGAAGCTAATGAGCCTTTAGGAAGGTGTTTAGATTTGAAAAAAACCAGAGGAGAATTATGTTGCTTTTTTTCCAGATCATTCAGCAAAAGTACTTTGTTAGTTCAGGTAGGATAGAGTATATGCTGAAGCTGCTTTTAAGGAAGGGGCAAACTTGCAGTTTTGGTTTTGCCTTTTTCCTTCATTGTTCCCTGTATAAAGGGAGAGTATTACTTCACTCTATCTCTGCATTAAATTCATTGACATTTCCATTTTACTTTGAACCTGCAAAGTTCTAGCAGAAATGCAAAAGTTTTTTAGGAAATAAAAGTTTTTGCCATCTCCAGTTGGATATGCAATCACGAGGGAAAAAAAACTTAGAAATATTCGGAGGAATAGATGATTTCCTGTGATATTGTAGTGTGTAATGTATTTGTCTCAAGGCTGCAATCAAATACTTATATGGTGAGCACTTAAAAGGATTTTATGAAGAAAATGTTAATTCTTATTGTTGTCAGTGTTTGGATCTTGGAAGTCAATAAGGCATGAGATCACCTATTACATAATAAAGACATTGATTCTTTTCCTTCTCCCAAGAAATGTGTGTTCTGCATAACTGTGGATACAATTTTTTGTTAAATGCTTTAGTCATTTAGTGATGGGCTGTGTATAATAACGTAAAATTCTTAGGCCTGTGACCAAAATTAAGACTAATATTCCTTGATTTTAAGGAATTCCTAGACACATTTTCAGTCACTGGTTCTTCCATTACACTCTGTTTGCATTGCAGCATGCTTACAAGTGAGTTTAATTTACATATTCCTGTATTATTTGTTGTTATACAAAGTAATACTTTTAAATAACACTTATTCCTTATATTACAATATACTTTGAATTATTGCAGTAAATTTAGGTGGAGTCAGTCTCATTGCAGTGGAGACAAGGTCTAAGCCACAAGTATCTGAACTTCCTAAATAAGACATCCTAAAGAATTTGGAGAGAATTTAAATTAAATTTTTCTGGTTAGAAGACAAAGAAAATTATAAGATATGCATTGTCTCCAAGTTTCTGCAGTGATTATACTTTTTCTCATGTTTGGTTTTCAACCAGCATTGTTAGTGGTGCATGTTTAGGCTTTGGCATCTTGCAAATGAGGTTAGTAGAAAGGTAGCATTTACAGTACTTATTAACCACTGTCTGTTCCAGAATGCCTCTTAGAATATTTATTCAAATTCAGCCATCATTATTTTTAGCTCACTTGGGAAATTATTAGCTTTCATCTGATGCCTCACATATTTATGCTAGAAATAAGAAGATTTTATACTAAGCGTATTAGTGTGTTTAACGTCAGAGAGGAAGCCAAGTCATTATGCCAATTCTCATTTTGAAGAGCTTTCAATAGTGATAACTTTTTCATGAGTAGTCAATAAGATCCATAAGCAAAATTTAGACAAGTAGCTAAGGACCCTGACTTCTATTTCCAAGGATGTTGAGGCAACTAAAAACACAGGCATATGCCTTGAAGGATTAGAAAAACAAATCAAACCAAAAAAACCTGCCTAGGTTCACCTATCATTGATTTTAGTAGAAATTAGATACGTGACTGCTTTTGAAAAAAAATCACTTGAGTGTCCATCTACCTCTTCAATGCCTAAAAACCTGACTCATATGCCTTTAGGACCTTCAAAGGTCTCACTGGCTATTCATGAGATTCATGCCGCTTTTTGAAAATAGAGTAACACTCAAAAGTTACTTTTTAGTCTTTTACACGTTGCCATCTACCTGCCCCAAAATCAAGACAGGCACTTTAGCAAACAATTATGTATGAACTTGGACAAATTAGAGAGATGGGCAATCACCAACTACATGAAGTTTAACAAGTGAGTGCTGGACTGTGTATCAGGTTTGGGGCAACCCTGGTTGTGTGAATAGACTGAGAGAGGCTGGAGAGCAAAAAGGGAGCTGGGGGTCCTGGTCATGGCAAGTTGAACACGAGCCAGCAGTGCCCTGGCAGCCAGGAGGGCCAGCCCTGTCCTGGGGGCATCAGGCACAGCATGGCCAGCCAGGCATGGCCAGTGCCATGCTCTGCTCTGCGGCGGCCTCACCTCCAGTGCTGGGGGCAGTTTTGGGTGCCATAAGGTAAAACAGACATTTGAGCTCTTAGAGGTATTCAGAGGAGGCCATGGGGATGGTGAAGGGCCCTGGGGAAGCTGTATGAGGAGCAGCTGAGGGCACTTGGTCTGCTCAGCCTGGAGAAGAGAAGCCTGACAGGAGGCCTCATTTCCCTACACTGTCCTTGTGAGGGGAAGAGGAGGGGCAGGCACTGATCCCTTTTCTGTGGTGACCAGTGACAGGACTTGAGGAAACAACACGAAGATGAGTAAAGAGAGGTTTAAGTTGGGTATTAAGGAAAGGTTCTTCACTCAGTGGGTAATTGGGCACTGGAACAGGCTCCCCAGATAAGTGGTCACAGCACCATGCCTGACAGAGTTCAAGTGTTTGGACAGTGCTCTCAGGGCTCTCTCTCATGGTGTGACTCTTGGAGTGTGCTCTGCAGGGTCATGAGTTGGATTCCATTATCCTGATGGGTTTGTTCCAACTCAGCACATTCTATGATTCTATGAGGAACTGAATGGTAGATGATCTTTAAAATCACGCTACAAACCTTTCAGGCTGGTCTGAATAATGTTAAAAATGTGGAGTTTTTTGATGTCCATATACCCTTTTCAAATCAGGAACAAATGGCATCTATTGATTGCTCAAGAGAGCCTTTATTTGCTGTATTCATACACAGAAAGAAAAATATTAGAACTGCAGTGGGTAGTTCTTAGGCAAAACAGGTGACTAGTAGGAAAGCAATGGGAATCCAGTCAAGGGAAAATATTTGTGGTGTAATGACGCTTATGGCCAAAAGACCTAGGAAAATCGATGATCAATGTTTTCTTTAGTGAGCATAGCACTGAGAGCTCATGAAATAGAATTCCTCAGACTAATTCCTACTATTGTCAATGAACTGAACTAAAGCCATTTGAAGTTAACAGATAACCATGAGTGAGTATCCATGGAATCATAATTTTGGATTATGAAGAAACTCCTGGACAGGCCCAGCCTCGCTTATTAACATTACTATTTTCTCCTTCTCTGGCTTTGGCTTTGTCCCTTCTTTATTGTACTACATATCAGATTTTCCTTGACATTTTCTCTTTGCCACATGAAAAAGTAGAAATACACCTTAAAAACATTAGATCCTAAAATAAAAAATAAACAAGATATTTCCACCTGTTTCATAATATAATCATTTTGCATTCAGAATCTGTTGCAGGTTATTTGATTCTTGATGGGGGCAGGGAAAGCCTTATTTATTAAAAAAGTGTTGTCCTTTTTCACAGATCTGAATTTCATCTGTTTCATATCAGAGTATAAACTTCTATTTGAAAAGGACAGCAGACAGTAAGAATATCGCCACTTACGAATTCTGTTCATTTTATTAGTCTTCATCTTAGTGATAACAGGAAATAGTTGTACTTTATTGCATCAAGTCCTATTGCTTTCAAAAACTAAAATGAAATGACTATGAAAGAAAAATTAGGGGAGTTGACTTAATGCCATTGTAGCTGCAGTTGTAGAATTTAATTCTATTTTTTTTCCAAAAAGAAAGACAAGGGTGAAATTCTGCAAAATGTCTTCCTTTTTTTTTTTTTTTAATCAACAGATTTTCTTGACCATTCCACGTTTTAAAATGTTTGTATCTTGGAACAGCTATATTAAATCTACTGCTTGTAATTCCTGAAAGAGTGGTAGAACTCCTTAAGCATATGAAATAATTTTTGTGTCTCATATGAGAACACTCTTTATGTCTTTTAAATGCAGAAGCAAATGTGAAGTGACAGCATCATTTCTAACCCATTTTCCTCAAGCCAAACCAACTGGGAATAGTACAATGCACGATACTGAGAGTGCCTTGAAATAAACTAAGTCATATACATATTTACTCGTAGAAAGTATAAATAATTCTTTCTTGATTTTTGTGCTTTTTTTAAACTCCGCTTCAGAACAATACGTGTACTGAAAAAGGATTATCAATGTCCAAACAAGCTAAAGAGCAGTTCCTGTCCCCATAGATGTTTTGGAAATTTTAACTACTGTGACTATTGTTCTCTGCAAAGGATCACTTCAGA
Source organism: Setophaga petechia (assembly GCA_024362935.1). Lineage (NCBI taxonomy): Eukaryota > Metazoa > Chordata > Aves > Passeriformes > Parulidae > Setophaga > Setophaga petechia. The sequence continues at coordinate 8,801,546 of JANCRA010000025.1, forward strand.
GAAGATCATGAAATGCCGATGTTTTTGAAGTGGTCCTGTGGTGTTCTATATTGCCTTGGATGAAGAGGGGTACTGGAGTGAGGAAGGTAGAGATGCTTTGTGTTGTTTCAACTCACAGAATGGTTTACAGCCTCAGTGGGATTCTTTCTTAGTTCAGTCACAGTACTGCTTTTAGAGGTGAGCTCGTTAGGTCAGCAGCAGCTATATTTTAAATCTTCCAACTGATAGAATACTTTGGGTTGGAAGAGATCTTTAAAGATCACATAATCCAGTCCCCTGCAATTAGCAAGAACATCTTCAACTAGATCAGGTTTCTCAGAGCCCCATCCAACCTGTGAATGTTTCATTGCCTGAATATCTCACTTGAGCATCATTCTGTGTCTTTCTCCATGACAATATTGTGATAGAAGGCACAGCCCTCAAAGAGAGAAAATCCTTCTTTAATGGCATCTGATATTTAGCTGCCTCTGTGGGTTATAAATATTATTGTTGTCTCATTTTCTTTAAAAACTGTTGGGAAATGAATACTCATAAGAATAGAAATGATCTTGTGTGAATAGCAGTGTAAAAAACTGCTTCATTACTTATGCATAGAAAAATGCACCTTGTTTTGCAGAAATAAAACACGAAGGAGTTTTACTGCTATAACATGTAAGAGTATATTCTATCTCTTCTATCAAGAAAGAAAAGATAGATAAGATTTCCCTTGCACTTTTACTGTATCCAACTGGAATGCTTTCTCCAACAGGATTCACACTTAGTCAGACTAAAGCCTGGGAGTTTTTAAGAGCTAGAGGAGCAGCTCTAACTGGTGTTACCTGCATAAGGCTCTTTCTGGGACTTTGCTTAACTGCACTATACCATAGCAGCTAAAATAAACTTGGATTTGCTTTGATCTAAAATGGGATCTGTATGAATGCATCCTTACCTCTAAATGGAAGTTCATTGTGTGGTTTTAAACAGATTCATTCCACCAAAATTTAGGCTCCCAATGGAGGGTCCTTACTCAACTGACTTAATGAGCAAAAGAATACAATTGCTACAGCTTCCTTGCTTAATTTAGTGGAGAGAGAAAAATGTGTCCTAGGGAAAATTCATAACTTAATGAGAGCCCTGAAAGTTTTTTAGTCCTCTCACTGGCTGCAGGATGAGGTTGAGTAGACTCCTAACTCAGAATCTTCATTTAAGTGCCCAAAAATAGATGGACTGAATCTGAACCAGAATCTCCTTATTTCAGGTCACACTCTGCTCAGCGTTAATCATTTAGCAAGTTCATTCTGTATGTGGACAAACTAAAATTATGTATGTCTAGGAAAGTCTGAATTTAAAAGTCTTTTGTCTGAAAAGATACGAAAGGAACATTATAGTCAATAACATAAAATACACATGAGATCTTTTTGAATACATCTATCTTTCTCTAGATAAATCATAAAGGTATAATAACATCACCTGTGCTTCCTACACCTCTATCCTCTCTTGAAAATATGAAAAAAACCCAAAAAAAGGCCACCAAAAAAACCATAAGGAATACTTTTACATTACTGAATTCTAAAATATAAGTTGGATTGTAGTGCAAATTGTTTCAACTAGTGCCTCTGTTTTTCATTCAGTGCCCATTGATTTAGAGAGAAATGCCAGAAACAATTAAAAAAAAAACAAACTGAGAAGTGTTCTAAAAGCAAATATATATGGTGTTTTTGCATTTAATCTTAGCTATATATTTCAGAAATAAACATGGCTTTTATTCAGGACATGTATTTGCCAATAATACATTTGATTAAACTAGGAAAATTAGACATACTATCAGTAGCTTGCTCCCAAATTACACAAGAAGAAATTAGATACATTTTCAGTAGCTTGCTCTCAAATTTCTACAGTCTATGAGTCACCAGATTCTTCCTGCCAAACTAAATATGTCTGTAAAAGGCTGGAAACTTTAATGGAAAGAAACATAAAACTTCAAATACGTAGGAAAAAACTAAGTTTTTTTCATGGAAGACCTGTTGACTAGTAATTCAGGAATTCGGGGGATGTAGAAACAAATTATTGCAACAATATTATTATTTATCCACAGAAGTTTCAAGGTAAGAAGCATATTCAATCTTTTTGCTATGTTAACCTAAAATAAATATCCTTATTAGCTTTCATGCAATCTGAAATAATCAATGAAGACTTACAAAAAGAAGCTGTAAACCTTTTATTATAAGAGTAGAAGCTCATATCCAGTCGTTTTGATGGGACTGAGTTAAAAGAAACCTTCAGTATAGGTAATGGAAGTCTGAAAAAGAATCCTTCTTGTAAATTGGATTTATTATATGTGGTCTGGAAGAGCCTTCAAACATAATTAGAAATGTACTTATCTTTTTCAGATCCACAAGCAGAATGACATCTTCTCTACAATATTATCCATGACACTTAGATGTTTTACACCTGTACATAAACCATACATTTAAAATTTTCTTTAGAATACAGAGTTTGTGTGCATAATTTCAGATTTTATCCATTGCCTTAGAAGGATATGGCTGATAATGAACCTTCTTTTGAAGTCAAACCAATTTTCAGTAGGATTTGTTTTCTTAGAACCTGCTGTTTATAGGATTTAGGGGTATTAAGTGTTTACTTTTTTTTGGGATAGAAATGGTGTTCCTAGAATATTTATTTTCAGAAAGAAAACAGTTCACTGAGCTGGATTGAATCAGAATGTTCTGAGCCAACCCCTTCCTTTTTCTGCATACTCAGCCTTGTGTAAATTTCTGCTCAATACACAAAGACACAAACAATATAAACAAATAGTTCTGTATGAATAATATCATATAATTTCAGGTTTGCGTGAGTCATAATTTCCCACAGGAAATGTTTTAACAGGACACTTTTTCCTACTTCCACACTTTTATGGGCACATAAGGAAGCAGAAGGGCCTGCTGTCTGGAAGCATCCTCTTACTCTAGAAGAGATATATTACATAAATGGGAAGACTGGAATCACAGCTGAATTTCAGAATAAGATGGGAAATATTTAAATATGCTTTAGACTCAAGGAAAAAAAAAGGCAAGAGACACATGAGCCCTAGAAAGTTTCTTTGATAAAAAGAAGCTATTCCAGTGTTCACTATTAAAGGATTTAACTTGAGATAAGCAAATGCATTCTGCTCTGCCTAGTAAGAGTAAGGACATTGAAAACATAAAATTTCTCTGCGTATGGGATTCAATCAGAAAACACAGAAAGTATCTCAGACTAGGCTGGATTTTTGTAGGAATTTAAGTAACTTTCCACAAGCTAGGCTCACCCACTGGTCATTTTATGGTATGCCCCTCCAAAGACTATGGATGTGTTAGAATTTTTGTTCCCAGAATCTCATTTAGTGATGCAAACATGAAATATGGCTGTCATTACTTAAAAGTTAGACCCAGCATTTGGGCTTTATCTTTCATAATGGTTTTCCACTAAATGCACCACCTAGAGAGTAGGCATTAATGGCTTTTCCTTCCTCTTGAGATTGAAGTTCCTGTGGTTATTACCAGAGATAAATTTAGCATAATTTCTTCACTAAGTATACATTTGTGGTATTTGTCTTGATTTCTTGACTGAGAAATTACTTAACTGTTGGTTATCTCTTGCATTTGTTGTCATATTTTTGAACAATTAAGCTTGGATATGGTTTAATAAGCATGCCCAGATCCATTCTTTCTTAGCAAAGCTCCGAGGTGGCTTCAAGTCTCTATTTGATTTTCAGTGATGTGAAAGAGTTTGAAATGTGCCTAAGAGCTAAAGTATTGAATAAGCCCTAGAGAAATGGCTCTGTGAATTTCTACCTTTGGAATGAGCCCTGTGCATGGAATGCCCTCCATGCCCATGTAGTAAATGCAAAAGGTTTTCATTAATGGAGTGTATGGTTCTGCCGGAGGGAATGATTTGCTTTGTGACTCCTGCTGCTGCTGATCAAGAATCACAAATGCTTTATTGATACCAGAACAAACAAGGAGGTCCATACGCAAAGGTTTTGGCTGATTGCACAGAGCATGTGCCAGAGCTGAAGTCAGGGAAGGGTTTTTCTCAGTATTTAAGATTCAGTGGAAAAGTAAGAGGGGCAGCTATGCCAAGAATTAATGTTGATCTTGCCAAGCGCTTCTTTGAGTGACTTTATCCAACATGAGACTAAACAGTGTATTAAATACACATCTAGCAGTTAGGGAATCAAATGTCAAGTAACAGCTTTCTGTTATTTGAGACCAAATTTGAAGCTTGGTCTAGTGCATAAAGAAAAGGTAAACATCATAAAAAGCATTAACATCTCTAATCTACCAGCTAAAAAGGACATATATAAATTGAGTTCTGGAGAAAATTTACTTATTTGGTTTTGATAGTAAGCACTTTTTAGAGAGATGTTTCTTGTTGAAATTTTGATCAATGATTTGTTTCCAGTCACTTCATTAAAATTATCATCATTACTGCAGTCCCTCTTAAGGAAAATGTTGAAAAATTATAAAATCCTTGGTGACCTAAGGAACTTGCTGTAGAGACCTGTTTGCATGGATTAAATTTAGTGTCTATAAGAAGCTATCTCCTCCTAGACTTTGCAATCCATGGAGAAAGAAGAGAGAACTTCTCTCTCTGTTATTGAAGAGGTGACTTAAGGAGATTAGCCTCACTTAAACTAAGGTTAACCTTTGTGAACAACGCCTTACACTTTCTTAATGTGGTAAAAAATGAGAAAATTCTTTCAAAGACTGGCTTATTTTCAGAGATCTTCCTCAGTGTTTACTACCAGGGGCAACAAAGCACACACTAAACTTGTGTCAGCTGTTTGACTTTACAGTAGCATCATTCCAGAAGCCAGAACTGCTTTCTTTCTTATACAGATACATGGGTAGCTGTGCCTATAGTTCTGGTTCCCTGAGCACTGACCCTGCAGACCTGGCTAAAGCACACTTGAGCTCCTTTCCAGGGTAAGAGGTAAGGAGCATAGGGATAGATAGAGGAATACACTCAAATCTTCCATAGATACAATATTTGGACATGAATGGGGCATGTAGCCAGACCAAGCAACTCAAAAACACTCTCAGATCTTGCTGTGTGAACACAGCCAAGATGACCAGCATATGTTTGCAAAGATTTGTAAGACTGTCAGTGACACCAGAGTCTGTGTGTGTCCGTGGCAGCTTTTCAGCATGCCTCTGCTGGGCTTCTAACATTAACATTCCTTTCAATCAGGGATGCAGAGAGGAGCTAATGACTCATAGCTCCTACAGGTATGGAGTACTTAAAGAACTGAGTGCCATGCCATCTCTTGTAATTATGCTGATAGGTTTGACAGGCCTAGGAACTTTAATAACATCTTAAAAGCAGACTTCCTGAAGTAAACAAGAAGCTCTTAACTAGAGGGAAATGGGAGAAGCAAAATGTAATTGCCTATTGCTCTGCTACTTGTTTCCTCTTTTCTAAGGCAGCAATTCCTCCACATATACCTTAGTTCTACAGAGCAATGGGATCTCATGACAGCTCTCATCACCCAAAATTATGTTCACAGGCTTATCCTGATTTTCTGATGATTATAAACGAATAGTCTTACATTGTGCACAGCTGGGGATTTTCCCAAGGACAGCACACAATTTTGATTGTCTTAGTGGACAAAAAAAAAAAAAAAAGAAAAGAAAAAAAAAAGTAGTAAAAATCTGCAGTAATTCTCCTCAAAGCAGTTGACACAGGGAAAATTAAGCTGGATGCCAGAAAAGCCCATCTTTTATGGGATTCACTGCTTTACAGGTGGAAGCCTGTGTTAGGTCATTCTCCGTTCTCTGAAGAATATCAGAGGAACTCCAATGTCTCAGGTACTGAAATTCAGCTCTTTTCTTTTTTATGCAAGAGATGGCTCAGAAGATTCACCATAAGACTAAAGCAGTGATTTTAGCAGAAAAAAAAAGCTGGAATTTTAATTAATGAAGTTGATTGTCATGGTTTCAAATAAGTATTGCCATCTAACTTGGGCTTTAGAAATTAGAAGACAGAAAATGTCTAAGGAATTAAAAAATCTGTTTCTTTGTTGGCACTTGCGTATTGTCAGCAAGACTGCTATGTATTTATTGTAAAAGGAAAAAGTATTTTTTCAAAGGAGAAGAAACTAGATAAAAAAGAATAAAGCATTTTCTCCTTAGAACAAACTACTAGATCTCATGGTAGTAATAGCCCTGAGAAAACAGCATGAGCAAGAATGAATGATTCTTCAGGAAATTCAACATTTATGAAGAAATTTTTTTTTGAGTAATCTACGAAGTAAATTCCTGTGATAAGACTAGACTATTCCAATAAAAATTTCCCCCCTCTTAGGCTTTCAATTTTGTAAGTTTCCTGTAATTTCTCCTTTAAGTTTTTCCAACATTTTCTCCTCTCGGTGTTGTTTTGTAATGAGTGTACCATGGTAGACCTTCCTGGACATTAAAATTTAAGTGAATGTCAAAGCCATCCCACTTGGCTTCATGACTCTTGGATCCAGAGGTTTTGAGATTGGAGAAACATTGAGAAAAGCTGTGTTCAAGTGTAGCCACTTTTGTAGCTGTGGTGAGGTTCTGTGTCACCTTCTCCTAGCACACATGAACCTGAGGGGCAGAAGTTCTCCTAGAGAGATGTCCCTAGGTAAAAGGTGGCAACAATCTGCTTTTCTCTGGTAAATCATAGAAAACAAAAAACTGTCTGAGGACTAGCCAATGCTGGTTGGAGTTAAATGTGACCAATGAAAAAAAAGTAGATGCTTAATTTGGGGACTTGTGCTGTTTTCCCCTAAAAAAACTTTGAAAAATGCTCCTTGTCAGTCCATCTCAAGACAAAAGAGAGTGGTAGAAATAACATTTTACTTTTTCTTGAAGTCAGTACTTCTCCTTGTGTGTGGTAAGCAGCTGGGGCATCTCCTCAGAAGCTGTAAAGAATTTCCTTTTATAGCTAGAAAGTTGGGCAGAGTAGACTATATAAAGGAAATTTTTGTCTTCCAGTCCTAGACATAGATACATCCTTGTGGCTGGGAAGTACAGAGTTTCAACAGAAAGTAATACAATTATTTCTATCTTCACTTCCATCCACAACTCCCAAGGAATAGTCAGAAGCTTTGACCTTGACTCAGAACCAGGAATTCCACCTCAGCCAAAAGGTATTCTTTTTATTTGGAGTCTCTAGTGAAATACAGAATGATGGAAGAAAAAAAATTTCCTCACAGCTATTTCCTGTGCAAGTTAAAGGCAAATACTACCATTGATTATATTTTATTTAAAGGAACCAGAATATGGGAAAAGAAGGCTTAAAATACTACTTTTATTGACATACTCTTTTACAAAAAAAGAAAAATTTCATTGGGTTTTTACCTCTGCAAATGATGTGGCATTCTTAAAAAGTCCCAAGAAATCAAGCAACATTTTAAACTTCTAATAATATGCTGCATTCTATAGTACATTTGATATGAGGATCTCAATTGGTTTTCGCAGGGTTACTTGGCTTACTTTTCTCTAGTTCTGTATTTTAGACTGAACTCTAACAAATAAGAGGGAGAGGGTTAAAACAGATTAACTTTCTTCCTCTTATTTATAAGTAGCCAGGTAGAGTACACACATTACTTGGCATCCAAGGGCCCACATACATGTCAGCTTCATAACATTCCTGTTGAATGATACAGCTGCAGGCCATTGATTGCAACTGTGCAAGACTCCTAAAATGGGGTGGTCATTCATAAGTAAAACCTTCCATAGTTTTCCATAGAAAACAAGGTCGACATTTATGGTGGTGTTACATTATTTTTAGTGAAAACTCAGAATGTCAGAAAACAAAAAAGACTAGAGAGAAAGTCTAAACTGACAGCAGATAAAGGTCAAGATTGCAAAGGTAATGATCTCCTTTGAAACACTGGAAACCCATCATGGTATTTGAAATTAAGGATGACCTAGCTTAGGGTAGAGGTTTGAAACAGATTGTGAAACCTTAGAATAACTGAGATTGAAAGCAAAGAGCGTTATTGCTAATGATTAGCATTTCACATGACCTCTTACCTTGGGGATCACAAAGTACACCTGACAGTAGGTCTGATTGCTGGGCAGTAACAGCTACTCTTGTGGAAAGCAAGCATGAGAGGTCTCTGAACCAGCAGCAAACATTTTGCTGGTAGAGAAACACCTGAGATACGTACACAGGAAAAGAGCAATTGTTCTGCTGTTCCAAATGTATTGTCTCATTGTTTTCTAGTGTAGAAACAGGAGAGGGAGATGACAGTCTTTACAGGCACTCCAGCAATAAAACATTTGTAGGACACTCAAATAATCCCTAACTCTGCTGCTAATAAATGCAACAGATTTTGGTGTATAAGTGAACACCTTATGAGTTTGTAGGAAAATGTAAATTCTTGTATGAGAGAGTCCAGTACTTTTAATACTGTGTTTAGCACCAGAATACTAAGCTAAACAGCACCCTGGAGTCGGTGCTTATTCACAGGAGTTGAGGTGTTAAATACAGAAAATAAAGGTTCTTTTGTGAGTAGTGGATTACTTAGCATACGTAAAGCTACGGTTCCAAAAGTGAACTTAAATAAAATGTGCCAAAAAGATAGTGAAAATCTCTACAGTTTATATGTTGAAGAAATTAGAATTTTCTGTAATTTAGAAGTACAAGAGTCTGAATTTGTTTTTATTGCAAGTAAGGAGAAAAGTTTGAAAGCAGTGACTCTATGAATAGAAATAAATAGGAATAGGGTGGGTATGATCAGAAAAACAAAAGTGGTAGCATAGAAGACAAGAAGCTTCAGCCATGAAGGAATATCAAGGATATCAGAGAAATACATATTGTTATTAAAAGTAAATACTAGCTTCAGAGGCTATAGGAGCACAAATTCTATCATGTTTTGAAAAAAATGTATTAATGAATGTATTCAGAATGAATATATTCCTAACTAAAAGTTGCATTAACTTTGTTTAAGTGGCAAATAGGTGAAAATTGGAAATAGATTTGTTACATAAAAGTTGAGTATTTCTTGATCCTCACTCTTGCAGAGTTAATTTTATCTGTTGCCTGTACTGGTGTTAGTCTTTATTATCTCACCATGCATGAATTTCCCTCCACCTGTATTTAAATGATGAAGCATGTGGATACTTGGATGCAGTAACTTTCTGCTTACTGCCTTCCAGCCCTTCATTTTTTTAAACCAGATGTTGAAGCTTAGTGTGTTTTTAATATGAAAAAGTGTGTACTTAAAGTGTTTACTAGTAGTCTCACATAACAGGTACATGTAGTTCTGCCTCATGAGTGTCTTGGGTTTGGTATTTGCTCTCATTCATTTAATTTCAGTGACAGGTCAGTGGAAAGCAGGAACACAGCAGGTGAAATAGCCACAGCTGGAAAGTGGTGAAAAACAATAGCAAGTCTGAAAGTAAAAATTTATCAGAAAGTCAGAGAGGTTTAACACAGGCACAACATTATTCTTCACTGAGGCTTTATGGTGACTGAAGGCTTGAGCATCTTCTAGGTATAAGATACCAGTCCTAGTTGGCAGCCTGGATGATCATAGCTAAGCTCATTTACAGCAGCTGCAGACTCCAATGGATTACATGAAAGTGTTTAGTAGTTAAATGAAAGAAAGGGAGGACTTACTGAAGTAAAAGCCTCTGTCTCCACACACGAACTGAAGAGCATCAACCAGCTCAGCACCACAGAGTGTTTCTGGGCCAGCAGCAACAGAACTGGTTAAGGTAAGCAAACACAGGCCAAGGTAGAAGAAATGGATGTAGGACACAGTGTGCATCTTCACCTGCCAAGGAAGCAGAAGCAGTGTCAGAATTTCCCCAAAGAGTCTTACAAAAAATGACTCCTGCACCCTTGTGAATGAGAATGAATATGTACTGTGATTCCTTGGACAATAAGCATAGTACCAGGAAATGTCTCCCCATGTTTTTGCAATTGCCTACATGTTCTTCTCCATTTATTTTGGAAACTGATTATTTATTCTGGTGAATTCTCACAATCACATCTAGTTAGGAAACCCTGTAGTATCTATGACTTATATTTGCTTTTGGAAAGTAAAAGATGGAAGGGTGGAATAGACAGACAAAGGGAAGCCTGGAATAATATAAATAAAGAAAAAACTTTGAATTGCTTTGTCTCAGACCAGATAAGCTAAGAGGGAATATGGCAGGTGCCTGCCAATGTACTGTGGGAAATGGGGGTGGCATAGGATGGAGAGGGGCTGTTTAAACTAAAATCAACATTGTCACAAGAATAAAGGGCTCTAAACTTGCTGTAAGGAAATTTGGCCCAATAGAAAAATAGTTCATTATTAGTACACCACAGTTCTCCAGCCACCTTAGAAAGGAAAACACCAGGACAAACCAAAAATGTTGCAAGGTTCAACTCTCAAAAGTTACAGGAGTTGATGTGGGATCTTCTGTAGCAGAAGAACACATTCAGTGACTTACAGTTTCCTGTTACTAGCAGGCAAACATTTGAGAAACTAACAGGAGCATGAGTCTTAAACCATTAAAGATTTCCATTTTTACTTGTTGAAAGCAGCTATATTTCATTGACCTTCATTATCCCCTTATAGGCAGATGTGGCCATGAGGTTCATACAGAGGTGACAATTCTTTTCTCATTTACATTTGGTTGCAAACTATCTTCCTGTACTTATGACTGAAGAAAGGCCAGTTCTCAATGGGTGTAAAATTGCACCAATCCATTTAGTCACTTATTTTTGTATCCCTTTGTATCCACCCAATTTCTTACCCACCATGCATAGAAGATAGCTTTTTCTTGCAATATTAAGAAAAGCTATTTATGTATAGTAGCAGGACACTAGCAATGTGCTTAATGCATATTTTGAACTTGTTTAGATCACTTGCCAAAAATGATAGTTTTGAAAGGTGCAAATCTGCATTTAATTTCATTCTCTTTCAAGGTTAACATTAGCATTGCAGTCAGGTTAGAAGTTACAAATCTGTCTTCCACATACAGTTAAACTTGGCTTAAAACTGCTTTGTGTTAGCAGTCTAGTGCAAAGTAATTGAAAATAAAATGATTCATCTTCCCTAAAGTTTCTTTCAGGAGTTCAGGGACCATTTAATCTTTAATATTTCTTCACTGAACTTTTGAAATAAAAATGAAGTTATTTATTTTCTGATCAATTGGGATCTGATCCAGTGGGATATTGAGCCTTTTTTAGTCAATAATTTTTAAGAATTCTTATTTTCTTGGCAAGAGATCTTAGTGCCTTTCTGGATGAGTCTCTTATTTCCACTGTGAAAAAAATGAACAATTTTAAATCCCATGATATATCATAAAAAAAAATAAATTTCCCATTCACAAGTGTCTTTAGCCAACTTTGCCATGCAAACCCCAACAAGCTCAAATGCATGGTCATGACTTCAATGGCAGATGGAGAAAGATCAGATTGTAAATGAATGATGATAGCATGAGGCACTATTTCCTGTAATGATTCCATATCTTAACAACAGTTTCTTTTTTCCTTTGCCATATTTTTGAATTGATAAGATAAATGTGATGCACCTGCAGTTTAAGATGGTTCCCAGTTCTGAGGAGGTAAAGCAGAAAGCTGTTTAGCACACTGCCTCAGAAAGCTGAAAGACATTACAAATACAAGAACATTATGTATTTAACAATTTGTTCTCGTATAACATTTGGTCCAGAAATAAACATAAATTTTAGACATTTAACAATTTTTTATTTTTAAAGACTTCTCAGCTGGCTTGCATTTTCAGATAAATATCAGCACTGAACTACGACAAAACAGATTATCTACTGTTTTTCCTTTAGTGGAAGCCAAAAAAGGCTGCACAGTATAAACCACAGAGAATTTCTTACTTTATCTCCAAATTTAACAACAGTCAAGAACTTTCAAACAAGTAAAAACTTTGCAGAAAAGAAAACAGGCTCACATGTTTCTAAGGTTCAATCAATTGTTTGATAAATTAAGTACTGTGTCATTAAAGCAAATTCCAAAACACAGTTTAAAACTTTAACTTTACTTCATCATTTTAATTAAACACAACATTAATTGATTCAATATGCCTGTGATAAAATCCAAGTACCCCTTTATATCTGAGGGGAATATTCTTAAGAAAATACAAAGTTGTAATCCAATATTGCTTCAGGTTCTCTACAATCAAGCAGGGTACTTACATTATCCCCAATCTGACTAGAAAGTTGAGAGCTTAAAAGAAAACGCATTGGTGTGTGGGTGGGGTTTATCGAAGCATCTAATTGCGTTAGGAAATTGAATACAGGTTCAAGATGAGCCTGGTTAAGCACTTCTTTTACTTGCATAGAATGACTGACCATATTTTCACAGCTGGAATTTCCCCTTTTTTCAGTAAAATAGCCAGCTTTTGCTACATTCCTCTTTTAGTAGTCCAGAAGAATTGCACTACAAAGGAATGTCATATATGAACACTCTACATCTCATTCACTCCTTAATTCTTCTATGTAAGTCCCCTTGATTTAACAAATTATTACTTGACACAAGTTGTACATAAGAATTCTTCACATGGTTGGTCATTTCAGTAACATGTAAGAACATCTGCAAGAATTGTAAGTATTGTGCAGGAGGAAACATTTTTTTGGAGACTATATGCTACAGCAAGAAATCAAGAGTTATATATTCAAAATTACATTTTATTCCAGAGGGGTTGGGCCTGATTATCAAGCCATAGTAGAAATGTGCAATTATTATGAAATATCAGTATTCACTAGTAATTGCTATATAAATAAAGCATATATACTCTAGAGTGGATCAAGGCTTAAATACTGTTAACTTTGAGCAAAGAATCTGGGCTACATGCTAACCTAAATCAATATGTTCCATTGATTCCAAGGAAGCTTGGCAGGATGCATAGCTGAGGAACTAGCACATTACTTTTATGTCTCTTAGTGCCTTGCTCAATACTTAAAAAAACCCCAACCCTTCTTCTTTCAAGTATATTGGAAAGGATGCCCATTTATACATTAAGGGAATGATTTCATCCCTTGCAATTACAGATCTGTAATTAGGTCATTAAGGAATGAGATAAGTGTGTTTTAAGTGTAAGAGAAACTTAAAAAAAAATATTAGGCCCTAAGCAATTAAAATAAGATAATTCTTTCAACTCCATAAATATCCTTGCAAAATACTAAGGGGAAAGAAGTTCTTGAAGGATATAAATTTGCAGATAATGGAAAGTTGGACTCGAGCCAATTGACAGAAACAGAGGTCAATGCACCTACTGAAGTCAAATTTACCTTAAGACAGTTTATATTATTGTGCAGAAATTATAGGGTCATAACATCAAACTTCACATGCAAACTTTCCTGTGAAAGCCCTCCCTAGAAGGGAAAACTTGGAGATGAACATGTAAAGGAATTTCCATTTTCTTTATGTACAATTGCTTAAGCTGTACAAATATGCAAGGTCAGCAAGAGTCGCAGCTGGTTTCTAATGTAGAAAACAAACTGAACTTCTCATTTACTTTTAATTTATGAAAGCAAAAACCAAGTAAATGCCACGATGCTGCCAGAAAATTGCTGCAGTGACAACATCCCTTAAAAGTTTCCTTGTGAAAGCATGAACATTTTCTCTATAATTGTGTATAATAAAACTGCAGAAACTTAACATGTGAATAGTACCTTTTTTCCTATAAAACCCTGCACCTGCAGAAAATAGCTAAAAGTTCTTGTTTTCAGAAGCATTCATTAACAATATAGACAATGATGTAAGTGGACCTTTTAATAATGACATAACTGAAATATTACAAAGTTCTCTGAATAGAAGTGAAATGTAAGACATGTATTTGCAATAGTTTACCCTTACAGTTATCTATGTAATTGCAACTATTACATACAGCCATTTTCCAGATCACATAAAATTGCATGTTCAGCAATTTATAAATAATTCTCAGTTCTAAAATAATGTTATTGAAAAGTGCACAATACTCCTCAAGCCAGCAGCAGACAATACACAGCAAAATAAAACTAGAAAATTATTTGAAATAGTAATAAAGATTTACCTTCAAGAAATCACACAAGCAGCACTTAACTAATTGTGTTGAAAGACTGTTGATTTTTTCCATTGCTTCTTGAAAGTGCAAAGTCTGGAAATGAATTTGTTAGCAGTAATGATGAGAAAAAAGAAATCCAGAGAGATGTGAGATGTTGAGAGCAATGTCACATTTCAATATTGAGGACTTTATTCCATTGCGCAGGCTCTATCTGCTCTGATTTTAGCAGTGACAGTGAGATTTAGCAAACAGAAGAGGGATTTAGAGAAAATCCTCACATTTATCTACATTACACAGACACTGTAGACAGGAAACAGCTGGGGGAGCATTTGCCTCTCTCTCTCTCCCTCTTCTGGCAAAGTTACCGAGTAAGGACTTTTTTGGGCATGGTGACAAATAACATCATACCTTTGCATTTTAAAACTAGAGCACAGAAGCATATTTTTTTCCCTTTAAAAGAATGTGAATTAGTGACTGAGGGGTTAGCAGACAAAAAGAGCTTGTGCTGCCATGAAAAATAAGAAAATGTATTCTGGTTAACTTTCAGGTAGCTGCGTGTGCGTTTGTATTTATGTGTGTCTGCATTTCAAATATGTGAAAACTTAAATATGTGTGGACAATGTTTGTATTTATGCATACCTTTGTGTACATATATATATGCAGACACATTTTATTTATGCATAGCAGCATAGGTATTTTATTTATATAGTAACAACAGGCAGGCAGGCAGTTATCTACTTTTCCCTTAAGGTGTCTTTATGTTATTAAACTTGGCACGCCTATATGCTGACTACCAATTAAACCTCCAACTCTCTCTGTGATTAACCCTAAAACAGCAGTTTGTAATTTGCTAAAAATAACAGAATTGTTGAGAACTACTTGTAAATAGGGCAAAATAGCTTTGTGATGTTTCAACAACCTCACAGGAGAAATAATGTAATTTCCTAGAACTTACTGTGCTATGAATATAGTAACACAAGTAGCCCAGTTTGGGGGGCTTCCATGGCATTTATCTTATATCTGCTCTTGTAATTATAAAGTGATAATCCACCCCCCACCCCCTTTTAGTAGTAATCTTCGAATTTCTCTTGGTAACAATTTAAATGACACTGGGAAAGAGAGAATTCTACTTTATTAGTTCTGCAATACCTTACTTCTGCCTTTTTATTTTTCCTCAATTATGAGTATATTATAAAT
This sequence comes from Setophaga petechia, assembly GCA_024362935.1. Classification (NCBI taxonomy): domain Eukaryota; kingdom Metazoa; phylum Chordata; class Aves; order Passeriformes; family Parulidae; genus Setophaga; species Setophaga petechia. The sequence goes on from JANCRA010000025.1 coordinate 8,816,751, forward strand.
AACACCAGCTGGCCAGCAACATGCTCTCACGGGTTATGATGTCATTCAAATCCCTCAACTGTGTTAGTGGCTTGCAATGTGCTCCAAGCCAGCTGTTTTTCTATTTATAATGTATGCTTGCATTTCAATACTTAGCTATTGAGAATAAAGTTGTGATGTTGTTTTATAGACACAGTTTATGCTTGTTACTCTTTGAGTTTGGAAGATGGCATTTAAAAGTAGAGGGCTAAACAAGGCTGCAGCTCCAGAGACCAAACACATGTCACAAGCAGTGCATGATTTCCATAAAAGCTCTTTCAGAACATTGCATTTTGTCCCTGTCTGCTTCCACTAAGTGAGGGTTGCATGCTGAGGTGCTAGCTGTACTTTATTATTGAAAATAACAATTGAGATCATGTTGGCCCAGATCTGTTGTCAGTTTTCAGATCCACCTTGAACTATAGGGTGCTTGCCAGGCAGAAAGGACACATTTAGTTATTTGTATCCTCTATAAATGGCTAATACTCTGCTGTGTGCAGTTTTAAACAGTGTATGGTTAGCTAAGCTGATTAATCTTTGGAAGGGATTTCTTGTAATGTACCATAGTGGCAGAAGCACAGGGGGCTTGGAGGTAAGTTTGCTTAGTTCAGATAACACTAATATTTCAGGTATTCTGATACACATTTGTACTGCAGGTGCTGTGTTTTAGTGGTATTCTCTGTTTTATTCTCCCCTCTGCACTTCAGAGGTCACTGAGTGGTGGCACCCTTCTGCACATACCTTGATGAAGCCTGCTGCAACTCGCAGGACATGTATCACTCATTCCACTAGCCTTAGAGAAGAATGTGGGAAGACAAATTAGAAATCTGTGATAATCTTTATTATCTTTACCTTTTTTTTTTTCTTTTTGCAGTACTACAGATGGGTGCACACACTTCTGCCTTTTCCTTCCTAAATAAGAGAAGGAATACACTCCTCATAACCTCCCTGCTGCCCAGGCTTCAAACACTCTTCTCACTCCTCACTGTTTGCTTTCTCCTGGTTTCAGCAGGCCTCTCTTGGTCATGAGAGCAGCAAGGTTCAGCTTTGGGCTCTCAGGGTAATCAGAGAATCGTAGGGTCTCTAAACAACTGGTGGTGCTGGTTCTTTCCACAGAGCCATTCTCAACACACCTGACCGGCCTAAGGCTCTGTCCCACTTCACTTCTGTCTTTTGGTTCTTGTTTTAAAGTGATATTGTGAAAAGGCAGGAAAACGGAAGAGATTCAAGGAAGGTTTCCATTATAGGTCATACTGATCTGGGGATCATTAGTTTCCTAAATATATCTTCTATGCTGGTGATAGCATTCCAGCCAGTATAGCAGCCAGTTAACTATTGGAGATTGGTTCATTTTTCCCTTGTTAAATATAATAACTTTAACCAATTAGAATAAATTGGTTTAATTGGCAGTGTGACTGCATGCTTATGCAGTTGTATATGTTCCCTTAAATAAAATGCACCTGTAAATGACAGAGTTTATGGAAGTTTTCAAAGTATTTACAAAAGATGTACGGATCAAAAATGTTTTCTAATTGGAATGTGTGTAGATATTCTACATTCAAAGGCTATAGCATATAGATCCTTGTTCGGCTTCTGAAGTATAACCTTCAGTATTAAAGTAGCCACATGTAAAGATACATGAAATGTGTGAGAGATGGAATCAGGTATTTATGAGTATTTATGTGTCCTGACCCTCATATTTTGTACTTTAATACTCCAATGATTTCACTAATATGCTCTAATGCTATAGATCTCATGTGTCAGTTTTTCCAGGGGCAACTGTTTTATAGAAGATAGCAAATACAAAAATAGGCAATTATCGTAATTAATATATTGTCCCCACTTAAATCCTTTCTTAAAAGGTAGGAACGTTGCCACAATGCCTAAAAACACCTGAACCAGTGTGCCTTCATTGTGCATTCTTTTGTTAGATCACTCTTACCAAATGCAATTATTTGTGGCTATTTGGTTTTTTTACACTGGGATTACAAGTTTTCCTATAGAAAACCAAGACAAAACCACTCTAGTAGAAAGAACCACTGGAATAGATATCACCACAATAACAGATATCACTGAGAGGGGGATAGGGCATGGTTTAGGAGAGGATGGAAGAGGGCAAATAAACCCAGTGGCTGGCAAACAGCTGTTCTTCATTGTATAAAATGGCAGAGACAAATTTTTCTTTGGAGGAAGAGGTGAAGGGGAGTATTTTATTAACATGGAATTCTGTTTTGAAGTTAGTGATTAGTCAAATGTATGGTGGAAAATTCCTTTCATCAAATTAAAAGTTGGGAAGTAAAAAAAAACCATTTTTCTAATTGATTTGAGCTGAAGAACTTAAAAAAAAAAAAAAAGACTCAGACACCTTTTATAATGGTGACCCAAGCAGCATCATCACTAGATGAATACAAGTAACAAATTTGATGGGAAGGATGAGGGCATGCAGACTGAGCTGTCATTGCTTTGTCAGTACTGAGGAGGCACCAAGGAGAAAGCAGTGCCATGAAAAACAGTTTCTCATTTGGGCAAAACAGGGAGAGTGCAAGCTTCATGATTGAGTTTTAGGGAGGATCACATAAATTGAAATCCTTTGTATTTGCTGATCAAGAAAAACATGAGTGTTTCAAGAGCAGGTTGGATGTGTGAGAAAGTCCAGAATTATGGCTGATAGGTAGCAGTGGTAAAAAAAATGATATTAGTAACAGCTGAAAATTAATCCATGGACTTGTAAACTGATGGTGTATGGTGAAAATGCTGTGATGAGTAAGATAAAATTACTTCAAAATTTTAATGTACAGCATTAATTAAAGTTCCTACTGTTTTGGTATCTTTATATTAACACAAGATTTTCTTTTATTTCTGAAACAAATATGCTGTGAGTAATAGAAAGCCAAATATTGATCCTATTTTCCTACTCAAATGAAATAACTAACTGTTGTTAGTTATAATTGTTCACAATTTAAACAATTAAATTTTAAAAAAATATACTATATTATGGAAGTTACACATTAATTGTATCATGAGATGAGCTATAGTTATGACTGTAAAAAAGTACAAAATATGAAAATATTAAACAAAACAAAACTAAAAAGCTCAAAAAATGTGTTTCAACATTTCTGAAAGCATTTTTTAAAGTTTTTTTAAAATTTCTGCTTTGTGGGAAATTTTGAAATAGTTTGTTCTGGTTCAGAATAATCAAAATACCAGCATTTTCCATTAAACTGGAAATTCCCAGTTTTAGCTGTTTGTAGCCTTGCTCTCACTTTCCCAATATTAATTCCTGAATAGGTCATCTTTGCTCAAAAAATTTGCTTACTTTCTTATTCCTAAAAGCAGCAAAAAGTCAGAATTAGGAAAGAGAGAAATTTAGGACATATGACTGCATGAGCTCTATCCTTGCACTCATAGGAAGAAGGTAAAATAAGTGGGAATTGGAATGGGCAACCATTAACATATATGTGTATGAAGGGTGATTTCTATGATTCATTTAAGAACCTCTGTCACAGAAGGTAGAATGCATAACCTTAGATATTCCCTTCGTTTCCTAGACTGTTTCTTCCAAATTTAGGTGGAATGTAGAGACATATTAATTTTTTTCCATTAGCATCATTAGCATCAGGGCTAAATCTGTGCTCCTAGATTTTTGTAGAATAGGGTCTAGCACATATGTTTAATGATATTTTGCTTTTTCTTTAAGTTAGACACATGAGTGCCAATGCCTATGTGTGGAGTTTTTTTTTAAATTGCTGACTTGCAAAAAACTGTAATGAGAATCGAATACTGTAAATTTTATTTCAAGTAGGTTGTGTATGTCCATACAAAGCAAACAGTGTAAGAAAATGACAAAAATGTCCATCTATTGTATCTTGGCCTGAAGAGTACTTGCATGAGTTAGACACTTCAGAAACTACTCCTTATTCTACTTGAAAACAAACTCTATTTGGAGATGAAATAAGATTTCTCTAAACAAAAAAAAAAGAGCATCTGCTTTGACCATTTTAAATTGATTTAATTTGCAATTAATCTGGTGCTTATTGTATGTCTTAGGACTATTTCTTCTGGGCTCATTTCTCTTCACTCTCATGATTTACTGCTCAGAAGGGCTTATCCCATTAAATTTATACAGAGTTTTGTGGACTGAAGCCAATATGTTCTGCACGTTCAAATACTGAGCTCTGTCACTGGCATTTTTCTGTATATTTTCATCAAATAGAACTTACAGATAAATCGGTCACCTCTAGTTTGTCTTATTGATATAGTGATACTCTGGTTTATTTTCAACAAACCATTAAAAGCTAATGGAAAAAAATTAGCCCAAACCCATAAACAACCTAATAAAATTCTGATTCTTAGACTTTGGTCAACTATGCTTTTATCAAGAAACTACTGAATAATTTAAGTACTAAAAAGAGCCCACAGAAGGACAAAGTTGTTCCAAATAAAAGCTATATTCGCTCTGAGTCATGAGTGCTTCTCTGTAACAGACTTCACTGTCATTTTGAACAGAAGTGACTGATCAAATGACCAATTCTGATTTCCTTCCCCTATTTTCATCTTAAAATATGAAGTGCACTAAATTATAGCAGATTGATCTTAACCTGTACATGGATTTTGTGGTTCTGAACAATGTCTGCTTAGTAAGCTTGATGTATTTTCCACCCTTTATTTTTATCTGCTGTGCTTTGATAATGTTATTTTGTCATTGGATGTGGTTTTAGGTTTTCCGAAAGGCAGTGGCAGCTTAGGCCACTGAGACCAATTTTGCAAACTTGTGGTTCTGGGCTTCAGGGCATCCTGTATGTAAATGAATTAAAACAAACAAAAATGCACTTTTGATCTCTAACAGATCTTAAATATGGTTACATTGAACTCGGCTCTTATTATAATTTCTACCTTTGAATGACCTGAGCCACTTGAGTAATTTCTCCAACCAGTTCCATCTTTTTCTCTGTGAGATAGGAATAATAGTTACTTTAGTTACTTTGAGACTCATGGAGGGAAAGCAGAGCAAGCCATATTATGTATTTTTTGGAAAACGTTATCATGGCTGAAAGAACACCTCTGTAAGTTTATAGGAAGTGACAAGCTACTGTGTTAGCCTTGCACATATTATGTCTCTGTCATCTTCCAAATGTGTTAAGCACAGCTGGAAGAATTCCCAACAGATGCTTCCTTTTACTTATTTTCCTATTTTTTTCTATTGCACCATTCACAAGTGTTCTTGTCAAAGACCTACTTCACAAAACTTTTTCTGGAATGATTGCTGTACAATACAAGTACAATCAGGCATGATAATGTTTATTCTTCATTACCATGTTGCTTAAAAAAGCAAGGCTGTTATTTAAACTTAAATAAGAGTGGAGTAACATCTCTAAAAGCAGTGAAATGTAACTGGAAAGGGAACTGAATCCCAAGAAGTGGAAGACACCAATGGGATGCAAAGGTTGTAAGGGAAGCATTTATTAACTAATCCTTAGTCTAAATATGGACACATGACTGGTTTCTAGAATAAGGTCCTGGTTCTACAAATGGATTCATGAGCATGGCTTCTTTTGAGGCTCTGAACCTGCCTTTGTGGAGAAAAAACCCCTTTCTGCCAAGGTTACTGTCTGGAGTGATTTTCAGAGGCAATGAGCACCTGCAGTGCTAACTGGAGCTCTTTTGGTGCTCGTAGGTGGTAACCACCCTTTAAGATTGGCAAGATAATTTTGAATCCTGTGCACGCTTTCTGTGATAGTTCTACATCTCTTCCTTCAGTGTTATGTAGAATTTTAGATTTAAAAAAACAACAACAAAGTAAAAAAGCATGAATATAAGGGTTTTCTAATATGATAAAGAAGAAAGTAAGAACACATGTTTTAACTTTGTTAAAGAATGGCAAGTCCTGTGAGGAGTATCATGAGCTAGAAGTTTAAATGATGAAGAGAAATAAATCTTAAGCTATTTTCTTTCATTGTTTGGAATTTTAGCTTTCCTCACAAAAGATTAAGAGAAGGGAGAGCACATTTATTTTGAATTCTGTGTTATCTGTTTAAACAGGACTTTCCTGTTTCTATGTCTACCTTACAGCTCTCCTATTTCAGTTTCCTAAATCTTTATTTTTCTTGCCTTTTATTTTTTCTTACATAGGATATTTTCTACATCAAAGATTATTATTGCTTCCTTAAAAAATTTTGCTTTTTGAGAACTTTTTTTATGGCATTAGCATCATGGTAAAGAATTGAATATTGGTGCAGCTTTAAGATCATCACACATCATCAATGTTTCAAAATACTTTGAGATTTGAAAAGCCTAGCAGGCTGAGTAGCAGATTTAATCAGTGGAGCAAAAATCTTTGCTTAGTATTTGATTTTAAAGTTTCTCATTCTTTACAAGTTTCTATTTTCATTCTTTTTTCCTTTTGACATAAAAGTACATGCAAGCACAGTATCCACCTATATTTCACAATGCTTATATTTATTTGGGAATTTTTTATACTTTTCTCTCTTTTGGTGAATGATTCATATTTTAACAGAGCTTCTTTATGTGGCTATAGTCATTGTAGGGGATCTGTATGGGACGAAGTCATTCAGAATCACAAGTCTGAGCCAGATCAGCTGTGAACACAAGATCACATTTCAGCTAATAAGGCAGAGCAGAATTCAGTGTTGATGTGGTTTTGTGCTGGTTGCAGAAGGAGACATGTATTTCATTCTCCATAACAGTATAGGGGTGAAGGCAATTTTTATGTGAGCTGCCATAAAGACTGCAGGTACAGAATTAACCTGTCAAAACTCCAGCAAGTTTTAACAGGCACACTGAGTTTTGTTTGAAGCTTTGTGTCATGTATGCTTGGAATATTTTTATCTAATATTAGAAGCCCTAAAATTCAGTACTAATAATTGAACTGTGGACTTTAGCAAGAGTGGAACATATTGGTTTGGAATCAGTTGGTTTTTTAAAATTCTAGAAATATTTTTGATACTCTTTACAGAAGATGGCATTATTCTGATAGGTGTATTAAGTTTGTTTCTTTTATTCTAATATTTACTGATAATTTTTTATCATTTTCTTCTACTCTTATTCCAGAAACATTGTTTACAGGGAAACAAAGAGCATGCTATGTGCTTTTCTTTCTTTCTACTTTTTGTTGTGACAGCTATATATGATTCTTGTCATATTGCAATAGGTGCAAACTTACTGCTCAGTTCATAACTGGAAAAACATTTGCCTGTTTTGCCAGTTTTTCTTCCATCATAAGAATCCATAATTGTTACTGCGTAAAAATAACATCCCTTTCACTCTGTATTAAATAATGGGACTTTATGGTTGAAAAATAAAGTGCAGGATGTGATAGGAGTAATATACAGTTGCACCTGAACCCTTTCATCAGCCCCCACTGTGCATTCAGTGTCTTTCCTGAATGGAAATTCAATGTTTTTGGAAATACTCTCTAGCTCAGTAATAGGACAAAAGGTATGGACTCAAGGCTACCTGAATGAGCACATATTTGGCATCTCCAGGACCACTTTCCAGGCTTCCAAAACATTCTTCTGAATAGCAAGCATATAATTTCTTGGTCTTTGAGCATGGAACTCACTTTTTTCCTCACTCCTCCTGCCATGAAAATGGTATCTCATTACTATTTAGTAAAATTATTACGGCTTCTCTGTGGGTGCACATGGCATGTAGTGCCCAAAGACTGGAAAATCAGTATTTTGTTCATACTTACCAGCAATGCTGAGTTTGGGGGCTGTGCTTACACTTCACTGTGCAGACAACCCAGTCACCACCTTTTTTTGGATATCACGGCCGGGAAGGTCTCTCAACATGCTCAGGTCTTGCCTGGAGCCTCAAAATGCACATCTCAGCTGGGGAACTCAGAAATCCTTCTCAGTTTCGCTGTCACAGGAAATTCACTGGCTAAAGATTGCCTGAGAAACAGCCTGCTGGATTTTTTATGTGTCTCAGTCTACCTGGAGGCAAACATTTCATGACCTTGCACATCAAAAAAATCCAATGTGATCCAGAAGCATTGCGTACTAATTAATTCTATTTGCTAACTACTACTGGGTTTTCTTGGTTCTCAGGTGAGCTGAGCAGTCTAGAGCAACTTTCATTCCAAACACATGGAATGCTTTCATAGCTCAGCAAGCACCTGGCCTTTGGCTATCTCATTGCTATATGTGACAAACTCATCAGGGTGTGCTCATGATACAGCTGGGAAGTTCTGTCAAGGAGGTTTGTCTCCTAAAAACAAATGGCTTAACCAACACTTTTATTCTCCCAAAACCAAAAGCAGGTGTTAATGACAGGTACTAGGTCCCCCATATTTCCTTGTAGTTGCAGATGGCTGCTTTTTATTTTTATTTTCCTTCCTGTCTTGCACTGGTACACCAAGCTGTGCATAGTGAGAAAAGAGCTGTCATGGTCCACTTGGGCTTTATGCAGGGAGGTATTTTTAACATTCTGATGTAATCAAATCTAATGAAGTCTGTATTTGATTTTTTTGTCATGTGTGCCACTTTTTAAAAGCCATTGTTTGAATAACAGGTGAGACAGAATGGTTTGACAAAAAGGAAAAAAAATGTATTTTCTCTTAATTCATAGTGGTTGCTTGCTTCCTTACTACCCACAAAACTGTTAACATGTTTATATGTGAGCTTAAATACTGTGCAGAGTTATATGGGTAGTGAAATCTGTCCTCAAAACAACTGCTTGAACTGGTAAGTACTCCTAATATTAATGAAAATGTTCTCAGAATCTTTTCTTACAATACAGTATTTTAAATATCCATATGTGTACATGTCTGGCATTAGTTGATCTTGTGTTATAAGAACCAGCTGAAGTTCATGATGTAACCATGTTAACACTTTTTAATAGCTTTTTGAGAACACAACACAATTGTGTTAATGATAATCAGTTAAACACTCTATTTGTTCCAGATGTTACTTTTCTAGGCAAAAAAAAAAAATCTTCTATATCCCTGCTTAATATCAAGTAGTCAGAAAAGTCCTAATGTGAACCTAATCTCTTTCTTTAGATAACATACTACTGAGCCATAGCTTGAGTTGGATATGTGAATACAATTGTGAAAGAAACATAGAAGCCTAGAAAAGCTTTTTTTTTTTTTTTTTTTTTTTTTTCTGGCATGGATCTTTAGTTCCCAGTGGCCTCAAGTCCCACACCACAAAATCACTATAATTGGCATGGCTGGCAACTTCTTCTCTCATTGTCAAACAGATCTTTTACAGTAAATTTGTAGGAACTCTGAAATTGAGCTAATACCAGAAGTATCAAAAGAGAAAAAAGAAAGCAAACCACACACAGATTCAAGCATACCATTAAATGACTGACTTTTGATAAGCTGTAATATTAAGTGACTTATATCAAGAAAAAAAGACACATTTATTTATTAGTTGCTTACATTTCACAGGGTCATCCAAGATAAACTTGACATTTAATGCCTCATCAATAGGAAGGGCCCATTTTACTAGATTTATAATAAATAGATATGTCCAGGCTTGTTACTAATGTTAAATAAACATTTATTTTAAAGAATAATCTTCAGGAAAGAAAAAAATCTGCAAATTTGGAGGTGGGGAAACATTATACATGTAAGTCTATGCTGCAGTAGTAGCTGGAAAATATCTTTAGCTATTACAGTAGACTACAAGAAATACCTTCTTCTAGGGCTTTTAATTCCTGCATAAAATAGGAACAGGTATGATGGCCCAGAAGTACTCCTGCTCCAGGACAAATAAAGGAAGGAAGTTCACAATGGGTTCTAGATTCCCACAGTTCTGTACTTTTCTGCATTTCTCCAGATCATTTCTGCAATGAAGCTATCTCAGGGAAAAGACTTACACAACACCACAATGAACCTGTGACCATGTGAGGTGACAACATGAGGTGACCACAGGACTTTCAGCTGTGCCATTCCCGTTCACAGGATGTCCTTGGCATGCAGTCAGCCCTTGTAGGGATGCTTCTGCCTTTTTTTGCTCTAAACACTCTGTGATCCATCGCCCTGCTTTTCCTAAAGGAGCCTTCTCATTGTTGCCCTTCAACATTGCCATTGGCCTTTCTGTGACTGTGTTACTGGCCAGGACGTTGAAGAACAGTGAGGAAGGGAGCAGGAGGCTCCAAGGAAAGAGCTGACCCTGCTGCCCAGAAGGAAAGCAGTATTGTGCTGCCCTGACACCTGTCATTCTTGGCCTGCTTTGTCAGCATCCCCATCCTACCCAATGAGGTGACTACAAGGAATTGAGCTACACGGAGCAGGTGCCACAGGTGCTGAGATTTTCTCCAATTTAGTCAGACAGAAAAGGCATTGCCTGTGAAGCAGGTGGACTGGCAGTGTGGAGAGTGCTATAAGGGTCACTCAGGACTACAGAACTCTTCAAAATGCCTGTGGAAAGGATTGCCACTGTTAATAGGAAAATGGGGAAGACCTTGACCTTGGTGGATACTGCTCTTGCAAGGTAAAGGAGATACACCATCTGTATCAACATATATTGGGCATTGGGCCAAAGTAATAGTCTCTTTGCAAACAGCAAAATATTTTTTTTTGTCAAGTGTAAAAGTCACTTCTGTTTCTCAATTCCACTTCTGTTTTACAATTTAATATGATTTTATTGCTTTACATGGATAAAAGAGTTGTAAAATATTGTAAAATCTGAAAGACAGGCCTTTTTTTCTCAGTTGTTACATACAAACACTCTTCCCCAAAAGGCATAAAATTATTTTTGCTAATACAGACAGAATCTATATAAAAAGGCTACCCATATTAATCACAGTCAGATTAAGCACAGAATTTTTTTTAGAAGCACTATATCATGTTTATGCCCTTGATGGGCTGCCTTATTTTGATGTTTTTATAGTGTTAGCAAATTTTGCAGTTCAGGGAAAACCAGAAAATTGAAATACCAGTCATGCAGCGATGAGGTTGTTTTCTTTCAAAGTATTTGAGAAAAAATTTCATCCCCTAACAGCCATATGTTTTTTTGAAAGAACAATGGGCAAAGTGTGAGTGCCATTAGCCTTCTCTGTCATTCAGACAGTTGAATTCTCCACTGAGCGTTCATTAAAAAATATCTGCTATCACATTTTCTGCATATGACTGTGAACAGAATGTCCTGCATAGGAAACAGTGGCCATGTAGACAGGAGCGATGTCTCACTGCCCTTAACTGCATCCTCATGACTGTAGACCTGGATATCTGATTCCCTGAATTTCCCCTCCCAGGGAATGATGTACTCCACTTCCTCTTGCTTGTCCCAGGTGTCATGGTCACACCTTCTCTCCAAAGGGGAAAAATGCCTGCCAGTGAGTTTGGTCTGTTCAGCAGGGTTTTGGAAAGGACAAATCTTAGGCAGAGCTACAGGGGTTAAACAGTCTGACATGAGATGAGGGCAGGATGGGCAGTGCTGTGTTAGCCGTGATGTTTTGGAGTACTGGGGTGGGCTGGCAGGAATGCAGATCATCTAAGCTGTGTAAGGAATTCAGAGCATGCTGGAGGAAAATTCTCTTAAGGTTTATTTCTTGACATTAATGCTGCAATGCTCTCAGTTTCACATAAAGGAGATGTGAAGTGCTAGACAATGTGGGCAGTCAGAGAGTCTGGTCTTGAGTGTGTTGCTGAAACTGTAACAAGGCAAACTGTAACTGCAACACAGCAGTTGACTTGACTCGTTCTGGCCATAGCCCTGGCATGGGTGTTTTAACATGTGCCAAGCTGATTATAGTCTGCAGGAGACTATGTGCCAACTGAGAATTGCTGGAAGGCAGGCCAACATCAAAACAGTTAGAGGGTAAACTGCTTGTTGACTTTGTGAGTGACTTCTGGGAAGAGGGGCAGCCTCTGGCAGCCTCTGAAATTGCTGAGAATGGAAGGAAGTAGTGTCCTCTCAGAAATGCAGCTTAGGGTGGTTATGAGAAAAAAATAACCCTTGAGCTTCTTTGAGACAAGACTTGTGGGAAAGATAGAGTACATGGACTCAGTGTGGGGGAAGGGAATGAAGAAACTTGCTGGGTTTGTTAGGAAATTGGTTCATTTTGCCTTGTTCACTCCAGTTCTGTCTGGAGGATTGGGACCTGATATCAGCCAGTGAAGTCAGGAAGGTTTGGAAAACATTGGTCCTTATTTGCCACAAAAGCCAGAAAGAGAAGGCATATAAGTACAGGCTTTTAATAAAAATGGGCACACATCATGCAGATACCCTTGCACTTTACTCTTTCTGCTGGTAATAAGCTGACCAACACCCCTCAGTTTATCCTTGCCAGTTTTCTTAATAGGGAGTGAAATTCATAAGTCATAGCTGTATTTCTTGGCTTTGGTCTGTGATTAAAATCACTGCAGATGGAGCAGGAGTGGATAGGTAAACTTGTGGCACTTAAATCCAGACATTTATTCATGATAAATTGCATTTAGTTCATTAGATCAATCTCTCCGAGCATTTTTTCTTCTGCCCTCAATTCCCTGTACCGCTAGAACCAAAGGGAGTTGTAGTGTCTGCATGTTTTTAAAATAAACAGAAAAATCCTTGATGGTGCTGGACTAGATGTTCCTGATAACATGTTGCCAACAGAAAAGTTCTCATCCTTGAAGAAAGTTTTTCAAGTGGTCATGACACTCTCAATCGCGTAAGCCTCTCTTCAGAACAGACATTCGGTGCCCTCAAATGACTCTTCAGACTTGGCTCAGAAGCAGGCTGACACAAAAGGGGCTAATTAACACACACATTTTCATGTGGAGGAATCTGGTTTCCAAACAGATTTTTACCAGTAATATAGCTGACAAGCTGAATCTGCTAGGACTGTTTCTTCCGTCCAATTTGAATGAAAATGGGAACAAGGGGTAGGAGAAAGAGACATTTCATTCCAGCAACGGTACAGACATGATGAATTCCTTTGAGCCCAACTTGTGTCATGTTATATTTCTTCTAAAATGGAGCAATGAACAAAATATAAGAGGCAACAAATTAAAATACAGATGTTGCATGTGCCATTTACATATCCACAGAAAATGTGGGTATGAACATTTCAGGAGTATGTATGCATTTATGGAGAAGGAACAGAACAGGGGTAGAAAGGTGGTTCCATGTTATAGCACTGGTACATTACAAGCTCCATCTTTCACTTCTGCTACAGGCTTCAGATCTTGTAATTCCCTTATAGTGGTTGCAGCAGTATAGCCCTACTGTGCACAAAATATTTTAATACTGTCTGTGTGTCTGTCCAGACAACTGTGACAGGAATTTGAAGAAAAACAGGGCAATTAGTAGAACCCAAAATTCAAACACTTCCTCTACTCCCTCACACTCCCCCAACACCAGTTAGGAGAACACATCCTTAATGTACAGGGCCTTGGGCTCTCCTACCTCATATTCTCTCTATTCCACCTGGATTGATTCTGAATCAATTATTATTTTACTGTCACCATTATGGGAAATTATACATATACCTCTCACACCACAGAAACAACTACCAAGTGTTGATAGCTAATTGCTCCAGACTAATCCACTGCCTGTAGCCCTGTATCTGGCAGAATATTGTAGTGGCTTCTAGTAAAGGGCTCTGGAGGTACGAAGAGATTTTCACATGTTTTGGTGAAACTCACAAGGAGTCTATTTTAACATTGTGCCCTTTGGATTAAGATTAAAGAAATTACTTGTCAGTTTATCAAAGGAAAATTAAAGTTCCTTAGACATCAGTTACATTGCATCTGAGCCTTTAATCACACTGACAAGAAAAGATAGAGAATTTGAGCTAAAGAATGTGTTCATAGCCTTAATGTTGGACGGTTGGTATTTAACTCTGTGTAAACTACTGATTTTTTACCAGGAAGGGTTTTAACTCACTCAAGTTATGTACTTCTGTATCATTTCAGTTTAAAGCCTTCTATCCCATATCACTCCATACATTTATCCCACATGTAGACTGAATCACTCCAAAGACTATTAGATAAAATTCTGTAAATGCTTAATTCACAAACCTGTTTGGTTTGCATCCAGCAATACAAGGAGCTTGAGCAGCAGTTTAGGGGAGAAAAAAAGTTGTGATTCTCAATGACACTGCCTGGGCAGTCTTTATTCCATGTGAAACTCTATTTGCAGTATTACCAAATATTAATATACTGAAAGCTATTATAAATGGGTGCTGGACCAAATCCCAGAAAAACCTTTAGGAAATGCGTAATGAAAAAAAGTGTTGAACTTGAGGCTTATCTTTGAGAGAGTAAGAGAATGCTAAAAGGAAATTATATGTAAACAGAAAATGACCTGGTTAATACATGAATTACTATGCAGTTATTTCAGATTACAGGCTTTTCCATGTCTGACCAATAGGAAAATGTACAAACAACTTATAATTCCAGAAAGAAAGCCTCCTGGACAAACAGCTGGGGGTAATTATGAGACCATGACCAAACCATCAACAGTGTAGGTGTTACTTTCAGTTTGGAGCCAAAGGGAAAAGGAGGCAGTTAAAAAAGTGCCCTGGGGAGGAGTAGGATGGAGTTGTAAATACAATAACAAAGAAAGCCCACTTTAAAAAATAGTAGTAGCAGTAGAGAGCATACAAAGAATAAAAAATATACATGTTAAAAAGAAAAACAGATTTTTAGAAGCAGAAAAGTGCAGAAATAGTTTAGGAGTTATCCAAAGTCAAGCTGAATCAGATGTTACAATCCCCCCACGCCCCAGAAAAACCTAAATAAAATATGTATCTAATTTTCTTTTCTACCCTTCCTAAAATGGGTTTGTGAGACTCTTCTTCTCTTTCCCTATAGTTTCCTTTTTTCTCCTTCTATATAATTTGCAGTGCACCACAAGTTCCTTGATTCCCCCTGTGTTACATGCTATTCTTTGCTTTTATTGATGTGCACTTTCTTGGACTGTCTGTGTCCTTTAGCATTAATTCTCCTTTTCACTGCTATTTACTCACTCTATATACTGAGGATTTGGGATGATGTACTTCAGGTGGAATGAGGTACACAAGAGACTTTTCTTAAAAAAGCTTTGCTTTTAATTAAACTATATATATATTTTTTTTTTCCCTTTTGCTATGAGGGATGTCCAATCACGGAATGCCACGGGTGTAACTTCTGCCATAAAACATGCATAGGTACTCACTGGAAGTCTAACATTGTGGACAGATACATTTTGGACCAACATAGTCATCTACTTTACTTTTCTTGTGGCCTTTACTCAACAGAACAGTATTAATTTAGTATTGATAAATGAGATGACTGGAATTGTCAATTCTATAGTGATGTAAGATGCAGAAAGAGATTTATCAATGTTGTTGATCCAGAAAGAGTAATTTTTCTTTCTGAACCCTTAAAAATGTAAGCAAGACTGACCAGTTCCAGGCCCTGGAGGAACTATGAGATGAAATTCTCATAGTCTCTCATTCAGAGCCAAGGAAAATAATTATGACAGAAGGCCAATATGCATTCATACAGAAAATAGGTAACGAGAATCAAAGAAGCCAAGTCCTGTCACTAAGTCTCATCTGAAACACCTGGTGCAAGAAGATAAGTAGCTCCCTGGTTTTGTTACAACTCGATTATAATCAAGTACAGCTGAATTTTTGGTTGATTTTCAATCATAGACTTTCTGCTATGTGTTCTACCTTCAAACTACTTCAATTTTTGTTCCATTTCATAAATTGCCTATTTAGATTTTGTAACTTGCTTCTTGCCTTTGGACCTACTGGTTAGTGCTCTGAAATACTGGTTTATATTTTGATTGACACTAGGAGACATCAGGTACACATGCAGGTTTTGAACATTGTTTTAGCCAAAGTTCTTGTAGGAAGCCCTGTACAATCACCAGAAAATCTTTTTACAAAAAAATCTTGAAGGCTGTTGAAAGAAAATGTTGAGCTACAAGAAACAAAAAAATAAAAAAGTTGTAACTCTAACTTGTTATGTTGTTAGGGACTGAGAGTGTATTCCACTGTTTGGGAGGTGTCAAGTTGAGCATGCTCTCTTAACCACAGCCCTTTATAGTGGCTGAGGTCTAAACTTGACCCAAGAGCATGTTTAGCCAGATGTCACTTGTGATTACAGGAATTTGGACTGACGTTCAACTGAACCACAAACCTGGATGAATGAATGTTGTTCCAGATGCATTATCTCATAATCCAAAAGAAAATAGCATCTCAGATGAAAGGACTATAGAACTTCCCTTTGTATGAGCTTTGAAAGCTAAGGCTAATCCTGAGATTATTGAAAAGGTTTAACCTACCACTGCATGAAATTTTAGCCTAACAGAACTTAAGAGTTCTAATACTTTTAGAATCCCCTCTAATTAGTAAAAGAATATTCAAAATTAATTCAACTGGAAACAGTGATCTTGAAACTTACAACAATTTCTCACTTTAAAACATTTCAATGCATATTTTATATTTTTTTTCAGTTTACGTTGTGCTACTAACATTTCAATCATGCATGGGATATTGTTCATTGTGGGGAACTCTTTACACATACTATTATGCAAAAAGATCCCAGAGATAATAAAATTCAATAACCATAGAATCTTTTAGGTTGGAAAAGATCTTTGAGTCCAACCATTAACCCACTGTCAAGTCAAAATTTGTTGACATAATGATTTGCATTGAATATCTGGAGAAAAGGGGACTGGGCGAAGGAAATGTTTTGGGGAGCTTCAATCAATAGACAGCCACTGTATTGTTGCCTTTTTTCCCAGTCTGGAAATGAAAATTGAGGTAATTTTGGCAAGGAGGTAATAAAAAGGAAGATATTTAATGGAGGCCTTCAGAAGCAGTTATGGAAAGATGTCCACCAAAACCCATCCCTACAGGAATGAGTACACATTTATAGGTTTTAGTAAATTAGTGTAATTGATAAAAAACACCAATTAGGAGGACAAGTAGTGATGAAATTCCCCCCCAGGTCAAGCCTGTCCTCTGGAGCCTCCCTTCAGCACCAGTTGTACTTTTCCATGAGGATGGATCTCCAAGAGTTGTTCTTGGCCTTGGTTCCCAGGAAGAACCAAGATAGGACTGGGGCTTTGTACCTTGTACCTCCCAGGGCTTGGAGCTCTGGAATTTGTTCTGTCTTCCTGCTTAGGTAAGGCCATGGAAAAGTACTGGGAAAAGTAGCTACTAATACAATGGGTGACAAAGTTCAAATGTATTTGTGGAGAATACAGAGAACATAGAAAAAAGGCAAAACCCAAACAGAATCAGTACAGTTCTGTGTATAGACATATAGACAATCATATATATATAGGCAAACATATAGACATATATGTGTATCTATATATATGATTAATATCATCAATCTTACTCTTCTGTGCTTCAGAAGACACTCCAGGTCACTAGTTTAGTTACTGGCTTTTAGCTTAAGACTTTGGATGAAGTCTTCTCCCCCACAAAATATTCCAGAAGACATGAAAATAAGCAGGGCTTTCAAACAGACACGTTAGACCTGTATGTTCAGTGCACAGCTGAAGGTTCACTGTGGTCAGTACTTTGCTATCAAACTGGATTTCAAATCAAGTTATGGTGTGTTAACATGCTGTCTTCTGTCAGCTGAGCCATTGCAAATCTAAGTGGGTCTTCTTAGCCTCTAGCATGAGCAGAAGTGAGTCTCAGTTTTAGTTGTTTTCATTGCAGACTGATCTAAGTCGCAGTAATTTCTCGTTGTTTCTGGCAGAGAGAACTGGCAAACAAAGATCATGTGTTGTACAATAGTTTGTCAAGCAATTTGATGGTGTGTTGAGTCTTCATTGAGATATTATTTAAAAATGTATGCCTGGTAAAACTTGGAGCAAGTTGATTTATATACAAATGCAATAATTCACAAAAGTATGCCCATTTTCTCAATGGTGGGACAATGTGTTGGATTAGTGGAATAAGAGAATTAAAACAGGGACAATAACATGTATTTCCCTAAAAGACTGTGAGTATCATTGGTTGGTTTCTTTGGTGTGACCAGGAGTGGGTAAGAATTTTTGAACTCCAAATGCATATAGGGGTATGTGAAGCAGTGCCATGGGCTAAACAGGCAAGAATTGGAAATCAGTTATGCTGAAGATATTACTGTTAATATATTAGGAAAAGATATTTGGGTTTGCTCACAGGACATATGCCTTTGAGATGTATGGATTAGGTACTAAATTAGGAAGGATTAGGTATTAAATTAGGCAGCTAATTCATACATGTTTGTGTGAAAAAAAAATTCTTTTAGCTGGAATTTGACACCTTGTTATAGATAAAGTGTATGAGTGTGTCTTTCTGATGCCAAACAGAAATCTCAAATAATGGCCAGCAATGTTATAATGAGCATAATAGATTTGAATAGCAAGTTCTTACAAGTGTACCCTTTTGTAGGAGAAATGAGAGTCTGTAACATAATATTCAATTATTTCCTTTCCTTCTTTAACCTGCAGCAGCCAAGTAGGTCTCTCTTCTCATTGACTGTTTACGTAGCTAATCCTTTCCCACCATGGACAATTTAAGATAAATGACACCTATTCAGTGGAATAGACTTTATTCTGCTTTTGTTTCATGATTTATTTAAACTCAGGTGATGTTCTTATCATCAGGAAGAATAGGGTGAATAAGCAATCTCAGGAAGAATAGGGTGAATAAGCAATTACTGGCTTTGCCAAGAATAGCTAGTGCAAGAATCACCTGAAGTAGATTTAAATTCTTTACCTGTGCAACATAAATCAGAAAACTCAGTTGTCACACAATTCAAGGTTTGTTTTCCACATATACATATAAATTAGCTACAGGAATGCTTTGATAGTGTTTTCTAAATGTGGTGTAACACCATTGAGGAAATAATCATTTAAGAGTGCTGAGGTAGCCCTCCAATGTCATTGCAAGGCTGCTCTAAAAAAATCTTTGGAAAGTCATGGCAGTTGGGCAAAACTCTCAAGGTCTGGCAGACAGCAAAAACACTCTTGTCTTCTGGAGGAGGATGAAAAACAAAAGCAGCTGATATTGTTTATTTTGACTTTTATAAGGCTTTCAGCACTCCTATAATAGCTCCTATAATATCTGCATAGACAAACTGGTGAAGTTTGGATGATGTAGTGAGGTGGATTGAAGACTGGCTGAACTGCTGGGATCATAGGGAAGCAGCATGAAGCTGTACTGGGGGGTAGTCATGATTTGGGTGCTCCAAGACTGGGATAGTGGAGCTAAAACTGTTTAAAATCTTCACTTATGATCTGGATAAAGGGGCAGAGTGCACACACAGCAGGTTCATCGTGGAAGATGCAGAATTGGAGTGATTAACACACTAAATGGTTGTGCTGCCTTTTAGAGAGACTTCGGCAAGCTGGAGAAATGGGTCAACAGAAATCTCATTATTTATAACAAAGAGAAATATAAAGTCCTGTGTACCTGTGAAGCTTCATGGTTTAGAAACAGCATTCTCCAACTCAATTCTTCCCAGTGTAAGTACTCCAAGATGCTCACCTCTCATTTGCTCCTTGCAGCAGGCTGGAGAGGAGAACTATAGGTACAAGAGGCAAAGCTCGTGGGCTGAACAGTTTACTGGAAAGCAGCAATGAAATTATTAAATAGCAACAATGCTAGTGGCAGAGGGTAGAAGAAAAGAAAATGTTATTGCTCACTCCAGCAACACCCAACCATAGGCAATTCCAGGTGGCTCCTGCTGCCACGGTCCCCCCCTGCTCCCTCTGGCCCTCCCAGGCCTCCCCCACAGCCTTGTCTGCCACGCTTTACCCCACTGGAAGGAGCCCCTCCTCTCCAGAAGAGATTCCCTTCCCCACCTGGGGTGGTTTGGAATAACCACAGGGTCCTGGTCATTCCCTCTCCTGGTAACTGCAAAATACAACCCTGTCCTGGTCTGACCCAGAACAAAGGAATATCCCCATTCACCAACACAGGCTGGAGACCAACCAGTTGGAAACCAGCTTTCCAGAAAAGAACTTTGTGCCCTGAGGATTCTTGTGGACAAGTTGACCATGGGCTAAGACTGTGACCTTGTGGCAAAGAAGACCTGCCATGTTCTGGGCTGTATTAGCCAAATAATTTCCAGAGGATGGAGGGAAGTGACCCTTCCCCTTTTTCCATTCCAGTCATGAGCTCCCCTATATACAGAAAGGATACACTTGTATATGCTGGTGAGGGGCATGGGGATGATTTAGGCACTGGAGCATTTGACACAGTGGATGACAGAAACAGAAATAGAATTGGTAAATCTAGATAAGCCTTAGAGGGATATTTTCAAATTGGAAAAGGGGGAGAAGAAGCGAGAACAAAGTTGGGGTCTTCTCACTGATATCCTGTTAATAGATATGAAGCAATGGAAACAAACTGAAACACAGCATATTTAGGTAATACATAAGAGAAAGGTTTTCAGTGTGAGTGTGTTCAAAGGCTGGAAGAAGTTGCCCACAGAGATTGCAGAGTCTTTTCTTGGAGACATTCAAAGTCCTCATGAACAGAGTAGCAAACAAGGAGCATTAGTTGACCCTACTCAAACCAAAAGGGTGGTGTGTAAGGGGAGAAAAGCTGATATTTTTAGAGGATTGCTAGACAGTATCCAGGGGTAGCTTCCACTCCCAATTATTCTATCATTCTGTGAAATGACTTTCAAGAACTACACTGTCCACACACACTTCACAAACTATGAAGTCTAGGATGTCAGCATACCACTGTCATGACCTAGGTGACCAAAACTGTCAGAAAATCACAAGAATTTAACCTTGACCTTTTTTCTGAGGTTGTGACAAATTGGTTGTGTGCACAGGTACCAGGGAAGCATGGCCAGGACAGTTCTTTGGAAGAAGCCCATTTTGTTTCCACTTCTAGAGCCCGTGAGGAAGTTTTGACAGTTGTCCTGGCATTCAGTTGCTTACAGAAAACCACATGCAGGACATGCAAAGAAGAAGTCTGAAACAGTTGAGCATTCTTCACTTTTCATGAGACTACATTCCTACAGAAAAGTAAACCACACATATTGACTTATTAATAAGGTGGAGAATATTTTGCCTCTTAATAAATAAGTCTTCAGCTTAAGTAACACCTCTCATTTGCTGTGAAATACCCTAGGGAGTATTTCAGAAATTGAATAGAGCTACATTTCTAGCTCTCAGTATTAACTTATTTGGGGTAACATTTTTTTTTCTTGTATGGAGGCAAATAGTTGGGTAAAGCATACTATTATTACTAATTTGGTTCAAATCACAATTATGATGTTCAAAACTAGACAGTACTTCTACAAATATCCTGCTTTTTTTGCTGTCTGAAGTTTTATATGTTTTAACTTTCAGCAGTAAATGTGTCACTCATCCAGAAGCTTTATCCAAAAGTCAAAGTTGGCACACACTCCATTATACCAAATAATACCAAATAATGAAGAAGAATGGAGACTGATTATTAATGAAAAATGGCTTGAATAAGCAAATGAATAGAATGACAAAAATAGATTAAATAATTGAGTCTCAGAAAAGATGTTAAAATGTACATCTTACATAAATCAAAAATGAAGTGTGTTCGACACAGAATGAGTCATCCCGTGAATTAGAGGAAGATGAATTCAAATGTTATTTGCCAGTAGTAATAGATGGTACCACTCTGGTTCTGTCAATCTGCTAAATAATAAATATGGACCTCATACAGGAAGTCAGTAGGAGTTTTGCTTGGCTAAGGAATGTAGTATAGAGCACTAGGAAAGTAATGAATTTAAATATGAAATATCTGTTGTGTTGCCCTACATTCTAATCCTGTCTCCAGTGAATCAACTAGCTAAATAATTATTAGTGTCACTGAGAACAGGGAAGGACCCCCTCTCCTCTGGTAAAAATTAATTTATTTGTTAGATAGAAAGTAAATTTTAAATTAATCTGCAAATAGCCCATAAAATGTTATTTTTTTATTGGAATAGTAAAATCTTAACAGAACTTTTAGTAATGTTCCTCAGTGAAGGACAAGGTAGAAATGCTGTTCATTTTAGAGTCAGTAGAAATTAAAATTTTTATCATATGCCAGAGGATACATGAAAGAAATGGTACACCTATAGAACAAGAGTCTTTTAAGCATTAGCATTTAAATAATATTACACTATCAAATCTGAATTATATAAATAAGTATTAATACATTCAACATTGAATATTTCATTATTGGATTAGAAAATGTAAGTTTGATTTCAAATAGCATTGCCATATGAATTTCTATGCATAAAATACCATAGATGAAGCTTGAAAGTTGTTATTGTTTTTAGCCATGTCCAGATTGGATCAGTTTTTAAAAGCCTCTGTCTTAGGTCTACATATTAGGCTGAAAAAAGCCAGGACAATGACTGCTATTTTATTGCTTTTACTAATCTGAATTCTCAAGTTTTAGTCTGTCACTGCTAAAGGGAAAGTAAAAGAAGAAATAGTGGCACGGTTTTAGTGCACTAAGAGTAGGAAAAAAAATAGACAAGTGAAAAAAAAGGCTTGGGAGACAGAGGGGAAATAAACTTGGCAAAAAAAGTCCTGAAGTGCAGGAAGGTCAGAACAGGAGAGAAAGCTTGGAGGAGACAGATGTTCTTGGGAACAAAAAAGGGTAAATGCAATTTCTGGAGTAGAGCGAAGCCTTGGACTCATTAAAGCAGAGAAAAACAATCAAGAAGGAGACTTTGGGGAGCAAAGAGAGCAATCACACCTTGGAAGGAAAAAGAGAAAGAAACTGGGAAGTGGGCCTGAAAGAGGAGAGCAGGGGAGAATTGAGAAATGAGGTTTTGGGAGAAGAGATAGGGCTTTGTTAGGATGGAGTTAAGCAAAAAATATTGCTAAAGGCTCCAGCTCTCTGAAATGTCAGCCAAGGTGGCTGTCTGTAAATCTCTGGGTTTATTTATTTGTCTTGCCACAATATATAAAGGAATTTATTTAGTTAGTGAAATGCATTTTTCTTGCATTCTGCAGAGCCTATTCTCCCTTTGGTGTACATGCTAACGGGAGATTGTTGAATAAATCGATGGGAGAACAGATGTCTGTGAGTAGTTTTCCATTGGCAATTTATTCTTGCTATTTAGAATTTTTAAGAATATGCAAACTTCTGGAAAAGTTTGCATAGAATGTGCCTAATTCATGCAGGCTAGAAACTCAGAATTTTGTACTTAATTGTGAAATATGGAGAGCTGACAAATGGCTGGATGATATAACCCTGAATCACTTAATCACTAACATGGTTAGATTGTCAGTGATGTTATTGCACCAGAAAGTGCTCCCCTAAGTGAAAAACAGTTGTACACTGTATTCCAAAGGTTATCTTGGACAGTGAATTAAGTAGTCTGGAGCATTAAAGGGTTTGGTGAATGCTGGAATAGATTAATCAGACTTTGATTATGCACCCTTTACTTCAGAGAAATAAAGAAGTTATAGAAGAAAAAAAAAAAAAGAGGAGTTCTGTTAGCAGTATAGTTCTTCCATTTAATGCATGAAGTTTCATAGAGTTTGTCCAATTATACAATCAGATATGTCACATTAGGAAAAGAGCCTGCTTCCTTTGCTCATAACAATTAATATGTCACTTTTCAGGTGGGATACCTGAAGGCAGCAGAAGGCCTTGAAAAGTAATGTGCTGTTCTTCATACAAAGATGAAGAGTAGGGAAGGAGTTTAAAAGTTTCTTTCAGTATTTTTCTTTCTTTTCAGTGTATATCAGCTCAATGCTTTGAAAGGTCTCCTTCCTTGTTTAATCCGATTGTTGGCTTACAACACTGAGCTGCAAACTGAGCTAAACCAAAGCAACCTAAACACCTATGAATTTGCAGTGCCTTATCTACTAATGTCCACATTTTGCCACAGGTTTCATAATTAATTAAGTACACAAGAATGTGTTTGTATCTGTTGGCAAATCTATGGCTGATTTACTCTGGAGACAAAAATGAGGAATGCAAAATGTTTTCACAGCAACTACCAAAAATACTACTTGTCTTCTAATGTGATGTGACATTTGTTTAATTTCGGATTAGGATATTAAGAATCAAATATTAAAGACTTCTTATACTTGGGGAACACATCTGGTTTGGGATCCTGATGGTCTAATTCTGTTCAATTTATTTTAAAAATGTACATTATACATGTATATATAAAGTTTTCCCTCGCTGAGTGTCACACTGACACACACATGCATAAATTAGTCTAAGAAGAAGGCAGATGGATTGCACAAATTCTTTTGGGTTGTTGTGATGTGGGTAGAGTGGAAAAATCAGTCCTGAAAACTAGAAGGATAAGGGTTCTCTGCCATATCATTGAGGAGAGGAAAGGACAGACTTAGTGATGTTAGATGCAGGAATTGTCAGGTTCCATGTGTTGAACCAGCTGCTGTGAACAGAGTGGTTCCTGGCATCTGGTGTGAATCATCTGCTGGTGGCTGCTACATGGACCCATAATCATCATATCAGAAAGAGGGGAACTGTCTGGAGTCCATTTGAATGCTGACTGTTACAAAGAGTCTTTGTCTTTAGCAAGGATCGAAACCCAGGATGAATAGAATTCTGAGCTATTCATTTAAATCTTGGCTGCAAGAAATATTATTTTCCTTATTTTGACTGGTCTGGGAAAGGTGGATGCCATCCTTGTTTTGAATTTTGTCACTTTGGGGTACCCATCTCAAAACCAGCTTTTGACACGTGACTGATGCACAAAGGAGGCTGTTATCACAGGACTTGCCTTGCAGCTGACCTCTGTGAGACTGCATCCACAGCCTCCCACGGGGATCTGAGTGAGTGCTAGAGCCCCAACAGCTCAGAGAATTCTGCCAACTTGCATCAAGTTTACATTAAAACAAGAAAGAAAAAAAAATTTCAAACCTTTCAAATGGAGAAACATTTTTTGAATTAAGATTTATTACTTGGTTTCATAATCTGTTACTTGACAGCAGCTGGCTATACAAAGTGTGGAGTCTATTGGATTAGTTTATATAACAGATGGTTCTGTTTTCAAATTTACTCCAAATGTTCAGATGCTTTAGTAAATTAATATTTCCCATCTGATAATAGCTCATGGATTCAGCTTTAATCTTTGGTCTTTTAAAAAAAAAAGAATTAATAAAGACCACTGGGAATCATTGACACTCAATTTGAAAATGATAGCCTGGGGAGTGGCAGGGCTGGGGCAAAATGCATAAGAAATTTCAGTAAGAGTATTGTTCTGAGGTTTAAGCTAAAATCACATTGTATGCAGTGTTAGTGTGCACTTCTCAAAATATTTTTATTGGAAAATTTCAAAACCAGTTTAATGTCTTAATTGTGTTCATTTTATAAAAATCAGTCTCGAAAGAACATAAAGAAAGACAAGGACAATAAATTCATTAAGCTTCATGAAAGCTCTGTAAAGTGGGGAAGATTATCATTGTAGTACAACATCCTATTGCAATATAATAATTATAATGAATGGTTCATCCCATGTATATTTTTTTTAAATCATTGGAAGAAAAAGAAAAAAAGAAATCCAAGACAGTTTTTAAACACCTGCAGGCAGTACAGTGTTGTCTGTTTCTTACTCAGTAGACATATGGAGATGTTCTATGTCTGCATGTCAACCTTATATCAACTTTCAACAATTTTTTTTTCTTTGTCTCAACTGACATCTTAAAAAACCTACTAAAGGATGTGAACAAAATAGGACCTGCAAACAGTGAAGATATTGTTCCAACAAAAATTTACTTTCTGTATATAGATGTGACATAATACCAGTTTATATTGCATAGCACTTTCAATTAGGCAGCCTGCTGCTTCTACAGAACTCCAGCCTCATTAATGACTATGACAAATGGTGCTCATTGAAGATTGGTCTTTATTTGGCAGTTCTTCACAGTCTCATTTTTCAATATATGGCTGTATAAATTATTTATCATGTGCCATCCAAACCCTGTCCTGAAAATAGAAATTTTACTGAAATATTTCTACTGGGCTCATGCATTAGTGCCAGTGGATCAGTTCAAAGAGAATATATGGCTGTAGACAGGATTTCAGAACCCTGGAGTTACATGCCCAAATTCCACATGTGATGTAAAGGAAGGGTAAAGATATTTCAGAGGGCTGTGTGGATTGACTCTCAGGTTGAGTAGACTGCAGTCCAGAGATGAGACATAGAGGGTTACTGAAAAGAAAAAATACACGTAAAATCTTTCCACTGTAAAATCTTAAAAATCCTACTCAAGAGTATGAGGTCACATCCTTGCACTTTGGACAGAAGTCTATCCCTCATCCTTGGTGAAGTATTTAAGTTCTTGCTTTCAATAAAGAGCAGGGAATATTATTATTTCAGAATTTGACTAGAGGAGGAGGTAGGAAAGTATTTCAGGTTACTCTTACTGTGTTGTTGGTTATGCAACAGTTTACTGATTAAGCATTCATTTGACATTTTAGAAATCCAAGTTTCATTGTTTTCAATCTCACTCTGATATAGGAATAAAAAGTGTGCTCAACAACCTTCCACTGTGCACTAAAACAAGTTCTACTCAATAAGGCAAGAAAGAAGACAAGGTGAATCAGTATTTCTTAATATAATGGCTAGGGCATGCAGTTAAGAATGAAGGAGGAAATGAGTAAGCAACTGCTACACAAAATAGGGAATATCTATTTTGCTGCTTTTCCCTATGAGGAGTCATTTAAAAATTATAAAAAACCTACAGTGAAGTGTGGGTTTTTCTGATCCAGTCCTGTTGTTGTCTGGACCCTAAAGCTTGTCCAGAAAGTTTATGAACACCATCCTTTCATGTTGTGGCAGAATTTCAAAAGGAACCAGTGTTTTTACCCTCCCTTCCTTGCATTCCCCAAAGTCTGTTGTGTGGAAGTTTTCAGTATGACTCACCTCAGAAGAAAGGGAAAATTGAGACCTCCTACATCCCCAAGGGATGGCATATTGACTAGACTGTTGCCTAACAGGAGGCACCACCTTCTTGGTCAGCCAGGTTTTAACAGAAATCACTGGGAGTAAGCTTTTTAATAGATAAAAATGGGAGTTTCTAGAGTCAAATTAGGCTAAGGAAAGCATGTTGGATTGAAATAGGCCCTGTTTATAGTGACATACCTCTCAGTGAATAAATCCTACTCAGAAGTAGGATTTTAGACTCTTGTTACACCGTGAGGTGATTGAGACTCTTATGGAGATGAGGTGTTTCCAAGATTGGGTTGAAACAGAAAGATTTTATAGGAGCTCAGAATTATTTCATCTGAGTGACAGTCCTGTCCAGTATGGACTATTTTAATCACAGAACTATGACAGACTGCAGATAAAAGACCATTAAGTGACCAGGCTGACAGTTTAGCTGACATTATAAGAACAGTGTAAGTGAAGAGTGGAGCTCATCCTGAGGCCTCTTTGGTCTCATTGATCTCAGTTACAGGTGTGAGAGCTCAGTACACTTGCTGTGTCGTTTCATACTGCACAACAAACAAAGAGCAACCATGTTGTCCACTTCAGAAAATTTCAGATTCTTTGACTTTCCCAGCTGCACCTAAGAGCTGCATCTAGGAGCTGAGGCAGAATCAATTTACCCAAGGGAAACTTTAGCTACTCTAGCCTTGAGGAGATCCTTCTGCCTCCTGCATGTTTCAGTCTCAGTATTAGGTTTTATGGCAAAACTCAGGTAGCTCTCCCCATTCAAAGACAGCCTTGAGCACCACACACTAAATCAGGCCTGGCTTCACTTGAAGAGCCACATTGTCTGTACCTTTGGTTGTATCTGTGTGTGCACAAGGGAGGCATATCACAGCTTCCTAAAGCAGTTTGCAATGCAGTAACACAGGAACAAAAATCAGACCAAAAAACCACAGGACATTCAATCCTGCCATATATGGTGGATCCTCACGTGTGTCATCAGTGGGTCTGGGTTCTTGGACACAACTGTTTAGCACTGGCAAAGTAATCTGTAGTGGCAGAAGGCTTTTATCTTCCACTAGGGGGGAATGGATACACATTCTTTGCTGGTGAGTTAACAAATCTTTGCTAGCTCATGAACAAATTACGAGACTTGGGGGTAGTATGTTAACTGGCCCTAAGGCAAGGATTAAGAAAATCATAGCCTAAAAATAGAAACACCCCAAGAATGATGCTTTGTTTCATTTTATCTGTCTGTATTTCTGTGAGCTTTCGAAATGCTTAGGTCATTTTTTTTTTTCCCCTGTGAATAAGAGGGGAAAAAGATGAAAAAAGTAGGACTTTAGGAGAACACCATGTATTGCAAGATGCACAGTAAAAGTGTATGGAAAGGTGAAGCAGATAACTTTGTGGTGACTGGAAGCTGCGTTCTCAATTCAAAACCCTGAGCTGCCCTCCCCATAGACACCAGTTCCTGTGCTCCACACAACGGCCCAAAGCTCCCTCAGTCCATTCACTGCAGTCAGTCGCAGCTGACAGGGAAAACCACCCCAGCTGTCTCTACATCCAATTACTGTGAGCAAAGGTGACATGACCTGACACTTAAGAGACCTTTCCAGAATCTAAAACTGACGTGGAGATCCCAGTTCTTGAATCTTTGGTGGCTGAAGTTGGGAGAACTTTTGAGTTTGGGTCTCAGTCAGGCCCTCATGCCTGTGGTGTGCCAAGGACTCCTGGCTTCCCAACAGCCTTATAAATGGGAGCTCTTCTGACTGTGTCTCCTTGGGCCTCAGTTACTGCTCTCAGCTTTTAATTTCTCAATGTGTGTTCATTCTTCTATTAATGCCAATCCTTCCTCCTTTCCCACCCCTGTGGGAATGAATTTTCATTCACTGCGGCCCTCTCCAGTTCCCACTGTAGTCAACAAGTGCTTTGCTATTGACTTCCATGCAAACAAGATCTAGCCTTTCCTATTTTTTCTCTCTTCATCCACCCACATCTGTCATCTATCTAGTCTTATGTTGTTCCTCTAGACTTTTTATTTTTTTTTAAATTCTGTGTCCAATATCATAAATGTCATTTTTTTTAAATATTTCTCTGGCCCCTTTATGCACTGTAATCTGAACCCTTTGCTCTAAACCTCCCTAACTTTTCACACACCCATTCCCTTGTCCCTCTTTCATTTTGTTTCTTTTCCAGCCTTTTGCTTTCCTAGTTTAACCTCTCTGACTGACTTAAGAAACAGAAAAATAAACAAAAGTACTAAGACTTTCGTACAGTAGCTGCGTGAGGTGGTGCTTTGAATTCATCAAAGGGTATTCGTTTTTCACATTTTAATAGCCTGGGTAGGAATCTTGTTCATTATTAATCTGGGTTAGAATTGTAATGAAACACTGTGGTGGTGGTAATTAAATTTCAAGACAGATGCTTCATAAATAAAGAAGCATTTCATAAATATCAAATTATGCCACTATCCTAGCATGTGCAGGTTTTCTGTCATTACAGAGATGTGATAATTACCTCTGGTTATTCATTACAATTTAAGAATGGATAAAGCACAGAAAATGTAGGCATGAAGGAGGGAAATACCTGAGGCACTGTGGTTGTACCTTAGATCTTTTATATGTGAGTTTTAGAGGGTTTTGCCTTTTTAATTCAGCACTCATTTCAGCATGGAAAATTAATATGTAGTTAAGTAGTACCTGTCTTCAACAGTACATTTAACTGCATCTTTCACTAACTTCTGAATAACCCTTTTTCTTGCACCAGGCTCTCTCTTTGAACACTACTATGTTCCCACTGGTGCTTTCATAGATATGGCAAACTCGAAAACTTATTTCTTTGGGTTTTAAAAATCTCTTGAAGTGAGACTGACAGGCCTGTAGTTTCCAAAGTCCTTCTTCTTGCTCTTCTTGAAAACTGGGACAATGTTTGCCAATTTCCAGTGAGCTGGGACCTCTCGGGATTCCCAAGACCACTCAAAAATCATCAAGAGGCATTTTACAATTACTAAAGTGTTGCAGTGAGGTTCATTTTGTGAATTGGAGAGAAGTTTCACTTATGCATCACTGGTGCACAACATTCCTCTAGCATATTTGCATATAAATATGCAGTAGAGCCATCCTTGTATTGTAACCATGTTAATATTTGTGTGTGCAGAGGTGTGTTTCATTGTGTAATTCCAAATCATGTGCTAAAGTCCAGTCAACACCTTTGAAAATTTAAATGCAAATCAAGTAGTTCTGGCATTTAGTTTTTATTAATCGCAAAGTACTCTAAACTTTCTCAGAGTCTGATCTTTTCATCCTAAGCTTATTTGATCTTCATCCAAGTAACCAGCATGATTCAGTATTCTCCCAGGATATAATATTATAGTTTGCAAAGTGATTGTTAAATGCATTAATAATTTCAATGGGATCATTAATAACATCTCTTGTCAGCGACCTAGCTTGGATAATAACTTTCTTGTGACTTGCATGAAATATTTTTTTTTCTGGGGGGAAGGGTATCCTTTTCCAGAGGTTTCTAGATGTTTTTTAGTCGTTTTTCAGTGGCTGAAATAGCTTTTAACAGTGGTATGTCTTGAGGTTTATGCACTCATTTCTAAGAAAATGTGATAATTGGTTAATCAACCATTCCTCTGTAGTTGTCCTGATTGCTTAACCTAACAACTACCCCAATATTTTCTGTAAATAACAGTAATTATACGTATTTTTCACAATAATGTGCTGTTGCTACAGAATAATTCAAGGCAGTGAATGTCTATTGACAGAATTCATTAATCTAATAAAATAATATGGCAAAGGCATGTCTTGTGGACTGAAAATTAATTTGGCAGAATTATAAGAGCAATGTATTATCATTGCTGGTATTTTCATATCAAGATAGACACTGGATTGCAATGGGTAGCTCTCTGGCTGTTGGCATATTGTAAAGAAACCCAAAATGCAATGTAACTTAGAGAGAGACAGCAATCATCTTCATCTCCCCATTTACCCCTGCCAGTCTGATAGATTGCTGTGTGGCAACATTCATCTTGCAGATCACCATATCCTCCTTGAATGACAGCAATCTATCCCTGTGCTGTGTCCCTATCTCCACATTCCCTGTGTTGCTGTCTCCTCTTTACTATCTGTGGAATAAATCAAGTCCAATTACTTGCTGCCCACAGTTCAAGCAAGGATCCCCCTTCCTTATCTACCTTGCTAGGATGTGTAGCAGTGGAGTCAGGGGCCAAGGTGTTGTCCTTTATGAAAGGAAATAAGTCAATACAGATTGTGGAAAAAACAATATATACTGCTAAAACGATGACAGGGAAATCCCTGCCAAATGTTGATATAACTCACTAGCAACCAGTTCTGTAAGTTGCCTCTGTGCACTGTGTGGTGTGAGCAAGCCAGATTTCACTGTCTTAGGAAAATGAAAACGTCCTTAGGTAGGTCTGCTTATAACTGGTCTTCACTGAAACATATTCTGGTTGCTCTTCTCTGCTGTCTCTTTCAGTCTGATGTGTCAGTGTTGTACAGTTGAAGAGCAAGATTTATTATGCATTATCAGCAACAGTCCCACCTTTGAGATTTTTGCACATACATTGAAATGGCAGGATGGGTCCATAACCCGTTGTAGACTACAATGGTTGCTGAGGTTGGTGTTCTTTGCACAGTGAATACAGGTGCAAGATTATTTATTTACTGTCCCATCCCTGGCAGTGTTCCAGGCCAGGCTGGATGGAGCTGTGAGCAACCTGGTCTAGTGGAAGGTGTCCTTGCCTATGGCAGGGGGTTTGGAACTAGACCATTTATCTGGTTGGCTGGCCTTCCAACCCAAACCCTTCTATAGTTCTATGATTCTGTAATTCTATGTCTTCTGTCTTTCTAAACCTAGAAATTTTAAATAACATTTTTCAGAAGCATAGTGTTATAATTGTACTTTTGGAGGGTTATCTTGGATATATTATTCTTCAGTCAATCCCCTAGGTCAGCTTAGGGCCTCCCATAAAAATCTTCATTTTAAGTCAGCAACCAGTGGGTGCAAGTGAGCTGGTGGTAGCGCTGGGAAATGCAGGCATTCCCACAATGGCCGTGTCATTGTGTGCATTGGCACAAGCATCACTCTTGGAAATTTGCCCTCTTGTGCTTACCCTCTTTCCTTACCTTTCCTAGAAAACATAAAGCTCACCACTTAGTAGTGGTTGCTTTACTCTTCTGTATCATTTCACTGAAGCAATATCTAAACAAAAAATAGGGGTACACTGTTAGCTAGAGACAGAATTTTCCAGTAAACTCCAGCTCAGACAATGATTAGTAAAGTGGAAAGAAGTATATTCAATCTGGCCTTGTTTTACACAGTCTCTATGGATGTTATTTATTATCCAGGTACTAAACAAGATGTTAATCAAGAATTGTAGTTTCAGTTCCATGGAGTTTTGTATGCTGTAACTTTGATTCTCCTTGGCATGTAGGCAAACTGGGTAAGTATTTATCTCTTCTATTCAGATGAAGGGCCGAAACTTATGTTGTTAGCATTACAGAATCATAGAAATTAAAGATGGAAAAATTTTATTAGATCATCTACAGTAGTAGTTCATCATCTTGCCAATACAAGCATTTTACTATAGAACAATGACTCCTTGCCCAAAGCCGCAGAGAGAATCAGTGTCAGAGCCAGGATTAAAACTCAAGGAGTTTCTGGCTCCCTGTCCTCCACTCAGACGGCGAGAGCATTCTGCAGAAAAGCTAGATTGTCCAAACATTAACAAAAAACAGCAGGGATGATTTGATTAATTCAGATTTGTTGCTAAAAGGCCTGTAGTGTTTTTGATTAGCTCTTGGGCCCTCATCAGGCTTAGAGGGGTGTGTGTGGTAAATTTCCTTTTACCAGTTTGGTACCTACAAGATCCTGAAGTGATATGTGTTCTTGAGAAACATGCAATTAAAATACTACTTCCAGAAAATCCCTATGAATATATGGATCAGTATCTTTACAATAAATAGGTCAGACTTAATCCTGTAAGCTCTTGAAAATAAGGGCTATGTTTTCAATAGCCCACAGAGTGCCTTACTGGACACTCTGAAAAGTACTGTGATATGTATTAATAATAATAAATATTTATTTATTGGACATGAGAGCTAAAGTTAGAAGTTATTCTGAGGGGTAGATTTTTTGTTCAAAAACAACTGCACCATGAAAAGTCCATATCCTTAACTTGCAGGGCTGTTTGTGAATACTGGTTATTCTGCATCCCATACATATTTTCAAGGATGGGTGGTACATGGGAGGCGCTTAATATTTTTATTATTACTGTATAGCACTTTGTATATATATTTTGTAGATGCTTATGTAGCACCTACAGAAAGAACACTAAAAAATCAGTATTTGCTGCACAGCTTGGTTTTCACTTCCACACCAGAGCTTTCACACATGGGTTTCTACAATAAAAGTATTATTATTGGTACTGGAGAAACTGCCTACTATTACAGATTTCAGATGTATCTCATTATAAGGTCTTGTTTTCAGTAGCTGAAGTTTAACTATGTAAAGAAACTTTTCATTTATATGTATCCACCTCAGATCGGATTTTCTGAGAAAATTTCTAAGAAACATAGAAGAAAAATCGCAGCTATTTTTCATCTGAATCCCTGTGTTTTGTAACAGGAATAGAAAATTTGTCAAAAGGGAGTCTTTATGTTGGATGTCTGCTTTCTTTCTGTTTTGAACCAAGTTTTCAAGATATTCTGCAATGTTCTGGAAACAGGTTTTCTTCACTTAACTTTTTCCCACTTAAAAATGAAGTTTTCCACTGGTCTGATTCTGTTTACTCTTGAACACCAAGTCTGTTGCCTCTTCAGTGCTCTTTTGGCCCTTCCCCCGTTGTCAGATGACATCTCAGACACTAAAAAATGACACTCAGTGTTGAACCTTGCATTGCATTTTAGCAGGAATCTGAGAATGAGTGGTTACACGCTGTGGAAATGCAGAAGATAATGAGAATTAACTCTGCGTGCAGCTAAGGTTGTGCTTTCACAATCACTTGAAGATGATCTAAGTAGATGCTTCTGCCAAAAGTGGTGACCTCACCTATCCCCAGACAATGGTGGCATACTCCTGCTTCTTGACTTTGAAAGAACTAATCCAGATGACAACTACTAACTTTTCAGCTGAATTTGTTTCCTAACACTGTATTCATGAAGATGGTAGCACAGAAGTGGGAGTAAGGTTGCTTACCTATGGCAGGTACCAGCTGGAATTATCTTTAATTAGTGCTACCAGTCATGTCCTCCTCAACTCGGCAGGTACCAGCTGGAATTATCTTTAATTAGTGCTACCAGTCATGTCCTCCTCACCTCTCCATTGATGATATATAATCTTTAAATTCAGCAGCCTGTCAGTGTAGAGATTAGTAAATAAGACGTGGTTGATAAATGTCAACAACTTTTGAACATGCTACTTGAGATATTTGTCTGCTACTTAAAAATTATTAGGGATATTCATAAGAATTTTGTTGTATGCCTGTATTTTCTTTATTGTGTTATGGACTAGCTGATTTGCACATTTAATTTTCCTGTGGAGGATGGAATTCATTTTATTTTAAATGTCTGTAATGTAAAATTTGGAAACTGATCTGACAAACTTGACTCCCTTTAATCATCAATTAAATGTTATTGGGACTATTAGGTGGGAGTTTCTCTAAGTAACCTGTCATTAGGATTAATCATGCTCTAGAAAAGCTCACCTTGCTGTATTGAGTAAATAAAACAATTAATTCTCTACAGATGAATAGTCATATGACAATTTATGTGCTATTATATGAAATGAAGCAATCAAAAAGCCTAACCATCTAACCTAATAAATCCAAGAGCTGGTTAGGCAAGGAGAACAAAAATATAAGTTTGCCTTATGGGACTATCCATGCTAGAACAAAAAGTTTCCTTATGGGAGTATTCATGCTAACATTTGTGCCTATCATCTGAGTCTTACCAGTGCAGCGCTGCTGCACCCTTCAGTTCAGGCCTTCTGGCTTACTTGGAGCTGTAGTGTCCAGGTTGAGGGTATTTAAAGAATAAATTCTTCCCTATTAGTGCATTGGGAGAGCAGAACACATTGCCCAGAGGAGCTGTGGTTGCCTCATCCCTGGAAGTGTTCAAGATCAGGTTGGGGTGATCTAGTGGAAGGTGTCCCTTCAATGACCAGGGTGTGGAACTAGATCATCTTTGAGACCCTTTCCAACCAAAAAAAATTCAGTGGTTCTGGGAGACTGGGCTAAAGAGACTGAAATTGGGTGGCAAGTTCATGATGCAGCTAGGAATAGATGGAGCTGAAGGAAAGAACAACCAATAAGAGCAATCAATGACCAACTCAGTTGCTTTTTTAAACCATAGTAGTCTGTGCCAGGCAGCAGGGTGTATCAGCCCCATCCATGACTTGTGGGTATCAGAACAGTGCAATGTTATGGATGTTGCCATTTCCCTATTTTTCTCTTTTAAAAGTATAACTATGGATTCAAAGTCAAGCACTTAAAAGTGAGAACTACTATTAAGACAATCTCTAAAGGATCATCGTCCATGTTAAATTTTCTGTGAGAGATCTCAGTTGGGAATATACACTCTTCTTCTTCAAGGTTAACATATTTCTCTGAATTTCAAGATTATACAGGCTTATGCAAAAAAACCACAAAATCCAGATATGCCTGGAAAAATGAAATTAGTATACTCTCCCCAAATTTCAAGTGGAGAAAAAAATGAACAGGTGGGTACATGTAAGTCAGTCAAATATGCTGTTGTACTGTTGCATGCGAATACCTTGAAATTATTTTTAAAAATCTAAAAATATTTTTAAAAGCCCCAAACTTTGGGATTAAATAATCTTTGCAAAATGGAAATAACTTCTTAAAACCTTTGTAAGTATTTTTGTTTGTTTTTAAACTAAATCTGATGAATGGCACTGTGTACAGTAGTATTGTCATGCTTTGTTTGGTGTTATGTACTGTGGACTAACTGAATCAGAGATCTAGTTACACAATGAAAATTAGACAGATATTAAGTATTTGTTGAATTGAGGCCAAAGCAAGTAAAGTTATCATACATTTCAATTAAATTATGCTTTAAATATAAGCGCTAGATATGTGTTAACTTCAATTGAGTAATATGTAAAAATAAACAGCTCACTTTCCAGCTGGGCATTTATAGCCTTTGGCAGGTAACTCACAGTAGCTTCAGAGAGATTTAAGTAGTTAGGTTAAGTTCTATGCATGGGAAGATCTCCAGCATATGAGAACAAGGGATGATCCCAATGAACAGCACATACGTGCATTTCATATCCAGTGAATACTCTGGCTCTGGTTGAAGATCATGCCATTGTTTCTAAATAGCTCTGATATTCCCCCCTGTGTCAGTGCTAAGCATTGTTAAAATTTAATACTACTTCTGTGCTGTTCAGTTTTTCAGTTTTCTTGGCACACTCCGCTGAGGAAGAGGAATGCTCAGGGCTAAAAATGAATAACTTAATTGCTGGGCCAAATTCTGAGTCCCTCAACTGAGCAGAACTCCCACTAATTTGAGAGGAACTTTTGTTCAATTGACTGCATAACTTGAATCATTGTCCCATGTTAACCTCTGGTAGCTTAGTTAGTCTCTTTGCAAGATATAAAGAGAAAACATCTTAATCCTGAGGATCTGAGTCTAAAAATGTGTCACTAAAACCCCTCTTTTAAAACAGTTTTTATGTTCTAGCTTCACTTTGATTTAATATTCTCAGCTGGTGGAGCAGGTTATTTCTATACTAGCCAAGGCTTTAGTTTTGAGTTATTCTCCTGCATCCTGGGAGAGCAAGAGTAAAACTTTGGACTGTTTTTCAATAAAACAATATCTATTTGGAAATTACATGTTCTTGCAAGATGATTGCTTTTGCTAATCCAGCTAACTGCCTCAAATTCACTGTAATTTCAGATAAGCAAGCCACTGGGAAACTTTGTTGTGTTGCATTCAAGGACGGTTGCAATTCACAGATGGATAAAACAGGGGGCTCTCCCTCCTCTTCTGTTTATGACAGTCAGTTTGCAATATGTTCTGTAATATTTCTGGAGGAAGGAAATAATGCTGCAAGAAATAGGGCATAAGAGACTATTTCTTAAGGCTTCTAGTCTGGCTTCATGCATGGTTGCTAGGTTCTCAAAGCAAAAGCACCTCATACTATTATTATATGAGGACTATTATTAACATTTTTATTGTTTAAAGAATTTATTATGAAAAATAATTTAAAGGAGAAAACCAGCCAGCTTCTTGACAGTTGACAGCTTTTGTGGCAATAAAGGCAAGTCTTTCCAAACTCCTCAAAATTATTTTAACTATGCATTTTCAAGTCAGAAGGAAAAGTAGTATTACCTTTGATGGAATTTAGATCAGAATGAAAAAAAACCCCAAAATTATAAACTTCAGAGAAATAGAAAATTTCAGCTTGAATTGTCATCTGTTGGTCTCATGTACTGACATTTATGGGAATATTTCCATTCTGTTTTTCATGTCTTGTGACTGAGGTTATCACAATCTTATTCTAAATCTTGTCTTAATAACCTTAGTGTTAAGCCTCTTTTGATGGATTTAGGAAAAACAGTTTAAGACATTTGTTTTTCATTCAATGACTTAAAGTGGTGAATGACTTCACCATAACACTCGTGAGTTAGTTGTTTTTATCTTGATAATCCAAAACATGCACCTTATTTTTGTTCTTAATCTGTCAAGCTTCAATTTCCAGTTGTTCGTTCTTGATATTTATCTTCTTTAGTTAAAAAAAAAAAACAAAAAAACCCCCCAAAAACCCCAAAAAACCCAAAAAACAAAACTACTACCAAAATTATTCTTATTTAATCACTAATAAGTCATTATCAGGTCATCTAGTTATCCTTGGACAAATTGACTAGACTGAGCCGTTCTGTTCTGTCATTCTATGACTAATTTTCCATGCTATGATTCATTCTTAGTTTGCTTTCCTGAGCCCTGTACAAATTTTTAACATCTTTGTTTTAAGTCTGGACATCAAGAATTACACCTACTATTCTAGTAGTGGCCTCACTGGTGAGAAACACATGTAAAAATCACTACAAAATGCATTATTCAAATTCTATTGCCATAGGGGCCAGAGAGTACCTAGCTACCATGATAGATATAAAAGCTGTAATAACATTCCATCCCAAACTTTTCTTTGGTTTTGGTTCCTGTGGGTTCTATGCACTCACCATGCCCATTTAGCTCTGAATTTTGGTTGTTCCAAAATTGTAAAGTGAAACTCATCTCAGCCCACAGTTCTTCCCTTTCTACCCCCATGAATTTTGTGCTGAAACTATGCAAAAATGTGCATTTTTGTTATTTTTATTTAAACAGCAAAAATAGTTTGGCTCAACTGTGCTGAAAACTGGGTCATGGCTTGTTCAAAATATTTGCAGACCTTTCAAGGAACATTGGTTTTACTTAGGGCTTGTAAGGAACTCTGAATTGAAGAGTTTTAGGTGGCAAGTGAGAACATTGTCCTGAGTTAAATGAATTTGCTTTTTAATGGTTCAGAATATGCTATTGTAAGATAACTCCTGTTCACTTTCTTCCTGTGAGTTAGTGATTAAAGTCAAAAGTTCAAATATTTTTGTGTTCAGAAGGCATCACATTGAATTTAAATTAAGTTTACTTCATATGAAAATCTTTCCATAAGGAACTGAACTCAGGTCTGTTTTCCAGTAACATGGAAAACAGGAAAACAGGTTTTCATGGATTTCATGAAAACACAGCCTTGTATGACCTGGACTCAGCATGGTTGGTCTGAGGACTCACAACATTAGTTCAACAAGGCATCCTGCACCAGCAGAGCAACAGTTACAGCATGGAGGATGTCCTCAGCTCAAAGAAAATATAAGGTCATCCAACAGGAATGTTCAGGCACAGGTTGGATTACAGAAGCTTTTTTAAGTCTTGGTAGCTGACTTGGTGTGTCCTCTCAGACATTCAGTCATAAATTAATAAAACCCAGCTTAAGTCTCAAGGAAAAAGTAGGAGAAAGGTTATATTGCCTTGCATGTGAAAGAGGCTAGCTGACAAGACAAACATAAAATGTCATAGAGTTTCAGCTGGTATATGGAAACTTGATTGTCCATATGACAGTAATGCAGATTTGCTGTTAGAAAGTATATCTCTTGTGGTGTGTGTTTAGTATTACAAAACTTCTGGTAAATTGACTCCAATTCATAGATTTTAATGAGGACTGCAAATCTTTTTGGCAAAACAGGCTGGATTTCCAGCAAATACGGAGCAAACTTTTCTTTGGAGGGGAACTGTGTAAAGTCTGCTTATTCCAGCCTTTCTTTGCTTTTGATCTGATGCAAACCTGTAGGCTTGAATTAAAAAAGAAAATCATCCTATTCTTCAGCAACTGTTCAGTCTAGCTCTGAAAGCTGTGTTACTCTGGATTTATAGGAAGAGTAGGTTTCATACTTTATCTCAAAACATGCATGGGAGAATTATATCAGCTTTGTACTTCCATCATTTTCACTCTGAGCATGGGTGACAGAACACCAGCTAAAGTTGTCAGTTCATTTATGTTATTTTATTGAATAGATGGCAGAATGTTTATAAGAATCTGGTTTGTTCAAGGAATGAGGAAATCAAACTGTGGGTATGTGCTTTGGGATGGTAGTAAACACCACAATTTCAGACTGGCATTGAGCGATTTTAAAAAGTGTATTTCATTTGTTAAATCTTTATGCCATGTCTTGAATTTGAAATACAAACTGCAACCCAAGAAGTATGGAGCTATTTGGCATGACTGTTGTAAAAAAGGCATGGAATCACAGGTTGCTGGATTTTTCACACGAAGAAACATGGAATTAAAATTCAGCAAGTTTTGAAAATTGTTGCAAATTCTAGACCCATTCCAGCTCTTTGAAATACTTGGGAAACCCTAAAGTAACTCAAGGAGTGAATGTTTGGAAAGCATGAGTGAATTTTTGGAAAGCAAAGTTCACCTGAGTGAGCTGTGGGGACCAGACACCACACGATTCTGCAGTGATGAAGTCCCTGATGCTCCTGTGCAATGCAGTGGAGGGATTGAAGGGATTTGCAGGGGATCTACTGGACCCAAACCAGTTGTTATCCATTGCCTTAAAAATAGTGCAGAACATGACTCTGAAGTCTGGTGTACATTTTTTTTTTTTGGTAATATTATTAAAAGTGTGGAGAAATTACAGGTCACTTGAGGTAACAATACTCAGGAAAACCTTGAGTAGATGCCCTGAAGTCACCATAAAGGTACATTTTTCCACGTAACTGCACCTCAGAGTATAATGCATCTTGAATACAAACTAATGAAGTATGCATATTTGCAGGGATGCAGGAATTACTCATAATATTTACTAGAATGATTGAAAGGTTGGCCAAAATCCAGTTGGTAAAAACACTGAATATTTTTAAGCTTGTGATAACAAACATACAAAATCTTAAGATGTTCCAGTAAGCAGTCACTCTTCACTTTTAGTGAGCATAGGACAGTTATAGCTAAATAAGGCACATGCATGTGTTTCTCTGTTTATCTTGCCTTACACCTTCAAGTCAAACTGATACAAGTAATATTTTTCTCAAGTATCAGATAAAAAATCTCCTTCAACTCACTTTTGTAGCTAATTTTCTACTTCAAGTTGCTTCTTGAGCTCATATCTTAACCATTTTTTTTTCTTAAGTGTC
Organism: Setophaga petechia; assembly: GCA_024362935.1. NCBI lineage: Eukaryota > Metazoa > Chordata > Aves > Passeriformes > Parulidae > Setophaga > Setophaga petechia. The sequence continues at coordinate 8,857,290 of JANCRA010000025.1, forward strand.
CTTGTTGAATGTTGGCACTTTCATCAGATGGTCACATATTTTCCACTAGAGATTCATTGCTAATTATCAGTCCACTTTGCTTCACTGGTGTTTTTGTTTCTTTCTTCAGCATATTCTGACATCAGTCACTGTGATCCCTCAGTCCAGAGATGTATATGTGACACATAAAAAGGCAGGCACAACAAAAGTCCACCACTCCTGTAAGTCCCAGCACACATCTCCAAAAGAAATCCCCAGTCTGAAGTCCAGAAACATGGATCACAAAGTTAATCAGGTAAAGGAATGTATATTATTAACATTTAATGAAGAGGTTTATTTGTCTTATAGTCTTCCCCTCCATGAGAAGGCTTTGTCAGCTCTGGTGTAAGAAGCAAACCCTACCCAGCACAGATAAATACTAAATTTTTGGCCATCTCTTGTAAACCAATACCATCATGCTTCAGGTAGCTCTCTTCATATCTGCTACAATACCTAAACAAAATGGGGTGAGTTGAGGACAGAGTTGCAGCCCTAACTCTGAATTTCCTGGCTTTTGTGGGCTTAAGTCATACCCTTAATGTTATTTGAAAGTATTTTTTTGTGGTTTAATATATACTATAACTTTTTCTTTTGTGACAACTGGATTTATACTGGCTTCATCCCTAATACCACTGGAAACTGGAAGCAGGTCATGGTGTGAGCCTGTCTTCCAAATATTTTAAACAGAAAGTCACCATTCGGCACTCATCGCTCTTGTTCTCCAATAAAAGTTCAGTGTTCCACTTCAATTAGAATGATACCTCTTATGTCAATACCACATCCAACTTGTAGACTATTTGTCCTCCTGAATGTTGAAGGTGAACAAATGAACAAAAATCTCCTTGTACTTTTCTGCTTTCTGTTTTACTCATATGAAAGACCTGTGTTTAGTGAAAAAAGGTATGTTTTTTTTCACCAGAAGTTCTTTTCTTGTCTTTTAATTTGATTTTCCTTGGTTGATTCAATAATTATTCTATGGTCAAATATTTTTATGCTACAGACAGCATTCACATTGACCAAAATCTGCCTATATCACCAGTAAGTACTATTTAATATCTTCATATTAAAGTCATGGTCCTTGGTTGTCTGAGTAACGTTACACCACATAACAAAATAAGTCCAAGTGCAGTTGTTGATATGAAGTCCTGCCTCCTAATGACTTCTCAGATCATGGAACTGAAGAGTATTGCTGGAATTCAAATCACTTTCATCAGAATGCTCTTCATCCCCCATGTGTACACAAGCATTAATTAAAAGAAAAATCCTTGTCTCACCAATTCTGTGTAGCTCTGACTGCCTGCAGAATAAAATATGTGTGCATCCACATCCACATGCTTCTTCCTTGAGGAGAAAGCTGATGGATCAGATCCTCCATTTATAGAACCCAGAGTCATGAGAAACAAGGGCATGGAGAAACCTGTGGTAGAAAATGAAAGAGGGGGTCAGTGGAAGAAAACTTCTATAAGACAAGATCTTGAAGAATCCATGGGTACTGCTTGTGTCCCTATACAAGCAGGAAACAGAAAATTCCAGCCACAAGAGTTACCCCACCATCAAACCATACACTTTCTTCTGAGTGATGTTATGGTCCCTTCAATGCAACATGAGTGGGGCTGTAGTTGAATCAGCAGTCTCACCCTGCCCAGCCTGCTGACACTATGTTCCTGTCATTTTTCTTTACCACTGAATGAACTGTATCATTCTCATTCATACAGCCTTGGAGAGAAGCTGGATAAGGGGAAGAATTCCGTAGACAAAGAGGTCAGAAAAAATCTTGTACAGCTGATCTGCTCCCTATCTGATGGAAAAACTTTGCTGACATCACTTTTGTAATTGAAAGGCTTTTGTTGTATATCCAGGAAGTCAGCAGACATTGACTTATTTTTGGACAGACAGCTGTTGTTTGCAATTTGCTTGGTTCCTTATATTGTCATGAAGGTGTACTTCAGCATTTCAAAGCAGCTTGAGAGAAGGAATTTTAGAACCTGTTATTTTCAGGCCTTTGTACCTTTTTTGCCAGGAGTATACTGTTAGGCTTGTTTTCTACTTCATGCAAAAATTGATAGGATATAATTTGCGATGGTGGGCATTGTGATGAGTATGTAATTTGGGGATGTGTTAGAATCTGTCTCTTTTAAGGCTATCTGCCATTATTTTTTAATTTTATACATTAAATAATTAAGCAATAATCATCACTGTCACATAAATGGATGGCCAGATTTTCTCCCTCTTCAAGAAGCTGAAACAGCATTAGCCTTGTGCAGAATGGTCAAAATGAAGTTCTAGAATGGTCAAAATTAGGTTCTAGAAGACATTACCTCTGCCAGCCACTGTCTAGAAGGTCTATATTTGCAGGAGAAATCCCTGCAAAGGTGTAAGGTCTATAATTGCAGGAGAAATCCCTTCATTAAACTAAACATGTATAAACTCTCTCTTCCTTTGTTGTCTGACATTGCTTTCAATTTGAAGAACATCTTTAACAAAAAGGAGAAGCAATACCTTTATACTCTTGAAAATCAGTTGGGAAATTTTGGCATTTGGTAGATCAAGTGTTAATTTTTTTTGTCATCTTATTGGACCCCAGTTTTTCACACCTGTTATAAGATCCACACACTTACCCCTTAAATCTTACATACTTTTCTGACAATGCAAAGAAGTCGAGCTGTTTTGTTTTAGGGTTTTTTTTTGTTGTGTTTTTTTTTTTTTGTTTGTTTGTTTTTTGGGGACATTTTAAATACATTTGGAGATTGTTATAGTGAATCACATGGCCTATTTCTTTCACCTTCCTTCCTTTTTGGTGGCTAGCAGAACTGTGCACAGGGCTCTTGAAATCCCAGGCTGAAACAGTATTTTTGTAGTAATTGGTGTACGGGCCATTAAACTTGAGTTTTTCATCTGTATGGTTTTGCAGGAACAACAAAATTTCACGAGACTGGGAATTTGTCAAAAACAGGGCAATGTTCTGGTAGAGGGGACACTTTTCCAGATTTTAGGAGTTCAAAAATCTCATAAAAATGACAGTGGTGATATTGTGGTTGGTGAATAGTTCTAAGGTCATTGTCTTGCTGCATCTCCAGGTGACAGATCAACTCTTTTTTCATCTTGTTTCCATTCTTTTGGGCTGGTCTCTAAGTAACAGAAGGAGTTTGTTTGCTCCTTCAAAATACAGTACAGTACAGAGGAATGTGTGTGTCTATCTATGGACACACATAAGTGCACAAAACCATAGAGGTTAGTTTTAATTTACTTTAAAATGCGTAAGTGTATTTGGGAGATGGAAACTAAGAGAGTTCATAATAAGGCTGAATGTAGTCCAGGAACTGTGTAAGATTTGAGAATAGAAAGCAGTTTTCCAATCTTTCATGTATGGAAATACCAGATGAGTCAATGGGTGTTCTCTGAGCTAGGAGCTTCCAGGGTTTCTCTCTCTATGTCAGCAGCATCGCCTTGTAACTTGTTTTTAAAGGCCACCCAGTATCCACAGCCACCCCTGATTTAACTGGAGCTTTGGGTGCTCAGAACCCCTGAAACTGGCTTATGGCTGCCATGGGGCTCCAGGAAAGGCAGGCACACAAAACCAGTTTAGAGAAATTAACATCTGGAATTTGGGTTAACGTAAGACTTGCTAAAGGTGACGATTCCTGGTAAAAAATTACACTAGAGATTTTAAAACCCCCTCCCCTGAAACCCTTCCAATAAAAGAAGAGGAAACAAAACCAAAAAAATACACAAAACAAAACCCAAAAAAACAAAAAAACAAAAAACAACAAAGAAAAAAAACAACAAAGGAAAGAAACCTGGCTTAATTGTCATGTAGTAACACTATGCTTTTAAAATGCTTTTGACCACAAACAGTTTGGAGCAACCAACTGCAATCTATTAAATTTCAGCTCACAGGGATTTTACTTTTTCCTCAACCTTTTCTGGTATATTATATAAGTATTTTTAGGAAATTCAGAGTTCTTATTGAGTTTAAGACAAATATCTAGCTTTATTAGGAGAAACCAAATAATATCCATAGCTTTTAAGGTAGACTTTGGAAACTAAGGAGATTTTTCATTATTGTTTGATGGATATGTTTTATATTATTTTTTTTCCTCTGGGACTTACTTCATTTTAACTTTAGGGTAAAATCCAGCCTGATTTATGCAAGTGCCATTATGTAGAATGCTGGAATTTTATTACATTTCTTTATTTGGGATGAATAAAGTAAGCAGAAGTTGCCTTAGAGAGTATGTCTGTCTAGAGCAAGATTTTTTTCAATATTTAGCTTATGTGGTAGAGATTTTTACATATAATAATTCATGAAGGACGAAGGTAACATAGGCAATATTTAAGTGCTATATAGGTACTTATAATTACAGCAATTCTTACTCCACCTGTAAGGAGTTTCAATGAGAATTTAAACCTGTTCATCTCAATGATCATGGAAATAATTATTTTTGCAAAAGAATGAAAAAATCAGCTATGTTGTTTGGGTAATCAGTTTTGGAAGTCACAAAGCAATGAAATCTAATCACTAAATCCTTCTTTCCCAGCTTTTCAGAGGCAGTCCATTATCACCTATTTTACTTCTGTATGGTTTATTAAATATTTTATGGAGAAGTGCCATTTCAGATGGTATAAGGCTTTGTTAGGGTAGTGGTTCTTGTATATAGGCATAGATGTGTGCTTAATGGCTAGAAGTGTTCTAGAATGCTTCTTAGAAGCTGATTGAAGACAATTAGTGTTTTCTTTGGAGCTGTGATGATTTTAAGTCTTTTTAGAGGATTCATCTAGTATTCTTCCTTTCCCCACCATTCTTTCTTTTTTTTTGGCTATGCAAGATACAAAGAGCTGAATGATTTGTATGAACTTATTTTTATGCAAGTTGCCATCAAATTTTAATTTTTATCAAATTGTCAAAACAATTTTAAGTGGTGTCAGAAGAAGTGGGGATGTGGAGGAGAAGATGAGGCCTTTCCTTACATGGAGGAAATAGTGGCCTTCAGGAAACAAGTCTGAGGTGACAGGGTCAGAGAGAGAGAAAGGAGCTGCTTGGTGAACCGAATATCAACAGCTGAGTACATGGGTAAAGGGGCAGTAGGAACAGGAGGCAGATTAGCTTGGGAGCTCTCATTTTGGTACCTGATTCAGAACAAAACCATTTTCAGTTTGATCCTTGTAACTGGTGGAAGAATTAAAATAAAATGTAAATGTTGGGCAGAAAAAAATTACTTGGAAGCATGTCTGCCTACCTATTTTGACAAGAGAATATCATTGGATTGGTTTCCATTTCATGCGATAATCGATAGGATGTAATCCTTTAGGATTTGCAATGATGGGCATTATGCTGAGTATACGATTTGGGGATGTGTTGGAATTTGCCTCTTTTGAGGCTGTCTGCAGCTATTGTTTGATAAATTGGATAATTAAGCAATAATTATCACTGTCACATAAACAGAAGGCTAGATTTTCCCTCACTTCAAGAAGCTGAGAAGCTGAAAGAGTGTTAGCCTTATGGAGAATGGCCAAAAGTCAGCTGTACTATGCCTTCCACTTGAAAACAAAAGAAATAGATTCTGGAGTTTAAGAAATAAATAAGTAACTCAGTGCTTACACAAAATTCTCTTGATTTGAGGGGAGATGCTCTGCATAACAGAGTGAATGAACTTTAAGACTTCAGCCTTCCCATTTGCTTTTCTGGGGATAAATTCAGACAGAGGTAAGTATGTTCAATACAGAGTCTATGAACAATCATGAATTAACACCCTACATAGCATTCCAGAATCATATTTTCTGGGAAAAAACTTTAGTGTATACCATAATAAACTAGCAATACTGATGTAATTTATATATTGATAAAGTAATTTTACTAAAATTCTTCTAGTAATGAAGGTATTCTAGAATTAGGCTTTGTCTTGCAGTTCATGGAGCTTTATACACTGAGGAATGAACAAAAAAAAATTGCTTTGCATTTATTTGAAATCAGGACTTTTGAAGAGCATCATACTAATTCTGTTAAGCTTAGCAAATATTTCTGAGATTTCCAGGAACTATCTTCCTGCGTAACAAAGGTGGTAAAGGAACATTTTCTACTGGTACTAAGGTTACTGGGGAAAGTTCACGGTCTCGGGGAGGTTTTCGGGGTGATTAACCTCAGGTGCCAAGGCTGATCCAAAGTATTCTTTCTCTGAGAAATAACTCATGCTGATCTGATTATATTAAAGAGGTCCAGCAGATCATGGTCTTACAACTGTCTGTATCAAGAGCTGTGGATGCAATATTGTATATTCCAATACAGAACAAGGCTCAGTATTAAACAGAGACAGGTCTGAATTAAGGCCTGAATTAAAATTAAAAAAGGCTCTCTGATACTTTCTGAGCTCCTCATGTAGAAGATGATTGGCTGCTGGATAAACTAGATCTGCACAGATCTTCATTGGTTCATGAATTGCTGTCTCAGAAGCTTTTATTGTGCTGTGTAGATGATTAACACACTTGCAGATGACTCTGCACTAACTAGTCCTGGTGTTGTCCCAGGGACAATATGGGTAGAAGTTTCTCCATGAAGTCAGTCTTGCTCAGATCGTCTCAAAGACCCACTGGCTCAATCTTCTCCTAGATGGAGGGAAAATAAATGTCTTATTATTGAAATATTGTGTCATTTCAAGGTTTTAAGTCTTAACGAGGGCCACTGAAAGAGACACAATGGATTGGAGGTGCAATTAACACAGAAACTATAACAGAGACCCTCTGGGACACACCAGTCTGGGAGAGTTTGTAAAAAGGAAAGATAAAAGAAAGGTTAGGTAAGTCTTCAGTGTGCTCAATGTCTCTCACTTTTTTTATAGATTAATATAACTGAATGGTGCTTAACTCAGTTTAAAATTTTACTTTATGGTTGACCTTTTTCAGCTTAATGATGCAGTTTCAGTGGTAAGACACAGGAGACATGCCAGTGACAATGATTAAATAAAAAGAAAACCATTAAGAGAAACCATGCATATTGTTGCCTAGCAGAGAACCAAAACACTGTTTTCCTGAAAGCCACATGAATTTGTTTTCTAAAGTGTTAAAAAAGGCATTGGACATCAATAGAAAAGAATGGGAGGAGAGACCTGTGTTGTAGTAGTTGTCCTTTGGATAATGATCATACTTATCATAATATCTCCATATGATTTTTATATGAAAATAAACATTGAATTTTAAAAATACTGCTTGACTTAAATAGTGTGAAGGTCACACTCCAAGCAGATGTTTTAAAATGTGCTTCACTCTACTGACTTTTGTTACTGTTTCTCTCTACCTATTTCCAGATATTACCTCAAATCTGATATGGATAAATGAAAACTTAATCTTTTCCCTGTTAATCCCTTTTGCCTTCTTTCTAATCAGTATGAACAATGCTAATCTGTTTACTCAGCCCCAGAAGCCAGACACAACCTTTGGGTTGGGCTTGAGTCCAGACCTTCACATCCAGGCTCTATGTGCGTCTTTGCCATCTGAGACCTCTGTTCTGGGCTGGGATAAATCTGTCTCTGAACGTATCAGTTCATACACCCTAACTATATATAGACAGCAAAAACAAGTAGTTTAAATCAGATAAATTTTTAACAGGCCACAGTTGGATAAAGTGAATCCCTAGATGAGATGATGTGGGCCTGGATCAGGGATTTAGCAAAAAGTATAGAAAAGGTGGAATATGAAAGATGATCTGGAGAAGGAACTTTAAGGCATAGCATCATTTTGAGACGTCTAGGCAAAAGGGTTGTTTTTATTCCGTCTGGAGTTAATAAAAGCTGCTGCTTTCTTCTTTTTTCTTTTTTTTTTTAAATTTCTGAAGAAAGGCAGATCCCTGACTTTTGTTCTCTTCAAAACAAGAATTAAGATGCATGTGTTGGAAGAATATTACTGAAGTCACCCAAAGTGTAAGTATTCAAAAAACAATGAGCTTTGAAATGGCATTGAAAAGCATAGTTTTTACACCAGACAAGGAATAGGTGCAGTAAATTAAATCTGAACCAAAGGATTCTGTTAATTTTTGCTTGTGGAGGCAGTGGGCTGATGGTGACAGTTGATACTCTTCAGTCCCTGAAGACCTGAAGCTGTAAGAGTAAGGTACCACTTGGAAGATTATGCTGCCTTCATGGCCTAGAATGCAGGCTGATTTTCCTGTGGTTTGGAGAATTGCTTTTGAATCAATTATTTTAAGCACCAGGGCAATTCCTTCCTTTTCTTGACACTTGAAGTGGATGACCTGTCAAGGAAAATGTTCAATTTTCTAAATACGAAGTCATTTGACATATAAACTCCATGGATTTTTGTTTATTTCATGTCTACGATGTACAAAGTCTAAATCTATGATCAGTGAAAGGGGAGTAAGCCCTCTAATTTGCTCCTGTTTTGTATTTAAAATGTTCTTTTACATTCCTGTGTGAAAAAAACCAGGGCTTTTAATAATAAATGTCTTTGTTTGTTTCTTTGTTCGGGTTGGTTGGATTTTTTTTTTTTTGGGTAAATTAGAAAAATCGAAGCTTATTTTTAAGCAGGAAGTAATTCAATATTTTTGTTGTTGTTTGCTTAAATGGACTCCAATTTAAACTGAATTGGATTTTTCTTTATTTGAAGACGGCTACGAATGTTCATAAAATAGATATTTAGATTACCTGAATGAGTACTATTTCTTCAGGCAGACAAGGCACATAAATCTATTCCATATTTCCAGACTTTCCTACTTCTCTGGCAATTTGAAATACAAAATTCTCACCTTTATCTTTCTAGCCTTCATCACACATCAAAAGCCCAACAAACACTACATGAAATCAGGTTTGGTTTTTTTTTTTTTGGTATAACTATTCAAACAATCTGTGTTGTCTAGATATCTGAAAATCTCTCTGTGGTATTCACTGCTAAGGATAATTCATTTCAGGAAGACTGAACATAATAGATTTCATGGGCATTACTTAAGTAATATTACCACCTCAGTGAAATGGGAAAACATCACATGAAAACCAAACAAAACTGTCTCGTTAAAAGATGTCTTAAGCCCAAAGAAATAAGAATATCATGGAGTCTAGTTTAAAATTGAGGTGAAAAACTGGAGGAAATTTGCAGGAGACTTTTCCATTTTGTTTTACAGAAAATGAATGGATATGTTCCCGTTCCTGTGGAAAATTTTGGAGGTACCTCACATAATTTATAATTGATTTTCCACTAAACTGTTGAAGAATCATTTTTGCTTCTGTTGCTAAAGTGCAGAACCAGCAAAAAAACCTGCAGAACATCTTGGCAAATTCTTCAGAAATTACCTCTACCTCAAAAACCTGAAAGTATGATTTTTTTGGTTTGATTTTAGGGCTTCTTGGGGTTTTTTTTTGTATTTGAAAATGAAAATATTTTAAATGTGTGGAATAATTAGTTCCATAATGTATTCCTCTTATTCATTAGGACCATAGTACTGTAGTATATTTGACCATTTCAAATGACACTTTAAGGTAAATTTCATAGTTTTTAGATTTGAAATTTAATAATTCCTTTTTAGGGTGCTTGGATCTAATCTGTGACTTAAAAGCCTTAAATTGACCAAGTGTCAAACCTGCACTTGCTTTGCTCTTTCTTAGATTTCCAAGAGTCTGGATATTAGGAGTTTTAAATAATCATCTCATGAGTTTTATTACTGTATAATGAGTCTCTGAGACTTGAGTTGCTGCTGAATTTTCTGCAGCAACAAAAATGCTTTATTGTCTTCAGAGCAACTTAAAGAACTCAGAAATTTCATTTAGTGTGTGAGAACTTTGCCCAGAACTTGAGTGCAATACAAAGAGCCATTAGAATCAACCTTATTTGAGAAGTTCACCAGAAATCAAGGAGAAATTTATCCCTTCACCTGAAGTATCAGTTTTATCTGCACTGTTTTGGTGTCTCCTGTTTGACACAGACAGAAATGAGATGCACATTTTTACCACTCATTATGTAGTCATGCTGCAGAGGATGAAGGCTTCAGCTAAAGGTGAAGGTTCTTTGGGATCAAACGCACATTTTACTGCTGATGTCAGGGAGATTAGCATTTTGCCCTTAGTTTCCATAAAAATCAGCCTGGAATCATTCCCTATTGTCATGGTTTAACCCCAGCCAGCAGCCAAGCCCCACAAAGTCCCCTGCTCACTCCCCCACCACAGGGATCAGGGAGAGAATTGGAAGGGTGAAAGCTGGAAACTCGTGGGTGGAGACATAGACAGTTTAACAGGGAAAGCAAAAGCTGTGCACACAAGTAAAGAATTAAGTCATCTCCTCCATGGGCAGGCAGGAGCTGAGCCATCTCCAGGAGAGCAGGACCCCATCACATGTGATGGTGACTTGGGAGGACAAACACCATCTCTCCAAACATCCCCCCTTCCTCCCTCTTCCCTCCACTTTATACACTGAGCATGATGCTATATGGTCTGGGGTATTCCTTTGGTCATTTTGGGTCACCTGTGCTGTCTCTGAACCCTCCCAGCCTCCCATGCCCCCCACCAGTCCCTCACCAGCCTCATGAAAAGCAGCAAAGGCCTTGGCTGTGTGTAAACCCTGCCCAGCAATAACAAAAACATCTCCATACTATCAAGCCAGTGTTCAGCACAAATCCAAAATACCAACCACAGTGAAGAAAAATAACTCTACCCCAGTCGAAGCCAGCACACCAATGCACTGCACCGGTTTTTCAATCCTGTCTCTGTAGCATCTTTTGCAAAATTACTTACACAGTAGATTGTAGAGACAGAAAAATGAGAGGGTTTCACTTGTTCTCTCAAGCAACAGACATTAAGCTACCTTCTATTTCCTAGAGCCCTAGAGAATGCATTTTAGTCTAGCTGTGATATTAGTTCTCATTGTATTGCTGATAGAAGAAAGAGTGTGTAAGAATTATTTCATTGCCAGTACCCCTATCTGTACATTTCACTTGACACCGGTGAGATTTGCAGAGAGACTTTGAAAAATATTTCTGCCAGTATTCTCTGTTGTTACAGAAACATCATATAGCTTGAAAAATACTGCTTAGGAGACAGGTGTATTCCTTTGTTTCCAATTTCTTAACAGTAATGTTAGATCATGCATATTATGTTTCTAAAACCTTGTTTTAATCAAGCTTATTGTCAAAATTTCCCATTTTTATCTGTATCTGAATAGACAGACAAGACTGGATATTATAATATTTCTGACTTAAAAATCATCAAATAAATGTTAATTTCAATTAACTGAAAATTCTGAACTGAGATACCATTTACCTGACAATACCATTACCATATGATGTTCAAGCCAATTGAACCTCATATGGTAACTTGACTACTTTCTACATGTGTTTTAGGCCTTCAAATTATAGCCAGTTCTGTACTTCAAGGAGTATATTCAAGAATATTTCTAGTTTAGATATATTCTATATTTACTAAACCGATTCCTGTCTTTAAATTGATATTCAGTGACTGATACTAGAAAAAAAAATTAAACAAAAAAATCCTACTTGATGTTTTACATAGACTTTAGGGGTTTTTTTCCCTTGCAATGTATATCTGTTATTCTTTTTTTTTTTTTTTGTGATGATTGATAATTTCTTAAGCTCTAAACACCCATATATATAATGCAGATTTAAGTAATACCTATCTTTAAGACACTAAAGGGAAAGTATGAAATCTGACTTCAGATTAGCAATCTATTATTGTATTGTTTCAGGTTTCAAAATAATTACCATGCACTCTCTGGAATCTGAACTAATGACTTAAGGCTTCTTTAGTCAGATATTTTTACTATGGTGGACTTTGGCTGTGAAGCTTCTCATGCTGGTATTTATAAGTGTGATGTGATTTTTTTTTCTGAAGTGACATTAGAAATATTTTTGATTTATGTGACTTATTTGTAATTATTTAGGATGCTAATTCTGTTTATTTAAATTTGCTGAGCTGACAGACTTGATACCATAAAAAGGAGTCCTTTTCATTTATTAGTTGTTTAATTTGGTAAAAATAAAGCGCTACTTCATAATTAAGTTGATTTATAAGCTCACAAAGACAAAACTGTCAAAATAATTATAGAAAACCAACTCTCATCCCTTCCTCCTCTGTTCAAAAATGAAATTATATCAATTTTCAAGCTAACATATTTCAAGGGAAAATTACTGTGTAACTTCTCTCTCTCAAAGAAATCTCTTCAGTCAGTTAAAAAAATGGCCAAAGATTTACTCCATAGATCCTGAAGATTACTTCAACATATGGAAAAATAAGAGGACAGAATTACCTTTTAATCAGTTGAGTATTTGCCTTATTTTCACAATTTCATGAGTTCCTTTTGGTTACTGTTAATTTAAACTTGTTCAAGTGGGGTGATTCAGTCGCAAGTTCTTCTGTGTAATTTGTTTTGGTTTATTTTCAAAAACAAGAGAAACTTTAGAACAGGAATTACATGCTGAAAGACACCTTTGGCTCAGAGAAATACACAGGTTTGGAGCAGGAGAATGCAATTACATGTAGGACTTGAGAATGTATGATGAGATCCTTGGCTACTTTAAATATGTCTTTGGATACATTCAAATAGATGAAAACAATCCTAAATGTAAATGTGCTGATATAAACTAATCCACTTTTTTTTTCAATGAAGTTGTTTGATAAGTTCAAAAAGAAATTGTAAATACTCCAGACTGAGTTATCTTCCTTTCTTATCTCTCATATTTTCATCTGCTGTGGTGTCTCTGAGGCATACAAATTCATTCTAATTCAAATTTATTTTTCTTTCTTTCCATTCAGATTTCACCTTGCCTTTCACCTCTATTACTCTTTTTCATCACAGAATCTGCAAACACAATCTGTCCTTTTGGAGCCAGTGATTCTCTTTGACCCAAATTTGTACCCAAGGTGCTACAAACAGTAAGAAGCAATAAATATCAAATAATACAATATTCAATACTGCACTGTGATTTGAAAAGTGGCAGAAAATTATTAGTGTTTTGTACAGCATGAAAGAAATTATTGTCACTTAGCTGCATGATGCAGAAATTTATACAGATAGCTGAAGCTCTTTTGACATGTTAGCAGCATTGTACGCAAGAAAATTCTGACATTTTCTATTATAAGATGATTTTTTTTAAAACAGCTATTAACTTTGCTAGAATTAAACTGCTAGAGTTGAAATCTCCTTGTCTGACCAGAGCTGGTTTTGTTCATTTTAAGTTTTAGTTTCATGGATGATAAGTTTTACACATCATCTTACACTTGCTGCTATGACAATGATGATCATGAGTATAGACTTTGGAGCAGGAAACTGTTATGTGAGAGAAGGATGGTTTGAGTTTTAGGGATAGATCATTTACTTGCCCTTGAAAATTTATTCAGTTTTGGACAACTTATAATTATTTGAATAGTCTTAATTTACACATCTTCAGTAGAGTTTTGTTAACAAACTTTCACACACATTTTATGAATATTCCCTGTGTTTAAGGCATGCTTAGTTTGCTCAGAGAGTGGATGGGCAGTTTTTACTGTTTGAAAAGTCTTCAATCTCATTGAGGAAATACCTGGTTTTGCTGTTTTCAGGACACTGCATGAGGAACATCCAAACCATTCAAAATTTTACTATTTTCCATGCTGGTTTGCCATGACTGGCTGTGTCTGCATTGCACAGATAAATACTGTGGTTCTTGCCTTTACACAGTGCTGATCTGCACTGCTCCTGATCCTGGCTCAGCTAGATAGTTTAGGTATCTGCATTTTCCTCCCTCACCTGCTGTAATTATATCCACTGCCTCTAGTACTCACCATAATCTTGCTCTTGCTCCCAAAATGTCATGGAGAAGGTTGAGTGGAGCCTAAGGCTGAACCTCCCTAGTGAAAAAAGATTTAACCAATTTGCTTTAGCAAATCAGACTTTTTACCAAGGTCTTAGAAATAGTATAAGGAGCAGTAAAGTGATAGATTTAACTTGGACATAAGGAATTTTTTACAATTACAGTAATGAGACTCTGGAATAGGTTGCCCAGAGGAGTTGTGGGTGGCCTGTCATTGGAAGTGTTGAAGGTCAGGTTGAATGAGGCTTTGAGCAAATTGATAGTGAAAGATGTCCCTAGAGGGAATGAACTAGATGATTTTTAAAGGTCATTTCCAACTCTCACTTTCTCAGTTTCTTCTCCTTCTGTTTATTGCATTAGCTCAGGTTGTAAATGACTGTGTTGTGATTCTAAAAGTTGTGATTCAGACAAGGACCAATAGACTACTTCAGGTCACACTTCTAGTTTACAAGATAAATTTCAGGAAATTACATTAAAAATGTTGCAAGGGTGTTATAGTTGAAAAGTCAAATACTTCAAAACTGTGCCAAAATTGAAGATATTTGTTCTTTTTCAAGTAGAACTCTATGAGTATACTACAATGGTACTTTTAACTGTGTTTTTGAATGCTAAACACTTTTTTCTTTGCTCCACTGATGAGGCAAAGTTGTTAATGAATGATAGGATAAATGCTAGATATTTTGGCTCTTAGACAAGATAGATTAAAAATGTCAGAAAGCAAAAAGTGAGAAAACAAAAGACAAGGGGAGGGGCATTGCTTGCTCTTCATTTCACTGGCAGATGGTAAGGGATGAAGGGGTGTGAGGGAAGGCAAGTTGGATAAAGCCAGTATTGGTTTTGCATGATTTTGTCTAAGACGCCTGTGCTGACCCATCTGATTATTCAACGTGGGTCAGAAAGGTACCCTCAAACAGGAAGCATTTTACCCCTACTGGAACAAGAACTTCTCTCCTTCTGTTCCTTTTTTTCTTTTTTTTGCTACTTTAGTGAAATGATTAATCCATCCTGTGTTTATGCTTTTGGCTGAAGCACCTATTCCTAGAGCAGCTACGCCCTTCCAGTCTAATGATGGGCCATTAACACCCCATGGCTTGCATACCCTGCCTTAAAGGTCTTCACAGCTGGACCTCCTCAGTCCCAGCAACCAACTCTATCCTCCCACTCACAGAGAATTCAGGAGCCAAGCTCTCTGCATGCCTATTCCCCTGCAAAGTCAGAAAGGGACCACTATTCAACAGCCCATGGACCAGGCATGTAGCTGTAAGCGACAGCCAAAAATCTGAGTGGGAGGAACACCTGCAGCTGAACAGAAATGTGTCAGCAAAAGTGTTCAAACAACAAATTTTTATTCCCTGAGAGGGCAAACATGACCCATAAATTGCGAGATTATGAAGGAGAGAGATTTGGAGGGCTGGGAATGAATAGGAAATAGAAAGGGGTAGCAAATATGCCCACCACTCAGATATTCCTTAATAAGATAGCTTGGTCCACTGAGGACTAAAACCCTCAAAATGCCAGTGTAGCAGTTCTTATGCACCACGATTGTTGAGAGGTCTGGAAAGGCCCCAGCAGATGCCCTGCTGTGTAAATCCTGCTGACATGCCTCACTTCCCTGGGCCAATTTGGAAGCAGAAGGGTGTTTCTGAGTACTGAGGATAGAGTGAGACCCCACCTGGAGTACTGAGCACTGTTCAGGTCTTCCCAATGAAAAAAGGACATGGAACTGTTGGAGCAATTCCAGAGGAGGACCATTAAGTTCATAAGGGGACTGGAGCAGTTTTCCTCTAAGACAAGCTAAGAAAATTGGGTCTGCTCAGATTGAAGAAGAGAGGGTCACATGGAGGCCTCACAGCAACATTCTGGTGTCTTAAGTGGGGCTACTGGGGAGTCAGAGAGGGACTCTTTGTAGGAACTGTAGTGATAGGACAAGGAATAAAGGGTACAGACTGAAAGAGGGGAAATTTAAGTTAGAGATTTGAAAGAAATTCTTTATTATGAGGATGGTTAGGCACGGGAATGGGTTGTCCAGGGCCTGGTTGTGGCTGCCCCCAACTCTGGCAGTGTTCCAGGCCAGGCTGGGTGAGACCTTGACAGCCTGGCCTAGCAGGAGATATCCCTGCCCATGGCAGCGGGGTTTGGGACTAGAGGATCTTTAAGGTCTATTCCAACTCCTTAATGTTCTATTATTTGATCCATATCAGGATTCAGCTGATGTTTCTTCTCTGGTGTCTCCTGCAGCTGGCCAACACATAGTGGCCAAGGGAGCAGGATTTTGGAAGAAGACCAAAAGTGTCATGCAGGCTACTGTTTACACAATTTCTCCAGCCCTTCCTGCTCTCAAGGAACCACAATACTCTCAGACCCAGTAGCTGTTGTACAACCAACCATGATGATTCTACAGGGAAATCCTGCTGTGGGAGGAATGTTTGAGCCTCTCCCAGTGCAGGCTGACAGGTGCTGTGTTTTGGAGGCTTAGAGGACATCTTGAAGGTTCATTTGAGGAACTTCCCCTTGGCACTAGGGAAAGCAGCATTTTAAAATGTGATGGGAGAAAAGAGAGGATAATTAAAAGAGTCTGAGTACAGGGACAAAAATATCAAGGTCAGGTGGAAAAGATGGGATGTTGAGGCAGCAGAAAAGCTGGATAAATGAAGAAATCCAGTTGCACAGTCATGACTGCTAGTGTACAATAGCCACGTAAAGGCATGGACCAATTTTGTCATTTTATATTGTAAGAGAATTGAATCAGGCTTTCAGATATCAACAGGCATTGTGTTATTGTATGTTTCTTTGGTACAACCTGGAAGACTTCACAATAATGCAGTCACCTCCTCAGCAGTTGTTCTGTACTGTAGGATGGCTTCACAATCTGAGCTGATGCCTGGTAAGCAAGGATAAATGGGGTATTTGCTTTAAATGCCACAACAGAACCCTGATTTGGATTCATACACTTAGATTCATAATCTGTCTGTCCACAAGCCCTGTTGGTTGATTTGATTTACTACCAGTTTTTATCTGTTTTTCCAGGTGGATATTGCTTAGATTATTGAAACTTACCCTTACATTTTCTAAGAGGCAAGGGTGGAAAGAAACAGAACATCTTATTGGATTGGCTAATGAAAAATATCTATTTTTAATTATGTAATTATTGGAGTTGGTACTTCATTCTGAGTCTCAGTTTATTGTTTCAACTTCAAACTAAGTGTCTTTGACTGCTACATAATACTAAGATGTGAATTTCAGATATTTATTTTAATGAAGCACCTATTTTCATCAGCACCTTTGTAAGGGTTATATTACTATTTTGTTTATTTTTATAACAATCAATGAGATTCTTTCTGGTGATTTTATTTTTCATTTTTATTTGGTTTTTATCTTCTAAGGCGAGGTTACTAATACTTTTAATAATTTTATTATTAATACTTCTAATAGTTTCACTATTCAGATGTCTGCAGTTCACATTTTGCATCTGAGATAACCTTTAAAATTGTCAGTATTTTGCTTTAGTAAATTTCATTTTTTTGTTCAGAATAACGAAGATTAACAAGAGTCTTTCAATGACAATGCTGTCAGTTTTCCAGTCTTCTTTAATTTTTATATTTAATTCTCCTTTAATGTTTGCCAGAAAATTACACTAATGGTTTAGAGGTTTCCTCAGCTGGTTAATGTAAGACTCTAGAACCTAAAATGTCTGAGTTTGTAAATGTTTATTTGTCACAGAGACTACCTCATATCCTCCTTTGTTATGCATGGCTAATTATTTGATATATCAGTAATACATTCAGAAGCAGCTACAGAGCTTTTTTCCTTCCAAATTCCAGTGAAATACATTCCTGCTTTTCCTTGATCCCACTTCACCACCCCACTGCCTAAACCTAGCTATTAACTTATAATTAATTCACTGAATTTATTGATTCTGGAATAAGTTTAATTGCCTTATCATTGAAAATTTATTGATTAAGTAAAACTCATTCATCTGAGTTACTAACCTCATTACCCACTTACTTCTATTTGTATTTTATACTTTCATTGTTATTTTTAATTCCCTCTCCATGCATACGTGTACTATATGCTTGTGTATGTATATAGGTGTAAATACAAAATTTATGTGCTTGCTTTCACCAAGAGGATCTTCTTCACTCAAGTATATTTTTTGAATCTGAGGGACCTTGGCTTCTTGGGCATCCAGCAAGATGCTCCTGAAAAATTCCCAGTTGTTTTAACACTTTTTCATTTAAATGGATTTTCCCAAGTCTAAACTCAACTGTTCCTCTCAGTTTCAAAAACCTGCAGGTTTTAAAAGATCCAACAAGAGATATTTCAGGTTGGTGACATATCCTGTTTGCATTAAATAAATCAAACCTCATTTCATTGGGCAATTTTTCAATTTTTCAATTTTTGTAAAAGCCATTAACTGTTCCTTATTTATCATAATGAGGTCCATTATGGTGAGTAATTGATAATGGACATTACTGAGTTACTTGATATCCCATGCAGGATTTCTGTGTTAAGAAAAAAATCCATTACTTCTAGAAATTTCTGAAGTCTACACTAGCTGCATAGACTGAGAAAATGATCTGCAGGGTGAAAGTCACTTTAGGTAGCAGAATTTTCCTTTCTGCTCTTAACAACCAGATTTTTTGAGGGGAAGCTCACCTACTTTTGTGAAATGTGCTAAGCTGTTGAAGAGACCTTCTAGTTTGATTTTGCTTGTTTAGCTAATTAGTACTTTAACCACAAACGCTGTGGAGCCCACTCAGTCATCTCTGACTTTCTAATGATATAGCAGGACATTGGAGGCAAAATATCACCACCACCTTATCTGATTTTCCACTGTAGCTTTTATGGAACACATTAGACATGAAATACAATCCTCCAAAATTCATTGGACTTACCCCATCAGGTTTCTCTCTTATTAATCACATAATTTCTTTTCTCCTTCATGACCATTTCCAACTACCCTTATTGACTCTCCAGGCTCCACATGATAGTGCTCATATTACCTCTCATCATACTTACTTGCTTTTTGTTTTGTCATAAAAAATGATGTTTTTATTTGGCCTATGTGCTTGGATATGTATGTCTTGTTCTGTCATCATGATTCTCTCCTTTCATGTAGTTTGAGTAGATTAAGTCTTCCTGACTACTTCATCTGTCAACCAGAGCCCTGGTACCTATTTTGCTGAAATTAAAGCCATAATACCATGCAATCTTTTATTTCTATAGAGGTTACCCTGCTGTTTTATTGAACCAAAATCTTTTTTTACTTCACCTACCACCCCTACTATTGACATCCATTGTCTTCTGCCTGTTTTTTAATTTTGCTTGAAAAAAAGAAGTTTAAGGTTTTTAAAGTACCAGCTGGAACAGCTTTTTTATCCTTTTCTCAGCTGCCTAGTTGATTAATGTTTTTAGTGGCTGAAAATCACCTGAAATAAATAAATAATCATGTCTTCAAAGCTCTTTAATTGTCTTTAGTGCTTCCTGTCGGATGGGAGAAATCATCCTGTTGTGGAATACATCTTGGGCACATGCCCAAGATATTTCTGGGGCACTTTTGTGTACTTTAGTTTGAACCGAACATCAGCTCTCTGAATTTCCCTCTGCTAAACTAATAGATTAGTTCTTACAGGCTGTTATTTTCTGATGCCTCACACACTATCAGGTAGTTATTTGATACTTCCAGCTGGGAGCAATAGACTCTAGAGACTCTCAAAATGTAGAGTGAAAACAGACTAATATTTGTAGTTTCTCACTTGAGTCAGTTACCGGAGGATCTGCTGTGATACCGACTGAGCTTATCCACTGGGGAATCCCACATGTGCACAGTATGTGAACTTCAGTATCACAAATTCCTTCCCCATTTTGGCTACCAGAGTAAACCTCATGTAGAGGTGAAATCATTTCTATTCACAAGGAAGGATACAGATAATACTAGATTTGGTGTTGGTCACAGAAAATGATGACTATTCATCTTTGTTGCTATAGCAAAACCACATGTATACAGCAAAACTTATAAACACTGTTCTGCAAATTCTGATGGAAATTCTGCTGCTAACTCCTCTATTTATATTTCACAGTGTCTGCTTCAGCTAATTTTTATTCATTGTTCAAGTCAATCCCATCATGTGTCAAGAGTTGTCAGCCAAGTTCAAACACCAGAGGAAGAGCACACACCTCAGGCAGTGTGTGTGAAAACCAGCAATGGATTCCTGTAATTGTTCCTGAAACTTCCAAACAGGAGGGTTTTACTGGGCCATATATCCAGCCCTTTCCTCTCACCGTGAGCTACTGCTTGAACTCTGCCTTTGGTCTCTGCCTGTTTGTCGCCCTGGCTGCTCCATGGCTTGGTTCTACTCCTTGTTGTGAGAGCATTTTGAAACCATTACGCCTTTATTTTCTGAGAAGCAAGATTTATGGGGAAGGTAATATCCTTTATTAGACTGTTTGGTTCATTTGGAAAAAATGGGCATTCTTGTGGGGTCAGAGTCCCTTCATTACACTTGTTTTCTGCCTGCTTGGTTTTTCCATGTCTGAAAGAACTGCTTAGAGAAAGCAGGCCTGCTCATTTTGTTCCTTTTGGTTGCTACATTTTCTTCCAGAGTAATAGAGAGAACACATGTACTTGTGTTATTTTGTGGGGACCTGTGTTCTTTTGCGGAGACTTGTGTGCTTGTTTTTCCAAAATCCAAAATAAAAATAATAAAACCAATTTTAGGCCAAACATCTGTATTTTGGCCCTGGTGTATGGAAACCTCACAGCCTCCAGGTTTTTTGGAAAAAGTCCTGGACTGATATGATCAACTTCTTTTTTTCTTAGAGGAAAAATAAAAATCTGCTTTACCAGTTACATAAGAGGGAGAGAAAAACCCTATGGAGAATAGCAAGATATATGTATTGATTTAAAAATGACAAATAGAAACATTCCAAATATTTGCGAATTATTTCTTCTGCTGCTCACACCCCGACTAATAGAAAAACAATCTGTATTGAGTAACAGCCTGTAGGTTTTGAATATTTTTAAGGTCTAATGCAGTCCTGAATTCCAGACCCATGCAACTTCTCAGCTATCTAGCAGAGTTTACATTAAGTTTTAACTGATTTAAATACCAATATATTTTTTGCTTGACAGCATGGCCTCTACACAGTGGGCAAAGAGTTCTTACACTCTTCTAGTAATTCCATTCTATGCTTTTCTCACTCTGTTTACTTCTCCCTGAAATGACCGTGACCTTCTGCCAGATTTTCTTGAAGGTTATGCTAATCTTTGTTGGCAAGAGAAACAGTAGCTGGAGCGAAAAAAGTGAAAGAGAATGCCACATGAGAATGAACAGCATGCGGAGCGTGAGAAGTTTCTGCAATAACTGGAGCTGGAGCAGCCTTGTCAGCATGCAGTCCCTGGAGCATTAAGTGGGGATGTACACACTGGAATGTTCAAGAATGAAATGTTAATTAACATTCAGGTGCTCAGAAAGGCATTTGGGATAAATCCTTTGCTAAGGCAGGTGGGGGCCCCTCGGGTACTTTCCGTGAAGTTTCGTGAATCTCACACAGCCCTTCATTCAGCCTCAAAACTAATTTCTGTTGTGTTTAAGTCCAAATGAATTTGTTTTTGTCTCCCTGAGAGGGCAGTGCACAGCCTTTCACACATAAATACCAAATGTGTTTATGTGCAAGGTCAAACAAACTTCCCACAATATTTTCTGACCTGAGCATCTTAAAACATGGTTAAAATTAAACTGCCTTGTGTCAGATTTGTGCAGATCAGTATATTTAACAACATGGAAATACTCTTTTGGAGGCGAGGGAAAGGGTTAATGCCAGTCTCTTAAAGGAGCTGGAATTGCTGCTGCTTCCTAGAAGATCCCAAGCGTTGCAGTTTAAGCTACTTCAGGCTCTTGAACATTGCAACATCTGTAGCATGGTTCAGGGCCAAAATGCAAACAGTTATGTCACATCTACTTTACAAGATGGAACGTGGTTTAACCAAGTTGAGGGGCAAGCCTGCTGCAAGGAGGCCCCACAATATATTTGTTTTTGTAGAACAGATGAACCCTAAATTAGTACCAGATGTCAGTACTAGGTCTGCTGTATGGGGAACACAGCAGGGAACAAGCAATTATGGTGGAGCCACTGTGAGGCCATATTTAAGGTTGCATTCTGTTTTACACTGACAGGGAGAACTCAGTCTTTTTATATTATACTAAAACACCATCTTGCTCCATTCAGCATTGGTCCATGTGTGTATCTACTGGGGGATGATAAAGTGCCTTCTGCTCCCAATCCAGATCACTATCTGCCTTTGGATTGCCTAAACAGCACATCCATGTCCTATTTCTATTTGTGCTCTGCACTGATATTGTGAAGAGTGGTGTGAGCTTCTTCTTTCTTGGTTTGCTTCAACTGCCTTTGGCTTCAGATGTAGCTCTGCTCTCATCACAGGCTGCAATGCTTTTGGCCTTTGTGATCATTTTTCTGTCATTTTGCTTATTAGTTTGTTCATTGGTTACTTAGCAATTTTCTTTGTTTTGCTAGACTTTTCTTGTTGCCAAGAACTTTCCTCTTGGCAAACAGGGAAAAGAGGAGATTTTCAGTTTGAGTTAAGCCATGTGGCTTCCAATAGCCTTTTAGTTCTCTGCCTCAGAACAATTTAGTCCCTTATCCCACATGGCTCTTTTGTGACAAGGTCTTCTTGCTTTCACTTCCCATCACATGTGTTGAGGGCATGTGTCAGGAAGAATCCTTATTGTCAAGAAGATAATTGCTTTCAGAAAGCAATTATCCTCTTTAATAATTCTTCTGGAGATTCTGCTAACTCCATGTCTTTCACTTTCTCAGATAAAAGAAAAGATCTTCAGTGTCATCTCTTGAACTTAATTGGGAACCTCTGAGGGTTCCTTCAGACACCAGCAGGGCAATACAGAGGGCAAGGACTCTGTGTTTGGAAGGCCTTTTTTTCTCATTAATGTCTGAGTAGTTTTCCTTTGGTGCAATACAGTGCATAGGGAGTTCAAGGAAGATAATTTAATCCAAAGTCTTCAAATAAATGTCTCTTGTTTCTTCCTTGCTTTTTAACTTTCATGACTTAGTGGTCCCACAGGCTCCATCTGTAGAGGGATACTGTCAAGGGCCATGATGTAGAATTTGGCTACATTCTCTTACAATCCAGTGTCTGGCTGATAGTACACACCTTTGCACAGTTTGCATGACAGCCTATATCCTCCAAAGTAGCACTCAGTTGTGGCTGAGGTTATAGTAAGGACAAGGGGCTGTTTGTAGAAAGCAGTATGGATAAAACCATCTGGTCTGGGGTAACTCATGGCTATGAGGGCACAAGTTTGCTCTCAAGACCCTGCCATTCCTTCTAAAGGACAGAAAAGGGACCCTGGGATGTTTTATTTGCTTGTGCAGCTGTAGCTGTATTGGTCCTGAAGAGGTTCAGATGTATGTTTGTAAGAATAACTCAGTGTTGAGTTCCTGTGATGACACAAAATCATCAGGAAAAGCAGGAAGCCTTTGGTATTGACCTACTGGAGTAAAAATTCTATCTTCTGAGAACTGTTGATCCAACTCTATAAACCATTTTGGTCACTCCATGACAACACAGAGACCTATTGCCCTTCAGAGAAAGATCTCTACACAATTTTGCCCACTGGAAATTATTCTTCTAGCAACATTTACTCCTTTTACAGGATCAGAAAAACTCTTTCTTTTAATAGAAACTAATTTTACTTCTCTCTTCACTGTTTTCACCATAACCAAAGAGACTTTTAGGCTGTTGTCCCTACACACTGCCTGTGTTCATTAGCACTGGCACCTCCCTTACTACCATTTAACCTCCTGTTTATGACTTCTTGAACACTCCTTAAGTGAGAAACAAGTCTTAAGGTATTCACAACCACATAATTAAATCTGCCTTCTCAGCCCCTCACAACTGATAAAAGGTGGTTTTTTTTCATTTGAGAGTCTCAGAAGAAAGAAACTCATCATCAGTCCCCTGGGGTCAGTGTCTACTCTTACATATGCCTACAGATTTTATTAGCCTAATCTTTTCCACAATCAGGCAGACTAAGTGGTATCTGTCAGGGGTCTGGGTTGTGAACACAGTCTTGCAACCTGTTATCCATCTTCCTCAGCCAAAATGAACCGGGAGTTTAAGTTTACTTAAAGATAAGCACCACCTAATGAACTGAAGTCCCCTGAATCTACCATCTTCAGCTCCTCTAGATGAGTCTGTAGTCTCTCCTGATACTTAGGAGATTATTTAAAGTGGTTCCAAAAAATAATCATAAGGTGGCCCAGGCTTTTGTGATCATAGTGGAGGAGTGAAAAGTTATTATATTATTCTCTTTTATACTCAGTCTGTTCTTTACAGTCAAATGTTGTATGTCTGTGAAAATTTGCACCTCTTTAATCCATTAATAAAATCTTAGTAGTCTGGAAATATTCAAAAAATGGCACAATGATTGGCTGAGTGAATTGATTCAAAATTTTATTTAGTATGTTACTGCATACTTCAGAACTCCATATTTTTCAATCCCCTCTGCCTTAATATCTCAAAAAATAAAAGGTACATATGGAATGAAAGTTTGATAGATTTACTGGAGTTAAAGCTTTTTTTCCTCTCTGGTAATCTATAAAGTTTTATTTTTTTCAGTGGCAATTTTATGTATGTTACAGAAAGCTAATGGTAAAAACATTCTTCTCAGTTTTTGTCTGCTGACTCTATTTCAAGAGACAAAAAACCCCAGTAATACATTAATTTAGTTGATATGCTCTGTATCTGTAGGGATAAAACCCATATTTTGCCTGGTTGGGGAAAAAAGTGAAGGAGTTCTTAAGTTATGCAAAGAAGACATTGTTTGTTGAACATTACAACACTTTTCATGTTTAGGTGAGACAATTCTAAATATATGCCAGCAGGCAAATCACCCTGCTTGTGGGAACAAAGTATTGATGAATTGTGAGGAAGGCAGCCCTGAACAAGCAGAATTTGCCATGCAATTGGGGAGACCTGCTGCTGCCTGTGGAACAAAGCAATGTGCCACTGGTGGCTTTACCTTTCCATGTTTCTTTGCTCTATTTTGTGTTAAATCTGTTACACAAGTAACTGGTTGCACCCTCACAATGTGGTATTATGGCACATCAGTCTGAGGGGGCTATGGAAGAAGATGCTGCCCTCAGAAAGGGAGCAGGTTCACCTTTTACATAAGAGATGACAATTTAAAGGACATTCTGCAGTGATTGAGACAGCTCACCTATGACTATTCTGAAAATAAGACCCCTCTATCTATCTATCTGTTTAAAGGCTCTTGTTCTGCATCCCCATTTTTCTGAGAATTCTTTTAGCATACAAAGAAGGTGGAGAAATGTTTATTTCCTCCTGCAGGTGATCATGCCAAGCATGCCAGAGCTCAGACTGCATTAGAGGTATTGTGCAGGGAGATTGCCAAATGCAGACTTCACGGAATATTGGTCATTAGGTTAATGGAAGGCTTTTTCAGAGTGAGAGAATAACACTCATAACACTAATGCTGGTGAAATATGTGGCTGGCCCTGAGCAAGTGCTTCCCAGCCAGGGGATTGAAAAATGGGATTTCTGATACTTCTACTAATTAAATAAAGGTAGGGTGTTCAAAATATTGATGTCTTGGGTGATATTCCAGTTGATAACCGTGCAGATGAATGAGATTAGGGAACAGGGGAGATACAGCCTTGCATGATGTTCTCTGTTTGGAACCCATGGCATAATTACAATACATTGTAAGAAAAAATTAGTTCTGGAGCTGTTAGAGGCCTAGAGATCATATAACACCTAACAGTTCACCTAACTTTTGTCTCTGAGTGAGAAAAGAGGAAACTCCCAAAATAGGTTGCTGTCAGTGTCTCAGATGTTTTTTGCTTTGGTTACTGTAATCTTCTCCTGTCTGGCCCCATGGTTCCTCTGCTCTCTCCCTCACATCTGTCCTAAATGTTTCTGCTAAAGTCATACTCATTTCCTCCCACACATTAGCACTCCATTGATTTCCTGTCACTTACCATGTCAAATTCAAGCTGCTCATCTTTACCTACAACGCCCTTATTGTGTGCTCCTGCCCATATATTCAGTTTCATTTCCTCTGACTCCCCCTCCCACATCTCTGATCTGGAAATGACCTCAGTTCACAGGATTTGTGGTCTACAAAAGAAAAGACTGAAGTGAAACTGTTTTTAATCAACATTGGTTGATTAAAATCATCTTGATTTTAATTAGCTGGTTTCTGTAGCAATTCATACACTCCAAATAGAATTGTATTGACCTAACATATTTTTATATTAATATAAGCAAACCAGGGCAGCTTTCTTTGGGGTTATTCCTCTTATTATTGTGTAAGCCTATGATACATGCATTAGTTTGCATTGGCATGCAGAAGCTAAACTGATAAAACCATTTTGAGAGCCAATATGAGTGTTGACAAGAAAACAGTTTTCTTCTATTTGACACTTCTGAGATTTGAAAAGAATAAATAAATATCTTGTCTTCCAACTGAAACAAAGCTCTCAGAGCATTGCTAGAAATAAGAAAGACCTGCACCACTAACATAACAGTGGGGCATGAAAAGAAAATTGATTCGCTGTGAATGAAACAGAAGAAAAGTTGATCCTCAGTGTTTCCTGGTTTCTCATACTTTGCCTACTTCCTAAGACCTTTATTGGTCTGTAATCTGCAGGAAAGCCATGCCTTCCTTCCCATCATGCTACCAGCTCCTTTTCCTAATTTCCCAACATGTCTTTTCTATTTTTTTGTGTCTTTCCTTATTGCCTTTTGTAGCCATGGTATAGAGGTGATGAGCATTTAGAGCAGCACTAAGACTGATCTTTGCATAGTACACTTTACCAGCTGTAACTGTGTACAGTTTTGACCATGGATATGTTCCAATGTAGCAATCTAATTACCCAATATCCCATCTGTGCATCCCTCAGTGGACACGTCCATCTGATTCTTTGTTATGTCCTAATATTTTCTTTGCTACATCTTCTCCTGCCCACTTCTGATGTGGGCAAAAGTTACCTAGTTAGTAGTTGCAACTGGTTAATTCAGCTTAACAACCAGCTTCTAAAATAACTCAAACTTCCTCATTGCCCTATCACTTTCCCACAGTGAAGTCTGATTATGTGGTGGATAGGGAGACTGGCCTTTTTCTCCTGTCTGTGCTGAAGGTGAAGTCTGCAGCTACCTACATGTACACAAGGAGTACTTCAACCTCCAGTAGCTCCCAGTTCAATTTCATGTACCTGGTCAATCACCTAAATGTTTGTATGGAAGTTTCATGCTTAAGACTTGTTGGTTCTTTCTTTTTCTCATTGCCAAGAAGATACATGTTTGGAGAGGCTCTCCTTGTTTAGAGAAGGTAGAGTTAAATATTGGATCAGTCAATTTGGCACTGTTTTCCTTATAAATCTCCTGAAAAAGGTGTCAGTACTCAGGGGAAAGAAATATCCTGACTGTTGCCATGCTACAAGAGTTTGTGTGGGGCAGCTCTAAGGGTTCTGTTCTCTTGAAATAAAACAGAGTGAAGGGAGAAGCCAAGAACACAATGCACACTGCACATGTGTGTGCATGTTTGTGTGATGGCTACAGTGTTTTTCTGCTGAATTTGTTTGCTTTGAGACTGAAGGTGAAAACAAAACAAGTGGACCTCTCTTTTACTGAGGTCACAATAAGTCAAATACACCAAGGGTGTAAAAGTGGTTTGTCTTCCTAGTTCTCCTCACCTGAGCTAGCAGTGGCTGTTTATCAAGCACATTTATTTTACTATCTGCAGAGATAAAGCAAGTTGAGGAAGAAGGGGTGGGGGTTACACGAGAGGCCAAGGACAGGGAGCTTTTCGTGCAGCCTCTCAAACACTTTGATTGTAGTTTGGGATTTTTCAAAGCTGCACATGTTGAGTAATATCTGCCAATAAACACAGCTCAGTGGGTGAGAAATCTGTCTGCCTCTTGCTGAGGATTAGAAGAGAAAAGACACCAAACGAGCAGTTTCTTCACATGTGGGTCATGCCCCTCACTGGGGTACTTGCCCCTGACCTAATCCTGTTCTACTTTGTCTCCCTCACTCCCTCCTGTCTTCCTTCCCCCTTCTCCTCCTCTACTGCTGCACTACTGGTGGTCTGGTGCATGCTGCACAGCTGTTTTCCCCATGCTATTATAAGATTATTTTTCAAGTGGCTTCTTGGAACAGATGTTCCAGTGTATGCACTCTCCTTGTCTTGGCTGAAAGTGCTCTTTGCAAAGAGCAGATTGCCTTGCTGCTCTCCTTTTGATCTAAAGAGCGAGCGCGAGGAAAAATCCCCACACGAACGATGCTGGGTTTTGTTTTGGGCTGCTTGGCAATGGTGCACCTGGGTGTGTGTCTCCTGCTTCTTTTCTCCCCATCACTAGTGCTGCTTGCAGATGGTTTTTTCTGTGCCTTTCTTCCCCAGCCCATTTTTTTTCCCTTTGTGATCCAATACTTTACTCCCACTGCCTTTAAAATCTCTTTCATCTTACGCTCTGGTATTCGTGCTTTCAAAATCATTCTCTACCCATTGCCAGCACCTCATCTTCATTTTTCCCTCC
Source organism: Setophaga petechia (assembly GCA_024362935.1). NCBI lineage: Eukaryota > Metazoa > Chordata > Aves > Passeriformes > Parulidae > Setophaga > Setophaga petechia. The sequence continues at coordinate 8,885,701 of JANCRA010000025.1, forward strand.
CCTTGGCAACTCCAGGACTGTTAGGATGGATTAGTCCCATGAGTTTGGGTACAGAACCTGTTCCTCTTTTGGTCTTTTAGTTTTGAATTTATATTCATTGCTTAGTTTCTCAGCTGTCCCAGTGAATTCACCTGGGTATTGTTGCTGCTGCTTTTTCATTTCATTTCTCCTATAGGCTCAAGAACATTTTTAAGAATCAAATACTCTTATGGTGTCAAAGGAGCATCTTTTCCAAGTGCCAATTTAGAGATGTAACAACAGCATGACACAAGGAGGTTGTGAAATGTATGCTGTTTTAGGACCCTGTAGCTAGACTTAACCCACGGAATCTCATCTTTTGGGATTAAAAAAAAAAAAAATTACAAAATCGTTATTTGCTCACATCCTGTCTATTAAATAGACAGTGTGTCAGCTTCAACCCTGTCTGTTGCCCTTAAAATTTCAACTTACATGAACTCAGTCTATAGGGAGAAAAATAAATATTGATAATTTTTTCTGAGCCAATGAGAGAGGATTTTGAGTGGGTTCCTAATTTACAATTAATTAGGTTCAGTTGATTTGGGATGATTTACATCAGCAGAGAATTTGGTTTGGATACTTGCCCATTTTTACTCTTGTTTTAATATGACCAACACTCTATGTACCCATTAACTCATTTTATATTGTCTTATGGAAAAGTTCTGCAGAATTCAATGGGGAATGCTAATCTCACCTAAGAATGTGAAGGATTCTCTTACAGGAATATTGCTTTCTATTTCATTTTCAGTCTGTCCTGGATTCCTCCAGAAATATTAATACTCCTTGTTCATTTATAGACTTGCAGAGAAATTTCTCTAGAACTCTGCTTGGCTAAAATGATGAAGTAACACACCTTCCCAGGCTATATTTTTAACCACAATTGTAGCCTAGTGAACCTTTTGCTCTTCTAGCTTCTTTCATAGGATTGTTCCTCTATATATGTATATATACACACTGAACATATATATATAAAATATATATATGTTATGTGTATATATACATATATATTCTGTGTATTTATATATATTTGGTATATATGTGTATATATTTCGTCTATATGTGTATATATATGTTTTCTGTATATATATATATGTTCTGTATATATATATACACACATATTCTGTGTATATATATATATATTTTTTATATATATATATGTTTGGTTTTTTTATTCATTTTGTTGCTGATACACACTGAATTACAATGCCACAGAACAATCCTATGAAGGAAGCTAGAGGAGGGAACTACTACTGCCTGTGATGTGAGCTAAGGCTGTAAGAACAGCTATGGTTTTGATGCACTGCTCTGAAAGTAAGAACACCTGTAAAACTGACCTATGGGCATAAATTCACCTACAATCCAAATAATCAATTTGAGATAAATTATTCTATTTCCATTCATATTTGGGGCCAGACTGCCACACATTCTCTTCTCTGGAAATTTAGAAAACTGTCCTTTCAGTAGTACTGCTGGTAGGTTGCTCCTTCCTCTTGCATTCTACACTGAAGCACTAGAAACCTGCCCGAGCCACCTCTATTGTTAGCATCTAAAAGGGTAGTGGAAGGGTACAAGAAGAATATTATGTGGTTTAGTGATGATTTTCAACAGGCATATGAAAGAAAGGTCATATGACAGAAAGCATGTGATCTCAGGAGACTGGATTCTCATGCTACAGGAAATCCAGTCCTATTTCCTGCCCTTTCTATGTGGTTGGTGTTGCAGGTGACTTTGCAGACATAGGCACATCCAACAGAAACCTGAAGCTTGCAGGAAAAAAACCCCAATCTTTTCAAACAAAAGAAATAATTGAAAATAGGCTGAAAAAACAGCTATATGTTGGCCATCCGGGTAATTTCTTCTAACCCAGGTGAGCCACATGTCATTCAGAACAGATGCTGTTCTGCATTCTTGTTATGATTCTTTGTTGACAGAAATGCTATAGGATTGCCAGCCTATTCCAGTGTTCAACTATCCCTGCTGCCCATAAAGTTTTCCAAGTCTGAGTAACATTTATGGTTGCCATTGTACAGGCAGCCACAGGAGGATTTCTCAAAAACTCTCAGGTGACAGTAGGAATATCTAGGCTGTTTCAGCTGGGCTCCTTCAAGCCTCTGATTTAGGTGTTACCTGTTATCAAAAGTCCTATGGCAGCAGCCAGGGGTTGCTTTAGTTTGATTTTGTTCGTTTGGATTAAATGATGAAAATGAAAGCTTAACACATATTTGCTTTCTTTTTTATAGAACTAAGTATTTAATTGGTTGTGTCAAAGTAAAAAACTGGGGGGTTCATTGGTTGGTTTTTTAGTTGATTTTTAGCTTTTTAGCAAGCATAAAAAGTAAAACATATGGAATTATTATTTTTAAAATGTGGAAAAATTCAGTGTTACCTAAACTGACCTTTAGATGATAGTGCTCTGTGTGAGGATGATATATTTGTTGCCTTTCTGTTTATCCTTCTTCAAAAGAATATGGAGCGTGAAAGAGGACTTAAACTGTACATTTCCAGAAGATGGTATCACAGATGTCTCTGATGAAGATGTGTCTTCCTTACTTCATAGTCCAAGGAAGAGTTGATCTTAAAACATCTCTTGATCTGTGCTGGACAGAAAAATGTGAAGAACCACGACTCCTCTTGCAATGGACATTTGCAGAGGTAAACAAGCCATGAACAGCAGCGATCAAAAGCTGCACAGCCCATGCAGAACTTCTTGGGGATTCACTACAAGTTTTAGTTATAATTTAGACAAAATAAAAATCTAACCTGTAGTGATTGGCAGTTATCTGATTTGAGGGAGCTGACAGCTGTCATGACTTTATTTTTAGAATCACAGAATATTTTGCATTGGAAGAGAGCTGAAAGATCATCTGGCTCCAGACCTTTTACCATGGAGCAACCAAGACCTGCTTGCTCAAAACCCCATCCAAGCTGGCCTTGAGCCCCTATGTCATTATAGTTTGGTTTTTATACATAAATTGTCAAAGTTTTGTAACATGCTTCTGTCCATTTCACTTTTGGAGTTCTTTGGAGGACAAATTGCATTTTTCTGCCTCCAGATGTGACCACCCCAAAATTTTTTGTTAGAGGTATTGCTAATAGAGCTTGGGCAAAAGAAATCAGGAGAAGGTGGCTTTCCAAGTGAATCCAGGCAATGAACATCAGGACAAAGAAGTGATAGCTCTCGGCTGCAAAAATGAAACATAGATTCTAAATGATTGAATCTGAACACCTCAGGAAAGATTTAACAAGGGTCAAATCCTATATCCTTTATCAATCCTATTATTTAATAATGTGGGAAACCAGCAACTAGGTAATAAGTTTAAGAAAAGATTATTATTCACAGCAGACTGTTGTCAGTAACTTGACTTAATTCTGTGTATTCATTAACAGTTACTCTTGATCAGAGCACTTTGAAATAAGTTAGCAAATCTTGTCTGATTTTATCTGAGAAGATAGCAGGGACAGGCTCTTCATAGCAAAAGTTAAAGGAGGCATTGGCATAACTCAGTCCCTAAAGTGCACTGAGTAGTCCTCCATGGAGGACTTCTGATAACTTGGCATCAGCATTCCTGCCTCCTACCCTCTTTCACAGATACACCTAAAGATATATGGGCACCTTGAACCTCAGTCCCAAAATTTAGAGGCTGCGGGATGAGGTGGAGTTAAAAAAACTGAAGTTCCTTTTTCCTGGTGACAGGTTTGTGCTCTTGGACTGAGATCTCTGTACTACATCTTTCTGAATCATAACAAATACTTTTTTTTTTTTTGACCAGCATTCTGATATCTGATGTTCAGAATATGGTGTTCCTGAAAGACAGAAGAGAGGATTTATTTTTTGTCCTTTTGCCCTACAATTGTCTTTTTATTCTATATGCACATTTTATAACACCTACACCTTGTTCTTTGAGGTTTCCATAGGGTTACAGACTTGGCAGAGGTCTGAAAGACTAACTCATACTAAGTCTGATTTAACATCACTATCTCCCTGTTGTGATTTCCAACTTTCTGAGCCACCCTAGGCAGCCTTTTCCTGGATTGTGGAGTGATTTGTTTGATCTGACTCTACATTGCTTAGAAGTAGGGCTATTAATTTTGTATTGTAATTGTAACTAAACATCAAATGAATGCAATAATGGTAAAAAACTGCATACCAAACATTGTGATGATAAACTGACACTAAGTACCTTTTCCAAGGAAGTTTTTCCTGCTCCATCAGGGTCTGAACACTCCTTTTCTTTACAGATACAGCTGGATTTCGTGTCCTTTCTTTTCCTCATGCCTCTGGATACCACAGTTAGTCACACTCATCTCAAACATTCCTCCTATCCCTCTTCTTTTCCTCAGTCCAGCATAGCTCTGGATGTGTCTGGATGCATCTCCACTGATGTTAATCTTGCTGGAACTATTTGCCCCTGGATATTTGAGGCTGCAATCTAAAATTACCTTGTAGGAAGGATAGGGTTAAAAAAGCATTATGGGGCTCATAGGAAGTTAATCTGTGGGCAAGGTTAAGGCACATCTAAACTACAGGATGATCTTGCCTCATCAGTACCTTACAATTGTCCTACAGGACTAGTTATAAATAGTTCAGTAATCATCAGCTGGGAAATGTTTTTAATGACAAACTTCACTTCCAAAGCTTCTGTGTCCCTTCTCCCTGAACAAACATGTGGCAATCCATTAATATTAAACAAAATGTTGCTTATTTAAATGATAAATGGGAAGCATGTTATTGGTTAACAACTCTGGAAACAGTTTTAGAGGTGGTCATGTAACAAAATGGGAGGAAACCCAGGTGACAACATAAAGCATTAAGCTGAAGTGGTAGCAAATGCAGGCAGTCAGCTAGGAAGGACTGTGAGAGCTTACAAACAGGAGAACGGGGCTCTTTAATCTGGGAATCAGATTTTAAGCCATATTATCTGATTGCACAATTGAATTTAACTCTTAGCTAACAAACAGACCTAGAATTTGATGTTGCAAAGTCCATCTCACAGGATGTTTTCCTCCTGGCTCGTAAGACTTATGAAATACGTTTTTGTTTTTTTTTTTTTATGTCACTGCAGTGCAGTTGATTTCAGAGAAGGCTTAAATAACATTGCAGAAGTCTTGCCTTCCAAAGGACAGCCAAAACTTCCTTGGCTCACCTGCCAGTTCTATTCTGACTCTTGTGTGTCACACAGCTGTCGGCTCGCACCACACAGCTGGATGACTACTGAGTTTATGAGAATATTTGTGACCACTCTTAATTTAGATGAAAGCTATGATTCCAGCAGCCAATGGCAGGCAAACGTTGGCTGCCTAAAAGATATGAGCACTTTCTTTTATAAAAATGCATTCTAGTTTCTGGCACTTCCTAGATGGCTGAGCTCAAGGGCTGGAAAATGTGAGGTTGGGACACTGTGATTCAGCTGTTTGCTGTATAGCATTCATTATTATCTTCTGTATTTTCCCACAAGGACAGTTATAAATAATTTTGTAGTGATCAGATGGGAGAACTAAGCACAATCCTTAGTCAGCACAACTGGAGAACAAGCTTTCCATCATCCCTCCCCTCCTTTCTCTATCTGACACCCTTGTTGTTCCCTGACCACATTTGCTACTGAGGTAGCAGCCCCAGCCTGGGTGCTGGGGGTGCTGGAGCTCCTCACCTGTGAGGGTGAAAAGAAGAGCAAAGAGCCATGAGGAAGCTGACTCTGCCTCCCCCTCCACATGCCAGCTGGAGCAAATGTCTGTAAGTCTGATTCAGGGTCCTCTGAAGACCATGCAAATATTTGTGTTGATTTCAGTGGCTTTGGATCAGCACCTGTGTACACAGTAAGGGTTTTTCCTATAAAAGGACAAAGTTGTGTTTTCCTTTCATAGAGAGAAAGGAAGCACCAATAGTGCCTTCCCTGCTCTGCTCCTGAGAGAGTCCCTCTGGATGTTGCTGTGCATCCTGATTTGCTGTTCCAGCAGATCCCTAGAAAGCCTAACCCATGCACACGCCTCCATTGTTCTTGTTCCAAGACAAAGGAACGACGCATGGTGTGTTCCACCTCATAGTTTTAGATGTTCAAGGGGTAATGAAAGGCCAGGAACATGTTATGGAATGTGTCTATTCCAAGAGAGGGAAAATGAATCCTTTATTACCCAAGGCAACTGTAAGTCAGTGTGAGTGACACGACACCTTGATCCTTTAAAAGTGCATTCCACTAGCGCTGCCATGCAATTCCTGTTTTGCTTTTAAAGCTTTTGTACCTGAAACTCTGTGGTTTAACTGATTTGTTTGAGGTTTTTCTTTTTTCTTGGAAGAATCTGGATGAGGAACTCACAAGCAAATAAAACCTAAGGCTACAGTCCAGAAAAGTGTACCAAGTCACAAGTCACTTAAATTCATGTTTATGTCGCTGGATCTCTGAAAAAAAACTATAAGAAGGTCAAGTCCCAGGAAATCTGCATGATTAAAAAAAAATTAGGAAGAATTTATAACCCATGATTCATCAGTTTGATTGACTGCTGTTGTGTTAATGTACTGTGTTTCATCAATTTCCTTCACTTTAATTCTGTGGTTTCAAAGTCTGTCTCATAGGTTGATCAAGTCCCTCATTATAAAGTCCTACTTTGAAATTTGGACCATAAAAACTTTCTTTTACATGTCATCAAGATCATAATGAAGATGAAACAAAAATATTATGGCATTAATTTTGTGGGATTAAAAAATTATTTCATATTGTTTTTCAGCTGGAAGGAAAAGATGGCTTTCTGTATTCTTTTGAAATGCAAAGGAGTTCAGTTATTCTATTCCTGGAGTATGTTTCTATTGATCTGTTATGATTCATCTCTGGAAGAAATCTCTAGATAAAACACTTCTAAATAAAAATCTTGTCATGTTGGGGGAAATGGACATTATTGGTGTTTTGAGAGCCCTTGCAATGCTTTCATAAGTGACAGTACTTTAATGCAGGCTGAGATTCTGTGTTCTGGTCAATAATACAAAAATTTCCAACTCTTTATGGACCTTTGAGGCACAGGGCTGGTGGTGAAGCATTGCAGGAGGTGATGAAGATAAGTATGTTTGTGGGCAAATAAAGGGAGGTTAGGAAGGTGCTGGTGACAGGACTATGCAGCAATAAGGGATTTGGAGGTCAGAGAATTGTGGAAAAGCAAAGACCACAGAAATTTAGAGAAGCATGTGTCACAGGGTGCAGCATCACTTTTCAAGCAGGGATAAGTTAATCATAGAGAGGGGGAAAAGTGAAAGAGAAGAATGAGATTTGTTGGCTCAAGAGCCAAAATCCTGTTTGGCCATGGGAGAAACATAAGGGCTGCTTGATAAAATATTAAATGAATATTTGAAGAAGGTGAGTACATAAAGTTGTGTGAGATGTCATTGATCAGAGCAGAAATTGATGTCATGGGATTTCTGCCAGGTTTCTAGAAGAGTCAGGGCAAAAATTGCTGGCAGATGTCCTATTTCCTTGCTCTTAGGCTATCTATAGATAATGCTTTACAGTCCCCAGACCTTTGTGAGCCACCTTCAAGGCTGTCTCTGGCACCATCCAGAATCCCTGAGAACTACAAAGGATGTGAGGGTAGAAGTACCTGCTGAGCAGACAAAAGGGGCCCACCCAAAGGACAGAAAGACCACTTTGGACATAATTATTGTTTGGTTTTTTAATTACTTCGCATGTTGGAGCAGAAGTAAGAGAGTTCAAGAGGCTTCTTTTGATTTTCTGCGGGGTTTTTTTTTCAAGAATAATTATCTGAGAACCCAGCAAGTGTGATTTTTAAACTCCTTACTCATTCCAGAGACTTCTCAGACACATGAGGACAAATAAGCTTCCTGTATTAAGTGCATGGTGCCATTTTTCCCTTGTTCAGCCTAGGCTCTTTTCTCCTCATGCTGGTAAACTCTGCTGCTTCAAATACCTTGGTTGCTTCTCTGGAAAGGCTGGTTGAGACCCAGACACATGAGAGAGGGCTGTCAGACAGCAAGGCTCCAAGGTCTCAAAGGTAGCATGGGGAACTGGGGTGCCCCATGCTGGGGTACTTACGACTCAAAATCATGGAGAAACAGTTCATTTTGGCAGATGTGAATCAGCTAACAAGGCGTAGGCAAGCCACAGGGAGGAAGGAAGGCATAATAAAGAGGTACAAGGACAAGCTTTCCTGCCATGAGCAGGGATAATCATGGAAACCCAATAATTTTAGTGTCCTCCCTGTAGGACTAGGTGACACCAGCAGTGTGTATTCACAGTCTGGTAGAGAACCAGACTAAGAGCATTGCTGACCCAAGTCCTGTGCTGTTTGAAGGGAGGGCGCTTGTGGTCAGAAATGATGAAGAAATGGGTCAAAAAATGCCTTCATTTGGAGCCTGTTGAATTTTTGTGTGTTGCCCTCAGAGATTATAGATGTTCCTCTCTTCTCCAGAAAGTGTGGAATGAGCCTTGTTGGCCAACCTGCCTTATGCACCAGAGACAGCTCTTTGATTAAAGAATCCTGGTATTTCTGGGCTGAGTCAAACTTTTGATATAGGGCAGAGTGGGAGGTTTTAGAATTGTGAGGTGCAGATAGATAAGAAAAAAAAAAAAGCAAAAAAAAAAAAGCACTGTCTATTGAGCAGCAAAAGTTTGGGAGTAAGACTACCTGTCAGCAAAAACAGACTAAATTTGGTTCCATTTAGGGTTTGCTAAAAGCCTGGACTGTGAGGACAGATGGGGTATTTCAGCCAAATACCATAATGAGCAGTGCTTGTGAATGCTGTTTTAGAGGTGTGGATGTGACCAAACGGTAACTTATGGTGTCTGCCAGAATCCCAGGGCTTTCCAAAGGAGTGATTTCGAGAGTGGAACACCATATTACTGTGACAAAATACTTGTGCTGCCTTGTGCAGCTGTCTTAGCTCATGTATAAGAGACAAAAATAGGAGAAGTAAGAAATAATGTAAAGTGTCTAGTGTATGACAAAAAAATAAAAGATTGTAATGAGCACAAGAAATAAAATTGAGATATAACTTTATCTGATCATGGAACTACACAGCGGAAGGAGGGTGACACTGGTAGCCTGTTATGTTCAGTGAGTTGTTAATGATGGATGGTCTACTGGAAAAAATTAAGATCCATGGCTGTGAATTCAAGAGGAACACTGAAGACTGACTAAATGTCAGATAATGGAGATAAGTGGGAACTGGACTGTGCACATATTCACCATGATTGCAGACAAATAGATAGCCAGCTTGTCATGGCTGTGCTCTTGGTCCTGGGCAGCAACAGGACCAAAAAATCACTCTTGAATCTCTCTCACTAGGGACTGGAAAAGGGAGAGCTTGAAGTTGTGGTTACCTCTCCTCCCCCTGCTGCCAGTGCCATTGTAAATTTATATTGTGTCCCATTAAGGCTTTAGGAGCCTTCTACCTTCAGTACCAGCTGGGCTCTGCTCTCTGCACTCGCCAGTCCTTGTCCCCTGCTTGTCTAAGGGAAAGACACTGGTATGAGGTAACTGGATATCCAAACTAAGAAACCATAGCCTTTTTTAATTGTGTAAAGATATGAAGAAGTACCCATAAAAAGGCAAGAACCTCTGTTTGAAAATAATAACTGCTAAGGTGATGCAATGCATTTAGTTTTGAACATGAAAACTTTTCCTGGATATGTGGAACTCTCAATGACTTTTTGGTTTTAGAAACTAGATTTAGATATTCAACAAATATTCTTCCAAATATTGAAGTCTTCTGAAAGTTGGGTTTGGATGGTGGGGTCAGAGTGGAGGATATGGGCTCTTTTAAAAAGTATGCCCTAAACCAATAATGAAGAATAATAATTTCCATTCACACAGAAGAAATCCTTTCCATAAGACCCGTCTTACAGCAGAGTTTGTACCAGCTCATCTTTGTGGAATTTCTGACTTACTCTAAAAGTAGAAAAATAAAAATAGAATCAGTGGAACTGGTTCTTCAATACAACAGGTTAGAGTTTGCAAGGCCAGCTGCTATTTCTCATATCTGAGGTAGCCAGGTAAAGGCCAAATAAATATGTGGAGTAATCACTCAGCAGAGAGGAGCTTGCATGGAGTGGAGGGAAATTAATTCTGGAAGAAGTCTCAGAAAAAAAAGATACAAGAAATCAAAGCATGATTCTTTTAAGAATCACAGACCCCTTTTCAGAGGGGTCACAGTAAATCTCTGTTTTCACCAGTGCATATAGTGATATTAGGGGTTATAAAATTCATCTAAGAATTAAGAGAGTGGCTCAAAATGAGGCTCCAACAGTAGTTTAAAATGATAAGCTGAGCCAGACCAAGGTCTTAGATTATAAAAATAAGAATTAGAAAGGAGGATAGAGGTGAATTATCAGAATTTAAACAATTTAACATACAGGTTAGAAGAAGAGCTATTACAAAAGTCATGCTCAGGAAATATTTCACACTTCCAGAACTGACTCTGATAAGGTACACTAGACTTGAGTCTTATGTAAGAAATCACTGTTTAGACTTATCTTTTTTAACCTTAAGATTCTGTGTTTGAGGGAAATATTCTTGGCTTTTTTTGGGAGGCTAAGGTCTGGAAGTTGTTCTTTGCTAAAGAGATTTTTCTGGGATAATATTTTGCTACACTTCTACCTTAGTTTCCCTTTTGACTGATCTGCCTGTCATTGTGGTATTTAAGTTCCATACACAAAACCAAAAAAACCATCCAAACATACTTAGGTGACATAGAAATAGTGAATATGCATGGGAAATTATGCCTTTCTGTAAGCAGAAAAGTAATACAAGAACATATTTTAAAAAAATGTATGGATCTGTAATTATAGGATTTATCATGTTGAAAGCTTATAATTTTAGACATTGTACTGTACATAAGAAAAATACAATCTTGATTTCACTCTGCAATATCTGTAAGTGGTTTTTCTCATATAAGTATCTCTATTCCAATGTGTAAGACCTCTGATCTGCAACAACTCGGTGTGCAACTGGGTCAATTTTGTTTAGGACAGCCATCAACCTGAATGAGTACTGTATTTGGAGTCAGATTCCCCAAAAGGGGTAGAGAAGTTGAAGTTATGGCATATATAATGGGTTCAGTGTAACTGCTCAAATATGGACAGATATTTATGAATTTGCAGGAGGGAATTATTAGCTCTAGATCTTATTTTAGATTCTGGTCCAGTTTATTACTTTGTCTGGCCAGAAATAAATGCATGGTTTAGATCTTATGGATTAATCTTACAAATATGCAATGCAGGTTTAATTTTATCATATGTGAAAAAGTTTTAAGGCATGATCATATTATCAGGCTAAGGTTCCCTAGGCAAGGGAAACCTGACTTTCTCATTGACTTCCAATTGGGGTCAGCAGAGTCAGAATTTGCATTGGTATCCATGATATATGAGTTTATATCCTTGTTATAAACCATAAGGAACACATATATATGTTTTCAAGTATCCTTTAGGGACTTTCAGACCACTTTTCTGTAATCTTGTGTTCTGTTTCAGACCTTGCTTTCTGGCATACTTCTATTCTAAAACCAAGATGCAAAAAAGTTTAAAGGAAGTAATAGCCATCTCATTTGCAGTCTGAGTGATGATAATAATGGGTCAGTAATCAGAGGAAGAGGTAAATGGTTCTTGTTTAAAGGGGATACACCTGTGAATAACATCTTAGTTGGCAAGTCCTTAACACACACCAGATTGCTGATATCCACAGCTGATTGCAGTTCTAAGGCTGGAGGAGAATTAAAGCTGACTACCTCAAGGAAGATGGGGTTTCTAGGAGTGTTTTTAGGAGGATTGGCATGATAATTATTTTTCTCTTAAGTCAATCATGGAGGATATACAACTTTATCACATTTTGAAGTGTAGAATAATGGAGTAACTCAGGAGAGAACTTCTTCTTGAGCTCTGTGATCAGACCAGGTTGCTCAGAACTTTATTTAGTCTGGTCTTGAAAACCTCCAGACTTCCTAGGTCTCCAGTACTCAACTGTCCTACTAAGGAACACTTCTGTGAGGCAGCAGGAGCTGCTGAGCTGGTTTGTGTGCTTCCTTGTGGCAAGCAGAGAACAAGAGAAAATTGCTTTCCCAGATGCAGTTTTCAAGAACCAGGATGAGAAGGTCCCTGAGAGGGAAAGAGAGGTGAGTTGAAATCTGTTTCTGGGCATTCTGTTTCTAAGAGTGGTGAGAGCTTGGGTGTGGAGCAGCTGTGGGATGTGATTATTCTCTGTTGTGGTATATCTGCTTTCTTCAAAATAATTTTGTGATAACAGCAGTGTTTGCATAGTCAATTTCATAACAATGTAACTGAAATATCTAACAGTTAACAGAGAGGTTAGTGGCTACTTATTATTGGAACAGTAAAATTATTTTTATGCAGAAAAGATAATAGGCATCTGAGCGACAAAAATCACACTAGCATGATAAAATTGGCTGACCAGCACTCATCTTTTAAAACAGCTGAATGCCATTCTGATAACCATAAATTGTTTAGCAGGTCTGCTGGATGGGGCATAGTCTTATAACTGTATAAGTTATAATTATCTTTCAATGGTGAGAAATGTACCAAGGATGTTACACAAAAATTTAGATCCTAGTATTCTGCCAAAACATACATACAGTACAAATAATCCTTTCAGAGCCTTGTGGAAGAAAATTAAAGGGGTTAGCAGACTTAGAATGTGCTAAATGATGTCAGAAGTCAGGGAACTTGAGTGATGGTATGGCCACTGTTCGTGTTTAGAAAGGAGGCAAAGCTATCAAGCAATCTCTTAGCCTGTGAGAAAAGCTGGAAAGGCCGAACCTACATTATTTCTTTAAATTATTTTATTTTTAAACTTTTTTTTTTCCTCCAGCCTATGGTTTTGGCATGTTGAGTTAGAATCTTCTCCTCAGGCAGATAAGTTGAAGTGCTCTCATTGCAGGATTCCACTGACACATAAGATGTACCAAAATCTCTTTGACTGGAAATAATGATTGATGATGTGCTTATTTGGGACAGAAGTTATTATGTGTTATAAAAATCTATACAATGCATGCCATGCAAAAAAAAAAAAAAAAAAAAAAGAAGCCTTAAATTGAGTGAGAACTAATATCCAGTTGGGATGAGTAAGACTGGTTATTTAGGAAACCTACTGTGATTTGTGCGTCGTGACAGAGGAATTTGACTGAACATCAGTAAGGTAACTGGGCAAGTGGAAGGACCTCAAAAGAGAGAGGCCACCCAGGGATTCACAGCCTCGTTACTATTTCTAAGCAAACCTATTCCCTGATTTATTATGAATATTCCACTGAGCATTTTGCTAGGGGGTGACAGGGAACACTCCTGTGATTACAAGGGGAAAGACTCAGGGGACATCCACAGAGGAGCTCAAACTAATTTTTTTCCACTTAAGAAAGAGTCGAAAATGAGACAAATTTATGTGGATTAGAGACTGCCCTTCTGCAACAAGATGATCTGGGGGCATATCCTTTTGACACAGAGATTTGACTGTGATAGAACTGTACTCTGACTGCAAAATGCAACTGCTGGTTATTGGATTGACTTAGGAGTGGTTTCATGAACAAATTTATAAATCACTTGAGGTAAAAACAGACCATATTACCACGGGAATCTATGTGATAGAAACTACTCCAGAGATCACCCTTTTAGCCTCAGAAAGTGTCCATTTATCATGAAATTGATAAAATAAAAGCCTTCAGTTTGAAAAGGGCATGATTAGAATATGCATGATTATGAGAGGAAGCATGGAGTGGTCTATGAGGGCTCTTTTCAGGGAGATCCTTGCCTAAGCATAGATTTTTGCAAAGGTATTGGAAGTGAAATGGAACATGCTGAGATCAGGAGGGTGTCACTAGGTAGTGTCAAAATGTCCCTGTGCTGACTGTTGGAGAAGTGCTAATGGAATTTTAAATAATCTTTTCTGCTCCTTAGGCCTCATAATGTGTAGCTTTCTTTGCTCCAAGGACCTGAGTACATTATCAGAGTTCAAGTATTAACAGGTTTCTAAGAAACAAAACGTTGATAAACAAACAAAAAGTTGAAACAATAGGGAGATCTTGCTTGCTTTTGATTCGTCATTTTGGATTACAATGTTTTTTAATGAGAAAGGTATTTTTAAAATGTAAATTGCTGTATGTTGCATCTCAGAAAATAACTATTTGTGAACTTGTAGTATATTCTCCCTTCACCCCCATAGGATTCCAGATGAATTAATAACCAATTGTGTTCAGCAGTCCATAAATTTCTAGTTTTTTCAGCCAACCTTTTATGAATATTTGCATGGGTTAGCAGAAATAGTTTGGTTATGAGAATATATTCTGGAGCATTTAACAAATTTATTCACATTGAGCACTATTGCAAAACATCATACATCTTGCTGCACAGAGATGATGTTAGAGACTTCAGGGCAGAAGAACAGAGGTTTCAGTGCCAGAATGTAATGGGTTTCTTGAACCAAAGGTGGTTAACTGTGGTTAGCCAGAAGTACTATACATCAAGAATGACAGATAGGGCAGAAAGCGAGCTCCAAGAATGTACAATAGTTGCCATTAACGTCTCAGAGCATTTTTCAGGCAAATCCATGGGACTTCTGCTGAGGGAATAAGTTGATGATCGTAACAATGCCCTTTCTTGTAAGCACTCAGGATGGTAAATGCTCTCAGAAGAGAATTTCAGGAGCCACTGGCTTTCTGTTCCTTGAGAACAAATATAAAGCCAATGCAGCCCTTAGAAATGGAAAGCCGCAGGAACTGGCTCACAGAAACTTACAGAAGTGTTCCCACCTAAAGAGTTGGTTGGGCAGCCTCATGAGCCTCAGAGTGCACGGTGACACTGTGATGGTAAACCATGGGGAACACAGGTGATTACTGCTAACAGAGATCTCAAAGTCATCACTACATGGTTGTGTGTGATTGTGGGGAGTTCTGAGAGTTTATGCTGTCTTCTCTTCTATGGCTATTGATTAATTCTCTACTAATTGCTTGAATTCATCCATGGTAGTTGTTAGTTTGGGTTGAAACATTTTCTTTTCTTATATAATTTTCCAAGCTTAAAAAATATCTGAAGAGTAAGGGGATATAATTTAGTTACCAAATACAGTGGCTGGGTCTTTAATGACCCAGTCCATATCCTGTGGCTAATGCCAGAAAAACCAGCACTGCTTTGTGTTACATTGCGAGGTCTAAAATGCTGAAAGAATATTTTCTTTCATTGAATTAAACAATCCTTCAGCAGCTCCTCCGATAAGTCATATAAGCAGAAATTTTATGTACAGCATTAAAGTCTGAGCTGCTCACTTTGCAGTTCAGAATCTTTGCCCACTTTCCAGACTCTAATAGGGCTCCTTTAATGGGTAATCTACTGTTGCCCCAGTATTACTGGTGTCCACTCACAGAGCACTACTGGTGTCATGTTACCACAAGTATTTGTGTGAATGAACTCAGCAATTCCTCTTTCACTTCACATCCCTTTTCAAAGAAGCCATGCACCTATCTGAAAAAAAAACCAGTCAGGTTTAAATCCTCAGTGGTGTTTTGTCTGTGACAGCTCTCAGATCCAAATATTTGCTCTCAGGCAAATAACTTTGCCTAGAAATATTTAAAAATATTTTCAAGGTATATTAGGGCATAATTATTGCATGTCAAACATTCCTGGGTTATTGATCTGTATTTTTAATGTAATGAGACAACTGCAGGATTTTCCAATGAACTTGCTTTTAAAAGTGTGCCTTCATGGTCTACTGCAGAACTCTGAAGTCTCATTCTTTCTGTATGTGTATACATTTGCACTTAAAGAAAACCTTTATTTTTAAACAAAGTGTAAGCCCAACTTTCTAGTCCAGAACTGTAGTAATTATATTCCTAGAAAATAAAAAAGTTCAGGTGGTATTTTCTGCTTGTAAATAGAAGTGATGAAGTAGTTCCATAGTTAAATTTCACCTTCCTAATTAAAATATTTTTCATTTACTTCAATTAGTTACTTAAGACTCTTTTGATGACTTCTCATTTTTTCATTATGTGCAGTGGGAAAAGTTACTTTATGGAAGCTCTTGCATGTCTTTACCTCCAATTTGTCTCTTTCAAGGCTGAAGAGCTCTATACTTCTCCTCAAACATAGGCTGCCCCATGCTTCTAATTCTTCTTACCACCTTTTTTAATACTCTTTCTAGTTCTTGGTTTGGTTACTTTTTGTTGGGATCTTTTTGAGAAGAAGTCATCAGAACTAGATGGTGACTTCATAATGTACTTTGGTTTTGAGAGAGATGCTTAGAGAAGTATGTATAGAGAAGGCAATTGTACAGAATCCCTCTGTTCTTCCAGTGCCTATTTCACTCCTGAAATTTCCTTTAAGAAGCTCTTTTATCAGAAATGTCTACAGCAAAGACTAACCCAAATTCTCTTATCCAAGTGACTGCGTAGACCTGCAACTTTCAGAGCAAAAGTGGCTGGGTATAAAAAGGGAAGGAAAGATCAGGGACTCTGTAATTTAGAGGGATGAAGCAGTGTGAAACTCTGACCTAGGAAGTACATTCTGGATTAGAATTATAGAAGTTGTCACCTTTTTTTTTCAATTGTTACTTGGGGCTGGTGGGGGAAGATTCAATGGTTGAACCCAAAACAAATAAGTATTTGCAGTCAGCCCAAAATCAAATTTTTGTGTGAATTGAAAGAAACAGTCATTGCCAGTAGGAATGCTCAAACCCTTATGGAGAAAATGCAGTTTCTACAGTCTGATCTCAACAGCAAAGGTTCTCAACAAATATTCACCTTTTGCACCATATGCTTGCATGACCCGTGGTAACCCCACATCCTGTTGCTGTGAATAAGAATAAAGGTTTTCCTATACATGTTTTCATTTTTCCTGTTTCTGAAAGAAATGGGATGTTGTTTAACAGCAAATCTAATTTGGATGTGATTATTGCTGTTGAGAGAATAAGTGCTGGCTGGTTGGGAAGGGAGCCAGAAAAGGTTTCAGGCTGCAAGCAAAGAAATCAGCAAGATGGGACTCAGCAACCCCATGCCCTTGATTTAAAAAAAAAAAAAAAAGGAAAAAAAATACAAAGTTTTGAGTGAAGGTCTCACAGGCATAAAGAAAAGACTTAGGCATGTTGGGTACTGAAGTAAGTATATCACTGGGTTGTTACAGTCCCAAAGGACCTGTAAGCAAGTGGGAGAGATCATAAACATTCAGTGTTTGCAACGAGAAGATAAAGTAAGAAAGGCATGTAACTCTCACTTCTTTAAACTTTTGTGTATCTGCAAAAGAAGCAGGGGTTTGTAACTTTTTCTGGGGGAGAAGACTTTGTTCTGCTTTGTTCTGTTCAGTATTACCATCCAGGCTGTGTTTGATCTGAAGGTTGGGAAGAAGGACTGAGGCACTGTGTTTACAGCTATATTGCAGCTGTATCCAACTCTGGGCAAAGTGTGAGAACAGTAAATAAACACAAAATAACACAAAATGTGTTGGGGCTGAGGGGAAAGAAAGTGAGGGAATTGGGATCTAGGCTGACCTTCCCAGGCCTCTCCATCCTTGTAGAGGACGCTTCTGGAAGAGCAACCAGCCAAACATAAGATCTTAGGCCCTGATAAGTAAATTTTTTAACTCCACCCTGAAATTCCTCAGATTGCATGCAGTCCCCAGGTTCCTTGGAAATTTTCTTTGGCATAATTTTTAATGACAATAGAGAACAAGTGCAAGACAAAATGAATGCAGCAGAAGACTGGCAGAGTTTGTAGTCAACAGTTTGTATAACCTGCATAATTCTGAAAGCCACATTTGACTTTATCTCAGGAGGGTTTGCTCCGAGTCTGTTATGATCCCTCAGAATCTCTCACCCCTCCATTGTGTGCTGGTATCACTACCAGCAACAGAAGTAATTTTTTTTGCAAAGAAACCATGGTCTGTGCTAAACCAGAAGCTGTTCCTGTACATGCCTGGAGCTGTAGCATGACTGATGCCTCTTCCCCAGTTAAGTTGCAATGGAGGAGGTTCAGTAAGTCTCTGTTGGGACTCTGTTGCTTATAAAAATAAGAAAGCATGACTTATTACAGAAATTGCCATTGCTGAAACACATTCTTTAACTTATAAAAGTTATGAAAAACTCGCCATTGAAATTATTTAAGTAGCTCTGTTGGAAATCCTTTTCCTTTAAAGATTTCAGGCCAGAAAATTGGATGCATTTCTAATATTTTTTTTAAGGAAAAAAAAATCCTCTACAGAAAGAAAGTATCCTTGTGAAAAGTTGTTGGTTTTGTTTGTTTTCCTTGCCAAATCCCCAATTTTCTATCACATAGTTTCAACAAATCTTTTTCTGAGAGCCCAAAGACCAAGAGAGATCAAATGAAATCTATGAAATGCTCTTAAAATTGAGAGGAGGGGTAAAATCCTACAAAGAAAAAAATGTTAAGTTGTTTGGACCACAAAAGAGTACTTGGGATGATTACTAAGACTTGTCTGTGTCTTGTTGATTTGCCCTGAAACTGCTAAACAGCTAATGAAGCAAAAGTTCAACTCGAACAGTTTAATCTAGAGCTGACGGAAAAAATACTTGGAGTAAAACATTTCAATATAAAATGGCTTTTTTCCAAAACCAGAACTTTCAGGAAAAGCTTTCAGTTTCTTCTAAATTTTCTTTTTTTTTTTTTTTTTTCAATTGGAAACAAATATTTTGTTCTTCTATTAATACTTTTTTCCTCCCTCCCTGCACCATACTTTCTTTTGCCTCTGAATGTAATGTAAAGACTAATGTCTAGGGACTCTTCACTCCTGAATTTTCCCTTAAGATTTTATTTATTTGTTTTGTGGGCGATTTTGTTTGTTTATTTCTCAGCTTTGAAAAGCCTCCAACATGACAAATAGAAAAATATTTTAAAATTTGCAGATTAGATTTTCTGCTGAATAAAATTAATGTTGTCCAGAGAAGAAGAATGGGCTCAAAAATTGAAATTTAAGTCAAGATTTGACAAAAGCTTCATAGGTTCAAGCCACATATGAAAGAATAATGTCAAAATGTTTTTTCCAGATTATCAGATTATTCTGTTTTCCTGTAGATTGCAGACCATAGCATGTTACCAGTTATTCCTGCTTGAGCTTTGTTACTGTGCCTAACAAATGTGGGACTTCTGGGAGTGTTTGTGGATCTCCCTTTTGTTTGTGAGGTTTCAAAGGCTGGCAGATGCTGTCAATTACCACTTGACACTTGACTGATAATCTTGCCACTGTGCAATAAAGACTGGAGAGCTATAGGAGAGATCTGTATTTTCTTCTCACAAGGCAACATTCAACAGGAATGGTTGAATTTCCGTGTAGACAAGCCTGGGCTCCTTCAGAAACACTCAGGTTTGGCACCAGGATTTGAGGCTGCAAAACACAAGGGCCTGGGTAGACACTTTGACATTTTGTCTGCGCTGAACCTCAGTCTGCTGCAGGTGCCTGAGGCACCTTAGGTCTCTGTGCAGCTGCTCTCACTGTTGAACAGAGATATCTTTAGATACAAGCTTAAATATTTTACTGACTCAGGACCTCAGTTAATGTGAGATATCAGTCAGAGGAGTCAGTGCTCTGGGAAGGCAGAATCAACCAGCATAATCCACAGATTGAACAGAAATGATCATGAATGCTCGCTGAACATCTGGAGCAGCACCCCAAAGAAGGACAGCAAATAACTGCTGGTCTTGGGTGAAAATAGGTGTCAGGCTGTGGATGGGTCAGGCTCTCCCTGAGGTCTCACTGCAGAATCTCAGGGTTTGCCAAGTTTCCTCACCTGCCAGTTGGCAAGCACCAGTGCTGCAGTCCCACCATGATGGAACCCGCTGGCATTGGTGTAAGAAACTCTGTTCTGCTCCCCTTGGCTGCAAATAACTTAGGTGCTCTCCCTTACTGTTTTTTATTTGAGAATGGATAATGGAAAGTCTGGGAGAAGAGTCAAGGGGTGTTGAGACAAGAGGCAACGGAACTGGGTTATGATTATGAAAGAAACAGGAAAGATTTTTTGTGGTATCCTGAACTGTAAAGGATGGGTTCAGGAAAAGTATGTCAAGAGAAGGCAACAAGTAACTGTGAGATTAGGAGGAAGTCCAAGAATTATTCTAGATTTTGAGCAATATGCAATCAAGGATATGAAGGAAAATTCAAAGGAGTAAGTGAATCAAACAGAGGAGCTTTTTGGTGGTTTTGAGGAAGGAGGAAAAATATGTAGGAGAGGAGAATTTAAAGCAGAGAGGCATAACATAGGAGAGAAAAGTAATGAATTGAGAAATGTGTGTCAAATTTGATTCAGAAATAATAGCTTTGAGTAGGTGTGAGGGGAAGGAAAAAGATCACAGAGGAAGTGGCAGGGGCTGCAGAAAACACATGGAGATGGGAAAAAAATCAGGAGCTCAGAGAAATGTAACAGTGAATTGTGGAGAGGAGTATTTTGAGGTGAAAGGCATCCAATGAAACAATTTTTTTCCCCTTTTATTTTTCCTCTGTCGTTTGTTTATTCCATTCCAGACAATTTTATTTTTCCCTCCCTGTCCATGCTGTTGTACCTCTGGCTTTGCTGGCCTGATATCCATCCCTATCACTAGAGGATTTGGTGTGCAGAAACTGGAAGGATGTGGCTGTGCACAGTGTCATCTGTGTGTGCTTAGCTAACAGCACAGGAATCAAGCCTAGGCTGACTCTAGCAAATCAAGCCATGCCAGGGAATGTTCCTGAGAGCTGAAGACCACTTTTTGCTATGACATTTTTAGCATGGATGCTGGCCACACTCTGACCCAGGTCAGGTAGCACTGTCCTAGATGATTCCCAAATATGGCTGGGGAGTTTGTGCATGCCAAGGGCAGCTCCCAGGAGGCAGCTTGGCGGGTAAAGGAAGTGAATGGGATTGAGGCAGCCTGTTCTGTGCCAGATGGTGCTGTGGGCCAGGGAACATTCCTTAGCACATTTAGTTTACTAGCATGGACGCAGCCAAAGAGTGCATTGTTTCTTCTCTTTAAAAGAGAGGATGCAGTTGCTCCTTAGCTTGGGACAAGGTCACCTTCCTTCAGATAGAAAAAGGTACAGAGTTAGAAGCCTTCTGGAAGAAGCATGTGAAATGGAAGAGACAGGATACACACAAAACTGTAGAAGAACCTCCAGGCAATGGAAGAATGGGAAACTGCACAACTAGAAGTGCATGTATAAATCTGGGGTGGGGAGAGGAGTTAACTGAAGCTAGAGCTGTATCTGGATATTCTGGAACCATTGCCCACCCTGATGAAAATATCAGTGCTGTATTTGTAGAGGTGATAGCACATGCAGTCTTTTCTGTGCTTATAAGCAGACAGAACATCAGACATGGGAGTGGACAGTGCTACTTGTTTATCATCCTCTGTAATGCTGCTGTTACTTGTTTAGCATCCTCTGTAATGGCTGTACTCATGAAAGGATGTGTAGTGAATGATGCTGCTGTAGGCAGAACATGCAATCTAGAACAAACATGGGAAATGTGCACATGCTGAACCTGCAAATTGGCATAGGATCTGATGGAGGTACTTGGATGTTAGGTACAACTAGACCTGGAAGTAAATACACAGCTTTCAGGTCTTTCTTCACTGCCTAATAGCATTAGTTAAAATCCAGATGTTAATGAAAAATGCTTTATAAGATTATAATTAATGTATTTTTAAATGGTTTTGTTTTACTGGCTTACTTAAATTGTACCCCTGTACCTAGATTCAGCCAGTCAGCTAACAGAAATTATTGTTTAAAAACAGCTTTTAATGTGAATACTCTGTCAATGAATACAATCTTCTATTGTGCCAGAAATGTTGCTTTGCTCTGTTAGCAAGGGGAGCCTGCAGGAAGGTCCTGCATGTTTGCAGGACATTGGAGATTTTAACAATGGAGCACATGCGGTGCTGTGATCTTGTCCAGTGAAATCCTCTGGCCTTGTGCTCTCCATCTGTTTCCATTCAGGTCAAGTGCACGTGCTCCTCATTTATTACTGTCTGTCATCTGCATGACAGGAGCACTGAGAGGCCCCACCTGAGATCAGCTCCTGCTGACTCTAGGTAGTGTGCAGGGACTCATGATTACTCAGTTTGTAGCACACATGGCTGGGACAAAACCAGGGATGAAGTAAAGGGCTCAGGTGGGAGATCAAGAGCTGCAGTGCAGGGAGATTAAGATGAAATCCTGCCCTCATGTTAATAAGAATTTTGCCATTCATTTCCATGTGACCTGGATTTCTACCCTGGCTGACTTGCCCAAAACTGTAGGGGAAGTCTGCATAAGAGACAGGAATTGAACTTTGAGTCCCTGTCCTGTGACATCACCCTTCCTGATGAAGGGGTGGGGTGATTAGATCTGCACTGTGCATGGTTCTCTCAACAAAATTAATGGAAGCTTTGCATGTTGAGGGACTGCAGGCTTGATGTGTTTATTCCTTGTACATCTTTTCCCTTCACTTCTTGGTAGAACCTCTGGGTTCTGACTGTGTGAGATGAGTAAACTCAGCAGGTTCACAAAGAAGGCACATATGAACCTTCTACAGCCTCAATGAGAGCTTAAGGTTGGAAGGAATCCAAAACCTCAAAAGGAAATTCAGCTGAAATGACCAACTTTTGCCTGGTTTGGGGTCAAAACCTAGGGAAAACAACACTTCAGATGGTTTCTATATAAAAAAACATGAAGCCACCCAGGTTTATAGAAAACCACTTCAAATTTTCTTACTGTGCAGCCAGGTTCAGAAAGAAAGTATGGAAAATTGAGTAATACTGCTCAAGTTCCAGATTGATGGCACAGATTCAAAATATTTTAAACCTGCTGTACTCTAGGTTCATTTCACTTTCAAAGCTTGGCAGGAATCCAGCAGCTACCTCAAATGGTATAGTACCAAGATACTTACCAGACATTTGTAGTCTTCTCCACCAAACCATTTGCTAAGCTTTTTTAGCCCTTTTTTCTTTTTTTTTATTCTTTTTTTTTTTTTTTTTTGGCATTTACATTTAAACCTCAGGGACTTGTGTTGATCCTACCAGAAAACTCATGACTTCCATGTGTTCCTTGGAGTTTTATTCTCAAGAATTTTAATTTCAGACAGGTCTGCCCCAACAAAGGAGACAAAAAGCTAAGGTCTAAAATAAATACAATACAAGAATTCTCCTTAATGATATTCCATCAGCCTACAGTGCCTGTAAAAGACAAGACTGTAGAAATGCAGCAAATCAGTAATTTTGGAAGAGCTAGACTTCATGAAGACCTGTTCTTGCAATACTTGACAGTTGTCAGTTTCATCTTCAGTACTATGTGAAAGACTTGTTTTCATGGTGAAATGTGGAACAATAATCCTTCCTGTGGACTAAAAATGTGTTTGCTAAAACTTAATGGTGTTAGATAAGGGTCTGTGAACAATGATATATATTGGCCACTTACACAGAGCAAAAGCCTGGAAAAGAACAATCCTACAAAGAGAAAATGGTCCTGATTCAAATCTCACTGAAAATATCTGCACTGCTTTCCTCATAGAATTTGGGTACTGTGCTTAAGCCTGATCTAGATATTCACTAGCTTGGAATTAAGTCAGGTGAAAAAATATGTTTTCAATAAAACCTTTCTTCTTGGGAAAATCTGCTAATGATGAAACTTGAATGAAGCATTCAAAACAAAAACTAAGAATTCACTAATTCTAATGAATTTACTCATCTCACACAGTCAGAATTTGAATTCACTAGATGTATTTAAAGGTTCTTTCTTTCTGAAAGCCTATATGCACAGATGTGCTTGAAGGATCTCAGGTGGAAGTTTTGTTACTTATGATCCCTGCTGCCTGTTATCCATTATGAGCTGAGAAAACCTGCCCCTCATAGCATCTGAGCAATGTTCTTATCACAAAAGTGAACCAGGGTAGCATCTTTGGTCCATGAATAAGACACAAAAGCAGGCAACACAGAAATAAAAAGTAGCTTCTCTCTAAGACAACACATTGCACTCTGCATGTTTTTAGCAGTCCTCTAGTTGCCTTTAACCTTCTCTGAATCAAGAGCAGGGTTTTCATAGAAAATCAATGCTGCTCTCCACTTGACTGAATTTAAACTTTGCTAATGTTAGCCATGACATGTGAATAGCATTCCTTCTGCTAGTCTCCTTTTTAATGATGAGAAACAAAATTGAAATGGAGAATCAAAAAATAAAGATGTAAACTAGATAACACCTAATCCATGACAGAAGAGGGTCCCTCTTACACCATTTTACTTACGTTTGTTTTGTATCAGATAGTACAGAAGATTGTAGGATACAGATGCCCTAGGGAATTACCTGCAATTAAATCCTACCACTGCTGCAAAGGAAGAATTTTGTCCAACCTATGAGAGTGATAAGTGCTTAGATAAGAAAAGTTCTGATTTCATTTCAGTGCTACCATCTGGTGGGCAAAATGCAGACAGCAAAAATCCCATTGCTGTAACACTGGAACATTCTGATACAGTGAGTTTTTGTTTTATTTTGTGAAGGAAACATAAGATATTATTAAAACAACTTGAACATCTGGTTTGGGGATAAAGTCATTTTGCAGTGTTGCTGCCAATCCTCAGGGCCAAGTGCAAAGAGAACAACCTTCCCTTCCAGACTCTCCATAATGCATAACACCAAACTAAAATTTCATGTCCAACACAAATGAAGAACAAAATATACTGTAGCTGTAGCTGTACACATCTAGGGAAATTCTGCTGATAGCTTGAAAGCCAGAGAATTGTATGAGATTGAAGCTGCAGAATTTTAAAAATGAACAGCAGTGAAGAGGGGTCATGTTTATTTTGTTATGGGTAAGTTAAAGACAGAGTTACATCAGGCATTTTGAGGAAAAGAAATAGAAAGGAAAATCACTAGGAAATCTATGTGATTAGTTATTGAAAGGATCTGTTAAGACACCATAATGAAGAGCAGTGCTGTTTTATTTGGTACACTTAGAACTTACATTGTGAAGGTGGAAATAAGGGTCAGAGCTGATCTTCTCCAGCTACTGCCTGAACTTTTGAGTTCTGGAAGGAAAAGGAATAATTGTTCCAATTTTGTTACTTACTTTCAAATGAATCTAGCCCAAACCCTCAAGCATTTATGCAAACATCTTGCCTGTTAAGATGTATGTAACTGTCATAACCACACCACTTTAATTTTTACAAAACTTTGAGGGAGTTTTTGCTGAAAAAACCTTTTCAGGGTAGAAGTTCTGGTTTCATTTAGGCTTAGTATGGTTGAGATTTTACCCTTGGCATTCTTCAACTTTCCTATACTGTCATTTTCTCAGATGTAAGTAAAAACTAGCCACTGATGTTTCAAATGCTTCTAGTCCCAACACAAATGCTCTTTTTGGCTATCTGCCTGCATGCAAAAATGAACTGTCTTTTAAAAAGTGATTGAAGTTGTATTGTACCATCAGGAATTGTTGTCACTTTTAACCTGGCATAAATCTATTAAAAGGAAACCCAGGTAGCAAAATTTAATCAATAATGATGTTTTTGAGCAGGTGTGAATACTGGTCTCTTAGACTGATAAATTCAATCCTTTTATTTAACTTGGCAAGCTTTATATAAAAAAATCTTCAGTGATTAAATGCTGATATTGGTGTTTTTTTGAGTCTTGGGTAATGTAAATCCACTACTTCAGAAGGTCAGCCAGTAGGTGACTTAATGTCTCTAAGAACTTGCACTAATGAGTACAACAGTAATTCATGATAATTTCAACCTTAGTAAGAAGGTTCACAGAGATCTGGTCAAGCATTCCAGAACTCCAGCTTCATCAGGAAATTTGTACTGTGCTTGAATAAGAATAAATAACCTTCTCTGAGATTTGTCTCTTATATTGTTCTACTGAGTTCCTGCCTGTCTGTCAACTAGAACAAATATTCATTTCTTCCAGTATAGATAAAAGTGATTTCTATTTTTCCTACTACAGACTCGGCCCTTGACTTAGAAGTGATAGAGATCAGATGCAAGAAATATTGAGATGAGTTACTGTGTTATATGTAAAGAAACTGAAACAATTTTTTGTCTCTTGATTAAAAAATATTCCTAAGGTTTCTGAGGTTTAAGCCCCTCTACATGAAAAGGTGAATAAATAATAGAAAGTCACAGATTTTAATTCTGGAAGATCAGAAAGAGCAACTTCTGTTCATTTTATCAGATTTCCTACAGCGAGTATTTTGGGGGAATATAGAGGTTTGTGGAGTCTCTGGTGTATTTTGGTTTCCTTTCCTTTTAAATGCAAGAGTATTCTTTTTCTACATCTCTCTTTTTTTGCAGTACCCCAGAACATCAATGATTCAAAGATTGCTCCCATTAAGACCTTCTATGCAGAGGAAATGACACATCCTGGTTCAGAGATGCTGCTTCTCCCAAATGAACTGTTCTGTATTTCTTGAGGAGTGACACTATCAGAACATCTTTTGCCAAATGCAGAGCTTGAAAGGAGCTCTGGGAGTTTGATACAGTTTACTTTCCCTTTGGTTTAAAGAGTTAACCAGGCATTTATTGTCAGAGACAGGCTACTGGGCTTGGCACAGCTTCTCTGGGACTGTGCTTGTGTTTATTATCATACTCATGTGAGGCCCAGTTACTGCTTTCCTTTATGGCAAAATCCACGAGCCCAAAAGAAGATGTAGTCTAATATGGCACAGAGCATCTTGGCTGCCTCTCTCCCTGGACAGAGACCTCAGAGGAATCTGGGGTTCAGGAGAAGCTCCCTCAGACCAGAGGACATATCCCAACTCTGTGGTACTGGCTCTTGCATCCAGCTGAATTCAAAGTTTACCATACGTCCCTACTTCCATGGGGATGAAATCTTCCCTGTTTGAGAGGCAAATGGTTTTGGATCCCCCTTTTGGCACGTGTATTGAATCTTTCCCTTTCATTTGAAACTCCTCCTGTATGATCCCAGCCATAAATTATTCCCTAGAAATTGCTTTATTTAATGCATTTCTTCATTTTGATTGCTATGGTATCTTTCAGGAGGAGATCTAGTTCTGATTTGAAAACTTGACCAGAAAAATTTTCCTCCCCCTGCTAAACATTCAGTAACACTACTACATATGTGTACATACATTTATTTATTATTTGGCTTTGAGTAAGGATAGTATATGTCCAGGGAAAAGACATAAAAACATGGCCAAAAGAAAAGGATGAAAAGAAAACGACAAGGATTTCTTACTCAGGCTTTTGTGCCTTTTGAGGAAAATTCTTTTTGACATTTTTTCACAGTTTTTGGCTTGTGCTTTGTGGTAGTTTGCAATAACCATTTTGAGGTAAATACTCCTCAGAGAGCATGACTGGAAAGATGATAAGGCACTGGTAATGCTGTAGGAACAATATTCCTTTGAGATGATCTAGGAGGTCTGCTGGGTTTTCTGTTGCATCACCCCATTTTTTTCTGTTGACCCATACAGATGGGTGCATGAAGGTTGTCTTGGGCTCTGGTCTCCCATAGAAGGCATGATTGTCACCATTGAAATGACCTGCTCCTTAATGAAGATTTTTCTGGCCTTAATTCTCTTCATTGCAGACTACTGGCCTTGCTGCTAGTTTCTATATCATTGCATGTACTCATAGAGTAGCTTGCTTCCTCCACAGGGGGCCCAAGTTGATTTTTAAACAGAGTAGCAAAGATGGATCCCTGCAAATTCTATGTATTTTTTGATATGTCTAGCAATACTAGATTTGAGAGAGGCAATTTCCTGTATTTAATGTTTTAGCATGCTGAGTGGTGAAGCAATGACTATTTTCAATAGCAGAAGTTGTTGTTTTTTTTTCCAGTGGAAGCTCATTCGCTTTTCATGCAGCAGCTGCTTCCTACAGGGTGACTTTAGGGCTGCAGACATTACAAAGAGGTATTGAAAGTGACAATGGCTGGATGCGCTTCAAGTACATCGGAAGAGAACCCCACTGGCCCTCAAAGTGCCTGGGATGGGTGGCATGGGATTAGAGGATGGGGAATGGTGCTCCTATTGGATCTGAAGCTGGATCCCAAGAGTCCATCTGTTCTGGGCTTTTTGTTACTTATCCATGCATTAGCAATAATTTCACATACATTCTGCCAATTCCCCAGGCCTGTCTGGTTGTAGGGTTCCTTCCGCCAGATTTTTTCGCCTGTCTTCTGGAGCCCTTCTCTGGGGGATCCCTCCCACTTCCTTTATGTCAGAATGGATAACGAGGCACTTACCTCAGTGAGCCAGCAGAATCTGTCCAACCTTTCCCTGCAGGCTTCTCCTTGGATAACGAGGGGGATTGTCTCTGGCAAAGGCTAATGTCTTGTGATACAGCCCTTTTAAAAGCTGTGGTGAAACAGGGTTTACAGTGATACTGGCTATTGAGAATTTCATTTCTCTGGTGCTGTTAATAGAGTTGTTTTTTCCCTCCTTCAGCTTTTTGTCTCACAGCAATACTATCCATTCATTTTATGAACATATGAATCCTTTCATGGCCAGCAATGACGTCTGGCACTGTAATATTTGATCGTGGACAGCAGAAGAGAAAGTGAAAATGTAGCCTCCCTATAGAAATTTCAGAAATTTCTGGGGAGATGTACAGAATATACATATTAGAGGAGAACCTTCCTGCAGAAGTGGCTGGCTTTCCAGGCTTTTGTTATTGGTGCAGTATAGAGTAAATGGCACTGTATCATCATTTAACTTTTGGCTGCAGTGTTTTGAATAGTACCACAACCTAATGAGTGAAGTTCTTGGATTCCAGTACTAGGTTTTCCAAGATCCAGTAGACTTTAGTAAAATTCCTTTTTCTTTTTTCTTTTTTTTTTTTTTTCTATAGTATTAAACTATGGAGACAAACATTTCACCAGACCTATGGAACACATTCTAACAACCATCCTGAGTTTTACATTACCCATCAGCTCTATTGATGTGAGGGGGAAAAAAAAGCCACTCTGTTTTAGAAAGCTTAATTAAAATAAATGCAGTGGGTAAAAACTGCTTCTGACTTTACTAGACATGGGATAAGGATGATGAGCATCATGAGTTTGATGAGAATATTATATTCCCAGTGTAAATCCTCCTATATACCTATGTTTGTAGGCCTAGTACCTTCATTTGTAACATAGGATTACTCAACGAGTCACAGATAACTGCAAGACAGACAGCAGACAAAACTGCAAGCAGACAACTAAAAAAAAAATAAAATCAAAAGACCAAACCATAGACAATACATTTCTGTAAAGGCAAGATAAAGTTCAAAGAGAGAGCTCAGACATTCATTTATGAGAGATTTATGACTGTACTAGAGAAATATTTAAATATGACAGTTCCCTTGTTTATGGGCAAAATAGCATGTTCCCATGCAGATAAATAAAATGCATTTCAATATTCTTACACTAGTCTTTGTTTATATGAGTTTATTCCAGAATTCAGACTAAAGATAAGGATTTGCTACTGCAAATAACTAAAGATTAATCCAGATGTTGGTGTTGTTTCTTAGAGGAGTAGAAAGCAGATTTATTGAGAGCAGTGGAGCTGCTGTTGATGGTTTCTTATCTTTGGTATTGCATTCTGTAATGTGTGACAGAGATGAAAGCAGTGTGTGGAATGGATGAATGATATTTTAATAATTGGTATGGAGCAGTTAGTAAGAAACATATTTTGTATTGGAAAGTGGATAATCTTAAAGTATCCAGACTCATCTTCAGTGCTTCTGTTGAATTATATGTCCTTATTAAAAATCTGATTTTCCTTATGTCTTTTTCATTGTTATAGGGAAAAACATTGTGGTTTTGCCATTAAGAGTTGTGGGGTTTCTTTTTAGGAGGAAAAAAAAAAAGGTGTTGTTCTGCTCTGTAAATCTGAATGCTGTGTTAAAGAGTGGGATGGAATGTGAGCCCTTTGACTTTACTATGGATTAACAGATAGGGAAAAACCTGCTCACTCCTGGAGCACAGAAGGACAGCTGCTACTCACTGAATGTGATTGCCCGGGCACCATGGAACCTGGAGGCCCCATTCAGTCCCACAGCCAGTTTTTAATCTTGGCTCATATTTACATAGGAGAAATACCAACAGCCACTCAGTGGGACCATGAACAGCAGAGAGTGGGAATTGCAGGGAGAGGAGCACCAAAGCTCCCCTTACTCTTACAGAAACCTGAAACCTTTTAATTTCCAGTCTAACTTTAGTCCCAGCCAATGTGCAACCACTGGCATAGTTATTGTCTGGATTTTCAAATTTCTTCTCTCTGCCTAGTTTTATACTTCTCCTTATGTTTGCTGGACTTATAATCATTGGGACATCCAGCAGCCTTTGATTTGCTGGGCTGAACAATCAGTTGGTTTAGGCCTTCTTCTACAAGGCAGGTTCTGATCAGCTGTGTGGCCATTCCCTGTACCTGCTTCATTTTCAGCACATCTTTGCCACACGTGGGTGGTCAGAATTGTATTGTATTCAGAGGGGAGGCTTGCCAAAGCTTTCTGGAATGACAATAATGCTTCCCTTTCTTTGGCAAAACATGCTAGAGTCATAGCTGTCATCTTCTTTGTGGCTGCATTTCATTAATGACTAATCATCAACCTCTTTCCCCTTCTGTCCTGTTAGAGCTGTCCTAACAAGATCTGTAGCTATGCACTGTTGCTAATAAAATAGATATTTTTCTTTTGCAAGACAGTGTTTGGATATTCCCATAAAATTTTCAAAGGGGAAGTTCATTCTCTTCACACTTTTTAGTCAAAATTCACTGCTCACTCTGATCTCAGTAGCCAAAAGATTCTTTTAGTAGGTGAGGCATTTACAGGTAAAGAGTTAACAAGGGAGGCTGGTTTTATGGTGTTTTTTCCCCTTTTTCATGCTTTGCTGTGATATTGATGAGAGATCAGGGATTAAGATGATCATAGGCATCCTATGTCAGGTGATCCTACATCCTCTGGATTCCCAGAGGGAAAGGATTCATCAGCTAAGTGGCAGGACCCCCTTTCTTTAGGCAATTAACATTTTCCTTGACACTGGCACTTGGTAGCTGTGCTCATGGCCAGAGCTGGACCCTGCTTAGCCCTGCCTGCCATCCCTCACTCCAGCCTGGAGGAGCTGCCTGCACCAGGGTCAGTTATTAAAAATACACTCAAAATCTAAACAGGTGTGGAGGAACAGAACAGTCAGGGGTCCCCTCATTCTCTCTGTAGCAAACAGCCTGAGGCTCCCTGATATCCCAAATCACCACCTGCTTCCTAATGGGATCCAACGCCCGTCTCTCAAATTGTTACCTCCAGAATGTCTATTGAAAGACTTCAGAGATCATAGAATCATATAATGGTTTGGATTGGAAGGGACCTTTAATGGTCATTTAGTTCAACCCACCTGATGTGGATCGCATGTTGATTGGTCTTCTCTCTGGGAAACAAATTTAAATCAGTCTGTGCTCTTCTCTATGTTGTGGTCATGATAGTCACCATAACTTGGAGTTTGGGGCATTTGAGTAGTTGCTGTGAACTTTTACCAATAGGATGCAGTCCTTGATTCCTGCTTGATATAATACCCCAAGGCTGTTTCTCCATATTTGCATATCCCACACAGACACATAGGGATGAAGTGTCTGTGTTATTTCAAGGATTCTTGGGACACTAGTTCTTCAAACGGAAAGTAAAGTCAGTGGAGAGGAAGGCTGGATCTTTTGTCAGTTCCTAAAAACGTCCTTCCCTCTCCCTTAACCTCAGAAGAGCTGCAGGCATTTCCAGGGTGCATCCCAGCCTGCTGGTTTGTATTCTTCTCCAAAGAAAGTAGAAAAAAGCAAGAGGAAGCTTCTGGCCAGAATATCCAACAGCCCATGAAGCCAGGCCTGAGGATAGCAGAGAATCAGCAGAAACAGCATCCATTTTTCCTTGCCTTTGCCTAACATTTAACTGGTTAGAGGATTTTAAGAAGCCTGGATAATCCTCTGTCCCTGTTTCCAGTGTTCGGAGCTTAAAATCCTAACAAACTAAGCCCTAGTCAATGACTTCAGAATGGATTAGTTGGAATGCTCTAGGACTTACTAGAACTCCATTAGGAATACTCTAGGAATAGAGTTTATCTCTTCACAGCCTATTGATACATTAATGCTGCTACTGCTACTACTATAAACACCAATAATTATAAATATTGCAGCTGATAAAGTATCTGAAGGACACCTAAGACTGATATAAAATACCATGTATATTTTAAATAACACTTCATTCAATTGTTACTCTACTTCATATTCACTTTCCTCAGGCATTTGCTGTTGACATCTTGTCACTGTAGCCCAAATTTCTCTGTGAGGCACAATTCTCTGCCTTCCTCTCCTGAGTAATTTGTTTTGATTTTCAGCTTTCCAGTGGGTAGAAAATATGGCCATCAGCAACAAGTGACTCTTGCATGGAAGACGCATGGCTCTCTTTTTATTTTGATAAGACCATTTTGGTGCCTTAAGGTGGCTTTACTGGTCTGCTCCTAGCCCCATGATCCCAGAGAATTTGATCAAATCTCTCAGTGGTTTCTCTACCACCAGAAAGTCCCTGTCTTGTGCTGCTCATAGCTCCCAAAGGGCTGTTTCTCAAGCTGGAGAGCAATAGGGCTATAAGGTCTTTCCTTTTACACTGTTATCTTGCTGCCCTGTCCAACACAGGGACTTGAGCTGAGTGCTGCAGCGTTCCCAAAGTGCCATCCTCTCTAATCCAGAGCCCTCCCCAAAGGCTGTGGAGCCAGGTGTGAGGTGTGTTTATGTCCCTGGGCTGCTGCACAGTAGCCTTGCTGGAGCTGGCAGGCTGGCCTGGACCATAAGTGTGCTCTGAGAGGCAGGCAATTCAGAAACTCAGGAGCCACTTCTCTGTGTGCTGGCCACAATTCCTGCTTCCCCTGCCAATGTGCTTATGGTTTGGCATCTGTAGACACACCACAGCTGTCCAGTTGATAAACTGACACACTCTGGGTGGCCCTCATCTCTTGAGATTTTACAACTGCTTTTTGCTCCACCAGACATGAATTGGAGTCCTCCAAACTCTCCCACAGAGACTTTCCTGGTACTTTGGTGTCAAGTTCAGAACAAGAATCTGGAGCAGACATTTTATTCCTAGTAACACTTGTTTTCCTGCAGTGCTGCTCACTTCAGCTAACCAGTGCCTGTGATGAACACGTGTTTCTGTTCACTGGTTCATCCTGCTCAGCAGAAGTCAGAAGTTATTTACAGAACCTTGCAATCCATTAGCCCTCTACCCTTGAAGGAAAAAGGTCTGTGTATGCACAGTGAAACTCAGGATTACAGATCAAATGTGCTGCTGTGTGTGTACATTTATATGACCCTTGTGACTCTTTCTGGTGTTTCCTGCATGCTTGTTGTCCAGGTTAAAGAAAAAGGCATCACCTACTCATGTACAGTAAAATAATATTGAAAAATGCCATATGTGTAGCAGTGTCCTTGAGAAATACAACTGCTGGGCTGTCTGCATGTAATGTGAATTCTGTGGCAGCTTTCAGGGAGTGGTATGAGTCTCTCATACAACTTTTGCTTTACTCACATATTACTCCTGGAATATCTGGCTACTTCGTCTAATAAAAAAGGAAGGAAAAAAAAAACCACCAATAGGAGGTGATGTTTCGAGCGTGGGGAAATGAAATAGTTTTATGTTTTAGTGGCCACCATCAAAATCTTGTCAGGCTGTTTTTTTTCCAGCTCCACGTCGTGGCATTCAGGTAGCAGTGAAATGCATTTATAGACAAATTTCATTTAAAACCAAATTGATACCATGGTGGAGCAACCGTTGGCTTGCAGAAAGAAGGAAAGGTATTAATTTCCTTTTGCTTCTGCAGTAGATTCATTGAAATGTGTTAGCTCAGCTGTGTGCAGATATGCTGATGTAATCAAGCCAGGTGCATGCACAGGATTTTCTAACAGGGGGTGGAGATGAGTCTGGATCATGTAAAGAGGAGCTGGAGAACTGTGCAGGATGTTTAGAGGTCAAAAGAATGCATCAGACATGTGAGGAAGAAAAATAGCACAGGTGTAGAGTTTTTAATGGACTAAATATCAAGAAAGGGTACGAGTTGGGCATTTCAAGGTCCAGAATTCCAGAGTAGGTATGATGCAAGGAAAATGGAGGGCACTATGCTCCTGAGTGTTGATAGAAAAGGTTAAAGAAGCTGGGATTCTTACATGAATTGTAGGGAATTGAGTAAGGATTATTTAGGGAATGTTTTACTATACCACTTGAACCCAACCAGACTTTTCAATAGGCAAATATTTGTTTCAAGCAAAACACACCCAGAAGCAGCTCTTATAAAATGTATAAGGTTTTTTGAGGTTTTTTTCAGTTGTTGAAAAACTGCATTCTAGTTCAATCTATTGATTTTCAAGAGAATGTATTTTTTTCTTTGTCTTCTCAGGAGCAGAGAGAGAGAGATGGGGCAAGGGTATACAAGAGGACAGGCAGATAAACAAGGCTGAATTTGTGGAGAAAGCTCTCCAGACTGATTCTTGTCACCAGAGACTCATACACCATTAAAATTCCTAGATATCTTCTCAGCTTGTATAAGTGAAAAAGACATTACATAAACTGCCAGCATTCTTCTCCTTTTTCACTTTGAGAACCACCCTTGTGGGACAATTGTAAGGAATTTAGTGGGGTTGGCTCTAGTAAATTTCTGTGGATAGCACTCTAAAAATACAGACACAAGAGGAAGCAGTGTTGGTTTTTTCTGGTTTTGTTTTTAAACAGTTACAGAATTCTACAAAAGGGATGTAATTTTTTAAAAAGCTTAAAAGTGGGTTACTGTGAGAAACCTTTCAGCTCTCATTGCATTCTGTTCCACTTTCAGCACGAAGGAGGGACTGACAGGTATTTTCAGTGGAAGAGAGTATGTGCTTTCAGTTCTCATCAAATCCCAGCTGGATTCTGTGTTTAATCCACAAAACATCCTGTGACCTGATAATTGCATGTTACTTCAGTTTTGCATTCTTAAAGAGTTCACTGCTTTGACAGGGATTGTTATTCCATCCCTACAAGAAATGGCATGCTGCTGCATGCAGAAAGCTGCATGTCCAGCTACAAATTCACAGGAAGAGTAGTTAAGCAAGGAAGTAAGTCATGTCCCTCGATGCTGGTCATCAAGGGTGGCCATCACAAATTATTATCACTTTGGCCACCCCAAACAATAACTCCCTGTGTTCACCCTTTCTTCTAGATCACAACTGCTGTCTTTTAATATTAGTGGTATTATCCCAGTAGTCTGGGATAGCAATAGTCTGGGATAGGAAAAAAACCATTTTTTTCCTAGTTTCAGTAAAAGTTTTGCAAGAAAAAATGAAGTTTTGCATGAAATCCAAATCCAGTGACTGTAGTTTCCAGGTTATGTGGAGGTCTGAGGTTGGTTTCTCACAAGGAGCTGGGATGCAGGGCAATGTGTGGTCTTACTCAGACTTCTGGCGCCAGGTCACACAGGAAAGCCCTGGCTCATACCTGTCTCTCTTCAGCTCTGTCTCTTGTTCCCCCATGGGGTTGCTCAAAATGAACTGACTTATGCAATGAAAGCTGACCGAGGTCTCTGTTGGTAAATCCAGTGTTACAGGCCTTTGCATAATAATTCCAGGATCAGTCTTTCCATCTTCCAAGAAATTTGATAGCTAAAGATTATGACACCTCTGCAGAGTGACTTTTCCAGAGCAGTGACCATTCCCTGTGAAAGTT
Organism: Setophaga petechia; assembly: GCA_024362935.1. Taxonomy (NCBI): domain Eukaryota; kingdom Metazoa; phylum Chordata; class Aves; order Passeriformes; family Parulidae; genus Setophaga; species Setophaga petechia. Next base: position 8,921,330 of record JANCRA010000025.1, read on the forward strand.
TCTTCTGTCACTGCATGTCTGCAGTAACTTTGGAAACAATTTCTTCTCTCCCTTTTAACCTACACCAGTTTGGTAGTACTAATGCTGCTTCCAAGGTCAAATCTATAGCAGTATTCATTTTCATGAGGATCACTAGTAACCTCTTAAACAAATGACCTCATAAATGACACTTTTGGTCAAAGGCTTTTTGGGGAGGACAGTACCATAGACAGACACACACACTGCAGCTGGGAAGAAAAGGCTCTTCTCAGCACTCTATGAGTGTTTTTTGTGGCCAAAAACTAGAGCGGGAAAGGAAAAGATAACATCTGAGTTGGGATGACCAAAGTACATAGAGAGAACAATTTAGTCTCTTAAAACAATGCAAGAAGTTAGATTCCAGTAGTAATTCAAGTGAAGGCAGGAGGTTGGGCTAGATCCAAACATCTATGCAGTCCCAGTGACCCAAGCTATCACATGTGATATACCTCACTTTATTTGCTTGTTTATTCTGAATGACTACAAGGGCACTGGATGTGATAAAAAGTGGACAATATCCTGAGTTCAGCTGGAGTGAGTTAGGATATTATCTTTCTGGAGCTTCTCCCTACAGTAATGATGATACCCGTTTTGGGGTTAATTTTCTGTTGAGTAAGCACGTCAGGTTTTAAGGCACTGGTCCAGACTGTAAACAAGTCAGTCTCTTTGGAGCCTGCTTTGGCAGCTCTGCTGAGGTTGCTATTTGTATTAAAATATTTGCTAACCTATTCTTCATAAAGCCAGGTATGTTTCCGTGAAAAGGAGAGGCAATGTTGACATCTGTGCTCCTGCCAGCAGCAGCAATCATATTACCTTGTTATCTCAGCTTGCCCTCCCCCATGCTGATGCCCTAAATAAGGGACTTCTGAAATTCTGACCCAGGGCTCATTACATTTCTGCTCCACACACAGTTCTGTGCATCTGTGCAAAATTCAGTCCCACCGTTTCAGTGGCACTGAGATCAGAAGAAACCTTACTGCTGAGAGAAATCAGTGATAGAAAACTCTGGAATGTAAATTTTAGATGAACTAGATATTTTCACATGTGGCTGACAAGCAATTTAAAGCACTAAGGAGAGTTCAAGAGGGAGTTAAGCGGTCCACGTAGATATATGGATACTGGAATAATTTGGATGCATTTAGGATACAGTATAGACAAAGAATTCATCTCACCCCTGAGGTGTTTGGGGCTGTGGCTGCATTTTGGTTCTCAGGTCGTGCGAAGTTTTGTGTAGCGAGTCTGGCCCCAGCTCTCATGGATCATTGTCACGGCTTTGTTCACACTGCGAGGTTGGGGAGTGGAAAGAAAACAATCTAAACAATGTAGGACCACCACAATTACTTCAGTTGTTTTTATAGGCTACCCATAAAACTGTGGGCACTTTTCAGACATAGAAAATGACATGGACTTGGACTTAGATCTTTTAGCCTAAAGCTTTAGCCCAGTGTCTATGTCTTCCTCTTTCAATGCTCCCATTGATGACAGTAGTAGATCTAGGGTAAAATGCAGGAAGTTCAGGATTATTATTTATGTTCCAAGATTAAATGGGGTGTCTACAAGAAGAAAAAGAGCTTGCTTCTGGGGACAGAAGGTTGCTGTCCCTTTTGTATAAATCTGAAGACATAGTTGGCTTTACCTGGTTGAGGATTTGATCCTTCCATTTGCCATTGGGTAGAATAGATAGTGATAATTTTGCTTTCCTGTTCTCCATTTCCTTTCTTTTGAAATACACTTCAAAGTCTGATGAAGAAATGTGAAAAATATTTGATGCTGTATACACAAAAAAGGAGTTTTTTCATGTACTCTGATGTTTGATTTTTGAATGATGGGCTATATCTATAAGGCACAGAATTTTTTCTTTGAAATCGGTATGATTTTTCAAAGCTGGCCTCATCCTGCTCCCACCAAAATGACAGGTTAAGGTTTCCTTTCTCTTCAATAGGAGCAAAGATACATGATGATCATATTTGGTAGCATTCCCTGTCAAGGAATTAGGACTAAGGATGGCTGCTGGGCAGATCCTGAAGTGGTTTATCAGCTGATGAAATTAGATGTGCAATCACTTTACTCAGTGCAGACGGATCAATTAATATCTGACTCTCTGTTCTGGGGTTTCCTAGTGACTTACTGATATAACTACGAGGAATTAAGTGTATAGGCAAAATTAATTTTGTGGAAAGTGGTGGTATGCTTGTTATACCAAGTTGTATTGCTGGAAATTCAAACAAACTTCAGGGCATTTCAAATCCTTTCCCCATTTCATACCTGAAGGTTGATCTACTTTTCTGAAGACATGCTTATTCTTTTCCTAACAGTATTAGTTGTACTGATGTGAGACACTATCTTTCTCAGCAAATTTACATATGGGGATTTCTTCAAGATGTAATTGTTTGCTACCGATTTTTCTAGGTATCAGTCTCATACACAGCTGCCTCATTTTTTTCACTCACTACTGCTGTTAATTTCACCCCATTTTCCTCTCTCTCCCCCAGTTCTGCCCATTCCCATCCATTATGGCTCCCTTTTGGTAATCACTATGCTGAACTCCTTTTAACTTTTTTCCTTATTTGGTGGTATGAGTGGGCTTGCCCCACGAAAGACAAAGTACTCTGCAGTATCTTTATTACACGTTTTGGTTTTTGATTCTCATGTCATTATAGGCTGAGTTACTTTGATATGGATCTGATCCAACTTCTGAGTATTTTGTTGGTTTGCATACACTCAGTATTAAAAATTACTTTTTCCTTTTAAAGTGACAAGCTTGCCATATTTTTCCCATTTTTTTTATTAGTTTTCTTGACAGTAGGTCAGGTTAGGTGCTTTGCCATTTCTGCTGCTTCTGTCATCTCCTAATGTTGAAACTGTCCTTTACAGAGGCTATTTTTCTTATCTTTGGGCTTTCAGAGTGAGATCTGTTTGTGAGGTAGTTTTGTTTTCTTCTTTGTCATCTTTGCTGTCTCTGCTTCTTGTCTTTTGGTTTGGCTTTGGCTTTTGTCTTTCTGTTTTTTGGCTCAGATGTTCGGTAGTAGAGGCACAGTTATTGTGAGCTGGCTGAGAGAAAATACGAGATGGAGAAGCTCTTCCATAATTTAGTTTTATGCAAGATCTTACATTTAAAGGTTGACTTTGAACCCCACCCTGAGTTTGTCAAGCTGAAATTAATCCACCTGAAATTGCACAGGGAAACTTGTATGTCAGACTACAGTTTTCCAGGAAAACGTGACTGATACTAGGCAAAATATTTGGGAGATAAAAAGATATTTTACAAAGTGGGGTGATCTCACTTTTTGGACAATTTCCTGATGTTTATTTTAAAGAAATGTCATGACTCAAAACTATCTCGACCGAGAAGCTCCAAACTCGGGTTACTTTATTGTCCCTGGCAAGGATTGGTACTTTGGACTCTGTTTGGAAGGTGGAGGAGGGGGGAGTGTTTATAATTTAGATATTACTTACAACAACGTCTACATACATTAGAAACACATCAGCTTTCCAAATACCACATTCTGGCTTGTGCATTGTTTATAAACCACAGACTCAAGAGCCTTTGTGCTGTTTGACCAGTGTGCAGCACTACACACTCCTTTGGAAGCACATAGCCAAAGGCTACCAGATGCCTGAACAGTTGCTATTATATCCATCGAGCAGGATGTGAGAAGCACTCAGTTTGAAGCATCTTCTGATCTCCACAGGAGCTTCTACAGAGTCTGTCAACTTCTTGGGCATCCTTAGGATTGTGCTGGCTGCCTCCCTCAGTGCCTCTCAAACGTGAGGTCTCAATGAGCCCTCCTCGCAGCCCACTGCTTGACTGGGAGTAGTTCCCTGCATTAACTGTGGCTTTTAAGTAGCACTCACACATTTCTCTTAAACCCCAGAATGGTGAAATATGGGCATTCTGTAAGGAAGAATTGAGTCCAAGGAGAAAAGTGTAGTTGAAAGGGGATGTGAAGTGCTTGTGGATAAAAGGATAATCCTGAAGTAACATAATCATCTGAACTGCTCAGGTACTGGCAAATAAACATATGAAAAGTACAGATTCAGGACAAACTAGATCTAAACACCTTGTTAGGGAAAATGACCTTGTTATGCCTGAATTTTACTGCATTAAAGACAACTTGTTCTGACATGGAAGGTCTGCACAGCCTGTAAATATTCTGGTCCATATTTCCTGGAGTCCCAAGCCTGCTTTTTTGTGTTGTTCTGCTCTTAATAAAACTGATGTAGGTCAGGCAAGTACTTTATTAACTGGTATTAGTATGGCACATACTAGGGCGTCTTAGGAGTGAGTTTTGAGTGAGCTGTGATTCCACTGAAACGTGGAGGTGGCAGACTTGGCCTGCAGCTGCAGATGAGTGCCAGCAGGGCAGTTCTGGTCATGGGAGCAGGAAATTCAGCAGAGGCTGCAAAACTCTCCCAAGATGGGCAAATTAGCCCTGACTAAGCTCCTTGCTGGCACAGTGAGTCAGCTACCGGTGTGCAAGCAAGGCAGCTTAGGTTAGATAAGTTTACATTGCAAAACCATTCCATCTGCCACGTAGAGAAATGTTGAAACATTTAGAAATTCCTCTAATAGCAGTACCTTTATTCATTATGAATCTGGGAAATTGTACCACCTAGTAAAACCATAGTCCAGACTTATTCAGTGCGTAAATAGTCACAGTAATTAACTCAATCTAGTGCAATCAAATCCATTTCCAAAAAAAGAAGACCACACACCTCCAAGGTACCAGCTTGAATGCTTCTCTTTTGAACATCCCAGTGGTCAGGGGAAAGTAGTGAAGCTGAAATGCTTCTTACTGAAATCCTCTGTAGAGCAGTGCACTGACAAGGAAAAGCTGTCCTGTTGTGGAATTCATGCATTTTGCTATTTTGGACCCAAGACCTCTGTTCCACTCTGGAGGAATGAGAAACAAATTTATTACATTAGTGAAATGGGCAATGGCTGCCTCTTCAGCAGAGACCTTGTGTACTCCAGTGATTAGATTAGGGATAAGCTGTCCAGGCAAAAGCTAAATGGAGCTAATAAATTTAAGTGCATCTTCTGAGAAGCGTGAGCTACCTTTTGCTCTGGGAGGGGGAAATTTTGACTGGTTAGGATTTTCTAGAACACTCTATTTCCTTCAAGTAGAGCACTTCCTTCAATCTCAACTGTGTTTGCTGTCTGTTTCAAGCAGCAGCAAAAACACTCTGGGGATAAAGGATCATTTTCTAGAGAAGGCTTTGGTAAAATGAGGGGTCTTTAGCCAAATACGACAATAGTCAACATAGTTCCTTGTGTACTTCACAGTTAAGTAATCTTACTGAAAGTTCAAAGGATTGGATTAAATTCCTCTTGGATTTCCTGTGATAATCTCAGTTGGATCATCTGCTCCTACATGCTAAAGTTCAACAATGTCTGAATCTGTTAAGGAAAAATTACATTTATTAGACTCAACTTTCTTTTGCAAACCTTCCTCATCTGACTGGGACAACATATGCTATTTAAAGGGCTGTCCTAGAACTAATGAGAATTTTGCATCGATAACAAAAAAATATGTCAGATGGGAAATTATGAACTCCGTTAGCCCTTTACAATAAAATAAAATAAAAAAGATGGTGGTTTTGGGCTTGGTTTCTCCCTTTCCATGTGCTAGAATCCATTTAATTTATACTGCAAATTCTGGGGGGGGTTTACCAAAGGTTAAATTCATCTTGCCTTGCATAACTGCATGAGAAGTAGTTTGGTGAACTTTAAAGAGCAGAGTCCTTTGATATAGACTTGTATTTCAGGAGATGTGGTTTGTGGGTATTGAAGGATAAAACATCAATCAAATGGACAGGTTTTTCTTTTGGGCAGAAGAATCATTCTTTGAATTTGCTCTTTGTATATTTTTTGGCAACCCCCATTAGCTATTTTTAAGGACATCTACAGTTTGGAAAGGATGCTTATATGTTTGTTGTGTTAAAATCTAAGTGAGCAAGTACTAATTGTTTGGCTAATATAGACTAACATATCACCACTGATATTAAATTTACTCAGCTAGTTATCTCTTCTGGTCTCTGTGAAGAGAATTGGAAATTCTTCTGTCAACTTTAGAAGAGCAGGTTTTGCTCTTTTAAATGTTCAAACAACTATTTTTAGGAATTGTGATGCTGGTGAGTGCTTTGAATTCGCATGATAACAAAAGTTCGTAATGTGTTGTTCCACATGGTGAGAATGCATACATTATTATTTTGTTTGGTTTCCTCTATTTTTATACAGTACTTGAGAGATTCATGAATTTGTATAGCTTAGTCTTAGCCTATTGTATAGCTTAGCCTTTAAGTTAAATGAGAGTAGTGATTCATCCAAAACTCAATAGGAGAGCCCTTCAGTGCCATTAGAGAGGCAGAAACATTTCCAAGAAAAAGGAAAATTCAAAAATCTGCATTTTCAGCAGTGACTGTTACTGGTTTTTCCTCAGTTTCAATGTTCACAAACAGAGAATTCAAAGGAAAATTTGGAAGAAAATCCAAATGAAAAGGGGCCCCAGTTTTCTGCTTCTCAGACTCCTCTTTTGAAGTACCTCCACCCAGGCAACTGAAGCACTAGTCATTTTAGAACTCTCCATCTCATTCTTCTCTTTTCCTCATCTTTTTCTCTTTTCCTCTTCTCTTTTCTATTAAGGTCAAATCCTGCTTCTCCTGATGTCAATAATAAAACTCCCATTGATTTCAACATCAGCAGGAAATATGCAGTTTGTTATTTACCACAACCACCACAATGAATCTCTGGGAAGAATTCATTTATATTCATTCCAACAATGCCATGAAAAATGGGCCCTTGCTATTTTATCACATCCAAACTGTTGCTCTAACTCTAACATCCTAGCTCTTGCTAACAAGTCAGTGATGATTTGTAAACCAACAATTTATGGTAACCACATTCCATCCCCATTATGATGTGTGGTTTGGAAATGGAAAAGTAATCAAGACCTCCTGTTAAGAGACTTTATTTCAGTTGAGGTTTTCTGTAAATAAAAGCATTTTGAAAAGATCATTGCTATATGCTTCTAACTCCAAATTGTTCATTTGATCTAGGTCCCATCTATGCTCCAAATTCCTGCCAGGCTCTGTCTGTCAGGAGTGTGAGATCTCCAACAGTGGCATGACCATACTGGCAGAACCCTTTTTATCAGTGCAAGTATTTTCACTCAACTGGATAGTTTCACCAGACTGGAACAGCAGTTCCATTTCTTGGAGACAGCTATGTCCATTCCTTGGAATAATTTGTAATACTTTATCAGCACACTGTAAGGGTACTCTGACATAAATAAAGGCCTCCTACTACAGTTACAGTAAGAGATGAAGGGCTGTAGTCAGCCCCATGGTATGAAGTGATGCCCCAGGGAACAAAGAGCCTGCGTAGTTTGTGCAAGACTCTGTCTTGGTTGTAAGGGCTGTGGGCAGTCACTATGACACTGAGGAGGACTTTCCAGCACTTTGATGGGAGACCACCTAGAACTACTGGTAAATAAACTCAAACAAGGGAATTTTGTTCCAGTACTAGGTCTTGGTACCAGCCAGGTTGAAAACCTTCTTTTGATTTCTTTGGTACTGAGACACCATGTCCTGTCAACCCTGTGTAGGAAGCCCAGCAGCCTGGCTTTGAGGCTAGAGACACTTTGTTTGGTGACCTGCTGAAAGAGAGAGCAATTTAGGCAGTCTAGAGAGGGCCCTACTAATCAGCCCTAACTTATGTGATATGATGAGAGAGACCACACTAATTAGGAGATAAAGCTCTCTTCCTACCTCTTTGTCTCCAGCCAAAATCATTATTTGATTAAGTTACATATCCCAGAATTGAGAACAAGTCGCTGGGGTAGGATATCACCTCAAAGGGTTTACTCTGATTTTCTATTGAACAAGATACTGCACAAAAAACACTTTTAAAATTTACTTTCATTTTGTGACCTAATTCTATGAAGAGGATTTGAGCATGTATGGATCCTCATGAGGTGTTAATTGGCTTGACTATATTTTAATAATAGTATGAAAATGAATAGGTATTTTGTTAATAAATTACTTTCTAAGTTGTTATCTCTGTAACATTAAGGGGAATTACATGTTTTAAAGGGAAATTTACCTTATGTAGTACAACAGACTGAAAAATAAGACACAAAACGCTGGCAGGAAAGCTTGTTCACCATCAGAAACTAAGCACAGGTCCAGGATAAATGGATTTGTGGACTTAGCTCTGGTTTAATGTGTTTCTCCCCACTTGTGACCCTCTGCTGTAAGTAGAATGTCTGCTTGTTTGTGATGGCACAACCAAAGTAGTTCCTGAACCACCATTGCACTGCTGGAATTTGGTTTTGAGGAAAAGCAGTTTGTATAATGGAGGGAATAATAATGGCAAAGTAGTTTCCTGATCTGTCATAGTTACGCTGCCAGGTGTGGTGTGCAGCAGCAAGTCTGGAAAGTCAGAGGTTTTAGATGGGACTGTCTGAAACCAGTAGCAGTAGTAGTAGTGCCAAGGACAAAGCTGTCACTTAAACTAGTTTTAGAAAAAAACCTCAAATATTTCACTAGAGAGATGCCCAGCTTATTGTCCTACAAGCTGCTGGACATGGATTCTGGTGGGCCTTGAAAGGACAATCTGTCACACTCTGCAACCACTCGAGTGTGATGATAGGGACCACTGCAGCCCAGACTGGTTCATCACCCCGGAGCAGCATTTGATAATATCTGGCCTCCCCAGCTCTGGAGACAAGTCAAAATCTCCAGGCTGGCTTACATGATTTTATCCCTATCACTCATTCTTTCCACACAGCCCTTTGGGGCATGGAATAGATATCTCTTCTTTATCCTCAAATATTTATTCTTAAAGATGCATCATGCTGTTCTTTAATTGGAAAGTTAGCGAGCAGGAAGAAAATTGCCAAAGTTTTTTTCCCAGCAGCAGGAAGGTGTCAGGTAGGAGGGCAGGAGCTCAGCCAAGCCCGTGTTGACATCATTAATCTGATGCTGCGCTACCACCTTGTGGGCAGAAGGTAAATAGCGCGGAGGGACCGGCACAAGGGACGCGGGGACCCTGCTGCCCGAGGACGGCACAGCCCGCATCCTCCAGGATGAGACACCTCGGGAGCCGGGCAGCCAAGAGAAGGCGAGCAGATTGTGAAAATCTGCTGGAGCTCTGAAGTGAAGGGTACCCTGCAAAGGGATGTGGCAGTATGGTATTCCTGTGGGATATAAAGAGAAGCAAGTAGGATGAAATCATGTTCCTATTATACTAGAGTACCAATGCCTTTTATATAAAGTAACTCTTCTGATCTGCCTGCTCTTAACCACGATCCTCAGAGCCACTCACAAGTTTCTTGACTGGCTTCCACCTGCTAACTGCACTGACAAGTCCCTTGGCAGTGTGTTGCCTTGGAGTACCAACACCTCCGTGTTCTTCTCTCCACATTCCAGGATTGCTGCAGCCCTCTTGAATTTCAGTGCTGTGCTTCAGGAAAGGATAGAAATGAGAAAACCACCTAAAAGTCAAGTTACTGAATATGTTGTTAATAAGAATATTATTGGTATCCTCTTCATACCTTCAGGATTTGGTACCCATGGCACTTAACCAATTAAAAGGGAAGATCTATTCAAAACATTATCTTCAAAACATTATCTTCCTTCTCACTAAAACTGAAGGAATCTTCCTGGACATCTGAGACTCTTCACAATCAGATGTACTGTCTGATGTGCCTCCTCACGCCTAACTACAGAGGGATTTAAAAAACAAGTGTTTCCCTGACATCTGTTACATGCCAAAGACTTCCCTGGAATTGTTCAAGGAGTAACTCGACCTGGAACTTAGTGCTGTGCTTTAGTTGATATGGTGACAGCTGGTCAAAGGCTGAACCTTGGAGGTCTTTACCAACCTTAATGATTCTATGAATCTATGATTGGCACAAGGTAAGAGCTTTTGGGGAACTGAGCCTCCTGTTATCAACAGGCCAAAGTTCCAGATTTACACCAATGCCACATTCTGGGGTGGGATAAGAAGCAAAATCTTACTGAGGGTTTCCACATCCGAAGTATCTGTCCAATAAGGCCAGTTAATTTGATGTTACAGAACAAGCCTTTCTCAAATGCTCTTCATTTGGAGCAGTCCCCTTCAGTGGTAAATTAGGTGTCTGCTGGAGTAAGCATGTGAACTTGGGTCTCTAACATGGCTACAGGTTGCCTTAGTGGAAGGCAGCAAAATCCTTTCTGCTTTCCTTCTCTTTCACCTCCCCCATCCTCTGCATTTTCATAAGACAGTTTGAGCATTTAATCCAGTATTGCCACTTCCAAGCTCAAGAATGATCCATCCTAGCAGACAGGAAGCCAAGGAAAGATGCCATGGATGAAACAGGAGCTCCAGACAAACCTCAAACACAAAAAAAAGAAACATGCAAGAGGTGGAATTAGTTTCAGATCTCCCATGAGGAATACAGACATATTTTATCATGCAAGGATGAGATTAGGAAAATGAAAGCCCAACTGCAGTAGAATCTGGTAAGGGATGTGAAGGAAAACAGGAAGGGCTTCTAGGAGTGTATTTACAGGAAAATAAAAAGAAAGCGGCAGTGGAGTGAGATGTAGGCTTGCTGCTGATTGAGACTATGGAATGACTGATGGCTTTTTGGCTGGATATATGGGACAACCAGAATCTTGGTGATGCAGTGCACGGATGATGCTTAGCCCCAGGCTCCAGTACAGACCAGGGAGACCCACCAGCTGCAAAGTGGCTTGGCAGAAAAACCTGATGACCTGTGAGTGCTGGAGGACAGCAGATTGACCACGAGCCAAGAATCTGCCCTCAAAGCAAAGGTGGCCAACAGCATCCTGGATGGCAGGAAGATGCAGCCACAAGGTGAACTCTCCTATGTGCTCTCAGTGTTGAAACAATGTCTGGAGTGCTGCGACCACAAGGATGAGGACAAAACCATACAGGGACATGTCTAATGAAGGAACGTGAGAATTAAGCTTGGATTGGAGCATGTGACATACAGGAAGACACTGAGAAAGTTGGAACTCTTTTGAGCCTGGGAAAGAGAGGGCTCAGTGGGATCTGCACAATCTGCATAAATACCTGATGGAGACAGTAAAAAGGGTAGATACTCTTCTCAGTAGTATCCTGTGAAAAGAGCCAAGACAATGGCTCAAAAGTCCAATACCTGAAATTCCTTTCAAATTTTAAAAGCTTTATTTTTATTATTATTATTATTATGAATGGTCAAATGCTAAAACACATTTCGCTGAGAGTTTGTGTAGTCTCTATCCTTGGAGATATTCAATGCCTAACTAGACACAATACTGAGCAACTGCTCTAGTTGACCCTCTCTGTGGAGGGTGTTGGAGTAGACAATCTCCAGAGGTCCCTTCCCAACTCTGTGATTCTGTACAATAACAGGTTTATTATTTCAGGCACAGTTCTGATAGGACCAGTGCTTCTGTGTACAACTTCATTTTCCATTTTTGGCAGAGACGAAAACCATTTCTATCTTTTGATTCTGCTTTCAGGATAACATTCAGCCCAAAGTTAGTGTGGGACATGAATGAGTGCTCATGCTCTCTTCAGCAGTTCTCTGTGCCCTGCTTCTCCTGTTGCCCAAGGAAACTTACTGAAGCATCACAGCTCATCTCTGTCCCTAGCTTGTCCAGCAAGGACATGGAAAAGACCAAAGTATTTATTATCTTTTTGTGTGGCATAAGCACAGGATGTGCCTGAGGCATGAAGAACAGAATATGCACTGCAGGTACTCTTCCACTCCAGCTGTGTGTGAGAGTGGTCCTTTAATTCAGGAACAGATCCCACACCCCTCACTCTGCTCCAAGCACAGCAAAATTGCTGCTCAGAACTCCCATGCATCCAGGGCCCTCTCCTATTTTTTCCCACCTGCTGTGCTTTTTGCTTTTCTCTTCCACTGACCAATGGTGTGAAACAGCAGAGCTGCTGTGGAGTAACAGGTTGTGTAGGACATATCTTGAGGATGTGCTAATTTCATCTACCGAGATCTTGTTAGTGAAAGATTTTCATGTCATGCTCAAAATATCTCCTTTGCTGAGGGTGGAAGTCTGTTAATGTGACAAATGCTGAGCCTGTTTCTCTGCAGAGAAGTTGCTAGCAGAAGACTGTGATGGTGTTGTAGGAGGAATTCAGAGTAAAACAGCTCTTGGTGGTTTTTGTTGGTGCCCTCAGCTACACGAGTACCTTCTTCCTCACTTATTTGACTGCTCCTTATGTAAAAAAATATTTCCTCTCGCTCCATGTTTCCTAAATGATACAATTTATCTAGCTCTGTGTTACACACAAATATAAACAGGATTTCACAATATCAAATCTGTTATATTAGAAAGCAAATGACCTGAACTTCCTTGCCTAAATTCTCAGGCAACACAGCACACCATTAGCATAGCCTAAGACAGCTCTTCTGAAATTCTGTTGTAATACCACTTTTTATCAGCTTAATACAGAACTAAGCCATTGGTATGAATCATAAAGGACCCCACAGTCCTCTATAATAATTTTAGTGTCTTCAACTTTTAGTCAACACTCTAAGGTTTTGGTAAACTTCTAGAATGTGAGGAAGAATTTGCAGAAGTTCATCAGGAAATTCTTTGTAGAGCCCATTTTTTCCATTTAAGTAGTAAAGAGTGATGTGTTCTCTAGCTTTCTCTGCAATGACATCATTGCTTCTTTGCTTCATGTTTTCAGTCTAGCTCTTGGACAAATAGAGATGTCAAGGCAATAGGAAGTCAATTTTCTCCATGAATTTTTTTTTCTTAATCTATCTTTAGCTCCATTTATCAGAGTAATATAGCACTACAGAAATTAATGATGTATCACAAAGTACAGAGAAATTGCCCAGACAGCCAATATCATCAGAAAGCCAGTACCACATTAAGGATGAGCTGGAATTATTCCCAAACTGTGTATGCACATGATAGCAATATTGGATGACACATTTGTCACAGAAAACCCACTCTGGTGACCTTTAATTTGTTTTCTGCCCAAGGATAAGGATTATAATTGGAGGAAAGTTACTAAGCAACAGTGGCTAGCAAGTTTCATTTACAAAACTCCTTTTTCCCCAACCTCCCTGCAGCTCACACAGCATTTCACAAAGGGGCTAAACCTCAGATTCAGTGTCAAAGCCTGCCTTTGTAGACACTAGAGACACAGGAATAGAGTTAAATAATTTTGTTTACTCAGATTTAAACCAAGAAATATGAACTAATTCAAAAGTCAGAACCAAATTGAAATGTCTGAAGCAGAAGAATTAAAGACTCTACAAAATTCATATCATCATCCAACACACATTCCATTTCTAACCCATCAGTTTTGGGATTCATTCAGGAAATACTTAAAAAACAGGCCTTTTTTTTTTTTTCCTTTTTTCTTTTTTTTTTTATTTTACAGGTTCTGTTGAGACTGTTCTTGACAGCCTTGTACAAAACACATTGATCATCTGTGTCATCTTGTGAGATATTCTTGAAAGACAGCATTTGTTAATTAACAGATTAATAGATATTTTCCTTCTATGAATTCATTTTAATTGTCTGTTTATAGCAGAGTATCTAAAGTCTGCAGTCTACCACTTCAAGAAATATTTCATAATAGTGACAGTTGGGGTTTTTTTCTCAGTAAATATAATAGGAAACTACTAAATCTGCACAGTGATATGACTGTAAATGGATCCTCTATTTTTACTTCCACATTTTAGCTATTAGCCTGCTCAACAGAAATTTAGCTGCTGAATCTGAGTCTGCAAGTGAGATCAGTCAGACTGGCTTTACTAAAGTCAGCAGCACATCCTGGTTTATTGCATGCCATGCCCAAACTCCACAGCTTCAGCAACAGCTGAAAGAGAACCAGCCATTGGAAATGGCATCCAAAATTGTTTTAGGGCAGGATTCTTCTAGTAACTGTACCTGACAAGTGTTAGGCATTATGTTTTATATTGAGATGTTTATGTTAAATCTATCAAGTTGATGTTGTGAAAGATGTACCTTGAAGATGAGCACCACTGGTTGTGGATGGGAGTAGAGATTCTGTTTGGATACATCAAGTAGTAGCTGTCACCTTCTTTACCCAAGCATAACCATTTTGCCAGGTCTTATTGCCTCATCAAGGGCCAGGCTTACATTTAAGAATGTCCATTCATGTGTTGCTCAAGTTCCACCCAAAACCTTGGGAAAATAATCTTGAACTTTCTCAAGAAAGTTTAATGAGCTAATTTTCCCCGTCTGCAAGCACAAATCAAAGGTATCAATATAACATTTTAAACTAATGGAAATAAAAAAAAAGCTCTTGACAAGATGGTTAAACAGGGTAAAACACAGCACGTAGCAGCAACAATTTTACCATTTTCTGCTGAGAGGGCAGGGCTTGGCCAGCTGCTCCCTTTTCCTTCCTAAGGCAGCCTTCACTCAAAATTTAGGACTCCTGTGTCTTGCAAGGCAGCAAGGCCTTGTCAGCTTCAGCTTTTACAGAATAGTAGAATCATAGAATTGTTAAGGTTGGAAGATACCATCAAAGTCTAGTCCCACTGTAACTCCTGAACGATTAAACCACATTCCCCAGTGCCAGACTCAGACACTCCTTGAACACCTCCAGGGACAGTGACTCCATCACCCTCCTGGGCAGCCTGTTTCCATGTCTGACCACCCTAGCAGGGAACAAATCTTTTAGATGTCTAGTCTGACTGTCCTCTGTCTCAGCTGAAAGTCATTTCCTCTTGTGCTCTCACTGCAGGCACAGCAAAAGGGACTGACCCCCCCTCCCTCCCTGCAGCCTCCTTTTAGGGAGTTGTAGAGAGTTACGAGGTCCCCCCAAGACTCTTCTTGACACTGAACAAAATGATCTGCCTTAGCTGTTCCACATAAGATGTTTTCTAGACCTTCACAAGACTTGTTGCCCTTCTTTAGTGTGTTGTTTTCCATACACCACATAAAAACCTATTTTATAAAGATCTCTTTTTCTGTTCTGTATCTTTTATATCCCACGTTCAAAGTTAAATGCCTCAGATAAGTCTAACATTCCTCAGGCAGGGTTAAAAAATCTTAAGTGACCTTGAATCCTCCACACTCTAACAGGTACAAAATTGTGTCCTTTATGCTAAAAAGCTCCTGTTCAGACAGAAATGTTTCTCAAATACAATGAAAGAGCCTATGCAAAGCAAACATGTTTCAGGCATATCTCTGGGTCCTTTCTGTTCCTCATGCCTTAGCTCTGCCAGTTGTCAGCCTTTCTGCTCCCTTTCTAGTCTGTCTTTCTTTCCTCTGAGGAGTTTGTGTGGTAGGAGAGGGTGCCAGAGATTTGCTTTCACTTTGGGCCTTAGCCGCCAGCTTTACCCAAACCTAATGTATATTTAATATCATGCAGCCAATAACCCTTTCTGCCAACATCTAATCATGTGCCAGCTGAAGAATGCTGCAAACTAATGTCTTCTGACTAAATCTCGAAGCCCACATATAAACTCCTGATTAGTGGTGGCTGAGATTACTGGGGATGTGTGTCTGTACCCCTCTGTTTCTGTGCCAACTGGAATTTCTCCATACTGTAGGATATCTAAGGAAGCAGGCTCTGGAGAGCCTTCTGTTTTTGCAGTAGGTGTGTAAGGCAAAGCTGCTGCAGGGTTTTTCCTGGTAGCTTCATTTCCTGACTCCAGAAGTCGTGTAACACTTCTGTGCACGGTGAATTGGTGGCCATGATTCACTGGGGGAGTTATGGCATTTCAGGGATGGCTGTAAGGAGATCTTCATGCCTGAAGTTGTACATGGAAGAATTTAATGATGTAGGTTTCTTTGGGAACACGCTATCTTTTCCATGGAAGCTTGATTTGTTTTCTTCTTTCTTCATGGCTCAGCAGTGACAAAGAAGACTGAGGGTAATGAGGTTTACTTTCTTGTAAGGTCTTTTTATTTTTTCTTTCTTTTTTTTTTCCTCTATTCACCCCTCCTTCACCTCATCCCCCCACCCCAGCCTTTCTTGAAGTGGTTAAGAAAGGTTTAAATTCACCAGGTAGTACAAAGATCAAAATGTTAAGGGAACAAGAGGGAAGTGATTGAGAAGGTCTTTCTGAGGATGACAGCTCTGCCTTGTAATACAATACTATTTCTCATGGGAGTGGGTGGGAGGCCAGCCTAAATTTCCCCTTGCTGTCCTGCCAAATTCCCCAAATTGCATAACTGTGTATTCTCCTAACACAGTGGTACCCTTGGCATCACTAGCAAATCTGCAGGGAAGCAGTGAAGCAGCTGGAGGCTTGAAGGTGGACCAAAATTGGTAGAGGACAGACTTGGTTAGCCAAAAAACAAAACAAACCCAAACCCACAAACTGAATTTACTAACTCTCCCATGTATAACTGAAGAGCACAATACAGATTTAATAACATACACTATTTGGTTCTAAATGCACTCCATCTAGGAAAAATAAGTTTATCGGGATAAGCAAAGGGCCCATGGGGAGTTCATCAGTTCAGTTTCAAGTCACAAGATGTGTTTTACTTGGCTATGGAACCTTTTTTGTGCAAGATTAATATGAAACTGCTGAAATGCAAACTGACAAAAAGACATATTTTTACTGGTTGGTGCTTTTTCCTCTGTGCCGTTATTTTCATCGGGAGGCCCCATTGCTGCCTTTCCCATCACTGCTGCCTTAGACTGACAGGAGGATGAGGTACTTGTTGGCTTCTGAGAGGAAATGAAAGAATGACTATTGGAAGAGCAGAATGACCAGTGTAACTCCTAAGGATGTAACCCTGAAGGCTTTTGTTTTGTCACTACACTGAATCAAAAGAAAAGAATTTGGACCTTCTCGGAGGGGAGTGTCAAACACGGCTAGCCTGGGGTAGATTCTGCCTGCGCAAGGAGGGAAAGATTTACATCCTTTAGAGAAATATTTACACATCTTAAAAGTTCAGGTAGCCAAATCCATTAGTTCTGCAGCTTCACCAAGTTTCACTGCAGCCTACCCTAGCCCTGTGTGCCAGCTGAGCACCACTAAGGCAAGGAAAAAGCAAGTACACCCACAGTGGTTTTGATAAATGTTGCTGATAAAATGTTGCTGTGTGCAGCACCTTAAACAGGCTCAGTGCTGTCACTGGGATTGCTTGAGAGGCTGGGTGCTACTCAGCATGTGTAAGGGTGGGAGAATCTGGCTCCAAAATGGTTTCTTTTTCTCTCCTTGCTACAGGACCTGGAAAAGACAAGGATGTGTGGGCGGGCCTGGAGTCCCTCCAAAGAAAGTGTGAGGCCTTGGGCAAAACAAATCCATCAGGTCTCTCATTTCTTCCAAATATAGGTCTGTTCTGAGTAATAGCCAAACTCAAGTCTAAATTCCACATTCAGCCGTTTCAGAGGGAATACATGAAAAAGACCCTATGGCCCAGAGAGTCCGTCTATAGAAAATATTTTGATAGCTCTTCCGCTCTGGCATTATCTTCCACTTAAAAAGAAAGAAAAGGAAAACACACAGAACTGGAGCACATGATTTAATTTTCACTGTAAAAGGACTGATTGATGAAAATAATACTTCTGAAAACAATCTGTTGTGAGCTATCAAATATTTTTGCCTATGCACCAATTGGCAGGAAGCAGACAGATAAATTATTACAATATGTAAGAAAACAAATTGCTCTGAGGAGGAATGGTATTTGTGTGTGTGTGTTTATGAGCAGGATAAGTAGAATTAAACCCATAAAAGCATGCTGAGAGATCATCTTCCATCACAGCAGAAATATACTGGAAGCAAAGGAACTCACTTCAGCTCTGTCCCTGGCTGAATTTCTAGCAAAACAGGGTTTATGATATGAAAGTGTTCTCCTGGAGTAGAATTTTTAAGCAAATTAAAATAAAAAAGAAGATTGGGCTGTTCCTGCTGTTTAGAGGAAGGGGGTCTCATAGCCATTTTTGCCAAGATACTTCAAAATTTTTCAGGCATCACCACATTTTAATAAAATGGAGCAGTTGCAGCAGATCCACAGATCCTGAATATTGCTGCTCATGGGAAAATTTTTGGAAGCGCTGTAGACATGGAGCTTTAAGAACCAGCATTCTATTAACTTTCAATAAGACAGTTTCTATAGAGCCTGACAAGTGGAAAAATGACACAAAGTGAGATAAGGTCTGTATGAAATAACAGCCTGTGGACTGCTCTGTGGTGACTGTCTGTGTACCTGTTCCTATCCCACAGTGAGCAGCTCAGGCAGAGATGGTAACTCATTTTCTGATAATTCCTTCTCCATCAAGAGCCAAACCACATTTTCCCCAGAGCTCAGACCCTGGGCACTGGGCAGCTGATAGGTAGCAGTGGATGAGGCAGCCACGTGCTAAATACAATTTTGAATAAATAAGTAGAGCTTCTAAGTGGCACAGGATAAATCTACTTTTACGTTTGTAGATAACTATCACCCAGCTTGAGCCATGAGATCCACATTTTCCCTTCTTATGCCATGCCTGTAACCTGCATCAACCCCATCTGCTTGCACTGTTGCTAAGAGGAGAGGGAACCCTTCTGGTCTGGAGCATCATCTTCTTTTCCTCTATTTGTGCATTGTAGAGGAAGGAAGGAAGGGGACTCAAACAGCATGAAAATCTGGAACAGGCAATAATAAGACTGATTCTGGGAAATGTGACCTGTGGAATGTAAATAAATTTCAAGCACATCTCAGGACCTGGAGAGGGAGATGAGTTGCAGAACATACCAGATATTTTTTCCATAGCAAGGCTATATGGCTGCTAGTGGTTGATCTTAGGTTTTCCACCAGGTGTTCCATAGATTTGACCTTTTGATCATTACTGCAATCATCATGACATCAACAGGAGGCAAAGATTTCTACTAGAAGTTATATTTCCCATTCAAATTAAGCATCCTTGTATGTGACAGTGCCAGAGTACCTGGGACCATTTATTTTCTTCCTTTTCTTTCAATGAAGGTACAAATATTCTGTGATCTTAAATGTAACAGGAAATTATCTTGTCGTATTTCAAGGCTACTGGATGAGTACTTAAAAATAAATAGTGAGCAGAAGTGCTCCTCTAACAAACTCTTGTATTTGCATATTTTAGGGGACCATTCATAGTTTGTGGGCAATAGGTGATGCTAATTGCTAGCAGCAAGGAGCTAGCCAGCCTAAGAAGTTGTGATCATGCCATTAAGGCAGCAAGTACAACACTGTATGGATGAAAAGTTATTATGCTGTTTTGTGACAGATAACTTGAAAAGGTGGCAAGGGAAAGAAAAAAACCTGTAAGAGTCCCAAAACACCTAGGTGTGCTCATATCACCTACCAAAAATTGTAGTAAGGCTTGTTTGTGATTGAAACATTCTAAGCAGGAACTCATTATTTCGTCTAAGCAGCCTAAATTACAATGAAAAGATTACCTGAACTGAGCTGGTTTGTGCGTTTAAGATTTCTGCCTGTGAGTACAACTTCATCACTAAGCATCACCTACAAGTATCTCAGTGGCAGGTGAGATGTACTGCTGTGGTTTTAAGAGAGGTTTTCAAGGGCCAAGCAGAAGTTTTCCAGCTCCTCTTTTATCTGGTGGAGTGCCCTCTTGACTTTCTGTGGTGTGTTCAAGACCTCTATGCTGCTGGTGAAGGGGTCGTAGCGCAGAGCAAAAGGCTTCTTGATCTTCATGGCATAGCTCCTGTGGGGAGACATGACAGAGCTTCTGCTTCAAAAGGTGCAAAACCTGCAGGACCTCATTTCTTAGGGTGCACTCGTGGCCTTACTGGGGAGCAGAGGCTGCTGTGACACCTCCTCACTGCTTCTCCTGAGCTTTGCCTGGTGCAGCACACGCTGCCCAGAGATCTGCAGTGCCTGGTGTCAGCCTGGCTGGCTGAGGCTGAGCCACTCTCAGCCCCAGAGATCTGCAGTGCCTGGTGTCAGCCTGGCTGGCTGAGGCTGAGCCACTCTCAGCCCCAGAGATCTGCAGTGCCTGGTGTCAGCCTGGCTGGCTGGGTCCCATCTGTGCTCTCACCACTCTGCCTTCACACAATTCAGAGTTATTACAACCACAAGCTGAGGAATGCAGGAGCACAGCATGTCTGCCGCCTTCACTTCCAAGAAATAACCTGGAGCAGCTCTCTCTGTGTTATATTCTAAAAACCTGTTGATACTAGGCATCCTGGGCTATTTTTCTGTCTCTATTAAAAGGAAAAACACGATTGCTTGCCATTTTCTACAATATTTCCATTAAGTGCACGCTGGTAGGAACCCCCGGTACTGATGTTGCCTTATGTTTTCTGTGCTGACAGATTCTTGTGCAT
Organism: Setophaga petechia; assembly: GCA_024362935.1. Classification (NCBI taxonomy): domain Eukaryota; kingdom Metazoa; phylum Chordata; class Aves; order Passeriformes; family Parulidae; genus Setophaga; species Setophaga petechia. Next base: position 8,941,621 of record JANCRA010000025.1, read on the forward strand.
TCAGTTATTTTGAGCAGCCTTGGCTGTGCAACTGTCTTGAAAAAAATGTATGAAAAAGCTTCATGCCTGAGAATGGTGTATTCCTTGTCCTCGTACGTTCTTTGCAGGTTTGCCTGAGTCAAAAGCTTTGCAAGTCCTCTCTCTTCTGCCAGTGAGTTCTCACCCACGTTTTTACACGTATTAAAAATTTAATGTGAACATTTAGATTTAAGATGATGAGCCTAATTAGCCATGGCTATAGCCCCAGCAGACATTGCTTCTGGGGAAGAGGCAAGGAGAGTAGGGAAGAAGTCTGGCTCAGGCTCTCTTCCTCTAATAAATTCCTCATTTCAGCTCCTGCATGATCCCCAGTAGCTCCACAACCAACATCCTGCCTCCAGCCAGAATTGGTCATGTTGTTCTAACTGTTGGAGATGAAGGCCAGAATTTAAACTCTGCTTACTTTAAAAAAAAAATAAGAAAAAATAAAAAAACCACCCTCACTGCACAACATCACACACTTAAGGAAATTTGTTTAGAAACACCTCAAGCTAATTTGAAATAATGTTATTTAGGTTGCAGACAGCTACTTTGTAGGAATTTGGTTGCCCATGAGTGCTGATTCTGGATTCTTGTGCTGATATAATCAGAGCAGAAGGGCAATCTTGTTTTCAAGCCCCCTGCTGATCCTTGTTAATTCCAGAGACTGCTATGAAATTTCCATGTGACCTTGGGTAAATCAGTTCTTCACGACCTCCTGTTTGTATGGGCTAGCACATAGGGTGGGATTGCACTCTCACAGTTCAGTTACAGAATTTACTTCAGAAGGTGCTAAAATGAAGCATTGTTAAGATGAAGCAGGGGACAGGGCATAGCAAAAATAAATTCTGACTTTCTGTGAACCATTTCTGTGATAAGCAAGCTTGTGCTTACCTTTGTTGTACAAAAACCACTATGCAGGTGCAGTGAGACAGCCTGCCATGGCTGTTGCAATAGTTTGTAAATAGATGCACTTGAGATTAAGAATCAACCCAGCGTGCAGCCCTCAATGGAAACACCCACAAACACTTTACTTACTGAAGCTTGACCTTGGCATCTTCCAGGTTTTCTGCTATGAAATAGACAGGCTGGAAGGCTTGATCCTGATAGGGGTGAACTGCAGTCACTTCTGGATCAAAAGGCTTGTACTCTGGCTTGTTTGACAAAGCATACTTTGTAGCAGGAACAACACCAGTTAGACAGGTGAATGAACAGAGAAAGAATTAGTCACTTCTGGGCAGTAAAATTCTATTTGGGGAATAGTTAGGGGTAATATAAAGTCCTGTTCTTTCATATGTCAGGGCTGATTTTCATAATTAGCAGTTAATAAACCAAATAATAAAGATTTTTTTAAGATAAAAGAATATATATATATATATATATATATATATATATAATATATATATGTGGCCTTTATTACAGTGGTGTACAACTGGATAGCACAGCCATGTCCTCAGATATGGGAGGTAAAAGTCTATGCCACGCCTCAAAATGTAAATATCCAGAAGAAAAAAAAAATCATGCTGCCTTTTTTCAGATAGTATCACAGAAGTTTCACAGTCCTGTCTAGCGTTACTTTAGAGTCCCCTAGCCCTTGTCACAAATTTCATGCTTCCTGCTGCAATGAAGATCAGAAGGCAGAATACTTCTGGTATTGTGTGCACAGCTCCCAGGCCAGTATAGCAACCTAAAATCTTCCCTGAAATCCAATATATAAATAAACACTATATTGCATCTGTGCATTTGTATTTTTGAACCCATAGATGTTCTTCTGTATGTTTTTCCCCAATTCTCTTACTTTGCCCCCCCCTAGGCAAACATGAGGTTTATAGAAGCCACTTCTGTCCACACTGCAGTCAAAGGTACATCTACATGGTTTGTTAACATATACTGGAAATGCCTTTTAAGCAGCCACCAGTTTGGCACTTACACAGAGTCCTGGGAAGGGAGCTCTGCTTAGGCTTAAAGTGAGTTCCCAAACACGTTGTCTGCCCCTGAAACCCAGGGGAGGTACTTTAAATACTTTAAACCCAGCTCAGCCCCAGTGACGCTTGAATTGCATCACAGATGTGCCTGGTTGGGCCTCCAGCTGGCCAGGTGGGTGAAGTGTCCTGGGTACAAACCAAAAGGAGAAAGGAACTCACCCCACCAGTGTTGAGACCTTTTTTTCCACCTTCAGACTGGACAGTGGGCCCCATTCACCTGGGGACATTCTTTTAGTACCCACCCTTCTCTGAGATCTCTTTCCCTTTCTCTCCTCTTCCCCCGTCTTCAGGAGACTCCCTTCACTCTTTTATAATCCAAAAGTCACTCTCAGGGTGCTACTTGTAAATAACTGGTAAGAGTGGGTGATGCTGCTCAATCTGCTAGTTGAAAAAATTCAGACAGTGCTCCTAAGCACATATTTAGACATTTCAATTAATTGGTGCAGAAATAAATACCAGTCTTTAAAAAAAAAAACAAAAAAACAAAAAAACAAAACCCAAAAACTCCCAAGAATATACAAAAGATGGTGTTTTTCTTGCTTTTCATTTGCAGTGTGTAATTGAAGAGTAAAGCTTGGATAGCACTCATACAATCTAAGATGGTTGGTATACACAAACATGAGGCTGCTCTTAGAATCTTAGAAGCTCTGGGGAACTAATGGGAAAAGATTTCAGTAACTCAAAACCTGACAGGGGTCCCACTGTACTGTCAGTGTTGAAGCAGAACTGAAATCCCATTGATTTCAGTGGAAGTTCAGCTTGAAACAGGATGGCCTTAAAGACCTCTACAAGTTAAGTACTGGGTGTGCTGCAAGAAAAGCATATGTAGCACTGAGTGTTGCCAGAATTGTGGTATGAGCCATAAGATTTTACAGTATGTAGGACAGAGTCCAGCTGAGTGTTAACAGAAGAAGCATTTGGGATAATGTAGAACAGCTGACAGAATATAGTGAAATAAACAGTGCAATACTGAGAGCTTTTGGGGAGGAATTCTTACAGTTCAGAGGAGGCAAGTTTGGCCAGCAGTCAGACACATTACAACTGCTCAGTTTAGACTTGGGGATGGTTATCCTTCTGATACCTAGCTGCTGTTACTAAATGCTTTGTTAGATAACAGGGATTCAAGTGCAAGACTCATGCAGAGGTGCCTAGCTCTTCCTCTCAGCCTCTGCCTTACCCCCAGATTATGCCCTGAGTTTGGGCAGGATCAACTCATGCACAGAAAACATCTACCTGAAGCTGACTTCAAACTGGTAGGAGTGGGTGCTGTGGAGAAAAGGGAAATGTTTTAGAGATTTCATAGTCAGGATGTGGTTCCCTTGGTTACAGTCACACACCCACAGCCAGCCAGGCCAGGCTGCAGCTCAGGGATGTTCCCAGGCTTCTTGCTGATGTTAAGTTCTCATATAACATAAGCTGGATGACTGCTGCTTGCCCTCTGCCACTGGTTAGTTGTTATCTTCTTGTTTTAGTAACTCGTGCCTTTATTCCCTCCTTGGTGACTGAATTATGACAACCCTACTACTGTGACAACCCTACTATCCTGCTGCTCCTGCCCTAAAAGTCTTCAGGTCCAAGGAAAGCCCTCCCTTGCCCAGGCTGCTGCAGGGTTCCTCCTTTAACACACGACCTGCAGTGAGATTCCTACAGGATTTGCTCTGTTCACTGCCAGCAAAGTGCCAAAACTTCACTGCCTGTGCCAAATATGTTGATCAGATAAAAGACAGGGAATCAAGTCTGGGACCTCCATGCAGGAGTCTGTGTCTGGTCCCACTGGGAAGACTGGCAGATAATTATTAGGTTGGATATGGCTTTCTGCCGAGCAGCAAGAAAACTTATCTAGAGCAATAAACTCAGGTCTATCATGAGCCTCACTATCTTCCAATCTTCATCTTCTCTGACAGATGTGTCTAGACACTGCTTTATTTCTAAACAGGCACTGCACTATACATTTTCTCTCTTTAGCTGTAAAAGAAGCAGCTGGTACAGGTTTGAACTTTGCTAACAGGTGCTCAGGCATTGGACCTCACCTCTTTACCCACACTGCCAGTGCCTAAACTGAAGTTAAAATCAGATGTACAGGGAGACTAGAATGAATAAATGGAAATATTTCTGTATTTTGGCTTTGTTCTAAATAAAAATCAATGAGATTAAATCAAGTAAAGAAGGAAACTTCAGCACTTAAATTTATAGATATAATTAACTTGTGTACAACAAATTTCAGGAGATCAAGGTGAATTGCACAGAACCACTAAGCCACTGTCCCAGAAGATGCACAGTGAGGAGCTTGCAGAGCTCACAAAGGGATTCTGCAGGGTGCATAGCAGAGCTGCTGGCTAAATGCTTGCCCACCTTCTGATTTAGGTGTTATATACAAGATGAATGTGCTGAAAGGTTGAGAATCCTATTCATTACCTTTTGAATATAAATGCTATCACTCCTGCATGTATTCTCACTGATACGATGGATGAACACAGAGGTAGACCCAGCTTTATCAAAAGTTTATCCAGTAGCTTTACCCAACAATTACCAGTGATAAAAGTAGTGACAAAAAACTGACATTTATCAGCTCAGGAACACTTAGGACTTCCCTCTCAGGCTCAGAGGTAGGGAGTTTGAGATTGTACTGTTTTGTCCTGTATAGAAAGCACAGTTTGGTGCACAAGCAGTCCTTGCCTATGGTTTTAACCAAAAGTAGAAGAGCTTGTTGGTGCCTGAGAAGGAAAAGGGTGGAAATAGAGAGGATAGAGTACAAGTTTGCTGAGCTTGACTCCAGACACCAAAAGTAAGCATTTCTGATGAGATTTTTACCTTCATTTGAGGAAAGCTTAAACAGAAAAAGGAAGTGACCACATCAGATGGATTTTGTCATGCATATTGCTATGAAAGCTACATAAATATCAGTAATATGATTACCTCTGCCCTTTAGTATCCTGTTTAACATGTAAATGAACTTGATTTAGAACCATAAAGTATTAAGCCAGGCAGAGGAGAATAAATGTGGCCTTGAATTGTGCTTTAATTGGTCGTTTCTGTTTTTACTGGGTAAATGAAAGCAAGTTAATGTTTCCTGTTTATTGACAATGAATATAAGAAGTACTGAAGAATTCCCAGATAAACAGTAGCTTCAGCAGCACATAGTGTGAAGTTGATGAGCAGTCAGGCCAGGATCAGGTTGCTATGTAGAAAGGAAGTCACGTTTATTCCTCTAGAGGGCTGATGAACATGCAGATCTTTCAGCTTATCAGGACAGAAAGCTCTCCACAGAGTTACCTCACAAACATCTCCAAATTGCAAGTGTTGTGAGGAAAAGCAATGCTAAACTCATCAAGTGGTAAAAGGGAAGGTTGATGTCTGGGAAGGTTCCCCTGTCCTTGTGTTAATTTCAGCTGCCCTTCTGTGGGGACTCCTACTTGAAATGCTTTGAGGGACATCAAAATGTTGTTTTTCTCTCCTGTCAATTGACTGGGAAGTGGGCTGACCTGTACACAACTGGGACAGTTTTGTAAAATGTTTATTGTCATGACAACCCAACTATCTCCAGTTCAGGAGTCCAAGCTATGCTAATTCAGCCACAATTCCATGTGAATGTATCATGCATCAGGCTGTTAGGCTGCTGAGCTAATGTGCTAAACATAAAATATATCTCCCATGAAAAAGAAAAAAGGTTTCTGGTTTATAAAAATGTTTGAAAAGAGTGGTATTTCCTTTGGCTCTTACCAATTTAAAAAATATCATCCAATATCTGCACAGCTTGAGGCATTTGAGCCCTGCTGATAACAGTTTAGGGCTTCTGCAATTAAAAAGTGATCACCTGCATCAGTGCTCTTCAAAATTAAGGAGAAATTTATATCTCTCCTATGAGCTGTTTGGTCAAAGGAGGGGGAACCCACTTTCTGTAAAAGTGTAAAAATCTTCTTTCTACAGTAAATCTATCTAAGCAAGGTAGTATGAAACCTGAGGTTGCATATTTTGATCTATGTAAAACTAGAGCTTACATAAGTTTTGAAATGTGTTTAGGAATGAAAAATGCTAAAGCAATTTCTTTTTATCGGTGTCCATGCTATTTCCTGCTTCTTTGCACTTCATTTGGTCCAGTCAATTGGTGCCTTTCTGGTTCATATGTGTGTGAATGTCAATGGCATAGAAAAAATAGCCAAGCTCATAATAGGCATAATATTGCCCTCTAGTGAGTAATTCAGAAAGGAACCTGAGTCTTGTGTCAAAAGCTGCATCACTACTGGCAGAAACAGGAAGAAAAAAATCTAATATTTTATGGGATGGTTGTTTTCATTGCATTTTGTCACTTTAGATTAAAGACAGGAACAATACCAGAGTAGCTTTTCCCCTGTGCAGTAGCTTCTGTGAAGGGAGAATTATTTCTTTGCAAAAGAAAAACCTGAATTTTAAATCATACTGATTTTTGTAGAAAAACATAGTTTGCTTTTACCAGAGTTCAGGAAAGTGGATTATAGAGATCTTTCAATATTTTTAACATTTGACACATACCATCAGCTCCCCATAAGATGAAAGCAGTCCTGCACCATAAGCTTTGATCAATCCATTTTGCTTGCAGAGGCCAAACTCCACAGTGAACCAGTAAAGCTAGGAATAAGAACAACTTGTGAAAAAGAATCTGAAAAGGCAGGAATTTTTAAGCTTCTCATCTTTCCTTTAATTTTCTTTTATCCTCATTTCTTAATACTGTCTTCAAATGTTATAGTTACATATTTTAATAAAATAATTTTTTCCCTCAGCATATAACACACACTAAACTAACATGTAATTTTTAAAAACTTGTTGTCCCACTTAGAAAAAAAATAAATTTTGAATGATAATACATGGGTAAATAAAATTATATTATTTTATTTCTTTGGAAGATGTTACTAATTACCCTGCAACCTCTTAGTCCAGAGCCTCACTGCAGTCAGTGGAAGCTGTCAGATTTCCACCACAGTCCCCAGAAGGACAGGAAGATCCTGACAGAGGGTTCAACACCTTTGCAAAGGTACTTGTAAGGAGAGTCTCCCTCCTCCTTTTCTGTGTGATCTCTTTCAGAAGGATTGAAGGATGCCTTTTTCCATATTGTGCCAATTATATCTTAGTCATGCTCCAGCAGAAAACAAAGATACATTTCTCAGGACTTTTCTTGTGATAAAAGCATCCTTAGGACCACACTTCCCTTACCTGCTGGACAACATTGGGATTAAAGCAACCCTTGGCTCTGCCAAGCTTTTAGTTCTTCCCTGATTATAAAATCTGAGGAAAATGACAGTGGAGGACAAGTCCTGGACACAGCCTGATGCCCTGGGAAGCTGGATAGGCATTGTGCAAAGGGAAAACATGGAAAATGAGGCACTTCAAGAGTATGGCTTTGTCTCACAACTCCTCAAGGTTCCTTTAGAGACACAGAGCCTTTGGCTGCCTCATACACAGAGATAGACCTTGCCTTCATGGGTATGGCATTTTCAGGACCCTGCCTAAAGAACCACAGACAATTTGTAAAACTATGTAAAGCTTTATATTATTCTGTCTCTTTTGCCTTTTTCATACATTGTCTCTCTTTCTCTCACCCTCCCTCACAGACTTTTTCATTTTGATGAGATAGTTTTAGCCTTCAAATTTATCACTGAAGAAAAAACATGCCAGGATCTTTCCTTTTGCAGGATCCTGAGTTTCAGCAAATAATTATATGTTTATATTCTGTTAATAATCTTGATTCTTATTAATTCCCAATGAAAGTTCTTTTTAGTTTCTCTTCATTTTGCAGAAGGCTTTTTTGACTGCAAAATGAGACATGGGAGGAGATGGAAGTCTTTTTAGTGTTTCTTAAGATATCCTGTATTTGGATTTTGGATAGTGAGGTTCTTTCAAGCTCTCACTGTTTTAAGAGAATTAAAAAATATATTAGTGTCACTCTGGATGACAAGGACACTGGCAGTTTCTCATCTCTGGTGCATGAATCCACCTCTTTAGAGAAATCACGGGGCTGAACAAAATAATGGCATTTCAAAAGTTGTCTTACAAATGTTTTAGACCATAGAAACAATTCTGAGATTCTTTAAAGAAACTTCTAAGCTAGTTACCAAAATTCTCTTTATGAAGAACAGGGAATGACAGGGACTTTGAGAGATAATCTTGGAATTCATGTTAGACTATAATGAATACACTTCAGGTTCTCCTCTGTCTTCCCTTTTTAGCAAAGGAACTCAAACAGTAAGCCTAGGTTAGGTATAGAAATGTTAAACATTTGTCTGTTGGATGTTAATCCAGAATAGGTTTACTGGTCAGAATACTTGAATGGCACTTACAAAATTGTATTCTCACAGACCCTGAACTGCAGGGAGCCCTTAAAAAAGGTGCCCTTGTTCTACCTCCCCAAACCCTAGATGATGCTAAGAAACTTTCAGCCATGAGATCCTTTATTCTGTTGATTTTAATCCTATCTCTTGTCTAGGCCTGGTCAGGTCAGGATCAGGTGCTTGCAGAGGAATGTTTTATAAACCACAGGCCTTAACCCAATATCACCAAGTCCTGGGGAATGATGCAAATTCTCTGGGACTTGGCATTTTTTAAGCCTAGCAAAGGCAAGGATCTTAATCCAAATTTAGCCTCTCTAGACCCAGGAGTGGAAGAGGAAATATGGACTGTCTCTGTTTCCTCACATCACCAGTCCAGGACCTGGATGAAGTCACAAAGGATTCAGCACTTGTAGCACTTGTAACAATCTTCAGAAATAATGGTGGTTTTACTTAGTCCTAACCCAAGGATGGGTTTGTGCAGATGGATTTTAGGTGAGCCACAACCTCCTTCCAGAGTGGGGGAGGGATTTCAGGAGTGACATTCTCCTCTCATTCCCTACCTGTACTAAATGAGTCTCACACAGCTCGGTGAGGGCAAGGCTCTTCTCCTCCTCTGAAAAAATCATCAACACTGGTAAATGGGTGCCATTATCAGAAAAAAGATCACCTGGCCTCCAGACAACTTTCAGAACTTGTTAAGATGGCAGTAAGGGGCTGTACAAATAATTTTGGTGGTTGTAGGGAGCCTAGTGACTCAGAACTGAATGGTAGTACCTGCTCCCAAATTGCTTTTAAGTGCTCACCTGTTTGGTGAGGTTAATGAATGTGGGGTGAACCAAATTGGGATGGTTCTCTGCACCTCGTGTAGGAGAAAATACAGGTATCACACTGAGGTATCTAATGTTTTAGGTGAGTCTGGAATGTGAGTTGGGACCATCCTGTGTCTGAACTTGTAAAAACTTAGCTTAAGAAATATATCATGATAAAATCAAAAAGTGTAAGCATTTCCTCAGGTGAATCACACCATTCTGGGCTACCCCAGAGGGATTCCAATACCTGCACCAGCACCTTCCTAACCTGTGGAGGAGAGGAGACAATCCTGCTGATGCTCCCATTTCTGCAGCCAATCTGAGGCACAAAAAGCCTTCCCTGCACAGCAAGGGATATGCAGGGAATCGTTTGGGGTTTGCCTCTAATATTAAACTGCCATCTGTACTTACTGTGGCCAGTTTCTCAATCTCCTCTTCAGATGATCCAAGAGAAGCCAGTCCAATATCCTAAAGCAAGTAAGCAAGCAGACAGTGTTACACTGGTGTGATTATTCAGCCCAAGGGAGAGAAAGAGGGGAAGGGGGAGGGCCACATCATTTCTAGCATGAATAGCATGAACTATTCATTGTTTTTGTCACCCAAAATGACCTTCCATGGCTTCCAGGATGCCTACCTCTCCCTGGCCCCCAGCTACATACCACTGGGAGCCACATTAGATGAGTGATTAATCCTCAGTGTTCTCTGTGTAAAATTAACCATCTCTTGTCTTAATGCTGGACTATCTACACCAGGCAAAAATTTACAGGGAGGCATGAGAAGGAAGGACAGCAAAGGTGGGTTTTGTCTCTGCCATTACCTCTCTGTCCCTCACTCTTTCTGACAGCCCTTATGAGCAGGCCAGATCTGTGCAGGGATGATTCTGTTTGCTTTCATCTGTGCTCCCTGTTAAATGTTATTCTCACAATAGAAAACTGTAGATGTCTCTTTTTTTTTTTTTTTTTTTGCTATCCCAGGAGCCATATCATGGAACAAACAAATAAAATAAGGGTATTTTCACCATTCATTTGCTCATATTGAATGGGGCAAAAAGAATTTTCATGGGGTGAATTTCAACTGTGAAAATACTTTGTGGGGACAAAAAAGTGAAATGTGAAAATTCACTGAATGTGATCTGATGTTGTATAGTCTGTGCTACTGATAGGAAAACAAGAAAATGGAAATATTTGAAATTGCCATAGTCTTATTTTTAATGTGTCTGAAGTTCCAGCATTGAAATGAACTGAATAGGTTTCTTCCAGAATAAATTATAGATGACTAGGGTGCTTAAGGTACTACTCTTTTTATTCTATTAATAACCAATATTACCATCAAAATGGTAACTGGCATGTATTTAAGCTGATTCAACTGGAAACCACATCATATGAAGTGAACTAATTTTGTTTTAAAGTTATTTCTTCAGGGACCTAGGTCATGTTGGGACCTACATCATGTTACCCCAGCTGATCTTATCCCCAGTTCCCACACTGGCCACTGATTGATAAGCCTGGACAATGAGATGTCTTCTCCCCTCTGCTATGGTTTTGAGGAACACTCAAAGTTCTGAAGTCTTTAATTAGGAGAGGTCATTGAGTTCAGTTGGGTCTGACACTGATTGTTCATACTAAATAGCCCCTTAAAGCAAACAAAGAAGCTCTATTTGCTTTTTGGAGCCTCCTCACCAGTGTGAGCAATGCTGTGAGAATCTGGTGAGTTGTAAAGGGAAAAACAACTCTGATGAATGACATGGTGATGGACACAATTAAAGTTTCTTGCGAGACAAGAATGTACATCCAGAGACAGACCCAGCTTGGAGGCTCAGCTGTGTAGGTTCATGTGGTGGAGCACAGGAAGCCAGGGGAGCAGAGCTCAGCCTCCAGCCCCACAGAGACCTCCAGACTGACACAGCCCTCCCACAGAGAAGCCCCACAAGCTCTGCCTGCCCTTCCTTTCACACTGTGTCTGTAGGGAGCAGTGCTACCACTCCCTTGGAGGAACACATCTCCCAGGTGGCTGCCAGCCCACCATGCCTGGAGGTCATGGCTCAGGCACAATCCACTCTTAGCACTGCATTGCATGGTGAGCTGCATGTATTTTAGTCTCTCTGGCCTGCTACCCAGAGCAGCTGGTTAAAAGGTAAGCAGAAAATGTTCTTACCTGTGAGAACTGGGCAAACTCCTTGTCAGCCAGCATGGGAACATGACCCAACAACTCGTGGCAGCAGTCTCTGGAAAAGAAGTGACCTTCTTGTTTGTTAAAGGCTTCTCTTTGCTGCCCTTCATGAACTCCCTGTGAGGGACTTTAGCCAGCAGACCCCAAAGGGAGCTGGTGTGAGTGCTGCTCCACAGTGCTGCCTCCACACCTGGCCTGGCTCTGCAAGGACCAGAGCATTCCCTTCTGCCCCCTGTCTATTGTCTCCTTGGGGTGGTATGGGCACTAACCTTCTATGTCACAACATCTTTGGAAGGTCCCTGCTTTGTCCCAGCATACAACAAAAGTGTCTGTGTGAACTTGTAATTTCTCATGAAATGTAATTGCTGCTGTCTGGCCAGCGCTTACTGGGAGAGTTTCACAGCAGGAAATCAAACCCCAGCAGATGGTAACTGAAGGCAGGACGAAAAGATTAAACCAGATATTCTTTAGTCTTTTCCTTCCCCAGACAACTTTGCAAAAGAGACAGAGAACCACACCCTCTCATGCATGACTTCCCCTTCCAACTCTCCAGCTACCAGTTTCTAAAATTGTTTTATTCTGCAGACTACTGGATGGAACTCCAGAGCCAGACCCAAGAGAATGATCCCCAACACACTCAGAAGGATGGAATTATGTCAAGGGATCAAACTTACGGTTCTGGGGAATGCATAGGAGAGGAGAAATGCCTTGTGTACTGTGTGCACTGAAAGACACGGAATGCCAGGCTGGCAAGGAAGTCACGAGCAGACAGCTGTCCTGCAGCTGGCCTCAGTTGGAAACCTGTTCTCTCTGCAAAGGGAAGGGACACCAAAATCAGCTGTTTCTAGGGTTAACTACGCAGGTAAACTAGCAGGTTTACTTTAGCTAAGTAGTTTCAGGGATTCTTCCTGCTCTGCTGGAATAGTTCCCTCCACCAAGCATAGCGGGCACACCTTGGCTTGTCATGCTTGATGTTCCCCTGTGCTGGTACAGGACCAGTTCCTGCAACATGGGATCACCTATCCATCCATCCTGTGGGCACTCACATAGCAGTGTCACGAGGTGTGGGAGCACTGCCCACCCCAGTGCACATTTTTGCACATAAACACACAATTCTCTACGTTCCACACAACAGGTGTGGGTCTGAGGTCACTCATGGTCCTTAAAATCAGAGAACAGAAGCTGCACCTGGTGTGTTGGAACCCTGGATGCTGAGAATTTTAAATTTTTGTGCTGAAAGGCACAGACCCACAAGAGAACACTGCATTTGACCTGAGGCTGTGGAGAAGACTTCCAAAATTGATTGATAGCATTGGGATTAAGGGTGTGCAGTTGGTGAGAAGTGTGTAATATCAGAGGGTGGAAAACTTAGAGTTTACAGTTTTAGAATATAGAAATAAATATGAAGCAAGGTGGAGGTTTTAGGATGGAGGAAAGCTGTTCTTCTTCACCTTCTTCCTTCTTCTTCACAAATCTGGGTGACTTTCTCTAATTAGATGAAAGATGTCTGCATTGTGAGTTTTGGGTGATCATAATTAGGTTAGAGGCATAAATAATATAGATGTCAACTTTTTGATTGGGTAATTAGGACTTAAATAGCCTTGACACACCATTTTAGGGCACTTTCTTGACTTGTCAGGGAGAGCTCACACCTCATGAGTTTTTAATAGGTAAGGATAATAAATTTCAGAGTGAGACTTCAAAAACAACATTTTCTGAGTATTATTCCCCCTGACCTTGGAATAAGAAAGAGTCTGAAATTCTAACAGGTGGTGCTTTTTCTTTTTTTTTTTCTTTCTTGGCTTTTTTTTTTTACCATTATGTTTGTCTAGAACCCACTGCAGAGTCTCCCAGTGATGTGACCATAGGTGTTTTGCTTTGCACATGTCCACAGACACACAACACTTTTGCACTGTGATTTCAGCTTGTACATCCAGTGTTACCCCAGAGCACCCTGCATTACTGTGAAAGGACTGTGAGAGATAACAAAAAAAATAACCAGTCTGGTGGCCAATAGAACACACACTCTGCATGTCCATGGGAAACATGCTGGTGGTCTGCAAAGCTAAGAAAATTGAAAGTCACCACTTTCAAAGTGAGCCAAAGATAATCTTTTTGAAGTCCTATATTCAAAATCTGTGTTTCATTCTCAGCTCCCGTAAATGACATCTCGTCTTCTTTAAAGCATAAAACTGCATTTTAAAAAAAATCAGAAATTACTTTATTCTCAATTCTTCTTCCATATTCTATTGTGTCATGAAGCCTATAACCTTTTTTTTTTCCTTTTTAAAACAAACAAAAAAAAATCCCACCCAGAAACCAAGCCATTTACGAGATTTGTTTTGGTTTGTTTTTTCATGTTTCTTCCAGAATTTCTCATCTTACTCTGTCAGGCTATTAGTACTTCTCCCATTACAAAACAAAACAAGACACCCAGACAAAGAAAAAAAGGAAAAAAAAAATTCAAAGGAGTGACAAAATCTATGAAGAAATAGAGGAATAAGAGGACAGCAAGAAGTGCTTCTTCCTGACATTGTGATGGACTAGGTGGTGGGCATTTGCCACAGACATCTTCTATTGCTCCACTCAATTCAAAGTTAATTAGTACAGAACTGCCTCAAAAATTAACAATTTAAAAAAAACCCAAACCTGTGGGAATTATGTATCTACCTTTTTCTATTTGCTGGTCCAGTCCAGAGGACTGTGAAAATTTCAGAATCAGGTAATCTTTGGGCTGAATTCTGAATGAAAATTACATTAGCTGAAAACTATATTATATGAAAACCAATACTTTAGTAACTCAATTTTGGAAAGACTATGAAAGAGTCTAGGGAAATTTATACAGCTTTAGCATCCATGTTGGAGGAGAAGGAGGGAAAATGAAAATTACAGCTTGTGTTCCCTGAGATGTCCTTTTAAACAGAGGCCAGTGAATCAGACAGTCTGCTGATGGAACAGACTTGGCCAGTTGCCTTGAGAAGCCCTAAGAAAAAGTTGTCTGCTGAAGGTAATGTCTGCAAAACCTGAACTCCTGGTTCATGACTGCACAATGAAACCAGCAATCAGTAGAGAATGGGGGGTGTGGCTGGTTGGATCTGGGAAATCGAAGTAGCATTGCAGAGAAGGTCTTGAGCAGTTGACCTAAAGTGATCTTCAAGGCTTAATTCTTAATTCTTGGCCCAAAAACTGGTGCATACAGGCAGCCTGTGCATTGTAGTGTGAGCTTGCTTGAGTTCACTGGCTGTAATTTCTTCCAGCTGTGGAGCACAATGACTGCCTAAATCCAAACATCTTTCCTAGAAAGAAAGATGTGCCTAGGTTCATCCAGTTAACCCTTTAGGAAAACACTTGCCCTGTGTAAGTGATCACACTGTTAACTACTTAATGCCCTTTAAGTAATTGTGAAATATTTATGAAGTACAGTTGCCAGCCTCACTAATAGGTAATAACAGACAGATCTCATACCAAATCAAAAAGAATTGCTTTCTTATGTTCACAGATACTGCTAAGTTAAAGAGAGGATGGAACTTTATCTGGCTGTGTGGGCTGGTTTTAACATGATCACTTTTTTTGTGGGTTATCTCCCTCTCTCTCTGCCTCCTATGGTTTATTATTTTCAAAGCTGTACAAGGGGAGGTTCAGAATGGACATTCAGAAGCATTTCTTTTCTGAGAGGGTGGTCAAACACTGGAATAGGCTCCCTAGAGAACTGATCAATGCCCCAAACCTGACAGCATTTAAGAGGAGTTTGGTCAATGCCCTTAACAAAATGCTTTAACTTTCTGTCACATTTTAGACCTTGCAGATGCTTCTGACTCAGATTGAGTTTGGGCCTTGCCATAATGTCAATCTTCATGCTATTTCAGAAAGCATTCTGCATAGTGAAATGACCTTGTCAGAGGAAAGACAGCCAAGATATCCATTCAAAGCCTCACATAACGGGACTAAAATAATTTCCTCCCTCTTAATTGTGTCTAGCTGTAAATACAGCTCTTCCGAAAAAATTGTTTCACTCATGCATAACCTGTAGGCTAATGTAATCCAATTTTAATCTACAGTTTAATGAGGGTAGGACCAGTGGTCTCAAGAACTATGAATAGTTCTACATTTTCCTTAGCTGTCCATTTCAGAATGGAATAAAATGCCTCTGGAATGCTTGATACTCATTCCCAAGTAGTTAATAAAATTAGCTTATAGTAGATACCTTTTGTTTATGGTAAATGAGTTAAAACTCACTGGGAACATCTTTCCAAACATTATTGGCAGATTTTCCAGAGTTGCTGTTTAGTTTGTTTTGTCTTGTTTATGACACAGGGAATGTTTAGAACCAGAGCCTGTAAAGGAAGTGAACAGACTCCAGGCAATCAAATCCTGTCAACTAACATGAGCAATGCAAATAGGATTATGGCAGCATAGTCTCACACTATCCTAAATTCTCCCACTTTGAAGTCACCTGACACACTTGAAGGATATGAATATCTGTGATAATCAAGCCAGAATCACAATTCCTGGAGCTCAGTTATTGTGTAAATTAAATGAGATCAACTACTTCAAGAGAAAAAATATTTATGAGCCCAGTTATTCTAAGAGGGAAGTAAGAGGTGTACTTGAATAGAAGTGAGAATCCACATGAGAAAATGCATAATGCCTACACAAAAAAATTCCTACAGCTGGGTGCAAGGGTGTTCATGGAAGATGCTTTCCACATGGCAACCCTCCCTTTCCTCACACTAAACATGCAATAAAATCCTTGTCATCAAACAGCTTAATCTTCATGAGAAATGCCGAAGTCTTAGAAAACTCTTCAGACACAGAAAACTTATTCAAGCTAACTTGCATCCCCTACTCTCATAGGGAGCAGGTCACTTGATTTCCTGAGCATTTAAGTACAATTTATTTAAAGTTAAGCCATATTTTATTGTGTATTTCATCATGGTGGTAAGCTGTCCTCTCTCTGTCACATCTTTTCACTGGGGAGGAGGCTTTTAAAGATCACCTTTCTTTAGCAATTCCTGAGAATCAGTGGTTCACACAAAGCACCTGGCCCTGGGAAGGTGCTCCATGCAGCCTGTGGCCTCACAATGCAGGCCCCCTTGCTCTCCTGCTCCTTCTAGTCAGCCCCTAGCTGACAGATCAGCCTGGAAAACTTGAGTATCCTTTTTCTAAGGTGACCTCCTCGTGCCTTTAAGGGCCAGCACCACAGCCTTTGTGCTCTCCTGTCAGCCACCAAAAAGTTTGGTGTGGCAAGTGGTGCTGCAGAGACAGAAGGAAGCAGAGCTGTTTCAAGGCAGCTGCTGATTGACCAGCAGGATCTCCTGGAAATCATCTCCTCTAGCACACATCCCCATCCTGCCTGGTGGATCAGGAGAAAAGCATACTTGAGAGGTATGTACCTGTGCCTGTGTTTGGGTCTTGCTGTCAGCATGGCTATAGGAGCATAAAACAGAGCCAGACCCACAAAAAGGCAGCGTGGAAGTCGTGCTTATCATCAGATGGGGGTGTATGTACAAATCACAAACGGGATGGGACTGCTGTGGAATGTGCCTTGAGCTGTTTTATTTTCCAGCATCACTCTCATTACATGGTTATGACAATGGGAAGATGCCAGCAGCTCACATTTGAGGCAGCAGACAAAGAACTTAATGTTACAACTTGATAAGTTTTTGACCAATCACACAAAGCAAAAACATATTGACAGTAGTTCCATCCAATCACTGTAAGCACATGAACCTTCAGTTAAAACAATGCTTGCTTATTTCAAATAAAATACCTGCTTGCAAGCCTTAAAACACAATGCACAGAGCTCCATTATTAAGCTTCAAACTTCCTAATATCTTGCTAGATAAACTTTTCTGTAGCTTAGGAAGTTATTCTAGACAAGTGTTAATACACAGACCATTGTTCTATTTGTCCTTGTTTTTTTAGTTTTCAAATAATTTTTCTGCTGACCTATCTCATGGCTACTGCTTAGCTCTAATCACAGCTCTGCTGTCTCTGAGGCCTGCCTTTTGCAGCTTTCCCAAAGCCCTCTGATTTTGTGGATTCCCACAGTACTGAGCAGTGTCTGCAGTGACTGCAGTGCTGATAGTGCAGGGATTAGCTGGGTAGTGCCACATCAGCTGCTGCCACTCACAGAACACTCACAAACTTCCAGCTGGGTTTCATTCCATGTGCCCGGAATGAGTGCCCTGTGCTGGAGCTCATCAGCTCTGCTCACCAGCTTGTCTCCTAGGAAATTGTTTGTGGTACACAAATATGTGCAGGGAACCCTAGAATAAACCATGGTTTGTAATGACTGACCTTTTAAAAATCTGGAGACATCCTGAAGCTGAGGGATGTTATCCTCTCTGTAGCCACAGTGCTTCTCCAGCTGCTGGAAAGCATCCAGGTACTGGGTACAGGCATGGGTGGGGTAAAGGCTCCTCAGATTCCTGTAGACTTCTCTCCTGAAAATCAAAACTGGACAGAGTGAGACATCTCAATAAAGCAGTATTTACCTGTGCCATCCACAAATCCACTGAGAGATGTAAAGCCCCAGCAGGGGGCAGGGAGGGTCGTGGTCTAAAAATCTGAGCTTGGGGTACGTGGTGCTTGAGAGCTGGTCCTGGCTGGATGTAGCAAACCATAAGGGCTTTTTGTTTCACTTTTCCTTCAGAAGGTATTCTTTAATATTACAGAACTCTAATAATGATGCAGAAGTGTTTCTTGATTAGGCATCTTCTTGCTGAGTGTGTTGGAGGCACCAGGGAAATCCCAGGAAGAGAGCTGAATCTGGGATACCCTGTCGCTCAGTTTAGGAAAAGGATGAATCGGGTATTCCCCTCCTTTCTGTGTTTGGGTACAACTTGAAATGCTGGTCCCTCCTTTTCCACCCTGAAGCCTAGATTTGCCTCTAAAAGCCTCTAGGAAAAGCACCTTTTCTGATACTGAAGGGTAATAGCTGCACAGGTGAAGAGGTTTGTATTTTTGCAGTTCCAAATGCCTGGCACAGGCTATGTATTTGAGAGATATGCCAGCTCCTTGAAGCATTTGTCCCACTATACACAAAGTGACCAGCTGAAAATAATATATGTAACCTGATTTGGATACAGGCTTTAAGTTTCTCACAAACTTGATGGTACTTGGATTTAGAGTTGTGGTTTGGAATATATTTAGCTGTTGCAAAATAAGCAAGTAGTAATAGGATGGCAAAGAACCTTATAGAAATGGTTATTTTTGTTCAGACATGGCCCTAGGGTCTCAACAACTTTATAAACATTGTTTTATGAAAATTGAGATCATTCTTGGAAATGCTGGGTACGGGAAATGACCTTTCATTGGTTTTGTAAATTTTTTTTAACCATTATTATTATTATGATTATTCTCCTTTTTGTGATGCTGTTGTTGCTATGGAGGTGATAGCCAGTCCCTGGTAATGGCTCTTTATTTGTACAAATGTCTTACACAGTGTGGGAGTAATAATGAACCAGAATGAAGCGGGGGAGGAAAACCTTAGGAGGAAAAAAAGTTGAAAGAACAGAGGGAAACAGTGGCTGCTGTCACTATTGCAAAAGCCACAGGAGACTGGGCCATTTCCATGGAGGAATTAGGAAAAAATGAGGAGGACTGGAGTTCCAGTGTTGCCCTGGCATTTTTCCTCATGGAATACTCCTGACTTCAGTGGGGTTGAGTGGGATTTGAAGGAGCGCAGGGTTCATGCCCAGACTGGAGTCTAGAGAGAGCAGCCTTGTTTACACTTGTGCACATATGGTCTCTTTTATCAAAGTGTCATTCTGCTCTGTGTCCAAACATTGGCTACCACAGAAATGCAGGCAGTCCCAGGGGCCAGTGATGAATTACCCAAAGCTCAGTGCACCTCTAAGACAATAATCCAAGCAAACTCTCCAAAGTCAAGAGAGGAGCAGGTATGGAAGAGCTGCTGGAAGTAAACTTTATGAAACACTCTAGAAAGGAGCATCCTAAAAAAAGATGGAGCCAGATGCTTGAAAGACTTTAAAGATAATAACCTAATTTTACATAAATTTCCTTATTTTTCAGGGGAAAAAAAAGTGGCACTATTCAGCTTCATTATGAACATGTGACAGGTGCATCCCTATAACTTTCTCCTGAATTCTCCATTTTTCTTACACAGCTTTTACCCATATGGCATCTGTGACTGCTTAGTTTCAGGGCCTTCCAAGAAGTTGCTTTGAAAACAAAAGCCCAGATCATCTGCACCCTCTGTTTTCTGACAGTCGTATTTCTTTGCCGCCTTGGTTTTCATTTTTATAACCACGTTGCTACAAACTGAAGGCATCCAGCAGCTCCTCAGAGTGACACCAAGGGAATTTCGTTTGTGCTACAAATTTCCCCTGCAATTGCACAGCCCAGTTGAGCTGTGCTGTAGTGCAGCTGACCTCAGGGCACAGCCTCAGGGGGCTGTGATAACAATTGGGAAGGCTAATTTTGGAAACAGCTTTACATAACAAGACAACCTGGGTTGCTGTTTAAGGAAATGGGCAGATGCTCCTTTAAAAGTCTATTCTGTTGCCACACTGGGTCTAATTCGAGGTGGAGAAGAGCTGGAATGACGAAGGTTGGCAATAAAAGAGAAAAACAGGAAAGAACACAAAATTAAATTTTCTTAAATACGACATTCCCACACGCCATCCCATGCCAAGTTTGTTGGCTGGTGGTAGTAATCATGAGCATGACACTGACCATCAATCTTTGACTATTGAAAGATGCTATAAAAACCTATTTGAGCTGAATAAAAGCAGGTCCTCCTGGATGAGCTGGATGCAAGGTTTTTATGTGGTTGCGGCTTTCTGTGACAAAGTAGATTTTACTTAAAATAAAGTATTGAAAGAGATGGGATGCCAGAGAGGTTCTGGCATGAGACATGTAGCTCTATGGATTTAAGTCCTGGCATTGGAATAAACTTTGCATGTGATGTAGGGCAAATTACTCAAGTTCTAGGGCTTTCAGTTACACAGTTAGAAAATGTGGTCTTCATTCTTCCTTTCCCCCACCTTTAGTCCTTCTTTCCATTTAAATTTCTGAACAAAGACCCTCTCTTCTGTGCACATGTGGCACCTTGCACAATCCCAGGACTCTGCTCTTACTTGAGACTTTTGGACATATTAATGCTTTGTAGAATCACACAAATGTGGAATTACTGCTGCTTGCTGATACATCTTAAAGTTAGTGGCAAAAGTTGGAAACAGAGGGATTTGAAATAAGAGCTCTGCTCCTGTTCAAATTTGCCACATATTTCACATAATGTTTAAAAAATGCTTTTACTTGAATATTTTGGTTAATTCATTGGTTATGTTTTGGGGTCTTTATTTTTTTTTTATAAGTGGCAGACCTTCAGGAGCAACAAAGCCTCAGTGAAGAAATGCTGCACCCTTGTAACAGTAACTTACTATAATTTTATATGATATCTAAGGCCCTTTAACAGAGTAAATAATGTGTATTAAAAAGGTATTTGAAAATTTCCTCTACCTTCAGTTTGGAAAATGATACATATTCATGTTAAAGGTAATGAATACTTGAAGGAGAGCAATCAAGGCTCCTCTGTCCTGTGAATATTGAATTAGCCATGTCCTCTGAGTGAATCTCTGTCCTGTGAGTGGGCATTTTCTCCTGATAACAAGTTTGAAAATGTGATATTTCTGCCAGCACCATAGCTATGGTGAATTAGAGGTCTGTCAGAAGAAGTTATTCTATAGGGCCCAGATGTTTTCTGGCTTCTGAAATCCTGCTGGGATCTGCAGGCAGGGAGACAGTCAGGAAAATGCCTTTTGCTCTAGAAAGTGAATAGTTAAGGCCAGCCCTGAGAACGGCTTTTTGCAAAACAAATGACCAAAAGATGATATTTAACCAAAGAGTAAATTGTGGGGTGGATGAAGAATATTTTAAAAAGGTTTTAGCTGTGTCACATTGCCAGTCTTTCCTGGAACTGTTATGGAATGGCCCAGCAGTAGGAGCATAAGTACCAAACTCACCAAGTTGCTGTTTCCTGTGCTGTGTACTCAATGAGAGGTAAAGGGTCTCCTCTGTAATGAAGAGAAGAAATATGACACATCTTAAGATTTCAAATTTGGTTTCCAAGCATTTTTTTTTGCCTGCACTATGGATGTTTGCTATAAAGAAAATAGAAAAATAGTAAATAATAAACCATCCATTCATCTTGTTCAGCTCTGATGTGGGTGTTCTCTCTTCTGTTACAATGTGGGGTGGAAACAGAGGGATATGTGAGAAAGGGAGCTGTGTTCTGGTTCACAGATGGAATTAGAGACCTCCAGGCTTGCCATCACCTCTTCTGAAGGCAATCTAGGGAGCAAAACACAGTGTGTGCCTGGAGGGGCCCTCCCTGGAGGATGTGATCAGCTCAGCACCATCACAGAGAAGCTTTCAGAAACCCATGAGCAGAGAGCTGCCCAGGCACTCGCTGTGGGTTAGCACTGGTTCTGTGATGGGTGGTCTTTTCTCCTCTTCCTCACTGCTGCTTCTTCTGCAGCTCTGAGTCAGTTCAGTTCTGCTTTTGGGCTGTTCTGAGCTGTGCTGACTCTGGTATTTTATGGAAGAGGGAAAACTGTACTCAGAAGTCTCACAAGACTTCACAGACTTCACCAGTTCTTGGACACCATGAGGCTGAAAATCCACAGTACAGGTTGTACCTATACCTTTGATTAACCCCATCAGAAAGCAGTGTAGCTCTGGTGACATAAAGGTAGAAACATTTTCCATCACTTACAGGAGAGCTGAGAGCTTTTCATGTTATTTGTGTGCATAGACAGAGACATCTTAAAAAGCAAATAACAAAACTATTAAATCACTTTCTACCATCAAAAATATGTTCGTAAATATCGTTCCTCAAATTTCCTTGAGAAACATCAGTCTCAGCTCAGGAACAAGTCCTAAAAGGAACTTGAAAATTGAAATAAAGGGTCATATTGCAATGACTTCTGCTAAAACCAGCACTGGATTGGGATATGTGAACGCAATCTTAAGATTTTTGTCTTAAAATGTATTTGCTCTGTCATCACAAAAGTCTATTTCATAGGGAGTGAAAGTTTATGTGGCTGAATTTTGTTGTCTCAAACATCAATCAGTGGCTCCACTGATCCATGGACAAAATATGACATCTCTGACATATTTTGGACATGCAGTCTGACAGTGTGGGCCATTGCACTTTCCCTCAGCTGTTTTGTACTTACATTTTGTAGTTAAAAGCCAGGTCAGCAAAGAATGCTCTTCGCTTGCTGTACTCCAGGTCAGAGTATCCCTGGGATAGAAAATAATCAGGCAAAAAAAGTTTTACATCATGAGAGATCTGTGGGCATAAGTAGAAACCATCAGGGCCAGCACTGGGTCAGTGGGAAGTGCAAGCTCCCCACCCAATTCTCACTGCCCATTTATTACTGTGTTGTGATAAAGACAGACTCAGGGATATCTGTTTAAAGGGGAAGTTTGCCTACTGAATACCAGCATTTTCTTTCTGCTCCTTCTGTGTTTACTAGAATTAAAACTTCAAGCAGTCTTTGCCAGATATTGAATACGCAGGCAGACATGGAATCACATTCCTTTTAATTTTACATCATTCATACTAGGAATTAAAACTTAAATCTGGGACTGTGTGCTAATAAAACTCATAAAACAGCGTTGATCAGCATCACTGTACAAATATTTATTAATCTAAAATATTCAGCATTTACTGGAACCACTTTGTGTGCTGCAAGCCAAATTTGTCCCTTAGGTTTATTCACATAATTTTTAGTGTAGCAATAATACCAGCAACCCTGCAGTTAATGAGTGTTGTATGCATGAATCTGAGGAGAGGGCTGGATCCTGAGAGCATGTTTATCTTGTCGTGTGTTGTGGATAATATGTTCATTCAGGTGCTTGTCAGTGGCTGCAACAAGTCCATGCAAAACACACACAGGTGCTGTGACATCCCAGCTTTGTCCCTGTGTCCCTGTACCCACCCTCTGGGCAGCCAGTGACAGGGTAGCCCAGAAATTGGTGTCACAGTGATGTCAGTTTGTTTTGACCAATAAAAAACAAACTGAAGGTGTGGAGAGAAACAACCCAAACTGTCTATTTGGTAGAAAATGTATATGCAAAATCTTTGCTGAGCTCCCTGTAGATCAGCTTCCTTTGTGCTTTCCTCCAGCCTCTCCATTTCTGAGCCCTGGTAAATCAGCCCACACTATGCTCTCTCCTGCCACTGACAAGTGATGCTCAGTGCTTGTTTTCAACTTAGGTATTTCTAAATTGCACTACATTCTGCAATTTAGATTTATCCCCACTCAATACTTCAGTAACTCAGCACCACTGCTGCTTTCTCTCAGCCTCTTCAGTGCTCACACCTTCTATTTGGCAAAGGATGAGGGGAACTCAGTCCAGTTCAAAGAATTCCCTATGTGTGTTCATTTATCTAATGAGAAACAACCTAAGAGTTAGGCTCAGGAAAATTACAAACACTTGGACTGTTTGTAACAGAAAGAAATAAGGAAGAATGAAAGATGTCCTGGTTAAGGAGGACAAGAAGCTCTCCTAGGGCATTATAGTGAATAAGTGATTTTCAAAAATAGAAGGTAGACTTATGGACTTGGAAAGGTCCATTTCATATTACACAGGACTGTACATAGCTCACAACAAAACCTGGTGCAGGTTAATGAAAGGGACTAAATAGAGTTCAGACATGTAGAGAAGGGAATGACAAAAAACTTGTAGATTCTGTTGACACACATCTACATCTTTACTACAATTCTCAGTGCAAAGTATCTCTTCTTTTTGTCCTTTCCATGCATTGCTTCTATGTGATGCTTGACAGAATAAAATGCTTCTGTGACCTGACTTGTCAAGGGACAAACGGCCTTTCAGAGTCCCTTTTGTGTCTGTGCCTAACTCACATCTCATCTGCACTAGAGCTGGGAAACTTTGATGAGAAATAAGTGTTAGATTGTTTGTTGTTTGTTTGTTTGCCTTAGTATCATCACTAGAGCAGGACTCTACAGTGCATTTTTCTTCCCCTCTCCTAGAGTTTGTGCTTAGGGTGTGGCTAAGAGGGCACACATAAAGCTGTTACAGTAAAACCCTTTTGTGGTCCATTCCTGCAGGGACACATGCAGTCCCTAATGCCAATGAAGATGAGCTTTTTTTCTGCCTCTATAGTTTTTTTCTCTTCTTTCATTAGTATTTCTTTACTCCTGAAGTTTCCCTTACAGCAATCTCCCTGCAGAGAGTTTCTCTTTTGAAGATGAAATAACAGTAATGTTAAACTTACAGGGTGAGCATGGTCCAAGCTGGGGTCATATTTAGTGATCAGATGGTGACACTTGTCCAGATCTAGGACTTTTCTGGGGAACCAGGGCACTGGAGAGAGAGCAGAAAGAGTTAAATGAGAGAGAATCAAGTAAATTTTAGAGCAAAAATAAAAACTGTGCTGAAGATTACAAACTCTCTTTTCATCAATATCTAAGAATTTTCATATCTACATGTTACCATAATTGTCATACATCTCAGTAGCTGACTTGCTTCCCGACCAAACTGGCAGATTGGGTGAAAAATTAACTGAAATTTACTTGCTGTGTTAATCTCTCAATTTTAATCAGTAGAAACAATTTTTAAAGGCAAAAATATTTTTTAGATCAATTGTGAAGTTTTTTTTTGACACGGGACAACAAATTTATTTCTACATTCTGGATTTAAGAATATATATTGTTCTTGTCTAAAAAGCAGTCTTACATTTTCATACCTTTAAAAGTTAGACAATATTTTTAAACTAAACATGATATTTATAAAATTTCTAGAAACTAAAGAGGTGAAGAAGAATCTTTAAGTTTTTTCCTTCTGGCTCATTATTTTTTCCAGCAACATTCTTTAGCTATATTTTCAAACAACTTCCTTCTCATGAAGTGGGAAGGTTTTCCACTGACTAAAATGAAAATAAAATGTGATCATTTTATTTTAAATGCCAGCATTTATGAGAAATTAATTTTAAAAAAGAATTGCTGGAAAAACACAAAGTTGATATTCCTTTCCAAGATCAGACTGATGCTGTAATCAGACTTTCTGTGTTACAACTCAGAAAGGTCCATTTAGGGTCACCTTAATCTCATACTGGACAAGACATCAAAATCTCTCTATTGAACGGTAAATTTAACTTTTGCCGTATTATATTAGATCCAAGCACATCCAGTTTAGGGAAGTACAAATCTAAAAATACCCAGGGATGCTGGGGAAATTATGCCATTTTCATGCATTTCAACAAATTCTCTGATTAATAGGAAGAGATACCAGTCTGACAGATGCCCTATGTGCACCCAGAACTTTTTTCTGAGCCTCAGTCTCTGCTGTACCAGTGGTCCTGCATGCAAGGCACCTTTCCTGCCATCTATTTCCATATCCCCTCAAAACCTGTACCTGATCACAGCTGCCCCAGTGTGCCCCCATACACATCTTGTCTACAGAAAAAAACATAAACACACCTTGTTTTAACAGTTTTTATTGTAGTTCTAAGTCCTGGCACATCTGAAACTTCTCAAATCCCAAGGAAATCCTAAAGAAATTCTTCTCCTGCTCCAAAACCCTCTTTGGCTTTGCAGTTTCCCTGGTAGCAGTGATGCCCTTTCCCACGGATTCTGAGAGCAGCTTGATGAGGGCTGCCTCTCATGTTAGCCTGAAAGAAAATTTCAAACAACACCCAAAGGTGCCCAAACAGGACTGTGGAAGTTAAAAGTGCTCTGGGAATATCTGTCTGGCCTTGTCAAGAGAGGGGAACCCCATGGCAATTCTGTACTCAGAGAACTCGGTCTGTGAGCTGGACCCTCAGCCTTCTCATCTGTCATCATCAGGGTTGTACCAAAGGTCTTTAAGAGCTGTATTCACCCACTCCTGCCTGCAAACAGGAAAAATACCCCTCTGCCTCTGTGTTTGTCTAGAAGCAATCAGTTCTCTGCACAGCTTTCAGCACAAAATCTTCCTGTCATTGAGGAGTTTTCAGTTTCTCCTCAGCTTTTTGTTCTGCTGTTCTATCCTTCCCATCTCCCTCTTTGCTGCAGCATTTCTCACCTCAGTTCCACTGACTATGATGAAGTGCCTCCCTTTCTGCACCAATGGCAATGGAAAGCAGCCATGCAGAGACAAATAATGAATGCACGCTCACTGGCTTTCCAGACAAATTGAATTACTATTATGAAGCTGAAGCTAAAACTAAAAAAGTTACTCCAAAAGAACCGCACTAAGAGACGCATACATGTCTTACCTTTGTCTTCTCTGCTGGTTTTCACATCCTTTGCTACTCTCTTTAAGGAGGTGACAAGGACACCAACATCAGCACTGTGAACTTCACATTCAACAAAAATGTCAAAATCATCCACGGAGTTCTTGGGCTTTTTGGCTCGACGGGTTTCAAAGTGATGGATTTGAGTTTCAAACGTCTACAAGAGTCAAGTGCTCATATGATGAAGCTTCTCCAAAGACTGAGAATCCAGGTAAGTCCAGATACATTTCTACAATGTCTTTAAAAGGTGACTAAAAGATATATTAACTAGAAGTACGTGTTAAGCAATGAAGTCCAATAACATCTGGTTTACAAAGAGCTAAAATGCAGACAGAGCTAAAGATTAACATTATAGCATTGGGGAGAGAAAAAAGGAGATGAAAGATGAGATACTGTTGACTGTAGAATTTCATCTGTGCAGAAATAGCAAATGAGTGGCTGGGTAACTTAAAACCCTGCCAGAATGAAAGCAGATCTATTGATGTGTAATAGCACCATAGTCATTAAATAATGGTGAGAAATAAGTAACAAGCACAATAGTTTTCTTTAGAGTTATTAATTTTCCTAGATAAGAGTGAGCACCTGGTTGGGGTACTTCAAGTGTCCAGACTACATAATGCCTGTGTGGTTCACAGCTCTCATAGTCTTTGTATCTCCTGCCAAATATGCAGAGGAAATTCACTGGCTCCTAACATCCCCACAGCCTGAGTGCTTGAAATGCTGGCCACCACAACTGCTAGAAAGAAACAACTGATTGGTATCTGCTCTAAACAGCTCTGGCATGAAATGGTGATTCCTCTAAAAGACTGTTCGC
Source organism: Setophaga petechia (assembly GCA_024362935.1). Lineage (NCBI taxonomy): Eukaryota > Metazoa > Chordata > Aves > Passeriformes > Parulidae > Setophaga > Setophaga petechia. Next base: position 8,968,992 of record JANCRA010000025.1, read on the forward strand.
AGGTGCTCTCCCCCTCCAGAGCCCTCTCTCTCTTCACCATGAGACCAGCCCACCTCTCTGAGCAGCTGGAGCAAAACCAGGATGGGGGAAAGGGGGAAGGCAGCATGAGGTGTAAGGCAGGCAGGAGCAGGAGAAGGGTGAGAGGGGGAGAGATGTGAGACATGAAGGCAGTAGAGACAGAAGAGGGAGCTCAGCAAAGGAAGGGGATATTGAGGTCTGTACCTCAAAGACTTTGGCTGCCTTGGAGAGCTCAGCCTTCCTCACGTTGTAGAGTGTGAGGGTCAGGATGAGAGATGCTCTGTCATCCTCCCTGTTGGAGCCCAGGCTGCCTTGGCTGTTCAGTGACTGTGTGCCACACATTTCCTTCTCCTTGTTGGCCTCTTCTTTTGGGCCTGACATCCCCACCAAATCAGTCTTCATTGGGAGATAGGGGAGTGGATTGCAACAGCCAGATATTGAGTGGAAGCTGCCTGAGGGTGTGGGAGCAATGGCCAGGGGAATTGGTGGGACTGGAGAAGCAGTATGTCTGTGTGTGGTGAGCTCAGAGCTGCCAGGAGCAGGGACACAGGCTGGCTGCTGAGTGTGGGGTGTAGGGACATTTATGTTGGCCGTGCCAGGCACATCAAGGGAAGCCGCCTGCGCAGGATGTGCGCAAGGGCCAAGATGGCCCTCCTCCCCTGGGGAACTTCAAAGTGCAGTCCTCCTGCTCTGTTTGAAGGTGTCTGCAAGCTGTTCAGCCCTGGATAGGTGTTCCTTTGTGGAGAGGCAATCATTTAGCCTGAGGTCCATTTACATCTCCCAGTCTGGACTGACCTGCACAGAGTCTGAGACTGCCCTTCATCCCCACTCTGTCTCACCTCACTGGGACTCTCTCTGTATTGTCTGTATCCCCAGTGAACCAATGGGCTCTTCTCCCAAACCCTAGCCCATTCTGGGTGTTGTCTCCTCTGCACAGACACAGTTCTGGGAGTGCCCGTGATACCCCAGCCAGAGTCAGAATCCATTGCCTGTTTCTGAGCTTTTCCTACCCACAGGATCTGAAGCTATTCTATCCTACCCCTGCAAGAGTGGAGTGCTGCCCCCAGGCTACATTCCTCCCTTGGAACTTGTTTCTGTCACCATTTTATCTCCAGTGAAATAGGCTCTCAAAAAGACCAGGGTCACATCTTTCTTGTGGGTGCCAGGAGAAGTTCCAGGGGATTTAGCTCTGCTCCTGACAGGGCAGGCACATCTCCCCTTCCCTTACACTTGACATGAAAATAATTATTTCTGGATATGAGCACCCATATCTTCATCCCTCAAGTTACAGTATGCCAGAGCCTCTGTGATGGTCATCCTGGAGGTCCAGAGATAAGACCACCCCTCTGGCCTCCCTTTGCAGCAGCGGTGGCAAGGTTTGGTACAGAAGAAGGCCACGTCTGATCACCACAAACAACCTGTCCTTTTTTTCACCTGGTACCATTTCAGGTATCTTTATCCTGTATGAGGAGAGGGCCACTAATTTGAGATGGATGCAGCATTAATATTTTTAGTTTATTTAGGTTAATTTAGATAGTTACATCTGAACATCAAAATGTCTTCTGTGAGAACGACCAGCACGGTCTGAAGCAGCACAGGGAGGTGTAAAAAGAATGCATTCCTGTGGACTGCTCCTGTGCTTAATCCCCTTTTCAACAATTTCTGCACTCTTTGGGACTAAAATGTCCCTTCTCCAAGGCTGCTGTCAGATGTAGGCATCTTAAGACACCCAGAGGAGTCCACTGGTGTGACTGGTGTCCCTCCAGCACAGTCATTGACCTGGGCCAAGCTCGCAGTAAAGGAAAGGACCTCACAAAAAGCCTCTTTGGTCACCTGAAAATGAGCTGGGGATGAGGACACCAAGAAATGTGATCATAGTAGGATAGAAGTGAGGAAGGTTACCTAAAAGATTATCTTGGGGTAGGTTAGTCAGAGTAGCACCCAAAGACTTCTGGACTATGCAAATGTAGGGGGAGCTGGGCTTGGCTGTGCATTTCTAAGTAATGGCACACATCAGGAAATCTCATAATCTTGGCTGGATGAGTGACAGTCACCCAGCCCAGGAGAGCCTTTTGGTGTTCTGGGGAGCACCTCAGATGGGCATTACCTCCTACCTGAGTATTTAATTCTGGGTGATTTGGATGCTTACCATACAAGGAGGATTTACACCAGTCTGATAATGCAAAAAGCATTTCCTACACAGCTGGAACTTTCTTTAGGCATGGAAATAAGAAGTCACCCATTAAGGAGTACTATTTAAGAAGTGATTTATTTGTAGTATTTAAAGTACATAGGTACAAGATTATTTGTTCTGCAAGAAAATCTACTTTCTATACATTTCCTCTGCTTTTAAAATGCTGAACATTTAACTTTTGCTCGTCTCTCTTGCTGAGCAGCCATGCTATGATGCTTTGGCTGGAGCTATAGCTCATTTAAACCTGTATTAAGGGACAGAGAATCAGACATGTGGCATCAATATTCTCTAACTATTCCACTTGCACATAAAAGAAAATCATGAATCCTGAGCTCTCAATATCACTATAAAACTACTGCTGCTGTCATTCAAGCCAGAAGCAGAGGAGCTTGGAAAGCTGTCTGAGGATTAGTTTGAAAGACTTTACCCTTGGGATGAAATTGCCTCTTTGTAGTATACAGTTACCTCATGGGTCCTATTATATTAAGAGAGAAAAATATGGGCTACTTTCACACTGAAAATACATGTCAAGTGGGACTGAAAGATCTAGAGAGACATTGTGATGAGAAAAAAAGGAATAAAAAGATACTGAGATAAAAAAGGTTACTTCAAAGCATCAAAATGATACCATTTTGCATAAATATATGCCTATTGAAAAGGATTCCAGCTGGTATCCTTAAATTAATGTTATTACCTACCATATATATAATGAAAAGAACTGTATTTTCTGTCTTCCTAAAGGATGATGCTTACATTAAAGCCATATTGATTTTCAAACTATAAATACAAAATTAGTTCTATCACAGGTATGAGACTCGTGGGCTTTCAAATCCCTCTCCATCTTTCAATCTTCTAACAGAAATGTGACCCCTGAGCCATGTTAGTGTCATGATGCACAATTGCTTCAAGCTGGAAATGCAGTTCAGCTTTGCTTTGCTCCATTCTGCTCCAATGTTCCAGTGATGAGTTCCCTCCTTCAAGCAGGGAGCTACAAGAATTATACAATGTGGACCAAAACAAGAGGGCACTTAATGCTGATTGAGTGAAATTTATTGGATAAATACAGAAAGAGCTTCCTGAACAGCAAAACTCTTCTCTCTCCACGCTCAGCTGTTGAGTTTAGCTGGAGCCACCCTTGGTTCCATTTGCTGACACAGTTGAGATATACTCCAAGAAAAATAAAACTGCTTTCACCAAAAGAAAAAAATGGAGATTAAAGCTCAGATGGGCAGTGGAAATACAAAAAGGTGTCATTACTGAGGACCTGTCTTGAAAGATAACATGTTTGGGTTTGAATGCAGTTAGACTGGGGAAAAGCTGACCCAGGCCTTCCATGGCTTTGGTGGGGACTCTAGCCACAGCCACAGTGAGTTAGGAGTTGGAAGGCTCTGGGTCTTCAGCTGCTTTGTAACAGGCACTTCCTCTCCATTTCCAAGGTGCTGATACCTGTCTTCTAGGCTGTGAGACCTCTCAGGGAAGGACACACACAAAAAATGTAGCCTTCACACATCAGCCATCCACTGTGAGTTTGCCTGTTAAGAGAAATCTCCCCTTGTACCCTGACAGATCTCCCTGTATACCCTGGAAGGTGAGAGTTCCATGGGAGCCCTGGACAGCAGGGAGGCACTGAGTGGAGAGTGACTGTGAGAAAAGGCAAGGTGGATCACTCTGGTCATCACTGACATTCCATCCCTGCTCCCAGACCTCACTGGTTATGCTCTGCATGGGGAAGATCTCCTTCTGTTAACCTCTGGCACAAAACATATGCAGACTTCCCCCAGGTTCCCAGGAATGAAGTATTTTTTAATACATTAGTAAAAAAAAATGGATTAGTGTCTGAAGGCCAGAAGAGTTAAGGGTCACCTATAGATGTCTGTTTCTCTGCTAATCTCTAATAATTAGGATATATAGCATAATTATTGATGCAGTTCACTGGAAGATAATAGACTCAGGCTAGGTCAAGACTGGCACTTGCACATGACAGCTTCTAGTCACTAGCAAGTTACAGCAAATCTTCATTTGATCTTCTGGAGGGCATTGCAAAGGATCCCAATCTCACCTGCAAAGGAAATAATCAGAGCAGTTAATTCCAGATCTAGCCCATTTCTAACACTCCTGTATGTTTTTTGCCCTTTATAGCCACTCTCTTACAGAACAAGGTGAGCACAGAAGTGCTGAACTGGACACATTTATTAGGGTCTAACTGGAGCTATGTCTGCAGAATCATCCCTTTGCCTTCCTCAGCCACAGAAGGCTGGCTCACAGCATCAGAGGAGCTGGCTCTCAGCAGGCTAGCCAATGTGAGGGGGAAAATGTGATCAAAGCCATGCTTCTCCTTCTCTTCCTTACTGAAAACAGCCAGGATCCACCTCAAGGCCATCTGCCATTTCCTAGCAGCTCCCCCAAAACTGGGTTTTTCAGATTTAGCAAGCTACAGTCAAGTGGAAATGCTTGTTGAAGCTTGGCTAGAATTGGGAAGTAACTTTTTCATGAGAAAGGAGATATGTGCTGCCTTATCTTGGATAGGCTCAGAGCATAATATGCAACCAGATGGAATCTGCCTTGTGCTTCCAATTTCTGACCCAGGTTTTGAGGAATTCAAGGCAACAAATGTGCAACTCCTTACTGTTGATTGTGTCAGCTAAGTTCTTCAGCTGCTTTGCATTGTCCAAGACTTCAATCCTCTGTGTGTAGGGATTGTACCGAACAGAGAAAGGACGAGGGATTGTTTGAGCAAATTTCCTGAGGGAAAAAACATAAACAAACATACAGTTTAATTTTTTTTTTTATTTCACTAACTCTTTTCTTGGTGTATGCATTTGTTGATTTATGGGGATAAGAAAATCTACGGGAGCAAATAACTGAAATTCCTACTGACTGATCTGAGACCTACAATGTTCTGCAACACACTTGAAACTCTATTTGTCCTTATCACCTCTGTTTTTTTCTGAACAGAACTAAGCCATTGGCATGGCAACACTGCTTCTGGTATAGGCCAACTCTGTAGCAACTGGGATCTGCCAAGCTTGAAAACCTCATTTTCCTTTCATTAGAGCAAAAGGTAGGAATTCTAATCCAAGTCTGAGTTTCTGGGGAATTAAGGTCAAGGATCTATGTCATCCTGGTATGCCAAGGAGCAAGCAGGCACCTAACTTTTGTTATTGTATAGCTCTTTAATTACCTGGTAGTTTGCAGGTAATTCAAGAGCTAGATGATAGTTAATAGAGTGAAGCAGCGTTCTCTTCTGCAAAATAGTTAATCCCATGTCAAAAGCATTAAGATTTTGGTGTCCTGGGAAAATATTAATTTGCATAACCACAGAACTGCGGAAAGAAGGGCTCTGAATGGGATGAGATGGTCAGAGCTATTGTTCCAGGCTCCTTGTAGACCCCAGCAGGATACTGGCTTATATATCTGCTTTGTATTACTGGAGTTATTGCTGAAAGAGGAAGGGAAGCACGCAGGAGTTGATTATGGAGCCCCACTACACAGACTGTGACTCAGCAGGGTAAATCCCATACGCCCAGAACAGTGGAATATGCTGGATGCCACCCTCACAGAGCTTCTTCAGTTCAAGCCTTATTATTAACCTTATTAAGGACATTGTCTCAAGCAGGACTCAGTATGAAGAGGCCACAAGGTGTGGCAGTGAAAAAATATTATGTTGGTTATGACAAATTTAGCTGCATTGGTCTAGTTTATCTAAGAGGAGAGATCACCTTAGAAGATGGCTTTCCTAAATCCCAGCTGAAGGCAAGATCCCAATTAGAAGTTGAATGCCTTGAGCTGAGATCTTTTAGGTCAGTCTCAGAATAATTTTTCAGAAAGGCATTCTGTTACCCACAAACACACATGTCCAGGTGCAAGCCTCTAACACAGGCACCGGACCAAACCTCAGAACTTTTATTTCAGTTTAACCCCTTTTTTCAATTTGGTCACTGAAGCAAATTAAAAAAGCTCCAAGGTATTTTGTTGCAGCATTTCCCACTTCCTCAAGGAGCTTGCTGCTCAGGGATGCATACAGAGAAGAGACAGAAGCTGCGTGCAGGATATCAATAGCACAGCCCAGAAGAGAAGGCCATCTTTCCCAGGTATTTCCCCAGAAAAAAGGGCACAAGGCAAAGCTGCAGACTTATGAAAACTAAGGAAGCAGCAGGGCAGAGAGCTAGGAAGATCTCAGAGCTGGGGAGCCTGAGGTAACAGAATATCTTGGGATACAGAAACATTTCTCTTTGAATGGTAGAAAGGTAAGGGACTGCAGGTCTGGGACAAGCCTGTGTGTGGCATCTCCAAGTGAGCAATAAGTTGAGTGTGAACCCCATAGCTTGACTAACACCCAGAAATATGGTAGTGCATTGGTGTTTTAACAGGAATAGAAATATTTTCGAGGTGAAAACCAAGCTGAACCCCAACACAGGCTGAGCCATTCCTGTTCCAAGAATCAAAACTGAATGTGCACACAACTTCAGAGGAAAAGGAGTAGATACTATGAGATTGTTTCTACAAGAATTGTTAATTCTAGTAATGGTAAAGTTACTTGGTTTGCACTAATTAGCCAGATTTGACTTAAAATGTTAGTATCTCTGCAATTGAACAAATAACTTTTTTTGCTGCATTTTGGTTGGACAGATGAAGCTCTTAGTTACACTAAGCACAAATTCTTGGTTTCATACATAAGGTATATTCCTGTTACTACTCATTTTTGCCCAAGATTCCAAGGATATAAAATATTTATTATCTTTAAGCATTGCACAAATTTTTCTAATGCCTCTCAAAACATGACTGTAAACCCCAGACCCGTTAAGGCAATGAGATCCACTGTATTTGCAGGAGACAAGAGTGAGTTCCTCTCTGGAATGACTGGAGTACCTTAGCTTTTCTTTTGCATCTTTAAAACTTTCAGCAACATAGTAGATGGGCTGGAACTCAGTAACACAGTACTCCTGCACAGAAGTCTTCTCCAGGACAAGAGGCCGAATCTCAGGCTTATCTGATAAACAATACTATGAACAGAAAGGTAAGAAATTAATTTCAGTGTAAGAGTGCTTGAACATGCTGTGAAAGAAATCAAGAGCAACTCCATTTCAGACAGGGAAGAGTTTTACCTGTGGTATGCAGTGATAATTTCACTTACTGGGAAAGAAGGAGGTGTGAGTTCCCTGTATGTCCATACACCTACACATTTATCAGAGCTCTACAATGAAATACTACATTTCATCCTACTTCTATGCACAAAGTATGAACAAAACCAAAGATCCGAAGATATCCAGAAAAGACATTTTAACAATTATAAACACATTTGAAATATTTTCTAGAACACACCTGCAGCTCCCCAAATGAAGACAGCAGCCCTGCACCATATGCTTTGAGAGAATCTCCTTCCTTACAAAGTCCAAACTCAACTGTAAACCAATAAACCTGGAAAGAAAATGAGTCAGAACTTATTATTACTAGATAAAAAGTACACCATTTATTTTAATACATTTAGAGTTTTCATTTCTATGTAAGATGATGTTGTGTGTCAAATTCAAGTGTATAAATGCAATAAATGTCCCTTCAGACTGATATTCTTCTCCTACGAGAGAAGCACAGTACTAGAGTCTCTGTGCCTGAGAATCAGTTCAGTTCCATGACAAACAAAGCTGTGTTTTATGTGCTTATCTTTGTCAGCAGGAGCAATGAAATTATAGCAATAAATCTTTATTTTGGCTGGCCAACCCAGTGGAAGTTTGAACCTTATTTTAGAAAAGTTTGATTCCTGTTTCACACAGGGAATCCGACTGCAGCAGTGGTGTGATCAGGCTGTTGGTGCAATAGGGAAGGAAGATGGTGAGTGGCCTAATTTGACTCCTAGGTCTGTCCTTTTGAAGGGATACCCACCCTGGCTCAGAAAAAGCTACCCCATCTATCAGAAGCGTCAAAGCTGGTGGAATTCTTTGCCCAGGTGCTCCCACTTGGCACTGGGGGCACTCAGGGCAATACCCCCAGTTTTATTCAAATCTCAGGGCAATACCCCCAGTTTTATTCAAAGTTTGCAGCTCTGGGTCTCAGTAGTCTCAGAGTAGCTATCCAGGTGCTCTGTATTCACTACAGAGGATAGTGCCTGCCTGGCAAAGTGGAAGAGATGCTTGAAGGTGAAATAGCTACAGAAGCTGCCTCTTGAAATTTCCTGTGGGGATGTAGCAACATACAATCTTTTCTTGCCCAATATGTTTGTGCTGGAGGAAATCTCGTTTGGGCTTCTGTGTTTAATCACAACTGTCACTTTGAATAAGGGGTGCCAGAGCTATTTTCCTTTAGTGCAACTGTTTCAGGGTAGGGTTTTCCAATCGTGGTCTTCACTCTGATCCCATTCAGCTCTATGGGAGTTCTATCAGTGACTTCAGTGGCAGCAGAATTAAGACAGCACAGGGCGCTTTGGAAAATTGAGCCCTCATTTATTAAATTACCGTAGCAAGTTTCTCGATGAAATCATCTGGAGCTCCCAGAGATGCCAATCCAATTTCCTGTAACAATAAACCATTATTCTTCAAGCTGTTTATTGCAAACATTCTTCCTGCCCATCTTATGTAATTGCTCACATTTTAAATGTTACCATTGCTTGCTACCACACACAAATGTTTACAGGACATGTTCCTATCATGCAAGATCAATTTTAAACCAGAAATCTCTCCAAAAATGAACAAAGGGTCTTGTCCAAATGTCATTTACAAGGCATGATCCTTTGTGCCTGGTACAAAGCCCATTGAGGTCAAATAAAATTTTCCTCTTGCTTTGACAGGCTTTTGATCAAGTCTACAATGAACATCTGAGAGAATGATAGGGACAAAAGGAGGCAAATCAATCACACCTACACACCTTATATATTTCTCTTTGTTTCGATGGGTCCTGATTAAAGGAGTTTTCCTGGAGCCTTCAATGAGCTATTTTTTTCTGAATGACAGGGCATGATTTGAAAGAGCTTATTCATACCTTGGGAGCTAATGGAGATTTTTCCAGGAGGCATGCAATAGTTGGATTCAAAAGACAGACCCATGACTACATATAGCCAGTTTCCTTTCTTGATTTGCTCTGGTGAGGACTGCATAGTGCAAAACTCAGAGGGCTCTCCCCACACATAGCAAAGGCATTAGAGCAGTTTATCACCATGTCAAATCCTAGTAAGCCAAGGTACAGGGCTCATCTGGGAGGAAACATCACTTCTGGGAAAGGACAAAGCCTAAAAGCGTTACTGAAAACTTACTAACAAGTAAGTCTTTTGAGATGTTACATCAAACCTTCCTGCCTTCCTACCTCCCCCTTTTCCTTTTTCCTTTTTCCTTTTTCCTTTCCTTTTTCCTTTCCTTTTTCCTTTCCTTTTTCCTTTCCTTTTTCCTTTCCTTTCCTTTCCTTCTCCCCTCCCTCCTTCTCTCTCTTTTTCTCTCTCCCTTTATGTCTTTCTCTCTTTGTGTATTTCCATGTTTTCTGGTAGGATGCAGCCAAAAGTTTACTGCTTCACCAGGGTTTGGCTTCTTTTCCAGAGACATTAACACTCCCAAAAAGAAATCTTCTCTCCAGCCTTCTCCCAGGCTTACAGCTGAGACAGTTCCACACTTCACCCAACCTCCAATGTCACTTCAATAGAAAACAAAATCTCCATTTTCCCTAACATTTGAATGTCACCATGAGGTAATAATCCATCTGAGTCATGAGCTATGTGACTTCACTCAGAAGGATCAACATCTGCAGGAAGGTTTAAAATGATGGCTTCACAGGGTCTGTCAAAAAGAAACTCACAGAAGACCATGTTTGGAGTCAGACTTTATGTTTTCAACCACGCGAATTGTGTCCAAATTTCAAGCAATTTGGACACCTCAGCCACTCTTATACTCTTAATATGCTTAAAGGTGAATCCACACCACCCTTCACAGCTCTTGGATCATCCTCTGAATTACTGTATGTTTGATTATATACATAATATAACCACTGAATAACTTACCTGGGAAAACTGAGCAAAACTGGGATCAGCAAAGAGAGGCACGTGTCCTAGCAGCTCGTGACAAATATCACTGCAGGAAAACATGACATCTGAATAACTGTGATTCAGGAAAAGTCCAGCAATGCTGGAAGAATGTCCTAGAGCCAGCACACAATCAAGAGCACAGTGCATTTTCTCCTACCAGCAGATATTATTCATAGGAAAACATTTTTCTCTTAAATTATTCTTGTGATGGAAATGCCTGCAAACCCCAGGGTTTTCTGTGCTTTTGCATCATATATCCCTCAGCAGCAGGGACTGTTAAGAGTTTTTAAATACAGAGAAGTGATTTGGTGAGATGGAAAGGGGAAGAGGATAACATGCCCAAAAAAGAAATAAAGGAAGACAAAAGACATTTCAGCCTGACAATGGGATAAACAAAAGCAGGAAAGAAAATCAGAATAATCAAAAAAAGATAAAAGAAAGGAAAGAGAGTTTATGGAAAGTAGGAAGCAAAAAACCCAAGAATTGCAACAAGATGAAACTGAATAAGAAATCTGTTTTTAAAATGGCAAGTGGAAAAGGACAGCGGATATGTGTAGGAGCGTCGGGGGGTACGGTTGGGATGGATGGAGACGAGAGATCTCTGGAGCCAGGTCGTGGAATTTGGGGTTTATTGCAAAGGGTCTGGGTGCCAGGGCCCTGCTTGGAGCTGCCAGCCACAGCTGGAGCAAGCCCGAGAGAAGAGAGGGGTAGAGAGGATGAGAGGGTAAGAGAGTAAGAGGGTAAGAACATAAGGGAGTAAAAAAGACAAGAAAGTAAAAAGGGTAAGAGAGTAAAAGGGTAAGAGGGTAAAAGGGTAAGAGAGTAAAAAGGGTAAGAGGGTAAAAGGGTAAGAGGGTAAAAGGGTAAGAGGGTAAAAGGGTAAGAGAGTAAAAAGGGTAAGAGGGTAAAAGGGTAAGAGGGTAAAAGGGTAAGAGAGTAAAAAGGGTAAGAGAGTAAAAAGGGTAAGAGAGTAAGATTCTCGTTACAATACAATAAATCTTCTTCTGTGTTGAATATTCTAATTCTCACTAACCAATCTAGTACAATATATAAATCCTATAAAACTACTCTTCAGACCCCTTCTGCTAAGCTGGCAGGGTCTGCTCTGACCCCTGGACCTGTCTGCAAGCTGAGGGTATCGTTTCATCAAAAGGGGATTACCTTCAGTCCAGCCACACCATTGTTTTCCAGTTGTTCAGTAACTAAGTTATCTCAAAGCTTGCTTTCATTTCAATCTCACTTATGGTTTCCATAGTTTCAAAATCTTTTGCCAGACAATCATATTTATACAGCTTTCCTGTTTCATCTTCCCCAACAGATAGGGACAGAAAGAAACACTCCAAAATTAAAAAAAAGATGGGTTCTGGGCTTTTGAGGAGTCTGGGCTTCTCCTGTCTTACTGCCAGAAGATTGCTTGCAGCAGGTTATGTCCTTGCTGCACTACTGGGTGCTAATAGCTAAGTGCTCTTGTACACTGCTCTCTTCCATCCCAGCCATCACACCGGCAAAACTCTCATTTGCCCCGGGAGAACTTGCAGAAGTGGATGCAGACTGTTAAACACACTAGAAAGGCTCCATAAACGTTCCCAGAAGAGAGCAGTCCTTTGGCTGCTCTCCCTTAGCCCTGCTCCCAGGGGTCCCAGGCAGTTTTCCCAGCTGGTCTGAGCCTGCTGGTGGTGTGCTGCAGCTGGACACCCTCTGTGTGGCAGGGTACTCACGGCTCCGGGGTGTACATGGGCTTGGAGGCGTGGCGGATGTACTGCGTGGAGTGGAACACGCGGAACGCCAGCCCGGCCAGGAAATCCCGAGAGGAGAGCAAGCCTGCCACGGGCCGCAGCCGAAACCCAGTGCAGCCTGAAGGGACAGACAGACAGCACCTTAAAAACAGCTGGTGTGTTTGATTTATCCCCATCCAGGCTCCTTAGAGAGGGAAAAGTTTGTTGATGGCTGTTGTTTTGGTTTTTCTTTTAATCTCCTTGTTATAGGTGGATAATGAGATGATTGGCTCTCATAATTAAAAGACCACTATTGTGTGAATATTAAGAAAAGCTTTAGTGATGTACAGTTATGTTATTGTAGGTTAGATGGCCTCTGTTCTCCCCACAGTTCCCTTTCCCCCCTGTATTGCTGCCATCACACAGCCTGGGCTGTCTAGGACAGGTACAAGGAAGGCTGCACAGCGTCCCTGGCACGGGGCGGTGGGGAATGGAAAAGCTTGGGGGTGCTTAGGGGGGGCAGCATGGCAACACCTGACCTCCAATACAGTTACAAGCAAGCAGTCTCCACTGATAAATGGCAAAGAAGAGCTGACTGACAGACTTTGGGAGAGCCAGGGCTGGCTGATGGAACCCCAGGGGTATCAAAGACTGAGCATCCATCTTGAAGATGGACCAGACACATGTTATGCACAAGAGCAGTTCCCAGCTCTGCACCTTTTCATTATATAGTCCTTTTGTTGTATTTTTGTTAAGGTTTAATAAACCTTTTTAAACTTCCAAAGTGAGCAGTTGTTTCTCACATCCTTATGTTAAATAGAGTTTCATTGCAGGCAATTTTCTGCCCAGTAATACAACCAGCACAGTATGTGAGCATATGTCCCATTGTATCCCCAGAAGCATTAGAGAAAGACCTGAAACACAGGCTAAGTGATGTGCCCAAACATCGTAGGGAACCTTTGCTAAATCAGGGATTGTTTTTCCTTCTCTGGAAGCACCACCCCCACTGATAGCTGAGGTCTTTAATTTCATTTGGTTCTTTTAGGGGCTTCAAACTTACTCTGCAAGAAATTTGAAATATCTTCAAGCTGGGGAATATTGTCCTCCCTGTAGCCACAGTACTTCTCCAGCAGTGGGAACACGTGGTTGTGTTCATAACAAGCATGAGTTGGATACAGACTCTTCAGCTCCCTGAAGACAATGCCCCAAGTTTTCTTTTCTTCTTCCGTATAAGTGACTCGAGGAATAGGTTGGCCACTAGAAAGAAAATGGATATCCTCAATAACAGCCACAGAAAATGTCCTATGCCATCAACATGCTCTTTGTCCTTTCCCACTGTTCATTTTCAAAACAGTTTTCTTATTCTGCTCATGTTGCAGCTTTACTAGGACTGGCCAGGACCTGCTGGTGGAGGAGAGGAGCTGTTTTTGGGCTGACATGCCAGTGCAAAAGAAACCTCACTTGTCCCTAGGCAGTGTCTGGAAAGGACTCTACTGACCCTGGCTGAGATGATGGCCTTTAGACAGCTCCTTGCATTATTGTGTTAAAAATAAATCAGTACTTATTTGTCTTTTAAAGGTGTTCTTCTAAAAATACTTGCTTGCTGTTGGTTTCAATTTGTTTTTTCTTCCTCAATATGAAGGAGCTGTTTCACTTCTTGCTCTAGTGAGCATTATATTAACAGTTTTTGTAAAAACATGAAACCATCAGCTCCATAAAACTCTGTTGCAGTGGCAGAGAAATTCCAATCTGTGCTTTGTACTGTAACAGATGCAGACTCCAGCCAGTTTGACTTTTTATAATTGTAAGGAGCAATTATGAGTTAAATCCCACCCTCAGGCCTCCACGTGCTTAGCTCATGTTGAAGCTAACAGGAATTATACATCACAAGCAGTGCAGTTTGGCCTCCTGTGAATAACCAATTCCTTAGCAATAATGTTAAGGCCATAGGTGAATCCAGCAGCTTTGAAATAATCAAAGGGGTTTAAGTAACTTAATAGGTTTAACAACACTGCTGGAACAATGCTGAAGCTTTCCAAACCCCAGGGACCCATTGTTACACTCTTGATGACACCCCACCATCTCCCACTTTCTCTTTTTTTCCTTGAGCCTCAGGGCAGCTCCTCTGGAGAACCATCACCTTCTGTCTCTCCATATCAGCTCTCCTTGATCTGTGGAGCTTTAAACATCATGTTGAATTATGAGGATTGCTGGGTGATTTTTGTTCCTATAGCACTCCTAAATAATCCTCAACCACCTTCCAGGACTACTGGGAGAAACTATGGCTTTAAAACCTTTCAAATTTCAATTAAAACAAATTCTAGGGATCAATGGAGCCAGAAGCAAAGTAAGGCAGAGCAAAGAGGGAAGCTAAAAGCAAAGAAAAAAGAAATCAGGGAAATTGAGCATTCAACAACAACAGTGGGTTAATCTATCATGAGAGGAGGCAAAAAGCAAAGGCAAAGTAGGGGCAAACAGCACAAAGAAGGGACAGAACAGATGCAAAAGAAGGGATACAGAAGAAGATTAAATTAATGTTAGGAAGAATACAAGGCATGCAACCACTGACCCATCTCACTGTTGCAGCTGTGTAGCACCTTCACAACTTAAGAACCCTTTCCTTTTCAGTGAAGCCTGATAACTTTGGTTGTGCCTCTCCTCCTGTCCACTTCTCTGTATCTTCTGTGGGATATCTAAGATTAGATCTGTTTGCATCTGGACACAAAAATCTTATCCAAATTTTCTACCTATAAACTGGGTTTCTGACTTTTTCATCTGACATTTTGTACTTGCTATCAACCAGCCCAATTTTGTCTCTCCTTTTGTGATTACAAAATTAGCTCTTTGGCTCAAGGGCTATCTTTTGATCCTGCGCAAATAGTAGCCCAAAATATACAATACATGTTAATTTTTTCTTTGCAAACACAGTTTTTACCAGTCCCAGGCAGAATCAAGCCCAGTAGTACTGATCTATACACATGAGCATCTCTGGGAACAGAATTTTTTCTTCTCCAGATCTGAGCACTGAAAGCAATCAAATAAGCTCTAACTGAATTTATCATCTCTATTAATTTATTTTTCTTGGGAAATGAAAGCCTAAATTGCTGATTGCAGCTGGATTAGAAATGATAAAAGTAGGGTAACAGACACTGGATTAGCATCAGAACCATATGTTATTCATTATTTTAATAGTGTATGCAGATCCTGCTTTAATGTTAATGATAGGCACTCCTCCCCCAGCCCTGGTTTAATGGGGAAAACCAGATTTATTCAGTGCTCAGGTCTTTGTAGCAGCAACAGTCTGCTCCTCAATTAGACAACAAAGCTGGGAAAGAGGGGTGTTGTGGGGAGAGAAGGGAGATGATGTCTCTTCTGAACCTGTGCCTGGAACAATTCACCTTTGTTTTGCTGCGATTTGGGGATAAATAAATGCGTGAACAGGAAGATTTAAACACATGGCAGAGAAAACGCAACAGCAGGAGGATGCTTGTGAAAAAGCAAGGGTAGGCAGCAGGGTGAGCAGCCTAGGAGAGGGCAGGAGATGAGGGCAGGAGATGAGGACTTGCTCTGCTCCATGCCGTGGGTACTCACTGCCTGTAATTGTAGGCGATATCCGCGAACTCCTTCCTCCGGGCCCGGTACACGGGATCTTTGAACCCCTGCAGAGAAACAGTGATGCTCAGTCCGTGCAAAATGGTCAGTAAGGGCAAAAGGTGAAGAGCCTTCCTCCCAGTGAGCACCCTCAGGCATGGCTGGTGCATCCAAGAAGTGCAGCAAGGATGGTGGGAAAGCTGCCTCTGCTCTGCCAGGCTCCACTCAGCCAGGGCAGCGCTCCTTCCTGGGCTGCAGAGCCCCTGAGCAGCCGCAGTCTCTCACCATCACTGCCCCCCAAGTCCTTTCTTTTTCTCATTTCCACTTCCTATAAGATAGGGAAATGTTCCTTTAGAGCAACACCAAGGTGTTCCTGGCAAGAGCAGCCCAGAATTATCAGTACTCAGATAACCATGCCCTTCTGGTTTCCCCTGAAGCTTGTTGCTGTCCCTGGCACAGCTGAGCTGCTCTAAAGAAGCAGAATCAAAACACATTAGAAACACATTCATCAACTCAATCGGACCTTTTAGGCAGATTTTCAGCATGAACCACACTTAAAAGTGCTCATTTTCAAACTGCTGGAGGATCAGTAGCCACTTAGCAGGGCCAAACCCCCCTATTTGTAGTACAAATTCAACCATTTGAAGGCAATTAATGACTACAAAGAATGTCTAATAGACCTTGTGGCTGGGAGCTTGACCTTTGCAGCTAATTAGCAATAAAACCAAGGATAAGAAATAAAACCTCTAAATCTTCATCTGGGATAACCCTTCTCCCACCCCAGTGTGCCTGCTGTTTAGACTAAAAGATCCTCAGGAACAGGAGTGCAGAAACATCCTCCTTTCCAAGCTAGGATGTCCTTCTGCAGGGCAAACAGGAGCAGCTCCCTGGGCACTGCAGCAGCCCATAAATGCATCTCCTAGTGCTCAAAGGCACAACTGGACTGAGGGGCCACAAAACACAGCCAAGTACAGGAGGCAGGTGGAGTGTAAATTCACAAGTGTGAATCAAAAAGGGATATCCAATGGCCAAAAATACACTGTCCAAGGTTAACCTGTCATGGAGGTCATTGTGATTAAATTCCATGCATCACTTTACTAAAAACACAGGCTTCATTAATTGCTCTTTTTCTGCACTCTAGGGACTGTCACCTATTTACCCCAGCAGCTGGCTTCCTTTTTTAAGGCACAAGTGCTCACTAACTAACTCTAGAAACTGGAGGAGAGACGCTTCGTTCCTTTTTATATATTTTTCTTTTCTTTTTTTTTTTTTTTTTTTTCTGGTTCCTTTTTTCAAATACATTCTTGGTCTATTCCCACATTTCACACAAGGGGGCCATTGGCTCAGTGTAGCCCCTTTCATTCTGCCTCTCATATGACCACAGTGAACATCATGAATCATTGTGCATGGTACATAACACATCTTGAATTAAGCAATAGGTAGTGAATGACTAATCACCCCATCTCAATTAAACTAATAGCAGCAATTTTTGGTGCACTGCATGTAATTTATTTATAATCACCCTATCTCAATTAAACTAATAGCAGCAATTTCTGGTGCACTGCATGGAACTCAGCGTGTTTTGACAAATGAAAGTAAGTTGTTGTTTGCTTGGAGAGGGAATAGAGGCAGAAAATATTCTTGTTCTGATCAAAACTGAAAAACCACAAAACATTTTTTTTTATTAGCTAAGTCAATGAACAAAACTTTCTGATGCTACCATTTAAACCATAAACTTTTTGAACCAAGAACATTTTCTTTTGTCACGTCTCACCTTAAAGTACCATATCAGATTTAGAGTCCACATAACAATACACTGAGCTAAATCATGTGTATGTAATCAAGAATCAAAAAAGTCTTTCTTTCTCTGGGCTATGCCATATTGCTTCTTTTTCTTGCTAGTGATACACAAAGTGAGCCTGGAATCACTACATCAGAGCCTCCTGGGAAGATTAGATGTGTCCTTGTGGTGGTCTTGTGCTCTGAAAACTACTCCTGACATTTGCTCAATTATACCAACCATTGGTTTGATTTACTCCACAACCAGGGATTGGGCTGATTGTAACCCAACCTTCTTGTCCTGCACCATGTGAAATTTAGTCTACTAGATCTGTACTAAAAAAGAGCAAATTCAAGTGACAGAAACATCAGTGCCAATAAATAGAAAAATTGCTAAAAATAATTCTTACAGGATGATCAGCATCCAATTCTGCCCCATAGCTTAGGATCTGGTTGGCAAACCTGTCCAGCTCCTGGATGCTTCTTGGGAACCACGGTACTGCAAAACAGAAAAGAAATAGAGACTGGTATCCTTCTTTGTTACTTGATTTTTTGCCTTCTTCTGATATTTTCATCTTTTCATCATATATATAAAGAAACATAGTCAAGGGGCTAAGTTCTTTGAATCCTTTTCCCTATAGTAGGAAACAGGAACAAACCAAGCAAGTTGTCTTGAATTAGTGGTTGTTTCACACTGTTGGAAGAATATAGAACATCAAGAGCATCTGAACCTTGGTGCAGAGCTGGCTTGTAATGTTTACATTACAGAGCATAAGCTTTTCTGTGTATTACTTCTGGTGTATTGGCTTATCAAAATGCAAAAAAATTTCACAATAAGCCAGAATCATCCCCTTCAAAGGAATCACAAGAAACTCCACAACAAGGATAAATAATTTTTGGGCTGCCTGAAATACTCTTCCTAAGATCTACTTGGTGACCCACTTGAGCTAGGATTCTGAAACAAAATGACAAATGGCATCCTAATACCTCAGACTAGCACTGTATCACTGCAGACATTACACAATTATGCATTTACTTGATTACATTTCTTGCTCTGGTTCTCTCTTGCCTTGTAACTCCTATGCTATACACACTGTCCCAGGCACAGCCAGCATGTGAGAAGGGACCGTGGTGGGCACACAGAGTGTAATGTCCATGTGACCCTCTCGTTACAGAAGAACATAAGGTGAAAGACAGCAAACAATCACAGGGATTTCCAGATGTGATGTATTGAGACAAAAAAAGGGTAAGTCAAGCTTCATGGCAATTCAATACAGGGGACTGAACAGGGGCAGCCTCTATCAGTAAAAAGTTTGCAATTCCTTGAGAGACTTCCTTGTGCAAATGGGTGTTGCTTGCTCAGCCAGTGCTTGGCAAGCAGCTGATTCCCCTCTGTGGCTCTCTGCTCAGCTGGGAGCTCTGCTGCTGGGCCATACCTCCCCATCTTATTTTGGGGGCTGTGCCAAGTGAGCCTGATCCTGGGCCAGCAGCTGCTGAATGAGCTCCCTGCGGTGCCCGGGTGATGGGGCTCATCCCAGGACTGATGGACCACCTGCAGGATAAGAGGATCTCTGTCTCCAGGACTATTCAGCTTTGTGCCGAGCCTCACAGCACGCTTGTGGCGCTGGGTTTCTGCGAGGCACCTGCACAGAGGCGCTGGAGCAGCAGCAGCTTTACAGGGCTCGATTTGGGGCCCCAGGCAGAGAGAGAGAGTGCCCACACGCCGGATTCTGTCCCATCCCAGTCTGCACATTTGCTTGCCAGGAAGATGCCGGGATGCCTGAGCATCCCGGGATGCAGGGGCCCGCTCAGTGGTACCCGGGCAGTGCCTCTCCTTCCCCCGCCCGGCAGGAGGGGGATTTGTTCCGCCCCTCTCCAGGATGCGCACGCTTCTCCTAGCCCTAAAAACCAGACCCGAGCGAGTCACTAGATGGCAGCAGCAGACCCAGGAAGGTCCCCAGATGGGTTTCTGGGCTGCTGGATGCACCGCTGGTTATCCTAGCTGCTCCAGAAACACTCCCCTCGCTTCAGAAAGTTTTACTTAAACTAGTCACAGGGGGAAGTAGAAAAAGGTGTGTTTGATCTATGGAGAATGGTCACTATTTACACCCATTTTCTATTTGAGTTTTTCTCCTGGCTGTATCACTGAGCTTTGTGGGATGGTGGGGAATTGATTCTGTGTTTTGTGCTTCAGACTCCCCACTGCCAGCCTGGGGTGAGGCACACTGGTGAATGGTTTTGTGTTAGGCACTGGGGGAAAAAGGCTGCCTGGGAGCCCCACAGCAAAGGATTTGTCAGTGTTAGAGAGAAAACCTCTCTTCTCAGCAATGCACCACGACCCGGAGGGTCCAAGCTGTGTGGAAAAATTGGTGAGGGCTGAAGTCTGCACTGGATTTTGGCAGCGACGTCTATAGGGCTTTGCTGAACTGAATCAAAAAGGTCTCACTGGGCCAGGTTTGAAACATTGCTGACTTTCATTACTTTCATTAAATATCTTATTCTCAAGATTGCATTAGTATTTGGTGCAGATCTCATTAAAGACTTGAGGAAAAACTGACTCCAGGCTGATGTGGTGTCAGTCCTGGGTGTGGAGATGGGTGATTTGATTTTTCCCTAAACAGGAGAAGTAACTTATCTTCCTGGCACCAAGTCCTGATCCTGCCTACCCAAACACCAGCAGTGGCTAAATGAGAGCAGCTCTGAGCTTGCAGAGCTGGATGGACATGGCAGGCTGTGAAGGGAAATCCCAAGGAGACTTAGTGCTGCTTGCACCAGCATAAGTTGTTAAGTTGGGTCCTGGAAAGTGCTGAGCTTTCTCAGCTCTCATGGAAACAAGAATCAAAGACTGAGCACAGTTTTGGGGCAAACAGTGCATCAAGTCCATACAGCCCTCACATCGAGGGCCAGGGTGAAAAAAGGCTACTGGTGGGTCTTCTGCCTAGATGTGATGTGCCAGGACGCTGTCCCCAGCCCTCCCAGAAACTATTCAAAAGATCAAATCAAATTAGCCCCTGGCTGAATCTATCCCATGTTTTGTTTGCAGCATCCTCCTGCAGCCAGACTCGCTGTCTGTCTGTCTGCACAGCCATTAATGAACTGCCAGGGCCAGCTCCTGCAACACTGGGCCTCTGTGAAGGTCTGAGGAGCAAACGTGGGCTGATCAGCAATAAATATTGATTTGTCTGTAAGTGAAACAGCAGCATTTAGGGGATGGTGCTGGACACCCAAGTGGTGACCAAATTACCGTGGGGTCAAACGCTGAGCAGAATGCTAATAAGCCATTTGTATGAGAGGCAGCAGAGCAGGGGCAGTGAGGACTTCTGCAGAATCCTCCACTTGGACCATTGTGGGGAGGGTCAAAGACAGGTCTATGCAATTTATAGCAGTTCAAGGCCCAGGTTTAGCCCTTTTTTAAACACTCTCAAATGCTCTGGCTAGCCTCAGGGTCTAGCAAACAAGGGCCCTACAGATCCCCAGCCCCCAGCTTGTTTCAGAAATGCAATAAATTGTCTGCATTTCCCTAATGCTGCAACAGAATATTATTTAATTATTTTTATTCATGGGCTCCAAGTGGACTGCAGCTACCATCTTGTTTCCAAAAAGAGCCACTAGGAGATGCACTGTGTTTTTACAACAAATCTTTCCACATACACAAAGAGCTTTTGGCTCAGCAGCTGCCAGCCCTTCTCATCTGGAGCTCCAAAGATACATTTGGATTTAGAGCACTTTGCTGGTCTGCACTCACCTAAAATTACACTGTTGATCCAAATCTGATGTTTGTAACTATTGGAATGTGTCAATTAAATGTTGTATTTAGTTAAGAAAAGATACTAGAAGCAGTTAAAGTGATCAAAAAAAAAAAAAAAGAAAGAAAAGAAAAATCCATTCACTTCTCTTGCCCAATAAAGCACATACACACAGTGTTTAACATACATATAATATATGTATGTTAAACACACATATATTAATATGTTAATATACAGAAGGGACAGAATACAGAAATTTCCTCTGAGTGCCAACAAAGCAGTGCCCCAAAAAGGGGACTGTGTGCTTTCCAGAGGAAACAGAAAAATAAGGTTTTTCTTTCTCAAATCATGAGCAGGAGCAAAATGAATCCTTTGCAGGGAAGAAATGACAGAATCCTCGGCTGCAGCAAAAGAATCAGTCCCATGGGATCCCAGATTGCCTCTGGAAGAAAACCTTCCCAGCCTTTACCTGCCCACTGAGACAAGTGTGGCAACATCCCCATAAACCATCTGTCTGAGACTGGGCTCCCTGGAGGCACAGCCCTCTTGTTCTGTGTTTTGGGAATAAGATTTCACACAGGCACATCTGTGGACTATGACCAGATTTGCCAGGAGGATACATTTGAAAGACAAGCTGGCCTAAGAGGCACCACAAGGCCTGTTGTTTGTTAATGCCATCCCTGATAAAGGACAGCATCTCCCCACACTTCCTACAGCTCAGGCTGTTCCCATCTCTCTCTGCCCTTGCAGTGCCTCTGCCCAGGATTTGCCACCCACAGTTCATCCCCTAAGCAGGGCTCGTTTGACCTTTCAAAATATGGTCCTTGGAGGATTTCAGTTTGACTGGACCCTTATGGCTCATGAGAGGAGTTGAAATTGAAAAAAAATAAATGAGAAAGGGCAAGAAGAAATATCAATCTTTCTCTCTCTCCTCGGCAATAAATTGTTCCCATTTTATAATATTTCTGAATTGCTGAAACTAACAAACACAAGTTATCCTCTCAGACAGAAGAGGATCAAGTCCCTTTTTGAAACTGACAGGATAATCTAGCTCAAAAACTCCTTTGATCAACACAGCAACATGCAGTGAAATCCTAATCCTACAGCTGACCACAGGAGTTTTGACTTCTGTGAGGTCAGAATTTCACATGCAAGACTTTCCTGGATGATATTTAGAGCTGTATCTCTGTCTGACTCTGGCATATGTTTATAGGCAACTTTTCTGTTCCATAAACTTCTTTATTACCTTCTTCAGAGCAACTAGAAAAATTAATTTTAAGCCCTGGTAGGTCCTTTAGCTTTCTTCTGGAAATAAAAAAGCCCCCAAAAGTGAACCTCTTCGATCTGACATGATCATAAATCACCTAATCAACCTTTTGTCCCTTTGTCTATGAATGGAGAAAACTGACTCCAAAGAGAATCTGCCTTCTCCTTTTTCATCTTCAAATGTAATGTCATGGGTAGGACACAAAGGAAACGGTAAAAGGATTACCAGTACTGATCTCAAGAAGGTATTAATGTCCTTTCATGTTGTTCCTAGGAAGGAAGGGGAAGATCCAGGCCTAAAGTATTTAAAGTCTGAAATCCTATTAAAATCACATCTGTTATCTGAGGAGGCATTTAAGTCTGTCTCAGACTATCTGCTAGGCAGCCACCACTGCACCAAGCAGCCTCAACTCCAGCAAATCTCTGAGAATTAGGAGCAGGGACAACTGAAAAAATCTTTCCTTATTTCCCTCCGAAGGCAGAACTGCAACTGACCTCCCTAGGATTTCTTAAAGTAAAGGAGAGTTAGTCCTGTTCCCACCAAAGTGGGTGGCAGAGCCTTCCTAGTTTCCCAGGAGACTTAGTCAGAATCATGGCAAAAAGTTACACTACAGAAAATCTCCAAATGAAAAAGTTTACAGTACAGGAAAAATGGAGACAGAGAGAGAGAAATGTAGCCATGAAGACCCAAGAGGATCTCCTTTACTACAGGAAAAATAAGTAATTTCAGTATGTGACATATATAGTCCATGTCAATGTTAACCTTGTCAGCATATCCTTACCAGTGTCCTTCTTCTTTGTTCGTGAGAGCTCATGGACTGTTGCTCCAATGTCACTTCTCAAGGACTTGATGATCTTGTCCAGTGCTGGGACATTCTTGCCTTCCAAGTTAATGAAGAATTCATACTCATCTTTGTTGAGACGGGAAGGTCGGGACTCAATGTGGGTCAAGTTTATTCCTTTTTCCTAAGAGAAAGAGAAATTTTGGTTTCACAGTTTTTGGGGGAAGGAATATGACATAAAGACTGGACAAATACATGTGTCAGTCAATAAACCATATTGTACCATCCAAATAACTCAAAAGCAGCCACTGGACTTGAGGACTTTCACAACAGAGAGAGAAACAGAAAGGAAGGATGAGAAATATGTGAGATTCACCCTTGTACAGAGCTGTATCATGAGGACTGGGCACAACTGAAGGCTTAGAGAAAGGTGGAAGCAGGATAGAAGCTGTAAACAGGCTTTGTGTTGTGAAGGGCAACTCCAGTCCCTCAAGCACATAATGAGAGCTCGTCTGTGTTGACAGAGACACTTTCCCAGCACCAACACAGGAAGAAGGCATTCCACCTGTGGAATACCCTCTCATGGGAAACTGAATGCTGCCTTGATGAGCATCCTGAGAGAAGACTGGATGAGCAGGCAGCTGGGCACCCTGTGAGACAAGCTTCTGCCAAACCTCTGCTCAGTCACCTGCAAAGCCACCTGCACAGTTTCCAGGGCTGTGAGCAGCTGTTGGGCAAAGATCCAAGGGGAAACATGGATCTGCACCAAAAAAGGCAGCCCAGGTTTGTGAAAATAAAAACATGGGTGTTTTAAATCACAGGATCACAGAGCTGGTGAGGCTGAATGGTACTTCTGGAGATCAGCAAGTACAATAATATGCTCAGGCTGCCTGAGCAGATTGCCCAGGGCTATGTCCAGTCAAGTTTGGAGACTCCTCAGTTTCTCTGGGCAACTGCTTCCAAGTCTAGTCACCCTCACAGAGAAGGATTATTTTCTTTAGCACAGAAATTCAAGTTCTGTCTCACCAAATATCTTTGCTGACCATCAGCAGTGTCTCTTAGCTCTGAAGAAAGAGATCATTGTCAGCTTTGACGACTATAGCATTGGCATTGATGACTACAGCCAGTGGGAACCTGACCTCAGACATGCTGTCATGTTGATGTATAAGAACCAAGTACCTAAAAATCCTATTTTTTCCAACAAAAAGCAAACAAAAAGTCTAGGAAAACAAAAAAATGTTTAGGAAAAAAACCCCAGAAAGTCCAAAAGAAAAGTCCAGGAACATCTATCCATGTTAACTGAACTACAACGTTTTCCTGAGCACTATAACTTGAATATGAAAATATTGGTTTTTTTCCTTTTTTTTTTTGAGGAAGTCTTTTAAACAGGTTTCCATGGGCATTGACTTTTCCCCCTGACCATCTTGTCAGGATCACACTGGTGCTGCAGACACAGCATGCCATGGTTCGGTCTGGGCTTCTGTCCCCTGGGAGGAATATACAAATCCCTGGAGGAAATCTGGGCCTGAAGATCACAGAATCATTGCCCTCAGAAGAGTCTGAGGGGCTGACATGTGGTGATCTCCATCATCCCTAGAGAAACTTTTGGCTTTCTTCTTTCAAGCTAAAGAAGACTCCAAACTACATGGGGGGAAGTGCTGGCCCTGCTGGTGTCAATGTCAAACCCCCTGCTACAGTGGGGTCAGGATTTCATCCATGAAGTAATGCTGTTAGGATCTGCTTTTGCCCTACAAGGAAGAAAAATGGAAGATTTTTTAACTATGCATCCCTCTTTCTGAGCCTCTTTAGGGTTTTCTTTGCTCCTCTCAGTGCTTGCATAGCGCAGGAGGGCATCTGGCCATCAGCAGCAAAGGCCTGATTTACTCCTCCACAAAAGGCAGCTTATTCCTTGGTAGTAAACATATATGTCACTGCTCTGTTTCCTGAGCATTGCACACTACAGATGAACTCAAATTGTTTGGCTAGATACCAATACATTAAGTTGAAAAGGTCAAAAGCTCATTCACCAACTGCTGGTCTCAAGAGATGCTGTCCTCACAGGGCTGTCTGCCCAGGGAGAGAATGGCCAGCACTGTCCTTGGCCCTGGGGACAGTTTGTTTTAGGCCTCCAAAGCCCTGCCTCCCAAACAGACTGCCCATTGTCCTGTCCCTGTGGTGAGGCACTGGGAGCTCCTGACAGAGAGCAGGCGCAGGGAGCTGCTGTGCCTTTGCTGTGTCTCACCATCCTCATCCTAAAAGTTTTCCTCTTTATGCCTACTCTGGATCTACATATCTGCACTCTTTTAGCTTAAAACCATCACCCCATGTGCCATCACAAACAGCCTTGCTAAAAACTCTGTCCCCATCCTTCTTTCTTATAGGACCCCTCTGAGTACTGGAGGGCCACAATAAGATCACCCCAGCCCCTTTCTCCTCTGGGCTGAAGGCTCCTTAAGCATCCCTTTTCATCCCTTTGGTTTTTTTATCAGGTGACTCCTCTACTGTGCCAGCTCTCCAGTCAGGCTCAGTGAGCAGCTGGACAGACAGCAATGCCCCCAGAATAAACAGGGTGATGCAAGGGTTGGAAATGAAGAGATAAGTTGCAGGGTGGGCACAAGACATGCTTAAGGTAGCAGGAGTATCAATACCCCTCAAACTATAACAACTTGAAACAGTGAGAAAAAGAGGGGGAAAAAGAAGATGGAGGAAGGAGGCCATGGAAGAAGGAGCCCAGAGTTATCTCCTTTCTTACACCTGAGAGAAGCAGAACACCTTCCTACAGAGTGTCAAGCTGCTTTGGTGTTTATTTGAGGGATATCTGCCACTCAGCAATGTCCAGAGCCAGCCTGTTACCTCTTTCTGCTGAGATTTCTGGACCTCACAACAGAGAAGCTGAAGGGAGAACCCTTCTGGTGGCTGTTTATAGAACAAAAATGCAGCAGCATACATCCAACTCCCTGAACTGGCACTCCTGGAGAAGTGTGTTCTCATGTGCTGTGCCTTGCTACTAAGCCCTTGACTTCAAAACATTTACAGTGGCTCTATTTACAGTTACTAGAGTTGCTTTATAAATCTCAATTTCATTCTAGTCCAACTACTCCATCTAGTGTTTAATCTTCATAGTTTCACATTGTTCAGAATTCTTTTGTATCCTTGATGTTGACAAATATTGCTATTGCATCACATTTCTCCTAGTAGATGATGCTTTCTTTAAACCTCCAACTCCTGGAGACAAAGTTGCCTAAGAAAGGAGAATGGGAGCAATTTTTTGGTTTAGTTTTAAGCAGTTTTCAATCCCTATCTGCTTTTTAGTAGAGATTGACATCTTGACAATGTATCCTTCAAAAGTCAGCTAATAAAAGTTATTCCATTTTTCTGAGCTATTTTTTGTTGATGGAACCTAACTCCTAACCTAACACCTTTGGAAGATCTCAACGGCCACATGTTTGTGGTGGATTCCCATCTGAACTATTAACATGGATCTGTTCTGCCCTTCCTATTTTAGAGCTGGAAGGGATCAGATGAGCCCATGGAGTGAGATTGGATGTGCCTTTGCTGAACTCACCCCACCACCCACCGCAGCTGCAAGGAACTTGGAGAGCAGGTGGGTACTTCTTCTCCCAGGTTTATGACCAGGGGAGAGGTTGAGTCCCTCCCCTATAGACACATCCTGTCATAAAACCATATGCCTGCTGTTGTTTTTTTTTTTTTTTTTTTTTCTTAAACCTTTCTTAAAACCCCCACTCCAAGGGGTGGAAAAACTCAGCTTTCATTATTTTAGTATCCAAGCCAATGGTACCTCTATCACTGCCCATTAGAGAAGGAAGTTTCAAGACACGTTCTCAGAGCTCAAAGATCAAGCTGGAATTAGTTCTAACAGAGTTTGAAGGGGGTAGCAACACAAATATATCAATTTAAAACAGAGACAATGGTGGATGCAGGGAGGAGATTGCCCATGTGCCTCCCTGCCTTACCTCACAGTGCTGGATCTCAGTCTTGGCTCCCTCTCAGAGTCTGTGAAGCAGCTCCAGCTCCTTGCCCAGGTTATTTCAGGTTTTCCATCCTAACTGAGCATCACCTATGCTGCCCCACACCAGCAGGAGAAAACCAGACTGGTGATGCACTACACAAGCAGTCCTGCTGAGGTCACAATCAGGAGAATTTTGTCCCACCCTCTGTTTAATGGCCTGGGCACTGGAAAAGGAAAGTTGTGTGTTCATACACAGGGAAGCTCTCAGTAGGGATGGATCCTTTCTGAAAATGTTATGGGTTACTACTTCCCATGACACTCACACATCCTTCTGTTCACTAATTACTAAATGCTCCTATGTATGGTTCTAAAACTAAGTACAGCTGTGAAATCCAGCTGCTGCTTGTTTTC
This sequence comes from Setophaga petechia, assembly GCA_024362935.1. Classification (NCBI taxonomy): domain Eukaryota; kingdom Metazoa; phylum Chordata; class Aves; order Passeriformes; family Parulidae; genus Setophaga; species Setophaga petechia. The sequence goes on from JANCRA010000025.1 coordinate 8,996,466, forward strand.
GTGACTGTTGTCATTAATGAAGTTTGGCTTCATCAGGAGACCCCACATTGTTACCAGATGAAGAACTTTCAACAACACTATGGTGCCACTAATAAACGCTAAGTGAGAATTTGGGTAAAATCTCCCAAAAAAAGGATTTTACTTGCACTTTCTAGTACCAAAAAAAAAAAAAAAAAGATCTGATTCAGCTCTACTGTCCAAGGGTCTGCTTGTCAGCTGGAGACAGAAAGAATATTCTCCTTCACAACTGCTAGGGTTTTCCTTCCCAACTCATGGAGGAAAAGTGTCTCAGAGCAGGTCCCTGCCAACAAAGAGTGCCAGAGGGCAGCTGGCCCTGGAGCAATCCCTGGTGTCCATCACTCTGCTCCAACCATGAAATTTGGCACAAGGCTTGCAGCAGAATCTGGCTGCAAAACACGTGGAGCAGGACAACCCTAAAACGTGACAGTGTGTGGCATTGCACAAGCACCTGTGAAGAGAGCACTCCTCTCTTTAAACCCTTGGTGATCAGTTAGATCCACAAGTCCTGCTCTTGTGGCCACAGGAAGAGGAGAGATAAGACCAAGGATGTGTGTGGAAGCCCAGGGCACTGGGAGTATTTCTCTGTCTGTTCTGGCGTTTCCTGACCACCAGGGGAGCACTGACTTTCATTCATTCATGGAGAAAATTCTTCATTCATGAAGAAAGTTTCCTAGAATTCAAGACAGACTGGAATCCACAAAAGCATGAAATAGATTATAGAGAGTGGTGCAGGTATATCACTTGGTGAGAAATTTAGGTTTTGGGATTTTTACTATGTTGTGGATGGAAGCAAGATGGAGTGCACAGGGTGCCACCCTGGGTTTCTTCTTCATGCTTCTTCTTCCTTCTTTTTCTTCATGGGTTTGGGTGGCATTTTGTAATTGGGCAGAAAAGTCTGCATTGCAGCTCTGTGGGATCAGTTATTGGGTTAAAAGAGAAAATAATCTAGGTGTCAGTTCTTAATTGGATAGTTTAATCTTAAAAGACCTTGTAACAAGAGATTGTGAGCCAGTTTGTGCTTTGTAAAGAAAAGCTGCCAAACTCACAGTAGTGAGACTGTTTTACTGATAAGAAATAATAAACAGCTGAGTCCAAACATGAACTACCATCTCAAGTGCCTTCAATACAGGCCCAGAGAAACCAACAACTGGAACCCCCACAGATGTGGGTTTGGAGCAGTGTAATGAAATGATCACTGCTGTGCCTATGTACAGTGTAATGAGAAAACAATCTTGTGGTAGAGGCAAGCCAGTTCACCTATCAGTGCAGACACTCTCAGCACACCCCCTGGCCAAAGTGACTGTTTTCTTCCCCTGATTTGGAAACAATCCCAATCACCACAGAGCCAGGGCCTTCCCAGGGCACACAGAGATTACAGTCACGTAGGACTTTCTGTGGAATGAAGTTCCTAAACAGAAACAGAGCAGAGTTGCCTCTGCTGACTCTGAAAGTGGCAGGACTCTTTTATTACTGCTTGTTACTCCCATCCCATCCTTCTATGGAACAGTAATTTACCCCCATGGGACAGTAACTTACACTGGGAACAGGAGTACTTGGTGCAAATCAATTTTTTTTTATTTTGAGCTAGATCCCTACCCACTGATGGCTGCAGCTTGCACTGAAGTCCTGCTCTGTATCTGAGAAGTTCCATCACTGAGGAAAAGATAGAAGGTTCCTCTCTAAAAATGGGTTTAGCAAACTTGTGATGTATTCCAACATTTGCCACTTAAAACAGCTGACAATCTACTACTTGTAAATCCAGTAGGAAAAGAATTTCAGAGAAGATTAGTGCATTCACAAAATCATGTGGAAAATCTGCAATTGAAACTGAAGGCAATCCTTTTTGTATATGGAAATTCTTATTTCTGCTCTCTTTAATGATTGATTTACAGAAAAGGCAATCTTTGAGGGAGAATAATGTGGGTTTTTCTTCACTTTTTTTTTTTAATGAACTTTGTTGTTTAAAAAATTTTTCCCCGATTTCAATAGGTTTTTATCACCACAGAGAAACAAATATTTTTACTAAGCGTAACACTCAGGTCAACCCAAAGTGCTCAGTTTTGCTTTTTCAGTTTTGATAAGAAACCTGGAAGATTTCTCTTTCTTTTTGGCCTCAACTTATACTCTGAACATTTTTGATGTATCCAGTGAATCAAAAAAGAAACACAATTTCATCATGACTGTTCTGTCTTCCTGATTTTAAGCATTATACTTTACTCATATATGCTCTTCTGTTTCAGATGAAGGTATTTATTCAAGGTTTGGCTCCCTAGCTGTCATCTTCTACAGCACAAATAAACAGCACAGGGCTACACCAAGGAGTACCTCAGTGCACAGCAGATCCCATTAAAATTAAGTCGGTGTAAAGACCCTGCTGGTGGATTTGTGCTGTCCCTACAGCCTGCAATGAGGACAGAGGTGACAAAGGGGCTTTTCAAGTGCAAAACAATTGGCTTTTACAAGCAAAAAGTGAATGTCTGCCACATCCCCAACACGAAAACAGAGCAGCTAGTGTGGAGGCAAAGTGGATTCAGCTTTAGCAATCTGCTTATTGCTGAGCATGACTGAGCTGCTAACACTTTACAGAGTGTGAATCTGGCCCTGCAGACACATCTCTCCACAGGACAGGTGAGGAAGGGGCTGCAGGGGCTGTACTGCAGCAGTGGCAGAGCTCTATGCTGTGCCAGTCCAGGAGGAACAGATTCATGCAGTCAGGCAAGGGTTTGCAAACCAGAGAGAAGGGACAAGAGCCAGTGATCAGAAAATCTTAAAACCCTGCTGAGGTCAGATGTTTAGATGGGTCTTCTTGAGCAAACATAAGAAAAAAGTGGAAATAATCAAGTATGTTGTGGACCTAAAGCCAGCAGACAAAGAGAGCCAAGTTCAATGAGAGGATTCCTCAGGAAAAACCCCTTCAAGCTACACAGGAAAAACAAGAGTTGTCACTGTAACCACATACTTGTGTGCAACTGGGACCTGAACAGAAAATTAGAATTTGGGTCTTTGAGCAAAAAAACAAATGTGAGCCTGCAATGTTCTGCCAACTGCATGAGCAACCCTGAGGGATGTTTGAGCAGGACAACATTACTTTTTCCACAAAAACACATTGAAATTGTCTTAATGTTGGGGCCTCAGTTAGAGGACAACATTCTGTGCCATGAGCCCTCTGTAGCCCTTAGCCTTGAGCCTCCCTTACCTGGAGGAGGCTCCCCTACCTTCAGCCCACCCTGGCTCCCACAGTGGGGGCTCACCCCTTCCATCTGGGCTGTGTTTGGACACTAATTCCTTTCCTGGGTGGTTTGCTTTGTGGGTGACTAGAGATTCTGCCTGCCATGATGCTTGATGAGCCAGAAGGCTTGGACCTCATGATATCCAGGGCAGGCCCAGGCTAGAGCCCACCCTTTGGTGTCCCTTTGTCTTGCTGCCCATGGAGAACAAGGGGGCTAAAGTCTGGAGAGTTTCACTCCAGCACAGGGACATGGGCAGGGTGTGAACCTGGGAGTGCATCCCAGGAAGGGACTCAAGTGTTGCAGAACAATGCAACCACAGAGTAAAAATTTTTTTTTTCAGTTCTTAAACCAAGGAGAGGATGAGCCTTCCCAGGTCCATACACAAACCTCCTCTACAGAAAGGCATCCTGTGTCCTGATGGCTCCTCAATATTTCTCCTTTCTTTAGGCATCCCCTCAATTCCCTATGACTCAGCCTGGATCTTGCTTCCCTGGGAGAGAGGGCAAATTTTCAAAGTCTTTCATATTTAGAGCTTGTTCAACCCTCCTCCTCTCCCTTTCATGTCCCACATTAGTTTTACAGACTGTCTAGAAAAGAGACAAAATCCTCAAAGCCAGTGCTGGAGGCACTGCCCCTTAATCACCCCCAAATCCACTCTGCCTGCATTCCCACACAGGAGTGCCCAGAGAGGTGCCAGCAGCCTGGGCACCCCCACCTCAGCAAGGAGCAGAAGGTTCAGACATAAAACATCAGAACCAGCAGCTGCACAAGGTGTGGAACACCTCCATGAAGTGAACAATTGCAGCTCCACATCTGCTCCTGGAAACAGCCTGATCCTATTTGTGGCTTGTCAGTTTTCTCTTTTCCTACTGCATGAGACAATGACAGCTGGAGCAGCCACCCTCACATCTCCTCTTGTGAGGTCCCTCTGAGACAAATCCACCACATTTCCACAAGCCAGCAACAAGCTGGTGACACAAACCAGGGGACAAGGCTGGGTGTCTCCCTGCCCAGGGAGTCCACCCACAGAGAGTCTGAGCTAACTCCAGTAGCATCTCTCAGCTAATGCTATTAGACAGTGAAGGAGAACAAGACAAAAACATTCCCTCAAGTTCTTCCTGTTTTTTCCCACTCTTTACCTGCCTATCACCACTTTCCCTGTCTGTGCTGCGATGTCAGTGAGCACAAAGTCTGTTTCTCTGAGGCACCACAGCTATGGCCAGGATGGAAAAGGGGCAAGGTTCTCCCAGCTGTGTGTGTATGTAAAACCTACACCTCTGTGGAGTTCTTGGAATGGAGTTACAACAGCCCAAAGGCTGCTCTGGTTTACACCAGGAATTCACTAACAACAGCCCTGAGGAGCTGCCCTTGTACCATTAAATGCCATCCATCCATCCATCCATCCATCCATCCATCCATCCATCCATCCATCCATCCCCCCAGCACAATACCAAATGTAGAACTGATATAAGTTCTACATTTCTCTTGTCTCTTGTCAAGCCTTGGTGCTGGAGGAGCTGAGATTTAGCACAGAAAGAATTGGCTTTGTTGGGTGGAAAACCAACTGAGTCCCAACCTCCCAGCTGCAGTCAGGGCCACTGGGAAAAAGGGACTCTTGGTCTAGTTTAGGTATCTGCTTTGGGGCAAGAAAAGCCACATCCAAGAAATGGTTACATCTCTCTTTCCTATACTAGCTCCTCTACAAAGGAAGATCAGAGAGCTCCTCTTTCTTTAGAGCTGACAGCAATGTATTTAGTAGACATCAATGCGTTTAATAAGAGAATGTCAACAGTCTCATTAATTCATTTACAGACATGCACATCACTGACATATGGACATTTTGCAGGATTTTACTAGTCAATTCACAGATTTAGACTTGCTCTTCTCTTGTTGGTGAATTTCCTCTTATCTTAATGAATCATGTCCTAAAACTCATGATTATTTTTCTTTTGTACCCATAACACACAACCTCTCATTTCCTAGTAAATTCAATTTACAAATGGAAAATATGCAGGCCACAACTTCTTAGAGTGTTCTAAAAAAATTTCTGTTTTCAGGCACAACTATTACATTAAAAAAAGAAAAAAAAAAGCCACAGAACCAATATAAAAGTGTATTTGCTTGGGAGCACAGAGTACACAGCTGTGTGTTGCAACACAACCATCCTCAACCGCAAGGATTTCGTGTTTTTCAAACAACATTCATGACATCTGGGAAATATTTCTGAAAGAATAAATAAGCACACAATGTCCTGAAAGGTAAATGGCTCCTTGTTTCCCCAAAAATTTTCCAAATCATTCAGCCTAAGTTACTGAGTCCCTTTGGTGTGAAAAAGTGCTGTCATTTTTATGATGTTCTGTAGGCACCCTCTACCCACTCTGTAAAAGTACTGCAGGTGGGAAATAGTAGGATCTTTTATATCAGATTTTTTTGGGTGGACAAGAGCTAAGTGCTGCCCCCAGCAGAAATACCTCGTGCAATGTGCATTGTGAGTCACATGGCTCACATGCAGGTTATATTTGCCTTACAAGTTTTAGGGCAAATTATTTGGTTGTAAGTCAATCTTAGGTCACAGTCCAACTCATCCTTACCTCTTACTACAGCAGTTATCATTAAATATTTCCCTTTTAAGTGGAAAAAATGCATTTTTCTCACCATCATGTGGGGTAGAGGTTTTAATTTAAAAAAGCTACTTCTGCCCCAAGACTTAAAGGGATTTTAAGCCCAGAAAAGAAATGGAGGCTGCTTTCCCCTATAATAGCAATGAAATAGAATCACAAACACAACCTACAAGACCCTGAGAAAGTGTGGCTGCAATACAAAATTGTAAAGACCTGAAGGAAAATATTTACCTCAAACGTGCGCAGGACTTTAGCCAATGCCCCGACTTCTTCTTTCAGAGAGAAAATCAAAGAAATCACACCATTTTTACTGGGGGAGTCTTCAATGTAGCTAGATTCCTGAAAGGAAAGAAAAAATAAACAAAAATTTCTGCCATTCACCCAAGGAATCAGTTTTGCCTTTCTGCATGTCCCTTTTGCGCAGCACCAGTGATGTAAAGAAGGTATAAAACAGCTCTGGGGCTGCTCTGATTTATGATGGCAAAAACACAAATCCCTTCTCTCAAACTAGAGCCCTTGTGAGAGCATGGTAGTAAAAAAGGACATGCAAATAAACCCAATACCATCCTTGCCTCCCCTCACCCCTCAGGGATGACTGGAAACATTTCTGCACTTTGGTTTCAGCTGCAGTCCAGCAAAGTCCTCTCCTCAGGCTTCCTTTTCATCAGCACTCAGGGTTAAAGCAGAGAAGTGTGGATGAGCTTTGTGCAGAGATGCAGACCTGTGTTTCCCTTCAGTTCTGCTTATACCTTCCAGGTACCCCCAGGAGAGAGGTAGTATCCACAGGAAGGATATGGAAAGTGATTTTAAAACAAAACAGCAACATCAAGCAGAGAAAAATCAGAGAAAAATAAAAAAAAGAAAAATGTTGGAGCAAACATTTAGATCTTCCCTTAATCCCATAATGAGTAAAGACTCGAGGCAAGATGTGTTTTCATTTATGTTTGTTCCCTTTCTCTTATTGATTTTCTACTCTGGAAATTCCAAAAGGCATTTTTCCATACTCTCAAAGGTTTATTTTCATTATTTTCACAGTTCTCATTACTAGAATGTCTCTACATGTGTTTCTTTCCACAAAAGCCCTGTTAAAGAAGGGAAAAGCTACTTCACCACTTGTGAAAGAGGAAACTGAGGCCTGGAGTAGAGGCAGATCTTGAAAGCTGGGTACTTGGCATAGCAGGTAAATGGAAAATAGGTAAATGGAAAATTAGGTGATTTCAATCATCTAATTTTTCTGATGTCACAGCAAATTTGATGTACAACCATCACAAACTTTTGGAAGCCACATTAATGATTAATGTCTTATTTGCATATTTATTTCTTTTTTTTTTTAACATCTGCTAGCCTTGGACAAATTGTCTGTGGTTGTTATTTCAAAGATCACACCAGACATCTGCAACACAGAGGAGTCCTGGTGTAACAAGTCTTGGGCTAAAGCTTGATTCGAGGTACCCATTCAAATATTCCTTATAAAGATGATCTGTATTTTGAGCAGAGCTTGCTCTCATTATGGCTATTGCTCAATTGAACATATAAATCAGAGTAAAAAGAGTCCCAGTTCCCCAATATTGTCCTCAGCAAAGATAGCCTTTGTAGAAGACAAATTAACAATCAAAGCCAGCTGCCCTGAAGCCATGAAGCTCTTGGTGGGCCTACATTTCCTGAGGCAGAGTTATGAAGAGCTGCCTTCTTTTGTAAATAAATAATTGTTGATGCTTCAAGCCATCTCCAAGGCTGCCTCCAAGGTTGCTGCTAACAGACTGGCCACACACTTTTCTATCTGGCTTTGTTTCCAGGGGCTGCAAGGGTTTTCCAAACTTCTTCCAGCTTTATGAGGGACCTCTAGTGTGAACTGTAGTAGAAGGGCTGCACCAGAAGGAAGATTGCCACCTGATCAGCTGTGACACTTCCTGCAGCATCTCTGTGTCTCCTGAGTCCCCATGCAGCCAGGGAGTCAGCCCAGCTCCCACATGGGGAGGACCAAGAGGAAAAGCAGCTGGAAGTGATGTGTCAGCTGGCTAATGAAACCCATTTACACCTCAAGCAACCACAAGGGAAAACGATGACAGAAGTCTGGCAAAAGCCAAAACAAATGTCTGTAGTACTGAAATTTTATAGTAGTGTGACCAAAACTGTCATCTCAAATACTGCCCATGCATTGCTTTTTCCTTCTGTATTCACCCACCACAGCCAAGACTGATCTCAAGGACAGAACTGGCTCCACATTGTCTGTCCAATGGGTCGAGATTTTGGTTTTCACTGTCTGCAATGAAACTGCTCTAAAATACATGCACTTATATATTTAAAATATTCTTGCCAAGTCATGCTGTGAGAACCAAATTATATGACAGATGGACTTGAATGTGTGTGACAAATAAAGAATTCATGGTTGCATACTTGCAGGGGAGATCATGCAAAGTTGAAGTCCTGCAAGGTAATCCTGATGATAATAATTAATCTCTTTTTACAATGAGATTAGACAAAAAATTCTTAAAAAACCTTTCCAAACTCATTGGTCACTAGCTTTGATTTGTTGAGACCAGCTGCTTTCAATCTGTCCTCAGTTATTTTCCCACTCTTGTAAGTAAATTTATATTGGGGCTTAAGAGAAAGACACATTTCAGCAGGGAGTAGGCACTGATGCTCTAAACAGCCTCATACTTGCTTAACTTCTTGCACATCTGCATATGCACTCAGCTCCCTGGAAGGTCTTTCAACAAGCATCAGCCCATGCCTGAGCCTGTCACAGAGGTGGCATCTTTAATTGCAAAGGGGAAGAAGACTAAAATGATTATTTTCCTGGTACCCAGTTCTTATCAGGGTATAAGGAGGCAGCTTGCATCAATACACACTGCAGATAATAAACCTCAACACATGCACTGGAGGTGATAGCAGCAAAAACAGAGGCACTCAGATTATTGTTGAGATTTTTGTAGTACTTATGCATAGGTTTAACTTTTGATTGGGTTTTCCATCCTCATTTTGGACTTAAACTTCTGGTCCCTCAACATACATGGAGGATTTGCAGCTTTGGGGTAGTTCTACTGTTTTGTAACTATTGTGATTATGATTCAGACTCAAAGAAACAATTTTATTGTGTTGCAATATTGTCTCTGTGATACTTATGTGTGATTTATACTGTGCATAAATTCAGCTCTAATTTTTTTCCAGCTCTGTTTCTTTTCCAGGAAATAAAATGAGAACTAGTTGAAGAGCATGAAAAACCATCCCTGGACCTTAGACAATCACAAACCTGCATTTTTAGTTAGGCACATTGCACATAGATTGGTATTGCCATTCTGACACAGGTGGCAGCATTGGGGGCCAATAATACAATCCTATGTAATGCATCTTGCCTCTTAATCCATTGCTGAGACATTTAGCTAAAGCCCTTCAGAGTGAATTCCAACATTGGTAAAGCCAGAGAAAGTTTTTCATGCAATTTCAGGATATAAAATTTTCACCTCACTGCTGTAAAGTTTCAATTTACTAGATATGCAAAATAGGGAGGGGGGGGGAGGGAAGGAAGGGGAAAAATATTTCAAATTAAAATATTTCCAAGTTACTTGTGAAAATGGAATTCGTTTCCAAGTCAAATTTCTTAAGGCATTTAAACGCTCATCATGGCAGATATCATTGGGACCAAGCAATTACACGACTTGGATAAGCAGCAAGGTGAGACTCTAGAGAAATACTGTGAGAGTTCAGCCTCAACACACAAAGAAGCAGGAATAGAGGCTTCCTTGGCATGTCTGCTCTTATAAAAAATAGAAGATCTTTCTTTGCACATCTGATGCAGCTTGTCTCTGGCTTCAGTAGCATTGCATAGGAAAGATAAGTGCAGAATTTTGTCCTAATAATTAACCATGCTGGCCTCAGATTACATCACTTGCCCCTGTAGTAACATCAGTGCCTGTATTTAAAAGGCATGAACTTCAGGTCCTTCCTGTATTTCCTAAAGCAAAGAGCTCAAAGTCAGTCAGTCAGTAAACATTAAATAAGAGGACAAGAGAGCCCCAAATTTAACAAAAAGCTACACCAGAAGAGCACATAATTTCATCTGTTTTCCTTTAACAAAATAAGACAGCTTTTTTTCATCACACACATTTAAGACCCCAAATAAGCTTCTGGTCTTTTCTGATTCTCTGTCTTTTTGCCATGTCCAAAAGGATACTGTTGCAATGTTTGTTTGTATTCTCACTGTGATTCTGTGAGCACAATTAACAGCAGACAAATACAGAGCTGTCAAAATTGCTCAGGTACTGCAAAGCATCAGGACACACCACCTTGATTCTTCTCCTCTGGGGTCACACTGCCTCTCAGAGAGGGAAGAACAAGCATAGGAGTGCAGGAGTGAGGCAGGACATCCCTCCACCTCTGCCAAAAGCAGGCACAGACCCCACCACTTACCTGGAAAGAGTCACCATTCATTTTGCAGTGCTGCGAGTCCATGTTGCAAAGGCAGCAATACCCACACAGGGAGGCCCCTCTACCACAGCAGGTGAAGCCTTCTGACAGAACTGCAGTGGCCAGAGGTCTGTGCAAAGGTATTTAAAGTGGAGCAGCCAAGGCAAAGCCATTCCCTTCCCCAGCTCCCTCCCCTGGACAGCATGCCAAGGGGGCGTTCTCCCTGCACGCCCACCCCACCCACCGCTGGCACACTAAGCAGCCACTACAGCTCTCCAGCAGATTGTTTCTGTCTGCACCCAACGTGGAGGAGCAGCATGCTCTGAATTAACAGCCTTTCTCCTCTTGATCAACATCAGCTGTTCTCATTTTTTTCAAGTCAACACATGGTTTCCAGTTCAGCCTCCAGCCCGTTCCTTCCCACTGCAGCTGCGTGCGCAGCCTCAGGTGGGTTTCACCACAGGGTCACTCCCCTTGGACACATATCAGACATTCTCCATGATTGCTCTTTGGATGTCAAATGTCAGGCACAGAAGGCTCTGGACAGATAACAGACATTCTCCAGGATTGCTCTTTGGATGTGAAACATCAGGCATGGAAGGCTCTGGCAAGGCACAGCAGCTGAGGGATTTCTCCTTTAGTAGGACCTCTAGGGCTGCTTCCAAAGAGCAAAGAGAGCAGGAGACATCACTCTGCTCACCAGACACCAGAGAGAGACACCAGTACAGGGAAAGCATGAGAGAACATGAACCTCACTGATATGAGCCTGAGCATGGGGAAAGGGAAGAAGGCAAAGAAGAAAAGGAGCAGGAAAGAGTAGGTCAGAGCTCCAGGGTAGGAAGGTGTAGAGGAACTGCAGATGATGTACATGTGCTTGCATCTGGTGTCAGCCATGGAAAGCACAAGGGGAACAGGGTGGGAAACGTAAATGATTTCAGGAAAGGTTAGTAAAGTACTGATATGAAAGAGCCCAGATCTGGCTTATTAAGAGTCACCAAAGGGGGTAAAGGAGATTGGAAAGCTGTGGCCCAATATCAGAGGGCAGGTGAAAAAATGAAGGAGCTTGACAAGTATTCTATCTTGCCATTTGGGAAAATTAAGTCTTACAAAGACAAACTGTGCCAAGGCAGGTAATCTTGCTATATTTTCATGATGAAGACAAATTATTTTACAGTTATCTTCTCCTTGAAGGAAGCTCTACTACGCATACCTGTACAACCTCATATTGGTGAACACTAGAAAAGACTTACTGTAAATTTTTCATACCTACAAAACCCAGCAGCCTTACAGTAGGGAAACTGAGTGGAAGGAACCATTTTCATAGTTCTTACTAAGAAAGTTCCATCCCACTGAAATTATCAATTATATAACGTGCATGTGAAATTATTCTATGCTTTGGGTGCAAATACACCTTTTTCAGAAGAGCTGCTTCTTTGTGCATCCTGAAACTGCCTGTAGGGTAGAAAGTTATTTCTGGAGTGATCAGCAAGCCTGTGGTATGGGCTGGCAGGTCAAGATGTGATGCACACTAATCACACTGGATCCTGCTCACGTGGCAGTAGGATGGGGCAAGGAAAGGCAGAGCAGTGGGAGAAAGCATCCCCAGTAATTTCCAGCAGTAGAAAAACTACTGGGTTTTAGCTACTCAGCCAGTAAATTCATTGTGGTAGCCAGTATTTTGTGTCTTGTGTTTGTGCAGCACAAGGCCACCTAGGAAAAAAATAATAGTGAGATGAAAATGGTGACAACTCTGATTATAGCCCCTGTGCAGGACAAAACAGACTCCAGAAACTAGTCTTGTTTACTTTCCTCACACACCATGGCTTGCCACCTGTGTATTTTTCAGTGAGATAAACTATTCTTTCCTCTGTTTGTGCCTTCGTCTTTCTTTCCTTATTCCTTCTCTTTTCACTAATCTTTAATCTCTCTTTTACTTCTTTGTGTCTTTTACATGCTTTTGGTCTTTGTTCCTTCCCTTTCTGCATCCCTTTTCTTACATGTGTCCACTCTACCCAATGGTAATGGCAAGACAAAGTGAAATATCAAATACCTAAATACTGCTCATGCCAAATCTTTGTAATCATCTATTTTGCCTTCTAGCCCCTGCTTTTTTGTATCTATTTTGCAAGATCTCTCACTCTTGTTGTTACACAATCATAATAATATCACCAGTGTATTATCACCAGTTCACTGTTCGGTAAGTCTGCGCTGTCAGAGGTTGCCCCGTAGCAGAAGGCACTGGCTGAAGGAAACAAAGTTCCATCTTGCTGGGAGGAATTCCCAGTGTCTCCTGTTTTGGAGCAAAGTGGTGTGTGGGGGTGTGTGAGCATGTGTGTGCCCAGTGACGTTCCCCTCAGGAATATGCAGTTGCGTCAGCATCGGTTACCTTGGGCCATTCAGAGTCCAAACTGCTGGAGCTTCCCTGTCCTCTTTGAAGTACAACTTCAGCATGCCACGCATGGGTTCATCCCCCTGCAGTGACACTGCCAGCCGGGCTTTCCCACTTGGGTTTCAAGCTTCCTCATGTGCCTGATTCCCTGGCTGGTGTGAGCAGCAAGGCTTTAAGTCTGTTAGTCCTGCTCTGGGCTTTTGCTGCAGCACAGAGCACCCCCTCTCCTTTCAACAATATGCAGATATGCACTGATGTTCCACCTTGTTTTTGCCTAAAACATGTGTTCTCCCTGCAAAACACACTTTCTTTGTGTGCATACACACACATGCACACACCACACACAGTCCTTTCTGGCTGTGCTCTCAGCCACAGCGCACAGGGCTCTTTGCACTGAAGCTGGCAAGCTCCCCTGGCCGGCACGATGTGAGTTCAAGGGGCCACGGACTTTGGCTGCTTTTCAGACTGCTCTTTGCCACCCATTTGCAGAGCGGCGGCTTCCCTGGAGCTCTGATTCTTTGTGTCTGGGCAAGGATGTCCTTTCCTGTGCCAGGACACCGGGCCTATCCTTGGCCCACAGCTCCCTACTTCCCTGCTGGTCCAGGATGTCCCAGTGCATGTGAGGGTGCAGTAAGCAGTAGAAGGGAAATTTTATAAGAGGAAAAAGTTCCCAGATGAGGATTCCACGAGTATCTTAGGTGGTTTCTGTGTGTGTACATGGGAGGGGGGCATCCCCCTTATGAACACAATGCATGCATTTACCAGAGATCTCAGAGTGCTGTAGCTCTCCCTTACACCCCATACAGACAGCATTTCCTTGCACGTCCCTCTGCATCGTGCTGGCAAAGCCACCCAGCCGTATCCCCTCTCACTGCAGAGCCGGGCTCCCCGAGACCTCAAGGCTGCACCCCATCCGTCTCCCCCCGGATTTCCCCGGTTCCTTCCCTGCTGGCGCGGGTGGCCGGGAGGTGGCACTGTGTCCTCACGGCAGAGGCGGCTGGCGGCAGCGGGGACCCGGGACCCCGGCTGTCCCGGCTGCCTGCCCTCCCCGGGAATAGCGGGGGATCCGCTTCGCAGCCTGCGCAGGCATCACCCAAACCCTCTCCTACCCCTCCTGCCAGGGGACCACCGCTTCGGAGGAGCCCGGAACAACCCATCCACCCCCCACCCAAAATATTCAGCTCTCCAAAAAGTGGCGCCGGGGGTATGCGGGAGGGCAGCCCGGTGTGATTTATCCCCCGGGGCTCTGACAGACGCACAGCTCGTGGCCGCACAATGGGGCCACCCGGCAGAGCCGGCAGCGAAGGGCTCCGCTCCGCGGGCGCGGAGGGCAGCGGGGCAGCGGGCGGGACCCGCGGGAGCTGCGGAGCGGCGAGCGGGATGGGGCCGCGGGGGGAAAAGCTGCTTCAGCGGCTGGTTTTGGGTTTTGGGGTTTTGTTTGTTTGTTTGGGGTTTTTTCCTGTGGTTTTTTGGTTTGGTTTTTTTTGGGTTTTTTTGGTTTTTTTTGGTTTTTTTTTTTGGTTTTTTTTTTTTTTTTTTGGTGTGTGTGTTGGTTTTTTTGGTTTTTTCTTTGGTTTTATTTTTTTGCAGCCCTATATGCAAACTGTCACTTCAGGTTAGCACAAGACCTGATGTAGCTCATTAGCATGAGCTGTATCTAATACGCTTAAAACCTCTAATTATTTATTATGCCCTAATTGGCAGCCCAAGAAATGTCTGCAAAGTGACGAGTGTTCATCCCAAGACGTGTTTCGAGGAGGATTCAGCAGTGTCCCTGGTCAAACATAATTTTTAATTCTTCATTGAGGCACAGGCTTTCTTCCTCTCGTAGAGATGTAACACAAGAAAACTCACACTTGCTACCCCGATAACTCACCTTCTCCACCCTGGGCAGGACGGTCAACAATTAATCAAGAATAAGGTTTCATGGTTAAGTTCTTATTTCCATAAAGGGATGCTTAGGAAGAGGCATTAAACTTTGTCAACTATGCAAAAGTGCAAACACACCGTCCTTAAAAATTACTTACCCGAGCGACCATCTTGCCTTTTCAGTAAAAAATCTCCTTCCTGACTTCTGTATGTAGCAAATGTTGAAAATTATATTCACGTGGAAACTGTTTCAAAATAAGTTTAACTCTCTGGGGTTGACACTCCCCCCCCCCCCCCCCCCCCACTCCACTCTAAGTGCCTTTTTCTTTTTTTCCCTTCCAAGTCTGTATTATGTTTCTTCAGGCCACACCAACTATTTATTTATCTTTATTCTTTCTCTCTTTCTTTTCATTCATTATTCTCTCTCCCTCTCTTTTTTCCCCCCCTTCCTTGTGTGTGTGGCTTCTCGGTCTGATCTGTAGCTTGTTACCACCCACTGCACGCTCTCTCCTGCAGCCGAGGTGTTTCTATACAAACTTCAGCGTCCAGTTGTCATATTAATTATTACACTGAGTAATGACTGAAATAGTCAAAATAAGGGGAGACTCAAGAGAGCTTTTTCTTGCTGCTCAAAGATTCAGCAAAGAAGCCTTGCAACAAAGCACTAATTGGTCCCCAGAAATACTCTGACAAGGCATGGAAGATAGGTTTCATAAAGCCCAGCAATTGTGAAGGGGGAAAAGATCCTTGAATAGACCCCACGCTTCTTTTCTAAACTCTCTTGCTGAGCAAAAAATGGACTGCTTCTTGAATACTGGACTGATCTTGAATGCTATACCCAGCAGAGAAAAAAATGCACCATTTATTGTAAGTTTTTTTTCCAGCTATTCATGTGTTCTATGTGGAGAATAAGCTGGTTTTGTTTACCATGAAAGACCTTTTACTTTATTTTCACTCTTGGGGGGGAAGCTGGAAAGGCGAGGGGGAGGGCGAGGGGAGGGAGAGAAACACATGTGCCCAAATCCAGACGAGCTGCCTACTGTAACAAAATGGAGTGTAACAAATCCTACAGAAGTCCCGAATGTATCGATTCTTTGAAGATCTATATAGATTAACGACTTTCGTTCTGCTTTTCCAAGACAGCATTTAATCATAACGTAAATGGCCTTTAAAAAAGAAAAGAAGTGGCAAGAAAAAAAAAAAAAAAAAAAAAAAAAGCATACCAGAGCTGTTTTGGTTTTTTTTAACAAAAAAAAAAAAAAGCAAGGACTTCAAAAGGCATCATGAGTATGGCTACAACTTAGGCACACAAAAAAGTCACTAGAAAATAATGACAATTCAAGATTTAAAAATAAATAAATAAATAAATAAATAAAGACTGAAATAAAAGTGCCAAATGAAAAGGGCAAGGGCTATTTATCATTATATTAGAATTAAGAATTTCAAGGCGCAGGTGCAGGACTGTGCATAGGAGTGGGTGGAGGTGGGGGACCTTGGAACAATATTTATTATTTAGGAATCTGGTCCCTTACTCTGCACAGTGAGCCCACAGAGGAGTGGTGAGATTGGAATTACCCCACACATAAGGGGTGAGTTCCTTCCCCGGTGGCAGTGGGAGGAAAGAGAAAAGGGAGGAAAAGGCTCTGGCCCCCCCATCCACTCCCCACACAAACACACACCATGACCCAAATAGGTACAGGGCCACAGAGGCACAATTACATTAGTTGCCCTTGGTGACCTCTGGGACTCACAGTTTTTTGCCTTCTTAAGAGCCCTCTGAGACTGCAGAAGAAGGTACCCAGAAACTCCAGCCTTATTCTGCCACTTCCAGGAAAAAGGGCAGGAATGTTCTTATGTGATGTTTCTACACCAGTTCTGGAGGCAGGCTGAAGAATTAGTCTGTTTAAATATATATATAGTTTCCTATATAGTTTACTATTTATATATTGCAGGGCTGCAATTCCTTTAATATTTCTGTTAGCACTTCCCAAAGTCATAATGCAGAGGTGGTGAAGCAACAACTGCTTCCACCAGACAAGGGATGCTGAACAAACCATCCAGGAGACCTGGAACTGAAGAAGGAGAGCTCCCCAAATAGGAAATACAAGCAAACATTTTATCCTGCTAAGGTCTGGCTGTCCTAACCAAGAGTGGACAAAATAAGTTAAAACATTTCCCATGTGATGAGACAGTAAGCTAGAAGTCAGAAACTGGTCAGCGATCAGTGAAGAGGTCCCAAAATAAATATGACCACACAGAATTACTTCACATTTTTCATCACAGATGCTGAAAAGCTGACATGATTAACATGACACAGCATTAAAAGCTGACATGTTAAAAAATTATACAGTTATACAATTACTAGCTAGCAGGTGCACTTTGAGGTTCTCCTGTGTTATGTTTCTGGTTAACACTTTTTTAACTCACACACACAGCCAGGGTCAGAGATCCAGTGTCAGATGAGAATAACTGATTTCTACATCTCCAGACTGCTGTAATTGAGTTCAACAACAGTACAGGGCTTACTTTTGCAGTCATTTTCACTGAAACCTTAACATGGACTGTGCAGGTCCCCTCCTTCCATGCTTTGGAGCTGGTGTGAGTACCAGGGATTAAAGCCACCTACCAGGGACTTTCTAAAACCATATCACCATGGCAAGGCTGTCATACCATGGCTCTGCTCTTTTTGGTGGGTTAGAGAGCATACACATCTGAGTTTACAGAGTGGAAATGAGACAGAGTAGAAGGTAGAAAATGTGCTAAAGATTTCAGAAATATATGAAAGGCAGGAGGGCAGGGGGAGAATGCCAAGATCAGCATTCTGTGGTGCTGAACCTGGTTATGCCTCCCAGGCTGCCTACACCTCTGCAGCCCCAAGGGTCAGTGTGACCCCCAAACCACACCAGCCTCAAACTCTCAGCACCTCAGTGCTGCTTTGCCTCATTTGCTCCTGAACCACAAGCGAGACTTCACCTGAGAGCAGTGATAATTTCCCCTGCACAGGCCAGGTCCATCCTGACTCCCCAGTTACAAGCCAATGCCAATGCCTGCTTGTAGAGCTGGTGCCCCACTTCCACTTTGCAGGGTGACACGGGGAGGAGCAGGGGGTCAGCGGCTTCCCCGGGCTCAGCAAGCAGACAGTGTGGCCTGGGAAATGGGATCTGGCTGGGAAGGGTGTGCTGGCTCCACACCTGCCAGCTCTGACCAACACACCCTTACTTTATGAGGCAAACCTCCTCTTTTCCCGTGCCGGACGTGCCCAGGAGTGGTTTGTTCTTTCTCTCCTGGCAGGCTGACCCCGCGGAGATCAGCATTCCAGAGGGGTAATTCGAGGTGACTTCTCCCGAGAAGTCTCTACCCTGCTCTGCTCTCAGCTGCCCTCCTCCTGTCACCCGGCCGGGCTCACCCGCGGTTGTCGCTGGCTAATAGAGCCATCAGGCGGCCCGCGGGGCGTGCGCGGTGCCGGGCACACGCGGCTCCGGCCGCTGCAAGCGGGGAGGGCGGCACGGCAGCCCCCGGCGGTGGGGCTCGGACACTCATGGCAGCGCTCGGTGAGCCAAGGGAGCGATACCAGCCTACCGATGCTCTCTAGGGACAAGGAGAAGCGGAGGTCCCGCACACGAAGTTTCCCTGAACGCGCCGCGTCCCGCAATGACAAGGGCGCTTCTCCCGCGGGCGCGCACCGCTTTGCCTGCCCACGCCACGAGACGGCTCCGTGCCTACACATCCCGCACCGCGGCTCTCCCCCCTCCAAGCCCCGGCAGGTGCCGCTGAGGTGGCCCCAGCAGTGGATGCCCCGCACACCCTGGGGCTCTGCCGGGAGTCACCGGCAGCCCGTCCCTCAGCGCGGTCCGCACCCCTCGGCGGGCGGGCCGGGCTCCCCCCTTCCCTTTCCCCTTTCCCCTCACGCTTTCCCGCCCCCGCCCCCCCCCGCGGCGCCCACGCGCGCCGCCCCCGCCCCGCCCCCGGCCCGCGCGGCGCCCCGGCGCGGGTGTTTGCTCAGGGCCGGGAGCGCGGCACGCGCCGGGCGCACGCACTTGCGACAACAAACCCGCGAGCGGCGGGGGCGGCGCGCGGGGCGGGGGGGAGGGAGAGGGGCGGGGCCGCGCGGCCGCCAGCGCGTGTGCGGCGGGGGGCGCGGGGGCTCCTGTGTCTGTCTGTCTGTCTGTGTGTGCGTGTGTACGTCTGTATGCATGTGTGCGTGTATGTGTGTGTGCGTCCCGCGCTGAAAAGGCGACAGCGCTCTGCGCATCGCGCCCGGTAAAGCCGGGGAGCGTGGAAGGCGCAAGGTGCAGGGGGTGTGTGTGTGTGTGAGCGCGGGGGGCGGCGGGGGGAGGCTTGTCGGTGTGTGTGTGTGTGTGTGTGTAGGAGAAGAGGGGGGGGCGAGCCCCGTCCGCCCCTTATAAGAGACACAATCCTCAGCCACTTTTTTGCAAAAGGGGCTTTGCAAAGCAGCCTGGGCACACGCGAGCGCCACGAGCCTCCCCGCGGCCGCCGCACGGAGGGCGAGAGGGAGGGGGGCGGGCAGAGCCGCCCGCCGTCCCCACCGCCCGCCCGGCTCCGCCGTTCGTTCCCGTCGGTCGCCGCCGGCCCTTTCCCCTGCCGTCTGTCGCCTAGCTCTTTTTCTTGGTGTTTTTTTTTTTTTTGTTTGTTTTTTTTTTTAAATTTTAAGTTGAACGTCGCAAGTTTCTCCTTTTTCTCTTTTTGATTTTTTCCTTTTTTTTGTGGTGCTGGTGGGGGCACGGGGACCGGCCGTCACTCGGGCGCCCCCGCCTCGCAGGACGCCCCCCTCGCCTATGGCCAGCGGCAGCCCCGCCAGGATGTCCAGCGCGGCCGGGCAGCCGCCCTTCCTGCAGCCCGCGTGCTTCTTCGCCGCGGCCGTGGCCGCCGCCGCCGCCGCCGCCCCGCCGGGGCCGCCCCCGGGGGCGCCGCCGCCGCAGCTCAGCCCGGCGGGCGGGCAGCCCTCCCCGGGCGGCAAGCCCTCGGCGCCGCGGGCGGCCAAGCGGCAGCGCTCGGCCTCGCCGGAGCTGATGCGCTGCAAGAGGAGGCTCAACTTCAGCGGCTTCGGGTACAGCCTGCCGCAGCAGCAGCCCGCGGCCGTGGCGCGGCGCAACGAGCGGGAGCGCAACCGGGTGAAGCTGGTGAACCTGGGCTTCGCCACGCTGCGGGAGCACGTCCCCAACGGCGCTGCCAACAAGAAGATGAGCAAGGTGGAGACGCTCCGCTCCGCCGTCGAGTACATCCGCGCCCTGCAGCAGCTGCTCGACGAGCATGACGCCGTCAGCGCCGCCTTCCAAGCGGGCGTCCTCTCGCCCACCATCTCGCCCAGCTACTCCCACGACATGAACTCCATGGCGGGCTCCCCCGTCTCCTCCTACTCCTCCGACGAGGGCTCCTACGACCCTCTCAGCCCCGAGGAGCAGGAGCTTCTGGACTTCACAAGCTGGTTCTGAGCGCCGGCCGCCCTCCCGGCAGGTGGGTAGGAGCCCGCGGAGGGTCGGGGGATACCGGGGGGACACCGGGGGGACGGACGCGGGGCCGCAGCCGCCGGGGAGGGGGCGCAGCCGGGGATGCCCCTCGGGCGGTCGCAGCGGGTCCCGCGGTACTTACGAGCGGCTCTGCGGCCCGACGCTGCGCTGGTCGCGGCGTGGCTCTGATCTCTTTCTTTTATTGTTACAGGACAGTTGCAAAAGGGAAAAAAAAAAAAACCACCAACAAACCAACAAAAACCAAAAAAAACCCACACAAAACCAGATCACAGAGAGACAAAAATCCACGCAGAAAAAAAGAACCTGTTGCGTTTCCCGTTCCCCTGCCGTCGGAGGGCGGTGCGGGCACGTCTCTCGGCGGGCGGGCACAGCGCTGCGCGCCGCGGGGGCGGTCGGGGCGGTCACCCCCGGCCCCGGGGACCGGCCGGGCTTTGCACTGCCACGGAGGGCGGCCCGACGGAGCGGCTGTCCGGCGGGGCAGCCCCGGGCCGCGGGAAAGGGCGCTGCGCTCCTCGGCCGGCGGAGGAGCTCTTCTTCCTCTTCCTCCTCCTCCTCCTCAGCAGAAAGGCAGCCGGCTCATCTCCGCACCTCGCCGCGGCCCTTCAGAGACTGGCGTTCATCACCTGTGGACAAAGTTAGTTTCCCCATGTCTGTGGAGATGCTGAAGTTAAGCTATGCTGTACTCAAAGAAGTCCCTGGAGCCCCGTCTACCTTCCGTCTCCCCGTGCCTCTCCCTCCCCTCGATCCAAGCTTTTCCTCTCGTTTCCATCATAGAATGCTTCCAATCTTTTTTTTTTTTTGGTGAATTTTTTATGATAAGAAAATCTATTTGTATCTATCCTAACCCGTTTGGGGATATATTAAGCTATTTTTGTACATAAGAGAGAGAGAGATTTATAGAGGTTTTGTACAAATGGTTTAAAATGTGTATATCTTGATACGTTTTTAAAATGTAATGCTTATTACCTCTTCATGTTTAGACTGGTAGTCAACGTTACCTTACAACTGCCATTTTTGTACGTGGTTTTGTAAAGGACTTGGATTTCCTCCAGATGTACTTTAGCACCAATGTGTCTTACTTTATAGAAATTTTGTTAATGTATTAATAATGTCATTAAACAATGTTCAAAGTGAACAAAGTTTATGCAGCTATTGTCCAAACGCAAAACGGTAGCCATTTGTTCTCATGTGCTGCCTTTGGGAAAAAGAAAAAAAAAAAAGAAAAAGAAAAACCAGACAAGCAAACAAACAACCCCCCCACCACCACTGCCTTTTCTTACTGTTTTATTACAAACTGACAAAGGTCCTGTATAACCCTATTTTATACAAACTAGTTTCGTAATAAAATTTTTTTTTATTAAAATGATCAGCTGCCTACCGCATGCAATTTTTTTTCTTTCTGCCATTGACAACGATGAATGTAAGGACAGAATGTTAGTCAATGTTATACCGGAGCTAAGCTGCATATGAAGTGTTTGTACCTGATGGATGTAACATATATATCTTTATTATCTCTATATAAATATGCAAAGATCTAGCGCTATCACCATTGTTTCCTTGCCCTTCTGTGTTGCAAATGTGTATCCAAATCAAAAGGAGAGGGGATGATTAATGATTGCATTGTCCTTCCTGAAATCACTGCACATTACAGAATTCCTCCTAAAGCCCAAGTCCTAAAATAAGAGGGCGCTCCATCCCGCGTTTCGGGATGCGGTGTGACCCTGTCCCCCTGCGCGGCTCTGACCCAACGGGGCAGGAAAACACGGGGGATGGCACAGCCGCCGCCACCCAAAGCACGGGGCGCTGTGTTGCCTCTGCGAACGCTGGCTGGGTAAATAAAACCGTGGCCGGGAAGACGGGAAGCGAGAGGCGAAGGGAGATAAAATTAAATAAATAAATAAAGTAGTAGAAATCGGTGGCAGCGTAGAGCTATTGGTCTTTCCAAAGTTGTTATTCTGCCCAAATAGCGTGATCTGCCTGTAAAAGTACCCAATTACCAAGACTCAAAAAGAAATTGGACTCTTCCCCCCATTCCCTGCTTTTTTTTTTTTTGCTTTTTTTCTTTTTTTTTTTTTGGCTAGCCTGCTTGTTGTCAGTTAGGAAGGACGTGACCAGAATTCGCCTCCTTTTCGCCTGGCTCCTGCATCACTTGCAAATTCAGTTTGCGTGCACCAAGCCAAGCGGAAAGCAAAGCTCAAAATGCATCTTACAAAAAAAAAAAAAAAAAACAAAAAAAAACCAAAAAAAACCCCAACCCAACAAAGACTGGGGAGAGCCAGTGTATCGTACGGAGTTTAAAAGAAAAAAAAATAGTCCGCTCTGCTACAAATGTGCTGTCGAGTTGCGAGGGATGCGCTATTTTTAAAAAAAGAGGAGGGAAAAGCTTTGGTGGAGGAGCCCGGAATTTTCCCTCTGTGTGTGTGTGTATGTGTAACTATAGATAGATATGGATATAAATACATATATATATATGCACGGACGCATATGCACACATGGTCGCTTACACATGTGTATTCCTGCATTGCTTTTAAAGCATACACACGTTTGCCCCTTCGCCTCCTCCCCCCATGCCCAGAAATGATCAATACGTGATTTAATCGCGGGGCGGGGGAGGGCAGAGGAGGGGGAGGACGGGACGGGAGGACGGGACACGGTGGGGTCACGAAATCCCTCATTACTTTAGCACAAACACTCATTGTTTTAACCGCTCGTGGAACTAATGTTTAGTTATGAAAATAATAACCGTTATATGCCGCCATCCGCTCTCCCTTTACAGCATCTCCCTTTTTATTTACCCACTTTTGCAAGTGTACAGATAAGGTATGCAAAGAAAGTGTAGCGAGTAATTTATAGCTATGAATATAACATTAGGATAATGTTTCATTCTGTTACAAAGGCGAAATTTCTCTTCCTTGTGTAGACAGGTGTTCTTTTTTGCTCACTTCTGAATAGTAAATATCCAGACTCATTAAACTAAAGGCAAAGTTACGCTGTTGTTCGCTACAATGTATAAGACAGGCTCAGAAATTCACCACCTCCTCCCTCCCTTTTCCCCTCAGCCCCCTCCAGAAAGAAAGAAAGAAAGAAAGAAAACACACACACACAATTTTACTGAAGATAGGGAAAGGGCAAAGCAGGATTGGGGTAAATCTCATTACATCTGCTCTAATCGCTTAGCAACACAAAGCCTTTTCTTGTATTAGCGCGGAGAGCCTTTCAGTGCTGCCTGACAGACAGTATTCAGTTAGCATTAGTAAACTCCATAAATCAGGGACTTCTTTGGGCGCAGTATAAGTTTTAGAACTACTCAGGATTTGGTTGGGGGTGGGGGAAGAGGAGCGGAGAGGGGATATGCGTGCAGACGAATGCTGCTTGGCCACGGATTTATTAATTTATCTACCTGTGTGTTTATTTATTGTGGTGCACGAAAACTGTCCCGTCAACAATTGCCTCTGCCAGAGTGAGTGCCCACCCCCAAGCCACGGCCCTCAGGCAGCGGGGTAGCCCGGCGAGGCCAGCGGCGCTGGGCAGCGCTGCCCCCGCCTCCCCAAGCCAGGGCCCGCGGGATCCGCGCCCGCGGAGCCGGGGGGAGCCTGCCCGCGGTGTGGGGCTTACCCTCGCTCCCCATTCCTGCTCCGCCGCTGCCCACAGCCCCCCGTGATGCTGTCTTATGCGCAAACTCCGCACGCGGGAGCAGCGCCCCTCCCGCACAGGTAAGAATGAGGGGGGAGCCCCCAGGCCCTGTCCCGGGGAAGGGCTGTGGGCACCGCTTTGAGCCTCCTATTGCGCTCAGCCCTGCTCTCACCTTCCCCTGAGAGAGGCGCCGACCCGCACCCAGCCCCGCTAGCACCGGCTTTTGGGGAGCCCGGGGGTTCATCTCCTGTTCTAATTTTTTTTTCCTCTTCTCTTTTTCCTTTTTTTTTTTTTTTTTAATTTATTTGTTTGTTCCCCTTCTTCCTTCCTTTTTCTCCCCTGCCCCTCCCCGCGGCGGCGCAGGTCCTGCCTTTTGTGTGTGCGGGCCGGCCGGGGCAGGCGGGGGGGCCGGGCAGGCAGCGGGCAGCGCTGTCCCCGCGCGTGTCGTGCCTCAGCCTTTATCGCGGCGGCGGCGGCGCGGCGGGGGCCCGGCCCGGCCTCGGGGGCGGCGTGCGCCCGCCGCAGCTGCCGCCCGCCCGCCTGCGCTCCCCGCCCCGCTCCGCTCCGCGCCCGCCCCGCTCCGCGCTGCCCGGGCCGAGCGGCGAAGGGAGCGGGCACCTGCCCAAGGAGAGCCGGGCACACACACACACACACACACTGGGGTACACACACACACACACACACACGGGACGCCCTGGCCCGCCGCTCCACCATAATGCAGCGCGTATTACTCAGTGCATTCAGGGATTAGCTCGGCTTGAAGTGTGGGGCGATTCTGCGCCTCCCTGCTCCTCCTCGCCTCTTGGAAAGGGGAGAGGGGAGAAGCGCCCCCCACCCCCGATCGCCTTCCCCCCCCTCCCCGGCTTGTCCCAGCAACTTCAGCTCCCAAGCGAGCCAGCTCTCAGCGTGTCAGGCCGCACAATGCGGGGCTAATTCCTGCTGCAAAAGGCAAGTGGTGAAGAATCAATCGCAGGCTTTATACAATCAAAAGGGATGATGGGCTTGGGGTTGCAAATTTTTTTTAAGTTCCCTACCCCAGTCTGAATTTCTCCTGCTCCTTACCCCCGTCCTATCAATAATCCCATGCAGGCGATTGCAGACCGAGGTAAAGCTATCATTTGTATGCGCCTGAAGATTAATTTCCCCCATGTACCAACTCAACGGCATAGTTATCTCTTTAACAGGGAAAACAGTTTGGCTCCATTGTCGGGTTGCCAAGACCGCCTTTTGAGAAAGGGAGCCCGGCTAGCCTCTGATCAAACTCAAAGGTTAGTTAAAAGACAAAAACAGCTGAAAATCTTCATGAATAATGCTGTTTCCCCGAGCCCAGTGTAGTGCAAGCGCACATTTCAATGCCAGAGCATTTTGTTATGCTGCTCGCCTAAGTCAGAATTTCACAGAAAAGGCAGAGAAGAAAAGCTCCAACAATTAGAGGGGGCCTGTCAGAAAACATTAACGCCTTCCTCGCCCAGCCTGTCAAGCGTGCTGGAAATAAAAAACGGGCATAGCGAATCGCACCTCCACCCTCCGGAGCTGCAGGAGGGAGAGGGAGGGGGAGTTAGGGACAGAGAAGTAAAGAGAGAGAGACAAATGGACAGGCCAGGCAGTTAACAGTCCCCCTCGGCTTTGCAGTTCATCCAAAAGCTGGAAAAAGAAGGGGAAAGGACCTGCAGCTGGATGTTCTCACTTGATATTCATCCTTCTGTTTCATGCCCCAGAACTATATTTGTTCTCAGGACAATTGAATACACACACACACACAAACAAACACAAACACACATGCACATACTCAAACCTTTACACCTTCAGCCCTTTCCTGCATCAGCCCTGCAAAGCACACGAGTATCTGGTGAAACAGCAGCCCAGCAGAGCTGTTGATGCTTTCTGCTTTTTTCTCCCTCCAGTCCCATGTCTAAGTTTTCATCTCTGTTACCATGCAGATGCCCAGGGTGGCCAACCTGCAGCTGGGCTGAAGGACCTCATGTCAGAGAAGCTGTGCTTATGTATGGCATCAGAGCTATCTTACTCTTTAGAATTTTTTTAGGAAAATGTGTTTCAAATGTACAGTTCTAACAAGCGAGATCAACTACCATTGATCTCTTTTCCCTAGTTAAATACCTACTGGCAAGGACACTAAATTTTTAAAGCTTCCCTTGCACTGATGTTGATTTCTGTAAGTGAACATCTAGACTTTGATGCTCCTGGCCAAAGCACAGAGTTTTACCAGTAATTTAAATAACATGAGAGCTCTGGTCCATCTCTTACTGTGAGCAAAACCTCAGACCACCACTTAAACTCTTTTTTTTTTTTTTTTTTTTGCCCTTGTTGCCTTTGTTGTCTCATTGCAAAGACATGTATATGTTAATAACTGATAAGGAGCAGATCAGCACTGAGCAGCGTCTACATTCAGCCTTCTGCTGGGTGGGG
The DNA here is from genome assembly GCA_024362935.1 of Setophaga petechia. NCBI lineage: Eukaryota > Metazoa > Chordata > Aves > Passeriformes > Parulidae > Setophaga > Setophaga petechia. Next base: position 9,022,552 of record JANCRA010000025.1, read on the forward strand.
AAGAGTGGAGGAGATTACTCCTGTGCATTGCAGTATTCATACAGGGGCTGAAAAAATGAAATTCCAGCAAAATACAAAGTAACTGAAAGGAAGGAGTACCTCCAACCATCCAATCTGAGGTGTTCCAGGGGTTATATCTGTAAAGGGATACAGCAACACAGTTCAGACAGCATGTGAAAGACATCAGACTGCCCATGGTAAGAGAGCTGTGTGATTTCTGCACATCCTGTGGGAGAAAACTTTAAACTTGGGGACAGGAACCCCAGCCCTCCATCCATCCATCCACATCCTGAAGCAGAACAGTGCATCCAGGCAAAATGGTACTTGCCCCTCAGAGAAGGCAGGGATCTCCTGCAGCTTTGGAGCCAGATATATCCCTTGAAGGATGTATGCAAAAGAAAAGCCTCACAGAGCACTGGGACTTTCATTGGCTCTGACGCTTCTGTCCTGGAGAAACACAAGCAACTGGTAGGAGAGGGTGGAAGTTTCACGAGATACTTTTTCTCCCTCTCTCTGGCTCCCTGGTACTTACCATCCTAATTACAGAGGGGTAAGATGGGTAAAAATACAGGCATTGGAAACTAAGGGCATCGATCATGGACTGAAGCTATCTAGATGCATTGCTGGCTGTGACTTTGCCCTGACTCAATCCATTTTAGCCTGAGATCCACAAGTGCTAAGCAGAGACCATGAGTAGTTCCTCACAGGTACCTGGGGATATGCAGGGTTGGGAGAACATGAGAAAACCGGCAAGGGAGAGGGGGTTTGTGATCCAGACTCTGCTTTGTGCAAGGTGCTGTGGGAAAAGCCAGTGCATTCTAATAGTCTGCCTTATTTTTCTGGGGGACAGATAATCCATGCTTCCTTCTATCCCACTGCAAACAAGATTCAATCCAGTTTTTGGTCCTTACCTAACAGCCAGAAAAGGACAGTAACATATCCTAAAACATCAGACTAAACATCTGTATGTTGCACAATATGTGACCTGTAAGTTGCTTAGGAGTAAAACTCTGAAAATGTTACCCAACAAACCATGTACTTCAATCTTTCCTTAGACCCTGTAAACAACTACAGCAGTCAATTGCAAAGTTTTCTGCTGGTCACTGCTGCTTTGCACAAACATAGTTTTCTTGCTTTCTGCTTCTATATATTCCCAATAGCACTGGAGAAGAAAAGACAAACTTCACAAAGACTCCCTAGAACCAGCTCCAGCACCCAGGCCTTTGCTATAGGGGAGGGGAATTGTCTTCTTAAATGGAGCCCAAATTCATTTGGTTCAATTTTGCAGAAGCAGATCACTGAAAGAGCACAGGTTCCAGTTTTGGGATGAGGTCCTCCTCCCTCCCCACCGTCACACCACTCTCTTGCTCACTCTTCCCCTCCTGCTGCTGGCCACAGCTTGGAGCTATTTTAATTTGCACTTGCTGGACTGTCAGGGCTATATTACTCTGGAAGAGGAAAGGAAAAGTCCCATATTAGTAAAGTGTGAAATGGACTTTTGACTGAAAAGGGAAGCCATTTCGACATGATTATACCGTGACACTGCAGATTAAAACCCTGCCATATGGCCTGAGATAGGTTTGTTCTTACTTTCAGGTAACAACGCATTGCTAATTAAGTGGTGATGACATTTCCAAAGGAAAAAGAAAAAAAGAAAAAGAAAAGCCACTTGTATGTGAAATAAGAACAGTCCAGAGAAGGGAAGACATCAATTGGTGCTCATAATAGTGGAAATCAGCTTCCTTTTATCATTGTGGTTTGGTCTGAATAGAAGAGAATTTGTTTGATTTTTTATTGAGTAAACAATAATTCATGTGTGCACTTGTAGGTGTGAACACAGTGCTCCTGAAAGGCACCTGACTGACAGTGCAGGAGAGCAAAGTCCTGCATCACATCCAGGACAAACACTGCACGAGCAACAGCTCAGAGAGGCTCCCCACCCTGCTTTGCCAAGGCTTTGCAAGAGGGTGATGGAGGTTTCCCTGTGTAGGGTGGGAAGCCAACCTGCCTCTTAAATGGCAGTCACATTTAAGCACATACTTTAGTGTGTCTCTATACTGGGGAGCTGTGCTTTTGCATCTCAGGGGATACAGCAGCAAATGATGGCAGAACCAGCTCACACAAAACCCACAGTCCTGTCTACACCCACTACTGTGTCTCTCTGGGATAGCAGTAGCTTTAAGAGAATAAATGGAATAGTATCACACTGTTGGTTTACAAGCAAAGGGTCACTTAGCCCACTAAAAACCAGGCCTTTGAGACTTTCAGATGAAGGGTGTTCCTTAAAGACCCACATTTTACTTGCTCATATACACACGTGCCTATATTCCTCCATGCCATACAGACTCCATTCAGAGCAGCTGACTCAAAAGTCTGAAAAACAGGCAGTGGGACACATTTTGCTTCATCTTGTTCTATTTTCATAGCAAACCTCATTTTAGGTTGCTCTAATGTACATCATGTGGGTCTGCCTAGTTATGAGCCCTGACTTAGCAAGGACATTTACAGTGCCTATCCTGTCAAACTGTCAAAAAACAAACAAAAAATGAGGCACAACTTCAATACTTCCATCTCTTCCTGACTGTGTTGCTGCTCAGATGAACTCCGTGGCTTCATGTGGTTCTCACAGATTTTGTATGCTCAAGATTTGAAGTTGGAGCTCAGCAGCCAATTAAGGTTCTAGACAGATATATCTCCATGGATGGGCCTGGAAGCACTTTATAATTTTTGCTCTCAATTTTTTGCTTCTTTCTCTTCTACCTCCTAAACCTCTCACTTCTCATAGCTGGGGCTGCATCAGCTTGAGAGTTATGCTTGAACCAATTTCCAGGGTAAATACTCATTCACTAGTAAACATCTTCAGGCAGACATTCTCACATCTCTCCCTAGCACAGTATATTGAGAACAAGTGTGGGTTGGAAGGAGACCAGCAAACCAGGAAGAAAGCACAGATGAAGCCTTCAGAAGAATCTGCTAGCAAGTACTACATACCCTAGTCCCAAATCTCCCTGGTCTTCACCAAAGGTTTGTGTTCTGCCCCTTAGGGACTGTCTGGTGAGGATGGTGGCCAATTTCTCCTGCCTCTGAATCCAGCAAGCCTGTAGAAAATAATGCTGGCTGAAAATCTACATGTTTCTACATGTGCAGAAAGGAGAATGGCATGGACCTGCAGTGTCAGAGGATGCAGTGCAAGATGCTGTGGCAGAAATCATGACAGGGAGAGGGGCCCTGCTGAGCAGCAGTGCTGTGTACAGCCCAGAGCAGGGCTCTGGTGAGTTAAATGGGAGCATATAGGAAGAGCAGCACTGAGCAGATCCTCCTGATACCCAGGCAGTGGGTGTCAGATCCTCCTGGCACCCAGTCCCAGGAGACTATTCCATAGCAGCCAGCAGCACCCCAGGGCTCCCACAGGTCTCTCCTCTTGTGTTCATGTATATGTCAGAAGAGATGTGGTTGTGCAGATAGAGATGCTTGTAGAGAAGGTTGGCAGGAGTGTGAAACAAACACAGGATGATAATGGCTTTATCCTTACTTCAAATACTTGGTCTCTATCTGAAGGCAGATGTGTTTTCAGATATATTTTCACTTTCTCCGAGACCCTGTGGCAATCACTGTGAAGAGATTACAATGTACAGAGAAACAGAAAAAAACCCAAGCTGCTGGAGAAACCAAACCTCCTTCCCTCCTCCCTTGCTCCAAGTTAAATGCCAGAAGACCACTGCAGCCCCAGGGCAGGTGAGGAGGACAATGACACATCCAAGAGGGGCACTTTGCTCAGTCTGGGCTGTCCCTTGGCTTCTCTGCATGACCAACCCCCATCTTCTTGGCACTTCACTTTTAGTTACCACTACTCCTCTCTCTCTGTGTGGGGAACTGCTACTGACCAATGGAGCATTTATAAATAGAACAATGTTTAATTAACACAACAGTAGGACAGACTTGTTGAAATACTTCCCAGACAGCAGGCAAGAGTCCTGACAAGGAGACTATTATGGGAATTTTAATGAATCCTTCCAGAGTGGGACAGCTTCCATACACCTACATCGCAATGACTAATTTTGTTTGTGAAAATTGTATTGGTAAATGATGCAGAGTGACAATAACGTTGGGGACCAGCAAACTGAATAAAGTCACTGGGTGACTGTGTGAAATACTGCCTACAGACAGAGCAGAGTGCTTACTAAATGCAGTGCAGTCATGGGTCCGAGTGCCCAAAAGCCCAGCTACAAATGGAGTTTGCATAAGGCAGGCAAAGAAGCAATTAAATAACCCAAACAAGGATCTAGCTGTGCCAGATGACACCACAGCATGAAAAGAAGCAGGGGCTGAGCAACTACTTCTGTGAGACACAACCAGGAGCATGTGCCTTATTAACACCACTGTTAAATGCATGCTTGCTAGCTGCTGCTGCTGTAATTGAGGCCACTCACAGATATCCTTGCCATCTCCCTTTCTAAGAAAACAGGAAATTAAAATTGTCTGCCCCAGTGCTGGGCCTGTGTAAGGTTCCCACCTATGATACTGCAGCCTATTTCTTCTAACAGGGATGTGAGAAATGTGAGTCAGAGGGCACTGGAAGGACAAAATGTACAATGTCAGTGCATTCCCTTGAGATCACCTCCTCCTAGCTCTGGAAACTTTTCTTACTCCTCTAGCAGAGACATTGTACACAATCAGTAACCCAGTGGCCGTAATCAATAAGTACTAACGAGCTCAGAATTTCAGAAAGAGATTTTTATCGTTAAAAATCTTAAGAAAAAGCTCTCAGGAAGGCAGTCTGCAATGAAAAATGTGTTATATTCAGATTTTCCAGTTCAGTTCTGCACTGCTGTGCTGTACAGACAGTAGCCAGCAAGGGACTCTCTGCAGGCCCATTCTTCTGACTTCATTGTTATACATCTGAGGTTCTTTCTCCCCAAAGATCTAGATTTTAATAAATGGATTCAAGATATGCCTTATCTATCCATGGAGACTGGGCACCACCAGTTTTCTTCTCTGATTTTGCCATTTTCTCTTCCTGACAGGCATATCACATTTTTTTCTGGAGTACAACAAATAAGGTGAATGCACATTGACTACTGAAACATGTTGCAATGCATTCCAAACAAAACAGTGTTGAAAAGTGAGTTTGAAATGGAAGTGTATGCTAGAATAGTGAGAAGAGCAGTAAAATAAAAACTTTGCTCCGCTACTTAAAAAATTCAGGAGCAAAATAATTTCTGAATTGTTGGGCTTAACAATGATGTACTCAAAGCTGACCAACGAAATCAACAAAATTATTGTTGAAAACTTCAGCAACACATAAGGATTTCACAGAACTAGAGTCAAACTTTGCAAACTGCTTACCATAAGCTTTGCTTTTCTGAGGAAAAGATGTGAGGGAGGAGAGAATATATTCTTTTTCCTGCTACAGATGCTGCATTCAGAGGTGCAGCTCGCAAAAAACATTGATTAATTTTTATTCCCACGCATCTGTTTCCTGTTGAATTCTTCCCTTTGCATAATGTGGAGTCTTGCCTGTCAGATTAACGCAATGCTTCACCCCCAGACAAAAGTGCTGGCCTCTGACAAATCCATCTAGAGCACACCTAGCTCCATCGGTGGGCATATTATAAAAGGTAATGAGCTTGACACCCCCTCCAGCTCCAGCTGCTGCAGCAGCGTGTAATGAGCGCTGCTCTATGGGCTCCGACGCTCGCTCTGAAACGCCATTGAGAGCCCAGACAGCATGCCACTGAATTTAATTTACTGCTTAGCATCAGCTGGCCCCAGATGATGGAAGGTCATCTGTATGGAGGGTCAAGTGGGATAAACAGCTCCAAATCTCCCTTCTGCCCAAGGGCTCAGAGCTGGTAAGCCCCAGGGCAAGCAGGCACAGACCTGATGGGGGCATGTTGGCTGAGCAGGCTCCACAGGCAGATTCCTTTGGAGCATCTGTTCTCCCAGATGAGAAATCCCTCCCATTGACCATATCCCACCAGCATTTTCACAGAAATTTTGAGAAAATCCAATGCAATAGGCCAGGTTCTTTGGGGGAGTTAGTCTGCCATTGTAGGTATTTCTTTTCTGATAGAGTAACTTTCCTGCCTTCATAACAAGACATCACATTGTATTTTGCTTGTAAGGTATCAAGAATTTTCAGATCATAAAGTACCATCATTCTATTTCAAAAAAGCGAGGCTGGAAGAAAAGTTGAATAGCCCAGAAAGGGCCAATGCCAGAGACAGAAGGAAAAAAAATGAAAAAAAGGGAAGTACATGGTGATACTACCTTCAGTGTTGTACAGCTCAAGGATGTGAAGAGCCAAGGCAGTGCTATTGTATTTAATTCCTCCCAGAGATTTTTTCTGCCATGCCATTAATATGTAAGTTACTCTAAACTTTGTGTGCATATAAAATTAAACCCAGTCGATGAGAAAATTTAAAAGATTCATTTATTATGTCCAACCTAAAAGCCGGACCTGCCTCTGCTGAGAGACTAACAAGTCATCCCATGCTCCAGTAGATTATGATCTTAGAAGAGCAGGACTGAGAAATGAAGGTCTGGCAGGGAAGAGGGGCTATTTCCCAATGAGAAGATGGGCAATGCTCTTTAAGATGTCCCAGACTTAAACCCAGAGATTGGACTATGCAGTAAGAAACGGCACAGCCAGATTCAGGCCTCTGAAAGGCGTAAAGATGCTAATGGGAATGGGGGCCTGGGGCATGGTGTGCTCCAGGCAATTTCTGCATCTGCTCTTCAAAGACACAGCCATTGAATCCAATGAGACCACCTGAGGAGTAGGAAACCTTCCTGAGAGAGCAACACAGGCAGAATCAGACTCCCAGGGAGTGTAATATAGGTCTTTAAAAATTTGTCTCACTGTGTGGTGGCAGGTTTCTTGCTGGCTTCTCTGCCTGCACGCCTGCCCGCAGTCTGTACTGCATGGTGTGTGCGCCTGGTTTGATGCAGCCCTTACATGTGCACGTTCTTCCTCTACCCACGGGACACCAGGGGCTTGGGATAGTCACACATGGGGCTGGCAGGGCCCAAAGGCAGGGCTGCACAGCTCCCTCCATGTGGGCAGGCTGTGCAGCACAGAGACAGGTACCACTGCTCTGCCTGCACACTGGTACTGCACAGATGTATTTATGCCCCAAACGTTTCCCTTTCTTTAGATATTGCCACCTCTTCCAGTGCAGACAAAGACCTGTTGTGAGGCCATGCTCCTTTCTGTGCAGATGACAGGTGGGAATGAAGGTTTGATATAAATATTCCCCGGTCTGAAGCGGATCGGCAGCAAGATCTGGCCTAATTTTCCACCCTGAACAAACAATTTTGCTTTGCTCAAAACTTTTTCTAAAAAGAATAAGCTCAATTAAGAAAACCACAACAGCACAACTTTTAAAAAATACCATCGTTATTGTTCGTGTGGGTTTTGGGTGGGCTGTGGAAATTGATTTACGAGTCAACCACTTTTCTCTTTTCTTGCCATCTCTCGCTTGAGTGGTTTGTAGGCCTTGGCCCTTTCTTTCACTCAAGGAGAATAAGGTTGTCTATGGAAGAGGTCAGCATTTCAAATTGGTGGAGTTCAACTGCACAAATGACATAGAACTGACAAGAAAAGACAGGGGGTTTGGAGGTCATAGACTGCATAGGTCCTGGTTAGGGTTTTCGCTTTGTGATGGGACCTGGCACCAAAATGAATTAAATAACAGGCTTAAGGACTATTGAGGGAGGGCTGAATGCAAATCAAAGATAAGTAGAAGTTTTCTTTCCTAAAAGGGGAATAATTTTTTTTCCTTACCTCCCCCTTTCCATATCTGCACAGGCAAGGTCTGCATGTTAAACATGATTTAGCAGGCATTATTCTGGAGCCTTTTCATCAGGTTTCTGCAGTGATTGCCTATCTTGGCCTATGATTAATGATCTGCTGTGCAATTTGGAGGCTATAATGACTCAACAATCCACACACAAACTATATAGTCGCATTCCTTTTGCAGATTTGCCAAGCTGTTACCAAGGGGCCCACAACCAAGCAGGATTGTTAGAGAGATAGCTAAACATTTCTGCAAATGCCATTCTGCCCTTATCTTGCTGAGAAGTGTGTTGGGCAGCAGGCTCATTTACAAAATTCAAAGCCTAGATTTTAGCGGTTCCTTTAAAAAAAAAATCTGGACTGAAATAATCATTAAAAAGGCTGGTAAGAAAAGATCCTGGTATATGGCCTCTCAGTGATTATACAGACAAAATACTTTCTTTGTTTCCAAATTTTGAATCTGATTAATTGATGCCTAATGCTATTAATGCAGTTGGAAAGAAAAAAAAGTTAATCTTTGGAAACCAGTGCCATAAATGAAATCTGAAAATCCAAGCAGATTTTGAAGTGAAAGCTTTGTCTTCATTTCAGTTTCTATACAGAAATAGGCTATGGGATTTATTTATAGACTTCAACTGGATCTCTAGCCAGTTAAAAACTGTCTGCAGGAAACTGCTTTACAAACATTTTCTTGAAAGCATTTGATAAGTGTGATTTTGGAAAACCCAGTTTCTGTTTATAAGGTTGTTACAATACAAGTAAATGTAAAAAGGAGAAGTGAAGATAGCTACTGATGGAGTCTGTCTTTCAGACATAAGTTATCTTCCAAAAAATAATTTTAGGATAATACAAATATGTTCCTGTTTCCATTGTCAGTTATTACATGATGCCCAAATAATTCCACCACAACAGAAAAGATTTCTCATACTGGCTGGGTTAAAGTCACAGTTAGTTTAATAATTCATCTAGTTTTAGCTTCTGTCTTTTTTGTAGGCAAGAGGAATCGTGAACTAGAGGGGCATATAGCATATCCATGCACTGATGTCCATCCTTGTCCAGGTTATTGCTATTGTTGTTATGGTTTTTATTATTATTAAAATGCCTGGGAGTTTTGAACACTGTGCTAATATTGCAGCCTCATAACAACACTGAGTTCCATGAGAACACTGTCTCCCAGTCCAGTTCATAATGCCCTAAGACCCTGACTGCAGAGAGGCTTCATGGTCCAAGATTTAAGTACAAGTGTAAGTGATTCTCTGCATCCTGGCTTAAGCAAGTGAATCACAGTTTAGTTTATGTCCAGAGTGAAGACAGAGGTGTCTCCAAGCCTTTGGTTAGAAGGCCTTTCTGATTCCACAGGAGGCAACAACAAGCCTCAGAGCCAAATGTGTTAGAGAACACCTGTCTAAAGAAACATTTTTAACACTACAACACAAACAGGAAAAATACAATATGCAGCTTGAAGGCTCAGAGCACTTAGAGTTTTCAATTCCTTTCCTGCTGGTTGGGGGAAGGAGTAAGAAACGTCCAGCTAGGAACACAAGCAAGCAAAGCAGCATTTACCCTCTCTTTATCCAGGCTTTCTTCCTTATGCTAAGAGTCAACCCACAGCTATGCACTGTGGATATCATACTGTTTTATAGGTTTTAAACTAATCTTTGCCTCAAATATGTACATAAATAAATAAAATCAGCTGTGAGCAGACTGCTGTACAGCCATGATAGTGTTGCTGTGCATATAAGTCTATTAATCTCTGAATGGTTGTGTAGCTGACACTGCCTTCAGGGCAAAGGATTGGGCTAGATGAGGGTCAACAACCCTTCAGTGCTCTTCTAGCCTGTGGTTAGGCAGGACAGACAGAGGCCATTGGTAGCTGGAAGATAGCACCTCAGAGAGGCAGAAACCTGCTGGTGCAGTGGGATCATTGGTCTGTGAGCAACAGCACAGAGACCTTTCACTCTCAGCATGCCATGGCCTCTGGCTCCCAGCCTTGCCTGTGCCTCTGAAAATCAGGGACTGTCCTCTCAGGTAGATGGACCCTCCAAGTCTGTTTGGGACTCCTTTAACTTCACTGAAGTCAAGAAGCAACAAAAGTATGCACTTTCCAAGCAGTAAAGATAGGATCAGAGCAGGCCCATACAGAGGAAATATTTTGTCTGGGAGCCCACAGGTGATTTGGAGAAAGATGGAAAAGTCAAGAAAAAATTAGTGCTAATTTAAATGCATCTTGGGTTGTTTCCTGTGTGTGAAAGTTCCTCAGCACATTTGCATCCAAATGGATAATAACTTGGATGGGAACAAGGCAAGGGTCCCCACTGGCATCAGACCTCCCTCATCCTCTGTAAAACATGGCACTAAGAGAGAGACAGGGTCTCCCTTCTCACCTTCACTGTTTCTTTAGTTACCTTAGTTTGAACTGCTGCTTAAAGGTGAACTGGATGGAGATTTCCAGAGATCTTGGGTGGCTGGAGACCATGGTGTCTGGGTAGGCAAGAGACACATTTTACATTCCAAGAATGACTTGTATATGGACACAGGAGAAATAAGAATCACTCCAGCTTTGCTCATGGTGCCTTTTTGTAGTCCAGGTGCTTCAGGGGGAAAGACTGTGGTCTTCAGTGATGGTTCAGTATTCCTGGAGGGCCAGAGTTCAAGAACTGGGATTCAAGTTTTAAGGAAGTTAGAGACTTCTACAGATGTCTGCAAGGCAAAAACTAGTGTGTTTTTGAATCTGAGAATGACTTAAGGCACACTTCTCCTTTGATGAAAGTAAATTTTGTACCCTCAAGAGTGTGGGCAAGTGTGTAATTTTACACATGGTAGTGAAACAAGAAAACTGAATTTCATCAGAGGCTGCAAAATCTGCCCCAGATTCACCCAGAATCAGTTCAAGTACTGGCATATATATCAATGAAGAGTTGCCAAACTAATACACAGTGACTATCTCAGCTAGTAGATCATTTACTCAAAATGGATGTAAGAGACAATTGTGCTGGCCACTGGCAAACAGTGGCTGACAATGGCAAACACCATTTTTTTTGGGTTGTTTTTAAAGTGAAAATTGTACAATTTGACCACAGCTATTCCTAGGTAAGCCTGTCCACAGAAGAACAGTTTGCCCAGAGTTGTTGTATCCCTCTGTTCACTTGGGAACCATCATTTTTGCCCAGCTTACAGAATCACATTTAGGATGCATGTCAGCCAGTTGCAAAGGCAGGAGCTACAAGTTAACCCTTTTAAATAAACAGAAAGTATTGAGTGAGCAGTCCCTCTATAGAGAATCCCTTTCTCCATGCCTTTTTTAAAGTTATTTGAGCACCTTTATGTGCTAAAGATGGGTTAAATGGGGTCATAGGGCTAAAATAGCTAAGAACTTTGGAGAGAATTGGGAAAGGAAAATTAATGCCTCTTTCCTACACTGCCTCTGGTCATGCAGAAGGACAACAGTGAATATTCCAGAAATAAAAATTTTGGCCTTCTGAAAAATTTTGCTATATAGTTGCTGACTAAATGCAGGGCAAGGCAGAAATCTCTATTATGCCTTGTGTACTCCATTGTATTTAGTAGGAACCATAGGACAGACCTTCCACAGACCAAGCTGGTGGGTTTTGATGTATTTGCTCTTAGACAAGCAGTGTAATCCAGAGATGAATAGAATAAATACCAAGACCTAAAACACAGTATTTTTCAAAGCTAAGAAGAAGTTGTGTTATAGGGGCAGGACCAGAAATCTGAGCTTCAGATTACCTTGATAAAGGATCAGAAACACATAAAGGGTTAATATCTGCTCTTCCAGATGTGAACTTCATTAATTTAATCTAAAACATCTTGAGAGATGATAATAATACACATATTTCCAATTACAACAATTATTTAAACAGCCCTAATCTTGCACTTCATGAAACCATTTACATTCACTGTAATGTCAAGCTCTGCAGGGGGATATGTTAACAGAGGAAATCTAGCATCTTCTAATTACAGTACTTCTATGAAACAGAAACAAAAACTGAGTTTTGAAGGTTGAGCTGAGAGGAAGAACTATTTCATGGCAGATGGGAATGCAGAAGCACCAGGGCAGATAGATGAGTATACCATACCTATTTTACTTCTCTGTGGAGGCACTGGCACACACGTCTGGGAGAAGATGTATAATCATAAAACCTGCATGTAATTTTGGAGCAAGAACACACTGTCATTGACTGAGTAACTTCTGTAGTTATAGGGCATAAAAAAGAACTACCATGCAGTTATATGCTCTAATCTTTCTAAAAGCCTGACACAGCTGATTAGAGAGTCACAACCCAAATTCATTTACAGAATGAGTCGCATCTATGCAATATTTTAAGATTCTTGCTCAGAACAGGAAAGGCAACTTTTACTTTAGCCATCTACTGGGGAGAGAGAGCAGCAAACAGCAGCAAAGCATTTCTCTGTCAGTCAGTCTCATTTCATTCCTGGGGTTTTGCTTCAGCTCTGAAGGCCTCCATGGTGCTCCCACCACAGGCAGGTGCCTCAGGCTGCCCTCCTGCATGGCCCTGGGAAGCTCAGCTCTTGGGGCCACCATGGCAGTGGGGAGGGTAAGAAAGAAGTCCCAGATAAGAAAAAAGCCCCAGTAACAGGATGCCACATTAATGTACTGAAGCTTTAAAGGACATACCAGGAAACACAACGTGAATTTGCAGATGGGAAAAATTCAGATTATTACTCCAGATGTGGTGCTGACACTGCACCAGTGTGATGTCCTCCACTGCACTGAGAATGCATCCACTGCTATCATGGATATGTGGGTGGGCAGCTCAGAGGTGCTCATGGTCCACTGAAATTCACGTTGCTACACCTGTCTTTGTAAATCTTGGTCTTACTTACATTATCTGGTTATCTGATAAGATTTTCCCAAAAGTGACAATGACTTCAGTGCTTTTTAGCAGTAAAAATCTGCAAGTAATGTGATAGAAGCAAAGACACCAATTTATGCTGGAACTCTTTGTATGACATCACACAAAGAACAAAGACTATTTCTATCAAGTGAGACTTACTGTAAAAAGCTTTTGTGTCACATCATTACACTTGATCACCAAAATAGGTACACAATTTTTTGGAGATGCAGCAGCTTGGTTCCTCTTTGAACTTGACTGAGCCACTGTCTGCAGTTGACAAAATGACTGCAGAAATGCAAGCATAGAAATATGTAATTCCTGAAATAAATCCACAAGTGTGTGCATCACACTTGATGCACTTGTGGTTGCAACTTGTGGTTGAGGATTACCTCAACCATTCTGTGATGACTTGCTAGTGCCATGTCTATGCTGTACAGTCATATTAGTGACCTCCTTCCCACCCTCCATCCCCCTTGGTAATTCGTTATTTGCTGGTGGACAACACAAGAAGTATGGTGGTTCTTGTAAGGGCTCTGGCACACACAAAGAAATCAAAATCTGTCTCAAAATAATGAAGCAATCTTTTGTGCAAAAAGATTCAAAGTGTAGCAAAAGCTCATCCATCTAATAAATGACCCACATCCACCTGCCAGTGGAAAGGCTCAGTAGTGCAGGGGACAGGGGCTGTGAGAAGGTGATGGGGAAGGATCTTTTTTTCAAATTGTGATTGTTTGGGTTTCTGATCCAAGGTAAATGACAAGAAATGGAAAAACACCCCCAACACACATATTTCAACTAAAGCAAGTGCTTGGGATTACTTTTTCCCCCTCTGTGTCTGTTTGAAGGTATTCTCTGAAGTTGACAAGCACGTGTTTTGGAGACCATTGAAAAGTTTCTGCCATAAATAGAGGAGGCAGCTTGGCTTAAGTGTTGCTAGGGAATACCTGGCAACAGGCAACAATAGTCCTTTTAGAGAGCCCAGGGCAAACAGTGACCGTGGTAATGGGGTGGGCTTAAGGGAGGCTCCTTGCCCAAAGCCCCTCCACTCACACTGCGCCTCCAGCCCTGGGCTGTGTTCCGGAAATTCCCTGCACAAAGCCCACCATTCAATGGGAGGTGGGCCCGTGCGTGTGCTTTTCTGGCAGGGAGGGGGGGCCACAGAGGGAGGGGGCCTGCTTGCCAAAAAAAAAAAAAAATCCAAACTTTTTTGTTGGTTTTTTTGGGTCTTTTTTTTTTTTTTTTTTTTTTTTTGGAAAGGCTAAGAGAAGAACAGAAAGTGCTAAGTTTGTAAAAGAAGCTGAAAAGGTTCAGAAAGGAACATAATGGGGCCAGGGAATGCCCCATGAATTTTGAACAGAGAGCAGAAAAGAGACCCTAAAAAGCAATTAGTGATGCTGCTTGTCGCTGAAGAGGGAGCTTGAAGGAGGTGGGAAGGCGCAAAAGGAAGAGGGCAACTCCAATCACTTAGTAAAGTACGGGGGAAAGGGGGGGCAGGCACAGGGACAGAGAGAGGCTGGCGCCTTCGGGAATTTTTATAGTAAAAGTAGATGGAGGCACACGGCAAGGGCAGCGTCCAAGGAGCGTCTAGAGCCGACGGCACATGCCAAGATGCCTTTTGGCTTTGCCTCCCCTGCCCGTTTCTTCAAAACCAGGGATCAGCAGGACTGAGCTGCTGTCTCCGCGCTCGCCCGATGTGTCACAGGCTCAGCCTCAAGTCCTCACCCGTCCCTCCGAGGACGATTCCTCAGCCAAGGGTCTCTGCCTGACCAAGGAAGGCGATGGGGACATTTCTAAAAGACCTCCAGTCTCCCTTCCTCTGCTTCCCTCATTCCAATTTCCAGAACCATGCGCAGACACCTATTTAGCCATACATTCCCTGCACAAAATAAAAGTAACGCTGTCTGCTCATTAGCTGGGAGTTGTTAGGGGAAAAAAAAGGAAGGAAAAAAGGGCCGTCTGAACAGAGCTGAATAGCTATAACCTTAATGGGTTGTCAGAAGTCTGCAGGCAGCAGGGTGAGGGGAGCCAATCCCCCTCTAGTCTTTTGTCCTAGACATTGTTTAGGATCAGTGGTAGCTCATTAGGTCGGGACAGTAATATTCCTAACGATCCTGTGGGGCTGAGGCTTCAGAATGTGTCTTCAGCTGTTTTCCTGATGTCAGTCTGATTCATGGAGAGGCATTTATCTCGACAGAGGTCTTTGGTGGAAAGCGTTATTTACCTTTCATACCCTGATTACTAACCTTTGACAAAAGTTGCAGCTGGAAGGGGAAAAGGGGGAAGATAAGAGACTCCTGTTGGCATAAACTGAGGTGTGTTATAGTGAAAGGCAAGCTGCAAAGCCAAGTATATGGGGCCTTGGTCTACAATGTGACCCTACATTTTGCCTCCTTTTGTTTCAGATTCCATTGGTAAAGTAAGGATAATCACCCATTTTGTGTTCTGGTGGTGGTGGAGAAGAAAACACTGGAGTGTGAGGTTTCTAGGAACTGGGCCAGATAAGTAGCTAAATTAATATCTTTCCTGTATTCAGGGATCCTAGAAGAGCTGGGATTTTTGTTGTTCTTTTTTTTTTTTTTTTCTGGTTTCTAACAAAAGCAAAACCCAACTGAATTAAATTGTAAATCAGAATGGATTTTTCAGTTGTGTATGATTTCCCTTCTATCCTATACTTGTCTTCAGCCTAGAAACATGACTCTGCTGAGGAAGGGAGCAAAGTTAAACTCCCACCTTCCCTCAGGCATTTCTGCAGGCATGAGGCTGAGCAGATGCTGTTCACTGACACAGGCTAAATCCCCCTCATTGGTCATTTGTGTTGCCCAACAGTGTCACAAATCCAAGATGACATATTATTAAAGTGATGAAATTAAAGAATAATGGATCACACGGCAGATTTCCTTGTGATTAGGCAACACATTATATATCCATTTGCCAGTCCTGCCAAACACGGAGAGCAAAGTACATTGTCATTCTGTACCCTCTCCAATAGTTCACTTCTTGTATTTAAGGCCTGGGGTTTTCTAAGGAAACTCTCAAAGCTCCATGCAGCTGCCCTACATCCCCATTAAAAAACAGCCAAACTAACAAGTAATGATGAAATTATTTCCTTATTTATTTTGTGTTAGAAAACAGAGTGGACAATGAACTGCTCTCTGAAACAAAGGGGCAAGAACTACTCGTCCCTTTCACTCCAGTGAGAGGAGGGTAAGTACGCAAAGGTCAGCGTACAGACACTGAAAGGTTCAAACCAAGAGCATGAGGCAATGGAAACAACATCCCCAGATCCTCAGTGAGTGCAAAGCAGCTGCCTCTGTGGTGCTCCAGAGCTGGCCAGAGCTGGAGCAGCTGCTGTGGGCATCCTGTGAGCCAAAATAGCTCCTGGTGGCTCTGTCACATTCCCTCCACTAAGATCCTGGGAAAGGATTTGGTATCCCTTAGGAAACGATGAAAACACATGGAGAGACACACAGGAAAAGGCTTTGGGCTTCTCCACTGAGGTTTAGCTGTGATTCCATTTGGGTAACTCTGCTACCTGGGGTGAGTTGCAAAGGAACATTGTGAATCATGAGGTCTTCATGATTCACAATGAATCACCCCCAGAAAATTTTTCTGAAAATCCACACTTGTATATTCTAAGAGTGGGGAAAGCCTGTCGGGTTAAATGTTACTCTTCACAGGCTACCTATTTATAAAAGTGCATGAGCATCAAGGGGTACCTGCCACCAGTAGAACATGACAGAGTGAGCAGGTCATGTCTCCTGAATAGATCCAGAATAGTTTTCTAGTTGATGAGCAGCAAAAGAAATGCTGCTCAGAAATGAAACAGTGGGGCATTTCTCATAATCTGCAAGACAGCTCTTGCCCAACAATTTTACTGGTTTCTCCCAGAAATATTAAATATTGATTCCCATACTTGGGCTGCAACTGGCAGAGGTGTCTGTGCCCATAGTCACATGAATGAGTCAAGCTTGGTGCACTGCAACAAAAAGGGTGGTTTTCTTCAGCAAGTTTTAAAATAACCAGCAGAATTATATGACAGAAATACCACAATAACTAACAGGACACCTCCTGCTCTCTACCGGAACCAAGCAGAGAAAAAAATTCAGAATCACTCAAAGGTTTCTGAAATATTTCAATCTCTTTTAAAAAGGTCTCTGTGTGGTATTTCTAACAGGGGAAGTAAAGGGATATGAAGACAATACTAACTCATACAGTTTTCCCTCGTCCATACTGATTTATGTACCTTGTGAAGGGTTTGAAAACTGCAAGCTTCTAAGGAACTTGTGAGAGTTGCACTGAGATCCTGATGGTGTGCAATTATATCAAAATAATACAAATTTAAAATTTTATCCTAAAAAGAGACTGATGAGGCACTGGGCTAAGTTTCCTAAAGAAGTTGTGGATGCTCCATCCCTGGCAGTGTCCAAGGCCAGGATGGATACCTACCTGCCCATAGGACGGAAGTTAGAAATAAGTGATCTTTCATGTCCCTCCCAGCCCAACCTATTCTGTGATTCCACAATGCTCCTAACACATAACCCTGACACCACCGGTCTGCACACACCTGTATCCTCGCTTGCACTCACACCTGTGCGCACACCTGCGGGCCCAGACCCGCACGCCTCCCGCACGGGCAGCACCTCGGACAGCACCCGCCTGCCCCCGCCCGGCCAGAAGGGCTGGCAGTCGTGCTTGGAAAGCACCGAAATTCCTAAATTCCTCTGGGAGCAACAGGCTAAACCATGCCGGAAACGCTTCCAGTTCCTGCAAAATGCACAAGCCAAAATCTCTGCCGAGTCCCTTTGGTTTCAAAGGGAATGTTTTTAGAATCACCTGGTTTAAACACTAGGGAAACATGCCTGCTTGGAAAATATTCCTATGTCTGAGCATGTCAAAAAAAAGCTTTATTTCCATACTGCACGTTGCGGGTTTCTCTGGGTCTGTATTGAAGGCACTTGAGATGGTAGCACATGTTTGGACTCAGGTGTTTATTATTTCTTATCAGTAAAACAGTCTCACTACTGTGAGTTCAGCTGCTTTTCATTAGAAGCCACAAAATGGCCAACAGTCTCTTGTTCCAAGGTCTTTTAAGACTAAACTATCCAATTAAGAACTGACACCTAGATTATTTTCCCTTTTAACCCAATAACTGATCCCACAGAGCTGAAATGCTGACTTTTCTGCCAATTACAAAATGCCACCCAAACCCAAGAAGAAGGAGGAAGAAGCATGAAGAAGGAACCCAGGGTGACACCCTGTGCCCTCCATCTTGCTTCCATCCACAACATACTAAAAATCCCAAAACCTAAATTTCTCACCAAGTGATCACCTACACTACTCTCTATAATCTATTTCGCACTTTTGTGGATCCCAGTCTATCTTGAAGTCTGGGAAACTTTCTCCATGAATGAGGGTCAAAGTCAGTGCTCCCCTGGGGGTCAGGGCACCCCAAAGCAGACAGAGAAATATTCCTGGTGCCTGGGTTTCCACACACCACAGGACAGCAAAGGCACAGGCATTTTGCCTGAGATGACCATGTGTTCTCAGGTACATTTCTAATACCTTGTATGCAGCGTGGTGATACAACAACACTGTACATCCCCATGCTCCAGCAGGAACCCACAACACAGCTTCTCCCTTAGCCAGTGAAAACTTCAGAAGCAATGGACTGGCTGAGATGACACTCCTAGCTTTGAGGTGAATGTGGTTGTGTTTCTTTGAGGTGAATGTTGTTGTGGTTCTTGCTGAATGTGCAATGGTTAAATCATGCTTGATGTTACTGGGACACAACAGCTGGAGTTCACCAGACTTAGTGTTCACCACTTGGGCACTGAAAAGGCTGCCTCAGCAGCAAGATTGAATGGGCTGAGCCTGCTTGTGATGTTTAGAAAAGCAGGTTCATCATTAATATCTACACATACACTGTATGTCATCCATCAAAAGATGGATGTGTATGTGTAGATATTAATGACTGGCAGGCAGGTCTGAGAGACATCAGCATCCTGGGAGTGAGTGGCTGTAGGTTCTGCTCATACTGCATTGGTCTGGATGTACTGCAAGGTTCACAGAGCTCAGACAATGCCAGATGTAACCTAACATCTTCAGCATCAAGTACTCACTCAATGTCTTTTCTGATCAACTATACAGACACTCTTTGCTGTATTAAGACCCCCTTTCCTGATACCAGAAGTAACAGATTTTGGGTGCTACACAGCAGTATTCACCCAGACAAGTTTTGATCTTTGTAGAATTGAAGATGTGGGACTAAAGGCACAGTTAAGCTGTGATTCCCAGGTACCGTGTGTGGTCATTCCTCTAGGATTTCTAAAACACATCGAATAGAAAGGGTGACCATGCTGTGAAGAGCGAGGATTTTGTCCAATGACCATGAGACCCTTCAGAGTGCTCTGTGGTGCTCAGCCACCCATAAACACCTCCAGAATCTCTTGAATTACCTATGCTTATGTGAAATAAGGGTGCAGATGCACCAGATACAACCCCTTCACAGCTGTAACAGATCTGACAGTTTAAATGGGCACCAGGTGGGAGAAAGAAAGCTTTGCGGCCACCCTTTTACAGGAAGAAAATTCTCCATTTCCCAAATCAGTTTGGATTGGGAGCAGAGCCCAGCAGAGCCCAGTGCTTGGAGGACTGTCCCTCTGTGGGAGAGCACATGCTGCCATGCAGGCACACATGCAGCAGGATGAGCAGCTTTATCAGCCTGACACACACACAGGGGCTTTTCCTCTCAGCCAGAAGTATTCACTTGTGCTCAGCTCAGCACTCTGTCAACACATGCATGGCCTTGAACTAGCAAATTCAGAGCCAACAGGGTGTGTGTGTTCTCACTGAACTCCCTGACAGTGCAGTCATGATCTCTCTCACCCTGTCTGAGGCTCAGCCAAGCATGCAGAGTGAAAGACCCTCCACTGTCACTCCCCTTTGTGCTTTCTGGTTGTTTTGTGAGGTATGATGTGAGAAAGGGAAAGACACTCCTGTCATTTATTACCAATCCTAACTTCTTAGATTTCTTTACAATCATCCTCCACGACAAACACAGTACCAGATACTGTGAATAGTGCTTGCAGTAATCAAGCTTGGCTTTATTACTGCATTTTTATTTTCAGCCTTGTGGCTGAAAATAAAAATGCAGTATGTCAAACAGCATTTGGGTCTAGTTCATGGCATCAACCAGAGAGGCTGAATGCAGGCAATACAGATCTGGGCAGCAAAAGATGCAGCATGTGCTTGAAAAGCCCAAGCTGGCCTTTGCTCAGAAGTTTGCAGTAGCCCAATCCCTTAAACAGCTTATCTCCCCCTGCTGCAGCACAGGGGGCAGTGGTGCAGGAAGGACTCCAGCCCCTGCCTGCTGATGCAGAGACACTTTGTGCAAGTTAGGATGTTCAGCAGAACCCTAAGATCTCTGAAGAGGAAGATCTCTGATCTGCATTCTCAGAGAGGAGAACTGAACACAAATCTTCCAAAGGCAGAGAACCAGATGTATGAGCCTAGCTGGAGGTAAACATCACTTTACTCTGGTGAATAGCTGCTTTGTGATGCAGACTCTGACATGTCCCAGAATGAATGGAATGAATATTACAACCTGAAGAGTGGAAAAAGCCTTCAATGATGTGACTCAATCCATTCCTACCTAGATAATCCTCTAGCAATTAAAACATAATCAAAAATTCTCTTAAGTTAGGATGGGCAGTTGTGATTTGTAGAGCCCGTTGAAAGGAAAATGGTGAGATAAAGTATGAAGGCCTTAAAAGAGAAATTATCATCTCCCAGCCCAAATCATTAGTCAAGAAACTTTCCACAAAAGGAATAAGCATAGAAAAGCATTTCCAAAGAATTTTAGAAAAAAGGCAAATGTCCAGTAATGTACTAGGAATATTTTTCCCCAACGTAATATATGAAATGACTGCATAAAAGAGAGGAAATGGAATTTTAGGTAGAGCTGTCTGAAATTATTATGATAAGAGGACAAGATAAAATTGCTTGTTTATATTGCATGAGAAGGTGTTCTGCACTCTTAGCTGTGATGGTGGTGTGTGATGCCCACTTGCCTTATTCACACAGGGATTCATTGTGTGTGCACAGAGCCAGGCAAATGTGAGAGTGCCAGGCCAGCTCCTCAGAGCTCCTGCCACACATTTGCCCAGACATGTGGTCTGTCAGACCTGGAGAGAGCTCATGTGGATACCCTAAGGAAGCAGTGTGGACCTAACCTTGTGTCCACCACAGCACATTCCAGAGCTTCTGACCACTGCTGGGCCATGCCCTGAAACACCCCAGCAATGAAAGCACAACATCCCCTCAGTGGCTGCTCTGTGTCATGAACACACCAGTGAAGAAAAGGAAAATCTTATCCTTTATTTTAAATAGCCACAAGGATATAGATCACAGCAGCAGCAGCCAGCTAACAGGCTCTCTCAACTAGGAAAAAAGCTGTCTTTGCCCAGGCAGAAATGTCAGCTTGTTTTTGTTTCTTTCAGCTGTTGTATCAATAAATCCTTTTAGACTAGGACAATTAGCCTCTGAAATAACTAATCCTTGAAGGAAGAAGAGATAGACTTTCTCTTTGCTGAGGTAACTGCTGCAAAGGTAGGCCCTTTCTTGTGTGGGGGGCAAAAATTCCATCTCTAATTCTTAAAAAATACTCATTTCACTAGCACTGAAAGAGAAATTGAGGACTCACTTGTTTTGGAGAATAGCAAACCATTCAAGAAACAAGTGGGAAATCATTGTTCAACTTTAGTTTAAGAAGCATCTAGAACAGTCTTTAGTGAAATAAATGACCAATGCTTGCTGAAAATTTATCTTAAAATTTTCATTAGCTGTTTTCAGTACTGTTACCAAGTTTTGCTATTTTCTTTTCTCAGAAATGTAGACTCCTTTTCTCTCTGTCTCTCCTTTTCTTAAAAAAAACCCCAAAAATCCATAGCTTTTTAAGTAAAGATAATCATTGAATTTTGAATTCAAAACCATTATGACAGTCAAGGATGCTGTCCATCTCCTCCAAACAGAAATTGCGTCTTCACTTTGCTGCCCGCATCCCTCCCAAGACTGACTTTACCACATGAAACCTTCTCTTTTTGAAGTTCCTCTTGTCTCTGAGAAGACCCTTTCTCCCCAATCCCCTGCAGTACTTGCTCTTTCCTGTGTGAGATCACTTTGAGTAATTAATTTCTAAAAAGCCTGTGCCTGTATTTGCACTGTAAACACACACACTGCACCAGAAATCTCCTTTCAGTACATTCTGCTAAGCTTAAACAAAATTCTTAATTTTGGAAACACTAGACAGGACATTGTAAATCACCACCTTTGAAGGCATAAGTCAATGCCTTCCTTTTGCTAAGTACACTTGTAAAAGTGCACACGGACATTTTCCAGAACTTTGAACAATTTGTTCTCCTAGTTAGACGAAAAATGGTTTGCATACACCTGTATGGAAAGTGATATCTAATCTTTTATGTTTGCGATTGGAGAGTGCTCAGGTCAATCAACATGCAATAGAAGGTAATGGCAAGTCTTATTTTCTATTTAATTTTACAGTCAAGGTTGAGTATTTGTTTTTGAAAGATTGGAGGAGTTGCCAGTGCCAGGGAATCGGACTCTTTTTATCTTTAAGAGGAGGAGGCAGGTGCAAGGCAAGCGTTCGAGTGCTGTCGGCAGCAATAATCCCCACCTGAGCACTGCCTGGCCACCTGCTCTGCAGGCCCAGAGATAACCCAGGTCTAAGTCAGTGAAGTTCTAAGTCTTTGCCAAGTAAAGACTCATAAAAGACTCCAATTACGTTAACATCAGTGGCTATGACAATAGATCAATGTTTGATCGCTGACAGTGATTTCTTCCGGATTCACCCCAAGGCATGCAGCCCCATCTGAGAGGGCTCAACCCAGCACAACGCACCTGTGCTTTATGGAGAGCCTGTTCAAAGCCTTGCTGAAGATGGCATCTAACTTCCTGATAACCCTCATGCCACCAGCCACCCAGAGTGTTATTAGAGCCAAGGCACCCTCAAAGCTACTGAATGCTGTGCTTGTCTTTCAGTCAGTAGTTACAATCCAAAAGCTTTGCATGCAGGGATTGGCCCTACATTTACAGTTGGACTTATCATTGTTATGGGAAATTACTTTCCCCTGCTTATTGATGCATCCATCCTAAAACACACTGTGAGGTGGCTGCTAAGAGCTGCAGCAGACAGGAAAAAGCAGAGGTGTGCAGAAGCAAGTCTGTTAAGAGGTAATGCAACTTCTCTTATGTTGGGTAAAAAAAACCAGAAGGAAAAGACAGATGAGGCTTGGCTTCATTTTTCTGTTATCTAAATAGATTCATTTATAGCCTGTAAATTACAACTGTCTGCATGGCAAGCATTCCTTGCTCCCCAGTCCTGATAGAACGACGTTCCTTCCCACTGATCGAACTACGAGGTTTTACTCTCCTGAGAGATTTTAAAGCTGCACGTTTTGGAGGTGCCTCAAAACACACCAAAGAAACCATCAGCAGCAGGGAAGCCCTGCAGAAATAGAGCTTAACCAGTTGATTTGTTTATTCCTTTCAAAGAAATACACTATATGCCATTGGAAGACCTGTCAGATAAAATTTTACATCACTCTCGCTTTCCTGTAGGGCAGACATCCCTGGGCTAAGTGGAGGTGGCAATGGGTGGGCAGTGCTGGAGCCTGAGCTCCTGAGAGGATTGGAGGAAGATGTGTGAAGGAATAAATACTCGGTAAAAACCTCATTAGCACATAATTAAGAAGCAGAGAAAGTTATTTGAGGCTGATTTTACAACTATGCTAGGGGGAAAATTAAATAAAGGCATTGGCTTCCCCAAGTTTGCAAGGGACAAACTTGTCCATCATGTGACAAGTATGATAAAAATGAGACAGTAAAGGAACTGGTCATTGCTGACTCCTCTCATGGAGCCAGATCAACAAACCCACAGTAAAAATCTAGCCCAAACCATCCAATTTTCCCTCACGCACTCCCCCACTTTAAGAAACTGCTAAAATTCACAGCCTGCTCTCTGAACTGCAGATGAAGCAAGAAATTACCAGTAACACCTTTTACAGTGCTGTTGGTTTCTTCTTTGCATGGTCTGGGATGAGCTGCAGGTGTCATTGTCAGCACAGGGCACACACAGAGAGGGAATGGAGTGGTTGGATGAAATGGGAAAAAAGTGGAGGTGAGAGAATGAAGATAGCTGGAGAAAATGACAGGTATGTACTGCTGGTGAAATATGGATTATCTCAAAATTGGGGAGGTTTTTAAAACTCTTTCACTCCAGATTATGCAGAAATATTCTTAACTTTTAAATGTTTTGGGTTTTTTCTTTAAATAAAAGCATAATTTATTTCACTCTTCCAAGCAAGAGGAAAAAGTAAAATAAAATTTAAAAATTAAAGACAAAGAAATCAGCAACTCTTCTGCCAAAAAGGTTGTAAGACCTTTTGATGCTGCTATCCTCACTACCCATAAGCCTTTCAAGCCTCACAAAAATTTAAAAAATATTTTAACAAGTCCACTTGAAAAGTCCCATCAGGAAAACAAAATCAGGGTCTCAAGTATTCTAGGAACTCTAGAGACTATAATTTGTAAACTCTGTAAATGTTGTTGTTCATCATACTGTCTTCAGCTTATTGACTTTGTGTGTTCCTTTTGTCAGGGCTTGTCTTTCATTTTGTTCATACATGATAGCATTTTCAAAACAAGTGCTGCCTATGGCTGACTGAGGATATACAGGCAATAAGAGGACAGGAAACTGCAGCAACACTGTAACTTTCATAATTCCTTAAAGTGGAACAAGGCCAAGAATATTTTAGGGTGTTCAGGAAGAAGAAGAAAGTAGAAAACAGCACACAGAGAACCGTTCTACCTCTGAATGGAGTACAGTTACTTCATGCTAGATTCATTTCAGCACAACATAACAGCTTTCCACAAAGTGGTTTAGATGGGATTCCCAGGTGACTTGTTGTGTATTTAAATACTGCCTGCCTAGGATTTAAATAAACAGCTTTTATATTAATTAGAAACAAATCCTCTCAATTGGAAGGTATTAAATGTTTCTAAATTGCACACACAACACTTACTCAGACTTTGATTCAGTTACATGCTTTTTAACTTCCCAGCCACTCATGTTCTAATATGCTATAACCACAGTTTACAGCAGAGCAATAAAATATTGATTCAACTGTTTTAACCTTTCATCGATTGGCCTAACATGTAATTAAGTCCTGGGAGCAAGCGAGCAGCTCATTGCTAGCACATCAGCCTGGGTACATATTTACAGCCTAAGCCCAGCAGAATTGGTTTATGCATGTTCTGCAGTAATACACATGCCAATTATCTCTTAGCTGGTTTCTGATTACAGTTTAATCAAAGACACTTCACACCATGCAGGCAGGACCTGGATATAGACTGCCAGGCTCTTCATTGACCAGGAACATTGATTTCACCAGATGAGAACCTGACTGAGATGCTTTGCACTACACTCATTGCAAAATCCCTGTAAATGGGCCTGTGGCTCCCAGAAAGAACAGGAGCTGTTAGTTCCACCTGACACTGGTAGTGCAAATCCTCTCTGAAGGCAGAGCAAAGCTGCCAGCTTAAATTCACAGGGGTAGTTGGTAGCTCTAAAGTTTTTAGAGCCTCAGAACCATCCCTCTCCATAAGATAACTGCCTTGTCTGGCTTCCAGAAACAATGTTCTGCTTTTCTCAGCTTTGACCCCATTAGGTAAATCCATGTGGATTTTTTTTTCTGGCTGACTAGCTGAAAAAAGATGTTTCTTCTCTTGGTTTACCTCACACCATACAAAAAAGCTAAACAGATTCTCAAAATGTTTGTGATCAGATTGAATAGGCCAAATTAATCCTTTGTGCTTGCAGCTTGTTTTTCATTAATTAGTGGAAACCCAACCTGACAATACTCAATATCACAGTTTCCAGACTAAGAGTGCATTGCTGAGATAAATGGAGTAGAAGGAAGATGTCAGTTCCTGGCATTATCATCCTCCTGTACAATAGCATTTTGTTTGTTTGTTTGAATATATATCTGATAGTGGCAGAAAATACTTTTTTCCCCCAGAGCGTGGGACATTTCAATAAATTCATGGAAATAAAATATACAGCCAAAGAAAAATCGTGCCTATTAAGCTCTTTTGGAAATCTCCATAATCTTTACTATCCTCCTCTCTTTAGGGTGTCCTCACAGATGTGTGAACTCTGCTCCAGCCAGCTGTGAGAGGTAAAGGTGACCATGGTGAGAATATTACTTTTTCTATATTTTGTCCCTTTCAAAAAAAAAAAAAAAAAAACCACATTGGCAAGAAATGTAAGAATTCTTTAAAATGGCTCCAGGAAAAAGAACCAGAAAACTTTTCAGTGAGGAGAAGGTATTTAAAAAACCCCAAACCAACAAACAAAAGAATCCAAAAAAAACCAAAGCTAAAGTCAGCCTGCCTCCTCTGTAACCTTCCTCCCTTGCTACGGAAGGATGAAAGTTTTGCTTGAAAACCAAATCCCTGTGGGTTTGCAGCTAATTCCCTGTACACAGAGATCAAAGAGCAGGCTGTGGTTCTGAGCAGAGCACAGAAATGATAGCCAGGGGCTTTGGTCTGTCAACAAGGCTGACACCCTGCCCCAGCAATGTCACCCAACACCATCTCCATCACTTCCAGAGGCTGGAGCACCTGAAGAAGTCAGACTGAGTTCTTGTGCCACACAAGTCAGCCTGACAGCCAGCACTTTTCTCATCCTGATTATTCCCTTGCAACTGGAACATCAGCACTCTTTCTCTTTTGCAGGGATCCATTTCTCCATTAGCCATATTTTTCTGGGCCCTCACATTACTTCTGGACACAATTTTGCTCACTGTTGTGACAAGTGCTGTGCTCTGTACCCCCTACTTATTCCTGCCATACAGTTCTTTCATAAAGCAGAATTCACCTGATTTTTTTCTAGCTGTATAAGGGGTACATCCCAGCCCACTTGACTAAGTCATCTTTATTTATTTAAGAAAAATCCTCCATGCTCTTAATGTGTCATTTTGTAGTCAGTGTCTGAACCTCAATTGCAACTTAAATGTTTAATAGTTGTGAGGGAGTTGCCTCTGGAAATCTTCTCTACTGAGTCGTTACTCTCCTAGTTTTGTTTTGATGAGTCCTATGAACACACTAACCCAAAATCTAGGCAAGTTCTGTGGCCAGACCCCATTGCTAATGGAAAACTGGAATCATCCATGGACAACCACTGATTAGTGTCCCCTAGCAGTCTGGCTTATATGAAATGAGATGAAATAGTGACTTCTGAAGCTATTGCAGAAAACACTTAGGAGTGAATTTCTCAGGCTGACAACAAACTCCATTTTGCTCTTATCCTCCTTAGTGGAACATTCTTGAAAGACATGATGTCCCACAAGAGGTCAAAGGAACCTGGTGCTGTCCCAGCAGGCCAGCAGGAGACTTGCATCTGCATTTTCCTCACCCCTCTTTAGATCCTCTGCTGGTAATAGTACACCTGAGATTAGGTTTCAGGCTTTATTCCAGTGAAAAAGATTCATCTGGCTGTTTCTCTTCTAGCCAAGCAGACAAGTTCAAAAAATTGAGACCTGGAGCCAGTTTAATCACACATTGCTTCCAAGGAAGAAGGGCTAAAAAGGAGGAATACAAAAGGACCTCACTATCTCCATATCCATGGATGAAACTCCAGGCAAACCAGCAAGGCAGAAATACTTTGCTTGGCAAGCTTTGCTGTCAGCCACATTTATTGCAAAAATATCTTGTCTTGTGCACTGCTGCTGATCCCAGCTACTGCATTATCACACAGGAGGCACAAATTTTCAGGCAGAGCTTGACCTTCAGGATCATGAAATATTCACCCACTAAAAACTGTCTTGAGAACCATGTAACTAGACTTGCCCTGCATTTTCAAATTAAATACTTTCTTATTAGGCAATACAGACCCTGTCAACAAAACTGATTTTGAGTTTACTGAGTTTACTGATTTTTTTGTTTTACTAAGAGCAGGGGAATAAAAATTGTTTTGATAATGCCAAAATATTTGGCTTCAGTAAATTTGTTCCAAAGCATAAAAAAGTTCTATTTTTTCACATGTATACACAGAAATGAAAAAGTATCTCAAAGGGAATGAATTTCTGATTTTTGAGTTCCTGTAAACCTAGGCACAATCTCAGATGTCCCCTCTTGGCCATGACACAGACAAAGTATGATAACGATGTTTAGTTACTGTCACCAAGACAGCACCACCACTTTAAATTCAGATAGAAACTGAATCTGAAAGACCACAAAGTCCCCTGTTATCTCAGGGTTCTTTCTGGGACAGGAAAGTGCCAGTCCTGCCCAGCCCTGGCTGGAGGACTGGGAGCACGTCAGCTGAAGGAGAGGGATCAAAATGACAATCACGAGGGTGACGGGTCTTGCTGGGCTGACAGGCAGGGCGTGCATGTGGAGTGAGCACATACATGTGTACTCTGTTGCCCCTAAACTCCCTGCTGGCCCTTTTCTTGTGAGCCAGCGGGGCACCAAGCCTGCTGAGAGGGCTGACTTGTGCAATTTCAATGCCCTTTAGTGATGCACAAGAACAGAGCCGACAGGAACACAGAGGGGACAGGGCATGGCGAGGCTGCAGGTTATTTGCATAGCTGTGAGGCTTGTGATTTGCCCCCATCATGTGATTCAGCAAGCAGCAATTACAGATATTTATACTGATAATTCTTTACAGCAAATATTCTAAGGAGACCTCCATTAAGACACTGCCACGTTCTAATTACAAAACAAAGCCATAGATGCCTTCAACATCTTGCTCAGAATCATGGAAATCCCACTGTAGGCATTAGTCAGGGGCAACATCAGTATGTCATCACAGACTTGCAGATCTTTGTGGGGACCAAAGGGGTAGGTACCAGCCTAAAGTTACCTGGAGGTTTTTACTTCAAAAGCAGGGCAATCAGCAAGCTAAAATATTCCCCTGTTCTCAGTGACAGTCAGCAAACAGAGGTAACACAGAAATCTGAGATGGGCTACTTTCTCCAGTGACCCAAATTCCTCAAGTATTGCTTCCTTCTACCATAAAATGTTCCCAAAGCTGCCATTCAAGAAAGAGGGAAAAATACCCATATGTTCTGTTCTCTACTTCCCCAGATTATTTTAGACATCCATATCCAAAACCTTACCAGCTTTGTTTGTGGTAATTACCAGTAAATACTGAAATGCATCTCTTGATACATTTCATACTCAAAATTGGCACCAAAACCTTTCTCCAAGTTCAGTCTTGCAAAGGAACTGTGCAAACACACATTATTTTCTGAAGAGGTTAAGAAATATCCATTTTGCTCTAATGTACACAAATAAATCAACACACAAATGTTTACCAAAAAAGTGACACCAAAATATAATGAGTCCACTTATGTTGACTGTTTTGCTTGTAAAGATATTTTCACTTCATTTAAAATGAAGTTGCCTTCCTCTCTCTGGATACACGCATGTGGAATGCTCAAAAAGAAATCCCAGTTTGCAGCACCCAATTTGCAAAGGGAGTTCTTGGGAAACAAATATTCTTCTTATGAGTCACTTTATCCACTGCAAAATTATTGCAATGAAAAGATTTCTTTTTAGGTAAAGCTCAATTAAAGTGAGCCCCTTTGCTTAAGTTAAAACAGAAGTGAAATGAAGAATCCGACCCATTCCTCTAATTTTACAGGCTCAGTAGTAATCTAGCTATGCTATTCACTTAGAGAAACCATTAATTTTGCTATGTGGCTGAAACTAGGAGGCTTCAGCTTTCTTTCTCTCACTTTCCTCCCCTCTTTTTGCTCTTTGTCTATGCACCTGTTTGCACCACTTTACCATCCCATTTGAAAAACTTTGGGTAATCCTCTGGCACTAACCCTGGTGTGATAATACTCCTGTTATTCAGCAGCGTAATTACAAAGGACAACACAGATAAAACACGTCTTTCACTTCTGCTGTGAATATGCCAGTTTTGCCAGTCTTCAAGGTGAATGATTTCTAAAACCTTCTGTATTTAATGTTAATCTAAATTCTTCACACAATGAACTTCCAGCACTTTAGGGAAAAATGGTTACTTTTGATACATCAAAGTGAATGCTAGTGGTCAGAACTTTTGCAGCAGCTTTTTTAGCAGCAGCCCCTTCTCCAAAACACTTCATCAATCCTGAACAGATCTGCTGAGGAACAGTTCAGTATAAGATTTTACTTTGACAAGGGCAAGCTACAGCAGAGGGAAGTGAAATGCTGGAACCAGGCAGCAGATCAATGACATAGGCAGAAATAATTCCTTTGGCTGCTGCATCATAACCCTTTGGAGTAACATCACTAAAAATTATGAACTGGATGTTGTTTGCTTTCTTCTGGTTTTTTGGGACAACTTTAACTACCTTATCTTTCACTTGCAAGAAAGTTTGCTACTCAATTAAAAGCTCAACAACACAGTTAAATCTTGCCTACTTTCCTAGTTCCTGCTAGGGAAAGGGAATTCAGCATCTTCACCAGCCTTTTTCCCTCCTGCTTTGTCCCTCAACAGGGAAGGCAAAGCTTTTCTTCTGTGTTTCTTAGCAGGTTTGGAGTCATTTGGGCTAGAATCAAGTGGGAACAGTCCTGGTGGCTCAGGTGTCTCCATGGATTTCAAACTGATAGCCACTCCTGTTAAACCCACAGGAGCATTTTCCTGAATCTCTTTGTAGGTGCAATGGCTGAAACATGACCCATGAAGAAACCTCACTCAGACAGGCAACAGGGAGCACGTGGAGAGCTATAAAACAAGATAAATTACCCTGTACTCTCTTTTTGGTAGCCTAAACAAATAATCTAAGTTTAGAAACAGTTTTTCTCTACCACAGGATAGAAAAAATGTTGCTCCCTTATGCTCCTCAGGCATGCTGTATTTTTCTCAGACTGTTGAGCTGTTTGGGGCAGGACAGTTCCTCCAGAGCCATGCTCAGCTCTGGGCCCACCTCTGGGCATGGTGATGATGCAGTGCTGATAACAGTAGCAAATTTGACAGATAAAAGGACTGGCAGGTAATTACACATCCACCATGAATCTTTAAAATATTTGTGATTATTTTTCTGGAACCTTTGCTCAGCCAGAGAGAGGCCCCAAGGACAGTGCTTGCCAGACAGAAGCCAGTCTAGCACAGCCTCCTGTGATGTCTAAGAGAGAATAATAAAGCTATTGATCAGTGTCTAAAGAAAGTCAACCACGTTATGTGGTCCAAGTCAGCAGGGAGATCTTTGGGTACTCTCAAGGTTGTCTCCAAACTACTGGATTTTACCTTGCCCCCCAGAGAATTGAATAAAGATTAAGGATAAGAGGGACATCTTCAGTTGTTTCTTCACAAATTTCTCAACAACCTTTTTAGCAAAGGCAGAAACTAGTTTTCCTAGTTTTAGCAAAACTAGGAAAATTGTCACACAGCAAAAATAATTAGCCACAATGTCAGCAATAGGTAAGCTAAAACAGAGAAAGATTATCCTCCCAATTCTGTAGGTTTTGCACCTCACAGCCTGTCCCAGCATTTGCTCTGTAACAACATCCAGCCTATATCAAACCATGTGCAGTGGGGAACAGATCTCCATACATTTTTTTTAGCACTTGCAGAAAGGCAGTGATCATTTCCAAGTCCTGTCATTTTCTGCTCAAAGAAACCACGGGATTGAGAAGTTGTTTCAATGTCTGAATCAAAACAGAAACTGTCTGGGTTTGCATCTCAGTGCCCATGAAAACTTGAAATCCATAAAGAACATTATCCCAAAGAGAGCACAAATAGCCCGTGTACGTATCAAGTCCATGAGGAGCCTTCCAATGTCAAGAAAAAATAGCATCTTCTGCACAAAAAGGCAAAAAAGAAACCTAATGAGGTAATTTTCTGTACACAGGTTCATCATGTGAAGGACATCCATTATTTTGAAGATGGGCATATTTTTAAAGTTTCAATTAAATTAGGATAATTTTCTAACAGTTTGGCTGTTCATCAGAACCTCATCAGGATAGAAATTGAGCAGAAACCCTTCTAGAACAGACCTGATTGTGAGAGATCTTTCATTCCATGGTCCTAGCCAGCTGGAAATACTGTGAATAGCCTCTTCAATGATATTTCAGTCTCCTGCTTTTGGACCCAGATGAAACCAGGAAGTGCTGCAAAACCATAAATACCATTAAAAGACAGAGAGGGAGAAAGATTAACCAGATTTTGGCCAAGCTCCAAAACTCTGCATTTCAGTTTGGGGCAAAGGTTCAGGCTGGTTTTCACAGATCGGTTTGTCCACCTCAGTTATTTCCCACTCTTACATGATATAAAGTACCTTTGTTTATCTTTTACTCAGTTATACACCAAGTGCTGGTCATATTCCTTACACATCAGGCAATGCATGTGCAGAAAGAGAAAGAGGACTGAAAGCATGGCAAGACTCCACAGCTAATTTAGGATCAAAATAATGGGCGGGAGAAGCTGATTCCAGCTGCAAGGGGTTATATGGAAATATCCCTCTCAATTTTTCAAAGGCTTGTCCCATGTAGCACTGTTGGTCATTAGATAGAAATAATACTATATATTATTGATCACAAATGAATAGAGAAATTCATTGCATAGGTCAGCAGGGACAAAAAAAAAAAAAGGTTTTTTGTTCTGGTTGTTAACAGAGAGAGGAGTCCATTCCTCTTTACCTAGCTCTGTGTCCCCAGTCAGACACAGGCAGGAGTTGGTAGGAGCAAAGAAAGGAGGGCTGCTGACACCTTAACCTCCTGGTTTTAAAATAACTACTCAAATTCCCTTAAACACAAGTGTAAGTGGTGTCCTAAGCAGAGATGGGTGTATTCTCTTACATTTGGAAACACTCTTAGGTGTTGAGCAGCTCCTGCACCCACAGGGTACCTTCAGCACTCAGCCTCAAACCACAGTGTGGGGTGCTGCCTCAGGATTTGAAATTGTGCTGTAGGATCATCTGAAAGGGATAAACTGACTCCTTTAGTGCCCACAGGGCTGCTGTGAAAGCACAGCCACAGATCCTGAACATGCCACTTGCCACTGCTGAAACAATACAGAGAGGACAGACACATCTGGAGCAGAGTGAGGCAACATCAACAAAAAGGCAGGTAGAAAGCGGCATATGATTTTCCAGAAATGATTTACAGGCAAATATATTTATTTTTTCTTTTGGGGAGAGCAGGGGAAAAGAGAGCTGCACGTCCTTTACAAACAGTGCTGGTATTATTCACACTGCCAACCAAACCACTTAAGCTAAAGAACCTTTGCAGTACCACAAGTGTAATACAAAAAAACAACCAAAAACCACTTACTTCCTTTTTTTCCCCCCTGAGTATTGACATTCTTGTGCAGTATTAGGAGAGCTAATTTAGCTTCCAGTTCTAAGAATTTTTGAATCTATAGCCAGTAATTATTTGCATTCAGGGGTACAAAAGAGGAAAACAAAGCCCACAAATTCTAGCACATTCATGTGGGATTGGGAGTTGAATTAGGATCCTCACACCCCATTGAATTATCGGCCCCCCTATTAGAGCCTTATTAAAATGGTAATGATTATAATGCCAGTCATAGGCAGGCTGTCGCACCTGTCAAAAAAAATACCCCGATTATCCTGTTCATTCAACTGTCTGGCATTCGAATCTGTGTCTCAGGTTTACTGTTCTGTGAAGTTTTTCTTTTTCTTTCTTTCTTTCTTTCTTTATGTTTTTTTTTTCCCTTTTTATGAAGTAAAATAAAAGATACAAGAACAAACACTTCCACAGAGGTGATAAAAAAAAGAAAAATCCCCTCTAATTTAGCACATCTACTATCCATGTGGTGTTAAGGTATCTAGGACAGCAGTCTGAGGAAATAGATACAATTTCACTGGATTTCTCTACGATGAGGGAGAATACAGAGGGCTACAGTAAAATCTCTTTATAAAAAGGAAGACTGGTTTTTATAAACAGAAAGAACAATTGGCCTTCCTCTTTCCATGCACACACACACCCAGCCCATTTTTGCACACAGCCAGGATTATGTTACTCAGAGCAGTAAAGTCTTTCTTCCTACACAAAATAAACACCTTGCATGGTTTAAAGGGACAGTGTTGAAAAGACCAGCATTCGTGCACAGACTTTGCTAAGGAAGAAATTGCATTAATTCATTCTCTCCTTTAAAAGTAGTGAACACAGAATTCAAAATAATCAGCACAAACCTAGGGTCTAATCCTGAACACATTTAGTGAAAGGACACTGGGGCTTGAAGACCTCAGCTTTAAATTTAAAATCCTACAGGGATTATTCCAATAACCTGTTGTTAATAGGAAAAACAACATTAATTTTAATAAAGATATATGGATACTTGGCTTTTCCAGACAAGTTCCTGAGAATTTAAGAAATAAATCAGGTAGAGAGAAGATTAAATATTTTCCACCCTATTCAAAAGATGCCTTTTTCCTTTCCTCCAGCCCTGTTGTATGAGTTTTTCAAATACCACAGCATAAAAGAACGTCAGTGGAAGAGCATTTAGAGGCTGAATGCCTTCAATAGCATCTAAGACAGATGCTGTGTCACTGAGTGCCCTGGACTCTTTTGGGAAGTGGAGCAACCAACAAAAGACTGGTTGGGTTTTGTTTGTTTTGGTTTGTTCCAGAAAAACATTTTTGATGAAACATGAGGAAAAAAAAAAAAAAAAAAGCTAGGGTTTTCTTAGCCCTGGGAATAAAGAAATGTGTAAGAACTGCACTTAGAAGGCATCAGCTCCTGAGTGCATAAAGCACTAGATTTGTCCTTGTTTTCACAGAAGTAACTAGGAAAAAATCCCTTTATTTTAGAACCCCACATATAAACTTGCAAGGATTCCCATTCTAGGATGATAAGGATTCTATCTAAATGTTACGTAAGTGATTCATTTTGTTTCTAAATTCAATTTTTCTGAGTTCACAAAGCCAAATGAATATTTTTAAGAAGAAAAGGAACAGAATTAGAAGGATGTTGTCGTGAAAAACAAGAAGTAACCATAGAATTGTAGCAAATAAATGAGTGAGCAAACAGCATGCAGCTGCTGCCTATTACCTCCTTGGTCTGAACATACACACACTTTTATTTTTGGATCTGATGCTCCTCAGTATTCTGTTTTCTGCTTTTTTAGATGGCAAATACTTAACAGTAGTGATGGATGCTGCTCGTTCACTGCCTGCAAAGGGAACACTGGTCCTTAAAGAGGATTTTGGAATGATGCAGTGATTCCTTTCTTTAAAACCCCAGTTATCTTCATGTAAGTAGAGCTGGGCCAAACTCAGAAATCCTGTCTATAAATAATCACTTAACCCAATCACTCACACAATCAGAGACATTTGAGCAATGTGTTTGAATGGTGAGAAATAAGCACCATTTCCATTCTCCACTGCTAAGTGCAAGGGATCACCAGAAAGCTGAAGCATCACATTTAAGAAGTTTGAAGGTCAGCAGAGCTTTAGCAAAGGTTTAAGGATGCCCCAAGACTACATCACTAACCTCACAGGGTATGTTGCCCCAACTCTGCTTTTTCTTGCCTTAACAGGCCTCTGCCAGCTCAGAGCTCCTCATCCCCCACCCCTGTCTTCTTGCTGTCTGAATTGCTGGAATGAAGAATCTCACTTTTGCATGCTCATGAGAGCTGCAGCACTCAAAGTGATAGCAAGGAGCTGCAAGTTCTTGAAGGAATGAGAGATGCTATGGAGGATGGAGAGACTGGGACAGGATAGATGCAGGTGCTGCCTGAATATGTTTCTGCAGATGGCACATTGCTTGGATCAGGTGAGGAGCAGCTGGAGCAGTGGGACCACAGGCTGTTTCCCATCATCTTAATGCACCTCATCTTAGAGGCTTCAATCAAACAGCTGCAAGAAAATTCACCAATCTGTCTTCTGAGAGCATTACTGAGTGAAAGCTGGAACTGATTAAATGCTACCATAGCAATGGTGACAAATGGTTTCACCAAGAAGGGTCTCGAGATCACTTCACCAATGACTCAGTTGCCCAGAATTTGCCTGCCAGAGTCCAGAATGCAAATATTTGAGGTGGTGCTCCAGATTGCATCCTCCTATTTGAGGCATTTTATGCTTGAATTTCACCAACACTCATGTGGTTCTGTAGCTTTGAATCTTAAGTGAATGAGTTGCCACCCTTGTTGATGTGGTAGCTAGAGAAACTATCCATTCCTTCAAAAAAATCCTCCCCCAGAAACAGACCACCTACCCATTATTAGCCAGGGTTACCAGTTAAAAACCTATGAAGGGGGTCACATGAATGGAGAGCAGTGTGCATGTTTTATTAGTTTGAACAACTAGGGAATAGATGGATGAAAGATAAGGTAATGATTTGTGACAGGAGCCCAAAATTTGATTTCAAGAATTAAATTACCCTTCTAAGAGATCCCCAAGGAAATCTATTAAAATACCATCTTCCCCTATCCCCAAAGTATACAAAAGCTGCCTAGTAACTGTCCAGTATCACTGCCTTCGTGACATGTTGGATGATTCCCAAGACAAAAACCATATGCTGTCCGATGAATGGTAGAGCAATCAACAAGGAAAGGCTATTCTTTAAGTTACTCGCCCTAAGAAAAAGAAAGAAAAAAGAGAAACTAACAACTAAAGCACAAAGTTTGCACTAGAACTTAGGGTTTGGTTTTTCACCAGATAATCAGAACTACTCTCAAGCCACAAAATCACACCCCTAGGAAGTGGGAAAGGATTTTCACTTTTGAAGCCGTAGAACTCTGCACCGACGGCAATCCCCCATGTTCAGAGGAGCAGGCAGCAGTGAGAAGTGGATTGCCTAATGCCTGATCATGATATTAACCCTTTCATCAGTTCCCTGGGACTGCTACTGAAGCCTAAGCTTTCCCTCTCACAACTTTCCCTCTCTCTCAAGCTATCTTGTACTCTTGTTATATCTAAGGTTACCCCACTGCATAAATGTTACTATTTAAACCCAGAAGTTTCAGACATGAAGTAAAGAAACAAAAGAACATATTATGAACTTCTGCATCAGTACAGAGCTATGGGAGATTTGACTCAAGCTAGATATAACTTTTCAGGCTAAAAATAACACTTGCAGGCAAATGCAGAATGTAAAGTAAGACTGAGCAACACCAGACTTGAGTTTTTACTTACCTATGTCACATATCAGGTGCTCAATTTTCTTACTCACCACTGAAAAATGTGATAAGAAATGCTGATGATAAGGAGCCACAGTTCAGATGTGGCATTTTGAAATACCAGGGTGATATCTGCTACAAGAAATCAATATCATTCACTGATGTGGTTGGTATCAGGAACAAACCTTGCTCCTAGTCAGTTGCTCAGTATAGTTCAGAATATTTCCCTCCAAGCTACTTTCATTTTAAATTATACTTAAAAAAAACCCAACTTCCAATCATCATCTCTCTATGCAGTGAAACAGTATGTGTTTAGATGTGATTTTAGAAGATATGAATAAAGGTATTTTTTAAGTGAGACACCTCAATTTTTTGAGGCAGGCATATATTTCAGTTTACTGCTCTGTCCACATACATTCTTCAAATCCACAAATTTAGGCATTCACATAAATTTAATTGAATTTCTCTTTCAGAATAACAAAACCTCATCAAAACATGCAGATTTTAAAGCAAAGGACTAGTTTATGTTTAAGCAGATTCAGGTAAGTTTTTGCAGGACTAGGATTTGAGAGGTCTGGTATCCAGCAGTAGAGGGCTACATGCATCTCAGAGAGGAGCTCTGTGAAGAGCACCAGAATGCTTTACCTACCCAGCCTGAAACATTTTCAATTAGAAAGCCTTCAAGTCCATTCAACTGATCAAAAATCTCATAAAATTGCTGCAAAATTCAAAAGCAACAAGAACAACAGAAAAAAAAAGAAAAATAAAGGTAATTTTTTTTACACAGCATTTTTCTTTCTCTTAGAGAAAACTTCGAATTCTTAGGAGAACTAAAGAAACTTCAAAGTATGATATCTATAAATTTTCCAGGTACACTGTTCCTTCTATATTATTATTTATGATCCTGAAGCCAAAAACCCAGATCTGAAAACTACTCAAACCCTTCTTCAGTCTGGCCCCAAGTCTAGTTAACATTCTGTTCAGAATATCCTGCTTTGACTGTGAAAAGGAGCAGTTACCTCTTTCCTAAGCAGCTTTAGAGAGGGAAAATAAAAAAAAAAAGAAGAAAGAAAGAAAAGAAAAAAGAAAAATTCTGTCTTTGAAAAGCTTGAATAGATGCATACCATTATGAGTCTGGTAGGATTGACTGGGACAAGTACCTGAAAACACACTGAGGCCAAAACCCCCTCTGATTTACCACAGTCAGGGTTTTACTCCATTGCTCCACTACACACATCCATGCATAAATTCTGCATAGCTGCCTAACCCCATGGACAGGGGTCCCTGTTCTAGCATTTCTGAGGATCCCTAAAGATGTTGTGCTGACATGAGTATGCCCATTAAAGTCCTGATGTCTGGAATGCACTTAGAGTATACCTGAACCTGCTGAGATTCCTTGTTGTGATGTTCTCCTGCTTATCTTGTCTGAAACACATGGCAATCAGTGATCTCTGTGCTCATCAGCAGAATGCAAAATTCTGCAAGACAAGAAGAATCCCCTGCTCTGCTGCAGTATTGGTTGGGTGTAACTCTCCAACAGATGACTATGAATCTCATAGACAGCCCACTTTCCAAAGCCAGTCCTTTGTGACTGCAG
Organism: Setophaga petechia; assembly: GCA_024362935.1. Taxonomy (NCBI): domain Eukaryota; kingdom Metazoa; phylum Chordata; class Aves; order Passeriformes; family Parulidae; genus Setophaga; species Setophaga petechia. The sequence continues at coordinate 9,060,978 of JANCRA010000025.1, forward strand.
ATCCTATGTGACAACAGGAAACACAATACTTACACAATCAGAGGGTTGTGACTGTTTTTGAATGGCAATGATCACATAAAACATGGCCCAAAAATGCCCATAGTGTTTTCCATTACCTTTGATGTCGGAGACCACTTCAGCTTTATACCCAAAACTTTTGTCAGGAAATGTGTTTGATACACATGCAATGCTTCTTGGTACTTTTATAATAATCTGGGCCATAAAGTGGATACTGACCTGTTAGGAAAAAAGGGCAAAGGCAGTCAATTTTTCTCCCATTCTGATTATTGCAACAGGTAAAAAGAGAAATGTCTAGTTGATATACAGTATAAAATGGAATAGGAGACCATTTCTCAGTGCTTGCACTGAAAAGCATCTTTGGCTATGACTGTGGTTTATGAAAGACTTAACTTTTCAGTGACAGACAAAAAAAAATCACCTTAACTTTCCTTATGAACACTTTTGAGCTTCCTTGCAACTTCCTGGCATGTAAAAATGACTGGGAAGAGGCTGTAGGATGCTTACAGGGATTTCCAAATATTTCCAAAAATTTCCAAATCAAATTCTTTTGACTGGAATGTAGCCATTAGTTCTGATTCAGGAAAAATCAACACAATGTGGACTGCCTGGAAGAGAGCATGGTAAGGAAGAGGTGGAAGGGTGCAGCAAGCTCTGTGCCATGTGCCCAGCCAACACCCAATGGCACTGTTAAACACCATGGACACAGTGCACTCCTTCTGCATCATCCCAAGTGCATCATCTGGAGGATGCTTGGGGTGCATGAAGTATGTCTGGGCAGCAGTCAGTACACAAAAAATAAATGTCTGATTTGCCTAGCAGTCAGGCAGGTGGGATTCAGCCCAGCCACTGGTGATGTGGGGAAGAACATGACACCATGGAAGTAACAGATAAAATAAACTGACAAACACACACGGTTTAGCTTTGATTCTCATCTCTGACTTTAACAGTATGATGCTGGTAAAGCAACTACATTTTCAAATCTCATGTTTCCAGGTGTAAAACATCCATTCATTCTCCATTCAGTACAACAAGGTCTAAATGCTAACCTAATACAAATAACAAGCATCAGGTGTGTGCTTCCAGGGAGCGTTCTGCCAGTTGTGTTTCCAGCAACCAGGAAAAATGCTGGTTATTGTCATGAATGGAAGGAGGGGAGCTCACCCAGGGGCACCCTCTCCCCATACTTCCTGGATCCCAGCAGTGCAAGAGCTGCCCGTGCCTCCTTGCTAAAGCCAAGGGATTATTTCCAAATCTGTAAGCCAAAAGTGTGATCATACTTTTTTTGGACACACTTCCATTTCCCTGGTTGCTCCTTTCTACACCTCTCGTTCCAGCAGAAATTTCATTGTCTCTTATCTTCCCTCTACAGGATCTTGTCTATTTTTAGCCAGAGCAACGTTGAATTTTATTTCCTCTTCTTTCTCTCCATCTAGACCCCTCACCACAGCCCCCCACCACCATCCCTATGCATTTGCAACAAAAGTGTAAACTTCAGAAACTATTTGTATTTCATGGGCATTCACACATCATGCCAAAACGATGGCCCAAAAGTTTGGCGGGTAATCTCAACCCCAGAATTCGTGAGCTGATGATGAATGGCTGTGAAGCCTTTGTGATTGCTCAGGCTCCATTGTGGCTGGAACAATGGAGGAGGACACAAGTCTGGCTCAGGAGAGCAACGGATAAAACTGTTGGGGAGAATGGCGGGCTCCTGCCGACATGACCACTTGTTGACATTGAAAGGATTCAAAAACAAGTGAGCAGAAACAGAAACGATTCTGTTCGGCGAGGCTATTAGCTGCAACGTGTGGCAGTGGAGCGGTCACTCCTGATGTGTTTCCTCTCTAATGAGCCCTGAATGCCCTATTAAACTGGGATGCTATAGGCCCAGCGCCACTGGGACAATGCCATGCATGAACGACTCCCCCAGCACCTATTGGCTGCCCGCATGAAGGAAGCAACTGGCAACACTCAGATTTAAACGGGCCTGACAGTACAGTTAAATGATCATTAATTAGAGTTGCTGGACAGATAGGGACTCAAAGCAATTCTTAATGACAAGATAACAGTCTAGTATTACTCAGCTTAGCACAAGTTCAAGCTCGGAGCCCATCTCGGCCTTTGTACTGTACATGACGGGTGTCAAATCGAGTTTGGTTTCATTCCTATATTGACAAGCCATAAGAAATCCTGACTGGGTGTTGAGGCAGTAATAGAGATTTTATTTGTAAGGATGAAAATAAACCTGAGTTAAGAGTAGATTTTCTGTAGAGAAGTTCATGTTAGAAAAAGAAAAAGAGAACAGTAAAAAGAATCACTCTTCTTTTAACATGTTTGTAAATGAATCCATAAGAAAGCCACTACTCACCCACTTTCTGTGCTGCTTCATCATCCTCTCTCCCCAGTACTTAACACGATCTATTAATCCAACTTCACTCCAACCTTGCTCAAACCCCTGGTTTGTTTGATTGGTCACTCAATATTAATTTGGGAAGAGAACACAGAATCAAGCTATCGAGCGTTAGAAGCAAAAAGTCACAATGAGACATGAGCTCTGGCTTGAGGGCGTCATCCCCTTCCATGGATTTGGGGAGAGCCTTTCCCCAAGAACACATTATATCCTAATCAGCAGCTCCTGGACTGCTTGCAACATTCAGTGGAACAACATATATGGTCCTTCTTTGCATCAGGATACTGGATTAGCACAAGTCTGATTTCCCACAAGAAATCCTGTTCACTGAAGGTTATTATAGACAATATACAGTATAGGATACAGTATAGGATTAACTGGTTCAAAAATACACAGTATGGCTCCTAAAGGCTTACAGGCCCAGGGCACCAGTGAAAGTTCTCCCACCAGGGAGTGAAGTGGTGAGACAACCAATGTGTATTTGGGATTAGAATAGTGAAGATCAGTATTTAGCATTTCTACTTTCATTTGGCTTTGTGTATTTTGTTACAATGTCTTAAATTGTGAAAAGTATACTGCAATAGCCACTTCAGATCCACAACAGGTTATGCAGGACCACAGGTACACATATCCTACTGCAAACTAAGAAAAAGTTTCTTGATTGAAACACAAGATTACATAAACTCTTAATAGCACATTATTCTGAAACTTTTTGTAACTCTATTTGCACGTTTTAACAAAGATGCTGTGGAGAGGGAGGTAGATCAGGGCTATGACAAGATTGTTGCAGATTGTTGAGCAACTCACTTTAGCAATTATTCATATTTCTTATGGAATTCTGTGATAGGATGCATACAATATAACCTCAGTACATTCTATGAATCTTAAAAAACCTCCACATAGTCCCTAATACAAGAAGTCCCCGGTCCAGAGGATTTCTGAGGCAGCACTGGATGCAGCTGCCAAGTAAACAATTTTTTTCTTTCATCTCTTCACTCCTCACCTTTGCTGAAAGGAACAGCCTGTTTAAAGGAAATAACAATGTCATGGTAAATGCTATCATATCACCCAAGAAATGTGTCACATTCTTAACTGCTGTTAATTTTTGTCATGGGAGATTTTTGGGGAGGGGTTTTGTTGTTCTGTTCCTTTGCAATCAGGCTGTGAAAGCTTTCACCAGAACATGCGATCTAGGCCAGAATATTAGTTTCTCCAAAGGGAAAAGAGGTAAGTGACAGTCAAGCCTGGGATTGTAGGAGGAATATGGTTTTCCCTTTAGCAGCAGGGCAGCAAGCATTGCTCTACAGTAACTACTGAGGTGCAAAACAACTTGTGAAATGACATTCTGCCTAGTAGATTCTAAACCCTGATTTCTAAGTGCAAAATTTTCCCAGCTAAAGAGGAATCAGAAAGACATTAATGCAGGGAATAGCATTGCTTTTCAGGTAGTGGGAGTCTTGCTTCTCTGATCAACAGGGCGAGTGGAGAGGAGGATGAGGCTGCCTCTCTTCCTTCCTCATTATTTCCCTTTTCTCTCTCCAGAGTGCTGCTAGCATCCTTACAGCACATACAGACTCGGCAGCAGAGGGTGATGGACTTATGCATTTTGATCCATCAAATGCTGGGCCAGGACATGGCAAAACTCACTCTGACATCATGAGGTTGGGGGTCTATTTTCCAGAGGCAGCAGGTGGTCGAGCTCTTTGTCTGGCAGGAAAGGCAGCCTATCTACATCAAATTCCAGCACTGAGACTCTCAATCACATCTGAATTTTCAGATGTCCCATGAAAATCTGTTCTTTAATTTCTGACTTCTAGGTATTAAACACAGCCTCAGACAGTAAATCTCTAGATTTGTAGAGCCTGTCATGACTTTTTTTTTTTAATGAATGAATTTTAGGCCCCTCCTTAGAACTGTGAAATAACAAGATTGATTGTCAAAGTGAAAACAGAGCCTAAAACCTTGTGTTCTTCTGAAGACACTGACTGATTTTAAAATTCTCTGGAGTTTATCATAACATATTCTATGGGACTACACAAAGCAGGTGAAAAGATGAGGGGACACTGTGAGAAACAGAAGGGAAAGGAGTGACATGTGTATGGACTTTACTGTTTGGGGGTTTATTTCTATTTAGAATTTTACAGAAACTGAGAGACAACTGTGTTATTGAATACTTGCCTGAGAGAATTTGTAAATCAGCTTGCTGTAGTAATGTTTGTACAACAATCCCCATTTTACTTTTCTAACTCAGGCTTCTGTCGTGCATGTGGTGGCTGCAATGTCCAGAGGTCCCAGCAGAGAGGGGCCCCAGGATGCTGGGTGCAGGATGAACATATAGGCTTTATTATGTTAAAACCCACACAATAGTTACATCCTCCTCTTGGTAAAGGGATCATTGAGGAGTATTGTGCATTTGCTATTGTCTCTCCCTTCTTTGATGCCTGGGCTGAGCTCTCATTAGGCCTAATTGGACATTTGCAACATGCCCTCAGTGGAGGATATACCTGTGTGTTCTCCCTACACAAGGGCTGACTGGAAAATGGGATGGCTCCTTCAGGGAGGCTCTGAGGCCATGTTCTGCTGGCCAGATGATCTCTGGGGGCCAGCACTACCAGAGCATGGCTGACAGGCCCCATGAGCAGTGGTTGGGGTTGAGACCTCAGCAAGAGCAAGGCAGAGAACTGCAGCATCCCAGAAAGCCCCGTGCCTCAACTGGAGAAGGAGAGGGATGTCTGATCTATGCACAGTTTGTCCCAGTGGGTTTAATTTCTTCACTTTTTCTAAAGCAGTCTTACAGCTTTCAGGTCAGACTGTGCTTCCTCCATGACACTCAGGCAGTCTGTTAGACTGAGCTTATTTATGACAAAACCAAGAAAACTGTGCTCTTTTGCATATGCTGGACTCTGTGTTAGTTGTTAAGATCAAGAAAAATAACATTTCATTAAAGGTAAACTGGAAGAAATATGAAGCCAGCCTTCCTACCCACCTGATGTGTCTGTTACAAATCTCATCTGTTGATTTAAACCTCGGTGTTCACTTATAGTCTGAGATGAACACCAACACCAAAACAAACCCCACTTTTGTCAAGGAATATTCAAAGGAATGTCATGTCAGCAAAACTTCAATGATAGCAAGGAGCATTGAGATGCATAAAACTATAATGTCTCCAGTCCCACATAGTTCTGTACCATATGGCCAGAGAGAAGCAGATGGGCCAGGTCACAGCAGGGGAAGAGAGGGAGAGACTCAGGATTGTTTATCTGACCCAGTGGGCCAACACTAACAGACTGTCCCCAGTGACCAGCCTATTATTAACAGAAAGAGTTGATAAGAACGTGATCCCCACATTTATTTGCCCTCAGGTATTTTTCACATGTGATGCCCAATGAAAATGACCTTTTATTTTGCAGATGTTTATTTTGGGGCTGGAACATTTGACTCGCAAAGAAGCCATGAATTGCACTCCACTTGTCTTTTATTGATTTTAGATGCCAGCTATCTCTACCTGTTTACTTGACTAAAGTTCAGAAAGAAACCTGCTTGTCTAAGCGAGACAAAGTCAACAATAAATAATGTAAAAAAGATTTTTCATTATTATTATTATTATTATTATTATTATTATCATTATCATTATTGCTGTTACATGATTATGCAAACATCAGCCCAGCAAAAATAAAGGAAAATAGCACGGGTACTGTCAGAGAAATCCTGGGATGTCTGATATGATTTCAGCAGGAGAGTTTTATTTCACTGTGTTTCTCAGTGAGCTGCCAAGTGTTAGCAATAAGAAAAGTTCCCCAAACTATTGAAGTTCAAGGCATAGTTACCTAAACATTACATGGAAAGATTTTGGAGGAATTATTGCAAGAAAAAAAACCCTCAAAAACAAAAAGGTGTAAAATTGCATGAAAAATATTTGCATAGAAAAGCTGGAGACAGAAGTCAGCTATTTCTGGTTATGATTCAAAGATGCCAAATATTTCACCTGAGGTGCAGAATGGACCCATTAAGGGCAGTAACACTGCAAGTTTCACTCATAAGCTTATCCCTGCTGGATTTTATGGCTTTTCCTCTTAAACCCCTTACAGCTCCCAGCTGATGCCTTCCAGAAGGACTAAGTACCACTACTCTCAACTCTGTTTCTAAGAGTCCTCACCAGGAAAGAGCTCAGCATCTGCCCCATGGTGGCTGCGGAGTTCCTGACCCCCTGGATCCTGGGCCCCCAAATCACAGCCATCCTTGTCCCTGCTGCTAAGGAGGGACCTCAGCCATGAGCAGGAGGGACCTCTGCCCTTGCTAGAGCAGGTTCCCCTGTGCTTGCAGCAGTGGGGATCATGGCACTGCTTGCTACCTCCAACCAGCTGGAGCATTTTCCGAGGTTTCTTCCCCCAAAAATGGATTCTGATGCTCCTTTTAGGGGAGTTCTTTCTTAGCTGTGCCACTTGGATAAACAATAGGCAGAGATGGAGAAGCCAGTTTTACAACAATTATATAATTTGCTGATCCCATTCTAAACTGTTTGTAAAGTGAAGACTTTGCTGACCAGATATTGTTGTTTGACCTTGTGTACAACTAACTAGTTATTATGGCCTGCAAAAGCAGGAAAGCTCTGTGTCCAGAATCTCTAAACCTTGTTAAAATGGCCATTTGGGACACTGTCACTCTAATTAAAACAGAACTCATTGCTGCTAAATGACAATACTAGAGCTCATATAATTTAGGCAGATCGTTGCTGAGTTTGGAGCCTCTGGCTGACCTCTGTGTGTATCCTTCCCTCAATACACCATCCTTGGGAAACTCAGCACTTGCACAGGGTCAGAGATTTGGCATGGAGAGGGGTGGTTTTCTGTGTCCCAAAGGTGCAGTGGAAGGTCTCTTGGGCCTCCCTGTATAACAGCACTTGCTCAAGGTTGGAGATGTGCTGTGGGAAGAGGGGTTTGTCTGTATGTGTGCATCTGCATACAGGTAGGGGCAGTGGAAAAGGGGAAATCAAGCCATTCAAAGAGCTCTTCAAAGAGAATTGTGTTTCTACAAGGTTGGGAAAAAAATCCCTGCACCATTTGCCAGTGTTTGGTGCTGTGGACTAGCTCTGGATTAGGATCCAATGCAAACTGTGGTTGAGCACACATCTTGCTGAGTGATATATGATGTAACTACTCTTTGCAGTCTTTGCAGGTTGGAATTAAACTTTTCCACTATTGACTTCCAATGGGACAAGTATTCCCAAACTACATGAGCTTGTAAGAAAAGCCTATTCTTCATCTGTAGAGGTGTCAGAGCATATCTAAGAGAGGAAATGGGCAACATTTTTTGGCTTACCATTCCTGGATTTTTCCCTCTGTTGAAAATAGTAAAGTTCCTATTGAAAATTAAGGTTATTCAAGGTAATTCAAACATTTCAGGGTAAAAGAAGTCCTGGAGTCCCTACTGTGAGCATGGGTGTGGGGACACAGTACCTCTGGACATGCCCCAGTGGAGGTGGTACCCTGTTGTGGGAGACAGCACCTACCTCAGCCATACACTGCCAGATTACACAGAGGGACAGAGATACAGCACAGTCACCACAGACTACCTTTATTTTCAGTTCCATGGAAGCTCATTTGACCTCATCTCTATTTTTCTAAAGTACTTTTGCTCTTGTACCTCTAAAGTAACTTAATCCAGTTATTTTTAATTAGTCTAATCTTAAAAGAACTAAAAACCAGTTTTGGTTTGAATACCTGACAGATTTGCTTTAAAGATGTTCTTTGCTCTTCTGAACTGTCTTTTCTCCCCACTTCCCCTGCTTTAAGAAAAAGCTTCCATTGACTGGTCAGACACAGAAATGTTTCTGAAAGGCAAGCAGCTAGACTTCTGGGAAAGGGAATGATATATTCAGAAACTTCCTAGAAATGACAAAAAGCTATATGAGGGTGCCAAAACTCTGACCGCTTACAAGAACTCTTTTACATACAGAAGCAAGAAGGACAAAAAACAAAGAAAATAGAAGATGTAAAGAGGGCAAGGAAATGAATTCCTCAAGTATTAAATGTCTAGAGACAGAGTATTGCTAATTTAGTGCAAGTGATTTCCCCTGCTCACCAGGAATGCAATAGAAACAAAAATCAAAGTGTAACTCTGCTCAATATACATTGTCCCTGCTTGGTGCTGCAAAGTACATTTCATTACAAGCCAAAAAGAAAAGCCCTCACTGATGCTTGCTCAAATGTCTCAATTTCTGGATTAAGCTGTCCCATTGTTTTGAAGCATAGTTATGGTTTAGAGATCAATGGGACATAGACTATCCTAATCTACTATGAACAGCCCATAGCAGAGAAGGGATACTCTGCACTAGAGAGCCATCTAAGTCTTCTAATTACTTTGGCTACTGATAGATTGGCTCTTACCCCCTTGAATTCCTTTGTCACTGAGGAGTTAAAATTCATGAGCGTCCATGCTGCTGAATGCTTCCCCCAGTGCTGCTATTTTCTGCGCCAAGCATCGCCGCAAAGAGTCGAAGGTCTGTCAGGCCATCTGTTACATAATAGTCAACAATCTCCAAAATCTGGGGAAACTGAGATGGAGAGAGCAAAGATGATGAAGGGTTTAAAAAGAACAGATTGCCGCCTTGCTTGGAAGGGAGGGAGGGAGGCAGGGGGAAGGGGGAAAAGCTGGATAAAAAGCCCTGATGGAAGCAGAGACAAACCCGATTAGCACAGCCAGCAAAACAATCCCCCCAAAATATTAATGCTTTCTCCAAAGAAGTTGACAAGGACACCAGATTGGTGGGCAAAAAAATGCTTTAGGGCAGGAAAGCTGAAGGAGGCCACAAAAAATTACAGCTGTAATTTAGGCATTGCTGCACACAAGTAGACAGTGAAGACAATTTAAGAACATCCTCAAAATCAGTAAAGCAGACCACCGCTAATATTTTTTGTCTCCGTTATACAGAACACTGTTATTGTTCTACACGGAAGTAAGTGTAATATTCTCATTCCACTCTTTTCCTTTTCTCCTTTCCCCCTCCCTTTGCAAAGGAGGTGTTTGCTGATTTTAAGGCAACAGAATGGGGATGACTTGCAAGTAGGGCTCAACCACCTCATATTTGTCTTGCTTTGTGTCCACATTTTAAAAAAGATGGATTATATCAGGTGCAAAATCTTCTCAGGAGACATAATGTCTATTGAACTGCCTCTGCAGCCACTGAAATTGTACCAGCAGTAACGCTGGTTGGGTGAGCCACCTAGCTGCATTTAAACTCTCCTAACATGAGCTGACTTTTAGTCTGCTCTCTCCAGTTCTTATCTTGCTGCCCTGGCTAAAAGCTTGCAGAGCTTTCTCTACCAGCAATAACCATAATGCTGGTATTTTCTTGATTTTCTTTTCATATGGGAATGTGACAGACTAAGGACACTGAAGGTCTCAGCACCAGACTCCTTGGAGTTTCCTCCAAATGGATGTCCCTTCTACATCAAGTTACAAATTTTACCCCGAGACTCTCTTGACATGAAAAACCATTGAGAATCAGAAGTTTCATGGAGTTTTGGGAAATCATTTCTGCTTGAAGAGAAATGGGAAGCAACAAGTAGCTTTTAGGTTTTGGTTCTGTCAACCCTCTGCTTTTCAGGGACTAGTTCCTGCCCACAGGACTCAGAAGCCTCTCACAACATATGATCTTCATTCCGGTAAAGTTCAGGTGCTTCAGAGCATTTTCTCAGACCACACTAAAGTTTTATGTGCTCCCTTGCTCAAGCACTTTGCTTTATTATCCCTTTGAGCAAATAATTTTTAAACTACAACAGAAAACACATGGCAATTGAGGAAGGGAGAGAAAAGGGATATTTTCTGAATGCACATATACAAACAACTAAAGATGGGATAACTTTGCTGGCTAACTTTTTCTATGACAGTAAACACTCCCAAAGCAAACACATCATAATGGAAGCAATTAAAACCTGTGTTCATTCACTCATTGTTGTTACTACAGGTTAAGGTGGCTCATTAATGCATATTCAAGTGGATGGTGTAATGCATCCCTCCTAGCTGTATTAATGGATCATGTAAGATAATGCTGACTGATGGAAAAGATGAACTTTTATAGGTCTGATAAAAATAAACAATAAATGCAGGCAGTGCTGAACTGGATTACCATAGTGCCACATGAGTTGTGTAATGATGTTAGCACTGGCGTCTGCCTTAGAGCTGATGCTTCAGAATACTAACATTGAGCCACTCGATACGTGTTTGATGTCTAAACAAGTCACATCCTTTGCTGAGAGGAACAAATTGTGATGGAGACTGGCTGTGGGGCTTCAAGTTTCAGATAAAAATCTGTCCAGAAGAATCCCATACAAATAATTCTCCAAAAGACTTTCTACTTTTAATCATATGAAATATGTGGTCGGACTTTTTACTTATTTAGTTGTTTGGTTTTTTTTTTTAAACATCTAAATAACTTGGTCCCTGCTCTAGTGCTAAAGCCTTGTCTAACATTTCGTGCTGGGAATGCAAAGCAGGGCACCAAGTACAGTAGTACAAATAACACTTTATTTACAGTTTCATGGCTTTGAGATTTCCTGTCTCCATAATCACTTCCTACTAATTTCCTTCTGTTTTGTTTGAAATGGTAGTCTTTTCAAAGAAAGTGCCCAAAGAAACAACGCCTTTGTAAGGTTTGGATTAAATCAGGGAGGTTTTTATACTTCTTTTTCTGTATTTCCCAGTACCGTTTCTCTGCATTAACAGAGTTTGTGCTGTATGTCTGGATGGCTCAAACAGGATCGTGATAAGAGAACTGCAAAAAGGCCAGCACTGAAGGGCCAAAGTCTCAGCTGGAGGAAGCTGGCACAGCTCCACTGATGTGCATCAGCTACAAGCCAGCATCATTTGAAGAGCCAAATAAATGTTTAAATGCTGGACATGAAAAACTTCCAAGCACTACCATGACACTTGGAAAATTTCCTAATACTTGAGCACATACAAAACATTAAGATAAAATCAAACATTGTTGTGTTGTAGGAAGTAAATAAATGCAACTACCACAGAAGCAGAGTTTCTATACAGGGAGACTTGCTCAATCTCAAATTAAATCCACAGAGTATTTGACATATTTTTATCTTGTCTAGTGGTTTGAGTTGCCTAATGAGCAACATCTCCTACAGCTATATTTAGACTCCTCTACATTATGCCAAGTTGGCTGACCAAAATGGGACAGATCCCAAATCCTCTGCCACTTTTCAAAATGAAGCTAACAATTGAAAGAAGAAAAAAATCTGTGCAAAGAATTACATTGAGTAGCATGAGTAGACTGTACACTTAGCATTATCTTCTTGTTCTATCCCAACTACCTGGTCAAAAATGAAGGCATACACCCCATTTCCACTGCTGACCTCTGACCTTCCCCTTCCTTCAGAGCTCTGATTTCTCTGCAGGCCTTTCAGACCTTGAACACTTCTCTTATTTCCAAAAATGGATGGAAATGATCGTGTGCTATTTAATTTATTAGTGGGTTATGCATAGAATTGTTTAATAAAAAAATACCTCCCACATGTGCCAGCGCTGCTGTTGAGGCTGCTTTCCTTTATGTAAGTGGAGTGTTGATCAACCAAATATCACGACAAACAATGAAGATATGGATACTGGAAATGTTTGCCACCCTTCTCACACTTTTCCAGGCATGGATCTGTTGACTTTACTTGCACTGTAAGTCAATAAAGAGGCAACTTCTTTCAAGGCCGTCAAAACTTTCTAGGGGTTCAAGTACCCATCTCATCAGCATCCTCCTGTAAGAACACTCACAATATTAGTTTTCAGAAAATTAGACAGTTTCCTCTGGGCAGAACTCCAGTGTCTCAGACTGTGGCTTTTACAATGTGTAGTTAAGCTCTGCTTTCATTTTTCAAGTTGAGGAAAACCCTCAAAACCTCTTACTCTTTCCCTTCACTGAACACAAAAGCACAGTAGTTTAGCTTCTTTTGGCTCCACACCACCTTCTTCACCAATTAGTCATTTATTAGTACACAATACAACAGTAGTAGTAGTAGTAGTAGAATAAGTTTAAAAATTTAAAAAATTATGAATACACAGAAATTCTGAATGAAAGGAGGGATTTTACATCTGTCTATGGCTTTCCATTATACTGAGCTAAAATACACTACAGCCTTTCTACAGAGATACTAATATTCATTATTTTTCTCAGTGAGATGGGACACCAGATATTTACTGCACAATCTATATGGCTTTATCATTTTCTGGAGGGGACATAGAGACAGAGAAGAAAAGATTTGAACAGGCAAGAATTGATGTGATTTACAGCTTCTTTTACACAAACCTACCTTTTTTTCTTAGAAGTCATTCACATACAAGACTATTACTATTTTTCTTTTTCTTTTTTTTCAACCCAGTCTCTCATGCAGCTTCACTGCTTACCTGGCTAATTATAAGGACCAGCCATCTTTTGGCTGGAAAAGTGCTTACCATAATCTATAGCACATTTTCTAGATTTGAAAGATCCAAGTCACATGGGAGATGATGGTCATGTCTGCATCATAAATTGGAGGCCAGTGCAGAGATTTCACAGCTGATGGGGCCCTGAGCAGCAGTACCCACATGTTTCAGTGCTCCACAGTCTACAACAGCTAGCATGGATTTTGGAACAGCTTATCCACAGTCAGGGCAGTGCTGCTGCTGAATCCACACTCATCATCCTCCACAGAGCATCTTCTAACACAGCTGGTGAGTGCCTGCTTTGCCTCACACCCAGATGGGCTGGCTCCCTCTAGACCATAGATCCCTACACACCCACTTTGAGGTTTACATGGATTAAGGTAAGTAAATGAGATCCATGGAGAAAACCTGGTCATATTCTCCTATTACACTTGAAGATTTATCAGTATTGTCAGACTGGCCTACTGAAAATATATATTCCTGAAAGGATCATTATAAAATATTCCCTCTTCGGATGCAACACTCCATGTAGGACAGGGTGTAGGATTGTGAGCTCTCTTAAAAGTCTGTATTCAATCTTCTGTTTACTGTCTCCAGGAGTTAAAGCAGAAGCGAGATCAATTCTTTCTCATTGCAGTGATAGACAAGAAGACTTTTCTGGAGAAGAGCTTAAATAGTGGCAGGACTGATCTCTTAGAGACATTTATCAGCCTCTGATGATGCCTAGAACCTCCAAAAATAATTAGTGATGGCAATTAAAAAAACCCAAACACTACTTACTCCATGCTAAAGTAGGTCTGGTTACAACCCAGGAATGTCTTTTCTAGGAAAAGGACATAAAAACTGAAGTTGTAATGCAGACATTGGGCAAAAAGAGAATAGTTTGTGTCTTATGGGGAGAGAGAGCAAATATGGAGGCATTCCCTACTTCTTTTAACCACAAAGTTGTGGATTCCCTCCCCTGCCCTCAAATTCACCAGCTACACTGGTTTGTACTTGCAGGTCCATCAAGATGATAATGATATATGAATAGCACATATAGAAATGACACATAGAAAGGAAGAATCAAGTGAAAAAGCAACATCAAGCATAATCTGAAACTTGACCATCCTACTTCAATCAACTTTATACCTCAAGTAAGGGTGAGAGCTTAGCCAAGCTCTTTAAATGTGTCTTTGATCTGTTCAGATGCTCAAGACAGAGTCCAAGACCAAAAACCTGGCACCTAGGGGAGCTTTTGTCAAGAGAAAGGTGCTCTTCAGGTCCCCACTGAATGAGGAAAGGGGCAGAAGCTGTGTGGGAGGTGTTCTCCAGCTGTGGAGAGATGCAAACACTTTGCTGCTGTCCTAATATTTCACACCCCAGACCAGGCCACGAGACAAACAACCCGGGTGTTGTTTCAACAGTCTCATTTGACATGGTCTAACACCACAAGAAGTGAAAGAAAACCTTAGCACCCCTCCCACCCCCCTCCTTGGGCCAATTGAGCTGTCACTGTCTGCACAGAAAGTGATTGTTCAGTTGAAAACACATTTTGGCCTGATGCAAACGGAACAGTCTTGAAAAGTGGAGTTTCCTTTTGTGCCTCCCCTCCAAGGGGAGTGAAAGGCAGCAAGAAGAGAGGCAGGAGGGAGGGAGGTGACCACGGTGCACCATCAGCACTCCATGCTGCCTGCTCTGCAGCCCCAAAGGCAGCCTGTAGCCTTGTGAAGGGGTGAACAGCCTTGTTCAGGCAGTGACAGATATTTTCATGGGGAAATGTTCAGAGGGAGCTGGAAGAAAGTGTTGGGGTGATGGAATTTCAAAACCAGAACTTTGCTGAGTAGCAGGTTGCAACCTTTGGTTAAAGTTTGTCTTGCAGAGTTTGGTAGCTTAGCAACAAGGAGTTTTTAGTTTGTTTTGTACAAACAGAAGAAGGAGCATCAGGCATGTCAGAGTACAGATGTGTCAAGGCATCAGAGGAGAATCACTGGGGAACAGTGACTTGCAGCAGGGATGAGCAGGGATACCCATCCCCAGCAACAAGGGACTCTTCTTCACACATGAGAATGGATTGTCAGGACATAGAAAGGATCTTCAAGGTCCCATCCAGAGAAAAGTCACTCCCATTGAATTTTACTTTTATATGCCAAGAGTCTATTTTCAGTTTTAAAGGTGACCATAAAGTAAATGTTACAGAGTTGACTTCCTATTTTGAACAGTATCTCTGACTACTAAAGCTCGCTTGAATTTGGGTGCAATATAATGTAATATATGAGGGGGGAAAAAAAAAAGGCAAGTCATAAATGCAAGTAGCTAATAGCTGTTCCGCCATCAAGCAAACTGAGAATTTATATATTTGGAGTTCTGTAGGCTAACTGGACTATTGATCTCTGCTCCCATTCAGCATTTTTCCAGCAGCAGTTTTCGCTTTTAGCTCAGTACTGAAAATCAGCAGTGAAAAAGCTGTCACATCACCACATCACATCCTTCATCCACTCCCTGGAGAACCTGCATGCACAGCCAGTAATCTCTTTCTGTTCAAGTCAATAGATATTTTGATGGCTAATACCAGCACATTTCACAAATTCTCACCAGAGAAAGTACAGATGGAGAAAGGAAAAGATTTCTTAATTATTCACAGGTAATAATTTCAGGTTCTCACTAAATATTTATACCCCTACCCTCCACTAATGAATTCATTATGTAATAAGAATTTAGCAACGGCAGAAAACACAGGTTACACAGCCAGTCTGATGCACAGCTCTGATGCACAGCATAAGTGACCCTCTGCTCCAGTAAGTTTTCACCTTAAAAAGGTGAGAAGCCAAATTTCTCCAGAGCTTTCCATTAAGCAGAACTAAAGGCAAGTAATGCAGGAGCACCCTACATCAGCAGGTGCCTGGAGGTCCACTCAGTGTCCCCACTGCCTGCCCTCCATGAACCTGCCAGACATGCAGAGAACAAGGCAGGGCTCCAAAGAAGAGGGGAGCTTTCACCATTAACACAAGGACATTTCTCTTAGATGCTTTGAGAGAAGCAAACTGTGCAGAAATGCCCTCTGCAGCCAGACAAATTTGTGCAAACAGCCCTCAGACCACAGGTTGACACAGGTCTTACTGACACTGGCAGCACCTCAGGGTCATTTGCACACAGATGGCCTGGGCCTGGCAGCACATTAAGGACTGAGGCTTTTGTTACACTCTGCCACAAAGATCTGGTTTTTTTGGAAGTGTGCTTGAGCAAGGTCAGATATCTATGTGGAAATGGATGGAAACGAGGGACTAGAAAATGTGCTTCCTCCTTCCTATATACTCACTAAACCACCTTTCACTGTCTTGGAAAATACTGCTTTTTCTGCTAAACATTGTGGAAAGAGAGTAAAGTGGACTTAGGACACCACTAGGATCAGCTTGCCAACTCCTAACATTTAAACATCTTGAAATGGAGTGTTCTGTTCTAAAACTCTGCTGAGCATGTTCTTGGTTGGTAGTGCTGGGGGGCAGGAGAAGGTGAAGTGTTGATGTTTTTTCTCTCTCTTTCTTTTAGACACACACACAAATACACATCTTTCACAATTTAAGTGATGTGCAACAACACTAATTTTGTCAGGTTGCACAAACATTTATCCTAAGAAAACAAGTATTTCTACTATTTGCATGAGCTCCCAATAAACAGAGGGTTCCAGCAGACCTACAGTGGCAGCTTACCTGAAAAAAATTTCATTGTCCAACTTCATCTTACCCAAAGCTTCCAAAGGATCATAAACATGAAAGCAAATATTCAAACCTTAAGAATTCCATTGGATTTTACACTTCCAACCTGCCAGATGAAAATTTTCCATAGCAATGATCCATGCCATCAACAACTGAAAGTTTAGGACTAACCTTGTTTTCTTGAAAGCAAAACTTGTTTTCTTATACCCATCTGTGATTGTTTTGCAGAATTACAGAAGGTAATTCTTCTACAGAAGGTAATCACTTCTAGAGCTGGGCCAAACACCTTCATTATGCAAAGCACAATCCAATAAAGCATCCCCACCATGATGCAAGAGAAAGAACTCTCACTAATCAGCACACATTCTGAAAAATACAGCCCAAATGACACAAATCAAAATCTAAATGCAATTCCAGACTCAATATTCTAAACTGAAAGTGACTCCTACAATTATAACTATATTATAACTATAACTATCCATATTTAAAATGATAGGTTGAGTAAGCAAGACAAAAGAAGGACATGGAATGAAATAGAAACAGAAGAAGGACCTCTGAGTCATAGTAAGTCACAGATTTGTCAAACTCAGTAATATTCACAGGATGAAAGAATCATTCCTCTTCCTGACCAGAAGCACTAAGCTCAGGTGAGCAAATACCTAGCAGGAGAAGCAGTTGTTCAATTCGCAAAAGTTTAAAAAAGAGAAGAATCAGAGTCTCTCATAGAATTGGACGGTAGGGAGGACTGGAGGGGCAAAGTTCAGCTCAATGTCCAAAGGCTCCTAATTCAGGATTAAGAACCGGATTTTCTGCAGTTAGACAGGAATGTGACAAACGACAGAAGCGACGGAAGTTCATGTGAGATTGATCAAGCAAGAGAGAAATTTGAGATAGAATTATGATGCAGATATGAGAAATGTGATGTAAGGTCTGTTGAGGAGATTTCCAGTAGAGAATTACCAGTAAGTAGCAGTGGAAGGACTGTTTTTGTGCTGGTGGCAGGAGGTCTACTTGCCTCCTTCCATACTGCCAGAGAGCCCTCTCTGATCACCCCAAAAGGCTCTGCTGCTGCTCCCCTGCTCCTGGGCTGAGCTGCAGGGTCAGCCCTGACGTGTCACTGCTGGCCAGCCTGGCTGACTGGACAGCATGGAGCCTCACTGGGGCCTGGAGCAGGAGCCTGGGAGCTGTGTTTGAGCTCCTGAGCTGTGTTTGAGCTCCCACACTTGCCCTTGGACCCCACATGAGCAACATTGCTGACCCTGACCTGTGGTCTGACTTCTTGGCTTGACCTCAGACCGGCCTCATTGCTATGGGTGTGTCTAGAGCCACTGGGCTGCATTTGACCCTGGTGGCTGCCACTGGATGTGCCCTGCTCTCATCTCTTCAGCACTGAGGGGCTGGGAGCCCCTGCCCTGCCTCATCCTTGATCCCCAGCTCTCCTGCCCTTGCTGTGCCCAGATGCAGGAGGAGAGAATCAACCTGGAGCAGCTTCAGGGGGATGAGAGGAGCACAAGGGAGACTGACAGGGTCTGCTTTGGTCAGCCTGGCAAAACCACAGCTGAGCTGGACCACAACCGCCTCACTAAATATCTCTAAGGTAAGCAGGCAGAAAAAGGAACAAGCTAAAAAAACTGGCAGTGTTAGCATGAAAAAAAAAAGTCTTTTGGAAAATAGACACAGATTTCTTACACCAAAGCAGCCTACATCTTGAAAGGCCTGCTAAGAGTCAGTGCAGAGGGAACAGGAATGACAGCTTTTAGATGGAGCTTGAGCAGCTCACAGAACAGATGATATGACAGGGAGAGCAAGGGCCAGATCCAGGCTTTTTTTTGTGCAACAAACACAGCAATGCTCAGCACATCCCTGGGGCTGGCAGCAGGCTGGGAAATGGGGATACCTGAGGAAGCCAAACTTTTTTTTCTCACTTGTCTTTTCACTGCAACCTTTGTGGCCTGTTCCCCTGCTTCCTTCTCTACACTGCATGTTCCTGGCACTGCAACTCCACCACAGCTGGCTAAGGGGAAGGAGTCCCCATTTATCTGTTTGGAAAATTCTCCCTTGTTTTAAGCAATTAATATATATTTTTTTAATATTAGTACTACCATGCTCATTTTAGGTGTGCCTGATTTTGGTGTTTTATCTGGTGAATACTGAAGTTAATTACAGTCAGTGTGCTTACTGTAATGGAACCTTTTCTTTGCACTCTTCTCTCACAGTGAGCTAAAAAGAAAGCCTGAGCCCATATATGAAATCCTCATTCAAATACTGCATTCAGTCAAGCAGTTTAAAATTGCTTTGAGGGAGGGAGGGAGGGAGGAGAGAGGGAGGAGGCTTGGGGGGAGTGTGGTCCTGTACTTGGTGACTGCTGCAAGCTGGAACAGCACAGAGAAGGAAGGGCCTGTTTTTTGATATTCATAGCAGGCAATTTAATTTAAGGCTGGTGTGTTGCTGGTTGGAAATATGCATTAGATACCCAGATGCAAGAGAAATGGGTACAGAAAATGGCAAAATAAATACAGGATATTGGCTCATCTATGCAGAGCGCTGATTTCCTAAACCTGGCACATTGGGGATTCACTGCCTGCCCTGATTTTGTGTGTCACTGATTTGGCTAGGATCTAAACACAGAGCTTCACAGTCACTGAACCACCGTCCCAGACCCAGCCAAGGCTGAGCACAAAGCAGGCCTGAACAAACCAGCAGGCAGACTACAAAGGGAGAGTGATTGTTCTGCTTAGCAGCAGCACTGCTTCTGCTATGCTTAGCATAGGAACAAGTTAATTTGGGAGCACAATCTTCTTAAAAGGAAGCACTCTCCAGCCCAGCATCCCCAGGTTTCATGCAGTGTACTGCCCTTTTTACCATGCATGAACCATGGATGTTACTCCCAATGTATTTTTTACTGCTCAAGTAGTATAAAAGCTTCTGATAAAAATCAGCTCTCTTAAACCTCTGCCTGGCATCTTGTTAAAAACTGACATCATGTTTGCCTGTCATCATTGGCTCACAAGGAAGTTTCTGCCATGATTTAATAAGCAAGAAGAAGGATTTTACTCTTAAGACAAAACAAGAAACTGCAATATCAAAACACTCATACAATTTTTCTCCAGTGCTCTTGGTCTAAAATACTTGGTCTTAACTGACTCTCCACAGAAGTGAAGATAGATTGTGAGTAAAAAACATGCCTAAAAAATATAGAGCCTCTAAATGCTGTCCACAGCTCCATCCATATTAACAGAGGTGTAGAGATCATCAGTGTCCAGACACATGCCCCAAAACAGAACAGTTCAGCAGTTCAAGAGCTGAGAGCAGAGCAAGGAGGGGCCACCTGAGCACGCTCACCATGCTGAGACCTGCAGTGTCCAGTGGGACCTGAGGAGCCTCAGGGGGAACAAGCTGCCTTGGCGTAGGGATTGCAAGGAACTGTCCTGCCAGCAGCACAGCACAGGCACCCACATCCTCTCTCCAGGATGTGCAGGCACTTCTGCCAGGAAGGAAGGGATACAACCTTGTCTCTCCTTTGCTGCAGTGACCACCCTTGGATGCTTTCACATTTCCTGGGGGCAGCCAACATAAATTAGAGAAATTTTCAACCTCCTCTAAGACATTCAGGGCACTCAGCACTGGGCTGCCAGAGAAGCAGCCTGCACTTTTCTCTCACTGCTGGCTTAAGTCATGTTCTCCTCAGCATGAGCTGCTCCTTTGCTACCCATGGCAAGCTATGCCATGGGTCGGAACCACCATACTTTGTTCTAGATTTTTGTGTAACAGCCTGCAAAATACCACAAAAGGAGGGCAAGCAGCCCCTTGGACTCCCCATTTCTCACCTGCCAGGGAGCGTGGTAAACACGGGGTGACAGGGGGAGAGCTCCTTCCCTCCTCTGTGCAGCAGTAGAGCTCTGAACTCCACTCTGGCCTCATTCAGCAGAGCCAGCAGCTGCACACGGGCTGAATGAAGACCCAGAGCCCAGCCCCACGTTCGGTGCTGTGCAGGCAGTGGGGCAGTGCTGCCCTTCAGCTGCCCCAGGGGCCATTCCAGAGCCATCAGCTGCAATGCATGGAGCAAAGGCACCGAGCCCTGCTGGGGCACTCAGAGCATGAACAAAATGAGTGCTGGATATAGCATCCTCATTCAAACAGCACAGCATTTTAGCACCAGAAATAGTATCTTTCTCTTTTTCTTTTTTTTTTTTTTCAGTGAAACTACTGGCAGAGAAAGATGCAACTTAGCATGAAAATAAGTATCAGAATAAGGCCCTAGCTGAATAGTCAGTACTCTGCATAATTCTCTCTTTTCATCCCCTCAGCCTAGATCCTCTCCAAATATTCAGATCAAAATTTGCAAAGTAGCTCCAGCATTTTGGCCATCAAAGTAAAAGCTGGAAAATTTAGATTCTGCATCCATCACATCCCTCTACTTCGAATAAAATCAACTCTCTGATTTTGACATCAGGCTAATCATGAAGTCTCTGTCCCTTTCTTTCTGTATCTCTGTCAAAGATCAAAGAGCCACAAGAGATATACTTACTACAAAAAAAGAGAAATATACAATTTTAAGGAATGTATTCAATTCCCCTCTCTACTTAAATATTTTTTTACATGCAACATCTTCACCTTCAGCATATGAAAAACCATGTAAGGGAAAGGACAGAGAGAAAACCACAAGTCAGGATAAACTGGGGAATAATATTCCTGCCATTTAATGTCAAAAGTCTGTTTCAAAGATCCCTGAATGATTTACACAGAGCATATGTTTGAATGATGCATTGCTAGACAATAGAAAAGACCAGCAGAGGGAAGTAGTCTAAAATTATAACTGAAAATTAAAAATTACGAGCAAAAATACAGAACAGGAGACAAATCCAACGACATAATTTTCATGTTAACTCTCTGGGCAGTACAGTAAGAAGGCCAGAATACACTCCTATCAAAAGCAGTGGGAATAACCCTTAGAGCCATCTTTCTCAAATCACAGATGAATTCAAATGGGAAGAGGCACGCAACAACAAAAAAAATAGTTGTTAATGCATAAAACTACTGTATGACTTCCAATAGCTGGACTCAAGAACCCTGGTTAAATACTGACTTTCTTTCAGAGTCAATCAGATAATAAGACCCCTTTAGAAGCACAGAATAGTTAAATTCATCACCATAATTTAATTGTAGAAGGTTATTAAAGAGCACTTCGACTCCCCTCCTGCTTCGGCGCTGCTTTTGTGTATTAAACTCAGACTAATCAAATTGCAGATTCCAAGAGTACTGTATTAGTCATCCCCATCCCTTTTAATTTGTTTAATGGCCTCCTTTTTTCTCCCCCCTCTTGTGTGTGTGTTCTGACTGGCTGTGCAGCGCTTAGGCTCACGACATGTAAATAAAGAATGGATAGGGGAACAGTTCGTCGAAAAGAATAAAGCGTGCCTCCATTCTAAAGTTACATTTGATGTCAGCGTAATTCATGGGACGTGTACTGCAAGCAATGGTGCTTATTATTTCTGCTTAGCTGTCTACAGACACAGGAGGAGAGGGAGAGGGAAAAAAAAAAAAGGCAGAAAGGAAAAGAAAAGAAGTCTGAATTTACACTTACTGCTTCAAAAGCCCTTTTGTGCATCGCCAACTTCTCCTGGCTGAAGATGCAGTATTTTGCCAAAAAGTCGACTGCAAGAGCAGACAAAAAAGGATAAAATAACCCATAACAGAACTCCTTTCCCCACTTTTCCTTAAGAATTTCTGTGAATTGCCATAAAGAGAATGATTTTTTTAGATGCACAACAACACTGGCCACAGACACCTCTTCTTGCAGAAATTTCACTTTGTGGTTTGCTTCTTGTGTTTTGGTTGGTTTTGTTGTGGGCTTTCTTTTTTTCTTTTTTTTTTTCCCCTTCTCTTTCTTATTTGGAAATGTCTTTTCACCTGGCCTAGGGCACAAAGTCAAATTTAGCCATGAATAGGAGATGTTTAACATGTATAAAGCATAAGAGCTTCGTCCTGGCCAGGCAGTAGTCTGGGAGTGTGGCTAGAGCTTGTTATTTGTTTTAAATGTTAAGGAAAAGAACCACTTCAGACTCGTGATCTGCGGAGCAGCATCCTCCATAGGTTCTCCCAAATATGCCACTAGAAATCAAATTCCTTTAGTTTGCTCCAGTCAGAATAGACAGGTATACAAAAAAACTTTTGTCTTTCAGTATTAAGCAGCTATATCACAGAAAAGACAAAACTTTTCCTATTTCCCTCTCTTACTGAGATCAAGTAGGACATCATTAAAAAACACCACGTAGGATTTCCGATCCTTAAGGTTTTTTGCTTGTTTCCAGGCCTGTCATCCAAGAAGATGAAGAATGAAATTGGCCTTACTTCCTCACACCTAACACAGCATGAAAAACTGCTGCAAGTAGGATGAGAAAATTGGAGGGGAAATTCAGATCACACCACAAACACAGGCTGAGCTCATGAGTTCTGTGGATGGTACCAACTCCATCACCTCTGCATTCAAACTCCTCCTAATAATTATTGGTTCCTTTCCAACCTCTTTCTCTGTGTCCCAAGACTGCCATTTCTATCACCTCATTATCACGTTCATAGGAAAGAAATCTTATTTTCACATCAAGGGAAATCACTAGGGAATTCAGGACCTGATAGGGAAAAAGTGTTGGGTCTCAGCTTTTCCAATTTATTGTTCATTTAGAGTGAGAACTGGAAAACCGAGATAATAATTTGCAAAACTGTCCCAGAATAAAATCTGAATTATTATCATCATCATTGTCAGTAAAATTATTTTGCTGTAAAGAGAGAAGGAGTGATTCACAATGTGGTGGCAATGTCATATTCTGGCTGGTATCTAAACAAGCTTACAACATAAACCTCTTGTTTCCTTTTAAAAGAGTACATTTGTGTTCAGGTTGTGTTTTGGGGCATGTGCAAGGAAGGTTCCTATTGGGAGGGAATGTTCATTGTTTGTTTATTGCTGTGTCCTAAAGCGTACAAAAGGACAAATAAAGATGCTTGAATGCCATTGTTTCTTATCCTATATACTCCAGATGAACCAAATCTGTGTGATAAAAACAACAAAAATGTCTTGGCTTTCCATGTCAAAACAGCAGCAGAGATTTCTATTTCAAGCACAAATTGACAGATGCTCCAAGATTGTTGTTATCACATGGTGTTCTTTCTAATTCCAAACTTAACTGTGATGCTGAAAGGAATGAGAAAACTATTTTCTGGCCAAACTGGTTTTGCACAGCTCTATGTTACTGTCAGCATCTAAGAAAAATTTAAGTCAAAGACAACCAATGCACTAATGGCAGAGGTTCCAGAAAAGATTTGTACTGTACTTAGTATTGAACATTTCCCCGGACCTAATACCTGTTTTCACCACAAAAATTTTCAGAAGTTGTCCTTTTTTTGTTTGCACACCGTCATGGGCTTGGGAGATGTAGATGCTCCAACCCGCTGGGAAGCATCACATCTGGGAAGATCTGCATTGGCGCCCTCTGGTGATTCTGGAAAACAACAAACCATGAAAGAAAAGCTGCCATTTCACTTGTAATAAAACCTTGACGTTTCTTCTCACCTAAGTCTTATATAAAGTTGCAACTTCCCTTGCATCTGAGTGTTTAATCCAATTGAGGAAGCAATTAACAATTCAGGAAGCAATTGACAATTTCAGGAAGTGAAAGATGGAGGGTCATGTCTCTCCCAGAAACAGGGGATCAGGAAAGAAAACTTCAGTACTTACTTAAGCAACTTTTAAGGTCAGGTTAGTCTCTTAAACCATCTATTCTGCTTTGCTGAATCACGAAGGCCAAAGGATGTCATATATTCCTGTGTAACTGGTCCAATTATTTGTACCTAGCCAAAGCACAGATTTCAGGAAGACTTTCCTGTTTTCATCTGAAGCTGGCAGAATATGGAGAATCCTATGTGGATGCACAGTTCATTATTTCTAAAACCAGTGTTTGGCTTACATGACACTTGAACTTGTTTTAAATCTCAAAAAAATCAGTTTTTGCAAGGTTAAAGAACCCTTTATGTATTATATCCTTCCTTTAAAACGACTTACATGCTGTAGTAAAGATTATGTTCAAAGGAAATTAAATTAAGTATTTCTGTCAAACCTTTTTACCATTCTTTAAAAGATTTTCCAGTGATCCTTGTCCCCCCTAAAAAGTCTGGCAGCTTTTTAAGACCAAAACTGTATGGACAGTCTCACCAGCACCATTGATCTCCTCTAACTTGCCCTTTTCCTCCAGTATGGCCAAAGGGGCAAACAAAGAGCAATTTTCCATTCTAATCTTGGGCAATAATTTCAACTTTAGGAAACGGATTTTCTGCAGTCATGTTCCTCATGCATCTGTTTCTCTCCCTTTGTTTATTCTCCTCATCCCCAGGAAGTTTTAAAATCGTTGATCAATTTTGACCAAGTGAGACAGAGGTGTAGAGGGTTGACAGGAATTAAGTACCTACAAGTTCCATGAAAATAGGCAGCAGAGTAGAGGGAGGGAGGGAGGCCCTATTAATTCCCTCATTGAGGGAAAGACCTCAGCATGAGCTCAACCTTTGTTACAGCCTGGAAATCCACACGAGAGAGAAATCCTGGAAAGCAGCCATCATTAGTAGCACTGCTCATGGAACCACCTGTTTAATTAATTATTCTCTGCTGTAAAGAACCGTTTAAAACCAGCTCCATAGCTTTCAATATAAGCTTGCTTGCAGTGCCCCCAGTAGGAGTCACAGAGACTGAGGTCTGGGGGAGCTGGTGCATTTTACCTCTCACAGTATATACCCTAAAAGGCTGCTAGAGGTCTTTGGGCTTGGACAGACACACGTTTGGGTCTGCCATATTCTTCCTGCTGGTTCTCAGCACTTTACTGCCAGGAACATTCTTCTGCCCTCCCACAATCAGGCTCTGTCTCCTCTCACTGCCTTTACCAAGGAGGAGCCCAGTGTGATTGCATGCAAAGTCATGCTCAGGCCCTTACTCTGTAGCCACACAGTTTGCACAGAGGAAGAACACCTAAGAAAAACCTGCTGCCAAACTCAAAATAAATCCATCTGAGTATGCCCGTACTGAAACAGCATCGTGAACAAGTGAGATTTATGAGATAGAGAGAGCATGCACCCTTCAGGCTGGGCTAATTAGTCACCCTGCACCAAATGTGAAGTCAGAGAATCATAGAACATCCTGAGTTTAAAGGGATCCACAGGGACCATCGAGTCCAACTCCTGCCCCTGCACAAGACAAGCCCAAGTCTTGATTCCAAAGCAGGTAAGTGTAGCCATGATATTTTCTGAAAAATCCTTTCCTTAGGACTTTTTCTCCTGAGAGCCTTGGAGGCCTCAGGAACAAAATATTAACAATGGTTATCTGCTGCTGTGGAATGCAACAGGTGGATCTGTGATTGGTCTCATGTGGTTGTTTCTAATTAATGGCCAATCACAGTTGAGCTGGCCCGGACTCTCTGTCCGAGACACAAGATTTTGTTATCATTCCATTCTTTTTCTATTCTTAGCTAGCCTTCTGATGAAATCCTTTCTTCTATCCTTTTAGTATAGTTTAAATATAATATATATAATAAAATAATAAATCAAGCCTTCTGAAACATGGAGTCAGATACTCACCTCTTCCCTCATCCTAAGACCCCTGTGAACACCGTCCACAGGTAAGTATTCCAGCTTTGAAGAGACACAGTAGAAAGGTTAATATTTCCTTAGGTACAGATAGAATAATGTACTTTCACCCAATGCTGAGAATTAAAAACATTGTTTTTATTGAAACTAGAAATAATTCTAACAAAATATTTTGAAGAGGGTCGCAAAACTAAAATTTAATCCCTTTAAAATAAAAATAAGTAACTGGCACTAGAATACTTTTTTAGTCCAATATTTCTAAGGTCATACCTCAAAAAGGCACTTGAGAGAAAAACAAGCTTTATTACTAGTGCAAAGAACAGGAAAATTAGTGTTTGGTTCTTTGTTCCCAGGCTGACCACCACCTGTAGCATTTGCTCCATGCACTCAGTTGTGCTGTAAATCTGCTTTCTGGACTCCTGTGTGTTTCTCAGGGTGCACAGGGAACAATCCATTAAAAGAGTCAAAAGTTTGCAGAGAAGAGGGCCCAGCAAGTGGGTATGAACAAGGGTAGTGAAGGAAAATGCCAGGCAAATAGAGGAGGGCTCCAGGCACACTAAGGGGAACACCCAGGCGTGGGGGACACTTCCCTGGGGATCTTGTGGCCATGCAGAGCTCATGGACACATCAGCTTTGGCAGCATGCCCCGTTCCTGAGGAGGGGAAAGTGGCTTACTTTGCTTTTGTAAACTACAGCTCTCATACTTGCAGTAAGCTTCTCATATTAAAAGAATATTAAAATTGAAAAGTCAAGTACTTAAAGGCCATGAAATCATGGAAAATACTACAGTACTGCATGATTAAAGGCCACATCATGATGCAAGAAAGAGGGTAAAAGTCAAACTATACAGGAAACTTTAGCTTGTCCTTTCAAAATACTTCAAAGCAAGAAAAAAATGGAGGTAGCCATATCATGAAATCAGTACCAACCTCTATTCCTACCCTACTCCATAACTTCAATTTACTTTATAATTACATTTGTTGTCTGTTCTTTAAATTATAAAGAAGATCTTATAACATTTTATGAACATCAAAAGATGAACCCTCTTAACCTTCCCTGAATAACACATTTTTTCCCATTTTACAGATAGGGAAACCAAAAGATTAAGTAACATTTCCAAAGCCAGTGAACACTGTGGTAGCAGACACAGAAATCACTGCTCTTCAGCATTGTGCTTTAACTGGAGACAATGGACTCCCGTGGGATATCTGTGTCAGAGCTTTGAAGGACATCAAAGTACACCAGGCTGTCAATAGAGATAATGGAATAATTGGCAACTGTGTCCAGGATGCTTTTCCTTTCAGGAAAGCTGGATTAGGATCTTCAGCCAATTAAGTAATGCTGTTGACTGGGCAATCATAGATGTTTATAGACACATAGAAAGGAAACTACAAGGGAAAGAATAACCAGGGGCTCAATTAAATTCTAAAACCAGTATACTACTTACAAGAAGCTGAAGAAACTTTGCTGGAGTAGAAACTAACTTATGGTGGAACTTGGCCATTAAAACATCAGGGTTGGGAACAAAAACCTTCAGGCTCCTGGCAATAATTCTGAATCAACTTACTTGCTTTTCAGAGCCAACCATTTCATATGGAACCAGGGATCAGACTAATATTGTATAAAAGACATAAAATGAATGTCAAAAGTGAATGCAAAGGCACACACCTCTTTCCCCAAAAATCAGCTTTTTTTAAAGTCCATCAATATTTTTTGAATGTAAAGGGACTAATTTCTCATCTGCCTTTGAAAGACTTTAAAATTTCATATTTTTAATCAAAATAAATCCCTTTAATGTACCCTATTGCAAGAAAAATATGACAATATATTCAACAAAAATGTTTTCTGAATGGTGTTGTCCAACACTTTTACAGGTTTTCAATGTTTGCCATGAACTATGGGCAGAGGTAGATTTAACACACCACTACTGGCAGATAAAAGCACAGAACAGGTTCAAGAGTCTGTAAAGTTTGTACTCCCATGTTAAACAAGTAAAAAAGCAAATTTAGGGGCACAGCAACACTTTCATATGAAAGAGGAGACCTCTTTTCTGGGTTAAGGGGGTCCAAAGGGCACCTCATTTTACAGGCATCCCCAACAGGCAGTCCTGTAACTTCCAGGTGTGGAATCCACGAGGCATTGTAAATAACTCACTTTATTCCCCCTTAAAAAGAAACACACCTTATAAATTTAAGATTCAGACTTTGATCTGAACTAGTTTCTCTACTCTTCTCCCCCCTCCTTCTTTCTCTCACCCATTCACATAAACATAGAAATCCTAATATTTTGGATACCTCTTGCTGGGTTACACAAATGTTACCTGGTCTTTGCAAATAAGGGTGTGGATGCCATTGTAACAGCAAGGGGCAGCCAGGCCACCATTCCCAAAGCTCTGCCATGAAATAGGAAAGGCCAGGAGGGGAGAAATTCAAGTGTATATCATCAAACTCAAGCATCCCTGGGCGATAAATATATAAGCACAACTTCTTCAATAAAGATTGTGCAGGTAAAGGACTCTCAGTAAGGCATGATGAAACTGAAAAAGGTGTGTTCTCCTCCCACATGCCCCAAAGATGGACAATCTATTTCACAGCATCTTGATAAAACTTAAACATTACCACATTATATAGCTCAAACAATGATATCTGTTATGAAGGAATGCATTTCTCTCAAGGTTTCATTCTTTTGGACAGCTTTAATTTTTTAGCATCAGTTTTTCCTTTGCTAGCCCAGCTGTCAAGGGTGGTCATGCTTTCCTTTTATAATTTATCTTCACTTCTGCCAAACTAGAAGTAGACCTGTACCTTTCTACACCCTCCTAAAGATTTTCTGCTGACTTTTGAAAATGTCTGACTCTATAATATGAGGCAGGCATTCTGATTCATGCTACCCCTGTCTCATGCTTCCCTGGTTAGGCACAAGTTCAAGGAGGATTTACAGAAAGTTATTATGTTTTACCTCATTAGGTCTTACCCTTTCAGAGTGTATTAAAGTTCAATAGCATTGTAGCTTGATGCCTGGCTTTGCTACTAAGGTTTCTTTCAAGATGCTCTGTCCACAGAGCTGTGGGTCATTAGACACTTTTCAGTTTCTTACCACCAAAAATGCGTCAGCAGGAAAAGCCTCAGTGATCCTGCTTTATGAAAACAAACAGGCAACAAAACTCACAACAGATACTCTCATCTTTGGCACTGATGTCAAGATTTACTAGTGAGTGAGAGAGAGCTTGGGGGCCTAATTCTTCACTTGCTTGAACTTTTGGGGTCAGCTGGCAAAATCTTGATCAAATCAAATCAATTCCAAGGCAGTGCCTGTCTTGTCAGGACAAAATGGGAAGCCTTTTGTTTCTGAGGGACTCAGGCCTTATCAGCTCATTCTGTCACTCATACTTCCTCAGCCCACTTGCAAATCCTCCTGGATTTACTGCAGATGTATGAAGCTTGCTGGAAATAATAGTACAAGCAAAGAGGCTAGTCCAGCTATCGACTCCAAGCTCTGGGTAATACCAATGGGAAATTATTCACACAAAAGGTGCGCTGGGGTGACAAATGAAGAGTGTGCTTTGGCCCTTTGGAGATGCTGGCAGCTTGGACAAAGCTAACACACTAATGCCAAACAGCTCCCTTTATCTGGTTGCATGCTGAGCACTTGCCTCCCTTTCCTGATACCAGCACCCTGCCCACCCCTCACACCAGCCTTTCATGCACACAGGTTGCTTTCTTCTATGCAGTCTAGCATGAAATGGAAATCTGCAGCAAGAACTTGTCTAAAAAAGCATTATCTTCTCTTTGCTTTTACCAATAGACATTTAATGTTTAAATGCAGCAAAACTGAATATTCCTCAACAAAACAAGGAGGAATGTGAAGAGAGATTCATGCCACGTTTTCTCACATCTGCTACTCACACCACTGAGACACGGAAATAATTCTTTTGCCCCCTTTCTAATATCTAAGTTTCTTCCACCCTATTACTGCATACCTGCCCTTCCTTCCTTCCTTCCTTCCTTCCTTCCTTCCTTCCTTCCTTCCTTCCTTCCTTCCTTCCTTCCTTCCTTCCTTCCTTCCTTCCTTCCCTCCCTCCCTCCCTCCCTCTCTTCCTTTCTTTCTCTCTCTCTTTCTCTCTCTCTTTCTTTCTCTATTTCTCTCTTTCTTTCTCTCTTTCTCTCTCTCTTCCTTTCTCTCTCTTTCTCTCTCTCTCTTTCTCTCTCTCTTTCTCTCTTTCCATAAATATATTTCTAATGGTTACCCTGCAGATACTGCATGGAAAGGCAAATTTGCTCCAAGGAAAGGATGCACCATGAAATCAGGAGGGGCTGAGCCTCCAAAGGTCTGACTGCTCTGGCTCTTCTGTGTGAATCACACAACACTACCTTGGGCATGGCAGCAACATCCAGGAATCCTGTGAAGGAAACTTGCTGACCTTCATGAGGCTGAGATCCCTAGTCAAATTGTGAATAATTTCAGTACTTGCAGGATTTCAAAGACTCTTATTAAAAAAATGGTAAGCAATTTTTTACATAGGCAACTAATGATAGGACAAGGGGAAAATATTCTAAACTAAAAGAAGGGAGGTTTAGGTAAGATGTTAGGATGAATTTCTTTACTTGGAAGTGGTAAAGCATTGGAACAGGCTGGCCAGAGAAGCTGTGGATGTTCCCTCCCTAGAAGTGTTCAAGGCCAGATCAAATGGGACTTTGACTTACCTCATCCAGCAGGCAACACCCCTGTCTATGGCATGGATGTGGAAATAGGTGATATTTGAGGTCCCTTCCAACCCAACCCATTTCTATTCTATTCTATTCTATTCTATTCTATTCTATTCTATTCTATTCTATTCTATTCTATTCTATTCTATTCTATTCTATTCTATTCCATTCCATTCCATTCCATTCCATTCCATTCCGTTCCATTCCATTCCATTCTATTCTGTTCCATTCTATTCTGTTCCATTCTTTTTCTATTTTATTCTGGAAGTCTGTTCACCTCATGCTCATAAAGTGCTTTCAGGTAAATTTCCATACTGGAAGTATGGAAATTAAACTATATCAGAAGCAAAAGCTCCTAACAATGGTTTTACACTACTGATTTTAAGAAGAAGGGACACAAATGGCACTAACAGCAATAAGGAAAAATCAGACATGCTCAATATATAGCACATTGGTGTAGTTAGGAAAACTCACCAAATTGCTATATTGAGCTTTTGTTTCATTTACTGATATAAACAAAATCAGATGGTGATTATGACATGTCCTCCACTGCAATAGCAGCAAATAGAGGTATTAAAATGCAAGCACAAAAGTAAGACATCAGCCAACCTGAAAAATTATTTCCAAGAGTTTTAGCAGAAACTGAAGCAGTTCTCTGGCTCCTGATTTCCCAAACACTGAGGAAGCACCAGAGCTGGGAGGAGAGCTAATATTGTGCCACTGTTTAAAAAGGGTAAATGGCACGACCCAGGTAATTATAGACCTGTCAGCTTGACATCAAACCCAGGCAAAACAGTGCAGCAGCTGATAAGGGATTTGATTAATAAAGAATGGAAGGAGGGAAATATAATTAATGCCAGTCAACACGGGTTTATGAAAATAGGTCTTGTCAAACTAACTTGATTTGTTTTCTGGATAAGATTACTGGTTTGGTTGATATAGGTAATGGACTGAGGACTTCTACTGTGTATTTCACTTGGTATCGCATGAAACTTTGATTTAAACGCTGGAATAACACCAAACTATCATGCTACCTATTCACTGGGTTAAAAGCTGGCTGACAGGTCTAAAAATATCATTACAAATGAACAACATTTATTGAGACATATTTTCTTCCACTCCTATTTAATATCTTTGTCAATAATGCAGAAGAAAATCTTGTCTCTAAAGACCACAGAGGGTCAGTTGATCAGGAGGATGATGTATTATTAAGCAGCCTTGCTGCTGATCCAGAGTAATTAGGATCATTTAGCTAAAATGTACTGAACAGACTCACACACTATCTCTCAATGTCCTGTCAGACAGCCTGGAAGGCAGGGCTACAAGGATGGTGTCTCTTCTTTATTGCATTATTCAACACATCTCTCAACAAGGATTTCTTCTATCTAAAGCTGCCCAAGCTAGCTAAAGCACCTACACCATGGCCAACTCACTTCCACCCACATTGCTCCACAGCTTGTGCAGTTTTCCATTAACACAGTCCTGGTTTTGTTAACCCCTTTACTGAGATTTTCAAGAGTCCATGGCCTGGGTTTCCTCCTGTTGCCAAAAGGAGGCCCATGACTTTTTCTCTGTATGGATGAGGTACAATATCAACAGATGACATAACAAATTTGCCAAGGTCTTGCAAAATCAGAACCTGCATGAGGCCTGGAGCAGTCTGAGGCACATGAAGGGTCTTTTATGTGGATGATGCTCCAGGTGAGGACATGCTCACAGAGGCTGACCTCAGAAGTGAGCAGTGCTCACATAGCCTTCATATGACATTGATGCCAATGTCACAGAATAACTGTCCAAGTCCCTCTCCACAGCCCACTTAAGAGGGCACCAGAGAAAAGCCATGCTCAGCAATTCTCATAACTACATAATTGTCAGAGTGTCTCTTTGTGACACTGAGTGACTATTCCATGAGACATGCTCTGAGAAGCAAAAGAGCAAGAGGTCACACATCTGGCATGAAGGAGGAAGCTGCTCCAAGGGTCTTCATTTAGTGATATTTTTCACTAGGGCAAGGATTAGGACAGGGCATTCACTGACTTTCACAATTCCCAGAAAGACAACGCTGAACAAGTGACATCCTCGAGGGCAACTTGGAATTTACCCATCAAATTGAACTGCTTTCAGTTCTGTGTAAGGCAAAAATGGGTTCATGACACCATAGAACTAATGATGCAAATTCTGTAAGGCACTCCACATGCCTCATCGTGGAAACAGATTTATAAGCAGTTGCTAAATTTCTGATTTGGACTTCACACAGAAAAAAGAAAAATAAAGTAACTTTTCTGGTTTATTTTAGGATTCTGTTAGGAATAGTTCTATTTTAGACTTAATGCAAAAACTTCTTTCTATCAACACTTTTGGAACTGAACAAAACCTCAGCCTTTGTTATATTTTTATGGGGTCTATTGTTCTTTGAGAGGTATTTTAATGCATATTGTTGTTTCTGTTTTAGCAAGTGTTGCTCATTTTTTCAGAAGCAGATGGTGTTTACTGAATGTTGTTTGTTCCAAAAATAAGCAACATCCAACTGTTCACTTTGGAGGTGTGAAAGAAGGAAGGCCTGATGCATAAACACAGCTTCTCCCTTTTACTTCTTGTTTTTCTCCTGGTGAAAGGAACTGCCAGTGTCTCCTTGGAAGCCTCTGAAACTGAGGAGTTTGTGCTGTCACTGTAGCAGAGAGGGCACACAGCTCCAACCAGCGTTACTGCCAGAGCCAAGCAGTAGCTAACAGCTCCTGGGGTGCCAGCTCAGAGGCTTTGTAACAGCCCCTCTGCAGCCCACCAAAGGAAGAAAACACTTCTTACTAGCTGGTGCTAGCAGTCATCCTAAATGAGGCCACATCATGTTCCCTCTCTGGCCAGTAGAGAGAAGGAGGCTTTGGTTGGGTAGCGCAAGTAAAATGTCTCTGCTGAATAAAGAGACAACCTGTAAAGACTCATTTCCATCTTAAGAGCTCATGGGCAAATGAGGTCTCCACTCTGCTGAGCTCTCACTGTGTGTTCCAGGGCAGGAACAGCAGTGCAGAGGCTGCACAAAGCCCCAAAGGATGGATATTTCTGTGCATCTTCAGAACATCCACTGTTTTTCAGGACTGGCTCTACCAGAAGGAGGGACATGTGTCAGAGGTGAGAGGACAGACACGTTCTGACTCTCATCTAGAAGTTTGGAACAGCACACAGGAGTCACAAGGAGACAGCTCTAGAGTCAGCATTATAAAAATGATCTGTAACAACCTGAGCAGGGACAGAACTTTGCCAGGATTCCAGGAACCAGCTCCACACCTGAGGCTTACTCTGCAGGGTCAGGCAGAGGTCCAGGAGTACCAGCTTAATGGGCTTGGAGCTGCACTGTGCTGTCCACACACACCTGAAGACACCAGCATCAAGCTCTGCCTTGGTATTTGCACCTCTTCTGGGGGCTCCACCTCATTTATCCTCCTCCTGACCTGAATGAGCCAAGGGCAGTTGCTCTGCTTCGATTAGACAGTTAAAGAATGTCAATTTTGCCAAACTATCTGGCAGCCACGCTAACATCCTTTGCTAGATAAAGCTCCTTAATGACTCCTAAGGGCAGCTGCTTGCCAGCAGACAAAGCTGAGAAGGGATCTAGGAACACCAGCTACTAACCACTGTCAGACAGGAGAACCTGTGGTATCCTGGAATATCTTTTCTGAATAAAGTATTAAAAAAGAGAACCATTGCAGGGTACCCTATTATGTTTTTAAAACACTCCAAGTTTGCTTAGTGTTTATCCAAAAAAGCTAATTATACTTGAGGCTTAACGTAAATTGCTTGATAAATAAACACAGAAATAGGAGCTCAGTGACTGCTATGCTTTCTTTAAAATGCTGTCTTGAAGGCTCATTATGCTAAACACAAAAGAAAAGGGAATTTCTTGCAATGCACTTATTAAAGGCACATTTTCTACAGAAATGATTATAGCATGATGGCACAATAGCATATAATTTGCTTTGTCGGTATTTTCAGGGGGAATCTTGCCGACAGCAAGTGTGGATGGGAAAAGTGGCTGCAGGGCCACCACTTGTGTTGTTAGGAGCTGTCAGCAGTGATTCAGGAGGAGGATGCCCCAGCCCAGAACAGGAGCACTGGCATAATAAGCTGACAACAAGGAAAGAACCTCCAAAGCTCATTTTTTGCACACACCTTATCCCTGTGGTAAAGTTTGAATTCCTGGTGACACCTCAGAAGATTTACATGGCACTGTTATGGTCACTGACAGCAGAACATCCTGTGGTAGGTCCTCAGGTCTACAAATGAGATCTAAACTAGGAATGTCTACATAGCTGTGTTTTTGTCAAGGCAGCCAGAAAGGCACAAGGTGGAGTTACATGATGCCAATGTCCTCATGCTTTCTTAATGCCACAAAAAAGAGTGCAAAGCAGACCTGATACAGGGAGGGGAAAAGAAAGTGGCTCAGGTGATAATGGCATTGCATGATATACAAGTGGCAAGTACAAAACTGACCCATTTAAAACAAAACATGACTTTGCATCACAGCCATGGTACTTCTGCACAGCAGGAGGAGGTCTGAAGTCAGTGATACCTTGTCATCCACCCACCATTTGGGACAGAGTTTCCAGAGAAGCAACAGGGAGCACATCTTAGTGGGGTTTGAGTTTCAGAGTCTTTTCTTGTAGAGATGCAACCAAACAAAAGGAACAGCTACCTGAAGAGGTAAACACAAGAATAATAAACCTGAGTTTGACCCCTGAAATACCTATTGACTCTAAACAGCAAACAGTTGGATATGAGTTTGTCCCCTGTAGTAATTACATATCCTCTGAACAGAGAGAGACATAATTCTCACAGGAAAATCCTGGGATGCTGTATAGAAGCTGTGGGAAATTTAAGCTGTGGGAAAATAATTCAAACAATTATTATCTCTCTTTCTATAACCATTGTTTATAGATACAGTTCTCCAGAGTGTACTATTCATAGTCACCAATAATGTGAGATGCTTCTACTTTAAGACAAATCAAGTATCACCTTAACAAGTCACATTATATAAAAATCTACTACTTTCATTAAATACTTCTAGCTTCTGATCCACCTGAAGACTAGAATCTTCTTTCCATCCCTGACTCAACAATGTCAGACCCCACTTAAGTTAAACATCTACAGGACACAGATGAATTTTTCCTGCAAGGCACCGAAAGAGCTCCAGAACCATCCAAGCTTTGGCATACACAGCAAGGAAAAGGGGCTGCTGAGGTCAGGAACTGCTCTGGGCAGGCTGTGTTTTTCATGCCTGGCCATGGTCAGGCTGAAGGTCACTGTGTAGATTGAAATGATCACAAAAGAAATTTGGCTTTCACCTTTCTAGTCCCTTGAAAGACTTTTATTTGCCACTAGTTTCAGTCTGATGGAGGTTTTAACTTTGTCAAACTGTTCCTAGGAATTGTATATTAGTTTGGACTGCCTTTGAAACTCAGTTGTTATCCTGAAAGAGCAGGAAGCGGGGATTAAGTCCATTAGATGTTGTTTGAACAACTTTCTTTTGACTCAGCGTTGTGACTCTGCAGCTTGCCAGAACATTTCAGCCTCTTTCCAGGAACTGGCACTGCAAGATGAAGCATGGCTGTCTGAAGACCTGGCATCTGTCCTGACCTTCACAGGTACCACACTGGAAGAACTGGAGAAGAAAACTCGATGGCAGAGGAGAAAGAAGCATCCCTGGCACCACCTTATGCAAGTGGAACACAGAGGACCTGGGTTTCAAAGAAGGCCTCTGCTGCTTGTGGGATTCAGGAGCAAAGTACATTATTCAACTGGAAAATGTGACAACCTTATCATCCTGAAGGGTACTATTATTGTGTGCTTAACATGCCTTACAGTCCTGATGAACAGGAAAGGCTGGCTGACAAGTGTAGGATGATGTATCTAATGGCTCCATACCACCCTGATGGATCCATAAAAGGAATCTAATTTCACAGTTTGGGGAAAATACAGACCATACAGCTGGCTTTTTAGGGTCACAGATTTCAGCAACCTGGATAGGATATTCTGATGGTTGAATATTTTGCTTTACTTGTTGATGCCTAATTTAAATTTAGGACCTAATTCCAGAATCTTTGAAAGACTTACACATTACAGAATGCAATTCATGTTTGCTAATCACTGGGTAAAATCAACAAAAATGTTTTCAGTTCTAATCAGATGAAACAGAGCATTTGAAAACTCCTTGGGTCAGGATTATACAGTAAAGCAGCTTAAATTGCATATGCAAAATTTATTACTCTCACGTGTGTCCCTGGTGCAGAATCTGAATTTCTTCTGGGCAATTGCACATGACAATCTAATTATTTGATAGACACACATAGATTCAATTGTGTAAAAGGAAGGCTTGTTCAGGTTTTGAGTCTATTATTTAGTTTTGAAAATAGACCCCCTGTCTATTCTGCTATCATGAAAGATATCACTTTATAGAGGACATAGCCTTCAGAAGTGTATTTGGGATGATTAAAGGTTATTTGGTAATCACAATCACATCTGAAATATGGGAAAAGAAAGGAAATGGTGCAGGCAGGAGTTGATTCTAGTGGCACAGCTACCCTCTTCTCCTTTGATCTGGGGAATCAAATACAAGCTTAAAATTAAAGCTCACCCTCTTGGAAAATGGAGACAGTCTGAGCCTTCTTGACTTATGAATTCATATGAATCATAGAAAATAGAATATGCTGAGTTGGAAGGGACCCATCAGGATCATTGAGTCCAACTCCTGGCCCTACAAAGCGCAATGAATGACTTGTGCTTCTTCTTTCTTTCACAACTCTGCACATTGGGGGTTTCTGCAGTCCTGGTTGGCAAGCCTAGCAAAGTGCACACAAAATCACGAAGACTTCTGCAGAGTTCAGAAGTCCAACCCACAACAAAAAACTATCTTTCTCTTCATGTGAGTCTAACTGGTTCTTTTATCACTAGGTAACAAAAAGTAAATAATACATAAAGATACATAACTGTTTTAAATCAGGGGAAAAATAATAAAATTAGGGGCTAGGGGTGCGTATCTTTTGGCTCTTCCCTGGTTAGCAATTAAGAAAATCAAGATGTTAATAGTTCAAAGTACTGAGTGTTCATATTTTTCTTTTCAAGTAAAGAAGTTGCCTACCTCGCATTATCATCATTGTGGCTACTCTCATTTCAGTTGTCTCCCCAGAAATTTTGTATAATTATCTTGCCATATGTTATTGGAATAATGAATGTGCAAGTTCTTTTCTGCTAAAAGTCTAGAGGAGTCATCTTCGAAGCTGACCTGGCTACGAGATAAAAAACCCCATCAGACATATCTGCCTAGAATTCAGCCCTATCTCATTACAAGTTGTGTCTATCCAATTAGTTTCATTTAGCACTTTAATTGATCCATTAGGAAGCCTTCAGCTTATTGACCATTGCTGGGTGGGGACAAAGGACCTCTGAACAATCCTGGGCACTGTACATGCAAAAGGTCAGCCCAATGTAGTTTTTCTCTTTGGAAAACCAGAGGTTTTCTTCAGGAGGAATTTAAAAAATGAGCCAAACAATGAAGACTGATGGTTGGTTTGCTAGGAGCTCAACGCAAATACATCAATACAAGGGCCAAGATGATATTTTTCTTTCTAACTACAGCCAAGCGCAATGGTTGTAACAGTGTGGGAATCATGGGCTTTGCTGAATGATTTTAAGAAGTTAAGCACAGAATGCCACTGGACATCTAATCCTTCTAATCCAAAATTTATGCAATTATTTATTTCAGCGGGTGATTCCCGTGAATAAAGTGAGCAGGATTTGGCTCTGGTTATGGGCAAGCGGTGAGGACACCAAAGCATAAAATGGCAGCTTAGAATGACAGAGGAGCTCCTAACCCTGGGGAGCCCATTTAAGCCAGCCAGCACGGTTCAGACAAAGCACTAAGAGGGGACACGGTCCCTTTCTGAAAAGAAAGAAAGGAAATTGCCCCTAAAAGAAAAATCCATAATCAGGATGACCATCAATGGAAGAGATTCCCTGTCGGTGAGATACCTTCCTTCGACTGAGAAAATTCCCTACGTTTGTTGATTCTGATCCAGCTGGCCTGACTTGGATTTGTAACCACCAGATGCATTGCAAACAACTATGGATATTCTAAAGAAAATCAAATAAAGGCTTTTTTTAGACCAATAAGTAGCATTCTTGCAGATGGATGTGGAAGACAATCAGTCACAAAATGGATAAAATTGCTGCCCCCCTTCCAAAATATTTAAGACGCCTGCATCAAGCTGCCTTTGGTTTGTATACATATCAGATTATAGAAGATCTGCCTCTTTATAATTTTTCCTAAAAAGGATGGCAGCCTTAGTTCAATAGAGTTAGTGAGACAATCCTTTAAGCTGTGTCAAAATGCCAGTTATCCTAAGATGCCACCCAGATTTGAATAATTTAGAAAGAGACAAAACCACAGAAAGGAGGAATCATCCTTTGACTACTTTTGCTTTTGACACGGCTGCCTCCCTCTCCTTTTTACCAAAGCATCTTCGTCTCTCTATCAGTCATGACAAGTGCCAATCAAACCTTCCCTTTCTAAGGTTCTGGGGGGAAAGTGAAACATGAAACATTTTCTAACAATCAGTGACCAAAAGTCCACTATCAGTGTGTGGTCTGGGGGAAGCCAGCCTTTTCCTTTTTCACTTCTAATCTCTGACCCACTATTTACCTCTTCTTTTTTTATATACTTTAATCTCTTTGTTGCTCCAAAGGATCCTAAACAAATTGTAGGTCAGCGTGGATTAGGCTGCTTTGTTACCAATGATTAGTACATTTACTTTTGCTTTAACATCTTCAGCAACAGCTGAATGTCAAAAAGATCCAGCAAGAGTTTGTTTAATCACAACAAAAACTATACCCACATAGTCTTACAATTGCATTGTCAGTCTCAGCATAAAAAACTGGGATACAATAGGGGACAGTGACCATGGACCTGCATTGTTAACATGTGTTTTCAGAGTTACTATTCCAGTAATTAAATATTACTAAAACCAGATTCACAGTAACCTTCACCAGATCAGGATAAAAACTAAAATTTAGATATTTGCCTAAGAGCCTGAATTCTTCTCCCATTTGCACAGTAGCTGCACTGGATTCAGAAACTGGATTTTATGGAGCTTGTAGTGGTGGAAA
Organism: Setophaga petechia; assembly: GCA_024362935.1. NCBI lineage: Eukaryota > Metazoa > Chordata > Aves > Passeriformes > Parulidae > Setophaga > Setophaga petechia. The sequence goes on from JANCRA010000025.1 coordinate 9,101,012, forward strand.
TGTATTTAGTAGAAAAGTCACATAAAATGTTGCTAAAAATCATGTAAAGATGTGGCTCAGAATTAAAGAAGGGAATTATCGAACACTGGGTCAGTTTCAAAAGGATGTACAAGGATCAGATCTCTTAAAGCAATTAGATTCAGGTAAGCTTTCTTAAACCAGCATTGCATCTGCCCAGCCTGTGTGCAATGGAGTGTATATTGCTGTGATTTACATGTAGTAGGCCATAAAAAATTAAAAATGGGCAGAAGAGAAGAGGAAATATCATTTGAAGTCCCTTGATGCTGAAGTTGCACCTACATTAGCAATTACCTTTTACATTAGCAAGGCCAGGGTCAGGAAGCCTTTGTATGATGCCCAGAGCAAATAACATCATCTTTTTACCTTGCTGCCCTACCTCATCTTCCCAGATCAAATTCAAGGTTTTCGTCAAAATCATCATCATTTTAACTGACATTGTTTCCCACCCTGCAAGCACCACCAGAAATACCAGATCTGGCCCCTCTTTATTCATGTTGCTGACAACTACTGCCATTGTCTTCTCACATTTATTTGATGTAGGAAGTGACAGTCCCAATCTGAATTATCAAATCACTACTTTCCTCTGCACCAAAATGCTCCTGCCTTCTATAACCATGCAAAAACCCTTCTCATTCAATTTTCAATGGGAAATTTCCCAGAAAAATATTGCTAGTACAAGAAGTTGTTGGAAGTATGTGATATAACTGACAGCATAGTAAGGTTTCCAGTTGATTTTAATTTCGGAACTTTAGTTGTTTTAGAGTTTTCGCCAATGGTGGTAATGTGATGATATGAAGGTTCATAGCTCAGCAGTTATTGCTATGTTTCTTTTTACTGACCAAAAAAAATGAAACTCATGCTCAGGGAACTTTTAGAAGTGTTCGAGTGATTTGGAAATTGTAAAAATACACACAAATACACAGAGCCATGCCCAGTATCTTATAAGAGTCATCCAAATTTTCCCATTATAGCATGTATGAGGTATACTATCTGTATAATAATTACTATACTTAAGGCCAGAGAAAGAATGAACACAAATATGTGTAATATTGGAGAAAATTCAATAATTGGATTATAAACCATCCAAGATCCTTAAGGTCCCCAAACTGAGCAGTTAAACCCTCAAAAGCGAGTGCTATTTGAAACCAGCCTTCATTGAGCAACCTGTGAGATGTGTAATAAAGACAAACTGAGAGATGAGATGTATAAAACCCAACAGCAAGCGTGAGCAGAGATCAGATAAGAAAAGGGTCTAGAACCCAGGGATAAACCAGGAGTTTATCAAGGGAATCAGAACTGTTTGTTATCAGATATTCAGGCTGGTGCACTTCAACGAGAATGTAAACACAATATATAAAATTTAGAAGGCCTTAAGGAAACATTCTTGGCTTACCTGTACCATCATGAGTCTCAGGCAATTGTGCAGTAAAGTGACTGTCTCAGTTGTCCAGGGTGGATTCAGTCTTGTGAAAACCTGTCAAAAAATGTTACAATAAATGAGACTGAGCAAGGACTGAGATATTTTTATCATTTTCTAAATATTAACAAATTGATCAGCAAAAGTCACCAAGCCCTTATTTTAGCTTAGTGGTCTTTACTTTTTATATTATTCTAATCAAAAGATGTGAAGAAATATTTGACAATAACAACATTAGAAGATTTCAAGATCAGTGGAGTAACTGGGTTTTTTATTAAAACCATGTTTAGCATTTAAAGGGTCTCCTAAGAGGCTTATTTTATATAGACACACACACACACACATATATATATATCTGAGAAAGGAAAATGAAACCCTATTTTAAAAACTCTGTAATCTGTATGCTTTGACAGATTTTGCACATCACAAGAGTCTTTCTAATGAAGAAATGGACACAGTGCAATTTTAGCTCAGACTAAGGCCCCAAAAGGTTTCCACCCTCCCACCCTATGCCCAGTGAAGCACGAGGAGGTGTACCCAAGAGCAAGGACCAAGTGCAGGTTGTCTAAGTGGCTCCAGGGCCACTTCTCTCCCCAGCCCCTGCAAAGGGCTTTGCCAGCCATTTGAAGGCAGTTTGCCAGCAGTTGCAATAAAGACCTCTTCCTTAGCACAATGAAAAGCTGATTTTAGATGTTATTCCTGCAGATTGCATTTACCTGCCATAAACTTGTATGTGACTCACTGTTGCTTCATTCCCACTGATGGGAGACAATCTGCCTCTCCCTCCTGCAAAACCCTCAAATCTGAGCTATGGCACACAACAATCTGGTTGTGAGGGTGTAGTTGGATAGACAAACCACAGGTTACATCATAAATTTGGGTTCAGACCTGGAACGCGCACCTGAGGATGTCCCTCACACTGAAACACCTCCTTGCAGGCAGCATTTTTCAGTCACCTCATTTCCATTATTTCTCTTCCCCCAGTTTGGGCAGCTTTTGCAGAGTATTTTGTCCTGCTACTGGCAGAGGAAATGAAAATATTGCATTTAGGGGTCTTGGCTCCTACACAAAATCCTTTAAATGTGAGACTGAGAGAATGGATTTTTTTACCTCCCCACAGTAAAAGAAATTGAGAATAGATACCTATGATTATTCGATGACTCTGAAAAGTCTAAAGAAATATTAAATAACGCATTGATAAAAGCAGCAGGTACCATCATTTGCAAAATAAGCTGTACCTTCAAGTCACTTTATGCAATTAAAAATGTAGGGAACTGAAAGTGCTGTACTTTTGAACATGAGAACTCACAAGGGATCTCAGGGGAAAAAAATACAGATTATATTTTTTCTGCTGCTGGGACATTTTAAAAGAGCTCATGTTCAGGTTGCAGTTTGATCTTCAGGCATGCAAAGCTTCCCAAAGAATCACAAAGAAGGTATAAAGACCTTATCTGCAAAGAATGAGATAACCCAAGTGGCCTGTTTGGTGGAAGTGCATGTACACCCCCTTGCTCCATGGCAAACCAGAAGAGAAAGGGCTAATTTAATAATCTTGGGTGAGGTTTTAAGCCTGTTTTGAGGATAATATCTCTGAGATATTTGAGGAGCATCATCTCTTCTGTATGAGCTCTATATACTAGGCATAGGGAGGATTTTAAAATTTCTTAAAGCAACTATCTACAAAAGTAACACTGGTTAAACTGCAAAACATCTACAGATCAGACTTCCCTGAGTCACTGTCTATGATAATTAACTTTTTGAGACAATTTTCTGCCAACTACAGCTCATTAATTATTGTGATAAGATTGGCCTAATTATAGAACGCGTACAGACCTTTCATAAATAAAAATACCACTGAAGTCTTCACTCTAATTGTTGTGTAACTCTAGCCTCACATGCTCAGGAGTAGCTGTGCTAAAACACTGTAAATCAGTTTAGCAGCTCCATTCACACATCGACAGACTCTGTGGCAAACAGCATCACATTTCCTACCCAGACAGCCCCTGCTAAGCAGTCAGTTTTAAAAAGAGTAATTTGAACAGGGTCACATACAGAAATATCTGATACCATACAGAGGAAACTGTCATGCTGTTATTTCTGCCCCCATCCCCACAACAATATATTATTTTGCTATATAGCTAAATGCTCTTTTTGTGGTCTAATTCACTGTAAAACCTCAAGAAACAAAAGGAAAACATTAGGCAGTTAACAATGATGATTTGAAGACTTGAAAACAGAAGACTTGAAAATGTAGTTCAGTGCAATGATATGAAAAAATTTCAATGCTGGGCAACTTTGTGAGAGAGGTTGAAGACTGAAGGCTGCTTCTGACAATAGCACTGATAGTTGGTGACTAAATTTTGTTTTCAGTGACATTCTAGAGATGTGAGCTACAGACACAGGGTTGCCACTCTCTCTTCCTTCTTTTCCTATGTTTTCTGTCAAAGCAGCACTGATCCAGTTCCCTCCAGAGCCTGGGGCTGGGCTGAAGCAGAGCTGGGTGCCACTGGGTGACCCCAGCCCTGCTGCAGACAGCTGAACAACAACACAGCTCTGTGTGTTTCAGTGTAGTGGGAAACAGCAGGGATAGGAAATGCACACACAAGATATTCACCTGACTTAGGCATAAATATTCCAGAGCAGCTGAGGAGATGTGAGGTTATTTGGCTGCTGGGGCTCCACAGAATTTTCAGTGTCTTTCACTACAGCTGAGGGGTAGGGGCTGCTTCACTACATTAAAAGAAGCCCTAAGACTCCACGTGGGTGGAAAGGTTTGATGGGGGCTGAGGAGAAGGTGATCCTCACAGAGGTTTGTTTAATTGAGCACCCCACAAATCCTGCACAGCAGGAAAGAAAGAATAACCTGCAGTTAGCAATATATTTGATTAGTTTCACCTGTATTTTTTTTACCTGGATTACTGTGGGCAGAATGGGAAAATACATAACCTATAAACTATTCAAATATTATCACAAATGCTTTTACCACATATTTTCAGATTTCAAAATTGTTCACATGTTGATATTACAGTTGAATATCTGGTTTTTGATTTGCATGGTTACTTTAGATATTAGTGAAACAAAGCCAATCTAAACTTTAATTGTATGCTCATTTTTATGACTCATTTAATTTGTATATCATTTGCCAAAAAAGCACAAATGGCCAGAAAAAGCAACATCAAAGGCAAAGGAAAGACTGCCAATGTGCATTGCTTCTGGATGACACCAAACCTGACTACTGCACATTCCTCCTGAAATTCCATCAGTGAGAAACAGAAAAAAATATCACTACATCATCCTTAACTAAATAAAACAGCCAAAATTTGCAAATTTTATATCTCAACACAGAGTGGAATCACTCTTTTAAGGGACTGATCAACCCTAAAAACTGATTCATAAGCCTGCTCAGAATAGGAAGGCAGCACCCTCTCAGATATTTCTGGAAAAGGAGCAAACAGCTATTTTCAGAGTCCTTATGAAACATGTTGCTCTCATGTCACTGACCCTCTGATATGGACATGACAGACGAATTCCCAAATCCTCCAGTTTAATGATAATGATACCAGGTCCCTAGGCATGTTCCATGGACCTCTGGTGATTTAGATGTTCTGGTCCTACTTATGGCTTAAACAAGACCAGTTTCTTCTTGCCCCAGGCACCCAGTGCCCTCCAGGATGATGGGGCCAGCTGATACTACCTGAAATGTCTCACAGGGTTTTTTCTTGGACAATATTTGGACCTTTGTGTGGATGATAGCATAAACCTAAATCTGAGTATTTTCCTTCTCCAATGGATGAAGGTTATGAGTCCTTTGACATCTGCCCACACACACACATTTCTCCTGCCCTTGGGTTGGTGCTGCTCATACCACTGGGAGAGAAGATTTGTTGGGATCTTAGGAGGAGACCACACCATTTTTCCTCTTTCCCTTGCAAGCATAAAGTCCTTTTATAAGAATATCTTGGCTTTACCCAATGGTTAGAATCCTAGAACATCCTGAGTTGAAGGGACCCACAAAGATCCTTGAGTCCAACTGCTGGCCTTGAGCAGGACACTCATGATACACACCTTTGGCAGGCATTTTCCAATTGAATGCTCTGTGGTTGGCATAATTCATAAGACAGAGTCAAGTTAAATATGTAAGTATGACAAAAATCTCCTGCTAAAAATTAACAAACCACTCTATGCAATCCTCATGAAAGATTAATGTTCCATACATGCTAAAATGAGAGGTTGCTGGGAGCCTGAGGAACTAAACCCCTTAAGTTCTCTGATTTCTGATAAAATACTGGTTCAGTAAATATTTAACAAAATTATAGGTCCAGCCCATAAAGTAATTAAAGCAACTGAATCTTCCTGGAGAAGATCAGTAGGACATATTTAAAAAATTTATTATGCATCTTTAACATTTTTAAAAGTTCTGAAAAAACACAGCACAAGGCTTTTGTCCTCCTTTAATTCTGAGGGGTAGAACACTTTCTAAAAGCAATGCAAAATACAGTAATGAATTCTATGCATTCTCCCACTTTCACTCATAATCTGTAATATTTATCTAAATTTTCATTTTGATCTGAAATTACTTAAAAAAGGACACTTAAGTGCATTTACCACAGCAAGAAGACACAGCTGCTGTTTTGAAGCCCTGGCAACTGCTCACCAATGCAATGAAAACTGCAAATCTGCAGGATAAAAAAGATTGGCAGGTGTCAAGTCCTTAGGAAGTTTTGAAGACCTTGCAGCTCTTTTCCTTTTGGGCTAGAGGAAGTTCTTCTCACCATCTGTGTTAGTTTGGTCCAGCTCAAAGCACAGAGGAAAAGACTGGAAGCTGTTACAATGGGAAGCTTTTACAGTGGGAATGGGCAGCCAAAACTCCCTAATGGTGGTTTGACTGCCTGGTAATCATTCTCTGGGTTTGCCTATTCTCCTCTGCAAAATGATGTTCAGGTTGCTTCCTCTCCTCTGGCAATGTGCTCTCACCTTACTTCCCACAGACTGTTGAAACACAGATTGGGTTAGCACTGACTTAAACCAGGGTGAGCTTTCCTCAAGAAACTCAAGTGTAAAAAGCTGCACTTTATGCTTAAAATAATCCATTCCAAAAAAAGAGACCCTGCCTGACTCATCTTATGGAATCTTCTTTCTCTTCAGATAAATAAAAACCTCCCATCCTAAAATTGTGCAAATAATTGAAAGTGATTTTTTCCAGGTTTGGATAAATTTGGGGGAAAAAAAACCCCAACAAAATATCTTTTCAAGTGCTGATTGCTAGGTTCTATTTCAGACTCAGTGCATTGCACAGATTGCATCTACTTATGGTCTATGCAGGCCCACAGGTCATGTGCAACTTCACTGAAAAACAAGAATGCTCCAAGGGGTCCAAGACTGTTTCCATCATCATCACACCCTTCCCAGAAGCTCTGGCCTCAGTGACAATTAGGTTTAGGAGCCAAACACAACACAAATATCTGCAGTGACAGCAGGCAGAGAACACTGTGTTGTCTTGCAGACAAAAAGTTCACACAACTACAGCTCAAGTGTCAGGATAATTGTTGGAAGACCTGAGCCTATAACCCCTCCATGGTCTGTTCTGATCCCATCTCATCAGTGTTAGCAATGCTGTTGCATGTAACACACTCTCTTATTTCGTTCCATTTTTTAATTATGGCAGTAAAGGTTTAGCCCTGAATTAAATGCAGTTAAGAAAGCTTCCCACCATGGTGAAAAAGGACTTCTCCATGTTTTGTATCTTTAATATGGTTAATTTGCAGGGTTCTTTAAGAGCAGCTGCCAGTTTCATGTGTCAAACGGCTGCCACACAAAAGAGAATGTGGCAGCGAGCTGTGGGTTTTGCTGACACAGCACACTGTTTCAATTGAAAACAAGAAATAGAAGGAGCAGTTTGAGAAACCTGACACTGGCTGTTACCTTTGGAAATCAAAACTTAACAAAATAAAGGCGAGCATACGTATCACCTTTTTTTTTAAATGAAGTATTGTTAGATGCTGCTGGAGATGCAGGTGATCAGCAAGTCCTTGTGAGGAAGCCTCTGTTACAAAGGAGGAGAGAGGGAGATGGAGAAGGTGCCATTTTTCTATCACTATAGTAAACACCTAATGCACCGTAAACAGAGCAAGTCATGCGGTAAAACATGAAGAAGCTCTTTTTTAATCATCTGAATAGAAATTTAATATCTTTGCATTTGCTAAGTAAGGCAACTTGCCCAAGCAACCAGATACACAAAACCTTATGCATTTATTCTGCCTTTGTGGCCACTGAACAAAGCTTCTAAGTCACAAGCATTAAGGTTGGTATTAACTAAGCAGTTGGACACGAGGACTCATTAGGAATATTAGGGTATCCAAACACATAAGGAAATTTGAGAAATCAAATAGCCATATATACAGTATGACACAAACAAAAGTCCATGTGCATTCCCAGTATTTTTTTCTCCTTATTCTGAGGTCCAACAGCCAGAATCAACTCCCCAGACCAGCCCCAGCTGTGGAATGCTGAGCAAGAGCAGCACAGCCCTAGGTCACACTGTGAGGAGCAGAGTACTCTGATTTGTAGGGGGATGATGTGCTACAAAAAGCCTTTGCTACCGAATCTGCCCACAGTTACTGAGCTTCACAAGTGCTATGGCAAGAACAGGAGAACATTCAAAAACCCAACCACTCCGACCCAGGAGACATTTTAAATTTAGTGCCTCTGTCTAAGTATTAAAGTGGTGTTGTTTGCCAGCATCCAGGAGCCCACAGTACTTGGCCCTGGCTCCTTTTAAAGCATGACTTCAGAAGTTAAGAGCATTGCTACTCTGATCAGTATGCTTTGGTTTTCTCCTCCTTTTCTGCTCTCTTGGGAGGAAGAGTGGCCTCTGTCAAACATCAAGATAATATAAATGTAGCAAAATTCTAGCCTGAAAGAATGAAAACCAATTTTCTAGACAGGACAGACAGCAATGAAAAGGTTTGTATTCAACATACAAGCAGAGCTCTTATGTTGCAGCAGCAGTTCAGCCCCCCACCAGCCTTTTGACACTGCTGATTGCACCACTGCAAGATCTACAACAGGAAAATATCTTCCAGAAAGCAGTCCAAATATACAGGCACCCTCTCAGAACCTCAAGGATAAAGGCAGAACCAGATCTGCAGATCTTCAGGAGGTAGCAAATATTTCTAATGCTCAGCACTCTACAGCAAATTAGAAACCCATTTATGTGACAGCTATAGAATTAGTTCTGCAGACAACTAGAAAGCCTTCCTTTTGGGCAGCAGATGAAACAGGACCTCAGCTTCAGGCCAGGTTTTGAATAAAAAAAAAGGAAATTCCTAATCAGAATGTCAATGTGAAGAATTTTTTGGGAGACAGAGATCAGATTTAGCCTCCAGATCAAACGGCTCTTGTGGATGGCATTTCAGTAGGCAGATGTGACATTCTGTGCTACAATTCTTCCCAATATGCAATTAGCAGCTTTGCTTAAATACTTTGTTGTCACCAATGTAGTCTTTCTCTGTTGCCACATAAAAAAAAAAAAATTGTCTGACTTCAACATCTCTCAGAAGAAAGAGGGAGATGGACCATTTCCCAACCCCAAGACTTCTGTGTGGCATAGAGATTCCTGAATTCAAGTGTCTGCTCTGAGATGGATACCTGGAAGAAGCATTTTGTCTTTTAATGATTTAAGCAGCTCTGCATGATACATCTTCACTGTACAATGTACTTCTATAGAGTACCCCTTCACCTGCACCACTTGGATATATACATATCCTCATAGTCTTGCCACTTTTCTTTCATTGCTCCATTTTCACTGAATGCTTCTACCCCCTCTTTGTTTTTCTCATTAAATTGAGAGCTCTCAAGAAAGAATTACCTTTAGTAACAGATCCTAACAGAGTGGGTTGTTGTTATGGATTCCTAACAATCATAGATAATAAAGTATTCCTTAATGGAACATAAGCTGGCTTTGTCAATAACGATGCTGCCATATGCAGCTGCATTGTTCTAATATTTTAAATGCTCTGAGCCAAATACAAGGAGCTATCTAGCGCCTGCATGTGTCTTTGATAACTGCTCATACAGACAATGCAGAAGGAAGGGTGACATTTAACTACTTTACAGATGGGAAGTGAGGCTCAGAGAAGCCACCAGACAGCCCCAGGGGATCAGTGGCACCACAGAACTGGTTTCCACACCTCAGGCTAATTAATACTTTAAGCAAAGGACCCCCTTTCCATGCCAGCAGGAATATGACATCCTGCATTCTAGCAGTTTTGCATTTTATTTCCAGTGAGGCTTGTAAAATGCAAATTTCTGGTAAAACACAGAACCTTTCCTTTCATATTTGTGAAGATTTTATTTATCCTTTTTATGAGTAGTTCCTGCTATTCCCTTCACATTCTGACTCATAGATACAGCTCTCTCTTGATATCTTACTTGTGCTTTAAGGACATAATGTATTCTTCAGAAAGTTTATTCATACAGATATACATACACGTTTATATATGTGGGTGCAAATCCATATATAAATATACATACTCGTGTATATATGTGACAGATGCATGTATCATAGGGAGCAAATGCAAATGAACATATAGTTTTGATTCATCTCCCACTTTGTTTGCCAATAAGGAATTACTGAGACATAGCAGTTTCATGACTTGAAAGATGAGATCATGATACTGCTATTTCTGCACTTCCAAGGAGAGTGCAGGTGTTTCAAAGCATTTATGAAATTGCATGATTGACTCATATAGAAATCTATTGACAATAAGTTGAACCTTTGCAGCTAGGCTGTAAAAGATTTGATTATAGTAACAATAGTCACCGTCATGAATGTCATAAATCTTAAGAGAAAGGACACATATGTCACATATAATGCATGAAAAAGTTGTCCTTTTATCATGGATAACTCACCATTGTGTAGATACTCTGCTGATCAGCTACTGCATTATTTGAATAAGTATCTGATGTCTTGTTTTCTTTCAAGGAGGCAGGTGCAGGATGAAGCAGGGAAGCCTGCCAAGATCGATGATAAATTGCCACTTGGTGCTGGGGACCAGTGCTTAACATTAATGCAATGCTGCCAGGAATTAAGCAGTAGAGTAATAAGAAACTAGGAAGAAAATAACTTCTCATCCCCATTAAACAGATCAGCTCCATTTTCTTTCTTGATTGTAATTTCTAGTACATCTAAAACAAAACATTGCCATTGCCTCATTTAAAAGAAAAAAACATAATAGAATTGAAAAACATCCTATGATTGACAAGCCATAGAACTATATAATAATGATACCAGTTGCTTTTCTTCTGGGAGAGTAATCTTGAAGCTAAAAAATTCAAATAAAATCATACAGAAAAATAATTGCAAAGAAGTATTGCCAAGATTTTGATACCCCTACGCCCTTTGGCAGGTGTTACTCCCTAGGTGAACTGTCTCATTCAGTTAGGGGATCATGGCATAGTCAGAAGTGACAGAGGGTCCAGAATTTCCCAAGTTTCCTTGTCTACTGTTTATCCCTTATTGCACTGAATTTGGAGTACTAGGAGATAAATTTTAAAACCATTTCATGTGATTGGTTCTGTGAGAAACAAAGAGAAGCCCTGTAGCAAAATTAAAATTGGGTACCTACAGGTGAGTAAAATATTGCAAAAAATGCAAATAGAGTGAGAACCTTGTCATTAATGCTGACCAAAAATAAGGTGTTTAATGAAAAATGGGTTCTTAGACCCATTAGACTTCACACTTTCCTAAATCAGCAAATAAAAAGAAAAGAAATATATGTTTTATTTCTCCTTTGTATGTACAATAGAATATGTTGGGGAAATGTAAGTTTATAAACACTCTATGTCCTGAAAACTTTGACATCTGAGGCAGTTAAGGGCAAATTACAGTCAAAGAAAGGCAGTGATGTTCTGCTAGCATTTGGCTTTCCAGGAGCAAAACTCTGGTAGGAACAAGGGTGTTCCTTGCACGTTGAAGTAAACTCTTCTCTTTTGGTGTGTTCCTTCCCAAGGTAGCCAGGTCATAGATATTCTGAAAGATAACTGGAAACTTGGCCTTGGAAAGATGCCCTGTTTAGTTGGTCTGGGCAGTGATGCAGGATCAGGCAAACACATATAACCAGAGACCTTTTTCAGATAGTAAAATAGGATTAAACACACTGTAAACATGCTGTGCTGTATTGTCCTCCCCTGATTTGGGAACAAAACTAGTCCTGCTCATAAAGAGCCAGTTCAAGAATAAACCCTGTTCAAACCAGGTGTTTTAAAAATAATCTGTGCTTTGCCACCTATGGAAAATACAGATCTTGGATTCTCTCACTCCCTTGCATATAATTAAAAAATAAATAGAGATGTCACCTTGGGACATCCAACCCCAATCTTGTCCAAGTCATAGGTACTAAAGAAGTCCACATCAGCATTTTACTGAAAAGCTGACACAGAAACTAAGCTTTTTTTCCAACATTCATCCATCAGAAAAATTAAAAATAAATTGAACAACAGATGATCAATGTCATTCCTCTTTCTGCACCACAGTAATTGAAAGTAATCTCTATATTTTGAAATTGGGCCATAAGTCAAATACTTCATCATCAGGAATCTTCGTCTTGATATAGGAAACCTACCTTAAAGCTATCAAGATGAGAACCATTTAAGAAACATATTTTTTATAGCTTGCACAAGATCTATATTCTCTGTCCAGAAAAGTGCATGACATCCAGAATGGAGGCTGAAAAGCTGTGTGCTATTTAATCTCATCTGCATTTCCTCCAGGAATATGCATCATTCCAGCAAAGCAGTGCTGGGACAGAGAAAGATAGCTTACCACTTAGGTGCTCATTTTTCAAGTTGTACATTCCTATGAAACAATTCATTAGCAAGTGTAAATTATGTCCCAGTTTTACTTCTTACACATGCAGAGTGTCTGTGGCATTCACATTTCCTGAAAAATCCCTTTGTTCAGGATTTTCTCCAGGGAAGTTGAGAAGCCTCAGAGGAAAAAGAAAGCAAATATTATCTCATTTGCTTCTCCTGTGTTGTGCTCACATGTGGAATGTGTTTGGAGATTGTTTACCACAGGTGATTGTTCCATTGGTTTCTGGTGAGAGTTGTTTTCACTCATTGGCCAAGCTGTGTTGGAACTCTGGAGAGAGTCAAGAGTTTTCATTTTTATCTTTTTAGCATTCTGTAAGTATCCTTTCTCTATTCTTTAGTATAGTATAGCATAAGACTCTTTAATATAATATAGTATCATAAAATAACAAATCAGCCTTCTGAGAACATGGGGTCAGATTCATCATTCCTTCCCTCATCTAGGCACCCTGCAAATACAATAGTCTGTGTCTCAGTTTATTTTACCAAAGTAAATTTCCTCTTTGCAGACATGACTATGTCATGATTAGTTCAGTTTCTCCCACAATGTACATAATAGGAAATCAAAGACAGCAAAAGCTCTCTCAAATTACATCTCAAAACAATATAATACAATTAAGAGAAGGGAAAGAGTCAGGCTGTAGCAAATCTGAGGAAAATTGTGTCTGTACCTGAAATCAATGTAACTAACTGATCCTGGGAGCTGTGATGGTACCATGAAATAGTTCACTCATCACCACAAGAGAAGCACAAGTGCTAGGTAAATAACCAAATTCCTTTCTCATTTACACTCAAACACCTTCACGATGCCATGACTGTACACACAACCAAGGAAAGCACTGGTTCTTGAGAACATGACCTGCAGGTTGGCATTTCAGCGCTTCTGGAGGAAGGAGTTCCCAGGCTCAGAATTTCCAATTTATGTGCCTTGACATCATGATATCTAGAAGGAATACAGATATGTATTCTGAAACAGCATTAATGATTTTGCACCCTCAGCCAGTCAGGTGTTGACTATGTAAGCAAACAACAGGGCGCCCTTCAGGACTGGCTTTATAAGAGCTTCACTGAAAGGAGGGTACACCTGAGCTCAGTGAAAACATTCTTGGCCTCTGTAGATTGGTACAGTCCACACAGGGAATGTGTGAATCCTGACAGATTTATCATATTTCCATGTTTTAATTGCCATTCAATTGAAGATTAGATTTACTTCAAAGTAGCATCCCATTGATGTGTCTTCCTGCCATTTAGGTTGAACAGTAGATTGCAGGTAGTAGATTCAATAATATTTTGCCTCTTATATTCTGCAAGATCTTTGGAAATTTTTCTTTCTTCCTAAATGGTTTTAATGATAATTTTGTGGTGTACCTTTTCCTATTTCTGGTGCTCCAGCTGAGAAAGTTTATGCTATCTATTCATGTGTTCATTGTTGCAAACATAACCAATACTCAAAAATCAGTTCATAAAGGATAAAAAATGCTATTAATTATGCTGACATTTTCTGAAACGCTAAAGTTATTTGCTGGGGTTTTTTTGTGAATAGTTAAGAGAATTCCTAAGAAGTATCCTTTCTGTTCTGACTTCTTAAGAGAAAAAGAAAGAAAAACTGTTACAATATTAAATTACAGCAAACCAGGGGTCAAAGCATTATAAAATATTTATAAACATAAAACATAGCATCCAGATTTTCCCGTGCCTTTTTGCATGTGTATTCCTCTTTTTTGCAGCAACTGCAGTATTCCTCTAAAATGTCTTTTGCAATGCAGTACCAAAATGCCTTCTGTGATCCTTTTCTTTACAGTACACATCAGCAAATGAGTTTCAGTCAAAGTCTGAAATCCTTTTATACGGCTGTACTCCTATAGATAATAATAACCTAATAAACACCTCATTTCTAATGCAACCAAATAAACCCTACATATATATAAACACCAGTAATTTAGTGTTATTTCACTCTAATATTCCCCAAGGGTATCTATTAATAAGAACCTCAACCCCTCAGCCAGGGCATAGCAGTCATGTTCCAAGATCAGGTGGTCGAGGCCAGCATTCATTGAAATAAATGACATTATTAATATTAGTCTCAGTTAAATAATAAAAAAAAAGGATTCCTTCAATTTACTATCAGTTACCCTACTAATACTAGTGGTCACCCTCGAGACCTCAAGACTTCAAACAGGAAGATTAAACCCAAGCCAAGTGATTGGTTTCAATGCTCAGTCAAGGAAGAAGACCAAAAAATCCTGAAACAGCAATGTGTACATAAACTAAACTCAGTGGAAAGAGAAAGAGAAAGCAGCAGCTGCTTGTGTATTGGCTTTCATATCAAGTCAGGAAAACCTGAAAAGAAAAACATAAAGGAAAAGTGATTGGGAGCACCTATTATGCATCTAACTTAAAATGCATTATATTGATATTTCCTATGGAAGTAGAATCAAAAATTTTATTGAAAAGATCTATACAGTGATGGACCTTGTTTTGATATCATCAAATATTTCATGGTTATAGTCCATATTTTCTTTTTTCTTATCTTGTATCATAAATTAAAATATACAGATAAGTAAGAAAACATGGAACAAAGTAATTTGAACTTGAAAGGAAAAAAATCATTCACAAGTTTTGTTAAAAATTGTGATAAAATCAGTATGATTTTGGGAAACATACTGTTTTTCTAAAATCAGTATTTTGTAAAAGGAAAATACATCAAAGCAGGAAACAGCTCAAATAGAAAGAGCAAAGTCATTCAGAAACATTTTAGAAACCATCTAAATCCTACATAAAATATTTCAGTAGGAATCCAAGCAACTTTGATTATCCTCTGTGCATCATATCTTTCAATTAATCTTTAAATTCCTGTGTGAGATAAATCCCCCATAAATTAAAAATATCAGAATGATGATGTTTAACCATTTAAAAAATAAAATGGTTAAACATCATCATTCTGATAGAGTAGAGGAGAGTAGAGTAGAGTAGAGTAGAGTAGAGAGAATGGAATGGAATAGAATAGAATATTTTCAGCTGAAAGGGACTTAAAACTATCCTCAACTGCTTGACTCAGTAGGGGATTCTTTCCCATCCCATGAGCCTAGAATGGTTCTTGAACATCAAACAGAGAAAAAGCCCAATATCTCACATTCTGTCACTCTATGAAAGCTGCATAAATCTATTGTTATTTTGCCAGACAAGTTGAAACTATTCTGGGACAAAGGCAAGCCCAACATGGCCCTCTTGCTGACCATGTGATCCAAATTTTAGCGAGTTGGTGGAAAGATTCAGAGTTGATGTTAAATGTCTTTTCATCAGTGGATTCCTCACAGATTATTCCACACTCAACACTTCTAGGATAACGAAAAATGCTATCAGGTGGCAGCTGCACCTTTTAGTGAGGACCTGGGAGTCCAGATGATTACCTGGAGAGCAGCCCCAGCTTTTCTCAGTGGTGGGAACACATGGCTTGGCCTTAGCCAGCCTTGGGGTGAGAGTCCCGTTCATATTGCGCTCGCTCACAGGATTAACGTGGGAATTAGCACAGTCAGCTCCCATATGAGCAGCATTATGTTATCCCATTTGCATAGTCTCCCCATGCTTGCAACACGATACCAGCCCTGACAGTAGGAGCCTCTGTGCTTGGAGCAGAAGGTACAGCGCTCTATCTCCAGTGACAACCATGACGTCTATATGGCAAGGGCAAGCAGAACACTTGACAACCATGAAGTTTGCATAGCCTGTGAATTGTTACAGTGGACATATTTTGAGGCATCAGCAGCCTGTGAGAACTCTGCATATTTTCCTACTAGACCTGATCAAAAGAGCAATCACCTTCATTTTGTTTATGAGAACCCTATAGAAATTTCAGATACTGATCAAGTAATAAATACCCATCTCACTGATGAGCATAACAAGGACTCTGCCATGCTTACACTGGACTCCTGTGAAAAAGGCGTGGGTTCCCCTTCAATCCATTCAGCTATGCAATGTCCCCAAACGGTGAAAGGGAAACCATAAAACTGAATGTGATGCACATCATCCCAAGAAATTCATGCCCTGTGAGTCCCTTGGCAAAACTCTCCCAGCTTCAGAAATGCTCTACTTTGCAAAAGAGCCTGATGCAATTTAGCATCGGATCTGCTTGGTTCTTCCTGGAACAATGTCAGATCTCCTGAGAGGAGAGCTTCCCATGACACACTCCAATTAGAGCTGGTGTCAGTAAACAGGCCTCTTGTTAAAACCATCCAACGATCTTCATGAGAACCTGTTCTTAGCTGCCTACAGAAAACTACAATAGATAACTACAAGAATCAGTTTAGAAATTTCTGGTGTTGTGAATATATTTTCTACTGTTTAGAGATAAGGAGTTTCAACCAGATATCAGTATGATAACTAAATCAATCTACAACCAGAGACTATGGTAACAGGTGGACATAGAACAGAGATGGCAAAAATACTGTGTTTTCAGCTAAGAATAGCTAATAAAACAGATTTTGTATCTTGTTTGTATGAGTGACTCACAAAAGTAAGAGTTGCAATGTAAACAGGAATTACTTGAAGAAAAGGTAACTGTAGAGGCTGAAAATTACAATTATCCCAAAAAAGCACTTTTACAGTCAAGTATAACAATTATTAGCACCCTTCTATGGCAGCAGAGTGAATTTCAAACAATGTTTCAGCCATCTATTTCAGAACCATGATCTCAAATGCTTAAGTACTGCTGTACAACTCTTTCCAGCACTAGTAGAGGTATCTACTAGTAAACAGAAAAATACAGCTATTCACTGCTTGGCCTATCATAAGCACCATTCAAAATCTTCCCAGAAAAGATACCATTTAGAAGAAGTGACTGTATTTTTTTTCTATTCAAGATTACCCACTATATACCATAATAACACACAAAATTGCCTTGTGGGCTAAAATGCTACAATGAGATACTTTCACTCTGACTGTGAAAAACACAGTTTGATGGGTTCCTGCCATTTTCAGAAATCAGGCCACCAGGTCAGCCAACTATGCTTTACAGAGATTTAGCCACTAGTCCCCGATTAAAAAAAAAAAAAAAAAAAAAAAAAAAAAAAAGGTATAAATATTTTAAACACGTATTCCATGACTTATTAAACTGAGTTCTCAGATATTCTGCAAGGATTCATAAAGCAGCACTTTCCAAGTCACCTCTCCCTGTTACAGTAAATTATGTTGTCCATTCCTCTGTTTGATTGGCAGCCTTTAAATCTCCCTACCCCATTGAGTTTGTGCCATGTGAAGCAACAGCAAAAGAAGATCTTGTTTTCAATTTTTCAGGGTCAGATTGTCTTTCAGTAACACGGATGTCATTCATGACACAATGAATGAGAGTCATAGCCAGGCCACTAAAAGAAGCGATGTTAACTCTGAAAATAAAAAGAAAACATCAAAGGTAAAAGTAAAAAACTCTGTTTAAGTCAAAAACAGGCAGGAAGGCAGCAGGCAGAAGCAGGGACTGATGCAGAAAGATAGCATCAGGCACAAATCCCAATATTTTCTCTGCATGACCAGTTTACCACTGCTGCTATTTACAACACAATAATCCATAGCAGGACTAAAAACCCCCAGAGCTGACACTTCAAAAACATTGGCTACAAACACAGAGCATGTTCTGCATACTCCAAATAAATTAATTTACCTGTTTGAGAAATATTTTCTGCAGTAAGTATTAAGAAAGAAATAAAACAGCCATACAAGAAGCAAACAAATGTAAGTATTAAAACTTAGCTTAGAGTTCTTTTTCTCTCAAACCTGTTTTGATTATGTGATAGAACCACAGTTTGTTTTCACCTAGGCCAGTGGTCAGATGAACAAAGCTAAATATTTCCTGCTCTCAAGTGCCCTGAAACCATGTTTTTCACCCAAGCATATTTCATTGCAGTCAGAGATGAGATTTTAGCATGATTTTATTTGAGGTTGTGCTTTTGTCTTTGCCAGCTCTTTTTCTATTACCATTATAATTTCCTGAGTTTTAAGAGTCAGTTATCATGAGCAAAAGTTTGGAGAGAGTGGTTTAAGTCATGGTCACTCCGCCTTCCCATCTGGGTCAGCTGCATATATGCAAAGAACCATCAAAAAAGTTAGGGAGGGAGAGAGAAAAGGAGGATGGAAGGCTTCACCACACTAAATGAAAAGCAAACAATATGCATATCAGCATCCTAAGGAGATGTACCACTCTGCTGGGAAAAACCAAGACAAAAGAATTATCTGACACAACAGTTCAAAGCATATTGCACCTGTCAAAACGTCTGTCATCTTCTATAGAAATGCACCATTCTAAAAGAAAAAAGGGAAACTCTAGCAAAGTCACTCAGAAACAACAGGCCACTTTGTCTCCTTCCTTCCAGCCAACTCCTCCATCTGAAAGCCATTTAACTCAATGCTAAAGATTGCCTGGAAGGACCAGACAATAGGAAGGTCTCTTTCATTGTCAAGGACAGTTACACTTTGAAGATGATGCTCAAAAGGGGTTAAAATGGGTCAACAAGCAATTGTTGGGTCTATCCAAGGAAATGTGAACAGAACATTGTTAAAGTCCCACACACAAAAAAATCTAAAAGAGCACATCTTTAAGCTGGGGAAGTATGGGGGAGCACACACAAAATGCTGATGTAATATCATAGTGAAATGGAGATAAAAAAACCCCTATCAATAGAAATGGTAAAACTGAATTTCAGTAGATAAGTCAGGTCTTAGCAACATACATCCAAACCACAGTAAAGGCAAGAGAAATACAAACTGACTAACCAAGGGAAAACCAACAGCAGCTCTGACAGAAATGGATGTCATTTTTCCACAACTTTTCATTTGTCTGC
Organism: Setophaga petechia; assembly: GCA_024362935.1. Classification (NCBI taxonomy): domain Eukaryota; kingdom Metazoa; phylum Chordata; class Aves; order Passeriformes; family Parulidae; genus Setophaga; species Setophaga petechia. Next base: position 9,120,149 of record JANCRA010000025.1, read on the forward strand.
TTCCAGTTCTCATGACATGCCTTTGGGAATCACTGTATGTTGCAAAGCTAAATGCAATAGGTACACCTTAGGTACTGAAATTGACTTACTTATTTGTGTATAACAGCTGCTTTAAGGGAAAAAAAGGTGGAAAATATTTTTTTCTTTCATGCAGATTATCTAAATCAATACTTATACAGCCTACTGAGCCTCTTTGAGTGCGTGTGCTCTCTTCATGCTTACATGAAACACAGAAATTGCCATTTTATAAAAGCTTCTAGACTTAATTTACACAAATCTAATTCCTAAGGTAAATCTTCCATGAAATAAAGGATTCATCTAAAGCCATTTATTTATCCAAAACCCAATTCTCATTTTTATTATTAATAAAAATGTCTAATTTCTCTGTAAATCAAATTTTAATTTGTTTTTGATTCTTAAATGCAGCATTGCATAGGAATATAGTCACCAAGTCTGAAAAAGCCTCAGCTTAGCAGAGCTAGCCATGAAGCATATTCATTTGCATCTGCATTTGTAGCAAAGGGCCACTCCCTTATGAGGAGCTTCAGACAGGAAAAATGCCTGGAAGTTCAGTTCTTTGAAGGAAGTAGCAAAAATTCCAACAGCTCCACAGCAGGTAAGGAGTCAGTTCTGTTTTCACAAACTTGCATCTCTGAACTAGGTCAGTGACTACAGAATCACAGAATAGCAGGAGTCCCAAGGGACCCACAAGGATCATTGAGTCCAGCCCTATATGGAACCAGAATTCCCACCTGAAAGTATTGTCCACATGTTCCTTGAACTCTGTCAGACTTGGTGCTGTGCCCACTTCTCTGGAGAATGTGTTCCAGTCCCCAAGTTCTACACTGGGTGTAGAACCTTTTCCTAATATCTACATGTCCCCCCTGACAAAACTTCATGTAGTCCCCCTAGGCCCTGCCACCACAGAGAAGAGATCATGGTTTGCTCCTCCTCTTCCCCTCATGAGGAAGGTGCAGACTGCAATAAGGTCCCCCTCAGTCTCCTCCAGGCCAAACAGACCAAGTGACCTCAGCCACTCTTCATATGGTTTCCCCTCTAGACACCTCACCATCTCCATGGTCCCACTTGACACTAAGAGCTTTAGATCTCCATTATATTGCAGCGTCCAAAACTGTCCCCAGCTGTCACTCGAGGTGAGGCCACCCTGGTGCAGAGCAGAGTGGGACAATCCCCTCCCTTGCGTGGCTGGTGATGCTGCATCTGATGCACTCCAGGGCCATTTCTTCAAGACTGTGAAATGATGGACATAACACTGTTTCCCATTATTATCACTCTCAATAAAAAAGCAGTTTCAATGACCTGTAACTTCTATAATGTTTTTTTCCCTTGTAAAGCTAGATATTCCTTAAATGGTAATTTAAGAACAACATTTTCAAGAGTTTACAAAGTCACTTTTTCAGTATAAAATCTCTTTGAGCTGCCTTATTGACAAAGAATTTAATCTCAATAACATTGGAAACTTGTAACAAGCCCTAGTCAGGTTTTAGAGATATGATGAAACCCCATTTTGTATCTGCTTTCTTTCTATACTTCACATCCATATCCTGCCTTCCAAGAGAAAAAAAATAAATACTCAGAAATATTGATGTCTCAGTGTTCAACCAGCACCAAACCTGTCTATTAACATAAACTGAGTTGAAAGCCCCATAGACTTATCCTTGATACTTCATGCCATTTTCCTCTGATTTTCAAACTTGTTTTTTTCAGTAGCCTTTTATAACCTCGTGGAAATTATTATCCAGTACTAAAATGTCACAAGGGTCACAGTAGTGTTATCAGTGCCTCTTTCAAAATTAACGATTTTCAAGATTTTTAGGCTTGCTGCAAAAGTTGTCTTGAACCAGACCACTCATAACCGTGATGAAAATGATCATTACACAACCAATAGTTCATGCTGTGCCATTTAGACAAATATGGCTAAACCAGCTTCATGAGAATTGCCTGACAGGGGTCAAAGTAAAACTCCCCCTACCAGCAGTGTGGGGCAACTCATGTTGTGTCATTATTCTGGTTTTCCTCCTCCATCATGCACTTCCTCTCATATTCTTCCACTATCCTCCACAAGACCATGTTCCCCCCTCCCTGCATTTCCTTCAGGTGACATCTCCCCCTAGACAGCTCATGAGTCACAGAAGACCATGTTCCAGAGAACAAGGGAATCCTTGTGCCCTTGATACGTTGGGATGTTGGGGATGAGAGCAGGCCACTGCACCAGAGGCAAAAGAGAAGGAAAGCAATGTTTGAGATCATGAAATGGGGATGCCACACTCACAGTTATCTTCCCAGGATGTGAGAAACCTCTGTGTGCTCAGGGTCAGTGACAGCTCAAGAGAATGAAATGCTAAACTCTTAACAGAGCTACAGTACGCATGGGAAAATCCTACTTGCATAATCTAAGACTGAAACTAAACTCATGTTCTGTATAAAGTTCCAATTATAGATATAGACACAATCTTTTTTCCCCTTTTCTATTTATTATCATGATTACATACATTTTTCTCACTGAAAAAACCCCAACCCAATATCCTGCTCATATCTATTTCTATTGGACTATTTCTATTGACAAATAATGCTTGCTGAAATTTTCCAAAATGCTTTATCCTAACATTGACACCTGGCAAAAGAAATATCAGCTTTAATATTAGCTCAGCTAAGTGGTGCAAATGCAAAAAATTGTGATGATGAATGTGGAAAGACATCACTAATGGCACCATAAATTGAATAAACTGAAAAATCAGTATCAAGTACAAAGGCTTTTCATGACAAATGTGAATTTGAGTTTATGGGGTTTTTTCTAATTAGAATATAATTAGGATTTCTATTTCCCTGTGATTTACAGCACTCTGTAGATAACACAAAAATGCTGGCTCAATTTTTCTGCTGGTGTGTCTCTGTAAAAGGCAGCTGACAAGCAGCAAATTTGTCTTTTTTTTTCGTACTTGGCTACAATCATGTGTTTATCATGTGTGCCTGTACAGTGTTAAGGCAGATGTAATCTCCAATACTGACCATTCTCCTGTACTCATGTATGAACATGTGACCAAGAACAAGCTTTAATAACAGATCATTATCCCTCTTTATAGAAATACCAATCGTTACATCAGGAAAAGAAGAAAATCATGTGTAACTTTAGAAAAGCAATTATATCCATTAATAATAACTAGCTGTGGATCAGAAGGAACACTTGACAAAAAATACAGGTGTAAGTTTTCTGAAACAAATTTAAATTTTTGCAGGTAGTAAATACATTAAAAAATTCAAAGTCTTTTAACTAATAACTAAAGAGCAAAAGTTCTAAGTCCGCCTGATAATGTAATTGCAATGAATCATTTAGCCATCATTTAGCGCACTTCAGATACACTTCTGAAGATGAGAAATGAAAAAAAAAAGTCCCCTTTAGATGGTTTTTTCAGTGTTTTCATAAGATATGAGGGGTTTTCCTCACTAAAAAAAGCCTGGCTCATCAGATCTCAGGGGTGTATACCTGACTGTCACAATGCAATTCGATTCTGTCACTAAAAGTACAAATACAACTTTGTTCTCCTTTCATGTGTCACCATTAATTTGACTAGATAAATTAATATTCCAGGATTTTTTAGGATTTTTTGTTTCTGTCTACCAAAGAGAACAAGGAATCACACACAGTCCCCTTCTTGTCTTTCCAAATAATTCTCCCCAAAGCTAGGGCCAAAAGGCAGCAGGGGCAGGTGCACGTGTCGAAGTCCTGCCAGCCAAGCCCCAGCAGCAGGGGCATGAAAAGCACACAGCCAAGAGCAGATGCAGAGCACCAGCCAAGCTCCTGGCTGAGTTTCATGTAGCCCCTGTTCTGCTGCCAGAGGAGAGCTCTGGCCACCTGCCTGGCCAGCTCAGGACCAGCCAGCCCCACTCCACTGCAGCCCCTGCAGCACCTCCTCGGGGCTCTGCTGGCTAGCAATGTGTTCACACTGACAGGAACTAAATGTGAACTCAGAAAACAAGAACTGTTAGCAATGCAACTGAGCAAAAACACAGCACAGACTTCAGGTACCTTGGGGGTTAATGACTGCACACAGAGACCCACATGTTCAAGTCACCTGAAGTACCAATGAAACACAACTCCAGCATGGGCTACCTGCCCAAACACTTACTGGAACCCATTTTACAGCACATTTCTATATTAAAGCAAGCTCATACTCACCCATCCTCTGTGTCTCCAGGTGAATTGTGGTTAAGTCTGTCCTTGCTCTTGAGAGCAGAGACATCAGCAGGACACAGCTCCTGCCTCTGTGTGGGAAAGGCAGACACTGGATCATGTCTTCCCTCCAGCAGATCAACATTCCCACCCAACATGGTGTCACTTGCACACTGACTAAGGGTACATTGGATCCCCTCATCCAGATCATTGATAAAGACATTCAACAGGACTGGCCCTAGTCCTGAGCCCTAGGGAACAATTCTACTCACCAGTCATCAGCTGGATGTAGCTCTGGTCACCACCTCTCTCTGGGCCTGGCCATCCAGACAGTTTTCTACACATTGAACAGTATAGAACACACATCCAAGCCATGAGCACTCAGTTTCTTCAGAGTAATGCAATGGGAAACAGTGTCCAGGTGGATCAAAGTCTAGGCAGACAACATCCATAGCCTTTCCCTAACTGCTAAGTGGGTGATCTGTCATAGAGCAGATGAGGTTGGTCAAACAGGACCTGCCTTTCACAAACCCATGCTGGCTGGCCTGATCATCTGGTTATCTTGTCTGTGCTGTTTGATGGCACTCAAGATGATCTGCTCCAGGACATTTCCTGGCACCAAGCTCAGGCTGACAGGCCTGTTGCTCCCCAGATCTTCCTTCCAGATTTTCTTATAGATTGGCCACACATCAGCTAACCTCCAGTCACCTGGGACCTCCCCAGTTAGTCAGAACTGCTGGTAAATGATGGAAAGTGGCTTGGTGGTCTCTTCTGCCAGCTCCCTTACTATCCTGGAGTGGATTCCATCTAGCCCTATAGGCTTATGCGTGTCCAAGTGGTTTAGAAAGGACCATTTCCCCTTCCTAGAGTCATAGACTATGCTGAATTGGAAGGGACCCACAAGAATCATTGAGTCCAACTCCTGGCCCTGCACAGAACACCCCAAGAGTCACACCATGTGCCTCAGAGTGTTGTTCAAATGCTTCTGTCACTCCATCAGGCTCGGTGCTGTGACCATTCCCTGAGGAGCCTGTTCCAGTGCCTAACCATTCTGTAGCTGTAGAGCCTTTTTTCCTGATACCCAACCTAAATCCCCTTTAACACAACTCAAGGCCGTTTCCTTGAGTCCTGTTGCTGGTCACAAGAGTGAAGTAGAGTGCTACTTGCTCCTCCTCTTCCCCTCACAAGGAAGTTGTAGGCCATGGTGAGGCCTCTCCTCAGTCTCGTCTTCTCCAGGCTCAACAGACCAAGTGTCCTCAAACACTTCTCATACAGCCTCCCCTCCAGATCCTTCACCAGCCTCATGGCCCTCCTTTGGACACTCTCTAAGAGCTTAATGCCTTTTTTATGCTGTGGTGCCCAAAACTGCCCACAACGCTCAAGGTAGGACCACACCAGCGTGAGTAGAGCAGGAAAATCGCCTCCTTTGCCTGACTAGTGATCAATTACAGGGGTTTCATTCTTCTCCCTGTCCCTATATTTCAGTTTGGGGGCTTGGGATCTAGAGAACAACTCATCTTACTAGTGAAGACTGAGGCAAAGAAAGCACTAAATCCCTCCAGTTTCCCCCTCCTTTGTCGCTATACCCTCTTCCTCGCCTGCTTGTTTTCCAGCATGGGGGGACAAACTGCTCCTGTACCTTTAAGATCTCTTTCCTGGTGAATGTCCATCCTTCCTGGACTCCTTTGCTCTTCAGGACTGCCTCCCAATGGATTCTGCCAAAGATGCTCCTGAGCAGGCCACAGTCTGCCCTCTGGAAGTCCAAGGGAGCTATTTTGCTAGCATCAGCTGTAAAGAAATGAACACAGATCTAAGTCCACTGAACTGCCACTGGGAGTATTAGAATTTTGATTTATCAAGCCCCAAGTGAGTTTTATTCTCTATTACAATTATAGAAGTAAAATTTGTTTAAGATCCATGTAACACCACAAATAAGCAGTTCCAACTGTAGATCTAACATTTATTTCTACCATAGTGAAACAACAAGTTAAAGTGACTCTTTTATCTCTAAGATGAAATTAGATAACTAAATAAAATCCCACAATATAAATAGTTATTTTAATACAGATAGCACCCAACAGCTTTAGTGCCACAGAGAAAATGAATGCAGAGAAATGTGGGTTTTGACATTTTTCCCCAGAGCCCAATTAAAATAAGCAAAGTAAAATGCACAGAAATAAAATATGTCTAGCAAATATGTTTCTCTTAGCTTGATTTGCTACACACTACTGCACCACTGAAATGGGAATATTATCCACAAGTTATACTTCATATTAAGGACAGATGAAATGTATTGCTAATATGTGCTATATGAGGCATAATGAATCACAGACAGTCTCCAATTAGAGGTTTTATCCATAGTCATTATGGTCAAGATTAATAGATATTACAGCCAGAGGGGACTACTGTGATCATCTTTGACCATTGTTATCATTGCTTTTCAGTGCATAAATCAATTGTTAAAATCTTACTTTAGATATAATTTAATTACGAGTTATGCAACAAAACACAAAGGAGGTTCACTGAAATAGCCTATAATTAAGTTCAATGATTTGCTTTCCTCCCCTTCATTCCATCATTATTAAGATTTGTTCTTCCAGTAGTTTGTCAAATTTAGTAGCATTTACAGCACTGAAGTTCCAAGCCATATGTTTATTCAAGAAAAAACAATATTTATGTAAAAATTAAGAATGTCTGCTCAGGAAAGAAGGGTTCACATCTTAAAATAAATTAAAAAAAAAAAAAAGCAAACGGCACGCGATATACCAGATTCCTATTGTGAGGCACAAATTCTTCACAACACTGGGAGACATTGCAGAACAAAAATACTATTAGAACTGTTTCAAAGGGAACATTTTTGGCTAGGATAGAGACTTTTGACATTATTTATTAGGTTCAAAAATGCCTAACAAAGGCCTAACAATAGTCCTGTGGAAACCACTACATCTGAGGCACTTTCTGTTGTTATGTGCAGGCATTGATTTGAAGATGGCCAGCATTAGTAGAACAATTCCCTCACAGCAGTCAATGCAAGTGAGCATTCATACACACACAAGCAAAAGCCTGTGAACAAACCATATGGAAACAAGAAAAAAAGTAAACATTTATTAACCTCTTTGTGGGAAGATGGGTGGAAGAACAGGCAAGCAGCGAAGGAGACGGTCATGCCAAATTTCTGCAAAAGAAGGTGTTTGCCCCGAGTTTTTTTTTTTTTTTTTTTTTTGGTGGAATATGAAAAAGGCTGGAAAATGTCTTCAGTGCCATGGAAACTGGGGCTTCTCAGGCTGCCAGCAGTGCCACCACCCTTGGCCACCCAGACACACAGTCTGCATGATGCTCAGGTTGTCAGGTTTGTATGCTGCTCCTGCCCCCTTCCTCACTTTGCCTGAGAGGACACTGGCAAATGGGGAAAAAACTAAGCAAATTCATGGGAAAATAAATATAACTGAAGATTCAGCTCAGCAGCTATGACATACAGGCACACACACACAAAGAAACAAGAAGACTTCTTATTCTCACTACAGGAATACAGAAACTCATAAAACCTGTAGCTGGTACAGGCAGGAGGTTTGTGCATGGCAGAGGCCAATGGAATGGTGCCTGTAGACCACCTGACACAAAGGAAGACTATCTTCCTATCATAGTGAGTTCAGAAAGTCACCTCCCTCCTCACTGAAGGTGGATGTACAAAACTTCATTTTACTTATAAGGCCGCTGGGACCTGAACATCTTATGCCATTGAATAGCCAGAGTAACATCTCACAATTAAACTGCTGAGGGTCACAGCTCAGTTCCTCTTCTTTTGCATTAAGCTCAATATAAGCTTCCTTATGATAGAAATTCTCATTTTCCAATGTAATCAGTATTTAAATTGATGTTGGAGGAAAGAGAGAGGAGTTCCAAGCTTTAGAAAATGCACTCTAAATATAGGTCTTTCATTTACATTTAAAATGTGATGAATGAGGTTACTGGTTTCTGAAATATGCTACAGAATATTAGCTGATATAAAGAAATCTCAAACAGGCTCAGTTTGGTGCTGTTGAAGATGAGATTGAAAGAGAAATCTTTCATGAGTCCATTCAACGAAGGAGGAGAGAGCTAACACAGAACCAATTTGTGCCTGGCCCAGTAGATGCTCTCTCACAGCTGATTAACCTGGGCAATGCCCACCACACCCCAGGGAGTAGCTCACCTCTGCTCTCACCAAGCCACAGCCTCCTGAAGCTTTTCTTTTGCACCAAGTGCAGCAGCATTTTCATCCAGTGCCAGTGCTGGCCCACAGGGTATAAGGAGATTGGGGTCCTTCCTTGTCCTCAGCCTAGTGGGGAAGAACCCCTGGCTGGGGGTGACTTGGAAATGTCCTGGGCACAATGAAACAACCCATTTGTCATCTCCTCTAAAACAGACTGAAACAGGTGCAGAAGAAAACCCAAACATTATACAGCAGAGCAACAACCAACAATCTAAAGTTAGTAACTCTCTTTCCTTTTACATGAAAATACTGCCTTTCCAGTACTCATAGATGAAAGAACATGAATTTCTAAATGCCAGGAGGGGATTTCTGAGTGCTGGGAGAGAGAAATGCTGCCTGCTTCAATCCAGCAGAATATTTAAGGTCAGCCCATACATCCACACAGCTACCCTTACTTAAAAATCAGGTTGTATGCAGAAAGCCCGAAGACCCAGACAGGATCATAGATTGCACATATTCTTAATTTAATTTGCCTTCTCCTCATTTAGACCATTTACTGGAAACAGTTTAACTCCCCACCCAGTCTGTCTCTTTTTGTACTTGCTTTTAATTTTGGGTGTGTTCAGTGTTTCAAGCCTGATCAAAACAGGGGGTTTGTATGGCTTGCTTTAACTCATTTCTGAAAATGGGGAGATTGTCCTGTTTCCTGTGCACTAGACCTTGACAAGCAACGGCTGAATATTTTCCCACACCTCCTCTAGCCTGACTGGGAGGGACACGCCTTTGTATGGACAGTTTATTATGTTCAACATACATACATTGTATTACTAGGGGGGTAGGCTACAAACTGTGCTTTACAGAAAGGTCAGAGCAAACTTGAAATTTATATGAATGACTATGTGCACTTAGAACTGCACAAAAGTTCCTGAGCGCATTCAACAGTTCCATATTTTCTCACTGCATTGCCTTCAAATACATTGAAGAATGTTTTAAGGATTCTCATTTCTGTAGTAAGTAATCTCTTAATCAGGACAATATTGCCTCTGAAGCAGTTCAAATACATGCTTTTAACTTCATTTAAAGTCAAGTCCAAGATTAGATTTGAAATATCTTTCCTTTTGAATGATAGCTTATTTTAGCAGACCACCTGAGCATATTAGTGTGATTATTATGTTATAAAGCATATAAGAATAGTAATTTGTATTAAATTACAATATTCTAGCTATTGAATCATATAATGTGCTGAGTTGGAATGAACTCGCAAGGATTATTTAAGTCCACCTCCTGGCACAAAACAATCCCAGGAATCACTCCATGTTGGGTGTGATACAATGTGCTATTACATTAAATTACAATACAATAAAATATACTACTATATATAACATTAAAATATGTATAAAGTAATAATTTGTATTAAATGTATTTAAATAATTGGAATTAAACTATTAAAATGCTGTTTCCGTGATTTTAATTATAACAAGAGGCACTATTTTATGGTTCATGCTGTATATTTTAGCTTAAGGCAAATTTTAAAGCTTCTAAAATTTTCAAAAATTGTTTACTGCCTGTACAAATTATTTTCAAGCCTTACTGAAGATAATGAAAACTCTTTATAATAATTTTAAAAAAGAAGTTATTTAAGTACTCTAAGTGGCTTTAGCCACATAGTATATGTAGAGACCAATAAAAATTTATTATAAAACCAATAATCTAAAAGTAGCCATACCAGAATTTAGAAACCAGTAGGATGGTGGACTCAAAGAATCAGAGTTTTGATCAGAGATTGAATTCCTCAGCTTATGTGCAATTCAAGAGAAATTTGTAGTAAGAGCATTTCCACAAGACTGTAGTAGAAGCTTTAAGAGAAACAAACCCAAAAAACAGTAATAACAGGTTTTATACAGAACTTCTTATCCAGACATCTCTTGAAAGGAACATATACCATTGATTTGACATTAAAATTGAACCATTAGCTGCTCCATCACTCATCGATTTCAGTCAGGTTTAAAATACTGTTCTGATGATGTCAAACCAAAAAGAAAATGAAATGTTGTAGCCCAAGATGTGCACAAACAGAAAAATGGAAACACTCAGGAGGTTTTGAAGCGTATTAAGGATTAGGAGATGGCCAGGAGCTCTCTTAAGTCTGTTATTTGAGGATTGCTGTGGAAATGGATGTTCAAACTCTGATTTTGCCAGCAAGCACCTGGGAAGTGGTCAGCAAAACAAATGTGACAGCCCTATTCTTGTCCCAAAAAGAAGCAGTATGTAAAGAGTGAAAATAACCATCTATGCTTGATTAATTAGGTTTGTAAGTATTCTTCAAGAACTAAACAATATTTCTAAAGATTTCAATAGTTCAAAGATTGCCCTATGGCCGCCTGGCCAATACATCTTCCAGCACACACCGTTTACAAGCATTTTTCTTCCCAATATGTTGTCTTGGTTTGGTGTGACATTGTTTGAGCTCAGGTCTGTTTGGGTCAGCGTGGTTTTCTTCGCATCACAGCAGTGGTGCTGAGGACAGCACTCAGACCATACATCTTCCATGTCATTTCAGTCAAAGGCACATGATGCTTCCCGGTGCCCAATCAGGAAGGCTCCAGCTCTGGGACAGGGGGGCATATTGGCAAACTCAGCTTTCTTAATGACAGCCATTGTTGCAGACAGACAAAAGCACGGTTCTGAGTATTAGCGTGCGGCCGTGTGTTAAGGTCATCTGTACGGCGCATCCATCATCTCCCAAAACAGGGGGCAAAATGCTTTAAAAAAATCTGTCAAAACGTGGTATTTTCAGAATAGGCAACTGATACAAGTGCAGTGACCACTTTGAACAGCTCTCCTCCTCCTCCTCCTCAGCAATTCTGAACAGGCGCAGTGGAGAAAGAATGGAAGATAATAGATATAGTCTTCTAACTGCAAGTAGGGAGGGCTACTTTAATCAGGCCACTCAATTAAAAAAAAGGAATCTAATAATCTGTAATAATTAGGTTGAACAGCAGTTATTCCTATAGGAAGAACTTCCTACATTATGTTTTATTACTATAAGCTAGAGCTCCACAAATATTTACTAACTACTAATGAGTAGTTAGCAATGCTCCGGTTTTGAGTCTCACTAGTGAAAGCATCTGAAAATTGAAATAAAAAGGATATAATGCAGCTGGCTAAAATCTTTGACTGATCCTTCAGTAGTCATGAAAATAATGCCAGTGAGGTTACATTAATTAAATGTCAGTTGTATTACTTATATCAGCAAGTCTTTCTCAGCATATGACATTCACAGTCTGACCCTTAGATGGCATGGAAGGGACAAAACTGTTACAATCATTTTTAGAGGTCTCTTTAGGAAAATTAATAGATGACAGGAATATTCCATTATCGGTGTTCATTCATTTAGGTAAATTAAATAGTTTAACTCCTTTGTTCACTGAACAAATACTGGCTTCCCAATAATTTTCTGCCCCACTAAACAGTTAGAAGACAGAAACATTATTTATTGGTCATTTTGGTTTCATAACTGCTCAATGTGCAACATAATTGTACAGATACATATTCAAAAGTAAAATCTGAATATTACATTTCTATAAAATTTCATTTTTTTTAAATTTGGGAAGACAATTTATTTAACAGTGGGACAATGAAGAGGAACAACACTGGAATACTCACAAGCATTTTGTGTGAGCAATGCTGAACCTGGCTGATGCCCCAAGCCCCTCCAGCAAGGGGCTGGCAGCAGTGGGGCTACTGGAAACTTCCCCAGCAGTGCTGATTTAGCAGCAGATAAATGCTTCCACTTTGTGACAAAGTCCCTGGATGCATGGCTGAGTTCTCTGAGTCCAGAAATGCTTCTCAGAGACTTTTCTTATGGCTCCCTGTTTCCAAAATCTCTCTTAAAAACCAGTTGCCCCTGGTCATTACTGTTCTTTCCTCCCTGGGTGCCTGACAGGACAGGTTTGGTCCCTACCCTCTCAACCCACCCCTGGTGACAGCTCATCCCACACTCCATGGCTGCAAGCAGAGGTCACTGGTCCCTGCCACCACAAACAAGGCTCCCACCTACATTTCAAGTGGACACCCACTTTCAAGTCAGCACAACCACACAAGAGCCCTTCACTCACATCACATTAATAAAAACCCAGATGCAAACCCAAACACCCCATGCCACAAATACTTCCAATATTATTAAGAATGATGGGGTCAGATTCTCCACTGGCTGCAAAACAGCACTTGTTCAAAGACTGAAGGAGCAGCCCAGTAGACAAATGTGCATGGAAGACAAATCTAGGCCAAATAAGTTACTTCCCTGTTTGAGCCACAGAACTGATTGCACGCTAAAAGCTGGAATTTGCTTTGGTACTGGGTCCTTTGCTGGATTAGTGAGTGCCTGACTTTGTGTAACGTTCTCAGAACAAAAATTAGGTAATCACAGAGAAGTGCCACTATGTCCACACATCCCAGCTGTCAACATACATCTCCTAATTTTTTTTGTGAAAGATTGATTTCTCCCTCCAAAAAAATTTGCATATTTTGAAAAAAACCAAAATTATGTAAAGTTTTTATTAGTAGGATAGGGAAGAAGTATTTTCTCCCTTCAATATCACAGTTTTCTTCAAGTATCTTGATTGTTTGACTTTTTTTTCCCCTACAGTATAGTTTATGAGGATTTCCAAGGAGATGGTAAGTCCCAGACACAATATTTGGGTTATGGAAAATTGTCATCTACAGTATGTGACCAGAGAAAATTAGGTTCCTGTCTTGCAACTTCAGCCATATTGCACAGTTTTACAAATAAGCTCAGAATTTATTAATACTTATGAAATCTACATGCTTGTAACTGTCTGCATATGTAAAGTTTGTAGGACTGAGTGTTGTAAGTGTGCATGAGAACTAAGCTACGTGGAAAAAAAGAAAAAAAAACCTGCATGTTGGCTGGAAAGCGATGGGACAAAGCTGAGGCAAAATGTGGAGAGCACAAATACTTAGAGTCTCATTCTGCTGCACCATATGTGTACCACTGTCATTTAGACCATTAGGAAATTCAATACACCCCTGCTTTTGTCACTGCTCTCACTTCTGTCATTTTTGTCAATCCCAGCGTCCAACGTGTGTTTGGCAAATTTGTCTACAATAAATAAAATCAACCTACCATAAGCACTTCTATTTATTTGATGGGTATATATAGGTCTACACTCAAGCTATCCATTAAACCATCTGACATTTTTTTCTGATATCCCTTCCTCTTATTATGCTAAATCTTCTCCCCAGTCTTTCTGCTTCTGTTTTTGTCAACTTTCAGCAACACTGAAGCACAAGATCACAAGGAGTCATAGAGCATAAGTTTGTTATGGTTATAAGCTGGTTATATCCACAGCTAATTCATCATCCAGTCTTTGCAAAATGCAGAGAATGTCACTGTAAATGGAATGGCATTGCACACTCCCTGGCAAATAGAAGAAAACCACAAGACCTCTTTATCATTGATCTCCCTTAGGTAGACTTGACAAAATGATACAAGAAGCTGACACAGACATCAAATGAAATATGTGTGTAGGGGTGACCAATTCAAATAAAGAACAAGTTATTTGGTGGCATCTGGGGGAGCAAAGGTTTATGAGACCACAGAGGTGCTGACAGTAATGGGATTAACCTTATTTGAGTAGAAGGAACTCTTCTCCTATTTGTTCTGCAGCTAATCTGAAGCAGCATGCTCTGAGCTCTGACTGCCAGACTCTGCTGCCTGCAGCCCAAAAGTCCTGCAAGGCTCCAAGCTAAACCAGCTTCAAGTGCAGCAGTAAACCCATGAAACAGCCCCATGCAAGAAGGATACGCGCAACAGGGTTACACTGCCTGAGGGGGCTGCAGAGACTCTGCCTCTGCAGGCCTCCAGCAGCCCATGAGACAGATCAGATTAGTCAGGATTAACACACAATATCGATATAAAAATAATAATAATAATTAATATATATATAAAAACCCTAAGACTAACCACTGAATTTCAGATAGTCAGAAGAGACCTCAGGGTGTCTGGGAAGGCATAGATGTGTATATGATATTGTATCATATATAAAAAACATACATACATATATATATATATATATATATAACATATATGTTGTACATAATTATATATAGCTGTTGTGTATATATATAAAGCTGATACATATATATATAACATATGTAGTGTATATATATATATATATATATATATATATATATATATATAAAATATAAATATATACAACACATATGTTATATATATATATGTATGTTTTTTATATATGATACAATATCATATACACATCTATGCCTTCCCAGACACCCTGAGGTCTCTTCTGACTATCTGAAATTCAGTGGTTAGTCTTAGTTTTGTGCTAAATTTTCTTCTGAGAAAAGCAGTACCTAACAGCAGGGAGTTTGCTCTCTAACATTAACCTGATTGAAATAAAATTCAGACTGATTCACTTCCTGGGAGATGGACAGGAGTTTTTCCTTCCTGAGATTCTCAAAGGAAGGGCTGTAAAGTCCTTGCTAAATCTCCCATTTAAACCATGTGCTTGAACATAACTGTTAACAAAAAAAAAAAAATACAGAGTAAATAAAAAGTGGGAAATAAAGAAATTTTTTCCCCTTTTAAATTTTTGACCCTGAAACTGCTCATGTGTGACAGGAGAATGGCAGTAGGGTATCTCCCAAACTCTACTGAGTTCATGGCTCACTTCAGCATGTTGGAGATGGTAGCAAGGCCAAAACACCCAATAAACATTTGTGATGATTTAGTAAACAAAGCTGAAAAAGCTGAAACAAGCCTAATTCCAAAAGAATTTAATATGTTTTTCTCAGAAAAAAAAAAATTCTCGATATTCTGAGTAAGGATTGATTACTCTCTATGTGAATGGAGTTAGAAAAAATATATACAGCAAGATTTCAAATACACAACCACACATTTATTGGCACATATAATCAACACACATCCCTCATTAATCTCCCATTTAAGCCAATTTGGTTCATATGATCTACATAAGATGTGTATTAAACATGGATGAGAGCAACACAATTCAGCTGTTCTTAAAGGACCACTGTTGCATAGTGGTCCTAATCTGCTGGACTGACTCCTTGCTAAAAAGAGAAGTATTCCTTGCCTTTGACACAGATAGAGAAATCACTGAGGAGAAGTGGGATATGCACTGGCTGAGCAAAAGGGCAGCCATCATGAACCAAGGAGATCACAAGAGCCCTGAAATACAGGTAATGCACGACAGGACCAAGGGCAATGCTGCACAGCCTCACAGTGTGCTTGCTCACACCACTGCAGGGCAAAAAAGCTGATTAGGATGTTCATCACATAAAACAAGTGGTTTACTCCTTTCTCCAGAAAAAATAATTGCTGCTGCCAGCATTATGGGCTAGGGAACTTCCTTCTCACAAAGGAGAGAAAGATAATAAAATGTGTTCCCCTACTGAAAAGTATCATGCCCTAATGAAAAATAGTGCTATTTACTGCCTCACCTGCAGAAAATAGCAACAGGATAATTCAAGGGAAAAGCACTTTTTTTTTTTTCTTAGTCTTCTCTGTGTGCACTTGCACAACTGAATCAAACATCAGCCTGTGCAGAGGCTGTGATCAGCACTGCAAGAGCAGCAGATCCCAGCTCTGGAATCAAAAGGCCTGATTTTGATACATAAGAATGAAAAATGGGAGTGGATGGAAGGACCCTGGAAGCCACATGGTGGGTGTTCACTTGACAGCCTGCCCAGCAATGCCGAGGCCATGAGTTTGCCATATGGGCTGCTCACTGCAGGGCTGGACTTGATGATCCTTGTGAGTCCCTTCCAGCTCAGAATATTCTGTTTCTGCATCATCATGTCATCTCTGTGGCACACAGACACAGAAAAGACAGGGCTGCTTGTGAGCAGACAAGAGTGGAATGCTGCAACAAGGCACATGCTTCTTTCTGCTTATAAAGAGAAATTTCAAATCCAGTGAATTGTAAAATATTGCTTGAAGTTGGCTTTGAAAGACATTTCTTTCTGCCTTTGTTTTTGGAGAGAGGGGGAAGAGGATGGGGCAGCATGGGGAAAGGAGGTCCTGTGTATGTTTATGGAAAATATGATAGTGATGAATGCTTACATGACAATAATCCTGAATCAAGATCTCACATATCACATTTCACCTGAGAAACTTTGTGTGCTGCTCCTGACAAATCCCAAAGGACTGTGAATGGTTCATCTGCCAGCTCTCCCTCATGCCAGTTTCATGAACAGTCTTTCACTTCACTTTTCCTTTTCCATCCTCCATGTTCTGCAAGCAGCATTTCCACCATCCCTCTGGGTAGCCTTCAGAAGGGAGCTGGCAATACCTTCACTGCTTGTCAACTCTTCCTCCTAACACCCATGAAAGGAGACATGAGAAAATTCTCAACTGACACAATTTGCTGTAATCAATTAAAATTTAATTTGCAGATAGTTCAAACCCACCCAATTTAATTTTGAATGACACTAAAGCTAAAAAACCTCTGCAGGAAAACTTTCAGTGCCTTCCCCCATTCAGGCACTGTCTGGATGATATGAAATCCAGAAAGCACACAAGTTGTAAAGGCAGCATGCTCAAATTAATCTTACCCTCCCATACTAAGCTCCTCTGGAAAAAAACACTAACTCATTTCAGGTTTGAGTATTCAGAATCTAAAACAGCTCTTATCTAAACTTGCCTATGTGAGATTTACAAATGAGAAAAGAACAAATAAGGAGTAATTTAAATTTTAATTTAAAACCCCTCCATTTTCTTATCCCTTATCAAACTGCCAGCATTTTTCCTGCTAACAATGAGCTGAGTGTCATGGGCACAGCACAGCCCCCTACCACAAACCAAGTAATCTCTTTCATCTAAAACCCTGATCCCTTTAATAAACAAAATACGAAAAGGCAGTCAAAATTACGCTCTGGCTTTATGAAAGAAGCAGGGAAATCCTTAGAGCACAATCCCCTACTTGTTATTTTCACAGCCCATGTGACCCAAAGTCATTCTGAAGGATAAAAAGACAGAGGCTGCCACCAGATCTCTGCCATGATTTTTCCACAGTTCCCAGCCTCAGCCCATCTGTTATGCAGCGGCCACATGAATGGCATGTGTCAAGAGAGTCATCACTGTGCAAACTGTCCAAAGAAATCAACCAGCCAACTTCCTTTGCTTCCATGGATTCAGCAATTGTTGCTGAGCCGGCCACCATATGGTGAATAATTAGTTTTTCGACCCCACTCTAGAAAAATGTTCGCTCCATTGCCAGGCATTAGCAATATGTGTGTTAATGAACAGCAGATGATGAATGCCTATACATTAACAAAAGTTGAGATTTTCTGGCAGCAATCTGCACTCACTGCACAAATCCTAGCTACTCTTAAGGAACTGAGAGATGGATGGCAGCAAGTCCTGGCTGAAAAGTGCAATTCATCCAAATTTGTCCATTTCTCAAACACTAAAGGAACTTTGCAGTAAACCATCCCACTCCTCTCATCTTGCCGCTCCCTTTCTTAAAATGATCAATTCCAGCCACGTAAAGGATTGGAAATGCAAAGCTCTCAAACAGACCTCCTCTGTTCTCAGGCAATTGAGGTGCATTGTGTAAATACCCGGGACACAGGTTCCTCCACACATCTTTTTGTCTGAGGGCTTGATGCATATGAATTTATATTGAGTACCTGCAGTGTGCAAGCCCCTTGAGGAGTCAGTCCCAGACCTCTGAGCAAACACTCACCTCCAAGGACCAAGGCTGGTAAATACGTCTGATGGTTCCATCAAATGGACTTAAAAACTCAGCTAAAACCTCTGAGTACACTTTGCTCCATGAAGTGATTTTTCCCCTAGCCCTCTAATTAAAAAGAGATCTTCCCTACATTCTTGTGTAGGATGAAATATCCCCATATGGTGCAGGCATCATAAACTAATGATCACATTCGGGAAAACTGATGGTTCTGATTTTTGCCTGCCATTAGTAGAGTTCCAAATGCAGCCCAGAGACATTTTTAAAATAAAAGCAAGTATTTACAAAGAGACTTGTTGGGAAACAACTGCTTGTCTTGGGGACCACTGTAGCTCTGGCAGATACATTTTGTGTGTAGAGATGTTTTAACATGCACCACAATTATAGCCCCTTAGATAAAAGCCACTCTTCAGAAGACAGGGAACAATACAGGTTGTCAACACACCTCAGCTTCCTTCATGTAGATTCAAAGGTGAAATGTTTCCTTGATGTAGATTCATAGCCAGGTGTAGAGCATGATCTCTGATCAGATCTTGTTGCTGTCACTGGTACAATTTTGGGCAAGTCATTCACGTTTCTGCACCACACGGTCCAGCTAAACCACTGTACCTGGGGTGCACAGCTCTCTCCCCAAAACACCTTTTTGGCTATACAAATAACTCAGAAGCAAGAAGTTGTTCAACTGGATTACAAAAGGCAGCTGTACATATTTGTGGCCTGATTTTCCAGATCTGACTAGCAGGCAGGTCCTGAAATCTGTATCTGCACTTGCTATTTTATCCTGTCTTAAGCCTGTCCATTAGTCTGGCATTTTTTCCCCAGACTCTCACAAATTTTGGACACAGCTAACATGCACAGGCAGTGCTGATGGGTTTGAGGTTTTTTTATTAACAGAAGGAGTTTGCAGATTTACCTCCATTTGATGCAGTCCCAAGCACTGAGTGACCCATTTAATTTGTGTGAGAGTATCAAAACAAGAAATTATCATGTGACAGCTGAATGTTCCACTAAACCTTGCTGATAACAGCACAGGCAAGAGTACTGCCTAGTTTAGTTCAAATAGTGGTATGGCCTACTGAAAAGTAAAATTTGCTACCTGCAGAGGTTTAAAATTTACAGGAGAAAAGGACCACAGAATGATAAAGTTAAATCTAGTTGATGCCTTAAGATCCTTGGTAGCACTTCCCTATGGTAAACATCTTTTTTTAGATATGACCAGCTTCTTTCAGTGGCTCTGAGTGGTTTGGACATTCAGGGGACAGTATTTTAATTTTGATTAATGAGTAGCAATGACACAAAGAACACAGAGCAGAATTATGTCTATACAAGAGCTGGAGTGCCAGGACTCTGGTACGGAGCTCTGGTCCAGTAGCCAGGCCCAGCCTGAGATCAAGTTAGGTCAAACTCCAGGACACAGTTTCATGACTCTCAAACTTGCAGGCAAAACTGGTTTGAGACATTCCTGTCCTCTGTGCTTATCTGTGCTACTGCCTTCAGACTGCTTCTACCACACCCTCCCCTACCCCTGACCGTAGAAATGTTGTGTTAAAAAAAAAAAAAAAAAGTAACTTTAAAAAAATAAAACAACAAAATGCCTTGGAACTTCACTCCAGTGAGTGAACCAGTGATCAGTAATTAGCTGGGGGAGTATTTATACTGTGCAAATTCCCAGCATTCAAAGTAAAGGTTAGTTGTACTAATAGACACCAGTTGTACCAATAGACATGCATAATAACGTTTGGCCAAAGCCTTAGGGAATCATTCGATTCTTTACATTAATAGGATTTACATCAGTAAGATTTTTACATACACAAAATACATTGAGAAACCACATCAAGAATTGTGTTTCAGGTCTGAGAAATTGTGGATTTTATTAAAACAAAATTCCAATTCTTTGTAATCAAAGTTATATCATTTGTACCCAAGCCACTACCTAATTCCCTGTAAAATCATTTGCCTGGTAAGAAAATACTCATTTTAAAACACATTATGATTTAAAGAAGGTGAAGCTTCAAAGAGTTTATGATCTGCCAGCTTTGATTTTGTTTGAGGGAGTACTTCCAATCAAATTCTTCTCTTGTGAAGGCAACAGTATGCTTAGAGTTACAAGATCTCAAATAACACAACAAAAGCCTTCAGCCTCTTTTAAATTGTCCAAAGAAAGACATCCATCACCTTGTAGATGTAACATTTGTTTTCTGTGAGTGATCACAGTAGGTATTTCAGTGTTCCTAAAAGTTGGTATGTTTTTCTCTCCTCTTTATGAAGAGCTAAACAACCAGTTTTGCAGCACAAGTAAAACTACTCCCTGCCCACCACCATTGAAATGTTTCTAAAAATCCAACCACCTAAAGAAGCTACAGCAGCTACAAAAGTTAACCACGTTTTGCTGAACAAAAAGCCATGCTTTCCTACATTAATCTCAAAATTTCAATCTATCCCCAAAGAATAAATACCTATATAATTCCTTTATCACCCAGGAAAATCTCAAGGCAGACTAGGTGCCTTCACTCCTGTATGAAGAGTGGGCTCTCTATGGCTGACAAGGGACAGTAAGAAACTACAGAAACTCAGGAAAGGCTACAGAATAAAAAAAATTGAAATGATTGTCACAGTTTGCCTTTGAGAGGAGGTAACAACAGATATGATAAAAGTGCATAAAACAAAAGATGGCCTAAAAATCAGGAGCTTTTATGGGGGCTTGTTCAACACCTGCAGGAACGAGGACACAGTCAGTTGAAAAGTTCCTCTAGTTACTAGAGTGCAAATACAGTGATTTTTTTCTAAATAGTAGCCGTGGAAAACACTTCAGTTATTACAAACAGCCTGGGATCATATCATCTTGCATGTCAACAGTAATAAGAAAAAGAAAACTCACTCATTCCAATGATCAACAGAGTCTTGAGATGGTGGTTTTGATAATATCTGTGGAACTCCACTGTGCTTTAGATGGTTTGTGGACATGGGAGTACCAGGTAAAAATAACACTTTTGCACAAGTGGAACCCCAGACCTGTTTTTCTCCTGTAGGATTTCTACTTCTATTGATGATACAGGACAAACGTATCTTGAATCTCAACAGCCAGGAAACTATATGGCAGTGATATGTGGAAAAGATAAATATTATTTGCTAACTAATTAAATTCAAAACCAGTGTCACACCATGAACCAAGAACCTTTCATGCTGTTTTATTGTCACTGTTCAGTTAGAACTAGAAATTTAATAATGGGTCCCTGGGAAATCTATGAAATGTGGTTCTTGTGAGAAGAATAGAAGGAGGAAGAACTAAATACCCTTACTATCTTTACAGAAAAAAAAATTAAATCTGACTTTTAACAAGAATAGCCTATATTCAGAACAACACAAAAATACTGTGAGAGTATTCATAACAGTGCAAAAGGTAAAAGTATTCTCAGAATAATCGCAGGACACACAAAACCACAAAATCATTGTTCAAACTAAAAAGTTTAAGTTTTCAAACCAGAGAGATGGAATTAAGATATTGTGTTGAAAATCTGTGGAATACGTTTTTCAACTAGGCTTTGAAAAAAAGCTCTTCCATTTCAAAAAGAATATCTTTAAAAGTCATTATGTAGTTAAATGATCTTAAAAGGCTGCATAGAGCCAGTCAAGGAAAATTCCTGACACGCATTTTAATGGCACTGGTGCAGTGGCATTTATAGCAATGTTTAAGATAAGCAGTAAGAATGTATACCATTATTTTAGTTATTTGTGGTTTATCTAACTATCTTTAGGACTGCTCTACTGGGTAAAGAATACATCTGGCTAAAGGATAGAGATTTTCTTAAGTATTTGCCTTTAAAATAGTGAAATACTTGCCTAAACAAAGGCCTTTAAAGCAAAAAGGCTAATACCCTTCCACTGATGAATCCAAATTTTGCCAAAGAGGGTTATGCTGGCGACCTGCCAGGAGCTTTAAGGCTGAAGCTAATTTGCATGAAATGGAGGAAATTGCAGCTGCCCTGAGAATTAATATGGAGACACAGACAGCCCCAATTGAGACAGAACATTGCACAACGGGATTTGTGAATACAAACATGCCACACTTCCTTATTTAAGATGAAAGTAGCTATAGGCAACAGAGTAAGTCTCCATGAAAGCTACTTAGATACCTTTACCCCCACCTTTCAGGCCAAATGACCTCATTTCAAACCCAGGTGGGGGCTGTCACTAAACCACAAATGGAAAGGAAAGTTGATTCCAGAAGACAACTACTTTCAGAAAAAGTGCTTGAGCATAGGATTAAATCCCATTCAAACACCCTCCTGGAAAAGAATACAACTCAACGCGTCCTTAAAAGCACTTAAAAATTCTTTAATCAGGGCCTGAAAAAGCTCCTCCTAGTCATTACTTGTTGTCACCATCAACACATGGTTGTATGGCTCAGGACCACATGAATCACTGGAGTGGATACAGAATGCTTGCACATCTGCTCTGAGCAACTCTTGAAAAATTGCATCAGTTTATTATTACTTTGATGATATTGACAGGATTTCATACTCTTCATATAAAATAACATCTTGATGTTATTATCAAGATTTCTACAGGATGTCTAACTGATGTGTTTGTGTAATATCTCAATTTAATAAGTACTATTGTTATGACTTGGAAGGGAAGAAAGACACATTGCATTAGGTTTTCATCATACTCCTCATCCTACACAATGGTGAGCTGACTCTCAAAAATATAAAAACCTGTGAAAGTACATCACAAGAAGCTAAATGCACATAGACAATCTGAATTCTCAGTAACCAGACCTGGTGTTATCAGCCAGTTCTATTTCCTCTCAGTTGGAACTTCCTACAGCTCCTCAGGAGGTTGGGTTGGTTCCTTACTCCTGTAACACACATTGTCTCAGTCCAAAGTCCTGGCAAAATCACACTCTTCTCTTCCTTTTCTGGCTGTAGCAATTAGCTTTTCTAGGGCTGCTTGTTGCACTGAAAACAATCTTTGCTCCATCAAGAAGGGCCATTTGCAGTGTGGTCAATTGTACACTTTTGCCATGTGTTACAGAGGCTGCGAGGCTTCTTCTTTATTAAAGGAACACTCCTCTCACCTGTGACTTAGACTGAGGGTTTTCACTGCCCTCTGTCTTATCTTTTTTCCATATCCCAGTCTGCAATAGCTTTGGTCCCAGCAGAAACCCAAATCTTTTTTGACATAGTAGCAATAGTAGCAATAAATTATTGCTACTTCTCTATAATTTCTGAACCCATGCAGGGTCACTGAGCAGAGCCCTGCCCTCCTATTCCTAAGGTAATATCTAAAAAGCAGAGAGCTGGGATCACCTGAGAGGGTGCTTGTCATTCTCTCCTGTATATTGAAAGAGTTTGAACAAGTAGATTAATTCAGATGAGTTGCCTGTCTTCCAGATAGCTAAAATCCAGGAAGGGAAAATAACACACCTAGAGAAATTAATGGAACAAGACAGAGCAACTCCTAAATTCCACTATCCTATTTTGAACAGGCACAAACCCGTGCTGGTATTGGCAGCTGGTCAATAACTCTCTACAGACAGACAGACAGCTCCTTTTTTACCTCCCCTTGCTGAACTGATGTTTCTGCCCTGTTTTCTGTGATGCAGAGCTTGGGCCAGAGCTGCTGCAGGGTACTGGAAGGTTCTCCCTCTGCTGGCCCACCAAGTGCTCTAGGCTCAAGGGCACCTCCCTCTCTGTCCTGTCTCAAAACACTGCACAAATCCTCCAGATCCAGAGTAAAAAGCACATATTATGTGATCCTTTCATTTACAAGTAACCAGGATAGCCAGAGCAAACCTTGATTGTAGTAATTTTGCAGAAAATCCTCAAATTGTTCAGCATACAGGCACTAAAAATGCACAAATAACCACATCCTTACTGCCCTGGACCAGCAGGCAAATGCCTTGCAGCACACAAAGCATCCCCAGGTCTAAACTTCAGAAGGAAATGCATCTGGGAGTGAGGAAATAATTTGGGAACCTCCGAAGCCAGCTTCAAATGACTGCCCTTTCAGTTTTAGAAGGTGAGACGGACCTAAAGCTGACTTACATTGCTTCTTCTGTGCTTAAGTACATTAACTTTTAATTTCAGGCAACAAGAACAAAGAAAAACTGCATGAATGGCCTGGGGAAAAATTATTTTGCTATTGACCCTTTCAACTACAGTGATGCATTAATTAGTTTTTAAAAAAATCAAACAAAAATTACATCACCACTCCCTAGCTCACCCAGAATTGTATTTTATGCATGTTAGAATAAAACCTTTACGTCTCTTGTAAACTGGTAAACACTCAACAGGTGTGAAAGATGTCTTGGTCAGATGATGAAATACAGATTTAGAACCTAACACGAGGTGGTGGTCAGTTAAGAAAATAACTTTATTTAGACCTCATGTCCTTAAAGAAGCCCTATTTCAGCAAAACAGGTAACTCTGGGTTTATGAGGCTTTGCCTGATGAGAGGCAGAATGCCTACTCCATTCCTGGTGGGAAATGTGGTGACAGCAACAAGAGAAACACTTCTACATGGATCTGTGCAGGACCACAGAAGGTCAGACTTCATCTATTCCAGCCCCTATTCCAAGGTAGGATCAGCATTATGTGTCCTAGCACTGGTTTCTACCAAAGTTATTATGAGAAATTATGAGCACTCAAAGTATATATCCGTGCCATTAAAAAAAAAAAATCCAAATTAAATTTTGAGGCTGTAGTTTAAAAGTACTATGGACAGGAAGGAAAATACTCTTTTCTTCTTTACAACAAACTTTTATGTTCTTAAAGACTCTTCCCTGATTTGCCAAGAGTCTTATCATCTTTTCTGCTCTAAAATGGGCACTACATCTCTCCTCCAATCTGCAGACCAAGTGAACAAAACACTCCAGGCCTGAGGAGTGCAGTCTTTGCACAGTGTTTGACAGGGCATCCCACACTTATCACCACCACTGCAAAGTGTAGCTGTTCATCAGGTTAAATACCTGAGTAGTCAGTTTGGCACCAAGTCCCTTCTAGAATAACCTAGGCTATAATTCTCTGGTTGCTATGGGGAGTGCTGCCAACATCAGCTGCTCTCAAAAGCTCAACACTTCCCATCTTGTTACAGAAAGGAATAAATATATTTTGTTTATGACATAAACACTTGGGGGAGGGAATTGTTTTGTTTTTAATTTTGTGGATAAGAGATGCCTTTGAACAAAGAAACGCTACTGCAGTACCCAGCAGTGATGGCTTCCACTTTGAGCACTGCAAGTGCACAGTTGTTGCTCATGTTTGCAGTAGGAGCAATCCATATTTAGATATCATATGTGATTCCCCTGCAACACATCATATATATCAGCAGCCTTAACATTTTATCAGGCACATTGCCTTCTCCTTTCACCACAGGATTTTGGTCAGCATCTAAGAGATGAAGGGGAAGTCGTAAAGAAGTGGATACTTATGTGAAACCAGTCTGTAGGGGACTGTGTTTCTGCATTCATCATTAAAGAATAGCACTTACCACAAAGTGGAAATCTTATGCTCTAGCTCTTTAAAATTCTGTTATTGAGAAAATCTACTCAAGTCATTACCCCTTCTGCTTTTAGAAGTTCTATGCTGCAAATTATGCTGCACAACCCTGGAATCACGCATCACCAATAGGTAATAGTCTCAAACAATATTTTAACATTTTTTGGCTACAAAACATGATAGCAGAAGAAGGTGCTCAGCACAATTAAAATTGCAGAAGAAAGTGCCACAGTTTCTGCAATCCATGGTGGAAAAGTGACTATGTACAATCAATTGTACAATATGATTTGTAGGAGAATTTCTAAAACTCAAAGAATAAAGCAGGCTACAAAGAAGGGAATCCTGGGCAAATCAGATATACTATGAAAGTGAAGGAGGAGCTCACTGCAGGATGTCCTGCTGCTTGAAATTGGCCTTATCAGCCTGAAAGAGATTCATTTTCAGAGCAGTATTTGAAAAGAAAAAGCCAGGCCACTGCTGGTTTAAGGCTTCAGTCAATCAAGTTCCCAACTCTGGCAAAGGGAAGGAGAGCTGGTTTGAGCAGAGGTAAAGAGTGGCACAGAGAGAAAAGGAGACTGAAGGTCTGTGTCCTGAGACATTCAGTGGGGCTGTAGGACTGGAACCAGTGGGGCTGGAGCCTGGAGCATTCTGTAGGTGGTGGGTGCAATATGACAGACACCCAGCACTGTAGCAATGGATTTGTAAATGGGAGGCCGCAGTACATGTTGGGACAAAGGAATGGGTAGGAAAGGATTTAGGAAGCCTGAGAAACAATGAGAAATAGAGAAAGAGAGAGAGAAAAAGAAAGAGAAAGAGAGAAAGAGAGAAGGAGAGAAAGAAAGAGAAAGAAAGAAATAAAGAAAGAAAAGAAAGAAAAGAAAGAAAGAAAGAAAGAAAGAAAGAAAGAAAGAAAGAAAGAAAGAAAGAAAGAAAGAAAGAAAGAAGAAAAGAAAGAGGAAAAGAAAAAGAAAGAGGAAAAGAAAGAGAAAAAGAAAAAGAGAAAAAGAGAAAAAGAGAAAAAGAGAAAGAGAAAAAGAAGAAGAAAAAGAAAGAGAAAGAGAAAGAGAAAGAGAAAGAGAAAGAGAAAGAGAAAGAGAAAGAGAAAAAGAAAAAGAAAAAGAAAAAGAAAAAGAAAAAGAAAAAGAAAAAGAAAAAGAAAAAGAAAAAGAAAAAGAAAAAGAAAAAGAAAAAAAAAAGAGAAAGAAAAACAGTTTCCCTGGCCCTCTGAAAAAGTGCCCATCCCCAAGACGATATAGAAACTCACTGTTTGAGAAAAGTACTCTGCTGGACTGATTTGCTATGGCACCTACATCCTTTAGAACAGACCTTCCAGAAGGCCTAGGATAGAGGATATCAGCTCATATGCATGTTAAGTTTCTGTAAGAGACCATGACACTGCAATTTGTCAGGTTCAATGTAACCCAGGTGTCCTGAAAGACAGAGTGGCTGTGAGATTGAACTAACAGACAAAGGCCAGAATCTCTAATTACAGTGGATAGCAATAAACACAGGCATATATGTAGATAAAACATGGATATGCAAGTCATGAGCAGAATAATTTCAAAAGTCTACAAGGTATTTTTTATTAGGACTCTTTTTGTTTCATTGCTGTATACCCAACCCATTGACTGATAAGCACATTAAAAACATTCAAGAATATTCTACTCACAAAAAATAAATTATTTTGCACCTTTGAAAATAACTCCATTAGGGGCATCTAAGGACCACAGTACATTCTCATTTTAAGGGTTAACGCCTCAATTTTAGCTCTGCTAAACTCTGAAATTTCAGACCTTTAACCTATCTATACCACATGATTGATTACTACTCATCCTACGTTTTGCACTGATGAAAAGGAGTGGGGGCCTACAGCAGAGGAAGGGGTCAGCCTTCATCTATGGGGCAGAAAAGAATGCTTTTTGGAAAGCAGAGGCCATTAAAAATACAGAGAACTGGAACCAGTGTACAGAGAGAAAGTTTAATAGTCAGGTGCTGGATGCTGTCTGTCTATCACCCAGCTTCCCAAAGGCTAGCATTAGCATGCATTTTCATGTGAGAGTATATATTTAATCATGAAAAGTGTGAGTCTGTACATCCCCAGTCACTTCTGTGCATGAAAGCTGCTAGAATTTTGTGTTTCTCTGAATCTGCCCCTGCCCACCAGCTCTACCCTCCAGCCAGTGGCTGAAATGATACACAAAAGTATTTGCTCCACAAAAGCAGCTAGATGAGAGCATTCCACATGTGCTCCCTGCCACACTCTGCAGAACTAAAGAGAATGAAAGAAAAAACACTGGGTTTAAACTGAGTGTATTTCAGGCAGATAGGGACAGTAGCACAGGGTTTAATATGCAGACAAATCTGCAGTGTATGATCCATGGGGAAAAATTCAAGAAGCATACCTTATAGAGAGAGAGGTTTATAGAATTCCCAGTGCCTATGGTACTCTTATAAACACGCCGTCTTTTGTTCCTGCAGGGCTCCTAAGAATAATAAAAGAAAACACAAAGCAGAAGAGGCACCACTGAGTGAGTGCAACAGTGTTTTATTAATCCATGTGATTAATCCAGCATGCTGAGGAAGATTCTTTACAGAATCAAAACGTTCATGTTTTTTGATCCACATGGATTAAGGGAACACTGTGGCATTTGCTCAGTGGTGCTGCCTTCGCTTTGTGTTTTGGTTTTATTCTTTGGAGTCCAGCAGCAACAAAAGAGGGAGCATTTATATGAGTACAGCAGCATGGAGACTTGGATAACCTCCCCTCCCTTCCTGGAGGATGCTGCATGAATGTTTCTGAGGGCTACGTCTCTTGTTAGTGGCTACAGCCTGCCCTTCAGAAACCAAACCAGTACCAAATAATAGAAGGCTGTTTCTGCAAATCCTGAATGACAGTGGTGCTGCTAAGAGAGCTTTCTATAAATCAGGACATACCTGTGTAAAGTAACCACACAATAATTAGAAACACTGGCTACATTCAAAATTTATGTTGGAGGAGAGATAAAAAACCACAACACAATTCAGCTGACTTCTTTTTGGCAAAGCAAAGAATTCAGGCATCATACATGGGACCTGACAAAATACTTCATTCTGTGCTTAGGTTTAAAGCCAGACTGCTTTGCATTTAAGTTTTTAAGTGTTCAAATGCTTTCCTGTAGAGAGCCTGAATTTCCTCTTGTTTGAACTGAGAATGACCTGCAACAGCAAATTTGCATATAACAAAATCAGGTGTAAGGGACAACCCTTCAGCCTGACAAAAAATTCAGCATCTGATTTCCAGTGAGTCATCCCAATTACCTTTAGAGGACCACTTATTTTCTAAGCACATAGGAAAAAGCATAAAAGAGTTTATAAACTCCTCCAGTATTGTAGCAGCCCATTTGCTATTTTTTCATTATTTCATTTTAATTTCATTTTCATTATTTCATTTTCTAAATTCTGCATTGCCATGCTCTACAACCACCAGCAGTCTCTACATCTATCTCTGAATTTTACTTTCAAGCTCCTTGCACACTCTTCCTTCACTTCTGAATGGTTTCTCTACAACCTCTTGGATCTAGCTTCTCCCTACAACTCCCTAATCTTGCAGGATTTTTTTCTTGGGAAATTGTCCCACTGTTATCCTTCTTATGCTCAAAACAAGGGAAAAATCTCCACATATTATCAAACACAAAGGCTACCTTGACTAGACAACACCCAGAGCAGTTCTGTTAATGCAGCTCTAAATAATAACATAGAAATAATTATGCTCTTTGCAAAGTTCAGGTCTCTGGCAAAAGGCAAAACCTGGATAAAGGCATAAATCCTGCTTGAATCTTGTCCCTGCCTGCAAGGAACTCCAGTGTTTCTCAAAGAAATACTCTCACTCTTCCCCCCTCAAGCCAAGCAAAGTTTTCCCTGACACTTCCAGAAGTAGCACGAGTGTCTTCAACTGAAATTGTTAAAAAGACAAGACTCTGTCTAAGGTTGACAGTAAATACAAAAAAAAAAGAATTAAACTTGAGAAGTTAAAATTTGGTAATGTGTCTTTGTTGCTTTCCACCACTGATAACACAAAACTTAAATAGTAGGATGTCCATACCTTATAATAACAAATAAAGATTATAAATTGCAGCAGCAATGTCCAATAACCAATATATCAACAAAATCTTTTCCCTCTTTTTCTAGGTATTACAGCCTATTTACACACTTACATAAGACGAAGTTATTTTATATAAGAAGTTGAAAACCACTCAGAATGTTCCAGCTTGTCTGTCTTCCCAATGTTCTTCTTGATGACCATGCATCAACTGTTTTTCATATCTGTCAGTTTTCTCCTTATGTCAGACATTCAACTTGGAATCTGTGCATAGAGACAGCCTGAGTACACTTTAACACACCATGAATTAATGCTAAACAATCTTGCAACCTACCACAAAAAGTACATTTTCATTTTGCCCTAGATATTACAGGAGATTGTTTGCACAGGTCATACTTGCTCTGTGACTTACAAAATGCACTTCAGAAGATTCTAACAGTTGTCAGTTTTGGACGAAAAAATCCAAATTTATCTTAAGGAAACAGCAGACTTGCTAAATCAAGAAAGTCCTGTCCTGTTCTCAGCATATGTCTCCAAGCATCTTACTGCTAAGGATTTGACTCAGTCCCTAAATTTGAGCTTCTTATCACGACTTCCTTTATGAATCTCTGCCCTCTCTTGGCAGTAATTTGAGATAAACTGTAGCCCTTAGTCTACCAGGAGAAATTTCTAAAGCACTTGGCATTTGGCCTCACACCAATTCTTCTTTGAAGCTGGAGACCATACAGAAAACCTCTTGCTCCTTGCAGAGCAAACATTTGACCCTAGACTACTGGGCAGAAACAAACTGGACCTTCTGCTTTTGAGGGTAAGCTAAAAGGCTACACAGTCCCTCCTGCTGAGCCCTGACAACTCCAGGCAATATTCCTAAGTAGGTTCTGCATGCCAAGGTGTCATCAAGGCCCTTTCCAAGCCACAAAATATGGTATTCCTGGAAATCACTATGACATGTTTCTGCTGCACTTCCAGCCCATCCTGGGAAAAAAAGGGAATTTTGTGTCAGTCATACAGAAAGATGGAAAAAGAAACCTCAATGAAAGCTTTCTTTGCTTGTGAACTGTATCATGACA
Organism: Setophaga petechia; assembly: GCA_024362935.1. Taxonomy (NCBI): domain Eukaryota; kingdom Metazoa; phylum Chordata; class Aves; order Passeriformes; family Parulidae; genus Setophaga; species Setophaga petechia. Next base: position 9,150,938 of record JANCRA010000025.1, read on the forward strand.
GGAGAAAAAGGCCAACATTTTTAGTTGCAAAAATTATCTAGAAGGTGACTATCTTTGAGAGATCAATAAATACACAGTGTTATCCAAAAGTGGCAAGGTAGACAGAAAAGCAAAAGGTGCTGATGAAGATGTAGCTGTTGGAAGAGTTGGTTTGGGAGAAATACAGCAGTGTCTTCACTCCTGAGAGCCCTTGAAGCACTCTGTTTCAGTGCTACTGCCATCCACCAAGTGGTCTGCTCTAGAGTAAGAGGAAGATTAAACCCCGTAATTGAAATAGCTCTTGTTAGCATGAAAAATATTACTGGTATCTTCAGGCAAATTATAAGTACTTTTAAAAAGACAAGGGTTGCAAGAAAAAAATGCAATAAACAACACATGGTGCCTTTATACTGTTAATAACAATTAAGAAGTAGAAATTCATTGCCATAGAATATTTAGCCATTTGCAGTTGTTGAAAATTTTAAAATTACCCTGAAGTTGGCATATGATCTGATTCTACTGTATGTCTATGTGACAAGATGATGCTGCCATGCATAACACAAGAATAATTTGATCATACAAGTATAGTTATAGTAAATAATTCCTCTTTGAGTCTTATTGGGCACTAATCCCCAAAGGGTTTTGTATACAACATGCTTATGTGCCCACAAATATTTTTTTGAGAAGGGGAAGCTCGTCCAGGTTTGACTCCCCTGTTTAGCTAGATTGCCCTGGAACTTGGCGCTGAGCCCAAGAGCACACAACAGCCTCAGCAAAACCACAAATCCAGGGCCAGGCAAGGAAGACTTCTGAGTGTTCTATAAAGTAAAACACCAGTGAGAATACACAGATCTCTCTACACATTGCATGAGATGCTGTACTTCTAGCCTGGACAAACAGCACTGAAGTGGAGGAGTAAGAAGTATTTTCCAGCAAATTTTGCCTTTTTAAAATTTTAAAATGCATTAGAAGAGTTTATAAAGAGAAAGAAGATATATAAAGCTCTGATACAGTTTGAAAATTAGACAGGTTTTCCCAGTCATTTTCACTTCTTATCTCACATTCGTTTTCAAACAAATAACTTCAATTTCTTATTTTAAGATGAACTTTTTAGGTCTAAGCATCAGAAACTGGGTGAGATAAGGCACACATATTTCCAAAAGGGAAAATCTACACAGGGACCAATTAAACTTCACAGCATGTTGACTACTGAAGAATCTGTTCTGGTTTATGCAGAGGTAATGTTTATCAAATGCACAGTAACTTGTGCGTTTATCTTGGCATGTCAGCCCTCTTGTGTTTGCATCAGCTCTCACTGAGTCCTTCCCCACAGCTTTAGGACGTAAGGGAGCATCCCTGACCTTGACCATTTCCCTGAGCATGCCAGACATTCCAGCTCCCCTCTGCATCCCTCCACGTTTCTCAACCATCTGGCTGTCAAGAGAGATCTCAATGACTGAAATATTTTTTTTCTATATTATGTATGCCAGCCCTACAGTTTACACCGTGGGCATTTAACCCCAATATCTTGGATAAGCCAGAGACCAGAGCAATGCAAGGGAGGAGATTTTGGCACTAACAGGAGGTAAGGCTCATGAGGAGCTGGGGGGAAGAAGTAGCTCAGTTGGGAGACATCCCACGACCAGCCTCCAAAGCCAAGCCCTGGTCCTTGAGCCATGAGCAGGACTTGCACTTCCTGCAGCTTCCCAGGAGACTGAACATGCACCTTTAGCACCCTTCTCTGCAGGCTGTTAGTGCATAACATGTTCAAAAGCATTTCCATCATTTATCTGCATGCAAATTCCCTCTTCCCCTCTGGATTCTCAAATCCTGGCAAAGATGACAAAAGCAAGCACACTGAATAGCAGCAAGGGAACTTTGGAACCCTTAAACTCTTCACCACTCCAGTTCTCCATAAAAAACACACTGATAGCCTCTGACACAGTCAAGAGCCTTGCACAGCATCAAGAGTTTTACAGAGTAGAAGTTTGTGCTTCTGCATCACTAAAATTCATAATCATTTGAAGTGTGGCATTGTAAACAGTATCTGCCTAACAAACCATGGAAGAAGAGAGAGAAGAGCAAAGATGAACAGTGAAATGAGCAATCAAATAATTTCCATTCCATAAGTGCCTTCCCATTTCACCAAATTTGACCACAATGGCTTCCCTACACCTGTTTTCAGCATCTCTTTTTCTCATTCGTGCTCCACCACTGTGGATTAAAAAATTACAGATGAAAGGCTCAGTGCAGGAAAAGGTAGCATGAGAATTTATTGCAATGGATGACATTCTCTTTTTATAACGTAGGTGAGGGAGGGGGAAATCAATGTAAAACAAAGATCCAAGACTTTCCAGCAAAATGCAATCTCAGAAAGGAAACCATTATTACTGAGAAACCGCTCCTGAGATTTCTAAGCTGTCTTATTCAATATGAATATTTCTTTGAGAGGAAAATTTTATTTCCCCAAGTAGTGCATAGACCTGTATTTCTCCACACAGTGAAATGCAGATTTGATGCCTCTCCCACCAGCCCTCGCTGCAATCACTGCCAGGAGAACTCCACTCTTGCAAACCACAGGAGGCAGCGGCCTGAGGGGTCTCTGCTGGGGGCTGGGGACTCACTCTGCTGCTGAACAAATTACTGCTTTACTGCTGTAATTAATCATACTGATGATGTCCAAACAAATACTTTAGCGATGAGAATGACTGCAAGCAGCTCTCAGATCCCACCATTCAGCTGATTTTGGTTTGTGTAATAAATGAGCAGAGCAGAGCTGTAGGACATGGAGGGTTAAGTGTGACTCATTGCAGAGAACATGCCCTTTTCAATAACATCCCTCTTCTGGGCAACTAGAAGCAAGGCCTTATATATTATAAACAATCCACTTTTTAAACAAGGCAAACTCACACACCACAAAGATACTAGAACAGTAAATATTGATTTTCTTGGCTGATGGTACACCTCATGCCACACAGCCCACTCAAGCATCTGCTTGTTACCAAAAGCTATTCCCTTTGTAAAGGAAGAAAGAAAAGTGGCATTATGTGCTATCAGCTGTGGACTGCAAATATTTAAAAGAAATAAATTTCTCAGAATGAAAGGTACCTTCTTTTGATTAAAAAAAAAAAACAAACTAACTATTTACTTTAGGTCTATACCCACTCCTAGCACCTGTACTTTTCAATTGTTGACTTGCCAAGAACACTGAGGTTTTCTTCCTGGCTTTTCCCTTAAATAGCTATTTATTATGCACAAAATATCTATTAAAGATGAACAATATTTTACTAGAAAATGAAGTTAACTTGAAAATGCTGCAGAAAGCTCCAATTATTTGTATAAGGTCATATGTGTTCTGGTACATTAACAACAACTACACATATATATATATACTGTGACACAAAAACCATTCACAAAATAAATCATTTATGTACTCAATCTTCTGCTTTTTTGGTAGACTTAAATTTATATTTTGATAAAGTTACACTTTACTGCAACAATTACAATAAAAGTATGTTTGCAATTACATCAGAGTGGTGTTAGAGAGATCAGGCAGCATAAGATAATATTTCTGGCTTTCTACAGAGAATAAAACTTATCACTGCAAATTAAAAGATTGTATTTAGTGGTGGAAAAGGGGCTTCCAGGCCTCTAAACAAATAAAAAGAGCTAAATACAATCATTTCCCCTGTTATACATTAAAAAAAAAAAAGCTTTTAGTGTGTTAAAAGTCCAGAAACATGGAGCCAGTAAATACAGAGGATTAGGAGAAAAAGACAAATGAAAGTCTCTAGTGTTTGGAAGGACAGAAACAGGCATTTGCCAAATGCATCTTAGGAGGAAGTCCTACATACAAAGAACAAGGCTAGAGAACAATGTGTCATTACTTGGCCTAAGCTATGGTGTAGGGCTTCCTATGGGTTCCCTTTTCTGCTTTATTAATTGGATAAAAGAATCATAATTCAATTACTTAACGATTTATTACAACATACTTTGCCCACACAAGATTTTTCAGCATGTAAACACCATACTATTAGACTATCTACTATTACAGGCCCAGCATTTCAGATTTCATTAGTAAATAAAGCCAGGTTTATTTGTAATAAAGTTAAGCCCTTCCAACCACTGACCATGGAAACCAGATTTTGAAATAATTCAGATTTGTGTTTCTGTTCTTTCTAATTAAGGGTAATATCTGGAAGGACAGACAGTGGGTAGCATTGTTCAAGCACCATGGATTTAAGCAAGAAAATCTGATTATCAGCTCATGTCAGAAGCCAAGCGATAATGCAGCTTAGCATTCGTTTGGGCTTTTGCTTTAGCCAAGAGATAATTACTGTTCGTTAAGTCTTACGTAAGTGTATCTAATATATGTGGTCCTAAAAATTATGAATAGTAAAAGCACACAATAGGCAAAGAAGAGTTATTGTATCTATTATTTACTTGGGCTGTTCCATCATGATAATTTTATTAGTCAGGAAAGTTAAAATTCATGTCAAACTATAATTTCTTAAAGGCCAAAACGTTAAGCATCTACTCTCATGCAAGTAACACCAGAAGTTACATTTTTTTTATGAAGGCACAAAAGCCACATTAAAATGACCTCAGGCCCACTGCTGCAGGATCTGCTCTTTGGGCTGACTGTCTGCAGGGTGCCCAAAGCTCTCTGCTCACACTGAAGTCAGCCTGGATAACTTTTAAGTGTTGGAGCCCTCTGACAAAATGCTAATATTTCACCATAAAAGCTTGTGCTTTCCTAGGTATCACATCACTGACGTGGTGTGTCAAATGAGCTCTGTGTCCTGATAACTTGTGGTACCAGATCTCACCTGAAGGAAGGAGCTGAGCTGACACTCTGTCTCAACAGGTTGGAAGGGACTGGGGGTGAAGGAGAAGCCCCTTGGCCAGGAGGTGCTGGCAGCACAGTGGGCACAGGCACTGCAGGCAGCAGGACACCCCAGGGAGGGAGCTGGGAGCCACACCATCCCTGCTGGGGTCCTGCAGAAGGGATTTATCTTTGACACAGACCTCAGGAAATAGAGCAGCAAGTACACATTTAGATGGCTAAATAAGGAGGCTCAGCTGCCTAAACCCTATGATACAAGGGAAATTGTCTCTGGCAGACAATCCAGAGCAGACACCTGATGTAGACACCTGAAATTGCAGCAGCTGCTGACTTTAACCCACCCTGTGCTGGGCACCCTTTGGGTATGAGCCCCAAGAACCTCAGGGGTGACCCTGTGAGGAAGCAGCAGCAAGGACCCATCTGTCCCAGGAGGGAATAACAGGCCAGCTACCAGTGCTGAGGTCGATAGGAATATGATCTTTGAGGCAACAAATTGCCACTGAAAAACAGAAGAAAGTTCAGTGAAAAGCACAAATGGCCAAACCCCAAGCAGCAGCCACCTCAAGAGACAGGAGGTAGATGCCTTGGACAAAGCCATTACTGAACCCCAAACCCCTTCCTCAACTCAAATACAGCCTTGAAAGGAGTTGGCATTTACACAGCCAACAACGATTGCAAATTCTGGGTGGTGCTTAAAGGTAGCTGAAAAACTTGATTAAGTCTGATGTACACTAGAGGTGAGAAGTGAAGCAATAGCAAGGGAAAAAAATCCCCGATGAAAGCATTTGACACACAGATTAAAACAGGAAAGTCCTTAAAAACTAAAGTATAAAACATGGATAGCCAACACTGTTAGATTTACTTCTTTTGACTTCTTGCAGGGTCACACCAGGTGGAGACCCCATTGCAAAGAAAACTGCAGCCTTACACCCTCACCTTTGGGGATTTGCACTGAACTCCTGGAAAACTGAAGGGACTGATTGCTGAGCAGAATAACATCTTGCTCATTTGTCTGATAAAAGGTAGGAAAGATGAGTCTGCAAGGCAAACAAGAAGGTTCTTCAAACTGGCTCTGCCCAGAGTCTGATTCAGTATACATACAGCCACACCTGCTCAAAGTTACAGTTCTCATGATTCTAATCATTACCCTAGAAATTATAAATAATTTTTCCTAATGAAAGCAAAGCACAAGCAAGTAGGAAGATTTCTATACCTGTAAAGCATGCTGAGAACTCATTTGAACAAGGTGATCAATCAGAAATGAGAGAAAAATAGGCAGCTTGTTTGGCCCATCACCCTCCTTGTTAATGATATGGAACAGCAATTAAAAGACAAAGTAAACAGAGGAAAAGAAAAACTATTTTGCCTATAAAGTAAGTCACTTAAAAAAAGATGCCATTTTCATTAATAGCAGAGTATCATGCAGGGAAAACAAAATTATCAGGCAATGAGAAACAGGTGTAATCATGAAACACCAACCTGTGTTTATTTTTTATGTGTACATTTTATGGTTGACAGGGATCATTAGGATGACTTAAAATGACTTTCACCACAAGGCAGGGCACATCTTTTTAACCCAAATAAGGATTATTTTAAAAGGTTCTATTAGCTTCTATTAATTTACACTTGGTAGCTGGATAATAATTAGTGTGATAAGGCAAATTGCAGTGATGAGACTACTGCTACTGGCAAAGATTAGCTCTTAAGCAGGGAGGTTTTCAAGCCCTCCTTCCCAGAGAGCATTACCTGGAGCTAAATAGGAGTGTTCTCATTCAGGCAGACAGTTCACAGGACTCTTTGGCCCTGGATATCTTAAATCCCTAAAGTTCTGAAGAAAGAGCTCTCACCCACCATGTAGTCCAGCAAGGATGCTGATGTCTCGGAGACAATGGACAAAGCCAAGCCCAGCGTGGGCCAGGCAGGGTGGATGTCACTCATGTGGCTGCTCTGGCTTCCTCATGGTCCTGGGAACCAAACCCTGGAACCAGCACCCTCCAGTGTGTGGACTCCAAAAATCAATCCAGGCTTTTTAGTTTTAGTTTCCATTACCATGAACACCTTATGAACACATTACCCAGGAACACTTCATGATTCTAAACCCCATTGTGAGACACAAATTTTTTCCTATCTAAAATTGTAACACATCTCATTACTTTCACTATCTTCATATAACGTTATAGTGCTGTTAAAAAGCTCACTTATTAATTAAAAAATACTTGCTCCAAAAATTGATTGAACATCTTTTTTCTTTCTCTTGCAAACACTCATGGCTATACGGTGTTTCATTGTTTTCTCTCTTTGAATAAGTGTCTTTAAAAAGCACAAATAAAGAGAATTAAATGCTGTGTCAAACTCCTGGTACAGCATGTTTAAACACCTGCTTCCCTTCATCAGTCCTTCATAACATTGTTAAACGATAATTATACATACTGATGAGTAATGAATCAAAATACTGTAATCTACCCTGAAAAGGGTTTTGCTAATAATACACATAGGCATTAATGGGATATTTAGACTGTTCTTGTTAGAGAAAACATACCTTTCTATACAGAGAAAGAAAAGCACCAGGAGAACCTACTGCATTTTTCTCTCTACATCTCACATCATGCAAAACATGAGTTGCCACTCCTCCAGGATTTTAAATACAGCAAGAGGGATTTGGGCGCTATTCTTGTGTCTTGGATGGAACCATATATTGCAATTTGTTTCACAATTTTTGTTGCAGTATCTGTGATTACTGAGCTAGGGTTATGAGGGTGATGCCCTGCCCAGAGGAGAGCAGTGGTCCCACCATTCCCCCTTTGATTCTGCTCAAGGCCATGACTGCTCAGTCCAGGTGTTCAGGGGAAACATCACAACTGTTCCAGTACAAATTGAAATAACTTTCATCTTCTACTCAGAATTTGATTTTCTAACAGCTTTTAAAGAAAACTCACAGCAGATTAATACCATTATATTTTATCTGAGCTTGACAAGTTGTATAGTTCTAGAGGAAAAAGGAGTCCCTTCCAAAGTGGTAAATGACAAATCGGCAAATATTTTACTCCTGTTTGCCAATACCCTCTGATTTCAGGGTTGTGGGCTTTGTTCTGCAGTTCTTATTAAAAATGATGCAAAAAAACTCTCTAGACATCTGTGATGAAAACATGTAAACTAGCATGCAGAAACCTTGCAGGCTGGCCGCCTTTCAGGTCATAGTTGAAATAATTCCCTTCAGAACAGCCATGAATGGGAGTGTCTCAGGGCCTTAAATTCACCTGGTAGATGAATTTAAGTTGTTTATATACAGAGGGAAAATTACACAGTTTAACCACTGCATGTCTTTTTTCCCACCGTCTATCCCCCTCACACCTTATAATATGTAATAGCCTCACACAATTCTAAATTGTAATTTTATCTCATTTCATCTGTAGAGGTGTGAGTTTCCCTTGATGTTTTCTGCAGACCATCATGGAGTTCATCACCCCAGAGTGGCTCCAGCAATGTGCCATTATCTCATTCAGCAGCCTGTCTTAATCCATGCACCTTAAACCAACAGAACTGTCTTACACTGATCAGAAGGTAAACTTGACTGCTGGTTTTATGTTGCATTCACACAAATTTCAGATTCTGAATCTGGGTGCCAGTGCAGTTATGCACAGTCATGTTGGCTCTAGCAATCAGATGATGCTGATGGGATTTTCAAAATTTCACTTGATTGAAAGCTGACACTAAGAATTTCCTTTAAATGCTACCTCATCTGAGTCTGACTGAAAGTCTATAAAGCAGTTTTAAAATCTGGGTTCATAGGAATTGAAGCAGGCAACCCATTAGAGTTTGTTGCTTTCAGAGCTGTAAATGTGGATCTGCTCCTCAGAAGTCAGCAAAATTACAGCAGGTCCCACCTGAATCCTGGGTACATTCACCAGGGGCAAAAAAATTGTAAAAAGCTGAACTGTCCCAGGGTGTGAACACCAAGGTCATGCTTAATAGCCTTTCCAGTTATTTGCAAAACAAAAAACTATAGAAGCAGAATAAATTTTGGTTTTTGCACACAAACAAAATTAGAAATCACGGAAAATTTTCTCACTTAACTAGATAACCAAAAGAAAAGCATAAATACAGGATAAACATATGTTAAGTATGGATACTAGAGGATCAGCATTGACTTCTTCCCTTTATTTTTGCTTCTGCCATACCTATAGCAGTTTGTTTTTTTTTTTTTCTTTTAATAATATAATCACTGGTATATTCCATGTGGAAATGTTTCCCTACTTGCAATACTGATAAAAATCTTATAAAATAATATCAAATTATGCCTATTCTGTTATTAAAGAAACAATTTCTCATATAGTTTTTTGTGAGTGAAAGCTGAATTTTAAAATTTCTCAAGAAGACAAATATTATAGACTTCCAATATATTTTCTTCCTCCAAGATAACATATTCCAGTTTAAAGTAATATCCTTTACTTAACTGATAAATTATTCAAGGTGAAGACTAGAGATTTTCTGGTTCATGTATATTAGCCCTTTCTTGAGCCTTTCCCATGACACTGATATTATCTCATAACAAAAGAGAGGCATCACAGAAGAGCAACATATCTTAGTTCTGTTCCTACTGAAATTAATGTGGGTTATAAAAGAAGTAGTAGATATGCCAGAGTATTAATTACTGAAAAATATCAAATCAGCCCAGTGTAACATTGCTATAAATCTTGATAAAATACCATGCAACTTTACACTTGCAAATGACTGGGGGTGGGGAGGAAGGGGGAATATGTTTTTGTGTTCTATTGTTTACTTATTTATTCAACCAAATCCCCATATTTCCCTATCTATTTGAGCAGCAGAAATTCCAGTGTTCCCATGGAGTTTTTCAGAGATGTGAAAGAATAACAGCAGCAAGAAAAAACACAAAACAATGCTCATATCTGTTGCTTACAGTCATCAGGAATGCACAATTAAAAAAATATTAAAAAATGTGATATACCTTTATTCTGTGCAGCTGTCCATTACAAACTGAGAGTAAGTTACTTACTTTACCCCCACGTGTACTAAGAATGATGCAGTAAAGCATTGGTCCATGCTACAGAGCTCTGCCTGCCCAGTAACAGCGCCTAGGAGACATGGAAATAAATCATATTCTCTGACCATCACAAATGTGCAAGCAAATTGTTTTCTACACAATTCTACAGCAGCTGTACAGTATGTGATAAAGCTGTCCTGAAGCTGTTCAAGTTGGTGTTATTCTGCTGGCAAACCCCTCCTCTCGCTGGCAGACCTCTTGTCTCCACTAGAGGGTATTACCAGTATGTCTGAGGTGCCACAGCGCTGCCTCCACGCTTCCCTTTGCAGGCTCAGAATCTGTTCCAAACCCAGCTCGTTTTGCCCATCAGGGACCAGCTGCCTCCCACAGCTCTGCAGCCGCTCAGAGGGACATTCCTGAGCTTCTGCAGTACAGAGACATGCACCGAGAGCTTGCAAGCTCCTGCATACCTTGGCCAGCAAGAAACAATTTAGTTCCAGGTGCTTTGGAGAGTCAGGACTTCAACAACCAGGGCAGCCCTGCAGACACACACAGACACACACAACACAAAATTTTCCTGACTTCAGCAGCACACTGCACACCTCAAGGCTGTAAGACCATGGAATTTACTGCTGTGTGTGCTCTAGGAGAGAAAATGAAACTTGTATGTCTTCCTTTAAGAGCCATTTATAACAGAGGAATATACAATGTAAAGAAGCTGACACAAATGCTGGATTATTTGTACTGCAGAGGAAAAAAATTGTGGTGACAGAAAGGCAAGTAGGGAATCTTCCATATGTTGGGCAAATAAAACCATGAGCCCACTAGAATAGTGATTTGTATTCATAGAGGCAGACATTGACTAGGCAATTCCTTTGGCTAAATTTTATCAGACCATCTCCTTTACTCCCCCTCCAAGACAGACTGGCATGATTTTTATAACTACACAGCTTAAGAAGAGCCAAGATCTACCATATAAAACATTGCACAGAAAACAAGTGTCAGGTTCTGCCCCAAAAACCTCGCAGCAGAATTGGACAGCAGAGTCAGGGAGAAAGGCCTGTGCCTGGGGGGAAGGAGACAAAGTCAAGAGGCCAGGAACAACTACTGTTCCAGCACTGTCACAAGAAATGTGAACAGCAGAGTTCACAAAGATAGAGGAATAGCAGCTTTTGTGATTTTTCATCAGCTACTTCACCAGTTTTACCTCCCAACTGCCTCTGCCCTAAAAACCTCAGGGCTGAAGAAATGCAGGGAAGGACTATAGGTTGTGAGTGTAATGAGAAAAGAGGAAGAAAATTAAGTAACTGCAGCCCTAATCCTGCCTCCTTCTTCTACTCTGTTGGGACACTTCACTGGATCATTATCTGAGGCCAGACTGAGTCTTTTGGGTTACCTGCAATCTTTAAAAGTTTTGATGCTGTCATTGAGTGAGATGGATATTGCAGTGGGACAAAAGAAACAGGAGAGATTGGGTCCCACTTTCCAGTTCACACAGACTTGGATAAGTGAAAGCCAGCCAACAAGTTGGCTTTTATTATTAGCACCATTAATAATCATATAATTATGCATAGTAAATTGATAATAATTACCTATATACTTTTGGCACCATTACTAAATATTGCTTCTAAGTGGAACAGCCTTAAGCATCTCCAGCCACAGCACAGTTGCAATACTCATCCTCAGGGTAAAATACCACTTTTAAAGCTAGAAACAAGCTGGATTAATCTACATTAAAGCAAATGTTCCCGCTTGATGAGTAAAAATTATTTTTAACATAACAGTAAACTGGATTTAAACCACTTGAAGTCACTTTACATTTTCCTCATTTACTAGAGTGAAAAGGACTTTAGTTGCAATGAAAACAAAGTCTAGCAGCTCTTCTGATTCACAGTAATTCTCTGCTGATACAGGAGAAGGTCTGTAGAAAGAGAGGGGAAGCACTTCTGCACAGGCATAGCTGCCATGGCCCCTGAGAGGGAATATGTGGAGATAACAAGTCTGCAGTGGAGGTGAAGTTCAGATCAGAGCAGAATAAAAACCAAAATTCTGATTCTTCAGATCCTGGTAGAATTTCACACATTTCCCATCTTTTACTGCAGTACCTATAGGAAGGCTACACTGGGGGACATGTTTGCACACAGGTGTTTTATTCCTGTCTGTGCAAGACCAGCTGCCCACTGACATTTTGTCACCATGGCAGTGCCCCAAAGTGGCCCAGTAGTGGTGGCTGGGTATCTGCACAAGGCAGCTTGTGTTCAGCACAAGCCTGGGCTCAATACAAACAGCAGGGCACAATATTAGAGGATGTTTCTCTGTGTTTAAAACACTGGTGAATTTAAGTGCCATGGTGCATCACTCCCCATGGTGTATTTAAACACTGTTTCATAAAAGTGAGGCCCAAAGCCCTGTCAGTTCTCACACAATATGAGTATGCACATATGTACAGCATGTTGTGTCCCACAAACACACCCAGGCAGGCCAAATCCCTTCCATGGCACAACAGCTCAAGGAAAAAAAAAAAAAAACCCAACATGGACAGAGTGTGTGGCCTGAGTTTGAAGAGTGTGGTGGTCACCACTGAAGGCTTACTCCTTTCACCATTCATTGTAAGTAGGAAGGAAATTAGGACAATTAGAACAGTTAAAATGTAAATGACAGAAATAGCTGAAAACCTTTTTTTTCCCCCCAGTTCCCACTTGTTTAAACAAAGACCTAACAAGCCACAATCAGAGAGGCCTGCAATGGATCCATGGCAACAGAAAGCCTTGGCCTATGGCTACCATCTTCCCCAGCACACTGCCATTAATTTACCAGATATACATGTACACATTGCAGGAAAAATCACCAGGCTCAAGCTTCATTCACTGAAAAAGGAGATCATTAGCAAATGAAAGAAAAAATATAACAGGTCAGCAATTTCCTTGATGAACTCATCTATTTATTTTTATTTGAAAGAGAAAGATGAAATTATTCTTGTAATTTTTGGTCTTTGTACCTCTAGTAAAGAGAAAATTGCACCTATAAAGCTGATTTTGATTCTTATACAGCAGATGAATAATAAAATCAATGCTTCAACATCTATGTATTCCTAAAATATTCTTCACAGGGCATCTGAACAGCACATTAAATGCAGAAGGTGATAATACTAGAATACTACTGGAGATTACACCAAACGAGGTTTTATTTGTTGTTGTTTTGTGTTGCTTTATAATCCTTGTGTGTGGGAAAGGGGTTATTTAATCAGTCAGAAGATCAAGAGCTATCCAACAGCATAAGAACACTTGTTCCAAGCATGATCAGAACATAAATTCCTAAAAGCCACATGAGAAATGAAATACACACAAAAAAATAAGCAACGCCATCTCCCACAGACATGATGGGAATTTTGGATATGCTGTATGCTACTGATGTAGAAAGAGTGCTTATTCAATAATGAGATAAGAAGCAGGTAGCTTTGTGGGTGGAAAAGGGAGACTGTGTGAGACTGTAGGTAAAGCACAGCAGCAAATGTCTCCAGCCCATGACACTCCATTCACATGGGTTGTGCAACAAGGGACAGCCTGCAATGCATTTAATAATTTAATAAATACTTAATTTAATGTGGTTTACTTTTATTCTAGTTTTACAGGCTCAGCACACTGCTTCTAGAAGAGATTTTATCAAGCGGATTTCATAGATGCGACAGATCTGAGAAGGCTCTCAGGTGTCACAACAGAAATTTTAGCTGATGTTTTAGTCTTACTTCATGTGAGTTTGCATTATGGCAGGGTGCTCTGAGAGACAAAGCAAGAGATTGCTCCATTTTATATTGACCCGTGAAAAAGAACCATAAATAAATACATGAATAAAATCAAATTCTTGTGACTTAACTCACTGTTATTCTTATAGATTGAAGCCCTGTGTCAGTAATAACTGCTCACCTTTCCTTTTCCAGGCCAAACCCAGGAACCCGTCATATGTGTTCTAAAGCCATGCACAAAACACTTGCCTTGAGGTACCACCATGCTCTTCCATGCTGCATCTTGAAGTCATTCCAAGCTGTCTTTGCCTAATAAACAATGCCAGCACATGCCTACATTTTGGCACTTTCAATAAAGCTCAGTCATGCAAAGTGCTAAGCAGACAGAGAGGGGGCTGATCAAATCTGAGATGCCAGTAGAAATTATTCAGAAAAATCCCACAGCACATGTTTGACTTTCAGCATCTGATATACACCCTTGTGAATCACTCTGACTGTAAGCACCACTAATTACTCCTGCTAGAGATCAAACAACACATGGAACACCCTCAGCTGTGGTGCTGATGTGGGACTCTAATCCTGACTGGGGTTACTACCAAACTACCAACATTAACTGGAAGCAGATAATGCCCTCTGATAAGCACTGTAACTTACATACTTTCACTAAGTAATAAATACAGCTTTCTGTCTTTCACTGCAGAAATTCTCTCCTCTTATTTCATGTTGTAATTTGTTTGACAGGAACATTATAAAGATCAATCACATTTTAACTGTATCATGTTTCTTTTTCCCTTTTGTATTATCATCTATGATATCTGACAAACAGCAGTCTGCAGAGTTACTCTGGAGATTCACACTATTTATAATCAGGGCAACTGTATTCTTTTAAGGTTTAGTTACTAATGAGGACTGATTTCTTTATAACTGTAAAGTGCCGTTGTGGTTGGGGTGCCCAGAGGGACCATGCTCATCACCAGAAGTGCTCAATCAATTTATGAAGTTGCTTAAAGGTCTAATAAGGCAAAACAGGAGGGCTGTTGGTGGACATCAATGCAAAAATTAGTTCTCAGAAGAGCTATAGCTCCAGCTTTAATGCTTGTAGGATCTCCAGGCCTTCAGGTTACCATGGCAGAAGCAATAGCAAACAAAAATGAGCCAACACTTTATAAAACAAAATATGAAATATAGCCCAGTCATTCCAGATATATAACTTCAAATAGCCAAATCTTTTTTTGGCAGGCAGTCCTTATAAAGCAAGGCAAGAAATATTATTCAATCTTATTTTTTTCTAAACATCTAGGAAAAGACACTGCATGTGCATGTATGTACACACATTTACATTTGGATAATCTAGCATAAGAAGGGTTACTGAACCCTTCTAAGTCAAAACACAACATTTCACTATAGCCAAACTCTAGGAATTCATCCATCAAAACACAACCAGAAAGAGGGTAGGAGATGGCAACAATGCTAATGAATTTACATAGCATGCAACAGTTATAAAGACCTCAAGTAAAAATGCACTGCTCTGGGAGGGATGAAAGAATGATGTTAGCTAGAAAGCAATTTGGTCAGGGCAGGGTCTCATGTATGTTTTGGGAAAAGTTCAGGTAGAATTTGAACTACAGAAAAAGTCAGGACCCAATTTTACCTTTGATTCAAAGATCTTTCCCAGAGCATATTTTATGAAGGTCCCAAGTCCTATCCTACATTCAGAGCAGAACTGTATTTCCATGTCCAGAACTACAATAAGGCAGATTGCTTCCTGGAAGAATTCCACATAACATCAGCTATCACAGCAGGGTTTACAGCTGTACAGTTGTATTCTCTCAATGCTACTTTAGAAGTTCATGGAGCAGATTATCCTCATGAGGTGAGACAACACACAGCAGCTAAGGATCTGTGGTTTAAACCATTGAAGACCTGCTCATTCCCACTGATCTTTAACAGCACATGAATGTATAGATGCCTGTGAAATAGTACTGTCTAGTCAAAGTTTAGCTAGTATAAAACATCACTGCTTTCAATTCGAGCGCTCACCTGTCTTGAACCTTAATTCCTTGCAAAACTTTGTGGAAGCATTAGAGCTTGCACCCATACTCTCACAATGAGAAATATTCTTTCTTAGAATGACTATATGTCTCAGTATGTGCCAGATACAGATACTAATCCTGCATAATCATACCATTAAGGCTGGAAAAGACCTCTAGGACCATCAAGTCCAACCACTGACTTTCTCATGAAAATAGAAAGGAATGATCCTCGTCACCTTGATTAGTATAAAATGGTTTTAATAACATTAGCAGTCCTCCCAAGTCTAAAAATCACAAACTGAGGATAAACTAGCAGTTACAGCTTGACTGTCTTTGTCAAAACTATCTAGCACTCCACCTCAAGAGAAAGCATCTGTAATATGGGAACGGCTGGGGGCTTTTACAAAGTTTTGACCTCATCATGTTTCAGTTGACCTAACACGCAGGTATGATGTCTTTGTAGATTAAAAAGTATTGTAATCAACAAGGGGAAAAAAATACTTGAAAGTAACAAGTAGCTGAGATATTCATTACTAGCCATTAACCTGATTTTCTAATGAATACGACATTAGGCATTCATTAACAATCATTTGTGTTTATGTGGAACAGTGGCTGTATAATGAAGGTTTATAAATGAATAGAAATGAAACGAGGGAATTTTGGACACTTGTAAAGTAATTAACTTGTTTGGCATTAATTACATATTGAAAAGCTAAATCAAGTACATTTGGAAAGCCACTAGGACAGAGGCGCAGACCAAGGATAGATATAAAGACTAGATATAAAAGAAAAGCTTTATTTCTTTTAAAGAAATAGAGCCAGAAGTGTGGTATTAATGACAAACAAAGTCCATTTCTAGCAAAAGAAATCAGATTGCAGCCTGCATGTTAATAACAAAAAAATCATGAGAAGCAAAACAATGAAGCCAATAAAATAACCCCTCACAGTTGACAATGAAGAGCAAACAGGTGGTGTACTAGAGGGTTAATGTTTTTGTTTCTTAAAGAAAGAGCCTTACAAGTGCCCACACACTTGAACGTATGCTAATAGATGAAACCACCTAGCAAATTAGATGCTAGAAATGAGGGAATATGGAAGCTCATTTTACAGTTACCAGGACACATTCCCTCTAATGAGCTGGTAACCTGATCTTCCCAGGCAGTTTTGACAGTATCATTTCTGCAGTGTGGCCCCAGCCCCAAAAACAGATGCTTTCCAGAGCCTTTGCCTGCACAGAGACCTATTAACTACAAGGGAGTTGACACAGCCTCAGTAAACACTTCCCACACATCTCTTTTGCAGTATCAAACATCAGGAGCAAAAGGAGGAAAGATAAGGCTGCAGAGCAAAAAATGAGGAAGTTTTTGCTTAGCTGGGATTTGCTGAAGTGAATCTCCTGTAGCAAAGGAGAAGGGATCTCCCATGGCATGCGTTGTTCCTTTCCCTGGTCTTTTCCACAGCCCACCACACAGCTCTCAATGAAGCAGTGCCATTTCACCTCCCATGGCAACACCCAGGACAATCCTCAAGTGCAGGAGCTGCTGCCCTGAGAGCTCACAGGGAGCTCCAGTCCCTCTGAGAAAGGACAGCCAGCAGAGCAGGAGCTCAGCTGACAGAGAGTCTCTATGGTTTGACCCAGGCACCAAAGTCGGACACTGCCAGCTGAGGCCCCCTTGTGCTATGGCAGCAGGCAGAAGATGATGAGAGCTACTCCTGCCTCTGTCAGAGAGCTGGGCCTTCTTCCCTGCCCAAAGCAAGGGCCTAAGTGCTGCCAACTTCCAAACCATGCAACCAAGAAAAGGAGAAGTCTTTTCCCTGCCTATTGCTACTAGGGAAAAGCTAAAATTTTAAGCTTGTCCCCATCGAAGGCTCATGCAGACACTCACACATTCTGAATTAGATCAAGAGAGTCATCAGTAGTGTTTCCTGTTTCAAAAGGATTATGCAATCATTAAGTACATAACATAGTTACATTTCCATGATTATTAACAGTCTTTCTCTCTAGTTAAATATTCTCCCATTGGTTGCACTTACAAAGTGTCAATCTGATCACACTTAAAAAAGCATACAGATGATTACTTCTATCTGTGCATTTCTCCAACTGAAAGAGCTTTCCACACTTTATCTTGTAGCTCCTATCCAAATTCAGTCAGTGCTCTGGATTTATAACCTATAGCATAAAATCTGCTTATTCTCTCCTGCAAGCATATTCTCACAACAGAAGGACTAAATAAATCTTATCTTGCTCCAACTAATCTTGCAGGGGTTCACAGCAAAGTCTTGGTGGATACATGCTTGATACTGCATGGTTCATATCAAAGATATGGTCTAGCACAGATACATCACCAACTCTATAGGGAGAACATAATTTTATTTACTTTGGACCACAGTGCACATCAATTAGTAGGAGTAACCTCATTGAAAATTAGTCTTAGACTTATTTCTTTAAAGAGAAAAACTCATTTAAATGAGTTTTGAACAGCAAAAGCACTGCTGTGGTGCTTCAGTGCTAGCTGGGAACCTCAGTGAATTTTCAGAAAGACCAAGCGCCACTATAGGAAACCACAAATCCTTAACTAACATATGCTAACTTTTCTCCTCCGAACAAAAGCTTCATCTCTGTTGTCCCCTCAGTAGAAAACACCAATCAAAGGCAACTCTTTTCACAACAAATGTTAGCCAGGAACTTCAGTTGTGTTTAATTAAGTTCTTCCGAAAGAAACTGCATGCTGTGCCACTGAAAAGGTTATCAGAGGTCAGCTGCCTGCCATGACTTTGTGACCCCCAAAAGGCAAAATAAAAGATAGTGGTATCCCTGCTGGTAAGATTGGCTTCTGCATTTGTTTCCCTCCCTTTCTGCTTTAATTTAATAGCAATCAGCACAATATGGCTGCTTTTCTTCCAACAATGGGATGGGCAGAAGTTAGATTTACAGCACTGCAAGGGGGAAAGCAGGAGAGAGGGGAAGCACACTATGGCTCTTGATCCACAATAGGAACATCACTTTGATACCCATAAATAACTTGCAAACCTACTTAAGATTCATTACTGCCAGAAGCTGACAGATGTGCACTTTTTTGAAATTTAGTATTATCTTATGGAGCCTCTCAAAGACACCACTGTTAAGTCAAACTGACTTTTTAAATGGAAGATAATTCATGTTGAATATATAATGTATTTGCAATACTTCTCTGAGCCACTATTTATAGAGGAGCTGTCAACATAGATGTACAAATCCACATTTAAACCACTCACAGAGTAAGTGAAACTACTGAGGAGGTTGACACAACACTCTCAGCAACCTCCTCCAGGTGACTTTGGTCACAGCAAATGTTCCTACAGTCTCTGTGATTATCAAAGCGTGCAGAAGAGACAGGAGCCCTTCAGGATTTCTCCTGAAGGTTCCAAGCAAAACGTCAGTATAACTCCAAAGATTTCAGAACATCAGTTCAGAATCAATCATAACTCATAATCAAACATTGCTCTGATCATAACTTTACAACTGCCCTGATCATAACTTTACAGCATTCCATCAATATTAGTGAAATTTCCTCGGGAATTTAGTTATGAGGATAAGGTAAAAGGGAGGCTTTCAGCCTTCAAATTTTTTATAAAATTTTAAAGATATTAGAATCCATTTCTATCGCTGGCTGAGAAGATGCAAGTTGAGCGTTGGGTCGATTTATATATTTTTTTAACTATTTCTAGTCTCTTCAGTTGCTGTTCCTCATTTCTCTGTCTCATTGCTGCCCATCAAACTCCATTCTTTGACTATATCCACCATAGGAATCTTTTCAGGAGCTTTCTCGAGGTGCAGCATGGGATAGCATCTGTAGCCTTGCTGATAAATGCCCTCATCATGTCACACCAAAGCCTGACCTTATCCAAGTCCATGTCAAAGCCCACACAGACTTCAGTGGTGATTAGACTGATCCCAGCTCTTTGCTCAAAATCAAGCTCTGTCTCTCTCCTTCCCCTTTACCCCTAGCTTGCTTTCTGAAGAATGATCAACTCAGCCCAGCTCCTAAAGCCAAGGCAGGGCTGTAAAGGCTGGAAGCAGGGGCAGTCTCAGCCCAGAGAGGGAGCCTGAGACCACGGTGACCAAAATCACTCAGGCTGCTAACCCCTGTTTGTTCTTAGCAATTGAGCCATTCACCAAAATAAAGGGGGATGATTCTGCCCCCTTGTTGGGTCACATTCATTTAGGATTGAAGAGAGGTCAAGTAACAAGGGGATAATTGGCTATAAAACTGCAAAATCTCCCACTGAAATCAGTACAGTTCAAGGTATATTAGGAACACAATGCATCTTTACTGTCAATGTTACCTTAATTTGTAATCTCAAGAAATAAATAAAATTACTTTTATACATTCTAAATGTATATGATACTGAATCTCAGGTCATTACCATGCTAAACAGCACTAAGGAGAGTGTTAGATTTGTTACAGCAGGACCCTGGGTTTTTTTCTCAGTAAATCCCTTTAGCAACAAAGTATTAGTGGTTTTGTTTGCCAGGTGAATTGGTCTCTAGGAAATGCAGTTGGTCTTCCAAGGAGGATTATCTCTGTACTGCACAGATGTACAAAATTATTATTGATAGCTGTATTAATTCAAGTTACAAGATGAGTTTTGCTGTTCAGAAACATACATTTTAAAGTCAATAAAAATTAGGAAACCAGCTCCAAGATTAAAGTTATGAGAAAATAAAAGACACAAGCTAGTGTTAGTTTTCTGTAGCAGGAATCAGTCCTGTTCATCCCTCTGCTTGAGTTTTCTTCTCTGTTGAAACACTGTAGTCATGAGGCTTTAATCAGTAAGCAAGCAATTACTTTCTAAAGTAAAACAATCTTAGCTCAGTTAAAGATAATGGAAATCATACAGGCAGTTATTCATGTCTAAATACCAAGCTCCTGGTTTCACTTCCAGACAAATCCAAGTGACAAGGATACAATATTTGTTTTCCCTAGTAACACAAACTGGGATACCACAGCACATACTTTAAACTGAGTGCAGTCCCTTGTGTTTGTCCTCAGCTTGTTTCACATAATTCAGTAAAATACACAGACAAGTGCCACATCTGGATTTGTTACCTAGGCAGCAAATAAACTTCATCTGAAACCTCACAGCAAAATACACAGTTTGAAATTTCAACTGGTGTGGTGAGTGCCTCATTTATCAAACTCGCAAGGAGAAAAACAAAATACAAGTGAACAACAGCATCTCACTTTAAATGAAGTTGCACTGGGGATTTTCAACTTCAATACTTTAATTTTCTAGCTCTTGCTTTCATAAAACAATGGAATACTGAAGGGAGCACTGTAACATACCAGTGTGACCACAAATTCCTGGCTCTATTCTGATAACAAGGTAAATCATCCTCACAACAGCAATGGATTAGATCAACAGCAGAAATTCTGATTCTACATATTGTATCAGGTGTTTTTAATAAAAAAGCCCATTAAAAAAAAAATAAGCAAACAAATACAGCTCATCAGTTAGAAAAAACCCTGAGAAAGCCTGATGAGTCCTTCATATCTCTGTATACTTCAGTAGAGGTTAAGAAAAAACTTTTCATGTTTTTGTGATACTGAATTAGAGGCTATTTTAAAGAGGTTTACAAATATCTTGACCTTCAGAAGACTTAGAGACAGTAAGTGAGTATCATCTTCCAGCTCACGCTCTGTTTTAAATAGAGTTCTTTTATATTACTGGCTTAAAATATTTTTCTGAAACAAGTGACCAAGCTGCCATATTGAGCCACTGGTCATTTTAGGGTTTTTCTTGTCCCTCTGAAAATAACACATCTTTCCTCTTCCCAGTAATAAGAATTCATTTATACTTCAGATAGAAATCAAATTATTTGGCCTAATTTCTGTGAGAAAGCAAAATGTCTCTTTGCTAGTGCTTCAAATGATTGCATAAGTGCATCTTAACCTTCTGTGCTGTGCTCAAGATGTGATGCCCAAAATCTTCAGAGAGACTCAGTGCAATGACAGGGGAAGCTTACCTGGTTATTATCCCCTTAATGCTAGTCTAAGCCAAGTGGTTTTTCACAGGTATTTTCAGGTATGAGCTCATCATGTAAATTATAAGCTAAAGGAGGAACTTACACTCCTGAGATCTGCTGAGAGCCCATAAATGCAATTATAGGGCACAGAGGCTGGCTGTTCAAAGGACAAATAACAATAAGACTTGAGCTAACATTTTGTAGAAGAATAGATCAAACTTGGCCAGTGTATGAACCTTCAAGATACCATTACTATGTGTCACTCATAAAGATACAGGAACACTTGTGAAAAAGACTGTGTACTATCATTAGTCAGAGATGCTGGCAACAAATCTTGATTTCTTAGACCTCTCAGGCATTCACACTATCTTTCCAAGGAGAGTAAAAGAATCCTAGATAATCTCATTGCTGAGATTATCTAGGATAAACCCAGTCATCCCTGGAGCAGCATTCAAGAGATATGGGAGAAAAGGATGGTTATGCCTCATTAATAAAGCAGCTTACATCACCTCAGATCACTTTGCCAAGTGGAAAATTTAACTGTGTAAGGAAGAGATGTGATTATGGACCTATTAGCTTTGAATCTGAATCTGCAAAAAGTATGTGCAACCACACCTGTATCAAGAATGGTCCCAATGCCCAACTAAATAAATCCAGGTTTAAACACAGGCATAAAACCTGGGCATATGCAATGGGAACAATCTGGGAACCCTGGCAATCACAGCTATCTCTGCTGCAGAAAAGGATATTGGTGAGGGTACCAGAATTATATTGGTATATCCTCAGAGGCCAGGCTTCCTTTCACACCTCATGCACACTCTCCCTTCCCTGTTTTTTACCCCAAAGCCTTCTCTGAAGATTCAAAGTCAAATTCAGAACCCTCCCTGAGGGCATGGATGAGACAGATCAGTACCACAGAGGTCCCAAATGCCAAAGCCACCCATGGAAGGAGAAGGCACTGGAACCAGTGTCCCCTGTTGAAGAGCTGGCAGGTCTGCATTGCTCTTACAGGTGAACCCTGTGTGAGGGAGATACCAGGTCCTCAAACATCCAAAATCCTGGGCTCCATTACTCAGCAAAACTATGCAAGTCTAGAAGCAATGTCACACCTGTCAGCTACATTGTCTGTCACCCATGACAGCTGCCTTCACAAACTAGCACTCACCACGTTTTTTCTGCCAAGTTTTACCCAACTGACAAGCTGTTTTTTCAAATTTTCTTGTTTTAGCATGTTTGACCTTGGAAACCCTGCCTTAGCAGAATTCCTACCCCTTCACAAAGCACAGGGCAGAGAAAATGAAACAGGTTCCCTACTACAACATTTAAAATTCAAATACACAGGAGCAATTTATTTCAGAATAAATCCTTTGGAAAGGTAGGTAGATAATACAAAAAGAAGGAAAAGTGTCTTGATATGTACGAAAATAAAAATATAAGAATCAACAATATACTTATTTCTTGTAATTACATTCTAGTAACAGTTCACATTAAGCTCCTAATAAAAAATGCAACTTTGTGAATGTCAAGCTTTGGAACATATATTTTGAAGTCCTGGGACATGAGACCATTGTTAACTGCAGAAGAAAAAATGACTGATTTAAATCAGCACATTTCTATCAACCTTAGCAGAGCCATGCTGCTGTGAGAACCTGCTATAAAACTTCAGTTTGAATATTGTCACAAGTGAATCCTGGGCAGAGTGGCCCTGGGCTCCCACAATGCCATGCAATTTGGTTTCTGGGGTCTTCACTGTGGGCTTCAAATCCCTCCTCCATCGAAGTGGAGCTTGAACTGCACTGCCTCAGCTCCCTGCTTGAGAAAAATCCCTTCTCCCTAAGGGAATGCAGGTAAATTGTGTGTCCTTTTAACTTCCTGTGGCCAAGATGCAATCATGTTCAATTATGATATTAAATAATACAAAATTAAAGTATTCTCTACTAGGACAAATCTCATAAATAACATACATTCTTTTCCAACATATTCACATCACAATTTTCATTCAAACTGGGAGTTTCTTCTGTTAAGTTTTCCAATGTCCTTTCATCAGAAACAACCAAAATTATGAGTTCCTATGATCACAAAAAAAAAAAAACTTTACAAAGTTTGTTCTGGATGATATTCAGAATAAAACAGAATACAAGCTCCAACTGAGCAATATAGCATGGACACTGCAAGTGTGTATCTAAACCAATTTTTCTACACCTATAATGTGACCACTGGCCATTGCAGGTGGGGTTTTCCAAAATGCTCTGTGTTGGTCCAACTTTCAATAGGCCAGCACAGACTACTCAGTGAGACACAGTCAGAGATTATTTAAGATGATGGGAAACATTGCCACCACTGTCTGATCCTTTCTCCTGACCATAACAAGCAAGACTTTTACAGGTGAGTGCAATGAGATCAAGCCACATAACCTCAACTTCACTAATTAGCTTCTAAAATAAATCCTCATCTTTCTGTGTGGAAGTAAAATGGTTGTTTTTAAAAAAAAAAAAAAAAGGTATAAATTGCAGCTGAAAAAAACTAGTTGTGATCAGACCATGGTTAATGAGAAGAAAGATGCTTCCCTTACTCCTCCTTACCATTCCCTCCCCATTCCTTTTATTATGATGGTTTGGGATCAATTTAACACAAGTTTTGAGGATTATTACCCTCTCACCCTAGACCAGATCAGCAGCATTTTTTTAATCAAAATATTTTTAGCTGCTTTTCTCTTTAGTTGATCAATCTTTTGAACAGCAGATCCTTCCTGATAACCTGTGGCCACTTTCCTCAGCTTTTCTCAAGAGTGACTAGAGGGAAAGGGTCGCCAGGAGCATGGCAAGAGAACTGTACTCTAAAACAGATGAGCAAGAGCTGTGCAGCCTGTGTGGAGACTCTGAAATGATTGCTCTCCCAGGTAGGACTGCAGAACCCCTATGGCAACGAGGAGCCTCACCCAAGAAACACCTCTGGGTTTCACATAAATAATTCAAGAAACACTGTAACCTAGAGCCACAAGTCCCAGGTAAAATCTCTGCTAAAAAACAGGAGATCCTAAAGCTCAAACAGGTCCTAGGCCTAAAGCTGCAAGATACCTCATGGTGTGAGCAATAGATGAGTATAAATCGCATTCAGATTCTTAACCCTGTAGCCAACTGATTTCAACAGAGACACAGTTTACAATGGCTGGACTCCATGATCTGAAAGGTCCTTTCAAACCTACATGAATCAATGTTTCTGTGGCTATTCTGATTACTGGCACCCACTCTTCCTGGGTTGTTTTCAGTTATTTCTTTCAGGAACGTCTGAATTTCATCTCACGGAATGATAAAAAAATTGTTGGTTTTGTTAGCATCAGGTGTTCATTCCTCCCTTTTGCTTTTTTTTTTCCCAAATAGCCATTCCTGGGCAATATTTATGCATCTTTTATTCACTGCCTGAAAATGGAAAGGATGCTTTGGGCTTCTGGTTTTGCTCATAATTTCACATTTGGCAAAGTTTGTTCAAATCCCTTTAAAACCTCAAAGCCTATCTGCAAGTCAAAAAGGTACAGCTTCAGAAAGCAAAAGAAATAAATCTCTTTGAAATGCTAATGAAGTGAAACACTTTCTGCCATTTCAAAAAATAATCTATCCTTTTGGAAAATTTGTAAAGGGGCTTGCTCTAATGAAGATATTTTAATTTATGACATGCAATTATAGCTCAGTGAAAACAATATTGCCCTGTCACAGCCTTGCTCCCTGTGTTGTGAAAATAGGAATGCCATTATGAGAGAGAAACTGCTGCTTTTAGGATTTCACAATGTTTCACCAGCTTTGTCAAAGATGAACAAAGCCCTGAGCTCTGTGTAGATGGCTAAAAGGTGCAGTTTTCTTTTACAATGACACTTCAGTTATTTTGCTTTAAGAATTTTTAAAGTGGGGAAAACAGCATCTAGCATGAGTCTGTCAAGAGCTTTGAGGAACTGGAATGAAAATACAGACAGACAGTACAACGCTTGGTATTGTACCAGCCACCACTTGCCTGATGAAAAGCCTGTGTAGCACCAGGTTAGGGCTGGTGATGGAGAAAAATGCTATGCCCAAATATTTCTCATTGCACTAAGATATGAATCTGGGAACATGAGAGGAAAAAAAAAATAGAAAAAGAAACATTCAAAAGAAAACTAAAACAATGCTGCTAAAATAGGCCTGATTATGTGGGTCACTAAGTACTGTGTATTTCCCCTGTAGCATTTCATAGTCGTTACTGTTGCCAGGGGAAGCTTGATCCTCTCATTATGTATGTTTGTCTTTCACATCAGAGCTCCTCTCTTTCTTCCCCTGCCCTGGCACTGTAACAGAAATAAAAATAAGGAATGAACCCCCATTATTACCCAAATACCTACAAAGCAGAGGGAGTGACCCTGGCAGGTCGGCGGGTCAGCCCCCTCATCATTGATGCACTTGCTCCAGCAGACCCCTGCCTTTTGTCACAGGGTCAAAGCCAAGACCTCTGCTGAGTGTCCTCAGTGAAGAATTAACAAGTGTGACAATTTGTGGTCCCTCCTCCCCCAGCCCCCGGTCCTGCCTGTGTGAATGCTGTAAATAGAGACATCTGGATGGAGGCCTTTCACTCCAGTAATTGAAAATGAACATGGATCAAGTTCTGGCCTGTTGTATTCATAAATCTTCAGGCTTAATTACATTAAAGGGAAATCTAGGGCCCAGCTCTATGGAAACGGCAGATCCTATCGGGCTCTCACATCGTGAATCTTTAAGATAAGTGTTTTTCCTCTCTTTGGGACAGTCAGATGAGGAATTTTGATTGGATCCTTCCATCTCAGAAAGCTGTCAAAGATCTATAAATGTTTTTTGTGTTTTACTTCTCCTCCGTACGCGATGCCCTTCCAGTGGCGGGAGATGAAGGACGCGGACGTGGGAGGCACCAGGCTGCTGTCATGCCTGGCATTCATGCAGTTGGTCTTGCTAAACTTCCACCCTCCAGGTGGAAATTTAGCAGGGGGAAAATGTATAGCTAGGATCAGTATCACAGCTCTCACTCACACAGAGCCCTTGGTCCTACTTCCCAGTGAAGAGCTGGAGCATGATAAGCAAATGGAGTCTGCAGTTTTGCTTGCTCACTTCAAAAAGGAAAATGGATTCTAAGCTTAAGGGGAAACTCCCAACACATCTGTCTTTTGGAAACTTAGCTGTACTTGAAGGAACAAACTGATATTCTGAAAAACCAATAATCAAACAATTTAGTGGCAGAAGAGCAAAATGTTTGGATTTTGAAAGAAGCCACTAGTTGTCAAAAGGTGTTTGTTTCACAAAACCACGGATGTTTTCAGCAGCATTTCTGTCTGAAATGAGCTCACATCAGTTACAAACTTCATAGTAAGTTTGTCCAATGCAGCTGAAGCTTTGATTAAAAGAACACCCAAAATGGAATAAAGACACATAAGAGGCACGTTATTTTTATGTGAAGGAAGAATTTTCCAAAATGCTACCCAGAAAAAGTGCTGCTGCAGACAGACCTCTTTAATTAAATTCTGCAGGAGCTAATTTGATAGCATATAAGTTGACTGCTGTCTCCAGAGTCACCAGACAATGCCACTGATCCACAATACAGCCACTAAAACTGACCCCTCCTGCTCATTGCAAAACCAGTGGGATAATATGGCACAGCAAATAAAGAAATCTTACATCTTGTCCTTTATAAGCACTGTAACTGGTACTGTGTGGTTTATCTGTGAGAATTTTCAAGAAAAAGAAATTAACATCCACCAGGAAAAAATAGAATACAACCAGCTCAAAACTAACATGAATGCTCAAGACATTTTTGTGAAAAGAAGGGGAAAAAATTCCAAACCACAAAACCAATTGACTTCCCAATTGCAACTTTGTTTCCATTAAATTTCAGCCTGAATGAACTTCAATATCATGATTCAAAATTTTCTCTTAATAACAGTAGGGTGAGTTCCATGCAGAAACCCAAATTCAGTTCTCAATGGTCAGTGAACAAATAGGGGTTTCTTCACTCCACTGTCTGCATCTCAGGAGAACTTTGCAGCAATGAGGGGCAGTAGATAGCAAGCAGGTCCTCCAAAAAACAGCTCATCCTCCCTCTCAGCTTAGGACATATTGCAAAAACTAAAATTCCTAAAAAAATATCTCCTGAGCTGGTGACCCGAGTAACCCATCCTCTTCAACAATTCTTGACTTTTTTCCAGGACTTGTACAAACTGCTGTGGCAGAAAACTATCAATAATGCTTGCTCTGCAGGAGCAGAGTGGGGTTAGTCACAGCCTTTTAAGAGGCTCCAGGAACAAGTGGTTTTGCTGTCAGCATTTGCCATCATATTGACAAAAAGGGCAGGGTAATGACTCAAGGATTATTTATGTGAAACCCAGAGGCAGCACTGTAAGTCAAGGAGAGAGGGAAAGCTCACAGAGCCTGAATGAGAAGGGACACACCTTCTGTTAGCAGGCTCAGGGACTGGGCTGGAGATTCAGAACCCAGGCTTCCACCTGAGCTCAGACATTTCCCAACAGCTCAGAAGGATGACAACACTGCCAAATAGTTCATGTTGCACTGAGACCAGTCCTCCTTTCTGCAAGGTTTTCTTATCTGACAGGTTTACTCAAGTCCCTTTGTACTTTTACAGCCGCTCTCCCGCTGGATTCTACATTTCACCTTTTTCTTTAATGTAGTTTTAATTGTTAAATCATTTAGGTGCAATCCATGTTATAGATGTCTTTCTGTCACACATTTGAAGGGAACCCCAGATTCTAGACCCCCTTTCTGTTGCATTTACTGCAATGAAATAATGACCACTGGCAGTAAAATTAGCAAATGCACAGGACACAGTCCTGGGGGGTTTAACCATCCACCTTGTTAATAGCATTTGGAGGATACCAGAATTGTTTTCAAACATGATACACCTTTCCCTACAGTTCTGAAACTTCCAAGTCATGCTGGTGATCAGGGCTAATTTTTACAACAACTGGGCTCATACTTGTCCTGTGCCCTCTTTCTCACTGACAGGGTCAAAATTCTGCCCCTGTGCCACAGAGTGACTCCTCTCACATGGGCTCAGGCAAGCCTGGAGGGTGGTACTGAAATATGCTGTGGAATGCTCCACTCCTGCAAATGCTTTGAAAGGAAAGTAAATTAGCAACTCTACATTTATCTTCTTCCTGGCAAAAAGCAGGCAAAAGCAGCAAATTAATAATAAATTAATTGAACTAATATTATGATTTTAGTTCTTCTCATAATTAATCAATGTCTGCCTGGTTACTTCCAGAGCTAGTTGGTGTCTATCAAGGTATTTTACTGACTTTAAATTGTTAAACATACAACAGAAAGCAGCTATTGTGCATGCATGCTGCAGCATTTTGTACCCTTCATGCTGCCTGCACTGTTGCTGGCTGTGAGTTCATTAAAGAAGGTAAATTGGTGACTGCTTATTCTCTTTTTTATTTTACTATATGGCAATATACTTCTATCAACCAGGAGACAGCCTTCCTGCACCATTTTATTCGAGGTCCTTGGGGTCTGAGTGCCTAACTCTCAGTGACATCTTTGTCACTATCAGTTTATGTCACCTGTTTCAGCAAACACGACCAGAGAATCACAGAGTGGGTAAGGTTTGAAGGGACCACAGTGTGTCATCTGGTCCAATCTTCCTACTCAAGCAGGGTCAGCCTAAACAACATGGCACAGAACTGCATCCAACCTGTTCTTCAATATCTCCAGTGCCTCAAGATTTTAAAATAACAAATGGTAATACTAAAATCCATTAAAAACAGTTAACTTTTTAGGAAGCACCCTGTAAAGAAAACCCAATTGTAGCAATAAAATTTGATACAACTTTTGTTTACTTTACTTTTTTATCAACGCTAAATGTACAGCTGTTGATGGATACTACTGTGTGTAATTCAGGTGAAGAACCATCAATAATATGGTGGATACCAATGAAAAGCATCTGTTCCATCATGCTGTACAGATCCAACCAGCTAGAAGTCACACCAGGAAAGGAGGATATGATCTCTCCAAGAATCCCAATTTCTCTACACTCTCAGACCTTCCATATATTTGTTCACATTCCAGTTACCACGTGTATCTATTCACTCCTTCTACCTTCACTGCCAACTACCTTGCAAGAGGAAATTATTAGGGTTCTAAGGCCACAGGAACAACTTCTTTGCTCAAATTTAAGCCAGTGCTTTGGCCAGAGCAGTTTCTGCATGGCATATTTGTGCTGGAACAGATCCATTCGAAACACTAGAATGTTTGGGATGAAAATACCACCCCTTTTGTGGTGGGCCAGCACCAAACCCTAGTAGCAAAAGTCTTCTGAGAGAACATAAAACTGCACCCTAAATTCATGGGAATTTAGCCTCTGTGAAGACTCCTCTGAATACTGATATATAAAGCCATGTAGCAGAATTATGTTAGGAAATTATTCCATCTCCATATTTGACACTAATATTTATTTTATATGTTTCTTCTCCTTTTGACTCTAAAGACTTCACAGGGATAGCACACAGGGATAAAAGTAAAGAATCTTTATGTTGTAGTTGTATCAAGCTTTAACAGCACACAAATTGGAAATTTCTGTGGCAAGCCCAGAAACCTTGAAAGATACATTTCAGGGCAGTGATATATTTAATTTCTCCGTGACTGTACTGCCTGAAATTTTATATACCTGTAGTTTATATGTAAACTATACATATATATAGTCCAAGAACATTGGAATTTTTACTGAAACTCACTACAGCCAAAATACAGAACCCTCTTCCACTGCATGGAGGCCTCACAGTGTCTCTGCATATGCTGAAAAGATGCAGTGACAGCTGGCAAGGTCATTGTAAATGAGGGAAAGAGAGAGTCTTGTCTCCATTACCAAACAGCAGTAACTAATCACTGTCACATCATGATGTGGTTCAAGACTGTCCACAGGTTTATTGTGGCCATTAACCTATTCAAATATTCTACTTGAGAGAAAAAAAAAAAGTCAGGGGCCCAATCTGGATCCTTAGATCTTCTGCAGTAATTTCAACAAAGCTACTGTAAAACATCACATCAGATTACCTCCATACAAAACAAATACAGTGAGGCAAATTAGAACTTGAATATGCAGTATATTACTGTATACAGCCCTCACATAGGTTTTTTTATCCCGTGAGCAATGCAAAATAACTTTTGCAGCTTGTGTTGAAACAGGGAAAGTCACCAGGCAGTGTCTGAGCTCTGCAAGCTCACACCCCAGCCCACAGCAATCTGCTCATGCCCCCACTTTCAGGGGGATAGTACTTTATGGCCACCTCCCTACAGTGCAAATAATTACCCCAGAGCAGAGAAGAGGCAAAACACACTGCAGGAAGGAAGGAGAGGAATTGCTTGTTTCCTCCCTTTTTGGAATTAAGGACCTTTGTCATGTGTTTACATTATCCTGACAATAGGGGGTTGATTCCCACACCGATTTTCTTGTGGGCTGTCAACATTGTTGAGAGTTATACATAAGCAGTAAATAGCACCACTGTTTATTTTAAGTGAATCTCATAGAATCAAAAATTATTGAAATAAAGCCATTCAGGCATCTTATTGGTTTGGTTTTGACTGAGTTTTTTTTTTCCTCAAGGAAATGAACTTCATGAATGTAAGAAAAAATAATATTCCAATGGGCATATGCCTGCACTGTATGATGCTTACACTCTTCACACACTGCATGCAGCCACTACCCTGCCTAGAATAAAGCCATATCTAGGAAATGGACAGCAGGACAGCTCATGGGTGAACATCACACAAACCTTTAGACACAGAAAAGTTCCTAGCATTCTTTAATCAACACTCTGTGGGGGTCAGACAGTGAGAAGTCTCTGCACCTTTGCAGTATGTGGCAAAACGGAGTGTAGGTAACCCAAGGATAACTCAGGAAAAGAGGAAGGTCATGGTACAAGACCAATTTTCAGAATTTGTCTTAAAATTCCTGTGGGCAGAGTCCTCTGTGTGCCTTTTGGAGATGGCATCTGGTTTGCCTGATAACCCAGCTGTATTGAGTGCAGGTACACCCCATGTGTAGGGCCAACCACTGAGCTCAGGTACTCAATGGGGCCAGGAGGGGCAGACTGGAAATCAGCCCATGAGAACCTCTCAGGGGGGTTATTCCAGCAATCTGTACTTCCACAATATCACCAAAATACCTAACATACATCCAGGTGATCCATGCTCACATGTCCTTCACAAGGACTTTCAGCTCCTCAAGAGGCAACCAAGACAATCTACCCAAGGAGCCTGGGTGCCTCAGTTTGCCCTTCCAGAACCTGCACAGCTGAAGAAGCAGAGATCCTGACTCTGGACCTCAGACCTGTATGTCAACCTGTCAAAAATTGGCTTTGTAGCGCACCTCACAGTGGAAACTAGAGGAAAAAAATACTACTTTAGATGCTTTATAAGTGTATGATCACTTCAAAAACTCAGTGTCACTGCAAATTTTTATGGTATCTTCTTCTGTAAAGAAGAGGTCTCAGATGGCCCTCCAGGGTGATGCTCTAGAAATTGTTAAAATAATGATGTTTTGCAATAACCAAAGTAGCTATATAAGGGACAAATGGAGTCCTTGTGCTCTTCGTAAGACAACATCTTCAAAAAGTATTCGGCATAGAAGAAACTTTCAGGAAAAAGCCCATGAAAATCTGAGCAATATTCTCTTCTAAACTGAGCAAGTCAAAGAAATAGAGGCAAATAATTTATCCGTGTATGAACCCAAACTCTGCTGCCTGATATGCAGGGTATTGCAGACACTTAACACATCCGGCACTCTATAGCTTCATTTTATTTAGCGCTCTGGAAGTACAAATGCTTGCCCACTAGTGGAACCACATAGTTTCCAAAAGCTGTCTTCCATTGAGAGGACAATTGTTTTCTATAGAGATGAGAAACAAATACCCATGACCCACGTCACCTTGCCCCAGCAGGCTTTTGCTGCGGCTTCCTCTGTGCAAATACAACAAAGTCTGGCAGCAGTCAATCCTGCCAGCCCACACTGAGCCACCACAGAGTGCAGAGCTATTTACCCTTCCTATTAATCTGTCAGTGTTCTAGTCAAACACGTAAAACAATATGGTGTGTGCATATCTCGACTGGTCATTGCTAAGTTACTGAGGAGCAACATGAATGGGTGGAAAACCATGCAACAAACTATAACACTAGATTTTTAAGGTATGGAATATTGGAGTTTTCAATTGTCAGCACGAAGGAAGCAGCCATGGTGTTCGTAGCACGGGGACAATAATGCACAAGCCAGAAACTATAGCCAGTCTGCCTCTTTCAGCTTACAATAAATGGGACCTGTTTGTTTTGCTCAGATGCAGATTTAATCCCAACTCTTTCATAGGCTCCCTGCTCTGTGCAGTCAGGAAACAATTAGGAAACTTGGGATCCTGTCCCTCAGTTTACTTCACACAATCAGACTGCTGCCACAGTGCAGAAACCAAAGACTGCAGTTACCAGGGACGTGGCAAGGCTACATTTTGAAGCATTTGAAAGTTAAAATACTATTAAGGCACAAACCCTGTTAGACTCACCCTACTGAATTCAAAAGCTGTGTAGTGGATAAGACTGTGGCATCCGCTCCAGCACTTCCCTCTCAGACATATTCAGCTCCCTGGTACCAATTCTTGCCCAGGAGAGCACCTTTAAGAACAAGTCAATAAAAGCTGTCAGGCTGCTGAGCCAAGCACCCTCCTTGCCCTTCTCAAATAATAATCTTATTTGATGATGCTTCAAGGCCCTGTTAGAGCTGAAAATTCACACTGCCCTGATATCTCTTTAATCTGTTTCCTAGCCATGAACAAAAGGAAGAGTGTGCATATGAGAAAGCAGAAATAGAGGATATAGGTCAAAGAGTATATTCTGAGTGTCAGGAAGACTTTATCTCAAAGAGAATAGTCTTTCCACAGTCAGCAAACTCCTAAGAGCCAAACAGAATGGCAAAAAAGCATGACTACAGACATTGCAAAACTAAATGACAGTACAAATAATAGTATTAAGCTATTTTCAAAAACGTTGACTCATTCCTTGCTTTATGGTCAAGAAAGTTCTACTTTGGCATTGCTGGAAGAGAAGATAAACTTTGCTTACAAGCATAAGCACATATATAAATATACATGTCTGAAGGTATTTGTAGAGATAACAAATTAAACCAAGCTATTTATAATGAACAAAGGCACATTTCAGATTCACTGCTGCAACCATTTCCATAGTTTTATACTTCTAGCTAGTCCCATCAACTTCAGTAATTATTTATATATGAAGGTATTCAGATGGATAATCCCAAAAGGTCTTGGCCTCATGGTTTCACTCTTCATTGGTAATAACAGAACTATACAAAGCTGTAAAGAATTCCTGGATAAGGCCGCAGACTAGTGATTTACAAAGTTATAAATTGCAATAATTAATTATGCTGTAATTGTCCTAGCCAATACCCATTTGAATGTGAGTTTCATTGTCTGATCAGCTTCAAGTTGACCAAAATAGGCCATAGTATACATCTCTTTGGACTTCTGAAAGATGAACAATCCAGAGATGTCCAAAAAAGTGTCTGGAACAGATCCAAAGGCAAAGAAAATATCTTAATCTCAGTCCATGCTCAAGCAACAACTAACAAAGCATACAGAAAGCAGATCTAACCCACACAATCAAGTTCTCAGTTCTTACAGGCAAAACATGGCCCTTCTAGTAAATCACTGCTAGTCACACTGAACTTATTTAACCCCATTATAACAAAGGGCAGGTAAGCACATCAGCATTTCCAGAGGAATTAGGGAACCACAGTTCTGCCATTAACACAATTAAAGTGCTAAAATCCCAGACTGCACACAGCACTGGGGTATCTTTCAACTTACGAGGAAAATGCCAATTATTCTTGATGTTGTTGTGGCAAAGCCCACACAAACTCGGAACAGGAACAGCTCCTCTGTCCCATCTGCTGCTGTGTGCTAAGATCTACCCTTGATGATGTTATCACCAGCACACCAAGACAGAATCAAGTTTTCACAAAATATCCCAAACCTTGTCCTAAAGAAAAAGTTTTGACTATGCTTTAGACAAAGATAACAGATTGCTGTTTAACTCAGAATAATTAATTCTAAGATAAGCACATCTAACTCCCACCAGGGCAGGAACACATGGATGTACATTTGATTTGAAATTCCCAGATGCAATACACTTACTGCTCCAATTAGCCTCGTTGAAAGGGGTAAAAGCTCACAGAATCAGTGTAATATGGCCCTACACAGCCATTTCATTGAAGTTTTAAATGAGCCAAAGCTGCCCGAGGCCAACAGAAAAATTTATTGTCTCTACAGTTAAGGTCTATCTAAGGAGCAAAAAACTATTTATGCCTGTCATCTTAATATAATAGATAACTACTAGAAAAGAAGGAGTTTTGCACTAGGAAACAATATTTTGAACTACTTTGAACTGTAGGCTTAATGGAACAAGCCAGATCCCTATGAGATTACATTGCAGCCCTAAAATTTCCATACTGCATTCTTCTTGTGCAAGTATCTTCAGGGTTCTTAGATATAGCCAAAAAATTTTCGAACCATCTTAAAAAAACAAAACAAAACAAAACAAAAAAAAAAAGAGGAAAAAAAAATAAAAGTTTTCCATTTTTACTAAAGCATATTTAAATTGTTTAGGGAACAGAGATTATCTCATTTATTAAGATAAAGTAGATAATATTTTTCAGTTTGGACTTTGCCACAATAGCTTCCATCTTATTCCAGTTTGTCTGAAAGTTGTACAGAGGAGTTGCAGATATCAGGCTAGTGATCTAAAAATGCCAAGCATTGGTTTACTTCTCTGGTTCACTAAGAAATGCAACCCTCTATCAAGTAATACCAAATATGTGTACCAGCTCAATAAGTTATGCCTGAGTCCAGAGACTCCCCTATGAAACAAGAGGTGATAGTTCAAGTCACTGAGGAGTTTCATGTGATGGATTGGTGACCATGCTCTTATTTCCCCACTTTTGATTAATACTCTTAACAAAATATCAGATCAATTTCCGAATAAAACATGCAGCAATCTTCTCTGCTTCAAACATACCATATTTCAATCTACTAAGTTGCATGCAGTTACATTTATAATTGAAAAATGGTAGAAAGAGGTAGGATGAAGTTTAAGACTGCAGAAGTCCTAATGTATTGAATGCCAAAGGAAAAAGGGGACAGAAAAGGAAAGGGGCACAGTGAAGGACATAGAGAATTGCAATAAGTTAGATTATTTTTTTTCAAATGAAGAAAATTCTGCTTCATATAAAATTTCAATTTTGTGAAATATTGAACCACTTTGGCTGTTCTGAAGTGAGAAGAGGTTTCTCTCTGGTCAGAGCTCTCCTGGATGCTAATAAGGATCTCTGTTACAGGTTTTTAAAAAACATAGCTGCCTACTCTGACATGAACTGGGGTGTTCACCCAAGAAGTACTGGGGACCTGGCTCACAATACATCTACTGGAATGAGAAATCTCGGGGTCAGAAGATGTTCCCTTCATCAACCTGAGAATCAGTTTAGCCAAGGACCCTTTTTTATATGTCCTCTTAATGACATTTTGTTAGTTTAATCCAACATTGAGGAGAAAGACAAATGTCTTTTTACAGTCTAAAGCAGTCATATTTAACTAGTGTCTAGTGCCTAGACAAAACGTCTGGACTGTACTACTGAGCCTTTGGGCTGAGTGGTACATGCAAGGATGCTCCTTGGACTTCAGGCCAGACCCTGGCTTTACAGGTCACAGGGACCTGGTGGCCATTTCAAGGACATGCTTCAGAAGGAACAGCAGGCTCTTGGTTCCTGCGGAGTAGCAGTGAAAATCTGCCAGATCACTAGGCTGAACCTTCCATTTCTCTTTTCATCTAATTTCTCTGTTTCCCAAGCTCAGCACCTCTGAATCCTGGCACTGGTAATGAATAATATTTCTGCAGCTTTTTTAAACTCCACGCTCTAGGATGAGTGTAAAAAACTACCATTGTGCCAATTGTGACATGCACTGCAACTTGTCTTGCCTTGCTATTTATTTATTTTTTTTGTTTGTTTGTGTCTTTTACGGCTCCCTCTTTGAAAACTACAGGTGTTTGCAGGCATAATGCTCCCAGTACTGTAGAAAAGAGTTTATTGTGAGGAGCCTTTTCTTTGCCACTTGTCCTGAACCTGTTTGCAAAGTGCTACATGCGTTCTACCGATCACCATAAAAATCAAGGAACAAGAAGTCCCTGTAAGCCTGCCCAGCAGCACCACTATGACATTGGTTGAGACAGCTTTGTGACCCTGCATTGTTTTTCATTCATTCACAAGCTTCTTTCTTTGCTTTTATTTTTTTTCTTTTTTTTTCCTTATAAAAAAAGAGAAGGGTAAAGCCTTTATAGGCATTTTTATCTACTGTAAAAAAAAGTGCATGTGTGCTGGCGTAATAGATTAAAAAAAAAACCAACACAATGTGACAGCTACTTTAGAGAACACTGTGTGGAGTTACAGTAGTTATAGTTTCCAAAACCACCTGCAAACAAGTGCAGATACCATAGCAAAGTGCCCTTAGGATTTCTTTTTTCTTCTTCCTTACATGCTCCTTCTTTATCTTTATTTTAAAGTTCCCTCTTGCTATTCTAAGCCTGCAGTCAGCAATGAATTTATGTGACAGCTATGAAGCAAGTATTAAAATTGTGAATAGTGGCTAACAGTGCTCGAGCCCTCTGTGTTTAGCATCTTCACACAGCAGTGAATGCGGGCTGGGGCTGCTGAAAGGGAGGGGAGCAAGGGGGAGGCAGGTGGAGGGCCTGGCTTCTCTCTCTTGTTTATCTGTACACCAGAGTCTGAGGGAGGCACACTGGAAGGAGCAGGATGCGAGCTCCAGGGCTCCTTCTCGTGCTGATGGCCCTGCATGCTGAAGGAGAATGGGCAAGATGTGAGCACCAAGAGAGACTGGGAATGTTTCTGGCTGTTTGTCTGTTGAAGAAGGGTGTGCAGTCAAGAAGAGGAAGTGACAGGGACAGGGATTGAAAGGCATCAGTTTTTGCTTCCATCTAAACACACTTGAGCAGACTGAAGGAGTTGTGGCCACAGGTACGGTAAAGAAGACGACAGCAAATGGAGAGTGGGCCCTGGTGCTCTCCACACAGGGCAGGTGGGATTAAATGAGTCATCTCCAGCCTATTTTACACACACAAAAATATAAACAAGGTTCAGGGGGCAAGAGGAAGAGAGAGGTACCCGATGAGGCAGTGAGGGATGTTGTGCCTCAGCAGTCAGGCTGGGGCAGAGAGGTCTCACAATCTCCTCACCCCTCTGCTAAACGGCAAAGGGCAGGAAGGAGAGGGCTACAAGGGAGACAAGATTGAAAGGTCATGTAGAGTAGGGAAATGGTGGGCACCCCTTGGCCCTCCCTCCTTCCAGCAGGATTTCAGCAGGAGAGCAAGCAGAGCTGGAGCTGGGTGGGTGGGATGAAGGCTCACTCTCTCCCCAGAAGCTGCGGAAGGCCGCCATGCAGCCGGGCCAGGGGCCGAGCTGGGGGGAGGCCTCGTCTTATTAGCGGGGAAACCTCAAGACTGAAGTTGAAGGCGAAGAAGATAAAAGGAGCAATATGATCAATATGGTTGCATTGTTGAGCCCCGCTTACCTCGGCGGGAGACCATCTGCTCCCTGTCAATGCATCACCTGCTTGTCTGGCCTGTTGGCCGGGCAACGCGGGCGGGGGGATTAAGGGGGCCGGGGGCCCAGCCAGGGGCTGCTCCCCCGTGCTGGGGCAGGCACCGGGGGAGGCTCGCCCACCATAGGTGGGAGGCCGAGCAGGCTCTGCTATTTCCACGGGGGGACATAAAACAAATGCAGCATTTTGAGGCGGCAGCAGGGCGGATTCAGGAAGGCCCTTCCTGCCCCTGGAAGTCAGCGTTTTGCTGCACACGCTGGGTTTAGGGATGCATGAATGAGCCTGCCACAATGGACAGCCAGGGAAGAAAGGGGAGCCGAGGGGTCCCCACAAAGCCAGGCACTTCACGGCCACAGCCACAGAACCAAAACAACGCACGGCGCTCTCCAATTCCCTCAACCCCTGAAGAAAATTTTCTGGAAGAAGATACTGAACTAGCACTAATATTTTGTTTATTTTAATACCACCACAAATTCATTGCATTTACATAGGGAGGAAAAGAACAAAAACCCTCAGATGTTGTGCAGTAACGAATGCAAATAAAGTGTTGAGTCTGTGCATCAGACCCAAAATTATTTGATTTTTTGAAAATTTTGGATATTTGATGTTAAACACCAGCCACTTAATAAGCAGATAAATTACAGCTCCCTGGACCCCAGACTGGGCAGTATCAAAGCCCTTAACCAATCCCTCAGAAACTGTCAGAGGAGACAAAATGTTGCAGGTGTGGTACCCTTGGCTTTGGCAGGTGTGTGAGGGTGGGGCTACCTCCTGCTCCTCCCTGCACTGGCCATGGGGGCATCTCTGCTCCAGCTGCATGAGCACGCTGATCTGTGCTGTGTACAACTGCACTGACTGGGGACAGGTTATGTATCCATACACAGAGTCTCATGTACATATATATGGCCATGTTTGCATCTACACACTCATCATCCTCTCACAAGACCTTGCATCTGCTTTTCTTTTGGCACCATTGCCAAAGCAGTGCCTCTTCTCCATGTTTTACATCTGCATCACAGCCAGCCCCAATGCTCACCGTGTTCAGGCATTTGGTTTCAAACCTCACCTGGTGAAGCAGCTTCTCCCAAGAGCAGGCTGAGGTTCCTTCCCCATTGGAATCACTGAAGATCCACATGGAGTTACACTTCTAAGTCAACAACAGTGTTTTAGGAAAATGTCACACTGTACTGCCTCATAAACAAATGGGCAAAACCCTTGGCAAATCTTGTCAGTCTG
Source organism: Setophaga petechia (assembly GCA_024362935.1). NCBI lineage: Eukaryota > Metazoa > Chordata > Aves > Passeriformes > Parulidae > Setophaga > Setophaga petechia. The sequence goes on from JANCRA010000025.1 coordinate 9,190,461, forward strand.
CGGAGATTCTCATTAGCCATTTTTTAACATTTCCAGCCCCAAATAGAAAGTCCAGGAAGTGATGAGGGGTTTATAAACAGGAGTGCAAGAGAAGCCAAGTTAAACTGTCAGCCCTGCAGAGTTTTCATCACTACAAATCACTCCACAGGGAGCAGATTTCTCAGATGAAAACCTAGAAGCAACATTCATTACAAAAAACTGAATTTGGATGATGTCATGCTTTCCAAAGCTATAATCAAGCAGATATAATCCACAATTAGACCTCACTGCTTGCATGAATCAGTAAGAAGAAACCAGATTCCTAAAGATGGGATATTTTTTTCTGAGAATATGATTATTCTTTTAACTACCATATAGTGCAGAGCAATCCTCACTGAAGGAGTATGGAGTATTTGAATTCTGGATTTAGCATGCATTTGAAAGTGTGTACTTCTAGGCCAACAAAATGTTGCTGCATCAATTATAAAAAAATGTGGAAGAAATTGAAAGAATCACTTCTACGAAAATTCAAATCAATATGTGGATAACTAATACTGAGAAACAAAGGTCAAGCACACATCTCATGATGTTGTCTAAAGTAAAACTTTTGTGGTCTCCTTAGCCAAACTATTGAGGAAGTTGTTTGTATCTCCAGAGCTAGCTTGTTTTCCCATTTTTTTCCCAGAAAGAGTATTTCAATTAATTAATTAATTAATTACAATTTGAGATGCAAAGCATCAGAACAAGAAAACCAAAGAAACATTGTGGGTTTTTTTGAATAAAGAGTTTCTGTTATTCCTGTGCTGTCTTATGCACAGATTAAGAAAGACATTTAGACTACTGCATCTAGTAGGACGTGACACCCTGAACATCTTTTCCAGTCTGAACCTTGGAATTCAGAACATCAAGACCTAGCCTCCACAAAAGAAACAAAGTGAACATTTCTGTGGACATTTCTATGGATAAATTAACAGATCCTGGCACCTTCAGGAAAACCAGCATTGTGTGGAATGAAAGTGACATGCATTAGACAATGTAAACAAAGATTCACTGTTTACACCATAAATCACAAAATTCCCAAATCGGAGCTGGAAGGGACCTTCTTAGATCACCTGGTTCAACCTCCTGCTCAGCAATGTGTCCAGATGAGGCTGAGTATCTGCACATACAGAAACTCCACAGCCTCTCCCCAAAAACAACAACAACAAGTTCCTCCTAGTGTTCAGATGGAATTTCATGTGCTTCAGTTTGTACACATTGTCTCTTGTCCTGTCACCAGGCTCAGCAGGACATCCTGCTGATAGCCCCAGCTACAAAACAGGAATTATCCCATATTTCCTTCTGAAAATGTAGAAACTTATTCACCTTTATCAGGAATTTCATTGTTTATACTAAATTAGAATTCAGAGCCCCATGTGATGCCAGTTCTCCCTTGGATCCTATCAGCAAATCTCTGAAAAGAAGGACAACTGACTCAAAAAATTTGTATTACCTAAACTAGGATAGGTATACTATACTAAAGAAAAAGAACAAATACTGAAATGGTGAACAGAAACAGATGCAGGTAACATCAGTAAGATTTCTTAGTTTCTCCAACCAGATATGTGCAGGTTGTCACCCATATGAATTAATGATCATTTGCTCTCAGCTCTTATTTTCAGCAAAGAAAAGGTTGGGTCCTGACCTAGAACAATCAGCAGCAGCAGGAGTAGATAAAGTGTAGCTGGGGATGGATAAATAATTTGTCTTCATTGAATAAAATGAAGGGGACATAAGGTGGTTTTGAAAAGTAGCAAAAATACATGAAATAGGGATGTTGCAGAAGACAAAGTAAACTAAGAAACAAAATCAGGATATTAAATATGGAGAAATTTGAAGAAATTACTCCAGCATGATGGTGCTGTTGTCTATGGGATGCAAAAGGAACACCTAAGCAGGTACACTGGATGGGGCAGACGTTCAGGAAGTTACAGGAGTTAATCTGCAAGTGAAGGCCTGGGGGAAAGTTTCACCAGTGTAGACTGGAAGGACTGGCCTGTCTCCCTGAGACGCAGCAGAGAGCCACCCCAGACAGATTCAGATAATAGCACCAAGGGGAAGGACAAATGAAAAACACAGTAAAGCCTGAAGGGAGGTTTTGGCAGGGTATTTTGTCAAACCTCTCTAGCCACGGAGAGTAAGACTCTTCCATTTAAGAAATTGTGCTGAGCACTGATATAACCAGAAACAACCTGTCCTAAAGCCATAGGAAGAAAGTTTATCTCTAAATTGGGGTTCCTTTTCATCAGAGGAAAAGAAAGCCTTTCTTGTGGAGGTCATGTAGTCACACAGGTTTGCAGCAAGTCCTTTCATTTGGCATTGCCTATAGATATCACCATTTTATGTAATAATTTTTTTCTGACCCCCATCATCCAAAAGCCATATTCTATGCATGCAATGCCAAGTAGAAAATTTTAGTGAGATCTCTAGAGATAATGAGGGACTAGTAACAGTATATTCATTCCTCTATTAATTGGAGCCTGAATGAGCAGATTTCAAAAAGTCCTTCTTAAAATATGTGAGGATCATGGATACTATATACTATTTTGTAGCAGTCAGTATCTAGAGAGGAGAAATTTTTCTCCTGTCCATATTCAATACTCTCCAGTATTGGCTTCTGCCACCCATTATGGCTATTTAGGGTTTCCAAGCAAACCCTGTCAACAACATGTTTCAGGGATATATTTGGCCATTTTACATCTTTAGCTGGTTTCCAGCAGATATCAATGATGCGTAGGTTAGACCCTTGTTTGCTGTACTGTGGAATTTACCACAATGGGTCCACTGTGTTCACACACAGATAAAAACTGAGCAACATCTAAAAGCCAAAATATGCCACTACGGTACAGGCAGCAGTTCTGAAACTACAGGTCACAATAATTTTCTATTTTTTTTTTTTTTTTAATCCCATTGATCACAACTACAGTCTGTGCAACTCTGTGTGGGACAGGCTATCTTTATTCTCAAAACTTATTCCATCCCCTCCGCTACCATGTCTTGCTTAAAAGTTAAATACAATTATCTATAAAATCGCTAATAAATCCATAAAATGCAACAATTTTTTTTCCCTCCACCACAACAAAAAAGCACTGTGGTGTTTCTTTTCATTTAGTCTCAAAGGATCCACCTGTAAGTAATAGATAAAGCATGTAATACCAAAGGCCTTCTTTTAACAGTTAATTTCTAAAATTAAGCACTGGAAAGATAACAACTTGTCTGTGTAGAAGCCAACCTACTGTTCCTTGTGATACAACTGTGGTGTCACTCTCTTATTGCCTTTACTCTGGGGTCAAGGATTTGTTATAATTTTTTTGGGGGGGTGTGGTGAGGGGAGAAAAAAAGAGAATTAATTTCGTGCAAGTGATGGTTCAAATTGTACTAGGATATGAAGAGGGAAGCCTGGAACTTATTCCCCTTTTTGCAAAATTTCCTCTGGCTGACTGACAAGCAGAAAGCAGAGCAACCTTGTGTCCCCAGTTGACTTTAGTCTGATACAGCAGTGCTGCCTCTGCTCTGACTGAGCCACAAGCTCCAGCTGAGGCAATGCAAACTGAGATGTTGTGAAACTCCTTCACGTATGAAAATCTGCCAGCACAGGTAAATAAAAATATTTTGACCAAGTTTAGTCATGAAGAAAAATGACTTTGAAAGACGTTGAGGCAGATAATGAGGTGGTAATGAATGCAGAGCTGGAATTCCACTCCAGCACACCGGGGGTGGGTACGGGCAGGATGCAGAGCTGGGTCTCTGCTCTCCTGCCATGCATCACTGAGGCCATACACAGCACGGCCTCAAGCTGATTATTGCTGCTCTCCAAGAGGTTGTCAAAATATGTAAACTGTCAGCAGGAGACACACTTTTAATAAAACTGCCTATTCTCCAGTGATATTTTTCAGTTATGAAAAGAGCATCCTTTCATGTAACATGTGCATGTGAGCAAGAGAGCATGTAAAACAGGGCAGCAGCATTCCCAGAAATCAGCATTTTCATTACAAGTAGGCAAATTGGATGTTCATGTAGACTAACATGCTCCATGCTGTCTGCTATGATGATTTATTGTGAACTGACAAATGCACTGTATTTGCTACGTGGGTCTGATGTTTCATACTGTCAGCCAGTCCCTCAGTTTTCTCAATACATGTGTCTTAACTCATGGTTTTGGGGGAGAACACACAATCCAAATTTCTTGTGTGCATGTGTGAGAGAGAATGGATGAGACTGCCATATCAGTATTAATGTATCCAATCACAACACTCAAGTGTGGCCCAGAACTCTGTAGATTCACTTGACATCATCTCCTGTCTTTCTCTAGGAGAAGAGGTGTAAATGGAGCCCAGTTGTTCTGCAATGCTTGTGAAAATAATCTCTAGAGATGTAAGGATAGAGCTAATACAAACATGTCTTGTATGGCCTATGCGCCATTTCAAAATCAACAAAAGCATTTTTAACAAATGCAAATTCAGATTATTTCTCTGAGAATTAGGACTTCTACATTTCTCAGTGGCTTTAAGAATCACAGTCACTGGTCAGGGTAGAGGAGCTAAAGAGAGGTTATGGATTCCCAGTGAGGAGGGATATTTGCCTCCTTTTAAGCAAAGATCAAGTACCACCCTCCCTCCATTTGCAGAGAAAGGCTATAAATGGAGGCGAGTGCATGGGAGAAATGGGAGAAATGGGAGAAACTGCAGAGGTCTAACGTTGGCACACCAGTTCTGCATGGGTATGGTAAAGGAAGATAGAAGCTCTTTTTCTAAGTCTCTTGAATTGCAGCACTTTAGTTCCAGAGCCTGGCATGGGTTGTAGCGACTTGTTTGTACAGTCATTTCATCCAGGATAGAAAATATACAGTGCCCTTTACAAATAAACAGATTTTCTCCCTTTATGGTATATCTTGTTAAAAGCAATTTCAAGATAGCTAAATAGAGAAGAGTTATTTTGTTACTGCAGTCTGTTAACATGGCCTCTTTTTTATAGTTTTGTCCTACCTCCTATCTGGTCACAGATTCAATAACAGTGTCCACGCTTCCTGAACTAATCCCCATTTTTTTTTTTATCCTCTGATAAATGATCTTTTTTGAAAACAGGCTTTCCATTGCAGTGATCAATGCTGTGGGAAAAATAATAGTAGCCTTTCTGAGAGAGACAAAGTGAAAATGGAAAACATGACTGACTGCCCATTGCATCTTTCACCAATCTAAGATAATTGAGGTATTTAAATTTGCGGGTTTGGTTTCTTAGCATAGTTTATCCAGGGTTTAATTTCAGAGTCTTTGTCTCTACCATTAGCTTGTTCTTCTTATTACTTTACTCTTCATTTTTGCATCATTCTGCTCTAAAGTATTCTCCACCTATCCTGCATTTGCTTGTTGCATGGCTTATTTTTCTTCCCTACCTTGATACTAATGCCATAGAACTAACAAAACCCCATTTACTTTTTCTCTACTATAAGATAGTTTTAAAATCATGTAGAGAAATAAGCTGACAGCAAAGGAAATTTAAAGAGGAAGAGTTCTTCTAAAGTGGCACTGCCAAAAACAAATACCCAAAAAAAAAAAAAAAAAAAAAAGAATGGCCATACTTTTCTATGCTGCTTATTTTCTTTCTTCTTACTACAAAAAATAAACTCTCATAGTCTCTGTTACCAAAGAGGGAAAGGAGTGCATCTTAGCACTTTGGCATCAATGATCAATATAAAGCTGGTGAGGGCAACCCTACACTAATATTTGTCTTCATAAATAATAGCTTTGTATTTAAATTCATTATTTTTTAAAATCTGTAGGCTGGATTTGCTTTTTTTTACTGTCCATGACAATGCCTTGAGCAACCTTCTGTCAGAGTGCCCTGAGATTAATAACTCATCACAGGCAGCCATAGATGAGTATTGTGCTTGATTCCTCAGATAATGGAAAATTTTGTAAACATGGCAAAGAAAAGATAAATCACATTACGTTGTCCCAAGCAGGAAATTCAAACATGGAAACACCCAGGAGCCAGGCAGGCACCCATGGCAATGGTTTCCTCCCTTTGCTCAGCCAGCTGACAGCAGGAAAAAGAGACTCAAGCTATCTTTCAGTGCTTTTCTTCACAGAGAAATATGAATGTTTAGCATGAGGTTGAGAGACAAATCAATAGACAATGTCTATCAGAACCCAATTAGCACACATAACCCAGTAATTTTCTCTTTATAAGAGATCCTGCTTACCACATTATTTTGGGAATCATGCAGCAAGGAAGGAGACTCAGTAATTATTTCCAATCTTCTTTCAATCAGAGGGAGTTCTGATTCAACCTCTACCTTTCCTAATGGCTTTAGGGTCAGCTCTTTCTTGATGTTCTGACTGCACATCCAACACAACCATGTTTCAGGGAACTGTTGATCCTTTAATATAAATTTCATCCTGGAAAGGGTAATTCTTGGATTGGCAAAGTCTAGCTATGCTGTTAGGCATTATTTCTGAATTGCTCAACTTTGAGAGGTGTTCAGCTCTGAATGCAGCCACAAACTAACCCTCAAAAAACTAGTTGTCTCTCACAATGACGAAAGGTATAACCTCAGCTCACTCAAAAATGCTTCATCTTTCATTTTGGTTTCTGATAGAGATTTAGTGTTACAGTCTTCAGCACAGTTTCACACCAACTCTGCTCTGCCAGATTTAACTAAAACTACTGAAGCATGCCAGAATATGGAGCTAACTATCACCTACAGAAATAATGAGACTTTTTGTGCAGCCCTCTTTTACAAGCCCACACTGCTCACAAGCACAAAAAAAAAAATGGTGCCTCATTGAAGGCTTCACATACTTTGGAGAATTTCATCACTGGCAGAGCATTTATTTGCTATTCTCTTCATTGCTTTTCTTTCTGGCACACTGTGATGTTTGGGAACATGACTATGCCTGGAGAAGCTCTGTATTAATCAGTCTGATTCCTAACACAAAGGCATACAAACTTTTTAACACCTACTTTTTTAATTTTTCCCATAAAACTACATCCTCAAGGAGCTCCAATATACCAGAACACTAATCTATTTTCTTTCTACAGTAATGGGAGGTAGAGCTAGAGGCTGTCCTTCTGTACATGCAATTCTTAAGCCAGAGAGGGAGTTATCTCTAGGAAACTTCCTTATGAACATGAAGTTCAAGTTCAGTGATTGACAGTGGGGCTGCCTTCACCCTGCAGGCAGTGCTTGCAGGTCACCACCAGGAGTTTCATGCTAACGTGTGACTTCAGGCACTAAAACCACCCAGGCTTCAGCAGCACAAAGCAAAATACAAGCTCCAAATTTCACAAAGAATCTGGATAAATGATCATTTCTTCTGTCATGCTGAGAGCACGCTGCTACAACTACATGGCAATAGTAACACTGCAGCAGGTTGAGAGGCAGCTCCACTCTGTGTCCAGAGGAGTGCTCACACTGCTGCCTCAAAATTTAGCCACACTAAATATCACAGGAGCATGGTTTCCAGTTCACCTTTTTTTTTAAAAATCAAAACCAAACAAAATTGCAAATATTCTTAAAAAGCTTTTCTAAAATGGCCTGTTCACCTTTCAGCGGCAGTCTTTCGCAAGCCCGAGTGTCATTCTTCAATTAAAAGCTGTATGATAACATATCCTGCAGGAGATTGCTGAAGGTGATTCAATTGCAGTGTTTCTTAACTCTTAAACATCTTTTTTCACAATGTTTATGTTCTCAGCATAATTTGATGTGGCATTTTAAAACAGCTTACGCAAAATTAGGAACAGAAGTATAAATCCCAGAGGCACAATTATCTGACAAGCCATATCTTCAACACAGTATCATGTTCAATTTCTTCAATTATATTTTATGGGAAAGAGATAGCACAAAGCAGATAACTTCCTTTCATCACTGTCTCACATCATCCTGAGAGAAGGACTCTTCAAAGCTTTGTTTATTGGGACCACATCACAAGCTGAAGGTCACAAAATATAGCCTCAAGCCAATATATAGACATAGAATCATTGAGGTTGGAAAAGACCTTTAGGATCATCAACTCCAACCATAAACTGCCAAGTGTGCCAAGTCCAAAAATGCCAAGCACTGCCAAGTTCACCACTAAACCATGTCCCTAAACTCCACTATCTACAAATCTTTAACGTACTTCCAGGGATGGTGACTCTCCCACTTCCCTGGGCACCCTGATCCAAAGAAGACAAGCTTTTCAATGAAGACATTTTTTCTGGTATCCAATCTAAACCTGATACTTATCCACCCCCACCTGCCTTTTAAAGAGATCTCTTTTCCATGGATTTAAGGCCTCTCTTCATGCTCAAACATATTCCTGACATGCTGCCGTGCTCCATTGTGCTCTTCTTGTTTTCCAGTGCCCCATACACCTGAGTGCTCTCCATTCCCTGCTGCTGGTTCACCAGGTTTCACCAGTCCAGCTTAATAATACATTATCTGTATTATTCTGATTGCTTTCTAACTTTAAACCATATTACACTTTTAAATCAAGGCCATATTCTACACTCAGCAGGCTCTACCTTATCCCAGTGGCCATAGAGTGGTACACAAGTGAAGACATCTCTCCTCTAACTATATTAAACCTTTAAAAGTCAGCCAAGTTAAGCCAGCCTTATTATATGTTCAGTTCACAAGCAATTACTCTCTTTTCTGAAGAGCTGCTCATTATAAGAATATCCATACTCAGGTGAATCTTAGTGCAATGTTCTGGCAAGTGAGGTGAAAAGGCAAACAGCCCTTCTTAAATAATTTTTAAGTTAATTTCGTGCTTGTCACAGAAAGTATAATTTCAGCATCAGCAGATTATAAAATTTGTAGTTAATTTAAAAACTTCATCTTTTCATGTGTATTAATTACTAAAATCAGGACAGAAATATGTTTAAGAGTGCTTTGCTAATCATCTAGGACTATGAGATTTTTAAATGTTCCAATATCTAATTCTAATTTTGCATAAAATGAGCATACAGATGGGTTTAGGAACATTTTTTCTAAAGAAAAATATATATTTAAAATTATTTAGTTCTCGTCAACTTTTCTGAATGCTGCTGTGAAAAACAAACATGTTTCATCTAAACAATGGGCTACCACATTTATATCTAATCCTGCTCTTGTCTGTGCTAACATAAATCAGGACAATAACTAAAGCCAATAGGATGACATGGGGTCAAACCAGTTTGAAATCTGAATGAAGACCACACACTTTTCATCCCTTGGAAACACTCATACCATTTTGCTGTTGCTTCTCTTAACTAGGCTTTGCTTTCTGGTTTTTACATACCAAGCATAAGACCAACACACAGACATTCATGGATTTAAATTGAAATGAAACAAAAGTAAATTCAATTACATGCTTCTCCCCAAGGTTAAGTCAGACAAGCTATAAACTTTCTGATGCTATTTCCTTTAAAGATATACAGGATTATTAAAAAACCATGTCGTTTTCAAATTGAAAATTGCTATTATATAAGCTCCTGATCTGGATATTTTTCACTGTATGGTGAGCCTAGAAAGCTTTCTCAGCTTGACCAAGGAATCAGGGAATCAGATTCTTCAGTGTCTGTCAGCAAAACGAGGCACCCACTGACTCAACAGAAGGGGCACCATCCAAAAACTCACAGAATTCACTGAATCAGTGGTAATTTGGAACTGGGGTGGGTAAAAAAAGAAAAGGGTGATTCCAGCAATAGTTCCTCATCCAGAAAGGCAACAGAATCACAAGACATGGAAAGCAGCTCTTCATCCTGCACTCACTGACATCTAAGAAGCACTGGATAACATTGTAATTTGATGGCCAAGGCAATACATTAATATTAAACCATTAAATGTATTTCACATTTTAAAGTATTTTTTGCTGCAATGGCATTTTCTTCCTTTTTTTTTCTGCATACTTTGTCCTTTGATATATAAACTCAGGTGAAAAATGTTAAAAGAAAAAATATCAGTTGTGCTGAATTCAACGTGCTTTCTCTGTATCATTCAAATTGCCACAGCTTTTTATTTTTTCTTGGTATGATTTTTGAGGTTTTCCTAATTAGGTCTAGGTTTTGTTTCAAATTTTCTCCCTTTTTGTTTTAAATATCAGAGCTCATATCTTAGTCTGTTTGCAGCACACAGACGCGGATGGGAGTTTATCATGCCCTTCAACTGCTCATAGCTCCTTTTAAACAGTACCTTTGTCCTCTTCATTTTGAGATAAAAATCCTTAAAATCAAAGGTTACTAGTTAGAAGAGCCTACATTTGAAGTGCCTTGAAGTCTTTAGTTTTCCCTTTCATTTCTGTGGGCCTTGGATCAGCCTGTACAGTCCCCTTTGTTCATTTATAAGCACAAAGAAGAGATTCTCTTTTATTTATCAGAACTGCAGCCACTCGGATAAAAAAGACATTTTTTTTATGAGGGATGTTATGGAGTTATTTAATGATCTTATAAGCTAAAAGCTCATTACATGTCTCCTTTCAGATCCCTGCTAAGGATCTGAGCGGGACTAGGCTTTGCACAGAGACAGGGCTGGTTTAACTAAGCTGAACCCACGTCTGCTGGAGACTCAGACTCATCTGGGCGTGCGGGCAGAGTGAAGCCAAGCACGAGCCTGAGGTGCCTTGCCAAAGCCAGTGGGGTAAATCAGGAGCTGGGCTTGGCCTGTGCAGGAATCCAAGCTGTCACTGCCACATGGAGCCAGGATTGACTTATTAAGAGTTTGATGAGAGGCATTTGGTATTCCAGGGGGAAGGTGGCCTTCGCCTGCACGTTGGGAATGAAGGAGTTATGGCGTTTCTATGGGTCCTGTGAGCCTTTCATTTCATTCAGCTCTCCGCTGCTGCACAGCGTGAACTGACTGAGCCCCAGAAGAGGTTAACGAGCACAACAGCCATCATTTGTGAGGAGTGGGAAAGAGCCATGTGCTGCACCAGCTTCTTTTCAAGGCTCCTGATTTTTTTTTGTCTTCACACTGGCACAAGGGCAAGCACCCAGCATAGCTTGTCTTGAGGAACTTGGCAGCATTCTCCTCTCCTGGCAAACCTGACGAAGCCAAATAAAGTAATCTGTGCATTGTCTATTCCTTCGCTTGGGTGACTTTTAAGCTGAGGAAAAAAGGAACAGGGGGGTGATAATACTTTTGGATTGGGGGCTTTGTTACTACTCATACTACAAGGATCTTGCCTGGGACAAACTAACTGAAATCCTTTTTTTGAAATGGCACTTATTAAGTAGAAATTATTTTTTGAGATTATTACATCTCTTCCTCCACCATCCTCCTCCTGTCTTTTCTGAAGCCATCGTTGCATAGATTTATTCTATTCAGCCCTCACATTAGCAGATGTGAATGAGAGAATCTGACTGAGCCTGTCAAGGCAAAGAAAGCCATGAAAGAAGAGGGAGAAGAAACATTACACAACTATAATGGCAGCCACAATAGAAATATGCTGGCGTGAAAGCAATTAATGCAATCGGTGCTCTAAGTTCATGGCTTACTCCAAAACCAAGCAGCCTCTGGTAGCACAAAATTCATCACAATGTAGGGGACAAACCCCAAACTGCTGAGCAAAGTACAAGTAAAAAGGCTTTGCTGTGCATACAAAGCTGTTCTGAGAAAGGGTTTTAGAATGGAACTCCTCTTCCATGAGCTGCTGCTCCATGCTGGAGCCCCACTCAGGAGCAGAAGGCAGCCAGGGTATCACACTGCAAAGCTTCGCCTTGCTGATGTGCATGAGTCCTTACAACCACACCATGGGGTGTGAGAGCCATGCTGGGCAGCCTTCCTCCCCACTGCCAGCCTGAGGAGCCAAACCCTTCCTTTTCTCAATGGAACAAAAAGCCAAAATCCTGAAAAGGTTTGCAAGTCAATAGCCATACAGGGAGAAAGAAGGGGAAGTCCATCTGGAATGTTTTCTTTTGATAATTTCGAGTGCGCCAAAGCAGAAGAAGAAAAATTTCATCTAGAAAATGTTGAAATATGTTTTCTCCTGAAAACAGTCTTTTCTGTAACTAGGTATCTTCTCACAGGAAAGGGGAACATTTTCTGGAGGTATCTAACTAGCTCTGTTACAGATACTTCCACCTCCAGATGACTACACGTGTCCCTCATAGCACGTTTGAGTCACTCAGGACTGGTGGTACAGGACAGCTTTGGCACAGCAGAACTGCCACTTTCCCACAGTTCACTCTCTCTAATGACTCATGATAGCAGAAGAAATCTTTGGACCCAAAATTGAAGTGTTACACAGCATGCAATGCTTTACTACCTTACGTGACAACAGGTCTGAAACAGGATTAAAAGCCGCAGACTAATTTGTATATTTTTACTTTCCAGGATAAATACAAACAGGATGAAGGAAGACAAGAAAAAGTTTTCTGCTCTGAAGTGTTACAGTGTAAGAAGAGATATCAAGAGAGACATTCTGCTGGTCTCAGTGCTCAGCACATGATCATCTAAATCACTCCCCATCTCCTGCACCTGCAGGGCAGAGATTGGGCATGTGGGGAAGGAGCTGCTAAGGCTCCCTCTGAGCATTACCAAAGATTCCTCCCACACATCACCATTTCCATCAGCACCCTGAGAGGACAATGATCCTTATCCTTTCAGACAATTTCATTTAGTGTCTTCTCCACAGCCTCAAATTTTAGGGCATAGTAGCAGCAGCGCTGTAACTCAATTGTCATTGGATCTCCCCTCCAGTAGGGACACACGTATAATTCTCAGAGCAACAAACCTCATTCTCAAGAGGAACAAACATAACTTGTCCCTGCTTTCTTTCTTCAGATCAGGATTTAGATTCAAGACAATTTAACAATCTTAATTATAGATTGAATACATTAAAAATATCTTCTGTTTTCTTTTTCCATTACTCGTGAAGGGACTCTTTATTTCCTAACATTATATTTGCATGTATTATCCGAGAGGTTTCTAGCTGTCTCCACAAGTTGTTCCATCTCATTTGCATCGTTTCCCTTTAATGTAGTCATAAAAGACTGGTATGTATTTGTTATTCTATTTATAACTTATCTCCTTGTAGAGATAGAAATGATCCCTCAAAATGCAAAGGAGATCCATCAGCACATTTTTCCTTCCTTCCTCCCTTTTCTTTTTAGAATCACCTCTTTCCTTTGTAGATTTAAATAAGGCTTCTTTTCTTCCCTTTTGTGAGTTCTAGGGGAGCTATCAGTCACTGCTGTAGGTCACAAACATTTTACATATTATGGTGATAAATCACTGTCAGGAGGTAGCCACTGTAGAGTAAACCACGGCCCTGCCCCACAATAATGGAATAATACATTCAAGTGGACCTGCAGTGTCTCACTTCACCTGAAAATCCTGAAATCCACAAAGTTATTTTCCAGAAAATTCCCCAGAAAGTTTTTCCTCCCTTTTATTTCCCAGGGCAAGTTTCCTTTGAATTCTGTGGGATCCCCAGTGCTCCAAGTCAGTCACTGTGAGAGCATGGGGTAGGGAGATCTTGGGGTATTTGGCTGAGTTGACGTTCTAAGTCTGGCCCAAGAAACAATCAGTGAACCAGAGGGAAAGGGAGGAAGGGAGCAGGAAGCTGTAGGTTACACAGAAAGTCTGGCCATAAAGAAAAAGGGCTGAACAATAGTTATAATGTTATAGAAAAAAAAATGAGTTTAGAGTCAGGGCAAACATACAGCACTATCAACAAACTCAACTTGTTAGGAGATTTGCTGAAGGCCAAAAACTAAATCAGGTATCAAGTATCATACACCAACTTTAAAATCAGAATGTGAGCCTCAGGCTTTGAATTAGCTCACAACTCAAATTTTAATTTCAAAAGGAAAAATTCTACATACATTATCCAGTTACCTTATTGCTCCACATCATATGGTGTCCCTAAGGCAGTACTTGAGCTACACAAAGGAGCATATTTTCTTTGCTTCTTTCTGTTCAAAATAGAGTAGACAACATAAACAAGATGTTATAAGCCTACTATGCTAATTAGGCTATTATTAGAATGCACAACTTCTAACTATTTGACAAAAAAAAAAAAAAAAAAAGCAGGGAAAAGGAGGAGAGCAGCAGCAAGCAGCAGTGTTTGCCAGCTCCCCATTATGACAGGGTGTAAATAGAGGTTAGGCTCATGCCTCTGTCTGCAAGGGGGTCACATCAAACTGCTTTCACCCCACAGGCAAGGTGAAAACAAGACCACACAGACAAAGAGGAATTGAGCTTCAGCTGGCATGACTGGAACCAATGCCAGTCAAAGAGTTCATTGAACAGTTCAATCATTTATCTTGACAGGATATGATTCTTTTCAGGCTCCTTCTAGCTCTCAGGCACAGCCAGCTCCTTAAAACCTGACACAGGATTTAATAGCTCTAATGATCCAAATGAATATTTAGTCTAGAAAATTAACTTTTGATAACAGTGGCTGATATACCCTCTTATGGCATACTGTGTTTATCAAATGTTACGGTAATTTATCACTGGGGAAAACAGAATGTTAACTTTTGTTGACAGACTCCAGCACTTCTTTCTAAATGAAAGTTTAGAGAGGGATTTACAGTGGTCCATACCACACAGGATGCCAGAGGATGAATTTCATGTCCTTGAAACCAAAACACATACCTCTGTCACTTGAGAGGAAGCAACAGTGCTGCTGGACCTCCCATCCAGCAGGGTCTAAACCATTTTATGCATTCTTCCTGCTAAGACTGACTTCCAAACCAGTCTCTGAAAGTTTTCACATTCTCATGAATTGTATTATTAACATGTTTTGCTATCCCCACACAGGAAAATCATGGCTTTAATAAGGAAGGTTTAGCCAAGACTGAAATTAGGCAGTAGCACATTCCAATTTTACTGTAGCTTGGTCTGGATGAGGAATTTCTAGGTTTCATGAGAGTCTTGCTGCAAGATGGACCATGTAGGGATAAAAGCATCTAAGTTTGCAACAGGATTTCTTCCCAGATCCATCCCAAGCTGCATCACACCACTGTGCAGCTGGCGTGTATTTTCTGTATTTTGCTGTTGATTTTCAGAGCAATGGACACAATATTATTATTATTGACTATTGTTGGGGTCCTATCTATGACACATTTTAGGCTAAATGACTTGAGGGAACAACCTACTCCCCCTTTTAAAATTGCTCCTTTTCTTACAACTATCTGTCTCTTTTCTAGCTGTTCTTGACTGGATTTTGGAAATATCTCCTAAAGACAAAAATCAGCTTTTCTCTTCTTGTTCTGAAAACAGACAATTTCAATTGCAAGCAAGGACAATTTCTCTGCTCTGCTGCCATATTTTGGGGCTACAATGAATATCCAACCTACCTCATGAATTCAGCTTTGGCACCATTAGCAACTCTCTAATAACAACCCAAAATCAGGTAGTTTAAGTGAAAGGTACCTTCCTGTCCAGTCAGAATTCAAACATACACCTCTGCCAAAATTTACAAAAAGGCTAAAACCCCAAAGCACAACAAGGGCAGAAGTTACAGACCAGTCCTCACAATCCAGCCTAAACCCTCTGGCAAAGCACTGAGTCACACTCATAACTACTCATAAAACTGTAGCATCTGCTTTTGAAAGATACCTAAAAATCTTCCTTCAGTGCTTGGAAAATGCAGCTCACTCCAGCAGATAGTTATCTAGACTAATTGCTTCAACTATAAAATATGCAATATTTTTCTCCTCTGAAATTACCAAGCTTTGTTTTCCTCCTTTATTATTGCCCTTATTGCAGAGGTACTACCTAGTGCTTTTAACACCAGTTACCTCTTGGGTTTGTTTCATTAAAGAGACTTAACCTTTTTAATCTCTTGCATAAAGACAAATTTTCCAAGAGCTGCATTTTAACATCAGGACATTTTCATTAGTTGGTTGTGGCAATTATTGTCTTGTATCAATAAAAGTTTAACCTATGTTATTTTCTATGTGTTAGTTCCAGAATTCATAATTGCCAATGCTCATATAAGAAGCAGGCAAAATATTTGGACAGATCATATTAGACCAACAATATCAATATGACATTTTTTTCATGAAAAAACTTAATTATGCTTTATTTTCGTAAAAGCAAAAAAAGTATTTTACTAAAATGATTCTGATTTCCATAAATATCATATGGCATTTAGGTAAAGAAGTGCTTTACAATACCTCCAGGCACTTTCTAAACATTGACACAGCAAAGAGAAAAAAACTCCAAACCCCTTCTGAAGTCAGCAATAAGCAGAATGAGAGAGATTTCTTTTGTGAAGGGCTCTCCATGACCAAGAGTCTAAGAGATAAAATATCTTGGAGCACCTATCACATGGAAGGCAATTACAGAAAAGCAATCTAGAGTGCTTGCTGACAAATAATAATTTAGGAAACAGAAAATAAAATACACCCTACCTGGTATCATAAAACTGTAGCTTCACCAGGGGATTTTCATGGTGTTATTAAGTTTGAGAGACAAGCTCAAGTGGTTTAAATAATTGAAAGAAGAAAATACAACTTCCACAACATCATGTCTCAAAGTACACTTCTTTGTATCTAATATATCAGGCAGCCTCACTCCAAATACATTTGAGATTTTCTATTTCATGTTCTGCAGATGATGTTTGCAGCTCTGTGCAGGTATCTAATTTCCAGCCAAAGACAATACACTGGGGGCAGCGTGAGGTTATAGCAACAAGCCAGTCAGAAAACAAGTTATTCAAAGACTGTTCAAAATAATCCTGTAATTCTATCTATTGCACCACCTTTGCTTTCAAAGGACAGAGCAATAAACTGTTCACTGGACAGTTTTAATGAAAGAGCATTATATAGTTCAGATATTCTTACCTAATGTGACACAAAAATAATAAATGTTTCACTTTACAATATCACTGCCATACTTCTGCATGAGTCCCAGATGACCAAACTATTCTCATTTCTCTGCCTCAAAGAGTAAAAGAAGGTGGGAGCATATGTCTGCACCAACACCTGGCTTTTGGACAAAGAAAGAATAGATGAAATGAAAGGTTTTTATGGCATCTTGATAATACGGCTGAGCATCTTGGACAAGAAACTGAGACAATAGATTTTCTTATGCAGTACTTGCAAGAATAAAAGTATATGGTTAAATGCTTGTGAATTCTTTGTCAGATAGCCTGCTCTTCCAAGGAGTGTAGATCCCCAACTCCACCAGAGCTACAGCCTTATTTATGACCCAGCCATTCAGACTTCCCAACAGAACAGCCCTTTACAAAAACCTCTGAAAGGAACCAAGTGGTTATGGAGAGAAGCTCCTCCAGTGGTTTAGCAGCTAACTGAGATATAGGAAATGAGGGAAGGGTGATTTTCACACTAGAGAGAAAATACTGGCTGCGAGGTGAGATACATTCAGATACTATGCTGAAATCATAGTTGAAAATTGAGCTGATAATGAGGCAACAAAACATAACGTGCTATGAAAATGCTCAGAGAGGTTGATTGTAAGGCTAACTGACTGGGGAGATGCAAGAGCATTTCACAAGAAGCCAGGGGGATGAGCAGCAAATGAAATCCTGCATTAATCCACACATGCATGGAAAAAATAACCATGACCCAAGAACTGTCCTTAAACCAGTATTCACACTCCATAAATAAAATATGGCACCCTTGTGCCTCCCTCTCTGTACTATCAGCTCCATTTTTAAGAGCAGACAGAGAAGCATACACAATGCTGAGATTTTTAAGGCAAATTGAGAATAAAGAAGAAAAAATACTCTTATATAGCAAGAGGAATCTATGAGGTACAAACATCTTGACTGCTGTAGGCAGCTTAGATCTTCCCATTTCCAAAGCTACAGAGATGAACCAGAAGAGGTTTTAGCTCAGAGTAAACTCAGGCCAGAGATCCAGGGAGATTCACATATGAGAGGAAACTACATCAACTATAGCACTTGTACCTGGAAAAAAAACTAATAGGGGCAGAATTTGGAGGGATGGTACAATTTCACAAAGTCCTAGAGTATTAGCTATTTCTCACAGCCCAGCATGTGACAAAAGGTTTGAAATAAAAGAGAAGACCTTTTTCACATAGAGTGCAACTACACTGTGGAAGTCACAGCCACAAGATGCCATGGAGGTAAAAGAAAAGATATAAACTAGATAAAAAAAACTTTTTAGAGGCAGAATCCTGAAAAAGTACTTTAGGAGCATTATTCTGCATTTGGCGTGTTTCTTATACTCTTTTGCTTGACGTTCAGTACTGAGCACTCTCAAGAAGAGAACATCAAATAAGTCTTTGATTTTACAAAGCATGTTGCTATGTTCTTGCACTCTGATATATCTCAAGGGTTAAATTCAGAAAAATGTGTTCACTCAGGAGTTTTGCCAAGAACACAAATTTGGGCATTTTGCCTCTTAAGCACTGTGACAGGAATTAGTTAAATCCAACTTTGTAATGGACACAGTGTTTAAAAGCTTCACTGCTGTTCCCAGTGCTGTCCTTGGAGGCAAGACTGCCATCAGCACCGTCTCTTTTCACCCTAGACTTTGTTCTTGAGATATTAACACTGAGTGAAGAATTAACCCTCACCCTTCTACCATATCTTCTCTTGGTACTTATCAGCAACTTGGGAAACTTTGCTCAATAATAGCATTCAAGTTTTAATGTGATCAACCCATCAATAGGAAGGCTGCATTTCATTGACCCTGAATTATTGCAACCCAGTGCAATCTATGGCTGCTCTACTATTCTAATTTTGCAGAAATTCTGCATCTACAACAGCTTAAATGCCGAAAATATATAAAGGTAAATCATATACCGGGAACATGAAAAATTGATAATATACGCCACTGAGTTATACTTTCCAGAAAGAGTCAGCTTTTAGAACCAGAGTCAGATGCTATTTACTCACCTAAATAATTATTTAAGATATTTTCAAAGGAGCTCAGCACTCAGTCTGTTGAAATCTTTTGAAAACCAGGTCATAATAGTCACAATGAGAACTGAGTTCTTTTGGAAAACTAGTCAGCAGCTGAGAGTGCCAAGCCAGTGAGAGCTGGATCTCAGACAGAAAACTTGCTTAACAACTCTTGAAATACTCAGCAGTGGTTTATGGGAACAGGTGAGTATGTACTCTACACTCTGATTGCAGCCTACATCAGATAAACAACAAGTTGTGACTTTTCTGTTATATTGATTTCCCAACAAAAATCCTGAATTGCAAAAAATACCTTTATGAAGGAAGGTATTGATTCAAGGAATGAGTTTGATTTCCCCTCAGAACACTGGTTCCATGCACTGCAGTTCTTGGGACCTCAGGCAGCCACTGCTTCCTGACCGCTGGATTCACAAGTAAGAAAGAGGGAATTCTGTGTCTTAAAAACTGTGATTCTGTGGGTGTTTGCCTGATGGAACTTGGAAAGGAGATATCTGTTCTCATCCTACACGCAGCCCTCAGTAGCCACACCAACTCTGCAGCCCTTGATGCTTTCACGTTTCTGGTTCCTTAGAGTCCTTATACCCACAGGATGAGTTTTAGCTGTCTGGGTCTGTTTTGGAGGCCTCCTGGTATCCCATGTGGCTGCAGATACTGCTCCAGGAATCCACAGCACTCACTAGTACCAAAGACATCTAAAGCAGCACTACATGCCAGTGTTTAGGCACTTGAATTGCTCCTCAACAAAGTTTGAGAGCTACTACATCTTTGAGGAGTCCAGTGTGCCAGGCTGATGCTTTATCCAGCACTGAGGCAAAAAAAAATGAACATTTATGTTTATTCTTCAGTAAAATTTTTCAACCAAAAAGTTATTCCAAATACTTTCTACAAGAAAAAAGAGTTTACTTCTTATGCATGCTAGCTAAACACTGCATAGGAAGTCTGTGAAACAATTTTCTGACTTGTACTTCTCAACCACAAATTTCTAAAATGTGAAGAGTTACCTTCCTACACAATAAGAAAGAGAGAAGCTGCATCAGCAGAAATGGCTGAAAGTTCTTTCACCTCTTATTTACAAAGAAACAGCTTTTTTTTTGTCATTTTAAATGTAATTCTTTCAAAAAATTTCTTACTGTAGAATAAGAAAAACCAAGAAAATCCTATTTATGATTTCTAGACAAATCATAATCCCTCTATTCATTTTATCCCTTTTTAGCTTTCTACCTACTCCACACAGGCAATTATCACATCCTAATGTTCTAATATCTGCCATTTTCATTCTCCAGATCCTTCCAGATCTTTCTATATTTTTCACGGAAACTAGAGTCAGAAGAAGAATGAAGAGAATCTCTGTAATTAAAACATTCAGGCCATATTTTTAATTATTTGTTTGGTTTTCTTCTAGGAAGTAGAGGTTGTTTCTCCCCAACACATCAATAAACTAATTTTCCTGATTTCTGAAGTATTTCTATAACTTCCCAGCTGTGAATCAAAATTGAAAAAAAAACCCCAAACAAACAATAACTTGAAGTTTAAATTTCACTGTCCTACAGTGCCATTCCCTATTCCTAAAGACCTGTGGGCAGCCAGCATTTGTCATGTATGGACACTTACAGGGATCTGGTTGGTTCAGTGTCACTGATGATGATGGCAAAAAGAGGATGCTAAAGAGTTATGAATGTGAAATGATATTAAATAATGTTAAACCCTTTACACTGCTTTAACATTGCTTATATTAAATGATATTAAAATACCCTTGGCAATCATGGAAAGAGAGAGATACTGCTGGATGAGAGTCTTGCAAGAGGATCTGGCAGGACCAGGAGGAGATGCATTTGAAAATACCAGTGTTGGTACTGGGCTCAAAGATGTAAATTATCCCTCCTTAGAGCTTCACATCATCAGTCTTGTTTCTGTAGCTAATAACTGGGTGGATTTGAAATAACTGCATTGAAACTCTACTTACAGGAGGGTTTGGTTTGGTTCTTTCTATTTTTTTTTTAATATTTCAGTTGATAACATTTCCAAAACGTTTTTAAAAAACCCCAACCAACCAAACAAGAATCACATAAAAGCCACAGAAATTAAAAAAAAAAAGTCTCTCTTTTTTAAATTTGAAAATTAAAAAAGCACTCAAAAACAAAGTAGAAAGTTTCTATTTTATAACCCCCATATGACCTTTTTCTTTTCTACTTTTTTCTTCTCTTCAGAGGACTACTTCATGATATTGTCTAACTGCTAAAGTGAATAACAGCCTTGGGAAGGACATTTAATTCTGGACTCTAGTTCTTATCTCTAAATACTTGACTTCTTCATCAAAGCTTTCAAAATTGTAGCTCCTTTGTTTTACATTAGACATATCCAAAACTTAACCTGTTTGTAAGTGAGGACTTTGCACAGTCCTTTCAAAGAGCCTCCTGTAAAGAGCCTTGCAACACACAGGTGAGCCTTTGAAGAGGTTTTCTGCATGTTTTCAGCCTAATCTCATTGCCAGTAACAGTGCCTTTACATTTTCCTGTTTATTTAGACTTTCCAGTGTGTTTACCACAAAGCATAGTCGTCTTACCATAGCTTTTGTACAACTGGAAAGAATCCTTGTATGTTTATTTCGTCACCATAAAAAACCCAACCAAACAAACAAAAAAAAACCCATACCAAACAGCAAACTTTGTAACAAAGTTTACTCTTTGACAAAGCAGAATCTTTTGGATGTATCTTCAGCAGATGCTCCCATGTATTTGAAATCATTCAGATTTCTTACTCATAGCATATATATAACTTTGTGTGAGTCAGGAGAACGTGAACAGTTCCCTGAATGCTCATTTTCTGAAATGCAGCACATGTTTGTGCAGCTATCTGACTATATCCTCTCTCTTCTACCTCATGTACTTTGTACTCTTTGCAACACATGACTGTTTCCAAATGTATATATAAAACATGCATCATTTTGATAGTGACTTAATTGCATTTCTGTATCTTTATTCTATATGATTTCTGTTTATTTTATAGATATATTATATAATTATGTTAATTTTATACCTTTAAATATTAATTTAATATATATTTCTGCATTTGTATCTTATGTTTTAATACATTTTTATGATAATACCTATGTTTTACATATTTCTTTTTATATTTTTCTTTCACTGATTTATTTTCTATATGCTTCCTACACATCATATATCTTAATCCCTATTTCTTTTCTATATTTTTTTATTCCCATGTGCTCTCAGACCAATTTTGGGAAACCATCCCAGTCTTGCAAGCGCATTCCTGTCACCCTGATTTTTTAAGATTTTCTAAGCCTTCTGATGTTTACATTCTTGCAACAAACTTTCTCATGCACTTTCTGTAAATAACGTATTGTTTTGCATTGTTTTATGAAAAAGAGAAATTTGATGAACTGTTAGTTTGTCTGGTGTCATTGGAGAGGCGGCACTTTCACCCTCCAATCCACTGTCACTTTTGAAAATCTATAAATATTGGAGTCAAATAATAAACTTCCCTTTTCACCTTAAGGAAGCGGTGTATGTGATGTCGTGTCCTACAGTGGCACATTCCCGCTCTGATCCCGCAGCTGGGCTCGGGGAATCCTTGGAGCCGCTTCCCGGCTCCGGAGCGGTGCCTTGGACTCTGCTGCCCTCCGGTGGCCCCGCCGAGGGTCCCGCACCGGGTCATGCTCCTGGTCCCCTCCAACCCGGAGCATCCCATGGCCCTGTGCACGGAGAGGATGCTGGTGGAGGGACTTTTGAGTTTTGCCCGCCAGGAGCCTCGGGGGTCACCTTTGGAGGCACTGACACACAAACTACCGAGAGGCAGAAAGGAGAGAAGACACAGCCAAGGCAGAAGGGAGAGTGGCTTGTCCACATCTTTAAATAACAGAGACAAAACAGAGCCTGAGCTTCCTTCTCCCCAGTCCAGCTCTGTTTCCTATGGCAGCAGTTCACAACCTCTGCTGGCCCGCAGCCCCCTACCCCATTGCACTTGGCTCTTCCCAGCAATGCCAGATGTTCCCATCCCAGGAATACCACACTCGGCTCTTCCCAGCAATGCCAGATGTTCCCATCCCAGGAATACCACACTTGGCTCTTCCCAGCAATGCCAGATGTTCCTGTGGCTAGCCTTGGCTTAGGGATTCCCATTCTGCATTCCCACACCGAGCTACCCAGCTAGCACATCACACAGCCCTGTAACTTTATGTAACTTTACACATCATGAGGAGGAAGACAACAAAAAATAATTGTATTATTGTTCTGTTTGTGGGAATCATGTTGCATGTTTTCTGCACAATTTTCTGTCATGTTTTCTGCACGATTTTCTGTCATGTTTTCTACACAGTTTTCTGTCGTGTTTTCTGCACAATTTTCTTTCTCAATCAGATTTGGGGATGGCTTTTCCTAGACAAGATAATTGGTTGAAATCAATCCACTATAGCCGCAAACATGCAAATTTGGATAATGTTATAAAGGCTGCATTTAAAAGGAAAAAAGAAGATTAAAAAAAAGCTGAGCAAGGGTTGATTGCTCCACATCAGTATCTGAAATTCAGTTCCATTTGTAGTGAATTATTAACTATATTAATCTAGCTTTGTTTACATCTGACTAGACAAAACAAAAATGTTACTGTGAGAGCATACAAGTTCTGCACAGGCCAAAATTACAGCAAGCTCTCTGCATTATCTAGTGCAAGGAAGGAAGTCATCAGGTTTACATAATGGTAAACATTTATTACACTGCAGTTACATTGCAGGAAAAACACAGCCTCTGCTCCTTCCTCAGCTCCACAAAATCCTTTAACTTATGGTGCCTGGACTTCCTAAACATCCCCAGTCCTACCAAGGCTACCTGCTAAGATCTAAAATGTATGTGCCACTCTCTGTCCTGCTTCTCTACCATAGGGTTAGAAAAATCAATGTAACATTTACAACACCAGAAATCCCTACTGTACATCCCTCTACCTATCCCAAACCCTGGAATCTCAGGATTTTCCTGATATGTTTCCTTTACATACTGCAACCTTAGCAGAACTCTAGTAGAAGACATACAAAAAAACCCACACCATCCTTCCTGCGTGTTTATAAACTGCAAAATAGGTTTGCTTGAGAAACAGCATAAAGATCCATTTGAGCCACCTTTGAAAGCCCATTATTGGTTCCTACCTTCCAATATTCTTTGATCCCATCTTAAAACTAAAACCCCTTACATGCTGGCATTACACAGTTAAGTTAATTCAAACTACAAATTTATTTTAGTGTATTTACTCAGCAGTTCAGAATTGCAATTAATTTTATTTGAAATCTCTGCAAGGAATACATGTTATATTTAAACTCCATTAAACATGAAATTTAATTATTCTGAAGTGTGTAATACCACCAGAAAAAGCCACAGTGCTCAAAGAAAATCAAGATTTTTGTACCTTCTCCACTGACCACACCATTGGCTGGGAGCAACATGGGATCAGAGTCTGTGCATGGTTTACCAAGAATGACAAGGCAGGAGATGGAAAATAGAGACAGGGTCACAAAGATGACTTTAACATTCCTGTAAGCCACCTGCACTTCCAGATCCAGGTTACCAAGCCCTTTTCCCTGCCCCATGGCATTGCTGCCCAGGAACCCTGCAGATTCATCCCCTTGTACATCTGTCTCACAGCTGTACATGGAGAATGCTTCCAAGAACTCTGGGGACTTATCAATAACTCCTGTATCCTACAGAACCTACCCAACCTGGGACTTCACCCATTCCTTGAGAATAACTTCCACTTTTTAAAGCAACATGCAATTACAAATAACATGAAAGGGTAGCAGAGGTACCTGTGAACAGCCCCTGATTGTGTGGCAGTTCAATTTCTCCTTGTACATCTGTCTCACAGCTGTACATGGAGAACACTTCCAGGAAATTGGGGACTTATCAGTAACTCCTGTATCCTACAGAACCTACACGCTCTGGGACTTTAGCCATTCCTTGGGAATTATTGCCACTTTTTTAAGCAACATGCAATCACAAATAACGTGAAAGGGTAGCAGAGGTACCTGTAAGCAGCCCCTGATTTTGTGGCAGTTCAATTTCAGAGCATGATATGGATTCTAAGCTTAGCATTACATCTCCCCAGCCCAAGCCAGCCCTGAAAATTTGTGGTAAATATCAAAGTCCAAGTTAGCACTGCACACACCACTCTCCTCACAGCTCCCTAGTGAAGCCCTCTTGCCACAGCTTCAGCTAGAATGCCTTTTGTTTACAATTTCACCAGCTGAAAGACTCTTTTGAAAACACAAAAAAAAAAAAAAAAAAACAAAAAAAAAAAAAACCAGAAGGGAAAGAAAGAAAGCTGAAGAGGCCACTATGAGGATCTAATCTATGGCTAAGACCACCCCTTGCCTGGCAGTCTGCATTGCCATCAGCTGTATGCATGGTGAGCACATTGGGGTTTAGATCAGCTGTCGGTGCCTTCTCCCTCATTAGCATGGACAAAGGCGCTGCCTGGGCCGGGTGTGCAGCATTCCTCAGCATGCCAGCTGCAGCTCCATCCCAGGGCATCCTCTGGGCCTGGAGAATTAATTAGTTCTGATAGTCACCATGCTTCAAAATGATGGCTGTCATAACCCTGCAGATAAAATTACACACCCCTGGCATTTTCCACATTGCCCATTCAGGCTCTCCGTAGGCCACCGTGGGCTTCCTCAGATGGATGGCACTGGAAAGATTTAACTTGCCAAACCCTTTTTTTTAAATATATCTCTTTGTTATGTTCCAATTAAGTCTGTGTTAATCAAAGGCAGTATTTCCCAAATATTCCCCCCTCCTTTCCCCAAGCCTCCTCCTAGGCAACTTGATGGTTTGTACCCCCCTTCTTCCCACCTACAATTAGCATTCAGACCTTTCTCTCGGCAGAGCCAAAGCCTCCCTCCCCCTAGGAAGCTTTCTTCTTATGAACACATTTTATATTTCCCTAGCCCTCTGCAAGGTGCTTTAGCCAGTTTCCAAACAAAGAGCAAAGTGACTTCCCTCAGACATGTGGAGCCTCCAACTGTATTCAAACACCCCTGTGACAGTTTTCCTGCTGTTACTGGCTCTAAAACAGAAGCCACATACAGTAAAAACAACAATAATTCATTGATTTTCTTCTGCTTACTCCCAAATTACCATGTAAGAATATCAAATTTAGCTCAATACTGCCCTCACCCTTGGCACTCTGTAAGATCTCACTAAATAGGCTGCAACCCTGGGAGAGGAGCTGAGCTGCTGGTGGGGTAGAATGTACCAGGAAAGCAATACCAGCTTTTATCATGTGGAGCTCACAAATGTTCAGTCTGCAATGAGAGTTTTCTTTCAAAGCAGTCTTGTCTCTTTCTTATTTCTTGCTCTGAAATGATGCTTTGGCAGTATGATTGTGAGATGGCTGAGCTTTGTATGAGTCCCTGAGACCTCATCGTGTGAAGCTCAGTCACCTCTGGTTGAGTGAGCTTCACAGTCTGAAAGTTAAGGAGAACAAGATACAATGTGGTCAATATTCAATTAAAATTTTTAAAATGCAGGAAGTTGAGTAGTCATCCAAACTGTGTAGAACAAAGCAAGCACTGCAACCATCATGTCTGTATCTCTGCTGGTTTTGATTTACTTTTGAACTGACCTCACAAACCTGGCTCTGGGAAGGAGCAACTATCTCATGGTGATGCTGAAATAAGCACAAAAATTGTTTTCAAAAACATCTACATAAATAAGCCATCGCGTTTTCTCTGGTTGGTTGATATTTACAGCACAGAAATAGAAGCAGTAACCTCAGGAGAGGCGGTAGGTGGATGAAGAAAGTAAAAGGACAACTAGTTCATAATAATCTAAAGTAGGAGCATCCAGTCCTTGACTGCAATAGCAAAAGAGAGCAAAACTGTGACACACAAAAGGAAATGCCCCAGCACATGGCATTTGCAGTATTAAAGTACACACAGTGACTCTTAATAATCTTTTTCACCAGGCTACTTGCAACCTGAAAGTTTCCAGAGGTACAAGGGTGACTAGAAGCTGAGACAAGGCAATCTGAGGTGGGAGGCTTGGCTGGGCTCCCCATGCCAAACTGATCCTGGATTTGAGGAAGCCACTCCCTGGCAGGCTGGCACTGCTGGCAGACACCCTGCCACCCTGCACAGGCTGCTTCAAGCACTGAGGTGATACCTTCCTGTTGGGGAAGATGAAACAGGAAAGCCTTATAAATATGACTGTCTGGCAAAAGATTTTGAGAGTATGGAAATTATAAGCAAGACTGAAATGAAAGCAAGCTTACTGAGCAACTGGAAAACAATGGTGTGGCTGGACTGAAGGTAATCCCCTTTCGATGAAACGATACCATCTGCTTGCAGAAAGGTCCAAGGGTCAGAGCAGACTCTACTAGTTTGGCAGAAGGGGTCCAAAGAGTAGTTTTTAGGGTTTAAAATGTAACACAGTATGGTAATGTAGTGATTCTTATAGGCTGTATGTAAATGCTATAGGATTTGCATCTTGTATTAGATTGGTAAGTGAGAATTAGAATATTCAGCACAGAAGAAGATTTATTGTATTGTAACGGGAACCTTGCTCTCTGGTCCTCTTTTACTCTCTCATCCTCTTTACCACGCTCTTGCCTTCTTTCTCACTCTCTTTCCTTCTCTTAGGTCTGCTCCAAGCTGTGGCTGGCAGCTCCCAGCAGGGCCCTGCACCCAGGCCCTTGGCAATAAACCCCAAATTCCATGACCTGGCTTCAGAGATCTCTCATCTCCATCCATCCCAACCATCCTACCCCAACACTCCTACACCTTCCCACCCCCAGGGCCCCACCCTGTGTGCCAGGTGACCTTTTAGTCTGTATTTCTGCCCAAAGAGGAGCAGGAGCCGGCCAGGCAGGGTCTGGCAGAGTCTGTAACCTCCATGAAGAAGGAAAATGCCCATCAGCAACAGGAGGAAAGGGTGGCTGGCCCCTCTGGAACAAGGAAAGCAGCCACCATAGCAGTTAGTGAGGAGACCATGGCCTGATGAGATGGGAGAGGAAGGAAAGGGAAAAAGAGTTTACTTCACACAAGTGCTTATACAAGAGTCAAGAGCAGATAACAAGAGAGCTGATGCTGTTACTTTTTATCTCAGTCTACAGGGCAGGAAAGGGACGTGCTTGATTTACAGCTCCTTTCACCACCACACTACGGTAGCGGTAACAGGCAAGAGACCCAGCCGACCCCAGGCTGCTGAAGGAGCTGTCAGCTCCTGCCAGAACCCACACAGAGACTCAGGGACACAGGGACCAAGCTGAGGTCTTTGCCCAGGTGGCACTAACCCTGCCCAGACAGACACTCTGCCCAAGTGGGAGCATGAATTGCACTCCCAAACTCCCCACAGAGAACGAGATGTGGCCATGGGCTACCACCATGCTGAAGAGTAGATCCTCCATGATTCGGCTTTTGGAGTAAAACCTGAGCCATCCCTTCCACCAGGAAAGGGACAGGAAAGATTTAACTTGCCAAATCCTTTTTTTTTTATATCTCCAGATTGTACATTGTGTGCAAAGCCAAAGTAAGGTGAAACCTTGACCTCAGAAAGAAGAAACAGCCCTTCTAAGGAACCTACCTACTCTCTGCATGTCCATCACAACCCTGGCTGCTATCATGTCTGCATAAACAAGGAATGATTTACTTTCCTCATCATATAGAGAAAGGAACAGGATTTGATGAGTGCACAGGAAACACCTTGCCCTGCCATCCCAGCGATTTTGCAGAGTTCTTTTAGAGCATGTAACAAAAGTAGATGGATTTGTACATTATGTTGTCTGTTTATCACATTCAGTTCTTTAGGAAAAGAACTGAGTGTGATATACAGATTTAAAGATAGGGTGTTATGAAACACAGCTTTGTATTAAGGCATCCTTAAGGAGCACCTTCTAATGACAGAAAAATATTCTAAGGCTGGGGGACAGGCAAAGCTGACAACCTGGAGGGAGCCACATCATTGGGTATTTGAGACATGAGAGAACTGCAAAAGGACTGACCAGAACAGTGGCAAAGAGCAGCACTAGAAATGAGCTGAAAAACTCTGAGAAGAAAGAAAAAGTCTTGCTTTTGGCAAATCAAAACGGCAAAATCACAATACTTTTGGCAGATCTGATTATTCATCTCTCCCAGCCACACTCAAGTAATACAGCTGAATCAATTTTCCTCTGCTTAGGTCCAGAAAACCAGTCAAAATTATTTCACAAAAATAACAAAAAAGGGAGAAGAATATGCCCCTTTTTATCTAGCTAACCAAATCTGGAAGAGGTTCTTTTGGCCTTCTGAGATAAAATCTGTAGTATTTCTCCCAGAACCACATTGGGGTGACCTATCCTTATTTTATTAGGGTTGATAAGCCAACTTCCAGAGATCCTTTGCTGTCCCTTAGATCAGTTAAATAACTGTAATAATGAGAAGCTCAGTAGCTATTCCAGCCTCCTATCCATGTTCATCTAAAAATCATCCTCTGTCATAACAGCTCAGTGTCCTTGGTTTTGTACTATCAGCAGCTCCAGAGAGAGGAATAAATGATGGGAGCCCTGTCAGGATATCCTGTCATTCACTGAGGGAGGCTTTATTCAGCTTTCCAGTGAAAGCTTTCAGCACATACCCTGCATTTTGGAATCTCTCTGCCTAGGCAAGCTCTGCATGCCTTATCCTTCACTCATTTACCTTGGGGAAGACAAGAGCCCTGTTAAAAGTATTTGCCTGAGAATGCAGAAAAACCAGCACCTCTAACAATAATTTCATGTCAAAATTTGAATTTTCATGCTTGGACGGCTCTGAAAGAAAAAAGTCCAATTCACAATGGAAAAAAGTCCAGGGTTTTTATTCTTTTTTGCTTTTTTGGTTGCAATGAAACTCTGTTTGACATCACAAGTCCAAGATGAGGTAAGAAGCAACTTTTTATATAATGGATTATTATTTGTCTGTATTACTCTGTGTTATAGAGAGAACAGTTATCAGATACTGTGTTAGGGTAGAAAAACCCACTTTAACAGTCACTGGCACATATGACAATTCAGCTCTGTAATTCAATTCTCTGAAATAACAGAAATACATCTGTTTATTCTGTATGAGAATTTGGCTTAAATGATATAGCATGAGTACACTGAAAAAGTCTCTAAAACTGGCATATGTGGTAAAAGACTGTAAATGATGCATTTATCAAAAGAAATTGATTGGTATTTCTGGTAAGTCAGAAGATGAAAGCAGAATTTTTTCTATAGCAAAAATTATCAGTTCCTACTAGCTAAAAGGAGGAAAAGCTATTTTAGACAGGTAAGGGACAAAAATCGAAGGAATTGAGCTGTGTAAAGTAATAACACAAAGTTAGAAACATAATTAAAGGGTTTGTAGACCTTTGGGGAAGTGGTGCATTTGTCATGTACAAATACTGTGAATCTGTGGAATTTCACAACATCTGTTTTCACCACCCTTGTAGAGAGGCAGAACAGATTTAGAAAAGGAAACAAAAAGAGAGGAATTTGCAGAGAGAAGACACTCAGGTGTTTTGTTGCTATTATTGTTGGTTGGTTGCAATTTTTAAATGGAAACATACTGAAATGTACAAAAAGTACTGGGAAATATGTTTTTCTTAAAAAAACTAAAAAGAAGAGTCACTAAAAAGTCAACTTTCTTCCATTTTCTCTAAAAACAAAAAGGGAAAATGAGGAAAAACTAGAAATGAGGAGAAACTAGAAATAATGTTACCATTCCAAAACAAACAGTGTTTTACAGCTGGTGGTAGAGAAAGGGGATAAGTTATTTTTATTTACATTTTTCCTTTTCAAAACACCCAATTAATTTTATTGTTCCAAAAATGAAATTTTGTGGAGTGCCTTTTTGATGACAACCAAATTTCTTTTCTAGCTGTATTCACTTTATACCCACATCTTGGAAAAGGTCACATTTCCACTTCAAAGACACCTGAAAAGCACATACCCAACAAAAGGGCTTCACTACCCAAATATTTCAATGCTACCCAGATCAGATTTCAACAGTGCACTTCTGAAAACTAAAATTTGACAACTAAATAGATGCTGAAATGTGCTTTTATGTGGGTGGTGGCAATCACATATAGTGGCTCAGAGGTTATGGAGCTAAATCTCCTTATCAATGTCTGTGAGACATCCTCACACACTTTGCTCCTGAAATGTTCAGCTGCAAAGGTGAAAAACTGCTGAGTGAGGGTTTCATGCAGGACCACCATGGGAATTGTAGAATTCCTGCCCGAGGTGCCAGGGTACCCACCCAGACCAGCTGTGATGCCCTGCAGGGGCTGCAGCATCCCATGAGTGCCCAGAAGGTCTGGGCTGCACAGGGTTATGTTGCTCTGTTTTAAAAACCATGCTCTGAATTAGGTCATTTCTCACCATTTCTGAAAGGGGAACTTACTTCTACAAATGCCACTAAGAAAGAAGATAAAGCCAACATTAGATGCAGCTCAGCAAAGACTTACAGCTTTAAAATAGACACATAAAAACAGGTTAAAAAAAACCCCCACAACAAAAGGGGGCTGCTCTTCTCTGAGCGCTGTGGTGGGGTCAGGCCCAAAACCTCCACCAGATCTGAATGCAAAGCAAGAGGTCATTCTTTGACACCAATCTGAAAATACCAGCTATCAGCCATAGACCTTTAGATCAGTATGGTGGTGCTGATTTATTTTTTCCTCCTCCACACCTTGTTTAATTTTGCCTTTGAGTGTGGAAAGCACTTGTCAGCAGCTTTGAAACTAACACTCCCTAGGCTGATGCTGTCTCTGTAACTTGGCTTTTTAGTCTGACAAACTTAGCATTTGTTGATAAAGCACTGTTAGGAAAAATATTACACTTAATTTGGATTATCCTCCAGTGGTTGAACATATTTTGTGCAGACAAAGCTCTAATATGTGGTCTATTTCCTAGTTTAGCTCCAAAACAAGGAGCTCCTGCTGAACAGAAAAGAGCTGTGAGTGAAGACAAAGCTGAGTTAAACTTGTCCTTTTTCAGCAATGTCACTTGGGGTAGTGCTTTTCCTTCTTGTTAATTATTCTGCTCCTATTGCAGGTGAAG
This sequence comes from Setophaga petechia, assembly GCA_024362935.1. Lineage (NCBI taxonomy): Eukaryota > Metazoa > Chordata > Aves > Passeriformes > Parulidae > Setophaga > Setophaga petechia. The sequence goes on from JANCRA010000025.1 coordinate 9,222,362, forward strand.
AAGCAATGTGATCAAAAGCTGCTCATTAGAATGAAAACCAAATGTGTGCCTTGCTCTTTAAACCTGGACACCCGGTGCCCTGCTGGTTACAGCAAAATTACCAATGGGACAGGGACACCAGACTGCAGGTATCTCCTCTGTCAGAGCTTTTCTCATTAATATTGTCTTCTAATATTAATAAATATTAATGAAAATATTTTTTGAATATTTTATTATTAGAAATATTAATACTCTATTTAATGGTAGTTTTCTAATATTAATATTTTTAATATTAATTATAAAATATTAACACACATAAAAAATTCTCTAGTCTATGCAATTTTCTTATGGAATATTTACCATTGGCTTCACCAACTCCAGAACTCAAGCTGCATTCAGGGTGTTTGATGCTTGAAGTTAAACAGCAAGTGATATAAGAGGAAAATAAACATTGCTATTGATGGTCTAACAGATTTTCTCTTGAATAGAATCATAGCCTCTTCTATATTTATTCTGCATACTTGATATGAATGATACAAAAATATATTATAAATTTATATACAATATTTAGGTGTTCATCTTATATATAATATAAATAAAGTATATTTCACACTTCTAGATCAGGGAGTTGTGAGGATGAAGGGCAGGAAGAGAGATCTCAATACCAATTTGACATCTTGCCATTCCAATTGGGGAAAAAATAAAAGCAGTATTTTAGGAAAAATATAACTACTTTAGAGAAAATGTAACTATTTTGAGCTGACTCAGAATTTAAAGAACCTTGATATTGAACAATTTTAAAAATACTGTTTCAAATCAAAAATTAGAGAAATGTGCTGTATTTAGGCTGGGGTGGGAAGATAAATACACTGCTCAAAAGAAACAGCTCCAAGGATCTTTTTAGACCTTGACATCCACTACATGTATTAATAAAGAAGAAAAAAGGTAGATCAATGCAACCAAGCCTAAAGTTCTATTGTCTGCCACTGAAAGGAGAAGAACTTCAGAATTTCGTTTCCCCCTCCACAGAAAGCTTTTAAGTATTTTAAAACAGCTCTTTTTTTTTTCCATAGGTATTACCTGGAAACTAAAACACACACACTTTCTTTTCTGGGCTGTCGGCACCGTTGTGTGAAGGAACTTGAGCAACCTGAGTGCTGCCAGGGACACTGGGGCCCAGACTGCATGGGTGAGTTGTTTTGGCCTTTGGGGTTTTATTTTCATACAGAATTTGAACAGAAATAAAGCAGCAACTTTTCTTCTTTTCAGAAATTATTGCTGTGAAGAGTTTGTTCCTCAGAGCTTGTTATAAAAATAGAAATAAATAGTAGTTTACAGCTAAAATTTAGTGGATTTGAAGAAAAACAGATATTCAAATTTTCATTTACAAAGAAAAATGCATAAAAAAATGTAAAGAGCCTCAGAAAACGTCCTAGATTTTGAGATTTTGAAAACAAATCATTGCAGTCAATGACTGCAAAATTATTTCATTCAGGAGGGCCACCAAAAATGATTTTAAAACTTAAGATTTTACAACCACAAATTAAATGTTTCATTTCAGGTCAAAACCACCTTCATCTGCATTTAAAATATTTCTAAATGTCTTTAATTCTTGATTTTGTGATGCAGGGAGAATCTTTTCTTTTAGCTCAACTTGAAACTATTTCTTTAACTGCCTGTAAATGCTGAAGGCCATTACTGAAGGAAGGGAATAAGGAGTGCCTCCCCTCCTGCTGCCCCTTTTCTCAGGAAAAGCTTTTCAGCATCTCCACAAATGCATCAAATCTCAGGCTACCAAGATGGGCATCCAGACCCACAGAGGAAGTTTCCCTGCCCAACCAGAGTGTTTCCTCCTTTAGTTCATGGCCTCAGGGTCTGTTCCAATGTCTGTGAAGTTCTTTGTTCACAAAACAGATTTTTAAAAAATTATAATTTTAGCCCAAGCTGTTATTTAAACACGAGTGATTTATCTACTAAAGGCAAATAGCAGATAAATGGATAAGTGACACCAGTGATTTATCTGCTAGAAGAAAGGAGTCAAACTGCAGGTCCTAGCAGCTTCAAGGGAAAAGCCAGGCCAAGAGCTGAGTGCACAGTGTGTGGTCATGTATTCTGAAGGGAGTCACTCATTTGTGGGATGGTTTAACCTCCCCACCTCCTAATGCAGCCCAGGAGCTCATCCTGCCATGATCAGGGTGCTCTGGGCAGCCACACCAGGGACATCAGTATTTCTGGAGGGACATCAGAGCCCCTGCCCCAGAGTCAGAGCCCAGCCTGCACCACTGTGAGAAGGAGGTTGCCAAGGCAAGGAAGCCCTCTCTTCCTTTGGACAAACTTCCTGACCCCAAAAAGCAAAGAATCAAGGTCTCAGCATTGTTTCTGCTTTCATTTGGAGAGAAAAAATAGTTATCTCTAAGTTATCACAACGTCTGTAATAGAATATGGCACAAGTTGAAATATTTGGAGGAAAGACAGTCCTTCCTGAGGCTGGGCAAAAATCCCTGACTAGAGGTTTGCTTTACATTTATCATCTGATGGCAAGGACAAAATTAGGTCTTAGACAGAACTCTGACTTCCTTAAATGATAGCACATGCCCAAACACACAGTGTGAATGAAAGATCTTTTGTCCCCCTCCCTCCCCACAAAGCACACCAAGGCATCCAGCTGCACACCAATCCCTCTGCAAAAGGCCATAAAGTCAAAAGAGAAAAGCAGAGGATGAGAAAAGATCCAGGGGGAAAGAGCACAGCCTTCAATACTATCATCCAGTCACAGGTACTACAGCTGGTAGAGCTCAGGTGCAGCAGGAGCTGCTCCCTACCCCTGCCCAGGTTCCCATTCTGGGCAAATATTTCCATAGCTCCAAAAAAAGCCTGAAAGGTGTATGGCATGACCAACTGAGCAGAAAGGACTGTAAGAATAAGGGGGGGGGGGGGGGGGGGGCGGGGCAGGGGAAATGTTCAAAGAAAAATAAAGCCTAAGAGGAAAGATTATAAATGTAATACTATCAAATTGTATGGTTCAAAATACTTATTTTCAAGTACTTCTCACTGCTTCAGCCTCACAGGGAGTCAGGTGAAGAGAAGTATTTTAAGAGGCTCTATTTGATAACACTTGGAAAGTGCTGAATTTAAGTCCATGAAGGGGAAAAAGTGCTCATAGATTTAGGTTCTTTTGGCCTAGATTCAGAGACTTGGCCTTCACACTCTGACATCTGTTAAGAGATAAGCAAGAGCACCTCTTTCTTACTGCTTTTCAAAAGGCATCCTCAATAAAAGCAAAGGTCTGGCCTCTCCCCAGGGTGGCAGCAGGGGACTGTGCCAGCCCTGCTGCAGTGTTCCAGCACTGCCTCCTGTGGCCCTGCTGGTTGCAGGAAGATCTTTATCTGCCTGGCCAAACTTGTTCAACAATCTGTAATTTACCCCACTGCTGATAAAGCTGTCCCTTGGTGTTGGTATCAAAGCAAGAGATAAGATGCAGTGAAGACAAGGAGTGGATGAATGCCAAGGGCAAAAATAAAACCTGCTTTGTTAACAATTTTAAAGTTACTTTTCATAGGAATTATACTGTGAACTCTGAGTTTTCTCCATCCTTGCACATTCAATAAAAGCATCAATGCAAATATATTTTTTTCTATTCTGTGCAACCATTAAACAGTGCCAGGAATCTTTAAGATTTAGTTGTCATATGGTAGGCCAGAAAACAACATTCACTAAAAGCCACTTTAAAGATTAAAGGATATGTATTTATTACTTTCCCTCATTTGTAGTTATTTAACCTAAATTCTTAAAATATCTTATTATTTCAGTATGTACGATATAAACAGCACTTAAATTTTCATTTTTAAATTTATTATTTTTTCAAAAGAAGCTTAGGCAGATGCAGTAGACATCAGACTACATTAAGGAATAAATGAAGAAATATTAACAACTGGTATAAAGCCAGAGCTTTCAGTAGAAATAAGTGTACACATATGCACATCCACTTATTTGCTCATCACCCTGTCCAAATAAAATTCATTCTTACTAAAACTTCCACATTACCTGAATATTCTAAACCAGGATTAATTTAGGCAGGGGGAGCATAAATCCAGTGCTAGCCCATCCCCACCCACACAGAACAAATTCTGAGACTCTTTATAAGTAATAAATCCACTAGTTAGGTACAGCAGAGTACCTGTGATTCCAGTGGGAGTTTGATACATTTAGATACCATGTGCAACAAAATTATGGTAGTTAATGGGAATTCTAAACACAGGAAGGAAAGGCTTATGGAAGAGAGTTAATACACCATTTCCAAGGAGGGGCAGGACAGCTGTGAAAAATAAGGGTATCCCTAAAAGAGAGAAACCCTGACAGAATGATCTGACTAAAACCATTGTAATATACATTTCCTGTAGGCAATCTTTTAGTAAAGATTTGAATCTTGAAACCTTTCAGACAAAACAATTGGACTATTTTTATTATAAATATGGTAATTTTTTATCTTATCTCACCCTGCTGACTGGGGTTTTTGTTCAGACTGTCTCACCTTCTCTACTGCTGCCTGTAACCATGGTTTTAGCACCAGAGGTACTGAAGAGCATAACACACCTTTGGCACACAAGTTTGATTAGTGACCACAGCCCCTTGGACAGGATTTGGTTGTGAGATATCTAGATATTTCAATTTCCAAGATAATTTGGATCAATTATCACAGTCTTATGAAGGTAGCAGGGAAAAGGAAAAATTTCCCACGTAAAGAAAATGCAATTTTTGGTGGGAGGGAAAAAAGGCTTATTAAACCCTAATTTAGCATCAAAAAAAAGCCTGAGAGGAAACTATCAAACCATCAGAGTTACATCAACACACAGGAGTCTTCAGGCAAGCTCCACGTGTGCCAGAAAAGCCAACAGCTTAGGGTGTGGCAGACAGAGAGGGATCAGGAAAAGCAAAACTATATGGTAGATTAGAATAAGAGAATTCTTTTTTTGTTCAATTCTTTGACCACAGGTGTGGGGGTACCAGTTGTTGTTTTCTCTGGGTCTGGACTGAAGGCACTTGAGAAAGTAATTCATGTTCAGACTCAGGTGTTTATTAATTTTTATCAGTAAAACAGTCTCACTACTGTGAGTTCAGCTGCTTTTCATTGGAAGGCACAAAATGGCCAACAATCTCTTGTTCCAAGGTCTTTTAAGACTAAACTATCCAATTAAGAACTGACACCTAGATTATTTTCCCTTTTAACCCAACAACTGATCCCACAGAGCCCACAATGCAGACTTTTCTGCCCAATTACAAAATGCCACCCAAACCCATGGAGAAGAAGGAAGAAGAAGCATGAAGAAGAAACCCAGGATGACACCCTCTGCTCTCCATCTTGGTTCCATCCACAATATACTAAAAATCCCAAAACCTGAATTTCACACCTACACTACTCTCTGTAATCTATTTCACACTTTTGTGGATTCCAGTCTATCTTGAAGTCTGAAAACTTTCTCCATGAACGAGGATCAAAGTCAGTGCTGCCCTGGGGGTCAGGGCACCCTAGAGCAGACAGAGACATATTCCCTGTGGGTTTCCACACACAGTCACTGACCTAAGTTCCCAGACAAGAAAGGTGGTGGTCCCTGCTGATGCTAAGATTCCAGTGAAGAGATTCAGGCAGCTGCAAAACAGCAGCTGTGCCCCAGAGTCCCTGTCTGGCCCAAACCCCTGTAGCCACCAAGGTGGTCGTCACCTGTGTGCAAGGGGAGCACAAGGGTCCCAGCAAGGTGGCTGATGGCTCAAACATTGTCATTTCCAGCATGTCCAGGGGGAGCTGCATCACCCTGCAATGGGAGAGGACGCTGCTCACAGGGCATGGCTGGGAATGGAACATGCACTTGTCAGGTGAGTCCTCTCTTTTCAGTGAAAAACAAATCAACAATAGCATGTAAGCTGTCCTAAGGAGCAATGTATGTTCCACTCTATAAATACATCAAAGGAAAATGCTCCAGAAACAGCAGTGATGATCAGCTCGGAGTTAATTTTTTACTTGGATTACATTAATCTTCACACTATTACTTCTCCAGACTTAAGCACATTCAGGTGGAATTATTAAGAAATTCTTTCACCTTGCCTTCCTGAGAGAGGTGTTTTGAGTTCCTCTGTTTTTTAAATTGCGCCCTGTTAGTGTTTTATAAATTTTAAACTTGTGACTTTTTTCCCTAAATAGAAAGAACTTATACATGGGGCTATACTCTCCATACATTGCTACTTTGCTGAGAGTGCAAGGTGTAGTGCTTAACCTCAGGCAAATAGATTTTTAATAAAAATATCAAATTAATCTTTTTTATCTCCCCCTCTACTGGTTCATCCTTACTTCACATCAAAAATACGCTTCTGGGGACATATGAAAAGAGACAGAGGTAGAAGCAGCCAGAAAATACAACCCAACAATTGTAAGCCCAATTTGGACATTAGGCTTGGTTATTGTACTTTATTGTTACTTTGATATTTAGAACATTCGATCTGAAGACCTACAGATTATTTTTTAAAAAGATGTGGGGGCAAGATTGTTCAAAATACAATGTTTTCCAGATTGTGGTAGCTACTGATTGAAGCTATGTTATATTCTTTTGGCAGCAAAAGATGCTCTTTTCAGCCTGCTAAGCATACATCTGTCTGTATAGAGATAGAAGAGAAACTTAAGTTCTGATTTCCATTGTGTAATTCACAGAAAGGATTTGGTGGGACAGCCTGTGAAAAATGTGCTGAAGACAATTTATTCGGTCCTGACTGCACATCAGGTAAATTTGAACTTGCTTTATTTGATTAGGGAAAAGAAGGGGGTGAAAGCTTTATTCAGACTCTAAGAAATCACAGTGAAATGGGTGGAGGACCCAAAGAGTTCCTAGTAAGAGCTGCTGTCTACCTCAGAGAACACAATGGGGAAAGGAAAGAGAGCTCTTTGCTCTATTTTGTGCCAGGGAGATATAAGTTCTGTCAAAAGTGTGATAAAGGATGTGTCTACTTTAGTTTTGGGGTTTGAGTGGTTGATGAATTCACTAATTCACATATCTATCAGAAGTGCAAGTCTGAAGGAACAATTAAAGCCATGTACACTTTCTAAAATGTTTATGTAACACAAGTGTGTATATGCATGTAACATTTTTCCACTTTTGCCTGCTTCTTAATGGTCTCTGCTATTTTACCTTCCTGACCCTTGCTGAAAATCACCCTGAACAGCCAGAAAACTGCCTGAAAAAAAATTTTAAATAGTCTTCTTATTAAGTGGTAATAGTTGTTTATCTCAAAGTAAAATTCCTTTTCTTCCCTCAAGATCTACATAATGTTACTTTTGAGGGGTCTCAAATGGTCTCAATTTAAATAATCTGTGTCAGTCTTTCTACACTAATCCCACACCACTGCTGGCTCAAAGGCCCTTTTTCTACCAGCTGTCCACTGGATGCCAGTGTTGATACATAGAAGTGTAACTGAGCCAGCATTTTCATGAAAATAGGGTACTTGAATGCATTTAATATCATAAATGTAATTATTTTCCAAGAAGTTACTGGAGGATTCAATTACATATTAATTCAAGCAATATTTTACACTTCAGCTGTCAGATATTTGAACTCCTCCAAGTGTTCTAAAATAAATAAAATATAAACAATGTTCATTTGTGGCTGCTTTTCAGTAATACCTTAGATATTCCTGGTTTTTATGTTATGATAGATAGGAAGTTTTAAACATAGATAGGAAGTTTTAAATTAATTAGTGCAAGTGATTTGCATGAACACGCTTTGTTTTTAAGGGGAAGAGGATGTGCTACATCACTGCAGCTTAAACATGAAGTCAGCAATACAATTCTGTACCTCTTTTGGACTTTTCCAAGTGTAACTCTAAATGTCCTTTTTAAAAAGCATCATTGCTATAATTCAAACAGTTATAACTATAAAGCTTTTTCAGAATACTTAAGGCTTCAAAAATTATTTTCCAAGGGTCTCTTAGTTGCCTGGACCGTGAATGCATCATCTTGTGTGCATATTGTCACTGGGTTTATAACCAGAATATAACCAGAAATGAGAGACTATAGGAAGAGAGAAGTCTGAGACCTCTAGAGTGATTAATTATGCTTTTAACTAAAAAAATTCTGGTTACGGAGAAGGAAAAAAAGGTCTTAAATCTCATCTCTTCTTGATGTTTGTGTGAGATACAGAGTTGAAGCAAAACCAAGCAATAGGTTAACTGATACTAAAGAGGTCTGTGTTACACATTATATCCAATTTTGGCTTCAGATTGTCAAATTTTACAAGTTTTATGACATTAGCAACAAGTCAGTGTGGTGTTTACAGGGTGTGTTCTGCAGATTTTCAGACTTGGGGCTGTTAACAGCATTCAAAAATTCCTATGTTATTTACTGATGTACACAACTGCAAGTACTGATCACCTCACCCATAAATTCAGGCCCTCGGGTCAGATCTTGGCTTGGCCAAAGCTGCTGGCCAGGACACACCTTGCTGTGAGCAATGATGGCTTTCCAAGCACCATCCTTGTTCAGCAAAGCAAATCCATTTCTCCCTGTAGTTTGTGGCTGCATTCACGGAGTGTGCAACAGTGGCATTGCAGGGGATGGCAGCTGCACCTGCTTGTCTGGATACAAAGGGCTCCGCTGCGACCAGCGTAAGTGGCATTTTCCACAGGAGGTGTATGCAACAGCTGTGATACAGGTGGAACTGGTGAGGATGAATTGGTCTCAGGTTAGTCATGCAGGAGCAACCAAACATGGGCTGAACCTTTACAGTTTCTCTGGGTCTGGATAGAAGGCACTTGAGACAGTAATTCATGTTTGGACTCAAGTGTTGATTATTTCTTATCAGTTAATCAGTCTCACAACCATGAGTCAGCAGCAAGGCACAAAATGGCTAACAATCTCTTGTTACAAGGTCTTTTAAGATTAAAATATCCAATTAAGAACTGACACCTAGATTATTTTCCCTTTTAACCCAATAACTCATCCCAAAGAGCCTGCAATGCAGACTTTCCTGCCAATTACAAAATGCCACCCAAACTCATGGAGAAGAAGGAAGAAGAAGCATGAAGAAGAAACCCAGGACAACACCCTATGCCCTCCATCTTGCTTCCATCCACAACATACTAAAAATTCCAAGACCTAAATTTCTCCCCAAGTGATACACCCACACTACTCTCTATAATCTATTTCACACTTTAGTGGATTCCAGTCTATCTTGAAGTCTGGGAAACTGTCTCCATGAATGAGGGTCAAAGTCAGTGCTCCTCTGGGGGGAAGGGCACCCCAGAGCAGACAGAGAAATATTCCCACTGCCCTGGGTTTCCACAGAACTCAAAGCCTGAGAGAGTGCAGGCACAGCTTAACCTGTTCCCCCGTATCCCTCAGCCATAGCCGAGTGCGAGGCGCTGCAGTGCCCTGCCCACTCCAGATGTGCTGCCTCAGGGGAGGATGGGAAACAGCTGGAATGCACCTGCCTGCCCGGCTTCCACGGGGACAGGACACAATGTGAACGTGAGTAATTCCCATGTCTGCCCCAGTTCTTTAAATATGCCACCATTAGTGCTATAGCTCAGATACAGAATGTGCTTTTGTGCCACATCTCGCCATCTAATTTTTCTTTATGGTCCGTATCCCAAAGCACAAACTAGATTCCTTCAGGAAAAAACAAAATCCTAAAATGTTCTTCAGAAGCCCATCCATCCAATTGCTAACTAGTTACAGTCCATGCAGACTAAAAGCAATCAGACTAAACGTATTCAACCCCCTTGAAACTCATCAGGTGGGTACTGGGTCATCAGTGCTTACATATCCACTTCTATCACATCCCTCTGCTTGGGACAGTTCAACCTCAGAGCTTGCTTCCCTAACAGCAGCAGCCAAGGGCTTATATTTATTCAGCATCCATCCTGTGACAGCTCAGCTCCATCAGCAAGCACAAACTCTACAGGCAAGTAAAGTTTATTTTAGCTTTCCTGTTTTTCGTGAAACAAAACTGATAGCATCCCTGCTACAGGTAAAATCTACCTTAGAGGTGTCTTTATAGAGTCAACTTGCCATTCAATGCCTAAATTAACTGTATACGAGTCAGATTTTCTTCTCCCTACTCACTGTATATCTTATGGTACCAAGCCTTCTTTCCAGACTAATTGCAACCAAGAATATTGTTTAATCTGATGCTGGAAGCACAATTTAGAAGAGGTTGGCTCAGATCAGTCTCAGCTGAGGGGAAACCAAGAGAGAAAAGAGGAGAAAACAGTGAGAAGCACCACTTTTTAGGTGTCTCCAGGGCATGCCATCTTCCCGATACAACGTTTGCTTAACTGTAACCTAACGCAGACACAGAGGTGTGAGAAGATGCTCTCCAAGCACTGCTTGATCTTGAAAAAGAACAAGCAATGCTATTGCTTTACAAAATGGTTCATTGAAATAACTAGTGAGCTTCTAGTGCCATCCTGAAAGCAGAAGAGTGTGGAAGACTAAAGTACCTGCTGGACAGTTTTCCATACAGCTGAACTGATGACATTATATTGTTTAACTACCGGAAAGAAAACAGTGAAGGCCTATTGTACTGAGAAATATTTTCCAACTGATCTAACATGTGCTTGAAGCTTGCACAGACCTCATACCTCCCACCTGACCTTCTCTAGTTAAAATCCACCAGAGAAGAAGGAAATAGTTGTGATATTTTAATGAGCACGTTACATGCTTTAATCTGTTTATAACTCGATCTGCCAAGTTAAGAGATCATTTCTGCTCAAAAGCAAACAGTTGGTTGCTATGTTAGCATAAACACATTCCTCCCTTCCATCTCCACATGGCCACAACACTTCAGACTTGGCTGTTGTAAAAGTTTAGTCTGCCCAGGCTTTGTTTGGCATGGAGGTGCTCTGGTAAACCCTTGTCTTCACTTTTAGAACTGTGGGCAATGACTCATTTACTTTGCTCCTTTTTTCACAAGCTATCAACCCGTGCTCCAGCAAGGTCTGTGATCCTAATGCTGACTGCATTTACCTCGGGCCAAACCAGCACAAGTGCACCTGTGGAGAAGGTTACACAGGGGATGGTCAAGTCTGCCTGCCCGTAGACCCCTGCCAGGCAGCACATGGGGGCTGCCCTGCACAGTCCAGCATCTGCATCTACGATGGGCCAGGAAAGGTCAGTGTGACTGCCCAAGAAGGAATAATGCTTCCTCTCCAAAAAGAAGCCATGGGGGAATGGAAACAGCTCCCAAGGAAATCAAATGCACTTCTTAGCTTCACCATAAGCCATGCTGTTGACCAGGAGGGAGTCCTTTCAGCTCCTCTCTGGAAATAAGAATGGCAGTAGTGTTGTTTTTTCTTGGACTATTTTGGCTCTGATTTGCCTCCCCAAAATGGAGGCAACTGAAATACATCTTCTCCCTGTTAAATTTTGTCTCTCTGACACAGGGGACTTGTAAAACCAGCAGGGTTCTTATACTGGTAATACATAAACATGTCTAAATTTGGTTTATTTAGGAAAGAAGCAACCTGAGTCTTTGAAAACAATCAATGAATAGAACTTCACAAAGACTACATATTATTCATGGTGTTAGGAACTGGCTCAAATTTCTGTGTGTAAAACTTGCACCATCAAAAAAGCAAGGCTTTAAAAGGCCTGGTTTGCTTGGACACCCTGGAGAGCCAAAAAGGGACTTGATCATTCAGGGTTCTTTTGCAGTTCATGGTCATGTCTCAGTGAAGTGCACATGGCTGAAACACAGGCTGGTGTGTACAAATATAAGCTTCATATTTGTGTCTGCACTCTCCTGGTGATTAACTAAGACGCTGTGTTCAAGCCCTAGTTTCAGAAATTATGCTGAAATCCAAAATTTGTGCACTGCTAATTTTCTCTCCCCTCTCTCATCCTTCTGATTCAGTCCCACTGTGAATGCAAGGAGCATTATATCAACTTTGTACCTGGGAAAGGCTGCAGCATGATGGACATCTGTGAAACAAACAACACCTGCCACAAAAAAGCCAAATGCTCAACAGTTGCACCAGGACAGATTACGTGAGTCTTTTTGCTTATGAAATTTTCCCACAGTTTCTCCCTCCTTCCCTAGTAAATAGGCTGCTAAAACAAGTCCTGTAGATGGATACCTCCTGAAGTTATCTTTAATGGCTTCTTTATCAAGGACAAATCACAAGATTTAATGGGGTTAGGGCCATTAACACAGTGATAGATTTCAGCAGGCCATTTGCTAATACCTATTAAGTTTTATTTTTAAAGCACTCAGAGGTCATTTCTACACTAGTAAATAAAAGGGACCAAAACCTCTTTTCTCTTCCTCAGGGCAAGCAGCATTGTCTGTCTCGCAGCTAAAGTCTCTTCCAAAACAGAGTAACTTTCTCTTGGCAGCAGTCCCTGGCACATGCTCTCCCTTCAACTGTGCCTGGGCACGGCCAGGGAAAATGCTCCTTGGTGTGGGC